>OX387386.1:10653811-15653811 GCA_947563715.1 Lycia hirtaria
TTCACTATATACCTAGGCTGGTCATCATTTAATAAGCACTTATATTCTATAAATACAAAAGTTATTTAATGCTTTCTAAATACTCAATAATATATTGCAATATATTATAAAAAAACATTTGATATATATATCATCAAACTCAGTTTGATATATATCAGATTAGTTGGATATATATGATCATATATATCCATCTTTCCATCCTTGAACCCTGCTTAGAAATAAAGATTTGTGTGCAAAATAAAATATGCAGTGATATTGTGTTTTGTCGGGACTATCAATTGAGTTCGAGTGCCAGTGATAACGCTCTTCACAGTAAAAGACAAAGAAAGAGCGTAGACAGATATGGTCTGCTCTTAACCATATCATCCACCCAAATTCTTCAGTTACCCGTGAACATGGTGCATATAACTGTGCCGAAATATCGGGAGCTCAAAATTAACCCGAACCATAGTAAATATCCCGTTAATAATAATAGTGCTTTAATTTTCTCAATTGGGCAATATATTCTTTCACTTTTTCAGCATCTCTTATGTGATACTTGTATGATTATACAATTTCATTTGGTTTTGGGTGAAAATGGTTATTCAAAAAAACCATACATGCGAAAATGTTACCTCGCTTATGTTCCTTGGTGAAACCAAAGATGTTACTATATCATACTAGTCCGAACCACAAACTACGAAAAAAATTGCTTTTTTACGTTGAATCTTCCTCTATTTCACTTGCTTAGAGGTAGTAAACAAAGCTTTTCTCAAAGTAATTTGTAGGTAATATTTCAATGTTTAAAACAACACAACACTATTTTCCCACACTTTTCACCATTTTCCAACGTCGCCAGTATTATGAACTAAGTATTTAGGTTAAAACTCAAAGTACAATCTTACTTGCCAGGATTATGAAACCAGACTGGTTTTCTCCAACTACCCACATTCAGGAAATAACAACCATATTTACAAAGGTTAAAAAAAAGTCAATGACTACAAAAAAGGTTTTACAAATTATTATGATAAAAGTCACTATATTATAAAGAATAAATAAATTATTGAAACAAAAACAGGAAAAACGCAAATGTTTTTCAGCACCTCATTTGAGACTGAAGCTGGGTTTGAAAATGTGAATATTGATGGATATGACAGGATATGCACCCTCCTGGATGTATGAAACCAACAGCTATGTTCATTTCTACCAGCCGCTTTTAAAATTAACGTGGTACGTACCTGCAAGCTGAGCTGACTAGACTGAGACAAAACCTAAAATGGCTCCTTGGTTACACATGATTTTGATGGTGTGCACTAACCTTTTACTGCTGAAAGTTCTGGAACTTCAGTAATAGTTCTGATAAAACGAGTTCACTTGTGTCCACACCACACTAAAACACATCGTCTTTGTCACGCCTATCTTTTATAACGGTGGTGATAGAAAGACAAATGCATTGTCGCCATTTACCTTAGGTATCGATACTAAATAGGTTTTTCAACTTTCAAATGATATAAGGGCACGACTTATTCCTTCAACAGATGTTAGGGTACACTTCCACGCTCTAATATTAGCTGCGCACTCACTACAAACACCAAGTATACAGGACTTCGATCGAATGTAGAATCACTTCGACCTTTTCCAAAAGGTCACAAATAAAGAATTATTTCTTATTATGATCAAGATATTTAAAAGAAAGAAATTACACCTCAGATTAAACCTATTTATGGTTCGATATTATTTATGTACTCATAAATTTCGTAAACTTACGAGTTGTGAAAAACCAAACCAACAAAAATTCACAAAGTATATTTTTTTTTTTAATTCTCATAACTTAAAAGGCAGACTAAGGCCGCTGGGACATAGTGCTCAAAGAGAATAAGATTTTTTTCTTTAAATTTATATCTATCCGTAAATAGGGCCACGAATTCTGTCTCAATAAGTAGTGTTCCTTTCTTATTTTGTGATACACTTCTTAACACATAATATTTGTACTGTATGTTAGGTACATACAGTACATACTACTTTTTTCTTGGGATGTTGATTAACCAATTCAGTGTGGAAAGTGCGTCAATCGAATGACGAATGACATAGATTAAGACTGTAGTGCCATAACGTTATTTGGGCGTATATATATATAGGGGGATATATACGCCCATGACTTCAATATAGATAGTCTTAGTTCTTATGAACTCTGATTAACCGTATTTTAGTTAAACAGTGTTTTGTTCCGTTTTCGTACGTAACAGTTCCTTCCTTACCTTACCTTCCCCAGAGTAGGATAGAGACTGTCATAATGTTTTCTCTTTCACTTCCCAGTGAAATAGTATAATGTGAATAATCACATTAAGACAAAAATCCATAATCTCTCTCTTTCATGATTGCTATAAAGCAATCATGAAAGAGAGAGATTATGGATTTTTGTCTTTATCGCTGTAGCGCGTTACTAATTGTTTGGTCCCGTTACCGCCTATCTAATAAGCGAAGGCTTGCTTAGGGACACAAAATTCACAATTAGCGAATTTTAAATCACAAATAACTTTAAAAAGGGACTATTAACTTTAATAGTACAAATAGAAAAAGGTCCGAAGGTTGTCTGGAAGAGATCGCTTTTAGCGATAAGACCGCCTTTGTGCCATTTTCTATTTATGATTGACGCATTTCTACGCATTTCTACGGCATTTTGACGATTTTCTATTTATGATTGTATGTGGTGTAAATAAAGTGTTATTGATTGATTGATAGAAAACGGTGTGGTTAGTGGTAAAATGGTGAAGTGTGTTGTTTTAAGTTGTAAAAATAGAAGTGCTTTTAATATAATAGAAGTGAGGTTTAAATAATGTTAGTTTTCACAGGAAAGTTTTTGATATTTTTTATGTGCATGTGTTCGTCTCGTGTCATTACAAATATGATGAATAATGATTATGATTATGAAGGGACAATTATTAGAATACAAACTATTCATCCAAATCCGTTCAAAACACTGAAATGAACAAAAATATAGAAAGATCATACGAGGTTAGGTTTTCGTAAGTTGGCATGACAGTGTTGCCAAATTAAGGCCAGACAGTGTTGCCAAATTAAGATAACAATATTTCCCTAGTTTTTGACGTGAAAACGTCTTATAAATCGATGGAAGCCGGCTGCACGCACGAAAAAGCATGACTCATTGTCACGTACCGCCTGAGCCGAGCGTGCAAACGAGAGCGCGAAACAAGCGATAGAAATA
This sequence comes from Lycia hirtaria, assembly GCA_947563715.1. Classification (NCBI taxonomy): domain Eukaryota; kingdom Metazoa; phylum Arthropoda; class Insecta; order Lepidoptera; family Geometridae; genus Lycia; species Lycia hirtaria. The sequence continues at coordinate 10,657,017 of OX387386.1, forward strand.
TCACGTAAAATTATCGTCTGTAAGCCGACTTTACAGGCAAGCATTTTTTTAGTAAAGGCGTAGAGAGAGAAGCAATGGAGTAAGTCACATTTCTTTTTCTTTCATTTCTCAGCAAAACTGCGTAATATGATCGTAGTAAGTTTAGTGTGAAAGAAAAAAAATTACGCATTATTTTTTTCTTTACTGCTGTAACTGGTTGTCCTATACCTGTTACAAGATATTTTGCACATTACTTTGGTTTTTTAAATAAACTTTAACCCCCGATTTTAACCCCCGATCCAAATATAGGGGTGTTATAGTTTTTTTCCTGTTTTTGCTTCTCCACTTCGCTCGATCTTCGACGTCGTTATCGGTCAGCTCGGCTTATCTCATGTCTTTTAGCACTACAGCTTTCCACGTGGTTTTGAGCCTGCCTCTAGATCTTCGACTGGGGTTGGAAAGTTGTAGTACTGTTTTAAAATAACAACAAAAATAAATAAACAACAAAAACCATCGACACGAAGAATGAATAGCTCTCGTACAGATATACCAATTTTGATGTAGTTTTTTTTTAAAGTAAAATAGGATTTTGTCGACAGTGTTCTTAGCAGCTGTGTTTAATCAAAACCAGTTCAGCCTTTTTTGTAGAGTTTTGAGTTTTCTAAACATATACTTGTAAGGTCATATATAAATATTTAATTACATGTACCCAACTTACATCAATAATTTTTTTAAATTATCGATTATTCGGTCATTTGTAACATGGAAAATTTGCGGTTGATGAAAATGTGTTACGTTAAATTAACATCGGTATCGAAAAGCGTTACTTAATTTTAAGTTACGCCTATCATATTTTGTCAACTTCTCTCTGACACGTACTGACACGCTTGCGGAAAGAAGACAGATAATTTACGTTTATCAAAGTAAGTAAAGTTTTTCGTCAGGCTGAAAATTTTCAGGATTATTTACTTTTCTTTAAAAAACGGTAATCTTTCAATCGCTAGTTTATACTTCTGTCAAGAAATACTTATTGATACCAATTCATCTTTAAGTATGATCGAGCGAGAGTCAGACGAGTTGATGGTCAATTGTAAATCTATCTAACATAAAAAATAATTATGGTCAGTAAATATGACTTATTTGTTTGTGATAAAGTTGAGATTGGTACAATGTTTTCGAACCATGATTAAGTGCTTACTTTTATCACTTATTTGGGTGTGATGTGAATGTTACTGATTTCTCTTCCTACGTTTCCGATATTTGCGAAGCCCAATCTTCATCTGGAAATATTGTATACTTACCTTGGCAGTGAGTTTTTGTGTTTTGTGTGAGTGTGTATGTGTAAGAACCCTATATGTGTAAGAAATTTTATATCTTTTTATCGATTTCCATCAGATGAATTGCTAAGTATTTGGATCTGTGGAAAATTCTAGCTGTGTGTATTTGTGCTCATACTCGTAGTTGCAATATGTTTTCGCTTACAAATTCAAACTACAAGTGTAAGCATGTATTTATAAATATTTTTAATATCATAACATCTATAAAATATCTTAAAGTTATATAATAAAACCCACTCCCAACTCCCAACCTATTTTCCCCGACTTCTATAGGAATGTAATACAATGGTATCAATATCGCTATCTCTTACCCGGTTACACGGGTTTTCCGTCTATTCATTCTGGGTCTATATCCTTGTCTGGGGGTTACACGATACTTCCGTCTATTTATTCTTGGTCTATGCGAAAAAAAGCCATAGACAAATAATAATACAATCGGGGACATTACGGCCTTACCGAAAAACGCTACATAACTTTAAGCAATGCTTTACATATTTTGTCAACTTCTCGCTGGCACGTAATGAGACTTGCGGAAAGAAGACAGAGAAATTAAGACGTTGGTTAAAGTTAAGAAACGTTTTTCGGCACGGCCCTTAAATTAAACTTTATCCTAAAAATAACTTGAATATGTCAAATAATTAATTACATTCAGTCATACCATTATGGACTTAAAAAAAAAACGAGAGTAAAAATACCTAAATAGTTGATTTGACCAATTAGTCTAGTAAAACTTGTGGCCTTGTGGCTCAGTTGGTAGTGTGCTTACGTCTACCTGCTGAACTGAAAGGTCGTGGGTTCAATCCCCACCCAGGGCAAACATTTGTGTGATGAGCATGGATGTTTGTTCTGTGTCTGGGTGTTTCTATGTATCTTAAGTATATATTTACAAAAAAAAAATATATATGTATTCTATCAGCCATCTAGTTCCATAGTACAAGCTTTGCTTAGTTTGGGCTAGATGGTGTTGTGTGAAATGTCCACAAATATTTAAAAAAAAAAAAAAAAAAATAAGATTTGTGACAACATAAAAGACAACTAAGTATATTATTATTTAAATGAATGTACTGGTGTTTTGAAATACATTTGACACAATTTCATAATGATATTATAAGAGCTAATTTTGTTACCTTTACACGCTCAAACGGCTGAATCGATCGCTATGAAAATTAGTATAGAGAAAGTTTTGGACCTGGAGACGGACATGAGCTACATAACATTATCATAATCATCACCGTTTTTCATACCTAGGCGAGTTAAACCGCGGAACGCAGCTAGTCTATAAATCAGGGATTATTGTTGATCTATGATTTTTAGTTATTTTCCTATTATAATTTCAAAGAATCCCCCCAGTTGCAAATACTGTGATCTGCTACATACAAACGGATTTATTTTTACTAGACTAGATGAAAACACGTGGAAAAACACAATGATAAAATTAACATTAGACGAGGGCTTGACACTTTTTGCCTTTCCCGATAGGGATAAATTAACCAAAAAAAAAAGTCATATTATGTCATATCAACATTTTTTGTCAACTTCTCGCTGACAAAATATGTTAAGCAATGCTTAATGTTAAGTCACGATTTTCGGTAAGGCTGTAATAAGGACAGTACGTCTTTGCTTCGACCATAGATTAATTAATTTTTCTTCCTAGTTTCTTTGCATGACTGTAGACGTATTACTAGACGTTCGTTGTATATAAGTTACTCTATGGTTCGTTGTACTACCTAATTGTATTCTCTTTGGATATTAATGGAACTTCAAACAAAACATTAAAGTGCGTTTGGAAAAAATAATTTCCGCAAAAATAGAAAATGTGTAAATAGACCTTAAAAATTGATTTATATTTTCGCTTACATATTTAATATATTTTAAGAAGAATGAAGTGTTAACACGTTATAATACATATGTAGGAAAATTCTAGTTCTAGATACAATGGATGCTTCGGCATCTTCAAAAGTAGACGCCGTTAAAGATGTGTATGCTTTCTTTTTCAAAATAGAAAACGCTAATTTCCCTACACCTTCTAAACAAAAAAGCACAGTTATGAAGTATACCAAGCTACCAGATTTCGATTACGAAGCCAGAGGTTTGTATTACAGTAGGTTATGGTAATTATTATACTTTGTTTTACATGGTTACAGATACCATATATCCTGTTTAGCTATAAACGTAAAGACCCATGAATCAATAAAATTTCATCTCAGTGATAGTTCACATTGCAGGTTTTGTTAGAGAACATAAACCGAGCAAAGACCAATTAAAAAGAACTGGCCTGCTACGAATATGATGCGAGTATGTTTGTATATCAAGACATCAATACCCCTTCTTCCTCCTACACCTACTCAACCATTAAAGTATGCCTCTTATTTAAAAAACAACCTCTACTTTATAGTTTAAAACAATGTCCACCTTATACATTCCGCGATTATTAGGGTGCTTCTTATTTGACCCAAAAAATATTTTTTTTATATTTGCGTGTCACCTTTTTTCTACATTTTTTAAATTACATTTATTTACCAGCAAATTGTAATTTAAAAAATACATAAAATTATATATTATAATTTATTTATAATTTTTTTCAACTATTAATTATTATTAATTTTTATTTATATAAAAAACAATGTTATTACAAAAATTAAACATCTGCTATGAAAGAAAAGATAAGTTATCTATCTTTATATTATAGTTTTCTTTGTATTAGGGTACTTTTGCCGAAAACATGATCACTACCAACAGCGGGAAAATTGCATTTGTTCATTGATTGTAGTAATGATTTTTTATCTTCTTTAAATAATGCTATGCCTCTTTCCGTAATGTTGTTTATTACTCACATTGAGCATAAAATATTTATTTATACTTTTTATACATCTCATCATCTTTTTCCCAAGAATAATTATCTTGTTTTAAGGACTCTAAAAAATTTTACATGTTGCAGGGTACAAAATCTTCAAAAAAAATTTCTGCCATGTGACTTATGTTATATCCAAGCTAATGCACTTGGGGCTGTACTCTGATCCTTTTTAGGGTTCCGTACCTCAAAAGGAAAAAATGGAACCCTTATAGGATCACTTTGTTATCCATCTGTCTGTCTGTCTGTCCGTCTGTCAGGGTGTCAAGACCGTTATCTCAGGAACGCGTAAAGGTATCGTGTTGAAATTAAAACCATATACGCAGATCCATAGCATCTTGCTGCAGAAAGAAAAATAAAATTTCTCAGTTTTTTGTAAAAAAAAGTTACAGCCGAATATGTCGTAAAAAAAATCACATTTCGACACTCACAAGGGAATCAAAACCTATGGGGTACTTCCCGTTGACCTAGAACTATGAAATTTGGCAAGAAGCATTGTGTTAATGTACACATATAGGAAAAAATCCGAAAAAGACATTTTTAATTTGATCCCAAAAAACTAATAGATAAAAGGGGGAAATTATATATTTTTTATATGTTCCTCCATAAATCTAATAATATATATCGTAAAATATTTAAAAACCTGTTTTAGCTTGTGCTAACTAAGCTCTTTCATATAATACCCCACATGATACGGTTAAAGCACTTTAAAATTTGGACCCTCCTTCCTTGCATAAAGACCTTATTTTATGTGATTAAATTAAAAATGTACAATTTTCGGAATTTTTCCTTTATGTGTACTATATGACAATGCTTCTTGCCTTTCAAAGTTATAGGTCAACAGGGAGCACCCCATAGGTTTTGATTCCCTTGCAAGTGTCGAAATATGCGTTTATTACGACATATTTGGCTGATTTTATGTGATAAAATTAAAAATGTACAGTTTTCGGAATTCTCCCTTTATGTGTACTATATGACAAAGTTTCTTGGCAAATTTCAAAGTTATAGGTCAACGGGACGTTTTTGATTCCCTTGCATCTTGACAGACAACAAAGTGATCTTATAAGGGTTCCGTTTGTTTCCTTTTGAGGTATGGAACCCAAAAAATTGATAAAAACCATTATTTTTTTCGCTATCTATGCTCGCACATTGTAAGGTATGGGATAACATGGGCCACCTCCCCCTCCCCCCGCTATGAGAAAGCTATTGCTATGTCCATGTCCATTGCTGAACCCCCTCGAAATGGATTCCTGGCTACGGCCTTGAAAAAACATTGATAAAAAGGCATCATATAATTTGAAAAAAAGCGAAATTGTTTTATATACATACATATAATCACGCCTATTATCCCATATGGGCGTCTAAGACCATGAGCAGAGGGTTATATGGAAGGATGATGATATTAGAGGATTAGAGGGTACATGTAATATTGGTTTGAAGTGACAGGGGGTCAGCCTATCGCCTATATATATATATATATATATATATATATATATATATATAAACGCCAATTTCCCTGAAGTCCTTGAAATGAATTTTACAGTAAGCCTGGGAAAATTGTTTTAAATGACAGATTATCAATATTGCAGTTTTATGCTATTTATAGCTATATATACTGTGGTCCCTCATGAAAACGCAGGCTTTTCCGATGCTGTACAAAATTATATAATGATCATAGAGCCATGGGGGCCAAAGAAAAATAGCTGATTCTGAATATGCAATAAAAAATAACTTGGGTGTCAGTTACAGCAGTTACGCTTTTTACCATCAATATGCTTCTTAACGCACATCCCTTCCTGCACTTTTCCTGGTGCATGTGTGCTAATAACCCGTAATAAGTCATTAGTCTCAGGGACTATTCTTTTTTACTACTAATTTCATAATGCATAAGGTTAAGGTTGACCTTAAAAAGTATTTTTGTATTAATGTATTTTTTGAAAGCAATGTATTTGTACATTGTCTTCCTATGTGCTGGTTAGTTATCTTGACATTATAGCTAACCTAATCATCATGAAATGTATCATTGTCATCACTATTTATTTACTGCATCCAATTATCCAATATGTTGAATATATGTACATACATAAATAAAATGGAATGATAAGTATTATAGTGTAAATTTAGCATATCTGGACTATGTCCTATGTCAAGTTTTGGACTAAAAAAAAGGCCAAAATTATATTTACCTATATACAATGTAATTTTTTTAGGGTTCTGTAGTAAAAAAAGAACTCTTAGAGTTTCACCATGTCCGTCCGTCTGTCTGTCTCTATGAGGCTTTGTTCAAAGACTATTAATACTAGTAAGCTGTAATTTAGCATGTATATGCATATAAGTTATGCCAAGAAAGTAGTAGAACAATTCTAGAATCTCACCACATTGTGTCGAGTATCTTTGGATAAGTATTAAAAATATTATTGGAGTGTGCGAAAACCATTTTTTTTTATTTAGGGAGTCGTTTGTGAAATATTAAGTTTTGAAGTGATACTTTTTGTTAAAATGAAGTGTCTTCCCCCCTCTACTGGCTACTGGTTGACTTTGGAGACATGAAAAATTCATGCTAATAGCATATACATATAATGAAATTAAAAGGAAAACTATCATGGCTAATGTAGGCTTTATAAGTTAACTAGTAATAGGCGATCAACTTAAAAAATATACTCAGAGAAGTAAGAAATTAAATGTTCATGCAAATTTCTTTGAAACTAACTAAAGTTATAGAGTAAGAGCCGCGACCGCCAGACCTTCGTTATTTTATAAAAGCCGAAAGTTTGTCTGTGTATGTTTCTAACATAGGCAAGAACAACCAGCGAATATGGAGTTTGGATTGTGGTTACTTTGGCAGATAGCAGGTAGTAAAGGTGTATAAAATAGTACCTAACTTTCCTTAAAGTATAAAGCTCAATTTTTTTATATGTTGTTCAGGATAACTATAAAAATCACGTTATTGCATTGACGGACATTTATTAGGGCTGCTACTCCCTGCCAGACACCCCTAATCGTCAGGAAGCCAGACCTTCGTTATTTTATAAAAGCTGAAAGTTTCTCTGTGTATGTCTCTAACACAGGTAAGAACGACCAGCGACTATAGAGTTTGGATTGTGGTTACTTTGGCAGATAACAGGTAGTAAAGGTGTATAAAATAGTACCTTACTTTCCTTAAAGTATAAAGCTCTTTTTTTTTATATGTTATTCAGGATAACTATAAAAATCACGTTATTGCATTGACGGTCATTTATTAGGGTTGCTACTCCCTTGAAACTTTCAGCTTTTATAAAATAACGAAGGTCTGGCTTCCTGACGATTGGGGGTGTCTGGCAGGGAGTAGCAACCCTAATAAATGTCCGTCAATGTAATAACGTGATTTTTATAGTTATCTTGAACAACATATAAAAAATTGAGCTTTATACTTTAAGGAAAGTAAGGTGCTATTTTATACACCTTTACTACCTGTTATCTGCCAAAGTAACCACAATCCAAACTCTATATTCGCTGGTCGTTCTTGCCTGTGTTAGAGACATACACGGACAAACTTTCAGCTTTTATAAAATAACGAAGGTCTGGCAGTCGTGGGCTCTTAGGCTATTATTTACTACATCACTTTCACAATGTTTTCATCAGTTTGTTCAAAAAGTGAAACAGGCATCTCAGACATATTTTTAATCAATCTAGGCTCTCCTAAATGATTTAAACATGCTATTATAGCATTTTGTTATACTTGTTCTCAAACTAAGACCTTTGCATTTTTTTTGCTAATTATTCTGCTAGTTGCTAGGCGATTTCCATGATACTAAACAATTAAGGTATCTCAGAAGTTTAATATGATCAATCACTACAAATGCATGAACCTTATTGGGGGCAAATCCTCTTACCTGTTTCCTTATTTATGTGTAGGGAAATGGTCCCGAAACAGCTACACCTTGCAACCTCGCTTGCGTCGCCTCATTTCTCTCGAAGAACCTATACCTACTACTAGATCTTTGAAGACAATGGATCCATTTAGCCAGCCCAGTGCTCATATCAACAATCGAAAAATTGTTACCATCAGTGAAGATGAAGAATATGACCTTCACCCCAAGTTTTGTACGTAAATTATATATGTATATCTATTTTTTATTATCATTTATTCATCTAAAAATGTATTAAAATAAACTTTAGTTTCAAGTGACAGTCAATAGATAAAATATATACAATCACACCTTCTTTCATTTCTTTTTTCATTGAAACTATATGGTATTCATTTACCTTAAATGAATACCATATAGTTTCAATCAGGAAAAACTTACAAACAAGACAACATTTGGAGAGAATGTCATTTCTAATAAATCAAATTTCTCATTGGTAACTTGACTATCCTTGTTCATTCATTTTGTCTCAGGATGTCACAGATATAGATAAGTTTTTCAGAACTATCCACATTTCAAACTAGAAAACAACCCTGCTAGCATGGAAGGTAGATAAAATGTTTTTGTCCATGTTGTTATGTCAGTTGTCAATGTACCAACTTGTATGTAACATACTTTATTTCCTCTGAAGGGTGGATAAAACGGGGGAAAGACTATTTGTCCATATTCCATGCTAGCAGGGCATAGTAATATATTTGACCCAATTAACTTTTATATTTGATATTTAATGTTCACTAGTTTTCCAAATAGATTACGATCGTATAAAAAGTTTTTGGATTTTCAGTAAAACAACCTACATTTGTTACTATCAAATTTAGTTTTTAGGTCCCAGAAAAGTTTCCAATTGTAAAAAAAAACTGAAAAAATTATAATAATAGAACCATATGTTATAAAACTTAGAAATTATTAGATGAGAAATATTTGTATAGATGTTAAATATGTCAGGTCATTTTCAACCGATTTCAAAAAAGGAGGAAGTTCTCAATTAGATAGATTTTTTTAATGTTTGTTACCTCATAACTTTCGACTGGGAGAACCGATTTTGATGATTATTTTTTTATTTGAAAGCTGGGGATTCCCGTGTGGTCTCGTTTCAATTTGGTCCAGTTCTGACAATGGCATCCATGAGAAGTCGTTTGCTTCAGTTTTTTAAACTATAATTATGTTAGAAATATTACCCATCAATGTTTGCACAATACTGCTTGATGATTGAATGACTGACAAAGATGTGTTACTACCTTTATTATACTGCAAGAGTCCTAACACTACTTTATCTTACTTTGCTGTGTTAATTTATTTTTAAAGGTTTTATAGATTTTTTTACCAACTTTCACAAAATGGTATAACAATCCATTTAGCCGTTTAGTCGTGTAAATGTAACAAACAGACAGAGAGACAGACTGACAAAGTTACTTTCGCTTTTTTTTTTTTAGTAAAGAGTGAGGACTGTGCTGATAGAAGTCAATTGTTCCAGTTTCTTAAAACTATAATACTTACTTATAAGTTGCCTGAAAGAAGTCGTATGCATAATGGGTGGAAAACAGTATTTTTTTAATTTAATAAAATACTAATTATAACTATATTATGAATTTACGATACATAAGTTATACATATATTAATTGTGTAGCAAAACAACCAAACCATACATTTGCTGGTACTATCAGCTTTTCTGGTTTAGTATTGCTAGATAATCTTACTGTAAGAACTTATGTGATTGTTCAATTCCTTGCAATATTTACCTCATCATCATTATCTCAGCCACAAGAAGTCCACTGGTGGACACAGGCGTCCACCATGTACAATGCCTACCTAATATGACATTTTAAATAAAAAAGCAGTTTTACTATTGGATAGTATGATACCCAATAATTGCGCTGATTGTGAACAGATTTTAACAATTTTAAATAACAATTAATAAATATCACCACATCATTTTAGCTATAAGAAGTCCACTGCTGGACATAGGCCTTCTTCCCCCATTGATATCCAAAAAGACCAGTTGGAAGCGGCTTGCATCCAACGTCTTCCTGTCACTTGTATAAGGTCTTCCGTCCACATTCACCTTGTGACGTAAATATAGGTAACTAGAATCAATAATATGAACATCTTCTTCCGACGCCTGCTGATTGAAAGTTTTTGGTTGAAACATTCTTATTCTACTTGTGCTATACTAATTCAATTTTTTTTTTCCAGCGAAACATTCTAGAAAATCTAGTTCAGTAGTTATTAATAAAGCTGTTGAAACTGAATCTAAAAAAGATGCTGTTAAGCAGAACTCGCAAAGAAAGTCTCAACACACACCAGCGGCTAAATGTAAGTTAATACCATGTACAGTTCACTGGTAGAAGTGATACAATTAAGAGTAAAACAAAATAACCGAGTGCAAAATGTATAATATAAGAATGTATTAATCACTATGACTGTAACATACATACTTGACTATACTAGAATAGCTTACAATTTCTCTTTTCTATCACTGGCGCTGTCCTGAGATATCAGTAGTTAAATTTTCATTGTTTATTGCCTTTATACCAGTAATGTTTGCATATATTATTTTATCTTTATTTAGTGGATACCTAGATTCAGACTTCGCAAAAGGTTGCTAGACAAAAATCCGCGGATCATGTGCGGATCGAGTTTGCCGTTTTATGTGTAGGCCTACGTCAATTTGAAAAGCATGTGGAAGGAATTTCAAATTGACATGTCAGTGATCTGTAATCTGTATGAGAAAAGTCTGTCTAGTCCTAACAATAAAATCGAGGTCAGTGTACCAAACCCTTATTTAAACAGTGAATGATAAAGTGGCCGCTATTGTTGTATGGTTTTAGTTTTTAGACATGATCTCATCAGAACTACACAATATACGATGGAATGTTATCACGTCTGTATTTTAATCTTGTCAAACATACATTCTGTATAATGATAATGAAGTAAATATTGTTATTGCTTACCAGATTCCAAGGAAACTAGATGTGCTGCAAAAAATAACAATGCATGTAATAATGAAGCAACATTTAGATCTGCGAATAAAAACAAGCTTTCAAATCAATCGTCATTAGATAATATTAGGTCACGGTCGACCACGGAGCAGGGTGAGCCTTATTTACTTTATTACCTGATTTTAATTATACTTATATATATCATTTTAAATTGTATAACCTACTAGCTGTATCTCACGGTTTTACCTGCTATATTCCAGAGAGATAAAAAGTAGCCTGCATTATTCCACAAAAAAAGCTACCTCCATACCAAATTTCATGTAAATCGCCCCTGCTAGTCTCGGGTTATAAATGGTGTAACTAACCCGACGGTATCGGTTCGGCTACAAGAGGGATGTGAAATGTACACACATATTTACAAAAGACATTCAATTTTGCGTACGTTCTTAAATTATGCAGCCGAATAATATTGACTTCCCTCTTAATAATTCTGGTAAATCGAATCTGTGCTTTAAGATAAGCGCACATTACGGCGGGCCATCTATCTATCTATGCGGATCGCAGCGGAAAATACTTTATATGAACTATGCCGTCGAAGCGGGCCGGCTATCTTGCGGCGGATTTCGGTAATGCAATGCGGTCTGCTTCACCCTATTGAGCTCCGTTACAGTGTGCTTTATCAAGACTATCAAGTGGATTGTGGATTTGAGCGCCTGTACTAGGCGCTCATAAAGCGCTCACGTGTTTTAATTCGTTATAATACTTGTTTGTAATATATTCGCGATTCGCGTTTGTATTGTAAAATGTTTGATGAAATCTTGCCTGATAAGTTTAGTTAGAGATTACAAAGAGTTAATTATCAGGCAATGCGCAACAATCCAGCATAGCCCGCGGGTTTTTTCCGCCCGCTTTTCGCTCTGCGATGCGGCCCGATCCGCCCCGATGCGGCCCGTCATACTGTGCGCAAACCTGTATAATGATTTTGGTGATGGAAAATGTTAAGCTTGAAAACATTGTGCTTATTGCCCTCTTCGATATAAAAATCATAGGCATTCTATATAGCTGACTGATGTTATCTTTTTATTTTATTTTCCAGGTAACACTAGGAAAGCTAAAAGTGTTTCTTTGTCAAAAACTAGTTTAAGTAAAAATATCGTTAGCCCCAGTGAAAGTGAACAAGAGATTTCCCTTATACAGGCTAAAATAAATGCAAATTTAAACAGTGCTCCTCCTAAGAAACATATTGAAAAGACTCGAGGAATAAGCACACCACCCACTCCCAGAAAAAAATCATTACTATTTGAAATGCAGAAGAAGCGTAAACTCACTCCAGTGATACATGTACCTTTAGAAGAAAAATGCCACAAACGTAAATTATCTACGACTACAATACCCAAACAGACAGTTAAACCTACCATTATGGTGTACACAAAGTCTGATGGCACCATGGACACAGAAATTATTTTACATCAAGATATGACCACTAGTACGGAACCTCCACCAGAAACCGTTGACCGGGACACTGGTATGGATGATAACGAACCAGAAATCGCTTATAAATATATAGAAAAAACAGATGTAAAGACAGATCTCATAAAGGAAACATTCGATAAACTTGACATACCAAATGTTTCATTGAAGAAAGAAAAAAAATATTTAAAGAAAGAACTGCTCGATCTACACAGCAGATCCTTGCCGAATCTTCAAATCCCTCCGCTAAATATAACTGATAATAGGAAAGAAAAGTCGATTCTCGACACACATTATTGCAAAAGCACCTCTTACATAATCAGTAGATCTACTTTAACATATAAAACACAACAAAAAATTAATTTCCATGTAGTCGATAACGAGGATAAAGTGTATTCTAATCAATCGCCTAGTCAATTAAAGTATCCTATGAGTGTAGTGTCGGTGTTTAAAGAAGAGATAAGCGCGAAAGACTGTGGTAAAGGTGTCAAAAAGGAAGCCACACTCGAAAATAAATCGAGTAAAAAATACAAGAACTCTGTGAACGAAATAAAGTCGCTTAATTGCTCTTACGTTCCGAATAGCAACAAATTAATGAAACCATCGGATATAATTAGCACAATAAGAGTTAATAACGGTCTGTTACGAAGTGTTCTCGTGTGCGAACAGTTCCAGAGGGAACTCAATTTTATAGATTCCTTCTTTGAATCGCTCCAGTATTTGGAAACCTGCTCACTTTCCGAGAAATGTTTCAAAGATGCAAAGATCGAGCAGCTAGTCAACGAATCGTCAATATTGGATCCCGAACTCGACCCAAAAAATACCGAATATGACAAGTTCTTCTCCAAGTTAGAGAATGGCGCGAACAGTGACGACTCTGAAACAATGGCATCTAAGAATCTCTTTCTGGTGAGTGTTATTCTTAATTTTGTAAATATTTTGAATGGGCGCTCGTTTGATTTATTCATTGCGCATCGCTCATTGCACGACGTCGCATTCCTTAACGATAATGTGGTGAAAGTTAAACCATCACTGCACTGTTCTAGTTTAATTACGTCCCTAATAAAAATAATCGAATGGGCGATATTTAATTGAGTCGTTTTAATATTTACAGCTCAACATACTCATCCGGGATGAACAACGACGAGCGAAGAATCTCTTATGCGTACTGAAGAGGCGTGAGGATGCCCTCAAAGATTTTACAAAATCTCAGATACTGTATCTAGAAAATAAGAAGAGACAAGACAACACGGATATCTCGACTCTCAAAAAGAAACAGCGCGGTGCTCTTCTTAAACTGCAACACGAGTGTGGTGAGATGCAACGCATGCGGAAGGCGCTCCTTGCGCTCTCGGAGAAAAGAAAAGTCGCCCTCATGAAGACCAAGAAAGACCTGGAATTGAAACTCAGAAACACTGTCAACGTCGAACAAATCATTCTCGGGAAGAAGAAACTTAAACGATATGCACCTGTGGATCGGACCTCGTTGCCGTTGAAATGTTTCGACCTTTCGAGCAGCGGATGCGAGGATAGCACCACATCGCGGGGTACGTCCGATTGCGTCGTGACCGTTCCGGCGGCAACCTCCGCCGAGCCAGTCACCAGCGCCGAGAAGAGCATACAAACCGGGGACAGCGTCTTAGGGGCTGCTCTAATGGAACGCGCCACCAACACCGCTGACGAGAATTATGTAGTCGTCGACGGTGGCTACCTGAACATACTATTCCACAATCTGACTTTACCGCAGATATTCAGCGGTGGCAAGCAGTACGAAGTCAACGAGGAAGCTTTGAAGGATATCGTCGACTCCACCAATAAACGGCACGGCGAGAACTGGGGCGACGTGGTCGAAAAACTTCTATCACAGTCGAAGAACGACGATGATGACAAGACAAGCACGCCGTCCACCGCCAGGAGTCTCGTGGAAGAGTTCGAGCAATATTACAAGACGCTCGCTGAAGAGGATCGATCGCAGGAAAATGTTAACAGTACGAGGTCGCCTACAAAAATGTACGAGACGAGCGATGCGATGGTGCAAACTTCTCTGTGTAAAATGCAGGAGAGCAAGTATTGCGTGGAGACGGTAACTCCGTCGGCAGAGTGTGTGAAAGTGACTGACGGGTCGTGCGAGTGTGAGATGGTGGTCGAGAGTGAGACGGCGACCAGTCCGCCGGGACTCGCGGGGCCACTGCCCGTGCCTGCGGGCGCACCTTTCCTACCTGAACCAGCTCCACTTGATGATACCGTCTGCCTCACACCGAAGTCTTCTAAATCTTCTTGTAACGGTAAGAACCCTTTTTAATAACTTCTAAATATGTACTGTAAACCTTGGTAACTTTCTCACATAATTAACTTTGCCTGACTTTTACTTAACAAGTAATATCATTGAAAGAAAAACAAAATACCAGTCTATGATTGGACATTGTGGTCAGTCAAGTAAATAATACACCATAGGTCATTTTCACTATTGAACCGAATCTACTGACACCTCATATTTTGAAATCTATCAAATGATTTAGTATGTAGTGTGCGAAGAAATAAGATTTACACGCACTCAAACAACATAAATGTCCTACGGCATTTAGGTTTTTACCTAAATGCCGTAGGACATTTATGTTGTTACCTATGTACTAACTGGTTTTGATAAAATAAAAATCATCCTGTAAAGGCTAACTTACCATGATACTATATATTAAGAGGTAGGCGAGGCTATGGATTAAAGTCTGGTCACAGGGCAGAAAGAATTTCGTACATTAAACCGCTGTCACCCGTCTCTGTCGTTCCCGCATGCATACATACTTTCAACTGCCATCGCGCTCGCGTAGATGCAAGTGCGGGAGTAACAGAAATGGGCCACCACTGGTCAATCTACGTTTTTTTCTGCTCCGCGGCCGAACTATATATGCTGAGATACCAAAGTGTACTTTAAACATATTGTATTGTCCGATAACTACCTAGGTCCTAGAGACATGTGATTTGGAGAGTTTGTTCCTGAGAAGTGTAGGCTCTACTACTAAGTTACGTTTGAAAAAAAAAAAATTAACCAATGTGAAAATACCGCGGAACAACAGCTATTTAAAATGATAAGCGCAGTGCATTGCATACATTTGGAAAGAAAAAGGAGGTGGTTCTCAGTTTCACTGTTTTTTTTTAATATTTTTTTTAATGTTTGTTACCTCAGAACTTTTGACTGGGTGAACCCATTTTGATTATTCCTTTTTTATTTGAAACCTGGCGCTTCCCGCGTGGCCCCATTTCAATTTGGTCCAGTTCTGACAATGGCATCCATGAGAAGTCGGTTGCTTCACTTTTTTAAACTATAATTATTTGGCGTAACATCAGGTCATAATATTTTCAATAACAAGGTTATTTTCCTTGCAGTGTGTAACTACGTAACGGCATCTTCTATAGACGAAAGTCCCAGCAGTAAGTGATCAGTTGATTGTGTCTAAGAAAAAACTTTTAAATAGCTGGTTGCGTCCCTTTGTATCAGTCGCTATCTGAAAATCATTAAAAGCGTAGTTGTCGCGGCAATTTTCGCCACATTACGCGTTTTTTCATACAATAGGAGAAAACTGTTCTCTACCACTAAATATTAACCGATTGCGATATTTTATTTATATTATTGGAATGAAACCATTAATGAAGGTCTCGACGTTTTGATTTCAAAATTGTAACTGTCAATTCCTTAAATTCGGAGATTACCGAAATTTTATAACATCAAGCCGTAAAGATTATTTCATATTTATTTATTAGCGGACCTCAAGGCTGCTAAGTGAATATAACTCGCTCGCCGCTAAGCAATTCGTCAAAATTGTCTTTGAATCGTATCAGCGAGCAGCGAACGAGCGAAGCGATGTTCACTTAGCAGCCTTGAGGCCCAGGTTTTTACCTAAGGATTATCGAAATCGGATAATGTTTAGGGGTCGTGCAGAGTGTGCAAGAGTGCAGGCCAACTTGCCGTATGCGATGGAGCGCGTTTGCCTGGAAGAAACTTATTTATTTGATAATATATTTCACAATCCAAATTTCACACAATTTAAACCGTTTTAGCTTCAACTAGTAACAAACGGATACATTGCTATTTTCGCATTTGTAATATTAATGTATCTAATGTAATAATAGGCTAGTGGTTATGTTTATTATCACACTATACGATTACTATTGTTTTTCTTTATTATTAAATATGTTCGATTTCGATGAGACTTCTTTTACAAGGCTAGGCTACAAATGGCTAGGATTCTGTTTTGCTTTTTTTTACATTTTTAACTTTGATGTTGGAAGAAATGACAACATAGAAAGCCTTGGATTCTAATTGAATAAGAAAGGAATCTGAAATCAGTTTGGTATGGATGATTATCCGGCTAACATTTCACCTTTCAATATATATATATATTTATATATAAATTTCGAACAGATTTTGTCGTTTCAGCCAGTCCAGGTATCTATTATAAGTGATGTTTGCGACAATCTAAGAATTATTACGTCATCTATAACTATTGATAATGAACTTCATTACTTGCGTAACTAAAAAGGTGTATTATTATAAAGAGATTGTCGTGATAATGTAAAGAATAATCTTAGATTGTTGCAAATATTGTAATCATTTGCAATAGCTTACCGATGTGCATGTAGGTACTAAATACAAGGTCAAAAAGCTATTTTAAATTTAATTTAGCGCCTGGAATTAAAGCATGTTCTTGGGCTGTATCACAATCGATCAAGCAGCCTTATTTCAGTATTACTTAGAGTTTTGTATCGCTCTTTCTACAGTAGGAGAGCAAGACAAAGATCAAAGTAAAATAATAATAATATTGAAATAAGATTGCTATTAAGATTGTGATTGTGGTAACCGCCCAGGTCCAATATGAAATAATGTGTATTTTCAAGCTTCCGAACAAAAACAAGGTCAAGTGGTAGCTATGATTCTTTATTAAGTCTGTTTTTGACATTTGTTAACTAAAAATGAACCTCAATGAATTGTAAATGATACTATTGTGTTCTATAATCGTTCGTCAGGAAGCAGCGCGAGCAGCCAGCCGCCGTGCGAAGCGTCACCGTCGTCATCACTGTCGCTGGAACCAGCACACGCCGAGGCCGAGGAGTTGCGTCGACAACAGCTCGCTATAGAGAGAGAGGTACAGAAAAGATTAGTTTAGCTTTTGTCTCCCTCTACAGTTGAGGCAACTAAGCAAAAGTCAAATAAAATTATGACTGCTTTAGTGCTTGTATCACGGCTGTCATTGTAGACCTTTATTGTGGTCTATTCTAAAGGCACCGCCTAAACTAATTAATTAATTAAAACAACTAAATAAAAAAAAGAATGTACCATACAGTTTTTATTAGTTTTTTTGAATTGAATTTAATTTAGTTGGTACTTCAGATTTTTTTTTCACATTATCAGCGTAACGCGCATAATTTGACATTGAACGTAACTGACATGGAATCAAGACTATAATTAGTTTTTAACCGACGAAAAAACGGAGGAGGTTTACAAATCGACGCGTATATTTTTTTTATTTGTGACCACGCATAACTTTTTACAGAGTAGTCTGATTTTGATAATTCTTTTATTAAAATATCAATTTCAAGACGTTATATACGCTGCCTCTAGTAATAGAGAATAACCCCATTTGGGCTGTTATTCTCTATGACCATTCATAGAGAATAACAGCAAAAATGGGAAATGTAAATGCAAATGCTTATGCAACGCTAAGCAAAAATCAGAAATCAGAATCATTTATTGAACAACTGTCAGTGAATTATTATGCTAGGTGGTATTGCAATATTGGTGGTGGTATTGAATTTGATTGTAAAATTAAAATAAGTATAATTTTTAATGTCATTGATAAAGTTATACAATAAAAAAAAAAACAAGATCTAATTCAAAATATTGCAAACTAAAAATCTAAAAAATCAATGTAAATTTTTGCGCTTTACGTTGAACATCAGCCGGATCACGTAGAATATCAGCCGAAAAAAGTTATTCTCAATGACCTAATGGTTAGACTGCCATTAGTCATAGCAAAAATCCCTGTTGGGTTCTTATTGAAGACCATTGGAAATGTAAAGCGCCTAAAAAAAATGTTGGCATTGATAATTAACAATTTAAAATTAAAACTAAAGTATAATTCAAATAATGTCAGCTTTTGCGAATTAGTCAGCCTATAAATAAATAAATAAATCCCAAACTAAGCTAAGCTACTATGGAACTGGAATAGCTATATGGAATGTACTATGGAAACTAGATGGTTGATAGAATACATATATACTTTTTTTTTGTAAATGCATACTTATGATACATAGAAACACCCAGACACAGAACAAACATCTATGCTCATCACACAAATGTTTGCCCTGGGTGGGGATCGAACCCACGACCAGGAGGCAGTCGTACTACCACTGAGCCATGAGGTCTGTCAATGAGGCCTGTTAACTATGGTCATAGAATAAAATCTTCCCAAGCCGTTTTTCTTTATATGCATTGGCAAAGTAACGCAAAAATATTGACACGGAAAAATGGAGGGATCGATAAATGGAATATCTTATAAGTTTGATTTTCAATGTTGACCTGCTGATAACCAATTTATTTTTAAAACTAACATGGTTGTTACACATTTGTTTTTTGTAAAATTACAATGTTTAACATTATTTTAGTTTCAAAGTAATGAATTATTTTTTTAATTTATAATCTGTTGATAACATATGTTACATTGCCAATAGTTATAGAAAATAACCCTCCATTTTTAGGCATCCACTTTTACATTAAACTTAAACCATAACCTCCCCTGAAGAGAAGCGACTCATGCAGTTGAAGATGGAGATTACTAAGTATTTTCAAGTAAAAGTCTATTTATTAACTTATAAAACACCAATACGGTGGCAAGGACGCAAGCAAGGCGTTCCATTGTTTTGCGCTTCTAATCAAGTTGCAAAACATTTGGTACGAATGAACGGTATTTTGACCATTATGGGTAACGCACCTTTCGTTTGATTGTTCTATAGTGGTTTAGTGATGGGCGACCAAGTTAGTTAAGTTTTTATGGATGTCACTATCGGCCTTACTGAAAAACAACTCAAATTTGAACAATGCTCGACATATCGGCCTTACTGAAAAACATAACTCAAATTTGAACAATGCTCGACATATTTTGTCAACTTCTCGCTGACGCAACGTAATGACACTTGTGAAAGAAGTCAGGAAATTTGAGGTGTTGATGAAAGTTAAGTATCCTTTTTCCGTAAGGTCGTATATGTGCTCACTTCGAGAATTTTCTCTACTTATTAAATCAAGAAAATTGGTTTACAAATGGTGGGGTAATCGATTCACAATTACACATGATTTAAAAAATATATACTGGCAACCTTCTCTTTTGACTTTAGATAAAACACGATGGGGGTTATATTATCTCTGTATAATCCCTAAAATCCTAGCCGGAATTCACTAAATTCAAAAAGGAACAAAAATTGTATGGGTATTTAGTTCGTTTTTAAAATTTAGTTATTTTAAATATTAGTAAAGTAAAGTGGTGCCTTCTTTTAATATCATTTGTAAATATATAATATATAATTGTGCATTATATACTTTCAGATAAAGGAATTAGAGCAGCAGCAGTGTCGGTTGCTCGTAGTGCGGGAGATCCCCGACAAGCCCCCTCCTCCGTATACACCGCCTGTAGAAACACGCCCGCCTATAAAACCACGCCCCTTCCGCGCCGATGACACCACCAAGGAACGGATATGCAACTACGTACTCCATTCTGAAGCGGACACATACGATCCGGTGGACGCGTTTGATGTGTTAGTATGCACTTGTAGATTGACCATTCGCGGGGAGCTTGATACGTTCGGTATTCACCTGGCTGGCTGGATCTACTGGCTATACTGCCTGGATCGTTGCTGTTCGGTTTGCTGATCGGCGCGGGTTCGCATCCCAGTACCAGACTATTTATCGTAATGCAGTAGAAATCAGTATTTTTATTCACATGTAATTTCTAAAATATCATCATCATCTCAGCCATGGGAAGTCCTGCTGGACATAGGCAAGCCGCTTCCAATCGGTCTTTGTGGAAATCAATGAGTTGTGTGAAATGCAAATCTGACTTGCATAAAAAAATATTATTGAATTTATAGGTTTTGATTTGCTTTCTCCAAATTTCCATTTTACCACTTCGTATCTTTGCCGCTCGCGCCATATTGCAAACATGGCACTTAAAACAGTTCTTACTAATTTTATGATAAAAACAGTCGCATGAAAAATAAACTAGAGAAAACGAAATGGCAAAGTAGAATTTCGGGAAGAGACATTGAAATCTGTAAAATGATGATTATTATTCATAACTCCCGATAAAACTATCAAATGATTGTTCTTAATGATTGTACTATAAACTCGACAAACAGCAGATATGCAAGCATGATGCCAACATCAAGCTACAAAAAGAAATGATTGTACTAACACAGACTAAAAGTGATAAATTTAAATTTCAGATTAATCCAAGATTTCTCCGAAGAAATACTCGTAAAACACAAGTCTGAACACAGCGATAAGCCGTGGGACTCTTCCAACCTTCTGCCGCCGAAACCCGCCCTAGACACTGATAAATTAATAACCACCGCTACTAATGAACTGTCGGAAATACTCACTCCTGCCACACCTTCTCTAGTCTCCGGTGAGTGTAATACTGATTTTACTAAGCGGAAGTAAATTTTTTTTAAGTGAAAACTTTAGACGCGCTGTGCACTTTATTTTGGGGGTAACTCGAGGCCTTGTGGCTCAGTTGGTAGTGTGTCTACGTCTACCTGCTGAACTGAAAGGTCGTGGGTTCGATCCCCACCCAGAGCAAACATTTATTTGATGAGCATGGATGTTTGTTCTGTGCCTGGGTGTTTCTATGTATCATTATGTATATACCTAGTCTTGCCATAAATATTGTCACGAAGAAAAAAATTATTTTTTTATTGCAAATAATATTTATTACTTTTACAGTTTGTTAGTTTAATACATAAATATAAAACAATTTAAAATATAAAAGCTTATTCGAAGTGGTCTCCATTGGCTGCAATACAGTCCTTTAAACGTTGAGGCCAGTTATCAATAGAAGCACGCACTCTTTCCATGGGAAAATTCTTCACTTCCTTCCTTCCTTAGAGCTTAGAGCATAAATACGGTCATTTTGTTTGTTAAAATGTTGCTCAATTATAAAGATTTTCTCATCCGTAAACAAAATTTTTCTGTGACCTCCCTTTGCGTACCGCTTCAGTAGTTGTTTCGATTTTACCACCCTATTCTTTTTTAAATTATCAGTTAAAAAATGACCAGTGCGTCTCTTATAGGCTGGAAGTCCTAAGTCATCTTTTAAAATACGCGACATGGTTCTGGGTGCTATCTTCATCTCCCGAGATAAAATCTTTTGCTTTCGGACAGGATTTCTTCGAATTCTTTCCCTTACTGCTTTGACCACCCTTTTCGTACGAACACTACGTGGACGGCCAGATCTTTTTCTGTCACAAACAGAGGAGGTCTCATTGTACCTATTAATAGCCCGGTACACAAACATTTGACTAATACCAAGCGAATGGAGAGTTTTAAAAATTGCATTTGGCTCCATACCAACTTTGTGTAATGCAATCACAGCGATTCGGTTCTCTTTATCACCCCACTCCATTTTAATATCGCAAAATATTGTACAATGTATTGGCGCCAAAATTAGAAAACTCAATGAACAATCGTATAAAAATGACAGATTCCAAATTCAAATGTAATATCTTTCTTATTTTTAACTGTAACAGTATTTATGGCCAGACTAAGTATTTACAAAAAAATATATGTATTCTATCAGCCATCTAGTTCCATAGTACAAGCTTTGCTTAGTTTGGGCTAGATGGTGTTGTGTGATATGTCCACAAATATTTATTACTTATTATTATTTATTATTAATTGAGCCATAATGTAACGCTTGTTCGAGTCAAGTCGGTTCAAGTTAACGTAAGGGAGCGAGAGAGATTCAACGAGAGAAGAGAGACACAAGAGTCTTAAAAAAGTTTTCACTTCTATCGTGCTAAGCATACAAATGTTTTCTTCTGTTTATTTATACAAAAATAAAAAATAATATATACTAGTAAATAGGTAAATGATATTCCATTTTGATTCAAACAAGGTTCACATAGAAAAATTCATTGATTTGATATAAAAAATAATGCTAGTAGCATCTACGATGAATTAAAAGGAAAACTATCACCTCTAAGAAGGATTTACAAGTTAAAGAGTAATAGTCTATCAGCTTAAAAAATGTAATTAGAGAAGTAAAAAATGAAAATTTCCTGCAAATTTCGTTTAAACAACATAAGTTGACTCGTATGTCCATAGTATCCCCATTTTAAGTTCATATCATATAAATTATGGTACGCATTTACGGAACTCTGCTTTACGCGTGCCACGATAGGCACTTGGCCGCTTTTTTCACTAGTATTTTTAACGTATAAAAATTTATCTGAATTAAAATGAAATTTTGTGTGATACATATGCAACATTGAAGGGTTGTAATTCTAAAGGGTCCAAGTGCCAAAAAAAACAATATTATTACAAAAATACGATCGATGTGTCAAGCCTTATTATGCAAATGGTAACAAAAAATGGCACTTAGAACCTTTAGACTTACAACCCTTCAATTATTGTAGAGATTTCGTACGTAGAGATTTGTCGTATTCTAGGCAAATAATATAGCCTATTTATATATTAAAAAAATGTGGTACCTAATGCGTGAAATCACTTAGCACATAGCTCAGTCAATAAGTTTGATCCCTTCGTTGTTGTTGCCTAATTTGAGTTACGTTTTGTCAGGTGTGAGCTCGAGGCGAGCAGACCACATCGACGATATTCTATTCGCGGAATGGCGACGGGCCGAGCCCGAATGGACCTCCCTCCACACAGATGAAGCTCTCGTGAAGAACCAACTCTTCGAGACCATCTTCCAGCGAATACTGACTGAAACAGTTGATGAGTACAAGAAGGCCGTGCTCTCGCCGCCCAAAGAGACGTCGCTGGTGTTGTAAATGTTATATGTTATCTATTGTGTCCAAATCATTGTGCTATATACACTATTGATCATGCATATTATTATTAATATACAGGCTTTTGTTTCCATTAGCCCTGCATGTACACGTTGTTTTTGATTTTTTCTGTTTGTGGTGACAATATTCAATCTTATTTATTTTTTTACCCGACTTTTTACTCTTTGACCTAGAATCACAAAATTTGGCACAAATCGCAGTTTCAGAGTAGAGTAGAGTATTCGTCGCTTAACATCAGGCGAGTTGGCGGTAAAGCACAAACCTATTACTACATAAAAGAAAAACCTATCCATAAAGGAAAAAGTCCGAAAATTTGTCATTTGAAGTAACATCACATAAAAAAAATGCAATTACAAAATCACACGGTGGTGTATTTATACATATCTGTACCTTTATCAAACCTTACCTTATCAAAAACCTTTCTAAGACCGCTGTCTTAGAAAAGTTTTTGTACAGATATGTATAAATACCTCAAAATGCTTTTGATATTTGCTGTTTTCGCTACAAGGGTAATCGCCCCACGCTTTAGATAGTAAGCGCAGTGCCGTGTCATCAAAAATAGAAGAAATTTACCTTCTTTCTTTTCCCATAGTAAATTCAATATTAAGAATCTAAAATTAGGGACGTCTTACAAATAAAAACATTTGGTTGTTTAATAATATAATTTGAAAATAATACATAATGACGAAAATATCACATAATTCTTATACTTCACACTTACTGCTTAAATCTAATATGATATAAATACTTCTCAAGGCTTTACAGATTAACAAATGCAGTTACCTATTGATATCTTAGAAATAATATCATGTGATATTTATGGCACGCACAATATTTCGTAAATAATACGGCCGGCCGAGGCTTTTATGTATTGTCAAATTGTATTTTAATACTCTAGGTGTTGCCTAAACGTGGTGATTGGCCATTTTCATAACCTCATTTATATATGCGCTTGAGTGGCCTCAAGAAAAGCTGCGAGGAGAATAATTGTGTCTGGTCCAACGTTTCTGTTTTAAAATGAATAAGGGAAGAACGGACTTGCGACCAGTTAGAGCTTTACTAGCATAAAGGATGATTCTGATTTCGCACATTCAACAGTTTACGTCATCGATGAAGTATACAATAATATAAAAACTGGAAAGCCTCATGGCGAATGTGTGATCTTTACCTGCTCTATATCTTCGGTGCCAAGTGTGAGTCGAAGCTAGCGTGAAGATATCTGCAGCCCCTATGCATAAATAAGAATTTGGACAAAACTTTCCATATAGAGGCGGCGTATAGACTATTCATTAAAACAGTCGCTGGTCAATAGCCGTGGCAAAATTTGCTCGCGACAAACACCCTTCTGTATCTACTATCAAATCATATTTAAAACAAAACAAACGTGTTTAGCAGGTAAAAGCTATCACGCCATCCGTTTTAATGGTATAGAACATTGCTTTCATTGTAATAATTGGCGGTTATTGCGTAAAAAAATACATGGATCAATCACAACACTATGACTTCAACATGCTACGCGAACAATGGCCATAATAAAAATTAAACCCCCAGGGTTATCTTAAAGACCATATAAAAATCATATTGAAAGCCCGCTCACGTATCTAATTTTTGATGATACAGTAATTAAATACCCCGAACTTACGCGATAGGTGGGACCGAGCGCTATCCGTGTAAGTCGGGGTACAATTTTGCATATAAAGACATACAAAGTATGTTTAATTGGGACCGGAGACTAAATAAAATAATAATTTAGGAAATAAATGTGTGACTAATTGTAGATATATATGACAAATTATATTATTATAAACTGTATAAACACAATCCGAAGTTATTTTGATCTAGAAGGTTTCATAAAATCTAACAAGGTTGCCTGGAAGAGATCGCTTTTAGCGATAAGGCCGCCTGTTGTTTTCGCTAGTGTGTAAGCTCTCTCATGTTAATTAGTGTTTTAGTATAGTGGTGTAAACAATAAAGAGCTTATCTATCTATCTATCAAAGTCGTCTGACGAGTCAATGATTTTTTCTTCTCCCGTAATATCTCCTCGTAGCACGCTAGTAATATTTTTATTCCTTGTGTTGTAACAGAAATGCGCTCTTCGAAAGCCTTTTTCAATTGAACTGAGGGCTTCTGTCAAGTTTCCAACTGCCATTTGATCTTCTAATTGAACTGGGTCCAAAGAATCAAGATTCTCAATGTCTTCCTCTTGTTCACTCCTCTTGTTAAGCTGAACGAACACTAGTGCGGGCGGGGGGAGCCAAAAACAAACGCCGCTTGACCTTGACTGCGCGGCGTTCACACAAATAACGAATAGACGAGAAAATAAAAAAATCCTGTAACTCCGAATTCGCGTATGTCGAGGTAGCGTAAGTCGGGGTATTACTGAAAAAAAAATGCTGGTCTGGCCCAACGCAGCATTGCCATTCAACGTAGCAATGCGGAAGCGTGCTGGGTACGCTGCCAACTAGTAATGGGTTTGAGCGCTTAGATTGTCTTTAGATCTTTATCGGTCTGGGGTAATCGATTTGCATGTTGTGTAGTAGTTTAGTTAAGTATGTTTATTGTTTTTTTGTACATGATATGAATTATGTACTTTGAATAAATCTGTATGTAAGGGATCTCGCCAATAATATTACACATGTATCATACAAAAATTCATTACATTACTTACAGATTTGTCGTAAATACATTCAGTTAATTTATATCATCAAAATGTGATAAAACCGAGGGATATGGTCATTCACGTTCCCTAAAATTCGTCGTTTGATATTCATCAACATCAACCCATCATCATCAAAAAAAAACCCCTGCGCCTTACGGTTGGGTCACAGAATAACTGTCATCGGTGACTTGATGTTCATTTATGAGATTTACACAATTTACGAGGTTTCGTTTGATCTTGCACTTATCTAATGGCTATATTGAACCCGGCCGGAATGTTGTTAAAATTTTCAACATAACGATTAATCCATGACACATCTATAACAAAATATTCTGATAGTGTTAAGAAAAATATGTATTACTTATCTACGTTACGTTTTATGAAAAATTGCCTATAAAAATATAAAATTAAGTAACACAACACTGATTTACGTTACAAAATACTGGGGCATAAAATCACTCTGTATAGTAACATCTGTCATATTCCAGTGAACGGGTCAGCTGAAATTAATATACTTACAAAGAATTTTTTAACATTTTTATAATACGAAAAATATGGCCTTTTAGTTTGCACCATCGTGGTGTCATAAAAACAATTCATTCTCATTTTTACCAAGACTAGATATAAAGGAAATATCTAGTCTAGATTGTAATAAATATTGCTACTTCTAACAAGCAAATTATAACTACCTTCAGACAGTGTAAAGTTGACTGGCTAATTGTATATTACGTAACACAGTTAAAGAAAATTATATTCTTCTTACAATCCAAAGTGAATTAAACCATAGACTAATACAGAATAATAAATAGATAAGGAAAGCTGAAGAAAAAAATTCTCGATGTCACTTCAGCTTTTTATGCAACTTCTAAAGTTTGCATAATAGTTTATCTAATTGTCAGTTACAAGGGGCATAGAGGTATTTATATCAATAAGTAATTTCTAGAATTTTGATGAGTAATGTAATCTACAAAATAACACAATTAGCGAAATAACGGTGACTATTTGTCTACTACTATTTGCTAACAATAATTTTGTTCTTCAGCTTTCCTGGTCTATAATTCTGTATCTCGTGTGTAGCAACGCACTTCGTGAATTATAAAGTATATTAGCCTACTTTATGATTACAATTTTTGATCCAGCAAATAATACATTTAAAGACTAGCTTAAAACAGTAAGGTATCCTAAACAAATATTTTATAATAAATAATACTACAACTAATAGAAGCTACACGCAATGGTGCAAGTAGTTTTAGGGCCTTCGATACGGTACGACGGATTTCTAACCGGTTTCTGACTTTAGGTGCGTTCTTTGTATACCTTAAAGTAGGTACCTACTTTAAGATATACAAAGGTTTATTAGAACTAATAGACGATCGCATCCGTTCTTTTAGGGTGCTCATAAACATATTTTACTGCAAACTTCTATTTTCAATAATTCTTCTGAAGTTTTAATCATTTCTATTATCATAATACGTTCGATTTGTTCATCTGACAACAAATTGCAGATGTTTTCGAACGAAATCTAGGCAAGTTGTTCATTTAACATTTGGACCGCTCGACGCGTACACAACATCAGAGCTTTTTTAAACCCTCATTGATTAATTGGAACAATCAGATGCACGTAGGTATTTATTATATTATGTATTTATGTGTAAACAGATATTTAGATAGTATGAGTGTACCCTAGCGCATACAGAAAACTATCTTCATACAGAAAATTACTTTAATTTACTCGATAGGCACATATTCAGATATTTAACATATATTAAAAAAGCATTGGTAAAAAAATATATTTTAGTGTGGATGGATTAGGTAGAAAAACATTTGCCGAATAAGTATTACAAAAGAAGGAAACTTACTTCCCTTAAACGTTATCGGATTTGTGTGATCATTTTTTACCTGAATGGATCACAAATGACTTCAAACTTAAAAGTTTACATTTGAAAAATAAATAATAATAACTTTACTATAGTCAACGTGGGTAACTTTGGCTCTGCGTCAAACATTGTACATAGCCTTTTTAGAAGGTTCTTGATTTTTTCCCCGACAGATTAGTAGTAAAATTAATTGATTAATTAATTTACAGTCGTTTTGCCTACTAATCTCTTGAGAAAATAATCGAGAACCTTCTAAAAAGCCCACGTGCAATGTTTGACGCAGAGTCAAAGTTACCAACGTTGACAGTGAGTTATTCTTTAATTTTTCAAATTTTAAATGACTAAGTTACTACCAAGTCCTTTATAATTTCAATCAGTTAAAAAAAGAATCGTCATAATCGTATAGTAATTTAGTTTTAAAAAACAGTTTTCTCCTGTTAGAACAATACACAGTATACTGGTGTAAATTGCGGCCTCGATGACTTAACCTTAATATTTATTACCAATCACTAAAATATGAGAATCTGGTTGAAATTGGTCACATTCGTCGCCTCACATGCATAAGGCCTTACTATTGCGTATTCATACATTGCGTCACCTCACTGGCTGACAAAGACTGCTCCAGATTCGAACACTACGACGGACGCTGGTTGCAACATCTTTGCATCTATTGACATAAAATTATAGCTACCAACCTAGATTATTCAGATCCAGATTTCACAGTAATAGTCAACTTAAATAAAACGGTTTTAAAACCTAGTTTCTTGCATTTTCACTTCACTTCACTGGTTCTTTGAAAAAAAATATGTAGATACGTTAACACAGATGTCGCGTCATCTAGCGGCGTTAATCATCTGCTTTCAGAAACGATTCTAGTGGATTGGGGCCTTTCCTTCTCGGATTATGCGGTACTTTTAAAGCCTCCGCTGAAAAAAAAATACAATTGTAAAGTAGTATTCGTAAATCTATTCAAATTGTACATAAATGCATCATCATCGACCAACAATCAAGTATAAATAGAAGTATAAATAATAATCAATTATTGGAGTAGCCAGAGATATCTTTCCACTTGCTACGAACCTAAGGCACGTCTTTTTCTTCTACTTTCATTAGTGTTTTCGTACATACTCGTCAGTCGATCCTTCTAGGTAAGCGCGCTATATCGTAGACCACAAGTTCGTTTAACATCATGTTGTATGGCGGTCAAGCGCAACCCTTTCAAATATTAACAATAATTATTGCAGTTTAAGAATCTGAAGCAACCGATTTCAAAATACGAACCTTCGTTTACTAGGATGACATATACATATTTTCAAGTAATTTTTATCTAATACCTTTAAACGCGCAATCTTGCGTACACATATATATATATATATATATATATATATATATATATTCATATATTCAGATTACATGTATATATATATATATATATATATACATATAATCTGAATCTCGGAAACGGCTCCAACGATTTTAATGAAATTTGGTTTGTAGGTAGATTACGGGACGATAAATCGATCTTGCTAGGTTTAATTTTTAATGAACCCGGGCTTGCCCGTATTTTCAGTCATAAACAATCCGAGTGGATCTCGGTCGCCCGGGTACTTAGTCTGATTTAAAAAAATCTTGTCTCTGTCGGGCGGTATCTGATTACCATAACTCATTCATTTTGAAACTGATTCGAGTATATATATATATATATATATATTTTTTATCAGAAACGAAATACTTTCAGAATGGTCCCATATAAATTTCGTCAAAATGGGTTAGTTACTGTATTAAGAGACATAAAACTTTTTCGCTATGTTAATGTCTTTGGCGGTAACAAACATTTAAAAAATACAACCGAACTGAGAAGCTCCTCCTTTTTGAAGTCGGTTGAAAAAAATATGTTAATGAACTTACTGGTAGAGCCTTGCGCCGCCTGCGTGACTTCTAGACACGCCATCCACTCCGTGATGCTGATCTTTGTGTCGTGGTTGACGTCACAGTATCGCGGGAGCTTCCGGCCGCATCGTTTCAGAGGTTCCACGTTGGATATCAGCTGATGGTACGCCTTCCACTCGCGTCGCTCCAACACCTTATTCTTGTCTTTGTCTAACATTACGAATGTCCATGTGGCCGCCTGCTCCTCTTTAGATGCGCCCCATTTTACCATTTCACTGAAAAATAAATGCATTATTTTAATACATTTATTAATCGTGTATAGAGTTACAAGTTTTTATCATTAGCATCAAGTGAGTGAGCCTGTTAATCACAAAGATGTGTCAGTTTCTCCTTATGAATCCGATAATGATGAAGTTAAAAAGAGATTTATGTTTTCAACTGCGCATAACTACTAAGCTACTATCATAATTTAAAACATGAGCTCTCCTTAGAAGAGTCTTCATCGTCTTTTGGTTATAGGCTATGTGACGCCACACCAAATTCAATGCGGCATCTCTTAGAGGATATAAGTAAAGTCATCAATTTATAAAAAATAAAATAAAACTAAATGTACCGTGCATGAAATCGGTAACTCCCATTAGTTCTATAGAACTGTGACGACATAGAACTGTGAAATGACACTTTATCTCCAAACGACCTTCGTCACTTAACATCGGATGAACTTCGATTACAACTGCTGTGGTCAAATGATTTACAACATAAAGAGTAGGATTATTTGGGAACTCGCCTCGGGTTTGCGGTCCGCATTCCAGTTACGTACTTTTTAACTTGACGATAACTTGTGGTTGGTAATGGTAATTATAGTAGTGAATTGCATGCAGCGTTTTAAAAATGTTTCTTCGGTGCTAATATGTGGCGCCATTTAGTAAGTGGCGTGGCGAGTCATCACCTGCCTCCATATTTCTGGATAATGAGACGAAATTGGTAGGTGCCGTTTTCTCATTCTGATACTCCCAGAAGTATCGTATTTTATTCATTGAGTAGTATAGTTTAAACAAGACTAGTTTTTTGAGTCAGAACTCCATATTGTACAATAGTTTTATAATCTCTATATATATATATATATAATAAATTGCTGTTCGTTTGTCTCGCTAAAACTGGAGAACGGCTGGGCCGATTTAGCTGATTTTGGTTTTGAAATGTTTGTCGTAGTCCAGGGAAGGTTTAAACGTTGAGAAAATATCGGGTCCACTCATTGATAGGTGATACGAAGTACTAGTCATTCTAGTATTTTATAAAAATATTTAAATTACTTTTGATAAATATTCGTTTTTAACTTTATGAGAACATATTACAATGTATTAAACACAATAACTATTTCTATAGACCGTAATAAATATCCAAACGTGGAAAGTTTGAAGTGTGGGCGTTTATTTCGGTCAAAATAACTTGTAATGTAACAGTATTCTTATGAAACTAAAATAACTCACGTAGAGTGCGCTTTCACTGTCTTTTCTAGACTTAGATTTTTTATGTTCTTTTAACCATCGAAAATGTATTATAATTACCCTGGTCCTGTGCCGTTGGTGGATGCTGTCATTTTTGATTCGAAGAAGCTTCTTAAATCTCGAAGGAAATTAGTTTTCATCGGTTCTGGACAGCCTGAAAATATACGTTGAAAGTATGTATGTGTAAGTAAAATTACGGAAGTAGGTGTGCATGTATATTTTTACGACACAAAAAGTATGCGTATAAGTACATGTACCTATATCAATATTTTCACTTTATTCATGCAAAAGAACGGGTTGTTGTTTTTTAGACATATAAACAAAGTAAATGGTAGTATTACAATCTCTTTGCATAGAGAAAAAAAAGGTCTACTGGGGTTTCCTTATGTGCATGATAAAACTAGAGACCTGGAAATATTTTTTTTTTGTTACTTATTCTAACAACTATAATGATTTATTTACCAAATTACAATTCCGTACACAACTTTGAAATTTTGAATAAATATGTTGATGGTACTGTTTACAATATCTAAGTATGTAGCCACACGGTATAACGTAATAACACAAACTTATTTGAACTTTATGTGAACGTCTACCATGTCAGGCCATTCCTACTATATAGAAAGTATGTGAAGTGACTGACATAAATGACATAAACTCAGCAAGATATGAAGTACATTTTGCTGAGTGGTTGGTTAGCCCTGCTGTCAGTGTTATTGTTGTATGGGAGTACGGAATAAGCCTCGGTATGTGAGAAAAACTAGTATTTTGCTTTATTTGAGATTCTATACTATACCTCACAACAGTAAGCCTATGCAGCAATACTCTATTCTTAATTTTTATTTTTGACTAAGAAGGCCACTCTTGCGCTTGAGCGCTTGATGCCCAAGTCGCCTGTAGCTAAGCGACCGTTACAGTCTATGAAGTGATATTTCTTAAAAGAAACAGATTTACTCGCAAACTCCATCTCACAATCAAACAACGAGGAACTTTGTTAAAATATTTAACACGTGTTACGTCAAGAACCGACTCACCTCTCATAGGGCTGGCATGCTGCGGCGCGGCGTCGCAGTCAGGTCTGCGGTCCTTCACTGAGGAGCCAGGGATGGGCTTGCCCGTGTCTTGGTGTACACACCAGCAGTACCCGGTGGAACGGTAGCACTGCGCGCGCGCATACCGACCATCCCCGGTGCATTCCGGCACGTAAAGCGCGGCGTCGCCCGCTTTCTGAACAATGGACATGAATAACTCATTCTACCTACTTGTATGTATGTAGGCACGTTGACCATTCCGCGGTTGTAGCCTTTTCTTTGGTTACGGTATAAATGAACCGCAATGGCGAGTTGTGAATACGTGTATCAATTTTTATGGAACATCCGGTCCCATACAATGGATGATACCAACCTATTGTATTTCGTATTTCATATAACCTTAAGGGGGAAACTGATGTAATTTGAACACTTTTGTATGTTGAGCTTCCTTGATAGTGTACATCGACGGATGTAATACAAACTATTTTTATTTTATTAAAACCTGGCTAAGTACTCGTTATATTTTCCTTAAACAAAATTATCTTAATCACACAACAATTAACATTAAGGGAGCTTTCACATTAGGCGACTTGGTCACGCGGTAGTAGCACTATAGCAGCAGATACTTGCACATTATCGTAGTTACAGTGCTATTGTTACTGAATACTGTCGCGCGGCAATGTTGCTCTGCTGTAAAATATGCATGGAAAACGCAAACTGTAGTTTTAAATAGACCTAAAACCATTCGTAGGTTTCATTACCTACGTATTTAAATGGAGTAATACTGTATTATAAATAGATATTTGATACAGACATAAAGCGTGGCAATGCTGCTAGCATTATTACCTTTCCACCAGGGTCGATACAGGATGGGTTTCAATTGATGAAATTTTAATTGAATTGAATTTATTACTATGACTTGATATTTGATTAAGGAGTGTGACAGCCGCGTGACTTAGCTGTGCTTCTAAGTCTCTTAATATGAAAGGGCTCTAAAAACCATCAACCATTTCGCAATGCAGCAACAATAACAAACAACAACTCGCAATGCATAACTAAAAGCCTTATAGTATTAATTCGCGATGCAATATTTGTAAGAAAATAAGTACCTACCTACACAAAAAAAAATGTTAGATATCTTTTGCCAAACGAAAGTAAGGGATACTTTTTCTGTAAATTTAGCATTAGTTTTGACAAAATTGATATTATTGTGAATTCAATAAAAGAAATGGAGCTAAATAGTACCTATACCTAAGTGAGAATGCGCTAAGATATAGTTACATACAGACCTGTTCATCCAAGACGGCCTGTCTGTCTGTGAGGCAGTCGTTGGCTTCATCTTCACGCCGCGCGTCCGCATCGGGCCCGTCCGGGGCGAAAGAGTTCCGCATTATCCCGGGTAACACTGTCCATGAAAACGCCACAAGATAATATAACAATAGCAGACCTGGGGGATTACCACAATCGTAATAGCAACCTTATTTCAATATTACTTTGACCTTTGTCTTGCTCTCACAACCGTAGAAAGAGTGAGACAAAACTCAAAGCAATATTGAAATAAGAATGCTTGAACACTTGTGGTACGGCCCCTGTGCCCCACGGTTTTTGATCGCGTGGTTATAATAAAATATTTATTTATTTCACCTTTATGGTGCCAGCCAAATAGATAAAAAAAAAAAAGTAGTAATCAGACAAAAATAATCGAATATCAAAAAAGCTAAGTGCAAAAGAATCTAATATACCTATATAAATGTACCTAGCTTAATATATCCGATTCGATTTTTCTTTGAAGCAGATTACGTTTAGTTTACAATCGCTTAAGTGGTTAAGAGCGCGTATGCACCTACGTACATGATTATATTATAGGATCAGTTATTCTTGTTTACGCCGGCGTTCATTCCTCGCTTCTAGCCTGTTTGAAGTCACATACATACATTACATTGGCCCACATAGCAGTAGGATCAGTGTTGTTAACTTTTGTCATCTTGATACCTATTTGATTTCTTTCCTAATTATCATTCTAAAGACACCGTGATTAATTAGCATTATATCTCTTTCATTCCTTATCGATGTAAATAAGAATGACAAGGACAAAAGATCCAAGCCTTTGGTGGTAAAGTTACCTGATCCGGGCTCCGGTGGCGGTTCCTCCTCGGTATAGTCCGGCTCCACTTCTGTGCCGCTATCCTCGTCTGCATTTAACGACATGAAGAAACGGAGAGAGACTATATATTATTATAATGTTTGCACACACATTTGTACCCAAAAGGACATTATTAGAGCACACAACGTGAATTGGCTTTTTACTCGGGGAAAAGTAGGTTTCATTCCTATTAGGGGGAAAAAACTCTTCATAAAACATCACCGATTAAAAGCTTATCGTACTGTTTACTAGCAAAATGAGGTATATACATATTTGTCTTATCTAATAAATAGTTTTTTCATGACTCATACTCTGAAAGTAGGTCTGAAGTTGCCTGAGGAGCGGGTTGAAAGTAATACTTTTCAGCCCTAGGGAGAATCACTTTCAACTGCTAGCTGTCAAATAAAATAAAAAACTAGTTCTATTTTCACGTTTCTATTGAGCCATGTCCAACTTTCTTTAAAGCCACTCAATTACAGCGCGATGTAAAATTGAAATAACATAAAGATAAAAGAATATATATTTTTAAAATAACTATTATAATTTAGTTTCAACAATTTCTTTAAAATAACATAGATTTGAACAAAATATTTACCATTTTTACTAATGATGAAAATGAAAAATATTGGCTCAATATATTGCTTACCAAAGTTTTTGATCTATGTATAGAAAAATTTTATTTTACATAAATAAATTTTATTTTACATGTAAAATAAAATTACCTGATTTTTTCTGTAGCTAATTCGTGTTTTCATTATTACTTTCCTGGTATTCGTAATGAAAAGCACAGTGTTTACCTCGGGTTAAAGACTTATTTAGTCCCTCGAACTATTGGCGCCCTCAATTCGTTCGTGCGCCAAATCCCGTCTCGGGACTAAATAAGTTACTTTCACCCCTAGGGTAACAATGTACTATTACTGCTATCGCATGGCTAACTTGCTTACATATTAGGAAGTTAAGTTAATTGACGTTTCAATTCAGCGTTCTGATAAGATTTTCGATACTGGGCTAGGTGCCGGCGATAAGTAGTGACTGTGTGTATAATTTCTCTGCATCAGTGAAATTAGTCATCGTTTTTATGTCTATCTTTAACACATTTCTCTTTTTTATGACCGAACAGACAACTGTTTTATTTACCACAACTCAATAAGTAGATAACGATTGTCTAAGATGGAACACGATTGCTTTTGAGTTGTCATTTCAACCTCGTGTTGAACGAATCTAAATTGGTTCAAGTTGGGGACTGGTCGTTGATCGTCGTGAACCTAATAGTCTAGTAAAAATAGGATTTGTGACAACATAAAAGACAAATATTGTTATTTAAATGAATGTACCTACCTACTGGTGTTTTGAATAACATTTGACACAATTTCAAAATTATATTATAAAAACAAACTTTGTTGCCTTTACACGCTCAAACGGCTGAACCGATCGTCATGAAATTTAGTATAGAAATAGTTGTGAACCTGGAGACGGACATACGCTACTTATCATCATCATCATCACCGTTTTTCATAACTATGCGGGTGAAACCGCGGAACACAGCTAGTTTATAAATCGGGGATCATTGCGAATTTATGTTTTTAGATATTTTCCTATTATAATTCTAAAGTATCCCTCAAAGTGCATTTAATGTGATCAGTTCCATACAAACGGATTTATTTTTACTAGGCTATAAAACAATCCGCGGCGAGTATTCGAATGATTGGTTCAAAACAGTTAATCGAGTGGAGATGGTAGACTCTTTATAAAAACTGTGGCCAGTCGATAGGTCAGCAAAATGTCCGTTACGACCTCGGTTAGGTTACGACCTATCAGCATTATCGAAGGAAGGAAGGCCTTAACGTCATGTATTACATAGATGTGAGGTTTGTGGTACTCACAGTCCGGTGCAGGCGGCTCTGGATTAGCGAGAAGACACTCGATCCATTCAGGGCGCGCTATCTCGCCGTCGCCATTGCCATCGCAGCCTCGCGCCCATGCGCGTGCGCACCGTTTTGGCTTCACCACCTGAAGAACAACACGTAGCAAATCACATAATGATCACATCTTGAGCAAGCGGTTAAATAGGTTCTATCTTGGAAATTCCATTCGTGTTTCCAATTTACTTAATACTATGAAAAAGAAAACTATAAGTTTATGTCACACATGCCCTACACACACACACACCATACTCACATACACTCTTACCAAGATCGAATAAATTAGTTTTTTTTTTTTCAAAAATTTGTATACCGACATTGTATAGCTATAGATAATTTATAATGTATCTGAACTGCAATAATTAAATATGTAAGATATATATAAGTATATGAAAGAGCTGGGTCTTTTGACTCTAGTACTAGACTAGACTAGACACTAAATACTTAATAGAAGACCCCAACCTTAAGCTAAGTCAATAGTTGTGGTTATAGAAATAAATCAGTTTTCATATTTCACGATTTTCTGTGTTACAATCAAGGGTTGATCAAACAATATAGGGCAGGCATTGAAAACAGAATAGACATTTAGTAAAAGCCTTTATAAGTACTTTAGTAAGTAGTAGGTAAAAAGTTCAAGCAAGTACATTCACTGTAATTTCCGGCAGCCAAGTCGGGAGACTGTCTGACTTACGATCCGCAGGCCCTGGGTCCGAATCCCGCGGCACGCACTTCTATCTTTTCTTTTCGAAGTAATGTGCGTATTGTTGATTGCAGCCAATTTCAAACGGTGAAGGAAAATATCGTGAGGAAACCTACATGTCTGAGAGCTCTAAATGATCTTGAAGATGTGTGAAGTCTGCCAACCCGCATTTGGCCAGCGTGGTAGACTATGGCCATGACTTCTCACTATGAGAAGATGGCCCGCGCCCAGCAGTGTGACAGTTTGTACAAACAGGGCTGATTTTGACAAGTACCTACACTCATTTGAATAAACTCATTCGTCGTTTTCGAATTTTTGTTTGTAGATGATAAGTAGTTAAAGTCTTCTGCTCACCTTCTTGACCAGCCTCCTCAGTCCCCTGTACTCTGACTTCTGCAGCGAGTCGCTGCGGTCGCGGTCGAGTTCTCGGAACTTCCAGTTGGCGACGGTCTGTGGGTCTGGAGGGGCTCCAGGGGCAGAGCGCGCGCGCTCGTGCTCCCCTCCGAAAATCTTCATCAGGTTCCCGTTAAACAAAACTCGGTCAGCTCGCGTGCAACCTGCTCGGAGAATTGTGAGATTATATTTAAAAGGAGAAGCTATAAGCCGGTTTTTTACAGGGTTGTTTTAGGCTACATCAGGTAGCTCATTTGTTTAGGGTTCCGTAATAAACAAGGAACCCTTATAGTTTCGCCATGTCCGTCCGCGGCTTTGCTCAAAAACTATAAGCACTAGAATGTATATGCATGTTAATAATGTCGAGAAAGTAGTAGAATAAAATAAAAATAAAAAATGGGTACCTCCCCTACAAGTAGTGGGGATGATTTATTTTTTTCTCATCTACCCCATCGTGTGGGGTATCGTTGGATAGGTAATCAATAAACATTGGGGGTGTGCGAAAACCATTTTTCAATTTAGGGATCCGTTTGCGAAATACTTATTAAGCTTTGAAGTGATAATTTTTGTCACGTGTCACTCTACACTAAACGGTTGACTGTTGGAGATATGAAAAAAATCATGCTATCAGAATATATGATGAAATTAAAAGGAAAACTATCACAGCTAAATAGAATTTACAAGTTATCGAGTCATAGTCGATCAACTTAAAATAAATACTTAGACCGATTTGTGGCGGGCACATATACATAATACCTATTTTTTTTCTCTTTTGTTATGGATGTACATATCGCCTTCCACAAATAAATATATTTCTATGTCTATGTCAAATTGATTGGTTGTCTGTAAAGTCGGTTTACGGACGATAGTTTAACGTGACAACGTCATAACAAAACATTGATGAAATGCAAACGTTACAATGAGCGTAACGGGACAATGAGTCATCCTTTTTCGTGCGTGCAGCCGGCGTTCATCGATTTATTAAACGTTGTCACGTCAAAATGAATGTTTCATTTAAATTAACATAAGTATTTAAATTAAATAACTTATTATGTTTGTAGTATCAAACAAGAGACCCTGTTATAAGGTCACATAAATTATGATATCTAACTACGGAATACCTACATAGCGCGTTCCACGACACGCACTTGGCCATTTATTTGACATAACGAGTAGCATGATATATGAGATAATTGATAAATAATTGAGACAAGAAAAGAGAATTAAATCGGTCCAGCTGTTGATATTACACTTGGGGTATCTATAGAAAACTATGATCACTTAGATAGAGTTAGTAGATACCTAGGTAATCTTCATTAGTTTCCTTATAACTGAATAAATAGTAAGAATGATCGTAATTAAAACATTAGATTTTTACTAATAAATAAATATTGGTAGACATTTAACACTACACCTAAAACTAAGCAAAGCTTGTACCATGGGAAATAGATGGCTGATTATAATACATAAATACTTTTATATAATGTCTCATATAATGGGCAAAACCCCCTAATAAAGCAGAAGATCGTGCCGGGTGGCGCTTCTTAGGAGAGGCCTACATCCAGCAGTGGACGAACATCAAATAGGCTGATGATGCTGATGATGAATGTCTCAGGAATAACAGAAAACTGAAAAATCTTGGGTAAAGTAGCGGGAAACCGCTAATAAGTTTTTATAAAGTGACATGTCACGTAAATATGTATATAGGTAAGAACCTTAAGATTCTACCGCCCGAGGATAAAATTAGTTATGTTAGTCTCAGAATAAAATTATGAACGAAGACCTTACTCCTTTTATTTCGCTGACCACGAACTGAGGACCGCCGCCGTGTGTGGGATTTACCTGCAACCAACAAACAATATTTATGTGAAACGAAGCTTTTAGACTGAATTTAATTAAGGTACCTGACTGAGACACGTTATGAACATTTTTTTTTATCAGTCTGATGGGATAGTAATATTCTCTTGATGTCGTTTTTAACCGACTGCGTAAGAAGGAGGGTTATATTTTTCGAGTGTATTTATATGTATGTGGGTATGTATATAGGTTTCTATATGATAGCCTACAGCCTAAACGGCTTGACAGATTTTGATGTGCTAAGTGTCGTTAGATTCGTCTTCAGTTCCAGAGTGTTATAGGCTATATTTTTCGTAATAATCTAGTACCTTTAAACGAGCAATTCTTGTATATATATAATCTGAATCTCGGAAACGGCTCCAACGATTTTAATAAAATTTGGTTTGTAGGTAGCTGAGGGGACGATAAATCGATCTTGCTAGGTTTTATTTTTAGTGAACCCGGATTTGCTCGTATTTACAGTAATAAAAATCCGAGTGGAGCTCGGTCACCCAAGTGCTAATAATAATACATTTTTCGCCAAAATAATGAAAAGCGTTTTTTCACCTCTCTGCTGTTCACTAATAAACTTGAGCTCACAAATAAATTTGAGCGAAAACGCTTAGTGGGACTAAAAATAATTTCTACATGCCTCTTGTTTGGTGCGTCTAGTGGTTTTATTATAGAACGGGGATGGATTGATTAGGTCATGCATCAGACATACAGAATACCTAAAGGCTGGCCACTTGTCGGCGAGACAAGCTTGAAGCTTGATTTAAATAAAAATAAATAAATATTCTACGTGCTATGTGCCCTGCCCACTACCACTTCAACTTGCTAATCCACTGGGCTATGTCGGTGACTTTTGTACGTTTACGGATCTCTTGATTTCTGATTTCATCTCGTAGAGAGATTCCAAGGATAGCCCTCTCCATAGCTGATGGCCGATGGGGCCGAAAGGTTCTCGAGTGGAGACCACGCACCGGCAAGCGCAGCGTAGGAAGACCAGCCACGAGATGGACAGATGACCTCATACAAGTGGCAAGAAAACGCTGGGTGCAAGCCGCTTCCAATCGGTCTTTTTGGAAATCCATGGGGGAGGCCTATGACCAGCAGAGGACTTCTTATGGCTGAGATGATGATTATGATGATGAAATAAATACTGGTGGATATTTCACACAACACCATTTAGCCCTAACTAAATTAAACTGAATACTTTGTTATATTATTTTCGTGACACTTACCTATTTTTGTATATCTGTTATAATTGTATTTGGTATACTTTAACACATAACTTACATTATCAATAAAATTTTCATAATTTCGCCAGTAAACCCCCACATTCACTCAAATAGTGATGAAAATAGAGCAGCTAATATTATGTAGGCGTGCCAGCGAGACAGCTGTGGTGTTTTTCTGTGCTTAGGGTTCAATTTATAATATTTAATATACAGGGTGTGAATACAGTGAAACAAATCGAGAGGGTGTGTTCAGAAACCCATTTAGAAAAAAAAACAAATTGACCAAAAAAAAAATAATTAAGAAATCTCTAATGCCCCAATTTAAAAAAATAATAATTGTGATTTCGATTTTCACCGAAACACTTCGCGAACCGATTGAGCGAAGCGAGTGTATTGAGGCATCGGCCGATGAAAGCCTAGAGTGCGATGAAAATATGTACTAACAAAATTAAGTAGTCTAAAGAATCACAATATGCTAGTTTATTAGTATGGTACCTACATGTATTAATGAAAATAAAAACTGGCTAAATATTTATGTGTAATTATTACTATGCTTTGATAGCATCGAGATTAATAAAATTATGACATAACATAATATGACTTTAAATTTTATGCGGATCAATAGTAAACCATTACAGTAAGTAACATAGAGACATACAAACAATTATATTTTTCCCAATGACCTCACTTGGTTCGTTACAGAATATTGTACAGACACTCAAAAACTTTATCTACCTTCTCGGGCAGTCGGTTAGAAACCCAATAACAATACCGTCATATAAAACAAACTAATTGCACACGTAAAAAAACTAAACCGATATTATGGTAATAGCAGGCGGGCATGTCATTATCACCTGCAGCTAAATGCATAAATACCATCTTCAAGGCATACCGTTTAGCATACGTATAATTTAGTTGAACGGAGCGCCTTTCTATGTGTGGATAGCGTGTTAGTAGTTGTGATACAGTGATTTATTTATGTGTATGTGTTGCAGCAATGAGGGAGGGGACGCAGCCCGTCCACTGGCCGTCTATTAAACACTTGAGGCCTAAATAGTAGAGGAGGGCGATCGAATTACTTACTTCAAATATCACATCGAGAGGAACTCATAACCTGATGGTAGGGTGATTTCCTCGACTGCGAAAGCACAAGGCCCATGTTTTGCGAATGTATGTTTGTTTGGGCGGAGATTAAAATGGAGTTGGTGTACAAGTGATATGTTGGTGAATAACGAAATTATAAAACTATCAAAATAAGTTAATACGGAAAGAGAAACTTTACTGACGTTTCTTTGTTTTCAGGTAGTTTTGATCAATAATTTATTATGTGTAGTTTACGTCGAAATTGTAAAAACAAAATGTTAAAATATAAATCTTTGTTTTCAGAGCAACACATAGTTTCCCTTTTACAATTAAAAGTAACCCACATTAATATGTATGTGCGTGTATTTCTGTAGCCTCCTACAACGTAACCGGTTCCACGAAGCGCGAAATAATATCAATAGATTG
This sequence comes from Lycia hirtaria, assembly GCA_947563715.1. Classification (NCBI taxonomy): domain Eukaryota; kingdom Metazoa; phylum Arthropoda; class Insecta; order Lepidoptera; family Geometridae; genus Lycia; species Lycia hirtaria. The sequence goes on from OX387386.1 coordinate 10,699,278, forward strand.
AATTCTCAAGCTAGTTAAAAATACCATGTGCGTTTCTTGTCTTGTCGTGGTCATCAACATCACGTGTATTACACCTTAAAGACCACTAAAACCTCACCAAGTAACACAAGGAAGGTGGCCTAAAATCCTAACGTGATCAATGGACGGCCCTTTACCTAACCGGTCCCGGTAGCCGATCAGTGGTGATACATCATTAGCTCATTCGGAAACCGGTAACGTGTAGCCGGCCGTATATTCTAATGTTAATATTGGGATCGTTCGTGATCATGATGGCACCTCAATTGAAGATCGTTGATGCAATGACGAGAGCCTCTGGCGCCGACTGGCGGCGAGAATTGATACTTAATTAATTCGATGGCTTTCACCAGGCAAAAATGAACATCAACTTCATCTTAGCCATAAACTGCTTATATCCAGCGTCTTCCTGTCACTTGTAGGAGGACATCTGTCCATCTTGTAGCTGGTCTTCATACGCTACCCTTGTCTCCACTCGAGAACTTTTAGACCCCATGGAGTTCTACCATAGAACTAAAGGGATAAAAAAAAACAACAGTTCTATGACGTCACAGTTCTATAAAATTAATGGGAGTTACCGGGACCATCAGTTCTACGTCTGGAAAAATATTTTTTTTTATCTTATTTGGGTAATTACGGTTGCTTTTTGGCTCTTATATCCAAAGGGTGTCAATGGGACTTTATTAGCAATATGTGGCAATTTATGAGTAGTTATTATTAATTTCCCAAAATTGTTTTTTCCGATCCGTGCGATGCGGATATTATTGTGTACACGCACCCTAAGTATTTATTTTGAATCATCAGAATTGTAAAAATATTAATAAAAACATAACAATTAAATGATATACAGTGAACGTATTTATATTTCCAACTAGTTTAACCAATTTAAACTTTTGTTACCTGTTTTGTAGAAACAATAACATAATACGATTCAAACCTGGTATTATTATAGTGCTAACTATGAGATGGTTGTCAATTCGGACGCAATAAATGTAAAATAGGTAAAAGGTAATTTTACCAAGAAAGAAAAAATAGGTAACAACAAGTTTAGTATCTTGAAAGAAAAACAAAATATCCGACTGAAAAAAGCAGTTTTTGCAGTCTAAGTACGATTACATTACGCTTGATACGCTGTTGAGTGTAAATTTTTTTTTGAGAAAGTATACGTAACATGGCTGAAAAAGATTATAGATATGCATTCATTAAAATAATTCTAGTAAAATCAGTCTTTTATTAGGAAAAAGTTCGTTGGAGGTTACGAAAAAACGCATTTTTTTATTTTTGTGAGATATGTATTATTGTTTTAAAAAAAACATAGCATATGACACTCGGGAAGTGATGACGAATCTAACGACATATCATAAATCGGTCAAGCCGTTTGCTTTAGACGATCATATACAAACATACATATCCACATACATACATACATACACTCGAAAAACATAACCCTCTTTCTTACGCAGTCGGGTAAAAATAATACAATCCGGTTCAGAGCTAGTGCTTAGGTTTTCAGTTTTCAGGCAGTTTACTACCTTAAAATTCCTTGTCATAAACTTTATTTTTTTCAAGTCGATTGTCAAAGTTTTATTCAACACCAAATCAGCCACTTGTTTGCGACAAACTTTGCTCGCGACAAACACCAGTAAAACACCACCCTAAGAATAAATACGTTACTAGCCAAGTCCAATGCCCATAGACGTGATATAAAAAAGAAAAAGCCAGGGTTTTTGTAGCCGGTAGACACCTCGGCGCCTTTCGACACACAATGTGAACCCTCTCTGGACGCGTGTTATTAGAAACTTTGCGACAGTGTAGGCGATTAGTGTAGGCGATTAGAATGCTCAATTCTCAAATTAGCATTGTCTTAAAAGGACCAATTTTACAAATGGAGAATTTTAAAAATAAGCCACATAAAAAAGTTAAGTAATAAACGTCGTTTTAATTACTTGGTTTTCTTCAGTACACATTTTTAACAAGCTGCGCCCCGAGTTGTTATCCGCGCAGTGATGAAAAACGTTGATGATGATAAAATATGATGTTGATGGTGATAAAAATATAGTCTTTGTTCTTTTCCAGGTTCTAAAGAATCTCTGTACCAAATTTTATATCGATTGGTTCAGCCGTTTAGCCCGTGAAGAGGTAAAAAACAGACAGAGAAATATGACAGACAAAGACAAAACATACTTTCGTTTATACATTAGTTAAGATAATACTCTGTGTCAATTTATTTTTTTATGTATGAGAGTGTATACGTAAGTATATTTATTCAAGAAACTTGAAAATATTTCAATACTTGACACTGGCAAATCGCTAATCGCGGGGTCCAATACAAAAAAGAAGAAAGTATATTTATCTAAAATCTAAACCTAAGCCAACATTTTTTTTTGTTCATTTTGAGAATAAGGCATCTGTGGAATTATATATTCTGAGAATTAGTCATTAGGGAAATGTGCTATCATAGACTAGCTGTAGAATTTTCCGTTTGTAGAATTAATTCTTTTAACACTTAGGTATAAGTATGCCGTTTGAGAATTAGGCATTCTGCACCTAAACCTTTCCGACTCAATACCTGAGAAATATCCATCAGACTAACAGTAGCCATCAATTGACGAACAGATGGCAATGTAAATGATTGCCTCAGATTGTATCATATGGTACCTATAACTAGACGTGAGCCAGGGCACTTTGTTAGGTGACCTTGAAATTTATATGACTTAGAAAAAAAATATGTAGTGGTTTTTTCAATGTAATCACCTTATCGCATTACTATTGTTCCGTCAAGGAAAAATAACTTCGTTATTTAAAATATCTACAATTCTATATACCTACTATTTTTATTCACCTATATTAACCTATCGGTCATGCAGAAGAGCAATATTTTAATGCTTCTCATATTAGATATGCATATAATATATACATACGTGTGTAGAGTGTGTTAATCTCTACATGATATAGTCATAAAATGGAAAGTTATAGCACTTTTATGACAATATATAGCGCATAAGACACGGTAGCTGTACCTAAGTAGTAATAATAACTCCACTCTCTTTCTATCTTGCAAGCGCATATCGTTGTTTTTATAAATATAAAATTACAGAATCAACTCATGAAAATGTAGTTAATAAAGGCACTTGCCCATAAAAAAAACTCAGGTTATATTTTATCATAATAGATCTGCAAGGTGGCTGTGACTCGACGGGCTGTTCAAACCTGATTGCCCCCTTCGCTGCCAGGAAAACCTGCTCTACAAAAAAAAAAAACTAAACAAAAAAAAACTTTGACAAATAAAAACTATACTAGGTACATAGTACTAGAATAGATTAGTCATAGTGAAAACTTTCATGTATTTATTCAGAAGACGAATCTACATTTACGTGTATGTGAATTTGTTTAATTTTTTTTTCTTGAACTTACGAATGTCTTATTCAGTAATTTTAGATCTTCAAAGATGTTATTCGCAACCGATATGAATGATTTACCTACAGCGCCTAAAATTATTATGTAGGTAAAGACGTAAAAAGCAAGGTATTTCTTAACGAATTCATTAAAGTTAGCCAGGTAAGCTCTGTCTCTATGACTAAATATAAAACATCAAAGGTGTGCGCACGCAGAGGTCGCCCACTGTTCTCAAACGTCTGAAGTATTTTTTTCTATCATCTCATGGCCGAGACGGGTTCTCTTTACCTTTTAACATACACAAAAAAAGTCGACACCCATTGTGTTTCGGCGTCGAGCTGTCTGACTCGATCCGCCTTTTCTAAGAAAACCGCTTCAAATCCGTAGCAGCTTTAGTTTAAAAACAGATATCATAGAATAATGTTAAGCATGATTTGATATTACGTATCGTGATACGCTAACAATAATAACTAACAATTTTCGATACAACTCCTTTCGAACAACTACTCGAGTTGTATCGAAAGAGTTTGGAAGGTAACCTAGATATTAATGTAAACATAAAATAGTAAGTTCTGTGCAATTATAGAACTTAATGCAAAGCAAATATTCTTATTCATAAGGCAAGTTATGATAGAGTATAAGATTTTATTATTCGGCTTTAGTATACAATAAAAAAAAAGAAAAAAAAAAAATTTTTTTATTACACATTATTGTTATTATTAATTATTTTTTAGGGTTCCGTACCTCAATAGGAAAAAACGGAACCCTTATAGGATCATTTTGTTGTCCATCTGTCCGTTCGTCCGGGTTTCAAGACCTTTATCTCGGGAACGCGTGAAGATATCGAGTTGAAATTAAAACCATACGCAGATCTTGATCAGTATCTTGCTACAGAAAAAAAAAAAGTTTATAAGTTTTCGTAAAAAAAAAGTTACAGCCGAATATATCGTAAAAAACGCACATTTCGACACTCACAAGGGAATCAAAATCTATGGGTACTTGCCGTTGACCTAGAACAATGAAATTTGGCAATAAGCATTGTATTAGAGTATAGGGGAAAATCCGAAAACTGGACATTTTTAATTTAATCACCAAAAAAATTGTGTCTTTATGCAAGGAATGAAGGTTCCAATTGAATTAACCGTATCATGTGGGGTATCATATGAAAGATCTTCAGTAGCATAAGCTAAAACAGGTTTTATATAGTTATATTTTTCGGTTTACGAAGGAAAATAGAAAAAAAATATGATTTCCCCCTTTTATCTATTAGTTTGTACGGAACCCTCGGTGGGCGAGTCTGACTCGCACTTGCCCGGTTTTTTTTTATTCACTACAATAAAAAGAGAGAACACAAATACTAAGAACAAAAGTAAGACTATTGAGCCTAAAAAATTATGCAGTTGTCGCTGTAGCATTGTGGTGTCTCAAAAAAGGTAATGCTGCCGAACGATCAGCAGCACTGATTTTCAGGACAAACCTTCCAACACACACATAATTCTGAATATACCTAAGTATTAAAAAAAATTGGGTGAGTACTAGAAAAATAAAATATGTATCAAACCATACAGTAGCATCTGACCCAGAAGGCGTATTACAATAAATTGCGAATAAGAATCTATGAGAATTTTACACATAATATATATGTAATTTAAAAAAACTACCCTTCTTCTAGGCAGTTGGGCATACATTAGACAAATGTATGCAAGTATTTATTTAGACGAGTGGTTTACTTGCGTGACTTGCGTCTATCAATCTTCCGGCTTCTTGTCTTCTACTGCTCCATGAAAATAGGGCCAATTTTCACACACACACAATTATTCTGTCTTCTACACAGACTTTAAATTTATTACACAAGTGATGAAATGGAATTAAGTAGAGATCTTTCAGTCTAAAAATGCATGCCCCATTACAAAGTAGAAAGAGATAGTACATTCATGGTTCCAAAAGAAAGACCGAGAAAAAATAAGATTGTTTGATTGTAGAGTATAATTGGAGATTCGTGCATTTTTAGGCTGAAGATCTCTCAAAGTACGGACTTTTTTTTCACTGATAATATACTCAAATAATTTCTGTCATGTTCATTTCTCTAATATATATCATTAAAAAATCAGCTTTTTTATCTTGCACCATCAAAGTCAAGAATACGTTGTGATTGTTTGAAAAATGCACAGCTTTAGAAAAAAAAACACTTTCTGTATGAAATTTCCGGAAATGTTTTCAATTTTTTTTTAATTACTTACTCATAAAAGTGAACTACTTTCACCATGGGAATCTATCTACAATATCGAAAAATATCAACCGTTCGATAATAAGCTTAGAATGCGAGTGGGCTCTAGCTTACTGAAGCAACTTTTTCTAGACGTCACTCTGTGCATAGCTACACACGACAGGTTGGATAGATTTTTGGCTTCAACTATGAACGAAGTTTTGAATGAAAGTGTCATCACTGTAAGTAAATACGTATGAATGTATCTACTCAGTCGTTCGATGTCAGATTCCGTGCAAGCAGGTTGACCGGCGAAGTGGCGACATTATTGAGTGGCATAACGTAATTGGCAAAGCATCCAGGCGCCACTGTCTAATGGAAGGGCCAGGAACCAGTAATCGGCAAATAAACCGTCGTAAACGTACGCTGAACGCTTACTAATGACATGACTTATGTCCATAAATCAGCTATCAACACGTCATGCGCCTGCGCCGCCTCCACTAGACAGATTTCAATTAGTCAATACTGTGGCTTTACTGATAATTTCTCACTCGAGCTTGTGCAGCTTGCGCGTCAGTAAATTGCTTTATTAATAGACATTAAACTAATGGGATGTTACCATCTCATCGTCTGGGAACCCGAGTGCCTACTGCCTTTTAATCGGCAGCGGCGCGTCGGTGGTTAAAATACAATTGTATTGTAACCATTTCGTAATGTTACTCGTATTAATTTTTACTGGTATAACTTTATGTGAGCGCAGTCACTACGAGAGTTATGCCCGGAAAAATCAAATCGGAAATGGTTTCGAACTTTTGAAATTCATAGTTCTGGGGGCATTGAACTATTATTGTGGGTAAGCGTCATGGTTAACATCAGCCGAGCGACTCGCTCGTCGCGTCACTCAGTTCAAAACCTTCAAATGAAGATAGGTAACACTTTTAAAAGAAAACATGTGCCTTACATAAATACCTACATGTCTGTATACATAAAGTACATAGAATTATATTTCGAAGTCATTATGTACTTACGTGAAACCTTATTTGAATTTGTTTAATTTCAATAGATATCAAGCCGATTATGGTAACTATTTTATTGCCGGAACATAATAGTTTCTGCTATTGCAATCCAGATGAAATTAGAAGCCGAATCTGTCGTGAAGAGATTCCGATGTTAAAGTTTTATGGCGCCATTTCATTGCCACTTGCTTAAGCTTACGATCAGGTTTCATATTGGCCGATAAGAGGCGCGGTGGAGATCTGCACCTCAAGCGAATGCTAAGTACCTATAGCTAGTTTCGAGCGACCAAAAGGAGAAAAACATTATCATCATCCGCGTCTTGTAATAAATCCGGCAAAGTACGTGTTTCACTCGCACACTGAGGCTTCCGTACTCCAATACGATATGAACACAGACACCAGAACTAATTAGCAAAATGTCATTTATATTCATGAAAGTTTGTAACTTCTATTAATATTTTCTATACAGTAATAAAGGCCTGAAATGCTAACTAGATAACTAGATGATAACTAGATGTTCACATATAGAATATAACATTCAAATAAGTTAAATTGTGGGATCAACAAAGTGGTTTATTTCGCATTTCTTGCACAAGAATTTCCCATTATTTCAAAAGAAAATATATACCTAACCGATAAGGTTAGGTAAATAGCTCACACTAGCTCTCGTGGCGTAGCTTGACTAGGTGTTCTCGAACGATCACCAATGTCAAGTAACGGACGGACCGGTCAGCCTTACGGAACCCTACTTTGCGCGTGCCACAACACGCACTTGGCCGCTTACTTTCCATAATACTTTAATGAAATTTTAATATTATCTATTAGCAAGTTAATATTGTGTTTCGATTCGCCGATGGCTGTTACAATTTAGAAAATAAAACATAATAATATTGTAAATTCTAGAAAAAGACAATGGAAGTTATAATGAAAGGCGGATCATAACATTACGTAATCAGTGTTTTGCTGGTGATAGAAGAAAAAAATTGCAACCCAAAGTCCATAACATATACCTAAAGGTACATTGACTGACGACTGCTCAAATACCACCGCCGACGCGCTTCACCGCTAGACCGCTGGGCCTAAAGTCAAAGTCAAAGTAAATTTATTTAAACATGAGTGATAACATGCTTTTGGTGTTCTTAATTTTAATGAGCTTCATGTTATACCTGAGGAGGCGTGCCTAGAGACTTATATTAGGCATACTCATGTCATGACACATTAAGTTTACAGGCATTGTAATAAAGTGGTGTTTCGGGACTTTGGGAGTGTGGCCGACGTAGAAACCCGCGTTATACAAAACTCTTACACAGAATCGGGCTGAAATACAGGTTTTTGAAGACAAAATAGGGTAATTTTGCCTTCAAAAACCTGTATTCAGTTCGATTCTGTGTAAGATCTTGTTTTTTTTTATTTCCAAATACGAAACTATTCAAGTGGGTACTTGAATTGTTTCGTATTTGGAAACAAAAAAAAACAAAACAATTGTGATGTTTAATTTATATCATTTGCCTAATAATAAGAGTTATAATTTATGTTTTTTTCTTGTTTCGTTGATAAAAAAATAGCAACAAAAAACTCGTATCATGCCCTAACTGCATCTCATCTGTTATAACAGTGCAAAGTTAACTCGCGCCCGTTTTTACCCGACTGTGTAAGAAGGAGAGTTATATTTTCGATTGTATGTATGTATGTTTCTATATGATCTAATACAGCCTACCGCCTAAACGGCTTGACCAATTTCGATGTGCGAGGTGTTTTATTAATTTGTAAACTTAACATTTTGCATGTAGTGATTAGTAAAGTACCATACGGATTTTAGGTTAGCATGCCAAAATACTTAATAAAACGATTTTTGATTTATGCAAAATACCTAGAAGGGCAGCAGTATCCTGCCACAGTAGGTCCTTAAGTGCAGAATGAAGTCAACATGGGCTGTAAGTCATTGACTCACGCTATTTTGTTACCTGGATTATTTTTACAACAAAAATCCTTCCCTTAGCTCTTTCAACCAAACCGCGATATAGATGAGTAATATATTATTTCGCGAACCCGACCAATCTTTAAAACCGATCTCAATTTAAGATTGTTATTTTGATATAGTTTTGATTTGAGTTAGTTTGATACGGATCTTTCCTTCCTAGGCCTTAATATACTTAGTAAACTGTAATCTCATCAAAAACATAACATGTAAAAAAGACCAAGCCTCGCTACGCAGCTCTCCTACTACAAAAAGTTGTGAGATCTGATGTAAAACCAAGTCAAATAATAATTTTGGTACTATCTATGAGAGCATTTATCCAACTATTTTGTAAGAAATTGTGACTTAATTAGTTAACTAACAACTTTTGTAGTAACCGTAACGATATTAAGCATCTTTATTTCTTTAATAATTAGAATTACTTGGCAATCTCTGAAATTTCAGGCTTCTAGCTTTACCCACAACAAAGTTACAGGGGGGTCGAAATTGCTCTGAATGGCTTCGAGAAAAGGATGGTACGGCGTGGCCTTGCCACTCGACTTGACCGGGGCACTGGGATCTAAAAAAATTGAACAATCAACAACCAACCTAACCTATCAAACCTAACTGTAATATAAATATTATATAAGTATTAGTGAATAAGTAGTTCAATCCTAGAACTTATACTAGGGACCTTGGCTCAACATAAAAAAAAATATAAAAAAAAAACTTATCGAACCTAAATTCGATATTCGAATCAATAGTTATCGCACATGCTTTTTCAGTAGGTATACTAAATTTTTTACTTAACCATTAAGAAGTCCCAACTTTCCGGCTCCATCAGTAACGATTCATCGGACCAGCTCCATAGATCAGCTCTGCTCATCTCAGCTCTAATTTTCTACAAATACCAAATGTCACCGGACCAGTAGAAGTATAGTCCTAATATATGTTTAACTCACGAGTCAGTTTTGACTGGCCTTGTGGCTCAGTTGGTAGTGTGTTTACGTCTACCTGCTGAACTGAAAGATCGTGGGTTCGATCCCCACCCAGGGCAAACATTTGTTTGATGAGCATGGGTGTTTGTTCTGTGTCTGGGTGTTTCTATGTATCATATGTATATATTTACAACAACAAAAAAAAGTATATATGTATTCTATCAGCCATCTAGTTCCATAGTACAAGCTTTGCTTAGTTTGGGCTAGATGGTGTTGTGTGAAATGTCCACAAATATTTATTTATTTATTTAGTTGTTATTCAACAATTTTATTGCTATCACGATTTAGATGTCCCTGCAAAGCTATTAATGTTACTGCAATCAAACGAGCTGTTATTGAAATTTAGTAGGTACGTGTAGCGAATTGACGCGGTTGCGTGGCACCTCGGCAGCTGAGCGGATCCGGCCGGGGCGGCGGCCGGTAATTCGCTCGAAAGCCTCTAATAAGGAATTAAATAGCGTGTTTCGTGAATTTACTGGCATGTTAAAATTCGTACACGCGAACATTCGATATGCTGATTACAAGACGTCGGGAACGTCTGTCTTTCCGAAGAAGGTGGCCGCGGGGAAGACGCTGATTAGGCTAAATAACGGACGATGTCCTGCGTAGGTCGACCCTTTGTCTCATCTCTCAAGGGTATCACTATTTGTGGTTCCGTGCATTCATTGAGTCAATGATTGTGTAACTGTCTATACGGGAAGTCCAACATAGAAAGTTCTTGGTGATTCGGTAATACATAAGCCTTTAAGTTTCAGCCGAGTAGTTCCGCTATCGACAACGTATATACAAACCGGTAATAAGAACTATTCTTACAAGTTTATACTGATTGCATCATTGTTTCTTGTTTTTATTTGCAGTTGAAGGAAATATTTAATGTTTTGAACTGTTGTTTATGCACCCAATTGCTCAAGAACAATTGTATGTTTTTCAGGGGTGTGAGTATGTGAGTAAGTACAATATGTTTCTAAATTTGACTATATTTATTAATAGAAAGAAATGGTTTTGAATAAACATATTTTTTTAGTTTCATAGAACTGTAACAAAGTAGAAAAAATATATATCTAATTCGAGCTAAGTCTAGCTAGTCAATCTAGGTCTAGCTTGAGTCATTTTTTTTTTTTTAATTAAGATTTCGAAGTCTTTGCGAAAGTTAATTTCACTGCAGTTGTACCTACTTGTCCTGATATTTGAATAATTTACACAAACTTACATTCGTAGATAAAATAATTCTTTTTTCATAATTTTTCTTCTAGAGCTAGGTATTCGACGGAATATTACTAACAAAAGCAGGTACTTATCAAGTGCCTATCTATTGTGTCCGTGGCGTAAGAGCTCAGTTCAAATCGTATCAATGCCATTTGATCCAATGATAGGCACCTGTACTACACAGAGATTGCTCCCTTCCGCATCTTCGGGCCCCTGGTGCTTACATTACCACCAGAGATTTGCTGGATCAGTCTGTGGTCATTTATCCATTACAACGTCTGAAGCAATTATTAGAATTTCCTATCAAAAGTACACGCAACGACCATATTGCATGATATCATTAATTAAAGTGGAAGATTGAATATTGTATATGAGGATTGCATAGGATGGAAAGATATCTCTACCAACCAACCAACGGAAATGGAGGAAAAACGCATGATTTAAATAAGTATGCATTTAATGAATTTTGATTTGCTTTGTTGTATTTTATTTACTCCAATTTATCTATTAAATGAATTATGGTAAAATACTGAAAGTATGGATAAAATACTGACGAATGATAAATTTTGCTGTGTAACTGCAGAACTATATGAGAACTGATAAAGTAAAGTAAAGTAAATGTTTATTTCCGAAATAGAATTACTATTGCTATGCATTGTCAGTGGGCCCCAAACTCGGCTAAGCCGGTATCTTGGAAGGCCAGAGCAGATGTTCCTATTTTACAATTTTTACGCGCGCTAGGAAATTAATTTACTGATAACAATGAAATGAAATAAATTATAATAATACTATTAATGACAAAATAAGACTGATAATATAAGACAAGATAAGATAAGTTTATAAAATTATAAAAATCCCCGACAAAAAAATACGGCTGAACCAATTTTGATGAAACATAGCTAAGACACTCTGGACGAAATCTTCTTTCAAACAAAATAAAAACTAGATCAAATAGATGAGTTCCGCTTCTAGTTCCGCGAACTAACTGCCGATGATGCGATGAGTTAGTACGTAAATATGATTATAAGCAGTTGGGTTATTACACTAGTATTGGTAAATTGTATGAAGATTTAATAAATATGTATTATTAAAAGGCTTTTTGGGCATGCAGTTTATAGTAACTATATTGTTATTTATTTGGTGCCGTATACCGGTACCGGCTCCATTTTATGTCTAAGATCGTGGTAGGTACATTATTTATAAATCTCTCAACAGTGTGCTCTGTTCTCTTTTACTGAGTTGTTACAGTTTCGTATAATAAATTGTGGCATAAATATTTTACAAACGAATGACGTGTGACGTGGCTACTTGGACTGTACGTTTTTAAAAGAATTGAAAAAAAAAACTGAAGTTTTCATTTGAACTATATTTGAAGTGAAAACTTCTTTAGCGGCGTTGTGCATTTTTGGGATGGGTAAAAAATGTTCACGCATTAAATCGCGTCAGGTGACACGTGACCTGATTGAAAATTCGTAAGACGACTTGTTAGAAAATTTGAAAATAAAAAAAACAATTTTGAAAAATTTAGCTTTGACTTTTAAAGCTGTCAGAGAGAAAATTATAATATCAACAAAGTAAAAAATTTACAACCTCCTCATTTTTCGAAGTCGGTTAAAAATACGTTATTTTCAGATTTTCTAAAAACAAAAAGTTGTAAAATCATTTACAACCAAGCCCAGTACTGGAAGAAGCATGAAGATAATAAGCGGTAAAATACCATATGTTTAAATTTATGTCCTAGTAGGTATGGAAGGACATCTCATATAAAAAAAAAACAAGGTAGTGTAATATGTACTAATAACAATATACACTACAATTCCCCAAATTTGTAAGACGGAGGGAGAGTAGACCGCCGGCGCGCCGTAGGAGAGGAAGTAATATCCCCCTCTCTTTCTATTAACGTTTTCACTTCTGCCGGCACTCCCGGAGTGCAACCCGTTGTTCTTTTTTATTTCTTATGTTCTCCGATATTGCATATTGAAGTTAACTTTTCAATTATTACGGATTAATAATGTTTGAAAGTTAAAATGTATCATACATTTTCGTAATATATTTCGTGAACGTATGAGTTACACTATTTTTTGCACTAAAGCAATTTAATGAATAAGATATCTAACAGGATTTTCTGAACCGATCAAGTTCTCGGTATAGTCTATGAGTCGTGGATTACTCACACTGCCAACCCGGATAAATTCTAGGAAACCATCCCTAGAGCCAGGTTCCAGCCCATTTCGTATAAAGTAAACAGCAGCTTTCATCTGGGTTTGTGTTTACAAACTGTTTCCAACGTATTCTCAACTCTATTTACAACGGTGTGGTTAGGTAAAACAGATGTTTTGAATTGGGCTGAGAAAAATATTCTTACAATTGATGAGTTGATACAGGCGTAAAAGATTATAATTAATGGAGCTTTTCGTTTGGCAAGTCTGCCCGCTTTTTATGGTTCTGGTGGGTATTTAACATTTTTCTAGAACTTACGCATAGTTTTAAATACGCTTATATTAGCTTCATTTGTAACTCAAAACCAACTAGCTATGTAATCAAATGTATAAATTCTAAATATCAGCAAACTAATTGTCGGATCGATTTGACGTTTTGCAAGGACAAATAATCTTGATGACAACACAACAATTTGATACCGTCGTATTGATGGGACCATGTGGTGAACAGGGAAACGCTTCAGTGGTTGAGGACTTCCGATGGTCTGATTGATGAAGCCGAAAGGAAGAAAGGATCGTGAAATACCTCAATGACAAGTATTAAGCTCCTTGAGTTTGGGCTCGTTTGATTCGTATTGACGAGTCGAGACAAGTAAGGAATAAAAGATTTCAGTTTTGGAACTTTTACAAAATTAAAGTTTTCTATTTATGGATTGATTGATTGTCTGTCTGACAACTTCAGAGCTTATTGGGTTAGGTGAATGCAATACCGGCATCATAAATGAAATATATTATGTCATGCCAGTGGAAAAGGGCTATTAATATATTTTAATAGAACATTCTATTTTCTATACTCCGATACTAATGGCAAATAAATATGGAGCTGCTGAATTTGTACTGAAATACACGAATTTTATAGCAAGAGCCCGTCCTTGACACTAACTTCATGTATCATAATGTTGATCACAATGTTAATGTTTATTTATTAAATTATAAGTGTCAGTGAGCATTACGAATATCCCCTATATACCCATCATTGTGACTTAACACACAGCAACAGTATTGACCATAACAGAAAGTGTTCGGCAATAGTTGAAAAAGCAGATCTTGAAAAATTTGGTCGTACATAGTACATACATCGTCGTACATAATTTGGTAAGGTAGCCTGCAATATACAGAGAAAAAAGAGTGAGAGAGAAAAATGTTTAAGTAAAATTAACTCAATAAGTAATTATTTCAATAATAGCATTTTTAATAGCCTTTTAATTTGTTAACAAATCAGTCTGGCCTTGAATAAGAAGCTTTATTCTAGTTGTGGCGTTTGACATTTTCTGTGGAGATTTCGATGTTATTTTGCTCTGTTTGCATGAGGTGTAATTTAATCAATTTATTTTTTCAGTTTCATGTGTTGTATGCTTGTAAATGTGAGTCAAAACATGTTATGCAGATACTACATAATGTCTATGTAAGTGCCTGTCTACGTTAGGTATGTACAGTAAATCCTGTACTAGTTGTAATTTATTATAATTTTGCACGCCAAAAAGCAAAATATAGAGAACCATCTAAAGAATATTCCACCATATTGCACTTACCCATACATACGCAATAAATAATTATGAATTCTGAAATTCCATATTGCTATAACAAGTGGTAAGAACTCACCAGTTTTGGAACAGTCCGGCTTGCCATTCCTCACGGCGGTGTCGGGCAGCGGCTTGCCGTCTGGCGTGACACACCAGCACCCAGCGGCCGCGCCTGCTGCGGCGCACTGCACCGCTGCGTACGTCCCATCGTTGCGACACCGTGGAATATACGCTGACCGCTTGCCGCTGTGCGCGCTCAGCGCATACCGCAGTGTTGCCAAGCACGATGACTGCTCTTCTGTCAACGAAATGTTTCTGCTAAAGAAAAGATCTTCCGAAATGTCTCTTACATAAAAATGCACCATCTCATTTTTTCTCATTGGACATCATTCAAATGGATCTTCAACTTTTCGCATCCAGCCACTGCACAGCTGCTCAATGCATTTGTCGAGTGAAAAATTTACCTTTCTACAAATATAACTACGTATTACAGCTTAATAGTGACTGCAATCTAATAGATCTGCTTATCTAATGAAAAAAGGGTAATGGGGCCAGCATCCTGGGAACAATTCCCGCTGCTAACGGTCTTTTAGAGTAGTTTTATTTTTATGTTTAGTTAGTTGAGTTTGTATATTGTTTTGTTGAAATATAATTATACGAAAAAAGTAGATCGGAAGTAAGTAATTGAACAAGCTAATAAATTGTTATTATGACTACATATACACATGTCATTACACTATATCTACATTGTAGCTACCAGTAGTGTACAACATGGACCCTGTACCTTACACGTGTTTTTGTGTCTTACGCATAGCTGATGTTTTAATTAAACAATAAGAGTACCTAGAAGAAACCGTTTCATAGCTATTTAAAGATTCTCATAATGCTATATATCGGGAAAAAACATTGAGGTATTGAATTAAAAGTGACGCATCTGAGTTTTTGGAATATCGGTCACGAAGCTGCTAGCCATTATCGGTTTGAAAAAACCGGACAAGAGCGAGTCAGACTCGCCCACCGAGGGTTCCGTACAAAGCAGTAGATAAAAGCGGGATATTATATTTTTTTTTTGATATTTTCCTTCATAAATCGAAAAATATACATACATCGTAAACATATTTAAAAACCTGTTTTAGGTTGTGCTAATTAAGCTCTTTCATATAATACCCCACATGATGCGGTTAATTCACTTTAAAATTTGGGCCCTCATTCCTTGCATAAAGACACTATTTTTTTGTGATTAAATTTAAAATGTTCGGTTATTGGATTTTTCCCTATATGTGTACTATAACACAATGCTTCTTGCCAAATTTCATAGTTCTAGGTCAACGGGAAGTACCATAGGTTTAGATTCCCTTGTGAGTGTCGAAATGTGCATTTTTACGACATATTCAACATACATAATTCATGTTTTTTAACTTTTTTTTACGAAAACTGAGAAATTTGATTTTTCTTTTTGCAGCAAGAGACTATGAATCTGCGTTTAAGGTTTTAATTTCAACACGATACCTTTACGCGTTCCCGAGATAAAGGACATGACACCCAGACGGACGGTCAGACAGACAGGCGGACAGACGGACAACAAAGTGATCCTTTAAGGGTTCCTTTTTTTTCTTTTGAAGTACGGAACCCTAAAAAGATCATGATAAGATTATGCAGATCACTGAAACGTGTGAGATCAATCTGTGATATGCCTATATGTACTTAAATCCCTCGATTTGAAGCACAATACAAGTATATATATACTGACTCAGTCAGTATTGTATTGTAACTGTATTGTGACTGTATTGTGACTGTATTGTAACTGTATTGTAATTGTATTGTAATTGTATTGTAATTGTATTGTATTATAATTGTACTGACTAGGCAAAATATGATATTTCTTGCCAACTTACTGCTACAAAACGGTGGAATGATGAAGTACAATAGGTAGCTAGATTCCTGACAAATTGTCTTTTTAACCCCCGGCCCAAAAGGAAGGGTGTTATAAATTTGACGTGTGTATTTGTCTGTGGCATCGTATCTCTCAAATGGATGGACCGATTTGATCTAGTTTTTTGTTTGAAAAAAGATTTAATCGAAAGTGTCTTTAGCTACACAGCCACAGAAGATTCTCCAGAGCGCTATGTACTCATGATACATGGTCCTCACCATCGCATGATCCTTTCTTCGCGACAGCAACAGGTTCGCCAGCGCACTGCGCCTTCATCAGCTGGCAGCGGTTGACATAGGTGCGGCCGTCCGTGCCGCAGATTGGCCGCCTCGCGCTGGCTGCGTTAGCCTCACACGCTGACACACGGCCTCTGCAAGCTTCGCTGGTACCTATGCTTACCTGTCACAGGAAATATACCAGTTAATTTCTGTACAGTAGGGCTTTGACAAGTTGCAAACGTTTCTATTTCTACAAACGTTTATGCTTCGAAATTATGAGTAATGAATGATGTATTTTGTGGACGAGCACTATTTAACAGAAACATAGGTCGCCTTGTTTGTTCGCCCGTGCGTGACGTCACCTGTCGGTCCTGGCGGAAGACCAGCGCTGGTTGGTTGCAACTAGCATCTTGCACAGCTGGGGACGGATTGTGCCAAAAAACCGTGTATTTTTTTTTAACCGACTTCAAAAAAGGAGGTTATGTTTGTTTGTTTTTCTTTTTGTTTTATATATGTTTTGTTATTTTTTTCACCATAAGTCTATTGCCTATTGAAGTGCTAAAAAACTGTGACGTGCCGTCAAGTGACATTTCGTTAGACAATGTCAATCCCATACATTTGTTTTTCAATTCTACTGGCGTTCACGAAAATAGAATGCCACTTGTATTATCCCCCAGATACTTATATCCACACTTAGACCGAATGGATCCTAAGCTACCGACCGATACCTGGGTTTCAGCAGTTGGCTTATATAAAATTTAAATCATCATCGGATATTGCTACTTTTTTATTGTTCCGTAGCAAACTATGAACCCTTATCGTTTCACTATGTTCCTCCGCCCATCCGCGTCTAAGTTTAAAAACTCTTTGTATTAGAAAACTGTAATTTGGCATGGTGTACCCGACATTCGCCACCGTGAGGAGATATCAATTTTTTTTAATAGCTCATAATTTTTTTTACATATGAAGTGGGTTTTTTTAAAAAAAAATATTTAGTGTGTGGATTTATAGTATTGTTGGTTAAGTAATCCAAAAATATTGGGAGTGTGCGGAAATCATTTTTAAACTTAGAGATTTGAGTAATAGTCAATCAACTTAAAAATATACACTTATTAGAGTAGTAGGAAATGAAATTTTCGTGCAAATTTTATCTAGCATAGCTACCATTAGCTCGTATATTTGTAGCATTAAATATAAAAATGAGGTATTTTTTTTAAGTTTACTTAAATTGTGATGAACAACTACCGAACTCTATTTTACGCGTGACTTGACATGCACTAGGCCGGTTATACTTACATAGCTTAGGCATTAATCTGAGAAATGGTGTCATTTTACGCTTATGCGAGTTTAGATAAATAACCTATTTATTTTGTGTACCTATACACCTACAGCCGCCAAAAATGGTTTTTTGTCTTTTTAACCGACTTCCAAAAAGAAGGAGGTTATCAATTCGGTATGTAGGTATGTTTTTGTATATTTGTTCTCCGATTACTCAGCCAATTGTGCATTGATTTTGATGATTCTTTTTGTATTTCGTAGATCATACTTCAGAGGTGGTCCCATAATTATTTTAGAACCATTGCTTTACTATTTTTTGAATAATCTCTAAAAATATAAATATTTCATTGGATTCCTGGGTGAAGTGCGTCAGATTATAGAATCACAGAGTACCACTGACACGTTTTTCTTTGCAAAAGTGTCAAATGTTAAGGATTATCGTATAAACATCTGCACATTTTCTAATCTTCGAAGACGAAGCATTTGACTTCAATGACAAATCTCATTCTTGACAAAAAAGGAACGAGCGGATGAAAAGAGGTATCTTTAAAAAGTTTACAATCGTGAAGGATTTAGTACAAGTAAAACCTTCTTACTCCTCATCCAATGTGTATTAAGATGAAAATAGAGTTACTTCAAAGATTGAGCGTTTTGTTTAATTATTACCCGACTGAGCATGATGAATGATGACACGAACTTTATGTATCCTAATCCTTCCTAATATTACAAATAACGAAGTACTTTGAAGTTGGTTGTTACAGTTTTTTAAACTATAAAATTAAGTCAAATATAGAGTATATTCGATCGAGCATCGTATCTGGACATAAATGACGTCATTTTTATAGCCCTATATGTTTCTTACATCTGAAATTTAATTGAAATGTTTACTACATTTATTGTTCAATTGTGTACAGAGATCTTAGGAATGTTAATATTTCGTAACAACAATCGTGTTCATAAATTGTTTCTACTTCTTTAGACCTTTGTCGGTCTGGGGTTGGTTTGGGTAAATGATTTGCTTTTTGTGTAATAGTTTAGTTAGCTATGTATAAATAAATAAGTTATAAGTAATATTATGTAATGTGTAATATTTGTGGACATTTCACACAACACCATCTTGCCCAAAATAAGCAAAGTTTGTACTATGGAACTAGATGGCTGATAGAATACATATATACTTTTTTTTGTAAATATATACGTATGATACATATAAACACCCAGACATAGAATAAACATCCATGGCGACCACACAAATGTTTGTCCTGGGTGGGAATCGAACCCACGACCTACTCAGCAGGCAGACATACTACCAACTGAGCCACAAGGCCAGGTAAAGCATGTGTATAGTTTGTACATTATTTGATGTATTTAATAAAGGCACTTGCTCATTAAAATAAGATAAGTATCTACTTCACACATTGAGGAGTAATGTGTTCACTATTAAGATTAAATAGTTGCAGGTTTTTTTCGCAAATGTTTTAGTCTTGTAAGTAAGAACGTCTAACAGAAACCTGTTGCAAATATGTGTACTTCCTGTTTAAGGTTTTTGACTTGACTTTGGGCACATACATCTATCGGCGTATCGGTATTTAGCAGAGATTTAATTGAGACGTACCTACATCTTTAAGCAAAACTGGATTCATTCCAAACGGAAATTTTATTTCAAATTTAGAGCTTTTACATTTACAAAAATTTTGTTACTTTGATGTTTTGTGTACATTTTTACTAAAACTAAAACTAGAACGTTGCTGGTGTATGGACTAGGTGCTTATTAGCTTATTAGCAGCTAATAGTATTTTTTTACACTTTCAGTTTTTAATTAAATACGTGCACTGTACAGTTGCAATCAAGGCCAAGATCACCTTTCTACTCATTCTGAAAATGACCTTGTTTAAAATACGCAAAATTATACAAAAAAGATAAATACAATGAATATAATATTTGATTTTCTTTTTTTTTAAGTGTCAGTTAACCTACCTCTAAAAACGGTGTATCCGCGGTGTCACCCGCGTATTGATGGAAAAACGATAATAATAATATACCTATATCTTTATTAGAATAACCAACTTTAAACAGAAACAAATGGGCGGCCTTATCGCCTAAAGCGATTTCTTCCAGGCAACCTTAGGATTGACTGGGTAAAAAATATGTTAGGGGAACGGTGATGATGATAAGATAATATATAGCCAATGTTCTTATTCAGGTCATAAATAATCTCTGTGCGAAATTTCATAACGATTGGTTCAGCCGTTTAACCGTGAAAAGGTAACAAAGAGACAGACAGACAGACAAGAGTTACTTTCGCTTTTATAATCCTAGTTAGGACTAGTTAGGATAACCAAGTCTGTACCAGTAGATACAGGTCATTAATGTACCAAAAATTACAAGTTTTGCAAAAACGTTCGATTAAGATCAGGGGTGCTATTTTGAATCGTTCGAAAGGAATTCACGTGCGAATTTGCTGACTTCCGAACAATATCAACAAATTTTTGGTAGAATTTCTTGTTTATATAATTATAATTCCAATGGTTGAGATGATTCGTTATATTAGCCAGTGATGTGAATGATTGTGAGCAAACGAATTCTTGAATATTGTCCGAAATAAAGTCTTATCCGTATGCAATTAAATTCGGTCGATTAAAAAATTAGCCCCAGGCGAGTTAGGGGTCAAACGCAAGCCTATCTTAAAACTTGAATTAAAAAAACATGCATAATACAATAGACGTTTTTTAGGACCGGGAATTAAGAAATGTCGACGAAAAATTTACTTACCTATTACAGAGTTTGTCATTGTTTCTCAGATTCTACTTATTGTGATATTCAAGTCTATTCAAGTTGGTACTTAATATTAACATAGAAAAGCGACGACATTAGTGGCGGCATTAAGCACTACTTACGGGAAAATGGACAAAGCTAAGCATTAAAACACACAAATGTTACGTAAAAATTAAACAATATCGCGTAAACCAAACCAGCTACATGCAAACATAAATACTCGTTTAAGTGCTTTAAGATAAGCGTTAACTAATTATAGGTAATATGTATAACCTTTATGACACTAAATAGATAAAACAAATAGTTACCTTCACATCTGGTGCACCTCCATTAGCATAATAAATAAAGTTTAAAAAGAACAAAAAAATCACGACCTCAATGTAATACATAATGATTAATATAACGCCGTACTGCCTGTAAACTAATATTAATTGAGAATAGTCGTTTTATTAAGGACACTTTTTCACAGAACAAAACAATACGTCGGTCGTCCGATCAAAATTTAAATAGCTTTGTGCTATCATATTGGCATATTACGGTAGACTGTATAGTAACGAACAGGCTTTGTTGCAACAAAACGGTCGGTTACAAAGGGATAGGTCGGCGTAGGGACGTTCGCCGGGACTGAAGGCTAAGAACAGAATAAAATACAATAAGGATAAAATCCCGGTGCGATGCCGCCGCCCGCACCGCGCACCGCACTCCGCTTGCGCGTGCGCAGCCGCTGGTCGTGGGCAAAAAGCGCAGCCAGAGCGCACCGCTCGCGAGTCGCGCCGGCTCGTCGGTAACTCGCGATAAGGGCACAAGCGCTCCTACACGCCCACCGTACAGCGCGCATCTTCACTTCATACTAGGGTAATTAGTAAGGTGATACAACGCGATACCAGACACTACATGGAGATTTGTTTACCTTCTACTACGATTGGTGGTACGATTGTACGTTGGAAGTTATATGGTGCTTTAAACATTTTTAATCATGCTACTACACCATGTGCAATACTGCACCACTTCAATCGTAGTGAAGTACTTATCATTTGGAAAAAACAACATAAATTAACATAGCTGTAGCATTAATAATTTTTTTATAGCGTGAGGACGCATGTCAATGCAAATCAGTGCAAATATTACGAGTACCTATGTAAGGATGACTTAACTATCTATATCCTATTATTAGGTATATAGGTAGTATACTCTAGTTATCTTTAACGCTATTAGTTATACACATAATCACTTTACTTTTATACACGGTAATTCTTAATCTTGATCTTCCAATCCAAGCCCACATAATCCATCTCAAACCAAAGCTATATCCTTGGTTAATCATCATCACCGTCAACCAATAATTGCCCTCTGGATGGTCATAGGCTTCTGTTATTATGACATTCACTTCTTTACATATTATTATTTTTATGCGTGTATTTGTGTACACAATAATTATATTTATTTTTCTCTGATTTCGATTAAGAAGCCAAAATAAAAATGTTTTAGTTTTTGTCATATTTTGAACCGTTCCAAATGAAATCTTTATCACCAGATTTTTTTGTATGAACATGTTTGATATTTTATTTATGATATTTCATCATCATCGTCATCTCAGCCACAAGAACTGGATATCCACTGCTGGATATAGGCCTCCCTCATAGATCTCCAAAAGGATCGGTTGGAAGCGGCCTGCATCCAGCGCCTTTTTGCCACTTGTACGTGTATGAATATCATCTGTCCACCTTGTGGCTGGTCTACGCTGCGCTTGCCAGTTGGTGGTCTCCATTCGAGAACTTTTCGGCCCCATTGGCCGTCAGTTCTACGTGCTATGTGCCCTGCCCACTGCCACTTTAACTTGCTAATCCGCTGTGCTATGTCGGCGACTTTTGCACGTCTACGGCTTTCTTTGATTTTGATACGATATCGCAGAGAAACCCCGAGCATAGCCCTCTCCATAGCACGTTGCGTGACTTTGAGCTTCCTTAGATGGCTCATTTATCTGAATCAAAATATAATTTTGATTTATTGTATATGTTTGGTCAAGGCCTGAAGACGCTAACTAATATACGCACTAATCCAAACTTAGTTACCTGGTACTCCTTATTTAGACAAACGGAAGAGAGCGAAACGAAGTCGCTCAAGATAACACCTAACAACAATTAGAAGTCTGAGTAAGGGCGGCTTTGTGGCGAGCCATCGTGAGTGGCAACACCCACGTACCCCGATGTTATCCTGGGGCTAAATGATACCCCTGACCCCCAGCTTGTATTAACCTAAGCTAAACTACATGGTAAAAGTGTTAGAAGGGCATAACACGTGTCAACGCGTTCGCAATGAAAGCGTAGCACACATTTCGACAGCCTTAGTCACCTACACCAATGTTGCTTCTCCGGCGCCACTATGCGCGCCTTTATGGCAGGCATTATTTTAAATAATGAGACGAAGTTGACAGGTGCCGTTAACTTATTTATTCTAATGCTTAGGTAAATTCTGACTTTTAATAATTCTCACATAGAAGTATTGCATCGTACCTACAGTGTGAGAGCATCAGTCCATAGTCTAGACTAGCCTGCACATACACTAATGATAAGAATTGAAGTCATTGGTCTTTGGTGTAGTGATTCCATCAAACTGCTAAGCTTAAGCATACTTTTGAGAAAGATGTGTGGTTTAAGAATTAATTAGTTGTGGGGCTGGACAATCCTTGAAATCTGATAACTTTTTAACAGCGAACGTACATATAATAAGCATTTTACTTTAACATGGCGTTAGATACATTTTTGATTGCGACATTTTTTTAAAGAGCAATATTAATTAGTCTACCGAAATAAATTTTAACCAACAAAACCATCTAAGGAATTAACTAGTGAAAAAAAACAATATGTCCTTAATATCAGAATGTGACTTGACGCAATTAAATGATGAGACATGACACTAGCAGGAGCGCTGTTATGAATAATTCTGCAGGCGCTAACTCATTCAATGAGCTTTTCATTCTAGTTTGGACTCCTGACAGTGACTTGCTACATTTAAAACAGGCACTAGCTAGAGCCTACTTTTTTGACCAATTTAAAAGTCCGAGATAAATAAAGACATCGGAAAAATAGTGACCTGAAATTAAATAAAATGTAAGTTTAAACAACTACTTCGGTGACTACTGACTGTAGTAGAAGTACTGGCGCACTGGTAACAGAAGTTTGCAATGATATTTCACTTGTTGGTGGCTAAAACTCTGACGGTGATCGCTATTACGTAAAATGGAAGATACTCAAGGCAACAAAACAAATAAGTCAAACTCATAAGTCAAGCCCATATCTTGAAAACTACTGAACCGATTTTGATAAAACTTACAGTGACTCCTAAGTTGATAGATACTTTAATAAAAAAAATATTTTTGAAATACATCTTCTAGTTTCTGCGTAATGCGTGGACAAACATACAAACCTACAAACATACATACACTTATGAAATTTGGCACACATGTTTAGAAACTGGTATAGACTAACATATACAAAAATTGTGCAATTCTGACAATATTACAAACATACAAGTCGAATTGATAACCTCCTTTTTTGGAAGTCGGGTTACGGATAAGTTGCTAGCAACCACGGCGCCTAGCCGTTGTGCGCATTTATTTTCGTATTGTTCATTAGAAGTGCGCATGCGTTGTACATCAAGATGGTGCAAGATGGCTGCAGCTGTCGAATAATCAATTTTAGCAGGGTCCCTTTGTTTGTTGGGTGCTCTCATTGATTGGAAATCCCTTCCAGAGCATTAGAACTTTTCAGCCAAGAAAATAGCGAAGGCTAACTCGAAATAATAGCAAGAGCGACTGAGGAGTCTGAATATAGCAAATTAGCCTTATTTTGGTAGAAATTTTGATTCCAGAGGACTATTGGAAGTTCACAATTAACGACTTGAAATTTCTGAAGACTGTTCCCATGAGCCTAAACCGGTTCAGAGATCTATTTCGGCAATATAGGTATTGAATTACTTATTTTCAGCGTATTTGATAGTATTTAATGTATTAGTAGGCACTAATAGGCAGCCCCGGATCTACGATTTTTTCGAACCGGGGCAGAAACTTGACGGTGGCGCGCCTATCTCCAGCGCTTAAAATACCTTACTTAAAAAAACTTTTTAAAATTATTTATGTGGCGCCTTTTTCTTAAAAGTTAACGGTGAGTCTACCAAGCTTTTGTATTCTAGGCGCTTTGTGGAGCAAGTTACTTTATTTTTAATCATATTAATTATGAATTTGCGCCCCCTGAAAATGCCGCCCGGAGCGGGTGCCCCGGTTCGCCCAAGATCCGGGGCTGCTATTATAGGCTGTATTAATTGCACTAACAGTGGAACTACTTCAGTTGAACTACTGACGCGGAGAATTAACCAGGTATTCAGCATACATCGTGGTTTTGAAAAAAATCTAATGTAGCAGAAGAATATCAATACAATATCCAGAATTAGATTCGTGTACATTTGTATGGAACCTCTGCAAACTACTTGATATGTAAACTTGTAAACAACGCTTTTGTCAAAAAAAAAGTCGAGCGTCTTGCTCGTCTTGTTATTTAGTTGTATAAAACCACTATTCTACGCTGAGATGTCAATGAAATGAAACAACCGAATTCTGTGGAAACAACTTTCAAGAAATCGTAAAATGTGGTATAAATAAGCTAGAAGACGGTGCAAACAAGAAATGAATCAATGTTTTATAGCAAGCACTATGAAATATTGATCGTATTTCTTGAGTTATAATTTTTTTTTTTATGTTTTATATAAAGTTTTACGACTGTTTAGATATTTGATACAAAATACGCATTATTTTCCATGAAAAGAAATTGTGCATAAAACATGAAATTAATTCTTTGCTTAGTAGTAGTGATTATGTTTGCTGCGGCTGTCAAGAAATCTAATTACAAGTATGATATGCTGAGAACTGGGGTTCCGAAGCCCACAAAAACTATGTGCATGGATGTCGCAAACACACTACGAGGTAAGTAGGTTGTGTTTAAAATTAAAGGTTTTCAATACAACATTTATTTTAAAACACTATAATTATTAACGGGATATTTAACGTGGTTCGCGTTAATTTTGAGCTCCAGATATTTCGGCACAGTTACATGCACCATGATTGACCGTGATAGTTTAACGTTTAAAAAATCGTTTAACATTTATTTTATTAAATATATTTTCATATTAACTTAAGTAGGAATTCTCATATTGATCATTGTTGTAATAATAATTGTAGTTTCAATAACTATATTTAAAAAGACTGAAAAAACCTTTTTCGAACTTTTTTATATAAAATCTCATTGATTTTCTTTTTCAGCTCGGCATAAAGTTTGCTTTCTGCGTCCTGACACTGGGCCTTGTCGCGCTGATATTATTCAGTGGTACTACGACGTCAAACAAAGAAAGTGCTACAGATTCTACTGGGGAGGATGCCAAGGCAATGGGAATAAGTTTGAGACATTGAGCCAATGTAATATTCACTGTTATTTAAACGACACGCCTCCAAAACGTGCGTTTGAAAAACCTTTTACTCATTATGTCTTCTCTGACTAAAGAATATGACGAGATACCATACTATCTGACTTTGTTACGTTTTTAGGGTTCCGTAATAAGCAGGGAACCCTTATAGTTTCGCCATGTCCGTCTGTCTGTCTGTCCGTCCGCAGCTTTGCTCAAAAACTATAAGTACTAGAAAGCTGTATTTTGATATAGATATGCATTTCATTTAAATTAACATACCTAAGCTAACTCATATGTTCGTAGTATCAAACAAAAGACCCTGTTTAAAGGTTACATAAATTATATATTATAATATGTAACAATAGAACCCTAAATTGCGCGTGGCTCGACACTCACTTAGCCATTTATTTTATCTTCTCTTGTAAACTCCGATTGATGGATGCTTTGTAGCCCTAGATATCAAAGCTGCCGGAACTTGAAGTTGTTGATATAGTAAGGGAACTTATAATATTAACTATTTACGATTCTTAGCACCATCTGACCACTTAAGGCCTGCCGACTGAGGACTATCTGTTTTTGTGTTTTACCCATAATATTATTTGTGGTAATATAAGTTGGTAGTGTGAAATCTGTGATTTAAGGTTGATTATGACCTGTGCAATAACTTTATTTGGAGATGTGGTCTTGCTGGAAAGCATGCTCCAGCGGCAGGACCATATTAAGTTTAAAAAAAAATCGGGAAAAACGAGACGTGGCTTAAAATTATGAATATTTCAATGACATATAATTATTTTCATTTGCATTTAGATTGTCTTTAGACCTTAATCGGTCTGGGGCTCTCTGGGGTAATGGATTTGCTTTTGTGTAGTAGTTTAGTTAGTGAAGTTTATTCAGTTTGTATATTGTTTTGTTTAGTTAGTAGAGGCGATTGTTTTTATTATGATTTGTAGCTAAATTGTTTGAAATAACTATATTTCTAGGTATGGTCTTGCTGGGGAGCATGCACTGCGGCAGGACCACTTTGAATTGATATTTCCTACAAAAGTAACAGCATACATTTTTTTTATTTTGATAGTACAAAAATATAAATTTTTGTATATTTGTATACTTATAGTCATATTTACAGAGGAATTTTATAGGGGTCCTGCTCCAGAGGATAACATGATTCATCGGCTAGTTGTAAACCAAAAAGCTGTAATTCAACTGCGAATTCCCATGTCTACACTGCAAAAACCTACAATTGATTCATTTTTGTCACTACAATTGGTGCGAGGACCTAAGAATGACCTCCGCACCAAAATCTTGCATGAAAGTGACCCAACATTTTCCCGACATTTTCGAACTTGTTCATATTGTGACATAAATGGAAACCAAAGAACCAGGACCAGAACCAGGAAAGACGAAAACGCAACCACGAGGACATCCATTCCGAAACTATCTACTGACTGCCGAGAAACAACCCTTAGATCGCAATAGAGATATATAGAAAATACAAATGCTCAAACTACCAGTCGATACTTTGCAACAAAGTTTACAAATTGTCTACGTTTTATATAGGACTATGTAATCTTTTACTAATAACATAATCGAATAAGTAACTTCGGAATTTTGAAGAACTTTTTTATCTTTTAGTTAACATTATAAACTGTTGTTAGAAAAGGCATATTATTCTATATGACAGTTTACTGACGACAATGAATTATAATAACAGAAATCGAACAAGGCAGTGTTTTTTTTTTTTTTTTTTTTATAAATATGTAAATAAACATTTGTGGATTTCACACAACACCATCTAGCCCAAACTAAGCAAAGCTTGTACTATGGAACTAAATGGCTGAAAGAATACATATATACTTTATTTTTTGTAAATATATACATATGATACATAGAAACACCCAGACACAGAACAAACATCCATGCTCATCACACAAATGTTTGCCCTGGGTGGGGATCGAACCCACGACCTTTCAGTTCAGCAGGTAGACGTAAACACGCTACCAACTGAGCCACAAGGCCAGCCAATATGTCACTAATTGTATTTAAAAAAACCGCCATTATATTGTATGAATCGACAGTTATATATAGATTGTCTCACTGACATTATATTTATAAATTGCCATATGTGGTGTAACTAATGTAATAATTGACAAAAGTATTTACTTTTTTTTAGTACCTTTTTTTATAAAAAATATTGTAATTTTAATATTTGCACGCTCTTTAAGGGCTAAATATAGTGAGACTTTAAAAAATTTAAGACCTTCATATTGTATATACCTATAATTCGGCAAATAAATGATTTTGAATTTGAAACTATTTAAACGGCAGGCCGGCTTTGAACCTGCCACCATCTCCAGTGTTTTAAAGTTCACATACAATTATTATTTTTCAGCTGAAATACCATTTTTCTGTTCTTTGGCCTTTGATTATGGTTCGTGTTATGGGCACTACTACCGATGGGGCTGGGATTCAATGTCAAAGTAAGTCTATGAATAAAGTAATTGACCGACCAAGCGGACAGGCAACAGGAAATTGCAGTGAGTTTGGACAGATTCCAGACGTTCCACGATGACTGTCGCTTAGTAATTTCATCTTAGCAGTATCTAGCAAGCATTCAAGCTATTTCACATTTAACTGCATAGACAATAGTTAAAATTTAATTAACGGAACAACGTAAGAGAATTACTTTTTTCAAATAAAAACTATGATTCTGTCACGTCTATTCTTAACCCCCGACCAAAAAAGAGGGATAAGTGTTATAAGTTAGACGTGTGTATCTGTGTCTGTCTGTGGCATCGTAGCTCTCAAACGGATAAACCGATTTTGATCTAGATTTTTTGTTTGACAGAGACACACCACATGATACGGTTAATTCACTTTAAAACCCTCATTCCTTGCATAAAGACACTATTTTTTTGTGATTAAATTAAAAATGTCCAGTTTTTTTTCCTATATGTGTACTATAACACAATGCTTCTTGCCAAATTTCATAGTTCTAGGTCAACGGGAAGTACCCCATAGGTTTTGATTTCCTTGTGAGTGTCGAAATGTGCATTTTTACGACATATTCTTAAAAAAAAAAGTTACGGCTGTAACTTTTTTTTACGAAAACTGAGAAATTTGTTTTTTCTTTCTGCAGCAAGAGACTATGGATCTGCGTATATGGTATTATTATTATTTTCAACGCGATACCTTCACGTGTTCTCGAGATAAAAGTCTTGACACCCGGACGGGCGAACAGACAGACAGACGGACAGACGGACAACAAAGTGATCCTATAAGGGTTCCGTTTTTTCCTGTTGAGGTACGGAACCATAAAAATAATACAGTGGATTTCGGGTATAACGACAATGAAGGGACCACTCTATTTTCGTCGTTATATCCGGAAGTCGTTACAGGCAAAGGTAAAGAGATACAGACACGTACACATGTGTAGTTTATATTCATTTATTATTGAAAATATTTGCACACATAGTTATTCACCGGTACATTTAAAAAAATGTGTAATATTAGTTTGCTTCAATTTATTTTTTTGTGCTAGTGTACGCTGTAGGGTGTATTCTATTTTCATTACTTCTTCAATATCTATAATATCCTTTCCATCACCAAATAAACAGTATCTTTTAAGCTTTGTTACAACACCTAACTTACCTACCTTACCCCATACTTATTCAAAAGTTTACTAAACCCAGTTGCTACTCAGAATATCACTTTGTAACTGAACCATAAAAGCTCCGAAACGTACACGCTTCCCCTACCTACTTAGTTGATATCTATAAACAAAAGGTAAAGGTCTCCACACTTGCTGACCATCTGTGTGCAATGGATGTAAACAAAAGATAAGAAATGTTTGTGAAAGAAAAAAATCTTTGTGTCTTTGGCGGCCGACTCCGGTCGCAATATCTGCATGGGATTTCTAGGAATTTGTTACAAATGATTCATTAAAAACAGTCGCTACACCCGAACTCGGCGTTACATCCAAAGTCGCTATAGCCACATGAATTTTGTACTAAAGTATGCTTTAAATTCAAGGGACTTAGATTTAACGTCGCTATAGGTAAATGGTCGCTACAACCAAGGTCGTAATAAATGAAATCCACTGTATTTCAATATAATTTTGTTTGTTGTAGAACCTGCAAACGGCGCCTTTACTCCGGATGTGGTGGAAACCAGAACAATTTTGAAACAGTCCGTGAATGTAGGAACACTTGCCTCAATCCCCCAAGCAATACTCTGCTCAGGAATCAGCATAAACATGCCACCACTTGCGTTCCCTTAGATATTAATGACATAATATAGCTAAAAAAACAAATAAACGATACATTATGAAAAAGCATTTCATGTTTTTTTTAGGGTTCCGTACCCAAAGGGTAAGAAATGGGACCCTATTACTGAGACTCCGCTGTCTGTCTGTCTGTCCGTCTGTCCGTCCGTCCGTCCGTCTGTCACCAGGTTGTATCTCATGAACCGTGATAGTTAGACAGTTGAAATTTTCACAGATGATGTATCTCTGTTGCCACTATAACAACAAATACTAAAAAACAGAATAAAATAAATATTTAAGGGGGCTCCCATACAACAAACGTGATTTTTTTGCTCGTTTTTGCTTGATATTGATAACGGCAACAGGTAGACGCTTGAAATATTCACTGAATATTGAGTTATATTATTTACTTTAAAAATAAATAATTAAATTAAAATAAAATTACCCATACGACAATCATGATTTTTTTGCCGTTTTTATAGATAATGGTACGGAACCCTTCGTGCGCGAGCCGGACTCGTACTTGGCCAGCTTTATTATATTTAAAATATGTCTAGTTAACGATATAAGGTTGTGTAAAAGAGATGCATGCAAGCATTTTCTTATCATGTTTTAGAAAAGGTCATATTATTCTCAGGCTCATTCTCAGGTCATGTCTCCCTTTTTACCCGACTGCGTAAAAAGTAAGCGTTATGTTTTTCGAGTGTATGTATGTATGTTTCTATATGATAGCCTAAACGACTTGACCGATTTCGATGTGTGTGGTATCGTTAGATTCGTCTTCACTTCTTGAGTGCCGTAGTTTATATTTTTTTGTAATAATTAATAATACATCTCTCGCAAAAAAGGCGTTTTTTCGTAACATCCACAATTTTTTTTCGTAATAAACAAGTGATTTTACTAGAATTATTCTAAATGCGCAATTAAATCTTTTATTATTAATACTAATACATTCTAATACTTTATTTGTTGCAGTTGAATATACTGTCGCTATGGTCATCGCCATGTGGAAATATCATTTATAATATAGTAAAACAGTAATAATGTATTATCAAATCAAATCAAATCAAATTCCATTTATTTCGACCATAAGTCATAGCATTACAAATAAAGTTATTAAATTACATTCAATTAAATTAAATAATAATAAAATAAAATAAAATAAAATAAAATCAAATAAAAATCAAATTATTCAAAGTATTATGTATTATATTTTATTTCCACGAAAAACAGGTTAATGATACAATTATTTTCAAATGAATGCATCAGGATAATCTACATTTAGCGCAGATTTTGACAGTAGGAGAAGGACGAAATGCAGGCTTCATTTGAAGCAGAAGATCTTTGTAGCTTTGCTTGTTTCTTAGTAACTTGCTCTTTTTCAACTGGGATAGTACTAACTGTATTTGAGGTGCCATTGTCGTAGAACGAGATTGTAACTTAGAACGCTGTGCTGCACTATGTGTACTTTTGCCGTAGGGTGCCTGTTACAGTAATTTTACTATCATCAGAAGTGGGATAAGCCAAATTATATATACCTACTCTATTTTTAAAGTGGTGCTTCTGCGTTCTTTAATATGGAGACGAGGAGTTTTTCATACGATAAATATATTTCTTCTTAGGTGCAACAACTTTAATGATTTTAGCACGAGGATCTACGGCACGTCGCGCACTTCCACATAAAGTACACTGAAAATAACACAGGACAACAATACGATGTCAGTTAAAAGTTAAATTACCTAGTAAAAGAAAGACCGTATAAGGTTCGATTTAGTTCGTTCAATTATATTTTTTAGTATAAAATGAAAATGGTCCAATTCATGCAAAAGTATTGACTTTGGTTCTGGTTCTGGTGGTTTCTGTATTGGTTGTAATGGAAATGGTGGTGGATACGGATACATGGGTGGATGTGGATATGTTTGTGGATACAGATATATGTTGGGCGGCCAAAATGGAATCTTAAACAATACAAAAAATATTACTTAGTTTGTGGAAAATTGTGATAGATTATAATTATCATAATTTACTTACAGCGTTAACAAAAGAGATGAAGCAAAAAAATAATATAAAAAAATATAACGGTTGACCAAAAATCTTCATGATTGCAGCCTGTTTGCGTGCAAAGCCATAAAGTTAATAGAAAAACTGGAATGTTTGAATATGTGGATAACAATAAAACATAGATTAAATAAAATGCATTACCAATATATTTCATTTTTATCCTACTGTGTAAAGAGAGCAACATGTTTCGTATGCATCTTTCTATATATTATATTATGTTAGCATGATCTCAATTTTGATCCTCATCAGCTCAGCATGATCCACAATAAACAATGAACTTAAACGTCGGCTATACGCAGACGTACAACACAGTTTAGAACTTGATGTACTTGATCTACCAATCAATCAATGATGGTGTTCGCATCCTGCACGGGTCCGGATATTGTGTCTGTCTCGTACTGCAGGGTTACCACAATCTTAATAGCAATCTTATTTCAATATTACTTTGACCTCTCTTGCTCTCTCAACTGTAGTAAGAGCGAGACAAAAGTCAAAGTAATATTGAAATAAGACTGTGTGATTGCTTGTCGTACGGGGGCTGATAATGTAATAAAGAAGACTGATAGGCGGGGGTTTTGGCGGGAAAGTCATCGAAACATGTTGTTGCTTTGTTTTATTTTCATAGACTTGTGTTATTTTGAATATTAATGCGATAAAAATGGTGGTGTTTTATTCATTAAGTGTTCGATCAAGTATATGAGTGTGGGCAAGTGAAATGAAGCAGTGAAACGTGTTATTTTACGTTGTCGACAAAACTCCATAGAAGCTTCTAGTAAAGTCGCCACCACTTTACTGAAGCAGGACTCGACTTTAAAAATGACTGTGTACGTGACTTAGATTGTGACTAGAACATCTACAACTTGTTCTACACAAGAAACTTGAAAAATATTAATACTTGACACTGGCAAATGCTTTAATGCGGGTCCAATACAAAAAAGAAGAAGAAGAAGAAGACTGTTATGCGGTATATCTTCAGCATTTGTTGACGGAAAGAACGATGCAGATATTGAGCCAGAATTATGTAATATGATTGATCGCCAGTTGGCTCTCCTTAAATTTAAATATAACGTTCACGCTAATATTTTACATTATCTACCAGGGTTACAGTGTACACCGGCATGAAGATAACCATCATTATCGAAATCTTAAAAAAGAAACAAAGATTTACAATTATAGATACGCAAGAGTTATTCAGACGGTGAATCCTGTACCTACGCCAAATTACAAAAAAAAAAACAACGGGTTGCACTCGAAAAGACTATCGAAATTGAAGCTTCTAGAAGGTCCTGCGGGGTATATAGTCAGTTCAGTTACAAGTGGCATAAAAGAAAGAACAAGAAAAAGCTACGAGTGAAAGTGAAGTCAGTGTAGTGAAGAGACAGTACATATAGTAGAAGTGTGTTTGACGCGCTAGATACGCCCGCGGACTCTCTGTCGGAAGCGCGCCGAGATTGTAATTACTGACGGTGTACGTGTTATAAACTGAAGTGCTCTGTAGAAGACAGTACGTGACGGTGAATAAACCTTCTTACAAACATCGTCGTTTCTTTAAAATCCCTGTACCCACTTCCCGTAACATTATTAATAAAGACAAACATACTATGGATGAGAAAAGTGATCATAAAGGCAATAAAAAGGTATATAAATGCATACATAATAAGCTAAATTATAGTTCCCGTCACGTAAAAAGAACGCTGGTTTGTTCGTAAGCGCGAACAAACCAGCGTTCTTTTTACGTGACGGGACCTATATAAAACATCTAAAGTTATATTATTTTTGTATGTATGTACGGTTTTTAGCAAACTTATCAACATTCACGATTATAATGCTGATATAAAAAACGTAGTTCTACTATTCCTTGGCTTTTTCCCGAACAAACTACTTGAGATTATAAAAATCAACTGAAAATTTTGTTTGTTTGTCTCTTTCTGTACAAATTGTACCAAATTTTTAGATTTTTAGGGTTTTCCATGGAATTCTTAATTAGCGGGTATAAATTTATTTGTTGATGCATATGCCCCATGCCAGAGCAAATAGAGCAATAACTTTTATTATAACTGAATAGAAATACAGACAGACAAACGGACACGGCAAATTTACGGAACTTATTTTTTGCAGTTTGAGCAGACAAGCGGTAACTTTATCTAAACATCTCTGTAAACATTGTTTACATACTATTTAAAATAGAGTCGTACTTCCTTTCTTTGTTTCGTCTGTTACAAAATTTGTTATGCGTTCTTGACAAGTCCTTGGCAGCTAGCATTAGGAACAAAAACGTGTGACCTGACGTTAGCTCTAAACTTGTATTACCTCTATGAGAACTAGGTAAGTACCTATCTTATCGGAGCTAGAGTGTTATCAGGCCGTCGCGGGTGCGTAACATTGGTTTATAACGTATCATAAAATATTGCAGTAATAATTATGGAGCAGGAAGACACTATACCCGAGGAGCATGACTTATTGGAAAATAAAAAAACAGAGGTAAGTTATTAAATTACATTATCTTTACCTTTTGAGGTTATTTTCATTAACTTGGATTTTAATTAAATATTATATTTAACTGATTTAAAAAATGAGGAGGTTATCAATTTGTTTGTATATTTTAATGTTTGTTTTATGTAATTTATAAACTAAATTGTTTTTTTTTAAATAATTTTAGTTCCATAGAAACTTCATCAAAATCAGTTTAGTTTTTAAAGCATATTAACTGGAAAAAATATGTCATTGAAGTAAACGAAATTGCATTTTTGAAGTCGGTTTTTCGGTATTTTAATAACTGGTGCTAAAGTTTTACTATATAGGTAAGTGAAACAAGCTATCTAGATCACGTCTAGTATCTAACCAGCCAATTTCCTATTTTCTTCTACCAGATAGATCTGTCAATCCGTATAATATACATAAATTAATAAAGGAATCGATGTAAAAATAATAAACTATATGCATGGATAAACAGGGGCACATTTTTATGATGCCTCATTTTTAGGGTTCCGTAGAAACTATGAGGAACCCTTAAAAATCATCATAGCCGTCTGTCTGTCCGTATATCACAGTTAAGTTAACCCCCCCCCCCCCACAGTACAAAAAGGTTTCTCAAGAAAGACTGCATAAGCTTCAGAATATCACACTTCACACACATGTAGTCTTCTTGGTCTGGGTACGGAAATTCGAAGAGGTCCAGTCACTCGAAACAAGTGGTCACTTATTTCTTCAACGAAAGCTATGATGTTTGTTACAAATGAGTGAAGTTTGGGAAATTTATGCAGTTCAAAATACAAGCGCGACCACTAGATTTTTCAAAAAAATTGCGTTCATACTCCTAATTGCACAGCCCACGCTGCTACACGAATATGGCGCTCTGTATAGCTTGAAATGATCTGGCTTATTTATTTAGATACCCTGAGCAATTGTATTATATGTGTTCATCATGTTATACTAGTTATACTAGTCACGTGGTCTAACCTCGACCTTGAAATCTTCTCGGAACAACACATATTACGCATGACGGATTGATGAAGCATTTTTTGCTCAGTGATATCAACATTGTTTATTATTAAGATGTTGCACACAATTAATGTTGCAAGAATAAGCTTACGTTTAAATAGCATATAGGATGTTCAATTGAGAACACACTCTATATATTTTCCAATATTTTCAACTTGTAAAGGAGAGGTCCATATTGGTACTTTATTCAGAAGATATCATAAGCACAGTTATATATAATTATATACTTCATTTAAATGCTTATGTTCTTAGGTACTTAAATATAATTTAAAAAAAAATGTGTGCGCAGTCCCGCCTGTCCAAGCAACTCCGGACAGCCAATCGTACTATTTGCTATATTAAAGAGGTAGGTAAGCTAATTCTGCTACTCGTCTTCTTTCGTGAAGCGGTAAAAAGTGTTGTGAGGCTACGCTAGGGGTGCACGATGGAGCGCGCTTCCTTAAGAAACATTAATAAATTATTACCTAAACTAATGATTAAAAATCACTTCTGTTATATCTACCGCCGTATACCCATGCACATGTACACAACACACATACACACGTACAATCAACATGTATTGTTGATTGCCGCCAACTTCAAAACGGTGAAGGAAAACATCGTGAGGAAACCTACATGTCTTAGAGTTCTCAATAATCTTGAAGATGTGTGAAGTCTGCCAACCCGCAAGCAGCGTACCTTACCCTTCTTATAATGAGAAGATGGCCCGCGCCCAGCAGTGGGCTGATAAAAAAAAAAACATGCATTCTGGCCGTATCCTCCTACCGCTTAAGAGTTGGTATAATAAAAGTTGGTACAAAGAACTTTGTTACAATTTTAGAATATTTAGCCAAAACAAATACAAGGAATTCGTTATATTGCTTTATAGATAGAACTATGAAAGCGATTCTTTATTATGATTTTTTAACTATGTAAATTTTTTAACAGTAAAACAGTGTGTTTAATCACTGAGCTGTATGTACTTACGTACGTGAGCAGACACCACTCCTACTATTTTGTTACATTCGACTGCGGCGAGAGCGCCGCACTTGTCTCAGTGGCTTACAATTCTGCGTTGCATGTATCAATCCTAACATATAATTGTATAAAAAAATGTGTAATTATTATTCCAGCGCTGTAACGCTGTTTTGTTTACTTTACCAAAAAATGTGACAATAATTGTGCTTCAGGTAGTGCGTAAGTACATACAGCTCATTGTTTTAACCTTCCGATAGAAGAAAGGGAATAAGATAACGCAGATTCGATTCACACTTACATTAAATTCAATAAAACAGATAGACCAGACATACCTAGCTCAATATGTCTAGCTTAGGTAATGAAAACAAAAATTGGTGTCGAGTTAACGTCTCTATGACGTTGAAGATCATCTGTTGTTTCAGTTTCAATTTATTCAGATTAACTTTACGGGGAACCCAAATGGTTTCTGGCATAGTAATTTACTTTGTCAATTGGCGTTAAGACTCGATCATTGTTATCTTAAGCACCACAAGTTAGGTGAGTAAATAGCTCAGTAACTATAAAGAAGGGTAATCACCACTCACCACGAACATTCACAAGTTGATAAGCAAGCGGTTAATTTATCTATATATCCGAATTGTGAATTACCTTATACCATTTCCCCGAAAACGAATTTCTTTTTTTCAACACGCACTTCATCAAAATCTCGAAAGCTCATTTGACAACGCGTCTGAAAACCGAATCTCTATAACACGAAAATGTATGTGTACTTATATAATGAAAATAAAACATAAAATAAAACTAACTTAATCAAATAATTGAAATAACTGATAACCGAACCTTTGTAAGTAAGAAGGTTTCTAGTAGTAAAACAGAAACCTAACGAAGCTAACCTCGGGCAAATGAAACAACTAGCAAAATTAGATAAGGAAACAGAAAAAATAAAATAAAATAAAAAACGGAAATTTCGGATTATGGATGGGTACACCTGCACACATACCTGCGTAGGTAGGTATGCGAGCATATGGGGCGCATTATTGGTTCGCTTAGTGAACATATTCACTACGCAAACAAAATATTCGCGACTCCAAAACCCAAAACTATCTACATTTTAAAACTTTGAGTAAGTAAATAAGTATATAGTTTTTTCGCGAATTACATGGTCCCGTAGCATATATTCGCACACCTTCTCCTCCTCACCAAACTTTCTACCTTACCTACCTTCTTTAAAATGTACTTTCTAATTTTTAACCGACTTCCAAAAACATAAAGTTATTCATTTTATACGTAAGACGATTTAGGGGGTAGGGGGTCGACCATGTCTTATTTTTTTCTTACAAGGGGGTGGGAGGAAGTCTTGATAGTTCTTACGTAAGATCACAAATATTAAAATAAAAGTTAAAATTATACTTTGAAAAAGCGCGGGCAACCGCGCGAGTGCCAAAGTGCGTTCGGATGTGTTTAAAAGTACAAATAAACTTTCCTTAAAATTGTTACTTTGAAAAATAAACATTGCAATAAGGCAAACGTGTATTATTTTTTCCTTAAGATTCTTACGTAATAAATATTACACAGGGGGGGGGGGTCAAAAACTGGCATAAGTTTTTGACCTAGTAAGTAATAAATGTATGTTAAATGTAATAAGTAATAAATTTTCCGGCAGCCTAGTGGTGAGACCGTCTGACTTGCGATCCGCAGGTCCTGGGTTCGAATCCCACGGCACGCACCTCTGTCTTTTCGAAGTTATGTGCGTATTGTTGATTGCCGCCAACTTCAAACGGTGAAGGAAAACATCGTGAGGAAACCTACATGTCTGAGAGTTCTCAATGATCTTAAGATGTGTGAAGTCTGCCAACCCGCACTTGGCCAGCGTGGCAGACTATGGCCTAACCCTTCTCACAATGAGAAGATGGCCCGTTCCCAGCAGTGGGACAGTTTGTACAAACAGGGCTGAAAAAAAAAAAAAAAAAAAAAGTAATAAATGAATGGCCCCTTATCAATTCGACTGTATGTTTTTTTTGTATGTTTGTTCAGCAATTACTCCGCCAATTATGAATTGTTTTTGATGTATCTTTATTTATTTGGTGGGTAATACCTGTGAGGTGGTCCCATATAAATTTTATCAAAATCGGTTTAGTACTTTGTTAGTACGGTTTAGTACTTTACTAGTACTAACTTTTTATTACGAAAACTTAAGTGTTTGTTACACATTTTGCGCTGCTCCTTTTGAAAAAACCGCCGTATGCGGCTGAAACTAGAGTTGGAGATTTCGGATTGAAAATAGACGTAAATAACTCATTTGTTCAATTAAAAACATAACCACTGAGAAAAATTCGTAAATATTAAATTTATTTTAATATATTTATTTATTTTTAAAGTGAATAATATAATTTAATATTCTGTGAATATTTCAAGCGTCTACCTGTTGCCGTTATCAATATCGAGCAAAAACGAGCAAAAAAAAAACACGTTTGTATGGGAGCCCCCTTAAATATGTATTTTATTCTGTTTTTAGTATTTGATGTTATAGCGGCAACAGAAATACATCATCTGTGAAAATTTCAACTCTCTAACTATCACGGTTCATGAGATACAGCCTGTATGGTGACTGACGGACGGACGGACGGATGGACAGCAAAGTCTCAGTAATAGGATCCCGTTGTACCGTTTGGGTACGGAACCCTAAAAATAGGTACCTCGGTAGAGAAACACAATAACTCCTACATCTAAACGAAAAGTCACGTTTATCACGGGAAGAGAGGGAACATTCTGCCGTCGTTTTAATTCCTGAAAACTAGAATTAGTAGACAATCATTCAATCATCAGGTCATTGGGGTTGATAAATCTCGCTAAGATAATAATTCTCCTAAA
Organism: Lycia hirtaria; assembly: GCA_947563715.1. NCBI lineage: Eukaryota > Metazoa > Arthropoda > Insecta > Lepidoptera > Geometridae > Lycia > Lycia hirtaria. The sequence continues at coordinate 10,739,126 of OX387386.1, forward strand.
AATCTAGATATAAATTTGTTTAACCAGAATTTTTCCTCGTCCGCAAATTTTGATGGACCGGTAAAAGTTCTTCCTACTCTACCACTTCTCCTGATTCTGTCTCTTATTCACTCATTCACATTTAATCAATTGTCCGCTGAAGAATTCTGACAATTACTTCAAAAGCGGTCGGCAGTGATAACATAAGTCGCAAGATGATCATGCCCAACCTTGAGAAAATCATTCCTGTTATCCAGTACTTTTATATTTAATTTCTCAATCTCTTCAGGCACATTTCCTGCTCTATGGAAAGAAGCTCAGGTTACGCCGCTTCCCAAAAACCCCAAACCTTCTACTTCCGTCCCATCTCAATCCTCCCCTTCCTATCAAGTTTTAGAACGGTCGGTCAACAGATAACAACCTTCTTAAACAATGATGATTGTCACTCGTATTGCGTTCACTTTAAAAACAAATTATACCTAATTTAGTTAGAGAATCTGGCACGCGATTCTTTATCTTACTTTTTCGTTGTAGTTTACAGGTTACGGTAAGATCTTTCAAATTCAAATTCAAATTCATTTATTTCAGGCTACTGATTGGCCCATATAACTTATAACATGTCATAATAATTTACTACATTAAAAAATTACTTTGAAATGTTTTTGTCGAACAAGATCCCCAGTACCACGTCATTCATTAATCATTCAAACTTTTTGGCGACGTCGCTCGCTCATTAAAATTTCTGGCTGCGCAACTCAACGTTCGACAGCAAAGCTGTAGTTTTTGTTAAGGGGCAGCAGCCCACACTCTACCAATTACTAAAGCGGATACCTCAAGCAGCGGCAATGCGATGACGAAAACAGCACGGCCAGATAACTCCTTCACTACTTAAATCAGTTGCGCGCGTACCAACAATTCGTGCGCTCGCCTCTTGTGCACGCGCAGTATTACTAACTATTATGTCACGGTGCGACTTTCAAATACCGCAGTAAACATTGACAGCATTATTGACTTCAAAATAATAACTAAACACTCAACTGGACACAATGGAAACCAAGACGGGGGTAAATATATAATACTTTCTTATTATTTAGTGTTATGCGATCAGAAAATGCGACTTGCAATAAAAATTGACGTTAATTTACGCGGCCGCTGTCTTGTTTAAAATGCACTTAATTCTCTGCGAATACATAATTATTGCTACCACTTGAATTATATTTTTTATCGTTTGCATTTCACAAAGTATGCGTTTATTAGTTAAATTTGAAATTTTTAACTTTAACATGGGTTTATTTGTATAATGTGTCATCTTTTTTTGTTTGCACTTGTAGGTATGGAAATTGTGTTAAATACCGCATAAATACGATTACATTAATAAATGTCCTCTAAGGACTAATGCTATTCATTTTACAATGTATGTAATGTGCTTGTAAATTTTAATCATTAAGTATCTGTAATTTTTGTCATTTATGTATGGCAATTTCAAAAATGTTATTCAAAATGTAAACCGCAAAACGAGATTTTATTTTAACAGTTTAATGCTGGCGGCACAGACATTTCTTAAATCAGTGGCTTGCGGGTTGATCTTATAAAATAAATAAAAAGACCATACGATGGTGTAGATGAGAAAAAAAACATTTCATCCCACTGTACCTGTAATGAAGGTACCTCAAAAACTTTTTTTTTTAATTTTATTCTACGACTTTCTTGGCATTATTAACATGCATATCTATACAACATTTGAGCTTTCTTCTACTCATAATTTTTGAGCAAAGTCAAAGACGCGAACGGACAGACAGACAGACATAATGACAGACAGACGGACATAGTGAAACTATAAGGGTTTCTTGTTTACTACGGAACCCCAAAAAAAGCTTCAAAGGTATAACAATTATTAAAAATAAAAAGCATAACATACAAGTTTAACCATTTATTATTCCAATATGTTAAAAATGGTTTATCAAACAAAGGATTACTCAGTATTCAGTTTTTGTAACGTCAGGTACGTTTTAAACGGTGCGGTACGGTCTTAAACAATTTCATATAAGTAATATATCGTTCCTATTATGTTTTTTTAAATATACGCTTTATTTATAATGATGTGTAAATAATCCTATTTCCATACCCTTCTCACAAGATGATAAATGATGATGAAGATGAGGCGATGGCCCCAAACAGGGCTGATAAAAAAACCATTTTTTTTTATGTAGCAGTAACTTAGAAACCCGCACTTTTTAAGTTACAGAAACCGAAGTTTTTATTGTGTTTAATAATTATTTTAACATTTTTAGAACACGGTTCTAAAAAGATCTGCCTTTATAGTAGTGTAAGATAAAATCTTATTATGTGCTACTGAATTGCACGAAAGATGTGACGTTTACAGTAAGTCAAGTGACTTGCTTGTCGCGTAACAAAATTACATAAAATATATTTTCATATAATGATATAACTTTAGTTTCGGTACAAAACGCATAGCTTTTTGACAAGTATGTTTTAGGGGTTAAAAGGCCTACCCGGTTTATCGGATCCCTCCCTGGGAAGTATGGAGATCAGGACCACGTCTCCTGTTACACCACCCTGTCCCTGCCGACCGGGCACGATAAATTGGGTGGTGTAATAAATAGGCCTTTAAAAGAAATTGTAATAACAACCATACATAACAGATTTTTAAAGTTTGGATGTCTTTGAATCGCAAATGAATGTATGTAAGTAATCGCGCTCTAATGCAGTTCGAGATCACAAGACGCAAGTTTATCTACGAATAGAAAATAATTATATAATTAGTTTACACGTCTTTTAGAGTAGTTTTATTTTTATTCATGTGTGTGTGTATATATTATATATTTATATTCCTGTTGATGTTACATTTTTAAGTGTTTACACGTTCTTTAATTATTGCCTAGCGCGTATATATAACATGATAATTATTTGTTTATGACTCCAGTAATTTAAGAAATGAAATCAGCTGTTCAAATCAATAATCCGAGTCTATGGATTAATGATTTGATATGAAACAGCAGATATAAAAAATCTGTTTTCGAAAATTTATTAAAATTCCATGCAAATAAGTGGTTTGTGATGCTATAAGTATACATCATCCTTACGATCGAACCCTTACCGTTTTACGTGCACCACGTAGGCGGATTTATATAAATTTTGCAGCCGGCACGATTTTGAATTCAAATTCATTACTTGTTGTTACCCGAGGACTTACCAGCGTGGTGATGAAAAATTCCGACGCTGATGATTATATATTTTTTCTTTTTTATATTCATCATCAAACTTTATACATTAGCTTTAATTTTTGTAAAATTATTATTACTTTAAATACACAAATTAACTTAGGTAAAATATAAATTTTGATAGGAGGAATATATATATATATATATATATCTATATATATAGACCTAATCCCACGCTCCCCATTTCACTACAGGACTAGCAGAAAGTCGGCGAATTACCACCCATTTCTCGTTGAAATGTCAAAAAACCGTACTCAGCGATATCGATCCACATTCTTGTTGCGTACTGCACTAGAATGTAATTCTTTGCCGCCACCTCTGTTTCCTGAGATCTACAATCATGGAATTATCAAGGCTAGAGTGAATAGATATTATCTAGATCGACGAGCTCCATCCTCGGCCACACCATCGCTTAACATCAGGCGAGTTGGTGGTCAAACGTAGATCTATCATGTATACAAAAATGTATTTTAATTTTTGACAACTTAAATTAGGAGACACTGAGAAAGAAGAATTCTTCATTAAAAATATAATATTATTGCAAGATAAGCAGAAAACAAGTTTATGCTGACTTTTTTCATGGTCACTAGTTTATTTCATGTTCATCCTCTCAGCGGTCTAGTCGTGAAAAGGTAGGTAATAAATAGACAGAATATAAAGAAATTTGTTAATTATAATATCAGTTACGTTATTAAGGTAATTAGTTAATGAAATAGTGAATATTTTATCACCGCTCTTAATTAAGTACCCGTTCAACATTGTTATAGATCGTTAATAACATAAAAGCTAATTAAAACAATCAATGCACAATGCACATCTCCTGTATTAGGTGCACCTCCGTAATTAATACGTTAGCACAGCAGCAGTTACATGGTAATGAGCTATTTGCTCCACTGATAGAGTAAACTAGTTTTTCTGTACTTTTGTAACATGTCCATTCAAGAAGTTTGTTGTTCGATAAATCGGGTGTGAAGTTATCCATTGTAATATTGTATCGAATTGGTTGGCGAGGAAAATTAAATACTTCAATAATATGTTATGACATAGTTGTTGTTTTCAGCTCGTGTTGTCTCATTTCTGGCCTCCCCTGACATAGTATTTATAATTCAAAAATGTATACTGAAGATTAATATGTTCATAAGAAAAATGTGTGTTCATTAATGCAGTGTTGTCAAACAAATAGGTATAAAATAAAACCGGCCAAGAGCGAGTCGGACTCGTGCAGGAAGGGTTCCGTACCATTATCAATAAAAACGACAAAAAATCACGTTTGTTGTATGGGAGCCCCCCTTAAATATTAAATTTATTTTAATTTAATTATTTATTTTTAAAGTAAATAATATAACTCAATATTCTGTGAATATTTCTAGCATATAGCTGTTGCCGTTATCAATATCGAGTTAAAACGTAATAAATCACGTTTGTTGTATGGGAGCCCCCTTAAATATTTATTTCATTCTATTTTTTTGTATTTATAGCGGCAACAGAAATACATCATCTGTGAAATTTTCAACTCTCTAACTATGACGTCTATGACGGGACAACGTTTATTGAGATATAGCCTGGTGACAGACGGACGGACAGACAGCGAAGTCTCAGTAATAGGGTCCCGTTTTTACCCTTTGGGTATGGAACCCTAAAAATGGAAAATGGTACATGCCAGCTCCTTCATGAAGAAGAATCTAACGAAATCTTGTACCTACTGCGAAATGGTTAATCCCAATATTTAATAAAGTGGATGCAAATAATCTGTCAAATACAGTTTACCCCCAATCATATCATTAACTATTACAGCCAATAATATTGTCATATCATAACATAATAATTTATAATTATATTATAATTTGTACAAGCAATGGTTAGCAGCTATAGTTCCCGTCACGTAAAAAGAACGCTGATTTGTTCGCGCTTACAAACAAATCAGCGTTCTTTTTTCGTGACGGGAACTATAATAGGCACAGTATGTAATGTATGTCCATACATATATGTATATACTAGCTCTGCGGTGTCACCCGCGTAGTGATAAAAATGGTGATGATGATGGTAAAATATAACTTATGTCCTACTCCAGATCCTAAAGAATCTTTGTACATTTCACAACATTTGGTTGAGCCGCTTAGTCGTAAAAAAATAACAAACAGAGAGACAGACATACATACTTAGTTACGTTTGCTTTCATAATATTAAGATTTATATGAACGTTTACAAACATAAATCTTCGGACATTCACAGCAAAAATACTAATAAAACATATTGAAATTAATAAAATTAAACAAAAAAAAATTTTTTACTTACGAGTATATAAAGAAATTTTAAGAGTAGAATAAATGTGTAAATAAATGAAACAATGAGAAATTTATTTGCAGCAATCCTTTGTCTTAGTGTTTTCAAGTGCATGTCTAACTTAGCACGTATAAGCACAAGTGCGGCGAGTGTCATTGATTTTAACGACCGAGGATTACTTACCTTCAATACTCAATATAATATATAATATACGAACACATTATCCCTACGTTTGTTTACCTTCTGCTATTACATGCATAATACTTATCTAACTTGTTCGAATTGTTGCGGTGAATAATGAGTTCTAATGATGCAAAGCCTCGATAAAAATTATCCCCCACTTAAAATGACTGTCTCTTTTTTTTCATAACTTTACAAACATAAAATAAAAAGATCACTGATTTGATGTCTGATGCTATTATTGTTCAATACAGAGATTGTATATATTATTATGTAAAAATATTATTACTTAGTTATTAGTCTACGGGTTGATGCGCACACAGTAGTTAAGATAGTGCAATAAACAAAGTACAAAGTAGTTACTTCTGTGTGGGCGCACTAGAACTAGAAAACACCGTATAATATTTGGATATAGTATGACACAGAAAAGTACAAAAAACATAATAGTACAAATACAAATTATAGTTGCCATCAATTAGTATGCCACAGTCGTCGCTTGGTCGGCCACGGACGTTATCAAGGCAGTCACGCACCATTCACGGCACGGGTGCATCGTGTTCATTTTTTTATTCAAGATAGATCTACGATTGACCACCAACTCGCCTAATGGTTAGCGACGGTGTGGCCGATCATTCACTCTAACCTTGAAAATTTCAAGAGTGTAGTTCTCAGGAACAGATATGGTGGCAAAGAATTCAATTCCTGAGCAGTACGCATCAAGAACGTGGACCGATATCGTTGAGTATGGGTTTTTGGCATTTCAATGAAAAATGGGTGGTAATTCGCCGGCTTTTTGCTAGTCCTGTAGTGAATTCTAACGACGGATCCCAATATCCCCTGAAAACCAGTTTTCTTCTACCTGAGATACCTCCATATTAAATTATTTAACCATACCATATACACATACGGCCTTACCAGAAAACGGCAAAAAAAAAACAAATGAATACCTAGCGAAAACCTCACCGAAAAACATATTTCAAAGTTAAGAGTATGCTAGTAATACATTGAGAGCGCTTAATTTTGCTGTCAAATTTAAAAAATGTTGAATTAATTTAAACGAGAGGTTGGTAAATCACAGAGCCCCATAGAACGAAAGATGGCGGCTATTTCCCAGCTCATATGTACCAAATCGATAACCTAAACTTCTTTGGTCTGTGAACCTAACGCGTGTTTTTGTCATTAGTATACTTTTTTAGCTTAATTAACCATGGATTTGCGTAGTTTTCGAAGTAGTTGAATTAAAACTAGAAGGATAATAATTTAGAGCTAGAAGGATAAAACGAAAACCCTAGAATATTAGAAATAATCCGACGCAAGAGCTTACCGACGACGAGTTTTGTCCGAGGTACCGCTTCAGAAAAGAAACTATGAGCTGAATTATCGAACTACATAGATCAGACCTGCAAGTTGATATTCGAGTTTTCTTTAAAATATAGAATAGCTCTACATTTTAACACCAGCACGCTTGATGGAAAGCAATACTGTGGCCGAAGATGAAGCACTTAGACCTAGAAGATACTTATTCGCTCTAGACTTGAAGACACCCGGGTTATAGTTTTCAGGAAATAAGGACAGCGGCAAGGCATTCCATTCCCGAGCGGTTCGCATTAGGAAGGTGGAAGCAAAACGCTTTGTTCGATCAATGGAAACCGGCAATCAAATCAATCGGCATCATGGCAAATCCACCATGAAGGGATGGCATTGAAGCGTTTTCTGGCTTGTCCTGTTGTGGAAAGGGGAGGGAGGGATTAGGCCATGTAACTAGAGCGCACACTCGCCAAAATGCAGCCTGTAAAAGATTGTTAGACACGCCACCCTACGTCGATGCTCTAGACTTTGTAGCTTTGAGAAGATTAGTTTCTCGTCACCTATAAGCCTCGCATCTCGTCGTTCTACAGACTCCAAAGCTTCCAGCTGGTATTTGGCAGATCCGTCAAAAAATCGTCGAGGTGGTGGTATCCCTGTTGATCTGCAAGTGATGAATGAAGCATGCGAATCTAAGACTATATATTACTTATAATGGTTTGGTTTATTCGCTATTTGTTTCTTTTCATGTTCTTCTGGAATCTATTTGAATACTGTGCTGACGATGCACGGTATGAGCCCACATACTATCTGACTCGACTCGTACAGTTACAATTGCTCTGGCCTCAAAAAGTGCATTTTCTATAAAGATGCCTGCAAATGTTTCGGAAGAAGCAAAAGCAATCAGCAAATTTGTAGCCATTTCTGGCCTTCAAGGAATAACCGGTGCGATAGATTGCACCCACATAAAAATAAGGAACGCCGGAGTCATCTTGCGTTTATTTCGCAATTTACAAATTACCCGTCAAATTTAAATACATGTCTACCTAACTTATATACCTACCTATAGTAATTATTATTTAATATACAAATAGAAAAGCGTTCCAAGCCAGCAACTCATACAAATGAGGACATACATAAAAAATAATTATTATTTGACAATACACTATGGATAGGTGTAGTTAAAATAATAAAAGTTTCCAGCATAAATGATCAAAAGACGCCATAGCAACTTGCCCGTTGAGGGAAATAGATAGTTAAATAGAGGAACTCTTTATTGTACACACCTTAATCAGAAGTGATGATAAAAATCTCCATAAAATTTTAAAACCTGCATACTGAGTTTCGAAAAGATTGTTTGAGAAATATGACCTGTACACGAGTACCTACAAATATCCGGGCAGTAAATTTTGATAGTTGGTGCATTGCACACATATAATATTTTGTTCGCTTCGTTTACTTAGCCAAAAAATTTAACATTGTTGATTAGCTACTTTTTGAACAATCCGTACTCAGCGATATCGATCCATATTCATTTTGCGTACTGCACAAGAATGGAATTCGTTTTTGTGTATAGTTATTTGTAAGCGGGTCCACTAGACTTAGTTGCCATATTATGTGTGTTTCGAAATATTGGTATAGGTACATTTTCTTTGGCGCCGGTCTATTGCTCTTGCAGTATTTCTATAGGTAATATGGTTATATAAATTATGGATACATTATATATTATATAATGTATCCTTATATCAAATCTTTTCTCACACTTTGTTGATCTTTTGCTTGGCGAAAAAAAACCGAGGTATTTAGTTACAACAATCTGTTGGAAAGTGAATGTCACAATGTCACAAGTGACAATACCTGTACAGCAAGCGCTCTCTCTTTCCAAGGCAAACAAAAGTCGAACAAGAGTCATATTGTACGTCTCTTTACGTTATGACCATCACAAATTTAACTTTATTTTTTGTAAATTTTTAGGTTAACGGTAACATATCTGAAGACTTAATAAAAAACTGAACGACCGTTTCGGTGTCGCAGACCAATATGCAAAACTTACAAAAATCCGGTTATCCCAAAATTTATTATCTTGAAAGACGGCAGATGTAAAATGTACCAGCCAAAATATAGTTAGTTAAATATATATATAATATATAGTATGGTTGAAAGACATGGAGCAATAAAGGTTTGTATTGGTATGTTATACCTACTAAAATTTTACGAATTTAAGATGATTCGTGCAAATTTATTTTCTTATTTGAAAGGTAAAGCCGCTTGGTGTCTTTTCCTTTTTATTTTCTTTGACAACTACCTACATACATGAAACACCTAGGAAATTTGTTTTTATTCATGATTTTTGTATGTTTATTTTAAATAATATTTTAGTGTAGATTATGTAATTAGTATTGGATAAGTTTTTGATCATCTAATAATAATGAATTTTAATATATTAGTATCTTTATGTATATATTTTTATAGAGTATTGTAAATAACAAAATAAAAAACAATATGTGGTGAATATATTACAAGAAAAACAAGGTAAATATTGTGGTTTTATTTGTAATATTGGTCATGGAGACGAAGTCATCCAGTCAAAATATAAAAAGGCTTTTTTATCTTTTCATTAAATCGTCACAGTTAAAGTCAGTAACCGTTCATGGTCATGTTCTACTCGTAGTTACGTCTCAGAAACATGGTGGTGACTTCACTGATTGCTTCTAATAAATTTGCCGGCAACATGAAACAAGTATAAGTTTGGAAAACTCAAACACCCCCGACAAAAAAATACTGCTGCATCGATTTTGATGAAACGTAGATAAGAACACTCTCGATGAAATCCTCTTTCAAACACAAAAACTCTTTCAAAAACTAGATCAAAATCGGTCCATCAAATCCATCGGTCCATAGGCACACGTCAAACTTATAACATCACTTCTTTTGGGTCGGGGGTTAAATATAGATGTAACTAAAGTGTTTCCATTGGGCGACGTAAGTGAAGAAGAAGTGGAAGAGAAGGGTACCGAGACGGTACTGATTTTTAATACATCATTACTACCGTAGTAATGCACCTACGCGTACCTACCTACATTATTGTGTAGTTATAAGAATCCACACGAAACAACAGTTGCTCAAAAATACCTATTATTTGCTCTGACCGATATTACAACCAAACCAAATACACACCACGACTAAATCTATTCCAGGCAAGTACTTTCCGCCAAACATAAATAGCTTATGCTTACTTTTTAAATACCTCACTTTACTAAATACTTACTGTTTTTAGCGACAATATCAGATGAGTAAATAGTCAATGAAAAGGACCTTCATTGAGTAATAGCACCACTAAACTGGCGTTGTCAAATGAACATTTTAGCCTAAAATTTGATGGAACATAGAATTTAAAAAAATCTATAAAACTAAATACGTCCTACGCGCCATGTTTGCTAATAAACATTATGTTTACGAACTAGCAAAGTGCGCGAGCGTTTCGAATTAAATTTTACCAATAAGTCTAATTTGTCAGTTGTATTTGATAAGTCATTGCTATAAAAAACCGGTTCAGTGCAATTTTTTAAGTTAAAAGGAAACAGTTTTTTTCTCTTTATTTTATATTATACTTATTAGTACAATGTATTTTCGGTTGTGGTGTGCGTCGGATTAGCCAGTGTTGGCGCAGCAACCCTAAATATGCCATGGCCTCCGATACTAAATAACTAATACTTGGCATGGAAGGCAGTTTTCCAGATTTTTTCAACCTCATCTGGTGACGGGTCCTTCGACCTTTCGATAGTCCCAAATAGGCCTTTTTACGGCGCGATCCTCAGTCATTCTTTCCTGGTGGCAAAACCAGCCGAGTTTTGAGACTTTATCACACTACACATCAATTACATTGGGCTCCGCGACTAGCTACAGTCTACCTATTTAACCGGCCCAAGAAATTTCCTAGTTAGTTTATGTCTGTCATAGGTGTCACAACCGTAAGTATTGGTAGCGAACTGCACGCGAAGATTGTATATAGGGTTGCACTACAGATTAACTGTATAGACTATTATGTGAAATTAGTAAATCTATTTTTTAATTTAAAAAGAAACGATTTTTTATCGCTTAGTACAATCCGCCGTTTTACAAAAAAACGTATTTATTTGCAAAGTCGTCGTACTATACAAATTTATCTCCTACCATCGGTGCTCTTTAGCTCCATTTTTAAATTCTGTATATTTTTGTTGAGTTTTCCTTGATACATACCGCATTACCTCAATCACTAATACAAATAGCTAGTAAACATTTATTTAGGGAAACCCCCCGAAGTATTGTCAATGGCAAGTTGATGGACAAACGCATGAAACGCAAACCTATCATTGATAAAAAATATTAATGTGGAAGTAGCTTCCACGTCCAATTTTATTTTTACCTACTTTTCTGGCACTTACAAATAAGGACATAACTGTTTGGTCGTTGTTGTTTACCTTGACCTAGTCTTGATTTTTGCGAGAGACATAGCGTGACGCGTTTTATAACATTTGTTGACGAAATTGAATTACCAAATTTGTACAAAAAATAGTTATAGACATGTAAGTCTGATCCTAAGTCAATTATAATTAGATATCAGGGTTAGCCACTAGATATAAACGAACATATTTATATATATATATATATATATATATTGTGTCAAGCGCCTTTATTAACTACAACACAACAATATACAGACTCAACTACTACACAAAAAGCACATCGATCACCCCAGACCGATAAAGGTCTAAAGATAATCCAAATGCTCAAACCCACTACCAGTTGGCAGCGTACCCAGCATGCTGACGGCATTAGTAGCTATATATATAACTCTACCATATATAGCTACTTATGCATACATACATATTGCTGGTACATACTAGCATTAATTTCTAAATAAATGTAAATAATAAAATCAATCATAGGCAAACGTTTTCACACAGCTCCATCTAGGTCTAAAGCGAAGCCTGTATTATTTATATTGCCTGTATAATTTTAGTATTCTTTTCTTTTAATTTTATTATGGATGAAAGTTTGCAATACTCTTATGTCCATTTCATTTCATTAAGGAAACCAGATAAATGATAAGAAAATGTATAAACTTTTTGTAAATACATAGACACTTATGATGCAATTGGTATGGATGTAGTTAAATTGTGGGAGCTCGACTAACATAAAGTTCCCACTGTTCCCAGGTAGGATCGGGCTTATCTGTTAAAAATGCTGAGATATATATCCCTGAGGGAGGGATATATATCCCTCACTATTAAATAAGTAATTTTGCACACAATATAACAATTTGTATGATGAGCATCCATGCACAAATGTTTATCCTGGGTAACCCACAAGCTACAACTGAAGTGGGTGGGTTCAGTGAAGAGATGGATAATTAGTGGTCAAACATAGATTTACTTACAACAAAAAAAAATAAGAGGTTACCTATCTATGACTCGAATTATGTAAAATCAAATATCGCTTCCCCGTTTTTTTTTTTCAAAAGATACAATCAAAATCCCAAAAGCTCATTTGAAAACTTGTCTGATAACCTAATTCTTGTAATACGAAAGGTTTTGTATATTACCTATATATTATGTAAGCCTAACATAATAAAATTGATAAATCTAATAACTAGTTACTATGTCAATAAAAATGTTTCTTGATATGATAAATAAAATAGAAATCTAACGAACCTAAGTTAATAATTGTTCAGGCAAATGAAACTTATGGCTATCAAACTTATGGAAATAGATACTCGTTTCAAATGAAACATATTCGGGCAAGTAAGATTAAAACAAATGTATTTAGGATCATTGACAGGTTTTCTAGGATCATAGACAGGTTTTAAGACATAGACAGGTAAGATTATTGAGTATTGCAATACAGCAAGAGAAGCGCTGAAATTAGAAGAAACATGGTACATTTGCGTGTTCTCGTGTCAACGAGGACACGTCGCGTCGGCAAAACGGCAGTCACTTAATTCCACAGTTGGTAATTACTTTGCGGCCTGCGGCTCTAAAGATTGAATTAAAATCCTGTTCGAACCAGTTCTTGGACCTCGCCTAACCAAAAAGAATTCGGAACAAGACATGTCTTGCCCCAAATGTAGCACCATAATTGAACGCTCCCACTTAGCTTTAATTAACCCCTTGTTGCTATCTTTGGAGAGAGATTGCGACTATTTAATAAACTGCTTTATTTTTAACCGACTTCGAAAAAGGAGGAGGTTCTCAATTCTTTCCCATTTACTTCACACCCTTTTATAACCGTCTCCCTTGAAGACGGTTAGCCTAAGAACTAATAAAAAATAAGATCAATAAAATAAAAATAAAAATACCTGAGAAAATATTGTTATAGCTAATGCAAATAAAATGATAATTTTTACATCTAAATCCTAACCGCTTAAACTACCAGAACGTACTCAAAAAAACACATATAAAAAGTACATACCTATAACTCAAAAATGGCATCGCTGTGACATCTGTATTTTTTCTGTTATTTGATATTGTTACCGATTCTTTTTTTTTACTCCTAGGATTGACATTTAGATATTTTGACATTATAGATTGACATTGTACTATTTACGAAATTATAAATTATAATATTCGAATTGTTACGTAGGTAGGTACCTAGCTACCTAATGGAAAAGCATGCATTTGTAATGCAAAAATATCATCAATTGTGACTTGATGTCTGTATACCTCTCTAGGTGGAAACTAGAGCTCAGCCACTTATTTAAGACCTATGTACTACTCATAGACCTAGTTTCGCAGACAAATAAAGAATTTGAATTTATTACAAAATCACAATAAACACGTCAGCTGAACCTACTTCTTGAGCAATTGGGTAAAAACCAGCTAATAGTTAAATTGAATAAATTATTTATCAAGTCATGGTGACTGAATGGGAAATCCAGGGTATGTCCAGCTTTATTGTCTTATTAGATGGATTAATTGATAACGACCAAGCAGTTCACTACACACGTCTATTAGGAGTACTTATTTGTCTATACAACAATAGAAAACAGATTTCAGTTTCCAAGTATTATCCGTTTTAGATGATTTTTTGATCGTATCCATAAAAGATTAAGCTTATGATTTTTGTTTCATTTATATAATTAACTAATCTTAAAAACACAGACTTGTTTTGATAAATGTTTGTTTAAAAGGTTACAATTCAAAGACTTGAGAAAAAACAAATAGGTACGCTTATACAACTTGAAATCACCTGTCTGTCTATCCGGCCCGTTTCTTAATTCAATGAGCTAGTTAAAGATTGGAAAAAATCTTCAAAATTTCTTGCTGCCCAGAAAGTGATAATTATTTATCAATTAATAGATACATTACTGCGACTTAACCAACGTTCTGAGATTATAAAAAGCAATAGCTATGCGAATATAATCACATAAGCGTTTTAGAGAATATTAAATTAAGCACAGATTTCTAGTATTTAGAAAGTCTGTGAAATTAGGTATTTCCTAATGAATTACATAAATTAGTTACTGATTTAAACGTCTGAAAACAATTATCTAATAATCTATTATTGATGTTGTTGGTTGTCTAGTTTCTCTGAAATATAAAACTTGCGTAATTATGTACTCGTAACAAGTACAATGTGTCAGGGGAATAACGCAAACCTTTCCAAAACCTGTCAGCTGGTTTTTCCATGTATTAGTAAGATCAAATACAAATTACTAGTTTTTATTAGACTTTATGTATTTTTAATTTGTTATATAAAAGTACGTATTAGTAACCTAGAAGTTTCTAAATCTTTTTTACGTGACAACGTCTAATAAGACGATGAACGCCGGCTGCCCGTACGCGTTACGTTACGCTCAGTGTCCCGTTACGCTCATTGTCCCGTTACATCATCGTCATCATCATTTAATCAATGTTTTGTTATGACGTCACTTTAAACTATCGTCCGTTAACCGACTTTACAGACAACCAATTTTTTTAAAATATATATATGTTATGTATATGTTTACGCACGCGGTTTCACTCGCGTAATTATGAAAAATGGCGACGATGATATGTAGCTTATTATGTCCGTCTCCAGGTTGTTCCAAATTTTATAACGATAAGTCCAAACTTCCTGATCGTTGGAAACACAGGTTGGAAAGGTAACAAACAGACAGATAGAGTTGCTTTCGCTTTTCAACAGACTTTAAAAAAGGAGGAAGTTCTTAATTAAACTATATTTTTATTTTGTTGTGTTTGTTACCTCATAGCTTTCGACTGGGTGAACCGATTTTGATGATTCTTTTTTTATTTAAAAGCTGGTGTTTCCCGTGGGCCACACGGGCGACTGAAGAATGCAGGTGGATGATACGGTTAAGAGCAGACATATCTGTCAACCCTCTTTCTTTGACTTTTACTGCGAAGAGCGTTATCACTGGCACTCGAACTCGATTGAAAGTCCCGACAAAACACACTCACAATATCACTGCATGTTTTCTTTTGGACATAACCGTAACTTAACCGTATCATCCACCTGCATCCTTCAGTCGCCCGTGAACATGGTGCATGTAACTGTGCCGAAATATCGGGAGCTCAAAATTAACGCGAACCACGGTAAATATCCCGTTAATAATAATAGTGTTTTAATGAATGACCGTGATTGTTTAAAAAAGGATCTGATTTGTCTACTACTGGCATGAGCGAAGTGACCTGAGGGCCATGATCCCAAGTACCTATTATTGGAATTTGTCTGAACTAGACATAACTTTTTGTGCAGTTTGCTGCTTTACTTTTGTTGTGATTTTGAAAGTGAGTAACGACTTCCAGTTCTATCTATAAGGTTTGTGCAAGCTAACTGAACGACGCTATGCGAATTATATTTTACGAACTGCTTATGCGATTACGGTAGGGTTATTCGAAATTTGTGTTCTAACATTACTCTTTTAATCAATCGTTTCTTTTTTGCTTGCAACATTCAGTACATAAGTTATGCAACTTATGTACTGAATGTTGAGGGATTGTTGCGGTCTAAGACAGTTTAAATTTTTATTTCTCAAGTTACTCATGTACAAAGTTTAAACTTGCTAATATTTATTAACAGCACCTACCGCTCGGATTGGACGATATATTACGGTTTATCCTTTATCGATCTATCGCGTCATAAGGAAATACCGATATTTATGTATTTACTATAGAACTATAATTAATTTATTATTTTTATTATTAAAAAAACAATGTTTTAAACATCTTTTATTACATAAAATATACTTATAACATTAGTAGCCAAACTATATCCTGCTTATGGGATGCATTTCAATTGACCTTCTTGGTCATGTCACATTGTCTGAACCAAAAGTTACTTTTTTACCTCGGTCGCAAAATACACTTTTTTGGCACGGAGAAAAATACTACTTTGCGCGCCATTATGAAGGCGCCACTCACCGTTTTCTGAGCATATAGGTACTTATATGTATTGTATTTTTACAATGTACTCATTAGTCGGAATATATTGATATTTTAAATTTAAACTATTATTCACCGTATCAGGGAAACAATGTCACTGGTAGACAATGATGTGAACATCCATTTTCATGCTTCAACTCAAAATAACATTGTGGTTAAATGACGAAATACATAATCATAATTTACACGTCTTCGCCAAATAGATGAAGGCAATATGCTTATTTGCGACTGCATATACCTATATATAGTTAAGTATAAGTTTTTAACTAATCTCTACTGTTTAACTCTAAATACTCTACTGTAAATCGGTTTTATGAAGAATAAATGAATATGAATACTTTACTCTCTGTTATCTTTAATCTGCTACATGTGTGTATGTATTATATGATTAATCAATCTTAGTAATAGGTTTTGAATATATAACAAGCTACCGAATTGCTTTAAAGATATAGACACAGATGAAAGCTTTATTTTGAATTTGAAAGATCTCCTAGAAGCTAACAGTTATTATAATCTTGACGAATTTTTTAAGGATAACTTTGACGAAATTAAAATTAAAATAGAACGTTCCGACTCAAGTGTTGCCATGCCCCTATAGGGCCATATGTATTCCCTAAATAAACATGTGTTATTATAAGACCTGCATGTACCTACATATGACGCAATAAATGATATGAATATGAATATGAATTTTTGAATTTACTAAATTAGTTATTATATTATACAAAATAATTATTATATTACTAAATTATTTCTCGTTTGTTTCAGAAACTACCATATCCAAAGTCGGTCGCATTTATTGTCACAAATGAATTCTGTGAAAGATTTTCTTATTATGGGATGCGAAGTAAGTAATTAGGTTAGTTATATTAAGTATATTAATCCTTTGTAGTTACCGTATCCGGCTGTCTGTATATACAGTGAATATATTAAGAAACTCAATACCTGAATATTTAGTACATAAATCATGATCACATCAATATGGTTTTGTCAGTAAGGGAAGTAGGTACTTTTTCATGCAAAAAATATAAACATTAACCACCAATAGAAATAAATACAAATAGAATCGTATCCAGCACGTAATTGTATTTATTTACAAATTTAGCTATGTAAGTATAATTATAGAGAACACATAATAGAAGTAATAATTAAGTAGGTAACTTCTGGATTTATTAATAAAATTAAGGTACATAAATAAACAAGTCATATGTAGGTTCTTAATAGCTAGATTATGTATTAAGTGATAAAGTAGATCAACTACATTCTTCATTTATTAGCATATTATTATGCTCTACGGCGGTAGCCACTTGAATTGTTGCAGGAACGTAATAAATGTAGGCCGAATCGAAATCGGCAGACATTTCATAATTGCGCGGATATATTCCGTTTTACTTTTTACAAATAAAAGTTTTTTTTAGTAATATCAATATCTGTGCTTGTCGTAGTTTCCAAAGCCCCGATTACTAGATAGAAACTACTATTGTAATCGGAATATGACATCTTTACCAGACAAACTTCGTGGAACCATACCAATGAATGATGAACATCTCCCTGATACAGTAAAATAAAAAAAAACGGACAAGTGCGAGTCAGACTCGCCCACCGAGGCTTCCGTACATACTAGTATGTATATAAAAGGGGGAAATCATATATTTTTTTTATATTTTCCTTCATAAAAGGAAAAATATACATCGTATTTAAAAACGTGTTTTAGCTTATACTACTGAAACTCTTTCATATGATACCTCACATGATACGGTTAATTCACTTTAAAATTTGGACCTTCATTCCTTGCATGAAGACACTTTTTTTTGTGATTAAATTAAAAATGACCAGTTTTCGGTTTTTTTCCTATATGTGTACTCTAACAAAATGCTTCTTTCCAAATTTCATTGTTCTAGGTCAACGGGAAGTACCCATAGGTTTTGATTCCCTTGTTAGTGTCGAAATGTGCGTTTTTTCACGATATATTCGGCTGTAACTTTTTTTTACGAAAACTTACAAACTTTATTTTTCTTTCTGCAGCAAGATATTATAGATCTGCGTATATGGTTTTAATTTCAACTCGATACCTTCACGCGTTCCCGTGATAAAGGTCTTGACACCCGACGGACGGACAGACGGACAGACGGACAACAAAGTGATCCTATAAGGGTTCCGTTTTTTCCTATGTACGGAACCCTAAAAAGTAAAATTAAATTATTGTGTTGCTCCACCTACATTGCGGAAGTCGGCGTCAGCGCGCAGACCATCGCAGCAACGATAAGCTTCCGTAGACCTGAATGATTACATCTTTAATAACGATGTAGAAAGGACAGCTAAATGTAATGCAATATTTACGTAACCTCTTTGATCTGTAAAAGCCATGTCTGTATATGTAGGTATAATTAAATTATTATGATTTGAACAGATTAAAGTTAACGGTTGTCTCGGTAAATATTTCTTGAATTATTTATTTAATGCTAAGGTGTTGGTAAATTTGGTAATCTAAATGTTTAAATATAAGTAATACTACTTTGATGTAAATTTGCAATTACTAAAAACAGGTCAAGAACCAGACAAGTTTGCATAAATATTTTTTGAGATATAGGGAAATTATACCGCACGATAAAACCTCCTTGATTCCACAAAAAATAAAACCGGACAAGTGCGAGTCAGACTCGCCCACCGAGGGTTCTGTACAAAGTAGTAGATAAAAGGAGGAAATCATATATATTTTTTTATATTTTCCTTCTTACACCGAAAAATATACATCGTAAAAATATTTAAAAACCTGTTTTAACTTATCTAATTAAGATCTTTCATATCCATGCCCCACATGATACGGTTAATTCACTTTAAAATTTGGACCCTCCACCCACTACCACTATTTTTGTGATAAAATTAAATATGTCCGGTTTTCGGATTTTTTCCTATACATATGGCAAATTTTAAATTAAAATTTGGCAAATTTCGTAGTTCTAGGTCAACGGTAAGTACCCCATAAGTTTTGATTCCCTTGTGAGTGTCGAAATGTGCATTTCTTACGACATATTCGGCTGTAACTTTTTTTACGAAAACTGAGACATTTGATTTTTCTTTCTGCAGTTAGCGACTATGAATCTGCGTATATGGTTTTAATTTCAACACGATACCTTCACGCGTTCCCGAGATAAAGGTCTTGACACCCGCACGAACGAACAGACAGACAGACGGACAACAAAGTATACTATAAGGGTTCCGTTTTTTTATTTTGAGGTACGGAACCCTAAAAACGAAAACATGAGAACATTTCTATGACAGTAATTGGTGTCATGTGACATAAACTTAAAATAGAGTAAATGGTAGTATTAAAATCTCTTTGGATAAATAAAAGAGGTCTGTATTAGGTACTAATTTGAAACGCCTAGCATTTAAGGCTATTCCTACTGAATGTATGTGAAGTTACAAATATACTTAGACATAAAGCACACATTTTGTTGAGTAACTAGCCTTGGTGTCAGTGTTCATGTTCATAGTACCTATATTGTGCACAAGAGTACAGAAGCCTCGGTGTGCGAGTAAAACTCGTACTTTGCCGGATTTATTATATTTGTATGTCGAATTTAACTACAGTTTCCATCGTTTTACCGATTCCAGTATTTATTGTTGTCTGGTGATATGGTGTGATCACTAAACGCATTATTTTTTTTTATCAGCCCTGTTTGTACAAACTGTCCCACTGCTGGGAACGGGCCATCTTCTCATTGTGAGAAGGGTTAGGCCATAGTCTGCCACGCTGGCCAAGTGCGGGTTGGCAGACTTTACACATATTCAAGATCATAGAGAACTCTCAGACATGTAGGTTTCCTCACGATGTTTTCCTTCACCGTTTGAAGTTGGAAACGCATTATTTAGATTGAATTAAGCACACTCGTTGCGTCTAAATAAATTCATACTCATATCAGTGTTATTAAGCCTATAAGGTTATTTATTTACCCATTTTCAGTTTAGCACAGGTATCTTTGTAGCCCAGTATCTGATAATGTCCATTTCGGTCCCTAGTAAGAATGCCAATTGTCAAGAAATATACTGAGTTTATATTCTCGAGGTATTTGAAACTGCAAAGTACAGTAAACATGCAGCAAAATAATAGGTAAACATCTGTAAATACACAAGATTATCCACTATATCAAATAGTTCTAGTAACAAGTGATTGCGTTAACTATGCATTTTGTGACCTACTAAAATACAGGTTTTAGCTCTTTATCGTAGTAAGTCAGATAAAGTATACATAACTCATTTGAAGTGTGTCAGTTTTACCATCGTTCTGTCATTATATCGATATATTTACGTAATGTTAACATATCTGGATACGACAGTTGCGAGGTGCAATAAGCTTTTGTTGAGCACAAGGATTTATTTTCAACCGACTTCAAAAAAGGAGGAGGTTCTCAATTCGACTGTATTTTTTATGTTTATTACCTCAGAACTTTCGACTGGGTGAACCGATTTTGATGATTTTTTTTTATTTGAAAGCTGGCGCTTCCAGTGTGGTTCTATTTCTAACAATGGCATCCATGAGGATTCCGTTGCTTCAGTTTTTTAAACTCTAATTATCATTTATATATATCTACATATATATACATATAAGTAATCCACATATATATATATATATGTATATAAGTAATCCAGAAACCTTCAACAATAATATTCTGTACAATTTATTTCCGACTCAGACGTCGAAGTCTCGAAACTTCTTCCAAGTTTCTCGAGTCTAGTCGAGACAGGGAGAAAAATCGACCAAAACAGTTGTTTCAATATAGAATTTGCAGCCACCAGATTCATTTCATAAACTATAACTGTCCATAACAAAATAAACATTTACTTCGAATAACAAGAAAGTGTCCTCATTGTCGGGAAATGTAATTATATGATAATAATTCCTGACAAATGACCATCATTTTACAGTGTCTAGATTTTTTATCTAATAATACTAAATTTTTCATTGTTTAAAATATTACATTGAATATTCCTTATGTGTAAACTACTATTAAACAGTATATTTTTATATTCTTAGAGATCTCATTATATTCCATAAGTGTAAACTACTATTAAATAGTATCTTTTTATATTCTTAGAGATCTCATTATATTCCATAAGTGTAAACTACTATTAAACAGTACCTTTTTATATTCTTAGAGATCTCATTAAAACTGCATTAATTTTTAATTTTATTTAGTTTCACCTGTCCGATGTTTGTCATCAAATCTTGTAAATTAAATTTGATCCACTTCCCGGTTACCGATTGTGCTGAAATTTTGCATACATGTGAAAAAAAACAAACCGCGTGACAATGGAATATTATGATAACATGGTGTTGATCTGATGATGGAGCTAGAAGGTGGCCAAAGGAACTTCGCAATGAAACGACACAATCTCATCGTGTTTGAGCTCATTTGAATCGTCTTGACGAGTAGTTTGTCTTTCAATGGTAACCAAGGTCTAATGATGGATCTGGAAGGTGGTCATAGGAACTCTGTAATGAAACGACGCAACCCCATCGAGTTTCGGCTCGTTTGATTCGTCTTGGCCAGTACTTTATTATTAACAAGAACATAATAAAAGCTTGTTTTTAAAAATATTTTTTTAATATAGATACTTGTTTAGAAGTAATTTAAAATAGGAACATATGGTTTTATATGTCGCATGTCCAAGGCCTTATATAAGATATAAAAACATAAATTTCTAACGTTTCTAATGTGTTTTAGTTAAAATACTACTTGAATACTCATTCAAAACATTTTAAATATTGTATTTGTCAAGGATAAGTAGGTATACATATATATCAACCACGATGGTATAAATATCTTAGTATTACGACACACTCCCAGATAACAAATACTTGAGCATAACTTTTCTATCTGGGTTGAAGAAAGATTAGCTCTCTTTTATCTACAAAATATGCTTTCACGATATTTGATAAGAGATTGTGAGATGCGTAAAGTTGGTTTTGTTTCCGATACGAATGAAAAATAACTACTAAGACGTTTGTATGATACAATGAACTATCTATCTAAACGCATACTACTTACTTACGTAAGCAGCATATACTTCTGTAAGCAGCTAAAAAACTGAATATATTATTACAACCTGACATGTGCTATGCTGCATATCCATAGACGGTTTTCATCCATGGCCTGAAGTTACGGTAACCTAGCTAGACCATCTGACTTCCAATCCGAAGGTCTCGGGTTCAAAACCCAAAAAACCCAAACGGTTCTGCCGTTTGTGTGTGAAAAGGTGACAAAGATACAAAGATAGAGATGAATTACTTACGCTTTTGTAATATTATTATGTAGGTAGTTAGGATAGGAGTCCTTTCACTTGTTTACCACTTATATCTGCACAGAAATAAATATACTTATGTGCATGTATGTAAATTATTCAGATTACATTGAACCTACATATTAATTGCCTATTTTATTTTATAATTATAGTTAAGGTTCATCAACAACGTTGAATCTTATTTATCTTATTTCTCCCATATATAACACCTATCATGTACCTCACACAGAATATGTTTAATATTCTTTATAACATGCACCTAATAAAATAAAGATAACTATTTGTAATATACCATTTTACTAACAAATTTTATCGTTGTATAGTACTACTAAACTAGTAAACTAAACTAAACTAACTACTAAACTATGCAATCGTCAAGCCAAGTCAGAGGTCTTTCGGCGGCTTAATAACTCTGACAATAGGACTGGCCACTCAGTCTATACGAACTTACTTACTACTAAACTGCTTTTTCTTTTCAGCAATTCTCGCCCTGTACTTACGACACAAATTGGGATACTCGGACGATCAATCTACAGTCATCTACCACGTGTTTACAATGTTCGCATATTTCTTCCCGTTGTTGGGCGCCATGATAGCAGACGGATGGCTCGGCCGGTTTAGGTAAATTGATTTACGATAGGTCACGAATAAAAACTACATGTACACAGACTCACTCCAATTTTTCAGTTCCAATAAACAAGTTTTCCGTTATATTCTTACCGTGTTGCTTATAAACGCTGATTCGCACCGCGGTTCGAATCACATGCGGTGCGAAACGCCGAAGTACCCGAATAAGCGAGTTTTAATTTAACTTAAATTTAAAATTATTATTATTTAATAATATAATATTGTGGGGTTTAAAAGCATTTAATAGACAGTTGATTCCTGAAATTTTGATATAGTAGTTATATGTAGTAATTTAGAATATACTTATTCATGTAAATTTGACTTTTCCCAGTGTAACTGACATTGTTATAAGGCCAATATAAATGATTCTGATTCTGGATGAGCGTGTTGTCATAGTAAGCATAAGGCCAAATGGTTTTTTGCGTTTTGGCCTCTCGCTGATGTGGCCATTCGCGTAAATATTTTTTTAAATAAGCAAAAGACCAAATGGTCTTTTGCGTTCTTGGCCATTTGCGTCGATCCCGTTCAAACCTAACCTACTTTTGAGATGACTTGATTTTACCAACACCATGGTCATCCTAGTCATGATCATAGAAACAACATAAGCATCGGCCAACCAGTTAATTAAATTATGTATATATTTGGACACTATAGCCGTATACCATTCAGTAAGTTGAAGGGCCGAAGTTGTTATGGCAGTTTCATGAAAAGTCTTAACTGTTCATTGAACGGCGAATTGAGCGAGTTGGCTGCGATAGAAATACTGTTAAAAAATAACATCACACTATAATGTATTAGTTAAATATTGTGTATTTGAAATAAAAAAAAGTGATATAACATAAATAAATTTAAGATCTATTCGTATCTTTAGATTGATGATTGATTTTATTGATTTTACAGGACAATCCTCTACTTATCGCTTGTGTATGCATCGGGCAGTATACTAATTTCGTTGACAGCAATGCCACCTTTAAGCCTACCATCTCAGTAAGTATTTTACATTTTTTCGCATACATTTCGGTGAGTGTGCGTCTGCTTTGCATGATCTCATTCCCCCATGTCCATTTTTCTATCGGACAGTAAGAAGCACGAAAGAGCGAAATCGTTACATGGTTGATATTCCGAAAACACGTACGAAACGCTTTAGCTCCACTTTCATTGTGCGTACCGCCAAAATGTGGAATGCGCTTCCTGAATGGGTCTTTCCGAATAGATATAATCTAAGTGTCTTCAAATCGCGAGTGAATAGGTTTCTTCTAGGCAAGCGCGCCCCATTGTAGACCGTAACTGTCGCTTAACACCAGGTGAGTTGAAGCGCAAGCCTATCGTCGAATAAAAAAATAAAAAATCAATTCACGCTTATTATCATTCCAACATAGGTTTGCGCTCAACGAACTTGACGCCGATCTACATTACAACCATAATATTCATCTGGCAAGACCCCATTTGATTTGCTTGATTGAGCAAATAAGCACCTTTCACTGCTTTATGTATTATGTTTATGAATCAATCTAACTAACTACAGAACATGCGAAATTCACCAAGAATTTCGTTCGCACCAAAATCGAGTGAGTAGTAATGTTTTTCAAACTTTATCTTTGCCATATTAAAAGTACCTATACTTGTTCAAACTTGCTGTAATCAAGCACACTGACATAATAAACGAGTGACGAGTGCAATGCATTTCCACTCTTAGTTTTTGAAGGTAGACTGATAATTGTGAGCAGGGTTCGACTGTTATTAACAAGCGTAATGCTTAACTTAACATCAGGCGAACGATTTGCTTACGTCATCAATCATTTATATAAATATATGTACCATTTTCAGAGAATTCACAATTATAGCGCTGCTTTTGATAGCTTTCGGCACTGGTGGAATAAAGCCTTGCGTGTCCGCGTTCGGAGGGGATCAATTCAAGTTACCGGAACAAGAGAAGTACCTCGGCTACTTCTTTTCTTTGTTCTACTTCGCAATCAACGCTGGCAGCCTCATATCCACCTTCCTCACACCAATCTTGAGAGCGGACGTGCACTGTTTCGGAGAAAATGACTGTTATTCCCTGGCGTTTGGAGTACCGGGAATACTTATGATAGTTTCTATATGTGAGTTAAAGATTTTATTTTGAACTGCAATTAATACAAATTAAAATAATATCTTATCTTAGCCTTATTAAAAGTACCTATACTAATTCAAACGGCTTGCTGTAATCAAGCACACTGACATAATAAACGAGTGACGAGTGCAAATCCATTTCCACTCTTAGTTTTTTAAGTTAGACTGAACATTAGAAGATATACAATTGGCAGGAAGACGCTGGATGCAAGCCGCTTCCAACCGGTCTTTCTGGAAATCCATGGGGGAGGGCCTAGGTCCAGCAGTGGACTTCTTATGGCTGAGATGATGATGAAAATAATATGATCGAAAATAACTAAATACTTATACATATTTATTTTGGCAGTGTGCTTTGTGGCGGGTAGAAAATTATACCTAGTGAAGAAACCAGCAGGGAACGTGCTGGGTAACGTTTGCACTTGTATCAGTGTAAGTATATGTCAAAACCTAATCTAAAATTTATATTTGTACACTTTGATAATTGATTGTATTAAATTTCATACATATATTTGAAATTCCTGGTGATTTTCAAGTCTTTACTAAAATTAGAATAAAAAAATTGAATTTAAAGAAATCGTAGGTTGCAATTTTTTTCATATTCATATATTGTTTATTGCATATGGGTACATAACATATAGGTAGTAGGTAGACATTAGAATAGATCGCCATATCAGCATGCAAATAATCAAATTAAATATTTAGTAAAATCACAGCATGAAGATCTCTTCTTCATACTGTGGTAATACTTACATTTTTTACGAAATTTAAGTCTAGAAAACAACTCTTGAAATACAGTTCTAGGTTTAACTCAATGGAGCAACAATAATATTGTATATTCTATATTATAGAATAAGTTGCCAAATAAATTAAGACAATAATCCTTAAAATATCGTTGTCTTTAATTTCAAAACCTATCTAGAAATATCTGTTATTATACTCAAAAAAATTGTTTACGGATAAGTTTATAAATATTTAAATAAAACCAATCAATCTAACCAAACCAACCAAATCAATCTGTTGCCATGCCTAAGTAATAGTGGACCTGGGCGACCGAGCTCCACTCGGATTTTTTATGACTGAAAATACGAGCAAACCCGGGTTCACTAAAAATGAAACCTAGCAAGATCGATTTATCGTCCCCTAATCTACCTACAAACCAAATTACTTACATTAAAATCGTTGGAGACGTTTCCGAGTTTCAGAATTTCTCTATCTCTATATATATATAAATCCATTGCTGTTCGTTTGTCTTGCTAAAACTCAAGAACGGCAGGGCCGATTTAGCTAATTTTGATTTTGAAATGTTTGTCGTAGTCCAGGGAAGGTTTAAACGTTGAGAAAATACTGGGTCCACTCATTGATAGGTGATACGAAGTACGCCGGGTCATCTAGTATACATATATAATCTAGTTCCATAGTACAAGCTTTGCTTAGTTTGGGCTAGATGGTGAAATGTCCCAAAATATTTATTTATTTATACAAGAACTGCTCGTTTAAAGGTATTAGATTATACTTGTATTAACACTTGTAATGTGCATGTGATGCAAGAAATAAATGAGTAAATAAAAACTCCAAGTATTAGATAAAGATTAGGAAATTTATCTCTAAAATAAATTGGCGTCACAATAGATGACGCAAACACTTCAACAGCTACTCCACTCTACTTTATTGATAATGTTTTAGCACAGGGACATCGTCTATTGAGCAATTCTTTAGATCTAATTTTATTGTGCTTTAGCCATCTTTTAATTCTGATCAGATACGATACAGCGCAAGACTTTAATTTAATACGGGCAAGTGCCTTTATTAACTACAACAAAACAATATACAAACTCAACTACTACACAAAAAGCATATCGATTACCCCAGACCGATAAAGTAGCAAAATATGAAAGAACTTTTCCCCCGTCCTATTGAAGAAAACGTTTTGTCGTTTTCAACACTCTATTTATTCGCTCGAAAGTAAAAACGAATATATGTATTCTTTTTATTTTTAGCACGCCGTGGTAAAATCATTTCGAAGCAAGGAGAAGCGCAAACACTGGTTGGATCATGCTGAAGATAAGTACGACAAGGGTCTTATTGAAGACGTTAAGTTACTGTTGAGAGTCCTCGTGCTGTTCATACCTTTACCAGTCTTCTGGGCACTGTTCGATCAACAGGTAAGCTTTTTTTTCAGTTACAATAACATACACTAAAAATTAACATGTATACACTAAAGTCTCCGGCACCCTAGTCGGGAGACCGTATGACTTGCAATCCGCAGGTCCTGGATTCGAATCCCGCGGCACGTACCTCTGTCTTTTTCGAAGTTATGTGCGTATTGTTGATTGCCGCCAACTTCAAACGGTGAAGGAAAACATCGTCAGGAAATCTACATGTCTGAGAGTTCTTAATGATCTTGAAAGATGTGTGAAGCCTGCCAAGCCGCACTTGGCCAGCGTGGTAGACTATGGCCTTACCCTTTTCACAATGAGATGGCCCTTGCCCAGCAGTGTGACAGTTTGTATAAACAGGGCTGATAAAAAAAAATACAATTTTTAAGTTAACTATTACATAATTTTGTAGTAGCTCAATTTCATACAAAACAAGTACAAAAGTGCATCTCATATCCCCCAATTAATAAAAATTGCAAGGCGTAGGTAAAGGATATCATCTTCTTATAATGGGAAATTATGATGTTACAAGATTATTTCTAATTTTGCGTACGCGCATTTGTTGCACAGGGTTCAAGATGGACGTTCCAAGCCGATAGGATGGATCAACAAATTGGAAGCTGGACTCTCAAGGCTGACCAGATGCAAGTTCTCAACCCGCTGCTGATTCTAATCTTTATTCCTCTCTTCGAAGTGGTAAGATCATCTTCACAAAAGATACACAAACTCGCACACGAATGGGCTCATACATAGATCAGTAGGTAATTGTTACCAGAGATAGAATTAGGTATTGCAATTTGGATAGTGCAATTTGCAATCCAAACGTGACATCCTTGATGCGCTGAAGCAACCGAGCCCAAGACCGAGGGAAGTGGAAGGAGAGTAGAAGTGGAAGGCTTGCGCTTGGCTCACGAGATAACCACCATGTGGGATGTTCACTCGAAGATCATTATCCCGATAGTCGTAGCCTCGACCAACATTTCAAGAGCCTCTGTTAGATGGTTGGGTCAAGGATCAGATACAAAAAGCACGCACAGGGCACGCGTTGTCAGGAGATAGATAGATAGATAGATAAGCTCTTTTGTTCTTTTGTTCGTTAAACTCTCTTTGAGTTTCCTCAGTCCTAAACACGGCACCCAAGATTTATGTTTTTTACAATGTTTTATGTTATTTTATATTTTGTCTTGCCCTGTTTTTTATTTATTTATATTGAAAACACAATAAATAAATAATAAGCTAGGTAGATTCAAAATCATGCTTTCGTGAGTAAGATAAGTATAATTGTCAATAACACGTTTCAGGCGATATACCCGTTCATGTACTGGTGCAAACTTGTAAAGAAGCCCCTGCACAAAATGGTCTGGGGAGGCATGTTCGCGGCCGCAGCTTTCGGCATCTCAGGGATAGTGGAACTCAGTTTACTGGTATGTACCTATCTACAATCTGGTACACTATTTATTTATTTATTTAACACTTTATCGCACACAAGTACAAAGTAACAAACTGTAAAGTAGTAGGACTTAATGCTAATGGAGCATTTTCTGCCAGTCATCCTCATAGTAAAAGACAGGATGGAGGCGTGCATCAAAACTTAAGTAACTTAGGTAATTGAAAAGGTATGTAAGACAACTGTCATCTAGTCTCATCTGTGACCAAGGACCATGCAAAGTGCTAGAAACGTCAGGTCATAAAATTATGTAAAATATACGCGATAAAACCGTTTAACATTTCAATATTTATACTCATGTCATAATACTCTATGACACGGGTACGCAGTGAGATCACGTCGGTTGACAAACACTTATCAAGTAATCTGGGGCAATTCAGTTATTCAAAAACGATCCGTAACTGAACCTTGTGCGAAGCATTTCCTGGCGGCTGCTATCTTTTTTTTTGATTAAGTAACGAGCGAAGGACGTGTTATATTTTATCAAATGTGTCAATTGTATGACATAAAAGTGACTGAATCAAAAAATCTATGGCGGTCGACGGGAAACGCTCCACGGCGGATAAAAGAAAAGCCATTTAAAACGTGTAACACACAACACAATTACAAACTGATACACGGTTTCATATATAACGTACCGTTGTTTAATGAAATAATACATTAGGTGCATTATGGGCCTTACTGAAAAACGTTTAAGCAATGCATAACGCATTTTGTCAACTTCTCGCTGACACGTGATGACACTTGCGGAAAGAAGACAGATAATTTAAGACGAAGGTTAAAGTTAAGGTAACGTTTTTCGGTAAGGCCGTTTATGTTTGATGTGAAGTTGTTGCAAGTTACGATTAGAATATAACTTTATTGTACATCCATAGAGTTAAAACTTAAAATAAGCAATAAACTTAAGCGACAGTATAAAGGCGGCCTGATTGCATATTTCGAGAGCGATTTCTTCCAGGCAACCTTAGGATGGATAGAAATAGTATAATTTTATTTAGAAGAAGGAGGTTTGTGGTTACATTACAAATTCGACAATAAAATGCGTATGACACTATATTATGTTCAAATAAAGATTACATAATAGTGATTCATAAACACTTAATAAATCAATAGGCTAAACTAAATAGTTTACAAAACTTAAAGACATAAAAACGGCTGAACCAATTTTGATGGGGCAAGTTTTACCAAAGTCAAAGGATTTATTACCAGGCTGTGTTACAGTGTTGTTACAATAGCAGTCTTTTGGGCATGCAATACAATATAATTAATGATTTGATTGATTCTCGGTCAAATCCTCTTCTATAGAAGCAAACTAGATCAAAATCGGTTCATCCGTTTGAGAGCTACGATGCCACATTCAAACTTATTACGTCGCACACACGTCAACGCCCTCTTTTTACGTTGGGGCTTAAAAATAAAATTGGAAATGATAGAAACACTGGGAAAATATGCGAACGGAGCATTTACGTATGGCGGGCGCTCGTAAATTGTAACAACTACACATACTTAAAAAACAAAATATTGGTGGACATTTCACACAACACCATCTAGCCCAAATTAAACAAAATTTATACTATGGAAACACACTGGAGACACAGAACAAACATCCATGCCTTATCACACAAATGTTTGCCCTAGGCATTGAGCTACATGTAGCTCAATGGCCCTTGGGGGATTGAACCTACGACCTATAGCTTAGTACCTTTAGGTTACCTGTTTTGATATACCAGATACTACAGCGACAATTGTATATTTATAGTCTTACTTTTCACTCTTTAAAATAATACATTTTCTTTCTTTCTTTCTTTCGTTAGTAGGCAGACGTAACTGAGCTGCGACACACCAGTCAAACACTATGACACTTTATTATTTACATATAACAAAAAACACCAAACTTATAAGGCTCACGTGCTAGTGAGGCGGCCTTATCGCTAAAAGCACACACATCAACATATTATTAGCACAGTAACTGTAGGAAGTAATAACTATTTTCAAACGGTATCTTTACTCGTCATACGGATTGTCACAGAGACGCTATAAGAGGCTACTGAACTCCCCAATGGTCGGCGAACATTTTGAGCAATATTACATCATGTCCTTTCTATTATTTTCAACTTCCATTAGACCCTCTCTTTTGTTTTTGTTGAAAATAAAAAAGAGGGTATGATGTAACATGGCTCAAGATTGCCGCTAACTGTAACGCATTGTATATATGTAATATTTGTTTACAGCCTACCTACGGCACGCCCGTAGAGGAAGGGTACTCGCAGTTAAGAGTGTACAACGGATACAATTGTAACTTCACCTTGAAGAGCCTCGACATCGACAACAATGCGACTGGAGAAACTCACATAGGACCCTTGTCTGTGTACGAACACTTAACCGTGGACGTGTCTCAATACGCGAACTTGCCCTATTCCCTTATAGGAACCGACGGAGATTGCGAAGGGATTGCGTACACGGGCATCTTTCATCTCACGGGAAAAACTGCAAACTCGTATTTCATCAGTGATAAGGGCGTGTACAACTTTACGGATAATAACAACAAGCCTATCGGCGGCGTCAGAATCAGGTACGATCATTTCCGTTTCATAGCTCGTCACGTTCATTGCAATTCTCGTAATACTTGCGATAGATATCGTTCCAAAATGCATACATTCTCTTCTCCGGCTTAGTGTCCAATAGTTGTATCACCTTGCCTAGATTCAAAATGTGATCATCGTTTATAGTAGTCGGCGGCCATGTAACATTTCCTTTATACGTGCTTGGCGTGGGTTCGCCAAACTTTGCAAAATTAGCCCACAGCTCTGTTATTTGTTTTATGAATGATTTTTCTTTAGTATTTTCGCTGTTCACTTTTACGTAATTTTCCCAAATCGGTTCACATCTCATCAGGTAGCAGATTTCGTCACCGCTTGCTGCACCGCGCACTTTGTAGTTTACTCCGTTGATCGCGGTGGCCTTCATCACATTCAAGTTTCCACTATAACTAAACTTGTAAATGAACATTTTACTTCTGTCTAGTTGTAAATAGCGTTGAATAAAATGATAAATCTGATACTTACTTATATCAGACATATATATTAATAAGTTGTCTATAGATTTTTCCGATATGTCTCCTTTAAAATAACCATTTTTTATATATTCTGCAATTTCACTGTACGTTTGTGACGTGTGCTTATGTTTGCATCCGTTTGAAAATGGGACCATAAACTTAAATTGTTTGTTGAAAAGTTTGAGATGATTCGGATTCTGTAAAAACGGAATAATTTCGCTTATGCTTTCTTGACTAGTGAATCCAATCAAGATTGGTTTAACATCAATATTTGACTTTTGCATGTATTCTGCAGGGTGGATTGATATCAAAGAATTGTTTGATTGTTTCTCTAGAATGGGTAAAAATGGAATCAAGGTTCTTTGTGTATTGATTACGTCTATGCTATTATAAATTTGTTTCGAAACTTCTACTATATCTTTTGTTGATGCAGTTAGTATATTTTTGTGTCCTTTTGTTTTTAGTTTAGCTTCTAATCTTATTCTTTCCAAAATATGGTCGCCCTGAAATAAAGACGCTGAAAGCATAGCCCCGCTTTGTAATATTAATTTGGAAAACAACTTGCTATGCTTTGTTGTAAGTAACAAAGCTAGATACGTGGCGGCACTACCGTTACCCATCACAACAATATTATTTTTATCACCACCGAACTCTTTAATGTTTCTTTTTATCCATTTCAATGCCATAACAATATCTTTTAATCCCATATTTCCATGCGAGTCTGTTTCGTTCAATTTCAAAAAACCAAAGACGCCTATTCTGTGCGAAACTGTAATAAAGACAACGTCATTGTCTATAAAAAAGTCAGGTCCAAAAATATGGCTAAAACTTGTGCTAAACGCGTGTCCATGAATCCAAACAATCACTGCTTTTGGCTTATTACTCTTTTTAGGGCGGGAGGGAGTAAAAATGTTAAGTAGTAGACAGTCTTCATTTCCAAACAAACCATGTTTGTGCACAACATGAGCCTGGGCGCATGCACCATTAAAAACTGTACTGGCATCAAAAGGTTGCTTCCATTTCTTTGGTACTTTAGGATCTTTGAATCTCAATTTCCCCAAAGGTGCTTGAGCGTAAGGGACGCCATAGAACGCGTAGTAAAGTTTTCCGTCGAATACAGTCTCCATCGGAGTTCCCAACATTGTTCCTTGTTTGACATTAATTGTAACATCATATGTTAACACATGAACTACAGCGTAAAATACACACACAACCTCTCGATACATTATGCATAGTAAAAGTGTTATCTCCCCAAAAATATACGCTCATATTTCATAGTGTAAACACCATCCAATTAAAATCTATCATCCGTTGAATGTTTATAAACTTTAAATTGAAACTCTTTGCTATGCAGAATAATTAAATATATACTATGAAATTTTGAACGAATGCTAATATACCTTAACTTCATTAGCTCACCGACATCCTTTTGATTCTATGCAAAACAAACCATTGCCGTGGGGTACCGGCTTAGAAATGCCGTGGGGTACCGGCTTAGAATAGTACCTCCCCCTCTCTTCCCGTGGGTGCCGTAAGAACCGGCTAAGGGAAATACTACCAGAGATGGGCAGCAGCATCCTCTGCGGAAAACGCCATCTACTGCGCTCGCCAACCCGCATGCCAAGCGTGGCGAGTAATGGCAAAACCCCCCCTAATGAAGATTAATAAAATAACCAGGCCCCCAGTCCCCGGCAGCTCCGCTATTCCGGGCTACGGTAGCGGTCCCGGTCACGGCGGAGCAAGGGGTGCTAAGAATCTCCGGAAGAGATCCGGCTACCACCCCCTGCATAAACGACGACTGGCCCTGGTAACACACAATATTCGCACGATGAGGACAGACGAGAAGCTAGCTGAGCTGGAAGAAGAAATGAGTAGGTTACATTGGGATATCCTGGGGTTATCAGAAGTCCGACGAGAGGGTGAGGACACGATAACCCTGAAATCCGGTAACCTACTCTACTACCGGGAGGGCGACCAACCGTCCCAAGGTGGTGTCGGGTTTCTCGTCCACAAGTCTCTTGTTAACAGCATTCTTGCCATCGACAGTGTATCGAGCAGGGTTGCGTACCTGATACTCAGAGTATCCAAGAGATATTCGTTGAAGGTCATCCAGGTATACGCACCGACCTCGGCACACTCGGATGATGAGGTGGAGGTGATGTATGAGGACATTAGTAGGGCCATACACACTTCTGAGACCTATTTTAATGTTGTTATGGGGGACTTCAATGCGAAGTTGGGCAGGAAATGCGAAAGTGAGTTGAGAGTGGGGCAATTTGGATATGGACAACGGAACCCCAGGGGACAGAGGTTGGCCGACTTTCTGGAGAAAGAGGGACTCTTCATGATGAACTCTTTCTTCCAGAAGCCACCTCATAGGAAATGGACCTGGTTGAGTCCCGATGGTTCTACGAGAAATGAGATAGACTTCATCCTGACCACCAAGAAACAAATATTCAATGATGTCTCTGTGATCAACATGGTTAAAACCGGAAGTGATCACCGAATGGTACGAGGCACTTTGAATATTAATGTTAAACTTGAGAGGTCCCGTATGATGAAGTCTACGCTCCGACCCACTCGCGCCCATATCCAAAACCCCGAGAGCTTTCAGCTCGAACTATCAAATCGCTTCGAGTGCCTGGAGAGCTGCGCATCAGTGGATGAGATCAATAACAGGTTTGTGGAAACTGTCCGTACGGTGGGCGCGAAGTTTTATAAACCCCACCGTACAAATAGACCGCAAAAGCTCTCGAGCCATACCCTCGACCTCATGGCTGAACGACGCTCATTGCAACTGCAGTCTTCCGGTGACGCAGAGTCATATAGGCGGCTCAATAGACTCATATCAAAGTCTATGCGACACGACATCCGTACCTTTAATACTAATCGTATTAAAGAGACGATAGAGCGGAATAAAGGCTCCAAAGTGTTCGCAAAAGACATGTCTATTGGGCAGAGCCAGTTGACGAAGCTGAAGATGGAAGATGGCAGTCTAGCGTCGACCAAAGCAGAAGTCTTGAGGGAGATCGAGAGGTTCTATGGACAGTTATACACATCGGTCGCAAAACCTGTTAGCAGTTTGGGCAAAGATCCAAGAGCCAAGCTGACTCGACATTATACCGAAGATATCCCGGACATCAGCCTGTACGAGATTAGGATGGCCTTGAAACAGCTAAAGAACAACAAGGCACCGGGTGATGACGGAATTACATCAGAGCTACTGAAAGCGGGTGGAACACCGGTACTGAAAGTCCTTCAGAGGCTCTTCAATTCAGTCGTGCTTGAAGGTACAACGCCAGAAGCATGGAACAGAAGCGTGGTGGCGCTGTTCTTCAAAAAAGGAGACAACACTTTGCTGAAGAACTACAGACCCATCTCGCTTCTGAGCCATGTCTATAAGCTGTTTTCAAGGGTCATCACGAATCGTCTTGAACGCAGGTTCGATGACTTCCAGCCTCCCGAACAAGCCGGTTTCCGAAAAGGTTATAGTACCATAGACCACATCCACACGCTGCGGCAAGTGATACAGAAGACCGAAGAGTATAACTTGCCCCTTTGCTTAGCGTTTGTGGACTATGAGAAAGCCTTTGATTCGATCGAGACCTGGGCGGTGCTTGAGGCTCTCCAGCGATGCCGTATTGACTATAGGTATGTCGAAGTGCTGAAGTGTTTGTACAACAACGCCACCATGTCAGTCCGAGTACAAGACCAGAACTCAGAGGCAATTCCATTGAAGAGAGGCGTGAGGCAGGGAGACGTTGTCTCTCCGA
Source organism: Lycia hirtaria (assembly GCA_947563715.1). Lineage (NCBI taxonomy): Eukaryota > Metazoa > Arthropoda > Insecta > Lepidoptera > Geometridae > Lycia > Lycia hirtaria. The sequence continues at coordinate 10,775,013 of OX387386.1, forward strand.
AACTGTTTACCGCCGGTTTGGAAGATGCCTATAAGCTTCTGGAATGGAAAGGGCTCGGCATCAATATTAACGGCGAGTACATCACTCACCTTCGGTTTGCCGACGATATAGTAGTCATGGCAAAGTCGATGGAAGAGCTCAGTACGATGCTCGAAGACCTCAATAGAGTTTCCCAACGGGTGGGCCTCAAAATGAACATGGACAAAACGAAGGTTATGTCGAACGCCCATGTAGTGCCCACCCCTATATCTGTGGGGAACTTCACTCTTGAAGTTGTTGACGAATACGTCTACCTAGGACAAACGGTCCGATTAGGCAGGTCCAACTTTACGAGGGAGGTCAATCGTCGTATCCAACTCGGCTGGGCAGCGTTCGGGAAACTTAAAAGCGTCTTCTCGTCCAATATTCCCCAGTCCCTCAAGTCGAAAGTTTACAACCAGTGTGTGTTACCAGTGATGACATACGGCACTGAAACGTGGTCCCTAACTATGGGCCTTATAAGGAAACTCAAGGTCACGCAACGAGCTATGGAGAGAGCTATGCTCGGAGTCTCTCTACGAGATCGAATCAGAAATGAAGTGATACGTAGACGTACAAAAGTCACCGATATAGCACAGCGGATTAGCAAGTTGAAGTGGCAGTGGGCAGGACACATAGCACGTAGAACTGATGGCCGATGGGGCCGAAAGGTTCTCGAGTGGAGACCACGTACCGGCAAGCGCAGCGTAGGAAGACCAGCCACGAGATGGACAGATGATCTCATACAAGTGGCGGGAAGACGCTGGATGCAAGCCGCTTCCAATCGGTCTTTTTGGAAATCCATGGAGGAGGCCTATGTCCAGCAGTGGACTTCTTATGGCTGAGATGATGATGATGATGAAAACAAACCATAGAATTGTGACTGTTTGACAAAATACTCATAATATGTAGTAATAGCTTGTAAGTTTTTTCTCACAATGAAGAAACAATATACATCAAATAGAATATTCACTATTCTTGCTCTAAAAGTCCCTCATTGTAGCGTAGTAAAGCTGGGATATAATAGCATTTTAAGTTCTAGTAGATAATCTTTTATCTGTTACCAAAGAGCCTACATACACGAAACAGTCTTTATTCAAAAGTAGAATAGTCTCTTTGGAATATATTTACATTCTCTTTGCAAACATCTCTTTAAATATCCAGAATTGTACAAATTGTACTTAACATTTTTAATAAAATACACTTTGAATTATTGTATTGGATTATTTTATTTTCTCGAACTCGTAGTGAAAAGTATGTAGAGTGTCACACACGGCGTTAAAAACCCATTGTCACTCGGTTTCTATTTACTCCCTCGGTAAAGCTCGGGAGTAAAAATCTACCTCATCACAATGGGTCGTTTTAGCCCCTTGTATAACAATCTATAATTAATGAGCATCGTTCAACTAACTTACGGGTTACTTACGTTTATTTTATTTTGAGTCGAAATCTCCGACTATAGATTCAACCGCATACAGGGGTCTTTTTCAAAAGGAGCAGCGCAGACGTATTAGTTTAGTATTGTAAGATGAAAATCGATATTACAGTAAGAAGTAATGTAAGTACTTATAAACATAAACATTTTCATCATGTTAAATACTTATATGAATTCCAGGTTTCTGGTGAATAGTGAGGAAGAAACCAAAATTCAACTAATCGATTCAAATATGAGAGAAAAATTTACAGTAAACAGCAACAATCAATCACAGCAAACAATATCTAAAGGCTCTTTTGACGTCGTAATAAATGGACAGAAAGTGCTGAGCCAATTTGCATTGAAAACTGGTGCAGTCTACACTATTAACGCTTACAATGACACTAACGGTATATTCGTAAGTATTTGTTGATTTCTTTATTACAATGGCATTAAACAAAATCGTGACTCGTCTATGACCTGAAGCAAATTCTTTTCGTCTATCGAAATTGTTAAACAATGCACAACGATTTTAGAAAGTACTTACTCCTATTTGTCACTGTTTGCTGATTTGTGATTAGGAAAGAAAAGATATGTCTAACATTTACTTTGGTCTACTTTTTTAAGTATCACATAGCTCATGGTGCCTACCTTGATTGTGATAGCAAAACCTAATTTTGTACATACACAATGTCAAATAACTTTTAAGTGTCTTTGGAAAAAATATTTTGTATTGCAGTAAAAATGTATATCAATGTTGAACTCGATAATGTTTTTGAAGAAGAATGTCTGGCCATAGATTAAGCCGGAGTAAAAAATAAACGTTTTATGTAAATATGAGTACGACAAGCTTATTGGCATAGCACTTTCTCAACAGAGAATAAAAGTCAATTATCATCGCTTCGTGACAGTATGTAGGTATGTATTGAGAATTATGCTGCTGCTGTTGTATTCATATCTACAATATACAGCTTACATTTTCAGAATACTTTGAAAACGTTCATTTTCAATAATTTCTCAAGAAGTCTCAAGATATAACTTACAACATAGATTTGATTTTAATAATGTATACTTAAACAGAGCGGGCAGTGCTAAATTCGACTAGTTATCTTTCAAATTGCAATTAATTTTTTTGACCTAAAGGTTCTTTGTGTTAAGTGAAAAAATGAGCTCGTGGCTCGCCTTAAGTCAAGCATGCTTGCCTATAATAATAATAATCATCATCATCTCAGCCATAAGAAGTCCACTGCTGGACATAGGCCTCCCCTATGGATTTCCAAAAAGACCGATTGGAAGCGGCTTGCATCCAACGTCTTCCCGCCACTTGTATGAGGTCATCTGTCCATCTCGTGGCTGGTCTTCCTACTCTACGCTTGTCGGTGCGTGGTGGTTCGAGAACCTTTCGGCCCCATCGGCTATCAGTTCTACGTGCTATGTGCCCTGCCCACTTTCACTTTAACTTGCTATACCGCCGTGCTATATCGGCCTATAATAATAATAATGGGTTGCAATGCAAGGGCTAGCTCTGTAATGTTTAATAGGACTTGTTTGTTTTGTAATTCCTGTAGTTGTATGCATGTGTTATGGCACTGTGCAGCTACGGAAGACACCAGAATCTCCACAGGACTGTATAAGGTAGCTTCGGCTTCATCCTTGCTTATGCCACCACAGCATCGGCTTGCATCGACATCTGCAGTCGCATTGTCATTGTCATCATCATCATCACTTTCATCATTTCCATCTTCACCACTGGAGCTATTACGTCAGCACCCCAAGGCCTCGCTACGTTACTTTAAGGAGCTAGGTTGGCTTGGGTAGATGCCGGCGGGGAGAAATGCACAATACACCCCAAGAGGAACGTCAGTGCAGGCAAGGGCGTCGCCAGCCCATGGCCCAGCGGGAGGTTAATATTATGGAGGATGAGAAAAATATGAATTGTAGGTACAGGTACAATTGCACGGCCTTAGGACTTTGGTTGCTTTGCAGTTGGTTACATTTTTTTAAATCTCTAGGGGGGGGGCAGCTGCCCCCTCTGCCCCCCCCCCTAGCGACGCCCTTGAGTGCAGGACTTATCGCTCCCATCTCGAATAAGAATAAGAACGCATATAAATGAAGATTGTCAACGGTTGTTCACATAGGTGGCGAAAGCGGTGATGATAACCCCGCCGAATAGCGTCCATATCCTGTGGCTGGTGCCGCAGTACGTGGTGATGACGATGGGCGAAGTGATGTTCTCTGTCACGGGTCTGGAGTTCTCCTTCACCCAAGCACCGGCTACCATGAAGTCGGTGCTGCAATCAGTTTGGCTGCTAACTGTCGCCTTTGGAAATCTGCTCGTCGTGCTCATCGTTGAAGGGAATTTTTTGGACGCTCAGGTATTATAACGAATGCACCACAAGTGCCACAACCCGCTAACTTACACAAGGTCTGGGACGTACGAGATTCTGGGAGTTGCTATTATGAATTTTGTTTTGAAATAATTGACTTCGGTCGATAAACTTATTTTAATAAAAATCTGCCACAGAGATTTGTAAAGAAAGGGAACGATCAAGTAAATAAGGCCAATTCTGTGGGTACGATGTTGTCAGATACAAAATATGACATATAATAAGACCGGTGTCTTAATTGTAGCTTTCCACAAACAATGACAGCTCGGATGCACGTGACACAGACATTCGTGAAATTTAATTCATGAACAATAACGCCTTACCGAAAAACGTTACTTAACTTTAAGCATTGCTTAACATATTTGGCCTTGCCGAAAAACGTTACCTAACTTTATCTAACCAACGTCTTAAGTTATCTGTCTTCTTTTCGCAAGTGTCACTACGTTTCAGCCAGAAGTTGACAAAATATGCTAAGCATTGCTTAAAGTTAAGTAACGTTTTTCGGTATAATGCAGAATATGTCAATATCTCGCTCCACGTAATGTCACTTGCGGAAAGAAGACAGAGAGTTTAAGACGATGATTAAAATTAAATAGTGTTTTTCGATAAGACCGTAAGAATCCTATGAGCTTAGCTATATATCAAGCTACTGATAACGTGTAAAGTATAATGTATGGCATCAATTGATAATGACACCGGAATATATGATATTTTAATTACTTTCTTTTCGTTTTTACAGTGGAAAGAGTTTTTCCTGTTCGCCGGGCTGATGTTGGTAGACATGCTGATATTTATGGCCATGGCATTCCGTTACAAATATGTGGAGTTGCGATCCAGTGAACCAGACTTGGCTGTCGAAGAGATCAAACTACCAGAAAAACCGTATTCACAAACCAAGTCAAGTTAAAATATAATAATTAATGTTTATTACCTAAATATTAAATCTATTATTACCTTAACAGTTATGTTTCATTTTCAAATATTTTTTTGAAGTCCTCAGTGTGGGGAAGCTTTTTGTAATTCGGGCAGCAGTAAAAGCTCAGGGAACAACAAAAGTACCTGAAAGCAAAGGTAGTAGGCAAACATGGCCTGGAATAGTACCTTTCCCAAATGTTCGATTTTCGCCTATCAGCCCTATCGCTTACCTCCACTTATCCATATATTTGCCTACAACGCCGTATACAAGCCTACAAAATTAAAGAGTGTTGGCACAGGGACGCTAGGGTAAAAATATAAAACTGGCTGATGGCTACAATGATGTATAAAACACATGAGGAAGTAGAAGCTCTGGTGAAAGTGTTTTATTAATTTCCCATTGATAAACGTTAGTTTCAAATCATATTTATCTTCTGCTAAACAAGCGTGGAAGTTCCCGGCAGCTTAGTGGTGAGACCGTCTGACTTGCGATCCGCAGGTCTTGAGTTCGAATCCCACGGCACGCACCTCTGTCTTTTCGAAGTTATGTGCGTATTGTTGATTGCCGCCAACTTCAAACGGTGAAGGAAAACATCGTGAGGAAACCTACATGTCTGAGAGTTCTCAATGATCTTGAAGATGTGTGAAGTCTGCCAACCCGCACTTGGCCAGCGTGGCAGACTATGGCCTAACCCTTCTCACAATGAGAAGATGGCCCGTTCCCAGCAGTGGGACAGTTTGTACAAACAGGGCTGATAAAAAAAAAAACCAAGCGTGTACCAAAACGGCACACACATTCTACTCCCCTCACACACACACAACCCATGCAAGAACGCATACACGCCAACTCATAGTACTTAAATAATGTAGGTACTATACATAAAATATGATCAACTTAATTTCGGCCAAATACGTTCTCTATGCACTTTTTTAGTCTAGTAAAATATTTTTCCGACACGACGGTAATTAGACACTGAATTCACACTGTTTATTATCTAAGCTTGAAGGTGGGCGCAGCTACCACTCAACACAATCATATGCATAGGTATGTACATATACGAGTATATTTTTTGGTGTTCATTAGACAAAAAAACTGTTTTGTGATATCAAGTAATTAGAAATATTGTTTTATGTCATTCAGATTTATTGTGTGTATTTCCCACAGCAGCAAATCTGCAGCGCCCTAGTAATGCATACGACGTCCCTACTATGACAGCGGTTAGTCCCCTTGTCAGGAACATTGAACTAGGGTGAAGTTATATGGCTCCCAAACTTTAAAAAACTTAAATGCTAAGTTTGACGACTAGTACAGAAAAAACGATAAACCAAGTGTATTTATTGATATATTTACAAGCAAAAAACAGCTAACTTAAGTTACCTACATGTAGGGGAGACGTAGGCAACCGAAGTCAGTTGGCAATAGTAATCACCACAAAATAACAAAAACCGAACGCAAGCGATGCCATTAGGTACCTATATGTGTACCTACGTGCTAGTATTGTATCATTCTCGTTCGGTGGCCCCAGGGGCCACCCAATTCACCCGATGTGCTGGAGAGAAACAGACCTTTGAAGATTTTGTGCCATTCTGATGTAATTTTTCGAGTAAATAAATCCGAAGATAAGGCATAAATTACTTACTATACTTTTTTAAATAAAAACTACGGGTCACTCACGTCTGTTTTGAGCCGAAATATCCGACTATAGACCAACCGACCGTCACCGACCGAGAGTGACGTGTGTGCTGCTCCTTTGAAAAAGACCGCCGAATGCGGTTGAAACTATAGTCGGATATTTCGGCTCAAAACAGACGTGAGTGACCCGTAGTTTTTATTTAAAAATGTGTGAAAACCACGTTAATTTCCATACTATACTTTTATTTCTGTACTTTTGGTATGTAATAATCGTAACATTTTAGATTGGTATTTAACCCCAGCTTTTTATATCTTCAACTTTCTTGGCAGCACTTTTTCTTCCTTTCACCCATTCCCAAGGGGTTCATTATCAAGTGTGCTGCAGGATTCAAAGTTTTTCATTATTCGTTGTCTAATAAAATTCGACATGTTATTTATGATTGAATTCAATTGCCTAATGTTTGAGAACCAGTGTCCGCCTATCAACGACGACTTGTTAATAATTGCGCATAACAAACGCTTAAATACAGCAAACAGACAAATACGGGTTGGGGTTACCACAATGGGGCGGCTTTGGTTTCCAAGCCATTGACTCGAACTATATAGATCATAAGATAGATACTTAGATTGTTTTAGGAAGTTTTTTTAGAAGAACAATTTACCAAAGAAAAAAGATCGCTCGCACCAACTCATATTATGGTAATCGACAGTGTAGCCAAAGATGGAGCATATCGATCTAGATGACCTCTATTCACTGTAGCCTTGAAAATTCCAAGATTTTAGTTCTCAGACAACAGCTGAGTTAGGGAAAATAAAACGGCTGAGTGTTCCGTTCCTGTGAAGTATAAGTACTTCACAGGAACGTGGACCAAACTTTGACTTTTACCATATCAATGAGAAATGGGTGGTAGTATGCCGACTTCTGCTACTCCTTTGGTGGAATGGAGAGAATGGAATATGGTCGTGATGCTCTTGCGCACACTCGAATATAGGCAGACCCGCTACTTTACGGCGATACCTATGCTTGAGACTAAGGAGGTAGTAAATAGCTGTAGATACCAGCATTATAAGTACTTAGTAAAGTTTTTCAATCTCTAATGACAAATATGATTAATATTAGCTGAATTTACTGAGATAAGTATTGATTTTTTTTAACATTTTTTTTATTGTTTTTCCCTTTTTTCAAGCTTTTTATTACTTTTACCTAACCCCTTGTCTGTATTACCAAATCTTGCAAGCTAAATTTGTCCCATTTGTTTTGTAAATCGGATGATAATTCAATATTATCATGAATTGGAGCTGATCTGATACCGAACCTGTATAATATACATATAGGTATATATATACCAGTGAGCTAGCTGCTAGGTTACAATGGTTTATTGTTGTTTATACCATTTCGACTAAGTATATATAATACAATTTGCGCCAAATGTGGTTTACATGAATCCTTCAGATAATAATGCATTTTTGTTGCATGTGTGCTAAATATATATTTTTATAGCGCGACTATCAATAGCAAACGGGTTAAATTTCTCAGAAATCCCGGATATTCTGAAAGAATTGACTCCAACGAGGTAAGATTGCATGCCACGTATTTTTGAAAATTAGAAAGAAAAGGATTAGGTAAGCCTTGGCCTTTATGAATTATTTTCATTTCATATCAGCATGGTATCAGGGTATGTTGTCAATGTACCCGTGAAAATTAATAATATACAAAACGCTCTGCCTCTTTCTATTCGAAGAGGTCGGGTCCGTCCGGAAATAATACGGCGAACAGCAGCATAAGTACTTTCTTTTATACATATATAGGTCAGGGATCTTTTTTAGCCGTAATCAATTATTTAGATACATTTATAGATAAATTTCGAAGAAGATTTAAGTTGTATGCATTGGTACACGTATAAATTACATTTCTAGTAATTTATTTTTTACGGAATTATCGCGTATATTCTCGAAAACCTTAAAAAACAATATAATTATTATTTTCGTTTTTAATTTGTTTAATATAGATACTTCCAGAATTAATTTATGAATGACAATATATAAAATACCTACACATACTAAATATATTAACATAATATAAAAAAATAAAACAAATGGTCTAATTCTTAACCAAAGGCAGCAAGTCCCTCGCATGCAGGCCCTGATCTAAGGGTCCCCATCACGCTCGCAGCGTTACCGCGCTGAATGGCCAAAGTAATTTCTTGAAAATCGATGATTTTCAGCAGCCACGAAATGGAATTGCAGTATTTATTTAGTCAAATCTCTGGCGAAAGTTGCTACATAAAATGTGGCTGTTGTATATATACTAACTGTAATTGTGTTGAATACACACTAAACCAAGCAAATGACAAAGAAACAAATTAAATTAACAAAATTTTAAAAACCTTTTGTAATTTAAAGTATATTTTCATTATAATAATACTTTGTATATTTTCATTATAATAATGCTTTGATAGTTTGGATAATAGATCTAGTATATTATAGATATGTTTATTATGAACATTAGAGAAGCCAATGGCATCCGAAACACAGTTTTCTAACTAGTTCGGAACCATTGGAGTCAATAAGTTGTATATCTACTTTCTAAGACCAAATAAAGTATTTTGTATTTGTATTTGTATTTGTAAACGATCTTTATATCGATGTGTCAGAATTATGATTTCAAAAATCAGCACCTATTATACACAATTACAATAATTCACAATAATTTTATTGCAAATATGGGTATACAGTAGGTGGATAAAGTAATAGTATATATAAGCCATAAGTAGGTACTTCGTCTGACGGCATGCAATTTTTTTTACATTTGATATGCGAATATGAGAGTATGTTTTAAAAGATGCGTTTATTTCCATTATTTTAATGATATCGATGAGACTCGCGATCGATCCTTAAAAGCCTGAATAAAACATATGCTCACTAAGAGCAGACGGGTATGTTTATACATTTAAAAAATAATTACCAAAAATTGTGTGATACAAGTTCTGGCCGCGATTTAGCAATTTGAGTTTTCATCGAATGACTTTAATTAATGTTTCGAGACTAATACGAGTTAACACTAGTCTGTAATAATTAGAAAAATAATATAAAGTAAATTCACTTATCCTCTAATACGCAGATTTTGTACCAACTCGCAATTCTCGGGAACAAACAAACGACAGCCAATGAAAAAATTATATAAGTACTTATGTTGAAATATTAACGGAACATAAACATATCTAATCATTTATCACAAAGCTAGCAGGCGACACGGATTAATTAAGTGCAGTCAGAAAAACTGTTCTGGAGTAGGCGTCAGCACGTCACTCGTTCTGGGCACTTGGGAACGCGTGACGAGCGTGCGCCGCGCTATCCCGGCACGCGCCGCGGTCGCGACTCAAAGCACCACGTGCAACCACTCCCAGGATAATCTCGCTCAAGCATATGCACGCAAATAAATTAACTAAACAAGAATGTACCAACAAAAAACGCGGTTTGCTTAATCTCGTATACGAATTTAAGACTCATGAGAATTTTATTCAATTTTACACTTAACTGATTTACGCGACGATTCTCGCGCGTTTTTTAAGACTTATGTGGTTACATAAGACTTCAAAACATAAGTAAGTACATGCATGCATCATGTCTTTATCGATTTGGGTTCGGGTAGTGATTATTTATATTTATTACGACTAAAAACTACTTACTACGATGAGAGTCTACGACTTTATCGAAAGTAGTAAGTACTTACTTAGTATACCTACAAATAATTTAGCAGCCACTATTATCAATATTAATGAGCAGGGATGTTAGTGATATACAATTTGAGATTTGAATACTGATGAATAAGGATATACCTAGGAATAATATTGTACCGGTTTCAGATACGTATCCTACATTATTTCGGATTATCCAATACTTTCGATTTTTAATAGAAATAATAAAAATTGCAAGGGACGCGCGAGTCTACTGTATCTGCTCGACAGAGCGAAAATAAAAATCCTGTTATACCTAATTACATTATGTCTTATTTAGGCTCCACCCCTATCCGAAATTGTTTGAAACTTTTTTATTAAGTTCGTTTACGGTTACAAGTTTATCTACGGTTACGGAGCTCCATAACATCCCCATTAATGAGTGTCGATTACGAAGTTACGGTGGAGAGCGGGTATCCAAAAAGAGCTGTGAAACGTAATTTTAGAAATATATTGCTATATATATATATATCATTAGGAAGAGGTGGAGAGATGAGCTCGACGCCTATAACAAGGATTGGCGCTCAATAATAGCCAATAGACAAATTTGGAAGGAGCAAAGGCCTCTCTTCCGCCTTTGCTCAACAATGGGACAATACAGTCTGATATAATAATGTAAAAATAATATAATATATATATATATATATCATTAATAAATTTTTAAACGGTTTTCTTTTATCTTAACCTGTTTGTTTAATTGGGTCAAATTTAGAAATTTTACCCCCTTGCAATTGATCTGAAATTTGGTATACACCGCCGCCACAAAATGGCAGATTTCATATTTTAACACAACCCCCACAATATGGGTATCGAATGAAAGGACTTTTCTAGTAAAATACAGTAAATACCTACATTACCTACATCTTTCTTTTCAATAAAACCGTTTAATTAAAAAGTTTTTTTTTGTAAGTACTTGTTTAAATTTCTAACCTAAATGATATTCCGACACTCCAATTGTCATGTGCCACTGTCGTATCAACTTTAAGAGCACTTTAGAAAATCAGTTCAAGTCTACATTCAGCACCCAACAACCACCCGCAACACGAATTGGAGCTGACAAGAGATCTCACGCGAAAAACTATCAAACATGTTCTTAGGGGGCGTATCGGGTCACGTGGGGGGTCACGTGGCGTGACAGCCGCCGGCCGTCCGGCGCAGCCCGCGACAAATCAATTACAGGGTCGATCGAGGCCGGAACGGAATTAGCACCAAATTATACTTGTCACCAAATTACATGTTTATAGTAAGAGGGTGACTCGCTAATTTACAACGATTCGTTTGGTATACTATAAATAAAAATTACACGCTTCATAAAGTAGCAAACAATGTGCCTGCTTCAAAAATGAGTGCAATTCTTCTCACGGTACTCTAAAATGAGACTACTTTGCTCCGTAAAAATAATATTATCCATACATTAGGTATATTTACGAAGATTTGTCCCCTGTACCGCATATTCTTGAATCGACAATGAATCTTCGTTAGGAGAGATGCTTGGAGGTCAATTTACCTACAATTAAACAGAATCACGACTACAGCGACAATTTAAAATCATCATCATCATCATCTCAGCCACAAGAATCTACTGCTGGACATAGACCTCCCCCATGGATATACTTAACAAATAATTGAAAATAACAACACCATATTTAAAATTGGAACAGTTTTTTTAAGTTTATCAAACCTTTTTTTCTTTGATAAGACAGATTATTTAATATTAAATTTTCTCTGATATTGCTAAACGATTCCTGTAACATTTCGGCACTGGGTAAATTCGGCGATGATATTTTCAAGTCTGCTTAAGTATAAACCATTTGCTCAACTGTACTAAAGTCATATTTGCCTGAATTCAGACACAAATTGAAATGTTACTTTTTACTATGGAAACTAACGTGATTTTCACACATTTTTAAATAAGTAAAAACTACGGGTCACTCACGTCTGTTTTAGGTTTGTTTTGTTTAAAAATGAAATGTTACGTTGCCCCGGTTATATTTGCTCTATTACCAAACAAACAATCACACACATATATTCATCATCATCGTCGTCATCATCATCTCGGCCACAAGAAGTCCACTGCTGGACATAGGCCTCCCACATGGATTTCCAGAAAGACCCGTTGGAAGCGGCCTGCATCCAGTGTCTTCCTGCCACTTGTATGATATCTTCTGTCCACTTTGTGGTTGGTCTTCCTACGCTGCGGTTCGTGGTCTCCATTCGAGAACTTTTCGGCCCCATCGGCCATCAGTTCTACGTGCTTTGTGCCCTGTCCACTGCCACTTCAACTTGCTAATCCGCTGTGCTATGTCGGTGACTTTTGTATGTCTACGGAACTCTTCGTTTCTGATACGATCTCGTAGAGATCCGCTAGCCCCGAGCATAGCCTTCTCCATAGCCCGCTGCGTGACTTTGAGCTTCCTTATAAGGCCCAAAGTAAGTAACCACGGTTCAGTGCCATATGACATCACTGGTAGCACACACTGGTCGTAAACTTTCGACTTCAGGGACTGGGGTATAATATATTCGTCTGTTTTAAAATCCTGAAATCAAAGCTGAGCAGTAAAATAAATGGATATCAGTGCGACTGCCGAGCCGAATAAGTATGAAGAAAACGCAGAATTTTTCATCGTACATACTTACTTACGTACGTAAGTACATAGACGTTATACCTTATCATTATTCTGAGTGCCCAGGCAACGTAGCCCTGGGTGTTGACAGCGAAGCGTGTGTTTTATGGTAAGTACCTGTCAGGGACAGACACTCCCGCAGTTAGGGGTTCGCCGCACTGCCCTGTTTCTGACACACCCACTTTAAAACACCAATTCGGTGAATACAGACGGAGTTCATCTATATACAGATTTACAAACTACTAGGAATTGATAGTCATAGTAACATTGTCACTTTATTACCAAGTCCACCCAGCAGGGGTATTCAGAACTCATGCGGTTGATCGATTCGGAATCTATATCTCCGTCTCTGTCATTCTCTATGGAAATAACAGAGACGGAGATATAGATTCCGAATCGATTCCGAAACCGAATGAATTTTGAATACGGGGGCAGGTCTATAAATGAAAAAAACCAATAGAACTAGAGGAAAACATCTATATTCAATTAAATCGAATAGTATTTTCAATTAATATTTATTTATTTAAAAACTAAAATTCGATTACATTTTTAGTTACAATTATTTTAAAGTGGTCATATTTATTACATAAATCTATTTTCAGACAAATAAGTATAACAAATACATCTCATCAAATCGGATGATCAGATTAGATGCTGCGGAAGAACAGAAGTAAATAAACATATATACGTACGTAAGTACATGCGATTGCTAAAATCAATACCTTTCCTTTTGGATTTGTCGCATTTCAGTCAGATAAAAAGACGTTTCGCTCGCTTCAGCTCCAATAACTAAACTCGACGTCAACTCGCAACAATTATTCTTATTGAATGGACATAAAGATTATTTTTGTCAGGCTCAAACAGATTTTGAGTCGGCTAAATAAAGACACTCCCCCAAGCTCCACTGACTAAATGTTATTTATTATTTTAGGGTATAAGATATTAAATTATACTAACGATATAGGTAGACATATTGTTATTTACGACAAAAACAACCACAACATACCTATATACACATAAAAACGACGACGAAAAATACGAAGGACATTATGACAAAGTTAGGTTCCAAATTTATCACGCTTATTAGGGTCTATTCAAGTATTAAGCACCAGAAAGTTCTTTGCTTATTTATGTCTTATGTTTACGTAAGCATAAGAGTTTTGCTTACTTTTGCTGACAAGGGGGAGGGGAGGGTAAAAATGTCTAAAATTCTGCTTACATAATACTTGAATAGCTCCTTACAGCTGATGTAAACATTGAGGACATAGACGAACAATTCAAGTCCTTTCTGATCGGACTTACTTAAAAACAGAATGGACTGATAGATAATTTTAGCAACATGACTTAAGATCAAACTAACATAACTGCGAAAAGGAGTTATGGCGGGAACGTCAAAGAAACATGTTGTTGCTCTGTTTTATTTTCCTAAACTTGTGTTATTTTGAATATTGATGCGATAAAAATGGTGGTGTTTTATGTGTTTGATAAAATGTCTAGCAAAGTTTTTGGAATAAATTGTTTTGGGATTGAACCGTTTTTATACTATCTGCCCGAGAAATAAAACGTTTTGTTACAGTCGCTGAAGTAATTACCAAAGTTTCATTTCATTATTAACATTTGTTTTTATACACAACTAACAGCAATAAATATTGCACAAAATAATTCCCACCCGCGACGTACTTAGGTACTTATGCGCCACTTAGCTAACGTCAAATAAAAATATGTGTTGTAACCAAATAGGTAAGTATATTATGTATTATTATTTAACAATAGGTAGGTACTTCTAAAATACTAAAACAAACTAATCGTATCATCGGAGATCATCTGATTAAAAAAAAACCATAAACCACTGTTCTTAGAATTGTGAAATTTAGAGGCTGAAATATTTTATAATAATGGAGTTTTTTTAAGAATAGAATGATTGGAAGGAAAAAGGAAGTGTGTTGGTTATTGACTACAGATGGCCGGCGCTATTGATATTCCAAAAGTAGGGGTTGAATCTACGATTTTCAACTAGTCATAACAAAAGAAGACGCAAATATTCGACACGGAATATTTTGTGAATTGGCACTTAGGGCCCTGTGCGCCGATACCGTATAAGCTCCGCCTCCTTTTACCCAGTTTCTGCAAAGCGCCGCCTCCATTATAAGGGTTGAACACACACAAACAAACTGATCCTCACATTACTTATACAAATGTGAACTTTATCCCGAGCACAGTGCGGTACAATTTTGTCAATTACTAAAGGAAATACTCTTAATACAACTTTACCGGGATATAAAATAAAAAGCATCCCTTAGTAGTATAAAAATATTTCACGGACGCCGGATGGGCTTAGTGTATTCGGCTCAGAGTGAACAGTGCTTGCGACAGGATAACTTGCCCGTGCAGTGTTAGCTAAGTCCAATACTTATTATGTCTAATGCGAGAGCTCAATTGGCAGACTCATCGACGTCACCACCGCTCAGGTGAGGCTACCTAAGAACTTGACGTATTTTGTGCTAAGTATACCTAAGTATAAGTGAAAGTTAAACATTTTTTCAAAAAATGTGGCGTAGCTATATATTGCACATAGTTGTAAAGGTTTTAATTTTTGTTTCAAATTATTATAATTTATTATAATTGCTTACAGTAACTATTAAAAAACATTATGTACCTATATCCAAATGTTTATTGCTATTTTTAATACCTAAGCTAAGAACGAACTAAATTTGACTCAGTCAAATAACCCACCCCTAACTATTAAGGTTTTAATTAATTTACCGAATAATATGTTCGCTTTCACAAGTCGCTAGTCTAATGTTAAGAAAATAACATTCACTATTGCCTCACTAAGTAAGTTAATAAAGACTGAGTGGCCAGCCCTAGTGTCAGAGTTATAAAGCCGCCGAAAGGCCTCTGACCTGGCTTAACAATTTTTGTTTTTAAGAACAAACAACCGTAACCTACAATTTAACGTGTCGTCCGACCCACGGTAGCGCTCAGAAAGAAATGCCACTTCACGGTTACCCATTCGGAGACTGGCCGGTCCGTTCGTTGTTTGACATCGGTGATCATTCAAGAACAACCTAGTCACGCTACGCCACGAGCGTTACAGAAAGACTTTTTCGATTACCTCACTATAACAATTACCTACTTATGTGAGACTTTGAATTAAAATATGTAACGTGTTCACGTTTTTAACGTGTGTGCGTGCACAAACTTATCAATGAAAGGTACATTGTAATTATCAAATACTTTAAATCTCGTTGTATTCGGAAATTTTACGGGAAACATTGCCTACGTTAGAATATTTGAACTGAGTGTGCGAAATGATGGCGAAGATCTCCCCTTGACGTATCCGTCAATGGTGAACCTTACTAGTTTCGGCTGTGTGCCTGTATGTAGCTGGCAAAATCAAATTTTATCTTGAAGACTTTGTTGCATAGCGCGCAGTACAATAGCCTCACCATTGCAGATATAACTGTATACCTAGACCTAGTTGAGTTGTATGATTGATTTTATGAAGGCTTCAGTAGCGTCTAGGTCTTGTAATCAAAATTTTGCGATTCTTCAGAATGTGTAACAGCCTCATACTTAAGCATAGTTGAATGCGAAATGAACTAAGATCTATGCACAAAGTAGCAATTTTTTTCCTCTTCCAGGATATTTATTTATGTATATTCGTCCATGTAAGTATATATTTCGTGTGTATTAAGTATATATAGTATGTATTAAATATTATTATTATTTAGTATATTATATAGTGTGTTTTATAATTATTTTTTCATATATCTAAGTTTTGCAGCACGCCTACATCCTGTCTGTCTTTCACTATGAGGATGACTGGCAGAAAATGCTACATTAGCATTAAGTCCTCCTATTGTACAGCTTGTTACTTTGTAATTGTGTGCAATAAAGTGTTAAATAAATAAATAAATTTATTAATACTCGCATACATGTAAATTTTTCAACCAATCTCATTAAACTTGCTACTTATAATACAGGTTTTAAAATTGTAAAGGATATGTTTGTCGTCGGGTGTTTCGATTAAGGGGTATTCCACAATGATAGTTTAAAAAAACGCGCTTCAAATTATTATATTGTCATCGCTCCTCGATAAGTCTACAAAGTTTGAATGAAATCTGACCGTTTGAAATGGGTCAAAATCAAGTCCAAAGGTGTCGGGTACAAACAAGCAAACATGCATAGGTATCTACAGGTGAAGCTAATAAAAGCGTGTTAAAAGGAAGATGTTTGCTGGGGCGTCATTTACTGCTAATTGTGATAATATTTGCTAGACACATTCGGTAATTATTCAATTCTAAGCAAGAATATCAAACAGAAACAAAATCGGTGAAGAAGTTGCCGTGATTAAGGGTTCTGAAATCTCGGTTAAAGAGAAGTTTGCTACGAGCCCAATAATATTGCCGATTTTAATAATATTTGGTAGGAATACTTGATACTTACCTACTCGCAAAAATTCTGACTAAGAATTTAGAGCATATAATGATACACCTTTATACATAATCCGTCTAACGTATAAACGCATGTTAAAATCTTATTCACTGAATAAGGACTTGTCACTTTCTGTCAGACAGGAAATGTCACGCTCGAAAACGGAACAAAACACTGTTTACCTAAAATGAGCTTATAAAAGTTTGTTAAGTGAGCGTTTATAAGTAAGAAAAAGTAAGTTATGTGCACTAAATTTAAACTGCTCATATTATGAGCAGTTAGGTACCTAGACCTCACGAGCATAGACTTTTTTCAACAAGCACTTTATTGTAACAAAAAGTTTGTGCTTGCGAAGTCTACTGTACGTATAACTAGGTACTAGTTAATAGTATAATCTTATATATTTTTTATAAATGCGAAACTATTTTTTTTGCCGTGCACTCCTAGAAATCCTCTAGCAGCGCATCGCTGCTTTGAAGTGTCAAAAATGTAAATTTGGAAGTAAAACATACTTGACAATGGCAAATGCTTTAATTCGGGTTCAATACAAAAAAGAAGAAGAAAGAACGACAAAGTCACAAGAATGTACTAAGACTAGAAATCAGAAATCAGAAATCAGAATTTTTATTTTGTTGAACATGGTAGTATATCACATATTACAAAATAATATACAAGATGGATTTTTGAAATGTTGTTACACATGTCCATGCCCGACGAGGCGTACAAACTATGCAATCAGAATTATGATTATCAAACCAATGTCATTAACGTACAATGTCAGAGTCACTATAGTTGAATTATAAATAATATTATGCAAAATGTTATTGAAAATTCAATATATGTCAGGTATTAAGTATGTCAATAGTAATAATTAAAGTAGAATATGCAAGTCAAGAATAATGGTTTGATATAGGTATGTCAATATTAGTATCTAAAGTCAAAACAGTTTTATCAGATAAAAATTCTGCAATGGAATAATAACATTTATGTGCTAATAAAGATTTGAGTTTACTTTTAAAAATAACAATATTTGTATCCCTTAAATCTTTAGGTACTTTTGTGTATATAAGTGGAGCTATACAGAATATACTTTTACGCATAAGTGCGGTTTTAGCTGTACGAGGGCAGAGTTTCAGTGTTTCCTGTGTACGGGTTCTAATACCTGCAGTTGTCCACTCGCCAAATAGATGTGGATGTGATTTAACAAAAATTGCAGTTTCAAGTATGTACAAACATGGTAATGAAAGAATCTTATGTTTCAGAAAGTAGGGTTTGCAGCTATCTCTTTTATGTAAATGAAACATTGCCCTGATACATCTTTTTTGCGCTTTGAAAGCAATCTCTTTGTCAGTAGAGTTTCCCCAGAAAACAAGGCCATACCTTAGTATAGATACAACCATACCATAGTATGCTGTTATTAAAGCATCCTCATTAGTCACAGAAGATAGTTTGAATAGTGCATATGCTGTTGAACTAATTCTCTTTATAAGTGATTCAATATGTGCTTTCCAGTTAAGGTTACAGTCAATAGTAAGACCAAGAAATTTGGTCGTATCCACATCTTGCACCAATTTTCCATTGTATTGTAATTTAATTTTCTGGTGTATCTTACGCTGTCGAAAATGCATTATATTTGTTTTTTCCAAATTTATTTTTAGATTGTTCTGTTCTAACCACTGTATCATTGATGTAAGGGTATTATTTACTTCTGACTCATATAAATCCTGGTTTTTACAACTAATTATTATTGTACTGTCATCTGCGAAGAGAATCGTCGGATAGTTGAGGGCTTTAGGTAGATCATTAATATATGAAATGAAAAAAAGGGGGCCTACAACGCTTCCTTGCGGTACCCCGTATGAGGGAGAGCGTTCTTTTGATCGGTAGACTACTTCTTGCTTTTCAAACATATTTATTTTAGCAATCTCTGTGTACTGTTTCCTATTAGATAAATATGATTCAATGAGATCTAATGTGTTTCCTCTGATTCCATATGCCTGAAATTTCTTCAGAAGTAAACCATGATGGACATAATCGAAAGCTTGTGTCATGTCGCAAAATATTGCACAAACTGGTGTTGTATTGTCTAAATTGGACATTACATGATCCAAAAACTCATAGATTGCTAAATTAATAGATTTATTTTCCCTGAATCCTTTCTGTTCGTCACAGAGGATTTCTTTTTTTTCAATATAGTTATATAATTGCATATATATGTATTTCTCAAAAAAATTTGAAAATATAGGAATGAGCGCTATTGGCCTATAATTGTCAATACAGTCCTTCTCCTTCTTTTTATATATATAGGTTTAATAATGGAGACCTTGAGAGAATCGGGATAAACGCCTTTTGTGATACATAAATTTAGTATGTAACTTAAATGCCCACATATATACTTTGCCACGTGTTTGATGACATTTGTGCAAATGCCATCATATCCAACACTATTTGTGTTTTTTAGTGATTTGATTATTTTTATAATATCATATGCAGTACAAGGAGAGAAAAACATTGAATCTACCCTACTCGAAATCAATGAGGTCTGTATATGGTCATTATTATTTTTGGGTTTAATTTTATCAATAAAATGATCATTGAAAACATTAGATATCTGTAATGGGTCAGTGATGGTAGATTTACCAAGTTTTATACAGTGTATAGTATCTTTCGGCATCCTAGGCTTAGAATTATTTATTATGTTCCATGTACATTTGGATTTATTTACTGCCATTTTTATTGAAAAGTTATTTTGTGCCTTTTGAGTGAGTTTAGTAATTTTTTTAAAAAGCTTTGAACACCACAACAGTTTTCGCTTATTTTTATCAAATTCAGACACAAAAACAGTTTTCGCTTATCATAGAATTCATAGAACACCAGGGGGAACACCATAAAGTGTATAAAAACATATGAAAAATCAATTTTTCGATCTCAGTCCGTGTTTGAGCTAGAAATATAAATCACAGAAAAGGTTGTTGGAAATAGCGAATTATATACTGTTGCTGCTGTTTAATGAGAAGCGACTCTTTTCATTCTGTGTTGCAATATTTTTTAACTATGTGACTCAAATATCCCATCACTATGATTTGAGAGCTGGTATCATTATTTAAGCAAGTGACATTCTGGCCTGTCAGTTTACTCCGTTTAATTAAAAATCCAAAATATGTCTAATTTTTCTTTCTAACGTCTAGACTTAATTTTTAACCGACTTCAAAAAAGGAGGAGGTTATCAATTCGTAGAGTATAGGTATGTCATCAGTATTCAGTATTTCAGTAATTCTAATCATCATAACTGTTCCTATGCCTGAGAGATGTTTAGCGGCGTATGATTTATAATTTAATACTATGTAGTGCATATTTTTATGATCTAGCGAGAACCGTCGGCTGGACTATTCTGGACTGAAGTTTACATACGCCGAGGGTTCCGATGACGAAGGGCCTGCGCTTTCCACCGAGTTGCCATCCTGTGTCTACGCTGCGGCCAGAGGACGCTTGCAGCTGCCCTTGGCAGCATACGTACATCAGCACACACGATCATTGCACACTGGTTAGTTAAATATTAAAATAACACATTATTTTAGACAAATATGCTTAATATAACTACCTTTAGACCAACGCAATTTTTACACAATAAATTGATTCAAAATAATCATTTTCAAAGACTTAGTTTATTGAAAAATTAACTAATCATTATTTTCGCAGACGCTTTAGCGTGGCTACCATATATAAATCCAAAAATGTATTGACTATTGCCAAGGCCGTAGGCAGGAGAGGGGGGGACTTGGGGTTCACCCCCCCCCCCCCCCCCCGAAATCCTGGCCATTATCAAAAATCCTTCCAGGCTTCAATAATATTATAAAATGCTTCAAAAATTTTCGCGCTCGCTTTTCTCGCGCTTTATTGTTTCATAATGATATTTATTTGTATTGATCATTAAAGTGCCGTAAACTTTCTAATACGAGCAAAACATTCACTAAAATAGCCGCTAACCTAAAATGTTTGCGCGTATCTTTAGAGGTATGTTTGTAATTTTCTATAAAGCCATATGTTTATATTTAGGAATATTAAATTGTCAATCAATGCATTCAAATGGTTGTATTTATAATTTTTGAGAGTGTTACAGTCGCTCTTTATCAGTCGGGTATTTCCTTTTGATACAGTTACTTGTTTGATTCATCTGGTCCACGAAAATCTAGGACTCACTAACACGACCAATGAATCAAATCGCTTCCATGATTTATTGTTAAAAACCTTAAAAAAAAACTTTTTTTGACATGGAAGTACTGTGGTTTCATTGATACGAGAAATAAAGCATATCACTATAAAACACTACAAAAAAATTTTCGCGCTCGCTTCGTTCGCGCATTAGTATTATTTTTATATGGAAGTACTATGGGTACACCATACGAGAAATAAAGCATATTACGAGGGCGGGTCAATAAATCCGTGACTTTTTTAATTTTCGCCTCTTAACTGAAAGGGCAACTGTGCACCTGTCAAAAGGCATTTATTAGTTGACTCCTGTAAAAATTTTACCAAGCTGCGTCATTTGGTTTATGTTTAACAGCCATTTATAGGCAGACTACCGCGTGATTTAAAGAGAAAATGGAAAAAAAATAAAAAACCTATGTTTCATCCAAAAAGTCACGGACTTATTGAACCGCCCTCGTACTATAAAAACTCCCCTAAAATTTTTGCGCTCGCGCATTACTACTATTTTGGCATAGAAGTAGGGTAAGCAGGGGGAATGGCGTTCACCTAAGGAAAACATGCTATATTTTTTTAAATATTGGTTTCATATCAAAATTTAAAAAAATGCAATATCTTTGACTATTAAGTAATCAATATTGTAACACAAAACGTATATATCTCTATCTCTATATTAGTAGTAGAAGAACTTAAAAAAAACAGCTTTGCGCGTCATTACCCCTGACCTTGGGTAATGCCGCTCAGGCTAAGGGGTAAAGGACACTCAAGCTTTTTTATATATTATTATCATTATTAGAGGTAATCACAATTAGAGATAGTAGGATTTTATCATCAGTCACTGATGTATCCATCTGCTGAATCTTATCCAGAACATATAGCATGAGAAAACAGCCCACAAGTGGTATAACGATCCCAAATATATTTTTTCTTCAGTTTTGGTGAATTGAAGATCTTTATTGTTCCGTGTTGGTTTAGCGGTTGTCCTTTGGTGATTTCAAGGCAAGATAGGCTATAATTGTAGTACATAATATTAGGTCAATAGATTTATCAAAGAAAAAAGTCAATAAGGGGGAATGGCGTTCAGGTGAGCGGCATAACCCCAAAAGTTCGTTTTGAATTTAATTTGAAATTTTAAAACATTCACATGTAATTGTTAAAAATTGATTACGTTATCACAAATCATAAACTTCAGTGTCTAAGAAGTCATAACAATAATTAAATAATAATGAAAATACTAAACTTCTGACAAAAACACCATACCCATAAATTAGATCAACAAGGCCCGTTACAAAACAATGCACATTACATTCTCATGTAGCGAGCTGACTGGCTGTACGCAAAACTGTCTGTTAGAGGCCCCCGCCCCCCTCGCTTTAAGCGACGTGACATGTTGCTGTGCACTATTTTTGTAGACTTATAGAGGTGAGCGCCATTACCCGGTGAGCGCCATTCCCCCTGCTTACCCTACTGTGAGTTCACAAATACGAGAAATTTAGCATATTACTATAAAACACTAATAATAAAATTTCGCGCTCGCTTCGCTCGCGCATTCATATTATTTTGACATGGAAGTACTATGGATTCACTAATATGAGAAATAAAGCATAAAATATTCTTTTATTTTATGCACCACTAAAATTTTCGCGGTCGCTTCGCTCGCGCATACATATTAACTGTTTTTATTTATTGCTGAACCTCCCCCGAAATGAATTCCTGGCTACGGCCTTGACTATAATTGCCTTTTAGTAATTTTACTTTTACTACTTGCACTGCAGATTGGAGGACAAGGTCGAGTCATTATTTTTATTCGAAGATATAATAGACTAAGACACGAAATCACTTTACACTGCTTTTGTTACTCTCCTCTCCTGCGCCTCCGCCGTCCAAGACTTCACTTATCGAAAGATCACCTGCGCAAGCCAACACTTATGTACGCACTGATTGGTGGTGGTCGCTCGCTGTTCATTTAAACAAATACGAGATAAGTAAATAAATATGAAACTGGTTGTTAGGCTATTTTGCCCATGATTTTGAAAATAGGCATCCTTCTATGATTAATCTTCTATAACCAAACCGTGTTAGTGGCCGTTCTTCCGACTTGATTACGATCCAAATTACGAAATATAATGTGCATATCTTTAAAATCATGACAAATACACAGACGTTCTCCTGGAGACTACAGCGGAGCCTGAATACCAGTGTGCGGGATCGCCGTACCGAGTGCAGCGAGCCGCAGCCAACGTGCGCGAGCGCAGACGGATGCTGAGGTCCGGACCCAATGGGTATCACTCTTGTTGCTTACAAATCACAAACCAAATTATTATTGCAAGATAAAGTTATGACAAGGTGATGCATGATGAGTAGAAAAATCATTTACTAACAGATCATATATTAAATGAACCGAAAGCTACTCGTAGTTGTAAAATTACCCTATTATTTGTTACGCTTTTTCGAAAAGTCGATCTATCCCTAAACTTAGTCATAGGGATCCGAAGCAAGTTCATAAATTAAATAAAAGATAGTAAAATATTGTACCCAATACACAGTTTTTTGAGATTATATTTTCTTCACGTCACTTCAAGTCTTACGGGATTATTTTTTAAATACGAGGTCTGTTTAAAAAGTAACTGAACTTCTAAAGTGTGCAACAATCAAATACTTATGTATAGTATCGTAGCTTTGTGCGGTTGCTAAAGCTGTATTTTTAATACTTTTCCACAAAAACTGCTCTTTACGCATTGTCGATATCTGAATTGTTCCCAGAGTTATTACGCTTTTATTAGCTTCACCTGTATGCGTGTGTTTGTTTGTAACCGACACCTTTGGACTTGATTTTGACCCACTTCAAACGGTCAGATTTCATTCAAACTTTGTAGACTTATCGAGGACCGATGACAATACAATAATTTCAAGCGTGTTTTTTAGTTTTTTAAACTTTAATTATTGAATGCAACATTAGAATGCAAAGAGTTTCAGCGTTCATGCTATAACGTGAAATTTTACGTGAAACTGAAAACAACCGGTACAGAAATATTTTAACACTTTAACTTCCAAAAGCAAAAATTTTACGGAGATTATTTTATTACTGTGTATTTGACACAGCATTACAAAATGGTTTTGCTGATTCAAAAATAGTCTTCGATCATTTGAAAATTATTATATCAGAAAATCTGCAAAAGAGCCTATTTCAGGCACATATTTATAGCAACTTTCGTATATTTGCTTTATATTTTTAGCCCCCGAGCCAAAGAGTCGGGTGTTATAATTTTGATGTGTGTATACCTATGTATGTAAGTATATTATCTGCGTGTCTGTCTGTGGCATCGTATAGCTCTCAAACTAGCAAGATGGACCGATTTAGACCTAATTTTTTTGTATGAAAGAGGGTTCCATCTAGAGAGTTCTTAACTAGATCGCTTAATTTCAATGAGTAGCAATCGCGAAAACCTTAGAAAACATTCGTTCTTAGTTGTGTTTCATCAAAATTGGTTCAGTCTATTTTTTTGTCGGAGTTTTTGAGTTTAAAATGTATACTTGTTAATTTAATAACGTACAATTATGACCAAACGTTTTTTCAACCGGCTTCAAAAAAGGAGGAGTTTCTCAATTCGATTGTATTTTTTTATGTTTATATTATAATTTCGACTGGATGAACCGATTTTGATGATTCTTTTTTTATTTGAAAGCTGGTGCTTCCCGTGTGGTCCCATTTCAATTTGGTCTGATCCGGTCAGTACTGACAATGGCATCCATGATAAGTCGGTTGCTTCAGTTTCTTAAACTATAATTATTTGTAAAATAAATAACTTGCGCAATAATGCTAAAACGTGTGCGTTATGTTGTGATTTTAGCAGTATAAACTCGGCGTTCGAC
Source organism: Lycia hirtaria (assembly GCA_947563715.1). NCBI lineage: Eukaryota > Metazoa > Arthropoda > Insecta > Lepidoptera > Geometridae > Lycia > Lycia hirtaria. The sequence continues at coordinate 10,800,257 of OX387386.1, forward strand.
GAACTGAGAGTGCACGTCCCAACGTTTCCCTACGAGAAGCGACTCAGCAAAATCGATACTCTCCGACTTGCCATTGCGTACATTGCACTGCTTAGAGAGGTAACTACGTCGATATCTTTTATTAATATTATTTATTATTATCAGCCTGATATGTCGCACTGCTGGGCAAAGGCCTCCCTATCCTCCTTCCACTCTTCACGTTGATATCTTACATATAAATTTATGTCCTAAAGAAGAAATAATAACCATGAATAGAAATGCTAACTTATGTGGTTCATTGATACAAAGCTGATGAAATGTTTATGACAATGTTTAGGTTGGTCGTCTAATTTATTCTTTAGGTATACGAAATTAGGCTCGCCTGGTGTTAAGTGACAGTTACGATCTACGATGTAGCACGCTTGCCTAAAAGGAACTTATTCACTTACGAAAGAAAACACCTTGATTAAGTATATCTATTCGGAAACATCCATTCAAGGCCTCAATGCTGCTATTTGAACTATCACTCGTTCGCCACTCGCTGATACGATTTACTTAGCGACTATTGTGATAAGTAAATCACTAGTCTACTGTTACCTATAAGCTAACAATTTGTCAAAATAGTCACTGAATCTTATCATCTACGATACTATTTATTTATTATTCTTCGCCTTTCTTTTTTGCTAATTGCAATATTTTCTTAGGTGTTAGATGCCGATTATGACCCTCTGACATACGTTGAAAAATGTCTGCGAGGAGAAATTAAAGCTGACCGAGCGCACTGGAATACTAGTGGTAAGTACTCAATGCTGGCAATATTACGGGCATGTTGCTCATACTTTCAACAAGTACCGTCACACCGTAGCTTAACATCAGGCGAGTTGGTGTTCACTCGTAAATCTATCTTGTATAAAAAAAAGTTAATTTAAAAGGAGCAATGTCAATTCGGTCAGTTTGAAATAATGTCCACACCAACTTGACTAGATGATACGCTCTCATGAGCTGAGCCAGCACCGCGCTACAGTTAATTATGGTGATAGAGATATTCAGTAGGTAGATATGAGCAAGATCCATACTTACACAAGACAATTGTGCAAAATCATAAGAGTTACCTGGAAGAAATCGCTTCTAGCGATGTTGCGTCCCAAATGACGACAATAAACCAGTTATCTTCTACCGACTTGCGTGTGGATAAATACTTAGGTACCTACTTTGTAACGCATATTTTCATAGATGATTCAACTGGTTGATATTTCCTTTGCAGATTTAACTGCCCGTTTATCCTGGATCAACTGGGAGAATTTGGGTGTAAATCCGCAACGGCGCAGCGTGCTGACGTCACTGGCACTTAGCTCAGACAACCTCCAGTATACACACAACTAATCCCCGATATTACCATGGCTACTTCTCACGCGATTCCAACTACCAAGATATAATGATTCTCGAAAAGACGCCGCGGTCGACGAAATTCACAACTATATAACATAGACAATGTATAAGTATATTGCATAAAAATTGGGAAACGTGTGAAAAGAAAAGCGCACGCGTGTGTTATCACATATTTTGTTCTATATTCACTTTTCGATTCACATATGGCCAGTATGATTGGCAAGTCAAGTCATAGTCATAGTCAAGAGCGCACGCGTGTGTTATCACATATTTTGTTCTATATTCACTTTTCGATTCACATACGGCCAGTATGATTGGCAAGTTACCTATGTCATTAACAAAACAGAGAACTGCATAAGCAATATGTTCAGCTTGACAATGTCCCTGACTTGTGTTGGGGGAAGAACAGGTGAAACAAAAAAAATAGACACAATTCATATACCTATAGATAAATGTTCACAACGGTAAATTGCGCTTTTTAAATTGACTGCAAAAATGGAAGAGGTTTGCAATTCATCGTAACGTAGTTATTTCACTCAAGCATGCAAGTGCATATTTCTCATGTTTGTCTTAAATTATCGCAACTCTTCTCACTTCAAGTGTGAACTTTTAGTATTGTATGTTTTTCCTACTGTTTAACTACATAATAGTAACTAATATGACTATTTTAATTAACATATAGGTAAATCTGCATTTAGAAACGCTAGAAATCTATTAAAAAGTATTAGATGCAAGTATACAAAGTATATTAAGTATACCTATAACTTGCAATATGTAATATGATATCTATCGAATGTAAAAGAACATTAACAGAATGGCTCAAAAATCTGACTTATCATGAAACCGAAAATTGCTTTAAATTCTACAATAACATGCTATCATTGTTAAATTCATTTTTATTTTATTATTTGACAACTAAATTAAATTAATCTAAAGTCTTATATCAAATATATTTTAACCGTGTATAGTTTTAGCAGTCCAAAAGTGAACTTCTTATGGCTGAGATGATAATGATGATGATTTTATTTTTATGTATTACAAAATTAAATCTAAATTATAAATTAAAAATAAGTAAATAATTTAAATCCGTATATCAGAAACTTAATACTATAAGTAAAGTTGTCATCATAACTTATTATTCCAAAATGAAAATGGCAAGGTGATGAAAGTTGTAAAATTAGAAATTGGAAAAAGCTGTTATTTTTAATATAGGTATGTATTATTTCAGCAATGATCCCTTAGAAACAGTAGTTCACTCTTATGGGTAGATTAATACATTAAAGTCTGACACATCGCAGCATGTTCTTATATGTAAAGACATTTTTTATTAAGTGACAGTGTTATAAGAACGTTGATAATAATATTCCTTTAAGAACAATATTAAGTATTAGAAAGGTGCAATATGATAGATTATTAGATAATATTGTAATATATTGTATGTTTAACGATTAACAATTAGGTACTACTATGTAATATGTATTTTTATTAGCTTTTCTTTAATGATTCCGCGAATTTGTCGCGATTTTCAGTCATTGAAATTTAAAAACTTTCAACATATTTATCGCGTAAGTAGGTATATTTTACATGATTTTATAGGTAATGTTAGAAGTTACTTAGATATATATAAGTACATATATAAAAACACATATAATGATAATGATACCTACAATCTTGGATTTTTCAAGGCTAGAGTGAATAGATATCTTCTAGATCGACAAGCTCCATCGTCAGCCACACCGCCGCTTAACATCAGGCGAGCTGGTGGTCAATCGTAGATCCATCTTGTATAAAAAAAATCGGATGGAATATCAAGGAACAGTAAATGAAGTCTCCGTTTAAATGTCACGGAACAAACCGTAGGGGAAGGTTCGCTAAAGTGGCCCAGGCGGGTAAAGTGGTCACCGTCGTTTTTATGACCAACCAACTACCGCCATCTTTCAACGGCATGTGTAAATAATTCATTGTCCGACGTCATTAGTGCTCCAGTAAACACGGACACGCTTGCTTCACGTGTTAAATTTTTATTGCAAAAAAAGTGATTTTTGTGGTCTGTGATCTAAGGTAAGTGGTTTAAACATTGTGATAAGTTACTGTATTGAACAAAAGTTATAAATAATGTAATATTTTAACGGTTAATTCTCTATTATGGACTTGTTATTTCACGGCAAACGCGGACAATATAACCTCATTTGACTTTTGAGCCATTTTTTTTTCGTCGCTTTGCTGTTTCGGGTAAAGTGGCCTACTCAGTAGTTAGGTAAAGTGACCTAGTAGGCCACTTTACCCTTCTCAATTGTAATTTTTCCAATAAATTTTAATGTTTATTATTGTTTTAGATAAGTATGCCAAGTACATACAAACGGAAGACACAGCAACAGACATGGAACTCGGAATCAATGGAAAAAGCTATAAGAGCTGTAAGAAACGAAGAAATGGGCTACCTCAAGGCTAGCAAAGAATTCGAAGTTCCTCGATCGACGCTCAAAAGACGTGTAAAAGGAATAAATAAAGAAGCTGTTGAAAATAAAAAACTATTGGGGTCTTGCCGTCCAACTTTTAGTCCGGAGCAAGAACAAGAATTGGTGCATCACATTTTAGAAATGGAAAAGCGATTTTACGGATTAACTTTACAAGATGTACGGAGACTGGCTTATCAGTTGGCTGAACGCAATAATATAGAACACAAGTTTAATAAAGAAACTGAAATGGCTGGAAAAGCATGGACTTCTGCTTTTAGAAAACGTCATCCGGAACTGACACTAAGAAGCCCTGAAGCAACCTCACTTGCTCGAGCACAGGGCTTTAATAAAGTAAGTGTCACAAAATTTTTTGACCTTCTAGAAGAGGTTAGGTCTAAAACAAGCTACCCACCTCATCGTATTTTCAATGTTGATGAGACTGGCTTTACGACAGTGCAGAGTAAGAGCTCTAAAATATTGGCGCAAAAGGGAAAGAAGCAGGTTGGCGCTATCACCTCAGCAGAGCGAGGTATATTAAGCACTGTTGTAATTTGTATGGCAGCTGGTGGAAACTACATTCCCCCTTTTATTATTTTTCCCCGGAAAAGAATGAAGGTGGAACTTCAAGATGGGGCACCACCAGGTACAGGATTTGCTTGTCATTCATCAGGGTGGATGCAGTTGGACATTTTTACAAAATGGTTTGAACATTTCCTCAAATTCGCCAAGCCAACTGAAGATGATCCAGCTCTCCTTATTCTTGATGGGCATAATACGCACACCAAAAATTTGGATTTTATTGACTTGGCAAGAAAAAATCACACCACTGTCTTGTGTTTGCCGCCACACTGCAGTCACAGGCTTCAACCACTAGATGTGTCTTTCATGGGGCCTGTGAACAAATACTACATCCGCGCAGTTGAGAAGTATCTTCGCAATAACCCAGGAAGAGCAATAACTGTCTTCCAATTCAGCAAACTCTTTGGCGAAGCTTACAGTGAGGCAGCCCAACAGTCTATTGCAGTCAATGGTTTTCGTAAATGTGGAATAGAGCCAATAGATCGCCACGTCTTTAAAGATCATGACTTTTTGGCTGCAGACACAACAGATGTGGTTCTTGCTGAACCGGAAACACAACAGAATGAGGCCAACGAAGAAAATGAGACACCTGATAGACGAGCAGAAACAACAGATGTGGTCCTGGCTGAAACGGAAACACAACAGTATGATGCCAGCAAAGAGGATGAGACACTTGATAGAGGAGAGTCTTCATCAATTCTACAGGATACCCAAGAGGAAACACTAGCAATGACACCACCAATGTTAGATACGCAAGCAAGCACATTAATGTCGCCATTATTAGATTGGCAACCGGGCACATTAACCTCACCAATTTTAGCTCCACAACCAAGCACATCTTTCGCAGTAACGCCTAAAGACTTGTTTCCGATTCCCAAAGCATTGCATAGAACAAAAAAAGTTAACAGAAAGAGGGGTTGCACAGCAATTTTAACTAGCAGTCCGTATAAAAATGAGTTAGAAGAAGAAAAAACACAACAGAAACAGAAGAAGGCGCCAAAAAGAGTTTCTAAACTTGCTATTGTTTCAAAAAAAAGTGCTAAGAAATCTAAAATTAAGAAATGCGCCCAAACTAATGACGATGATGAGGATGACGACTCTGAATGTTTTTACTGCGGCGAAACTTGGTCCAAGTCAAAACATGATGATGGCTGGATACGGTGTTCTGTCTGCAAAAGGTGGGCCCATGAAGCATGCTCGGGCTGTGATGACTTAGACAACGACTTTCTTTGTGAATTTTGTTCCTAAAATATTTCTTTTTGAGATAAGTTGACACCAAAGTTAATAGTTAAGAAAATTTGAGTTCCTTTGTCTTCTTGTCGTCTCTTGTATTATTTCCTAATAAAACTTGAATAAATATTACAAAAAGTGTATTTTATTGAGACTATGCCACTTTACCCGCTTCGTAGATTTATGTAGGCCACTTTACCTACCCTAGGTAGGTAAAGTGGTCAATTTCCCATTTTGGTTCAAACTTATAAAATAGTAATTTATTCTTTGCTTTATGTGAAAATAACAACGTGATATCAAAACTACATTAACTTGAGAGTATAAATTGATAATATAAGATAAAATTATATTAATCTATATTTAAGTGGCAGTCATTCAAAGCTTAGGGTGGCCACTTTACCCGACCTTCCCCTACTAAGTAATACTTTTTTATATAAATGACATATGAATAATAAGTTTCCGGGAGTCTGGTCGAGAGACCGTCTGACTTGCAATCCGCAGGTCCTGGGTTCGAATCCCGCTGCACGCACCTCTGTCTTTTCGGATTTATGTGCGTATTGTTGATTGCCGCCAACTTAAAACGGTGAAGGAAAACATCGTGAGGAAACCTACAAGTCTGAGAGTTCTCAATGATCTTAACGATGTGTGAAGTCTGCCAACCCGCACATGGCTAGCGTGGTAGCCTTACCCTTCTCACACTGAGATGGCCCGCGCCCAGCAGTGGGACAGTTTGTACAAACAGGGCTGATTAAAAAAAAATATATGAATAGGCACGTGGTGTAAGATCATTTCGTGAGACATGATTCTACTAAAGCTAATTCCCGTGAGAAGAATTATTCCGCATAGGGAGCCGCGCGACCTCACAGATTCCTTAGAACCGGGAAGGGAAAATATTATGCCTATGCTAGTAGTAAGATCTTCGAAAATTTATCAAAGATATATATATATATCCCTTATGTCCTAATACTCTTTTTGTAAATTCTCTAGCTCGAAGTGCTATACGTAGACTTAGTTCATTGGTGTTGTTAATAGTACCTAGAGTTAAAATAAATACTTAAGAAACTTGTTTTATGTTTTACTTGTTTAACTATTTATTTGTATTATTTTAAAAGCGATTGCCCGTGTATTTTCCGTATCCGCCTACCGAAAATTTACTATCTACATCATCAGGTATCAGTGATCAAGGAAAGTAGGTAAGTATAACATTAACTTGTCACGACTCCAACCACACCATGGATAACCTACAAATTCTACTGGATAGCACACCTGTAGGGCATTCAGAACTCATTCGGATTCGGAATCTATATCTCCATCTCTGTCATTTCCATAGAGAATGACAGGGACGGAGATATAGATTCCGAATGAGTTCTGAATACCCCTACAGGAGCCATGCACATCATTGGGAGGAATATGAACGGATGGCACAACAGTTAGAGCGAGGCTCAACCTATCAAAAGAGGTAAACAAATATATGATCTTATTACCCAACACGATATCATTATTGTAAATCAAGGAAAAAGATACACACAGCTAACCACCATCGAGACAGGGGTCAGGAAATCCACCATGGACCTAACCATCTACAGCAATCACAGAAACAAACATCAGAAATTGGAAACTTGAGGACGCAATCTGCCCATCGTCTGACCATACTACGATCACCTTCAACTTAATAGAACTCACCGAAGTCACCAACTCAGCATTGAACAAGTGGTGCATACAACATAAGCTGAAATTTGGTGCGGAGAAAACACAAATGGTGGCATTCACCAACAAATCAATGTAGAATCGGTATGAACCACAGTCCATTAAAGGTACAGAACCAAATGAAATACCTAGGCATTATACTAGATAATGAACAAATATTTAATAAACACACGTTATTATCATCATCATCATCACAGCCACAAGAAGTCCTATGGGTCCTAAGAGGCCTATGTCCACTGCTGGACATAGGCCTCCCCCATGGATTTCCAGAAAGACCGGTTGGAAGCGGCGTGCATCCAGCGTCTTCCTGTTCCACGAACGTGCGTGTTCCTGTTCTTGTGTTGTTCCCTGGGTTTCCACGCGTTAGGTATATATTTTGGAAAAGGCCAAGAAATTATGCTTGCTATCTTCGTAAAACCTACTTGAGGCTTAACACCACAAAATATCAAATCATTTTACGTACTCCATCTATTTTTTTGAGCTCAGTACTTATGACTTAAGTTAATGATAGTGACCTGGCACCGATCTCAAAAAATAGTTGGGATATGTACAGACCTAATTCGGTAGACATAGTTTTGATTGAAGTCAGTCATTTTTTTAAAATTACTTTTACGTTTAAAGAGTAAATTCCAATCAACGAATTGAAGTATCAATTCGTCTTGTCCCATCAAGTCCCATGACACTTCAAAAAACGCATTAGAATATAATACGCGAGAGTGTTTTTGAGTAAGTTATATGTATGTTCATGTTATCGGTGGATCCTTAGCACTTTTGCGCCCCAGAAGAACACCAGTGCTGCTTGTTAACGTGAATTTTGCTTTTATGAGCGTTGCGAACACAAATCACGCGCTCAAGCATATTTTTTACAATGAACTACGCCTGCGTCTGACCACAATCTCACCTGACGGGAAGTGAAGATTAATGTAGGAAGTATTCATGTTCTCGGTGAGTATGATACATTAACCTATGCTATCGCAAGTATCTTCCGTTGTGTTGATTAATTGATCAAAAAGATTTGAGCATACTATATATGCTGGGTACAGATGAAATGTATAGTTCCCGTCACCTAAAAAGAACGCTGACCTTGAACCTGCGCATTGAGCGTTTTAGCGGTCAAAATGGTGGATTACAGGGGAGGCGACGGGGGAACGCTCAGCCGACCGCACGCTATTGGTTCGTCACTAGATCCTCGCTTCCCGCGCCGGGATTTTGCTTCGTTTGCTCTCAAAGTATAGTCGCACACACAACTTACTTTGCACGACGATGGTTTTACATAGGAAGGAAAGAAAAATGATTTAGTGTTTATTGTTTTACGAAGAAAGCTGCTTAACAAGAAGCAGGTAGTAATTTAAGGCAATATATTAAACGGACTGCATTTCGCGTTCCTCATCATTTTCCGATTATTTTTTTCTCGGAAAGTATTGGTATTCGACGCGAAAGACTTTAATTTATTTTATTTTACATGGAAAACTAACAGCTACTAAATGAAAATGATTAAATTAATAAATAAGCTTTACACGAAGCTTACCTAGGAAAAGACCTATCTTTGAAAAAATATGAAGTCTCAACTCGATTGGTTCAAAACTAAAGTCATATCGTAAATTTTCTTGCTAAACTATTTAATATTTTAAGATCGAAACAAAAAATAATCCTCATCTAAATATCTATTTTTAAATTCCTGCTTATTCCAAAGTACTCAGTAGCTAGAAATGTGCCTGTTGTTACACTGAAATTATAAAACAATAGACTAGTACCTACCAAGAGGCTAAAACTTTAGGACGTGATTGTACACATGCGCAGACACATCCCCTCCACTGCCGCTCAGCGTTCTTTTTACGTGACAGGAACTATAACATGCAACACGCAATGAAAGAATTTACCGTCCACATTAGTGCAATTTATTATTAAAATATAACAAAATTCCCATAGTGTGGGCTTGATGAAGAACCATACAATTAATCAGTCTTTAAAACCCGGGTTATATTATCAATAATGAAGCACTGTCGATCGCCAGAGCGGTCAATTGGTTGACAACCAATCTGACTCTGACGATCAACTCTACTAATCAGTCCGTTATCTACGTATGCTCAACAGACTGACGCTCCATTCGCGCGCACGCCGAGAACAGATGGGAGTAAATGACAGGTAGAGAACAGGTTCAGTTCGCGCGCTGCGTCCACACTAATCGAATGATCATTTTATGTTTCATTGCATGTTTCATTTCACCAGTCTGTACCCAGCCTAATAATAATAATAACGAAAACTTGAATAAATCATTTTACGTTCCAGTTTTCATCAATTTAATTATTAATTATCTTATAATACATACTACTCTATACATTTAATTAAACAGTTTACTTAAAATAATAACAATCAGTTCATCTACTAAACCAATACTTAAATACAGTATTAATCATGTACTCTTACATTGTAAGAATTATTATGATAAAAATAATTTATTTTTTACGATATCCTAGAACGATCTATGTTTTAACCGACTTCAAAAAGAAGGAAAGAAGGATGATAACCTCCTTCTTTCCTTTCGGCTGTATTTTTTTTTTTCATTTAAAAAAAGACTCCAATTGGTTCCATCAAAATCGGTTCAGTAGTTTGGTTCGGCCATTCTGAAGTCTGTTTTTCAGTTTATATAACTATGTCGTCATCAGTGTCATGTCCATGACACATACGAGACGAAACGAGTTGAGCGCCAGACTACTGTCTGAGAAGTAGCTTATACCTATGGAAACATCACAGCATAAGAGTGACTAGGTTGACGCGTTCAAGGCCAATCCTCAGCCGTTAAATTATGCACTGTATGGAAAGAGACCCCATTACCGGCCGGCACATGTGCTGAAGGTAATAGCACATGTCTCACAAAAGTCCTTCCCTGTGTCACTCCGAGGAACAACTTCCAATTTTTTTTACGTCCAAAATTGTACGGGTTCCTAAAGTTTTTGTCTACTTTACGAAGTTTCGCATTGGTGTGCGATTCGACACTCGTTTCACCCCTGCCAATATTCTTGCCGTGCATGATGGTAAGAGTGCCGAGTGCGAACATAACGGCAACGCAAGTGATCGCCACGAGCATGACCGCTTTGCGTTTCCAGGGGTGAGCGGCGACTCTTTGCGCTTCCGTAACAGGCGGCAAAGGCAAGTGGTGTTCTCTGGGTGAGTTCCATCCGTCGTATTCTGCAAACTCTTTTACGGGGATGATGGCGCCACTCTGATTGATCCGGACCGGATGCCCAATTAGATCAGGGTCATTATTAGGGAGCAGTCCACCTAAAAATAAACGGACAATTAATATTACTCATTCATTTCTCACCATTAGTTTACTTATGAGTGGGTCAGGTTAGGAAGTAAATATAAATACGAGTACATTAGACCCTTGACTCGCCTGATGGAATTGGACGAAGAAGTACGTCTGTGCGATGAGCATGGATGTTTGTTCTGTGTCTGGGTGTTTCTATGTATCATATGTATATTCCGGAAAGTTTCCGGCAGCCTAGTGGTGAGACCGTCTGACTAGCGATCCGCAGGTCCTGGGTTCGAATTCCACGGCACGCACCTCTGTCTTTTCGAAGTTATGTGCGCATTGTTGATTGCCGCCAACTTCAAACGGTGAAGGAAAACATCGTGAGGAAACCTACATGTCTGAGAGTTCTCAATGATCTTGAAGATGTGTGAAGTCTGTCAACCCGCACTTGGCCAGCGTGGCAGACTATGGCCTAACCCTTCTCACAATGAGAAGATGGCCCGTTCCCAGCAGTGGGACAGCTTGTACAAACAGGGCTGATAAAAAAAAATGTTTATATTTACAAAAAAAAAGTATATATGTATTCTATCAGCCATCTAGTTCCATAGTACAAGCTTTGCTTAGTTTGGGCTAGATGGTGGTGTGTGAAATGTGCACAAATATTTATTATTTATTTATTTATATAAATACTGGAACATGATGACAGATATTGGTCATATAAGTTCAGTTTTTGCAGTCAACTTATGTTTGTATGTGGGTATGTATGTATCTTTATATATGACAATCTTCAGCCTAAACGGCTTGACCGATTTTGATGTGCGAGGTGTCATTAGATTCGTCTTCGCTTTCAGAGTGTCATAGGCTTTATTTTTTTAAATAAAAAACGTGTTTATACGTAACCTCTAACGAACTATTTTGTAATAAACAAGTGATTTTACTAGGATTATTCTAAATAGTTTTATAATCTTTTACGGCGACTTTGCGCATACTTTTTCACAAAAAAACGTACACAACAGGGTATCAAGCGTAACGAAATCGTAAATTAAAAAGCTGCAAAAGCTTTTCCGCAGTCGGGTATTTTGTTTTTCTTTTAATATACATACTTGTTACGCGATGGGAACTATAATACATGTGTGAGTGAGATCTAAACACAAAAAAGTAACTAATTTAAAAAAGTGCTTTTCTTCTCTATAAGATTTTTGTGAACAATAGAAGAATCTTCTAGTGAGTCTAGGCCCTAATTGCGAATAGTCTCCACAACGCCTAAGTATCTTACCTGTATCATTGAGCCAAAGCACCGAATACCCGAGATCCAAACCAGCAATTATAAGAAAAGTAACTCCTGCTAACATGTACGCCATGTATAGGTAGAAATACCTGAAAAAAATATGAAAAAAGAAATATCAGAACAAGTTAACCAAAACACATCTAACATCATACAATCACGCCTTTTCCCTTCGAAGTGGGCAGAAATCATAATCCTTCCATTGACGATCCTGACATATCTCACACTTCTTTTTAGGGATCCGAAGTAACTACGAGAACCTCTTATAATTTCGCCATGTCCGTCTGTATGTCTGTGTGTCTGTCCGTATGTCACAGCCATTTAAATTAGATACTATAGGTCCTACAAAAATGAAATTTGGCATATAGGTAGATTTGTTTCGTAAACCGCTACAGAATGCTGTAGTATAATTATATAAAAAATTAAAAATAGGAGTAGGTATCCCTCCAAAGAAAAAAAAAAGGTGTTTGCGTTCCTAAACTATTTGACCTAGAAATTCAAAATTAAACCATGAGTAGACCAGACCATATCAAATGCCTTTAATGAAAATTGTTTTGAACATTCTTTGATTAGAACTTTTTGAGATATGTACGAGTATATCGATAAATATGTAAAGTAAAAGGTCATTGACCTTTTTTTAAAGTAGTCTATTTAAGCATAACTGTCTATATTTTCAACCGACTTCCAAAAAGGAGGAGGTTATCAATTCGACTGTTTTTTTAAATTTTTTTTTAATGTTTGTTACCTCATAACTTTCGACTGGGTGAACCGATTTTGATGATTATTTTATTTTATTTGAAAGCTGGTGCTTCCCGTGTGGTCCCATTTCAATTTGGTCCAGTTCTGACAATGGCATCCATGAGAAGTCGGTTGCTTCAGTATTTTTTTACTATAATTATATTTAAACTAAAGGATTCCTTTCGATGAACGAAGTTGATTATGTCATAAAGCTATTGCGCAAGCTTTATGACATAAGCCACTTCTCATTCCAATACAACATAAGAATATCGGCACTCCACCACCCATTTCTCATTGAAATGCCAAAAACCCGTACTCAGCGATTTCGGTCTACGTTTTTGAACACATTGATTGCACAGAAATGGAACTACCTGTCGCCTTCTGTTTTCTGAGAACTGCAATAGTTAAGTTAGTTACTACGATATGTATAAAAATGTCTCAAGTACAACATAAGATTCGGTACAAACAGATCGGAAGCTGCAACTGTCTGCCAACCCGCACTTGGCCAGCGTGGCAGAATATGGCCTAACCCTTCTCACAATGAGAAGATGGCCCGTTCCCAGCAGTGGGACAGTTTGTACAAACAGGGCTGATAAAAAAAAAGAACGGAAGCTAATAATTTGAGAAGAGGTGAGAAAATATGAGCCCCAGTACAATTTATTTAAATGATCATAAGCCCCCATGAGAGCATGAGAGCATGAGAGTCATGAGATGGACAGACGACCTCATACAAGTGGCGGGAAGACGCTGGATGCAAGCCGCTTCCAATCGGTCTTTTTGGAAATCCATGGGGGAGGCCTATGTCCAACAGTGGACTTCTTATGGCTGAGATGATGATGATGATGATGATCATAAGCCCCGACCCAAAAAGAGAGGTGTTATAAGTTAGACGTGTGTGTACATATCTGTATATCTGTGTCTGTCTGTGGCATCGTAGCTCTCAAACGTATGGACGGATTTTGATCTAGTTTTTTTAGGGTTCCGTACCTCAATAGGAAAAAACGGAACCCTTATAGGATCACTTTGTTGTCCGTCTGTCCGTCCGTCCGGGTGTCAAGACCTTTATCTCGGGAACGTGTGAAGATATCGAGTTGAAATTAAAACCATATACGCAGATCCATAGTATCTTGCTGCAGAAAGAAAAATAAAATTTCTCAGTTTTCGTAAAAAAAAGTTACAGCCGAATATAAAAAATATATGATTTCCCCCTTTTATTTAGTTTGTACGGAACCCTCGGTGGGCGAGTCTGACTCGCACTTGTCCGGTTTTTTTTTTGTTTGTTTAAAAGAGGATTCCATCTAGTGTTCTTAGCTATATTTCATCCAAAAAAATTGTCGGGTGTTTTTGAGTTTTCTAAACGTATACTTGTTAAGATGAATTCTAATAAACCACTTGAAATTAATTCAAATTGAATTATTTTAATTGAGTGTTCTGTTATTATTATTCCAAAAGAAATAAACATAACAAAGATTGACGTAGTCTATAATTACTAATATTAAAATTGTACTAGTGAGTAAAGTCAACGTACCAAGTTTAATTAAGTAACGTGTATTAGCGGTAAAACAAACCTGGCGTTAAAGTAACCGACGCAGTTGTTAAGCCACGGGCAGTGGTGGTCCATTGCGAGCACGCAGCGGTCGCAAACAGAGCAGTGATGTGTCCGTTGGGGTTTCGGCGATATACACTTGCGACAGATACTGGCCACCTCCATCATTTGGATACCCTGACAATACAAATACGTTGTTTTGACTTTATCTCAGTTAAGGTGGTACGACATGCCTGCGGCGGGATTTCAGATTTCAATCAGTCTTTTGTTCTTGTAGCCAAGTCGTACCTGACATGGCTACCAGAACAAATTGTTATTGATCATAATGTGTCAAGTCATTTTGACTCTTAATCACAGTATAGTAGACGACGCATACGACGTCATTTATATGAAAACCAAATATGAAATAAAAATATGAAAAATATAAAAAATGAAATGCCAAAAATCCGTACTCAGCGATATCGATCCACATTCCTGTTGCGTACTGCACAAGAATGGAATTCGTTGCCGCAATCTCTGTTTCCTGAGACCTACAATCTTGGAATTTTCAGGCTAGAGTGAATAGATATCTTCAAGATCGACGAGCTCCATCCTCGGCCTCACCGTCGCTTAACATCATGCGAGTTGGTGGTCAATCGTAGATCTATAGTGTATAAAAAAAAACATAACAATATGTGACCTATCCTAAACCTTAATATGTGTATACAGCATCTTTTATAAATACTTTTAACACATACCGGTGGTGGATGTCCAGGCGATGTTATGACCCCCATATAGTAATGAAACAATATATTTAACAAGAGCCAGTTGCCAAGCAATACAAGAAACACTGTAGTGCCAGGAGAACGTTCCCACCAGTATGGCAGGCCAACCCAGTAAGCTATTGACACAACCATTGCTGTCAACACTGTCACACAAAACACGAACACCTGAAAACATAAAAAAGTATAGTAAATAATAATAAATGCAAACAATTAAATTAACATGCAGGAATTTGATTTTTTATTATTATGTATAAATGTTTTAACTGGACACTGGCCTCTGCACTAAGATTCCCTGTATTGCAGAGACCAGGGACACCTGTGACTGTAAGAAATATCATGGCTTTACGTGTTGATGCATATATTTTAAACTTTATATAAAACGGAGGTACAAAAATAATAAGATAAAATATATATTAAACACCATTTAAATATAACTTACTTAAATATTACTTGGGCTTTATTAGGCACTATTTTGTACAATAAATATTTCACAAGTCTACCGGTAAAGAATGAAGTATAGGTATAGGTTGACAGTTTGAGGAAGTTGTGATGCAGGTGCGCGCGCGATATTACGCCCTCACTGGCCACTCAGAAAAATCTTTGCCAGAAGCCCATTTAAAACGACCATTTTGACTCTATAACGAACCTTGTTGTCTAAACGGAATTGACCTGAAAGGCGCTTTTTAGAGTTCCGTAGTAAACAAGGTATAGTATCCTTATAGTTTCGCCATTTCGACGGTCTGACTGTCCACGGCTTTGCTCAGACTATTAATTAGTACTAGAAAGTCTTGGCTTGGTACGGACATACTCGTACATACATATTAATCAAGCCGAAATAATTATAGAAAAAATCTTAACAAAAAAATATTGGGGTACCTTCACTACACTTAAATTGTCGATGAATTATTTTTTCTCATCAACCCCATTGTATGGGGTAATGTTGAATAGGTAATCAAAAAAACATTGGCGGTGTGCAAAAACCTTATACAGAAATACGTTAAAACTTACACAGAAATAACTTTTTAAAAAAGTTCACATAAATAATATGCAACTATGGAACCCTACATAGCGCGTAGCACGACACGCACTTTGTCGTTTATTCGCTTTTAGTGCATGGACGTGCAAAAGGTTTTTGCGATCCTCCTTATCTCATCACAAAGACACAGACACAAAGATAGTTTGTGGGGTTCTGTATGATAATATCCGATGCATTTTTGAAGGGCGCATTTTATTTTTTATAATTAAAGAGCTCTAAATATTTTACAGATGTATCTGTGACGACGATGTAGCAGACACATCTTAATTTCTTTCATCACATTACGAAAAATAACAAAGGTAAAAAAACTAAATTGAGGTAATTATTTAGGGTTCTGAAAGCCTTCTTTAATTCATTATATGAGATGTAATTCATTATGTTACATGTCATAAAGAAATGTAAAAAATGGCTGATTGGCATTCATTGATGTTTATAACATATTTATGTAGAGAATGTGAATTGTGTGAAAAAAAAAAAAAAAAAAAAAAAAAAAAAATGTATGTATTTTTTATATTATATTAAATTTGGCTATTAAGTTGGTAGATGGTAAGTTGAGCATGATGATGTAGAATAAACTTAATTCTAACCTTGAAATGTGTAGATTGTAGTTAGCAGGAAACAAGGGAATTTGAAGGAGGTCCAGTATTAGCATAGTGCACTTAATAAATATATAAAGTTTTTAGCAGTTCCACCAAAAACTAAACATATAACATAGTGAGCTGCTCTGCTTCTCCTGTACTAGAAGGGAGGATGGGAGAAGGTTATCTAGCTAAAGCAAATTATGAGAAGACAGACATTAGAGACATTAGACACACATTAGACATTAGAGTGAATGGAAATAAAACAAAGAAATATAACATCAAGAACCTTTTCTCTGAAGTTTGCAAATATCATAGTTATTTAAATGAACTTGGCTACCTAGCCAGACAGTTAAAAGTTTATTTAATTTCTAATAATGGGCTTTACTTAGCTGTTTTCTATGATGCTCAATCTATTGTTCAGTCACAGATCAGTAAAATTTAATAACAGTTATCTATAAATGCAGCTTGGTCAGTTTTGGACCATTTTAATGGGACAAGAATATTTGAAGTTTTATTTCCATTTAAGATCTATTCAGATAGGCTAATTAGGTACTAACCTTTCCTAAATATTTAGCAAAATTGTCCACAAACCAATATAAAGGTTCCAATAAGAAGTCAATAGCATAATTATAACTCATATGTTCATTATATGTGAGGCAGCAGATTGTAAATGTGAACCGAGATAGAGCTAAATTTATTTTCAATCTGAAAAAAAAACAACAACTTTAGTACTTGAAATGATATTTATAAACAAATCTAGTTTTGACAGTGTAATGTACTGGATGTACATTACTAACAAGTAACACTATATTTATTTATGTATGCAATGCTTTATTGATTAAAAAATACAATTCCATGTCAATATCCATGAGACATTAATGACAAATAAAGCAAAATTTTGCAGAATTCACTAACCAGGCCTTAGTAGAACTTTGCATAATCATTCCAATTATATATTATGATTAGGGATTGCAATCCGGTCTGGCAGATCCTGTGCTGTTTGGCTACCTAATAGATCCGGCAATATCCACCGGATCCAGTATACGGTAATATAAGCGCAACGCTAGGTATTTTTGTGCATATAACAACATATGACAATTAGTTTGGTTTATTTACAACCCAGAAGTTTATCACAAGAAAACAATATTTATTAAAATGAAACAAATATTCTCAGGGCCTATAACTTGTACATTCTATCCAAACTTATATCAAAAATGTTGTTGAAGAAGTTCCCGTAGCTGCAGCTAAGTCTAAGGTGAGCGTGCACAGAGCCCTACCCAGCGTAAATACATAAGTTCCTGTTATGGCAGTGCAAACAAAGGCTTAGGTCTACCTACAAATACATCTGGTTCCAGGATGTGATGGTGTTGTCACGGAAAAATGACAACAATTTACCTGTAGTGTAGTAGTGTATACTTTTGTATACATTTTACAATTTTACAATTTACCGCAGCTGTCATATTGATAACATTATTAGACAAGGTTTTAAAATTCATATCAATATTTCCAATAATTTTTAAATCGCATTAGCCACCAGCCACCAATCATTACTTTTACCAAATGTACAAAAACTGCAACCAGAGTAATGCATGGTATAAACGTGAATAACTATATAATGCTTAGTTCTAACGCTTACCTTATAAGTGTAAAGAATTTTCCAATTTTTGCACATCGACGCCTGCCGCCTCGACACGGATTTTTCCATCGTATGACCACCATACTTGCTTAGAAGCTATTATCCTGTGAACAAAAATAAAACGGTCCTATGTAAATAGGGCCACGAATTCTGTGCATTTCCATAAACTAACCTCTATTAGTTATTGTAAAAACAAAATATAAAAATTCGGCCAGTGCCCAGTACCTTATCACTGTATAATTACAAAACAGTATTCCAATTGGACGACTGCATTGGAGCATCCATAATGAAGATACAGTAGAGCTTGGAATGGAAGCATGAAGTGATTCTTCAGTTCATGGTTCAAACAAGTTGTTATTTGAAGACGTGAAATTTACTACGTCATAAATTACATTAAAAAAATACGATAATCACAGAAACAGAAACCCCAAACCCCAATCTTTTCCCCTATACTCCCGTAAACCGTCCCAACTCCCAATTTCCCATAGAAAAAATACTCTACCGAGCAGGGTTACCATTTCTACGGTAATTGGGTATGTAAAGTTTTTTTTTTGTATTTTTTTTATATTTTTATATGATAGAATGGATCATTTAGAAAAACTAATTTCAATATTTTTTTATTCTGTTCAGTACTTATTTTTTAATATTTTTTTAAAGATAAAATCGTCCGTAGGAAAGATGACGTCATCGTACCTACTGAATAAGATGTTGTGATAGCCAACATGAACTAAAAAATACATATACGTCAACTTGACAGTGACATGTACCTATATTCGTTTTTGTCTCTGACTGATACAAGAGATCATCGGTTTTTGTTGTGTTTTGAAAAAACAAATACGTTGCGTAAACATAAAGAATGAAAAAAGAATAATTAATAATTAATATTGAGCTCGTTGTAATTAATTAATGTTTTCTAAGGTCTTCGCGATTGTGTTTGAGCATTGAAATGAAACAAATTCACAATATTATTCAGAAACTACAACTGTGAAATGTTTCGACTTTCGTGCCAAAAATCCTAATAAACTGTTTTTTTCAAGTAAAGGAAACCTTTAAAAGACTGGTGTGAACAAGTTAACGTAGAATATGTTCCTGGGCGAAGCATTGATGCTGCAGTACAATGAACCAGAAAAAGGAACCAGACTAGAATAAATAATGTATAAATGTAAATAAAATAATCTCTTATATAATTACAATGAAATTGGTATATAATTAAACACAATAAAATCATTTCAAAAAAGAAGTTATGTACTGTCAATCACTTTTATTTCATATCCTGGCATTGTTCATAAGTTTTAGCTCTTTAGCTCCTCGGATTTTTGCGATGTTGTTCTTGCCGCTAGTTGAGATGAACTCCAGAATGATAAGATTCTCAACCTTAGGTAAGTTAGCAGAGTCGGCACGTACAAAATTATCCATAATTTATCCAATCAGTAGGCAAACAGTTTCTTACAACAAAGCAGTGGTCAACGTAAATGCAGTATCAATCAAAACGGTAGGAAAGCAAGGTCGTCGTAAAGATAATGAACAGAATTAATTTAATACAAATGAATAGAGTAGCAGAGCACCAAACACACAAAATAATTCTTTTCTTTGTTTATTTATTTTGGTATGACAGTTGTCATAGAGATATTGTCTCTCTTTTCAATGCCAATGCTGTCAGTTTCATCTTTTTTTACTAAATTTTATTTTACTACATTTTAGAGGTCAACTGAAGGTCAAATATTTTTTATATATTCGCAAAAATATGCGCGATCTCATCATTTTATGTGCCCTAAATAAAAAAATATGGTTTATAGACATATAATCTCGAAATGGTTTTGGAATCAGCATATGTTAAATTTTTCTTTACATACCCAATTGCCGTATAACACGGCATTGCCGTAAAAATTATATAATGGCCGCTTGTAAACACGGTACACGGCAGAACATCCATTGCCGTATCATATAAAACACGGCAATCAGAGCGAGAGAAAAAATACACTAATTAAGTTGCAGGCAACAGCTACTCTACAATTAAATCAAACACATTCCACGGAAGCGTCATCGAATACACTTGACACTTCAAGTGTAGAAGTGTAGGCGATTATTCATCATACATCTCTCTAATAGAATACCGAGGACCAATCACAAATCACACACCCCCACATCACCAGTAGGGACACCCCCGAGAGGTTAAAAATATAACTTAGATATTTATAATTTATATTTCTTTCTTTACGAACAAAGATATATATTCTTGCTTGAGACGTTGTTTACGAAACTTTAAGAATTTGAAATAGTGAAAAATGCGAAAAGAAAATTGTGACTTTGAACAGCCTGCTAATTTAACATTTAAAAAAGAACTGTTTTCTATCCCTCAGTATAGGCTAGTTGCCTAAATTTGAAAACTTGGTTAGTTATTAACAAGTTAATAATTCAATTTAATTTTAAAGCTATTTACATATTACCAACTACAAACTATCTACACATTAAGACTATTAAAAAAAAACAATTTTTAAATATATATATACAGAAAACAAATAAAATAAAAACTTACTCAAAAAGTCCACTGGCAGTGGGAAAAGTGGCAAGAATACTGGCAGCATTGCCACGTTGGATGGCAATGCTTACTTTTTGAGCAAAGTAGGAGCCATCAGCCAGCATTCCGGTCACTTGTCACCTCTACCAAGCGTTTGGCTATTTCCCTGTATAAACTCTGAGCGGCTGGACCCCATGAACCTAATGTTTCGACCCCAAATGGCACAAACATGTACATCCGGTCAAAATATGCATATTTGCGCCGTTTGAGGTTGGGGCTAAATGAGACCCCTGACCTCCAGCTTGCCTTAACCGGCCGGCTGTGTGGTGGAAACCGCAAGAGCTAAGACCGTAAGCTCCAGGGTGGAAGTGTTAAAGGGCATAACGCCGCTAGTAGCTCTCAGTGAACGCGCAGCACACCTCTCGACACCCTTAGCCATCCACACCAATGTTGCTTCCCCGGCGCCAACATGCAGCGCCACTATGGGGGGCCCATTCAGTGGGTGGCGAGTCATCACCTGCCTCAACATTTTTGTATGATGAGACGAAATAGGCAGACGTGCCGTTACTTAAATATCTATTTTATCCTATAAAAACCTATATTTTAAAGAATAAGTAATATTTACATTACGTATTTTGTATTTAAAAAAAATCCTTGATAACGATGAATAGCGTCATGGCGTCTTGAATGCCGTTACAATCTGCGAAATCAAACTGTTTACATCTGTGTCAAGTGTCAAATACGGAGTAACCGTAGTAACCTGCTGTTGTAGGAAAACGTCAACAACAAATTGCGGGGCATGACGTAATACTTTCTGATTGGTGTCCGCTATCATGTGACTTAATGCCTATTTTTACGAATTTATTTTTTAAAAATATTAATAATCTTTAACTTTTATGAGAAATAGACTGTTTTTTTTTATCTACGTCTCTTCATTTATAATTAGAAACTATAAGCCAAGCAATTTGTTATTAGTGACAACAAGCCTATTGCCAAGTCCATTGGCCGAAAAAATGAATCTTAGAAATCGGGGTAGAAAACAGTTTTATCCTATTTGTGGGTATGGAAGATCACACAACAGCACTCTTTTTAAGTATCTACGTATAAAAAAACTGCTTTTTTTATGAAACACGGCAATTTTTGAAATTCTGAGCCAAAACACAGCAATTCAACATCCAAAACACGGCAGTCATAATTTTTTTATGGCAGCCCTGCTACCGAGAATCCGAGAAGAATACTAAGTCCATACATAAAAAATATCAGCAACAATTATTCGCGCCATCTAGTGGCCTCCCAAATAAACTTTTTTAGAGCGCCAAATTTTATGAATCTTAGAGCGTTTTTTTTTTAAATATATACCTATACCTATATTGACAGTTAGGTTAAAAGGTATAAGCGACATAATAGTCGAAAGGTAATAGGGAAAAGCGACATTTTAGTCAAAAATGAGTTATGAATGCTAAATGAAAAAGCGGAAAATTTTAAGTAAGATAGCATTAATAACTCATTTTTGACTAAAATGTCGCTACACTATTACCTTTCGACTAAAATTTTCGTTTATACCCTATTACTTTTTAACCGTCGATATTATCTTTATATAATATACCTCTACTTTGATCTGGCTGCCACAGGACCAGTTTTTCAAGCCAGGATAGCAAGTTTGCGCTTTATAAGGTAGTTTGTATCCCTAGTTTCATGTGAATCTATTTAGAATATGAGTATGAGATATACCTACAGAACCAGAAATCACTTGCACAGGCTTGGTACCCTGGCTTAAAAAACTAGTCATGTGTCATCCAGATATTGCTGCCTTTTACTCTCACATTTGGATAATGTTTCAGGCTTTTTTTATCTTTATGATGGTTATGAATATATTTTTTTAGATAAATTAACATGAATGCTTAGATAATGAAAAATTTAAATATGTGTTCAATATATCACAAAATAAAAAAGCCAAAGATCTCCAAAAGTACATTCAACAACATTTTGAATCGGATGACAGTGCGAGCAAAATAAAAATACATCTATTTGTATTGTTATAGAGTTTATATATGTTTTAAAATATCAACTTTTTTCTTTAATGATGCTTTTGACGCTTCTTCTTGAAGAACTCTGTTTTTTTAAATACAGTATCTTTTAATACATTGAAAAATATACTTTCTAAAACTTCTTAGTATCAAAACGGAGCGGCATTTTTTCATAAAATTGTTGCTCAAAGTTTGCATAACGTCGGCAAGAACTTTTAATTTAATATTTGTTTCATGCCCTCTCCTATCAATTGTTGTATTTGTATGTGTTGCACATTTTCCCACATAATTGAGAAAATCTCTTAAACAATAATTCAACTTGTTTTTTAATTGATCATATTCTTTACAATCAACAAATAGGTGGTCTTGAGTTTTTGAGCTGAATTGCGTATTTTGAAGCTGGTTGTTACTATTATAATTGTATAAGACTATCTGCGCCCCCCGGTTTCACCCGCGCATGTAATAATGAAATGCGGTGTTGATGATGAAAATTATTCTATGCCCGTCTCCAAGTACACAACTATCTCTTAATCTAATTTCATAACGATCAATTCAACATTAAAAATATATACTTTTTTTATTAGCATTATAAAAAATAGAGATGTTTTACCTGTAAATAAAACATTTATTAAACTTATTTACCTATTCGAAACCCAATTAAATATATGAGAGTAGCGTGCTTGACTAACATCCGAAATAGTCGTGCCGTGATTCGGGTCCGCTCGTTCACCTCCGGTTTTCTCGTCCAATCAGAAGTGACTCCGCCCCTTCCGGCCCCTTCCTTCCCCTCCACGTGTACCATCACCACAGGTAGTGCGCTGGGCGCAACTAGGATTCATTGGTTATCTCATATAATTAGGCCACCAGGCAGATATAGAAAGTATTGGGTTTCGAATAGGTAAGTATGTTTAATAAATGTTTTATTTACAGGT
Organism: Lycia hirtaria; assembly: GCA_947563715.1. Taxonomy (NCBI): domain Eukaryota; kingdom Metazoa; phylum Arthropoda; class Insecta; order Lepidoptera; family Geometridae; genus Lycia; species Lycia hirtaria. The sequence goes on from OX387386.1 coordinate 10,823,919, forward strand.
AAAACATCTCTATTAAACAACTGTACCGTAATTCGAAACCCAATTAAATATATGAGAGACTTGTTTGTTATCGCCTGGTGGTGATGGTGACGTTACGCCAATGTGATATATTTAGTTTGACTGTATAGGTGTAGTCAAAGACAACTAATATTTTAAAAGTGATGTATTAAAGTAACTACTAGTTAAGTAGTTGTAAGTACTCTTAGCAAGATCAAGTTATTATCAGGAACCGACTGTTATAGAATATTATTATTTTGTTATTACAATTGGTTGATGCCACTGCTAGACTGTAGCTACCAGGTATATTTGATTCAGCGTTTACTTCTTTTAAGCAGTATCAGCTATAGTGTATGTATGTATTTTACATAATTTTGCGATCTGATATTTCGAATACTTTGCAGCGTCTTTGGTAACAGGTGAAACTAGACCAATTGTTCTTGGTTTAGTAATATCCATTCAAATTGAAGTTGTTTATTATTACAATAATTATGGTACAAAACATTAAACTGCAGCACTAGCTCCCAAACTGGGTGAAGTTAAACACTTCTAGGCATAAAAGCATCTTATATTATTTCCATTAAACACGGAGTAATTGTTGTGTGGGGTGGAACTGTGAAAGTTCATATGCGATTATTTATGATGATAGAAATTTCTGGCTGCGGTACAGTATAAAATTAAAATATGTAACCGCTATCATTTTTTACCAGGATGGACTGCTTACAAGCTTATGCAGGTCAGTCAAAAAATATTCAACTGAGACACGATAGGACTTTAGCATAGCCTGTCTCAATTCATACAAGGTATTGATACCTCTAAATGGCAGATATACGTCGTATATTAGTGTCAAATGTCCACAAATATTTATTAATTAATTTATTTTTGTATTCATATTAATTACTATCGGCGGTGGGTGGCCGGCCATGGTAACAATTGAAACTTGGTTTCTGAATTTTCCCGTGGTTTACTAAAGTTCGTAAAACCTGGATACAATTATCATCAAGCCAAAAAGGATGGAAAGAGAATAGGGAAGTCTTTGCCCAGCAGTGGGCCGGTACACACTAAATTCAAAGCATATTCTACCAATTTACAAATGCAGGTCTGCAATGTGATTGGTTTTTAGGTTCATAAGTTGGTTATTCGTAAGTTGCGACAGTTTGTAATTTTTTAATAAAGACGATAAAGAAATTATCCACTATCAGTTCTTTTGTTGACTTCTGTCCATTTCTCAAGTAATTTATTTCTTAGTTGTGGAGATGAAAAACAGACTAAGTAAGATTAAAGGTGTCTAACTCTATGTTAAAGAGCATCGTAACAATTCACCTGAGAATTTAATGTGCAATCCTGAAACCATTGCAGAATACAGGTTTGTTCGATGTGGACCTTAAAGTTTGATACTCTCTTCGTTTCAGTTGAAGTTTGTAATTCAAGTAGGTACTTTAAGAAGTTGTGCCGAATTCTGTACGGCATAAATGGCATATGCGAGTGTTGCGATTGTGTCGTAAATGTTAAATAATAGATTGATCATGTGAGTATTGCACTGACATAAGATTTTTCAATGTCTTTCATTAACTGTAGTGTATTTAACTAGTCTATTGTGATAATAGGCAAGGGATGTAACTTGAATAATCTAATGATATTGATCTTGCAAGTTCCCTTACGATTGCTTCTTAGTACTAGTCGCTTCATTGTCATGTCTGTGTTAACAGTGATTGGTACACTTTGTATGTTCGAGGGCCAACTTTGTACCCTTGTATTTGTATGTTGAGCGTTTTGGCGCGAGAACACATAGCATATTATAGCAATAAATACATGTGTATATTTGTTTCAAACACTAGGGTTTGGAAGTTTATTTCTACTTGTGGGGCGACTTCATGTTTATACCGTCCAGTCTGATATGTATAGCACAGCCTTGGCGGAAGGCCATTGATACAGAGTGCAAGGCACAGGTACAGGTGCTCAAGGCATTCTCTTTCGATAATGCGCTTAATTTCTCCTCCTTTAAATCCTAGAATTAAGAAAGTGTCGGCCGAGTTGCAAGTAGCCAGGAAGTATATAGACTTGATGTTTATGAAATTATTGTAGAATCGATTTTCGAACATATTTTATAATATCGTTATAAGCAAGCCACATAAATGCAGTGACGGCTTAATGCAGTTGGAAAAAGAGGGTAGGTTTGACACAACGTTAATTATGAACGCCCAGTGTTTTCATAAAAATAAAAACTAGGTATACGGTGGCAGTTAACAAATGAATTTATGATAGTGATACATTTGTAGCCGTTCTGTAAATAGCAATTACAGCAAAACAATTAATCTCATCGCACTGTTCTTAAAATACTGGATTTACACATGACAGCAGATGTGTGAATATCGTGAACGATTCATATTTGTCGTTGTAGAGTCGTAGGTTAGAATGAGTCTGGTCACTTGGCGAGACTGCATCAGCAAGTTGAAAAAAAAAAAGGTAAGGTTGAGCCCTAAGCTCTTTTCAATGAGTAATATTTCTAAGTAATAGAATGGAAGGCGGGGGCTTCCGATGATCGTAATATTTATTTTAAAGCCTGAAAATGTTTAGCAGAGCCTTTAGCATTTTCCGATAAGCTTTCTTTAAAGGTTGAAAAAATGGGGGCGGAGGCTTAGGTATTTTGCGATGAACATAACGCTTATTTAAAAAATTGAAAAAAGAAAGTAATCATAATTTTCTCAAGCATTTAGTGCTTATTTCGAAAAAGTGAAAGGAGGAGCCCCCTTAGCACTATTTTATGAGCGTAATGGCGAAAAGGTAGGGCGGAGGCCTTTGCATTTTCTGATAAGCGTAATACTACATTCAAGAGTTGAAAATGGAGGCGAGGCGCCTCGCATTCTTACAATGAGCATAGTCATCGTTATAAGTTTGAAAATTTTGCCCTTAGCATTCTCTGATGAGTGTAATACCACCTTCAAATGTTAAAAATGTAGGATAAGGTACCTGACAGTTTTAATATACGTATTTCAAGTACTGTAAGTAGTTTTAGTACTGGTATTTCTTGTTTTAAGTTCGAAAATTTAAGATGAAGCCTTAGCATTTTTTAATAATCGGATTATCTCCCAAAATTGCAAATGTAGGGCAGGGCCACTAGCATTTTTCGTTTCTGCTCCATCCCGATGGGATGAGGGAGAAACTACATAGTCCACTTTCAAATGTTTAAAAAATGTAGGATAAGGCGCCTGACATTTTTAATAAACGTATTCCTTATTTCGATTACTGTAAGTAGTTTTAGTACAAGTTCGAAAATGTAAGATGAAGCCTTAGTATTTTCTAATAATCAGAATATTTCCTAAAATTGCAAATGTAGGGCAGGCCGCTAGCATTTTTCGATTCTGCTCCTATCCGGATGGGATGAGGGAGAAACTACATAGTTTGTCACTTATTTCTTGGTCCTATGTAAGATGAAGCCTTAGCATAATTAGAATCTCCCAAAATTGCAAATGTAGGGCAGGGCCGCTAGCATTTTTCGATTCTGCTCCTATCCCGATGGGATGAGGGAGAAACTACGTCATAGTTTGTCAGCATCTTCACTTATTTCTTTGTCCTATCCCGGTTAGATGAGGACGAATTTAGTTTTTTAATTGTCTTAAGTTATTTTGGTTCTTATCCCCGTCGGATCAGGACAGATTATATTTTATTAAAGCCTTCAGTTTTTCTGATCATATACTGATGGGATACGCAGAAATTGCAATGTTTGTAACACGCAGATGCATAATTTTGATGCGAAGCAAGGGTACATCATTCTAGCTTAGTGTTGCTTTTTACTTATTTCGAATAAAGTCGCGTCAATTTGCTTTTTATTGCGATAATCAGCTTTTCTTGTTTCACTCTTAATCGTACATGAGATGAACGCAATATAAAACGTTACTTCTTAAAAATGACGAGACTCTTAAAGCCGATGTTTAAAGTATATATTTAAGCATATAGAACATTATATAAGGCATAATTGATTTGCTATAGAATAGTTGAAAAAGCGAGAAGGTAGCTCTGCCACTGCTCTTTAGGTCCTGTACGTGAATATTCCCAACTCGTGTTTGGGTTCGGGCTTTCGGGTAAAGAATTTGGTAATAAATGTATTGTAGTATATGTCACAGCGATAGCTGTTTTATAAGTACTATTTCAATGGCATATTAAGCCTTATTCCTGCAACAGCTAAATCTTCATTTCCTAACATCCGTAGTATCCCTCGTTGGAGCGGAACCCTATTAAATCTATTTAAAATACTGGAATAACCTTAAATTCAGTATGAATTTATAAAATAACGAACGGTAACACCGTTAAATGTGGTAAAGTAAATAATTGTTCAGGACTTACCAATTACCTCAACCTCTTACCGGTTAACACTATTTGGTACTTTAACACTTTTATAGCACGACGCGGCCTATAAAGTATGTAGAAGGTACTAACGACCGCTTTTGGATGAAAATCCAAACGCCAATGAATCCTAGTTGCGCCCAGCGCACTACCTGTGGTGATGGTACACGTGGAGGGGAAGGAAGGGGCCGGAAGGGGCGGAGTCACTTCTGATTGGACGAGAAAACCGGAGGTGAACGAGCGGACCCGAATCACGGCACGACTATTTCGGATGTTAGTCAAGCACGCTACTCTCATATATTTAATTGGGTTTCGAATTACGGTACAGTTGTTTAATAAAATATTCTAAAAGAAAAATATTCCTTGGCGCGATTTGCGAATGTCCATTTCAAAATAGTAATAAGGTATAGCATTTATGTTTTACAAACATTATAGGAAGGTTTTTAAATAAAATGATACCTACTTACCAAAAAAATAAAAATAGTCATACCAGCATACATACTTGTATCTACAAGCAACAGACGGACCGGTCAGTCTTGGTGGATGAGTGACCGTGAGTGGCATTTCTTTCTGAGCATTACAGTGGGTCAGAAGACACATTAAATTGTAGGTCACGGTTGTTTGTTCTTAAAAACAACAATTGTTAAGCCAGGTCAGAGGCCTTTCGTCGGATTAATAACTCTGACACACTAGGGCTAGCCACTCAGTCTAAACGAACTTATTTTATCTAAAAACTTAATATTAAAAACGTAATATTTGACACGAAAACGGTTTTAAATAAAGTATTGTTTTAACAAAATTAGTACAATCGAAAACTTATTATCGATATTATTTTCCTGTGCCATCTCTAATTTTGTTACCATTTTATCCATTCCTATTGCCTGTGTTTTTCTTGACACGAAATACCGTCCCGACCCCTAAACATGCGACAGGATAGCTGCAGCCCTTGCGTTTTGTAGGTATTTTTTGTCGATTTTCTAGACTATAATCTATGCCTATTTAAAAAAAAAAGTCTTAAGTGCCGTAAAATAACAATGTAATTTGGACCAAAAATAAACCTAATACAAAAATTCTGAAGGCGCTCAAGTTTTTCAAATTGCTCTTGAGTTAGATCTAGATAGCAGGCGTCAGCATAGTCTAGAAGAGGAAGAAGAAGAGATTGTGCAAGCGCAGCTTTGGTAGCAGTGGGTAAGAAATTTCTGATTCTTCTCAGTGAGGCTGCCGAGCCAAATAGTTTACGCTTGACAGCTTGTATTTGAGGGTTCCATGATAAACAACTGTCAAGGATTATTCCAAGATTTTTAACTTCACTGCTAAAAGGAATTGCTACTCCACCAAACATCAATTTAGGCAATGAATTATAGTCAATTCTCGAGATCAGTCTGGAGCTACCTATAACAATCGCTTGTGTTTTCAAAGGGTTGACTGTGAGCCCGTAAGACTTACTCCAGTACTCAATTCTTCGGAGATCATCATTCACAGTCAATACAGCCTCGTCGATGCGATCAAGTGGAGCTTGAGAGTAGATTTGGAGATCATCAGCATAGAGGTGGTAGAAAGAAGAAATATGAGAAGTAATAGAATTAATGAAGATAGCAAATAGAAGAGGAGAAAGAACGCCACCTTGGGGGACACCGGCATTAGTATCGCACCAAGAAGAGAACATCTCCTCAATACGTACACGTTGCCGGCGTCCGTGCAGATAACTGCGAAACCAGTCTATTGCTGTCGGAGATATGTTAATAGAACGAAGTAACGCGAGAAGGATCTCAAAATCAACATTGTTAAACGCATTGCTGAAATCAAGAAGGGTAAGGACAGTAAGCAGTTTGTTATCCATCCCTAGCCTAATGTCGTCAGTAATCTTTACCAGAGCAGTTACTGTGCTATGGCCAGGACGAAAACCAGACTGCAGGGGATTAAGAAGTTTGTTGCGGTTAAGGAAGGAATTGAGCTGGGTATGTACTAAACGTTCAAGGACCTTAGAGAGGAAAGGGAGAATAGAAATGGGACGGAACTCGGACAGTAATTTGGGGTTGGACTTTTTAGGAATGGGAACTATTTGTGCTTCCTTCCAGGAGGACGGCACAGCACTCAGAGAAATTGAAGAATTAAGGATATGGCATAGTATGGGTAGGATTTGATCAAGGATTGGAACAATCATATTACGACTGATGCTGTCGCTGCCAACTGCATTCGAGGTAATAAATAGAATGCTCTTCTTAACATCACAAGCAGCAAATTGACTAATGACAAAAGGAGAGTGATCAGGCGTAGGGAGAGATGAAAGAAAATTAAGAGTAGCATGCTTGTCGTTCGCATTAATATTAGAAGACGAAGAGAAGTGTTTATTGAGAGAATTGATATCAAGACTACGTGAGATGGAGTCTTGACGTGTTTTCCCAACGCCTAGTGATCGCAGAAATTTCCAGACTTTGGCTGGATCACCGTTCTCAACAGATTTATGAATATGGTGACGTTGCGCATCCCTACACACCCTATTGCAGCGATTCCGTAAGAGAAGAAACTTCTCCCTGTTAGCATCACTGGGATCAGATTTTAGTTTGCTCTTAGCTACTGCTTTACGATGCATTAATTTTTTAATATCCTCAGTGAGCCAAGGAGCAGGCAAGTGTTTTAGTTTGACAGAACGAATAGGTGCATGGACATCATATAGCTGAGTTAGCTTGGCATTGAATAAATTTAATTTTTCATCAATTGTATCAGCGTTTAGTACAGGTGACCAATTTATGTTACTGGCATCATCACGGAGTTTCTCTATGTCCATGGCACCAAAGCTGCGCTGTAGAATAATTTTAGGCTTGTCTCTAGGAGGACGTACTTTGTATGACAAGTAGATGATGTCATGATAGGACATATCGTGTAACGTGTGAGAGCATTGGCCGAATTTAGCTACATGCTGGAGAGACGACACTAACATGACATCTAGGAGAGAAGGAATACAATTGGGGAAATGGTGGGTAGCACTAAGAGGAGGGATATACATGTTGCTAGAGTGTATTATAGTTTTAAATTTTGAGCTGCGATAATCACCTTTTAGCAAACAAGTATTAAAGTCTCCCATAATTATAGAATGTGGGTATGAAGGAAGGAGATCTTCAAGAAGATTTTCGAAAGAAGAAAAGTAATTAACATACTTGTCAGGACTATAGTAGACCCCCAGAAGAATTTTAGAGAGAGAAAGAGAGAGTTCAAGAAACAGGTGTTCACCGGCAGAGGCAGGAGGGGGCTGTGTGGATATGTTTACAACAGAATAAGGGATGGTATTTCTCAAATAAATAGCAACCCCACCTCCAGACTTACCAACCCTGTCGTTGCGAATGAGAGTGTAGCCAGGGAGAGAGTAAGAAGTAGAAGGGAGGCAAGGCTTCAACCAGCTCTCAGATACCAGTATGGCATGAATGTTATTATGGTGAAAAGAGGCCAGCATCTCGGGATAGTGGGCCGGAATACTTTGAGCGTTAATGTGCACAACATTTAAATTCTTAGGTACGTCAGAAAATTGACCAGAAAGAGTGTCACTCAGAGACGGTATACTCACAAAGCTATCATCAGATCTAGAACCATCATCAGACAAAGACAGAAATAAATCATTATCACTACTGTGCTCTTCATTTAGCATAATAAAGTTTATAAATATATGTATACAAAATATATATGTATAATCAAGTTAATATAAATAGATAAAATAAATATAAATACAATAAGATATTAGCAAGTAAAACAAAATATAACATACTTCATCTGCCAGTGTAGGAAAGAGATCGAGATATGCACAAGGTATAACAATAATAGATAACTTCTAATTGCACACACACACACGTACGGTTTCCAATTTAGGCACTTAAATCTATTTTAACCAAGCATATAAATAAAATGCAAACTATTAACATTCCGAAAGACCAGAAACAAAAAAAAAAAAAAAAAAGAGAAACACTGATTTGACATTTGCAAACCAAAACGTCACTGTCACAGAATTATCTAAATGTCAACACAGTGATCTCTCGAAATTGTCTTGATACATTAAGTTTACATAATTACTTCAAAACACATAGAAAAGTTGTACCTTCATTAATTAAAACTGAGAAAAAAGAAATGCGTGGTAGATGCGCCTAATGTACAAGTATAGATATGAGTACAAACCGTACATAGTGCGTCAAGCGGGGACAATGTTACACTATGAGTCTATGAAAATAACACGGATACTTCTACTTAAATTGCGCTGATGCGGCCAAAGCAGCTCCTCGTTTTGGTCGAGTTCCGGTATTACTTTCTGAGACCTTCTTAGATGCAGCTGATGGTGGCGGTTTTACAATTATTTCACCAGGCGCAATCTTACGAAGTTCTGCAATATTACTTATGCGATGGCGCTTCTCATCAAGTCCAATTATGTGAATATATCCGTCCCGAGTCCAACAACTCTTCACACCAAAACGCTGCCTGGCTTCCATGAAGGCCTGATGTCTGGCTTTGGTCAGAAACTCTGATAAAGTGAAGTTAGTGCCCTTTAAAGAAGTTTTGGAAGACCAAATTTTGCACTTAGTACCATACTCCTTGAATTTAATCAAAATAGGTCTAGGCCTGTCAGAAGTGCTACGGCCCATTCGTTGGCAACGACTAATGGAGTCCTTGGTGAAATCTTCCAACTTTAAGTGGCGAGTGACTGTGTTTACCACAATTAATCCAGTGTCTTCCTGCTTTTCTTCAGGTACACCATGAAGAAGCAAGAATTTACGGCGACTACTCATCTCTATGTTGTCAACATTTTGTGTCAGAAGACCCACCTGACTCTGAAGTTCTCGTAGCATCTCCACAGTGAAAGATTTGAAGGCAGCAAAGTCGGCTGCCAAGTTGCTGCCTGGAATACCTGCAGGTGGAGTCTTCCGCAGTTCACCCTCAAAATCCTCCATCCGCTTATTGAGGGCATCCATGATCTCTAAGAATGACTGCGGTGCCTGTGTGCTCATTATGCTGGAACTTGCAGGCTATGTGTTGAATGTAGAATGGTTGTAAGTGATCCTTCAGAGTTCTTGCTAGGAAAGTATATGTGGCAGGGGAAGTATGCTTGCTAGTTTATATTACACATAAATTTAACACTGATATGTGAAATTTACTATTTTTAACACAATAAAATAACTGAGAGCAAGTATGATAGGTGTTTTCACAACTACCCCCCGGCGGCGAAAAAAACTTTAGTTGTCTGTATAAGCAAAAGTATAATAAAATTTGAAAAAAAAAAACAACATACCATTCGCATAGCTAGTTTCAGCACCAAACACAAAAAAAATATCAACGAAATTAGACAACATATCGAGGTGGGGTGTTAGGGATTTATTTCTCTGTGCTAAACTGCTAAACTCTAATTGTATCTTGTCTACTGATTAATATAATATTTTCTTGAAAATAAAGAAAAGATGGTTTATCTAGATAATTATTTAGATTTATTGAACTTCTTAATAAACAAAATCAGTCTTCAATGTTTGGAAAAATTATTAAATTACTAAATTACATATAAATCACATCGTACTTATGATCTACGGCCTTACCGAAAAACGTTACTCAACTTTAACCATTGTCTTAATTAAATTCTTTGTCTTCTTTCCGCACGAGTTAATACATGTCAGCAAGTAGTTGACAAAATATGTTAAGCATTACTTAAAGTTAAGTAACGTTTTTCGGTAAGGCGATTAATTTCTAAGTTTACTCTTAAATTCTACAATCAATTCTAAGAAATACATTACTAACAAAATACCTATTTAATATAAATCACAGAAGATATAAATGGTCCTGCTTGTATTATGTATTACCTACTTACAAAAACATTTCAATAAGGCACACTGTTGAATGGCGAGACACTTGCCATGTTACACTTTTTTATAAATAAATAAGAAAACTAAACTTTTACTGAACGGTTTTAAGTAGGGGAGAGTCCCCCAGTACCAGTTGCAATTTCTAATATCATACTATAGATGGCGCTGCGGTTTTTAGTATCTTTAGTGCAGGGCACTATTTTAGAAATAAATGCGCGTCACCCTCGCGCCGCGTCGCGATTTATCGCAATCTGTTTACCACAAGAAGTACGTAAGTTGGAAGTACATTGTGAAGGTAAAATTCTCTGAATGGTATTTGGAGTTCAGTGAATTATTTTAACAAGTCTATCCTGATATGCATAAGCTATAAAGCATAAACAAGGCTATTAAAAATGTGTTTTAAATCAACCTTTGCATGTATATAATTTTGCGTCTGTGATAGAACATAGCATTTATTCCATATCTAACAGCAAGTAAGTACTAAAAGTCTAGGTCACAAAATTGTCCTCCAGTGCCGGCCATTTTTTATTGTTAACAAAAGAAGAAAAGAGTTTGGTTTAATGTAAAGATGTTACAAAAAAAATTTGGAGTTTGCTGCTACAAATAGAAGTCATAAGAATACCCGGTCATATAGTCCGGTTTGTGGCGGACACATCATATTTATATATTGTAGCGTTTTCTTTTGTTTTTGTGCATATTGTAAATTTGATGTTATATGTCTTCCATGAATAAATATATGTCTATGTTTATGTCTATGAATATAAAAGGGAAAACTTAATTCCGCCTCACAGATCGATTGAAGTAACTTCTAAAGACCATTTGTTCTTTATGGCTTTAATCTCTTGATTAGGTTTGGATACAACGTGAAAGTGGCACGAACTGGCAAGTACAGCGTAAGAAGACCGGCCACGAGGTGGACAGGAGATATCACACAAGTGGCAGGAAGACGCTGTATGCAGGCCACTTCCGACCGGTCTTTTTGGAAACTATGGGGGAGGCCTATGTTCAACAGTGGACTTCTTGTGGCTAATTAAACATACCAGTGTTTTATTTCTTTTATGGATAGCATAATAGTTTCTTACACATAACAAGAGGCATTGGACGTGTAACCTTAAGCATTTCGATCAACAATAAACCTTAAGGTATCGGCACTGTAGGAGTTTCCCCTATATGAGAAAAAAAAACTTGCAGTGTGACCAGCAGCGTCACCTGTCTCTGTGAGTCAGATGACGCCACTGACTCGAAACAAGAAATGTGTTTAACGAATCATCATATTATTTACCTATAATTTTTATTTTTTAATAGACTTCGTAAAGTAGGAGGTTAACAATTCGAATGTATTGAACTTTTATTGAAGTCGTTGACAGGAAAGATTTTTCGTAATAAGATTCAGTGAATTTATATCTTCAAAGAAAAAAAAGGTATGCACGAGTGAGAATATGCCTTAACAGGTCTAGGTTAATCAACAGTTAAAAAACTTTTCTTTGACAAGAAAAAAATATATATAACCGAATCGAGAACCTGCACCTTTTCGAAGTCGATTAAAAACTGACATAAATATTATTATCGCCACCCACGACATGGCAATAAATCAAAATAACAAAATGGCACAATAAATGTATTATATTATCTTAAGTTAAATGTTTTAAAGAGGTTCCTAACTAAGATCCGAAATATAGAACATCAAATATAATTTCCGTTATAGTATCTTTTGACAAAAATAAATTTTGTTTTGCCGATTTTTTTTTCATGAAAGCCCCAATAAAATTCTTAAAACTCATTAAACAATTCTTCTGATAATAGAAACTTCGTGAATAATAAATCGTTTCAAATGACACCCTGTACTCCTATTCACAACTTGTCAGATTCGGAATCTGATCGGAAACTATATTTCCATCTCCGTCATTCTATATGGGAATGACAGAGATGGAGACAGTTTCCCCGATTCTGAATCCGAGAAGTTGTGAATAGCCCTACTGGAATCAGTTCTATGAAAAGAATAGATAAGATCAAGTAAAATTCGAAGAAATGTATTTCCGATCATAGATAGGTTACAATTTAAAGTTTAGCATCATCATAAGTAGGTAATAAGTAATAACTGATACGGGAACAACATAATTAAACGTACATTTTGGCAAGTATGCATACATTTCGAAACAACGTTGTTGGAAGCAATAATCTCTTCAAATAAGGATACGTTTTTCAATATTTATTTTAAAAACGCCTTTGTAATCACTTGTTCCTTAGGGGCCATTCCAACGTCGCTCGTTTACTAACTAAAAACTACTGAGTTGTTTATTAAAATTAAATTTTACTAATTACCAATGAGCTTAAAAGCAGATATATTCGATCAAAACATAAACATACCAAAACAAAACAAACACAAAACATAAACCTATTCTCCGCCGGCGAAGATATCGTTCACCACTAAAGAAAGATAGACGAATATTTTAGGAGGGCACTGCAAAAAGCTTACCTCATCGGGTACCACATTATATTCAGGGGATGCCGTGTTTGATGTTTTCATTTTGGTAGGTGGTCATTTAAGGGTAATTTAAATCAACATGAAAATTGGCTTCCACAAAAAACGTTCCAGAATTAGCGCAGGCAGCTCTTTATATTCAGGAAGTCCATCCATCATGGAATCATCAGAGTCTCATTAAAGTAACCTTTGAGGTAAGCTTTTGCAGTGCGGTTAGGACATTTTATTATTTGTCAAATTTGAGATTTGATGATTATGATTTATGAAAGGCGAAAACTGTTTCCTATCCCTAAAATGATCTAATTTCGATAATTATTTTAATCTGATTGGTATCATGGGTTTGTTTTTGTAGTTTGCTTTAAAAAAAATAAAAAAAAAATTGAACATTGATAAAATCAAACTGTGGAGACATTGCCATTACTTGATGGTCCCGGTCATTTAAATAAAGAATTATCGAAATCTGAGAACAATTAGGGGTTGAAAACAGTATTCTTTAGTTGTATGAAAAAAAATCTGTAATTTACTGACAAAATTTGCCGCGACAACTCAAATCAAACAAAAAAAAAGTAGGACAGTGAATCATGTAAAATTTTCATTTTCCAATAATTCAAGAGATCGTGAAACGACCAACATTCGTTTGTATGCGCAGTCCGTGGTGAGCATGAGGATCTGAAATACAGGAACAACAATAAATTCCAATACGTGTTTATAAAGCTAAATTCAAAGTAATAACATAACGCGCCATAGGTATATTTATGCCAGTCAGCAATATACTTTATTATTATACACCGTGCACTTTTATTCATTAGGAAGCTTTGACGGTAGCGATCTATACACTATATGAAACTTTGTACACCTATTTTAACATCAGTTTAGTGTACCTGTAGAGATATGACAAATAAGTAGTAGAAATTGGGAGTAACGTCGCGACGCCGCGCCGGCGCCGGCGCGTTTTTTTACTCCCGCGCATCGCTATTACCACGACTCTTGGTATAATACTTATAGAGCACAGCAATTGAAACATGTTTATTACTAGCAGATTTTGTTTAAAATTTAAACGAAACATTGTTGTTGCGGTTATCTTGATCGAATTTTCTCTACACAAATAATAAATAAAACCGGCCAAGTGCGAGTCGGACTCGCGCACGAAGGGCTCCATACCATTATATAGAAAAACGGTAAAAAAATCACGTTTGTTGTTTGGGAGCCCCCTTTAATATTATTTTATTTTTATTTAATTATTTATTTTTAAGGTGAATAATATAACTATGCATGACATTTTGGTCATATTTATCAGTACGCGTATCAATAAATTCTGTGTTATTAATAATAATACTCACTTAAAATAATGTAAAAAACTAGACTACCGAAAAGAGAGCCATGGCTCCATTTTGTGAATTGTGTGGCCATTTATTTCGGTTGATTGTGCATCTAGTTCTTATTTTATTATTATTAAGAAAAAAAGGCGCGTATGGCTAGCAGGCGCCTCTATCGGTCAAATTCGGCAATACAAGCGTCATTCGTTCATTTCATTTTGTTTGACTGGTAATCTTAATCACAAAGTATTTTTCATTTTGAAATGAATATTAAAAATGAAAAATACATCTCGAAAGGCATTTCAAATAAAATACAAAATGTTTTTACTAAAAGGCAGTTAAATGCAAAATACAAAATAGGTATTTTACATTTTATATTTGCATTTTAAATAGAAGTAACCAACCCCCCGCCCCTGAAATCCTGGCCATTATCAAAAAACAAAAACAGGCTTCAATAATTTTATAAAATGCTCAAAATTTCACAAAAAATAGCCACTAACCAAAAATATTTGCGCTTATCTTGTAGGTACGAGTATGTTTGTAATTTTCTATAAAGTCATATGTTTATATTTAGGAATATTAAATTGGCAATCAATGCATTCAAATGGTTGTATTTATAATTTTTGATAGCGTTAAAGTCGCTCTTTACCAGTCGGGTATTTCCTTTTAACACAGTTTCTTGTTTGATTCATCTGGTCCACGAAAATCTAGGACTCGCTAACACGATCAATGAATCAAATCACTTCCATGATTTAATATTAAAAACCTTAAAAAATCTTTTATTTTGACATGGAAGTACTGCGGGTTCATTAATACGAGAAATAAAGCATATTACTATAAAAACAACACTAAAATTTTGGCACTCGCACATTATTACTATTTTGACATAGAAGTACTGTGAGTTCACAAATACGAGAATTTTAGTATATTACTATAAAACATCACTAAAAAAGTTCGTGCTCGCTTCGCTCGCGCATTCATATTGTTTTGAGATGAAAGTACCTACTATGTATTCACTAATACAAGAAATAAAGCATATTACTATAAAAAACCACAAAATGTTTTCGCGCTTTATTACTATTTTTACAGAGAAGTATCGTGAGTTTACTAATACAAGAAACAAAGCATTACTATAAAAGCACTACTAAAATTTTAGCGCTTGCTTCGCTCGCGCTTTATTACTATTTTGACAGAGAAGTACTATGGGTTCACTAATACGAAAAACAAAGCATATTACTATAAAACACCACTTAAATTTTAGTTTATTTAGATCATGCAAATGCTAAAATGCTAAGCCCTCGTTAAAAAAATATTATATTACTTTCAAAAATAATATAAAATTTTGTTATGACAAACTTGGTGTTCATATGGGATATTAATGCTAGGAGCACGTTATACAGCATATTAAAAACTACTACGCTCGCACATCATAAGACATGGGCCACAGACTCTTCCCCCTTTCGTGATAATAGGTTAGTTGCAAGCACTCTGTAGAATTCGATTTATTTGCACAAGTTGCGATTATGAAAATATTTGTCAAAAATGGATGTTTCTTAACATTTATATTTTATTGCACTAATTTAGAACCTTAATTTTATGATTTTGAGGAATCATAACCTACGTATAATTCCAGCTAGATATCTCCACGAGCTCCCAAGAAAAAGGGTCTTGACATAGACATAGACAGTGGGGCAGTGGGTAGACTTACAAATGGACGGCCAATGATGCATTATATAAGGGTACTTTAAAAAATATACTATAAAGAAACACACGTGTTGGACGAAGCCAGTGAGCAGCACTGCACACCAATCACGAGAAGCAGACATGACTCTTTGATACTCATCTTTAAATATTGCGCCGCTTAGCTATGATCTTCAAATAGAAAATCTATTGTCAAGTAGTAGGTTTTAACATTCGCACTTACAGTTTGTTTAAGTCAATTTGTCCTTCTACTTAGTTGTTACTATTTTTGACCACGGTATCACGAGCTATGGTCAACGCATATTTTAATAACATCATTGTTGGACCGTAGATAACTGTTTCTCAGCGTTCTATGAACAAACTGAACTTGTCAAAAAGTGTGACTTAATAACACTGGAACGTGCGGCACGTTGCACGCTGCAAATTATTGCGATGCGGATGGCGACGCCGCCGCTTTCGTCGTCAGTGCGGTGGCGCAATTATGTGTTTAAGCTCTGATTAAGGTAATAAAAACATGTAAACAGAGGAACTTACTTTTATTGATGGCAGTAAAGGAAGAACCGCAATCATTGTCCAGAGCCATCTTGGCCCGTGCGGGTTTCTCCACCACTCGCCATGATTTTCGTCGTACAAGTTCATAATTTTATACCGGTGTTCATAATGGCTTATTGCGGACGGAGGGAGCTTGTTAAACCACCTTATAAATTTCTCGATTAAGATGTTTACCGAATTCCTCATATATAGAACATTTTTTTCGTTGGGAATTTTGTCAATCTCGACTTTCACACTGGCTATCTGGAACAGGCTGTACAAAAATTACATATTTTTATTTATAATTGTTGTCGGCTTTTTTGTACTATTATTTGTGATTCACGAACGCGCACAAGACATTTCTTTGTAGAATTCGTGAAACATTATATAACATAGTTTATATCCGATAACGGAGCGAGCGGCGTGCATGCGCTACACATGCTGTGGTGATATGCTATATATATATTTATCAGAACTGTTCTGACAGAATGTAAGTCTGTAAATGTCTTGAGTGCACTCGTGAATCACAAATACTATAAAAAACAGGACAAGTGCGAGACAGACTCACCCACCAAGGGTTCCGTACAAACTAGTAGATAAAAGGGGGAAATTATATATTTTTTTATATTTTCCTTCATAAACCGAAAAATATACATCGTAATAGTAGATTGTTATACAAGGGGCTAAAACGACCCATTGTAACGAGGCAGATTTTTACAAAACCAATAGAACCCGCGAAAACCCGGTAAATAGAAACCGCGTTACAATGGGTTTTAAGCGCCGTGTGTTACACTCTACTTTTCACTACGAGTGCGAGAAAATAAAATAATCCAAAACAATAATTCAAAGTTTATTTTATTAAAAATGATATGTACAATTTGTACAATTCTGGATATTTAACGAGATGTTTGCAAAGAGAATGTAAATATATTCCAAAGAGATTATTCTACTTTTGAATAAAGACTGTTTCGTGTATGTAGGCTCTTTGGTAACAGATAAAAATTAAAAAAAAAATAGTTTATCCCCTAGAGCTTAAAATGCTATTTTAGCCCCGCTTTACTACGCTACAATGACGGACTTTTAGAGCAAGAGTAGTGAAAACATATTTAAAAACCTGTTTTAGCTTAAGTGCTAATAAAGCTCTTTCATATGATACCCCACATGATACGATTAAAGCACTTTAAAATTTGGACCCTCCTTCCATGCATAAAGACCCTATTTGTTGGTAGACCCTTGTTTTATTTTCCTAAACTTGTGTTATTTTAAACATTAATGCTATAAAAATGGTGGTGTTTTATTCATTAAGTGTTCGATAAAGTGCGTGAGTGTGGGCAAGTGAAATAAAGCAGTAAAACATGTGATTTTGCGTTGTCGGCAAAACTCCATAGAAGCTTCTAGTAAAGTCACCACCACTTTACTGAAACAGGACTCGACTTATAAATTGACTGTATACGTGACTTAGATTTTGACTAGAACATTTACAACTTATTTTATTTAAGAAACTTGAAAAATCCTAATACTTGACACTGGCAAATGCTTCAATGCGGGTCCAAAACAAAAAAGAAGAAGAAGAACCAAAGAGGATGAAATATGCTACAACTGAAACATCTATTGATTTTTGGATATTGTAGTACGGTTGTTTTTTATATTTTTACTATTGGAAACTTTAGCTTGGCCTCCGATCGCGCTAGTTTTGACCGACGTTTACGGTCTACGATGGAGCGCGCTTTGTAGGTATAATAATGGCAATCAAAGAAAATTATCTATTCAGGTAGCTTTATTTTGTTAAATAATGTAGATTCAAAACCATATATTTCTATTATCACGCAGTAGGTGTGAAAAGTAGAGTATGTAGGGTCAATGTGCCAGTTCGCCGACCACAGCCAGATCTCGTCCATCGGACGGATCGTTCTTACAAATCGTTTAAAAATAGCAATACTGACAATCTTAAAACAAAAAAAAAATATTTCTTTGCAAGACTGAAGACTTAACCACATATACACACAAGCACACAAAGCCTAATGTGTATGTGTAACTCGTAAAAAAAAACAACAGTTGGCGGTTGGTATCGACCCAGTGTGGATACGTGAATATTACAAAACAAATAGTGGCACACCGCGACTTTCACAGTAAGTATTTTATTGATTTTTTAATATTTTGGGTTTTTTTACTGTTTGTAGACCTTGTTTATGATCTATAGAATGTGGGAAACATCGTTTTTATTTTTAATGTCACTATTAAAGAAACAAAATTAAGTGGTCAAGAACTGAAATACCATTTTCTTAGAAAATTTAGTTTTCGACCGCGTGGTCGGAGACTAGCTTGGCTCCGTCCAATAAGGTTGTTTCCGCTATTTAATAATGTGTGAAAATCAAGTAAATGAAATTTTGAAATTTGAACCTTATGTGCGGATACTATTTAATTACCAGTTCTCGTCCACTTTTTTTTTATTACGTAATAAAATACGCATTAGAAAATCATGCGGTCGGAAACTAAAAATGCTTAGGGAACATGTCAGTTTACGACCGGTATTTGGTTTATAGCAGAAATTTCATGAAAATTTGAAATATACTAATATGAAATTGTTTTTGCTTTGCAGAAGGTAATAAATAAAGACAGAGTCAATGTTACAGAAGAATCAGTGTTACCCAGTGATACTATAAAAGTATTAATCTATGAATATAGTGTATATTAAGGATATTAAGGAAAATAAGATCATATTTTTTTTAATATAACTATAGAAGAACTTAACTATAAAAGAACTAATTACTGTAATAGATACACTCATAATTAAAGTAAAAATATAGTGTACATTAAGTAAAATACGATCTCATTTTCCTAAATTTTATAGTTTCAGTAAAAAAATTATGTTAAAGATTGAAGGTATTATAGATGTTTCAATAATTACAGATGTTTAAAATGTAAGATAATAAATGTTAATCACTGACTTTCTTTAAATCTACCTAAGTATATATTTTCCTATTGAATTCCAAAGTTTCCAAGTGAGTGGTCGAAAACTAGCTAATAGGTGGACAAGAACTGAATTTTGTGGACGAAAACTAGCCAAAACAGCAATTTTGAGCATTTTATGAATTATTAAAAAAACCAGTAAACTTACAACCACAAAAAATACATTTTATCAAAATAGAGTATATGACGAGTATATTGCAATAATTTCTTATACAAATTTCATAGTCTAAATATTTTATATTGTTTTCCGAACTTGACAACTCCACTAACTGGACGAAAACTAGCACATTGACCCTATCACGGGGATAAAGATGTTTTTGTCTTGGGCGACCTTGAATCCCTCGTTACACTTCGAATTATAGTCTTCCTACGTTACACCGGGGATTCAATATATCACACGTGACATAAAACACTATTTTATCCCCTTGGTGTATAATCTACTATAAAACTAACAATTTCCGATGATAATTTTGTGGGATAAGTACGTCTAATGATTCCTGAGTAGGTATTTTAAAGTACGTTCTAATTCCAAGTCATTCGAGTGGTTTGTTACAGCTATTTACAATCCAACGGCTGAACCGATTGTTATGAAATTTGGTACTGAGATAGTTAAAAATTTAGAGGCATAGGCATACCAACATAAGCTACATTATCACCGTTTTTCAGATATTCAGCGAAAATAACAATCTTGTATTACGGTTATATACAACAATACGCAGACAGACAACAAAAAATATAACTTAGAAAAATTGAGAACTGACTTTAATGAAATTTGTATGGTATAAATCTCAAATTATATACTTCCAAACAACAAAAGTTTTTTTTTCAAAATAGGTTTATAAATGACGAAATTATAAGGTAACTAACATAAAAATATGCAGCCGAATTGATAACCTCCTTCTCTTTGAAGTCGGTAAAAAGAGAATAGAGAGAGGGTCATGTTGATGTCTGGTCCCTTTGGATACGGAGCCCTATTTTTGTTTTCGGGTTCCGTACCTCAAAAGAAAAAAAACGAAACCCATATAGGATCACTTTGTTGTCTGTCTGTCTGTCCGTCCGTCCGGGTGTCAAGACCTTTATATTGGAAACGCATGAAGGTATCCAGTTGAAATTAAAATCATATACGCAGATCCATAGACTCTTGCTGCAGAAAGAAAAATCAAACATCTAAGTCTTCATTAAAAAAAAAGTTACAACCGAATATGTCGCAAAAAACGCACATTTTGACACTCACAAGGGAATAAAAACCTATGGGGTACTTCCCGTTGACCTAAAACTATGAAATTTGGCAAGAAGCATTGTGTTATAGTACACATATAGGCAAAAATCCGAAAACTGGTCATGTGTATTAAATCACAAAAAATAGTGCTTCATGCAAGGAATGAGGGTCCAAATTTTAGAGTAAACTGACCGTATCATATGGGGTATCATATGAAAGAGCTTCATTAGCACAAGCTAAAACAGGTGTTTAATTATTTTTACGATGTATAATTTGCGGTTTATGAAGAAAAATATAAAAAAATATATAATTTCTCCCTTTTATCTACTAGTTTGTACGAAGCCCTAAAGTGAGCGAGTTTAACTCGCACTTGTCCGATTTTATTTCAATATTCAAATTTATTTATTGACATAAAAGCGTATACATTTATATTTATATTAAAAATAAATTTAAAGTCTATTTTAAATAATATTAATTCATTATTAGGTACTTTAATAACAGTTGTATCCAAATAATAATCTGAATCCCGCCTATTTAACCAATCACATCGGTCAGTCTAATATATTAATATAAATGTACTGTACATATATAACATATAAGTCATATAACACATAATTGTACATATATATATATATATATATATATTTTTAACACAAGAAATTTGATTATATTTATTTGTACTACTACATTGTATATATTGTTTAGAAATTAACCTCTCATTGATCGTTTCTTGTATAACTCGGAATCTAGCGATTCCGACTACAGTAGCCCATGCCGATCCGTCCTCGAAACTTATGAAGTCAGCGACCAGGAAAATCTACAACATATAGTATACGGCTTTATAGCATGTGTATTAATTTTATTTTATAGGGACGAGGGATTCAATGTATAATATAATCTAATATATGCGAAGAATCTCTGGCAGAGATCCGGCTACCACCCCAAACGAAGAACACGACTGGCCCTAGTGGCACACAACATTCGAACTTTGAGGACAGACAAGAAGCTAGCTGAGCTGGAAGAAGAGGTGGGTAGGTTACATTGGTTTCATGTCCTTGGGTTATCAGAAGTCCGGCGAGAGGGTGAGGACACGATAACCGTGAAATCTGGTAACAATCCCAAGGTGGTGTCGGGTTTCTCGTCCACAACTCCCTTGTTAAAAACATTCTTGCCATCGACAGTATATCGAGCAGGGTTGCCTACCTGATACTCAGAGTATCCAAGAGATATTCGTTGAAGGTCATCCAGGTATACGCACTGACCTTGTCACACTCGGATGATGAGGTAGAGGTGATGTTGTAATGGGGGACTTTAATGCGAAGCTAGGCAAGACAAGCGATGGTGAACTGAGAGTGGGTTATCACGAATCGTCTTAAACGCAGGTTTGATGACTTCCAGCCTCCCGAATAAGCCGTTTTCCGAAAAGGCAATAGTACCATAGACCACATCCACACGCTGCGGCAAGTGATACAGAAGACGAAGAGTATAACTTGCCCCTTTGCTTAGCATTTGTGGAATATGAGAAAGCCTTTGATTCGATCGAGACCTGGGCGGTGCTTGAAAAAATTTAATATACAGCCAAGTGAGTGTCGTGGCACGCGCAAAGTAAAGTTCCGTAGATGCACATCATAATTTATGTGAGCTAAAAGCAGGGTCTTCTATTTGATACTATGAACAAATGAGTTAACCTATGTTAATACAAACAAAATTTGCTCAAAATAGCATTACTAGTAGTGCCATGCAGTAGTGTCAAGGGAAACAAACGAAATTTTCATTTCTTGCTTCCGTAATAGTTCTACTTTTAATTTTATCATACATGCTACTAGCATGAATTTTTTCATATCTCAAAATTCAAACATTTTGCCGGTAGAGAGAGAGGCACATAGATACTTGATTATAACAAAAATTATCACTTCAAAGCTTAATATTTCACAAACGGATCCCTAAATTGAAAATTAGTTCTCACACACCTCAAGATTTTTTTATTCTCTTCGACGTTATTAATATAATGTTCATTCTAAACTTTTTAGTAGGCACCAATAGTCTTTGAGCAAAGTCGCAGACAGACAAACAGACAGACGGACATGGCGAAACTACAAGTATTACTATTTAATGGTAAACAAGGAAGCCTATATAAAAAGAATAGAAATTATAAATAGCGGGGTCCTTATTCCGTATGACCATCGGCCGCGTAACATGAATTAGACGTCTACAACACGTCTACATGACGTGGGTACGTCTACAATGAAAATTAGACATTGGCTTCTTAAACTTAAAGTCTAATTTTCATTGTAGACACACCCGCGTCACATTCACGTAACACAGACGATGGTCATACTGAATAAGGGCTAAGAAGGAGGTCCGATTTTGGTCCACATACATTGTGTAGTTGTACCAAAATCATAGCGAGTTTAATTTTATTTATTCTGATTGTTAGGGGAGGCGGTGAATCCACAGTTTTTAATTAAAATTGATTTTTAAAACTAAAAGAGTTCGTAAATTATTGTAGGTACTAACCGTGCCGACACGTGAGGGAAATCCGTTCTCACACTTTGCAATAATTCCGAATCTGCCCTTGCAAGACTCTAATATACGGCGCATGATGATCGCCCTGCAAGAGTCAAACTCGAATATTCTGCAACTATTCCTATAAAACAAGTGAAACAGGATTAATAAGATTAAGATGGGATTAAGGTGGGGCTCAAAACGTGCAGCTATCTCTCTCGCGAATCACAACATTTTTAAACATATAAAATAATTCAGTAGAGGCTAGGGATGTTAGAAAAGTGAGAAATGATTTTGTTTATTTATCTAAGAGAAATATTTAAAAAAAGTTATTCTTCGATAACTTTTAAATTGGATGAGGAGTAGGAAATATGTAGTTTTTTTCACTACTACATCACCAGTTTATATGATATCTGAATAAAACTTTTTTTTAAATATTTCTCCTATCTAAATAAAGAAAATCATTTCTGAATTTTCTGATATCCCTCCCTACTCAATCATTTTACACGTTTAAAAATGTCGTGATGCGCGAGAGAGATAGCTGCGCGTTTGGAGCCCATCTGAGTATTATGCGGCCGAACCTGACAAACGAGAAAGAAAAAGATCGTAATATACATTCCTCTCTTCCTCTTTCGTTGCTACACCGGTGTTCCGACGCACCATATTCAACCGATTAAAAAAGATCATCTAGGAGTGCGAGGGACTTCCATATCGCATATAATTTGATCTGTCGATGAAGGAAACTTTCTTCAGGTAACCATGTTAGTGCCGTTTTACTACTCTCAAGTTCAATCTGTCATTATCTGTCAATTAACAGTTCAATCTACATATGTATGCTTATGTTTACCATTTTCGATTACGAGTAGGAACGTCAATACCGCCGGCCACAACTGTCAACGTAACATCAAATAAGTTGTGCTCAAATATTAGCTGATCTTCATCGTCATTATCTCAGCCATAATAAGTCCACCGCTGGACATGGGCGTCCTCTATGGTTTTCCAAGCGAATTTCGGTTGCGATGGCGGTCTGAACTTTCCTAAGCTGTTGATAATTAACGATGGGCTCAAAGCGGGAAGTTATCTCTCTTGCGCATCTCAATATTTTTAAACAAATAAAATCACTGCGTAGGAATATTAGAAAAGTGAGAGACAATTATGTTTATTAAAATAGGAAACATGTTTGTATAAAGTTTTTCTTTGAAAGTTAAAAGTTAAAAAAAAAGAAAAAAAAGTTTTTTTAGGTTTTTTTTAAGTTTTTCTTTTTGTTAACATGGCTGAGGAGTTCAAAAAAATATGTTTTTTTCGAAACTCCATCACCAATTTAAATAATATCAGTGATTTTATATTTTAAAATGTTGTGCGAGAGAGATAGCTGAGTGCTTTGAGGCCAACCTTAAGAAAATATAATTTTACTTACGTCGGGAAAGAAGTTGGGAAATTAAAAACTGGAATCATAGCAACCCGTTGCATTGGTACCGCTGGATATTCCACCGTAAGTGTTAGCAGATACAGAATTGATGACACAAACTTCGTTTCAGATGTCTGGAACCAAGCATTATCTCAACTCAATAATATATAGGAACTAGCCGCGCCCCGCGCTTTCACCGGCATAGTGATGAAAAACAATGATCATGATGATGATAAAATGTAGCCTAGGTATATCCGTCTCAGCTATATCTATACCAAATTTAATAACAATCAGTTCAAACGTTTGTATGTGAAAATGTTATAAACAGACAGACATACAGAGTTAATACTAGCTTTTATATTATTAGGATAGTAAGGGCCTAGTAAGTGTATTTGTTGTTTTGTTTTTCAAAGTAGAATATAGATTGAGTAGATATTTATGCACCAAGAGGATAAAGTAGTGTTTTAGGTAACGGACATGGTCGGTAATCTCGAGTGTAATGGATTGAGGTGGAGGATTCTAAGGTTGCCACAGAGTTAAATTCCGAGCGAAGCGAAAATTTTAAGACTAGAATCCGGAGTGTAACGAGGGATTTAAGAACATCTTTATACCCGAGGTGCATACTCTACTTTTCACTTTTATTGTACGGACTTCTAAAATTGCAGGTCTTCTCTGATAGAATATTCGTACAGTAATATTTGTACGTCTTTTAATTGCAAATAATAATTATAGTTTAAAATACTGAATAAAATCGACTTCAAAATACGCAATACAATACCTATGTACGACTTGTTTTTGTTATAAGAACCAAATACTTCATCGATTTTGATAAAATTTATATGGGACCACCTCTGGAGTATATAACCTATCAAACACAAAAAGAATAATCAAAATCAGCAAAATTGAGTAATCGATGAACAAACACAAAAAAAAAACAGACCGAATTAAAAACCTCTTTCTTTTTGGAAGTCGGTTAAAACTGGGTTCTTCTAGGCAAGCACGCTCTGTCGTAGATCCTAACGTCGTTCAAAACTAGCGTGTTATGTTCTAGTCTTGGTTGCCAGTAAATTTTTTTAACTATAGTCTATTCAACGAGTCGAGCTAATATGGCACCCTCTCTCTTGCACAATTGTATGAAAGTGAAAAGGACGCAGCGCCGTCTTAAAATGCCAGGATTGGTCAGGGGGCGTGACATATTGAAGAAAGTGTTAGGCTGCGTTTATATTGCTGATCTGAATCGAACACTTACATTTATCTAAAAATAATAGTTACTTCAATATAATCTGTATATAGGTATAAAAGCAAAATGTAATATTTTGTCTTTCTTTTCTAATATAATGTTTTTATTCTCGAATGTTGTGTACAAAAGAAAATGCTAAGATTGAAATAAATTAAACATTAGATATTTTCATAAACACTTATTCGCTTTCTGAATCACTTGAGTCTAAATCATCTTCTAAGTTTATAAGAAGTCGTTCTTGCATAGATTTCATATTTCTATCCATGGATCAGTCCAGTAAACACGCCGGGGTCAGCGTAAAAATCAAACACTGAGAACATACTGAAATAAGCACCACACCACACGTCCGCCCCGCTCAAGAGACAGAATAGGACTGACATTTGCTCGCAACGTGTACGCGCCTTAAGACCCTTATCTCCGACCAATGACGTTCAGCGCTTGATTTCCCTATTAGCTCGTTTCGGTGAATGAAATATAGTTCTTTTTGCTACGGGCCTGCTTACGGTTTCAGAATATTTATTTTCTTATAAGAATTACAAATTCACTTACTGAGATAATACACTTGAAATGTCTTTTTTTATTTTTATTTTTTTTATTTTATTTTTTTATTTATTAAGGAACAACAAACAACTACATCTTATACAGTAATATGAAACTTAGTTGCGATAACTTAATAAAAATGCAGTCAACTACGTTATCCACAGATTAAGTTTATACATGTTTATACGCTTAAGCTAGACGGGCAATTAAACAATATTTAATGTTAAAGCAATACAAAAGATAATGTTATTTAAATTTAGATTTAATTAGTGCCTGAATTGGTGTTTTCCTGGAGAAGTAATTGAATTATATTGTTTTTGAATTTATAATATGTTAATTGAAATATATCAATATCCCCAAAAGTTTTGTTAAATGACTCAACCATGCGACGAATCGGTGAACGAAGACCAGAGTTAGTACGACATACATTTAAGGAAAAGATAGAGCGAACACGCACATCTCGTACAACAGTCTTTCTCGGAACAACATAACAAAGTTTACGAACCAATTCCGTACAATCATAACAATTGTTAACAATGTTACGTAGGATAACTGCTTCTAGATACCGGCGTCTAGACTCCAGAGATAAAAGCTTATATTTCTGAAGTAAGTCAGAATATGTAGAGTAATGGCGGAAACACCTGTAGTTCACAGCACGCAAAAATTTGCGCTGGACTTTTTCAATAGCAACAATGTACTTCTTGTAATATGGGTTCCAGATAGGTACGGCATATTCCAACTGAGAGCGCACAAGATTCTTATACAGATATAAATAAGTAGAGGGTTTTTTGAAATTAACTGAAGACCTCATGACAAAACCGAACATCTTAAAGGCCCTGTTAATTATGTTTTGAACATGCTCGTTTAAGCAAAGCTTATTATCAAGCTGGATTCCCAAATCTCTTACTGAAGTAACTCTGTTTAGAGGAGTGTTGTTAATATAATAAGAATTTAAGAAAATGTTTTTATTTTTTGTGAAGCTGATAGTGTTACATTTTGGGATGCTTAACTGCAATTTATTATTTATACAATACGCTGAAAGTCTATCAAGATCCTGTTGAAAAGAGGCACAATCAGCCACAGATGTAATTGGTTTATATGCCTTGAGGTCATCAGCATACAAGAGAATTTGAGAGTTTAGGAAGCATTGACCTATGTCGTTAATAAAGATTATAAAAAGCAGAGGTCCGAGTATGGAGCCCTGGGGCACACCGGAAGTGACTTGAACGCTCTCAGATTGGTAGCCGTTAACTACAACCCTTTGACTTCTACGAGTAATATAGGATAAGAACCACCGGAGAAGATTACCACGGATACCATTATATGCGATCTTTTTAAGAAGAATTTCATGATCGACTTTGTCAAACGCTTTTTTAAAATCGGTATAAATGGCATCTACTTGTATACGCTTATCCATGTTCTCGAAGAGATTACTTACAAAAATAGTTAAATTAGTAGTTGTAGACCTTCGCTTAACAAATCCATGCTGCTCTTTCATAATAGTTTTGTGGAGGTATGGATAGATTTCATCATGAACCAACCTCTCAAAAAGCTTTGACAGTGAAGACAAAATAGAAATGGGTCGATAGTTCTCAATATCGTGTTTATCACCACTTTTGTAAACAGGGGTAATAAATGCACATTTCCAAACTAAAGGAAAAACCCCTTGTGACATGCATTTATTAAAAATAATTGTTAAGGGAACGTGTATTGTTGCAGCCGTCTGTTTCAAAAAACTAGGTGGTATTCCATCTGGGCCAGGACCCTTAGAAGGATCTAACAGTTCAAGCTGCTTTAGTACCGTGACATTATTAAAAATTATGTTACTCAGAGGAGTATCGTTGGAATTATTTGTGTCCGAAGGTGGTGTCCATTGATCAGAATTACAGGAAGATGATTCAAATACAGATTTAAAAAAAGTAGAGAACATGTTGCATATAGTCTCAGGGACAGATGATTGATTACTAAGATAGCTCATTCGTGATGGAATGCCCGATTTAGTTTTACGTTTAGATAAGTAAGTCCAAAAATTTTTCACATTTACAGAAATACTGTCTTCAACGGTTGTCATATATCGGCTGTAACATTCGTCGCATTTCTTTTTGAATGACGCTCTAAGTTCTGAAAATTTTTGATAGTCTAAGTTATTGTTGTATTTTTTCCAACGGGTCCAAGCTTTTTGCTTGCACTTAAAGATTTTAATTAAAGAGAGAGAAAACCATGTCGGAAATTTTGCTGATTTAGGGATGGTAAAGGGTACGTGTTCTTTGATAAGACCATTTAAATGTTATAAAACACAGTAACGGCATCTTCAGCTGTTAGGTTATGTAATAAATCGCTCCATTGTATTTGTGAAATTGCATAGTTAATATCAGTGTAATTCGCTTTATGGAAGTTATGTCATGTCTTAAAGTATTTAAAGCATAGTGAGCAAAAGATACCATTAAATACTAATTACGTTTCATACTTTTGCGATGCCAAAAAACCATAAATTAGTTATATTGATGCGTACTGGTATGTAGGGTAGTTTATAAAAACATACGGCTTGCGTGTCGTAGGTAGTTATCAAACAATGCAACTTGCAAAACCGACCAAAAACACAAAAGGCTGCATTAGGACTCGTTCACACTTATTGCTTTGTTTGTTAGAGACAAAGTCGTTTTATTTTAATATAATACTATAGGATAAGTATATATTATCTATATGTAATTTTTATATTTATGTGTATAATATAATATATTATATGTATATGATTATATTTATATTTAGACGCAAATTGCATATTTATGTGTATAATAATTATAATAGTTTAATTCATCGGATTTTAATATTTACATAAGAAAAATCCTTTAATATATGTAACTTTAGTAGTTTTTTATAGGTTATTAGTGATTTTGCTTGCTTTATGTCTTTTGGTAATTTATTGTATAGGTAAGCTCCCACGTACATAATATTTTGAATCCCATAATTTGTTCTAGGTATTTTAAGTAGACATAAGTTATTTGCTTGTCTTGTGATAGTTTTTTGTATAGTACTCTTTTTTGTAAATGTTAGTTGTGTATGTAGTCTTTGGTAAAAAAAAAACTTATTAATTTGCATGTATTATATTTATATATTTGAGGTATATTCATAAGTTTGGTTTATTTGTAAGTTTTGGTAGTTGGCGTTAATTAATCATATCTAAATAGGACTTTAATAATTTTGTCTTTTTTGCAAGTTTTCCAAATTTGTTCTGGCCGCTGAACCCCAAACTTCGATTAAATAATCTAAGTGAGGTTTTATCATCGAATTATAGATTGTATATCGTACATGTTTTGGTAAGCATCGTTCTATGTTACGTAGTGCACCCGCCAATGCAGTAAGCTTACTTCTAATATACTCTATAAGGGGTTTCCAACTTAGTTGCTTGTCAAGAAATAAGCCTAGATACTGTTTCGTAGAAGTACTCATTTGAATTAGTTGAGACGTCGACAATCTAGTAGGGTTAGGTTCCAAATTCAAAACATATTATATCACAGTGAGATATAATGAAATCCCATACAATATTAAGATTTTACAATTTAATTTATAAACATAATTTGTAGCTTTCCCATGACTATATATCTCACTGGATTAGTTATCATATTTTGTCAATTATATTAGATTTACATTTAATGTTTCACTTTTAATCAACTTAATATCCCACAGTGTATTAATCTACTTTTTTCACACCACCTGCCCAATAATGTTCCTTGTTATATCATGTAGGTACAGGTGGTCCAAAGTACTACATTTACGCCCTTGGGCTATAATGTTGTAAGGGATTTCATTATATCACACTGTGATATAATGTGACTTGAATTTAGAACCTAAGCCTACTAGATTCTAGTCTTAAATCCCTCGCTTCGCTCGGGATTTCATTCTTTGGCACCCTCGCTCGGGTGTTAAACCTAGAATCCTACGTTACACTTGGGATTCAATATGTCGCCCGTGACATAAAACACTACTTTATCCCCTTGGTGCATTATCTACTTTACCTTATCTAGCTAGGCATACATAATTTTAGGATATGATACAGTTTATTAATATGTATTTGAAATGTGTACTTTCTCTTATTGCATTATGTCGTGTATGTTATTGAATAAAGAATAAAGCTCTTGGGATTAAATGACTTCGGTACTGTAAGACCCTCTTTACATGACGTAAAAAGGAACATTATTGAGCAGGTGGTGTAAAAAATATATCATGTGTAATTATTACACTTAATGGGGGCAATCCTGAAGGTATCACAAAACTAATTGAAGTTAGGTATTAAAAAAGGAATGAAAACTTCGTTATTAGTTTAGTGGTGCCGTCAGTATTGATATTTATGTTTTTATAACTAGCAAGAAATAGTAAACTATACAGGGATGACAGAAACATAATTACTAAGTAGTGCATCGAATACATTTGTTCAAAATAATAATGTTTTCTTAAAATAACACTAGTAACTACATGAGATCGAATATTCTAGTGTAACTTCGTTAGGCTTTATAAAATATTGAGAGGTGTGCATGAGTATTCTTTAGAATTTTTGTTTTCATGTTCTATAAAATTTTCAGTTTTTTTTAAATAAAAATCACTTATTTTCCAAAGAAAAAAGGTTGAACTAAAGATAAAAAATGTTTAGATGAAAAATGTTGTATTACATTTGGCAGTAAAGTTATTTTATATCGTGTCTTCTTGAATCCATCGCTACGCTCAGGATACTATACTAAAAGAAGAACCACTCACTGTGCTCATGATTAAAACCTAGAATCCTTTGCTTGCTCTAGAATCCTGTCATGTCTGACAGGAATCGGTTTTACGGTACTCGACGGTAAAACAACTTTCTAGTCAAAAGAAGATAACAGTTTTTCGGCTATTCAAAAATAATTGCTATTTTGACGTAGTGTAGTGTATACTATTTTAACGTAGCTTAAAGTAGTGTTGATCTGGGTGTGTGATATTTTACAGTAATTGAAGAATATTTTCAATATTGTGCTTACCAGAGCGATAGAGAGGGGATCCATTGGATGTCGACAGACCGCACAATGGTGGTTGTTTCGAACCGTGCGCATTATGCACTCACTGCAGAACGTGTGTCCGCATTCAGTTGTTATTGGTGAGTTCAGTGTGTTGTAGCATATTATGCATTCCAGGTCCCTGGAATTTAAGCACGCCGCAGCTTCATCGGACGCCATAGCTCGGGCCAGCTTCAAGTACGCGCTATCCTGACCGGAGTCTTCATTTGGTGGCTTCGTAGCACTCTGTCGATCAAAATCACAATATCAATTTCACGATACAGCAACGTTGACGCCGTGTTCGCATTAAGAGAGAGGCATCGCAGTGTGACAATATAAGGAATTAAAAAAAACAAAGTGGTTAATTCACCATATGGCTTAAATAATTTTACAAATGCCTAATTTTCACAATCCATTTTCGAAAATTAGACTTTATTATCAAATTAATATCAATTATACAAATATACAATTATACAAATGTCAAATAAAATAATATATTTAAAAAAAACCTGTAAGCTCAGTTAAGCTCAGTCAAAAAGCCCGCCCCGAACTGTACCAGGCGCAAAAGTACCCATGACGCTAGCTGCGTTACCGCGTTGAATAGCGATGGACAACCTTTGCACCAGGTAGGAGCCGGAGCGGGGGTCACCACACTTTTCCCTTATCCGGCGCCCCAACTCGTGAATCAAACTTTTGGCTTCAGTGCCCCAGCTACCCATGGTCTCGACAGCAATGGGCACAAAGTCATACCTCACCTCCAAAGCCGCATACTTCTGGCGTTTTTTATTCGCAGCATCCTCAGCAGCCGCCCCCGATGCGTGGACCGAGCGACTCAAGTAACAGGCGGCAAAAGTGCTAACGCACGTGGCGTCCCAGACTAAGCATTTGCCGTTCTTCCATGGTACCAGAGTCAACCCGTCCGGTCGCTTACCATCAGACCTATTGGGACCCGGAGGTTCCAATCCAACACGCAGGGAACATTGGCAGACACGAAAGCCCGACGGACTATGTCGTTGAGGGCATGGTGACGCGGAAACCTACCCGAGCAACGCTGACAACTCAAAGCGTTATGGCCATCAGCCTCCTCCATGGAACCGCAGGTGTATCTATGAGGTTCACACACCTTGCAGCCCAGACGGAGAGCTACCGCCACACGCAAAGAGTCGTCATCTAGTAAGGTGCCCAAGTGAGGAGACGGTAGAGCGTGCAACCATGCCCCTGATTCTGACTGCGACACAGCCTTTAGCCTTGCCAAATCTACGCCTGCAGCATCGTTGAGCAACTGCTTATTTATTTCTTTAGCTCCAACATCATCCCAGGCCCGTTGAACATGAGGGTACAAGGGGCCTTCGAGCCCTGCATTGAGAGACGACCAAGCCGCCAGCGCCTCAGGCACGAAAGGTATGCTCGCCTTGTCACCATTTAAATTAAGAATATTAGCAACAAGGTCTGCAACCCCATGCGCCGATGCTAGGAACGCTGGTATCCCAACGTCTCCCACGCATCTAACCCTCCATATCGAATCGGCTGAGCTGCCTGCTTCCACTGTGACTCACCCAGAGATACATTTAGGTAGTATTGATTCGACTGAAGATTTTAAGGTCTCATCAACACAAGCCACTTCGTCCGGACAAAGCCAAGTGGGTGCAGTGCGGAGCAGATATGTCACCTTGGGTAAGGCAAAGCACATCCGCAACAACACCAACGCAACATGCGCCGAAAGGTTTTGGAGACGTTCTTGAGCGGCTAGGAGAATAAGTTTTCGAGAAGTAATAGCCTCAGGAACTGCATTAAGAAAAATAGCCCCAAGAGGTAAAAAGAAGAAGTTGACAGTTCTTTGAGGCCAGACAGAAGAGAAGTAAAACAAAGAAAGTATTTACGAGCTTCAGTGCAGCAGGGAAACATTTCACATTTTGACGAGTTGATTTCCAGGCCCAGTTCTCTGAAACGGGGAATAAGAACTTTCAGATCCTGGTATACCTCTTCTGGACTTCCCCCAATAGTACCATCGTCAAGATACCATAAATTTTGGGGTGACTTAAGGTCAACAATAACTTTGTGAATGGCTAGACTAAAAGCGGATCCCCCTGATCTTTGACTTTGACTTTGACTTTGACTTTGACCTGCTGCGCACCCACTTGAGAAAGAATAGGCTCATTTTTGAAGAAAAGATTCGAAGGAGTAAAGTAAACTTGGTGTAAAAAAGGAGTAGAGTAAACTTGGGTAAAGTGACGGGATTTGATCCTTGGCCTCACTCAATAGAACATCCCTCTCCAATGTATTAAATGCATTGCTGATGTCAAGCTTGAGCACAATATGGTCTGCGTTCGCTGGATTTTCCACGTACGCACTAGTTGCGTGGATAGCAGCCTCACAACCCAAGCGCGTTCCAAAACCCAGCTGGTGGGGCTGTAGATAATGCGCAATTTCCCCTCTAACAGCTCGGCAAGCTAATTTTGCAGTCAAACGGCGGAAAACACTACCAATAGCGATAGATCTTATTCCACCGTCCTTTTTGTCCAAAGCAACGAGAGATGCTCCATATTAGTACGGACATACCGCTGAATTAATCTAGCCACTGAGCATGAAATTAGCAAGCCTAGTCAGGCACTCCAATAAGCGTGGCCCGTTTTCTCCTGCAGAAGATGATATGAGTTCTTTCAGGTGACCCGGGCGGATTCCATCCAAGCCTGCCGCAAAACCGCTGTAAAAAGAACTAAGCGCCAGTGATACCTCAACCACTGTAAGAGACACAGGGGTATGCGAGGTATCGGGCACTGGCGGGAAGTTGAGCGACCGTGACGGACTCGGATGTCTCTCCTTGAGAGCGGCAAGTGTCTCTGGGACATGCGCCTGTGAATCATTTGACACCAACAAGCGCACCGCTCCCCTCAGGTCACCTTCGAAAACCTTAGATAGCCGTCCGAACCGAGCGAGACCCGGACTTCAAGCGCACATTCGTACCGTCATCCTCGGAGGGACATGAATCTGAGGAAGCAATATTAGCTTTCACCTTTGTCGTCATATTACCAGGCAATTCTTTAGATGGGACTCTTAACGCGCTGAATGCAAAAGTAAGGAGTGAAAGCCAGTCCGCAACGCCATTGCAGTCAACGCATTTATCAATAATATCAGACAATTTACCAGCCGCCTGATTTTTCGCTCCTTTAGGAATATGTCGAAGCACTGGTGTACTCGCCTTTAGGGTGGCCACCACATCCAAAGTGGCGCTGCCTGCTCCTGTTGTCGTCGCTCTGTGTACTAATTGTGGGTCCGTACCAGACGCCTGTGGAGGAATGGAAGGCCTGCGCACCACTTTATGCATTCGGCCCATATGTACTTTAAGACCATGTGCGCTGAAAGTCCTTGTAGACCCCGGGCAGTGGGGACAAGTTAAAGGCGCGGAAGGGGTACTCATTATCTTAAAAAAAAAGTTGGCTTAAAAATTACATATATTTTAAAAATATGTATATGATGAATAATTTTTCAATACCACAGTAATGTAATTATAAAAAAAAACTGAAACAACCGACTTTAAAATGCGCAATTCTGTTTTAAAAACCAAACTACTGCATTGTTTTTCGATGATATTTCTAAGGGACCAACCTGAACGTGTATCCTTTGAAATAAAAAAAAAATAATTTTCCAAATCAGTATATAAATGAATAAATTTATTTTGCAAACAAGCTCATGCTGCCGCTATAAAAGCAGAAAACCTCAAATGACACAAATATGCATATTTAGACTGGATGTACATGATTGTGCCATTTGGGCTCGAAACATTAGGTTCATGGGGTTTCCAAATCCACTTAGTCTTTACAAGGAAATAGCCAAACGCTTGGTGGAGGTGATAAGCGTCCAGAATGCTGTCTCCTACTTTGCTCAAAAAGTAAGCATTGCCATCCAACGTGGCAATACTGCCAGCATTCTGGCTATTTTTCCCATTACCAGTAGACTTTTTGAATAAGTTTTTGTTTTATTTGTTTTCTGTATATTTTTTTATTTTTTTTAATAGTCTTAAGGTTTAGATAGAAGAGGTATAGTCTTAGTTCTTAGTGTAGTTTTTAGGGTTCCGTACCTCAATAGGAAAAAACGGAACCCTTATAGGATCACTTTGTTGTCCGTCTGTCCGTCCGTCCGTCCGTCCGGGTGTCAAGACCTTTATCTCTGGAACGCGTAAAGGTATAGAGTTGAAATTAAAACCATATACGCTGATCCATAGTATCTTGCTGCAGAAACTAAAATAAAATTAAACGAATATCCTAGTGTAACTTCGTTAGGCTTTATAAAATATTGAGAGGTGTGCATGAGTATTCTTTAGAATTTTTGTTTTCATGTTCTATAATTTATATATTTTTTTTTAAATAAAAATCACTTATATTCCAAAGAAAAAAGGTTGAACTAAAGATAAAAAATGTTTAGATGAAAAATGTTGTATTACATTTGGCAGTAAAGTTATTTTATATCGTGTCTTCTTGAATCCATCGCTACGCTCAGGATACTATACTAAAAGAAGAACCACTCGCTGTGCTCATGATTAAAACCTAGAATCCTTTGCTTGCTCTAGAATCCTGTCATGTCTGACAGGAATCGGTTTTACGGTACTCGACGGTAAAACAACTTTCTAGCCTAAAGAAGATAACAGTTTTTCGGCTATTCAAAAATAATTGCTATTTTGACGTAGTGTAGTGTATACTATTTTAACGTAGCTTAAAGTAGTGTTGATCTGGGTGTGTGATATTTTACAGTAATTGAAGAATATTTTCAATAGAGTGCTTACCAGAGCGATAGAGAGGGGATCCATTGGATGTCGACAGACCGCACAATGGTGGTTGTTTCGAACCGTGCGCATTATGCACTCACTGCAGAACGTGTGTCCGCATTCAGTTATTATTGGTGAGTTCAGTGTGTTGTAGCATATTATGCATTCCAGATCCCTGGAATTTAAGCACGCCGCAGCCTCATCGGACGCCATAGCTCGGGCCAGCTTCAAGTACGCGCTATCCTGGCCGGAGTCTTCATTTGGTGGCTTCGTAGCACTCTGTCGATCAAAATCACAATATCAATTTCACAATACAGCAACGTTGACGCCGTGTTCGCATTAAGAGAGAGGCATCGCAGTGTGACAATATAAGGAATTAAGAAAAAAAAGTGGCTAATTCACCATATGGCATATATAATTCTACAAATGCCTAATTTTCACAATCATTTTCGAAAATTAGGCTTTATTATCAAATTAATATCAATTATACAAATATATAATTATACAATGTCAAATAAAATAATATATTTAAAAATAAACTGTATGTCAAAACGCCCGCCCCGAACTGTACCAGGCGTAAAAGTACCCGACGCTAGCTGCGTTACCGCGTTGAATAGCGATGGACAACCTTTGCACCAGGTAGGAGCCGGAGCGGGGGTCACCACACTTTTCCCTTATCCGGCGCCCCAACTCGTGAATCAAACTTTTGGCTTCAGTGCCCCAGCTACCCATGGTCTCGACAGCAATGATACATAGATACATAGAAACACCCAGACACAGAACAAACATCCATGCTCATCACACAAATGTTTGCCCTGGGTGGGGATTGAACCCACGACCTTACAGTTCAGCAGGTAGACGTAAACACACTACCAACTGAGCCACAAGGCCAGTCAAGGATCACTATATTGTCCGTCTGTCCGTCCGTCCATCCGTCCGGGTGTCAAGACCTTTATCTCTGGAACGCGTAAAGGTATAGAGTTGAAATTAAAACCATATACGCAGATCCATAGTATCTTGCTGCAAAAACAAAAATAAAATTTCTCAGTTTTCGTAAAAAAATGTTACAGCCGAACATGTCGTAAAAATGCACATTTCGACACTCACAAGGTAATCAAAACCTATTATACTTCCTGTTACACTTCCTGGGTACTTCCTGTTGACCTAGAACTCTGAAATTTGGCAAGAAGCATTATGTTAGAGTAGAGACACATATTATAGGGAAAAACCTGAAAACTGGACATTTTTAATTTAATCACAAAAATAGTGTCTGTATGCAACGCATGACCCAACCTGTTTTGGCTTATGCTAATGAAGCTCTTTTATATGATACCCCACATGATACGGTTAAAGAACTTTAAAATTTAGACCCTCATTCCTCGCATAAAGACACATTTTTTTGTGATTAAATTAAAAATGACCAGTTTTCGGATTTTTACTCTAACACAATGCTTCTTGCCAAATTTCATAGTTCTAGGTCAACGGGGAGTACCCCATAGGTTTTGATTCCTTTGTGAGTGTCGAAATGTGCGTTTTTTACGACATATTCGGCTGTAATATTTTTTTATGAAAACTGAGAAATTTTATTTTTCTTTCTGCAGCAAGATACTATGGATCTGCGTATATGGTTTTAATTTCAACATGATACCTTTAAGCGTTCCCGAGATAAAGGTCTTGACACCCTGACAGACGGACAGACGGACAGACGGACAACAAAGTGATCCTATAAGGGTTCCGTTTTTTCCTATTGAGGTACGGAACCCTAAAAATAAAAAAAATATGGAATTATGCGGTAACAAACATTAAAAAAAAATACAACCGAATTGAAAATCTCTTTTCTTGAAGTCGGTTAAAAATAGTTTATCACAATTTTGTTTATGTATACAGACGGACACAGCGAATTATTTATAAAAGTACTTAGATCATACTACTACGGAACCCAACAAATACACTTTGTCATAGTCTCCTCTGACAAATAAGTGATTTCATAAGAACAGCGCAAACATATAAGTACACAATATCATGCCGAACAAGTTACACAAACAGAGTAGGATATTTTGTTTTTCTCTTATAATAGGTACATAGAATACTTGTTTGCATAAAGAGAAAATTACGAACGGGAACATTAGTAGGTAAGTATACTGATTTTATTAAAAGAGATTTCTAAGCGAATTCAAGACTAAACAATAAACCAACTATTTTTTGAGGTCGGTGTCAGGCCCTAAACTATCATCAACTAAGTCCCATACAGACACCGACCTCAACAATAGTTGGTTTACGTACATATATTTTAAACGAGGAGTAGGAAATAGTAGATTGTATCATAAGGGAGCAAAATAATATTTTTATGGCAAGGGCGCTTTTTTGAATCCAGAGCGACGTGAGGGATTCTAGAGTATTCTTTAATAGAATATTCTTTAGTAGAATCCTGAACGTAGCGAGGGATTCAAAGTACGTCGCCCGAGCCAAAAATATATATTGCGCCCGAGTGATACACTCTACTTTTCATCTCACTGCGACCTTCGCAGATCTATTGTGACAACCTTTTTTTGGATCACATACTATAAACACAACTTACACAACATCAACACAAACAAAGACTGCGCGCAATCGTAACGCACTTGCAATTACTATAACTGTTTATGTAATAGTATGTGATCCAAAAAAAGGTTGTCACAATAGATCTGCGAAGGTCGCAGTGAGTCGCTTATATATATATAAGAATCTCGAAAACGGTTTACAATTTGGTTTGTAGGTAGATTAGAGGACGATAAATCGATCTTGCTAGGTTAGTGAACCCGGGTTAGCTCGTTTTTCAGTCATAAAAAATCCGAGTAAAGCTCGGTCACCCAAGTACTGTACATTAATGCTACACGAATGCTTCATGTAGGGTACCTATGCAATAACCAAGTTCATAAAAGGTATTCAGCGATAAGGTAACTTGTTGTTTCACTAGTAGGTAACTAGTGGTAGGTAAACCCTTTCTTATCTTATGTAATTTGCCTCATTGTTAAGGTATAGACTATTCTTCTACTGATATGTAACTAATTAACAATAGTTTGTAATTCTAACAAAGGTCACGGACCCTGCTGTCTGTGTAGCTAAAAATTAAATTTTAAAAAAAGGTAGGCCTTTAAAAGGTGTAGGCTTATCCTTCTCAAAATGAGAAGATGACCCGTACTAGGAGTGGAACAATATACAAACAGGATCTGTCAACAAAACTGATTTTGTTGAATCAGTCCTGTTTCAACAAAATCAGTTTTGACGTAGTAGGTACATATCATTAAGATATTCTGTATTCTCTATTTATACAATTAAATCATATACATAAGTATATTTTATAGCTTTTTCAGTTTAAAACGTGTATCTATGTTTGTGTGTAGTGTCTTTCGCATGTAAAATTCTGAAAAATAGCTACATATAATTACCCTTCGCATAAACATAGCCAGAGCTAGATTATATATTATGTCTTAGGATAGAAACAACGACGTTGGATTGGCGAGCAAAGAGAACTCGTAATATATAAAACAAGAGCTCTTATTGGTAACTAGTCCATATTAGTTGTTTACATTATAAAACAGGTAAGACGACCCACAATATGGAGATATAGAACGCAGGCATTCGCAAGGCAGCTAAACGCAGATCATAGGTATATTATAGAGAGATTCGCTAAGAATCTTAATAAATAAATAAGTATAGTTGTCGTACATCAGTAACTCCAATTATGCGTTATTTCATACAACACAAGAAAACTTTGTTCTACCTCAAAAATATAGTTGGGGTATGTACCTACCTACATATGTATGTAGATGTCCAGTTATGATTTAATTTGTTGGTATTATGTATCAGTTGATTTTCTTCCTTTTCAGTTTTGAAGTCGTTTTTTTTTTTAATTATTTTTATGAACGCATTTTATTTATTCGTATTGGTATTTATTGTGTGAAACTAAAAATTGGATTCATCAAACTTCACTGGGTAAGTTCGTTTAATTTTCAAACACACTTCACATTTGTAACATCAAAGTTTTGGGATAAAAATATGTCAGATTGATGGGTATGTTGGGTGTGTCAGATCCTTTTATATAGAATGAGTGATAAACCTACCGAATTTTGTTCAAATCCGCTCCGTTATTTTAATTGCGTCGATGAAACATTTATATTTTAAAATTGAAAAGTACTGAACCGATTTCGATAAAACTTGCACTATTCCCTAATCTGCCAGATACTTTATTCATCAGAAAAATATTTTTTGCAATACGACTTCTAGTTTTCGCATAATACGTGGCTAAACATACATAGCTACATACATATATTTATGAAATTTAGCACACGTGCTTAGAAGCTCACATAGACTAACATATGTATTATGTGAAAATTGTGCAATTCTAACGATATTACATACATACATATCAAATTGATAAACTCCTTTTTAATCTTCCTTTTTTACTACCTAAATAAAAGTAATTTAAAAAAATCGACTTCAAAACTGAAAAGGAAGAAATAACAACACGGTTAAGTACATATTACCGACAAATTAAATCAAAATTGGGCGTCTACCTAAGTAGGTGCGTGCCCCAAGCTTAGGTATTTTCTTATAAAAAGTAGATTTAATAATGTTATATCTAGGAAAAATGTGTCCAGCGTGAGAGAGATAGTTATGCCAATGGCAGTTTTTGCGCGTTATAGTCATTGGTCAAAATAACTAAATATCAGTATAAAAAACAACTAAAGATATAAATAAAATACATATTACAGATAAAAAACAGAACTCAGGTCACAGTCCCAAGGCAATGTTCCCAAAAGGCTGGCGACATTGCCTCGTTGGATAGCAATGCTAATCCGCTGACCGAGGTAAGCGCCAGCCTTTTGGTCATTTGTTCTCAATATAAAAATATTTTAATACAGGCATATTGTTTTCGTGAGGGCAACTTCCGTTTATTTATTATAAGTACATAAAATATATTTGTTCTTTAATATGTTTCCATAATAACGAATCGAATGACACCTATTTTTTACCCGACTTCGTAAGTAAGAAGGTTATGTTTTACGAGTGTATGTATGTGCGTATGTATGTTACTATATGACAGCCTACAGCCTAAACGGCTTGACCGATTATGAAGCGCAAAGTGTCATTAGGTTTGTCTTCCCTTCCAGAGTGACATAGGCTATATTTTAAGTAATAATAATAATAGATCTCATGCAAAAATAAAAAAAGCGTTTTTTCATAACCTCCAACGAACTATTTCGTAATAAACAAGTGATTTCTCAACTTTCTATCTCTAACTTTCTCACAAAAACGTACACTCAACAGCGTATCAAGCGTAACGAAATCGTAACTTAAACTGCAAAAACTACTTTTGTGTATTCGGGTATTTTATTTTTCTTTTAATATACATACTTGTCACACAACTAAATGCTTTGAGAAATTTCGGCGTTGTGGAAACCTGAAATTCGGCACGTAGATTTGTGTTTGGTGAACTGCTACAAAATACCGTAGTACATTTGACATAAAAGTGAAAAATAGGGGTGACACGCTAAGTAAGTTATATAAAAGAGGGATGTTTTTTTTCCAATCCCATCATATCGTGTCGAGTATCGTTGAATAGTTCTCTTAAAATAAAACTAAGGTTTCATATTATCATTTTTCTCAGATGTAAAGTGTGCGAGATACAGCCCGCCAAAAGTGAAAACTTGTGTCCCTCTGCATTTCTAAACTATTAGACTTAACAATTCACGATTAAATATAGTAGTAGATCATATCAAAAACTTTAAATGAAAATTATTTTGAAAATTCAATGACAACAACTTTTCGAGATAGAGCGCTAAATATGTTAAACACTTAAATCGTCATAGTTCAGAAGTCATAGACCTTTATGCATAGTGGTGTAAACAAATAATAATCGCCAAGCTGTTTTTTTAGCTTACAGTATTAACTACGAAACCCTACTATGTGTGTCTCTACATGGCCACTTATTGGTTGCATGATCACTACATAACGCATAGGGAAACAATAATCTGTTTTAATTACCGTAGGGTCTTGTGCGCTGCGACTAGGCGGGCGGTTGCAAGATTGCACAGAATATGGTTGTGTCCGATGATCGTTGAGATGCTTCATTGCACCTAGAGCCTCACGACGCACGCGGGCTGACGCCAAACGTCCTGTTAACACACAAAATATTTTATAAGGATTAATAAAACCCGTACTAAGATATAGAAAGGGATGCTTAGTGGGATACGCGAAAAAGCGACGTCGTTTCATGGTGGATATTCCAAAAACTCTAACGAAACGCTCTCAACTTGTACCGCCAAAATGTGCGTTTTGGCCGTACAAGGCCGTACGCCTACGGGGGGGGGGGGGGTTCAAGTTGCCCCCCCCCCCCCGAAATATCCCCCGGCCATTGTCAAAAATTCTTCCGCGCAAGGTATGATTCCATTCCGTACGCCTACGGGGGGGGGGGGGTTTCAAGTTGCCCCCCCCCCCCCGAAATATCCCCCGGCCATTGTCAAAAATTCTTCCGCGCAAGGTATGATTCCATTCCATGCCCCAACCCCCCCCCCCCCCAAATACGTTTCCTAAAATAATCTTTCTTAAAATCTGTGTGTTTTCATATCGGGTGTGAATAGGTTATTTCTACATCAAGCGAGATAGCGGTCGTAATACGCGTACGAATGGGAAAGTCGGTAAGGATCGACATAGGCGTACTTACAAACCACAAACGAGCGTAGAAGGGCCGAAGGCATGTGTAGAAGGCCAGAATCGTAGCAAGTGAAAAAATATAGTATCTCAACCCCATACAGGAAAAAAGCGTGATTGTACGTATTATGTACATATTCACGAGTAGATCACGCATGTGTACGTACAAGCCATACAGATGCAAACTTAGTAAAGTCATGTTAGGAAGTTGGACAAAGAGATTGATAATTATGTTATGCCTTGTATAGGTACAATGTTATATATCAAAGGGTTTATTACGCAACGTTGACTTTTAGGAATGGATAATGTCGAGGTCACTGTGATCGTTTTTTTTTTTTTTTTTTTTTACGGTGTGGAATAAGATAAAAATCATGTTTTCAGTGTATTCTGACAAATACTAAACGCGATAGCTATTAGTAAAACTATCTACTGAGCCCACAGACAAACTGAGCCCGTGATGCACCGTCCATCATGAACGGTTACATCAGTTCCATGTCTGTGGAGTAAGTTGACCACTATTATATACCATATTCAAATGTATCATTCAAAACGAGCTTTGTTATTCATTTTCAACCGACTTCCAAAAAAGAAGGAGGTTCTCTATTCGTCAGAATCTATTTTTTTATTATGTTCCCCGATTACTAGAAGGTACCTGGATCGATTTGAAGAATTATTTTTTTGTTTGAAAGGATATATGTATAATTCACAGGTGGTACCATAGAAATTTTATTAAAATCAGTTCAGTATTTTTTTTATAACAAAATATCTGGAAAAATAAATCATCCAAGTAAACGAATTGCGTATTTTGAAGTCGGTTTTTATAGTTTTTTAAACGATTACTTGTTTTCAAGAAATGTAATAAAACAGATACAAACTAGCTCACGTAATTATTATGTAAACGAGTATATTCACAAAATTACTAAAAGTTAGCTTTTTATAATGAAATAGTTAATTAACTAAAAATAATGGAAGATTTTTCCTAGCAAAATCCAAATAGAAAATGCGAATATTTATATTTGTTTATTATGTCCAATTACATAGGTAGTTTATTTTTAACTTCGCAAGCTAGTTTGTTACTATTATTTTTCGCTTAGGCCGCGTACGTAACTATAGTTAGTCTGGAAAACGTTACCTTAATT
The DNA here is from genome assembly GCA_947563715.1 of Lycia hirtaria. Taxonomy (NCBI): domain Eukaryota; kingdom Metazoa; phylum Arthropoda; class Insecta; order Lepidoptera; family Geometridae; genus Lycia; species Lycia hirtaria. Next base: position 10,867,618 of record OX387386.1, read on the forward strand.
AAGTTAGAGGCTAAATCTAATCTAACGACACCTCACACAAAAAGTCAACACGAACCCATCAGAAATATACACACTACTATTATAAGCGGCGAGGACGTGCTAGCTGCCGTCACAGATTGCACTTTCATACCCATCAGTCCCACCACCTACTGAGCATTTTCATCTCGAGCAATTAAACCGCACGCGCCGAACATATCGGCGAATGGTAACGCTCGGCGCCTTTATATGGCCTTTAAATTTCAACACCATCAAGAAACCTGCACTTTAGAACAGGTACTCAATAAATGTTATCACTAAGACTAGTGGTAAAAATAAAATAAATGCTTTTTTATAATTTACTCGACTAATTCATAGATAATATACTTCCTAATATTATCTATGAATTAGTCGAGTGAATCAGAAAAAAGCATTTTATAAGCATATCATCATCATCATCAACCGTTGTCCACCCACTGCTGAGTATAGGTCTCCTCTTTAGCGCGCCATTCTTTCCGGTCTTGTGCCAGTCTCATCCACTGTCTTCCCACTGCCTTGTCGATGTCATCTGACCATCGAGTCGGAGGTCTGCCAGGTGTTCGCTTTCCGTCTCGCGGCCACCATTCTGTGACTGCTTTAGTCCACCGTCCGTCTTCCCTTCTGACCAAATATTAATTAAAAACCGATGGTCAATATGCGAATACACAACGTAAGCCGTTAAGACTATTACTAATAAGCTACGTATTATATAGGCACGAATGTGAGACCTACAAAAGCGGTTAACGTAACCTGCGACCCGACGCGGCGGTCTCCATTGCACCGTCGACAATGAAGTTACGTAACGTCAATGTAACAAACAAATGGCCGATTTACATAATAGAGTTGTCGGTACGATTATCGTTGCGTACGCCCACGTGACACGCCGTACCCAACTATTTAACAGTATTTTGTTCGGTACTTTACTTATTTCGTACTTTTTACCCGATTGCGCTAGAAGGAATGTAATGTTCTTGTAATGTAAACATAGGCTTGAGCGCAGCGAAATATCGTATTTTATTTACATAGACATAGACATAGACATAGACAGAAATTTATTGTGACAAAAAACATACAATACAAAAATAAATATCATTCAAAAAAAATATAAATCATACACAAAATACTTTAAACTACTACTTACTTACTTACTTTTTACTTTACTTTTTTACTTTATTTTATTTTAAACTAGATGACCCGGCGTACTTCGTATCACCTATCAATGAGTGGACCCGATATTTTCTCAACGTTTAAACCTTCCCTGGACTACGACAAACATTTCAAAATCATAATCAGCTAAATCGGCCCAGCTGTTCTCGAGTTTTAGCGAGACAAACGAATAGCAATTGATTTTTATATATTAGAGATATATAGATTTGGTTTATTTTTATAATCAGTTTATTTTTTTACGAAACCTTTTTCCTTTGGCTGTAAAAAACACTTTAAGCAGCCGAATTGAGTAATAACATATTATATTAAAGGTGGCAACTCAACCACGTGGACGTATTTATTGCGGTCAAGATGGCTCAACTCATTACGAACACGGCTCTTGTCGGTGGAGAAACTTCCATGGTCTTCTGTCTTTCGCCAGCATTGACCTTTTCTTTTATTTGCTCTACATATTTTTTTCTCGGTCTTCCTCGTATTTTTCCCTTGAGTGGCCGCGTTTTTTCCCATACAAAATCAACAAAAGGAGAAAACTATTTCTCCCTCCAAACGTCGTCCTACTCCGTTGAATTTTATTTTTTTTTACGTGTTTTTTGCTGAAACTGGCTATGCCTGTACGGTTTGTTTTTTTTCTTCAAATTTTATTATACTGTTACAGATACAAATGTATGTATACCTAAACTTAAGGATTGTTTGCCTAAAAGTACGCCCTAATTAAGTTGTTATTTTGAAGCACCTAAGCCATTTTTTTTGTAAAATAAAATAACCGCAGATAGATATTACATTATAGTCAATATATATCATAGACAATCGATTCATGCCAAAATGGAAAGATATTGTTGTGATTTAGGGGGAGAATTAGACTGTTACGTAAACACGAATTTCAACAAAAAATACCTACAAAACGCGTGAGCTGCAGACGTCTCTATCGCATGTTTAGGGGATCGGAAGGGTGTTTCGTGTAAAACACAGACAAGCAATAGGGATGCATTAAACAGTAACAAAATTAGAGATGATACAGAAAAATAATATTGATAATAAGTTTTTGATTGTGCCAATCTTGAATAGTTACAGTTTTTGGGTCAAATATTAGAAATTTGAAGATATGCTGGTATAGCTGCTTCTAAATATTTTGGTAAGTACTATTTTATTTTAAAAACTCTCCAATAATGTCTGTAAAAACATTAATACGTGGAGTATTGCGAATGCGACGTCTGCGCCATTTTTAACATGTTTCAAATAAGTACCTTAATAATCACGGAATAACTAATATAAAAAAATAGTTATGTGTGTGTAAATCCTTATCATTCTGTTAGCCAGTTTGTAAAATTTTCACCACTAAACAAATAAATTGGTTAAAGAGTTACCAGCCAACAACACCATGTCAAGAGATGGCCCCCATTTTTGGAAAATTCAAATTATTAAATTTTTTTTATATTACGCCTTAAAAACTTTAAAATTTATCAATTTGCCCGCATTAAACTAAAGGTACAACACTGAAAATATGATTTGAGCTGATTGATGCCCGTATTTTCGCATGAGACCCGAGTGAAGACAACGTCGTTGCGCGACAATAAAAACATGACGTTGCTCGACGCCTGTAGGTGCTCACGAGCAATGCGCAAACGCAATACGCTAACGGTTGCTAAGCAACCAAATACACTAGCCATCTTACTTATAAACGCAAGCTAAAATCTTACTTCACTGAATAAGGACTTTCAATTTCTGACAGACAGGAATTGTCACGCGCGAAAACGGAACAAAACACTGCTTATCTAAAATGATCTTATTCAGCGTTTAGATAGGTAGTTCCGTTCCGTTTAGCGTTCCGCCATTACTACCTGTAAGAACATCACCTCTAACGGACGTAATACATGTTTTGTTTCCTAGGTGCTGTTGGTAGTTTTGAAAAAAATGAGGGGAATCATTTTACCTCAAGGGATCATTTTATACTGGTCCCATATGACGATAGATGTAAAAGACGTACAACTACAATAACAGAGAAAATCTATATAATTATACCAAAATAATTATGTAAATGTGTGCAAGCAGTAGACTTCGGTTTGACTATTACAAATTGTCGATAGTTCGTAAGTTTACGAAACACAATTCTCTAGAAAAGTGTACATATTATGTATACCTATATAGAGTCATAATCATAATACTATGAGAAGATGCCCGCGCCCAGCAGTGGGACAGTTTGTACAAACAGGGCTGATAAAAAAATAATCATAGTACTAAGAAATACTTACTATAAAAGCAATAAAATTAATTTAAAAAAAAAATAACCGACTTCAAAACAATCTAATTAACTGAAAAGTGAGAAATAACACGAAAACAATAAAAACTGGACGTCTACATAAGTAGGTACGTAAACCAACTACTATTTTTGAGGTCGGTGTCAGGCCCTAAAACTATCATTAACTAAGGCCTATACAATACAGACACCGACCTCAAAAATAGTTAGTTTACGTACCTACATAGGCACGTTTATAGCCCGTGTTATTACCAATCTTACCGGTAACTCCCATTAGTTCTATAGAACTGTGACGTCATAGAACTGTTGAGTTTTTTTATTCCTTTTAGTTCTATGGTAGAACTATTAAAACGAAATCTCTCTCATTTGTTCTATAGAACTAATAATACATGGTAATTTACGTTAGTTCCATAGAACTGTTGCCACATAGAACTGTTAAAACTTTTTTAACCTTGATAGTACTATGATAGAACTATAGAAACAATAATTGTGCTATTAGTACTATAGAACTAAGCAATTGAACTATAATAGTTATGATACAAGGGTGGTAATATTAATTTGATTTCTAGTACCGAGAATTCTTACTACTAGTAAGTAGTAACACCGGTAATTGAATTACCTTCTTACTACTGTAGTTGAAAATAGTTAGAATAAAAAATTGCTCGTGTTACTACCGTAAAACTAAAACAACAACAAACAAAACAAAATATGACGAATGTGTGTTTTAAACGAAATGTAAGTAGGTATTATGCTTATGAAAAAAAAATATCGTTAAATTTAACAAAAAAAAAAAAAAAAAAAAAACAGGAAAATAGACGCCCAGTTTTAATATAATAAATAAATATTTGTAGATATTTCACACAACACCATCTAGCCCAAACTAAGCAAAGCGTGTACCTATCGAACTAGATGGCTGATAGAATACGTATAATTATATATACTTTTTTTGTTGTAAATATCAGATTCAGATATTTTATTGCCAATTCATAGTATTACAAAGTTGGTATAAACAAATAAGCACTAGTATCATATGGACCCTTGTCGGGCGCAGCAACATAGAAGAGAGGAGGACCGCTATTATGCATGTACTTACAAAGAATCAGCGTTAATACACTTCGGAAAGAAAAAAAATATATTAATTTCTTTTTTATGTAATCACTAATCAATTATGTCAAATTCAAAATGTAACAATCAAAATAAATTCCATGTCAAAAATTAAATAACAATGTCAAATAAATACATTTTACTAACTACATAATATCAAATTCATTAGGTATATGTCGAAATTCTATTTAAGTATAATTGTTATTTAATTTTTGACATGGAATTTATTTTTATTGTTACATTTTTAATTTGACATAATTGATTAGTTATAAGATACAATTTTTTTTATTTTTTTTTCAAATGACATATCATTATTTAAATTATTTTCCTTCATGTATTCATCGATATTGTAGTACACCTTTTCAATTAGAAGCTTTTTAAGTTTTTTTACAAAATATAAATACCTATGATATATAGTAACCAGATACCAGACACAGAACAAACATCCATGCTCATCACACAAATGTTTGGGATCGAACCCACGACCTTACAGCTCGCCAAGCAGACATACTGCCAACTGAGTCACAAGGCTAGTCAAAAGCTAAGGCTAAGGCTAGCTTTTGATTTTGTTTGTGTTATTTCTCATTTTTTAGTTAATTACATTGTTTTGAAGTCATTTTAATTTTTTTAATTACTTTTATTTATTCATTTTTAAGAGTATTTACTCGTTTTGTATGAAACTAAAAATTATATTCACAAAATTTCACTGGTAAAGTTAGTTTAATTTTCAAGCTCACTTCACTACTATTGTAACGCCTAATTTTTGCGTTATAAAGTATGCCAGATGCTTTCACATAGTATGAGTGATAAGCCTACCGAATTTCGTTCAAATCCGCCCAGTAGTTTGTACAGCGTCGTTGAAACGCTCATATTTTAAAATTTAAAAAGTCCATATCTTGCAAACTACTGAACCGGTTTTGATAAAACTTTTTTTTAATGTAGAAATAGGTTTACGCTTGAACACCAACTCGCCTAATGCTAAGCGACGTTTTTCCTTTTGAGGTACGGAACCCTAAAAAGAATTATCTAAATCGGATAATATTTAGGGGTAGAAAACAGTTTTTAAAAGAAAGGTTTGGGTGCTATAGGTTGATAGTCTGAGAAAAAGTAGCTTGAGGTAATTTTATAAATAGGTTAAGTACTTACCCGATTGTGCGGACGGTCGGTTACTATCACGTGTCCTGGGAACAAAATAAAACAATTCACTCCATAAATCTAGCCTTACCGTTGATGGCAGTTTTAGGTTAAATACATACATATTTATTCCGATCGTTAAAAAAAATTACCTACGAGAAAATCACCTTTTTAGGGTCCCGTGCCCTTTTTAGGGAACCCTAGGGGGCCCTAGGGTTCCCTAAAAAGGGTTCCCTATTACTGACTCCGGTGTCTGTCTGTCCGTCAGTTACCAGGCTGTATCTCATGAACCGTGATAGTTAGATAGTTAAAATTTACACAAATGATGTATTTCTGTTGCCGCTATAACAACAAATAACTACTAAAAAAAAACAGAATAAAATAAATATTTAAGGGGGCTCCCATACAACAAACGTGATTTTTAGGGTTCCGTACCGCAAAAAGTTCCGCAAAAGGAAAAAACGGAACCCTTATAGGATCACTGTGTCGTCCGTTTGTCCGTCTGTCTGTCTGTCTGTCCGTCTGTCCGTTCGTTCGGGTGTCAATCGTGAAAATCGTGCAAATATAATTTAAACTAACATAAATTAACTCATATGTTTAAGTATAACATTTTAAGTTCCCATAAATTATGATGTGCCATTACGGAACCCTACTTTGCGCGTAGCAAAATAAGCACTTGGTCGCTTCTTAATTAAAAAGCTTAAGTACGTTGTCCCGAAATAGTTGAATCAGTCTGATAATCGCGATTTGTCACTATAGTCGCATTTTATAAAATCCCGCGATGCGTACTACTTTCTAATAAGTCAAGGTCGAATCATGTAATCAGAGTGTATTTCTTGATTTCTTTGTTCTTCTTTTACGCAGAAACTAGGCAATGAATCTACGTACATTTCGGGTTTTCCTGCACAATAAATGTCTACGGAACCTATTTACTAAACTTATCTTGTAGATACAAGAGAAGTTTAGTAAATAGGTTCCGTAGTATATAATAGACTTTTCGTTTTCTCAAGCTGATTAATCTGATAATTTATTGAGCTATATATCCCCATCAGAACTACTGGTAATTGTTACTTATTGTTACTAAAATATTTGGAAGCCACCAATGTGTGGTGCTAAAATAATTATAAAATAAATAATAGTACTTACGTTAGGAAAACTGTAAATCGGTCAATTTCTTACCTTGAAAATTTATCCGGCGCGAGTGCCGATTTAGTAGCCTGGGCATTTATCCTAAACAAGAAATAAAATATTTTTAAAAATTCAATTAGTCAAGTATACATAAAATACTCAAACGCCACATTTTATCATTCCGGTGGTTCTCCGGTACACAATTTTAATCAACTGCTGCTCACAATAAAACAATAAAACCGGACAAGTGCGAGTCAGACTCGCCCACCGAGGGTTCCGTACAAACTAGTAGATAAAAGGGGGACATCGTATTTTTTCACATTTTCCTTCTTATACCGAAAAATATACATCGTAAAAATATTTAAAAACCTGTTTTAACTTGTGCTAATAAATCTCTTTCATATGATACCCCACATGATACGGTTAAAGAACTTTAAAATTTGGACCCTCATTGGGAAAAAATATACAATTTACCATTAACTCTGATGTTTATATGGGTAAAAAATCATTGAAAAAAACCAACCAGCATTACTATTGCATTAATACCTTTGAAAAAGTGCGACTAAAGTTTTATAAGACCGACTGAAAAATAATGACTCCATTGTATGTATGTAGGTACTATATTGAAAGACTCACATGGATACAAAGACATTGTAGGTCAGTGCCTGTCGTTGCTTTAGTCTATCGCGCAACCTATGAAGAACGTACAGGTTACAGGATTTTTTATCTCGGTGGTAGACAGTCCGTTCTTGTTCATCTTGACCATTTTTAAAAATACACATAATTATGTGCCTGACCAAATAGAAATAATAATAGATTGCGTATTTTGAAGTCGGTTTTTTCAGTTTTTTTAACTATAATTATTAAACTTACCTTTTAATATTATATTCAATTATTTTTGAGACTAGTTCTTGTACATGTATATTAACATGCAAGGGCTGGGGCGGCTGTGGACATCCACAAGGGCACCTTCCATTTTTTTGTATGCACCTAAAAAAAATTAAGAGTCAGTGATGAATATGAACTGAATGACACTTGTGCCATGGGAGTTGGAGTTGGGACGGCCCCTGTGTGAGACGCAACGTGTGTTGATACTTTGGAACCGTCTCATCTTCCTGAGACACGGAGTAGGGCTGGCGCTGCAGCTAGTTCGGCGGAGCAGCACAAGCGGCGCAAATATGTTAATCACGCGGTAGAGGTTACATATATGTGCCGTTTGGTTTGGGTCCAGGTGGACCGGGAGCTCATCTCATTTTCAGAAATTTATCTAAGCGCCTGATCGATGTGACGGGTGACCAAAATGCTGGTGCCAATCTGGCCCAACGCATTGCCACGGTTAATGGCATGCCATTGCCAATGCATGCATGCTGTATACGCTGTTAACTAGTAGTGGGTTCGAGCATTTGGATTGTCTTTAGACCTTTATCGATCTGACGTAATCGATTTGCTTTTTGTGTAGTAGTTTAATAACAGTTTGTTGTTTTGTTTTAGGTAATAATGACATTCAGTCTGTCACCTGATTCGTCATTTATTTGTCCTAAACAAAAACGACATCAATGCAAACGATCAATTCCCCTAAACTAGAGCTGCCTCTGTTTATCCCTTATTCTCGCTCCCTATTTTGTTTCTCATCCTTCCGAAAAAAGCTAAGAAAGAGAAAGAAGAGCAGTTCTCATACCCGCGCGATTAATAGTATCTCTCTCTTCCATGCGAAATAAGAGGTAAAATCGTAGTCACAATAAAATTGTTCAAGGTATAAACAAACAAATACAAATATTTGATTTACATGCACACATTGCATCATGCAGAAATGCACCCTGAAAATAACACTTTTTTAGGCAGTCGTGTAAATACTTACTTAGTGCATCGGGTATGGCCACATTTCCCTGTCACTGGTAGTTCAGGCAGAAGGTTGCAGTCGAGGCACTGTATTTTCAAGACACCCAAATTCTTAGCCGGTTTCCTTTCCATGTTTCGATTTTTGAAGTAACAAGTCCGGACCACAAAGCATGAAGCAACTCAGTTACGTGGGGAAGCCTCACGCGCATGCGACTGTTCTGTTCAGACCTAAGCGTTATTTGTCTGTGAAAAGAAAAACGAGTGGTTATACATAAATCCTACTGTCAAATTTCGCACTAGCCAATTTCATATATAAATACTCGATCGAAATGTAGTACTTATTGAGACCATTGAGGTTTATAACCAGTGGCATAGCTATGCTCGGGGTATGTGCGAGATCGAATCAGAATTAAAAAGATCCGTAGACGTATTTAACTCACATCACGTCTTGATAGTGGGCTATGTGATCATGTTATCATAGATTAGGAAGTTGAAGTTGTGGCGTGTGCCTAGTATGTATCATTAAATAAATACTTATAAATATGAAGTGGCAGTAGGCAGGGCATATAACACACAGAACTGATGGCTGATGGGTCCGAACATTTATTTTTCCTAAGAACCATCTTAGAATTTTCAAGGCTAGAGCGACTATTATATCTCTTAGATCGACGAGTTCCATCTTTGGCCACAACATCACTTACCATCAGGCGAGTTGGAGGTCAATCGTAAATCAATTTCGTGTAAAAAGGTTTATCAAGCTTGCTTGAAGAATAGGTATGACCTATATATGTAAATACAAACATTTAAACATTCCATGAAGAAAATATATTAACAAACAACCATATTTGCCAGTTAGTGCCAACCTTACCTCACTTCGATCACGTACGGCCTTATCGAAAAACGTTACTTAACATTAAGCATTGCTTAACATGTTTTGTCAACTTCTCCCTGACACGTAATTACACTTGCGAAAAAGAAGACAGAGAAAAGACGATGGTTAAAGTTAAGTAACGTTTTTCGGTAAGGCCGTCAGTCGATGAAAGATGTTAGTAATATATATAGTTCTTTTTGCTGTTGCACAATTTTCACGTATGTTAGTCTATGTGGGCTTCTGAGCAGGTGTACCAAATTTCATAAGCGTATGTATGTGTGTTTGTCCTCGTATTACGCGAAAACTAGAAGTCTTCTTGGTATAATAATTTATTTATTGAATGAATATCTGCCAGATTAGGGAACGATGCAAGTTTTATCAAAATCGGTCCAGTAGATGCTTTTTAAACTTATTGAGTATGTTATGTACCTAGTTCGTATGAAACAACATTAACATATTTTAATTTGAAAAAACACAAGTCACTCATTTCTATTTCTGAGTCGAAATTATCAACTATAAACACGTTAGTTTTCATAATTAAACATACATATGCTATAGTGCATATACCTAGGTAGGTTAGTATACTATGTAATACGGACGACAGGTCGATGAACTTAGAGTCGCTGTGTTATAATAATATTACCTATTATTATGTAAATAAATACGGTTTTTGTTTTTATCTTTGAATCTGTTGCTAACGAGGTACATTACTTGAACCAATACGAGTATGATAGGAAATAATTTCGATACAATTAGTCAAATGCGTAGGTAAGAATGTATTTTGACCAAAAATGCCATTGAAGACAATCCAATACAATCTTTTTCACACATCTATATTATGTACATATAGGTATGGGTTTATGTAGGGGTTTTTTATTCGACGATAGGCTTGCGCTTAACCGTCAACTCACTTGGTGTTAAGCGACAGTTACGGTCTACGATGGAGCGCGCTTGCCTAGAAGAAACCTATTCACTCGCGATTTGAAGACACTTAGATTATATCTATTCGGAAAGACCCATTCAGGAAGCGCATTCCACATTTTGGCGGTACGCACAATGAAAGTGGAACCAAAGCGTTTCGTACGTGTTTTCGGAATATCAACCATGTAACAATGTCGCTTATTTGTGCTTCTTACTGTCCGATAGAAAAAAGAGCATGGGGGAATGAGATCATGCAAAGCAGACGCACCCTCACCGAAATGTATGCGATAAAAAACCGATATACTGGCAACTTTGCGACGATGCTCCAGACTTTGGAGTTTAGTCCGAACAAGGGAATCGTCACAAATGAGCCTCCTAGCACGCCTGTCAATGGTCTCTAACGCCTCGAGCTGGTACTTAGCAGATCCGTCCCAAAGGTGCGAACATGCATGACCGAACTTGTGCCTGATATAGAGTAAGCAACTGTTCCGGCGTGAAGTACCGACGCACCTTCGAAATGATACCCAGCTTTTTGGCAGCTAATTGAGCTTTTGACTCAATATAGGAGCCAAAGTTAAGGGTTATCTTTAGACCTTCATCAATCTTCTGGGGTAAACTAATTGATATATTGTTGTTATTTAGGTAGGTTGTTGAATTTAATAATTACGTATTCTGTAATCAATTAGGTACATCGATATTCGGGTTGTGTTGCGTAATGTACTTGTGTAGTAAAGCCCGGTTCGCATTATGATAGTAATTTTTAGCGAATTAGCAAGTAACCACGCGTTGGCACGGTGGAACAGATACTATAGCCACATGAACAGATACTTGATCCCTATGTCCTATACCTATCAAAGCTTACGAAGAAGCGTTCGTGCGAATGCGAGTGCAAAAATACACTACCTACATTACTAAATTGCTTTCTTCCTACATCTTGCTAAATTGCTAGCATGGTATAAATCTTCCCTGATCGTGGTTGCATAGAAGGAACTTTCCAATATAATTAAGTCTATCAACATAAATAAATCATAAAGTACTTATCAAACAAACATTACCAATTGAATAAATTGTTGCATATTTAAACTTAAAGGGAATATGTTCTAAACTTACCATTGGTAAGAAGCACATAATGATGTTATATAAGGTTCCTCGTTCCAACGAAACCCTAAATATGATTTACTTATACGCAATCGTTAGGAGGGAATGTTTGGCTTCATTCACTCGTCGGATAAACGGCTTACATAAGGGATAATGTAATAAAATAAACATGATGACATAATGTTCAATTCGGTCTATATACAATAAATTGCCAACGAAACTACAAGAGGTTGCCAACTGGTAATTACATTTTTGAACTTTTGAAACAAATCTGCTCACATAAAATCGGGTCCACACCTACCTGTGTTTTGAGCTAAGGCGGTACGATTCCCATAAAAAAATATTTATACCATTTTATCAACAAGAGTATAATTTTACAATGGAGTTATTGTGGTTAGCTTTATTATAGGTCTTGGCGGTAAATAATATTTCATATATTATATTAAGCGGTAGGGACACGCATATGGTATAGAGTTCTGTAGCTAAATCTGTAATCTAAAAGTACCACTTGGCGAGTATTGTTTGTATATACAGCTTAGCAAAACAATCAATGACCTTTTTTGAAAGTAACGTACATACATATAAATTATAATAGAACACGTGTTAGCATGTTAGGTAATCTATGCATAAAAAATCTTGCTCTTTATTGATGCACACTGTCATAGGGAAGTCACAGGAAATATTCTAAAAACAATGTATTTCTACCCTATGAATCTGGCATTGTTGTTAAAAAGGTTCGAGTGTTAAGTGTAAGTGTTGTGTGGTCTTCGAAATATGCTAGGAAAATGTTATTTCATGCAATAGTTACTTATAAGCTACGAACAAAAATTACTAATATTTTTGTACGTAGACTATAACGTAGGTTACCTGGGCCTTACTGAATATTTGTAATTCGTATCGGTCAAACTGAACCGTTGAACGTGACGAAAAAGTGATATCAAAAACACTATCTATATAGGCATGGTTATAGACTTAAATTAATCATCGTTATTGTATTGCCTGACTCGGTTCTTGTCTTGCGCAAAACGAAGTAAGCGGCGCGGCGCGGGCGCAGTGCCTTGCATAACTTGACCCACTGCCACACTGACTCTGTAAGCCTCTGTAGTCTGTACGTACTACGTCTAGCATGCACTCAACAACTTTGGTACATTTCTACGATTAGAAACATTGAGACCGCGATATTCATTACATTATACATTTTTAACCGACTGCGTAAGGAGGGTTATGTTTTACGATTGGCTGTATAATTGTATGTATGCATGTTTCTTTATGATCTATAGCCTAAACCACTTGACTGATTTTGAAGTGCGAGGTGTCATTAGATTCGTCTTCACTCCCTGAGTTTCATAGGCTATATTTTTTGTAATAATTATAATAATACGATTCTCGCAAAAATAAGAATGCGCGTTTTCGTAACCTCCAACGAACTTGAAACGAAAAAAAAAATAGAGTACGATAATTTCAGAGTTTTTATGTTAGGGTGGGAGCGGGGAAGGAGTAAGTCAGAGCTGGCGGGAGAGAGGCGTTAGTGGGACACGGCTGAGAGCGTAACGAGAGCGAGAAAAAAAACCAGACAAGTGCGAGTCAGACTCGCACTATTATATTTTACTTCATAAACCGAAAAATATACATCGTAAAAATAATTAATAATTTTAGCTTGTGCTAATAAAGCTCTTTCTAGTAGGTAATTAGCCCATCGGGGCTAAAACAGGTTTTCAGTTGAGTTTACCCCAGCCCAACGGCTTGGTTTACTAAGATAGTAATGGAAAGAATAACAAATTAAAAATAAACTAAGAAAGTACATAAGTATGAGTAAAGTACTACTACGATCGTCAATAGTTACGGCTTATGGCGCCGGCAGCCGCGTGCCCAAGTGCATGCAAGTGCAAGGTTAATCCAAGGTTACGGGTGATCAGAACATGCTTCTATTGTTTATTACTTTCAATAAGCCTGGTCAACCGAATCCTGGCCATAAAGACTCGAGCACATTACCGGTCAACGAGAGTGGCGTAGTAGAGTAGACTTGGCGAGTAGTCGAATTGGCCAGTAGACGGCCCTCCTACTGGCCTATTAGACTACTTGTTTGGTTACATCATATCTTAGATAGAATAGAAAAATATATTAGCATATCTATAAGCTATCGCATTAAAAATAAGCTTGTAAAAATTTAACATTTTTGTAATTATATGGTACCCACAAAAAGAGAAAAACGAAAAAGTTTCTTAAATATGATCCGAATTCGAGGCTTCTTTATTTGATTGAAAATATGATTGAGAGTTATCGGGAAAAAGTCCCACATTTTCGTGAAAAAATGAAAAACGGTGATGGATGATGATTATGAAATATAGCATATTTCCGACTGCTGTTACTCTTTTATCTCCGTACGAACTATTGGCTTAGCAGTCTGATCGTGAAAAAGTTGTTACCAGAGAGACAAGCAGAGTTACAGACAGAGGGACAGAGTTATATTGTTACTTACGCTTTTATTATATTAAAATTATTATGTCAGGATTACACGCTTAACAATCTTCAAAATAGGTACAAATGATAAAGTTTTCTTTATTTCACAACATCAACTTCAAAACTGGAGGTAGGTATCTACCCGTAACTTCAAAAGAACACAAAAAAGTTGCAGGTAGGTATCGAGTAAAAAGTCCGAAGAGCGTATTAGCAAACTAGCAAATCAGTAAGAGGATATAGGTAATTCAGTTGGAAAAAGCAGTTTGGTTTAGCCGTTTATCGTGAAAAGGTTTTTTACCGGAGAGACAAGCAAAGTCAAGAACAGAGAGGCAGAGTTACTTATGTACCTACGCTTTTAATATATAATTATTGTCAGTCAGGACACACATTACACGCTAAACAATCTTAAAAATAGATACATACAAAATATATATTTGTCTTTATTTCACAATATCAACTTAAAAACGGACGGGCTTCAAAACTAGCTAAAATAGCTACAAAAAAAAACTTTCATTACAGGTAGTTATCGGTAAAAGTTTGAAAAGGATACTAGAAATTAAGCAAGAAATTAAATTAAGTCGGGAATATGCATATGGATTATTGTGACAACGTTATTTTTATTAATAAACCGTTTTGTCTAAATACATTTTACTAAATTATTGTACCGCCACATAGCATAATATCCTACCATTTCAACGAAATACATTGTTAATAATGTTTCACTTTATATAGTTAAAAAAAATATGTATTATTGAATACGGTTATTAATTATACAAATTAAGTGTACTTACCAAATGATTGCTCTCAAGTCACTATCCTTAAATTTTATTCCCCCTATATTATAAATTATTCTTTGTCACTATCACATATATTTCAAACGTGGCGCGAACGAAAAACACCTAACCATGGACGACGCAGCGCTACCAATAGAAGTAAACTAACTGACACTGCGAAAATGAATGAACGATTTTTTTTTTTATTTATCCTAAAACGTTTAATGACTAAAGCATTGCGACCATATCGCCAAGTATTCATTTTTATACATATTTTCTTCAAAGAATAGGACTATTCTGATAACTTATACTTTGTTTTAGACACAAGAAAAACCGTTACATGGTTTTTCTTGTAATATCACTGATTTTCGAATAAAAATAGTAAATGATGTAGACGCATGAGTTTTACACAATGCTGGTAAACAAAAAACCTGACAAGACCTCCAACCGATCAAGCGATCGAAGGTTAAGTTAAGTTATATAAGCGTTAATGTATGAACGTTATATGAACTTCTTCTTCTTTTCGTGTCAACGGTTCTTTTTTTTTTTTTTTTTTTTAATCTATTATTAACCTGCCCCCGTATTCTAAGCCCATTCGGTTTCGGAATCGATTCGATTTGTTTATCTCTGTCTCTGTTATTCTCTATGGAAATGACACAGACGGAAATATACAAATCGAATCGATTCCGAAACCGAATGGGTTCAGCCCCCGAATTCTGAACCCATTCGGTTTCGGAATCGATTCGATTTGTATATCTCCGTCTCTGTCATTCTCTATGGAAATGACAGAGACGGAGATATACAAATCGAATCGATTCCGAAACCGAATGGGTTCAGAATACGGGGGCTGAATACGGGGGCTGTATTTGACCAGTAGGAAGCCACAGAGATGGCAGCAGTATTGGCCTCCCACAGGTCTATCATTGTGCAGGTATTAGGGAACAGTGGGCATACGAGCAGGTGTGTCATTGTCTGAGGGGTGGCGCCACAATCACACTGCTCTACTGGAGGAATAGCTAGACCCCATTTACACATATTTTGTCTGCAACGACCAACTTGTGTTCGGAGGCGATTTATAGACTTCCAAATTGGCCATTGCATATCATGTCCTGGTGGTTAGCTCCTCCTTCGGGACGGCAAAATTAGGTGGTAGTTGGTACTTTTCTGACCACAGCTTTTGTTTGGCCTTAACCGGATTTTCTTTTACAGCAGTAGTGCTGCGGATGAAACTTTTACGGCTCTTTAACTGGGCTGGAGGTGCGTTGTAATCAAATAGAAGGTGCTGGAGATCAGATTCTTGCTTTCGCTTTTCTATAGCACAAGCAATATCCCTCCTGACGTCAGGAGGAGCAATGCCGGCTAGCGGGTAGAGCATGTTGAGTGGGATAGGTTTCAAACCCCCAGTTATGATGCGGCAGGTGTCGTTTAAGGCTATGTCGACCTCTTTTGCGTGGTAAGAGCGGTGCCACACTGGACACGCAAACTCACTAGCAGAGTAGCATAAGGCAATGCCTGTTGTACAAAGTACCTGTGGAGCGGAACCCCATTTAGTAACTGTGAGACGTGGGAGCAGATTATTTCGTGTGTATACTTTCTGTTTAGTTTTTTGGCAGTGTGGTTTAAAACTTAAGGACCTATCTAGGGTTATATCTAAGTATTTCGGGTGAGGACAATGTTCGATTTGGACTTGTTGCCAACTGATATTGAGGGATCGGTTTGCTTGGCGGTTACGGATATGGAAAGCGCAACATTGGGTTTTAGTAGGGTTTGGTCTAAGAGCGTTTGATTTGTGATATTGTCCCAGGTCACCTAAGGGCTTCCGTGAGTGTGGTTTCCACTTCCTCAAAAGTGGTGGCTGGGATGTTAAAGCAAGGTCCAAGGCCGTAGGCCGTAGGGGGTTGGACCCCCCCCCCCCCCCGAAATCCTGGCCATTATCAAAACTTCTTCCAGGCTTCAATAATTTTATAAAATGCTTCAAAAAGTTTCGCGCTCGCTTCGCTCGCGCATGATTGTTTCATATTGATCTTTATTTGTATTGATCATTAAAATGCCGTGAACATTCTAATACGAGCAAATAATTCACTAAAAATAGCCACTAACCAAAAATTTTTGCGCGTATCTTGTAGTTATGTTTGTAATTTTCTATAAAGTCATATGTTTATATTTAAGAATATAAAATTGGCAATCAATGCATTCAAATGGTTGTATTTATAATTTTTGATAGCGTTAAAGTAGCTCTTTACCAGTCGGGTATTTCCTTTTAACACAGATACTTGTTTGATTCATCTGGTCCACGAAAATCTAGGACTCGCTAACACGATCAATGAATCAAATCACTTCCATGATTTAATATTAAAAACCTTTAAAAAAACTTTTATTTTGACATGGAAAAACTGTGGGTTCATTAATAGGAGAAATAAAGCATATTACTATAAAAAGAACACTAAAATTTTCGCGCTCGCGCATTATTAGTATTTTGACATAGAAGTACTGTGAGTTTACAAATACGAGAAATAAAGCATATTACTATAAAACACCACAAAATTTTTCGCGCTCGCTTGGCTCGCGCTTTTTTGCTATTTTTACAGAGAAGTAACGTGGGTTCACTAATACGAGAAACAAAGCATATTATTATAAAAGTACTACTAAAATGTTCGCACTCGCTTCGCTCTCGCATTCATATTATTTTGAAATGAAAGTACTATGGATTTACTAATACGAGAAATAAAGCATATTAAATCCATGCAGCAGCATAGATAATATGACTCCATTTGATTTGAAATGGGTGAAAAGAGTTCCTTCGGTAAAGCACTTCCACATTTTTGGGAGCAAAGCATTTGTATTGAAGAAAGGACAGAGACGTGGAAAATTTGAAGCCAGAGCAATAGCTGGAATATTTATAGGATATTTGAAAAATCATAAAGCATATCGTATTTTTAACCCAAAAACAAAAACTGTGATAATTAGCAGAGATGTCAAAGTAATGGATAAAATGTTTTTCGAACATGAGATCAAAGAAGAGAGAAAACAAGACAATATTGAAGAAAAAGAAATAGAAGTTGTATTTTTTTCTGAAGAAGACAATGTAAAAGGCAATACAGAGTTAATTGAAACTATTGTAAATGAATCTGAAGTTGAAGAAAACAATGAAAATGAAATTGATAGTGAATAAACAAGAACAAGAAATAAATGTTGATGATGTTTTCTTAGATGCGACTACAGAAAATGAAGATTTAGAGAATGAGCTGAAAATAATGGAGAGCGACAGAGAAAACCACCAGCATGGCAACAAGATTATGAGAAGGATGCTGGTCAATCTTACATCTGTGATATAGATGAAAACAGTGACGAGTGGGAAGATGCTATTGTAAATGAAATCGAATCCCATCTTAAAAATAAGATGGGATTCGATTTCATTTACAATTCACATACATGGAAAATAGTACACAGAAACGAGAGTAAAGATTTGATTGATAGTAAAATGATTTTGAAATATAAATATAATGAACTTGGAGAAGTAAATAGGCGGAAAGCGCGCCTAGTGGCTCGTGGATATAATCAAAAGGAAGGAATTGATTATACAGAAACGTACGCACCCGTTCCAAAAATAAATACGATTAGACTACTGATTGCACATGCAGGTTTTCATGCAGCATTTTTACACGGAGATATAGACGAAAAAATATTTATGAAGAAACCGAAAAATTTTGAAAAGTATTTAAAACTTATACTAACAAATGGAAAAGACAAAGAAATTATTTAAAAAACCAAAGAAATGCTGGTAGATATAAATAAATTCAAGACTAACGAAATATGCCAAGTAAATAAAGCGATTTATGGACTAAAACAAGCAGGAAGACAATGGTACTTGAAATTGCATAAAAAATTATTAGAAATCGGGTTTCAAAATGCAACTGCAGATCCTTGTTTATATATTTTAGAAAAAGGAGGAGAAACTCTACTTGCAAATATATATGTCGATGATTTGATTCTGGCTTATAAGTCTGAAAGATTATTAAAGGAGGTCAAAGCAAAGCTGCAGAATGCATTTGATTTAAGAGATATGGATTCTCTCCATCATTGTTTGGGCATGCGATTCACCCATGTAGGGGGAGAGATGATACTATCACAGGAATCATATGTAGAGAATTTAATTAAGAGTTTCAACATGGAAGAATGTAACCCCGTGTCAACTCCTATGGAACCAGGTTTAAAATTAGCAAAACCGGAGAATAAAGATGAGAACTATCCATATCAAAAATTAATAGGATCACTGATGTATCTGGCTGTAGCGACTAGGCCAGATATCATGTTTGCTATATTTAAGTTACTTGAGCCAATATAATACCTGTTATGGAAAAGAACACTGGCTAGCAGCAAAACGAGTGTTACGCTATTTAAAAGGGACGAAAAACATGTGTATAAAATACAAGAAGACTTGTTGGTATGGCTGATGCTGATTGGGCTGCATGTTCCATTGACAGGCGTTCATATACTGGATACGTTTTTAAATATGGTGGTGTTCTGGTCAGTTATGTAACCAAAAAACAAAGAGTTGTAGCTTTATCGACGGCAGAAGCCAAATACATGGCGATGACAGAAGCTACAAAAGAAGCTCTATACCTGAAACACTTGCTAGAAGATAATATTATAGTAATACAAAGGAGTGTTCCAATTTATAACGACAACTTGGCTGCACAAAAATTGGCTAATAACCCAATGACAGGAAAGAGATCAAAACATATATAAGCATAAAAGAGCATTTCATAAGAGATTGTGTGCAGAAGAAGTTGATCAACATAAATTACAAGGAGACTGAAAATATGGAAGCAGACATGTTAACCAAGGCTGTCCCACAACCAAGATTGACAAAATAAAAATAATAATAATTTATAAGTTCCTGGGTGACCAAGCTCCACTCGGATATTTTATGACTGCAAATACGAGCAAACCCGGGTTTACTAAAATTGATACCGAGCATGATCGATTTATCGTCCCCTAATCTACCTACAAACCAAATTTCATTAAATTCGTTGGAGCTGTTTCCGAGATTCAGATTATACATATTATAAAAATCTAAAGGAATTGCTCGTTTAAAGATATTATTATTATATACCTATATAAGATAAAATTGTGTTAGTATCGCTATCTCATACACGGTTAGACGGTATTTGTGTCTATTTTCTCCCTTGTCTACTTTTCTTTGTTTTTATTTTCATCTGTGGTTTTATCAATTATTCAGTATGAATTATTCAGATTATACTAGAACGAACGAATTGTAAAAAAGGTAATTATTTGCTTTTTGCTTCCAAATTGCAAAAGCAAATAGCATAATTAAGCTTGCGAAATTGGTCGTGTGTGTCTTTTGTTTTTATAAATAGAAGCGTCGTCGTGTTAAGTTCTTCGTTAAGTGCAATGTGCTTCAAAAAACCTATTCGCTGATAGATGTGTAATATAACATTTGAAGATACAATGTAGGCAGTCGAATCTGACGCAGGCAGTGCATTTTGTTCACGGCTCGGTGTGTTTCTTCATCCGAGGCATTTTGATATTGGATTAACAACAACTTCAACCATGGACGACGACGGAGATGATAAAGACGACACCAAAAGGTAAGATTTTTATTGTTTGTAAACAGCTGTAAGCATAATAGGAGGTAGTCCTCACTAAAGTACAATTTGCCTACAGTTGATAATGAATAACTTGTTTCATTATATATTTCAACTCTAATGATAGGCGATCAGCCTATTACGGATATTGTTAGTGTTTAATGATAGTTTTTCTAGCTTTGGCAAGAATTGACTGAGTAAAGTGAGAGTAAATACTTTTGGTGATGCATTGATTTTATGAAATGGATGTAGGTATATCCTGTTATTCATTATTACATTAAGGCGTGAACGTAATAAGTAGGTACAACTAACATTGAATAGTCATAAACAAACTTAGGCAAAGTACCAAGTGTCAAAAATCCCTCAATAACTTGTGTATTATTGCAATTTTAATAACAGAATTATGTTTTGAAAGTTTGGTTTGATAATTACACGGTTTTGAATACTGTTTGTTTTCAATAAATGTATAACTTATTCAATACAATTCTTGAAACCAGAAACATACCAGAAAATATGTGCCATTCTAATATTGTACTTCTGCATAAAAATGTCACAAAGACACTAGTGACATAAATAATTATAGGCCAATCAGCTTAGTGTCTCACCTATAGAAAGCTTTTATTAAAATCATCCAAAACTTATTGACAGTAAGCTAGATAGTCATCAACCTCTGGAATAGGCCAGGTTTCACCCTGTTTTTTATCAACTGACCATTTGCATATAATAAACCAAGTTTTAGAAAAATATAATGAATTTAACAAACTCTATACTTAGCTTTTCTAGACTACACTAAAGCATTTGACAGTATTACACATAATATATACAGCACTAGTACTACTACAAAACAAGAAATACTATAAGAAATAATACATCAAAATAAAAAAAAAACTAAGTTTCCAGCAGTCTAGTTGGAAGACCGTCTGACTTGCGATCCGCAAGTCCTGGGTTTGATCCCGTGGCAAGCACCTCTGTCTTTTCGAAGTTATGTGTGTATTGTTGATTGCCATCAACTTTAAACGGTGAAGGAAAATATCGTGAGGAGACCTATTCTTCTGAGAGTTCTCAATGATCTTGAAGATGTGTGAAGTCTGCCAATCCGCACTTGGCCAGCGTGGTAGACTATGGCATTACCCTTCTCACAATGAGAAGATGGCCCGCACCGAGCTGTGGGACAGTTTGCACAAACAGGGCTGATTCTGAAGATAATACATAACCAGACATAATCAAAAATATATGCAACAATAGCACTGCAGATATTAAACTCAATACTCATGGCCACCATATAGAAAGAGGTATCAAACACTCGCGCCTAAACCCTAAGTACCCTTGAGGAAGTATTTAAAACCTTGGTTAGCACTTGGTGAACAAGGGGATCGATATTGGCAACATAAAACTCTACAATCTGAGATTTGGAGATGATATTGTCCTCATAGCATCAACAGCAGATGAATTACAACTTATGCTCGAGGACCTGAGCACACTGATTCATCATAAGACCAACCTTAAGGCTGGTCTTATGATGGTCAAATTGGTCAAAGACTAAAGTCATGACCAACAGTACGAAATGTGGTGTTGAGGTTGATGAGCAGATATTACAATACGTCGATGAGTATGTATATCAAGACCAGTTAGTCTCCTTCGAGAACTGGCAGGACATGGAAACTGAGTGTCGCGTCGGAAATGCCTGGAGGAGCTACTAGTCTATGAAAGAGTTGATGAAGAATAACCTGCCAATATCACTGAAGTGTAAACTCATTGACATGTGTATCTTACCTGTCCTAACCTACCTATCCCTGACCGATTCACAAAAGTACAGACTTGGGGTTTGCCAAAGAACAATGGAATGCAACATACTGGGCATTAATAGGACCGACAGAGTCCACAACACAATACTGTGTTTCATTACAGGTATAGTTGATGTTGGCCAAAAGCAGCCAAATTAAAATCGGATTGGGCAGGGTATGTGACTCACATGCATCCAGAACGATGGGCTAAGATCGTCATGCGGTGGATGCCAGATGGATGACGCTGTCCAGGTATATCTAGGAAACGCTGGCGTGACGATCTTGACAAATTCCAAAAAGATTGGCAGCAGATGGCGCAGGACCGTGACGTGTGGAGGGAAATAGGGGAGACCTTTGCCCAGCAGTGGGACAGTATAAAAAAATAATGGTACCACAGAAGACTAATGGTATGGTACTTAAAGTTTAATAGCATCCCTAAAGTATTATTGTGTAATTGATAATAACAACCCCAATGGTTTCTTTCAGTTTGCTCTGTGGTCTAGTTGGTAACAAAATAACTTGTTCTAAGAAAACTTTTTAAACAAAAAGTTTGAAAAATTGGCCCAGTAAACATGGATTGTTCTACTTACTAACTGGATTTCAGCCCTTACATTATTACATGTAACTGCAAATCCAAATTGTAAATAATTGGTTTGGGTTAATTAACTATAGAAATCCACAACAAAGAAGAACTGCCTCATTTATTGCCCTGCAAAATACAAAATGCTCTTGCTCATATAAAATCTGAAAGTCACCTGGGCAAGATGGTATATCTTTGGTATATGGCCGAGATGATCCGTGCAGGTAGAAAACCAGTACTAAATGTACTATTAAATTTATTTTTAAGTTCTTTTTAAAACTATTACTCCTGAGTTATGGAAAAATGCTATTGTTATAACATAATACACAAAAAAGGAGATATTTCAAAACTTAGTAATTACTGGCCCATAACCCTCCTTTCTACTCCTTTCACAAATCTATAAGCTGTTCGCGAAGGTCCTGTGCAATATACTCACACGCCAGCAGGACGAGTGTCAGCTCGTCGAACAAGCTGGCTTCAAGCGGATTTTCTACTATCAACCACATTCATACGGTTAAGCAACTGATGGAAAAATGTCGACTTCAACCAGCCCTTGTATGGCCTTTGTTGATTACGAAAAGGCCTTCCACAACGTCGAACACAGGGCTGTGTTTAACTCCCTACATCGTTGCTCTATCGACGTTCGATGTGTGGATGTGGTTCGGGAGCTATAATATACACCACGGCTACAATGTAAGTGAACCTGAACAAGTCTAACCAATCCTACTTCGATCAAAATCGAGGAATCCTATATCGAGGCAGGGGCACACAATTTCACCGAAGCTTTTTACGCCAGTTTTAGACGATGTTTTAAAAACGCTTCCATGGGACTCAAGTGCAATTAATATCAATGGTGTCACCTTAGTTTTGTGGACGATCTTGGACATTTTGACGAAAACCTGGAAAATCTCCAAAAAATGATTCAAGATCTTTCAGATGCATTTTTGAAAGTTTCGTTTATCTGGGCCATACTCTATCTTTTGGCATAGAGCATAAAAAGAAGGAGATTGCCCGTATACAGCTTGGATGGGCGGCATTTAAGAAAATGGACTTTATCTTAAACCACGCCATATTCCACAGTGTCTGAAGACTCGACACTTCAACCAATGTGTTCTGCCTACCATGACTTATGGTGCCGAAACATGGACGCTCACACATGAGGTTGTGCAGAAAATTAGAGTGACGCAGAGAGCCATGAAGAGGTCTATGCTCTGTATCAAACTCAAAGACCGAGTTCCAAATACCGAAATCTGACGGAGAACAAAAGCTCGGGACGTCTGAATTAGGGTAATGAAATTAAAATGGAACTGGGCAGGATATATTGCTAGACGCAGTGTTGGCAGGTAGAGTAAGGTTGTGACCGAGTGGTGGCCAAGACAAGGGAAGCGGAGCATAGGTCGTCCAGGTGCAAAATGGGTGGACGATATTGCATCTATCGCGGGTCAAACCTTTTCTCGATTAGCACAGGATCGAGGCAGATGGCATAATAAGAGAGAGGCCTATACCCAGCAGTGGGATAGAAAAGGCCGTAGATGATGATGATGATAATAAATTGCTTTGGGTGATAATTGAAATCTTTATTCAATATAGAACTGAAATATTGTAGATAACTACGTGATCAACTCTTTCAAAGTTTTCAATCAATTTGAGCACCCCTGATGATTACATCAATCTTATTCCTATTATTTTGAAATTATTTATAGCATCATGTTAAAGCATCCTCTATAGTAGCCAATGGTAACCCCTAATTTTGAAATGTCCATAACACTGCAAAAATCTCTTATTAGGGATACATAATTTGGCATTATCCTTCAGTGTACAAAATATTGATATTGCCATTGGTAATCATTTGTATTTCAGGAGAACTCGAAATTTAAGTGAAAAGAAGAGAAGAGATCAATTCAACATGTTGGTCCATGAGTTAAGTACTATGGTATCAACAAATAGTCGAAAGATGGATAAATCTACGGTTCTCAAATCAACAATTAGTTTTCTTAAAAATCATAATGGTAAGTAAAACATTTGAAGTTTTGGTAGTTTTTTTCTTTTTTGTTTGATAATAGGATTGCATTTAACCATCAACTCTTCAACTAGCGTGTATACTACTACTAGTACATAATCTGCCCGTTTCATAAATTTCTAGACTGGCTGGCACTCTGTTATATAGCTCAACCTATTCAATATTCAAGGAACAAGTCATCTTTGGAAACTACCTTAGAAAATTTTATTTTTTGTCATGTAATAACTTTATTCATCAGTCATCACCATAACCTACTGTTTTTTGCACAGATTTGTCATTATACTGTCCATATTTATTTCATTCTATGAAAAGCCTTATCCCTTAGGTGGCAACTCTCAGTTAAAAAGCTTTTATATATTGTAAACTGACAGCTGGAGGCTGAGAGGTTAAGCTATAATAAGGTTTCTTGTTGTATTGTTGTTTTTTTACAATCATGCCACAATTAGCCTAGCTCACCTTAGCATTAAATACACGTTAATATAGCTGGATTAAATAAATCTATAAAAATGTGTATAAGATTAATTTATGATATCTAAAGAATAAGTTAATTATTACTGATAAATAGGCATAAGAACTAAAGCTATTAGAACAAATTATACTTTTTCTAAGTTGACTATAACAACTAAATGTCTTGCAGAAATCACAGTAAGATCACGAGCACATGACGTGCAAGAGGAATGGAAGCCAGCTTTTCTATCAAATGAGGAGTTCACATATCTTATACTTGAAGCTCTTGAAGGATTTGTCATGGTGTTTTCGTCTACAGGGAGGATATGCTATGTCTCTGAAAGTATCACATCTATATTAGGACACAATCCGGTAATTAAAGATAACTATAACGTCACATTGATTATATTACTAAAAATAAAAACGTATAATAGTCCTCGTAAGAAATCTCTTCTGCATTGAAATCATGTAGTGAATGTATGATTTTTTTCCGAAAAATCAACTAACAATAATTTAATTAAAAATACTAGTGGCCATATTTTAATAGGCAACCTGGTAGATATATATATATATTCTCCTAATTATAAATATGCGTACAAATGGTAGCAAATACTCGATGAGTACACTAATTCTGCAGCCGGATCTTAGACTATTAGTTTTATTTTGAGAGACCTATTCTACGATACCCCACACGATGGGGTGCGAGTGGAAAAAAATCATCCTTTCTTTATACTTATGGACTGCCACTTCTATTTTTTGGTTTTGTTTTGTCCATTGCATTATGTAGCGGTTTATTTGACACATCTATATGTCAAATTTTGTTTATGTAGGGCTGATCATCATCATCATCATCTCAGCCATAAGAAGTCCACTGCTGGACATAGGCCTCCCCCATGGATTTCCAAAATGACCGATTGGAAGCGGCTTGCATCCAGCGTCCCGCCACTTGTATGAGGTCATCTGTCCATCTCGTGGCTGGTCTTCCTACGCTGCGCTTGCCGGTACGTGGTCTCCACTCGAGAACCTTTCGGCCCCATCGGCCATCAGTTCTACGTGCTATTTGCCCTGCCCACTGCCACTTCAACTTACTAATCCGCTGTGCTGTATCGGTGACTTTTGTACGTCTACGTATCTCTTCATTTCTGATTCGATCTCGTAGAGAGACTCCGAGCATAGCTCTCTCCATAGCTCGTTGCGTGACCTTGAGCTTCTTTATAAGGCCCATAGTTAGGGACCACGTTTCAGTGCCGTATGTCATCACTGGTAACACACACTAGTTGTAAACTTTCGACTTGAGGGATTGGGGAATATTGGACGAGAAGACGCTTTTAAGTTTCCCGAACGCTGCCCAGCCGAGTTGGATACGACGATTGACCTCCCTCGTAAAGTTGGACCTGCCTAATCGGACCGTTTGTCCTAGGTAGACGTATTCGTCAACAACTTCAAGAGTGGAGTTCCCCACAGATATTGGGGTGGGCACTTACATAGACGTTCGACATAACCTTCGTTTTGTCCATGTTCATTTTGAGGCCCACCCTTTGGGAAACTCTATTGAGGTCTTCGAGCATCGTACTGAGCTCTTCCATCGACATCGATGATGATGATACGAATAGGCGGGCATGGCGAAATTATAAGAAATCGTAAAAAATACCATTATTGACGGTGTAAAAATAAATGTATTTCACTAAATTTTATTTCAGACAAAGGTTGTGAACAAAAGCATCTTTGACTTCACATGTGAAGAAGACCGCCCTATTCTATATAATTTGCTGCAGAGAAATGTTGCCGCTACTGAACAGATACAATCTGTCTCCAAAGGTTTGTTATCTTTTTGTTTTACTTATTACAGGCTGTGCGTTTGCCCACTGTTAATGTTAATTTTGAGATGTATGTTGCTAAGTAACAATGTGGTCTGACATAACCATATTCTCACATAAGATCACTTCTGAGCTATACCATTTCTAATTAAATAAAAACAGTAGTTTTTGTAGTAAGTTAAAATTTATTTTTCAGTAACAGCTAGCTCTGAACCTATTTATTATTTTTTAAGGAATACGACTGGGTACGATTTTGACCACAGCAGGCCAAGCATAGAAAGTAGACAAAGGCCACTTATCAGTGAAAATCAAATATGTGTAGATAACTAACATAATATTGATATAGTTTTTCTACTTTACGTGTTAAGCTTGTGTATCCTAAGTTCAATACATGTTTGAAATTATACGCTTTTTATCATCTACGAGTAGCTGAATTTTTGCTGTGCAATTAGGTGTCCGCCATACTGGCCACGTGCAAGTTGCCAGAATTCAATCTTATATTTATGTAGGTTTCCTCACGATATTTTTACACCATTTGAAGCTATTGACGCAATGCATGTCCTTACTATTTTTACTCGACTGCGCGAGGAGGGTTATGTTTTTCGTGTGTATTGTACTTTTCTATATTACCTCCTACAGCCTTAACAACTTAACCGATTTTGATGTGCGAGGTGTCGTTAGATTCGTCTATACTGAATCAATGTCAAGCTCATTTTTTGAGTGTTTAATGATAATAAAATAAAACGACAACATGTTTTTATGACGTTCTCCCGCCAAAACTCCACACTTGATGTGCAATTGTGTAGTTCAAAATGAAAAGTACGTAAGCTAACTAAATGTCATCAGTGTAGATATTAACGTGGTTTTCACACATTTTTAAATAAAAACTACGGGTCACTCACGTCTGTTTTGAAACTATAGTCTGATGTTTCGGCTCAAAACAGACGTGAGTGACCCGTAGTTTTTATTTAAAAATGTCATCAGTGTGGCACACATCGCTAGATGCTTGGCGACAAAATTTCAATTTGAGGACTAATGTCCTCTATAGCTCTATGTAACTATAGCTAATGCTATAGTCGAAAGTACTCGTATGCTTCTTTTATCTATGGTATAGTTTCCTTACTTTTTTCCACTGGTAAATTAATTTCATTTATTTTATATTTGAACTCAAGCTGAAATTAAATCTTTAGAACCATGAAGATGAATTACTTGTTCGTATAGTAAAATGTATTTTGTTCTTATTTTGCGATTTTATCCAGCATTACGCAAATTTCTTATCAAATTTTATTCGAAATACTTGCGCCTAGAAAACATTTAACTATTCTATAAATAAGCGGCCGAGTGTCGTGCCACGCGCAAAGTAGGGTTCCGTAGTTGCGCAATTATATATATATTTATGTGAACTTAAAATAGTGATACTATAAATACCTATACGAGTTAAATTATGTTAGTTTAAATGAAATTTGCACGAAAATATTTTTTTTATTTGTCTAAGTATTTTTTTAAAGTTTGACGACTTTTACTCGATAACTTATAAAATCTACTTAGCCGTAATAAGTTTCTTTTTAATTTCATCATATATGCTTCTAGTATGAATTATCATATCTCCTAAGTCAACCGCTTAGCCGGTAGAGGGAGGTGAGGGCTCTAAACGGTTGACTGATTCTAACGAAAATTATACCACTTCAAAGCTTAATATTTCGTAAACGGATCCCCAAAGATACCCCACACGATGGGGTAGATGAAAAAAAATAATTCATCCACTCTACGTGTAGGGGAGGTACCCCATATTTTTTTTCAATATTTTATTCTACGACTTTCTCGATATAACTAATATACCTTGCCAAATTACAGTAATTCGGCAATTAATTAATTTTTTATTAAATAATTTTGAAAAGCAATTAATTTTAAAATCACATTTGTATTACTAATAGTATTTAAGCAAAGCCGCGGACAGACAGACAGACAGACGGACGTGGCGAAACTATAAGGGTATACTATTTACTACGGAACCCTAAAAAAAAAAGGTTTTTTTTGTGTAAAAGTTGTATGTTGTTTGTAAGTCTTCACTTTAGAAAACAAATACAAAGTTTGCCGGAGCTGGTATGCGAATTGAATTTTTTATTTTTTGTTTGATTATTTTATTTTTTTGCGATTTATTTATATCAGCGAAATGTGATGTTTTTATAAACGTTATTTGTTTCATTGTCTGATAATAAAATTGGTTGAAATCGTACCCATAAGGCTATCTAGAACTATGTTTTGCGTCAGCCGTGTAGATTCCCGTCATGGACTTAGCTGACTTAGCGTTCAGCGAAAGTAGTGAGATATTTGCGAAGTGGGCGGGTGAAAGCATTTTGACTAGTTGGTTTCAGCGCATTCAAGGTAAGCAGTTTTGCATCATTGCGAGACCTGTACGCATACACCCACGTCGGAATTTAACACCCACATTTAACAATGTTAAGAAGTTATTTCCACGTGTCGGATGTGTGCATCGCATGAACGTCCTCGTATTTTTAATACTGGTAATACTTAAAAACCCCCATGAAAATTACCTGCTGAGTCGATTTTCATGAATATATCTGATGTCAATAAGTGTGCTATAAGCTTTTAAGCGAAGATAATACAATAACTATGTTATAAGTTTGACGTGTGTATCTGTGTCATCGTAGCTCTTAATCAAGCGGATTTTGATCTAGTTTTTTTTGTTTGAAAGAGGGTTTGATCAAGAGTGGTCTTAGCTTTGTATGCTTAATCAAGTTTTTACGTTGGCCAAACTTAAATATTTAAAAAAATACTGTTCCTGTAAATTTACATAGTCGTAAATAGAAATGTGTGCCGGAAAGTCTTATATTAGTATTATATTAGCGTGATCTTTTTGGGGTTCCGTACCTTAAAAGGAAAAAAAAAAACGAAACCCTATTATTAATTTATAATTTATTATAGGTTATTAAACCCTCACTTTGTAGTCCGTCTATCCGTTTGTCCGTAAGTCATGACCTTCTACCTCGGGGACGCTTGGAGGTATCGAGTTAAAATTAAAACTATATAGGAGAAAAAATCTTTGAAAAAATTGTAAAAAAGTTACA
The DNA here is from genome assembly GCA_947563715.1 of Lycia hirtaria. Lineage (NCBI taxonomy): Eukaryota > Metazoa > Arthropoda > Insecta > Lepidoptera > Geometridae > Lycia > Lycia hirtaria. Next base: position 10,897,728 of record OX387386.1, read on the forward strand.
GCTGTTTATGTCGCAAAAAACCGCATATTGACACTCACAAGGAAATCAAAACCTATAGGGTACTTCCCGTTGCCCTAGAACTGTGAAATTTAGCAAGAAGCATTGTCTTGTGGTTCATATAAAGGAAAAAATCCGAAAACTGTACATTTTTAATTTAATCACAAAAAATAGGGTCTTTATGCAATTAATGAGAGTCCAAATTTTAAAATGAGTTAACCGTATCATGTGGGTTATTATATGAAACAGCTTCATTAGCACAAGCTAATTAGGTTGTAATTTTCGGATTATTCGGTAACGCCATCTACTGCGCTCGTCAACCCGCCTGCCAAGCGTGGCGAGTATTGGCAAAACCCCCCCATGATGATTGGTAACAAAAAACCAGGCCCCCAGTCCCCGGCAGCTCCGCTATTCCGGGCTACGGTAGCGGCCCCGGTAACGGCGGAGCAGGGGGCGTGAAGAATCTCGGGCAGAGATCCAGCTACCACCCCAAACGCAGTAGAGCGCAGCGTAAGAAGATCAGCCACAAAGTGGACAGAAAATATCATACAAGTGGCAGGAAGGCGCTAGATGCAGGCCGCTTCCAACCGGTCTTTTTGGAAATCCATGGAAGAGGTTTATGTCCAGCAGTGGACTTCTTGTGGCTGAGATGATGATGATGACAGTAAGTAAGTATGGAAAGCTGTGTTTAATTTTTTACGTCTGATTCCTTTCCAGATAAGGAAATGGTAATGTTCGAGTTACATTTGAAACGGGGCGCGCTCGACTTCAGAGATGATACCACATACGAGCTCGTCACATTTAATGGCCATTTCAGTGAGTGTTTTTCGTTTATTTTAACCGTAAATACCATTAAAACGTTATGGTATAAGATAATAAAAAGTTTCCGAAGTTCCTTAAGATAATCAGGTATCTGTTTGAAATACAGGTACTAATAGACAATCAAATATTATGAAGCCAAGATGTCGTCTTCATAAACGAGAAAAAAAGATATGACAATATAATTCTAATACATACTTTCTTTCTCTCTGTTTAATTGTACGCCGATGGGTCGTCGCTCCAAAAACGATCGGCGATCGTCTGTTAAGCGATTACGCGAAATTCGATTCAGATTCAGATATGTTTTCATACATAAAATCAATTCTAGTGGAAAAAGTATAGTATTTATTTTATTTCTAGTATTTTGGAAACATTTAATTGGTCAGGGCAGAGTACGTTATCTTTTTGCTTAAGTTAGTTTTCAAGTTAGTATTGTCGTAAAACATCTTATAATTTCTGATTTACCCCTAATATATTACCATTATTCAAATGTATACACGGGTCTAAGCCCGGATCTTTGAAAGGCATCAGTGGGGCCGGAACCAACACTGAGAGGCCCTTTTATAATGTACCTATAATAAAAATACAGATTGGGTATATGCACGGACTTGAATGGATTATTGTACAATATGGAATTTGACAGATTTTGGCTATTGTGATGGAATGTTAGTGACTTAAATAAACTAGGCTATAGGCCGATGCTGTCACACAGCAGGTAAGATGAAGTACCTCTGTGTGAGAGCACCAGGATGAGAAAACGGCACCTGCCAATTCCGTCTCACCATACAAAAATACCTAGGCAGGTGATCGCCACCCACCAGATAGGCCCCCCATAGTGGCGCCGCATATTGGCGCCACTATATAATTATTTCACTTATTTATTTTATAATTTAATTTTAAATGTTACAATATAAATATAAAGTAATAAAAAATAATATAAATATTGTAAAAAACTTAAAACTAGGGTGCCGCCGGCAGCGGGGCAGGGCTCAAGCTGTCGACGGTAAGAACTACAAACTGAGAAACCTCTTGACAATGCGCGTCGTGTCTATGATGACTGCCTTTTGTATTCGACCCTTAATCCAACTATCTAGAGAGAGCCTCTTGAGGTGTTGATCGAAGCTATTATGATATACTTTATTCATTTGAAATCTTAAGATAACGTTGTTTTTATTATATTATTATATCAGTCTGTATTGTTCCATTGTTGAGCAAAAGCTCCTCTACCCTTCTTCCAAAATTGTCTATTAGCTGCTACTGAATTATTAATTTTCGTTTTTTTTTTTAATTTTTTTAAATTAAACAAAATATTACCATAGCGGGAAAAAATTGTATTCTACTTTACAAGCTCTATATTATATTCGTTATTCAAATCGTGCGATCTGAATTGGAATCACTTCCTAAACTTGCAACTTAGAAATTTTGTATTATTGTTCAGTTCTAATGGCAAATACAATAAAATAATAGAAACAACCTGATACTGCAGTTAGGATAGTCTGCTCGTAAGGGAACTGCTCAATGGCTTGTAGTATGGGCATAAATTTTTGGAAACAGATCCGACTTTGATAGCTAACATGATCATATGAGTTTGAGCTCACTTTAAAGTCATCATGAGTACTTTTAATAACAACTTGTATCCAAAAACGTCGCAAGTATTTTACGATAAAAGTTTTTATACACGCCTTCTAAAAGTCGGGTAAAAATATGGACATGCGTGAGCGAGATAGCATTTTTTTTCGCATAGACCTTAATTACAGACAATTACTTAAAAGAAACATTACATTGTCTTAAGAATATATACTATTCGAATTGCTGATTGGTATGCTCTTAAATCTATGAACTTTTTGTATAATCTTTTTCATAATATCTTTACAGGAACAAATTTTGAACATGTCGATGGAGATCACGAAGGCTATCAGCAAGATATGGAGTCAAGGTAAATTCCGTTTATCCTTTTAAAACTATTATTTGAATCGTAACCTACGTCTGCGACGACAATGTGATGCAAAGCTATTCGAGCCAAAGCCACCGTCATAAATTTACATCATAATATAATGTTATCTCCCAACTGCTGTAATGATTATTTGGAACGTTACCAGCCTGTGTCTAGACGATTTTATTGTGTTATAATCAATAGACTTAATGAGATCTCGACACTATATTCTTCATAAACACTTCAAAATTTGTGAAGCGTTTTAGGTCCAGGAGATGTTGTGTTAAGAAGATACCTATTTGTACGTATTTTTTTTATTTTCCTTCTGTGAGAATTATGGTATGAAATGAATGCTTAGCATTTATTTGATATAATGATTTTAGGTTTTAGAATAGATGCCTATCTACAATATCGACAATAACAAAAGCTCTAGCGTGGAAATACTTTCTATACTTAAGGGTGTATTATAATTTTAAAATTCAAACAATGGGTTATTGATTTTCAGTACTTAAACGTTCCAGCATACCGAACTTTTTCTTTTATAAAGAAAACAGATAGTCTGTTTACTTATAGTTATATCGTGGCAAAAAAGAAGAACCAACGTTTATATAATATGGTAATCTGTGGTCTCGATAGAACAAAATAATGGAATAAGTACAGCAGCGCCCCGGTGCCGCATTAATTTTCTACTGAATAGAAATTAGTTCAATTCAAACACGTTATTTTTTAAACGGTTTGTTAAATTATAGCAGTCCTTTAGATGAAAAAGTTTACATGTGAAAAATATGGTTTATTTATATATAGAAAAAAACCTGTATTGTAAAATAGTTACAAAATAATAAAATGCACCCATTTGAATGAAAAGCACATGTATTGAGAACATAATTTCAGGACCAGCAGAGTAAATAGGCAGATAGTTCTGAATAAATAAATAATCGTGAACTAAATGTCAGTTATTCAGTAATAGTATATTTCATTACAAGTGTGGAAAGGCTGTCATTGCAAAGAGTTCCGACAAATGTCTACCTGAGCCGAGGCGCAGCCAAGGCGAGGGTTGACAGTCGGAACAAGTTGCAATGACGGTTCCGCACGTGTACTGAACGACTATTTTTAATACAGTTGCGAAAAAATGAAGCAATTTAATAAAATAATAAAAACACAATAAACTCAACTAACTTCTCTCCACGCAATAAATTCGTCGTATGTAGATATGTAGCGACTTTTTGACTTTTCCGGTAAAATGTTCTCCGAAGCATTTTGTGCAATTATACTGAGTTCCGGTTGTGTTTATTCAAAAAAACTAGGGTCGAAATTACTCATTTTGTTCAACAAACAACTAAACTCGCAAAGAAAATTTCTGGAAAATGGCGCCAACCGTAGAATATAAGCAGAGATTTTTTTTTCTTCACCCATTCTGGTAGGCAAAGGGAACTATGCCCATTCAGCCAAGTCTTCAGTAGATTTTTTTTTATTGATATAAACGGAAATTGAAATTTAATGAGATGAAATGAAATGAAACCTAACCTAACTCATTCAATCAAATCATTAAATCTGATATTAAAACAAATTAGTAGATTATTTTTAGAAATATACGTATTTGCATGAATCATAAAAACTTCATGGTTGATTTTTCTTTTTAATATACATTATTTTGACAGTTGGGAAAGAGAACGCACGATCTTGGGAAAGGTAAAAAAAAAACACGAGTATGTAATAGCCCACATCCCGAAAGCTATACGTCCCTGCAATACGCCACTTTTTGAGCAACTGTATTAAAATAGTATTTATTACCATAAACTAACAACAAAAATCGTGAAACGGGCAAGCTAAACATTATCGTTGAAAATAAAGTGACAAATGTGAGTTTTACCCGCTTGTAAAGTTATTACCCGACTGCGTAAGAAGTAGGATTATGTTTTTCAAGTATATGTATGTATGTACGTGTCTTCACTTCCAGATTGTCATAGGCTATATTATTTGTAATAATAATATATATATATATAAATCTCTCGCAAAAAAAAACGGACAAGTGCGAGTCAGACTCGCCCACCGAGGGTTCCGTACAAACTAGTAGATACAAGGGGGAAATCATATATTTTTTATATTTTCCTTCATAAACCGAAAAATATATATCGTAAAAATATTTAAAAATCTGTTTTAGCTTATGCTACTGAAGCTCTTTCATATGATACACCACATGATACGGTTAATTCACTTTAAAATTTGGACCTTCATTCCTTGCATAAAGACACTATTTATTTGTGATTATATTAAAAATGTCCAGTTTTCGGAATTTTTCCTATATTAGCAGAAGGCAAGCAGCATTGTGTTAGAGTACACGTACACACTTGTACTCTAACACAATGCTTCTTGCCAAATTTCATTGTTCTAGGTCAACGGGAAGTACCCCATAGGCTTTGATTCCCTTGTGAGTATCGAAATGTGCGTTTTTTACGATATATTCGGCTGTAACTTTTTTTAACTAAAACTTAGAAAATTTATTTTTTCTTTCTGCAGCAAAATACTATGGATCTGCGTATACGGTTTTAATTTCAACTCGATACCTTCATGCGTTCCCGAGATAAAGGTCTTTACACCCGACGGATGGGCAGACGGACATACGGACAGACGGACAACAAAGTGATCCTATAAGGGTTCCGTTTTTTCCTATTGAGGTACGGAACCCTAAAATTCAAGTAACCGTAACACTAACAACCGTTACTTAACCGTATCATGTGGGGTATCATATGAAAGAGCTTTATGTATTAACACAAGCTAAAACATGTTTTTAAATATTTTTACGATATATATTTTTTATCTACTAGTTTGTACGGAACCCTTGGGCGAGTCTGACTCGCATTTGTCCGGATTTTTATTGTACATACGAGTATATTATGTTACCACATAACTCCATCATTTATAAACCGATTTAGAAAACACTATTATTATTAACGGGATATTTACCTCGTCGCTCGTGAACATGGTGCATGTAACTGTGCCGAAATATCCACCACGGTAAATATCCCGTTAATAATAATAGTGTTTTAAGGAATGACCGTGATAGTTTAAAAAAGCGATTTAGAAAATTATTTTTTTATATGAAGATTGGTTTCATAGACAATTTCATTAAAATTCAAAATACAAACAAACAAATACAAATCATTTATTGGTAAATTGTTATTTACAAGTCAATTGATCACATATAAAAAATAATAAATAATAATAAAATAAGCTTTTTTTTTTTATTAGCCCTGTTTGTACAAACTGTCCCACTGCTGGGAACGGGCCATCTTCTCATTGTGAGAAGGGTTAGGCCATAGTCTGCCACGCTGGCCAAGTGCGCGTTGGCAGACTTCACACATCTTCAAGATCATCGAGAACTCTCAGACATGTAGGTTTCCTCACGATGTTTTCCTTCACCGTTTGAAGTTGGCGGCAATCAACAATACGCACATAACTTCGAAAAGACAGAGATGCGTGCCGTGGGATTCGAACTCAGGACCTGCGGATCGCAAGACGGTCTCACCACTAAGCTGCCGGGAACTTAAACTGAAAATAAGCTTAATACTTATAATTATATCGGTACAAAAGTACATAAAACTGTTAATTCGTTTAGTAGTTTGGTTTTTAAAACAAAATAACGCAGCCGAGTATACGAAATTACGTGTATATCATTACGATACGTATATAATCTTGGAATTTTCAAGGCTAGAGTATAGATCTACGTGCGCCATCCTCGACCAAACCGTCGCTTACCAGCAGGCGAGTTGGTTGTGAAGCCTAGTTCTATTTAGTATAAAAAAAAAAATTAAGTCGCCTGTCTCAGATTTTTTAACTATAATAATTAAACACCTAAAAAAATATTAAATCAGGCGTTACTTTGCGGAAATTGATGATTAAAACCGAAATCTAACTTATATATGTAGTGTGCTTCTGCTTCCAGGTTTTCAAGCTGGTACTCTTGCCTATTTCGAAAAAAAAAACACAGAAACACTACAAAATACCGCTAGAAGACACCCAAGCGGAGTACTAGTTTGAAGACTTCGAAGTAGGCAGGACTACAAGTTTGAAGACCTCTTAGCGGAAACACTCTGGATATATTAGATTTAAGCTTTGAATTAAATACCTACTAATAATGAAGTGATACATATAATTCCAGCGTGTTATTCGTGGGTACGGGTCGGCTGCATACCCCTCAGCTGATCCGAGACGTGTCGCTGGTGGATCCCAACCGGGGCGAGTTCACCTCGCGCCACAGCCTCGAATGGAAGTTCCTCTTCCTGGACCACCGGGCGCCGCCCATCATCGGCTACCTACCCTTCGAAGTGCTCGGCACCTCTGGCTACGATTATTATCACTTTGATGATTTGGAGAAGGTCGTTTCGTGTCACGAGGAATGTGAGTTTTTAAACCTTAATACTTTTTTAACCGACTTCCTAAAAGGTGGAGGTTCTCAATTCGTCGGTATCTTTTATGTATATAAAAAAGATACCGACGATAATATATACATATATATGTATATATTTTATGTATGTTCCCCGATTACTCGGAAGACACCTGGACCGATTTGAAAATTTATTTTTATGTTTGAAAGGGTCTTCCCAGTAGGTCCCATAGAAATTTTATCAGAATCGGTACAGTATTTTGGATTTTATAACAAAATAACTGGTAAAATATCTCATCCAAGTAAACGAATTGTGTATTTTGAAGTCGGATTTTTAGTTTTTTTTAAACGATTACTTGTTATATATTTAAATGTTTTTCAAATTAAATTTTTTTAGCCTCACAGCTCAGTTAGAAGTATACCTGCCTTCTAAGGGACCGTTCAAGTATTACGTAACGCAAGTTTTCTAAGATTTTAGACCCTCCCCCCTCCCCTCCCCCCATGTAACGCACCGTAACGTTTTTCTGTACCCCCCCTCCCCCTCCCTAGACGTTACGGAATATTTAAGTGACCATTAAAATTAAATCCTAAATAAAAGTAACCATTTAAGTGACCATTAAAATTAAATCCTAAGTAAAAGTAACTTACAATACAATCGAGGGATTCCCCGTAAAACATACACGAAAAGGGTTGCCGATTTGAAAGTTCTAATTCCCTAGCTTTTTTATTAAAATAAAAAAAAAATACGTAACGCGTTGTTTAAATACTCCCCCTCCCGCCCTTGATAACGCACCGTAACGTTTTACAAGACCCCCCCTTCCCCCAAATTGCGTTACGTAATACTTGAATGCTCCCTAAGCTGTAGGTCGTGGGTTAGGTCCCCTCTCAGGAAAAAGTATATACATATTATATTAGCTAGTATTATTTAGTTCCTATTGTACAAGCTTTGCCTAGTTTGAGGTTAGATAGTGTTGTGAGAAAATGACCACCAATATTTTATTGTTCAATTGTTTTTGGGGTTGAGAGTGCTTTAGAAGGAAATAAATGAGGTGTAATAAATCTTTTTTAACCCCCTACCTAAAAAGAGGGCTTTAATAAGTTTGATGTATGTATCTATGTAGTGTCTGTTTGTGGCATCGTAGCACTCAATAAACGGATGGACCGATTTTGATCTAGTTTTTTTTTTGTTTGAAAGAGGATTTAATCGAGAGTGTTCTTAGCTATGTTTCATCATTTATCAAAATTGGTTCAGCCGTTCTTTATTTTTCGGGGGTGTTTGAGTTTTGTAAACTTATACTTGTTAGTTGAAGCTTTAATTTATGGTGTAAAATGAACAAAATTAGACCTATGTACAAAATGTCATGTTCTGGTTAAAGTCTAATAAAATTATACTAGTCCATTAAGAGGTACCCTTGTCAGGAGACTAACATTCCCCACAATTACTTTTTATATTTAGGTATTTATATCATTTAAATCTCGGGTCGCAGCCCGGTCCTTTGATGGGCATCAGTGGAGCCGAAGCCAACACTGAGAGGCCCTTTTTACAAAGAATATAAAAAATACAGAAACTAGGTGTATGGATGGCAAATTAAACTATTGTATAATATGGAATTTTACAAATCTGGGCTATTGAGATGAAATTGTTATGACTTAGAAAACTAGTTTATTGGCTGATGCTCCCACATAGGGAGATGCGGTGCTTGCCTATTTATTATTATTTATACATCCACCACAACATTATTAAAGTTGTAAATATTGAGGAATTGCTTCAAATTAGGCTTGCAAGAATTGTACTAAACAGTAAAAATAATATTTTACATGCAAGTGAAGTATATAGATAAATAATAAATAAATATACATAATAAGAATAATAACTTCACCCGATGTTACTTCTTCTGATATTATGCGATAGTATCGTCGATGATCTGATGGTTACCACACCTTGCCTAGAATAGGAACTAGTTCTCCAGAAAGGCCTTTATGCTGTCTGCCATCTTTATACTGTCTTTTATGTAGTCTGAAAATTATTACTATAATTAATGTAATAGCTTATTGTTTTCTGTATAATTGCAGTGATGCAAAAAGGCGAGCTCACATCATGTTACTACCGGTTTCTTACAAAAGGTCAGCAGTGGATCTGGCTGCAAACAAGATTCTACATAACTTACCATCAGTGGCATTCGAAACCAGAGTTCGTGGTGTGTACACACCGCGTTATCAGGTTAGTGGATTCAGTTACCTTTCGAATTTATTATGTATATAAGTATTCCAATTAACGGCTTAACGGAAATTAACGGTTGGGGCAGCGGATAAGAGAGACTTGTGGCGACCCCCGCAAATGCCTGATGCAAAGTTTGGCCATCGCCATTCAACGAGGTAATGCGGCGAGTGTCATGGGCACCTTTGCGTCGGGTACAGTCAGGGGTGGGCTGTTTGATTGACTATGTAAACTTTATTATATGTAAACTTTGACGACATTTATTATGAGATTTACTATTAACGGCTTGACAGGTTTTAGATTTTAGAATACTCATCGTCATCGTTAAAATGTTACCAAACCCAAAACAAAAAAACAACAAAAAAACTCAGCTAAACCGGATCCGGTAACCTAGCTATGATCCGAAATACATTTGTTACAATCTTACTTGTCAGAATACCTATCATAGAACTGTCTGATTCCATATGTTATTTGACAAGAGATTCTGATTCCTTAAAAATATGATAAATTTGCCCGAACAATCATTATTACGCAAGTTTATTTAGGTTTCTGTTTTATTATACTCAGAAACCTTATTATTTATAGAGATTCGGTTATTAGGCATGTATCTTTTTTTTTTTTTTTTTTAAATGACAAATTTTAATTTTATTGACATTATGTGTATCTTTTATGGCTTCTGCTTTGTCATATTTTATATATTTTTGGTTTGTGTTTTAATCTAATAACAAATAATAATAATTATTATTTTTTAATTTTTCGCATGTGCATGATGCTGTCTACCTGACATTTGTACGCCTAATCGGCACAACATGATTTTAAGCGACTAAATGTAGTGTAACATCTTTTATGCACTTGTTGTATAAAATTCTCGTGTTGTATGCAAATAAATTATCTTTATCTTTATCAATTATTAGGTTAGGTTCGTTAGGTTTCTTTTTATTATACTGATTCGAGTGGTTGTTGGCGGATGTTCGGTGATTGACGCTGGTACCTTAGCGGTTTGTACTCTGCAACTCTGTTCTTACTGCATATGAATGACCAACGGAAACCTGTCATCTTTGGGTACGCAGATGAGAGCACAGTTGTGGAAAAGTATATTCCCGGACAAAGGGCAAATAAAGCTGAAATCAAGGCGAAAAAATAACGTGATATTTGGTGAAACCCTATCTCCCCCCACGTGAAATTTAGTGATATTCGGCTTGACCGCTTCCCCCCTGATCTCTTCACGTAATTAATGGACGCCCCCTTACCACTGAATCCATCACGGCAATGGACTGAAACGGAATCTAAGATAATCAAACTGTTTGATTTTTTTATGGGTTAGTGTGAAACATTTAAACGTTATTAAAACGTTTTCTAAAGGTCTTCCTGCCAAGCTTTAGAAACGAGCGTCTCGATTGTATGGATAAACAGAAGAAAACTATTTTCTACCAGTAAACATTAACCGATTTCGATATTTTTTTCCTGGTTAAAACCATAGATATCTATGCATCTACGGTTTGCTTGTCTCAAACTTCGCTTTAATCTGGGTGTCTTTAAATCGCGAGTGAATTGGTTTCTTCTAGGTAAGCGCGCACCATCGTAGACCGCAACGTCGCTTAACATCAGGCGAGTTGGCGGTCAAGCGCGAACCTATTTCTACATAAAAAAAAAGTTCCGAAGTTACAGGCATAGCCATTAATGATTTAAAATATAATGTTCGAAATTGGATAATACTTAGCGGTAGAAATTAGTTTTCTCCTGTTTTAAAGAACGCGTAATTTGCCAGCAAAATATCGCGCGACAACGATTCTCGAATGAAGTTGGAAGGAATGCGAACAGGTTTGTTACTGCATTGGATAGCTAGGTATGCGGTATGGCATTGAGACACAAAATGGCGCTACCTAAGGCTACATGTTATATTTGAAGTGAAAACTTCTTTAAGCGCTCTGAGCACTTTATTTTAGATAGATAGATAAACTCTTTATTGTACACACCATAAATATTACAATAAAAAAAAAAACAATTAAAAACTAGTGTAACAACTGGCGGCCTTATCGCTAATAGCGATCTCTTCCAGGCAACCTTATAATAAGGATTAATATTTTGTGGGTGTTGAATGGGATTGAACCGTCACGCTCGGCTATTTAACGCTTGTTCGGGTAAAGTTGTCTCGAATCGACTAAGGGAGATAAGATGAGACTAGTCAACGCATCACTGCTGTATTGCTATTTCGTAAACTCGTATTACTAACGCGTCGCTTTCATGACGTTTCCACTTCTGTCGTTGCACACACATTTTTTTATTTTTTTTTAGTTACGCCGACATAGCAAAAGGTACCAAACAGGAGGATGCCGAGGTGGATAACATGAGCGAGACGGAGATCAACGGCGTCCTGAAACAGACTCCTTCCGAAGAAGCGGCGTTGAGCAACATGTCGCCTTCTTGCATGTCCGAGGCGAGCGACGCGTTCGGTAGCTCTTACCGAACACATTCACCGGTACGTTTTCATTTTTACCCGACTGCGCACGAAGGAAGGTTATGTTTTCATGTGTTTAATTTTATATGTGCTTATGTTTCTATATTACCTCCTGCAGCCTCAATGTACTGATTGATTTTGATATGCAAGGTGTCACTAGATTCCTCTGTATCCCCTCAGTATTATAGGCTACATTTTATTGTAATAAGAATATTAATAATAATTACAAGAAAATGTAATTAATCATAATTACCGTTTTTTTCATTCTGATGCTCTCACACAGAAGTACCACATCTTATTCACTGTGTGGGACAGCCAATTAGCCAATAAACTAATATTTTAAGTCGTAACCATTTCATCTCAATAGTCAAGATTTTTAGGGTTCCCTAGTAACTACGAGGAACACTTATAAATTCGTCATGTCCGTCTGTGTTTGTGTGTCTGTCCGTATGTCACAATACAAACAAACAAACAAATTTATTTATTATTCAAAAACATGCAAGTACATAGTAGCATTTAAATTACAAGTAATATACATATGTATCTTAATATTAACCATATGTTGCTACAATTTAATTGATAAACTTCGGATTTCCAAACTAAGCTAAAAGCTTGTATTTCGGATATCCGTATCACTTCAGTCTCATATTTTTTTAACTGTTTCAACTTTTTTTTAAAATTTATAGTAATTGGGCGACCGAGGTCCACTCGGATTCTTTATGACTGAAAATACGAGCAAACTCGGGTTCGAAACCTAGCAAGATCGATTTATCGTCCCCTAGTCTACCTACAAACCAAATTTCATTAAAATCGTTGGAGCCGTTTCCGAGATTCAGATTATATATATATACAAGAATTACTCGTTTAAAGGTATTAGATAAAGGCACAAAACACTTCACATTTTTCAATAAATCACTCAAGTGGCGGTCATACTTTAGTGTTACCATATGTTATCCAAATGATTAGGCAGAAATAATATTTAATTTTCTGTTTAAAGGGATGCCTCCCTTAAAAATATTTTATATATTAAATATATATATTTAAGTACCTAAGAACATAAGCTTTTCTACGAGGTATATATAATTATGTGCATAATTTCTTCTGAATAAAGTATCAGTATTGACATCTTAAAAAGTAAAAATAATTTACAGCTAGAATGAATAGATATCTTCTAGATTGACGAGCTCCATCCTCGGCCACAACGTCGCTTAACATCAGGCGAGTTGATGGTCAATCGTAGATCTATCTTGCATAAAAAAATTACAAGCCGCCACATCACCCTTCACCCCCCCACAGAGAGAGGGAAGGGTGTTAGATGAGATGCTTACGGGTGTCCTCCAATTTACTCTTCTCCCAGAACGGGTAATGGTTAAAGGAGAATGAGAAGGAAGAGGTGCAGAAGTAACAAGAGTTAATACATCTATTGATATCAAAATCATGAAATTAGTAAGTAAATACCTTCTTTTTCAGGTCGAGTCGACACGTCGAGCACGGAAGAACCCGCCTTCCGAAGATGCGACAATGGCGACGATGTCTCCTTCTTACATGTCAGAGGCCAGCGAAGCTTACGCGTGTTCCTACCAGTCGCACTCACAGGTTAGTTTCTTTTCCTGTTTCTATTCTTGTTATAGCATTCTTAAATGGAATCCTCATATAATCATTTTGACAAACCGACAACAAGTAGTCGAACTAAAAATTCAAGGAAAGTTCAGTTCCGGTTATAGTGGAAAGGAGATCCTTTCCACTATAACCGGAAATTGGCGTTTCCCAGGGATCTTCATTAGGAAACACAATGTTTATTCAAATGTTGAAATGTTTGATTCAAATGTCGAGATGTTGGGCACCCTAAAAAGTGGTAAAAAACATTTTTGCTAACTGTAAAAAACCCTCCAGGTTTAGCCTAGACAACCCTGTACATTTGGAGACACCTTGCCAATGTGCGTCATCCTAGATAGGTCACATTTTGTTACCCAATGAGGTGGGCAGACATACGGCGCGCTCTTAGTCTATTTTGATAAAAATTTATATTTTAGCCTCATGTAAACAGCACTACTATGTATTAACAATAGTTATTGTATAATGTGTTAATTGATCGAAATAAGTGGCCAACGTAAAAATGACTACAAGTCGTATATTTCAGTCGAATTAATCAATGCCTAATCCGGAAATATGTCATGTTTCATATCAACAAGTATAAGTTGAGAAAACCAAAAACCCCTGACAAAAAAAAATAACTCTGCATCGATTTTGATGAAACATAGCTATGAACACTTCATGAAATCTTCATTTAAACAAAAAAAAAAAAAACACTCATAATCCGCCCATCCGTTTGAGAGCACGATGCCACAGATATATGTATAGATTGATACATTGATATACAGATACACACGTCAAACTTATAACACTCTTTTCTTTTTGCCCGAACCAAACGGGTTAAAAACGACTTTTCATGATATGTATAACTTATGTACGTAAACCAATGTACCTGTCTTAGGAGACACAATGAAGGGCCCAATAAAATGAAACAAACATGATCATTTTTTAAAACAATTTTTAGGATTCAGTACCCAAAGGGTAAAACGGGACCCTATTACTAAGACTCCGCTGTCTGTCTGTATGTCCGTCTGTCACCAGGCTGTATCGCATGAACAATGATAGTTAGTCTGAATTGCACTTGTCCGGTTTTTTTTATGTAAATAATGATATGGTTGTAGAGTCTGTTCAGCCAGAGAATTAATTTGACATTGAGGGCGCTGTTCTCCTTATTTCATTATTTTGTTCAGTCGCGACCATATGATAGTATACCATCATACTAATCCTAATATTATTTAAGCGAAAGTGTTTGTTTGTCGTCTGTCTGTTTGTTACCTCTTCATTCAACGGCTGAACCATTCGTTATGAAATTTGGCACAGAAATACTTTAGGACTTAAGGTATATTTTATTATCATAATTATCAGCGTCTTCCCGCCACTTGTATGTAATCGGTCTTTTTGGAAATCCATGGGGAAGGCCTATGCCCAGCAGTGGACTTCTTATGGCTGAAATGATGATGATGATCATCATTATTGTTTTTCATAACACTGCGTTGCACAGGTAGTAGTAGTATATACTATGAAACATTAGTTCCCGTGTTTTGCCGCGATAGAATTTAATTTTATTTGCATATTATTTATTTCCCCAGACTGCATCAGTGAAGTCTGCTAGCAGCGCGCGCGATGTATCATGGCGGCGCACGCGGCGCTATGCCACAGGCTCCGACACAGGTTCCATTTCCGGAGACTCGCACTCAAGTGCAAGGCATAGCTCCAGAGAGGTAACTTTCTGTTTCTGTTTTTGTCTTTTTACCCTACTGTTGAAGGGTGTTGTTGTAGTTAGAGTGTGTACATTAGGACATATAATTTTTGTACACGCTCTGTAGACTCATCCGTTTCAGGTATTTAGACATTAGGCGTCATTAGAATTGTCTCAGCTGCAGGAGTGATGTAGGATATACAATGTATAATTTTCATATGTACTACCTGATTCTCTGTGTACTTGGATCGCAGACTTCCTGAGGGACCGATCGATTCGAGTAGTCATCGACGGCTGCTCATCTGATCAGTTGGGCATTCATGCCGGAGTACCTCAGGGGTCAGTACTATCCGCAACATTGTTTATGTTACACATTAACGATCAGCTATCACATCTTTGGGTATGCAGACGACTGCACTGTCGTGGAAGGGTACATATCCAGTGCCAGAGCCAATAAGGTGGAAATACAGGCGTTGAGAAAAGATATGATTGAGAAATTGAATCGATCTCTTTCAGACGTTTCCAAATGGGGTAACGATAATTTAGTTACATTAAACGCTAACAAAACCCAGGCATGTCATTTCTCCGCAATAAAGTGTCCGTTCACTTTATCTCCGAAATTCCAGAATGTTCCTGTACCTTTGGCACGTCAACTGGAACTATTGGGGTTAACTCTCACACCGACACTTAACTATGGAACCTACCTGGAGTCAAAAGCTAAACTAGCTAAAAAAAGTAGGCGTCTTGAACAAGGTTAGGCGGTACTTCACGCCTGGACAGATGCTCATTTTATATCAAGCACAAGTCCGCTCGTGTGTGGAATACTGCTGGCCTTTAGCCACCTTTAGCGGCTCTGCAAAATACCAGCTCCAGGCTCTTGAATCGGTAGAACGGCGTGCTGTTCGATTCATAGGCGAACATAATGCGGAAATAATTATAGTTTAAAAAACTAAAAAAATAAAACCGACTATAAAACAGGCAATTCGTTTACTTGAATAATATTTTTTCAGTTATTTTATATAAAAACCAAAGTACTGAACCGATTTTGATAAAATTTATATGGGACTACCTATCTATTAAACAAAAAAGTATATTTAAAATAATTCATTAATTAATTGTCTTTGATGGTTATTTTTAGGGTTCCATACCTCAAAAGAAAAAAACGGAACCCTTATAGGATCACTGTTGTCCGTCTGTCTGTCTGTCCGTCCGTCCGTCCCGGTGTCAAGACCTGTATCTCGGGAACGCGTGAAGGTATCGTGTTGAAATTAAAACCATATACGCAGATCTATAGTCTCTTGCTGCAGAAAGAAAAACCAAATTTTACAGTTTTGGTAAAAAAAAGTTACAGCCGAATATGTCGTAAAAAACGCACATTTCGGCACTCACAAGGGAATCAACACCTATGGGGTACTTCCCGTTAACCTAGAACTATGAAATTTGACAAGAAGCATTGTGTTGACCGAAAACTGGACATTTTAATTTAATCACAATAAAATAGTTTCTTTATGCAAGGAAGGAGGGTCCAAATTTTAAAGTGCTTTAACCGTATCATGTGGCGTTTTATCTACTAGTTTGTACGGAACCCTCGGTTGGACAAGTTCGAGTCAGACTCTAACTTGTCCGATTTTACTTTGAGTTTATTGAAGGTCGTATAAATATATTTAAGTAGATTTAAATAGAGTTAAAATAAAAATTATAGATAGATTCAAATTTATTAAGGTAAAAACAATAAACACTTATATTTTTATCTTCATTTGTCTGCTTGTCTAAACATCACAAATCGTTAAGTATACTCGCATTATTACTTCTTTATGCGTAAAGCACAGTACCTAAATTCTTATCATCTTTGTTGTTTCCTGAAAACTACAACAATTTCAATGAAGACAGTCAGATACCTGAATATAAGAATATTTTGTTGTTGGCACTACAAGATTATGTTATTTCCAATGAAAGGTGATAATTGTATTGCCAGTTACAGGTATATGGTAGTTCTGAGTGGTAACGTAGTTGTCACTGCAAGGTAGGGTGATGTGGTCTGTGCAAGTTTCTAACATTGGTGTCAGTTGATGGTAATTTGTTGTCAATTTTATGCATTCTAGTTGTCAATGTGGCATTTACCTTGTCGATATAATGTTTGTATATATATACATATGTATGAATGTTTCTATATGATCGCCTAAGCTTAAACGACGACCGATTTCGATGTGCGAGGTGTGTCACAGGCTATATTATTATATTTTTGTAGTAATAGTAATACCGCAGGGGCGGCTTTTTGGAGAGCCGTCTGTGAGTGGCGACACCGCGTACCCCGATGTTTCCCTGGGGCTAAATGAGACCCCTGACCTCCAGCTTGCCTTAACCGGCCGGCTGTGTGGTGGAAACCGCAAGAGCTAAGTACCTAAGCTCCAGGGTGGAAGTGTTAAAGGGCATAACGCCGCTAGTAGCGTTTAGTGAACGCGCAGCATACCTCTCGACACCCTTACCCACCCACGCCAATGTTGCTTCTCCGGCGCCAATATGCGGTGCCACTATGGGGGGCCCATTTAGTGTGTGGCGAGTCATCACCTGCCTAGGTATTTTTGCAAGATAAGATGGAATTGGCAGGTGTCAATTGGAAATTTGGAATGAAATTTTCAACGCTAACGTGTTTTTTTTTCTAGATAGACGCGTTCTAGCCTTTGCCAGAAATTGCAATAGGCCAAACCGAATTGTTTTGCTACGAGCAGAGTATAAAGGAAGTTTGTTTCACTAAAGTGGTTAAAGCGAGCCTTCCAAAGAACATTTTTCTAGGAAAGCTCTAAATTGCTTTTTTCTTCTGAGTTATCCTCTTTGTTTTGAGGTCAATATCGTCATTCAGAATAATAGGGTCCCGATATCCATAATTCACAGACAGACCCGATAAACGGCACGATAAATCAGGTAGTGTAATAGGGCTTTCAGTCTGTATTAGTATCAATTCTTAAGGTCCCACTAACTAATTAAAATTTATAAAATAACTAAATAAATAAAAAAAACATGAATTTCTCAAACGATTTTAATTCCTTTTGTGAATTTACAGATTTTAAGTTTTTTTTTTAATGGTGTCTTCAGAATTGTCCCCAATGTCAGTATCATTGTTGCGGTAGGTACGGTAAAGTGATCCATCAAAGAAACTAATAAAGAAGAAAATAGATCTAATCACGAACTGACGAATTAGGTAAAAACAGACGAGTGATAAACCCGACCCTTGTTGTTGTCGTAGCAAGGTCATAATGTTGTCGTCAATGCAATGTTATAAATGTTGTTTGCAGTGTAAATTGTCAATGTTGTCAGTGAAATGTTGTATTGTCACCAGAGTAAAATGATCGTCATGTCTCTCGCTAATATTGTTATTGGTTGATATTGCAGCAGCCGCACAAGGGTGTCGAGCCGTCTCTAGCGCCGCAGCACGGCATCGGTGCTCAATACCTAGAGCCCGTGCCGTACGTAGGCGTGAGTGGCGTTGGTGTAGGCATGCCGGCCGTTTTGCCAATCCCGCTACGGCCCGTGCCCGTTATTGTGTCGCAGGACCAGGCGCAAATTCAGGTGAGACTTTACCGATACCAACAAAAATATCATTGTAACACTGTCTAGTGCGGATTTATACACGAAGGAATAAACGGAGGGGGAAATTAAAGAAACGCTACTTATATGAGGTTATCTGTTCATGACGTAGCTAGTCTCCTTACTCAGCGCTTGCCGGTGCGTGGTCTCCACTTGAGAACTTTCCGGCCTCATCGGCCATCAGTTATATGTGCTATGAGCCCTATCCACTGCCACTTTAACAAAAATCTTGATAGTCAAAAATTTGACCTATTTGCCAGTTTCTGATTGAGCTGTCATTACAAGGCATATATAATTCGGATGACAATGCTTATTAAACAACTGTACCGTAATTCGAAACCCAATTAATATATGAGAGTAGCGTGCTTGACTAACATCCGAAATAGTCGTGCCGTGATTCGGGTCCGCTCGTTCACCTCCGGTTTTCTCGTCCAATCAGAAGTGACTCCGCCCCTTCCGGCCCCTTCCTTCCCCTCCACGTGTACCATCACCACAGGTAGTGCGCTGGGCGCAACTAGGATTCATTGGCGTTTGGATTTTCATCCAAAAGCGGTCGTTAGTACCTTCTACATACTTTATAGGCCGCGTCGTGCTATAAAAGTGTTAAAGTACCAAATAGTGTTAACCGGTAAGAGGTTGATAATTGGTAAGTCCTGAACAATTATTTACTTTACCACATTTAACGGTGTTACCGTTCGTTATTTTAAAAATTCATACTGAATTTAAGGTTATTCCAGTATTTTAAATAGATTTAATAGGGTTCCGCTCCAACGAGGGATACTACGGATGTTAGGAAATGAAGATTTAGCTGTTGCAGGAATAAGGCTTGATATGCCATTGAAATAGTACTTATAAAACAGCTATCGCTGTGATATATACTACAATACATTTATTACCAAATTCTTTACCCGAAAGCCCGAACCCAAACACGAGTTGGGAATATTCACATACAGGACCTAAAGAGCAGTGGCAGAGCTACCTTCTCGCTTTATCAACTATTCTATAGCAAATCAATTATGCCTTATATAATGTTCTATATGCTTAAATATATACTTTAAACATCGGTTTTAAGAATCTCGGCATTTTTAAGAAGTAACATTTTATATTGCGTTCATCTCATGTACGATTAAGAGTGAAACAAGAAAAGCTGATTATCGCAATAAACAGCAAATTGACGCGACTTTATTCGAAATAAGTAAAAAGCAACACTAAGCTAGAATGCTGTACCCTTGCTTCGCATCAAAATTATGCATCTGCGTGTTACAAGCATTGCAATTTCTGCGTATCCCATCAATATATGATCAGAAAAACTGAAGGCTTTAATAAAATATAATCTGTCCTGATCCGACGGGGATAAGAACCAAAATAACTTAAGACAATTAAAAAACTAAATTCGTCCTCATCTAACCGGGATAGGACCAAGAAATAAGTGAAGATGCTGACAAACTATGTAGTTTCTCCCTCATCCCATCGGGATAGGAGCAGAATCGAAAAATGCTAGCGGCCCTGCCCTACATTTGCAATTTTGGGAGATTCTGATTATGCTAAGGCTTCATCTTACATAGGACCAAGAAATAAGTGACAAACTATGTAGTTTCTCCCTCATCCCATCGGGATATGAGCAGAAACGAAAAATGCTAGCGGCCCTGCCCTACATTTGCATATTTAGGAAATATTCTGATTATTAGAAAATACTAAGGCTTCATCTTACATTTTCGAACTTGTACTAAAACTACTTACAGTAATCGAAATAAGGAATACGTTTATTAAAAATGTCAGGCGCCTTATCCCACATTATTTTTTTTTTTTAAACATTTGAAAGTGGACTATGTAGTTTCTCCCTAATCCCATCGGGATAGGAGCAGAAACGAAAAATGCTAGTGGCCCTGCCCTACATTTGCAATTTTGGGAGATAATCTGATTATTAAAAAATGCTAAGGCTTCATCTTACATTTTCGAACTTAAAACAAGAAATACCAGTACTAAAACTACTTACAGTACTTGAAATAAGGAATACGTATATTAAAAATTTCAGGTGCCTTATCCTACATTTTTAACATTTGAAGGTGGTATTACACTCATCAGAGAATGCTAAGGGCTAAATTTTCAAACTTATAACGATGACTACGCTCATTGTAAGAATGCGAGGCGCCTCGCCTCCATTTTCAACTCTTGAATGTAGTATTACGCTTATCAGAAAATGCAAAGGGCTCCGCCCTACCTTTTCAGTATCTAATATAAGTATTACGCTCATAAAATAGTGCTAAGGGGGCTCCTCCTTTCACTTTTTCGAAATAAGCACTAAATGCTTGAGAAAATTATGATTACTTTCTTTTTTAATTTTTTTTAAATAAGCGTTATGTTCATCGCAAAATACCTAAGCCTCCGCCCCCATTTTTTTTTCAACCTTTAAAGAAAGCTTATCGGAAAATGCTAAAGGCTCTGCCAAACATTTTCAGGCTTTGAAATAAATATTACGATCATCGGAAGCCCCCGCCTTCCATTCTATTACTTAGAAATATTACTCATTGAAAAGAGCTTAGGGCTCGACCTTACCTTTTTTTTCAACTTGCCGATGCAGTCTCGCCAAGTGACCAGACTCATTCTAACCTACGACTCTACAACGACAAATATGAATCGTTCACGATATTCACACATCTGCTGTCATGTGTAAATCCAGTATTTTAAGAACAGTGCGATGAGATTAATTGTTTTGCTGTAATTGCTATTTACAGAACGGATACAAATGTATCACCATCATAAATTCATTTGTTAACTGCCACAGTATACCTACCGAGTTTTTATTTTTATGAAAACACTGGGCGTTCATAATAAAATTAACGTTGCGTCATACCTACCCTCTTTTTCCAACTGCATTAAGCCGTCACTGCATTTATGTGGCTTGTTTATAACGATATTATAAAATATGTTCGAAAATCGATTCAACATTAATTTCATATACATCAAGTCTATATACTTCCTGGCTGGCTACTTGCAACTCGGCCGGACACTTTCTTAATTCTAGGATTTAAAGGAGGAGAAATTAAGCGCATTATCGAAAGAGAATGCCTTGATCACCTGTACCTGTGCCTTGCACTCTGTATCAATGGCCTTCCGCCAAGGCTGTGCTATACATATCAGACTGGACGGTATAAACATGAAGTCGCCCCACAAGTAGAGATAAACTTCCAAACCCTAGTGTTTGAAACAAATATACACATGTATTTATTGCTATAATATGCTATGTGTTCTCGCGCCAAAACGCTCAACATACAAATACAAGGGTACAAAGTTGGCCCTCGGACATACAAAGTGTAACCAATCACTGTTAACACAGACATGACGATAAAGCGACTAGTACTAAGGAGGAAAAAGCAATCGTAAGGGAACTTGCAAGATCAATATCATTAGATTATTCAAGTACATCCCTTGCCTATTATCACAATAGACTAGTTACTATAATACACTACAGTTAATGAAAGACATTGAAAAATCTTATGTCAGTGCAACACTCACATGATCAATCTATTATTTAACATTTACGACACAATCGCAACACTCGCATATGCCATTTATGCCGTACAGAATTCGGCACAACTTCTTAAAGTACCTACCTGAATTACAAACTTCAACTGAAACGAAGAGAATATCAAACTTTAAGGTCCACATCGAACAAACCTGTATTCTGCAATGGTTTCAGGATTGCACATCAAATTCTCAGGTGAATTGTTACGATGCTCTTTAACATAGAGTTAGACACCTTTAATCTTACTTAATCTGTTTTTCATCTCCACAACTAAGAAATAAATTAATTGAGAAATGGACAGAAGTCAACAAAAGAACTGATAGTGGATAATTTCTTTATCGTCTTTATTAAAAAATTACAAACTGTCGCAACTTACGAATAACCAACTTATGAACCTAAAAACCAATCACATTGCAGACCTGCATTTGTAAATTGGTAGAATATGCTCTGAATTTAGTGTGTACCGGCCCACTGCTGGGCAAAGACTTCCCTATTCTCTTTCCATCCTTTTTGGCTTGATGATAATTGTATCCAAGTTTTACGAACTTAGTAAACCACTGGAAAATTCAGAAACCAAGTTCCAGTTGTTACCATGGCCGGCCACCGATAGTAATTAATATGAATACAAAAATAAATTAATTATAAAATATTTGTGAACATTTGACACTAATATGAATAATATTGATAGTTTTAAAATAAGACGTATATCTGCCATTTAGAGGTATCAATACCATGTATGAATTGAGACAGGCTATGCTAAAGTCCTATCGTGTCTCAGTTGAATATTTTTTGACTGACCTGCATAAGCTTGTAAGCAGTCCATCCTGGTTAAAAATGATAGCGGTTACATATTTTAATTTTATACTGTACCGCAGCCAGAAATTTCTATCATCATAAATAATCGCATATGAACTTTCACAGTTCCACCCCACACAACAATTACTCCGTGTTTAATGGAAATAATATAAGATGCTTTTATGCCTAGAAGTGTTTAAACTTCACCCAGTTTGGGAGCTAGTGCTGCAGTTTAATGTTTTGTACCATAATTATTGTAATAATAAACAACTTCAATTTGAATGGATTTACTAAACCAAGAACAATTGGTCTAGTTTCACCTGTTACCAAAGACGCTGCAAAGTATTCGAAATATCAGATCGCAAAATTATGTAAAATACATACATACACTATAGCTGATACTGCTTAAAAGAAGTAAACACTGAATCAAATATGCTTGGTAGCTACAGTCTAGCAGTGGCATCAACCAATTGTATTAACAAAATAATAATATTCTATAACAGTCGGTTCCTGATAATAACTTGATCTTGCTAAGAGTACTTACAACTACTTAACTAGTAGTTACTTTAATACATCACTTTCAAAATATTAGTTGTCTTTGACTACACCTATACAGTCAAACCAAAAATATATCACATTGGCGTAACGTCACCATCACCACCAGGCGATAACAAACAAGTCTCTCATATATTAATTGGGTTTCGAATTACGGTACAGTTGTTTAATAGAGATGTTTTACCAGTAAATAAAACATTTATTAAACATACTTACCTATTCGAAACCCAATACTTTCTATATCTGCCTGGTGGCCTAATTATATGAGATAACCAATGAATCCTAGTTGCGCCCAGCGCACTACCTGTGGTGATGGTACACGTGGAGGGGAAGGAAGGGGCCGGAAGGGGCGGAGTCACTTCTGATTGGACGAGAAAACCGGAGGTGAACGAGCGGACCCGAATCACGGCACGACTATTTCGGATGTTAGTCAAGCACGCTACTCTCATATATTAATTGGGTTTCGAATAGGTAAGTATGTTTAATAAATGTTTTATTTACTGGTAAAACATCTCTATTATGACTGATATGAGGGACTGGAACTTCTTGATGGAAAGTGCTCAAATTGATAGGTTTGGGCTCGTTAGCTTTATTGTCTTATCTTCCATTACAATTTACACATGATAACGAGGGTCTGAACATCGAATCGGAACAGTGTCACTGGAACTCTCTTTTAGAGAGTGCAAAAATACTCTAGTTTATTCCCGATATTTTAAGCACTGTGAACAATTTTTTTGTTTCATTAAAAAATCATGTTAATAATTTTTTTTTGTATGAATTTGTATTTTTTTACTTATGCAGAGTTTATACAATATATATCTTAAGTGGAAACCACGCACCGGAAAGTGTAGCGTAGAAAGATCAGCGACGTGATGAACAGATGACCTCATACAAGTGGCGGGAAGACGCTGGATGCAAGTCGCTTTCAGCCGGTGTTTTAGGAACCTTGGATTTAAAATAAACTGGTTGAAAGTGGCTATGTCCAGCAGTGTACTTCTTATGGTGTATACTCCGTACGCGAGTTGAATGCAGTCGGGCCTAAAGTATGGGTGACTCCCTGCCGTTACTTCTCACTAAAGAGAGTGGAAAGAAATTTTGCATTCGTAGCTTTGCTTAGCTCGTCATTTAAATCTGTACATTTTGGTGTACACGTAGCAGCAAACATCACGAGCAATGCCCTCATGCTTTCTCGTTTGTTTTCAACAAAAACAAGAGAGAGAGGGCATGATGAAATATCTCTCAAGATCTACAAATTTATAGACAGTTCAAAAATTACACACACATTAAAAATATCAAATAATAGAGACGTACAACATCTATCGTCACGCTATGGAACCTGTATCTGAGTAATTGCACGCTTAAAGCGTGTGTTACGGATGGCGCCACAAGCGTTTGATTGGTTTAAGCACAAAAGACTGTTCGAAAGTTTCGATCATCCCACGTGATACCTCCGTAGCCAAAATGGTAAAGGCTCCCAGGTACAGATCGGGATAACGCGGGTTCAAGTCCCGTCGGTTGTGTGTAATTTTTGAACTGTCTATAAATTTGTAGATACTTCAGTGTGTAAAAAACTTACAAATATCGAACATTGTCAAGATGTTTGCGGCTAACTATATTTGTGGTGTGATATGTCGATACCGTGATAAGAGTTAGTGGCGCTGGCAGGAGCAGTTGCAGCGCAAGCACGAGGAGCTGCAGCAGATGATAGTGAGGCAGCAGGAGGAGCTGCAGCAAGTGAAGGAGCAACTTCTTCTCGCGCGCCTCGGAATACTGCAGCCGGTTATAAACGTGAGTGCATCACTGCATTTATCCGACTGCATGCGAAGGAGGATTATGTTTGTTTGTACGATGTTGCCGGGATCCATCCTCGGCCATACTGTCGCTTAGCATCAGGCGAGTTTTAGGTCAGTCGTAGATCTTTCGTTAAAAAAAACACCTGACGCTAAGTGAGGGGTGCTATAAGTAGTGTGACTTTGTATGTAGCTCCGAAACGAATTAGATTCATTAGATTTTGATATAACTACGTTGGTGCAGCGACCTAAAATGAGTCTTGTCCTCTAATAATAAGCGGCACCATCCATCCCTATCTTGGGTAAGTAATAAGAAATAAATAATAATAAATATTTGTGGACATTTCACACAACACCATCTAGCCCAAACTAAGCAAAGCTTGTACTATGGAACTAGATGGCTGATAGAATACACATATACTTTTTTTTTGTAAATATATACATATGATACATAGAAAAACCCAGACACAGAACAAACATCCATGCTCATCACACAAATGTTTGCCCTGGGTGGGGATCGAACCCACGACCTTTCAGTTCAGCAGGTAGACGTAAATACACTACCAACTGAGCCACAAGGCCAGTCAAAGTTCATGGAGACGTCTTATTTCCATCTGTACTTAGGACCGCCTAGACTTGGGTCTACGACTTTTTAGGTCTAGATTTTGATCTAGTTTTTTTTATCATCTATAAACACTAATTATCATATTTCCTAGATTTTGATACAAATGTTGTGTGTATTTATATTAGTATGCAAATTATTTTACTAAAATTTTGAACTCTGGAATGTGTATCGATACAATTGGTTTTAAAGAGTAGTTTGTTTCAATATACCTTACAAAAAAAAACATACACAAACACACTTAAATGACCTTTTATTTAAAAAAAAAAATTACCTCACAACGTTCAATTAAACAAAGTGGAACAAAAAATTCCAGGTGCCGTATCCAAACCCGGATCAATTACATCAGCAGCAGCAACAATTGAGTCAGCCACAGATAACATACGAGGGCGGTACGCGCGCGGCGCCGCCGCCCTACCCCCCGCCGCACCCGCCGCACCCCCCGCCCCACCCGCCCGGATCGCACCATCGCATGCCCCAGTGAATATATCTACACTTTAAATCATTCGCTTATCCACGTCTACAAGATATTATCTAGTGACCGATTAAGATTTATTTAACACGCTGAATTCGGTGTTCGGAAGCCGAAGACTACATCCAAACGCCGTATTCTGTGTTTTAAGTTAATATTTAAGAACAGAGTACCTATTATCACTATATCAGCATGAAGTCGTAGCGGTTGTAATGGACCACTGGCGCTGTGCTTCGGTTTTATTAGCAACGCTAGAATGTGAAACGGGAGAACATATTATGCTGCCTTTGCTCGTTGCCAAATAAGCCAAATTTTTACAAGAAACGTGTTATGACGGGAGCAACAGTTTACGGTCGTTATTATAAACGCCTCAGAGTTATACTTTAGTTAATATTGCGCACTTTATTTTTCTTTTTTTACATTGTGCAGAATTAAAAAAGTAATTGTTTAGTTTAATTATTATTTATAGGTAAGGTGGTCAACTTTGATCGTTCAAAATCGATGAGTACAGTGGTTTTGTTATTTTATTTAAAGTACAAAATTTGGGTACAGGGCAGTAGTCCAACTGCGCTGTCCAACCAATTGGACTACAGGTCTTCACTACGGGTCTTCATTGAAATATAGAAGCTGTAATTGACACAAAATGATGACAAATGTATTAAGTACAATCAATATCAACCAGCCAATACCTCTTTACTGCATAGAGATTCAATATAACACTAAACCTAGTTAACCGTGGTGCATTATAGTAACCACCTTTAATAAACCTATGATGCAGTTGAGGTTTCTCAACTTTTTTTACGATAATTGGACAACGGGACTTTAATATGGTTCTGTGGTCCGACTATAATAAAAGTTGGACCACTACCCCTAGTGAAGGCCTGTAGTCCAACTAGTTGGACAGCGCAGTTGGCCCACTGTCCCGTACCGCAAAATGTTACCTGTTGTTATACCATATAATACGGAGTTTTATTTTACCAAAGATGGATATATAATAACAAAGTTTCTTTGAACGAGAAGAAACCGCATCTGTCTCTTTCTCAGCCAAATTTCTAATTATAAATCTTAAGAATGCATCGATGTATTCAAGTTTTCCAATAGTTCGATTATTTTCTAAAACTTAACGTTGTAATCTTACCTTCAAACTTATAAAGAACTCTGAATAAAGCAAAAATCACCAGCGTTGTTATTCGTGACTACAATATAAGGTAAGAATCGAAATCAGAAGATTTAGGGTTAAAAAAACAGTTTTGTTATTTTATAAACAAGCATGTGCTACTATATTTCCTTTTAATTTTTTTATTAATTTGTAATATATTCTATTTAAAAAGAGGATATGTGAGCGAGAAAGAGAGAAAAAATAGAATTATGGACTTTTTTTTTCGTCTTCCCACTCCAATATTTGAAAGTAATTAATTTCCTTCTTATGGCATCACATATATTCAGTTTTCCAAAGTAATATCAAAAAAGTTTTGATGAAAAAATATTTAAAGTGACGTTTATTTTCATCGTTTTTTCATGGTTGACCACTTAATCCATGTATCTGTAAGAATAGCATATTTGATGCTCCTTAATACAACGCAATTAGTACCCCGCAGATGTAGCGCGCGCCGCTAGTAATCGTGCCCCCCACGGACGTAAAGCTGCATTTCCACTGAAACGAAGTGGATTTTAATAGAGCATTCATCGACCAATCACACAATTTTCCAAAATACACAATTCGTTTACTTGGATAACATATTATTCCAGTTATTTTGTTATAAGAACCAAAGTACTGAACTGATTTTGATAAAAATTGTATGGGACCACTTCTGGAGTAGGCATGGACATACCAAACAAAAAAAAAAATTATTAAAATCGATTCATGATATAATTGGCGAAGTAATCGCTGAACAAACATATTTACACAAAAAACAGTCGAATTGAAAACCTCCTCCTTTTTAGAAGTCGGTTTAAAAATACACACAACGCATGGGGCTGTTGGAGAGCTTGAACTAATCTCTGCTTCGGAATTCCACCATCGTACCGGTAACTAAACACCAAAAAGCTCACACCCACATTTTGCATAACTGGATAGCGTATACAATCAGGTTTTCACGCTCCTTCCTCCCGCGAACAAGCAAAGTGTGAAATATCCTTCCTCGGAAGGTTTTCCCGCTGAGCTTCAATAAAAAGCGTTTTAAATAGGGTGTGTTTGTAGACACCCTATTTAAAACGCTCTTTATTGAAGCTACCTTTCTTGGGTAGCAAAGCAAAAGTAATGTCCCTTATGTTGCAGTTGTCCATAGGCGACGGTTATCACTTACCATCAGGCGAGCCTTCAGTCAGCCTTTTTGTTGCACCTTTTTATATAAAAAAAATGTATCAAGACATTATAAATACCTATTATACTTGCCTGGCCTCTCAACTCAGTCAGTAGTACGTCTTCCTTCTAAGTAGTAAATTGTTAGTTTGATCCCCATCCAGGGCACAATATGTGTATGATGAACATGGATGTTTGTGAAGTATCTGGGTGTTTTAACGTATAATTTTTTTTTGTTTTTGACGTGCCATTTAATTATATCACTAGCACCTACGGCTTACACAAACGTTTCACAGGTGGTATCGCCCTTAACAGATTCTCGTATGCATACAGCGTGTTAGAAAATTTGTTGATGAAAATATTATTTCTTGTTTTACATACCTGGGCGACCGAGCTCCACTTGGATTTTTTATGACTGAAAATACGAACAAACCCGGGTTCACTAAAAATGAAACCTAGCAAGATCGATTTATCGTCCCCTAATCTACCTACAAACCAAATTTCATTAAAATCGTTGTAGCCGTTTCCGAGATTCAGATATATATATAGGAGTTTCCGGCAGCCTAGTGGTGAGACCGTTTGACTTGCAATCCGCAGGTCCTGGGTTTGAATCTCACGGCACGCACCTCTGTCTTTTCGAAGTTATGTGCGTATTGTTGATATCCGCCAACTTCAAACGGTGAAGGAAAACATCGTGAGGAAAACTACATGTCTGAGAATTCTCAATAATCTTGAAGATGTGTGAAGTCTGCCAACCTGCACTTGGCCAGCGTGGCAGACTATGGCCTAACCCTTCTCACAATGAGAAGATGGCCCGTTCCCAGCAGTGGGACAGTTTGTACAAACAGGGCTGATAAAATATATACATATATATATCTGCTCGCGGAGAAAGTTTATCAGTAACTTCTTATTTCCGTTCACGGATTGGGCATTCTAGAAAATAATTAGTCATTCTTGATAATTTTCATGAGTCAGTCAGAGTTACTGTCTCGGTGTCGGTGCCCGACTGGAACGCCTCTAATATTTCCTTCAGAACTTCGATCGTTCAATTTAGTGAGTCCTGCCTAGTGGTGTTCTGAGGGGTGTTTTTTTGTTCTCTCCTTATGTTTCAACTTTTTTATTCAGTTTTATGCACTTATTTAGATGTTCGCGATTTTGGACTGCGGGGATGGAAAGAGCGAACAATGGTAATGGTTTCTAGGTATGACCTGGAGTCACTGTATACTCCGAAACTGGTGGCTTGGCATTTTAGCGCCTCCTCAGTTGCTTTGAATATCGCCAACAATTCGGCCTGGTAGACCGTGCAGTAGGACGACAGATTCAATTTCAAGCTTTTGGTTTCGGCGACGTTCCTCCAAAGAGATCTCCAACCTTGCCCAATTGCCTGATCACTGATTATGTCTTGTTGGTCTACCAGGCGAATAAATTGTAGGCCGATATGTTGCGCTGGGTGAGGGGCGTCGGTAAACACTGCTTTCCGCTTGATCTCCCCATCTCTTGGTATTGACTGGGGAGCTTCCCTCTTAGCTTCATACAGGGCGGCTGCCTCCTGTATTTTAAGGTCGAGGGGTAGTATCCCAGCCAGTACCAGCGCCGAGTTCAGGGAAACCGTGCGGTACGCCTTGCACAATTTTTGCGCAAAGCCTCTCTGGACAGCGTTTAGTTGCCTTTGTGTGTCCAGTTGCTTAGTTGCACATTCATTGGCAGCATACATCAAAATCGATTCACGACTGCGGTATATATGATTCTTATAACCTCTGGTTTGAGACCCCAGCTTATGCTGGCTGCAGTGGATAGCAGTTAGCGTCCCCGCAGAGGGCGGTCCGTAGGCCAAATAGTGCTGTCGGAAGTTCGTCACTTCATCGTGAGAAGGCGACCCTCATCAGAGCTGTCAGTGTCCGATACCCACTTTAAATTTTCCCATTAGCTACAGGGTGGTACGCCGTGGTTCTGATGTGCGAGATTCCAAACTTCTTCATCAGTGTGTCGAATAAGGATGAAGTTAACTGCAATCCTCAGTCACTGGTCAGTCGAAGTGGACATCCGAACCTCGCTATCCAGCCTTAGTAGATGGCTTAGGCTACGGTCTCTACAGTTATGTCACGGACTGATATCGCCTCAGTCCATCTTGTGTAGCGGTCGATGATTGTCACAATGTACCGGAACTTGTTGATTGTCAACGTGAACTTGCTCAAATTGCTTGACTGATATCGTGTTGCGCTTTGAATGCTACAAAACGATACGAAGTACGGAGGTACGATCGAGGTGTACCGGTCGTTGATTCACAGATGACCGCTCTCGATACGCCTGCCAGGTTTATGCTAGTAAAAATCAGTATCCCATTTTTTCTCAATATTTTCAAACCTTCATCTATGTTTTGATCTTTTGCTAACATTTTGAAATCAATGCTTAAGGTTAATTGTATTTCTTGTCTATTCGGCTCATCGCATTTGCGTCTTGATTTAGTGTCCCATAAATGTATTTGATGTTTGAGAAAAACTGGCTGATGTAGTGTAGTTAACTTTCCCGCCGCGGTGTGTCGCCACTAGTCGGAGGTCTAGTCAACGCATCGAAAATGGTTTGTGATCTTTGCAAATGGTTACATCGTTACCTTCTATTAGTCGTCGCATGTGTCTCACAGCTGTGGACATTGGTCTTGATCATCGATTTTGAAAAGAATGTAAGCGGCTTCCAGGTGTTGTCCACCTTCTGCTGAAGTACTCCTCCCAGACTTCTGTCAGAGGCGTGAGTTAAGAGACACCAAGGAGTATTTGGTACTGGATGCGACAGTGTTGTTGCGTTGATAGTGCTTTGACGGCATTTATCGAATAATTTATCTGCTTCTGGCGTCCATTGTATCGGTGTCTTATAGTTTTTCTTGCAGTTGTGTAAATATTTGTTCAGCTCGTATACCGTTTTTTCGGCTAGCTGGTACGTGAAGTCTTGAATGCCAGGAATTTGTTAGCGATTTGGTACCGTCGCAGCATCCAGTCAACGGTAGTCTCCACGTACACGCAGTGAGCCATCTTTTTTCTTGACTATGTGTAGTGGGTTAGCCCAGGGGCTCTTGGAAGGCTTGTATATACCCATGTTGATCATCTTTTAAAATTTCACCGCTTTATACTTGTCGGGCGGTAGTGGGCGTGACCTAGCGCATAGAGGCGGCCCCTTCATCTAGATGTGATGAGTAATACTATGTTTTGGAGGAGTCTTTAATGACATGGGTCGCAGTAAGTCCGGATATTTAATCAATATGCCACGGTAGCTATAATTACGATTAACCATATAGACGGCTGGCTCGTGATTATTGATCTTGAACGCATCGACGTAGATGTCAGTTATTTGATCTAACAGCCTGCGGCGGTGTAAGTTATTAACTTGTGCCTTCGCAAAAAATCAGCACCGAGGATCTAGGTTTTCACATCGGCTACTACGAAAGTCCATCGGAAACTATGCCGTACTATGTTTTGGAGGAGTCTTCAATGACATGGGTCACAGACGCAGTACGTCCGGATATTTAATCATTATGCCACGGTACGGACGGCTGGCTCGTGATTATTGATCTTGAACGCGTCGACGTAGATGTAAGTTATTTGATCTAACAGCCTGCGGCGGTGTAAGTTGACTATTAACTTGTGCCTTCGCAAAAAGTCAGCACCGAGGATCTAGGTTTTCACATCGGCTACTACGAAAGTCTATCGGAAACTATGGCGTATTCCTAGTTTTAGTTCTAGCGTACATTTTCCATAAGTACATTTTCTATTTTCCATACGTGTGTTGTTTGCTGCGTAGGTTATAAATGTACAAGAATAAATAAATAACCCTCCAAAAACAGTCGGGTAAAAATAGCACCTTTCCCGGTACGTGCTGTTTCTAACTTTCATGCTACGAGCCGAGCCTTTTTCATATTTTCTGCTTTTTTTTCAAGAATTTCTTGAAGGTAATATATTTTTAACATTTTCTATTTTTTTGATTTCCCATGTGCTTTTATTTCCTTTTGTATAGTGTCGTAAAATTCTACATATTATCACTTGACGCCTCGGCGGACGCGGGCCAGCACGAGGCATGCTTGCGTCACAGATCCTGGTCATCGCTTCCTGGAACCACTTGACCTCCCTCCCTATCGATGTCCAGGGCCCGAGGCTCTTCCTGTGGTCCCTCCTGCCACGCCTCGACGATCGCCGCTTCCATTAGCAGTGCCTTGTCGAGCCGCTTTAACACCCATTTTGTGGGGCCTCTACCAAGCCTCTCGGTGCGAGTAGCTTCGGCTATTGTGGAGAAGTCGAACCTGATGTAGCGATGGTCCGAGGCCGTCTCTTCGTCTGTGAGGACTCTCCAGTTGCAGACGTGCTGCGCTGCAGAGGGTGATGCGAATGATACGTCCACAATCGACGCTCCGTTGTGGCGCACGCACGATTAAGACCAGATCAGACTCAGACCCAAGATTAAGCACGATCAGGCTCGTCATCGTAACCCACTCCTCTAACGCTGCACCAAATGCGTTGGACGCTGGCGACCCCCACGCTGTCGACTTGGCGTCGAGGTCCTCAGCGACCAGCACCGGGCAGGGCAATAGCTGCCCAACCAGGAAAGCCTCAAATTCGGCGAGGGATCTGTTCGGCGAGAAATAGACACCGATAATTATGATCCCTCGCCATTTCACTGCCACGTATCCTCTGCCCCTGGCCACTATGGTGGAAGGCGGAGTGCCGGAACCCGCCATGATGACCACCGAGTCGTCGACGTCCCCAATCCAGTTATCCCGGGGTGGGACAAAGTACGGCTCGGCGACTATTGCGATCTCGATCAGCCACTGTGCTATGCTCAGCATAAGCAGATCTTGAGCATTAGCACAGTGGTTAAGGTCGCCTTGCAGTACGTAGTGGGCCATACTATGAGCTGTCGTTGGCCATCTCCACCTCGTTCCGAGTTATTGTTGTTGGAGGACCGCGATTGGCTGCCCCGTCAGTCCCTCGCATGGGGCGTTTTGGTTTGGGTGGGGAGCATGGTTTGCTCCCCACTACGTGATTTGCCGGTCTGTTAGCAGCTGCGCACAACGAGCACTTTGCTGATTCAGCAGAGCAGTTGGCCTTTTTGTGCCCACTTGTCCACAACGAAAGCACTCGTCGCTTCGATCCGTCTCCGAGGTGCACAGTGTGCGTGCATGGCCAATCTCGAGGCATCTGTAGCACCTCATTTGACGGACCTGAAGCTTTACCGGGGCTGCAATCCAGCCCACCAACAAGCTTTTTAGCAGCCTCCACCGGACAGCGCATCCCAGATCGTACCAGTGCCCTGGTAATTGCGCCGTATTTCTCCTACCCTGACAGTGTCCGCAGGGCAGCTACCTTGGCTCGCGACCGCTTTCACCACTTCCGGGGACGTGGTCGAGTCGTCAAGACCCGTGATACGCATTTCTGTGCACTTTCTGGGTCGCGACACCCGAACCATCTCCGGGTCCAGCACCTCCTTGAGTTTTTGGGCCAAGGTGTCAGCTTTGCCCCCATTGTGGTGCCCGGAATTTCTAAAATCCGGGCTCCGGTTGCCGCCCTTCGGAAACGTAGCCCAGCAATGTCGCAGCGGGCGAGACTGACCTTTTTCCGGGCGTCCGCCAATATGCTGGCACATGTAACGCCCTTCTGCTCGGCCCGGCCTGCAGGGTTATAACCACTGCTGAGGAGCGCGCGGGTCGCAGTTTCGGCTTGGAAGGAGGAACCTTCTGAGCTGGCGGGTTGACCTTCTTCGCCGGCTTGCCTCTTCTCGTCACCACAGTCCAGCCCGCCTCGTTCTCAGCTGGGGCCGGTTAGGAGACGACTACCCTTCCTTTTGGTGGGATGCTCGGTGTTGCCTTTCCTTTCGCCTTAGGGAGCTGTTTTGGGACCGAGCTCTTCAATCCGCTGGAGCCGGGCTGTGTCGGGTTAACCTGCCTAGGCAGAACAACCTCTCTCCTGCTGTCCGCAGCAAGAGGTGGGCGGACTCGCTTTTTCGGGAGGAGACGGTCGTTTAACGCCTCGAATCGTGCAATCACCATATTCCCCACGTGGTCCATGATGGAGCGCGCCATGGTCTCCATTTCTGTAGTGTAGACCAGGCGAACTTGACATCTCAATGTCAGCAGCCTGTGTCGCTGGGAGCACATCGGAAGGAGTACCTAGGTTCCCCTCCATTCTCTTACGTAACTCGGCCAGTTCCTGGCGAAGCACAGTCACCTCATTTTGCAGTCGCGTATTGGCTTCGAGCAGCATAGTCGTCTCGGCATTCACCGTTCTTTTGGTAAGGGTTTCCGTCACGGATTTCAGCGAGGCTACGGAGTCCTTTAGGACACGCTGAAACGTATCCTTCAGGTTTCCGGACCTCAGCGTCACCTTCGTGATAATGCCTAGGTCCTCCTCGGCCCGTCGTTAAGCTGGGCGACCAGCTGCTCGTCGGTGAGCGCGGCTCTTTCAATGCTCAGCCTGGCTCTGTCTTGCTGAACAGTTAGCGCTTTCTCCTCCAGCTCGCTCTCTAGCTCAATACTGGATTTTACGCGTTTTTCCACAAGAAACCCCCTTCCCTTCTGCGGGACCTCTTCTCCTCTTGCTCCGTCATTGTCGGCTCTATGCAGAGTAAGATATCGGTGTCGCTTCGCTTGCCGAGAGCTCAACGCCGATATCATCATTCCGCCTTCTTTTGCTGCCACTAGCAACTCGAATACCAGACCCATCTCCTGCCTGCTCACTCCTAATTGCCCTTTCGGACGTAGGCATCTCCGTTGCCTTCTTCTCCCCCCCCCCCCCCACCCCTTCAGAGTACGTGGGGCTGCGTGCCGAAGCAGGAAGGGATTCCTCGTCGGACGTGCCGACGAGACCCTCCTGGGTAGTTCTATTCAAATTCGCCATTATCATGATGTTTTGCTCCATTTAAGGGGTAGAGCTCCCCCATGGGGGGTCTATCGGCCAAGCTTCCCGCTGACCATGTCCGCGCGCGAGCCCGGAGTCACACCGCAAAATGCGATGCGGCTCCGGACTCGCGAATACGAACACTCCTCTCGGGGACCCCCGAACCTTTGGATTCGGTTTGCTCCACACGGCGACTCCCAGCACGCAGCCGATCCGAGGGACCAGCCACCCGCAGAGAGTCGCCGCGCGCAGCCGTGCTCCGATCCATCACGGATCCACCGCCTCTCCGCTCGCTACCCGAGCCTTGCTCGTCCACTGTGCCCTCTGCTGTTCAGAGGGACACGTGGAGAGCCCTCGTGTCATTCCGTCTCGTCTGGCCGTGTCGGTCCCAAAACACGTTGCCCTAACGGGCACGCATAGGGTCCCCGACGCGGCTTACGAGCCGGGATGCTCTCTGCTCCGACAGAATCTCCGCTTGACCTTCTGCGCGAGTTCTACACAAACCGTGTAGATCGGTCATTTCGCTCACTGTCAATAGATCCCCTCAAAAGGAGGAGAAGTTATTGACAGTGCCCAGGTGCACGAACCCCACTACCCTTACCTTCCCCCCCAAAAGGAGGAAGAAAGGTAGTAGTCGGGCATATGAGGAGGCGACCAGCACTACACCCCTTGTCATAGCTGCTCTGCGTCAACCCCATAGGGCCACTTTCCATGTTCCAAGCACTCCGTCCAACGTTAACAAACGCACCAGGGGAGTTATTCATGGTAGGCGGCAATGAAGCATATTTTAAGTTATGTATTTCAGATCGTATTTCTTCAATCTGTTTCTTCGTAGCAAATGTATTCCTGACTTCTTCTAGTTCTGCACTTAGTCTAGTTAGGTCCTTGAGTAACTTCGTGCAATCGAGGTAACCAAATAAAATTGGGGGTAGTTTCACGAGTTGTCTTGCAACAAATACTGGAACTAAATCCGGATCTATTGTTTTGAATAAACTTATAATATCTTCTAAATCTCTATCTTCCTTTCCGCCTCTCTTCCGCCTTTTGATTCGTTGATCAGTCGGCGAAGATTCAAACAACAAAATTTTTGATATATTTGACGTATTGTTATCGCCTTGTAAAATCCTTCAGTTTGGCTGAAGTTACACTCGATAGGCCTGGGATAATTTTATTTTTATTTAAAATATATTTATTTATTTATCTAAAGGATGCTCGTTATATTGTTTGTAAGATTTTGTATTACTACATTTTCCCTAAGTACGTACATCAGAGATTTAATATTTTCAAACGTTATGCTGTGTGAAAGAGAGGTCCAATTCGGCGTATGTTAAAGCCAAGGGTGCGACTGTACCCATAAAAAACAACTTATACGAATAACAACTGAAATATCCTAACTGGCTTAAAACAAAAACCTTTTTGTCTATCGAAAAATTTGTAGATTCATTTGTTTTCTCGCGATTTCTGGGTTAATCCCGTTAACTTGTTTAATTTTATAAGTTTGACACTCATAAGTATTACATCGTTATGTAACATGCCTATGTAAGAGAATATGTATCAGCTCTCATCTCTTTTGATCCTGTGAAACGTTTTTAATGTTATCTAAACAAATTTTTTTTTTATTGTGTTATGTATTTTTAATTTTGTTATATTTTTCAAATAATTTTATGCGTACCATTTATTAAAGTGTGCATGTTATTTCACATTATTTCGCATAATTTATGAAATTCGTTGATCATTTCAATTTTATAGATATGCATTATGTAGTAGGGTTTGGGTTGGGTAACCTATAACTTGTGAGATAGTTAATTATAAATAGATGTAAGTCTTTTATGTAAATTTAAACTACTATTACTATTTATAGTATCATATAAGGGTATGTCTATGTAAATGTTATCAAATTATGGAATACGCCCTGGGCCATTATTCTCTATAACTATTGTGACACGTAATGCGCATAAACCTATTATAGAAAATGAGACTTACGCAATAACTGCCTTAACTTTAACAGTTAAGTCAGTTAAATACGCAAGGCGTTACGCGGCCAAAGAACATGGCGAATAAAATGAACGTGTTCAGAGAATCATTTAGAGAAATCAGAAGGAGAAAACTGCTTTTAATGTAGAAACATTATCCGATATTGATGTTGTTTTGTTGTGAATGAAATTATGTTTTTTTTTTTTTTATATATTATTTTATAATGGGACATCCAAAAATTGCATCATTCAAAGTTTATGATTTTTGTAGTCTCAACACGGCGTTGTCGTCTCAGAAGGTCACATTGTTACGGTGTATTGTTACACGTACGATAGGGAAATTCACATTTCAACCACGGTACCATGGAGCCAATCGAGTTTGTGCCCTTTTGTTTTGTCTTGGCAAACACTCATGTGCTATATGATAGCCAGGGCCCGAAGATGTAGCCGGAAAGTGACCAAACGTACAAAAATAAACACTAACAAGAAAAATATATATAAATACAAGTAATTGTAGTTCACGTTTTTTATATTTTAAAACACTTTTTTATATTTAATTTAATTTTATCATAAGATGTAAAATGCTGTCAACTCCTGAAAATAAAACAGATCTAACTGTTGGTCCATTTTTTATAAATCAACAAAACATCAAAGTCTGATAATATTTAGGTATAGGACATTTTTAATGACATATGATAAAATATGCGACATCAAAAAGTCGCGCGTTCAAGATTTTCTTAAATTAGTTATATTTAAAATCGTCTGCTTACGTGTGTCAATAGTACATAAAGAAGACGTATACCGATAAAATTGTGACAATATCTGTATTGTTCATAGTAATGCAAGTAAATATTGTACTAGTTGCGGCGGCTAAAATGCAGCTTAAAATATTCATCAGTTACCACTAAATAATATTTTTATATAGTTTTATCCCACGCACACTAACTTTTGTTTATATTTAATATTTATACCATTGACCTCTATACATTGGGTGATGGAAATGCGTTTTTGCGTGTCTATTTGATTACCATCATTTTAGTGCTGCGGATAAATGCGAGTGTTCGTGGGATCTAAGAAAAGTAATATCCGCGTACCCGCGAATCCGCTAAATGTACGTATTTTTTTTTGGAATTCTCAAATGTGACGTTCTAAATTGACGCAGTATTCCAATAAGCTGACGCTTGTGTGTAAAAAGCTAGTCAAGTTGTAAAAGAAATCGAGGTCAGTAATTTACAAATTCATTTGCCAATAAGAATGATTTGCTAGAATTTTCTTTATAAAGGCGCGGATTAAAATAGTTGATATCCTGATTTCATGAAAAACGTACAAATTTTTAGGCATCTAATTTTTTTACACTGTGCGGTCCACTGACATTACCTATACACCGTGCGCTTGTATAGTTCAGTTATGTTGGCCAACCTAAATCTAAAACAGTATCTTTGTGGTTTTATTTTTTAACCATTAATATTTTTATTTTAGTCAAACTTAAAAGTATATAACAGTTATGTATCTATATTTTCAAAAGTTAGTTGATTCACTTAATATTGTATGAAAATCAAGGCGTCTAACTTCTAAACTAAAGTTTTTAAATCATATTCTTTTTATATCATGTAACGTTGTCTTCCACACACACTACTATGTGTAATATACCTACAGCAAAGTTATTGTATTGTACTATTGTATTTTTGATCTGGAGTGGCTTTAGAGTTAACAGTTTTGCATGTCAAACAATCTATATCTAGCCTAGCTCTCGTAGTTAAAAATGTAAAATCACTAAAAGTTTACATTTGCATAAAAGAAGTAATTCATAATATATTTCGTCTTCTGAAAGGTAAGCGTTGCCATAGAGTGGGACTGAAACAAGGTTTCAGACGTTAAGTGGCCGCTATGCCGGTCTAAAAAGAACCGGGAGATAAGTTTGACACTTGATACTCATAAAAGGGGTTGGCCCACAATGGCATCCAATACGAAAACGGAGAAAAGAGAGGCCTTGGCCAAATAAGGGTACAATACAGGCTGATATTATGAACCTGCTGTAATTTTTGTTGGTTACTTCGAATGCTAGTTTGTTTCTTGATATTTTTTATTGCCATGGAAAAGTTTATCCCTAAGCAAATATCGAAACGAATAGATTCGTTTTATGGCTAGTTTGTACTAGCCATCTGTAGTAAAAGTATCTACGAAGTAGATTAAATATTTTGTATGTTTTTTCTTGTAAAACCAACTTTTTGACAGCGGAAATCGCATCTTTTATATTTATGATCTTCCTAATAAAATTAAATTATTATTAATTATTTTGATATTCCTTATTAACGATTTTTGTTAACTATACAATATATATATAAATAATAATCAATTGTTATATTACATTTATATTATACGTGCAATTTACTTTTGAAGTAATGGAATACAGTTTTTGATAATAAGTATAGTGATTATGTATATAAAGAGTACCTGAATGGTTTCGTTTGTTATAATTTTTATAGAGTTTAAGTTTCGTTAGCTATGTGTTAAAGATATCAATGGTACATAGTAGCTCGTCACAATATGACCTCAAGCTAGATAAAGGCAGACGAAATGTTATGAATTCCAATGCGGAAAAAACTAAATACGAAATTACATAAATCCTTATTTAGCCCAAACTACATTTGAATTCGTCCGTCTGGCTCGGTCAGATCAACATTTTTGAAGATATAAAAGGACAGAATGAACTTATAAAAAAGATCCAAGTCACTCCAAGCACTACAGGTTAAACGAGTCTGTTTCTGAGACATAGGAGCGGTACGGGAGGATTAACATGTAATAGCAATGCTGACGCCCGACTATATTCACGCGTCATTGATGTACAGTAAACACACTCCTACCGTGTCGTTCTCATACCTCAGGAACAGACTCAATTAAGCGCTAGGCCTATAGAATGCATCATCACAAATTTTCGACGAAAATTTCATTTTGATCCATGTTAATTTTTAAATATGAATATGATTTTTACTATGTAACATAAAAATTATTTTTGTATAATGAAAATTAACTTGGATGTTACTTTCTAGTGTGTGAAGTGACGATTTTTTTTATACTTATGTACTTTTATACTTTTTATTCAGTAATTTAATATCTTCCAAAATGTTAGTATGTGCGACCGAGACGGACGATTTCGATCCTCAGACTCTTAATATCTATTCCTTGATTTCAGATAAATAACACTTTATACACTTCGCAAAAGTTGTTTTAACTTTCGAGTTATTTGCGTTCACTCTTCCTTTTTTCTAATCTGTAGCTGCAATTCAATTATCTTAAAATTTCGTGATTTTCTTAGACGTGTTTTTAAATGAAGGCTGCATGTTACAATCTTGAACTATATCTATGTAACTAATATTATTATTCTAGCCATTGGTCTGTTTTTGTGGGGGGTGTCGGTATTAGTATTTTGTGTGGTAGTTTCGCGGCATCTGTGAAACTTTCATACGAAAACCCGCTACCGGCGATCTGAGCCCTGCACTTTTTTTGTAACTTACGTCTTATTTTTGTGTTAGAAATACTAGCGTCCGCAGGTTGTACTATGAGTTTAATATTATTGTTTTTTTTTAAACGGGAATAAGTCCACGTTTGACCAACTCGCCTGTTGGAAAGCGACTATGTGGTCGAAAATGAAGCACGCAGACTATTCCCACTGACCTTCAAAGACCCACGTTGTAACGCTCAGGAAACAAATAAGCCAGCAATTTGTTCCCTTCTTTGGCTGTGCGGACTAGAAACGTAGACTGTTTACGAATTTTGAATTGGGATTCAAAGTCCGCTTTCGATGCATTTAGTAATATTGTGGAACTGACTGACGAGACGAGCAATTCGCTCGTCTTTATAAGCGTTACGCTTGGCTATAACAATCCAATGCCATCCAGACCTATGACTTGAACTTTGACAACTCAGAACCTAGTGTGGAAGTACATAATGCTCGGCACTCTCTAGATATCAATTTTATTTATGCCAAGGAGGTTCACTGGATTCCATCCTGATCAGTCTTAAGTTCAGAAAAAAAAACAAATATTCAATTTTAGAGATTACAATACCTCTGCTGGACTAGTATTAGAACGCGGGCATTAAAAGTTTATATAGAATATGATGTAATTTTGTATTAACTATCTCAAGTATAGTTATTGAAAGGCAAAAAGTAAGTTAATGTTTTCGGATTACGTATACAATTAGCCAATTAGAATGTCCATTGATATTATTATTATGTGTTAATATATATATAACAGTAGAAATAAATATTTCACATTGTGTAAATATTCTTGTTAGGTATTTTTTTCCATGTTTCCATCGTTACCTGGTCGTTATGTTATTTTGTCTTAGGTTCTGAAATGCCCGAAAGCATAATATTTAAATATAAAAGTAAGTAAACATAAGAAAATATGTTAAAGTTATAAGTTGTCAATTTTCCATACTTTACTTGTGTAGCTGGAAATAAAGATTCACAGAAATGCTTGATATTATTATGTGTTATAAATTTTCGATGAGCTTAGTCTTCTTTGTGCTGTGAATACATAATAAGACGTGTACTTTGCCATATCACTCTAGTTTGAAAGTATTGTAAGGCGCTGAATCATACAGGGTAATGCCAAAAAGGAGTGCACGAGTGATATTGTGATTAGGATTTCGATTACCAATCTTGCTAGTTTTACTTTGAATTCTTAAATAGAGAAATAAATAAATGTAAAAACTTTTAAGGAGATTTTTATTTATACGAAAAATAATCAATAAATAAATCATAATTTATACATTATCCGTCTTACTTATAAACGCATGTTAAAATCTTATTCACTGAATAAGCATTTGTTACTTTCTGTTATACGGAAACTGTCACGCGCGAAAACGGAACAAAACACTGTTTAACTATCACGCGCTTATTCAGCGTTTATAAGTGAGACTATATATTTATAGGTATGTATATAGACACATTTGCACTTTATATCACAGGTGTATAATCTGCTGGTAAAATTATATAATTAGGACATGTTCTGCCCTCTGCTTAGTTTCCAGTAGTAACCCTTTAGACTCATCAGTTCTGGGTGCGTCCCTTTCTCAACGATTCGACCTGTCAAATAATATAATAATAATTAAAATATTATATTTATAGTAAGCTGACAAAAGCCATAGGGAAAAAATAAGGATACCAATATTATCCATGAAGAACGGTACATCTTGTTGTACTGTACAGTTAACACAATCATAATAACTATATTATTTTGAACGTTTTCTTACTTATTGAAATAAAACTACCTTTCTCTTACTCTCTCAACTGTAGAAAGAGGGAGACAAAAGTCAAAGTAATTTTGAAGAAAGACTATTCGAATGCTTGTGGTACGGTTCCTGGTCACGTCGTGAATAAAACGGATTTAGCTCGTCCGATGCGTGAATATCCATCAGATGTTCGCACAGCGCGGAGGAGGAAGGCCATTGATTTTTCCACGTCAGCCTCACCACCAAGCTGATGCAGAAATTGACTTCTGCGCCTTTAAGCTCAGCTCTTTTTATGTATTAGTTACAGGACTAGAGGGTCCTGTAACTAATACATAAAATATCAATATAAAATCTATCCAGTGTACCTTATATTGCGTCTACCTAGTCAGCCTGTTGATACGTGGTCGCTACTCAAGAACCGTTCGGCCTCATTGGCTCTAAGAGCTCACTGACACTTGTACCTTTAAAGAATACTAGCTATGGCCCGCGTGTCACCCGCGTCGTGATGATAAAGTATAAATTATGTTCTTCTCCACGTCCTACAGAATCTTTGTGTCTTTAATAATGATTGGGTGAGCCGTTAAGCCCTAAAGAGGTAGAGACTGATGACAGTTACTTTCACTTTTATACTATTAGGATTCGGGTTAATTATAAACATAAAACTTACAAAAGTCTATTCATGTAAGAGCATATATCTATTACCTTTATCTAAAACACAAATGAGATCGGCGTCTTTGATAGTGGA
The DNA here is from genome assembly GCA_947563715.1 of Lycia hirtaria. Taxonomy (NCBI): domain Eukaryota; kingdom Metazoa; phylum Arthropoda; class Insecta; order Lepidoptera; family Geometridae; genus Lycia; species Lycia hirtaria. The sequence continues at coordinate 10,941,310 of OX387386.1, forward strand.
GAGACGGTGGGCGATTGTAATGCAAGTGCGACCTTTAGCAGCCTTTTCTAGCGCTTCGGCGACGACCTGCAAAAAGCAGACAACTCGTTAATATAGGTGAAGTACCCCTAGCTAAATACATAAGAATACGAAAGAAAGAAATAATATGAATTAGATATTATATTATCTTAAAATGGCTGTAATGACGATTTTGATGATTCATCATCTAAATAAATGGCCAAGTGCTTGTTGGGCCACGTGCAAAGTAGGGTTCCGTAGTTGCACAGGGTTTTCTATTCGATACTATGAATATACGAGTTAACTTACTTTTTACGTTAGTTTAAACGAAATTTGCACAATGTTTTCATTTCTAACTTCTGTAAGTACCTACATTATTTTACAACTTACATATATTTAGATATACATAATTTTCACACACTCAACATGTTTTTTGGTTACTTATCCAACGATACCCCTCATGGTAGGGTAGATAAGAAAAAATAATTCATCCTCATTTTACATGAAACCTTAAAAAATATTTTTCAAGATTTTCTCCCATTACTTTCTGCGTAATTAATATGTATGGTACTCGTAATTGATAATGCCAAATTACAACTTTCTAACACTAAGGGTGCGATTCCACAGACGCGGATCTGGGCGCAGTGGAGTGGAATTAGCCAATCACAATGCTCGTTTTTATTTCGAGTTTTCGAGTTTCGTGATTGGGCAATTCCACTCCGCTGTCACGCTAATAGTCTGAACAAAGCCGCAGACAGACAGACGGACAGACATGGCGAAACAATTATAGAGGGTACTTGGTTACTACGGAACGCTAAAAATTTACTTTTTTACTTCTATCCCTTCAGTTCACTAAGTCAAGTTTATGTTAGATTAGAAGCTATATCATAGTTATTTTAAAATATTTACCCGTTCACTGTTGGCGTCGAGTGCAGAGGTGGCCTCGTCGAGTAGCAGCAACCGCGGCGAGCGGATGAGCGCGCGAGCGATACACACACGCTGCTTCTGGCCGCCTGACAGCTGCGCGCCGCTCGAGCCCAGGTTGGTCTCGTATCCCTGCACGTGCACAGAGCATGTCAGAGAGCGCATGAACACAGAGACACGGCGCGGGTGCGAGGGGGGAGAGAACATACCTTGGGCAGCGACACGATGAAGCTGTGGATGTTGGCGGCCTTGGCGGCGGCGACGATCTCGTGCATGGTCACCTTGCGGTTGTTGTCTCCGTACGCGATGTTCTCCGCGAGCGTGCGGTCGAACAGCACCGGCTCCTGCTGCACCACGCCCAGCTGCCGACGCAGCCGTGGCAACGTCATACCCGTGCGGATGTCGCGATCGTCCAACTCCTGCCACCATAGTGAACAGGGTTACAAATGTTTTAAATACTTAGAATATACCTACTTTTGAAATATGTTTAGACTAGTAACTATATTTTTATAAATAAAATAACATTTAGCAAACAAAATCAAAGTATCATAATAAAAGTATAGATTGCAGATATCAATCATATTGAGTGTGCTGTAAGAACAATATTTATTTTTTGCATTCCGGTTCTTTAGGCTTAGGTGGTGGAGGAGGAGGTGGACTTTTTTTCTCTTGACATTGTTTTATTCTAATCTCTCGCTCTCTCAGTCTTCGTTCTCTTTCGAACTCCTTCATCCTCATAACGTAGTCGAATTGTTCGCAGTTGAGGTAGCAGTGTTTTTCATGAGCGCACTTGTACACAAACGGGAAATACTTATATCGGCAAACTTGATAGTCGAGCAGAGCGTGCGCGCAGTAGTCACGCCACGCCGGAGGAATCCTTGCCGAGATCAACTCCTCCTCGCACACCCACATTTCCCGTTCCTTCCGTTTCTCAAATCCGTCAAAAGGTCGAAATGTAGGCTGGTCATTCATCTTCAAATCGATGTGCCGCGTTGATGCTGTGCCTGCTATTTGTCCCATTTTGTGTAAGTATATCTAATGCTTTTTAATTAGTTTTTTTATCTCTACGATTTGTAAGTTTGGGAAACCTACTTTTTTGACAGTTAGTATTGTCTTTGTTTTTTGAAGTTGATTTTTATTAATTATTATTGACGATTTTGACAGTTTATTGAGGTTGATAATAATTACCACAGACATAAAAAAAAATTGCTAAGCTCAGAAAAAGTCTTTGATTATTACATAACAAAGATTGAAATTCCTGAGAATTTCTCAATTAGATTTTCATCGGTAGAGAATGAAACACTAAAAGCCGGACAAGTACGAGTCAGACTCGCCCACCGAGGGCTCCGTACAAACTAGTAGATAAAAGGAAATCATATACTTTTTTATATTTTCCTTCATAAATTGAAAACCTACATCGTAAAAATATTTAAAAACCTGTTTTAGCTTAGATATGCTACTGAAGCTCTTTCATATGATACCCCACATGATACGGTTAATTCACTGTAAAATTTTGACCTTCATTCCTTGCATAAAGACACAATTTTTTTGTGATTAAATTAAAAATGTCCAGTTTTCGGATTTTTTCCTATATGTGTACTCTAACACAATGCTTCTTGCCAAATTTCAGAGTTTTAGGTCAACGGGAAGTATCAATAGGTTTTGATTCCTTTGTGAGTGTCGAAATGTGCGTTTTTTACGACATATTCGGCTGTAACTTTTTTTTACAAAAACTGAGAAATTGTATTTTTCTTTTTGCAGCTAGATACTATGGATCTGCGTATATGATTTTAATTTCAACATGATACCTTTACGCGTTCCCAAGATAAAGGTCTTGACACCCGGACAGACGGACAGACAGACAGACAGACGGACAACAAAGTGATCCTATAAGGGTTCTGTTTTTTTCTTTTGAGGTACGGAACCCTAAAAAGTACTTTTGGTAATGTAGTCATTGCCAATGAGAATACAATAACTACGGTCATGGCTTCCTAGTAGCGAAAAATTCTTCGTTATGCTTCCTAGCAATAGCCATAGTTATTGTTTTCTCTTTGGCAAACTTAGATGGATTTAGGAAAAGATATCCCAAAAATGTATAGCATCTTGCAAAAATTAACTTTTTTCGACTATAATATGTACCTAGGTACTTTCTTTACGACCTTTGATCGCTCTATATTAAAATATTAGAAGCAAGTATTTATAGGTACTAAAACCGTTTGGGTTTGAGATGAGATAGTGGCAGTTAGGAAGCAGGGCAGAAAGGGGGGCGAGAGCGTGATGAAAGTGGGGCAAGAGCAATACGTGAGCAGAGCATGTGGGATGGATGGGAGCGGGACTTTTACTTGCGCGCAATAAGTTGCTGGCAACATTTTAGCTGTGAAACTACTAGACGATGCGAACTTTTTATGGGACTACTTTTCTAACGAATAAAAGCGGCAATATGAGTTTCACTTGCGCACTACCGGAGAATAAAAACTTAAACGGCTAAACTATAACAAAAATAACCATGTTTATGACATACCTAAAGCAACTAAAAAATAAACAAGTTGTTAGCGGGACGGGAGCGGAAGCGTATCAGAAGTGGGATTCAATGTACGCGTATGAAGTCGCGGGTGACAGCTAGTGACAGACACGATTAGCAAAAAACTTACAATATTCCCAGAGTCAGGATCGTAGAACCTCTGCAGCAGCTGCAAGATGGTCGACTTGCCACAGCCCGAAGAACCAACTAGAGCTACTGTCTTGCCCGCCTCTACTCTTAAGTTAATACCGTGTAAGATCTTCTGGTTTGGTCTAGTCGGGTACGAGAATTCAACGTCTTTCAGACCGAAGTTCCCTGATGCGACCTGAAAGGAAATACTTGAAACATATATTATTATGGCAAAAGTTTATTACTAATTTGCTAAATAAAACGAAAGCTTGGGAAAGTATAAGAGTGGTGTTGTAACATATTGATACCGAATAAGTACAACTCCATTACTACTCATCCTTTCGTCGATAACGGATTTGTAATAATGTATGGGCAGCACAGTTCTATAGCTCGCTGACTAAAGTTTAGACAACCGTTTACTCCTATTGTTGAAAAAATGCGTTACTTACCAATACTTGCGATATAACCTTTTGAGTACTTACGTACTGTTTTTTTTTTATTTAATTGAATTAATATCTTGTGCCTACTTAATCTTGACACATTCCAGAAAGATTAGCAACAGGTAATGCAGGGCCACGACTTGTGAAGGGAAGTGGGAGAGAACATTACCTAATAGTTGTACAATATGGTAGGTAATTTAAAAAAGGTAAAGTGCTTAAGATAAAGGCAATTATCATTTCTTCTGGAAAATACTCACCCAGTCAGGTTTATCCTTAACCTTGTCGTCAGTTCTCACAGCTGGTTCCCGATTGATTATGTGAAGGATTCTTGAACCGCAAACCTTAGCTGACTTGAATCCCGGTGCATATACCAATGACTGTCCCAACATGTAGGCTCCGTACATTACAGCTTCAGTAATCCTTAGACATTAACATGAGATTTACAAAAATCAGAGAGATTTAGAGAAAAACGGAATAAAGCACTGTTTGGCTTGATTACGGTTATTGGGGGTTGTGAGTGGGACAAAATAATATTGGACAAAAAGTGAGCATTACCATTCAGCGAGGAAATGCGGCCAGCATTTTGGGCACTTTGCCTGAAACTGGATATTATTTGAACTATCCATAGGCGTTTGATGCCTATGAATATTTTAAACAATCTCCAATTACTCCAATTACAATTACTATTTATTTATTAGTTTTAGTATAATTTATGTAAGTACTATTGAGAACCTCTTCCATAACCACAAACTGTTAAAGAATATTAAAGAAGTTATAATTTAGAAAACTCACAACATGACAATTTTGTACTCCAGTTCTCCTTGTGATACAAGAATTATTCCGTAGAAAAAGGCGCAAATAAATGAAACGAATGGTACGTAGACGCCTAGACCTAGTACCAATCCTCGAAAACGGAGCTTTTTCGCTACAGCTATGCAAGCAGTAGCCAGCGACATTTCGAACTTGTCTAGAAATAGCTTTTCTACTCCTGAAACAAATTCAAAGTTAACAAGTTATTCAATATTAATAATAGATGTTCAGAGCGTAATACAAAAGCAGTGAGTATATTCATGTGTGATTATACTCACTAAACGCCCCTTAGTGGTTAACCTCTCCGTTTTGACGGAGTGTACTCGGAACTTAATAGGGCGGTTCGAGTGCCTCTTTGGCTCATAGAGGCCCCACCACAACGTAATCTTTGTATCTTTCGTTTAGGCATTTTAAAATTTCCCGGTTTGATCAGCGAAGAGGTCAAAACTTCCTTTTAATAATAATAAGATACCAGTTGCCTTATTTAGGCGAGTTACCTCAGAATGTTGGATGGAAAAGGATGTGAAACGATCGGTATGAGGGAAGTGTTGGCATCGTTTGACTCGTCTGTTGAATTTTTTTAAGTAACCACGTATTAAGACTGTTACGAGTATAACTTGACTCTTACCTAAACTTTGAACAGTTTTGATGCTAACAATCGCTTCTGTTGCAATACTAGTGGCATCTTCCATCGCAAGACGTTCGTCAGCTTGAAATTTTTGGGTCACAATACCTTCCATCCAAATGCTTCCTACCATCTGAAAAATAACGAAATTGATGTATTAGTAAGTTTATATCTAGAAAAAATGGCAATGCGTGCGAGCGAGATGCACCGCCCAACTCTATTCAGAAAGTGCAAGATAAAACGAGCTCGAGAGAACTTTGAGTGGCAATATGAGCTCATGGTTGAAGTCCTGATCTTATAAATTATGCATGAAAATCGTAAAAACCTAAGATACCATCATGTTATGTATGAATAAATAAATAAATAAATAAATATTTGTGGACATTTCACACAACACCATCTAGCCCAAACTAAGCAAAGCTATGTACTATGGAACTAGATGGCTGATAGAATACATATATACTTTTTTTTGTAAATATATACATATGATACATAGAAACACCCAGACACAGAACAAACATCCATGCTCATCACACAAATGTTTGCCCTGGGTGGGGATTGAACCCACGACCTTTCAGTTCAGCAGGTAGACGTAAACACACTACCAACTGAGCCACAAGGCCAGTCAAATTTAAGTAGGTACGTTCTTACCAGTGGTAGGAAAGCGGCCGCTACAAGAGCTAACTTCCAGTTATAGCAGAGAGCTAAGATGATGCCGAGGGACACAGAACTGATCCCTTGCAGGACGATGCCAATCCTGAGACCAGTGGCTCCTTGAACCTCCGCTGTGTCACCACTTAGTCTTGCGCAAACGGCACCGACTGTATTCGATTCTTTGTCGTAGAAACCCATTTCCTATAAAAATATTAGACACAGACATAAATTTAATGTAACAAAAACATACAACAAAGAAAAACAAACCATACACACAAAATATAACTACTTATATAATGTTTCTGTCACAATCCGGCCCCAGCTCAGCATAATGCTAGTTATAAAGAACCAGCGCTGGTCTTCTGCTGGAACTGGTAGGTTAAAAATTATAGTTTATGAAGATTTTTTTAGGAAAGGCGTTACAGAACGGTGTAAATTTACTTAGGACGACGGGTTAGGTGACACATCTGTTTTACTTGAGTACGAATAGTTTTTTTTTATACCTATAGAAAATGTTGCAAATTATTGATAAATTTGCCACCACCCAGCCACATCAGAATACTGTATACAGAAAGCTTTTTTGTTTTGATATCTTTTACTTTGACCGTCATGAAGGTCCTAATCAGAAGATTCACCTTTATACTTTTATTTATAAAACATGATAGTTTTATGATAGTCATCTAAATATTTTTTATTTTTTTCAATGTCCACGTAGTTATCAGAAATATACTCTATAGTTTTATGTTTAGTACTTAACAAGTATTATTACTAAAAGAAAACCAAATTCACGATTTCATTACTCTTACTCATTCCAGCATATATTATTAACGATTTTTTTTAAAAGAATAAAGTTTCCGGCAGCCCAGTCAGGAGACCGCGTCCGACTTGCAATTCGCATGTCCTGGGTTCGAATCCCGCGGCACGCACCTCTGTCTTTTCGAAGTTATGTGCGTATCGTTGATTGCCGCCAACTTCAAACGGTGAAGGAAAAACATCATGAGGAAACCTACATGTCTGAGAGTTCTCAATGATCTTGAAAGATGTGTGAAGTCTGCCAACCCGCACTTGGCCAGCGTGGTAGACTATGGCCTTACCCTTCTCACAATGAGAAGATGGCCCGCACCCAGCAGTGGGACAGTTTGTACAAACAGGGCTGATAAAAAAAAATTGGCTTTTAGGCTACTTTTTATTTATTTATTTATGCACACACACGTACATTGGTGCTTATTTATAAACCACAATTAAATAACACATCATGTGTACTCCGTTAATTGGGGCGTAGCATATATTATGGTGAAATACTAAGTAGGTAAGTATTTGTACAGTCTTATGTACTCGTATCACAAACATCGTAGGTTTTTTTTAAATAAAAAAAATCGTAGATATTGATATTTGTGCATTAAATGCACATACAATTTGTGATGTAAATTATAAATTAATTCATCTCATTCAATCAACTAATTCAATTTCATCATCATCATCATCTCAGCCATAAGAAGTCCACTGCTGGACATAGGCCTCCCCCATGGATTTCCAAAAAGACCGATTGGAAGCGGCTTGCATCCAGCGTCTTCCCGCCACTTGTATGAGGTCATCTGTCCATCTCGTGGCCGGTCTTCCTACGCTGCGCTTGCCGGTACGTGGTCTCCACTCGAGAACTTTTCGGCCCCATCGGCCATCAGTTCTACGTGCTATGTGCCCTGCCCACTGCCACTTCAACTTGCTAATCCGCTGTGCTATATCGGTGAGTTTTGTACGTCTACGTATCTTTTAATTTCTGATTCGATCTCGTAGAGAGACTCCGAGCATAGCCCTCTCCATATTTCCATTTAAGTTTATATTATAAATTAATTCAACTGATTTCAAATTTTGAGATTAGTTGAATCAATGTATAATGTAAAACAAAAATAGTATTCCAATGTCAGTTACAAAACATAATAATTAAATAATAATAATACGAAACCATGACCTATCTATCTATACTTATCCCGGCAAATGGACTGTTAGTGTAAGATAGTAAGCGAAACCGCTGTGAGCAGCTATTAATACATACCTGTCTTAGCAAAGCCGAGAAGTACTGATAACGTAGCCTGGTAGTCATCTTGAGTCCAGAACTGGTGAAAGTAGTGCTCTGAAGACACATGGAAATGCCGGCGATAGCTGCTACCACGATAAAAAGGCCTGAATATAAGTCGGCATAATATATTACTAGACTGTGGTCTGACAGCACGAAAATCTGAAATAAGTATGTAGAATATGTAAGAGATTGGCAGAAGACGGCGCAGGACCGCGACTTCTGGAGGGAAACTTCCCCCCAGAAGTCGCGGTCCTTTGCTCAGCAGCGAGACAGTACAGGTTTAAAAACGTAGAATATCGATTTACCGTCTTATTCATAAAAAACAGTGCTCAGTCCGTTCACAAATATTTTATTCATCACATTCCTCATTTTATTTTTGTTATTTTGTTGCTAAACTTTCTGTCCGTCCTGTTGATAACTGATTGTAACGATATTAAAAAAAACGATTAATTTTATTTATTATTTATCGGGTTATTTGACTAATTTAGTTTTAGCTTTTTGACAACGTATTTATATCTATATTAAATAATTTTATTGTCTTAGCCTTTAAAAAAAAAGTAAAATAATAAATATTATTTGTGAAATTTTATTTAAAACTGAAATATAAGCGGCCTTTTTCTAGGCCTATAAGTACGGGAAAACTGGAACAACTTAAAAAAACTGCTGTTATTCTATTGTACTGTCAAATTGCAATATTTGGTATTCTGGCAAATTTCATTTCGTCGACTTTACGAGCGTACCTATACCCATTAGGTATTATAAGAGCGATTTCATTGTGTACCAAATTATCTAATACCTATAAATGAGCAATTCGTGTATGTATATATATATATACGAGTATAGGTATATATAATCTGAATCTTGGAAACAGCTTCAACGATTTTCATGAAATTTAGCATGGTTTCAGGGCGATAAATCAATCTAGCTAGGTTTTATTTATAGATAACGTCATTTTATCCGTGTTTTCAGGCAAGTCATTTTATCTGTGTTCCTTCTTTTGTGAGAATAACTATTATTATTGGGAGCCCTTTAAAAAAAATCAAAAAAATCATATTTCAAAAACCGATCAAAGTACCTGGTACTTATGCATAATATGCTGATGCTAATACATACGAGTATGTAAGTTTACACAAGAAAATGTATACTTAGTGCAGCTGTATAATTTTTAAGTGGTTTTTATTGATATGTAGTATGTATCATATACCTATTATATATTAATATTATAAAAACTTGGCCAGCGTGGCAGACTATGGCCTTACCTTTCTCACAATGAGAAGATGGCCCGCGCCCAGCAGTGGGACAGTTTCTGTTTATCTGTCTGTTTGTTACCTACCTCTTCACGGCTTAAGGGCTGTACCAATGTTATGAAATTTGGCATAGAGATTCTTTAGGGTCTGGGAAAGGACATAGGCTATTCAGCTGTGGAATGCACTACCTGTTCCTATTCGACAAGCACAATCTCTCGTTGTTTTCAAGGAACAAGATAAGAAGCATTATCTCTCTAAATTGTCTCAATAACGCTGCTGTCCATGTTTACCCAAAATTGTCTTTCCTATTAATTTGTTTCCTTTCTTAGTTATATGTTGTTCTATCACTTTCTCTAGTATATCCGTATTATTATTATTTATTTATTTTATATTCATGGTATTTATTAGTATATATAGTATTTGTATCGTAAGTATTAGTGTGTAGCAGGATAGAATGTATGTATATATAGGGAATTAATTATATATATGTATACATTCATAATATACATATTCAGATTAATATATTTAGATAATTTTCTCCCCTCTCTAATACTGCACGGCCCGTCATATTACTATAGTTTCACTCCTCTCCATCCTAAGGTTGCCTGGAAGAGATCGCTATTAGCGATAAGGCCGCCAGTTGTTACACTAGTTTTTAAATGACTTATCTTGATTGTAATTTTCTAAGGTGTGTACAATAAAGAGTTTATCTATCTATCTATCTATCTATATTTTATCATCATCATCATCATCACCTGTTTTTCATTGATGGTGGCGGTTGAATGTAGAACGGGTTGCACTCCGGGATTGCCGGCAGAAGTGAAAATTAAAAAATAAAATAGCAGTACATACAATAATGTACTTTAAATGCAGAACGTTAGAATAGGTTTCCGACTAAAATAATCCGTCCGTCTTATGAATTCGATCTGACGCGAGTTAATTTTTTTTTATCCATCCAAAAATGCACAACGCCGCTAAGTTTTCACTTAAAAAAAAAACGAATATACGTATAATAATCACAAAATCAACTCACTCCGCTGACATATCCAAAGAGTATTGCGAACGCGGGGAAGCATGCGCCTTGAATCACAGCAGCGATGGCACCTATCGTTATCGCTATCCATTCGGGAGCATTCAGCTTCATTAGGTCCCAGTCACTGATCGGCTTTATCTTCTGAAAAATAAATAATTATTTAATAAAGGAAAAAAAGTCCGAGTTTAAGCAAATAAAGTTATATCTATTGTACCTATGCTTTTGTGTCTTCTTTGGATTCAGAACAAAAAGCAAATATTTAAAAATTAATTGTCACGTGCTGTCACTTAGCTCAAGCAATTAATAAAAAGATAAATAATCTCGTCATCGGTTGTATTTGAAAAACCAACTTTCACTTAGCACAAACTGCAAATAAAGAGTACCTAAGTACCTCATCATCATCTTTCACGAAGCTCAAATACCTAATAAATAGTAAGATAAATTTATCATCATTCTGACTTTATGGCTGATAGAATACATACATACTTTTTTTGTAAATAAATACATATGATACACAGAAATACCCAGACACAGGACAAACATGCTCATCACACAAATGTTTGCCCTGGGTGGGGATCGAGCCCACGACCTACAGCTCGGCAAACAGACATAATGCCAAATGATCCACAAGGCTAGTTGAATGACGAGTAAGATAGCAACGTCATCATCATCATCATCTCAGCCATAAGAAGTCCACTGTTGGACATAGGCCTCCCCCATGGATTTCCAAAAAGACCGATTGGAAGCGGCTTGCATCCAGCGTCTTCCCGCCACTTGTATGAGGTCGTCTGTTCATCTCGTAGCTGGTCTTCCTACGCTGCGCTTTCCGGTACGTGGTCTCTACTCGAGAACCTTTCGGCCCCATCGGCCATCAGTTCTACGTGCTATGTGCCCTGCCCACTGCCACTTCAACTTGCTAATCCGCTGTGCTATATCGGTGACTTTTGTACGTCAACGTATCTCTTCATTTCTGATTCGATCTCGTAGAGAGACTCCGAGCATAGCCCTCTCCATAGCTCGTTGCGTGACCTTGAGCTTCCTTATAAGGCCCATAGTTAGGGACCACGTTTCAGTGCCGTATGTCATCATTGGTAACACACACTGGTTGTAAACTTTCGACTTGAGGGACTGGGGAATATTGGACGAGAAGACGCTTTTAAGTTTCCCGAACGCTGCCCAGCCGAGTTGGATACGACGATTGACCTCCCTCGTAAAGTTGGACCTGCCTAATCGGACCGTCAGTCCTAGGTAGACGTATTCGTCAACAACTTCAAGAGTGAAGTTCCCCACAGATATTGAGGCGGGCACTTCATGGGCGTTCGACATAACCTTCGTTTTGTCCATGTTCATTTTGAGGCCCACCCGTTGGGAAACTCTATTGAGGTCTTCGAGCATCGTACTGAGCTCTTCCATCGACTTTGCCATGACTACTATATCGTCGGCAAACCGAAGGTGAGTGATGTACTCGCCGTTAATATTAATGCCGAACCCTTTCCATTCCAGAAGCTTAGCAACGTAATAATTTGTAATTTTAGAACCAGCTGTCTCGTGTCTCAAACTACTAATAAAGTGAGATTACCTCTTCATCATTAAAATTTTCTTCATTTGCCACGTACTCGTCACCGCCGCCATTATACATGTAGCTCTGAATTCCTGTCGATATCACGGATGAGATGGAGCCGCGAGGAGTCATCCAATCACGTGAGTCTAAAAATTAACAATAGATAATCTTTTACAATTATTTTACAATAGACACAACTTTTTTTTTTTTTTTTTTTTTTTTTTTTATAGAATATAGATCTACGATTGACCAACAACTCGCCTGATGTTAAGCGACGGTGTGGCCGAGGATGGATCTCGTCGATCTAGAAGATATCTATTCACTACTATACACTATACTTTTATAACTATACTTACTTATGATTTTAAACTTCTATAACAAACGAAACTGGAGCCAGTTCGGTTAAAGAACTAAGTACCTGGGCGACCGACTTAAAATACGAGCAAACCCGGGTTCGCTAAAAATTAAACCTAGCAAGATCGATTTATCGTCTCCTAATCTACCAACAAACCAAATTTCATTAAATCGTTGGAGCCGTTTCCGAGATTCAGACTATATATATACGTATATACGAGAAATACTCGTTTAAAGGTATTAGATAGATGTGTATTGGATTCAATCGAGTCGTTAGTTTCAATTTTAGACACGATAATTCTGTTTCCCAACAGATTCTCTAACCCTTTGATGTCTGGTCCTCTGTCTGTCCTACCATTAAACAGTTGTATTTACGATACTACCTCTAGTCAGTGTGCATCTGCATCAGAGTAAATACGTGTAAGGATTTATAACGAGTACGGAAGCCTCTGTGTAGGAATCAAACTCGTACTTGTTCGGTTTTATTGCAACAATGGTTATAAAGTCAATTGTTAGGTATTTATTTTATGCTTTCTTTTAAACATTGAACTATTTATAAGGAAGTAATTTTAATATTTTAGTGATTGTTGTGATGTTGTTTTTTTTTTTTTTTAAATAGACGTTTCGAGTAATTACAACATACAAAAAAAGAGTCTGACGAATTGGAAGTCCTCCTTTTTGGAAGTCGGTGAAAAAGGGACAACAAAGCGCTTCGGTTGATATAAAAATAAATAGATTCAAAACCATTTATTTCTAGTATCTCGCAGTAGGTGTAAAAAGTAGAGTATGATCCTCGGGGATAAAGGTGTTTTTGTCTTTGGCGACCATGAATTCCTCTTTACACTCGTCTCCGTATTCTAGTCTTTATAAGGTAATATAGAATCCTACGTTAAACTCCGGATTAAATATGTAGCCCTGTATCGCTGTGGAGACGCTATAACGTCATAAAATTCGGCTTGTATTTTTTATAATTTTTCCATTTATACCCTTGTACAATCTATTTTGCAAAAAAAGTAAAATAGGTACATACCTCTCTTCGAAATTTGTCTGTGAAGCCGTCTTGTGGATCGCATCTTTATGTCAGTTTTTCCGATAGGTGGCATTTCCATATTATTGTTTTCAAGAACAGTCTCCTCTATCAAGGGCTTTATATCTTCTGGTTCTGTGCTTTCATTGCCCCGTGTCACCAAGTTGTAGTAAAATCCTGAAAATTGCAGGGAAATTGTAGATTACTGGATCAATTTAAATATATGTATATACTTCGGAAATTTGGTTAGGTAAAGGAGGATGATTTTTTTATTCGAAAATAGGCTTACGCTTGACCGTTAACTCACGTAGTGTTAAGCGACAGTTACGATCTACGATGAAGCGCGCTTGTCTAGAAGAAACTTATACACTCGCGGTTTGAAGACACCTAGATTATATCTATTCGGAAAGACCCATTCAGAAAGCGCATTTTAAGTGAATTAAATCCGATTGATACATATAACATTAAACCTATTTTCAGTTTCTATTTCAATCTCTGTTAATGGTGAAATAGTTATAACGAATGCTGATGCCCAGGCTGTAGGATTCGACGATTGACCCTTTTCTCAAAGTAGGACCTGCCTAATCTTAGAATTAGACGTATTCCTCGACAACTTCGGGAGTTAACTTCTCTTTATAGTTTTTTCTAATGCAAGATAGATCTACGATTTACCACCAACTCGCCTGATGTTAAGCGACGGTGTGGCCGAGGACGGAGCTCGTCGATTTAGAAGATATCTATTCACTCTAGCCTTGAAAATTCCAAAATTGTAGGTCTCGGGAAACAGAGATGGCGAGAAAGAATTCCATTCATTTGCAGTATGCATCATGAAGGTGGATCGATATCGCCGAGTAGTGATTGGGATGGTCACAACACGGGCGTTCAACATAAACTTTGTTTTGTTCATATTATTATGTACAATATTGAAATATTACTTTCAATAATTTGATCTACCTTCTCGTTAGATAACCTGTAGCCTTTAATAATCTTACCTTTGGCTTTCAACAACACGTCATGTGTGCCTTGTTCTACTATAGCTCCCTGATCCATGCAGATAATGCGGTCTGCATTGACGATAGTAGACAACCTGAAAAAAGGATGATTTCAAAGTTTACAGTATTTTTTTTTTACTAAATTAAACAAAACGGGATATGGTAACTATAGTGAATATAGCATCGGTTATATTAATGACCAATATCCGATACCTATCCAATCAATTTAAAGTTTTTTTTTTTGTGTGGGGCTCCCAAAGTAGGCAGAGCTTGTATTTGGTGGTCTTGAGTCTTCAATGTACATAAATATATTTGGTGTGAATAGACTAAGTTCTCTATGTATCTCCTGTAACTTTTGCTCCTTTAAATCAGAAAATGCTTTCAAGCAAGCCGTTCGCTTCTTTGCTTTACCTGTGTGATACGGTGACAGTAGTCCGCCCAACGCTGGCCCTATCAAGCGCCGCCTGCACCTGTCGCTCAGAGTGAGGGTCGAGGGCGGAAGTGGCTTCGTCCAATAGCAGCACTGCTGGCTCCCGCAGCAGCGACCGGGCGATGGCTATCCGCTGCTTCTGACCACCAGACAGCGAGGCACCCCGCTCGCCTATCACAGTATCATAACCCTGCAAATTCAAAATACATATTCTCGTCACGCGAAATTTCACTATGGTTCAGTAACATTTTTTTTTACAAAGAGCAACAAACAGGTAGACGACTCGCATGATGAGATAACTGTCGACTATGGATAGCTATATTGGTTACAACATTAGCGGCGACGCTGTTGCTTTGCTAGCCTGGAGAAATGTCTACAAAGAGATTTAAAACTCACTTTATTGAAATTTGGCGGGAAGGCTTTTGTAGGAAGCGAATCCTTAACATCTGGCTGGTGGAAGAAAGGAGGACATTTATTTATTTTAAGTATATTTTTATTATGTATAACGTTTTGTTATATTAAATTATAATTGATTAGTATAATTATATAATATAATATAATATATAATTATATAGTATACTAGTTTTAGTATGTATGTCTATGTCGTTATTTATAGTTTATAATGTTAATCGTTTAATCTCCCGTTGAATGCACCGTCTAATTTATATTTCTAATTTATTTTAAATTTATCTTCAACCCATGGTTGCCTAGAAACGATCGCTTTTATCAATAAGGCCGCAATGTTATTACTTTTAAGGTATGTACAACAAAGAGTTTATATCTATCTTCTCAGTCCCTTGCCAATCACATCCACTTAAATCCCGCCATCGATAGTACTACAAAATTAATAAAGTCATCGTACCTCGTATATTTATTTTACTTACATTAGACAAGTGGCAGATAAAATCGTGAGCGTACGCCATTTCAGCGACTCGCTGAACTTCTTCGCGCGTTGCCTCCGGGCACCCTATTGCGATGTTATCGTGGATGGTTCCGCGGAACAGCACTGGTTCCTGGCCTACCACACCTGTCGAACGTAAGATAAAGGTTCATTTGTGATGTGCTATGTTATATGGTGTGTTAGAATCGACTCTAACTTAAATCGATTAAAACTACAATATTATAAGTAAGCACGACAAAAATATACAAACCCAGAGATGATCGCAGCCAGCTGAGATTAAGACTTTTCAGATCTTTTCCATCGAGTTTAACCGATCCTGCAAATGGGTCGTATAGCCTCTGAAGTAGCTGGATTATAGTTGACTTGCCACAACCTGAAGAGCCCACCAAAGCGACGTTTTCACCAGGTTTGATGTGTAGAGATAAGCCTTTTAAAATCTGAAATTTGACAAACGACCTCTTTACATTTGTACCTCACTATTTTTTTAAATATAACATCACTTACACCTGTTTCATCTTAGACAAGGCATGGTAGCTTTCTAAATAATTGTGATAATAGCGTTTTCCTCAGAAGTAATAAAGAAGGTACTGCGATGAGAAGAAAACCAAGAGTTTAACGAAGAATCTCATTACCTTGATATCTGGTCGGGAAGGATAAACAAAATGGACGTCTTCTAGGCATATCTCTCCTTTAACTCTCCTAGGTGAGAGCCCTCCTTGATCTAAACTGTCTATCTTCGGCTCTCGTTCTATGAGCTGGAATATAGCATCCGCGGCAGCACGGGCTGATGCAAATACTTCCGCGTGAGGCACGCACAGCGTGATAGATTGTGTTGCCATGTACGCGGTGGTCAATATCTGCAATAAATAAATAACAAACGTCTTTCATTCAATAATAGTATCCAAAGCTGGGTTAATAAATCTCAATTGACATAAGATAGGTACTTATCAATGTAAGCATTGATGATGGCTACTAGATATGAAGCAGTGACAAATTTGTTTATATTAAGTATCTGGTTAGTACAGATTTACAAATCTACAATCAGTCTACAAATACTTATTCTTTATTTTTTTATGTTAATATTTTCTTTTTTTCTATTTTCTATCAGATTTATTAAATGATATATCTCGTTTAGTCTACAAATACTTATTCTTTATTTTTTTATGTTAATATTTTCTTTTTTTCTATTTTCTATCAGATTTATTAAATGATATATCTCGTTTAGTCTACAAATACTTATTCTTTATTTTTTTTATGTTAATATTTCCTATTATTATTATATATCAATACGTCTGCTGTAATATTACATATTCTGTGAAAAATTCAACATGTAGGTACGACAAAGCCATTGAAATGTAGAGCAGACAGACTAATGGACACAAGGATAGACTGACAGACAGTGGAGGCTCATGCAATGCAGTAATAGGCTCCCGCACATTTGGTACGGAAGCCTAAAAAATAATCAGGTACTTTTATGTATGAAGGTACTTTTCAACTTCCAAAAAGGAGGAGGTTATCAATTCGACTGTATTTTTATTTTTATGTTTGTTACCTCATAACTTTCAACTGGGTGAACGATAATGAACGATAAGGTTAATGATTCTTTTTTTATTTGAAAGCTAGTGCGTGTCCCATTTCAATTTGGTCCAGTTTTGACAATGACATCCATGAGAAGTCGGTTGCTTCAGTTTTTTATACTATAATTATTTATAAAGCAATGTTAGTACTTACACTGAACACAATTCCGAAGGTATAATTTCGTTCATCACTTGGCTTATAAAAATCATTTAAAACGAGCCTTGTGCCATAGGCGAGCCCTATAGCGTTTAGAGAGTATGTGAGAACCCAGTTGAATCCATTGCCTAGGCCCGTATAAAGACCTCTTTTTCGACCGTAGCTTTCCGCTGGCAGCAATAGTTTGTGATATCTAAAAATAAAATTGCGATACTATACTTCAACGTGGGTAACTTTGACTCTGCGTCAAACATTGTACGTGGCCTTTTAGAAGGTTCTCGATTATTTTCTTAAGAGATTAGTAGTCAAAACGACTGTAAATTAATAAAAAAACTAATTTCGTATAGACTGAGTGTATCTCGTGAAAGAGTGTGTATGTACGCGCCAGCCCTAAGGTCAGAGCTATTTAGCCGCCGAAAGGCGACTTACCTGTAAATTAATTAATCAAGTAATTTGACTACTCATGTGTTGGGAAAAAAATCGAGAACCTTCTAAAAGACTACGTACAATGTTTGACGCAAGTCAAAGTTATCCAGGTTGACTATATTTAACCAAGCTTATAATTTTTTTATAATATACTTCAAAATGAATATTGTCCGTGAGAATGAGTTCACACACATGTCTATAAGTACAGAAGGAGAAAACAGTTTTACTACATTATTGACTTTAAAATTTCGTCAGTTAAAGCTAAAAGTAACGTTAAAATGTTTATAATATAGATAAGAGAATTTATTATATTTCTTTAGGATTTCAGCTATTTCTATACTCAGTTTTTATAATGATCCATTCAGCTACAGACAGAATTATTTCTGCCTATTTATTATCACTGAGATCAGATAAGAAGTAAAAAATATTCATACAATAAACAATACCTAATAATAGCTTGCATCGTCTTAAAGTATGTCTATGTATTTAGATAAATAATATAACGAGAAGACACGCTACATTATCATCATTATATGCACTACATACATCAGTCTCTTGAATAAATAAAAAACTTCTTTATTAAGACCAATCTTCTCTACCTTTCAGCTTCTTTATTCTCTCCAGCAAATGCAACTATAGTTTTTACTGATTTCAGCACTTCTTCTGCTTGTTTTCCCGCTTGGCTGTATGACTCCATTTCTCTTATAGATGATTTGGTTTGATACTAAAATAAAAAAAAATTGTACGAATTTATGGTGTCGTTAAAGCTTGTTTGGACCTAAGCGTTATTCGCTATAGCCTGACTGAAAGGTAACTTCTAACATTTCGTTCTGGCCTTGACATTTCATAATAAATAACCGATCGAAACCAGGTAGGTAGGTATTGCCAACTGTCCCCAGGAATAGCACATAACGTTTAAGTCTGAATATACCTTTAGGTGCGTTATAATATTCCTATATAGGACTTGGGGTTATTTAGACTACCCATAAAAAAGGACAACCAACGAGCTCATATCTGAACATTTGTGCAACGCTTTTTCTGTAGTGGTTAGCAATAAGTTTGACATGAACTGCGTTGTTGTAGAGTTATTGGACAAGTTAACAAATATTTCCCTCGCAGGTTATCTCAGATCTAGAAAACTACATATCTAAAATAAATATTTTCCATGTCGTCTTCGTTTTGAAAAGTAAACTTCGTTATATCACTCATTATCCTTTTTTATTGTCACATCTATGTAACAATCTTGAGTAAACAGACTTATAATTAGCTTGCCTCGTTATATCACGGTCAAATGAAAAGCAGATATTCTGCGTTATCATTTGTATTCACTTAAACTGCTATGTATAAAATAAAAGGCAGACCACTATAGACAATAACGCGAGTAATTTCTTTCTAGTTAATTGTTATGAAGCGTGTCGCACAATAAACGGAAGTACGATTTACAAATCAATTTATAAAAATTAAATATATCCGACATAAAAAAATGGTTGAAGCGGTTTTGATGAAACATAGCCAGGAACACTCACAATTCAATGTTCTTCTCTTTTAAATAATTAAACTAGATCATAATCGGCCCATCCGTGTCAGAGCTAGGATACCAGAAACAGACGCACAAATACACATGTCAAACTTATAACACTCCTTTTTTGGGTAAGGGGTTAAAAATAACACTCACATTAGACATAACGATGGCAGCACCCAAAGAGAATGGCATGACGGACAAGCAGGCCAAGCAGAGCTCCCATCCGAGCGGGAACGCTGTGCAAATACACAGTATAGAAGTGCCCACCAGGTTGGCTATTACGCCCAGTTTCTCACCCATTCCTTCTTTTAGCCTCATCAGGTTTCTGGAAAATGGAGTAAAATGTAATAATGAAATGTAATACACACGAATAATGGGAATAATTCAATCGACGCGGCGTCAATCAGCTGGACTTCAAATAATATTTTCATGTTATGGGAAAGTACTTATTTATTTTATGTTTATCATACTTATTATTTTATGATTATATTAAAACTTTGATTTATTGGACTGGCCTCGCAGCTCAGTGGGTTAGAAGCCTTATTGTTGGTTAAGTTAGGTTGTGGGTTCGATTGCCACGCAGGACAAATATTTGTGTGATGAACATAGATGGTGGAACAAAAAAGTATATGTTAAGTTAGTTCTTATAGTTTTTTTCTTACATGTCGTTTATGTAAATAAATAAATTATTATGTTAAGTATTCTATCTGCTTATTAGCCCTCATAGTACAAGCTTTGCTTAGTTTATTAGGGGTTGGATAGTGCCGTGTGAAAATTAACCAAAACAACAACAATTCATTTATTATATTCATTCATTCATTAAGATACCTCGCATAAATATTGAAATTAGTTTCTTAAAATAGTGCAATGTTTAAAACAAAGACATGAAATACATACCTAGAAATTACTTAAATTAATTATATAATTATTTGCAGCTGGTTTAAATAATACTGAACCAAAGTTACTGGTAAACTACGTCTAAATATCTGCCTTCAGTCCCTTCTAATGAAAAGCAATCACAGAAATCTATTCACAACCAACGAAAATATCTCTAAACAGACGCACAGTATAAAGTATAACAGTCGAATTAGGAATAACTATTATTTAAGAAATTCTAGATCAAGATTTAGATGAAAGACCAATGAGCTCTTATTTTAGAAATTGTGAGCTCGGCTGCCTTATCGGCTATTTTATATGACACTGCGAATTGCCATCGTGACTATTCCAGACCAAATACAGCCAATGAACATTAGTGAAGTTCATCTAGCGATCATGGAAATCTGGCAATTAATCTCACCAGATTTCCAGTTATATAGTTCTGACTTACTCGGACATTGAAGAAGCTAAGTTGAATTCGTTATCAGTGTCGAACCAAGTCATATCTTGCCGTAGAACTGATTGGAGAAATAGCATGCGAATTCTCGTTATCTGTGTGATAAACATGTTTTTTATTATTAAACCTTTATTAATTACAACATACAAACTACAGAGTACTTAAAATTAAACTAATACACATAAAAGCAAGTGGGATTCCCGAGACCGATGAAGGCCCAAAGTTATTCGAATTGCTCGACCGTATCTATATCTACCGGTTAGAGAACCCAGCATGCTGCAGCATTATCATGTTGAACGGGAATGCTTAAGTGATAACATGTATATAAATTAAAAGAATAATTTCTAAATTTTATATCTAAAAAAACACGCTACAAATTATTGTGGTCAAAGTTCATTACAAGACTTTTCTAACAAATCCAAACAGCTATGGATACGATGTTCCATCATGAAGTTCTAGTTCATATCTTCCGACTCCATCATCAGATCAGTTCGACAGTACCATATTATTGTATTGTCATCAGAACAACATACAGCTGCCAATTTTCATGACGCTACGATCCTTGGAAGATTGTTAAATTAGTTACCTTAGATTCCATTACATACAGGTCAACCTAATAAAAGCGTGTTAAAAACAAAATATCTGACTGCAGAAGAGCTATTTTTGTATTCTAAGTTACGATTTTGTCACGCATGATACGCTGGGAAAATATATTTTATGCCCGAATAAAACTAATAACGTTAATTACCTGTCTAAGTGCGCTCCATCCGATAAGAGCGATGGATACCACATTCAGGAAGATAGATATGGCTATACTGGTGAACATTCCTTTAAGCAATGCTTCTCCGTCTTCTATTAGAGCCGCCATGTTTTCTTCATGGGATGCGTTAACTCTAAATAATACAGAACATCTATTAGAATCTAAACCAAACCAATTGACTTGACTTCGATTATATGGAGAACTGATTATTTCCGAACATTCCAGCAAAAAAGTACCACATTCGTTTCAAATCTGGTTATTGCCGAAGAACAAAACTTATGTAAAATTTTATTCCCTTAAACATGCGTAGAACGGTAAGTATCATGTTTTATGTATAATTAATATCGACCACATGTCCGACTATCGTAAAGTAAAATAAAGAGAAACCAACGATATTATCGTCAATGGGTGAAACAGTCATTTCAAGTAATCAGCAACACTACATAGAAACTTAGCTTCCTGATAAGATGAGAAGTAAATTCAGTACCACCACAGGTCCATTGGGATTTGACCACGACTTATTTTTTACTAATTGTAATGGTCGCTAGGTTAAATGACGTTATTGAATATCTCCTATGTGCATGAGCTTCATTGGAGAAAAAGTTCTAAGCATCCTTTAAAAATAAACCTGTTAAAATTTGTTTAATTTCATTAGATTGTGTTCTACTGGAAATAGGGGCATTCCAAATAAAACGACTAGTTGTGCTAATTCAATTGGCCCGTGAGGAAAGCTACATCATTTAAACTCGTACCATAGACATTTCGTGGTAGACAAAATTAAGTAAGCGTATTCATTGGGCTTTTGCGTGCTACGTTGTTATTAGATGCCTTTCAAGGTGATTTGGACACGATCTTGAACCCTGACAAATCTCATTTTTAATACGTTTATGGCTTCATCATTTATAATTAATAAACTACTTGTATATTGTAATATAATTGTATATTTATTTGGATAAAAATTAATACCAAGGTATAGATAACATGGTCTGAACTTGATAGGCATTTCTATCAACTTTTTAAATGTAAAAAAGTAGATATAGTGATATAATAACAATAGTTGGATATATGCTATCGCGAAGTTTTTTGTAGATATTCGTATGTTCTTTAATATTGTAGAACATTTTTTTGTTCTATCATCAATAGTTTGCGCAGCGTATGCGATGAAAGACATTTTATGGCTAATTTTTTTACACCTTGGGTAGGTTACTGAAGTTTTAGTAGGGATCCCTAATTTTTTCTAATACTCATTATAGTTTATGTTACTCAAGAATAATGTAGCATTAGCAACGACTACGTTTGACTGATATTTTATTTTCATTTCCTGATTGTTAAATAAGCACGCTTGATGTTATAAGTAATTGTTTTTTTTTTACGTTTTGCTATAAAGAAAATTATTTTAAATGATTTATAGAATGTACTTACAATCGTCGCCCTCCGCCAAACAGTTGCGTCAATGGCAGGTAGCTAGAGAGCCTATCAGGGTAAGCAGTTCTCTCTACGAAAGAAGTGCATATTTCTCCAGATTGCACAAGGTTGTAGCAAATTCCAAGACCGCTCAGCAGCCCTAGAAATATGCCCAGGATTGTTGCTGTGATCTCCAGGCATGTTCCATATCGATACTATAAAGAAAAAAATGCTAGGTGCACTTTGCTGCTTCACAAGAATGTTCATGAAATAAAAATAAATTTGGTTGTCTGTAAAGTCGGTTTACGGACGATAGTTTAAAGTGACAACGTCATAACAAAACATTGATAAAATGATGATGATGATGATCTAACGGGACAATGAGCGTATTGGGACAATGAGTCATACTTTTTCGTGCGTGCAGCCGGCGTTCATCGATTTATTAGACGTTGTCACGTCAAAAAAAAAACCGCGTCGACTTGAGAACCTCCTCCTTTTTTCGTCGGTTAAAATGGCGATATTGAATAGGTCTAGTCTGTTAAGTAGTACTAAATGGAATATTTATAGTTTCAATTTCAAAATGCGCAATTTTGTTTTAAAAACCAAACTACTGAACCGATTTTGATGAAATTTATATGGGACCAATCTGAAAGTATATCCTGTCAAGCAAAATATTTTTTTTTAATCGGTTTATAAATGATGGAGTTATGCAATAACATAAAAAACCCTGTCGAATTGTTAACAACTTTATTTTACAAGCCCGTAAGCTGCAGTATACGTAGGTATAAAAGTCCAGATTGAGAATTCTTACTACCTCTATACCAAATTTCGTATTGATCGGTTCAAATAGCCAATCGTGAAACGGTAAGAAATAGACAGAGACAAACAGTGAGTAATAGTAAATATACGTATTTATACTTTATTTATTTTATTTTGTTAGGAAAACATACAGTTACATAAAAACTAGTTCATAACTTAATAAAGGCACTGATTTAAAGAGGCAGTTGTAAATAGCAGTTTTGGCAAGTTAAAAATTATAAATGGCACGTTTAATAACTAGTTCAGCAGTTAAAACTAAGCAGTAAAGTAAACAAAAATGAGTAATAAAAATAATGAAATGGATCAGTGAGTAATAATATAATTGAACAGGAAAATAATTAAATGGGCGGTAAAAAATATTGAACGGGCGGTTACGTGTGGGCAGTAATAAATCGGAATTTGTCGGTAAGAAATCTCATTCTAAGCAATTCTATAAACAATGAGGTGATAAAAAAAAATAAAAAAAAAACAGTACTTTAATAGTAATGAAAAATTAATTTACTTTTTGCTTTGACTGAAGGAATTAAATAAAACAAATTGTAAAAATTATTATTTATAAATTTGTATAAAAAAAAAAACATAACCTAATATCTGAAGAAATTATTGCTTATACCTATAAACATAGATAACTTTCCATCATTTTTACCGCTCATTCAGTTATTGGACTGCTCAATTATTTTTAGAATTGACATTGTATGATAAAATAACCGACTGATTGATTTTTTATTACTGTCCATGTTTTACTGTCGCAATAATTAATCAACCGCCATTAAATTAAATAACTGCTCAATATGTTTTTGAACTGATCATAATAACATCTCGAATATTTAAATAACAGCTCAAAAAATTAGTTCCCCTTAGTAAATAACTAAACACCATTACTTAATTAGTTTTCACACAGCGAATCTAAATATACACACTTACTTGTCTAAATTGAATAAAGCGAGACACCAATCAGGATCCAGGAATGTCACATGCATGAAGTTCATGCCATGAACCATTATCAGTTCATGTGACACTCCTAGATCCCGACCTGCATCCCGATATACGGTGATGTATAGGAGTTTCTAATATTAATTAGATTGCAAAATGTGTATATATGATGTATATATTACAGACTTCGAGTCAAGCTTCGCTCGAGATTTAGGACTAGAAGTATCCGGAGTAACGAGGGGTTCAAGCTCGCTCAAGACATAGAACTCAACTCAACTCAAGACACTTTAATTAATATACAGATTTTAGTCTGGCTCGAAAAACTCATTTTATGATAATAATCTTAAAGCAACATTTTTATGATATGAATAATTTCAATGAATCGTCATTAAAATCATTGTACAAATACATGTTATTTTAATGATAGGTATATAGATTATAATTTAAAATTGCAGTCGCAGATCCAATCCTCAAAAAAGGGTTTAGTTTCACGGCCACCCGAAAATCTATGGCTTTTTACTGAAGCGCAGAAAGTGTAAAAATTGGAGTAATGTAGCGTTTTAGGGATAAACTTCTTCGATATATATTTATGTTCAAAGTTAACACCGGAATCCTTTGTTACACTAGGAATTCAATATAGCACCCGTGACGTAAAGCACTGTCGAATCTCCTTAATGCATGTGATATTAAAATTATAGTTTAAAAACTGTAACATCCATATTCAAAATACGCAATTTCGTTTACTAGGATAACATTTTTTTTTTAAACTAAACTACTAAAACTAACTATTTGGGCTAGATGGTGTTGTGTGAAATGTCCACAAATATTTATTTATTTAAAACGAGTGTAACTTAGACTGAAACTTAGAATAGATATAATCTAGGTGTCTTCAAATCGCTAGTGAATAGTTTCTTCTTGGTAAGCGCGCTCCATCGTAGACCGTAACTGTCGCTTAGCACCAGGTGAGTTGACGGTCAAGCGCAAGCCTATTTTCAAATATAAAAAAAGATGAAATTTCTATGGGACTAATCTGAGTTTTTCAAATCGGTATGACGGAGTTATGAGATAATAAACAAAGAAAAAACACCGAATTTATAACCACCTACTATTTGAAAGTCGGTTAAAAATAATGGTAACTAACTATGAATGAATACTAGTTAATTTTGGTTATGTTTATACTATACACTGAATATAATATTCCACGTGCGATTAATGAAAATAATAATGATAATAAACAAAGAAAAAACACCGAATTGATAACCACCTACTATTTGAAAGTCGGTTAAAAATAATGGTAATTAACTATGAATGAATACTAGTTAATTTTGGTCATGTTTATACTATACTGTATATATAATATTCCACGTGCGATTAATGAAGTGTTTGGTAAAATAACGCTTCTTTATCGAGAAGACAAATCATGATATGTATTTAAATTTAAAATATAAGGTACTTACAATTGAAAAATATGAGACCTTAATTTCCGGATCTTGAACTTTTCTGTAAAATAGAAAGAAATCTTCAATGTTTTCTTTTTAGAATAGGTATTCGCTGATCGGCAAAGAGATTTCGCATAAGCGTATTGGATAAGTTATTGGCTTAGAAATAAATACTTAGTATAATAAGACCTAGTCCATTAGGTTCGACTATTAATTGTAGAAGGTCTAGTCCGTTAAGGTTCTATTATAAGTTCTATTTGTAGCAGGTCTAGTCCGTTAAACTCTACTATAAGTAGAACAAAATGAAATAAAGCTTAAAAAGTTGAAACAACCGACTTCAAAATGCGTAATTTTGTTTAAATCCAAACGATCGATTTATATGAGACCACTCTGAAAGTAGATCCGTCAAACAACAAAAAAAAATTTTTCAGACCGGCTTATAAATGACTGAGTTATGCGGTAACAAACATTCAGCCTAAAATTCAGAACATCCTTATTTTTGAAAATGGTTAAAAATAACTCAATTTAGTTCAATTCGCCATTATGATAGAATTAGACACATGGTTCTTCTGTTTAGTTCTACTAATCAACTTTTATTAATGTGTCAGATTTCATATACGTAACTTAGTAAAAAGCAATGTAATAGAAATGCGAAGAAAATTCCGGCTATTTTACAATAGACACAATTTTTTGTGCACTTATTTTTAAACTTATAATGAACAAGGTTATAATGTAGAGTAAAAAGAGTATGGTTTTAGTCGCCTCAGATAAGGAATACACTGATAAATAACTATCAATAAAATAGTAAATAGCAGAATAATAACCGTAAATTCTTATCGCTTCTGCTCCTTTCTCCAACATAAGATAAAGGAGTATGCAGTTTACAAAGAGAAATTGAAAAAAAACATCAAGATCAAGATATTTTAAGAATATTATTGTAGCTGTCTGTGTCGTTCTTGTTTTGGCTCCACTAAATACATTTATGTAAGTAGTTCATAGTACGATACAAAAATTCTCCGCACAAGAAAATAAAGAGATAATAGTAACGATATACACAAAAAATAAGTTCGAAACAAACAAAAATAAAAGCTCAGCATGGTTCAAGTTCAATATTGAAATACATAATGTTTACTCACTTTTTTTTATCCACTTTCAGTCCCATTGTGAAAAGAGACGGAAAATAAGTATATTTATATTTTGAACGTTTGTATTTTGAACTGTAAAGTTTATGTTGCACAATCTTTAGTAAGCTCGCGAGATGAGATGATGGGCGACACGGCGTACGACTGAACTTCACTGAAACTCGGAGCTTACAGCAGACGCCCTGCGCACGTGGGCCAAACTCGTAGTAGCGTGTCTCGTTCACTGTCGACTGATATTTATACATTCTCTATTCTGCGCGTGTCATCTTATAATCGAAAACTATGTTTGCTCTTCTTAACACATGTTTATTAGAGGCAGTATTAATTGTAAGCACCTACAATATATATTAGGAGATGTTTTGTAGAGATTATTTGATGTCGTGAGTCATTGCGTAACGAGCTGACATAGTTCAATGAATTTCTTGTTGTAAAATGGCAATTTTCAATATCCAGAGAAAAATTTAAAATACGTGTGAAATACTACATATAAGATATGACCAATCACTATCTCATTACAAAATATAACAAGCATGCCAATAGAAGTCAAATTAACTTGTCCTATACGTGTCTCTGAGAACTAAATTAATTTCATATGAAAATTGATAATCATTAGTTCATTACAGAAAATTTGCGATTGTAACGCTGCATGTGGGGGACAAGTTAAAGTTTTTACAACTCTATGAAAATATCAGACTGACAGTGTATAGGGAAGATCTTTGGGAAATAAATAAATAAATATCTAGATCTAGATCTACAAATTCCGAGATCGCCTATTTTCGACAAATCTTGCTTTCATAAATGTGCCCGATCTATAGCATTAGGCATACACCATAATATGCTGTTTTCAGCTTACTGCGGTCAATATAGCTCGCCTTGCCCATATCACATTTTTACCGCATGCATTTATTGCACAAGAAAAAGAAACATTCATCATATCTTTTTTTTTTCTTCGCCGTACATTTTGTACTGGCAGGCAAAGGTCATTTTCATCATAACTTCTTCGTTTGTTGTGACAGCGTTTTTTTTTCCTAGCATGGAAACCAATCTCTTGTTAACTAGAGTTTTACTATAATGTAAATAAAGAGTTCATCTATGTATCTAATAAACAGATTACTATTTTATATTTCTTGAGACCAGCTAGAATTTTGGATATTATTTTGATGATCAAGCGAGCTAAAGTATAAGTATGCATAAACTGACAAAATTTACTTTGATCTATCAGGAAGTATGTATGCGTATAGGTCTTATTTTTCAACTAATTGTGTGTAACGTAGTGCGTTACATGTTAATTATGTAATATTTATAATGTTTATAAGCAAAAAGTATCTATATTAAAATAAAAATAAAATACCTGACTGCAGAAAAGCGGTTTTCGCAGTCAAACTTACGACTTCATTACGCTTAGTACGCTGTTGAGTATAAGTTTTTTGTTAGAAATCGTCCAAAAAATCTGTAAAGATTATAAATGCGTATTCTTTAGAATATGCAGTAAAATATTTAGAAAAAGTTTGTTGGAGGTTACGAAAAACACATTTATTTTGATTTGCGATTGGTGTGTTATTATTCCTTTATTTATTTTATTTCTTAATTTTTAAGTTGTTTTTCCTTAAATAGGTATATATAAAACTTATACATATATAAAAACTTAAAAACTAGGGTGCCGCCGGCAGTGGGGCAGGGACTAAGCTGTAGGCGGTCCGACAGACTCAGAAACCTCCTGACAACCTGCCTTAACCGGCCGGCTGAATGGTGGAAGCTGCAAGAGCTAAGAACCTAAGCTCCAGGGTGGAAGTGTTAAAGAGCATAACTCCGCGAATAGCGTTTAGTGAAAGCGCAGCACACCTCTCGTGCAATAACAAAAACAACTGTCTGTTGTTTAAAGCCGTTATTTAATCAAAATAGTGTCGATACATGTCATATAACAGTATAAACCTAACCTAACCTACTAGTTTCACTGAATACCTAAACCTAACCTAACCTAACCTACTTGTTTCACTGAATACCTATTTGCATTATTTCATCTAAATACTAACCTACCTGAGTTACGCAATAACATAAGCAACGGTATGTTCTTTAAAGCCTTTATTTAATCAAAATAGTGTCGATACATGTCATATACCAGTATATCATTCCTGATTGTATTGCTTTCATCGAATTTGCTTGAAAGCTATAACATACTCATTCCGTGGTATTTGTAGTACAAGTATACCAAGCAGTACTTGCCACATAGCGAGGTCCAATCATTTTGTATTCTTTCGTCATTAAAATCCCACATTCTGCAGATCCTGTCCAGAAAACTCATATGATAACCCGTAGGTGGTCGGCCAAAGGAGTCAAAATATTGCCCAACGCTGCCTTTTTCTATGTATGGCTACCTAATGAGACCCCTGGTCGTGTGTTTGAATCCAAATTGCTTACTATAAACGTAGGCGCTTCGGTATGTATTGGTAATTTGTTTGCAGCGTACACGTTATTTATTTATTTTGCAGACTAGGATGAATTTTGTATAATCATTCCTTGATCTCGATTGTGTTCATAGTAGCTACCTTGCGAAGATTTCTCTTGCGAATGTTGTTGTTGATAAAAGGACTGACTATACAGGGTGCTATATTATTCATTAGGAAGCGATCGTGAGGGTAATGTATACATACAATGTAAACAGTATATAGTGTTTTTTAATTACTTTAGAGTAAAATGTAACCACTAATTTTCAATAACTGAAAAGTGTCTTTAGGGTCGTTTGTGCACTCTACATTATTAATAGCATTATTGAAGAAAAAGTAAATTAAGATGAATAAAACACAAATTCCTAATAAAATTGAAGTCAGAAACACCTTATGTGTTTGATACGCTGTCGTTATCTAACCGAAAGGCGAATAGAGGCCTTTGAGGCCGCGCACCGGCCGCCGCGACCGTGCGCCTCAAGCAAGGCCATCACTCCCCACCCGGTACAGCTGTGCGTAGGGTGTTCATCATATGGTAGAGAAACACTGAATTTCTATTTTTTGTCATATCTCTACAGGTACACTGAACTGATGTTAATATAGGTGTAGTGGGTTTCATATTATAGTGTATAGATCGCTACCGTCAAAGCTTCCTAATGAATAAAAGTGCAAGGTGTATATAAGGTTACAAATAAAAAAGAGGCGTGTCACTGTATTTTGGTAATTTCATTTATTTCAATCATTTATATTATTAATTAAATGTTTAATAAACTTAACTAGTTTAATTAGCTTATTTAGCTAAATAGCTTAGTTAAATAATATATTTAGCTAAATTGGCTATACAGCGTGCCCAATTTTGCTTATTTAGCTAAATAACTTAATTAGTTCAATAATATAATTAGCTAAATTATCTAAATATCATAATTAGCTAAATAGCTTAAATAATTAAATGGCTTAATTGGTTAAAAAGCGCGCCCAAATGAGCTTGATAATCTTAAATAGCTTGATAACCTAGTTAACTTAACTAAGCTGGCTATAAAGGGTTACCCCTAAACCCCAAATTAGCCTAGTTTTTATTTTTATTGATATCCACATTATGTCTACATATATAATAAGATCTATATACAATTACATCTTAACTACTATAGTCTACGATTTACGATTCAACGCCATTCATAAAAAAATGGGTGTTTTAGGACCGAGGTGAGATGGTGGCAGCGGCGAAACAAGACGCACCACAAGCGGCTTTTTAAAAAAAATTAAATAATTTCGTCATACTTTTCCATCCTTAATACAATAATATCAATTCGCAGAGTATTTTTTTTTCTTTTTAATCTGAATATGTATATTACTTAAGTATTTCATAATTTAATTATAATTATTTTTTTCCTCTCTTTGTCCTCAATTGGTACTCTACCGTGTAAAATGTTGTGAATAATCTCACAAATACAGTTTATTTCCTCTTCATTACAAGCTTTTGAAAGAGCAGTTCTATATTTTCGTTTAGGTATGTAAAGCGTCAACACTGAGTTGTTGCGCGTGTTGAGAGTTCGCGACATTATTTTTAAGTGAACCCGTGTATAAATTTAAATTTATATAAATCTTATTTCGAATCAATAAAAAATGCTTTTTTCGTAACCTCCAACGAACTTTTCATATGGGTTTCCGTAATAAACAAGTGATTGTACTAGAATTAATCTATGAAATGCGCATTTATAATCTTTTACAGCGATATACGCATAAATTTTCACAAAAAACTCACACTCAACAGCGCACACTTAAGCGTCACGAAATCGTAAGTAAGACTGCCTGTCCACTGAAGCGGAGCGAGGCTGCGGAGCGGAGAAACGGAGAAATATTAACCAATAGAATTGCATAAAATATCCGCTCAGCTCGAGTGGACAGGGATTTGCGAGCTAGTTTAAAAATTTATACATTTTCGGAAGCGGCGTGGTAGCGGTGCGGGGCAGCGGAGCGTGGCGGCGGAGCGAGGCGGCCTTGGCCTCATTTACGGAGACGCGGGACGTCGCGCGTCGCGTTGTGCGGCGCGGCCCGCATTGAATTCAAACGTATGGCGTTGTATGAGTGCGTTTACGGAGAAGCGATTTTACACATATTTGTTTGAAATGAAGCGTTTTTTGTGGCGGAGCCCGCGGCTGGCACCGCATCGTCGCACGCGGCGTGCACCGCCACGGCGCACGTAGCGTCAATTCTCGATGAAGCGATGCCCGCGGCGGAACCTAGTTAAACTAAAACTAGTCGGAGTCGGTATCGGTTTGAACCCCGCCCCGCGTGCGCCGCAGCGGTGCCCGCCGCGTGCTTCCCTACACGCGTAGGATTCGCCGCGGGCACAGCGGCGGGCACCGCCACGCGTCCCGTCTCGCGTCTCTATAAACAAGATCGAATATTGCTATAAGTTTGTGTTTACGCGTGCGATGTAGCGTGCCGCTGCACGCGCCGCCGCTCCGTAAACAGAAAAAACGTCTGACGCGCCGCAAGACGCCACGCCACACGCGACGCGCGACGCCCCGCGTCTACGTAAATGAGGCCTAGGCTGCCTGTCCATTGATCTACTCGTCTACGTCATCTACGTCTCGACCGCTGTACAGCACCGTACTTTAGTAGCGATATTGATGAGAGCTCTCTTATCCATATCGCTATCCTATATCCTCATACGACAAGGTGTACTAATTAAAATAGCTTCGAGCGCTTTATGGTGCAGTTGGTTGTTGAGTAACAACATTATTGTCCGATGGAGCTCGTTCAAATCCAAACAATGAACAAATGAAGAGGTTTTGGTGAAAAATTACATCACGAAGAAAGCATTTATTGGTAGTAGGATAAGTATATTAGTTTGTAGGAGACGGCCCGGCTTCCTACTCTGAGGATAGCGGTGAACGTGCTTTTTCCGTTCACCGGTGGCAGTCGGAACTTCTAGCTTAGCCTAGGGAGACTAGCCACCAGATAGCCAGTTCGTCTTGATCCCTCAAGACGAAAATCTGCCACCAAACAAGTAGCAGTGTGTTCTTCTAGTCTCATTGAGAGCTAGTTCCTATTTCAGGCTACGGGTGATTATCATCTTTGACCACATCGTCACACCGTAACAATGAACCGTGAACCGTGTTCAAATTCCTGACATGTCAACCTTAAAAAAATAAAGAGAAAATAAAATATTGTTTTATAAAAATAAAATAATACACATAATAGTTTAAAATAATATTAGTTTAAAATAAGTTTAATCAAATGTCTTTACTTAATATCAACCTATATTCATACTATTTTAAGCCAACCAAGCATAGATTTAGGTACACATAGAAGCCTCTCACGTCTACTTGGCCATTGTCATAAACACAAACGAAAAAATAAAATAAAAAAAAGAAATACGCAGATTAAAATATTATAATAATTGTGATGCTGATGATATTATAATACATTAGACTTAAAACTTTCTTTCTAAAACTAAAACTATACAGGTTCGATGAGATAGTTTTCAACCGACTTCAAAAAAGGAGCAGGTTCTCAAGACTGTATTTTTTAGGGTTCCGTACCTCAAAAGAAAGAAACAGAACACTGGGCACACAATATGCTCACTTCGTTGTCCGTCTGTCCGTCCGTCCGAGTGTCAAGACCTTTATGTCGGGAACGCATAAAGGAATCGTGTTGAAATTAAAACCATATACGCAGATCCACAGTGTCTTGCTGCAGAAAGAAAAATCAAATTTCTCAGTTTTCGTAGAAAAAAGTTACAGCCGAATATGTCGTAAAAAATGCACATTTCTACACCCACAAGGGAATCAAAAAGAAATTTGGCAAGAAGCATTGTGTTAGAGTACACCTATAGGTGTACTAATACAGTAAAAAAATTTCGAAAGTACATTATTTTAATTTATATTATCTTCAAAAATGTAAAGCTTGAACTGATGATAACCAGAACCCACAAACTAGTATTGAACATGATAAGATTAAAATATAATGTTAATACTTAATACAGATTGATCCTACATCCATGTCACCCTAACTCACTCAATAATTAATTCAATTAAACTCAATCAATAATAATTATTCTAATTCAATCAACGACACGTATGTCGTTGACTGAATTAGAATAATTAGTTCGTTTAGAATTCCAAAACCCTAAACCCCAAAACCCTACGGGGGTTTTTAGGGGAATTCTAGACTTTATTAGAACTAAAATCCCCGGAAATGAATTTAAGATAGGGCTCAATCCTCAAAAGCAAGCACTTATATTTAAACCACAAAGTTTAATTAATAAAGCGAATCAAAATATTCAACTAAGTACTCCAGTGTTGTTATTTTCGGCAATATAAATATAATCCTGTACCTACCTATTGTATGCAATGCCTAAAACGTTAAAGCGATGCATAAAATAAAATCTTTTTTACACTTAACCTAGGCATCCTTTGTAATTCAGAACATGCAGTTGCAACAGTGCAGCCAAATCCCAATGTACAAAATAGGGTAGCGGGACTAGGGGGTGGAAAGGCTGTTGCCATCGCAAGGAACAAATCATTTTAATAAAACTGATAAACACGAAACAAATCAAAGTTATTCTAGCCAGTTATTTACGGTTTTTAACCGGTTTTTAAGTACGTTTTAAGCGTCATCATCATCATCTCAGTTATAAGAAGTCCACTGCTGGATATAGGATTCCCAAAAAGACCGATTGAAAGCGGCTTGCATCCAGCGTCTTCCCGCCACTTGTATGAGGTCATCTGTCCATCACGTGGCTGGTCTTCCTACGCTTCGCTTGCCGGTGCGTGGTCTCCACTCGAGAACCTTTCGGCCCCATCGGCCATCAGTTCTACGTGTTATATGCCCTGCCCACTGCCATTTCAACTTGCTAACCCGCCGTGCTATATCGGTGACTTTCTATCAGTTTCAAACGCAGGTAGTTTTAAATGAAACGTAATTTTATCATGTAATTAAATTTTGTAATCAATAATTAAATTTCTCATTCTTAGTTAACAGTTGAGTGCCTGTAGTGTGTGCAGTAATTTTACTTAGTAATTCAGCATCGGACCTCAGGGATACAGGCTTTGTCGAGTTTGAGGTCTACCGTCAACCGCAGTAATATATAAGGTTTAGTTTTTTGAGAAAATAAAATTATTTGTGTTTGTAAGTGTGAGTGAAAAAAATTACTAACATAAACTTCACACAACTCCATTTATGTTCGATAGTTTGTATTATTCTAACATACACTATGTTATTACTGTTGCTAAAACACAGCATTGTATTAGTTTATCATAGAATACTTGAATAGAGAATATGCATGAATTTTATTTCATATGAATAATAGTATTAATTGATAACAAACTAAAATTTAATACATATACTAAACAATATATTTCAATCGGTCAATAAACTTCCGAGACATAAACATTTAAAGTTTTAGGGGATCCGATACTCTGTCCCTCTCTCGCGCAATACAACAGAACTTGAACGTGGCCATGACGTCATCATTCGCTTTCGTGTGCTCTGTCTAACATGAAATTAAAATGCTTGTAACTTTCTTATTTTTGAAGGTATTTTAATTTAGTTTTTGTGGAATGGCTCTATTTTTGTGGTTAGCTTTTTATGATCAAATAAAAATAAATCATGCATATTCCCTATTACACACATTGCCGTTAACATTGTCTTAATATGTATACTTTTGCACGATTATATTTTCTTACATAATATTTTTATTATGATATATTTTGTCCTTTACACATCTTCCAATAATGGCCTTTGAGATTAATAAGCTCAGTATGCGTGCCCCGTTCTACGATTTTACCTGAAATTAATAAAATATCATTTGTATAGTCTGATTCTAAGATTCTTGATTTTTTTAATGTATCCAGTTGATTTTTCTAAGCTGGTTTTTTAAGTTTTCTAAACTGTTTAACTTATTATGTGTTTCTTACTTGTTGCAGAGCAAGCTGGTGAAAGTAAACATGACTTTTTGCGTTGTCGGTAAAACTTCATAGACGCTCCAGTTTAGTACATATAAATCGTTTTTTTCAGTAGGTACAGTCATTGGGACTTAACCGTGACTAGTTTTACTTGACTTTGACTACGAATGGATTCGATAGTAAGTGCGGATTCGAATCCCGTTCTATATTTTTTTTTTAATAGTCTGTGATATTTTAGGACATCGTCTATTCCTATGTTGGAATTCCTGGAAGATGGCGAGTAAAATCGTGTGTAGCTAGTTCATCATTCACAGACGGATCTTTATTACTTTTACTTATCTACGTGTAAACATACATTCACGAGCAAGTTCCTTAATTACAGAGTCGTAATCTTACAAACATTTCAGAGAGATTACATTTATTGTGCTCACCTTTATCTAGAACGCAGATAATGTTCGCATCTTTGATGGTAGTGAGACGATGTGCGATGGTGATGCAAGTCCGGCCTTTGGCAGCTTTTTCAAGAGCCTCCGATACCGCCTGTGAAATAAATACCATGGGAAATAAATTAACATATTAGAAATTTGTAAGAATGCGCCGTATAATCCCAAACTAATCACAGCTTGGGATGGACACACACAGCACAGCTTTGGTTGTATCTGACTCTGTGTCTCTGTCTGTGACTCTCTATCTGATAAAGTAGGTACAAATAAATTCATCATCATCATCATCATCACCATTGTCCGCCCACTACAACGTATACTCAGATATACCAGACCTATATAGGTCTCCCCTAGCGCCCACTCTTTCCGGTCTATATGCCAGTCTTATCCGTTGACTTTCTACTTCCTTGTCGATATCATCCGACCAACGAGGGTCTACAATTAAATTAAATTAATTATGGTATTATTATTATATATTTTATTATTGTTTTAATTAAATTATCTTCAAGGTAGAGTGAATAGATAATCATCTAGATCGACAACCTCCATCCTCGGCCATAGCATCGCTTAATATCAGGCGAGTTGGTATTATTTAATCGTAGATCTAACATAAAAAATAGGAACAGCTTTAAGTATGCTGTAGGTATAGATACTTAAACGAAATAGAATAACAAGTACATATGTACCTATATTACAAGAAAAACAAAATACCCGACTGCAGTAAAGCAGTTTTTGCAGTCTCAGTTATGATTTCGTTACGCTTGATAAGCTGTTGAGTGTACATTTTTAGTGAGAAAGTATCCATAAAATCGCTGTAAAAGATTATAAATGTGCATGCTTTAGAATAATTCTAGTAAAATCACTTATTTATTACGAAATAGTACGTTACGAAAAAACGCATTTTTTATTTGATAGGGGAGATGTATTACTATTATATAAAAATATAGCCTATAACAATCTGGAAGTGAAGACAAATCTAATGAAACCTCGCACATCAACATCAATCGGCCAAGGCGTTTAGGCTGTAGGCTGTCATATAGAAATATACATACATACTTACCCACATACATACACTCGAAAAACATAACCTCTCCTTACGCAGTTGGGTAAAAAACAGGCCTGTTTTCAAATTTTGATGTCCATGCTACAAGCCCTTGAGGAGTTCCTTCGTGAAGAGACAATCCTGGCTGTAGTATCAGTTCGCGGTGAAGACCATATTGTTTGGCTTTTATTATTTTATTGTTTGGTTTTTGTTTTAGAGTTCACTCTTGAGAATACCGACATGGCTGCATTGTTGCATTTTATTGTATTGTCATCAAAATTTAACAAGAAACCAGATTTGCTTATAGGCATACTTATTTGTTGAAATGTACCTAGCTCATTACATTTCAACAAATCTGTAGCGTAAGGGTGAACTACAGACATACTTTAAGAGGATCATTGCAAGTGAAATAAAGCAGTAAAACGTGTCATTTTACGTTGTCGGCAAAACTCCATAGAAGCTTCTAGTAGCCACCACTTTACTGAAGCAGGACTCGACTTATAAAGAACATTTACAATTTGTTTTATTCAAGAAACTTGAAAAAATCCTAATACTTGACACTGGCAAATGCTTTAATGCGGGTCCAATATAAAAAAGAAGAAGATCCTCATTCTTGACAAAAAAAAAAAAAACGAGCGGATGAAGAGAGGTTTCTTTAAAAAGTTTACAACCATGATGGATTTAGTAGAAGTAAAACCTTCTTACTCCTCAACCAATGTGTATAAGGTGGAAATAGAGTTACTTCGACGATTGAGAGTTTTGTTTAATTATATTATCCGACTGAGTATGATGATAATGAAATTTATGTATCTTAAATTCTTAATCCTTTCTAATATTACAAGTAACGAGTAGCGTACCTACTTTGAAGTCGTTACAGTTTTTAAACTATAAAATTATGATAAGTATGCTTATTTTATTAATAAATAAATGTCCAATAGTTAAAATTTTCACGAATATACGTCTATTACGGGCAAAGCAATGGATGCCAAAATATAAATATTCTGAATACATGGTTCTCATGATGTTGAGGTTTAAAAGTTGCCACCACCTAATATTTTTAAAGCAATTAATAGCACCCGAGCGCGAGTCAAGGCACCCATTTCACCGTCTAAGCACCAAGTACTTATTATTAGTAGAGTATTTCTACGACCGAAACCGGTACTGGCAGTCTAAAATTTCGAATTGAGTCTACCTATGTATGTAACGCATGGAGACGGAAAATCGAAAATTAGCACGATACGTTTAGACAGTGTTCGTTCAGTTACCAACAGACGCATGTATTAAACTCAGCACGGATTAACCTTTTAGTGGAAAATTGTAACTGAATCTAGGCGTACCCGTTCACTGTTAGCGTCGAGTGCAGAGGTGGCCTCGTCGAGCAGCAGCAGTCGCGGCGAGCGGATGAGCGCGCGAGCGATACACACGCGCTGCTTCTGGCCGCCTGAAAGCTGCGCGCCGCTCGAGCCCAGGTTGGTCTCGTACCCCTGCATGTACACAGAGCGTGTCAAAGAGCACATGAACAGTTGAACACAGATACACGGCGTAGGGTGTGGCGAGGGGGGAGAACATACCTTGGGCAGCGACACGATGAAGCTGTGGATGTTGGCGGCCTTGGCGGCGGCGACGATCTCGTGCATGGTCACCTTGCGGTTGTTGTCTCCGTACGCGATGTTCTCCGCGAGCGTGCGGTCGAACAGCACCGGCTCCTGCTGCACCACGCCCAGCTGACGACGCAACCGTGGTAGCGTCAGAGACATCCGTGTGTCACGCCCGTCCAGTTCCTAAATTTACAATACCCAATTACAATAGATTACATCAATAAGTATCAAAGGTATCATTGTACATAATACAGTATCAAAGGTTGGTTAGTAATGTAATTACATTCCAATTTTATTCCAATTCTTTTCTTTTTTATTATTTTCTTGCATTCCAATTTTATTTAGTTTGTTTCTGAACCCTTGTTGTTTAGACTCTATTAACACAGTAAAGTAAAAATCACCTATCTTCGTCATTAATATGTTTTTCATCCCCCCATCTTGGAAAGAGTATTTTTAATATCTAAGCGCAAAAGCCGTTTTTATCCTCTAGAGGATAAAGTAAATTCAAATTTAGAACATCGTGTGCACTGAGTTTGTGAATTCAAAACATAATTAAACCTAGTTACTTCTACCTCCATGGTGCCGAATTTATCATATAACCTTTTTTAATTTGTTAAAAACTCAGACTCAGAACCTTCTTGGTGTACTTTTTTTTTAAATTTGCTTAGCGGGCACCATTTTCTTTTCACGACATATTGTTATAATCTTAGGTTAAAAACAAGAAATTGGAAAACAAGTGAAAAATCTAAAATGAGTGATTCTAGCGACGAAGAAGTTTATTTGACGCCAACAGAATTGACTGAAACTGTTAATAATGTGCAAATGAGCTTTCTCCTTCAACAATCACGCGAGATGTATTTGAAACAGTACGATATGTTTAACACGTGGCGACTAGCTAAAGGAGCCAAAACTTTCTCCGAAAACGTTTTGCTGGCATATTTTACTGAATCATCCGAGGCCAAGAAATCAAGCACTCAATGGAGTACGTATTCAATGCTAAAAGCAACAATAAAGATGAAAAAAAGACATACATATCGACACCTATCCTAAATTAGTGGCATTTTTAAAAAGAGCCTCATCTGGTCAACAACCATTAAACCTAAGTGTTATTTGTTAAAATTTAAAGATTATTCTGTAATACTTACCTATCATATTGTAGTAGTTAATACCTAAACTGAAATAAAAGTATCTTGTGATTGTAAATGTTTTTTTGCATTTAGTCATTTCCTCGCTGAGGTGGGATGAAAAGTTACGTGTTGCGCCCGAGTGCAAAGATTTTTCACCTCGTGCTCTTTTAATTCCCTCGCTAACGCTCAGGATTCTAATTTTTGAATCACGAGCGCTGCTCGGTCATCAAAATTGAGCACGCGGTTAAAAAGCAACTTTGCACTCTTGTATAACAAATAACTATTATTTAGTACAGAGAATAAAACTGTTATTTTCTACGTCATCAATACGTTTTCGTCTTATTCAATGATTTCCTACTGCCTTGTCGATATCAAAATTAAGTATCACAGTAGATAGTAGACTAATTCATTGCGGTGCCCACCATTTAGTTTTATCTAGACATATATTTCAACTCGTTGTTAAAATTAAATGAAGAGTATAAAGATAAGGGTTACTAATTTGGCGTTGTTATCATATTAGATACTTACTAGTCATCATGACTCGCACTCGTCTAAGGATTGATAATGGAAACCACTTTTTTTCCGAAAACCAAGGTCAAGACATTACCCGTCTTTATTACGTAACAAATTGTTGTATTTTCTTAGTTCATTTTTATAGCTTCATCAAACACTTTCCAAACATATTTGAGAATAGGTTTTTTTGAGTCTTCTTTGTCGAGCCTGTATCTTTGTGTTTTTATATATCTTCCGACCCACGAGCTAGAGGTATATCTGCTTGGTTGTCCGGTCTATACAGCGGCAATTAATCTAGTAAATTGTAAAAAAAGCGTATAGCCTTCTTAAAAAAACTCACAATGTTCCCGGAGTCAGGATCGTAAAATCTCTGCATCAGCTGCAATATAGTAGATTTGCCGCAGCCAGAGGGGCCGACTAGTGCCACTGTCTTGCCCGCCTCTACTTTCAAGTCAATCCCACGAAGCACCTGGTGGCTAGGCCTGGTAGGGTACGCAAATTCTATGTCTTTTATATTAAAACTGCCTGTAGCATTCTAAAAGAAAATAAATACCGTAAATTGAACTCAAAAATTCAGAATACAAGCAAACTATGCAAATAAAAGTTGTCCTGTCTTACCCAATCTTTCTTGTCCCTAACTCCATCTTCTGTTTTGACTTTCGGCGTCCTATTTATTATAGCAAGAATTCTGCCTCCACTAGACTTGGCCGAGTTAAAACTGGGTGCGTAAACTAGCGACTGTCCTAACATGTACGCTCCGTACATTATGGCTTCATTTACACTGAAAGTTTAAGAAAATGGATGAATTTTATATACAATAATATTATTGTATATGTTGCTTCTGTTCTTAGCTGACCTGTGAGTCTAATGAAAAATCTATCTGCTAAATTTCAACTTCATAATGTATACAGATGCACTACAACTACACTTATACAAATTAGATCTACGTTTGACCGACACAGACAAAATTTAACCGAGTGGTAGAGAATTAGGCAGGAGCAGATTGAGAGCGCAGTGAGAACGAGTTGGGAATAGGATAGTATTCGAAGAAGAGCATGACAGTAATGGGGCAGATGCGAGGCGGCAGTGGGGTAGGTATGGGCTAGTTTACAGTAAATTTACGTAATGCATACGTACAGCAAGACAAATTTATACTCGATCTCTCCTTGTGATACCAGAATTGCTCCGTAAATAGTAGCGCAGGAGTAGGCCATAAAAGGTACATAGACACCAAGGCCGAGTACTAGTCCGCGCCATCTGGTTTTCTTAGCTACAGCAACACAAGCGTCATGAAGCGCTTCTTCGAATTTCTCCAGGAAAGTTAACTCAACACCTGAAACGAAACGTTTTTAACCGACGAAGAAACGGAGGACGTTCTCAAGTCGATGCGTATATTTTTTTTATGTGTACGCATAAATTTTTACTGAGTAGTCCGATTTTTAATAATTATTTTTTTATTGGAGAGGGTATATACCGAATTTGGTCCCATTAATTAATTAATTAATTAATGGGACCAAATTAATTAATTCATTTTGAAAAAAGAAATCCTACCCTAAGGGTGGGAAAATAGGGGTGATTTATTGTTCACTCGCAGATTTTAATACTGAGTTGTATATTATAAGGTAGGTAGCTATTTTAAAAGTAATCAAAAATTAAGCATATTGTAATTAGTAGACTAAAGCCACAAAAAATTATAAAATAAAACCTTTTTACAAAAAAATTAACCTCCGAAAATAAAAAAGAATAAAATAATGGATCTTTTTTATTTAACTTTAATAACTAAGTCCTTAAAGTAATGTAAGTAAACCTTAGTAATTTTGAGTCAGCGCCAAAAACAATACCTTAAATTTAAAGAAATAAACAAATCAAATTAACAATTTAACGTGAAATCTCCAGCAATAAACATTGACATTCCAAAAAATGCGCTCTCCGCACGACCACTCTCAACGCAACGCATCACGCTTTAAGTAATTAATTAATTTGCTTGTTTGGCGCCAA
Source organism: Lycia hirtaria (assembly GCA_947563715.1). Lineage (NCBI taxonomy): Eukaryota > Metazoa > Arthropoda > Insecta > Lepidoptera > Geometridae > Lycia > Lycia hirtaria. The sequence continues at coordinate 10,983,621 of OX387386.1, forward strand.
CTCAAAATTACTTAGGTATACTTACATTACTTTAAGGACTTAGTTATTAAAGTTAAATAAAAAAGGTCCATTTTATGCTTTTTAGTTTTTCTGAGGTATTTTTTTTTTGTAAAAAGTTTTTATTATGTGAGACATTTGCACAAATATATTTGGATATACCAATAAAAAAATACTAGGTACCTAAACTTTGCACAGTTTTTATGCTGACAACTGCTTCTGTAGCAATGGACGTCGCTGATTCCATAGCCGCACGTTCGTTCGACTGGGATTTCTGTGATACGATTCCTTCTAACCAAATACTACCAACCATCTGCGAACATATTGCGGTAAGTAAAGTAATTTATTTAATTCTATTTTATTTAGGTACAAAAGCAATTAACAAACCAAAGCTATTAACCTATTATGAAGTAGTAATATGAAAATGACTGATAAAATGTGTTGTTATACCAGTGTAGTGGAAACCCATTTGACATCTAATCCGGAAGATTATGTTCATATCCTAAAGAATGTTGTATTTAAGAAGTTAATTGTGTATTGTCAATTAAAGGTAGCTTCTTGCTTGATAACACGCTGTGCGTGTACCAATGGACTCTCCCCTTCTTATAATAAAAAAGCCCTCACGCATCAGTGAGACCTATGTATTTGTGAAACAACGCTTTTCTGGAACTGGGGCTGTAATTTTAATGGATACCATAATTATATTGTTGTATATGTATCAGTCGACTTACCACTGGAAGAAATGCGGTTGCAACTAGGGTTAGTTTCCAGTTATAGCAGATCGCCATTAGGAAGCCGACGACTACTGAGCTGATCCCTTGAAGGATGAGGCCAATCCTCATTCCTGTAGCGCCTTGGACCTGCGCGGCGTCGCCACTTAGTCGAGCACACAACGCGCCTACTGTATTTGACTCTTTGTCAAAGAAGCCAATTTCCTGGCAAATTAAAAGAAAAAGTCTAAAGATTTTTTTTTCTTTAAGTTGCAATTTTTATTCTATTAGCTATATTTTTTCAATATTTTTTTCTATCACTAGACATTAGGTACTAGGTACAATTTTCACTTATCATGTCATCTGCCTTAATACTGTGTCAATCGTGTTCAGGTTTGACCCTATAATACAGTATAACATAATGTTGTACAGCTGAGTTCAATCAGTATTATACCTGTCTCAATAGTGCTGAAAAGTATTGAATCCGTAGTCTGGTTGTCATCTTTAGACCCGCACTGGTAAATGTAGTACCCTGAAGGCACATAGATATGCCGGCGATCGCTGCCACCACCACAAACATACCAGCAAACAGGTCAGCTTGGTACAACACTTCTTGGCGGTCTTTGAGTATGAATATCTGAATCATAAAGAAACAACGCTTCAATCAACAATCATGGCCACCTGAAAAATATTCATCGTTGATTGAAATTGATTTCAATGCTTACGGAAAAAACTTACAGTATACATTATATCCCTAAATTAAATAAATAATAAAAATAAATTACAAATCACGCCAATTTTTCGTTACGGGGTAGGCAGAGTATCTAAGATTATATGGCCGTTCAACCATGGTTTCCTTGGTCAAAACTTAGTGTAATAGTCGTGTCATGTCTGGCCTTGTGGCTCAGTTGGTACTTAGTATTAGTATTGGTAGTACCTGCTAAGCTGTAGGTCGTGGGTTCGATCCCCACCTAGGGCAAACATTTGTGTGATGAGCGTGGATGTTTATTTTCTTATTGATAGATCTATGATTGACCACCAACTCGCCTGGTGTGGCCGAGGATGAAACTCGTCGATCTATAAGATACCTATTATAGATAGATAGATATATTATAATAGATAGATATATAAAGATATTATATATCTATCTATTGTTTTGTGTCTGGCTGTTTCTATGTATCATTCAAATAAATATATATATTTACAAAAAAGTATATATGTATTCTATCAGCCATCTAGTTCCATAGTACAAGCTTTGCTTACTTTGGGATAGATGGTGTTGTGTGAAAAGTCCCTAAATATTTATTTATTTATTTATGTAAGGAGGAAATAAACACACAACCCTAAATTGCCCACAAAGTTACTTTGTGGATCTGTCATTTAATAAATAACGGCTAACAGTTTCACAATGAATCGATTAAACATATATTTTTGGTTAGTAGTTTGTCTTTATTAATTTAATGTCATTGTCGTAATACTTCTTACCCCACTGGAGAAACCGAAGAGCAGCGCGAAGGCAGGGAAGCAAGCACCTTGCACGAAAGCCGCTATAGAGCCGACGGTTATAAGCGGCCACTCTGGTGCGTTCAGCTTTAGTAGCTGCCAGTCACTCACACTTGTCACTTCCTACATCACAAACACATTATTAAGGTATTATGTAAAGTACCGGATTTTTTGTGAGTGAAAATACGAGCATATCCGGGTTCACTAAAAATGAAACCTATCAAGATCGATTTATCGTCCCCTAATCTACCTACGAACCAAATTTCATTAAAATCGTTGGAGCCGTTTCCGAGATTCAGATTATATATATACATTTATACAAGAATTGCTCGTTTAAAGGTATTATTATATTAAATAGATGAACACACTACACTAGTTTTTAAATATCTTATCTTGATTGTAAGTTTCTAAAGTGTGTACTACAATAAAAAGTTTATCTAAGCGGAACACCCACCCACCCGTGGCGGACTCTGCGAAGGTCTCCATTTGCGTACCATTGCAAACTTTTGTACAATACAAAATCAACAATCGACCCTAAAATGCGTATTTCGTTTATTTTATTGAATGACAAACTAAACGACTAAATTTAATTTTGATGAAATATTGAAACTAAATTTATACTTAGGTATATATACGTATAAATATGTGTTATAGTCACTATGGAATCCTAAATATATACTTGAAATTCCAGCACAAATAAACATGTGTCATACTTTTGAACTTTCGCTTTTGTGACATTAGCATGATAAAACATTTTTTTTTATATATAAGATAGATCTATGATTGACCACCAACTCGCCTGATGTTAAGCGACGGTGTGGCCGAGGATGGAGCTCGTCGATCTAGAAGATATCTTTTCACTCTAGCCTTAAAAATTCCAAGATTGTAGGTCTAAGAAAACAGAGATGGCGGCAAAGAATTCCATTCTTATAATCCTTTTCAAACAATATTCTGTACTTTTTTCACATTCCAAATTACCACATCTTTCAACTTTGTCATGGTTATTAATTTTATCATTCACATTGCACAGACATGGTTATTATCCAAAGATTATGAAATTAGCTTTATCAGCTCTCCGCGTGATGTTCGTATAAAGATGTAAGTATAGCACATTACTTCCCTCACTGACGTTATTTCGAGTATTATTTACTTACCATAACTCATTACATAATTGCTTACAAATTCTACCAGTTTAACGTTTTCCTTTTGACCGGCTTCAAAAACCGAGGGGGATATCAATTCAATAATATTTTTTGTTTGTTACCTCATGATTCCGTCATTTCTGAACCGAATTTTAAATTCTCTTTATTAATTTCATAAAAATCGGTTCTGTGGTTTGGTTGATAATTGAAAAAATATACGCTATCTAACTGATAATTTAATACCTACTACAACTAACTGATATTTAGTTTGTTGAAGCCGTTTGGTTTTGTTTATATACTACAATATTTTATTATAATAAATATAATTAATAATTTAGGTATGTACTTAATCAGCATAATTAATAATTTAGGTATGGTCTGTAAAATTAATAAAATAGGTACGTTATAAAATGAAGAGTGGTTTTTTTCTAAAGAACTTCCGACCTGGCGAGTGCCCTATCTGGAAGGGTAAAATTTGTCGGTTGCTAGTTCTTATTTAAAAAATCTGCTTTGGATACTTTAGATACATATATAGATCTTTATTGTTTACATCTAAAAGTAAAAGACAAATTACATACTGAGAAAGCGTTTAAATGCTACTGAAACAACAGGCTGCCTTATTGCTAAAATCGATCTCTTCCAGGCAACCATTGGATGTAGATATTATGAAAAAAGAAATATGTAGATGTCATTGTGTGTAACAAATAGAAGAAAAAAGAAAATAAAGTAATAAGCAATAAGCGCAAAGATAATGCACATACATTTACCTTTCTTCTTCTTTCTTCTTCACCATACATTACATCACGTACTTTAGTAGTAGAATCATCAAAAACAATTCATAATTGGGAGGTAATTGCTGAACAAACATAAAAAAAAAACATACAGTATAATTGATAATCTCCTTCTTTGTGGAAGTCGGTTAGAATTCCGATTGTATCGACCGATTTCTATTGATGGACTGTATAGATTTTTCAGTTTTGTACGGTTGTCCAGTAACATGTCGACGTTAACTTCGTCAAATAAAAAAAAAAACGTCATATTTGATGTTCAATGTACGTACCTCATCGTCATCCTCTTCCTCGTCAGATTCAAAGTCAGCTTTGTACACAAAGTTCTGTAGTCCCATAGACATCACCGAACAAATAGAACCGCGTGGAGTCATCCAGTCGTGGCCCTCTGAAATATTACACAATTCCATTATAATTCCTTCTCGAGAAAACAAATGATACCTAGCGATGTGTTTATCTATTTTTATTCCAATCATAATTCTGTCCTCTGTCTGTTCTGTCACCTTTTCACGGCTAAACAGCTGAACCAATCGTTATGAAATTAGGCACTCAGGTTGTTTAGAACCTGTAGAAGGAAATAGGCTATTTTTACCTTAATCATCATCATCAAAAGTTTTTGATCACTACTCGGGTGACACCGCAGAGCGCAGCTAGTAGCTAATATGTAGTAAGAGTATCCCTAGAATTGGAGTTGGATAGAACACAAAGTTTTTTTTTTTAATTTTTAGCTCCACAGTCACCAGGGTCCGTGAGTTCCGTGACCTTTGTCAATTTTGCTAAATATTGCTAATATACACATTGTTACGGGAAGACAAGATTTTAAGATGGGTGTTTAGTTTTACAACTTGATGTTAGCTGACTAGCTGGGCGATATCAAATATGCTTATTCATCTTGAAAATGATGTTTATTTTCTTTGACGCTACAAAATAGAAAAAGTATAATTATGCTGTAATCCACTGATAATGGACATGGTATGTTGTAATAGAGTGTTTTTGACTTTTACCTCTCTTTATAGAATGATGTCTATGCAGCCTCCTAGATCTTCTCTTAGTATCCACTCTAGGGGCTAAGAAAGGTTCGCCATTCAAATTTGCACCTTCCTCGATCAATGGTTCTATTTCTTCTGCTTCTTTTACCTCATTGCCTGTTGTCACTAATTTGTAATAGGCACCTATTGGTTTGAAAAATTATCGATGTTATTTTTTTAATGGCCAAGTGCCTTTACTGCTACAACAAAACAATATACAAACTCAACTACTACACAAAAAGCATATCGATAACCCCAGACCGATAAAGGTCTGAAGACAATCCAAATGCTCAGACCCGTTGGCAGCGTACCCAGCATGCTGCCGTTACCATGTTGAATGACAATGCTTATGCGTTGGGCCAGATACGCACCAGCATTTTGGTCACGCGTAGCATCGTTCAGGCGCTCAGATAAATTTTATTGTACAGGAAATAATTATAATGATCAAGAAACATTGATATTTGCAATTATGTGGTTTTATTATACGGTTGTCCAAAAATGGACGTGATATTTTTTTAGTATACAGTATACGTATAAATACATACAAATATCTTTAAGTCTCTTCTTTTTCTATGTTAGTAAATTCATAAACATAGAATAGAGAACATTTCAGAATATCAAACATAAACAAATTAAAAATATAAAGGTGCATACATGCACCTCGTAAGCGGCTTGGCTTTATAAACAGTTTTTTCACTCCTCTTGCTCAAAAAGTCCGTCAATGTACCGTACTAAAGCGGGGAAAAATAGCATATTAAGCTCTAGGGGGAAAAGTTTTTTTTATCTGTTACCGCCTACATACACGAAACAGTCTTTATTCAAAAGTAGAATAATCTCTTTGGAATATATTTACATTCTCTTTGCAAACATCTCGTTAAATATACAGAATTGTACAAATTGTACATTTCATTTTAAATAAAATAAACTTTGAATTATTGTATTGGATTATTTTATTTTCTCGCAATCGTAGTGAAAAGTAGAGTGTAACACACGGCGCTAAAACCCATTGTAACTCGGTTTCTATTTACTCCCGAGCTTTCTCGTTACAATGGGTCTTTTTAGCCCTTTGTATAACAATCTACTATTAATAAGTATGATAAAACATCACATTTTTTGTACTAATAGGTAAGTGACAAGAGAAGCAAGACGCTCACCTGTTGTTAAGCATTACGATCACCCGTTACATACCAATGCGGCAGTATTGTGTGGCAATGCACTACGCTTGTCAGTCTGATATTATTTGTAAAATTTAACAATGCCCATAAGTTTCGCTGGAAACATTTCCCTTAATTTGGAACAGAATAACGCTTGCATACCACTTCTTTGCAGGTGAAAAACTGACGAAGGTGTTTATTTACCCAACTGGATTGGATACTCATACTGGATTTTGCGAAATAGATCTACAAATTTACCATCTTATTTACCATTACTTATGTATTTTGGTTACATACGAAAAGCTTACCATCTACTTATGTTAGATTTCTTTAAAATGCTTAAGTTTATAATAATCAGTTTATAATAATCACCTTTAGCATTCATAAGCTCTTCATGCGTTCCCTCTTCCACTATAGCACCTTGGTCCATACAAACAATACGATCAGCGTTAACTATAGTAGATAACCTGAAAAAAAGAACAAGTTACTGAACTCTTACTAAATGTATCGTTAAGACATCAAATCAATAATTTCTGTTACAATTTTATGTAACATAATTATAGCTTAAAAAACTGAAAAAACCGACTTTAAAATACGCAATACAATGCGTTTATATGCGACTTGCTGATCACTTTTCTATGGGACCACCTCTGAAGTATTATTTAAGAAATACAAAAATAATCATGAAAATCAATGGACAGCTGGCTGAATAATCGGCGAACAAACATACAAAAAAAAACACATACAGACCGAATTGATAACCTCTTTCTTTTTGGAAGTCGGTAAAAAAAACAAGTAGACATTTATTACTCATTTATATTGCATTTGAAATTTAATATGTCTTTAATAAATTTCAAATTAATTTATGTGAATTTAAAATAAATAAAAACCGAACAAGTGCGAGTCAGACTCGCCCACCGAGGGTTCCGTACAAACTAGTACATAAAAGGGGGAAATCATATATTTTATTTATATTTTCCTTCATAAACCGAAAAATATACATGGTAAAAATATTTGTTTATTATTTACAATAATGTTATTACCTGTTTTAGCTTATGCTAATGAAGCTCTTTCATATGATACCCCACATGATATGGTTCATTCACTTTAAAATTTAGCCCCTCATGACTTGCATAAAGACACTATTTTTTTGTGATTAAATTAAAAATTTACAGTTTTTGGATTTTTTCTTATATGTATATTCTAACACAATGCTTCTTGCCAAATTTCATCTAGAACTATGAAATTTGAACGGGATGTACCCATAAGTTTTGATTCCCTTGTGAGTGAGCGTTTTTTACGATATATTCGGCTGTAACTTTTTTTTACGAAAACTGAGACATTTTATTTTTCTTTCTGCAGCAAGATACTATAGATCTGCGTATATGGTTAATTTCAACACGGTACCTTCACGCGTTCCCGAGATAAAGGTCTTGACACCCGGACGGACGGACAGTCAGACGGACAGAGGGACAACTAAGTGATCCTATAAGGGTTCCGATTTTTTCTTTTGAGGTACGGAACCCTAAAAATATAAAAAATAAATACATTTATTCGACACACACAAAAGAATGGCAGGAAAGAAATATACCATTGCAAATACTCAATTCATTTACTTGATTGACATTTTTTTCCAGATATTTTGTTATAAAAACGAAAATACTGAACCGATTTTGATAAAATTTATGTCTATGTATATTTTTCGGTTTATGAAGGAAAATAAAAAAAATATATGATTTCCCCCTTTTATCTACTAGTTTGTATGGAACCCTCGGTGGGCGACGAGATACCTATGCGACACCATGATAGTAGTCCGCCCAACGCTGGCCCTATCAAGCGCCGCCTGCACCTGTCGCTCAGAGTGAGGGTCGAGGGCGGAAGTGGCTTCGTCCAATAGCAGCACTGCTGGCTCCCGCAGCAGCGACCGGGCGATGGCTATCCGCTGCTTCTGACCACCAGACAGCGAGGCACCCCGCTCGCCTATCACAGTATCATAACCCTGAAATCATGAATTGGAATCAGAATATGATTTGACTCACAACTGTGTACAAAAATAAATAAATATTCTTAATAAATTACAGTTTAAAAACTAAAAAACACGCTACAAATTATTGTGGTCAAAGTTCATTACAAGACTTTTCTAACAAATCCAAACACAGCTATGATACGATGTTCCATCATGAAGTTCTAGTTCATATCTATCGGCTCCATCATCAGATCAGTTCGACAGTACCATATTATTGTATTGTCATCAGAACAACATACAGCTGCCAATTTTCATGACGCTACGATCCTTGAAAAATGGTTAAATTAGTTTCCTTAGATTTCATTACATAGTTACATACAGGTCGACCTAATAAAAGCGTGTTAAAAAAATATTAGTGTCAACGGTTTACGTTGGTTTGTTCGTGCTTACGAACAAACCAGCGTTCTTTTTACGTGACGGGAACTATATGAAATAGTCAATTATACCCGTATTTCTCGAAAACCTGATGATAGTAGGTACAGTTCGATTTAGTTGCATATGTACCAGGCTACTGTAAAGAATGGAACACAATACGTGATATACCATAATTATGTTGTTTGTTTCTTGTTTCTATAAATTTCTGAATTTGTCTCATTGAGTATGCGCAAATCTGTTTTTTCGTACAAACTGTCAAGGAATTTCCAAAACGAGCGAATGTATTATATGCTTTATGTATCTTCAGCCACTTGTTACATCATGAATGAGCATGGTCGAATGTAAATCTTTTAGGATGTATTAAAATGAATATCTCGTCTACGCTAGTCCCAGTAATAACATTTACCTACAGGCACTGTAAGGTTGCCTGGAAGAGATCGCTATTAGCGATAAGGCCGCCAGTTGTCACACTAGTTTTTAATTAATTTATTTTTATTGTATATTTTATGGTGTGTACAATAAAGAGTTTATCTATCTATCTATCACTGTATTACATACTGCAGGCATAGAATACAGGATTTTTTATGCATTATTATACTGTTACTTACATTTGGTAGATTAGTTATAAATTCGTGAGCATATGCTATTTCTGCAACGCGTTGTACTTCTTCGCGAGTCGCTTCCGGACATCCAATCGCAATGTTATCATAGATGGAGCCGCGAAAAAGTACTGGCTCTTGTCCCACCACACCTGCCAATTAAAGTTTAGCCACTGGAGAATTATATGCATAGAATTATCAAAACTGCGACATCATTTTCATGGTAGATATTCCAAATGCCTTAAGCTCTACTTTCATTATGCGTACCTCAAAAATTTTAAATACGTTTTCTCTATGGGTCTTTTCAAATACATTTTTTTTAAATCAACACCATCTAGCCCAGACTAAGCAAAGCTGTACTATGGACCTAGATGGCTGAAAGAATACATATATACTTTTTTTTGTAAATATTATGTTAACGTGCAATATAGTACACTTAGAAGTTTCAGTTAAATTCGAATTAGTAATTAGCCACAAGGCTATGTTATATTAATTACCTAATGTGTCATTTTTCTATTACTTTTCGCGTATATAAGTATATGAGCATGCTATCCATCACCACTTTAATAGTTATCAGTCGCAACTATGACCTACCTAAAGACTGGATCTTTGCCTGCGAGATATTCCGTCAAATTGATTTAAATATAAAATACCAGTACTGTGGTCAAGTTACCCAAAAGTTTTCTATTTAGCTATATTTCATAAAATATAATCTGTTGTTTCGGAGATATATTATTTCATTCAAAATCTCTTTCTCATCATTGTCGGCCCAGTTTGTGTCACCACTTTGTTAATGCAATACACATACTGTGGTTATACAAGAAATAAAGTAAATAAACAACGAGTAACATTGAATACGAACCTAATGTAGACCGCAGCCATGCAAGGTTAAGATTTTTCAAATCTTTGCCGTCGAGTTTGACTACTCCTGCATAAGGGTCGTAGAGTCGCTGTAACAGCTGCAATATGGTTGACTTGCCACAGCCTGATGAACCTACCAGAGCAACACATTCTCCCGCTTTGATGTGGAAAGAAAACCCTTTCAGAATCTGGAAAATTAAGCTTTAATTATTGAAGCTTACTTAGCTTAGAATTACTGAAGGCTTTAAAATTGCTTTTACTCTTTATTTCACAAAATTACGTGTCTTTTTTTACATTTAGCATTTGCATAATATTTGCAAATCTCAAAGGTACTGTGTTTTACCTTAATCTCCGGTCTGGATGGATAACTGAAGTAAACATCTTCAAACTTGATCTCTCCCTTAACTCTCCTGGGAGATAACCCTCCTCTTTCAAGGTTGTCAATCTTTGGTTCTCGGTCAATCAGGTGGAAGATACTTGCTGCTGCTCCTCGAGCAGCTGCAAACACCTCCGCGTGAGGTACGCAGAACGTGACTGACTGGGTTGCCATGTAGGCATTAAACAGGATCTGTAAAGAACGCCCATGAGTGTCATGTCAGTTTAAAGCAAAAAACTTCAAAATGATTCTGATAAAAATACAATAAGTTGGAAGGTGGTGAAATTTGTTTGCATTTTATCAAGGTACAATAACAACTCACAGCATACATCGTGCCGACCGCATAATTGGAGTCAGACGGTCCACGATCGAAACCTTGCATGACAAGTCTAGCACCGTAGGCAATACCAATAGCGCACAATGCATAAGTAAGGACCCAGTTGAAACCGTTACCAATTCCGGTATACAAGCCACGCTTTCGACCGAATCCTTCTGCTGGCTGTAGGAGTCGCTTGTATCTAAAAGATAAATGAAATATTACATATCAATCAAGCATAAATGTTAAATATTCCGAATATTCCTCAATCAACAAGGTTTGCTCGAGAAGTTATTACCGTTCAGTTTCTTTATTCTCTCCAGCAAACGCTACAATAGTTTTGACCGACTTTAGCACTTCTTCCGCTTGCTTTCCTGCTTGACTATAAGACTCCATCTCTTGAATAGATGACTTCGTTTGATACTAAAAAAAGAGCAGTAAGCGGTATGCATAAACTTATTATCTGTACTTTGTTTTAAAATAAACATTTCTGTTAGATGTATAAAATAATCTGAAACTGCTACTTAGTGAAGTCACTGAAAAATCCATTTCACTTTTGATAAAGTACCAACAATTACATTGCATTCCACAATGGCTGAAATAAAATTTAAAACCAATAAAGTTATCAGTGACCAAATCAGATCTGAACTGAGACCAAGATCTTACTTTACTATCACACAGGTCTATTCGCACAAATATTTCTAAATACATCACTTTATTATAATCCTGCATGTCGAGTCATCTAGGAGTCGACACAAATGCTATTGCAAGTTATGGACTTATGGTGCCACTCGTAGTTGAACCACCAATTGGTATTAACTACGAACTTGCGTGTCAAAACATTTGAAAACTATGATTAAAACGTTAATTGCTAATATGATGCTCAGTCTTGTTCCAATACCGAATCAATGACAGGAGAAACATGCGGTACGTATTATTTACGAACATTTGTGAGGATGACTGCTGCAGCTACCGAGAACGGCATCACCGAGATGCAGGCCAGGGTGAGTTCCCAGCCCAAGGGAAACGAGCTGCATAGGCAGATGATGGAAGTACCAACCAGGTTTGCCACCACAGATAACTTTTCACCCATGCCCTCTTTAAGGCTCATAAGATTTCTGAAAAAATTAAAATATTACTTTAATCAAATAAAACAAAATATTATTCCTATATTGAGCTGTCGTCTGCTGTGTGTCGACCGTTTACTCGACTACGCATGAAGGAGGGTTATCTTATTTCAAGTGTATGTACGTTTATATGTGGATATGTATGCCTCTATATTACCTCCTACAGACTACGTGTAAGGCGTCATTAGATTCCGCTTTACTTGCTGAGTGAACAGTTCAACTGATTACTGATTAACTAGTCTAGTTTTGAACGTCAATTGTTTGCATGTCACGTTGCAATGATGACGGTGGTTAACCCCTGATCTCTTAAATTGCTGATTAACAAGTAACGTAACATTACATCATACATTGTGTTTAATTGTAATTGTACTTATTTAATTGTTTTACTCTATTCCCATTCATCTAAGCATGTTACCTTGGATAACGAATGACGATACCGACGTTGATAAAAAAAATCTGATTGTTCATAAACCTTTTAATTAAAATGACACTTGTTGCAAATTGTGTGTAGTAAATAAATATTACAATAAGTGTAGTAATTAAGAACAGAGTTTTGAGATAAAATAAATTATATATTGGTAATCATTTTCACATAGTTTGGTGCTAGCTAGTTCTAGTGCCAAAAGCTTGTAATTTGGGAACTAAATATCTGATACAACGGTACACTTATATACATTTTTAATCAACTTAATAAAAAGACGAGGTTCTTAATTCGATTGTATTTTCAACCGACTTCAAAAAAGGAAGAGGTTCTCAATTCGACTGTATTTTTTAAAATGTTGTTACCTCAGAACTTTCGACTGGGTGGACCGATTTTGATGATTCCTTTTTTTATTTGAAAGCTGGTGCTTCCCATGTGGTCCAGTTCTGACAATGGCATCCATGACAAGTCGGTTGCTTCAGTTTTTTAAACTATGATTATTATGTTTGTTACCTCATAACTCATTCATTTATAAAAAAAAATTAATTATGATTTTTTATTTGAGTGGATATATTTTAGACTGGTCTCAAAGAATGTTTCCTTAAAAATGTATTCTATTCAAAATAAAATAAATTTCTTTTTTTTGCAAATTTTAGGTTTTACAAGAGTTATATTATTATAACTGCAAAAAAAAAACACTTAACTTGCTTATAACTCTCGGGAATTAAGGAAGCTATCAACATCTCACACATCAAAATTGGATAAGCCGATAAGATTGTAGGTGATATATAAACGTAGGTATAGGTACATATATAGGTACACCTGAAAAACGTTACTCTCGTTTTTGCACAATCGAATAAAAAATACAGTCTTGTTTCTCGTCCTGCCAACCTTGTTAGACTCATTGTGAGTTTACAATAACTTTAGTCATAGAATTTTGCAAATTCTCGGTCTTATGGTACTTAGTAAACATTAACTTACTCAGACATCTTGGTAGCCAGGTTAAACTCATTGTCAGTGTCGAACCAAGACATATCCTGACGAAGGACAGCTTTGAGGAAGAGCATACGGATCCTAGTTATCTAGAAAACAAAACATCACGATGGAAAATATATACACCTACACATGAATAGAAAAGAAATATTATCAAACCCAAGTAAATATTAGTAGAAGAAAAGAAGCAGTTGTAAAATCTATAACAGATATAATACATAATATAATCCATACGCATACTGCCGTCCCATCGTTCTGTAACATTCAAAAGTGCGTGCGGCGCGCCTGCATTGTCGGCATAATGCAATGCCACATAAAGCCTCAAACGACAGAAATATAGTAGTCTCAATAAAGTTTACGTATTTGTACCTTTTGGGGTAGTAGACTAGTAAAAATAAGATTTGTGACAACATAAAAGACACCCAAGTATATTGTTATTTAAATGAATGTACTGGTGTTTTGAAATATATTTGACACAATTTCATTATGATATTAAAAAAGCTAATTTTGTTACCTTTACACGCTCAAACGGCTAAACCGATCGTTATGAAAATTAGTATAGAGATAGATTCGGACCTGGAGACGGACATAAGCTACTTATCATCATCATAATCATCACCGTTTTTCATAACTGCGCGAGTGAATCCGCGGAACGCAGCTAGTCTATAAATTGGGGATTATTGTTGATCTATGATTTTTAGTTATTTTCCTATCATAATTTCAAAGAATCCCCCCAGTTGCAAATAATGCGATTTGCTCCATACAAACGGATTTATTTTTACTAGACTATAGAAAGAAACTCTTGGATCGAGGAGGCCGGGTGCTCTGAATTTTTTTTAAAGATCTGTCGGGGAGATCTGTTTTTTTAAAGGTCTACGCTCATATTAAAAATTTTTGCATAGCATTCTGTATCAAATGTTTTGCCAAATATTATCAAAATCAGGCGATAAATGAAATTTCTTATCTTTTTAACCGAGATTTCATAACCTTTATCTCAACAACCTCTTGACCAATTTGCTCATACTAATCATGTTGTTAATTAGTATTATTTGTCATGAAATAATTATACAAACCTAATAAAAAATCTTGCTTAGAATTAGAAATTAAGTAGCAAACATTTTTAACAAATATTATTAAAATTGGTCAGTAAATGCTAAACTTTCCCCATTTTAGCGAGAAATATCCCAGTTATCGAAAATTCTCGATGACAAAAAAAAAAAATAATAAAATTTATGAACGAAGTTTCTTTAAGATTGGTTGAAAAATACGAAAATATGAAAAATAAGATTGGTTAAAACATTCGGGCAGAAGAACGAAGATCTTGTTAGTTGCCAAAGAGACTTCTTTCGTTCGTTTCGCTCACTCAGTCAATTAGTAAGGTTACTACCGATGAAAAAATTATAAAACTACCAGGATTGTTTTCCAATCTAACGCAACAATAATTTTCAAAATCGGTTCACAATTCAGAGAAATCAACGAACAGACATGACAGACATCATGACAGTCGATCATAGAATCTCCTCACTTTTTAAAGTCGGTTAAAAATTACCATATAGTTCTATATTACATTTAACGTAGGAACAGAGAGTAACCGTGATTACACGAACCTGAAATGAGTCAAGGTCGCATTTATCAACTTTTTTTTTCGTCTAGCGTGAAGCTCGTCTGTATTAAATAGGAAGGTCGCCAATTTAAACCAATTGTTTATTGTGCCTTGGGCGAAAATCTATGAGTTTAGGTACTCATTGACAAAGTCAAATGATATTCATGTTACGAAAATACAGCCTGTTCCTTGATAACTATATGGTAGAGCCAATGATGAACATGAAGGGCACGATTTCGAATCACAGAATGGAACCTGAGCTTTCGACAATGAATACTTAACATCTTGCGGAAACCATCGCGCGGCGTTATGTTACTGTCTAGTAGAGAGAAAGGAGGATTTATTCAATCGTATATCTTTCTCATTCTTTTATAAAGCACTTTCTATGTTCATCAATCGTATCTGCCCCCGCTCATGTTAACGTGTCTCAACGTCAACCGCCAGTCCCTATGAGACGTATGAGATGTTTCACATCAAAAATAAAATTCTAACAATTTTTTTCTATAATAGTAATGGTATATTACCTGTCTCAAGGCACTCCAACTGATGAGGGCTACTGAAGATATACATAATATCAGTGAAACAGCAATGCCAACGAACATCCCGATGGCCATAGCCTCGGCATCTTCTCTCAGCGCTTTCATGTTCTCTGCATGAGAGGCATTTTGGCTAGAACAGAAATTTTAATTGTTAATTTACGTAGATTTTTATGTCATTTCTAGTCAAAAATTATTTTGGAACAATTAGTTCCTTCACTTCAATTACGTTCTTTCCGGACCGGAAATGACTGTGTGAATGAGAGGAGGCCTATACACAGCAGTGGGTGGATATAGGTTGATTAGACAGAAGTTACTTTTACCCTGCCCCTTTTTGTTTGTTAATATTTTAAGGTGTGCACAATAAAGAGTTTATCTATCTGTCTACCCTAATGTCTTCTTTGCAAATTTTCATCCCTATAAAATTAGCCTCCTAGTCGTGAAAATATTACCAACAGAAAGTCACTTTCACTCTCTTGACGAGCATTAGTATCAATAATAGAAACAAAAAAAAAACACATTAAAGAAACCAAGAAATGTTTTCAATTTCAAGACGCTACGGAAAAAACAAGAACGCCCGCTTTGAAAATCTAAATCAAACCACTAACATCCGTTTTAATAATCTTTAAATATTGGATATAGAATGAGTAAGAATAAGTAAGATGTTAAAATATGAGCGATGAATCCGTTACAATTTCAGTGAATTTCGAAAATACAAAAAACTATTTTCCCTTACAGTATCCTGCCTCCTCCAAAGGCGGCAGTAAGTGGAAGGCGGCTGGAGCGCAGGTGTTGATAACTGGTGCGTTCGACGAAGGCGGTGCTGATCTCTCCAACCTGGACTAGGGTGTAGCATATTCCGGCGCCGCTGAACAGCCCCAATATCACTCCAAGCAGCGTGGCGCAGATCTCCAACCAAGTCGCGTACCGAAACTGACGAAATAGCAAGCACTTAAATAAATAAATGGCTAAGTGCATGTCGTACAACGCGTAATGTAGGGTTCCGTAGTCACAAATAATTTACGAGAACTTAAAACAGGGTCTCTTGTTTGATACTATGAACTATATATATTATAAGTGTCAAGTTATGTTTTTATGAATTTTTTTTTTTTTTTTTTTACTTTTCTAAGTACATTTTGTAAGTTACTCGACTGTTACTTGTTCACTCCCATTATTTTTTTGATTACTCCAAATGACCCCATCATGTGGGGTAATCAATAATAGATGATCAAATATTACCTATAGAAAATAAATCTTCGAGATTTCGATACATCGGTCAGAAATCGGCTGTTGTAAACAATGACATAGGTACTTTATCAAAGGTTGTAAAATAAAAACAAAGCAACTGATACTCTGTCAATAGTTGTTCCGGTAAATGAAACTTATGGCTAATAATCATATGGAATCAGAAACTTCTGTCAAGTGAAACATCTGGAATCAGAATTTGTAACGAATTCGGGCAAACAAGAATCGAACAAGAAGAATTCGGATTTTAGATACGTTACTATAGATGACATTTTTGTTTTCATATTTTTCGTATTTTTGTAACATTTTAATAAATAGATTACATTATTTTTACATTTTATTAATTTACATTTTCATAAATAGATTAAATGTATCTTACGATTTGAAAATATGATATCTTCGGAAGCGCCGGCTCTGCATTTTTTGTCGTCTTTTTTCTGTAATAAAAAAATACAAATATTACCGTGCTGTATAATTGTATATTTATATAATTTTCGCTCCGTTTGACCATCAAGTTGTCTTATGCGACGGAGAGGCCCGAGGGTTAAGCATATCGATCTATAAGATGTCTATTTACTCTAGTCAAGAAAATTGCAAGTTCTCAGGAAACAAAGTGACTCTAAATCGACTCTGCTTCGATTATACATCGAATCTACATTGACTTAACATTTAACCTCAAATAGCAAATATAACAATAGCAATTCGATTTATTTAAAAAATGTAGTCAATCCGATAACATTTCCATTACGAATGAGAAATGTTTATACGTAAGTAACGCCATACCTAGCTCATGTAATAACTACCTACCTACCGCCGTAGTTGAAATTATTCAGGAATATTAAAAATGTCTGGGTGTATAAATTTACATGTGCCACGGTCGCACGTTGTTGTATGTGATTTGCCATGCTTTTATTATTTATCCTTTACAATTTGCATAGGGAAGTTAACAAACAAGACAAACTGATTTGAGCTCAAGGTCACTCCAAACAGTCTACCCAAACATTGTTCCCTAACAAAACAAAAAATTTGGGAGGTTTAAAAAATATTTACCGGTGTAGGCTAACTACAGAAAAGTTAGGACAATAATAGACAGACAATAATGAGCGTTGAATATAATCAACAGTAGAAAAACAGCTTGAGTAAAACACAAGATAAGTAATCTAAGAAAATCCTTTTAGGATCAAACTTTTATTAATTCAATAAAAAGTCCTTACGGTGACTAAAATTCTGAGCAAAAACGGGATCATCTTAGCACTTTCCGTCAAGGCGTTACGATGGAAATCTTCCGACTCCGTTTTCAAACCATCGTTATTATCATGTGTAACCCAAGAGCTTTAGGAGATCAATTCGACTATCTTAGCACTTTCCATTCCCTACATCCCGGTTCCATCATCAAATTAATATAACATTATCATAAGTAAGTAAGTAAGTTCGTATACACTGAGTGGCCAGCCCTATTGTCAGAGTTATTAAGCCGCCGAAAGGCCTCTGACTTGGCTTGACGATTGCTGAACAACCGGGACCTACAATTTAACGTGTCATCCGACCCACGGTAGCGCTCAGAAAGAAATGCCACTCACGGTCACCCATCCGAAGACTGACCGGTCCGTCCGTTGCTTAACATTGATGATTGTTCGGGAACACCTAGTCAAGCTACGCCACGAGCGCTACATTATCATCAGATTTAGATATGCATTATTTATGAGACACATGTACCTTAGGAACTTTACATAATGATTTATTTTTTATGGTAAATAAGGTTTCAGTAGCCAAAATATTCCGCAGGAAAAGGTTTTCAGTTTTTAAAACTAAAACAATTTCATATACCTACTTATAGATAGAACTCACAAAATAAATTATAAATGTGCTTTATACCTAAGAATATTTGTAACTTCACATATTTTCTATACAGTAGAAATAGCCGGCGTTCACATACCAAATTCAAATAAGTAAGTGTTACATACCTATTTTCTTTATCCAAAGAGATTTTAAAAATGTTGATTACTACTACACTAACGTACTACTCTATTTTAAGTTTATGTCTTAAGACACCAACAGTAACTGTCAACCGTATCAAGTGTACAAACGTACACTTGTTCATTGGAATCAACAAACACTTCACTACGGAACCCTAAAAACGTAGGCTTGCTGTATCTTGAAGCTGTAAAAATATCCAACTTATAAGATAGCATAATAAAGCTACAAAACGAGTTACGAAAGTCACAGTGTACAAAATAAAATCGTACCTGGCTGTTTCTGGATCTCGTAGTCAAAAAGGACTATGCTATGTATTTATATTATATAACTATTATAGTTTCCACTTTCCGTCTGCTTTTCTGTCTGTCTGTCCGTCCACCGTTTTGCTTAAAGACTATTTGTACTAGAAAGTTGTAATTTGGTAAAGCTATCCGACGAGCTATTAATCAATTCGACTAGGTGGTAATGAATTCTTGAAAAAATAAACGGTTTTAGAGTACCTCTCCCGCAAAATAATTTAATCAAGTGGGGGTGTTTTTCTCCTCTATCCCAATGTTGGTCTCGTTGGATATGTAATTTAAAAATACGCAAACTATTTTTCATTTTTAAGGTTCCATTTGTGAAATATTAAGCTTTAAAGTGATATTTTTTGTTAGAATCAAGCAAGCGTCTGCACACCTACCAGCTAAATGGTTGGTGCTGGAAATGGAAAAAAATTAAAATGAAAAAAATCATAGCAGAAGCATATAATAACGAAATTAAAAGGAAAACTATCACAGCTTAGTAGGCTTTACATGTTAACGAGTAATGATCGATTAGCTCGAAAAATGTACTTAGTTGATATTTTATCAACGTATAGAGAAGTAAATAATACTTTAAAAAACTGAAGCAACCGACTTCTCATGGATACCATTGTCAGAACTAGACCAAATTGACCACACGGAAAGCACCAGCTTTCAAATAAAAAAATAATTATCAAAATCGGTTCACCCAGTCGAAAGTTATGAGGTAACAAACATAAAAAAAAAAAATACAATCGAATTGATAACCTCCTCCTTTTTGAAAGTCGGTTGAAAATGATAAAAATGTCATGCAAGTTTCTTATGTGTTAATAGTATCAGAGAAAGTGTTACGTTCACATAATTATTCTGATATGAAGCTACAGAAACCTACACTGTGCATGACCCGACAAGTACTTGACCGGTTCTATTTTTTTAGAAGAAGAAAAACGAAAGTAATCTTATTTTTAAGCGGTTATGATGTAGGCAAGGCTCTGCGCGTTTTATTTTATGTAGAAATAGGTTTGCGTTTGACCGCCAACTCGCCTGATATTAAGTGATTTACGGTCTACGATGGAGCACGCTTACCTAGAAGAAACCAATTCACTCGCGATTTAAAGCGTAATTTTTTTTTTTTTTTTGATTTCATAACATTGTCTAATTTTCATCTTTATTTAGGTTGGAAAAAGGTTCTCGTAGAAAGAAAGGAAGTCGAAGTAAATCGACGTTGTTCCGGTTTTTTTATGATCGTGCGAAGTACTGTATCGTGTTTTAGATTTAAAAAAAACTGAAATAAAGATATAAGAAATAGCAGATGGCCGCATGACATTTGATATCGAAAGAACTATAAAATAATTGTACTAAACGCAAAATAAATTCGCCGACATGAAATACAAAAATAAAAAATATCGCTTTGCGCAAAATTTAATTCACTTACTCGGGTTTTTTCTTCTTTTGAGCCATTTTGATGATTTGTTCTCACAACACTATTTTTATTTTGAGGGGATGAAAATAGATAAAAAAAAGGTGTTCGAGGGATGGTGAGTCTTCCAGCTAGAGCGAATGCTCTGAGCCGAGTGAGTCCAGTATTGTAAGACATCCAGGCGGCAACAAGCCGAGATTCAAGGCTGTTAATATTAATAAGTTTAGTTGTTCTGTGTTATGGCTGCGCCTGATTCACAATTGAAATGATTTCAGGCGAGTCGAGACGGTGAAAATATTCCATTATATATTATGTATATTATATTATAGTAACCATTGGGTTAAACTCAGTATATAATAAATAAATAATATATACCCTTTCATACTTTCACACAATAAATAAATAATACCCTTTCAAACAAGAAGAATTTTTCAAATCGGTCCTCCTCCTTTTTGGAAGTCGGTTAATAATTCTAAAATAAAATCTGACCGTTTTGGACAATAAGCTTTATTAATGCAAAAAAAATTGTTTACTGGCCTAAATAATGAGCTCAAACCCACTCAAGAAGTGATTGTTAAAAAATACATTTAAAAACCTAAATTAAGAACCTTCTCTACGAAGCTTCTAATAAAAAAATGGATGTCAATTTTCATAGTAAGTATATATAACACAACATTACAAACACTATTTGTGTGACGGTCCAATAAGACGGAACCAATTGGCCGATGACAACGGTAACACTTGCTTCAATTATTGATATTTGTTGTATGTACGAGTATGTCATTGAGATAGAATACTTACAGAGTGATAATCACATACAATGTCCGCGGCAATTGTCTGTGGACCGAGCGACGCCGATACAACAAATAACAGACTTTTAACGCGGACTTTTTGATTAAAACGGCGAAGACGCACAATGCCAAAATGGTAGTTACTGCCCACATTGTGAACACATTGTAACGCTAAATTCAAGTAAAATATGTCATTGTACTATACAAGTAAGTAACTTAAAAGAAGAAGATTAACGTTCCATACATCAAAAGAATGAAAACGGAAACCTGAATCTGTCTATTAATACCTCTATTCTCAGAAACTATTTAGGGTATTAAGCTGTAATTAATATAAAAAACATACAGTTAAAGCAAAAATATAAAGCTTTCTTCCTATCCAAATTAAAAAATAAACTCGACAAAATGTTTCTGCTTTAAATTTTAACACTAGTAAGTAAATTAGTAGCCTACAGACTACATTGTATTTCCCATGGAACTAAAATCATGAAATTCAAGTAAAGAAGAAAGTCGTAAAATTGATAATTTATAATAATTTTAATTTAATATAATTAATAATAATATTGATAATTTTTAGATACCAAATGATTTCTTTTTTGTTACAACAAAAACAATTTACAATTACAATTACAATTTTAAAATAAATATACAGAATACAAATAAAATAAAAATATTCGAAAAGTTCACTGGTAGTGGGAAAAGCGGCCAGAATGCTGGCAGCATTGCCACGTTGGATGGCAATGCTTACTTTTTGAGCAAAGTAGGAGCCAGCATTCTGGTCACTTGTCAACTCTACCAAGTGTTTGGCTATTTCTTTGTATAGGTAAACTCTGAGCGGCTGAAATAAATTATTATTTCATAAAATACGCAGATAAGATTATAAGATTATGGCTCTATGTACCTATTCAAGCTCAATGATGTATGTAGTAATATTTGCATTGATCGTTGAATTGCTGTCTCATTGTACATTTTGCGCCCAAACAGTATCCAAGTATTTTAAATGAAAGTTCACTAGTATATTTTACCTAAACTGTTTATATGTGTTTATCTCTTTTTGATCGACATAAGTACGAGTACAGAGTTAAACTAATAATGGGCAGTGTCTTTAAAAAGTTGAGATCAAACAAGTTTTATTGGATTTATCGCGTATATTTTATTGGATTTATCGCGTATATTTTTCGTAAATCCGTTCTTTAAGTTCTTCAATTTGAAAACCTAATAAAACATTACGCAAGTATTTTCTTTTGTGATCGAGTTAGAACTGTTATGAAAAAAAAAACAGTTCATGAGGCTGCGTAGGGACAGATAAATCTAAATTCTAACTTCAATTATCAAGCCGTTTAGGCCCCTGAAGATAATATAATATACATCCACAAAACTTTACCCTTCTTGTGCAGTTAGGTAAAAATAAACCTTTTTAAAATGTTTGTCTGAAACTTAGGTACTGTTTCTCCATGTAGTGCCTACTTACCTATAGTTGTAATAGGTAAGCTTATGATGTGCGTATAAAGACAAATATGTTACAAGGAGACTTGAATTGGCCTGATTGATCCGAAATTTTGTCGTCATAGAAAAGAAGATATTGAAAAATGAATATTAATTTAACTAACCGAGCGAGGAAAGCTATTGAAGGTCTCTGCATCAACTAGCAAGATTTTCATTGATATTAAACAATTTTAACGGATTTATATCCACCTATGACCATTGACCACAGACACTGCAAAGTGTTCGAAACGTCAGGTCATGAAATTACGTAAAATAGACGCGATAAATCCGTTAAAAATGGTTTAATTTCGAGTAGTAATAAAATGAAAACTGACTTAACGAATAAACTATAATAATTATATGGAGGACCTGTAACGACCAGACACATTACACAAAGAAAATCATCGTCGTGGCCAATGATATTATTACAAACAAGTATTTCGCGTCAGCACTCAAAAACGTCCGAGTTCTATGAGGTCTAAAGTAAGACAACCTTTATACCTTTTACACAATTAAAATAATTACTATTTTCAAAATAATTCAAAGCGGCAAAGTGGATGTGTCTAAGCTTCTTAATCTAACTAAACTAAGCTTTAGAGCAGTGACTTTAAGTTCTATGACGAACTTAAAGATCTTGATTTAAACACTAATGGCCTTACCGAAAAACGTTACTTATCTTTAAGCAACGTCTTAAGTTCTCTGTCTTCTTTCCGCAAGTGTCATTACGTGTTAGCCAAAAGTTGACAAAATATGTTAAGCATTGCTTAAAGTTAAGTAACGTTTTTCGGTAAGGCTGTATGTTGGTATACGAGTATCAGTCAACTGCTTAGGACACTTTGTTCGTGAATTTTGTTTTCCATGTGATAATAACGTCATTGGTCATGACTCTGTCCTGACAGGACAGTCCTGTCATTTAGTTTTCAACTACATATAACCTTATTTTTATAGTACTAACTTTGTACACAGTTATACAATAAATATTTTCTGATTTCTGATTTCTCGGCGACGTTGATTTCAATGACGAATTGGTTTAGTAGCGTAAGCTACTAAACCAATTCAAATCTGTCAAATGCATTGGCTCCATTGGTTCCACCTTCATGGCATTTTCCCCTGTACTTTCCTATGTAGGTTAGGTGATAATATTTGGGTAGATTTAATTACATCTTAAGTTTAGTGTCTGTGTGGTATTATCGAGCATGTATTCTAAATAACCACTCGCCACCACTTGACTGAAGTCCGATGGCGAAATTAATTTTGAAATTAAATTTATCAGGCCCGGCATTGTACGCCGGACGACAGTGTACCGTAATAGTATGTATGGCATAGAGATACTATTATATATACTACATGTACGACCAGTAAATGCGATTGAAGCGCTGCGTCTAAAATACTCAGTGGTAACGTAGATTGGCATTTTCATTGTAGCGCCTAGATAAAAAAGTATAGCAAAACTTTTGTGTCCTTTGCTCTTGTCTTTGTTACAGTACATATTTATGCTAAGTATTAATTATTATTTATATGTAAAAAACCAAGTACTGGAAGTAATGTTTTATTTCCAGAAGTTGTACGTCTTGATAACTTTGTCCGCAATCACATAAGTAGGTAAATCCCTCGGTTTCCTTGAAGATGTCATTAAATTGTAGCTAGTTCACCGATGCAAGCAGGGTCCGTACCACAATCGTTCAAGTCGTCTTATTTCAATATTACTTTAGCTTTTGTCTCGATCTTTCTACAGGTGAGAGAGCAAGACAAGGTCAAAGTAAAATTGAAATAAGATAGCTATTACGATTGTGGTAACCCTCTTGATCTACATTGATCGATCGTATACTTAAACGACAAAATTTCCACAATTACACGTTTATTTTGGTCAAAGCAACAGTGTGCACAGCTATTGTTAATACATTTTAATAGTGTTCTTATGAAGCTCAAGAGAGAATATTTATCAAAAGTAATTTCAATAATAATTATTTTATCTAAAATAATAGTTTAAAACACAAAAAAAAACACGCTTAATCTTATCAAATTATTGTATTGTCATCGGTCCTCGACAAGTCTACAAAGTTTGAATGAAATCTGACCGTTTAAAATTGGTCAAAATCAATTCCAAAGGAGTCGGTTACAAACAAACATGCATACAAGTGAAGCTAATAGCGTGTTAAAAATGGTGCCGCGTGCGAGCGAGACACCACCGCCTTTGACTTAAGGCTCTGCAGAACCGCCCCGCCCGTGCTCTTTGCCCTTCCCCACGGGTTTGAAGTCCTACATATATGTTGAGCACCGTTGGCTTGCGCCAACTCTCGGACGCCAAGGAGGCGTCACGCCTTTACTGTAACAACAATGCAATGTATCCCATACCCGTTATTATTTACGCTTGTTTTTTTTAGGGTTCCGTACCTCAAAAGAAAAAAAACGGAACCCTTATAGGATCACTTTGTTGTCTGTCTGTCCGTCTGTCCGTCCGTCCGAGTGTCAAGACCTTTATCTAGGGAATGCGTGAAGGTATCGTGTTGAAATTAAAACCATATACGCAGATCCATAGTCTCTTGCTGCAGAAAGAAAACTAAAATTCCTCAGTTTTCGTAAAAAAAAGTTACAGCCGAATATTTCGTAAAAATACACATTTCGACACTCACAAGGGAATCAAAACCTATGGGGTAAGTACTTCCCGTTGACCTAGAACTATGAAATTTGGCAAGAAGCATTGTGTTATAGTAGGTACACATATAGGAAAAAATACGAGAACCGGACATTTTAAATTTAATCACAAAAAATAGTGTCTTTATCCAAGGAATGAGGGTCCATATTTTAAAGTGTGGGGTAACATATGAAAGTGCTTAATTAGCATAAGTTAAAACAGGTTTTTAAATATTTTTACGATGTTAGTATATTTTTCGGTATAAGAAGGAAAATATAAAAAATATAAGATTTCCCCTTTTTATCTACTAGTTTGTATGGAACCTTCGGTGGGCGAGTCTGACTCGCAATTGTCCGGTTTTATTTTTTAAATAAGTATTCTTCATAATTTAATTGTGATATTGCATGCTCTGTAATTATTGTGATAATATAAGAATAAACCCAATAAGAATCGCAATATGAGATTGCCCTAAGATAATATTAAGTAACTAATTATTTCAGCTACAGTTCAACAGATAGAGAAAAAGAAAATCGATTATTATATATAGGTATATATATTTTATAATAAAAGCAAGAAAGGGACAAGACAGACTACAGTCTACGGTAGTAACAGTACTAAGTATTGTCTTGTTAGTACGTTGTCTTGGTTGTAAAAAAGTTTGCGCTCGCGAGGTCCACTGTTCATATTCGTTATTCTTATTCAGAATTCAATATCGAATATATCAGCCAAATATAAAGTAAAGTGGCGGGAAAACGCTGGATTCAAGGCGCTTCTAATCGGTCTTTTTGGAAATCCATGGGGGAGGCCCATGGCCAGCGGTGGGCTTTTTGTGGCAGAGATAATGATGATGATAAAATAAAAAAGTTTGCGTTAAAAATAGATTTGTAAGTACGATCCACGTGAGGTGTACCAAGATAACAACGAGCGCGCGTGTGACGTGTGTGTGCTTATGAAAAACGGCTTGTGGCAGCCGACGCGTCTACCGCACAGTGAAAGCGGACACAAACAAACGGCCCTGTGGCTATCATGACCCAAGTATATCGACCGGGCCCGGTTCTTCAGGGCTACAAGCGTGCTCACTTGTCTCTTGTCTCCTCAACATCTAATTGAGCGGGTCAAAACCACGTGTTGGCGACGAATTCTGGATTGTTAGAACAGAGAAACTGATCTGATTAAGGACAAAAAAGATTTCAATTTTTCTGTACAAAATAACTTCGATATTTGTTTACCAGGCGTCCTGCGACAGCTTGATGTTTTTGACCGACTTCAAAAGAAACAAATCGACTGTATTTTTATGTGGTATTCGTATGTTATGTGGTAACTACCAACGTTGTTACCACATAAAATATTTTTTTTACTTCAGTAGCTCAAACATGTAGGTTTCGCTGCCTGAAATCAGTGAGCAAAATGCGATTTTGCTCACTGAGTGAGACAAAGTAACTTTTTAATTATTTTTTTCAGAAAGCCGTGAATATCTTATTCAGCCTTGGGTTAATCATACAATTCGAAACATTCACACTCTATCTCTTTCCCGCCATTAGAAAGAGAGAGACGAAGACCAGCCCTTTCGAAGTTCCGATTTTGAATTCGACCTCAAAGACAAACACGTTCGGAATTTCGTACTAATTAAAGAAATTTTGCAAAAAGATAATTATATCTTATAATGTAATTTATAGATTTTTTTACTTATTGTTGTATTTAAACGAAAGTAAGTATGTATTTACTACAAATAAAACTGATATTTAACCTGTAAATATTTATAATCTCCTAAAGTGTTCTCGCTGCTGAAGTGAAAAGTTATGTGTGTTACACGAGAGCAAATTTTTTTGCATCTCGTGCCTTTGAATCGCTCGCCACGCTCAGGATCAAATCAGCACTCGCAGCAAAAAACTACTTTGCTCTCTTGTTGCACAAATAACCATTTTATTAATTAGATTGGTCCCATAGATATATTATGAAAATCAGTAGGTTTTCAAATCAAAATTTCTATTTTAAAGTTGTTTTTTAGTTTCTTAAACTATAATTATTTATCCTATGACAATATTGGCAATGCGACTGTTGCTAGGCTAAAAGCAATCTTCAGTTTGATATAATGCTATAATTACATAGATATACTACCTGCCGTCTCGACCGGACACTTCAGTATATACTTTGCCATGCACCAGAAGAGATAAAAGATAAAGAGACTTATACTTACTTATTATTAGTAACTTTGGTTACTTGAAAGTCACATAACTTTGTTTGACGGGCAAGTGCCTTTATTAACTACAACAAAACAATATACAGACTCAACTAACTAAATTACTACACAGAAAGCATATATATTAAGCATATTTACAAGTCATATAAAATTAGAGACATTGATGAAACACGACATTTTGGAATGTAATGTAGCTTACAAAATGTGTGGATTTGGACAAGACGAGCGCGTACGTGCTTTCCGTCGCGTAAGTCTATGCTGTACTGTAATGTAGTTATTTTACCGTCACGGATGTATTATCTTAAATTAAATACTAATTAATGCACTCATCCTCTCTCACATTCATAATATGCACTTACGCACACTCGGGAACACAAACCCCAACACACATGCACCCCCCCCCCCCAAACCCCCACATACACACACAAACACCAAACACACTCCTACACCAACATGAGAGGCAAATTACACTAACAAGTCTGTTTAGTTTTTTTTTACATAAGCACGTAGAACTTCTACGTTTGTATGTGCATTAAACGAGTTTCGAACGCGCTGCACACGCGCATTTGTATCGCGTGTTACGCACTTTCGAATCTATAAAAACGCAAAAATAGCATCTACAGCGTAGAAAACGCGCGTTACGGAAACGCGCGTCGTCTGCGCGTTTAAAATACGCCTGTGGGCACACAGGGGCCTTATGTTTTCAACTATTGTTTAAAGTTGTAATATAATTTTAAATTAATCATTTTGTACAGCGTTGTGTCGAGTTTATTGATTGCTTGTTATTGAAGGGAGATGGTGTCAAAACACAGCTCTCCCTTCAATAACAAGAAATTCATTCACGGTCGTGGTCAGATATAAATTCTACTCGCGGTCAAAACAACATTTATATGATTCACCTCAAGGCTGCCATGTGTCTCCTCGAAAATTCACTGTGACCCAAAAAAGTTAATAGGCCCTTAACAATGTAAGTGCTACAAAGTTACAAACAATGTATTGTACTTTTATCATACTACGGAAAAAAAATATTCATAATGTACTATATACCTACGAATGCTTATAAATAACAACACGTACAAAAAACACGTACTTGGGCGTCACAAACTTTATTATTATATTAAAAGAAAAACAAAATACCCTACTGCATAAAAGCGATTTCCGTAGTATGATCTTCATGTCTAGAAGAAGAATGTACGTTTTCGCGAAAAGAATTGACGAAAAAGTGCATTTTTAGGGTTCCGTACCTCAAAAGGAAAAAACGGAACCCTTATAGAATCATTTTGTTGTCCGTCTGTCCGTCTGTCTGTCTGTCTGTCCGTCTGTCCGGGTGGCAAGACCTTTATCTCGGGAACGCGTAAAGGTATCGAGTTGAAATTAAAACCATATACGCAGATCCATAGTAGGTATCTTGCTGCAAAAAGAAAAATAAAATTCCTCAGTTTTCGTAAAAAAAAGTAACAGCCGAATATTTCGTAAAAATGCACATTTCGACACTCACAAGGGAATCAAAACCTATGGGATGCTTCCCGTTGACCTAGAACTATGAAATTTGGCAAGAAGCATTGTGTTATAGTACACATATACATATAGGAAATAATCCGAAAACTGGACATTTTTAATTTGATCACAAAAAATAGGGTCTTTATGCAAGGAAGGAGGGTCCAAATTTTAAATGGCTTTAACCGTATCATGTAGGGTATCATATGAAAGAGCTTAATTAGCACAAGCTAAAACAGGTTTTCAAATATTTTTACGATGTATATTTTTCAGTTTATGAAGGAATATATAAAAAAATATGATTTCCCCCTTTTATCTACTAGTTTGCACGGAACCCGCGGTGGGCGAGTCTGACTCGCACTTGTCCGGTTTGTTTAGTATTGCGAGAATTGTATTCTTATTATTACCAAAAATCCTTATTCGGCTGACGGAACAAAACAAATCTAACGGCAAGCACTTCGTACATCAAAAATCGGTCAAACAGTTTAGGCAATACAGAAAAATATACATTCCCACATATATAATATTATACAACCATACAGACACCAAAATCCTCTTCTTGCTCAGTCGGGTAAAAAAAATTGCTCCTACTTCACTACTCGCTACCCCACACCCCGGACCGCGTAGCCACCAAAGGAACCGTCTTTGTATAACGGTAGAACCGCACGGAAGTACCCATTGCAGCACGCATCACCACTGAAGTCCAGTGGCGAAATTTTGGAACTATTTTTGACAGGCCCGCCATTGCCCGCCAGAACACAGAATACCTTAATAGTTTGTAAGCCGGAATGCGATTGAAGCTCTGCATCTATAGGACTTGTATTCTACCACTGAGTGGTGTAATTTGTAGAAATAGGGCGGCGGGCCAGCGGACCTGTCCGGTACCTGATAACAAGTGATAGCGCTGGAAAGTGATTTAGATATTGTGCACGTTGGTCGCTGGTAACTTGTATCGACTATCTGATGTAGCTATCGCGAACTGGCGTCCGATGGCTTAATTTAATTAACTTAACAGCAATTAAATTCTATTTACACCGCAATTGTATCTTTATTTGTTTAGCACAATGGTTACCTATGCTGCAATTTTTTTGGGTAAGGAAAACGAATTCGCTATTTTACACGACGGTCCAAAAACGAGGGCATAAATAAAAGTTGCACTTTTTCATAACCTCTAACGATTTGACTAAATTACGATATACGAATTACGATTTTACCAAAATTAATTATCCTAAAGAATAATTGATAAAATACTATTTACATCCGTTTTACGCATTCATTCCCGTAAAAACGTAGAATCAAGTGTAGCTGAAGCACGATACGCAACACGCTACGAAAACGTCCTTTGCAGTCGGGTATTTTATCTTTAATTGATACTTATTTATCCATACCTGCGTTGATCCCTTGATCCAACCACAATCACAGTCTAAATAACTTTCCTATATAAGGAGCAGTGGAGGCCTTGAACGAAATACTTATATATCGTAGATGCTTTATTCACATCTACCAAAGTTTGCCTTAACATTAGCTGTGAAAAAATCTCTTCGAAATGAGGTACCATCGCCCATCCCTAACCTGGTCACAACTATCAGCCAGGAGTTGCTCTACACACATCGGAATCCAATGGACGTCGTGTACGCGCTATATAATTAGTCTGGCCATAAATACTGTTACAGTTAAAAATAAGAAATATATTACATTTGAATTTGGAATCTGTGATTTTTATACGATTGTTCATTGTGTTTTCTAATTTTGGCGCCAATACATTGTACAATATTTTGCGATATTAAAATGGAGTGGGGTGATAAAGAGAACCGAATCGCTGTGATTGCATTACACAAAGTTGGTATGGAGCCAAATGCAATTTTTAAAACTCTCCATACGCTTGGTATTAGTCAAATGTTTGTGTACCGGGCTATTAATAGGTACAATGAGACCTCCTCTGTTTGTGACAGAAAAAGATCTGGCCGTCCACGTAGTGTTCGTACGAAAAAGGTGGTCAAAGCAGTAAGGGAAAGAATTCGAAGAAATCCTGTCCGAAAGCAAAAGATTTTATCTCGGGAGATGAAGATAGCACCCAGAACCATGTCGCGTATTTTAAAAGATGACTTAGGACTTGCAGCCTATAAGAAACGGACTGGTCATTTTTTAACTGATAATTTAAAAAAGAATAGGGTGGTAAAATCGAAACAACTACTGAAGCGGTATGCAAAGGGAGGTGACAGAAAAATTTTGTTTACGGATGAGAAAATCTTTACAATTGAGCAACATTTTAACAAACAAAATGACCGTATTTATGCTCAAAGCTCTAAGGAAGCTTCCCAATTAGTCGACAGAGTGCAACGTGGGCATTATCCGACTTTAGTGATGGTTTGGTGGGGTGTTAGCTATGAAGGAGTGACTGAGCCATATTTTTGTGAAAAAAGTATCAAAACATCGGCACAAGTGTATCAAAATACCATTCTTGAGAAGGTAGTTAAGCCCCTTAACAACACCATGTTCAATAACCAAGTATGGTCCTTCCAACAAGACTCGGCGCCAGGTCATAAAGCTCGGTCCACGCAGTCTTGGTTGGAAGTGAACGTTTCGGACTTCATCAGAGCTGAAGACTGGCCGTCGTCTAGTCCTGATCTTAATCCGCTGGATTATGATTTATGGTCAGTTTTAGAGAGTATGGCTTGCTCTAAACGCCATGATAATTTGGAGTCCCTAAAACAATCCATACGATTGGCAGTGAAGAATTTTCCCATGGAAAGAGTGCGTGCTTCTATTGATAACTGGCCTCAACGTTTAAAGGACTGTATTGCAGCCAATGAAGATCACTTCGAATAAGCTTTTATATTTTAAATTGTTTTATATTTATGTATTAAACTAACACACTGTAAAAGTAATAAATATTATTTGAAATAAAAAAAATATTTTTTTTCTTCGTGACAATATTTATGGCAAGACTAGGTATACCATCCATGAAGCTCAGGGACTACGAGAGTACGAGTCGATTATAGTCATGAAGACCAAGGCAAAAATGATGCTGCACGAGAGTGGGACACTCTGATGCAATCAGTGGATTCGTGCGGCGTACGAGTACGTCGGCTGCGTCACCGAATACCATCAGAGAGCGCAATTTACAGATGGCCATTATAGATCGGAACGTGGCGGTGATGGAGGCCCTGCGCCTATAGTGGGCGCAGGGTCAGGCAAATTAATAAAAAAACAATTAGAATAAATTACTGAAATAAAAATAAAATAATCTTCCCGTAACGATAAGTAGTAAACAATAGTTTGTATTTATGACAAAGGTCACGGGCCCGGGGGGGCTATTCAGTTGATCAAAACCTATTCGTAACTGAACTTCATGCGAAGGATTTCCTGTCGGCCGTTCCAGTTCCTATCTTTTTTGATTTAGTAACGAGCGAAGGACGTGTCACGTTTCATCAAATGTGTCAAATGTAGTACATAAAAGTGACTGAATCAAAAAAAAATAAAATTAAAAAATATTTAAAATCAAGCTTTTATTTAAATGCTCTAAAACGAAGAAAATAAATTCTATATTGATATAAATAAAAGCTTGTCGCGAGAACACAAACATATTTTTTTTTCTTTCAAAAGAACAAACTAACTTTAATTCGAAGCAAATGATAAGAACGCGTCTAAGTCTTTTGTTGGAATTAAATATTACTTAGTAGATAGGTACGATGTTGTTTGAAATCTCGCGACAAGCTTTTATTTATATCAATAAAACATTTATTTTCTTCGTTTTAGAGCATTTAAATAAAAGCTTGTTTAAAAAATAAAAAAATAAAAATAAAATTTATTTACAAGACTAAAAAAAGAGTGCTTGTCAAGACTATTGAGACAGCCAGGGTCTCAAGATGGCCATCTTCCGACGCCATCTTGAGACCTTGGCTGTCATGTAGCACAAGAGTGCTTGTCAAGACTATTCAAACGAGTCCAAACTCGACGGTTTTATCTCGTTTAGTTTAGGAGTTCCGATAGCCACCTTCTGACGCCATCTTGAGACCCGCATCATGGTACAATATTATTGCATTGTCGCCGAAGTTACGTAATTAAACCAAATTTCAACCTAATCTAACGACAGGAAGTGGTTCTAATTTAACTCGCAAGATTTGTCCCATACTAACAGGGCAAGTAGAATAAAAGCTTTTAAAAATATGGCGGCCCATGGGAAACGGTTCACGTATGGTAAAGTTACGGAGCAGTCTTGATTAACTGATTTGCCCCCCTGGGGTCTGTGTAGCTAAAAATTTAATAATAATAACAAGTATCTATGTTAAAAGAAAAACAAAATACCCGACTGCAGAAAATGTTTTTGCAGTCAACTTATGATTTCATTACGCTTAATATGCTGTTAAGTGTACGTTTTTTTGTGAAAAAGTATACGTAAAATCGTTGTAAATGTTTATAAATGCGCATTCTTAACAATAATTCTAGTAAAACCATTTATTTATTACGAAAAAGTTCGTTGGAGATTACGATAAAATTCATTTTTTTTATTTCTGCGGGAAATGCGGGAATCTGCGGGAAATATTTCTTTGACACGCCCTAGAGCCTAAAAATACGACAAGCCGTTTAGGCTTGTCGTATTTTTATGTGAGTGGTGTCAATAGATTCGCCTTAGTCGTGAGAGTGGCACTGGGTACATCAAAATAAAAAAAAAACAAAATTAAGGATTTTTGACGGCAAAAAGTAATCTAAAAAAAAATGTTTTCAAAATACATCAAGTGTGGTATCAAAATAAAGAATGTTTAACGGTGATTACGAATACGCATACTTTCTCACAAGAAACTTACATTCAACAGCGCATCAAGCGTAACGAAATCGTAAGTTAGACTGCAAAAACAACTTTTCTGCAGTCGGGTGTTTTGTTTTTCTTTTAATATAGATACTTGTTTGAATTAATCTACTCCGAACGATCGAATCAAATGTGTATTTGCATATCTAATACGGCGATGGATAAAATATTAATTTTATTGTAATTATATGTTATTTATGGATTAGTTTTATTTTAAATTGTAATTTTATTTTAATAATAATTTTTCTTTGTCTTCAAAAAATACACCTTTTACCAACGATCTATTTGTACTCTTTTACCAATCTTTTAATATTAATTATTTGTGTTAGTATTTTATGAAAGATGAAAATCCAGTAAACTATAAGGTTTAATTTAAGTCTAAAACAAACTTTACGAATAAACTGTCCGAATAGAATAGACGAACAGAGTTGAATGCCGAACAGAAAAGATTTTAATTTAAATTCTATGTATCCGAGTTAAAGCCTAATTTCGATTGGAAAGTTTAGAGACATCTATTTTGTCGCTTCGAATTATTTAGAAAATCTAAATTATTTTAAACGTGTAAATGGCCTAAAGGATGCTGTTTATACCTCATTGAGTTCGAAAATTTTTGGGCGCCTAACGCAAAATCCTTATTAATCCATTAATGTCATTAATTCATTATCATATAATAGGTCATTAATGGAGCTGGAAAGTGAGCACTGCAACTTCCTGATGCCAGTTATTATCGAGTCTAGTTATCGAGTGAGTTGCTGGCAATGAAGCACGGAGAGTTTGACACAAACAGTATCATTTAAATGAAAAACACAATGACATGCAAAAACACGAAAACCAGCCTTCCGGATTCCGAGTTCGGGTGCGAAGTAGTCCAGGTATGCGTCGTGAATCGGCGCACTTTCCCACTCCGCTGGGGCTCCGAGCTCCAGCCCCCGTTATCAGCGACGGAGGCTAATCACTTTCGTTGCAACCCCGCAAGGAGGTCGGGCCGCAGCTATCGGCTATCGGGCAGTAAGTTGCGCGCAGTGGGAGCGCGCAGGCGTTCCGACGTGCGCCAGTTTGTCGGCCGCGCCGCCGCCGCGCCGCACTCCGCTAGCCGGGCATGGAGCCGTGCTGCGCCCTCCAACCGACCGAGGAACTAGCGGGCGACCAGGTACCTGTCCTCCACATACTCCCCGGTGACAAGTGACTACCCCACCGCACACTATTCCACCGAAACTATTCGCAAGTGATTTTTGCGCTTCTAACGGTGACCGACGGAATGTGTCAAACTGTTCTGTTCACTCCAGAGTTACAAGGCGATTTGGTTTGTACAATAATTTTTCATGTCCGAAACTAGTGGCTTTGATTTGTTTTTATTTTATTTAAAATTTGTTTATTAGCAAAATTATTTCTTACAATTACTTGCAATTATTTAACGATCAATCGTAAATAACGCAATTTTCTCTTTATCCTGTTTTTCAGTTTAAAATTTTCATTGTTGTTTGTTTTGATACCATTGTTTGGAAGAGGAAGAGTTTTTATGTTAGCATATAGAAGTTGCATTGCGTGTTTCGAGCAGCGCAGCTATTATATACCTATTCTAATCAGTAAGTGATCGTGATAAACAAATATCAATACATGCGCATACACATTTGATTAGTTAAATACGTAGATATAAAAATATAAGTTAAAATATTTTACCTTTGTTTGAGATTCGTTACATTAATAAATTTCAGCTATAAACATTTGCACTATATTAATTTCAAACAATATTATGACTAAAATTTATTTACAAACTGATTATAATAATAAAGAGTCACAATTGATGTTAACACTAATTTAATGCTTACGTACAAACATTAAATTAGTTTTCTTCATTTGGTTCACTAAATTAATAAAACTGAAATATTAAGTGCATCATAGATTTTATAAATATGTAAAATTCAATAATGTAATTATATATGTTTTATTAAGTATAACATTACAAATAACTAAAAAAAAAAAAAAAAAAAAAACAATTAGACGATAAAACCTAAGACGAGGTATCTCCCCGCCCAAACGTGCCCATTAGGCTGGCGGCATTACCACGGCATTATCATGTAATTATAATGGTTAGATAACAATGAAACACTTGCAATATAAAGCCCCCCGTGACTTTGGCGAAGTTTCGAGTAAAAGACATCAACGTCGTCGGCCGACGGAACAGTAACCTTCCGACTCCGTCGTCCCGAAAGCAGGTTATTTAGTAATTTTTAGTTCTATATTAAATTTTATGACATAAAAGCTTAAATTTTAAAGCTAACTCATCAAATGTGAAATATTTTTGTCTGTCTGTTACTTTTTCGCTAGTAATTGATGTAACATTTGGAAAAGCGGCCTTTGGAAAACGAAAACTGGAAGACTAAAACTTTCCTACAAGAACTTAGGAATAAAATTGCGATTAAAGTTGCAAATGAAATTGCAGTGCGCAGTTAGTGATAATATAAATAATTATAATTACTTATAACAGTTTTATATGTACGTACCTACATATCTACTTCTACTTAATATTAATGAATAGTTCATAATAAATTGAATGTAGTAAGTATTAATAAGTACATTAATTTATTTTTCAATGGCATTATCTTATTTAATACTAATAAATACTCAATGTAACCAAACATTTCAAGCAAATTCTGAGTATTTAATTCATAAATTTGATGTTAAAATTTACAACAAAAAAAACTTCACTTTCTAATTACTTAACCAAACATTGATAATGTCAAGTCAAAAGAAAAGGCAGAAAGTTTAGAGACATCTATTTAAAGTTATTTTTTATTTAGAAATAGGCTTACGCTTGACTCACCTGGTATAAAAGCGCCGTGGTTGACGATGGAGGCTGTACATTGTCTGTCAGTCAATTAATCAGGGAATAACCTTATACAGGTATAGTAAAAGTGTAAAAAAACCTACAATAGACATAGACATATATTTTATTGTGACAAAAAACAACAAACATTAAATAAACGAAGATCAAATTAAATAAGCGAGGATATTGTCACAACTCGGCCCCAGCTCAGCCGGTGCAAGTTGCAAGCAACCAGCGCTGGTTTGGCAATATGCACTTATATTAAATATAAAATAATTCTTTATAAAATCTTACTAATTATTGACTATCGTGATAAAATACGGGAAATATGGACTAGGCTTTATTACTATGCACAGGCCTCATGGCTCCGTGGTAGTACGTCTGCCTTCTGAGCTGTAGGTTGTGAATTCGATTCCCACCCCAGGGCAAACGTTTCTGCTACGCATGAATATTGTTCTGTGTCTTGGTATCTATATGTAGGTATTTACAAAAAAAAAGTATATATGTTTTCTTAAACCATCTGGTGCAAGCTTTACTTAGTTTGGGGCTAGATGTTTTTTGTGAAAAAAGCCCTCCAAAATTTGTTATTATTTATTTTATCGTAGCGGCTTAGCAAAATAATTAAAATAAAGACATCAACGCCACAATGCCACATTAGTTCTTTAACTGAACAAGCTATAGATTCAAAGAAGTAAGCCGTGTAATACACGTATTCAAGGGTTGTCTACACCTGTGTAACAAATCATCCGGTTATATAAATATAATTTGTAAAAATACTTGTAATATAGCAAAACTGTTGAGTTTCCGGCAGCCTAGTCGGGAGACCGTCCGACTAGCGATCCGCAGCTCCTGGGTTCGAACCTCGTGGCGCGCACCTCTGTCTTTTCGAAATTATGTGCGTATTGTTGATTGCCGCCTATACGATATTTATGCGGGAGCATTAAATAAAAAGCCGGTCATTACAACATAATATATAACACCGCCAACTTCAAACGGCGAAGGAAAACATCGTAAGGAAACCTACAGAATCTGAGAGTTCTCAATGATCTTGAAAGATGTGTGAAGTCTGCCAACCCGCACTTGGCCAGCGTGGTAAACTATAGCCTTACCCTTCTCACAATGAGAAGATGGCCAGCGGCCAGCAGTGGGACAGTTTGTATAAGCAGGGCTGATATAAAAAAACTGTTGAAATTATCGGTTTAAATTATTCGGCGTTGACACCGAAATGTCGATAATTCCAACAGTAGGTATAATAATAACAACAACTATAATAACAAATTTCAGCTTTGACGCTAGAGGTCGTTGAAATTATACACGTGAAGCTCATAGTACGCAAGTCAGATTCAATAATAGGAAGTAGGTAGGTATACGTATTTATTTATTATTTATTACACATCTCTCATTAATTTTAATAGTAATAAATTTCATTTTATGGATACGAAATTAAATAAAGTTGTCAGTTCCTATTTTATCTCTAGGGTTTTAAGTATTATATTAATTTGAAAATCTACGTATATATTATTATTATAATTATGTCAGACACTTTGTGACTTTATCGATATCTGATATTTGAAAATGCTAAGCAAATTTCATCGTTACATATGTTTTTGATGTTATGGAGACCATCATCATCGTCATCATTTCAGCCATAAGAAGTTCACTGCTAGACTTAGGCCTCCCCCATACATTTCCAAAAAGATCGGTTGGAAGGCATCCATCTGCATATTGTACAAAACTCCAAATAAAGAGCCTTTAATCTTTAACTTTGTAGTTGGTAATGGACTTGACAACATTAACCAAGTACCTTGCTTGCCTCATCACTTAGCTGCAAGAAAATATAAATTTTAAATATAATTTTACTCAATTTTTTACTGACTTCTAAAAAGGAGGAGGTTCTCAATTCGACTTATTTTTGAAGTGAAAACTTATTTAGCGGCGTTGGGCATTTTTGGGATGGGTAAAAATGTTAAACTCGCGTCAGGTGTCACGTGTCCTGATCGAAAATTTGTAGGACGGATCAGAAACCTATTCTAACGTTCTGCATTTAAAGTTCATTATTGCATGTAAGTACAAGTTTTTGTACATACAATAATGAACAACCAATTTTTGTGTTTCCTGGAAAAGCTCCCAAGTTGGTCCCAAAATTATTTTATAAACATCGTGTTATTACTTTTTGAATAATCTCTAAAAATTAAAATATTTTTATTGTATTCCTTAGTAAATGCGTCAGATTATAGAATCGCAGAGTTCCACCTACACGTTTTTCTTTGCAAGAGTGTCTAATATGAAATCAACTGCACATTTTCTAATCTTCGAAGACGAGCATTTGACATTCAATGACAAATCGCATTCTTGACAAAAGAAAAAAAGAGCGAGTGGAGAGAGGTATCTTTAAAAAGTTTACAATCGTGAAGGAATTAGTAAGTTGCGTTTGATGTTGGTTTTTTAATAGAAAAAATATATTTTTTAGTTTACACTTCTGCCGGCACTCCTGGAGTGCAACCCGTTGTTTTTTTTTTGTTTCTGATTACTTCGCCAATTATGAATTGATTTTGATGATTTTTTTGTTTGATAGGTGGTGGTCCCATATCAAAATCGGTTCAGTACATTGATTTTTAAAACAAAATAACTGGAAAAGATATGTCATCCAAGTAAACGATATTGTGTATTTTGATGTCGGTTGTTTAAGCTTTTTAAACTATAATTATTACACTCGATCATTTTGTCAGTCATCATTTCCACATAATTAATTACTTGTGGATCGTTAAAGTTTATGTTAACATAAATCTCCGTAAGATCATTGCTAAATAATTTATACGAATCCCAGCTAACGAAGCAACCTGAATTTTACTGAAATAACGTGTTGGATACAAAATACAAATCACACGCATTGAAACTTGCAATTAATTGCCTCGAAAATGTGTATAAATTATATTATTTTATTTTTACAAGAAATAGATTTTACATTTGACCACTAACTCTCCTAATGTAATATGTAAATTATATTCCGTAAAATATTTGGCACAAACTTAGATCTAAGTAACAGATACTTACCAAGTTCATGTCTGTGCCGAGAGATGTTTTTATTGTTTTTAATATTGTATTGTATTTCTTTAGTATCAGTATTTGCAGAACTTATTAAATTCAAATTCTAAATGATATATTGTAGATGATGTATTATAGATCAGGCTTTCTGACATTCTTTTCAAAATAAGATGAATACTATCGTCAATGCGTTGTAGATTATAGTTTTTCGAGATTTTTTTAGAGATTAAAACACTTAATAAATCCATAATTAAGTTTAGCTCCGAATGTATGTTTAAAAAAAATATTGCAAACAAAACTCATCTAGTAGGTTCCTGTTTAAATATATGTTACGCGAAGGCTCCGTTTGATTCCGTGAAACAAATGACTTTCCTCTTTTGGGACACCAAGTGCGAGTGTATACTCGTGTCTTGGCGCACTCAAGGAGTTCACATGTGAATTTAACTGACTTCCGAAATATATCAACAAAATATTGATAAGTAGATTTTTAAGCTATTGCATAGCTTCTATCGCGGGCCTTGAGCGTGGAGACCGAATCCAGAAATTCCGTAACGAAAATAACCTAACGCAGTAACGCCGATACAACCAATGCCACCTAGAGGCGATTTGCAGAACTAAAAAGACAAGCGTGATATTTCAAAAAGTCATTAAAAGTTCTGCTATTCATCGATAGATGGCAAAACTAAAAAGTATCACCGCTGTGCCGGTCGGAGTGGGGGGTGTTAGGAATACTGCATAAATAAAATAAATAAATAATTATAATTTCATAAGTTGATAAAAAATGCTATGCAATAGCTTTACCGCGGCAGTCTCCGAGTGCCACACGTCTTTTTTATTTTTATTGATATAATTAAAATTCGATAATGATAACGAGAAAGAAAGTAAAAAAAAACGAGAATGAAAGTCATATACAAGATCTCGTGCTGAGGTGGCCGCTGGAGACAAACCCTTAAAATACTGTCTGCAATCAACATATGATGTCGTCTTATTTATCGTCAAAACTGTGATACCTTGGGTTTCAGGTGCTAGGAAATCTGTGCATGACCTGGGTCATGTATAGGAGAGAGACCGCGACTCAGATTCAGGCCATTCGATATTTATTTATTTATTTATTTACATTTATTATCAGCTTTTTAGCGGTCTCTATTATCTTAATAATAACATTTTTTTATCAGAATACAGGAAAATTTCTTATTAAATGAAAAGTATTTACTATTAATATGAAAAATAAAACTCGAAGGGTCCATTTCTTGCCTTGGAAGCTTATTATTGACTTTCTCGTCAAAACCTCGTGATGTACTTATCTAACAAAATGAGCTTATGATAACTGAATAAATGAACCCCAACGAACTTACCCTCCGGCAGGCAGATCTATCAGGCAGATCCAGTGCCAACTTTTCGGAACCAGTTTTTATCCAACCAGTTCTATCTACCCTTTACCAAATACCGATTTATTTATGTTACTGTTCGAATTATTTATTTTCCAAATTTGAAATAACAATAAAACCCAATTACTATGTAATTAAGAAGGAATGCCAAATTATACCTAAACTAAAATATTGTCGATTCGTTGCATACATAATTTTATTTACTTGTAATTTATGTTTGTTGTGAAGCCAAAACTACAGTTATGATGTTTTACTGTCTACAATACGTCCGCTAGTTTCGATTCGTCGAATTAGCATACTGACTCATT
Organism: Lycia hirtaria; assembly: GCA_947563715.1. NCBI lineage: Eukaryota > Metazoa > Arthropoda > Insecta > Lepidoptera > Geometridae > Lycia > Lycia hirtaria. Next base: position 11,025,082 of record OX387386.1, read on the forward strand.
GGTCTTCGAATCTCTTTTGATTTTTTATGTTTTATGAAAAGAAAACATCTTCATTAAATATATAATTTATATAACTTGTTTAATTATTTACTTAGACGAATATAGGTATACCTAACACGATGAAAATATGGAAATTTATATTATAAGTCTAAATACATTATATGGATATTTTTTTTTTTTCATTAGTTACCAAGATTTTACACCGCCAGGACAGAATTAGGTATTTTTTTAATATCAGCTAAAATATAAGTGTGGGATAAAATGTAGGTATAACTTGAAAAACTTTTCCATGATCGAGATTCGAGAATCAAGACTTCTATTCCCAATTTTGCCAATAGTTCTCTTTCTTTTTCACTCAGACTCAGAATCTATATATAAGCCAAATATTTCCGTGTAACTAGAATACAATTATTATAAAGGATCTATGCTTCACTATAATTTAAGTTTTTATGTTATGTTGCTGAAATGTATGTGGTTTTGCAGATTGTCCCTGGCGGCGGTCGCTGGGGAGCACCGCACGCCTCCAGCCTCCTTGACTCCTGGCTTCAGATGCAGGTCAGTGAATGAGCTTGTCGCAAAAATATAATAACTGATTTTCTCTACACAAAGTTTCAGGATCCACAAGTTCCTATATAGGTATAGCCATCCAAGATCTCAAACTGACACCCTATGACGTCATAACCATTTTGATTAAAAAATTTATGTATTTCATTCTTACTTCGTTTCGCATGTTGAAGTACAAAACTGTTACTGTCACTACATTGGTCACTACCTATACTTTCCTAAGCGAAATGAAAAAAGATTTTTCAAATTGACAGGGAGATGACGTCAGAGCAGGTCAGCGCGATATATCGGATGTCTAGTATACAGATGTGCGTAGACGTACAACTGTATACTTGTGTCATGGATCGGATCAAGTTATAAAGTTATCTTTATACAAAATTATTCACGAACTCTTATCTTTCGGCGATTTGGAGACCTCGCTTTGTTTGCTCAACTAGTTTGACGATTCGTATTATATTTATGTATACTTTATACGTGACCACGTTTAAACTCAAAAATCTGAACACTTAGAAAACAAACAGCGGGCTATGAGTATGTGTACCAAAATTGTCAAAAAAGATAATTTTTTTTATCCGCATAACATAGATAGAATTGAGAACCAAACCTTTTTATATTTTATACCGGTGAGTTAAGAGGATCATTGAGCCCGGAACTATCGCCAATACATCGCGTATTTTTCGAAACAATCGATTACAACTGCTTTCTACGTAAATATCATTCGACTAAGATATTTCTCTTGTATTTGATTAGAACCATAAATTGGAGTATAGACTTCTTTTTATTACTTTATTCTAATTTTTTAAACCTTTCATAATTTCAATCACATGAAAATGAAATAATCTTATTTGAATAATATTTAGGTTAGAAATCAGATTTTTATTTTTATATGAGAAAAATGTACGAATAATCATTTATTATTATGTTCCCTGGTATATCACAAATGAGTCATGACAAAAAGACTGCCAACTGCCAACCGAAGAAGCGCGTCGCTCTACTCTTAAAAAAAAAAAAAATATCTGCTAATAAATTAACAGAGAGAGACAGACTTATGTCTGTCTCTCTCACCAAATCTCCTGAGTGGATACGATCCTCACGAGACCTACCTGATTCACTTATTATCACAAGACAAAACAAAGCTCAATGTCTAAAATAGGTTCCTTGGCTGCTAAAAATACTTTTAGACAACTTGCCCTAAGTACATAAGGAAACACAATATGATACAGGTTACAGTTACAGCTGATTTTTCTTCGCTTTTCATGAATGGTCTCTTAGTAATAGTTATCCGCAATGGGTTCTGTGTAGATAAATATACGCCAAATGATTCTCTTAAGATACTCGTACCTCTGGGGTACTATTCGGCGTATGTCTGAGAAGCTAATTTGTATGCCGCAGACGAAGATAACAGTGTATCGTAAAGGCACATGCGTGTATATCTGTTTATGTATGTAGATCTATCACAACAAATAAAATGTGTGTGCCACTTCTCTATGCGTCACCGTACAACACCGTTCATTTAGAATTCCTTGCCCTGTGCATAATAATCAACCACTCTGACCACGAGGTCTAACTGATTGAAAATTCGATGCTTCTGAATTGGTTAGAATTTAAGCTACATTTTTAATGTCATTTATCTAAAACTTTGTACTGACTGTTATGTGTTCAGTAGTATGTAGGTCCCGGTTGTTCAGCAATCGTCAAGCCAAAGTCAGAGGCCTTTCGGCGGATTAATAACTCTGACAATAGGGCTGGCCACTCAGTCTATACGAACTTACTTAGTAGTATGTAGATGTTTTTATTGTGTAATTGTTCAAAATAACTGATATTCTTATTCGTTATTGCTACTAAGTGTAAATAACAGGTCCCATATTATTGTGGTATAAACTTATAAATTATATGAATTTGGTTCATATAATTTGTTTATACCAGCTTGAATCACTGAATGTCTGCAACTTGTATTTTTCGAAAATCAAATACAATATTGGTTTTATATCATTCAAGACGCATATTATTACCGCATGACTAATATTTTCGGATTTTCCACTGACATTTGACTGGTAAAAATAGATTAGTTATATTTCTAGACATTTTGCCAAACAAACGAGTTTTCAATTTTTGGATTAACGCAGTGGAATGTGAAGTTACATAAAAAAGTCTAATCAATAAAAAGCTTTTTAGATACAAGCTTTTATTAATGCAATAAAAAGTATTCATGTCGTGCTGACGATTAAATAAAACCGGCCAAGAGCGAGTTGGACACGCGCACGAAGGGTTCCGTACCATTATCTATAAAAACGGCAAAAAATCACGTTTGTTGTATGGGGAAGCCCAATAATGGCCTACACCATACTCCAAGCCAATTTGAACCACTCCGCTAGAGCTCAAGACCTCTTGGTCCAGAGCATGGTGGAGTGGTTGATACCGGTGGCTATTGTGGCGGAGCCATATCTCATCCCGACTCGGGACAACTGGACAGGCGAGAATGACGGCACTGTCGTCATTGTCACTCAAACGGCGACTGGTTTCCCACCCATAGAGAGAGTGCTGAGAGGTCGGGGTTGCGTGGCTGTTGTGGCGGAGGGTGTCGCCTATATAGGCACTTACTTTTCCCCCAACAGAAGCCTCGCAGACTTCGAGGCATGGTTCTCCGAGCTGAGCTCGCTGGTGCGGCAATGTCACCCCCACCAGATCCTGATCGCTGCCGACTTTAATGCCAAATTAATTTAATTATGTAATAATTAAATTAAAATAATATTATTATTGAAGGGGGCTCCCCTTTTATTAACTAATTTAAAACTTTATTTTAGTTAAATTATTTATTTTTAAAGAGAATAATATAACTCGATACTCAGTGAATATTTCAAGCGTCTACCTGTTGCCGTTATCAATATCGAGCAAAAACGAGCAAAAAAAATTACGTTTGTTGTATGGGAGCCCCCTTAAATATTTATTTTATATTTGTTTTTAGTGTTAGTTGTGATAGCGGCAACAGAAATCATCTGTGAAAATTTCAACTGTCTAACTATCACGGTTTATGAGATATAGCCTGGTGACAGACGGACGGACGGACGGACGGACAGACAGCGGAGTCTCAGTAATAGGGTCCCGGTTTTACCCTTCGGCTACGGAACCCTAAAAAATAGGACGGTATCATTAAGGAGTTCCTATTTCTATAACTTGGTTCCTTTATCAAAATTTCATGTATCTATATATTTATTTAATTTTGATAACTAATCAATCAAATTAATCTTAATTAGACGCATCATCTATTACGAAGTTCCAGTACTAAATTTGTGGTTTCATCATCAGACTAACTCCAATGATACCATTATCTCAGCCACAAGAGGTCACTGCTGGATATAGGCCACCCCTTGGATTTCCAAAAAGGCCTGATGGAAGCAGCTTCCTGATGCCATATTATTGAATTTACAAAACGTACTTATATCAAATCTACGTGATCGAAGCAATAAAAGTTGCATTACTATAATTTGCAAAATTTTGACTTTGTCGCCCACTCTTACAGTAAATCGTTGCCTCATTGCTTGTTTGCCTTATCTACCATTGGTAAAACTTCACAGGAGAAGCTATAGCACAGCAAAGCTATATTTGTTTTTTAAAAGCTTTTATTCTACTTGCCCTGTTAGTATGGGACAAATCTTGCGAGTTAAATTAGAACCACTTCCTGTCGCTAGATTAGGTTGAAATTTGGTTTACTTACGTAACTTCGGTGACAATGCAATAATATGGTACCATAAAGCTGGTCTCAAGATGGCGTCGGAAAGTGGCTATCGGAACTCCTAAACTAAACGAGATAAACCGTCGAGTTTGGACTCGTTTGAATAGTCTTGACAAGCACTCTTGTGATTCATGACAGCCAGGGTCTCAAGATGGCGTCGGAAGGTGGCCATAGGAACTCCTAAACTAAACAAAATAAAACCGTCGAGTTTGGACTCGTTTGAATAGTCTTGACAAGCACTCTTTTTTTAGTCTAGTAATTAAATATTTTTTTTTAAACAAGCTTTAAATGCTCTAAAACTAAGAAAATAAATTTTACATATTAATAAAATCTTGTTTTAATTATTATTTTTGATTAATATTTTATTTATACATACGTATATATAACTCATTTATAAAAAAAAGACTTTCAAGTTTTTCCAAATATAGCTTTAAAAAAAATAGAGCAAAAATATTTTCTCCTGTGAAATTTTACTAATGGTAGATAGGGCAAACAAGTACCTACTGAGGCAACGAAATGCATCGTGAACCTAAATCTTTTATTAAGGTTGTTATAATTAATTGGTATATTTACAGAGTAATATTAGTAGGAAAGTATTTAATATTAGAATAACTTTTATGATTGTATTGATTGAACAGCATAGAAATAATCCGAGTTAGCTGAATTACACATACTAGTCTTAGATGTCCAAACTAGGTTGACACATGCGGAATAAGACAGAGAATTTCAGACTGCTCAAAGTTGAGTTTCCGTTATGGTCTTTAAGTGTCTTTAAATCGCATTTTAATTGGTTGTCAAACGCACATCAGGTGAGTTGGCGGTCACTCACAAAGCCATGTATAAAATAAAAGAAAATTAAGATATTGATATCAAATCTGTTGAACTAACCCAAAAGAGAAGAAGTGTGTGCAATAAACGCTGTATAAAATTAGCTACATATATTTACGGATTTTCATTTTTAAAGTTAATTACCGATATCAATTTCACGTATATCTAGCCAGTGTTCCGACTGAATAGACCGAAAATCGTATGAAAGCCCAAATAAAGGGGCGTTTACACCAATTTACACGGTACATAACTTGTGGAGAGACCATTGTCGGGGAGCACCCACCGTATCGACTATGGGAATCGGTAATACGCGCTCTAACCTCTTACTGAACTTCCATCAAATCAATCTGCAGGGGTATGCACAACGGGTATATTAACCCAAAAGGATATCAATATACTTGTCATGAAAAATAATTGCAGATATTTTTTATACAAAACAGACATGTAAGTACCTACAATGTTTACGTTAGTACACAAACTTACCTGATGGTAAGCGATGGTGTGACCAAATGTGATGGTACGTCGATTAAGAAGAAATCTATTAAATAATTAGTAAACTGATTTGTTTAGGCTTAAAATTTCAAGAAACAGAGAGTTGCAGGTTATTCGGCAGTACACAAGAATGAGGACCAAAATCGTTAAATACCATTTTTTGGTATTTCTATGAAAAATAGAATAATTGGTAGTGAGCCATTTTCTGCTTGTCCTGTAGTGAGATGGAGACTGTAGAATAAGGTCGTGAAGTTTTTACTCACAAATGCCGAAATGAATCCAATAGAACGTAGCAAAACATTGCTACGCAAAAGATCAGAAAGAAAGATAAAAGAAGGATATATTTTGCTCCCGTTGATTTTGATGAATACTTTACGAGACAATGAGTTAGACAATGCTTAGAGTACACTTAATAATTACTTAGTTATCAATACTGTTTTATATAGTTATAATTAATAAGTAATTACTTGTAGACTCTCCCCACCAGATTCAAAAATGGTCATGCACCATTAAAGGCACTCTTAAACCATATTCATATCTATGCAGTTATGATCAATGACCTCTACACTCCTATGAGACCACAGTTAATAGAGGGTGCTTTGCTGATTTACACACAGAAATAATAACATCGTCCATCGGATTCTGCCCAAAAACCTGACGACCTTAGCACCCTCCCCATAGACCCATTTGTTATTTTATTTGACATTGCCACCCATTTTTTATTTCATTTGCCATTGTCACCCATTTGTTATTTCATTTGCCATTGCCACCCATTTGTTATTTCATTTGCCATTGCCACCCATTTGTTATTTCATGCCCAAAACCGGTACTCAAAGATTTTGGTTCCCATTCTTGATGCTCTCTGAGAACTCTCTGCTGACATCTCTGTTTCCTGCAAACTGCAATCTTGGAATTTTAGGACTTGAGTGATTAGATATCTCCTAAATCGACGTGCTCCATCCTCAGCCACAGAATCGCTTACCATAGGCGTTAGTGGTTAGATGTAGATCTATTTATTATAAAAATCGTCTATTTAATATCTAGAAAACACACCGCATAAAGGAAATATAAACCGTTATCAATGATTAGATTCATAACCGCGTGGGCGATGTATTTTTTGTTCTTAATTGTTGTTTGTAATACTTACGATGTGCAATGGAAAGCTAGTTTTTATATCAGTTCGTAACTAACGTTTGCTAAACGCTCTGTGTTGTTTTTATTCAACTGTGAACGTTTTTAGTACTGATTGATAACAGCAATGCTTCCTTCTAGATATGGATAGCATAGAAGCCAAGTGATATTTGTGGCCAACATTGAGTTATGTGCATGTACTAAATCTTCTTTAAATATTACCTAGTACACGAAAAAGCGTCACCGTTTCATGGTGGATATTCCAAAAACCCGAACGAAACGCTTTAGTTCCACTTTCATCGTGCGGACTGCTAGAATATGGAATACGCTTCCTGAGTGGGTCTTTCCCGATAGATATAATCTGGGTATCTTTAAATCGCGAGCGAATTGGTTTCTTCTAGGTAAGCGCGCTCCATCGTAAACCGCAACGTCGCTTAACATCAGGCGAGTTGGCGGTCAAGCGCAAACCTATTTCTACATGAAAAAAAAAACAAGTAATTTAGTTCATCATAACAGAACATTGCCAGCAGTTCCTGTGTCTGTTCGACAAATATATCCACTGAAGTGTGCGAAGGAAGTCACAAGTTTTGTCAATAATGGACTGGGTCCGCTCATGCATACCCTCATACATGGATCCTAACTGCGATAACACTTATAGAGCACTCGTTGTGGCCCGCGTTTTCAACTACAATTTCATATTTTTCTTCGAGATTTTCTGATTCCTCTAGTAAGTTTTTTTTATCACGATATGATAAAAATATCAGATGAGTCAAATCAAGCTGCTCGTTTGATTCCTCTTAAGTTTTTTAATCATAATATTATGATGTTCGTGGAACATCGTAAGAGAAAATTTGAGAATATGATGAATCACGACTGGGGGTCGTGAATATTGGAGATGCAACGCTAGGAGGAGAGGAGGGGATGATAAAAAACTTAACAGAAGAATCAGACCAGTGATTCTGTTTTGAAGAAATACTGTTTTCTTATTGAAATTAACAACGCGTATATTTTTCATATATCACCTGAGACGCTGCAAAGTGTTCGAAACGTCAGGTTTTAAAATTTTGTAAAGTATGCGCAATAAATCTGTATAAAGTTGCTTAATTTCTATGAATAATAATCGCGAGAACATAAAACAGTAACAGTATACATATTACATGAGACTTAGTAGGTAAGATGAGATGTGGTTTACTTCTGATGTAAATTGAATATAGCTAAACACAAGATGTTCGCGAACATACCAAGTGGATACCCGGCTTTATAATATAGAATAAAGATAACTTTTTTAACTTTTTCTGTTGTACGTTGGGGATGCAAACGAGTTATGTGGGATTCTAACACCCACTAACACCCTCCCCCTTCCCCCTTCCCCCCTTCCCCGAGTCCTCAGCTCTGTGGTGGGAGTTCCTTCTCAGCCTGCTAGGCCTACGACCGCTTGGGCCACTCTACGCGTCCACCTCGGGCCCGTTTGGGTAGTAGGTCAGGGTTCCACTACGGACCAGCCCAGAAGTCCACTTTTAGTAGGCTCTTACTAGAGGCAGGGGATACCAAGACCGTATTCTAGTTCCCTGGCACCAGGGCTGGATAACATTATACCTATGATTCGTAAATCTTTACATTCCTAAAGTCTACTAATGTTCGTAACGCAGTAAAACTGCTGTCTGTACTGCATTTAGTGCCTATTACATGACAGCAAATATGTTAATACCATACTTGATGTGTAAAATAACATCAAACGCACCATTAGAGCCGCACGCACTGTGACACCGACCATTGTTCTGTTTCCTTTTTTCATTAACTCGAGATTTAGAAGAGTAGGTGGTCGTACATGGACACAGTGATGTCTACCGTATAGATTAGCGCTTAATTTTTTTTCTTCTAGTCTATAAAACCTATCAGTCTATAAAACTCAGTCATCGGATCTGTCATTATACACTTAACAGTGTCTTTTGCAAGCCTAACTTAAGATAGGTATAACTTTTATTACATGCTTGGTATAACTTCCCATGTTCTCGCCTTCTCTTATTAGCATTAAAGTGAAAATGTATGTAGGTAGATACGTGTCTTATTCCACATCTAAATCAGCTATTTTTCTGTGAAAAAGTAATTTGCAGAAATTAGTACCTTCTCTGATTTCTATAATCCTTTATTATTACAAAAAAGGAATCTCTGAGGTGGTCCAATAAAAAATCTAAATTCAAATCTAATACAATTTAAGCTTAACAATGTTCAATTTGACAACAATTTGAAGTTAGTCAGTTTTTTTATAACTGATCGTTTCGAGTAGTATCAAAAATGCGAATCCTACAAGCAACCGGAAATAGAAAAAAAAACAAATCATAAAATCTAATCACAATTTGTAGTAAAGCTAAATTGACGTCTAAATTACCAAAATGACCTTTCAATACTGGCTTGAACCGTGAAACATCACAAATGGCCAGTCCACCCTTACCTTTAACAACATTACACACTTCGGTGGCTTTACTCAGTTGCGTAAGCGCACGTAAATGAGATTCATATGAGGGGTAGGGGGGCACGAAGTGCTCGCGGGGAGGGAGGGAGGGTATAGTGACAGGATTCACGGTCCAGCTGAGGAGCACAATGCTCGTGCTCAATACGTGATCGATTATGCCATTATATTGGTATGTATCTGAAGTACTGTTGTCTAAACTGTGGCTCTAGTTTTTTTGTACGTTCTTCATTGTATATGAGTTATAGTGATATTAGTGGCATCGTCGTGACCATCGTGAATTAGGGATGAATTAAAACTGAAAATATGTAGTCCGAAATACGCTCCGTAGCACTGACTTTCATTTTTTTTTCACGAATATCATGACCAAGTGTGTGTATTTTTGGGGTTCCGTAGTAAACTAGGAACCCTAATAGTTTCGCTAATGTCTCCGTCTGTCTGTCTGTTCGTTCGCAGCTTTGCTTTAAAACTATAAATACTATTTTTCGGGGTAGCTCCCTTACACGTAAAGTGGGGATGAATTATTTTTTCTCGTCTATCCCATCATGTTGGATAGGTAATCAAACAAGATTGGGGATTGGGACATTTTTCTTCAATTAGATTTTTTGACGGAAAGACGACAGGATTCCGTTTTTTCCCTTTGATATACCTAAGGCATCCTTAAAATGAGTGTAAACTTGTCATTTGATTTTTGTCATTTCGGTTCCCCTCATTAGAACCTCGTCATCGTACGTAAGTAACGTATGTAGTGAAAAGTGCTGACGATTTTATCTTATCTTTTCTTATCTTATGCGGTGTCCGATTGTCGGGTACATTTCGAGTTATTGGGCGCTTTTGTGCGTACAAAAGTGCTGATTACAGCTAAACAAATTAACCCTACCTCATAACTGCCATCAGGAAGTTTCTCTCTCAACTTTCCGACTCCGAGACTTAGGCCAGCTCTATGTTATCAAGTCATTGCTTCAAAGCTTCAATTCTCAAAATGATCGGTCCATTGGGAAGATGACGAGGTTAAAGCGCACAGCTATCTCTCTCGCGCGTCACATTTTTAAGCATTTAAAATCATTGATTAGGAAATATTAGAAAAGTGAAATATAAGATTTATTTATTTACCTAGATGAGAGAAATATTTTAGAACAAGTTTTTCTTTGATATCTTTTAAATTTGCGGTGGAGTAGGAAAATACATTTATTTATTTAATTAACTAAAACGGTATTCACCAATTACATTAGTTTATATACATGTTTTTCACTACTCCGTCGCTAGTATAAATGATATCTGAATGAAATTATTTTTGATGTATAAATACCTACATATAAACAATAACACCTTTTTCCGATTTCATGACCGAATCATCAGATGAAAAGGGACACTGTGACTATTTCATATATTTAAAAATGTTGTGATGTGCGAGAGAGATACCAGGGCCTCAAGGCTGCTAAGCGAACATCACTCGCTCGCCACTCGCTGATACGATTCAAAGACAATTTTGACATATTGTTAGTCTGTTTGTATAGTAATAGACTAGCAATTCGTCAAAATGGTCTTTGAATCGTATCAGCGAGCGGCGAACGTGTGATGTTCACTTAGCAGCCTTAAGGCCCTGTGCTCGTTGAGCTCCACCTTAAGCTGATACGATACGTATTTGGCGGGAAATTCAAATTTCAAACAGTTTTTTGACATTGTAGCCACGTAAGGTATCTATAGTAATTGATCATAATGTTAACGACAATCCAATATATTTTTATATATTGGGAGATGGGACGACCTCTAGTTTGGGACGCTACATGTGTTGATACTCTGGCGCCGTCCCATCTTCCTTTAACATCCAAAAATGCATGCGGCGCAGCTGTTTCAGCAGAATGCCTCAAACGGAGCAAATATAGTAACCTTGATAAAGGTTACATATTTGTGCCTTTTGGGGTAGAAACTCTTGGACCATGGGGGCCGGGTGCTATGGAAATGTTTAAAGATTTGTCGGGGAGGTTAAAAAATTATTTGCATGCCCAAAATGCTGGCCTTTACTTTGGACAAAAAATAAGCATTGCCATCCAGAGAGGAAATGCCGCCAGCATTTTGGGCGCTCTGCCTGAAACTGGATATTGTTTGAAATATCCATAAGCTTTGTTGCCTATGGATATTTTAAATAATCTCCAATCAATCAGTTTTTAAATTTTTCTATATCTACCTATTGTTATGTTTATTTAAATAAAATGTATATTTTTATATTCAAGTCATTTGTTTACTAATAATACATCGTGTTACTTATATTTCACCAAAATCCATTTTTACTAATTCAAGCAACTTCTCGGGATATGTATAGTCAATGTATTATTATTATAGCTTACACGCAGGAAGACGTTAGCACTCAGAATATCTAGTTCGGGTGTTAACACACTTTTTATTATGAAATTGTAATTATCAATAACCTATTTTGTAATATTTGTAATATGACTACGGATGCTCCAGTGTTTGAAAAATCGGGTCTTAAATTATGTGAATTATACGCGATAAAATCGTAAAAAAAAATTAAAAAAAAAATATGTAAGCAATGAAATAGATAGACAAATAAACTCTTTATTGTACACACCTTAAAAGTAATAAAAAAAATAAAAAAACCGGACAAGTGCGAGTCAGACTCGCCCACCGTGGATTCCGTACAAACTAGTAGATAAAAGGGGGATATCATATATTTTTTTCTATTTTCCTTCATAAACCGAAAAATATACATCGTAAAACCTGTTTTAGCTTAAGCTACTGAAGCTCTTTCATATGATATCCCACATGATACGGTTAATTCACTTTAAATATGGACCTTCATTCCTTGCATAAATACACTATTTTTTGTGATTACATTAAAAATGTCCAGTTTTCGGATTTTGCCTATATGTGTACTCTAACACAATGCTTATTGCCAAATTTCATTGTTCTAGGTCAACGGGAAGTACCTCATAGGTTTTTATTCCCTTGTGAGTGTCGAAATGTGCGTTTTTTACGATATATTCGGCTGTAACTTTTTTTTTTACAAAAACTTAGAAACTTTATTTTTCTTTCTGCAGCAAGATACTATAGATCTGCGTGTATGGTTTTAATGCCAACTGGATACCTTCACGCGTTAAAGGTCTTGACACCCGGACGGACGGACAGACAGACCGACAGACGGACAACAAAGTGATCCTATAAGGGTTCCTTTTTTTCCTATTGAGGTACGGAACCCTAAAAAACAAAGGACTTAGTGCAATGACAGGCGGCCTTATCGCTAAAATCAATATCTTCCAGGCTACCATGAGATGGAGATAAATATAGAATACAAATTAATTTTAAACTGATGCGGTTTTCATCAAAATTTTGGATAACAGATATCACATCCCTACCTATTAAAAGTTGTACAATGTAACTTTCATTCACTTATTTATTTTATGCAGCGACCGAAATCCATCTTAGCCATCTAATTTTTAAGAACTTGAAAATATTTAATAGTAGGTCTATAATTAATACCTGGCCCAATGCATAAGCATTGCTATTCAACGTGGCAATGCAGTTAGCATCCTGGGTACGCTGCCAAGTGGTAGTGGGTTTAAGCGAATTGGATTGTATTTAGACCTTTATCGGTCTGAATTAATCGATTTGCTTTTTGTATAGTAGTTTAGTTAATTAAGTGCAGTTTGTATATTGTATTGTTATAATTAATAAAGGCCATTAAAAAAATCAGTCTATAATAATGTAGATATACAAATAGCTAATAGGTTCTCCTTTTTAGTACCACACAAAACTACAATTGATAAAAATAAATCCGCGAACTTATGTGAAACGAGTCTGATAAGAAGCCTTGACGTCCAAGTTATCGTCGCCTATCATAAAGTAAACTATACTCCGACTGTGACTTAGAATATTTATCGCTAAGTACTTATACCTATTTGGTGTACTTAAAGGCCATTAAATTTGTTAACCAAGTGTATAGATATAAAGTAGAACGTAACAATTATGAAATTTCTTGGTGTCCAAATTTTCTTTAAGTTAAGTTTAATGAAGTTCCCGGCAGCTTAGTGGTGAGACCGTCTGACTTGCGATCCGCAGGTCCTGAGTTCGAATCCCACGGCACGCACCTCTGTCTTTTCGAAGTTATGTGCGTATTGTTGATTGCCGCCAACTTCAAACGGTGAAGGAAAATATCGTGAGGAAACCTACATGTCTGAGAGTTCTCAATGATCTTGAAGATGTGTGAAGTCTGCCAACCCGCACTTGGCCAGCGTGGCAGACTATGGCCTAACCCTTCTCACAATGAGAAGATGGCCCGTTCCCAGCAGTGGGACAGTTTGTACAAACAGGGCTGATAAAAAAAAAAAAAAAAAAAATTCTTAATACACTGATGCTTGATTTTTCTGGGTATGTATTTTTGTGTTTATACTAGCCGCATTCCGCGGATTTACACGCGATCCAAAAATTATTTCTTTATGGAAAGGGGATGAGCGTAAAATGAACCTCAAATTCGCAGCTATTCGCAACTAGCTCTCTCATGTATAACAATATTTTTAAACATATAAAATTACTGAGTTTGTTTGAGATTATTAGAAAACTGAGAGATTATTTAGATAGGAGAAATGTTTAAGAAAAAGAATCTTTGATATCTTTTAACTTGGCTGAGGAATTAGAAAATAAATCTACTTCGTCGCCAATGTAAATGATATCAGAATAAAACTTTTTTGAAATATTTCTCCTATACAAATAAACAGTTCTGACTCACATTTTTCTAATATCCTTACTCAGTGAATTTTTATGGTTAGAAATGTTGTATAGCTGCTCACTTTGATCCCCCACCTTAACGAGGAAGATACTCTCCAAATTGTATGTCTATATTAGGACAATCTTACTTACCAAGAGAAAACCTTTAAAATGTTTATTTTTTGTTTAATTTACTTTTAACACCAACTCGCTTGATTTTACAAGTTTTAGCACATTTTGACGAAACGCCGCGGAAAACGTAAGAGGACATAGTTATGATCCTGTTGCGTACTGCACAAGAATGGAATTCTTTGCCGCCATCTCTGTTTCCTGAGACCTACAATCTTGGAATTTTCAAGGCTAGAGTGAATAGATATATTCTAGATCGACGAGCTCCATCCTCGGCCACACCATCGCTTAACATCAGGCGAGTTGGTGGTCAATCGTAGATCTATCTTGTATAAAAAAAAGATATTTTTTTTTCATCCATAACAAATTACCATGCAGAGAAGGTTGCAATCAATCATTTTATACAGCTTATATACAGCTGTGTTTTTTTCGAAACTACTTCAGAAGCTTATTTATAGAATGTATAATAAGTCCAGTGTAATAAATGAAGCCTAGATAGACAATATACGTTATTAATGCACCTGGCATTACAAGCCAACAAGTCGAAAGGTCCCGACTCGCGGAAGCACTCCGCTTGTAAGCGCTCTGCCGAGAATATAGTGCTTAACCTGAGCAAATGTTCTCTTTTATTTTATGAAAATAAGGATAATTTATTTTTAAATTCACCTAAAATCGGTGCTAACAAGAGCAAAGTATAATAAAGTGAGCTATTTGTTTCAAGAAAGGATTTTTAAATTAATATAAATTAATACATTTTGTCCGGATACTATTTTCTTTTAAAGCAAGTGCGGTATAACGCAATTGGTAAAATAACAATGAAATTTGACAAACAATATTTGCCTGGTAAATGTGCTAATGGCGCATGTCGAATTAGAAGGAAACAAAAAACAATAACAGAACGACACCACCAGGAGCTCATTTTTAGGGTTTCGTACCCAAAAGGTAAAACGGGACCCTATTACTAAGGCCTCATTTACGTAGACGCGGGACGTCGCGCGTCGCGTGTGGCGTGGCGTCTCGCGGCGCGTCAGACGTTTTTTCTGTTTACGGAGCGGTGGCGCGTGCAGCGGCACGTTACATCGCACGCGTAAATACAAACATATATCAATATTTGATCTTGTTTATAGAGACGCGAGACGGGACGAGTGGCGGTGCCCGCCGCTGTGCCCGCGGTGAATCCTATGCACGCGGCGGGCACCGCTGCAGCGCACGCGGGGCGGGGTTCAAACCAATACCGACTCCGACTAGTTTTAGTTTAACTAGGTTCCGCCGCGGGCATCGCTTCATCGAAAATTGACGCTACGTGCGCCGTGGCGGTGCATGCCGCGTGAGACGGTGCGGTGCCAGCCGCGGGCTCCGCCACAAAAAACGCTTCATTTCAAACAAATATGTGTAAAATCGCTTCTCCGTATACGCACTCATACAACGCCATACGTTTGAATTCAATGCGGGCCGCGCCGCACAACGCGACGCGCGACGTCTCGCGTCTCCGTAAATGAGGCCTTAGTAATAGGGTCCCGTTTTACCTTTTGGGTACGGAACCCTAAAAATGAGCTCCTGGTGGTGTCGTTCTGTTATTGTTGTTTGTTTCCTTCTAATTCGATATGCGCCATTAGCACATTTCATCATCATCTCAGCCATAAGAAGTCCACTGTTGGACATAGGCCTCCCCCATGGATTTCCAAAAAGACCGATTGGAAGCGGCTTGCATCCAGCGTCTTCCCGCCACTTGTATGAGGTCGTCTGTCCATCTCGTGGCTGGTCTTCCTACGCTGCGCTTGCCGGTACGTGCACATTTACCAGTGCCGGTATTTGCACATTTACCAGTGGCAAATATTGTTTGTCAAATTTCATGAAAATACTATTTAGAAGAACCATAAATATCTCCAAATTAAAAATATTACAATCCAGAGCATAAACACTATTCAAAATTTCATTCATATTTGTTGAACCGTTATAGCGCAATTCAGTAACGAATATCCAAACATACCTCCTCACAAGCTTGCACGTTTGTAACTTTGTACCTAATAGTTGCTATAAACCCGTTAGCTAAGTAAGCAAAATATGAGTATATTGTACGCTTAATTTTTCCAATTATGTCGTAATAGGTAACGTGCACTGCACCAAGTGTTCCGTATATTATTAATAGTATTTACTCGTCGTCGTAGAGTTTCTATCGTTGCTCTAGTCTTTGTAATTTACACAGCTGTTCGCAACAAACTATGCAGCGAACATAATTGAATAATTAAAATTAAACACATGTCTTTAGTTAACCATCGCCGGGTCATAGTTTAGAGATGAAAATTGTCTCTTAAATCAATATAACGGGAAATATTAGCGTCCATTTACAACATGGCAGCGTCTATAATTTGTAGATCCATGTAGCCTAAGTCGGCACCGTCAATGTAGGTACCTGCGACGTCCAGGCAGGCTATATTACAAAGTGTAGGTACAAGCGAAGACAATCTAGGTTAGGGCGACCGACGACGCGACCCCAAATCGATCTTGCAATCTCAGTCGCGGGCCGCGGGTGCGAGCGAGACGGTAGCCGCTGACCTAGAGTAGCAGGTTGGGAATCCGGAAGGTATGAACAAACCGGCTTCACAGTGCATTTTTCCGTTCAAAGGAAAGCTCTGCGTACACTTTTTGATCTGTTGTCGTTACCTTATTTAATCGACTTCCAAAAAAGGAGATTATCAATTTGTTAAGTATGTACCTATATAATATTGTTAGAATTGCACAATTTTCGCATATTATGTTGGTCTATGTGGGCTTATGAGCGCGTGTGCCAAATTTCATAAGTGTATGTATGTATGTTTGTCCACGCATTACGCTAAAACTAGTAGTTGTATTGCAGTAATTCGTAAGGTTTCTTTCGGATTAGGGAACAGTGTAAGTTTTATCAAAATTGGTTCAGTACTTTTCAAATTTTACGATATATTTTCAATCTACCGGACGGTTTTGAACGAAATTTGATAGATTTATTACTCATATTACTTAGAAAGGACCTTTTTATCCCAAAAATTATTAGGTGTTACAATAGTAGTGAACTTTAATTAAAAATTAAACAAACTTACCCAGTGAAGTTTGGTAATTATTTTTTTTTAGTTTCACGCAAAACGAATAAATACCAATAAAAAATAATATATAAAAGTTATTTAAAAAAAATAGACTTCAAAACAATTCAATCAACTGAAAAAGAAGAAATAACGACTGTTACATAATACGGTGAAATTAAATCAAAACTGGGATCAAAACTGGGTCTATTATGTAGATACGTACCTACCCAACTATTTTTTGAGGTCGGCGTAGGTCCCTAAACCTTCACCAACTTTGAGTCCTTGACAGCCACCGACAAAAAAATAGTTAGGTAATCTACTTAGATAGACGCCCAGCCCTGCTAGCATGGAACATGGACAAATAGTCTTTCCCCCGTTTTATCCACCCTTCAGAGGAAATAAAGTAGATATGTACTGACATTGACAACTGACATAACAACGTGGATAAAAACATTTTATCTACCTTCCATGCTAGCAGGGCAGTTTTAACTAAATATTACCGTATTATGTAACTGTCGTCATTTCTCCCTTTTCAGTTGATTGGATTGTTTTGAAGTCAGTTTAATTTTTTTAAATTACTTTTATTTTGTTTTTCGGGACTTTGCCGATACGCGATCTTTTGTCGGATTTGTCGCCTGATTTATTAGGTAACATACATTTCATTTTTATCCAGAATGTATTTATCTAAAGAGAACCTATATAAGACTACAATTCTTGAATATAGTTAGGTATACCAAATCATAAGATAGTGGAACTGCATGCAGTAGACCACGCGGTGCCATGCCCGTCTTTCTGTCAGCCTCTGGCATGGAGATGCATTTTAGTTATACCGAGAAAGTATCTATGTACTCGTATATAAAATTATCCATCCTCTGCCAGACCGTCGCTTAATAGTCTAGTAAAAATAAATCCGTTTGTATGGAGCAGATATTATTACAGTATTTGCAACTGGGGGGATTCTTTGAAATTATGATAGGAAAATAACTAAAAATCATAAATCAACAATAATACCCGATTTGTAGACTAGCTATGCTGCTGATGATTATAAGTAGCTTATGTCCGTCTCCAGGTCCAAAGCTATCTCTATACTAATTTTCATAACGATCGGTTCAGCCGTTTGAGCGTGTAAAGGTAACAAAATTAGCTTTTATAATATCACTATGAAATTGTGTCAAATGTATTTCAAAACACCAGTACATACATTTAAATAACAATATACTTAGTTGTCTTTTATGTTGTCACAAATCTTATTTTTACTAGACTATAAGATCAGGCAAGTTGGTGGTCAATTGTAGATCTATCTTGCGTAAAAAATGGTACAATATCGTAAATTGGACTGCCAAAAGATTCTTATCTGCAGAGCGCGGGTATTTTGTTTATAATACTTCTTTACTCTATAACGAAAGAAAAACATCTTAATTTTCTACGTCAGCCGGATACCGTTCTGAATGCCTTGCTTATGTATATAGATAATGATGATGAGGTTAGAGAAGCAACGAATTTTACCGAACGGTCACGGTCCGTCCCGGCACAAAGCCACAAAGGGCTGTCCCATTTGGTAGCGTCGCTTTCTACCCCGCGGCAGTTCGCGCCGCATTCCACGCCCGCGGCTGCCTGCGCCGGCGCACTAACACGCTTGTCGTTCGGAAACAGAAGCGGATGCTGTCACCTCTGCGGTTTCTTACGGCTTACATGTTACCATGCAGGTTGATCCTGCAAAACGGTGATGAGATTTTTTCCCGACTGTGAAAGGAGGGTAAAGTATTTCGAGTAGATATATTTTCTTTGACACGTTTACAACCTAAACTTTTTGACATATTTCAATATACGAAGTTAACACAATGACTCGCCTCGCAGCTCAGTTGGTAGTAGTATACGTCTGCCTGCTTAGCTGTAGATCGAGGGTTCGATCCACACGAAAGGCAAACATTAGTATGATGAGCATGGATGTTTGTTTGTGTCTGGGTGTCTTTATGTATCACAATTATGTATTTACAATAAACGTAGGTATACATAGGTATATGTTTTATATTAGCCATCTAGTTCCCATAGTACAAGCTTTGCTTAGCTTTGCTTTACTTCTTTGCTTTTGATGGTCTTGTGTGAAGTGTCCACCAATATTTATTTATTTTTATTTACTTCTAACCGTCTAATAATACCATTTCCCTTTCATTAAACACTAACCTCGGTCAAATGTGGCGTTGGTCAAACGGTCTCATGGTCTTTGATGGTCTGCCTACCCTACCCTGCAAAGGGAAAGGCGTGACTTTGTGTATGTATTAGGTTTGTGTCAGATATACGAAGGTTTTTTTTTAATTCTGTTTTATTATGGAGTTTTGTCGATATTCGGCTATGCCACTCCCATTAAATCTAATTACAAATACAAATCTTATATGTTTACGTAAAACCTTTGAAAAGTATCTTTCTTCTTTGTCATCCTAAGACCCCACGTCGGGCGGAGGGCAGATACAAGTTTTCGCCACTCCGTTCTGTCTTGGGCGGCAATGTCAATGTCAAATGTCAATGAGGTCTAATTAGACCCATTACACGATTAAAATAATTTCTATTTTCAAAATAATTCGAAGCGGCAAAATAGAAGTCTCTAGACTTCTCAAAATAAATTAGGCTTTAACGCGGCGACATAGAGTCTCTATGTCAAAATCTTAGATTATATATTGTCTAGATGCCTAGTAAGCGCTCAGTAAAAACTTCCACTAAAAAGGCACTGATATTGACATCTCCGATCGACCCCCCTCCCGGCCCCCGCCAAATGCCAATCAGTCATTCAGGAGCGCTCGCCGAGTGATGACATTACGAATATAAATGTTTTAATAAAAAAATATCAGTTTGTTCTGTAAAAAACATCAAGGAAAAAAAGAAAAGTGTGTAAACATCACATTTCTTAAGTAAATATTCAATTTTTTTATGTATTTCATAGCAAAATGACAAACCGAAATTTAAAATGAATTAAAAAATATTGAAATATAGCGCCATAATGCTTGGTGTTGCCAAGGGTATAAAATATATTTACCAATGGTACGCTTTGTTTTTGGCCAAAAATGGAAAAGTGACGAAAGAGTTTTATTAGGTACCTATTGACTCTTAGTCATAAGCACTTTCTGTTTCATAATTATGATGACGAGGATCTGACGAAGGTATCAGATGATTGCCACTGGAACACCCTGATGGAAAGGACTAAGACAGTCCAGTTTGGGCTCGTATGCTTTGGTGTCTTAAGCACTTTCTGCTTCATATGGTGACGAGGTGCTGACGAAGGTATCAGATGATTGCCACTGGAACACCCTGGTGGAAAGGACTAAGACAGTCCAGTTTGGGCTCGTTTGCTTTGGTTTCTTAAGCACTTTCTGCTTCATATGATGACGAGGGTCTGACGAAGGTATCAGATGATTGCCAATGGAACACCCTGATAGAAAGGACTAACACAGTCCAGTTTGGGCTTGTTTGCTTTGGTGTCTTAAGCACTTTCTACTTCATATGACGACGAGGGTCTGACGAAGGTATCAGATGATTTCCACTGGAACACCCTGGTGGAAAGGACTAGGATAGTCCAGTTTGGGCTCGTTTGCTTTGGTGTCTAAAGCCCTTTCTGCTTCATATGATGACGAGGGTCTGACGAAGGTATCAGATGATTGCCACTGGAACACCCTGGTGGAAAGGACTAAGACAGTCCAGTTTGGGCTGGTTTGTTATGGTGTCTTGAGCACTTTCTGCTACATATGATGACGAGGGTCTGACGAAGGTATCAGATGATTTTCACTGGAACACCCTGGTGGAAAGGACTAAAACAGTCTAGTTTGGGCTCGTTTGCTTTGGTTTCTTAAGCACTTTCTGCTTCATATGATGACGAGGGTCTGACGAAGGTATCAGATGATTGCCAATGGAACACCCTGATGGAAAGGACTAACACAGTCCAGTTTGGGATCGTTTGCTTTGGTGTCTTAAGCACTTTCTGCTTCATATGATGACGAGGGTCTGACGAAGGTCTCAGATGATGGCCACTGGAACACCCTGGTGGAAAGGACTAAGATAGTTCAGTTTGGGCTCGTTTGCTTTGGTGTCTTAAGCACTTTCTACTTCATATGATGACGAGGGTCTGACGAAGGTATCAGATGATTCCCACTGGAACACCCTGGTGGAAAGGACTAAAACAGTCTAGTTTGGGCTCGTTTGCTTTGGTGTCTTAAGCACTTTCTGCTTCATATGATGACGAGGGTCTGACGAAGGTATCAGATGATTGCCACTAGAACACCCTGATGGAAAGGACTAACACAGTCCAGTTTGGGCTCGTTTGCTTTGATATCTTAAGCACTTTCTGCTTTATATAATGACGAGGGTCTGATGAAGGTATCAGATGATTGACACTGGAACACCCCGGGTGGAAAGGACTAAGACAGTCAAGTTTGGGCTGGTTTGTTATGGTATCTTGAGCACTTTTTACTGCATAAAAATAAGTAAATAATTACGCTTCAAAAAATGTATTTACAGTGTGCTGGTTTTCAGAACAAGGTATACGGTGCCATTTAAAAGAAAAACAAATAATATCAGAAACATACCACAAATTTCCTATGTTTAAAATAATGACGAACCTGATTGGAAAACTATTCAATTTTGATGAAACTGAACATGCCGCCATCACGAAAATAATATTGTCAAGGTGACGGTAGAGGGGCACTTAAAATAAATAAAAATATTAAAATAAAAACAACTGCGTCAATATCTGCCATCTTTATTAAACTCATTGCAGAACTAAAAAGATTGAAACAAGATTTCAAATTGAATATTTTATTTTGGTTTACAAGTCATCAACAACGTCATTTCATTAATAATATATTAAAAAAACCTGTAAGCTCAGCCAAAAAGCCCGCCCCGAACTTTACCAGGCGCAAAAGTACCCATGACTCTAGCTGCGTTACCGCGTTGAATAGCGATGGACAACCTTTGCACCAGGTAGGAGCCGGAGCGGGGGTCACTACACTTTTCCCGTATCCGGCGCCCTAACTCGTGAATCAAACTTTTGGCTTCAGTGCCCCAGCTACCCATGGTCTCGACAGCAATGGGTACAAAATCATACCTCACCTCCAAAGCCGCATACTTCTGGCGTTTTTTATTCGCAGCATCCTCAACAACCGCCCCCGAGCGACTCAAGTGACAGGCGGCGAAAATGTTAACGCACGTGGCGTTCCATTTTTTTCCATTTTTGGTTTTGAATAATCTTAGTTGACAGTGTTCACAAACGCAGTCGGAGACATCTGCTCACTCCGAGTTGCTCTACCTATATCACCAACCAAATTATGAGAAGTGAGCGTGTTATGCCTCCGTTATGCGTCCGACAGCGTTCCGACAGCGTTGTCAACGCTGTCGACGCTGAAAATAAAATATTCAAATTAAAATCTTGTTTCTATCTTTTTAGTTCTGCAATGAATTTAATAAAGATGGCAGATATTGACGCAGTCGTTTTTTTAAATATTTTTATTTATTTTAAGTGACCCTCTACCGTCACCTTGACAATATTATATCCGTGATAGCGGCCATATGCATGTTCAGTTTCATCAAAATTGAATAGTTTTCTAATCAGATTCGTCATTAATTTTAACATAAGTACAATGTCAAATTACAATATTAAATTTAATCCATGTCAAGTTATAATTACAATGTCAATTTAATCCATGTCAAGTTATAATTACAATGTTAAATTTAATCCATGTCAAGATTCTCATTATGTCATATTACTATTATGTCAAATTTTAATCAAATGTATACATGTTAAATTACGGCAATGTCAATGAAATCTTATATAATCATATAGAATATGTTTCTGATATTATTTGTTTTTCTTTCAAATGGCACCGTAAACCTTGTTCTGAAAACCGGCACACTGTAAATACAATATTTGAAGCGTAATTATTTACTTAATAAAAAAAAAGTGCTCAAGATACCAAAGCAAACGAGCCCAAATGGGACTGTCTTAGTAATTATACCAGGGTGTTCCAGTGCCAATCATCTGATACCTTCGTGAGACCCTCGTCATCATATGAAGCAGAAAGTGCTTAAGAAACCAAAGCAAACGAGCCCAAACTGGACTGTCTTAGTCCTTTCCACCAGGGTGTTCCAGTGGCAATCATCTGATACCTTCGTCAGACCCTCGTCATCATATGAAGCAGAAAGTGCTTAAGCCACCAAAGCAAACGAGCCCAAACTAGACTGTCGTAGTCCTTTCCACCAGGGCGTTCCAGTGGCAATCATCTGATACCTTCGTCAGACCCTTGTCATCATATGAAGCAGAAAGTGCTTAAACCACCAAAGCAAACGAGCCCAAACTGGACTGTGTTGGTCCTTTCCATCAGGGTGTTCCATTGGCAATCATCTGATACCTTCGTCAGACCCTCGTCATCATATGAAGCAGAAAGTGCTTAAGAAACCAAAGCAAACGAGCCCAAACTAGACTGTCGTAGTCCTTTCCACCAGGGTGTTCCAGGGGAAATCATCTGATACCTTCGTCAGACCCTCGTCATCATATGAAGCAGAAAGTGCTTAAGCCACCAAAGCAAACGAGCCCAAACTGGACTATCTTAGTCCTTTCCACCAGGGTATTCCAGTGGCAATCATCTGATACCTTCGTCAGATATCATCTGAAACAGAAAGTGCTTAAGACACCAAAGCAAACGAGCCTAATTTGGACTTTCATGCTTTAAACAGTAATGTTAGGTTTAAATTTCCGGTTGAATAATATCGACCCCAAATATTTTTTTAAGTCTCTATGTTTTGGGGAAATATCTATGCACTGGTATCACAAGCATCGTGCACACAAATGTAAATGGTGTAAGCAATACACCCTCGATAGGCGGCTCACTCACACACGTAATACGTTTTTGCTTCAAATTGAACGATGCGCCTAGTATTTGAACACGGAATCTAGAGGTATATAATCTAAGGTCAAAATCTTTTAAGTTCATCATTGTTGGTATATGAGTATGAGTAATGAGTATCGGTCAGCCCAGGACACTATATTCGTGAATTTTATTTTAGACTGTACGTCAACGTGATGGAAAGTCATTGCTTATCACGTAGTATAAATATAACGTATTATGATAAACCTAAATCTACCTACTTGTTTCCTTGAAAAGGAACAAGTAAACTCGAATTAAACTCTTGGCTTTTTCGGAATGGTGATGCCAACAGACTATTTACAAGTCCCCACATTACTCTCACATGATATAAGTGGACTCCTAAGTATCGCTTCGTTCCGGATATTTTCCATCAGAACATGTTGAACATCTTCGACTACATCGCACACTATACAATTAGGTGTCTCCATCATGCCTATCATGTTCTTATAAGAGTTCACGGAATATGTCCGGAACGCCTCATCAGTGCCACAATTATGTTTCCTGCTCATCTTGATCTCATCAAACCATGGGTATCAAGGAGCCTCGTTCTGTATGGTTATTTACCAGATGCCGCTACACAGTGACCGCTCATTAATTAAAGTATTTACGCCATTGAATCCTACATTGTTCTTTTACTACCCTGAGCATTTCACTCCTCGCTCAGCCACACCATAGCTCACTCGCGCTCCTACCACAACCACACCATAGCTTACCATCACTGATTGAAGGTAAAATTTTGTGTCATGTTAAAAAAGTCCTGTTTTGTGTGTCTTTGATCGGGCGCGTATTGCCAAGGCGTTTTGGTCAATTGCATATCTGGCCATCTACGTATCTGGTCATTTGCGTATCTGGTTAAGTGCGTCTATTGGCCTTTTGCGTTCTTGGCCATTTGCGTCGATCCCGGCGTGATGCCTTGAGAATAGGCTAAATTCAAAAAAGATCGACATTCTTAAACAATTTCGTTCGTTTTTTTTTTAGTTAAATTATTTTAGGAATCAATCAATCAATAACACTTTATTGACACCATAAAAGTAATTAAGTAACAAAATACACAAAATAACAAAAAAAAAAGAAAATGTTTAGTGGTGCCTATAGCATAGCCTCCACTGTCTACCTATTCCGTATAAACAAATAGAGCGAGTTCATGTAGATCTATGTATGTTCTAAATTAGGTGTTCACGTCCCAGTTATTGTGTGTCATCGACTCTACGACTTCACTAGTCTGTTTGGTCAAGCTATCTTATTGACACGTTCAGCGACTTATCGGTCGAACTTAAAAAAAATCGTCCCGCGAGCGATTCCTGACTAACATTGTTACGGTTATTGTAGCTGTTTTCCTGTCTGTTCTGGTAAAAATGAAATGAAATGAATTTAATCCACAAAAAAATAGGGTACAACCATGATCTTAAAGCGAATTGAGTCCGGCCTATTTTGCCATTTGTTGGCATATTTGTTCTGGTAGTTTCTGAATACTTCGTAATGATAATACTAATCTTATGAAGTACACGTTTTATTAGTCAGGCACTTTTTGTTCGGGATCCTGTAACATGCAAAATGGAAATTTATTACAAAATTCCTTGAAGAACTCCTAGTCCACCTTTTGTATTTAATTAAAAAACCTATTACGATTTAAACTTGTGGCGACCCCCACTCCGGATTTTACCTGATGCAAAGGTTGTCCATCGCTATTCAACGAGGTAATGCGGCGAGTGTCATGGGTACTTTTGCGTCGGGTACAGTCAGGGGTGGGCTGTTTGACTGACTATGTAAACTTTGTTATTTAAACTTTAATATATAGATACAAAGACTTTCCGATACTCATATACCAACAAAGACAAACTAAAATATTTTGATATAAGACTCTAAGTCACCGTGCTAAAGCCTAATTTAGATTGAGAAGTCTAGAGCCGTCTATTTTGCCGCTTCAAATTAGTTTTGAATACCGAAATTATTTTAATCGTGTAATGGGTCTAATTGAACCTCATTGAGCTCGGACGTATTTGAGGACTTACGCTACATCCCGTTGATACTTCCCGTTTTCACCTACTAAAAACGTCGGATTCCATGGGGCCGGGCCCTTATCAAAGTGTGAGGCTTATAATTTACCCTAAGATCTAAAATACCTAAGTGTTTATTTGTTTTGATATATTACTTAAGATCAGCTGTTATTTATAGACGAGAAAAAAATTGAAAGCCCGAGCACCGGTAACTTTGGAGGATCATATTTCATAAACGGTGAAACCTGGTTAAAATGATATATCTAACTTACTTTCATTTTAAAATATCTATTCTATGATACCATACCACATAATTAATCTATTGACTAAAAATATACCCATTGCATTATTTTTATGTGGCAGGCTAGGTATTTGACTATAGCTCACTTTATGTCAAATTACGGCATGTTCAAGATGATAAGGACGTCTATCCTGAGATGGAACCAAGTGAGGTAGCGACAAATTTTCAACTGAAAGCTGGAAGCTAACTAGTTGGCTAATAGAAAGTACCTATCACAAGAGGCAATGGGAGCAGATGGAAATATGCAACCACCTTTTTACCCGACAGCGCAAGAAGTAGGGTTATGTTTATCAGGTATATATTTATATGTATGTATGTGGGTATGAATGTATATATGTAAGTTTACTTTTATATTACTTCCTGCGGCCTAAACAGCTTGACCAATTTTAATGTGCGAAGCGTCGTAAGATTGGTCTTTACTATCCGAGTCAAAAAAAATCTGTCATGTCTATAATACATACCAATAATACATGTTTCGGAAAAATAATAAATACACTCTCTTATAATCTATAAATACTTCTTCATTTAACTATCGCCAACGCAAAAAGCATTTTAATAATTAAAGTTTAAAAAACTGAAACAACCGACTTCAAATTACGCAATTCGTTTAATTGGATGATATATTTTTTCCAGTTATTTTGTTTTAAAAACCAAAGTACTGAGCCGAATTTGAAATCAAATCAATCAATTCATAATTGGCGAAGTAATTGCTTAACAAACATACAAAAAAACATACAGTCGAATTGAGAACCTCCTCCATTTTGGAAGTCGATTAAAATTCTACAAAATGTTGAAAATGTTATTGTTCTGTATTTATAGTTAATCGGTAATAAGTCGATTTCAAGTCGATTTCTCATACCTTTGATAAACTCTAACGTACATAATATGCTTTTTGTGGTGTAGATTAACTAGTGTGATTTTATAGCGCTGATAAAAGAGCAAAGAATGTATGCTTTTTAGCCAACCATTTGAAATGGGCGATACGGTGTCTTAGGAAACCTCTAAGTGTCATTGTGCAATGCAGTTAAAAGTGTAGGTGTCGCTGCAGAGATAGCTTCGCCGATGGTGTTTTAGAATTCCGTTAAAGGTTTTTACTCATTTAGCGATTGCGACACTTGACTTTCTCCTCATTCACAATGTTGAGATTAAAATTCTAGAATATTCGTTTTTGAGCAAGTATTCAGTTACTTAACTACACAGAAATGTTCACAAACTCACAAATACGTAGAATACTAGATTACTTTTGTACCTATCTAAATATCATTAATTTGTTTCCAGTAGTCTAGTTGGGAGATTACAAGATTTTCAAGCCAACATAAAAGCTCTAGACCATTGACCATAGATAAGCTCTTGACATTATAATAACAAATATTCGCAAGCCTACTGGATACTATGAGTATACACTGGAAATCTGTATTTTGACAGAAAATAAACCGACTTATAAAAAAAAAAACGAAAGATTACAGCGAAGAATTAGACCATACAAAAGACATAATCTAGTTTTGCCGAAGTGAACTCTTGTATTGAAATAGATTGCCCTGAATCTCCTGCTCCCATGCCCTAAAAGGCCAATATAATATTTGAAATAAATAATATGAAATGTTCGTATATACTCACATATTATGATGCTTAAATAACTAAATATTGAGACCGTCTGACTTGTGATCATGGTTCTGGGACCAGATCCCGCGGCAAGCACCTCTGTCTTTTCGAACTTATGTGCGTATTATTAATTGCCGCCAACTTCAAATGTTGATGTAAAACATCGCGAGAAAACCTATGTACATATTCTTAATGTTCTTGAAGATGTGTGAAGTCTATCAATCCTGCACTTGAGCAGTGCTAGAGACAGGTAGACTATAATATGGTCTTACCCTTCTTACAAAGGAGAATGTGATGAAGACCCGCGCCTAGCAATGGGAAAGTTTATACAAACTGGGTTGATTTTGAAATTTCATAAGCATTCACCAAACATTCCGTAATTATTGTTAACATAGTTATCCTCAACAACAGAGTTCGTGCACTTAAAGCCGCTTTCAGTCTTCCAATAACTAATCATAGTTTAGTCATAGAACTATCTGATTTGAGATATCTTGCACGTACTGAGCCTGCCTAGAGGTGTTCGCCTGTCCGAGTGAAAGGTCAAAGTTTAAGCGGTTGTCGGATAAATAACGGCAACAGATAATCTATTTACCAACAAAACTACGCATAAATGTTAAATAATTTATTTCTCGGCAAATACCGGCTGCGGTGACCAATAAAATTAGTCTCGGAACTTACTTATTAAATTAATTTTGTTAGAAAAAGTGTCAGAATGTTAACTGTAAATATAGTCTTACTTTTACAAATATGAAACTTATGTGTATGAATTACTTATACATACTAATCAGATCAGGTTTGGTATCTTATGTATCAGCTACGTTTCATCTTTAGTGAACCCGGGTTTGCCCGTACTAACAATTATGAAAAATTTGAGCGGAGCTCGGTCGCCTTAGTACTATATAGAGTGGCATATAAGCCATTTCCTAAGCTATTGTGTAATTCTTAGTTTTTTTTTCATAAAACCATAAAAGTAAGAGGTTGGACGAGTCCAAATGCGTAAAGACGATTCCGTATTAGGTACATCACAGAAAAAATAACAGAAATTGCTGAACTGGCAGGAACAATTCATATTGGATTATATTCAAGGCCGTAGGCATGGGGGGTTTTGGGGGTTCAAATCCTCCCCGAAATATCCTGGCCATTATCAAAAATCCTTCCTCTCCTTTAAGTTATTTAATATCCTTTGTATTTTTGAGCAATATCAATACTGTGACAACATTAAGAGTTTTTTATTAAATTAGCATATGAATACATAAAATTTGATACAGAGTTTTTTTTTAATGTTCGCGCTCGCTTCGCTCGCGCATATTATTACCTATGATTTTGCTGATGATGCGCATGCAAAAAAAGCGCTCGTTAACACGATGTAAGCTGGTTTAATTATTAACAGTCGAAGATTAGTTTTGGTTAGTAATATGATAAATTTAGTGCAAAACTCTTTCTTAATATCATCGTAAAACAAATTATGAGTAAATCAGGAACTCCAATACAAAGTAAGAATAAACACCTACTCGTCATTGAGGTCAGAGGACTTCCTTCTAGCTAACGTTCAGTTGTCTTAAATTGCGTAAGCTCACACACTTTGCTATGATAGAATCATTCTAAAAATTCCACCCATTGATAAATGATCGATGTAAGTAGCAGCTTATACTCGATCACACGAGGATCGTCTTGCATGTCACGCATTACATTGCTTCCTTAATGAGCATAGAGCTCCAATGGTGATGTGGCGATCGGCACTCCGACAAGTTACACTGAGAAACAGTCACGACCGAGTTTGCCGTTGCGACATCTCACTGGTACCAGACAGCTTGGCGCGCCACTTTTTTTTAATATGTAATGTCTTTTTCTTTACAAAAGTCGGCCACCAATGTAGGTGGGGAGCTGAAGAGGAAACGGTTGGCTTTCTTTTTTATGGCTTCTGAGAGTAATAAATTTGATGAATGTACTTACCAAAGCGTTGTCTGAACTAAGCTGATATTATTACCAACCTGCTACGAAAGGACTTGCGACTTAAAACACGTTTTGTCTTTTAAGCTGCTAATGAAAAAAAATTGTGGAATTGCATTTTTTACTTAACATTATAGAACTAGCCGTATCTCACGGTTTTACCTACGATTAAGAAATCAATACCCACACTTCATAACGTCACACAATGTTTCCAGTACCAAGGGTTAACAATCAGCCAATCAGAAAATAGTCATATGGCTCTATGTAGATTAGCTGATTTCGATAAAGTTAAATCATCCAAAGTTTCTTGGAAAACATTGATTACGTCGATAAGGCCACGTTTTAAGTACGATCAAGTATTTAGTCTAATTTACTATTAAGTGATTGTATATTTTTGGTATGCAATGAAGTAATATGATCTACAGATGAGATATTACTTATGTACCTACTTATATCTTTGTAATAGACTAGAATAAATACTTGATCGTACAAGAACCTTATCGGCGTAAACAATATTTTCCATTAAAGTAATAATTTGGGGGTAGTAGTAATTCTATTAAATACAAAATAATAACTAGACTTACAAAAGAAATCAATTAGCTGCATAATATTATATTAAGAGTACCAACTTGAGGCGTTGGAAACAGTTGAGAAGCGTGCTAGGAAACTCATAGGCAACAATTCTCTTGTTCATGCAAAACTTCAAAGCTCGGAGCACCGCCGCAAAGTTGAACACTTATTGGTTTTTTATCGGATTCAGTTCAGCAAGTGTTCATCTGGTCTGCATTATCTAATTACCCCTTCCCCTTGCCCTTTTTACTACCAGACAATCAGAAACATGAAAAAGCGTCACCGTTTCATGGTGGATATTCCAAAAACGCTTTAACTCTACTTTCATCGTGCGGACTGCTAGATTGTGGAATACGCTTCCTGAGTGGGTCTTTCTCGATAGATGTAATCTGGGTGTCTTTAAATCCCGAGTGAATTTAATTCTTCTAGGTAAGCGCGTTCCATCGCAGACCACACTGTACATCAGGTGAGTGAATTGGCGACCAAGCGCAAACCTATATCTATATAAAAAAAGAGTAATAAGAGGTACAGGGGTAGTTATATTTAAGTATTATATTACTATTATGTATGTTCATCATCATCATCATCTCACAAGAAGTCCACTGATGGACATAGGCCTGTCCCATGGATTTCCAAAAAGACCGATTGAAAGCGGTCTGCATCCAGCGTCTTCCTGCCACTTGTATGATAATATTCTGTCCACCTTGTGGCTGGTCTTCCTACGCTGCGCTTGCCGGTTCATGCTCTCCATTCGAGAACTTTTCTTAGGTATATTCATAAATATTAAAATATCTAATACCACAGAAGACTCTTATAGTACACAGTCTTACCGAAAAACGTTACTTAACTTTGTTAAACGTCTCAAATTCTCTGTCTTCTTTCTGTAATTTGAATAACGTTTTACGGTAAGACCATATTTTTTATGTTATGTTGATCTTACGAATGCTTGATGATAATTTAACTTTGGCTTCCAGCTATACGAGGAACGTGCTTAGCTCAAATATGTTTTGAAATTTCGCGTTAAAGCTACAAGTGAGCGATAATCGCTTACTATAGGTATATTAACTTTTTTTTTACTTACTCAGCATTTTATTGTAGTGTAGGTTCTGTGGAACCACTTTCAAGTTACTTGCGGTTACGCAAGCTGACAAAAGAAACTTTAATAATTGTTACTCACTAATTTGGAATGGCTTATGTATCTTTATCAATAAAGTTTTATTATTATTATTTAATGTTATTTTGGACGTACCTAAATAAGTTTGTTTGAGTGTATGTAATATCTCTATATTACATTATTAGGCAAACTGGAAAAAACAGCTAGACAGATTTTGATGTGCGATGCGGACGTCATTAGCTTCGTCTTTGCTTCTTAACGGTCATATGCAATATTAATTACAAAATTATCTAAAAAAAAAAAATGGATATTTTCTTAGCCTTCTCTGACAAAGCGCTTTCATAAACGCATACTTTCACGCAAGAACATACACTCAACGTCATATCCAAGTCGGATATGTTTAATATTTTAAAATACATATATTCATGACAGTATATTTTGTTTTTATTTTAATATTGCAATATGCATGAAAGTCCATGAAGAAATATTTGGTAGTGTCGCATAAATCGCTACTTATATATATAGGTACTAGCGTAGACCGCAACATCGCTTAACATCAGACAAGTTGGCGGTCGCTTGACCGCCAACTTGTCTACCTATTTCTACATAAAAAAAGTTCCTAGGTTTTGAAAGTAAAGCTAAATCTACAATTAAGCACTCCTCTATAAAATCAAAGGTAGAAGGTTTGTACAGAACTTTACTATTGTAAACTTAAAGTGATATAATGTTATTACATATATAAGTAAACCCATTACAATATTCAGATAGACAAAATGATGTCAATTTATAGTAAAAGATACAATATATTATAATATTTTTGGCGGTGAGTCATCGTGACTATAATGAATTACGCAATAGCCAATAGCAATACTAGTTCAATAATAATAGCGTTAGTTTATAATGACGGTGACTCATAACTAAGAATAAAAACTTACACACGTGCCAATACGACCCTAACGTCCACTTTAAAAGTGATATAAATTTTGTGATTAATAATATTATTTTCTAAATGTATTCCGAGTTCGCATTATCTTCATAAAATCGGATATTTTATTGGAATATTAAAATGTAGAAGTCTGGCCAGTTATAGCGG
The DNA here is from genome assembly GCA_947563715.1 of Lycia hirtaria. NCBI lineage: Eukaryota > Metazoa > Arthropoda > Insecta > Lepidoptera > Geometridae > Lycia > Lycia hirtaria. Next base: position 11,057,745 of record OX387386.1, read on the forward strand.
GCTTGTTCCGTCGCGCCTGACGTTAGCGGCTCGCTGACGAGCTTTGATGCCGGCTTGCAAATGGTACTGCCGGTACATGTACTCTTTGGTCATCGCTTGCGCGGAGAACATGGCGCGGCTACGCATCAGCAACTCACTGCGTGGACCCCACATTGGATCCAGTTTTATTGCCTCCGTGAATTTACTCTTGCACGCTGCGACCAACACCCTAATAGGTGTGAGAAATAAAATAAGAAACAAGTACAAGATTAACATGCAGCGGCCTGGTCCAAAATTGAGTGGATCATCAGTGAGTACCACATAAGACTCTGTGATAAAAGCGTATCCCAACACGAAGCCGGAAGCCACCCAAGCCACCTTCAGGCATGCCGTCGGCTGTATTCCTTGCATGAAGTGCACGTCTTCAGAAAACTTATCGATGCCGTACCACATTACAAAAACTACATTCTCCAGCATCCCTAAAAGTACAGTAATAGGACTCAAAAAACGGTTAAATTCTAACACACTGAACACTCCCGTATTTCCGAGTAGAGGCATTGTGATCAAAAACAAAGAAATAGTAATTCCAAAAGTGAATAGGCCGATATATTTATTAACTACTTTGTATTTTGTTGCAAATGTTTCTAGAAGACTTAAAATGACCACAGAACTCGAACTTAATCCCATAGTGGCATGACAACTGTAGATGAGAATGAGCCAGAACGAAACTTTGTCGAATTCTTTGAAGAGCCGAGGTATTTTCTCGAAGGTATGTGTGATAGGCAGGTTCATGTACACTTCAGGCAGAGTATTGTATTGGTAGGCGTAAGGGCATGTAGTCATAGCGGTGGTGCTCGTCATGAGAACCACAAACGCGGAGCTGGCCACCACATTAATTACTACGTTGGAGTAGCACGGCGCACGGAATGAAGAGCTGCCGCCCAAATTGAAAGGTATACCAGAACCAATGAGGAGAGTAAACACCACGTTATTTATTATTTCGGACATATGATACGCTCTCGCGAAAACTTTAAATTCTGTATCTAGTGCCTCTTCAAATATCTCCACTAAGCCTTTCTGCATCATAGATCCGATAAGTAACATACAGTATACTATGGTTGGATATATCGTAAAAAACCATATGAACCACTTCAACGACACTGATCTTTTGAAGCAGCTGAGGTATGTTACGACGCTTGTGATCCCAGAACCCAGGCACACTCTCCACGCCACGTAGTAGTTAGGATTACCATTGCCAAGGATATAATAATACCAATACTGCACCTCGGGGAAGGTCGTGTACAGATTTTTGCAGTGGGGAAACAATAAGGATCTCATTTTAATGCAATCTTGATTGACAGTATAGTTCATCGTTGCGATATTGCAATTATGTGTGCCCCAAGGTCCGCAACTGTGATACGGTATGGGTTCTTCGAAACTTATAAGAAAGTAATGGATAACGAAAGAAGTCGCGATGTGGTTATAAATGATAAAAAATATTTGCCATGAGATTTGTACATAGCCTATGTGAGAGAGACAGGCGTGGGCTTTCCAAACGTCGAGGCAGTCGCGTGACGTGAACTGGCTGATGATGAACTCCATATACAGCATTGGAATGCCTATGCAGAGGAAAGTTATCACGTATCCGATAATATAACCGGTGGCACCATTTGATATAGCTTCGCTGACCATGTCCGTGTAAATAGATGCCCCGTTGACCATACAGACGAGCACCATGACAAATATTGTTCGGGAACACTCCTTTGGACCCCCGTCCTCAGCATCAATAGGAGATATCATGTCTTTATTTTATATCATCACATAACTAATACAAAAATTAATAAACAACCCATGACCATCCTGAAATAAGAGATTGTCGGAGGTTTGTTTGCCGTTTCTTAGCGAAATATTCGTCAGTGTCAAGCGCTATTCACACATATCAAGGCATCGAGGCTATTATTTCAATGGTTAATTAATCTGCAATCACTGTTAAATATTTTTCAATATCAGCCTAAGATATTTTATAAATAGAAAGCTAATAAGCCGGTTTTCGTCAAAGACGGGAAATTTGTATAAACTTGTAGATACATGACAGAATACGTTCGGGTCGGTTCTGACTGAAAGCACCCGAATGGTTGTTTACTTCCTATCAGATCAGTGTGGGTTCAGAACTCATTCGGATTCAGAATCGAATCCGAATGAGTTCTGATTACCCCCCTACAGGGATCAGACGCCCCAGACTCTAATATGTATGAATAACGCCGCTGAAATTCCCGTAGGTGTTTGAGAACGTGTTTATTTCCTTCAAAATAATTTTTGTTTATATGACAAAATTATCACACATAATTGTGAAGTGGCATATTGTAACAAGATGATAAGCCGTCACGTTCGGCTATGTAACGCTCAAGCGGGTGAAGTCGGCTCGAGTCGACTAAGTTAAAGTCAACGCGTCACTGCTATGTTGCTATTTCGTATTATTAACGTAGCCTTAATCAAGTTTTCACTTCTGTCGTTTAGTCCTGGGTGGTGTTAATATGTTGTGTTTTATTCATTAATTGTTCGATTATGTTCACAAGTGTGTGGGTAGGTGAAACAATGTGTTGAAATACTTCTTTATTTGTGTAGATCAAGTATTTTAATAGTCACAAAGTCATATTTATCTTTATTTGTAACTCAGATTTATAAGTTCACAAGATGTTACGCGTGTATGTTTAATCCTACTGCCAGAACTTGCCATTACCGGCATAAAATTAATCCAATTTTGTACCTTATTAATAAGTAAAAAATTAATGACTTTATAAATTTATTTAAAATAGTTTAATTAATTACATCTAACATTGGCAAATTAGTATCATTGTGAAGCTTTGATAAATTAATATCATTGTGAAGCATCTTGAACGTGTTTTTTTGAGTGGCCGAGTGAGTGATTCTCACTTTCTCGCTTCATACAATATGTCGCCTTCTAAATGGCTTAAAGTAAAGCTAAGAAATAAACAAAAATAAAAAGTACCGACTTGGGCATCAAATAATGAGTTATCACATTCCAAAAAGCTATTTAGTAAATACACTTAAATAACTGTGCCAAATTTTGCTTACCTGTCGTACGTAATGACGAACAGAGTGGCTTATATACTCGTACCCAGCCTGGTTCAGTGAAGCAACTTTTAGCAACTTTAAGTTGTTAAAAATTGCTTCACTGAACTAAACGCGATACGTATTCTAATCATATTAATTTATTATTTTTATTTATTTATTTATTTACATGATATTATATTAATTTTGACAAATATTGTGCCAAAAAACCACAGTAGAAACCTACAACAGTAACAGTAGAAACAGACTTCTACCTATGTGCTTATGTAATATGGTCACTTTTCTTTAAAACGACTTTGTAAGAAAACACAAAGAACATGAAGGCTGGTAAGGTATTAGTTATCCAACCTTAAAGGTAGTATAATCTTCAATAAATCGTGAATGTGTATCGCTTAACATGACATCGCAATTCAATGTCCGCGTCCAATTCAAGCCAAGCCAGCGTAATATTCGTCTAGACCTGCACTTAATCTGAGCCTCGCAGAATAGTCTCTGAGGCAGGTGTCCGCTAGATAATAAAATTGCAATTGATAAACGGCTATGTGCAGTTTCACTTTATAATATATTCGATCGAGACTGGAGTAGGACCCGTTCTTCTAGTAATGCGGAAAAAACTACGTTATCAATTTGAACCTTATCTCTGGCGAATAAAACAGCGATTTCTCACGATTTGAAGTGAAGTAGATATACAATTATATGCCCATGAGGCTTTCTTGTTCCACACTGGTCTGGTGTGATCGTAACTGCAAACCTTATCTCATTTTATATTTTAACGACACTCTTTACAGGTAGATGACTTTATTTGCAGCATCGTAGGACATACATTTGCAATTAAGTTTTTGATTGCTTTAGATAAAATTAATATCGAAGTATATGCATTTGAATAAACATTTCAGAACTTACCCAGCTTTCTCTAAGCGAAAGGTATCTGCTAAGTTAGTTTTAGTGTTGTTTTGTTTTGGATTAGTGTGAGGGTTTATAGTTTCCGGATTGAAGTATTAATGTTTCCATAGCTTGCAGTGCATAACGAGATTTCGCATCTGATATCTCAAAATGACGAGCGCAGTACATCTCCACACAGATATCTGATCTGTTGAAGGCAAGGCGTTTCTAAACAATATTATATCATAAAATCATCTAAAAGTTTCTTATTTTAATACCTTTGTATTAACTGTGTATGAGACCAAGTGATTAATACGGACATTGTGTACCCGGTCAGTGCAATGACGTTATTATCGCATGGTCTATAGTCTAAAACAAAATTCACGAACAAAGTATTCCGAGTTGAATGATACACATATACCAACAATGACGAACTTAAATATTTTGATTTAAACTCCATGTCGATGAAACCGAATTCAGATTGAGAAGTCTAAAGCGTAGGTTTCGCTTTAGACCTCATTGAGTTCAAAAATAAACCAATATTCAAAAATAAATTTCTTAGAATAAATTGTATTTAAAATATTATGCATGATAATAAAGATAGCTGTCGAATACATATTATAAATACTGCTCCACGATTTCCGAAACACGGAAAAAAACGATAACAAGCAATAGGAAAATAACTGACAATATTAAGCTCATACCAATACTTAATATATCTAAGTAAGTTGCTTAAATTGGCACAGCTTACCGTCGCCGTAAAAACATAGTAGGAAATGCAAAAGTATATCGACAAGTGGTTTTAAAACGATATCAGGGGAAATATGCATCTTTTATTTACACTAACATTTTTATCAGTCCACATTATCTTATCATTATTTCTGCAATGTACTAGCGAACAGATAACTCGAAAAGTGTATATTTTGCCAACCCCACCTTTGTTTGTTGACCCACATTCAGATATTTTTTAATTTATTTTTATAACCGAATTTGGCAAGTGGCGTACTTGCCAAATTGCTTTGAGGAAGAATGTTACCTCGAAGACACAACCTACTAACTATAGGCTTATTAGCAAGTATCAATATAATTATGACAACGAATACTAATTTGTTTTTTGTTAATCATAAGTTCTACAGCAGACGGTTCTGCAGAATCTATATTAATAGAACAATAAAAACCGGACAAGTGCGAGTCTGACTCGCCCACGGAGAGTTCAGACAGACGGACGGACGGACAACGAAGTGATCCTATAAGAGTTCCATTTTTTCCTTTTGCGGTACAGAACCTTAGGGTTCCGTAGCTATATTTCATCAAACTTGTGTAGTCTGATTTTTTATGTTAGGATTTCTGTATAGGACTTAGTTGATGATAGTTTATGGCCTGACACCGACCTCAAAAAATAATCGGGTTTACGTAGTCTTATTTTTATACCTTTCGTGTTATTTCTCTCTTTTCAGTTAATTAGATTATTTTGAAGTCGGTTTAATTTTTTTAATTTCTTTTATTTATTCATTTTTAATAGTATTTACTCGTTTAGTTTGTTACTAAAAATTGTATTTGCAAAACTTCCTGGGTAAGATCGTTTAATTTTCTAACACTTCACTAGGTACTATTGTAACGCCTAATTTTTGCGTTATAAAGTATGCCAGATCCTTTTACATAGTATGAGTAATAAACCTACCAAATTTCGTTCAAATCCGCCCAGTAGTTTGTATAGCGTCCTTGAAACGTTTATATGTTTGTAATTAAAATAGTCCATAACTAGAAAAGTACTATACCAATTTGAATAAAACTTGCACTGATTCCTAAGTTGGACTATACCTAATCCATTTATAAAAATATTTTAGCAATCCGACTTATACTTTTTTTAATATGCTTGTACAAACATACAAATATACATACACTTCTGAAATTTTTACTTTCTGCTATCACCAATTCTCAAAATAACCTGTGTACAAAATTCAAGATATTGTAGGACAAAGACCTTTGACTTTTTGATGTCTTCGCATTTACTTGGCCGATCATATTAATATATAATATTAAAAATATAAATTAAACTACTAGTATGTACATATATTGGTAGAAATAACATAATAACCCCATTAGAAGTATCGCAATTTTATTGTTAAAGTTTCTGACACGTCGCGAACTCTTAGCTGTCGTCAGTTTGGCAGACCTTACACATAATATTTCGACCGTGTATATATTAGGCCATGTTTTGAATTTTTAAAATGTATCAAGTATTTAAATTACATTTTATTAATGAATGTAGCGGTATCTCTCTTATCTCGTGTATGACGAATAAAGTGTAAAAGAGTTCGATAACTTCAGATTAGTGAAATGAACTTCTTTTGTTGATAAAGTTATAAATTACTCTACCACTACATTTCGTTTCAATTCTTTCAGTAATAAAAAAAGATAAGTGAGGAAAATACCTACTTTATTTATTAGTATTTTAGATATCACGCTTAAAATACTAACAGATCTGTCATAGATATATTTTTCACTCCTCTTGCTCAAAAAGTCCGTCATTGTAGCGTACTAAAGCGGGGAAAAAGCTCAATAGCATTTTAAGCTCTAGGGGAAAAGTTTTTTTTTTAATTTTTATCTATTACCAAAGAGCCTACATACACGAAACAGTCTTTTTTCATAAGTAGAATAATCTCTTTGGAATATATTTACATTATCTTTGCAAACATTACATTTCATTTTTAATAAAATAAACTTTGAATTATTATATTGGATTAGGTATTTTATTTTCTCGCAATCGTAGTGAAAAGCAGAGTGTAACACATGGTGCTAAAAACCCATTGTAACTCAGTTTTTATTTACGCTCGCTAAAGCTCGGGAGCAAAAATCTACCTCGTTACAATGGGTCGTCTTTTTAGTCCCTTGTAAGTATAACAATCTACTATTTTGATACTGGTATTAACATAGATAAATATTTTTTCGCTACTCTCAACAGATGTATTGTATTTCACACCCTGTCTACTATTTATTGCTAAAAATCTATGGAAATATAAATATTTCTGACAGCGGTTATTATGTCCATATTTTTGTGCGTGCGTTTTGTACATCACGTATTTTAGCAATTATTTATCTTTACGCGACGCCAACTTGACTCAATGTATGACCGGAAAGTAGGAATGAAGCGGACACGTTTTATACAGCTGAATAGCAAACAAGCCAAGTTTATGCTCCTTCCATTGTGATCCAACTTCCTTGGGTATTAGCGCTAAGATAATTATAAACAATTTGCAATATGTCATTTAATTTCGAGTGACCGAATGGAGTAAAGAAAGTTATGTCGAACGTCGTGAAAAAAAAAGTTTCCAATGTTACCAGGTAATTACTACCAGGAATATAATTATATAGTAAAAACAATAAAAATAGAGTTTGCCAAACCGTTCGACTGTCATTCGTCGGTCGGCCAGTCGCCTAGTCTGTCCGTTAACGCTTTGCCAACGAAAAACTAATTTTACAATTCCGACGAAATTGTAAAATAAGAAGTTTTTGAGTAATGTACAGACGAATTTTGAGACTTAAAATTCAAGTTATTTATTTTTTCAAAAAGTACATAGTAATTCGTGAACGGAATAGCAAACACCATACACATACCGTTTAAATGAATAAAAAGGTAATACGTAGGTACATAAACAGAGTTAAAATGATAACGTACATTAAAGTGACAGCAATCCGTAAACGTTGCAAGTCTTAATTCCTAAAGCAAGTAAAGTCGTGTTCCGCTTATCGTAAAATAGTATCTTAAGCAAACAGTTGAACCGGGCCCCGGTTATTGATTTTGACTGATAGAATCGCATGCCTTGTGCAATGCAGGTCAGTAAGGAAACTTAGATCTTCTATCTAGCGGCTCTGTAACCGACAGCGCAAAAAGAGACATTTTGAATCTACGTATGTACCTACTTATGGACATATTTACTGGAAGAAAATTAAAAACATAGATTGTGTATAAAAGCACCCATGTTACTCTTCTCGGGCGTATTGTAAAAGTCAGTTAAGGTGGTACGTCACGCATGAGGCGGGAAATTCAAATTTCAAACAGTTATTTTGTCCTTGTAGCTAAGTCAGGTATTTTTTTGTAATTAATCATCAAAATCTATCTTAAATTTATCCACCCTCGGTTATATACTTTACTACCTAGATTTAGTCCGTCATGTACGTGAGTCTTGTAAAATTAATATCCTTCAGAAATGTCTTTCAGCGGTTAACAAGTAAAGCTTCCGCGGCACCACGCAGTCATAAATCTCCTTCTAACTGTTATCATTCACCATTATATCACTTTGCTTAAGAGCAGCTGTTAGAATACTCTATGAAACTATTTCATTATCATATAATATGCTAGAAGTATGATAAGCAAACACAATGAAGTGAAATACCGAATGCCTGCAAAGAGAATTGAAATCGTGACCGAAGCCTGTAAAAAACAAAGTGCACCTAAATCGTTTCGCTTAGAGTCTAATTTGCATTGTGCTCGCGTAAAGCAACATTTCACTATCGGTAATGCTGTCCTACTCTGGTAGCGGAGGCGTGATTCGCTATTTCAAACAAAATATAGCAGCGAAGTGGTGGTGAATATAGTTGTCCTTGTTTAGCATAGGCGACCTATGACCTAAGTATCGATTCTGGTGAATGTGGCCACCGCGCGAAATCGATAAATTAACTAGTACTACTGCTACATAGTCCGACTGAGTGGGCAATCTCGGTATGCCGTCAATGTTCTTAGCTTAATGTATTGTTAAAGTGTCTTTTGACATGTTGCGATTTCAAAACGGTTTTAAACTAATGTTTGTATTCTCTTTAGTAACACTAACAACTAACACTGACGATTGTATTGTATAACTGTACCAAATAGAAGACGTATTAGTAAGTAATTACCTACTGAAATAAAAAAAAAATCAAACCACTTATTTATTGGTTAGTACCTACATGAAAATTTAAAAAGGAAAGAAAATAGTGATCCTTTCTTTCTACTGTCTGTCGTGAAAATGTTCTGTTTATTTTAGTATCTCTTTGTCTATATAGATAACATTTACATAGGTGCCATTTAGTGTGTGAATAAATATCTAAATAAAGCTACTGAAGTATTAACGGCACTACTAGTAATGTATGTCTATTGTTAATTGTCCATAGGCGAGGGCGATTTTCGCTTACCCTCAGAAAAATCGCCTGCTCTAATCAAACTAAAACATGACGCCTTCATACTTTCCACATCTTTATACGTAGACTCATTTTAATTGTATTCCGGCTTTGGTTAAAAAAGCTTATTAATACTCAGTGACGTCATAACAATATACCGTATGTCACCGTCACGTAATAACGAATCAGCTGACACTATAGTGTCAGCTGATGTGTAGTAATAATATAGTATTTAACATAATTATGTACTTAAATAAGTATAAACAAAAACTTATACTAACTAAAATAAACTAAACTATTTTAACTAAACTAAACTAGAAACTTTTTTTTTTAATGTAGAAATAGATATGCGCTTGACCGCCAACTCGCCTGATGTGAAGCGACCACGATTGCACTACGTTGCGGTCTACGATGGAGCGCACTTACCCACATAAAACAAAACTTTACCATAATCGATTGAAATACTTAAGTTAAAAAAAGAGTTGAGGGAAAAGGAAAGAAATTCGAAATTGAGGGAAAAGGACAGAACAAAGGACAGACGTAGTACTAGAATTATGCTGCCATATTACACTTAAAATAAGAATAACTTTATGATTCGAAACAGAGTTCGTAAATGGCTGGAGAGAAACGGTAGTCACTCAAACGCCAAATAGGTTTCTGATAGGCTCCATATACTTATTTATAGTTCCATTCGAAAGTGAGATGTTTAGTACGGAATCATGCTGTGTTAAATATTCCTACTCTCTAGTTAGTCAAACGATTTATGGCAGAATATGTACATACAGATTTATGGCAGAAGTTTAAGCCTAGTCGGGAGACCGTCTGACTTGCGATCCGCAGGTCCTGGGTTCGAATCCCGCGGCACGCACCTCTGTCTTTTCGAAGTTATGTGCGTATTGTTGATTGCCGTCAACTTCATACGGTGAAGGAAAGCATCGTGAGGAAACCTACATGTCTGAGTGTTCTCAATGATCTTGAAGATTTGTAAAGTTTGCCAACCCGCACTTGGCCAGCATCGCAGACTATGCCTTACCCTTCTCACAATGAGAAGATGGCCCGCGCCCAGCAGTGGGACAGTTTGCACAAAAAGGGCTGATAAAAAAAATTACATAGGTACACAGTATATTTCTACCATAAGACTTACATAAATTTGATAGATACGGCTTAGTACAAAAACTTGTTAGGGTTGACAGCCCCGGATCTACGATTTTTCGAACCGGGGCAGTAACTTGACGGTGGCGCCCCTCTCTCCAGCGCTTAAAATAACTTTCTTAAAAAACTTACTTTACTTACCTATGTGGCGCCTTTTTCTTAAAGTTAACGGTGAGTCAACCAAGCTTTCGTATTCTAGGCGCTTTGTGGAGCAAGTTATTTTATTTTTAATCATATTAATTATGATTTTTGCGCCCCCTGAAAATGCCGCCCGGGACGGGTGCCCGGTACAAAATTTGTAATTTATTAGATGACCTAACCTATCTGTTTCAACTTAATATTCAGTAGTATGTAGAAATGTAAGTTTTGATAATAATTACAAGGTTTTATTTTAGTGGTTAATTTTATTTATGTTATGAATGGATTCTAGTCCTGAATGCCTTATCCTTATTTATATCTCATATTCTCTGCCAAAGTCAAGTAAAACAAGTCAAAGTCAAGTCCTCTTCAAGTCTCAGAAAAGGATATTTAGTGACTTGATTGAAAGTTTCTATGGAATTTTACTGACAACATAATTAATGATACGTTTCACCACTTTATTTCACTTGCCCCGCCCGAGTATCTACGACTTTGAACACCAAATGTATATTATTTCTCCTCCAAGAAATGAATGAACTTTATATATTGATAAAGAAATACGTCCATAATTCAACTCTAAACCTTTTCTAATAAATGAGTATAATCGATCTTTACCTGATAACCAAATCTTGTTCGTAAAGCGAATGTTTTTTTTTATTTACTAGCTGCATACCGCGGTTTCACCCGCGTACTGATGAAAAACAGCGATATATATATATATATCCTTTCTCCGTTTCCAGGTTGTCAGTCGGTTCAACTATTTGTACATGAAAAGGTATCAGACAGAGAGACAAAGAGAAAGAGAGACAGAGTTACGTTCACATTAGGTAGGATTATTTATTTTGTTTCATTATCACGTACCGTTTTGTTTATAACACCACTAAATTTCGACATCAAGTGGAACTTTCCAAGCATATTTATGTGTACGCCATTCCTCAAGCTAAGTCGAGATCTGTCCTGGATTTATAGAATAAACACAGTTATGTCTATCCTTCTTTATTTCCCATTTCACTACTCTATTTTACGACTACCACTTCATTCAGTTAGGTGCCTACCAACAGTTATGGTTTCAAGTTATTGCCTATTCCCAACTTTAGTAAATTAACATTAACCGCTGGCTTTTCTCAAACGCAATTAAAGTGGTGACCGATTCTATAAATTAATTTTATGATTTGTTCTTTTGTTATAAATATTTCAGAACCATGTTTAATAAAATACATACAAATTGATATAGAATAGATAACGTTTAACAAGTTTTTATATAGCTGTATTGCCTACACCTAGCAAGCTATGAAAATGAAGCGTTCTAAATTCTCATCTTACAAATATTTTGGGCGTTCCTCGTTTCGACCTACAGGTTGAATACGTACGTATACGACCTACAGGTCGTATAGAGAGAGACCCATAACCGCGAAATTTTGGGTGCGTCTGCGGTTTGTTACTTTTTCACGCTGAAACGGCTGAACAAATTTGATTTAAATTTGGTATGAACGTAGACTGCGCTCTGCATGAACACATGCAACACTTTATCTCAAAAAACCAAGGATTAACAGGTGAAACCACGAACGAAGCAAGTAAAACATCAATTAAAGATATATATATATTATATTGAATTCGGGTAATATTTAGGGGTAGAATTTTTCCTGTTTAACGAAAACATTTATGTAATTAGTTAGTAAAAGATCCAGCAACAACGCATGAAGGTTGCGATTTCTATCCCTAAACGTTATCCACTTTAGTAGATTATTTATTTTTAACATTTGGATTGAATATTGTTTTTGTGTGAATGTGTGTGTGTGTGCAAGGAATGGAGGTCTTTTCTGTTGATCCTCCTAAATATAAGTAATAAATTAATTATGTTGCTATAAATAAGGTAACTTTTATCGTAAACATGAACCGGTTTGCCACGTGGCAATAGACAGAAACATAAAAATATGGTCAAAATGTATACGCGATCGCTTATCAATTCTATCTTTAATTGACAGTCATAAATTATACCGTTTTTTTTTCTAAGCAAACTATTTTGTTGACTCATAATTTTGATATGCTGTCAAAGTCCGTTTATCTCTATCTAGTTTATGACATGCAGTATTCGGATGTCCCTATCTAATAACACCTCACACGTCACGGACATCTACCAAGCTGTTTAGGGTACAGGAGCAAGCTAACCTATTATGAATTAAAAGAAGAAGAAAACTGTGTGTGCTTATTGCTTAAGACCACACGACAGAAGTGAAAAATTCATCAAGGCGATGTTCATTATACGAAATAGCAGTATATGTAGCTGTGACGCGTTGACTATTATATCTCTCTCGCTCACTTAGTCGACTCGAGCCGACTTTACCCGAACGAAGCTTTACATAGTCGAGCGTAATAGCACAGTCTTATCAATACCCAAAAAAGAAAGTGCATCATCCTAAAGAAATTTTCATTTAAAAAAATTGAATTTCCCCATAGCCATATCTCAAAGTTTGCGAAAGAATATCAGCTGTTCCACACATTTTGTCAAGCGTCAACCAACTATTAATACTATGGAACAACTGTTTTAATTTTGTAGCGATTTTTTTAGTAAAAAGTGTTTATAATAATAATTACCAGTGTAATTAAATGAAGCATTTTTTATCGGATTTCTTTTTTTTTCAATCGCGTAGACCTTATCAGTGCAATGAATGCATTAGGCCTTTAGGCACCTTTAGGTTAAGTATGGGGCACCGTTATGACCGCGGTGGTACCCATAAAGGGTTTCCCCAGGGTAACAAAAAAGGGCGCCATAATAAATCTGCGTATAGTGCTAGAATTAGTTTACAGAGTTCACCTGGGAAAGTTCTAGACTTTTATTAGTTACTTACCCACTTAAGCAGTAGTATGCAAGCTTACTGTATTCCGGTATGAAAAGCGAAATCTTTCCTGCGTTTTTTTATGAAAAATTCCGATTACATGGAATTTTATTAATTATTTTTATTTAATATCTAACATCTATAACGTTTTAAAGTGACAATCGCAGTGTATTGCCAGATTGAGTTGTAAACTACTGAAGTCTAAAGTTCTAGGTGACATTGTACTGTTATGCACAAACGTCAAGCTTAATATGGGCATACACCCGAAAACAATAGGTACTCACTTCCGTAGGCAGTTAGGTAAAAAATCCATTCGATTTCCTATTTTTAACTTTTTTATTTATTTAATTTTTAGCTCCACAGACACCGGGGTCCGTGATCTTTGTCAATTTTGCTAAATATTGCTAATATACAGTATACATTGTTACGGGAAGACAAAATTTTTCTTTTTATATTACCTAACTTATTACTATATTGTGTGTATACCATGAGCAGACCAGCGACCGGCAAGCAGCATCCGATCACGAGTATGACGCATGTGCCAGCCATCGCCCTCCTCAACCATGGAAGAGGGCGACCAAGAAGGAGCCTTCGATGGTGAGCATGAATGCTCAAGGTGTACACACAATCCTTATTTCTAATTTCTGAATTGCCGTTTTATTTTAATTTATTACTATTTCCTATTATTATTATTTTTCTGCGAATAGTCACTAGTAGAGCTCGTTTTTAGACGGGGTTCCCAGATAAGTGGTATCTGATATATGGTAGTTCGATTTCCAGTTACACCTTTTAGAAGGTAGTTGCTTACAAAAGTTACCACCGCGCACTGTATCTACGAGCTTTTCACTCAAAACTCGTGTAAAGAAAATCTGATTATGTATTAAGTACTTTGCACCATTTACAGGCATTTCTGTTAAAGAAATCCGACCACACTCGAACGTGTAAAGCAAGTTCATCAGAGCCTTCAAATGCACTGTGAAGTGAAGGGCAAATCCGATTAAGATCAGAAAGATAGAACGTGTGTGATGGTTATAAATATTTGTTTGTCCACATACAATTCAAATTCAAATAAGTTTTAGATTTGCTTAAGACCGAAGGGCTTTATTCTGTATGACTATTTTAAAAAAATAAACATTGCAAATTGAACTTTAACGGTGAACATTTAAAGTCTAATTTTCAATGATAACTGCATTGAGTTACGGTACCTATGGTCATTGGAAAGAAAGGGGATTGTTGGGCATATAACGCAAAGGGGTTAACATTTAAATATTAACTTAAAAGATTTACCTACTTGAATTTAAATTGTTAATGTGGTCAATGGTCATAGTCATGGGTATAGTTCCACATTCCTGTTGCGTACTGCACAAGAATGGAATTCTTTGCCGCCATCTCTGTTTCCTGAGACCTACAATCTTGGAATTTTCAAGGCTAGAGTGAATAGATATCTTCTATATCGACGAGCTCCATCCTCGGCCACACCATCGCTTAATATCAGGCAAGTTGGTGGTCAATCGTAGATCTATCTTGTAAAAAAAAACAATTTAGGGATCCGTTTGCGAAATATTGAGCTTCGACTCTAATGGCTAAACGGTTGACTTTGGATATATAAAAATGTATGCTAGTAGAATATAAAACTATCACAGCTAAGTAGGCTTTACAAGTTATCGAGTTATAGTAGATCAACTTAAAATAATTACTTAGAGAAGTCAAAAATGAACATTTAATTTAAATTAACATAACTCATATGTTTGTAATATCTAACAAGAGACCCTGTTTTAAGGTCACATAGATAGATAAAACTCTTTATTAAAAGACCACTAATACAGAATAATAAATACAGAGAAAATATATATAATAGCTAGGCTTTTAATTGGCAGCCTTATCGCTTAGAGCGATCTCTTCTAGGCAACCATACATACATAAATACACAAAAGGCACAGGCACATAAATTATGATATTATGTAACTACGGAACCCTATATTGCGCGTGGCACGACACGCACTTTGCAAGTGCGTGTCGTGCTTTATTTGAGCTTCATCAACTAATCGTATATTATGTGAAGTAAATAAATAAATAAATATTGATGGACATTTCACACAACACCATCTAGCCCAAACTAAGCAAAGCTTGTACAATGGAACTAGATGGCTGATAGAATACATATATACTTTTTTTTTGTAAATATATACATATGATACATAGAAACACCCAGACACAGAACAAACATCCATGCTCATCACACAAATGGTTGCCCTGGGTGGGGATTGAACCCACGACCTTTCAGTTCAGCATGTAGACGTAAACACACTACCAACTGAACCACAAGGCCAGTCAAAAGTAAGATTTTTATGGTGAAATGCGAACGATCCATTTATTGTTCAAAGACAAATGTCTACGTTACATTTGTTTGGGAAATGCAGCGTTCAATACACGTAGAAAGTGAATTGCCGCCGGCGTGTTCGTAAGCCCTGTTGGAAGAAGCCGCGTGCGATGCGGGTGGGCCTTTAGCCGGTTAGCCAATAAGTAAGGATTGCTAAAAAATCTGTATGTAAATGAAACAATCACAAAACGAAATGTAAAGCTGGCAAAAATGTTTTTTTTTCGAGTACAAGCTTGCGCTTGACCGCGTAATCGCGTACTCGCCTGGTGGGTCTATGTTAGAGCTCACTTGTTTAGATAGAACCTATTCACTCACGACTTGAAGACACATTTTGTTTATTCCACATTTTGGCGATACTCACACTAAAAGTGCTTATCTTATGCTATTTATAAGCTTTCCAAAAGGTCTTTTTGGAAATCCATGGGGAGCCTTCTCCATGGATTTCCGAAAAAAACCTGTTGTCCTATGTTCTGAAGTGGATTTCTTGTGGCCGAGATGATAATTATAATAATATATGTATAACGCAACTAGTAATCTAGCTGTGCGTCCCAGTTTCACAAGCTAATCCCATTGCAACCCTCATTTTTTCGAGCTATAATGTAGGCTTTATATTTAAGTAAAATTCATACAAATCCATCCAGCCGTTTTGTAAAAGAAAATGTAATAAACAAATAAACATTCGCATTTAATGAGATTATAGATTACTATTAAAATTATATGAAAACAACAACAACGCTTTCACATAAATTTATTTTCTAAAAGCTATTCTTTGACGTAAAATATCGGCTATCGGGCTAGAGGCCATTCAATCCGTCTGGTTTGGGGCTACAATGACCATTGAGGAAAAAAGTAAACCAGGCCACTGGTTGGTAGTTGGTTATCACACGATCGAGACACCTGCTCACTCTAGTAGTAAATCTTCATTATTGACCGTTTTTTTACCAATTTACTGTTATAACATAGAATATTTAAGTATTATAGCCTCTTTATTTTAGTCATCGATAGCTCGAGGCAACACACTCGCCTCCAATCATATACGAGTATGTTCAAATTACGAAATTGGAATAAGTGTGTTTATTTTTACCCAACTGCGTAAGAAGGAGGGTTATGTTTTTCGAGTGTATGATGTTTTATATGACAGCCTACAGCCTAAACGGCTTGACCGATTTTGATGTGCGAGGTGTCGTTAGATTCGTCTTCACTTCCAGAGTGTCATAGGCTATATTTTTTTGTAATTGTAATTAATAATAATAAATCTGTCGCAAAATAAAACGTTTTTTTCGTAACTTCTAACGAACTATTTCGTAATAAACAAGTGATTTTACTGGAACTGCGCTGGACTGCGCATTTATAATGTATTAAGTACAGCAATTAATGCATAGGTACATTCTCACAAAAACGTACACTCAAAAGCGTATCAAGCGTAATGGAAAATCTTTTTTGTTTGGATATACTTTCAGATTGGTTCAATAAAAATTTCATTAAGATCGGTTTGGAAGTATAATTTGTAAAACCAAAATTTCAAAGTCAGTTGTTTCAGTTTTTTTAAGTATTCGTGATTTCTTTGTATTAATATATATATTAATAATATATATATATATTCTTAATATATATATTAATAATATATATATATATATATATATATATAAATATATATTTAAATAACAAGTATCTATATTAAAAGACAGAGAAAAACAAAATAACCGACTGCATAAAAGCGGTTTTTCAATCTAACGACTTTGTTACGTTTAGTATGCTGTTGAGTATAAGTAGTTAAGTACGTTTTTGTGAGAAAGTATGCGCAAACTGGCTGTAAAAGATTATAAATGACACCCAGGGAGTGAATCAGAATCTAACGACACTTTGCACGTCAAAATCGGTCAAGCCATTTAGGCTCTAGGCGATTATAAAAACACACACATACATTCATACATAAACTGGAAAAACATTGCCCTCCTTCTTATGCTGTTAAAAAAGGGTTTTGTGCCTTACGATTGCCATACTGACAGACAACGTAGGTATTATAAACCGTTGGTTCAAGAGACATGAAATGTAGAGTTTCCTTTCTTGTGGAGCGGTGAAGAAGTATTTATCGATCGCGAGTAAAACCTCAAGCTACATGGCTACTGTTGACATAATAGGTACAGTACCTAGAGCCTTTCCAAACGTCAAATCCGGTTTAACAGTTTTATTTTCTTTAAGTACATTATTATTTATTCCAATAGTCTAATATGTATACTTAATTTTTTTATACCATTTTTAGGGTTTCGTACCTCAAAAGGAAAAAACGGAACCCTTATAGGATCTTTGTTGTCCGTCTGTCCGTCCGTCCAGGTGTCAAGACCTTTATCTCGGGAACGCGTCAAGTTATCGAGTTGAAATTAAAACCATATACGCAGATCCATAGTCTCTTGCTGCAGAAAGAAAAAAAAACACAGTTTTCGTAAAAAAAAGTTACAGCCGAATATGTCGTAAAAAACGCACATTTCGACACTCACAAGGGAATCAAAACCTATGGGGTACTTCCCGTTGACCTAGAACTATGAAATTTGGCTAGAAGCATTGTGTTAGAGTACACATATAGGAAAAAATCCGAAAGCTAGGAGCAAGCATTGAAGGGCCAAATTTTAAAGTGAATTAATCATATCATGTGGGGTATTATATGAAAGAGGTTCATTAGCATAAGCTAAAACAGGTTTTTAATTAATTAATTAAATTTAAATATTTTTACGATGTATATTTTTTGGTTTATGAAGAAAAATATAAAATAATGTGTGATTTCCGCCTTTTATCTACTAAGTAGTTTGTACGGAACCCTCGGTGGGCGAGTCTGACTCGCACATGTCCGGTTTTTTTATCCTATGTTAAGTAGGTAAGGTTACCATTATCACCAATTTCTTTAATATTGCTGCGCCTTGTCGTTGGCTCATTGGTTTTTCACTAACATTTTTCTTCAACTTTGATATTTATTCCAGCTGTCATGTTATTAAAATAGACTCATTAGTACCGGCAAGTAATATAATAAAACACATAATACAAACATTCCACCCTCCCCATTTCACTACAGAACTAGCAGAAAGTCGGCGAATTACTACCCATTTCTCGTTGAAATGGCAAAAATACGTACCTACTAAGCGATATCGACATTCCTGTTGCGTACTGCACAAGAATGAAATTCTTTGCCGCCATCTCTGTTTCCTGAAACCTTCAATCTTGGAATTTTGAAGGCTAGAGTGAATAGATATCTTCTAGATCGACGAGCTCCATCCTCGGCCACACCGTCGCCAGACATCAAGCGAGTTGGTGGTCAATCGTAGATCTATAATGCATTAAAAAAAAACATTATGTCTCGTTCTGTTCCACTATACTTCCTAAGCTAGATGTATGAACTCGGAGCGCAGTACTTTTACCTTACTATAGCGTGCCTTATTAAGTAGCAGTCCAAATCCTTTTGAGTCAGTTTTAATGACGCACAACTCGGTTACTGACTTGCTTGACGGATAACTCGATGTTTTGTGCGGTCGATAGCTCGGGAACTGTATGTCTAGTACACCCATTTATTTCATTTTGCGGAATAGTGCAGTGCTATTATATACCTACACATTAGCTGCGTCAAGTGATTTCACTCGCGGCCGCGTCCTAAAACATAAAAAAAAAAGATTTAATATTACATCAAACAGATAGGGACAGAGTGGCAAAGCATCTTTCGCTTTATATATTAGCTAGAGACCAGATTATATGCAACATAAAAAGCTTGAAATATGCATGAAAAATGGGTAAAATATGCATGAAAATTGTTAAAATATGCAACATAAATAATTAATTTTAGAAAAGTAAAAAAGGGAAAAAGTGCCATAATTTAAAAATAAAATAAAAAATAATTTTTTTTTTACTTCTAAATCAGCATTAAATCATAATTCCTATGCAATATCACAAATGTTTGACAATAATTAGCGAATAAAAAGGAATAATAATAATAAGGAATATTAGGAAATAGAAAAGACATATAAATAATCGGCCAAGTGCGAGTCGGACTCGCGCACGAAGGGTTCCGTACTATCATCTATAATACTACAAAGTTTAGTTCTGTTTATAAAATAACGAGAAATCAACGAAATTCCAAGTAGTAAATTGCAAACTTCTAAGTAGGTTTTCGATACACATCCGGGCAGCATAACGACGCTCGCGCGAATACGCGCGGCTATGGCTCGCTCCGTCATGTTACCTCCCCCGCTACCCGCGTGGCCGTTGCTTAGCTCATTTTGTGAGTTTTTATGTATTAGATTAGGTATTTATTTTTATAGTTAATATATATCTAAATATTTACTTACAAATATTCAAGTTTCTACCTGTTAATTAAGATCGAATAAAAATTGCTTAAAAATTACGTTTGTTGTATGGGAGCCCCCCTTTAATATTTACTTTATTGTTATTTAATTATTTTGAAAGGTAATATATAAGTAAATATTCTGTGAAAATTTGAAGCGTCTACCTATTACCGTTTTTAATATTGAGCAAAAAAATACGAAAAAAACACGTTTATTGTATGGGGACCCCCCTTAATATCTTATTTTTTTTAATTTTTAGTATTTGTTGTTATAGCGGCAACGGAAATACATCATTTGTGAAAATTTCAGCTTTCTATCTATCACGGTTTATGAGATACAGCCTGGAGACAGACAGACAGACAGACAGACAGACAGACAGACAGACAGACAGACAGACAGACAGACAGACAGACAGACAGACAGCGAAGTCTTAGTAATAGGGTCCCGTTTTTACCCTTTGGGTACGGAACCCTAAAAAGAAAGGGATAGCGAATCATTCACCACTGCCCCTTAATATGTCAAATTGAAATAGTAGATAACTTGTTACATATATAAAGTTATATCTATATAGGTATATTATACAAAATACAGCTTCCAGTTCCACAATATAAGAATAATAATTAAATAATTTAAATGTGCTCCAAAATCTTTTTATTAATTTTAGTGTTCATTTTTACACGTTTATTAAATGAAACATTAATTAAACATTGTTAGAGACTAATATGCTAATAACGAGCGTAGGACGGACCGTACGCTGTTCATTAGCATGCTATGATTACTTTATTCATTCACAAATACAAACGAGAAATTATAGTCATCTCGCTCTTGTAACCAACTGATTTTGTACAGACTGATTAGTCATCCCTAATGTCAGATTTGTTAAGGTTTATTTATTTACATAGAAATAGGTTTGCGCTTGACCGCCAACTCGCCTGATGTTAAGGTGGTACGATTTCCATACAAAAGCATTTTTATCTCGTTTTTCGAGTGTAGGTATGTATGTGGGTATGTTATGTATGTAAGTATGCTTCTATATGATCGCCTACAGCTTAAGCTGCTTGACTGATTTTGATGTGCGAGGTGTCGTTAGATTCGTCTTCACTTCCAGAGTGTCATAGGCTATTTTTTTTTAAATGCGTTTATCGTTTATTATATATCCTAGTTAGTATCCTCCAACGAACTTTTTCGTAATAAATAAGTGATTTTACTAAAATTATAAGTATTAAAGAATGCGCATTTATAATCATTTACAGCGATTTTACGCATACTTTCTCACAAAAAACGTACACTCAACAGCATATCAAGCGTAACGAAGTCGTAAGTTAGAGTGCAAAAACTGCTTTTCTGCAGTCGGGTATTATGTTTTTCTTTTAACATAGATACTTGTTACCAATTATTGTCGAAAAGAGTATAGTTTTAGAATGAATCAATTGTGGTCTATATATACCTAATATCGGTCTTTATCGGCGGTAAATATCATTAGAAGAAAAAAACTCACGGCAGAGCTTAGTAATGCCTAATACACACCATTAAACTCGCGTTGACCCATCCAAAAACTGGTTGGCTTGTCCGTTTTTTTATTATCAGTTACCTACTTATATGGTTTAATATTGCCAATTTTATCATTTGCCTAAACATAAAATAAATACTAAATAAAACGTTAATATAAACAGGAAACTAGCATTTTTATTTAAGCTTATACCCCAGATGATGTCATGTACAGTCGCTTCCAAAATATTATAAATTAGGAACCTATATTCTTAGAAACCACTATTTATTGTCTTTAAAAAAAAATTATATACTTGACAGTACAAAATATGTCGATGCTGTTCAATACTTTAATAATCCGAAATAATTATAGTTAAAAAAACTGAAGCAACCGACTTCTCTTGGATGCCATTGTCAGAACTGGACTTAATTGAAATGGGACTACACTGGAAGCACCAGCTTTCAAATAAAAAAAGAATCATCAAAATCGGTTCACCCAGTCGAAAGTTCTGAGGTAACAAACATAAAAAAACAGTCGAATTGAGAACCTCCTCCTTTTTTGAAGTCAGTTGAAAATATGACAGATAAACAAAGTGCCTACCTTTTAACTGTATTTTATTTACCAATCCGAAATTCAGTAGAATTACACCCAGGCTAGAAACATAGTTACCGACATTCTTTTTGCGTCCCATTATTTCGGTTACTATGTACCTAACCTTTTTGCACAGTGAAGATAATACATTCAGTTTTGTGTTTATTATCACGTCTGGCCGGCTAATATAAGAATTTAAAGAACACAAAGTTACCATATTTATTGCGCTTTACCAGTTAACCTTAACCAGCAAACTTTTACAACATAAATATAGATTCCATTTTATCAATATTGGATATATTTATTTTATTTATAAAATTTATTTCCTTTGTATTAAATAATGGGATGAATTTTAATACTAAATGAATTCGAACGTACACATTTATGTTTCTTCTTATTGATAATATCGTATTTACTTGCGCTGAATTTAATATAACAGGTTGATTAACAAAAGTGACTCCATTCAGTTGATTTGTTCAACTTTTTACTGCTAATTTAGTAAAAATATTTTATGAACATTTACTTGGAACTGAATAATTTATTCTTAACTTTTACACCTTTCAGGTTATTATCGTAAGACATGTGAATCTAATACCTTTAAACGAACATTTTTTTAAATATATAAATAACCTGTATCTCGGAAACGGCTCCAATGATTATAATGAAATTATGTTTGTAGGTAGATTAAAGGACGATAAATCGATCTTGCTAGGATTTTTTTTTAATAAATCCGGGTTTACTCGTTTTTCGGTCATAAAAAATCCGAGTGGAGCTTGGTCGCCCATGTACTTATAATTAAACGAGTATCAAGATGACTAATGAAACCGAGTCAGTTCACAACAGGCAGTCAGTTGTACATGGATTGGTAGACTTCTAAGCTAACGCGCTCTACTGTACCTGTAGCTACTGTATCTATAATTTGACTCATCCTTGTTGATCCAATCGGGGAGATACGCCGTTAACATTTTGCGCATTTCGCGTAGTTTATAAAAACAAATTTTCGCCAAACAGTTTCGGTCGCGACAGTACACCAAGCACCGGTCGCGAGCGCGTGGGCGGCGCGTCGTTTCCCATGTCCCGCCGACAGTTATACCAATAACGTGAAGCCACCTGCAACATATCTTCCACAATATATTCAACTAACATATTACCGTGATTTAACAGTTTCTATCGAATAAGTCAGTTTGATCGTCTGCTCGCAGCCTGCTGCACACACAATATGAATAAAATTAATAAACAATTAAATATACATTGCCATAAGCCGAGTAGGTACTTTCAATGTCGATTTTTTTAGGGTCCCGTATTCAAATACGAACCCTTATAGTTTCGCCATGTCCATCTGTCTGTCCGGCACTTAGCTCAATTATAACTATTATAGTACTAAAAAGTTGTAATTTAGTATAGATGTACAATTGTACATACTTACTTATTACGCCAATAAACCAATGGAATAAAATCTTGAAAAGAAAGTTTTAAAGCTTGGAGTGTGCGAGAACCATTTTTCAATTTAGGGATTCGTTTGCGAAATATTAAGTTGTTCAGTGTTTGAAGGCGACAAGAACGTCTTGTTGCGTATGTTTTGTCAAAAAGCGCCAGTAGGAGATTAAGAGGATTACCATTGTAAAATAATCATTACTTTTTAGGGTTCCACACCCAAAGGGTAAAAACGGGACCCTATTACTAAGACTTCGCTGTCTGTCTGTCTGTCTGTCTGTCTGTCTGTCTCCAGTCTGTATCTCATAAACCGTGATAGCTAGAAAGCTGAAATTTTCACAAATGATGTATTTCCGTTGCCGCTATAACAACAAATACTAAAACTTAAAAAAATAAAAATATTAAGGGGGGTCGCCATACAATAAACGTGTTTATTTCGTATATTTTTGCTCAATATTAAAAACGGTAACAGGTTGACGCTTCAAATTTTCACAGAATATTTACTTGTATATTACCTTTCAAAATAAATAATTAAATAACAATAAAGTAAATATTAAAGGGGGGCTCCCATACAACAAACGTAATTTTTAAGCAATTTTTACTCGATCTTAATTAACAGGTAGAAACTTGAATATTTGTAAATAAATATTTAGATATATATTAACTATAAAAATTAATACCTGATCTAATACATAAAAACTCACAAAATGAAAATAATCCGTGCATCTAAACGCGGTGCGAGCGCCGCGCCGCGGTGTGGTGGTGGCGCGAGCGCGAGGCGGTTGCTAAGCAACGGCCGCGCGGGTAGCGGGGGAGGTAACATCACGGAGCGAGCCATAGCCATGCTGCCCGGATGTGTATCGAAAACCTATCTATAAGTTTGCAATTTACTACTTGAAATTTCGTTGATTTCTCGTTATTTTATACGATTTTCTATTATAGATGATAGTACGGAACCCTTAGTGCGCGAGTCCGACTCGCACTTGGCCGATTTTTTATATAGTTGGGTAAGAAAAGCAAGTATTTTATTTGGTGATGTAATAATAAAAAATAAACAATAATTTAATTCAACAAATTTCCTTGGCCATTCAGCGCGGTAACGCTGCGAGCGTGATGGGTACTCTCAGATCAGGGTCTGCATGCGTGGGAGTTGCAGCCTTACATTAACATTGGTTAAGAATTAAACTTTATTTTATTATATTATATTAATATATTTAGTATGTGTAGGTATTTTAACAATTAGATGGAACAACAAGTTAATACAATAAAGTTTTCGTGATTGTTACACATTGAAATTAACGGATAATTACTAATTTTGACGTGACAACGTCAAAATTAGTAATTATCGATGTACGCCGGCTGCACGCACGAAAAAGGGTTACTCATTGTCCCGTTACGCTCATTGTCCTGTTATACTCATTGTCCCGTTACATCATTATCATCATCATTTCATCAATGTTTTGTTATGACGTTGTCACGTTAAACTATCGTCCGTAAATGGACTTTACAGACAACCATTTTTTAACGGATTATATGCTACGCGAGATGATAATCGAAAAAGTTATGCGTGGTCATACATAAAAAAATATATACGCGTCGACATGAGAACCTCCTCCGTATTTTGTCGGTTAAAAAGTAAAATAAACATTCCGAGCAGATGTACTATGCTTTTTTTGTAACAAAATTAATTATTTACTTACTTAAAAATAATATACCTAATAGCTCAAGTTCAACCCTACGAAGACACAAGTCTGCGCGTTCTCTGCGAAGAAAACCCCCTTTGATCAAGCTCCGCGGTTTCAAGACGTTCCTCTCAAGATCTCGAAGAGCTTGGAGATCCTAGGCGACTATATTTCTAGTGAGGTTCAGTTTCGGGGTCACCTAGAGGCGAAAGCGAAACTTGCTTCCAAGAAGCTTGGTGTGCTCAACAGAGCTAAGCGGTACTTCACACCTAGTCAGCGGCTTCTACTATACAAAGCGCAAGTGCGGCCCCATATGGAGTACTGCTCCCACCTCTGGAATGGCGCACCTGCTTATCAACTTCAGCCTCTTGACTCCATACAGCGATGAGCCATTAGAATTGTTGACGATCCCAAGCTTACCAATAAGCTAGACTTACTTTGTCTGCGTAGAGATGTGGGATCCCTTTGCATTTTCTACCGCTTGTTTTTCGGGGAATGCTCTGAAGAGCTTTTTGAACTAATACCTGCTTCGGAGTTCCATCATCGTACTTCACGAAACCGCCAAAAAGCTCACCCCCACATTTTGCATAACTGGAAATCCCATACAGTCAGGTTCTCACGCTCCTTCCTCCCGCGAACCAACAAAATGTGGAATGTCCTTCCTCGGAAGGTTTTCCCGCCGAGCTTCAACAAAGAGCGTTTTAGAAAGGGTGTCTACAAGCACCTTTCCGGATTAGCAAAGCAACAGTAATGTCAATGATGTTGCAGTTGTCCATAGGCGACGGTTATCGCTTACCATCAGGCGAGCCGTCTGCCTTTTTGCTTCTCCTATTTTATATAAAAAAAAAGCTCTCGCCCAAATAGAGTCGTATTTGTAAATTATGTAAAAATGCAATGTAATTTACGGGCTGATGGTTTGAGTTTGTGTTTTTAAAACTACAAATCAATATTTTTTTATATCTAAGTATATATAAAAAATTGCTCTACGTTTGACCACCAGCAACCCTGATGGAAAGCGATACTGTGGCCGAAGATGAAGCTCTGAAGATTCACTCTAGACTTGAAGACATCCGGGACACTTGAATTACCTATAAATTGTTTAAATACTATGTTTTCACATACATATCTGTCTGGTATGCCAGGGCCGTGTGAATGAATCCACTTTTTGAGCATCAAGGGTTCTCCACTCCACATTACTATCTACTTCAAATATTTACGAAGATGCTTCACATCGTGAAAACCTTTTGAATGCAGCAAATGCTTAAGTTGTGGTCATTCATGTAATACTCGATAATTACATAAGGTGCAAAGATCAAAAAAACTGTCTTTAATTTATTTACTTTTACTTCTACCTTATTGTTTTCTTTTGTGTGCTGAAATTTTCCTAATGTTCTATAAAATACTCGACTTTCTATAAAAAAAATATGTTGATTACATAATATTTGTTACATTATACTTTCATATATGTATATCGAATATTTTTAACCGACTTCCAAAAAGGAGGAGGTCCTCAATTCGTCGGAAACTTTTTATTTTTATTTTTTTTATGTATTTCCCCCGATAAGTCAAAGACACCTGGATAAATATGTTTTTTTTTTTACCTATTCTGCCGCTTCGAATTATTTTGTAAATCGAAAATAAGTATAACAATCGTATAAGTGGTCTAAAGGACACTTTAAACCTCATTGAGTTTGGACGTTATTCGGCGCTGACGCGAAATCCTTGTCGATGCAATCCGTCTTACTTAAAAACGTAAGTTAAAATCTTATTCACTGAATAAGCACTTGTCACTTTCTGTCAGACAGTAACTGTCACACGCGAAAACGGAACAAAACGCTGTTTAACTAAAATGCGCTTATTCAGCGTATAGAAGTAAGACGGATTATCGTTGCACAGACATAATACATTTTCTCAACGTTCAAAAACAACAAGTTCAAGTTCCTAGTAAACGAAAAGGGCTAAGGTCTCTTAAATGCTGCTATTATGGTTAGCACAACCGACCGATAAAGGTAGCTCAAGCCCACTATCAGTTGGTAGCGTACTCAGCATCCTGTCATTATTGCCACGTTGCACATTGCGGTGAGCCAGATAAGCACCTGCATTTTGGTCACGCATTGCGTCGATAAGGCGCGCTGAGATATATTTTAACCGATTTCCAAAAAGAAGGAGGTTATCAATTCGGTCTGTATGTTTGTTCACCGATTACTCAACCAATTGTACATCGTTTTTTTTTGTATTTGATAGGTCATACTTCAGAGGTGGTCCCATATAAATTTTATCAAAATCGATGCAGTACTTTGGTTTTTATAACAAAATAACTGGTAAAATATCATCCAAGTGCCTGTAGAAAAGTGAACAGCAAGTCGCGTATGTATTCTATTGCGTATTTTGAAGTAGGTTTTTTCAGTTTTTTACAACTATAATTATTGGAAATGAGATAAGCTTCCGGCCCTTACTGTTGGTTCTCGTCCAACGAACGAACACCCGACGCAACTTTGTATGTAAGTAAATAATATATAAACTTTGTATTTTAACAATTTCATGGACTTTTTTGCTGTTGAGTATTTTCATTATTTTGCTCATAAAAAAGGAAGATTGGTGCAGCGCTAATTACCGGCCAATTTTGATAATAGTTGTTGGAAATATTTGATACTAAACAGGAATTTTATATATGGGGAAAATCTATAGGTGTCAAAAAAAAAGTTTGAGAGCTCTTAACAAGTATCAATGTAAATAGAAAAACAAAATACCCGACTGCAGTCGAGTTTCTGCAATCTATCCTACAATTTCATTACGGGTGATACGCTGTTGATTAAACGTTTTTTGTGGTAAAATCGTTGTAAGAGATTATAACCTAGTAAAACCACTTGTTTATTACGAAAAGTTCGGTGGCGGTTACGAAAAAACGTCGATTTTTTTATAAATTCATTCAGTCATTTTATATCTTCAAAAATGTTGGTATGCGCGAGCGAGACGGACTATGCTCGAACTACACACACGACTCTTAAGTTTTACTTGTTGAATATTTCTTTTAGACAGTCATTCTTAAATCGCCATTGTGGGACCATTCCTGAATTGCAAGCAAGAAACCAGCTGTTACATAACCATGTATATTTATAAATTAACATATTAAGCGTTTCAGAATGAAACCGATAGTAAAAGTTATATTAATGAAGAGTATAATAATCTCTAACTGTTATCTCCTGCTCTTTGTAGCACATGTATATATAAGACTGACAGCTAGTCTAATATTTCCAGTAGTAGTATCTAGCTAGATTAGTTAGTGTAGTACTACAGTATCTACTAGACTGTTGAACCATTAGGTAACTTCGACTCTAAGTTTTATCGATATATCTCTTGGTCGCGAACGAATCAAAGAATCGAATACGAGTATCTCTAGATTCGAGAGTGGCCAAGTCCGTTACCTCGGTGGTGACATCACCGCTCAGCCACGCTAATGCTGGACCCGACAGTACCTACATACCTGAGCAAGTATTGTCAATTAGATCTCTCTAGATTGTATCAAAAATACTACTGGAAGAATTGTTGTGTGGGCTGAAATATTGAATAAAGATGTTTTAGCGATATGTTCTTCAGGTAACCGATGAATATTTAACTGAAAACCTATAATGAATGAATGGTGTCAAAATTGTGTTCTATTCAGCTACTGCTAATTATACTGTGGCACAGTAAACAGTAACTGGACAAGTGTCCATGGGACTAAAACGTAGTGACAGCCGCACCGCCGCATCCGCAACCCGCGAGTTGACATCTGTGGTATCCGAAGCATTCATTCAAAACAACGTCAAATCAGTTCTCGGGATACTCGATACGTGGCGTTTCACATAAAAATGCAAATAAGCTGTCATTAGTATAGGAGATATCCAATCGTAACAAAAAACAATCGAGGTCAGTGTTAATAGTGGAAAGGCGTGAAAAGTAGGAAATGTTTTTCATTACTTGCACTGAAAATCTATAAAAGTGAAAAAATACTAAAGTCAAGACACGTAAAACTTTGTCACCAAATAATTCATAACATTTGACAAGTTAAGAATACATTTTATAATATGTATTCAATAGTTCGCTTTTAAACAAAAATAAAATGAGATTAACGTCACCCGCCACAGTAAGTCTCGAGTACTGTAAATTTACTTCCGATATGAATACAATATACATGGTCATATAATCGGCGATACCGACTCTAATACCTCTCAGTTTAAGGCCCCACTAGTAATTTATGGCTGGATGTTAATGAGGTATCAATAGTGGATGTTCCGTTATGTCCATTCATAAAAATATCGCGGGCCGATAGTTTGACGAGCAAACTGGCGAGCTTGTCTACCCAACATTTTTCGACAACGACAATTATGAAATAAAAAATATATTTTTACAATGATAAAAATGATTTTTTAGTCGAAAACTTTTGATGTTGTGTTTTAGTGTTCTGTGGGACTATTTGTTTAAAATAATTCATTGAGTCGTTTTATATCTACAAAAATGCTTGTATGCGCGAGCGAGATGGACGATGGTCGAACTACAGACTCTCTTAAAGTGTTTTTTGATTTCTTATTTTGCGCATTTGAGTTAAGTTTGAATCTTCAATATATTATTCATAATATTAAAAAAATACACATACTATTATAGAGAAAACTACACATTTTACACATAGTTATACACAACTTATTTGACATAATAATATGATATTAATTATCTCTAAAGAGTTTATATTTTAGCCGACCAAATGAATAACAATGAGAGAAGTATGAAAACCCAACAAAATCTAACAGCATAACTGCAAATAACTAGTTTGCACGTTAGAGTCGAAGCATGATGACGGTTTTTCGCATACTATCGTGCATAACACCACTTAAAAATATTTATCAAAGCTGCGACAGATGAAACAAGATCTGATATGGTATCGAACATATCCACATTCATAAATTCCACATTAATAAATGACTGCATGCCAAAGTATTGGTCCGTGTGTAGCATCGAACACAGATGACACACAAATACAACCAGTTATTTTGACGGCTCCGTAAACGTGGCCAATTTTATTCTGACACAAATTGGGTACAATCCGACAGTAAAACTGTTGGCCAATAGACTGATTAGAACTTTGATGTTCTGTCTGTTGGATTTCACTGTTGCAATATTATTTACGTGCGGGAAATGTGTTTAATTTGCTTTTTTACGCAATTGAGTGACGAGACGAACAAGTTTCTCGGCTAATATTGAACTTCATGCAGTCCCATGCTACCGAGAACAGCTCAAAAGACTATGTACACATATCGCCTCTTTGCTTCAATAACGAGGTAAATCCGAAAAATAATATTTTACATTAATTGATAATGAAAACTGCCGCATTTAATTATATTTTTCCAAAAAACGTATTTTTCACTCGTGTGTGCTGGTGTAAGAAAGTGAAAGAGACAGCGCTGTTGTGTCAGTGCGCAATATCACGTTGTCTCTTTCTGTGGAGAGCTTTGTTTCAAGATAACACGTTATCGAAGCAAAGAGGCGATATATTTTATGAAATCTGGAAATCTTTAAAAAATCTGGAGATTTCAAAAAAAAAACTGGCCAAATGTACGTCGTAGGCTTATGTGCGACTAGCAAATTTTAACCTATCAGACATTGGTTTTTGCTTTTAATGAATTGCCTATCGTATTGTTATGATAAAACCAATGTCCTTGCTTATACCAAAAATACCTTCACCAAGGAAGTTCGACCAATCCCGACAAGTTTAAACTTAAGCAGTACTTACATGTTTATGAAGTAGACGGTGCGTCACAATTGTTCTCGTGATTAACCGATCAATTCAGTGCTCGTGACGGACAGACAGACAAGCTGAACACGCGCGTGTCACAACGTTCACTTACTACGTTCATTGTTCAAACTTCAACAACTTTAACTATTCATCTAATTTTCATACCGCACAGTGATTTTATGTCTCTCCAATTCTCATTCATAAATTTAAAAAGTTTAAAGGGTCAACGACCATCACCGACTTTATCTTGACTTCCTCTGGAGAAGTAAAAATTCACAAATTCTGCTAATGACGGAATCGTGCTCAGCATAGAGTTCTGAGCCCAGATAGGATCTCGGTATACGATATTTCCGGACGCACGTGGGCGTCAAAACAGTTTTCCTACCTAAAACATCAACTTCGCACACTTTTACGCACTTCACTTCCTTTCTTTTCGGTTAGAATCTTTAAAATCTACACGAAGCTTTTCGAGGATATGACTCTTGTTAAATTGTAGTCTTTAGTACTATACAGCGATGGTTAATTTTTGTTTGTGAATGTAAGGCTTTTTGGGCATTATTGAAAGAGGCACCATTCATTGAGACAAGTAACGGGCTAATAGTAGTCTCACGTCTTGCCAACGCCATTCAAAGCAGTGGGTACTGTCGCGGACAGAATAAAAAACTATATGTGTAATTTCAGGCATGAAATCAACCACAAAATTTGAGAATCTATGTCAATTTGAAAATATAAATGAGAACATTATGCATGCATAAGTAATATTTAACTTCCGCGGTAAAATATAAACTTGCTATGTATTTAATTGCATTGGGTTAACTTTTACTATATTCTACGGATAATAGATATCCACATAGACAGATAACATTATTTAATTTAACTATTGCTTTCGAAAATCTTAACGATACTTGTTCGCATGGCTCGCTCTGGCAATAGTTATCTGTAAATCATGTTACTTGCTTTTTCGAAGTACTTCAAAAGGTAAGAAATATTCCATAAAATTCCATTTTACTCATGTGTTACTACGCACGCCAATATTTCTAATAATAAACAATATTTTTAAAAATCTAAAGCATTTTTGTACTTACTTAGAATAAGAAACTCATTCACAAATTAATTTGAGCGCACAAATATTATTTCATAATTAATAAAATAAGTAATGACATACAATAAATCAAAATTACCTACTTTGATTTGAATATATAAATAAAAAAATTATACAGCTAATTTTAATATGTTAGCGAGTATACGATATGTATGTGTGCACGTATGCTGATAGTCTGGCTTTGTATGTCTGTATGATATAACTCGTTTCATCTGACGGTGTGTATGTAGGTGAGCAAATGTTTGCTGTGTGCGTGAGAGCGCGTGCGGCACATTCCTTCGCGTACTCATTCATACAAGCTTCGTGTACTTGAGCCTTTTATTTGTCTATTTTCTTTTGTTTTGTTTTAGACTGTCATTATTTATGATAATGGATTAATTAAAAAGTCAAAATGTCATTTTACATCACTATGTGATTGCGATACAATTACCACATCCAAAACAATTAGCTATTACCAATTTATCTATTTGATCTTTTATTTCGGAACTTCTGCGTTTCACTTAACGTTAGCAGCTAGCACAAAGAAGCGTTAGTTAATCCCAATTAGGTACACTCTCCCACTAATTCTGATATATCCGTATTTTATCATCATCATCATCTCAGCCACAAGAAGTCCACTGCTGGACATAGGCCTCCCCGATGGATTTCCAGAAAGACCGGTTGGAAGCGGCCTGCATCTATATTAGCAAATATTAGTGACACGATAGCAATGAACTGGATTTGTCAGAATGTTGCACCAACCATATACGAATAAGCCAATTTTGAGAAATGAAATTACTTATAGGGAGATTCTAATAGAGTGACTTCGTGATCGTGAATGTATAAGTGACTTCATCAGAAACACAACTTTGATAGGTACTATCTTTCGTACAGGTTATAGAAAGGAGAAAAAGACAACTATCACGTCGTGTAGCATATAATAAAAATGTGGTTTGATTTCGTACGGAACGCACTGCAAAAAGCTTACCTACCTCATCAGCAACCTCGATGAGACCTATTTTTAACACGCTTTTATTAGGTCGACCTGTATGTAACTATGTATGTAATGAAATCTAAGGTAACTAATTTAACCATCTTCCAAGGATCTTCGTAGCGTCATGATAATTGGCAGCTGTATGTAGTTCTGATGACAATACAATAATATGGTACTGTCGAACTGATCTCATGATGGAACATCGTATCATAGCTGTGTTTGGATTTGTTAGAAAAGTCTTGTAATGAACTTTGACCACAATAATTTGTAGCGTGTTTTTTAGTTTTTTAAACTGTAATTTATTTCAAAGAAACGCTTCAGGATTTGCGCAGGCAAACCTATATATTCAGGAAGCCCATTAATCACGGAATCATAGGTATCATTGTAATTGCAAGTAATAAGGGTACCTTTGCACCAGGAACAGTTAACTATTTGACTGAGTCAAATTTAGTTCGTTTTTAGCTTTTTAAAAATAACAATAAACATTTGTATATATAGGTACATAATGTTTTGTAGTAGTTACTATTAGAAATTGTAATAAACTGTAATAATTTAATAAGTAATTAATATTTTTTGGATATAATAACAACATATTGTATATATATATAATATCAACATATTGTATATATATATTTTATATATATAAAGAATTAACATATTGTAATTGTATTCGATAAGGTATACTTTTTGCAGTGCGCTCTCGTATATATTTTAATGTGAAGTAATCTTATATAATATCCGTTCTCGTGTTTTCTTCAACAAAATTAAAAACCCAAAAAAGGTTATTGCGACAACCTTTTATTAACATTAAAAATATTCTTGTAGTAAATAGTATTTGTATTCAAAATGCTCACGATGACTGCAAAAAGAGCTCAGAATCTTTGGCTTGAATATTTGTCAGTTAGAGTTTCAATATTTCTTTTTCGGCTATCTTATATAAACCTGTTGGTTTCATATGGAAACTACAAACACTCTAAAAAAATACCAACTTGCCGACTTCCTATTCATCAAACCAGATCTATGTGACCATGTTGACAGGCCTCATGGCTCAGTGGTAGTACAACTGCCTCCTGAGCTGTAGGTCGTGGGTTCGATCCCCACCCAGGGCAAACATTTGTGTGATGAGCATGGATATTTGTTCTGTGTCTGGGTGTTTCTATTTATCATAAGTATGTAATTACAAAAAAATAGTATATATGTATTCTATCAACCATCTAGTTTCCATTGTACAAGCTTTGCTTAGTTTGGACTGGTGTTGTGTGAAATGTCCACAAATATTTATTTATTTATTTATATCGTTGTTATTTTTTCACCGTCCTATTATAGAAATTCATTTATTGATACTAATCTTTTATTAATTCAAGTATTTATTCGATAAGCTAGATCTGTTCCGGGCTTTGGTGAGATCACATTGGCATGGTTTTTAAACAAAATCCTGTGAAATATTAAAACATCTCCAACTTATATAACATCAAACGAAGCCAAAAATTGCGTTAAGTTATTCACTGGCTATACATAAAATGTCCCATTACCCGAGCCCGCCCAATCACGGCGTTGGGCGGGCGATTCACTGAGGGCGGATTAGCGAACCAAGATAAGCCAGTCGATACATGCGCGCGCACGTACTTCCTAGTGCGGGGCTATTTTTACCCAGCTGCGTAAGAAGGAGGGTTATGTTTTAGAGTGTATGTATGTTTGTTTGTGTGTATGTATGTATGTTTCTATATGACAGCCTACAGCCTAAGCGGCTTGACCGATTTTGATGTGCGAGATGTCATTAGATTCGTCTTTACTTCCAGATTATTATAGGCTATATTTTTTGTAATAATTATAAAATACATCTCTTGCAAAAATAAAAAAATGCGTTTTTTGTAACCTCCAACGAACTTCGTTATAAACAAGAGTGCGCATTTATAATCTTTTACAGCGATTTTACACTTACTTTGTCACAAAAAACGTACACTCAACAGCGTATCAAGCGTAACGTAAAAGTTAGACTGCAAAACCTGCTTTTCTGCAGTCGGTTATTTTGTTTTCATTTTAATATACATACTAGTTAACGATCATGTCTTCTGAATATACACGTCACATTAATGTTACATACTAAAGTTTATAAGGATTATTGTTTTGTATTTAAATTTTAATTACATATACCTACATAAGGTTCGGTGTGAAGGGAAAGATAAAGTAGCTTATTAAAAAAAACGTTGAAACGGCAAACGCAATTTGTTAATTTCAATCTTTGCTGTTAGTACCAGTACCTACATACTTCTTCCAAGTCACGCAACTCAACCTGATATAAATAATAATAATAAAAATCGTAATAATAATTACCTAATGCTCCCACACAGAAGTACCGCATCTTACTTACTAATTGTTAAATTCCATATTGTATAATAATTCTATTTGCTACCTAGTTTCTTTATTTTTTTATATTATGTGTAAAAAAGGCCTCTCAGTGTTAGCTTCGGCCCCACTGATGCCCACCAAAAGACCGGGCTTGACTCGAAATTGTATCATTATATAAATTGACAGAGTGAGTGAAGCAAACAAAAGTCTCTGCACCAACTAGAAGAATTTCTTTCTTCTGTCCAGGTGTTTTTTTGGTATCATACAGGTCGTATTTGGAACCAATCTTAGCGAAATTTTCTTCAATTTTTATAGTTTTTTTTTTGTCGTCGGGAATTTTAGACAAGTGAGATCTCCCAAAAAGAGGGAAAATATGCTACTGCACCATTTACTGGTCGATTTTTAATGTTTAGTACTAAATCGTATAAAATCATTTGAAATATGAGCAAAATCGGTCAAGACTTTGTCGAGATAAAAGGTTATGAAATCTCGACTGTAAAGAGAAGTTAGCCATGTGAATCACACTAGCGAAAATAATGCGGAATATACACAAGAACGATATATTAATGCAATTTTTTTTAAGTCAGTAAAATAGGATAAGATATGTACGGGCGTTGACTTGTCAAACATAATACCAGACGGATCAAAATTTGAAGACTCAATACTAACTACTGAACTGTCTATGGCAGTGTATCACATAACCACCTGAACCATCATAAGATGTGAATTTAGATGTTTGGCTAAAGATTTAAATAATAATAGATATAAAAACTACATACCTAATATAGGTATATATATTCTAGCTTATTTTAGCTCAGACAACGCGTCTCTACTTCGTGACTCATCCAAAAAGCAGACTATAAATATTTATGTAACAATAATTTATAACTAGAAATGTTGTATTTTTCGACTGCTTTTGCAACTAATTTGAATTAATAACATCATCGTTGAAGATATTAGAAGAGTATAAATTATAAATTCGTAGGGAATAAATAAATATTTGCGACCTAAAAACAATAATACAGGTATTTTAGTTTCGCTCTGTACCGGTTCGACCCACTATCTTATAATAAATGCGATTTAAAAATAATTTCAAAAATTTGAGGATTAGAGATACGTAGACGTACAAAAGTCACCGATATAGCACAGCGGATTAGCAAGTTGAAGTGGCAGTGGGCAGGGCACATAGCACGTAGAACTGATGGCCGATGGGACCGAAAGGTTCTCGAGTGGAGACCACGTATCGGCAAGCGCAGCGTAGGAAGACAAGCCACGAGATGGACAGACGACCTCATACAAGTGGCGGGAAGACGCTGGATGCAAGCCGCTTCCAATCGGTCTTTTTGGAAATCCATGGGGGAGGCCTATGTCCAACAGTGGACTTCTTATGGCTGAGATGATGATGATGATGAGGATTCCTTATATGAGTGGTGACCGGCTTTCGTCAGAGTTTAACAAGAAATGGTGGCTGATGGGTAATTGAATCAGTGATCAGTGGCCAAGCAGTCATCAGTATAGAATAAATATTGCTCAGGACAAATTCTTTCAAACGAAAACGAATTCGATCAATCACTCTAATGAGCCTTCTAAATTCATTCAAAAAACTAGTACTTATTTATAAAATCCACATTCAAAAGTTTTTATAAAACATAACCTCATATAAATATGAGGCTCGTTCAAGATTATGTGGGGCGTCGCGTAGCGCGTCAAACAGCACGTTAAAATGTTACGGCGAGGCGTCGCGCGGTGCGTCTACCGTTGCGTCACGCGTTCAAGTATTTCCGTATTTGGATGGACAATGGGTGTGACAAGGGGCCTTTTTTCGCGGCGTCGAAGTAACAAAGACTAAAATAAAGAAATGTGTGGTACTGTCCCAAGACGCACCGAGCAACGCAACATCCTGTTTTTCCTATTTATTTCCTAGCACATCTTATCTTCCTACAATAATAATGTGACATGAAATACAATAACCTCCAATTAAAATAAATACTGATGGACATTTTTACACGATATTTTTATGTTTTAATTTGTCTTCATTTTAATGTTTCATGTTTTAATTTCTATTTTATATAATTATATACAAATTTGTCATAAAAGTTCAGAGCGAAATGAGCTGGTTGAGGTTTAGTTATAAACAAGTATGTACTTACTTACTTTAAAAAACTTTTTAAGTTAAACGGTTTTATTGAAAAGAAAGATAATGATGTAGGTAATGTATTTACTGTATTTTACTAGAAAAGCTCTTTCATTTGATACCCATGTTGTGGGAGTTGTGTTAAAATATGAAATCCGCCATTTTGTGGCGGCGGCCATCTTGGATTTACAATAATACAGAATAAACTAAATTGTATTGTCATTAGGACTAAAGGTGTATACCAAATTTCAGATCGATCCGTCAACGGCAAGAGGGTAAAATTTCATTATTTATTTTTATGGTTAAGCTAAAGGCAACCGTTTAAAAATGAAACTTATTACCATCATAGTGTTTTTTTTTTATAAAATAGATGAAGCAAAAAGGCAGACGGCACGCCTGATGGTAAGCGATATCCGTCGCCTATGGACAACTGCAACATCACTGACATTACTGAATATAAAGCAGCTTCTATAAGTATACTCTAGCAAAAGCTGTAACCGTTTGAAACTAACATCATCGGCCTTATTGAAAAACGTTACTTAACTTTAAGCAATGTTTAATATATTTTGTCAACTTCTCACTGACACACTTGCGGAAAGAAGACAGACGATGGTTAAAGTTAAGTAACGTTTTTCGGTAAGGCCGCATATTTGTAACGTACGATAATAAGTAGAAAATTGAAGCCGTATCCAATAATGGTCTACGGGTTCAAGTAAAGTGGCACGTCGATACCAGATTACTGTAGCTACCATAATATTCCTTCCTAACTATACTTTATACGTTTCTGTAATCATTTTCACTACCCCATACCGCTTTACGACTTGGCAACTGAACGCAAAACAAATGTAGCCTAAATTCCTTTCACACAAAGCATGTTATTCTTTGACAGGACTCGGCTACCTCTCACCTACTCAGAGAGTCCATTCAATTTGCGTCAGAGGACAAGTTATGCGTTTTTTATTACGACCAACTATAAAACTGTCATTTCGATTATTATGAGAAATTATTTTTGATATTATCTAAGTGAAATACTTGAAAATTATATGGAAAAATGGCAAAATTGATGCTACTATTTAACATTAAATTTAAAGGGTTGCATGAACATAAGATTAATCTAAAATTTTGCAAACTAATAAGTGAAGATAGTGTTACTATCACTATAATTATATGTTTGTATTTTCATTTGTAAATTACAGGCTACGTCACATACTAAATTTACTACGACACCTTCTAGAGGACATGCCTCAATTTTTATGGTGTCGTCAAATTTAGGTAAGTATGTAATAAATAAAAACTTTTAAAAATAATTTTGTACTAAAAGATGTAAAGTACAAGGAAGTAGTTATGTTTTAGTTTTTCAACTATAGATTTTTTATACCTAAGTTAGACTTCTTCAGTTCAAACAAAAATCGTCGTAAAAATATTTTCATTTTTCTGAGTTTAAGTGAAATGTTCCAAACTGTTCCCCAAATAATATTTATAAGCAATTAGATGCCAAGACAAGCAAGTTAGTCATCTGATGTTATGCTTCATGCTTGCCCAATAGCGGTATAATGCTATTCAGAAAATATTTTTTACAAATATAATTTTAACTACTGTTTCCTGAATTGTTCAGGAAAAATTGGTAATAAAAAATGGTAACCTTTTGGTTTATTATAAGTATTTCAATATTTTATGAGTAACTGCATAATGTGCGGTATTACGTACTCGTGACCGAAAAATACTTTCTTAGTGGATTCTAACACTTCACAAGAAATTAAGGCACCTATGGGAATATCATTGAGGCACCCTCTAACTTTTGTGTCTTGAGGGCCAGCGGCTTAGGCTGTACGTGTCGGTAAGTAGGTTCACTCAGGAGAAAGCTTTTTATATGAATATTATAATTATATAGGATAGATAAAATCATACGTTTTTAGTCTTCAAGAGTTTACAAATAATCCGCCAGAGAGTTTGGTACCCGCGAACATCACCGGGGTTTTGTACTAAGTACTGAATCAAAACTGTAATACCAAAATGCAAATCATTTTTATAATAAGTGCGCTATCTCGCTAGGCGCTGTAAAAGCTTGTCATACACGGAACGGACGAAATCGGAGATGGTTGGCGGGTCGACGCGCGTGCCTCAATCCATTAGGGCCGCGGGGGAAGCGGGGTGAGCGGGGTAACGCTCATGGGGTGAATCCATTAGCTAATTAATCGACCCCCTTCTTTCCAGATTGTTATATCCACTTCTTTGGTTGCTAATTGTGCCTTTATTAACTATCTCCGTGATTCTTACTTGATAGACATCTTTTGCACAGCCAACACAAAAATTTCTAAAATATACATAAAACGTAATGGATTACTTTTATTTGTAATTAATCCTTCCTCATAAACGCATTATGCTTTCCAGTAATTTATAGATGTAACAATCAAATAATGCATAAAACAAATCAAATCATCCGTCCATCAAAAAGACATGAACGCGCGCTTCTATCGTTTTGAACATAAAGAACTCGATAATTCCAGTGCTGGCCGGAGCTCGTTAAAATCACACCTTTTCAATACGACTGTGTTTCACTACCGTAGGCTATCAAATTAAAAAGTTAAACTCGCCCCCACAGTCGGAGCATCTATCTTTTAATGAGGTAATAGGGAGAGGGGGCGACTTGTGACCGACACGCGATCGGCCCCCGTGCCGACAATAATTTCATTATTATAATAAAATGGAGTCAAATGTGTAAACGATGGCACGTGATAACCGCGACCCCTGACCTCTGGTACCATACGGCGTAGTCTGTCCCATACACATGGGATGGCTTAATTGGTCATCATCGTTTAATGTCTAGCTTTCCGTTACTATTGCGAAGTCGTTGTATTACGTCTACTATTATTCATATTCCTACATGTGTACCAGATTTGTTGTGTACCATGTGTTTATTTTTTATTAGGCAAAATTAATCTCCACAGACTCCGTGGTCCGTGCCGTGTTTTATAAACTAATATATTTATTTGAAGTACCTACTTATTATTGATTTTTAATTATGCAAGAGAATTGATTGATTGTTTTTATTTGAGAAATTAAATTAATTATGTTATATTTAACACACGGCCAGACGGACAGACAGATGGACAGACGGACAACAAAGTGATCCTATAAGTGTTCCGTTTTTTCCTATTGAGGTACGGAACCCTAAAAACACATAAATCAACTATCATCATCATCATCATCATCATCAACTCAGCCATAAGAAGTCCACTGCTGGACATAGGCCTTCCCCATGGATTTCCAAAAAGACTGATTGGAAGCGGCATCCAGCGTCTTCCCGCCACTTGTATGAGGTCATCAGCTGTCCATCTCGTGGCTGTTCTTCCTACGCTGCGCTTGCCGGTACGTAGTCTCAACTCGAGAACCTTTCGGCCCCATCGGCATCAGGCAATCAACCTACACAAAATTATTTTCAAAATCTGAAGAAAAAAAACTGTGGAGAAGTCAACCCATATCTTATATATTTTCGAGTATGTTAACATGCGCTAAAATTCTAATCCATATCCATACTCCTTATAAATTATAATAGCGAAGGTAACTCTGTCTGTCTCTGTCTATTAGTTACAATTTCAGGACCAAATGGGTCAACCGATTTCTATGAAATTTGGTACCTTTAAATCGTAAATTAAATTGGTCTCATATGGAAACAATCTATAGAGATCACGGTGCTGGTCGGCACAAACATGATGATAAATTAATAAAATTTGAGCTTCAAATCTTCTTGGGCACAAGCTATTAATTAATGTAATGAAAAATGCTAAAATAATGAGTTTAATTTGGACGGGTCCACCAGTTGTCATGTGGAAGTTACCGTGTATATTATTCAACTCCGTTGTTACACTAGTTTTATTTTATTTCCATATGTACTTCTTTGTTTGTTTTAAGGTGTGTCAATTAAGAGTTTATCTATCTATTTAAGTCCCTCACTTGAACTTTATTATTGCATGTATGTAATGAAATATTACTTAGAAGTAAAATAAACTTTCTACTAACACAATAAATCAAACACTTCATAACCAGTAGAAGCGGAAACAATTGCCTCGTAAGAAAACAATATGCAGGCTGCAAAATTTCAATGTACATAGAGAGTAACGTAACGAATAACGTAACGTAAAGAGTAACGATAGTAACGCAAAGTTCATCTGACAATATTTGTGCTAAATATAAAAGTGAAATTAATATAAATCTTGTAAGAAAATGTACACCTACTCATATACGGAACTTCACATTCTCCAGTTAATTCTAATAAACTTTAATATAAACGTTAACGGCACCTCTATCATCATAGCCCGCAAGTAATTATTAATACTCACCGATAACTAATAAGCAGTTATTGCCTCGCATCTTGTGTAATGATGGGGTGAGCTTTACGCCACAAATTAGTGAGTACGTTTATATGAATTAAACACTTACAGAGAGAAGAAGACAATGGTTAAAGTTAGTTACCTAAAACCGTTACTTAACTTAAGCAATTCTCAATATATTTCGCCAACTTCTAGATGACACGTAATGACACTTGCTGAAAGAAGACAAAGAATTTAAGACGTTGATCAAAGTTAAGTATCATTTTTCCCACTTATATCGCTACATCTATGCTTTTATTCTAAATTTATGAATTTCCTTAATTGTTCACACTTAGCTAGTTACTTAGCTAGCTTACATTTCGAGTATTCTCGAGTAGGAGTTTGAACGTAGTAAAAGATATACCTGTCCAGGTCATAAGAGATAAATCGATCGACATCTTAAGTTTCTGTGCACCTACTTAGCGAACTTAAGGCATTGGTTAAAGTTAAGTAACGCTTTTCGGTAAGACCCTTAGTGGCAGCCGATGTATGTCTGTGAATTCTTCTTTCAATTCTTCTCCTTATTGACTGAGTGAACGAAGTGAACGAACGTCTCTACATCAACTAGCAAGAAGTGTAGGTGTAGATGACTAAGAAAAAAATCTCGATTACGGGAAAAACAGCAG
The DNA here is from genome assembly GCA_947563715.1 of Lycia hirtaria. Classification (NCBI taxonomy): domain Eukaryota; kingdom Metazoa; phylum Arthropoda; class Insecta; order Lepidoptera; family Geometridae; genus Lycia; species Lycia hirtaria. Next base: position 11,100,211 of record OX387386.1, read on the forward strand.
AATGGGGCTAGCTATGGCTTAACTCACAAAACAATTAGTTCTTAGAATTTTTGGCACGATATACTATTTTATTTATCAATGTGGGAATTTTGGACCAACACGGAGGTTCGTTTCATCATCACTGTTACGAGGCATAATTTATAGAACGATGAATTACAAGCAATACCCGAAACCGCTCAGCAGGCACAATAAACATTATGGGCACATTCATTAATAGCTGACCGCTGACAAACGGTGCCTTTGCCCCCCTGCGCTCCCGACCATCTAGCCCGGGGGGCATTCTGGGGGAGGACCGGCGACCTCTCACCCTCTCGCCGCCAGGTGTAAAACTGCCCAGTCACGGAAACACAGACATGCGATGCGGCTAATATGTTTTTATTATTAAAGCTGGTATTGCTCATCCCTCTACCCTCACAGGATGACCCATGAATATTCATACGGTGATTTGTTAATGGCACGACGCTAACTGCTGTGCCATAATTGGATTCCTGAGCTGATAACTTTTTGATTCACTATAAAATGATTTGATGGTTAATTCGTATAGAATTGTTATAGGAGTGAGAGGGAAACGAAATTGAGCTGGTGCAATATCTTCATAACTACTACGTTCATAAAACGGTCCATTAGGGCCGAAAGCTTATTTAAAAAAAAAAGAGCGCCTGGTCAAGGTGACGCAAACAGATATTCAGTTCAGTCTTGACACGCGCCGTGGCGAACTTTTCTCTTAACTTTTTGTCGAATCGAAAAGAGACACATTTATAGATTTTCATAATGTTGTTACGTTCTCACACGACATAAAGAGTTAGAAAAAATTGTCGCGGCGCGCATCTTATGCATGCTGGGATGACGCATAATCCAATTTGCTATTCAACGTGATAATAGCAGCATATTGGGCATGCTGTCAATTCACTTAATGGTAGTGAGTTCGAACATTTGGTTTATTTTTAGACCTTCATCGCTCCGACTTATTCTGATTGGTTGTTGCTGTAGTAATGTAGGTTAACTGTTTAGATCGTTTAGTTAGGTATACTTAGATATAAATTAAACTCAAATGAAACCATTTATCTTTCACTTGTATTATGCTTATCACCAAAATGTGGAATACACTTCCTGACTGGATCTTTCCGAATTGATATAATTTGGCTGTCTTCATATCGAGAGTGAATAGGTTCCTTCCAGGCAACTGCACTTCTTCGGATACCACAGACGGATTAGTGGTCAAGCGCAAGCCTATAAATAAATATAAAAATATATTATAAATATATTCACTGCAATTCACTACTGCGATATTCTACATTAATTAAGTATGAACTGCATAATAAAGTTGGAAAATTCTCTTTTCATGTATGATCACAAAAACGTGGTACGATTTTTTTCTCTTTGTGTGGTTCTTTCCAAACTTTCCAAATTATGATACAAATGTATATGTAATACACTCTGGTTTAAAAAAATAATTAAATAAAGTTATTGACATTTTTAAGGGACCATATTTTTTAAGCAAATAAAAAGATAAAAGTCATCAAAATCTGATCACAATCGGCGACTAAGATACAGCTGAATAAAGAACTACCTTTTTTTAAAGTCGGTTAAAAGCTTTTCAATGCTGTAATAAAATCGAATCAAATCTCACAATAAACTTTTTTTGTTTTTATCGTAGGTAACTGGCCCCGGGTAGGTATGTGTCAACGGTGACTCATCCTTTATGGTCCAAAGGATACGCGTCAAATAAATGTCAAATTGTGAACTATAGGTTTATACAAGTCATCGATATTGTATTTAATATAAATTGAAAAATGCCGTCTTGTGTTCTGAGGGGTTGTAAAAACAACATAAAAAAGTCAAACAAATCCCATGGTATCACTTATCACCAGTAAGTTTAATATAAATTATACTCATACTTATCAACTATCATCAGCACCACGGAAGCGTCGAATATTCATCAGTATGTAAAACAAAAATATGTATAATATAATATGTATACGCTAAGCATATCTATTCTTACATCATGATTAAATTGTAGATCCCAGTCGACCACCGCTAAACCATGTCGGAGATCTTTGCTGACACTTGAGTTGTCCCTTCGTCATAACTATGAAATGTGCAACTATATAACTATCAAAGACTATAATAGGCCTTATTCAAGGATCCTCAAAGAATTTATTTATTTGCAATTGAAAGACGAGACGAGCAAGTCACTAGCCTGATGTGAAGCTGCAAGTTTACTCATAATAGATTTTTGTCCTAAACGACTTTAAACTGCAACAGTTTAAAATCCTATATGGTACTGCACTCCACTCATCACTCTGTGACATTAAAGCTAGGAAAACGTCGCTATTGAATTCAGTGATAGATGGGAAAGAGCTACAATTGTGCTTGATTTCAATTTAATTATCTGACAAGTTCGACCTCTTCTTCGATCTTATCATTTTTGACCAGGCTTTGACGCTCTTTAGCATTTATTTTTTCCTATCATTTCTTAAGACCTCATCAATCTTGTCTTAACCCACATTACAAACTTCTAGGAGACTAACTTTTTTAATAATTATTCTGATCCGATACGTTTTGTGTTATCTGAGAGAGATAGAAACAACACGGTCACTTTTTGTTGGTCCCAATTAACCCTATCTCTTTCGTGTATGGATTTGGATTAGGGGGGTAAGACGAGCAACTGGCCTATACTAACTAAATCATTCCCAAAGGTTCCCTGCAATGGGTTTGCGGCGCCAAGCATGGGTGGAAATTGTAAGACGAGAACGTTGCCAGCACGACTGGACCCCAACTAAGCACACCAGGATCTGTTCAGCTCACTTTAGAGAGGAGGACAAATATGTTGCTGCGGGGGACCGCATCTACATATCGAAGACCGCGCTACCTGTTATAGGTGACAAATCGTTTGAAGAGGCAAGTCCATTTATTGCACAAGATGTTTACAATAACAATGCTTGTTGGCTGCTATGAAATTGGCCAATTCGAAAACGTTGTATAAGAACGTATGATTGAATATATTTGTCATGAAATTATCAAAACTCGTAAAAGACATGAGCTCCAAAGAAAAGGAGAGTTCAATGTATTTGTACGGGACTACAACTATTTCAAAATGTAATACAATACAATAACCCAAAGAGGCAAGCTCTCATATCAGGAGTACTCACATAGGTACACGTAGTTTACACGAAAGCAGAAGAAAATAGAGAATGATACCACATTAACATCTATATTACTATTATATCTTTATATTATTATCTGTATCTTAGAGCTTTTCCTTTTTTTTCATAAAAAAAATTCAGTCTCTGACCACTATCTGCACCATATTATTATCCACGCTGAACCTGGATCCATCGCTACATATTTGTATACATGATTAGACTCAACCTATCGACTCCTGAGTTTTAAGAAGAAAAAAACAACGATTTATATGTACTAGAATACATAATACTTAATTCAAGGAAATTGTGTATTTTTATCTTTTTTTTCTCGGGCTAGTGACCGAACGGTACATTTATCAATAATAGTTGCAAATATTTTAGTTATTACAAAAAACAATTAATCAAGTAATCATTCAATTTAATTTCAGTGTATACAAAATAAATTTCAAGCTGCAGCCCCGTTAGAAGTGGAGTTAAAGAAAAAAAAGAAATCTCCAGCTATTCCATACCACTTCGCCTCAAAACTGGAGCTGCAAGGTCGTATCCAGCAGTTATTGATACAAAAAATGATTCTAACTAAAAATTGCCATACTTGGAAAAAGAAATGCATCAAACTGCAAAGAAGGCTGGCCAGCTTGAACCAAGACTCGAGCCATGGTAGAGATGCAAATATAAGGAGCATAAAGTGGATGGAATCAGAAGTTTTGGGAATTTAAGTAAATAATTTATATGTTATCAGCGATCTATATAAACTAACGTACATATATAAGTACTCTATGTAACGTACTAAACGTCATGTTTTGAACACTGTCTGCTAGACAGTGACGTGAGCGGCGATGCAATAGCGATGCAGCTTTGACGGCCGTTTTGTTGTTTTTGGTTCTGTTCTAGTTTAAATTGAATTCTTTTTATGTTATTATCGCGAATGTTTATTTTTCTTTTTTTAAATCTTCATACATTTTTCTCGTAATATTGTGAACGAAGAGATTTTATTTTGTCTATTCCTCTCAGTGTTTTCTTGTCTTTTATGACTGTTCTATCAGTGTTTAAATGTAAAAATCCGCCAAAGGTTTCACTCGCACACCGACGCTTTCCTACTCCCATGCTATAAAAATACTGGCACCAGGGCTAATTACTACAATAAAATTTGCTTCATATCTATGTATGTTTGTAAATTCACATATATTCGATACTGAAGGAATGGCCGGAAATGCCAAGCTTTCACATAAAATAAAAAGTTCAAATACATATGTTAGTGCTGTAATATATATAAGTACCTCTTACACAAGTAGTAAGAAAAAATAATTTTAAAGCCTCTAGTTTTATCATTCACGTTGAAGGAGTGGACCTATTTTCCCTATTAAAAGATTGTGTAAAACTACCGTTTGTTCATAAGTCTATGTCACATAACATCAAATGTCAACGAAACTGTCATTTTAGTACCTTTTATTTATAGCTTTTTTGTGGGATCAAGAGGAAGATTTCATCGCGCAAAATTTATTTTACCTTTAGTTTAATTCAGTAAATTAATAAAATTAAATTCAGTTCAAAAATTTATGACTTAGGTTTGCATCGCGCTTGGTCAGTTTTAAGTATCTATTTGCTATACCTATTTCAAATAATTTAACCTTTTCATTTTGCGAATTTTGAGTTTTGCATCTATTATCGTTTTTACTATAGAACCAAAGAAAAAAATTAAGAAAAATACAAGTTTCTGGTATGAAGACCCCATAATTTTTTAATGTTTTGTTATTAATATTATTTGCTGTTATATCCGCCACAATGTCACTAAAATTAAATATACTCTGTGAAAATATCAACTTCCTGCCTATTACAATACAAAAGAAACAGTTGTTCAAGGTCAGGACACACATACCAACAGGCAGACGGACAGACAGCGTAACCTCAGTAATCCCTTTGGTACGAAAACCTACAAATGTGGTTCAATCGTACAAAAAACAGACAAGAAGTTTACCAAAGTAGGTAGTATGAAGTGGAGTAGCAAAATTTAGATTTTAAGCTCTAAATTTTGCTACTAACAATATTACTTTTTATTTATAGCCTAATATTTAAACTCTAAGAACCATTTGCTGTTAAAATTTTACTAGACCTATCGATTATTTTATTTTATTAGACGAAAACTAGGTGTATTCGATTTTTTCGCATCACGCATTCGAAAAATCGAGTCAAAATGTCTGACAGTGCGTAACTATACGTTAAAATATCTTATCTGCTTTTTGCCCAGCATATAATGAAAACCACAATTGCATCAGGTAAACCTACTACTGGGAAAAACGTGATGTAATCTGTCACTTTATTGCTTGTCTACACTAAAGGTTAGCGCACATGAAAATTTTTTTAAACAAATTGAAAAAACAAATTGTTACTTCATTAAAATAAGTCCACGGATTGCATAGAGGATGACAGCCACTAAAATTGTGTGACAATGAAAAAAATACGTACTATTGTAGATATATTCCTGATCTAAATGAGACGGAAAGCAGATAAACTGAGTTTCCATTATTTCATGTCACTAATACAACAAATGGATAAAAACGGCTTGTCTGCTTTTTTGCTACTTTGAATTATTTAATAATGTTGTAGTTTTAAAAAATTATATCTTTTGTAAATGTATCTATTAAGAATTTTGAGTGGATTATATATCGGGGAATTAAATATTCTGTCAAATACAATTCATAACTATCCTAATATCAAACTTATATATCATTAATCATTGCTTGCGCAAAATGTGGTATCATACGGTCTATCAGCTTTATTGCAAGCAATGGTTATCGACTAGAAGTTGTCAGAATCATACAGTTGTCACTTCATTTTAAGAGCTCATCTTACATATTCACTAACTAGGCAAGATTGACGAAACAGTCATAGTGATTGATAAATCAACCACTTGCACTAGCCTTAACTGAGTAAGCATGTCAACTTTCTGCTGTGACAGTGTCATAAAATCCGAAGTCACTTTTCACAACTAAACGTCTGCGTTGAATCGCTGATCTTGATGTATCTGATTAGGTAAAAAGTGTTGGGAATTAGGTACAAGAGCAGTACTGTAGAAGACTTAACGCAGTAGTATAATTATGTCAGAAACCTAAAGAAAAATCGCAAAGTAGTTTACGTTTAAGTAGTATTAATACTCTAAAATTTTACTTATATGTAACGGATTTAACTAGGTAGAAAAACGAATAAATAGTTTACTTGTTTATTTATAGATTTTTTCAATACTAAACGGGCATATTTTAAACTATATCTATATCTAACATTCGAGTAGGTAATCTTGGGTATGTCTGGGTAAGTTTAGAGTTAACCGGACTATTCTCTTTCTTCTAGTTGAAGGGTAAAACGAATAAATAGTTTACTTGCTTATTTATAGATTTTTTCAATACTAAACGGGCATATTTTAAACTATATCTATATCTAACATTCGAGTAGGTAATCTTGGGTATGTCTGGGTAAGTTTAGAGTTAACCGGGCTATTCTCTCTTTTTTTTTTTTTTTAGTTGAAGGGTAACGAGCAAATTATATGCCTTTTTAATCAAGTCACAACATCGCTCAACATCAAATGGTTTGGCGGTCAAGGGCAAACAAATATATGTATTCTATCAGCCATCTAGTTCCATAGTACAAGCTTTACTTAGTTTGGGATAGATGGTGTTGTGTGAAATGTCCCCAAATATGTATGTATTTATTTATTTATTTTTATATTTATGTGGGTATGTAATATGTATGTAGGTATGTAATATATAAGAAAATAAAGATAAGAATTCTGTAAACTGAAAATCCCAAAAACAGTATAGCGTCACCGGTTCATGGTGGGATATTCCAAAACCCGAACGAAAAGCTTTAATTCCACTTTCATTGTGCGGACTGGTAGTTTGTGGAATACGCTTCCTGAGTGGGTCTTTCCTGATAGATATAATCTGGGTGTCCTTAAATCGCGAGTGAATTGGTTTCTTCTAGGTGAGCGCGCTCCATCGTAGACCGCGAGTTGGCAGTCAAGCGCAAACCTATTTCTACTTAAAAAAAAACAAAGGAAAGTCAAAGCTAAATAACTTTATGGAGTAGGTATAGAGGTAAAACGTGGTAATGTTTATGTCAGTGGAGTGAAGTGTCTATGGAACAGGAAAAGCAGCCACGTCTCAGGTACTTTAAGCCTTCCTAATGCGTCCACTTATCTTTATGCTATCGGTGAAAACTTTCTTATTTAATAAGCTAGATAAGTGTGTTGTCGGAAGTACTTATTTACATTGACATACGAACATGTGGTACCGTACTTTATTTGAGCATGGGCAGGACTGACGCATTAGTCAGTTTATGTGTAAATGCTACAGGTACCAAATACATAAACATCCAGAAGAGATAGGTGCTATATGCCCTGTGTCTGTAGGTATATAAGAGAAGGCACTTAGAGCCTGTGGATGCTGTCTTGCGCTTTATTGCGTCGTAGCAAGAATCACTATTTCATTTATAAATGACATTAAAATGTGTTTTTGCGGATTAAACCGTCTATTCTGTACTATTTAGTATTCAACGGCATGGACTTAGAGACATTAACCTACAATGCGTCGTGAATGAGTCTTTCCGAATCGATAAAAAATATCAAGGTGTTTTTAAATTGCAAATTTCTTCAAAGCAGTGGACCGCAATAATCTTTGTCGTCATCAAACGAATGAGCGGACGAGTGCAAGCCTATCATGGATAAAAAAGCAGAATCTTGTTTAGGCATCTACAATGCCAGTTCTATGTACTTATGTTTGCTACATAGCACGCAAATCTCGGACGTCTACAACCCCACATACGTACTAATAATAGCATTAGTGTATTATCTATCATTTATCTATCTAGTTCTCATAGTACAATCATTGCTTAGTTTGGTGTTATAGATGACATGGTGTGAAAAATACCACTAATATTTATTGATTTAATACCAGTTTAGCTATGGTCAACTACCTAGCCTGTCGCCTGCCTGTCATAGAAAAAACCTTGTAAACTTATAATACAACTACGAGGTTAAGCAAAATGTTGCTGAAAACTGGGCTATAGCTTGCGTGTGTAGAAACAACTCGTGCTGAATTTACTATACACTCTCATTAAATACTCTGGCATCGTATTATAGGTACTAACTTACTGTTTAATGAAATTAAAATTTAGGTGAATTAGTATACTCAGTATTTATATTACCTGTTCTATATAGTCCCTTAAGACTTTTCGCTTTTTCATGTATTTTTCACTTTTTAGAGTTTCCGTAGTACTACGGGGTTTCCTTATAATTTAACGAAATATTGTCTGTCAGTTCCTATGTAACAAACATTTTATTCAAAGACTATTACTCCGTAGATGAAATTTGGCAAGTAGGTGTTCTCTTCGAAACGTTCCCCATATTGTAGTAAAATATTGAAAATAATTAACACGTCATGCATGTGAAAAGGGCATGATTTTTGTTTTCGACCGTATCTCTTCATGTTGCTTCATGACGCTTACTCAAAGAATGCCATCACTGAGTAAGCATCTTAAAATGAAAATGAGATATGTATAATGTATATAATTTTTTAATCAGATACGCTATGTGGGCAATATTTTAAGCCAAAAGGTGAAAAAGTATGTATATCCCAATATATTTTGCGGTTTACACATTCTGCGTATTAATTCTTTTTGAGTGTGCTGCATATATTTCAATCATTATACTCCGAAGGCGTACCAACAAGTCCATTCTTGACCAACTTAAGATTAAGACCAGACTCTCCACAATGTGTTATTAACGAGTATTAAGTTACTTTGGCCACATTGCCCGAAAACAACCAGATAATTTTGACAAACTGATGGTTGTAGGGAAAGTGGATGGTAAAAGACCACGTGGGCGATCACCTACCCGCTGGTCTGATCAAATTAAAACCCTAACGGGACTTCCTATTGCCACTGCCTTAAGGAAAGCCGAGGACAGGATGGCGTGGAAACAGCTCGTCATCGACTCTGTCATATCATTTCAAGACGGACACGACCTTCAGCATTGAAGCTTACGATTAAGAAGAGATACTCCGAAGTGTATTTATATAAACCATTAGACAAGTACAAATATATTTAATTGTACATGATTAACCATAGTAATGAAAACCTTCAGTACGCGTGTTGATTCTCTTTGGCAGTTCTGTATTGGCGTAAAATTGTTACTTAAGAATGTACGACAGACGACATATCTGCGATCTAAGCAGATCGCAGATCCCAAATAGATACATACCTTTTCTGTAATATTCAGGATTCATATGCCTTCTTGAAATATTTATATATATAATATTTTACTAATTATTATTCATCGTATAATATAAATTTATAATATGATAATTATGGTTTAAAAAAATGAAGCAACCGACTTCTCATGGCTGCCATTGTCATTACTGGACCAAATTGAAATGGGACTACACGGGAAGCACCTGCTTTCAAATAAAAAAAGAATCATCAAAATCGGGTTTACCCAGTCGAAAGTTCTGAGGTAACAAATATAAAAAAAGACGTGTGGCACTCGGAGACTGCCGCGGTAAAGCTATTGCATAATAGTTTTACGCGCGGTGTGTTAGGTTATTTTCGTTACGGAATATCTGGATTCGGTCTCCACGCTCAAGGCCCGCGATAGAAGCTATGCAATAGCTTAAAAAATATACAGTCATATTGAGAACCTCCTCATTATTTGAAGTCAGTTGAAGTTGTCAGTTGTTGAAGTCATCTTACCTTTTTAGATATTTGTAAATGTGAATAGAAAATTTATTTATATAACAACAAATTTACCGAGATATTGGACAAAAACAATCCTTTGCTAACTCGACAGCTATTGTTCCCCTATAAATCAACACGTTTTATTTTTTGTGTTGTGTGACCCTTCGCTCTTCCACCCTTCACGTTTACCTAAAATTACCATGGGAAAATTATGGGAAATGCAAACATTACTCGAATTTCTACGCTTCAGCCATCAATTAATTGGCGCTTAGGGTTTTATATAAATAAGCTAAGTTATTTAAGCTTATATATGAACATTTATTACCTGATTAATCGGCTTAGACCTTCACAAGGGATGCGTTAACCAACGAACATCATTTTCATTTATATTGATACTTAAGCCACTAAGATTTTGTATAAAAATAAGCATTAAAATAATTTTCAAGCTGTCGCTTATTTATCTCTTACAATAGTGGACCGATTTTGAAAATCATAGTTGGCTTGGCTTCAATGTAGCTTTGAAATGGTCATATAATTTTTTTATCATTATTGGTTCTGCAGTTTAGTGTTTAGTAACCAGCTTCAATTATACGATTATATTGTACGAGATCATGCTGATGGAAGTCGATTGTTTCAGGGGCTGAATTTTTAAATCATTCGAATTATTCACATCTCGCTCACACTCGCTAATATAACGAATGATCTCAACCATTCGATTTATAATTACATTAACAAGAAATTTTACGAAATATCTGTCGATATTGTTCGGAAGTCAGGCAAATTCGCAACTAAATTCTTTTAAGCGATTAAAAACTCGCACCCCGGTTTATTAAACTGTAATACTTGTTTCAAAGTAGTCTTAACTAACAATAACCGCTAAGTGATCTTCTAGATTTCAGCGTTACGGAACCCTACCATATGCGTGTCTAGACACGATCTTGACCAGTTATTTTTTTTTCATAAATCCAAATCGAAGCATTCTTTTGGGTATATGTATAAAAATTTATTAATACGAGTATAATGAGTGTCTAAAATTTACAAAGTTTACGAAGTGCTAGTGACCACACACATACATTCATATATGTATAGTGTTACTTATACATGTCAAATCTGTCCAACCTAGTGCATTAGCACTAGTGGGGTCGCACAGATTTGAATATTAATATATGCACTAGATGTTATTATTTAACTAGATTGCATATTAAGTATTATATGATACAACTTTGTTACTTATTTAATAAAGGAGCTACTTCTAGCTTGGAGTTCTTACCTTATTTAAATGTATTGGATTTGAATATTTCCCCAGTAGCCGTGGGCGGGCGCCGTCGGTATCGATCGCCGCCGCCGCCCCACGATTCGCCCGCCTAGCGCCGCCCAGCGATAAGCGGCTCCCGATGCCAATGTTACACCGCAGCCCATAAAACGTTATTGCTATTAGTTATTGTAGTCATAAGTTTTAGGGTAGCCACGTTGGAATATGGTTACTTTGTTTAACAAATATTGTACGAGAATATTCTAACGGATGTTATAAACGCGAAAGTAATTCTGTCTGGCTATCTGTTTGTTACCATTTCGTGATCAAACGACTAAATTTATCGTTATTAAATTTGGTTCAGAGATAGTTGATAAACTGAAAACGGACGTATCACCGTCGTCATCACATTTTTTTATCAATACGCGAGTGGGACCGCGGGGTGTAGCTAGTATATTATAAGTATATTACAAGCCACGTGTAAAGTACAAACAATGCAATTATAACAAGTTTTTGTGTAGTAGTTTATGTAGTTATATGTACTATGCTATTTTGTTGCAGTTAATAGTAGTTAATAAACGTATTTGAATAATCCCAATATAAAATCTATAATTAAGCACGTACTAGGCAAGATTTACTCAAAAATTATGCTTAAGTGTCATCGTAAGGTATGCTTAGCACAGCCGACACCGCCGATCATAAACCGTTACACGAAGTTTTGTTTGCAAATTGAATTTTACGAGTTTACTTTAAGAAAACCATACATATTTAATCATAATTCATATCAAACCGTGTCACTTAGGCCTTACCACCTTACTGTAGAGCCGGAGCTGAGAAGTCAGTAGTCTATTTAGTACCATATCACACTTACCAAGTAAGAGCTTTCTCCAGACTGTAATGGTTTCTATGTGCTTTTTGTTGCGATAAAGTTCTAACTGGTTATATTTGGTTTGTCGTAGTGTATTCTGAAGAATGGTGATGCGTGGGTAGAAGAATTATGGAAATAGAGCGTCGAGCTGGCACTGATCAAACAATGCCTTAACGGCGCGGGACGGCAATTTTAATGCCTTTCTTATGAGTCTGATTATTCAATGAAAGGTCATGTCTCATGGGGTTTCTTAAGGTTGAACGTCTGGAATGTTCGTAGGTACTGACAAATATATTTATATAGTATTAAGGGTTAATCGTAGAATCTATCTTAGCTGCGCACCATTCGGGAAACTTAAAAACGTATTTTCATCCAATATACGAGTATCTCAGTGCCCAAATCGAAAGTTTACGACCAGTGTGTATAACCCCAGTGATGATGTACGGTACTGAAACCTGGTCACTCACTATGGGCCGTAAGGAAGATCAAAGTCACGCAACGAGCTTTGGAGAGGGCTATGCTTGGAATCTCTCAGCAAGATCGAATTGAGATGAAGAGATCCGTAAACATACACAAGGAACCAGGAACAAACTGGACAAACGATCTCGTACAAATGACAGGAAGACACTAATGTTTTCACTAGGGGCTTCTTGCCACTTGTATAGGGATCAGGTCTTTTTGAAAATCGTGGGAGAGATCTATGCCCAGCAGTGGACTTCTTGTGGCTGAGACGATTATGATGATGTTAAGGGTTATTGAAATTTTTAAACAGAATTTTAAGTTTTAAAATTAATAAAGTTATTTATGTATTAAAATTTCAGTTTCTTTTGTCAGTCATAGTAAGTTTGATGCATAAACCGGGCTTGCAGCAATGTTTTTGACACTCAGGTAGAGTGCGAATTATAATGCGAATTTTGCGAATGCATAATTATTCCAATTCTATTTTACAGAATTTTGATAAATTCGAAGAATGCATACAATTATTTCGTTTCGTAGGAACAACTATTGCATGTTAATTTGTTGATAACATTTTTACGGAAAATTATTTTTATTCAGAACCTGTACATACCACAAAACTAGTGCATTAATGTATTATTGTCCCTAGGTTATTGTATCTGTTGCCTTTATTGTATTTAAGACCAAAAACGTAAAAACCAACTCGTTATTTTATTACATATTTCATAAAAATAATCAATAGAAAACGCGAGTCGCTAACTCGAGTTTTTTTTTTTTTTTTTTAGATTTTTTAGTCTAGTAAAAATAAATCCGTTTGTATGGAGCACACCACAGTATTTGCAACTGGGGGGGATTCTTTGAAATTATGATAGGAAAATTGCTAAAAATCATATATCAACAATAATCCCCGATTTGTAGACTAGCTGCGTTTCGCAGTTTTACTCGCGTAGTTATGAAAAACGGTGATGATTATGATGATGAGAAGTAGTTTATGTCCGTCTCCAGGTCCAAAGCTATCTCTATACTAATTTTCATAACGATCGGTTCAGCTGTTTGAGCGTGTAAAGGTAACAAAATTATCTTTTATAACATCATTATGAAATTGTATTTCAAAACACCAGTACATTCATTTGAATAACAATATACTTAGTTGTCTTTTATGGTGTCACAAATCTTATTTTTACTAGACCATTTTTTTTTTTTACTTTTTACAAAATAGTATAATAATTAACTACACTAAATATCTAAATGTATATAATAAATAAATATAGATACAATGTCAAAAATATGAAATGCTAACTCTTAAAATTGGCGTTGTTTTCCTTGCGTGCCCTTAACATGAAATTGGCACATAAACTGAAGAGAAGGTTACTACACTATAATGCGAACATTCTCGGCGCGACCTCTGGCGACCTGAGTTCACTATTTCCGCTCCACATACCAACCACTAACAAATTTTATTACACCGTATATATTTTACGTAAAACACACACTTTTCCGTTTCAGTATTATACATAAAATTTCTTGATATTTATTTTATTCTTTGTTAAAGTTACAATTTTAAATTGACGAAAGATTGGTTGCGGAAGTTGTTTTTTTTTTTCGATGACCAGGCATACTTTTTTAAGTGTTTATGATTTCCATGATTATTTTTCTTTTTGAAAGAGATGGTTCCCAAATTCAGTATTTTTTTGTACATGATATACTTAGATTTAATATGGTAAGACGGTTTGGCAAAGGATTGAGCATGTTAATCTAAGATATATCTATTTACTAGGGCCTTGTAACAGCACATTAAGAACTTTAAAAAAACTTAACATGTAAAACATAAATGAATATATAATGATATACTCACAATATAGTAATAAGTTAGGTAAGTTAAGTTAATTTAAAAAGAAAAACCTTGTCTTCCCGTAACAATGTATTTAACAGAATTTTACTAATATAACAAGTGTTTGAAGTAATTGAAATATAACCATAACCATTGTCTATAACAAACAAATTGTTTGGGGACAAAATTGTTCTCTTTTTAACCAGTTATGAGTGAAAATATACGGCTTGTGCAAATACAAAAAAAAAACTTCGAGCGCAACATGTGCTTGTTTCATTCGTAACTATAAATACACCTCTACCGTTGTACGTGGTCAAAGGGTTATTTTTCAATCATGTGAATTACCTAGTTGTGCTTGACTAATTGTCTAGCTCTAGCTGCGACGTCATTGGCTGCCGAGCGGTGGCGTCGCGACGCCGCGCATCCATTCAATATATGAATGCGCACGATGCGTCACCCTCATTATCTGGGAAACGACCAATAAGAGAGCAGTCTTCTTTTAAATTGTATCTATACTATTTATAAGTGAGTACTATGCTCTGATTAGATAGGAAACCATGGTAACCACGTACTAAATGATTTAGATTTGAATTTGACTTATAAGTATTTTTATTATATTATTATCTTAAGTAATATATCCTGTTTGTTTGTTGCACTTCGATGAAAAACATTACCTACATAGATACGGCTATTTCGCTAAAATTTTATACCGCTTTTGCACTACATTTCTTTAGTAATACTTAATTTTTTTTTTTTTTTTTTTAGGGTAAGTATCGTAAAAATAATTATTGCAGTCGCTTATTTTTATTATTTCCAATAGAAAACTATATATTTTACCAAATTTCATCATCGTCCGGTTAGCTGGTTAGTCGAAAGAAAGGTATGACTAACCTAACACAGCTACAGATAGATCATTTTGTTTGTGACGGACTCGCGAAAAAAGATAAGTATAGCGCCACTGTATTTAACTTTTAACCGTCTTTAAAAAAGGATTAGATGAAGTATAAATTCAATTTCGAAATTGTCGACGAATACGTCTACCTGGGACAAATAGTCCGACTAAGCAGGTCCAACTTTGCGAGAGAGGTCAATCGTCGAATCCAACTCGGCTGGGCACCGTTCGGGAAACTTAAAAGGGTCTTCTCGTCCAATATACCCCAGTCCCTCAAATCGAAAGTTTACGACCAGTGTGTGCTACCAGTCATAACATATGGCACTGAAACGTGGTCTCTTACTATGGGCCTTTTATGGAAGCTCAAAGTCACGCAACGAGCTTTAGAGAGGGCTATGCTCGGGGTCTCTCTGTGAGATCGTATCAGAAACGAAGAAATCCATAGACGTACAAAAGTCACCGACATAGCATAGCGGATTAGCAAGTTGAAGTGGCAGTGGGCAGGGCACATAGCACGTAGAACTGATGGCCGATGGGGCCGAAAAGTTCTCGAATGGAGACTACGAACCGGCAAGCGCAGCGTAGGAAGACCATCCACAAGGTGGACAGAAGACCTCATACAAGTGTCAGGAAGACGCTGGATGTAGGCCGGTCCGGTTCCAACCGGTCTTTTTGGAAATCCAAGGGGGAGGCCTATGTCCAGCAGTGGACTTCTTGTGGCTGAGATGATGATGATGATGATGATGAATTGTTGTTACCTCATAACTCCGTTAGTTTTATATCGATAAACGATTAAAGATTATTTTTTTAGACGTCACGGGAAAATAGCCATAGAGAATAGTACCCAAGAACGAAAATTTTTGCACTATCAATTAGATATCACAATGTAACAATGCTTAATCGTTATCAACGCCGATTACGCATGTAATCAATTATGGGAGGTTTCGTATCATTGTTATAATCAATCCAATTGTACACCTACTCGTATTTACTCGGCGTATAAGATACCTATTGATAACGATAACGGTACCTAGATGCATATATTGTTCAGATATAATAATACACAGTCATGCAACGTTTAAATTGATCTAGAAAAACTTGTACAAATGGTTATGTATTTGCGCAGCTACTCTGTATTAACAATTAGGTACAGTAAAACGTACGAAGAATAATAAATAATCTGCCTCTTTAATATGTACACGAAGCGTAAACTTCGGATCTTAACCTTAGGACTGAAATTTTTTAGACAACCCATATGCAATATATTTATTGACATATTTAATAGAATATAAAATACTTTTCATGCATTTACCAGCTCGGTGAAGGTCGTCCTATAACGGGATCTTAAACTATCCCGTTTATGGCTCTTCGTTCTCCGTGCATGCTGTTGCTCTCTGGAATGACCTTCCGGTGGCCATCAGGCGTGCGCAGAGTGTGGAATCTTTTAGGGCTCAGGTCAGGAATCATTATCTCTCCAAGACTACATGAATAATATATATATATATATTTATCAGCCCTGTTTGTACAAAGTCTCCCACTGCTGGGAACGGGTCATCTTCTCATTGTGAGAAGAGTTAGGCCATAGTCTGCCACGCTGGCCAAGTGCGGGTTGGCAGACTTCACACATCTTCAAGATCATTGGGAACTCTCAGACATGTAGGTTTCCTCACGATGTTTTCCTTGACCGTTTGAAGTTGGCGGCAATCAACAATACGCACATAACTTTGAAAAGCCCGCCGTGGGATTCGAACCCAGGACCTGTGGATCGCAAGTCAGACGATCTCACCACTAGGCTGCCGGAAACTTCCAATAATATATGCTCATTCATAATTATTACTATCGTACCTATATAATATTTATGTAACTTTACGTATAAACCCATATATATATATGTTTATATATAGTATCGCTTTCCATCAGGCGTGCTGGTGGTCAAACGTAGAGCTATTCTATATAAAAAAAACTGTATACACAATATTTGTATTTAGTATATGTATTTTTACAAATATTTATGTATGCTTAGGTTTTTCAATGTAGTATTATTGCAAACACCACCGCCCATCCACTATCTCATTTCATACATCTTAAGGTTGTTTGGAAGATATCGCTGTTAGCGATAAGACCGCCCTTTGTGCAATTATTTTATTTGTGTATTTTGTTACTTAATTACTGTTGTGGTGTCAATAAAGTGTTATTGATTGATTGATCTTTTTAAGGTACCGTAGTAAGCAAGGAACCCTTATAGTTTCGCCATTTCAATTTCTTTGACTTTTTAGGATACGTACATACTCGTAGGTACACGTAAATTGGGGATGATTTTTTTCTCATCTACCGCATGGTGAGGGGTGTCATTGGATAGATGATTCGAAAATACTGTGGGTGTGTGAAAACC
This sequence comes from Lycia hirtaria, assembly GCA_947563715.1. NCBI lineage: Eukaryota > Metazoa > Arthropoda > Insecta > Lepidoptera > Geometridae > Lycia > Lycia hirtaria. The sequence continues at coordinate 11,117,771 of OX387386.1, forward strand.
ATATTTCAGTTTAGGAGTATGTATTGCGAAATGTTACTTTTTTTTCAATACCAGGTTCTTGCTATCTTTCAACTTACTATCATCTAGCATCTGGCACGATATACGAAAGAACTTTGACTTTATTTTATCCTTCCCCCCAATTACAAACTCCCCCAACCATCATTTCTGGTTGGTCAAAATTGAAGCGTATGAATGCTGCACAAAAATGGATCAGTGTGTGACTTCTTTGTTTCCGAGAATCTCAGTTTTAGAATTTTAAGGCTAGAGTGAATAATAATTTCTTACTTTTGTTCTAATTGCTAAATATTTCGTATAAGAAAGCTTTTCAACCATAGAATCTCACTTGCAATTATAAAAACGTACTACCCAATTAAGAATTCCGTCTGAAATATATTTTTTATTCTTTAATTTTCAGTCACAATTTCAGGCTCACGCTAACGCGAACTAAGTCGCGGGTACAACTCATTATAAAGTAACATGGTCAAGTTATCGGGTCATTTAAAGCACAAAGCCAGAACAAAGCTTAACATTTAACCTGATTCAACACGCCTCGCAGATTGCGGGACAATGCAGCGCACTTGCTTCATTCAACAGTCGAAATAATAACAACAATCTAATAGATCCGAGATAGGATCGGGTGCGTTTCGACACGACGCGAGACGCGCGCCTCGTGGCTCGGATGGCTGGTGCAAATCCACGGGTGGTTCCAACTCGCATTTCACAATGGCGGACAATAATTGAAAGGTACAGGCAAATAACAAGGAATGTCACAAATTAAAAAAAAAAATGTTTTTTAGTAGAATCATATCTTTGTCTCATCATCATCATAAGCCATAAGAAGTCCACTGCTGGACATAGGCCTCCCCATGGATTTCCAAAATGACCGATTGGAAGCGGCTTGCATCCAGCGTCTTCCCGCCACTTGTATGAGGTCATCTGTCCATCTCGTGGCTGGTCTTCCTACGCTTCGCTTGCCGGTACGTGGTCTCCAGTCGAGAACCTTTCGGCCCCATCGGCCATCAGTTCTACGTGCTATGTGCCCTGCCCACTGCCACTTCAACTTACTAATCCGCTGTGCTATATCGGTGACTTTTGTACGTCTACGTATCTCTTCATTTCTGATTCGATCTCGTAGAGAGACTCCGAGCATAGCCCTCTCCATAGCTCGTTGCGTGACCTTGAGCTTCCTTATAAGGCCCATAGTTAGCAAGGCGCATTTCACAATGGCGGACAATAATTGAAGGGTACAACAAGGAATGTCACAAATTAAAAAAAAAGTTTTTTAGTAGAATCATATCTTTGTCTATGGTATTTTAAATTGCAATCATTAGAATTCAAGTCAATTAATTAGGACATGTCTGAGAGTTCTCAATGATCTTGAAGATGTGTGAAGCCTGCCAACCCGCACTTGGCCAGCGTGGCAGACTATGGCCTAACCCTTCTCACAATGAGAAGATGGCCCGTTCCCAGCAGTGGGACAGTTTGTACAAACAGGGCTGTTAAAAAAAAAAAAAAAATTAGGACATTCCCTGTTCTTTGCCTGTACCCTTCAATTATACTCTCGCTCGCGCAATGTATGACAGGCATCTGTTAATAAAAAATTGCTGTTCGTACGAGAAAGTAAAGCTTTTTTATGTTACTTAGATCTACGATTGATCAATAACTCGTCTGGTATTAACCGACGGTGTGGCCGAGGATGGCTCGTCTAGAAGGTCATAGATTCACTCCTGCCTAGAAAATTCCAATATTGTAATTCTCAGAATACAGAGAAGGCGGCAAAGAATTCTATCCCTGTGCAATACGCATCATGAACGAGGACCGATGTCGCTGAGTACGGATTTATGGCGTTTCAATGAGAAATGGGTGATAAACTGTGGCTAGCTTATTTTTTGATAGTAGTCAAGTACAGACTGGAAATTTTGGACTCAGTTGACCTACGAATTATAAGGTTGATCATGATAATAATAATATAAAATATAAAGGCCAAGAAGATACTAGGACCCCTACTTGGTCTAGAATATTGCCGTAAAGTAGCATATTATCTGGCTATATTCTATCGGATTCATTTTGGTAAAACTTTTATACTGTATTCCACCATCCCCAATCTAGGACTGAACAACCAGAAAGTCACACTTCCCTCCATTTCTCATTGAAGCGCCCAAAATCTATAAATAAAGATTTAGGACCACAAATGCGTACTGCACAGGAGTGAAACTCTCACACTGCTTCCCAAAAACTATAATTTTGGAATTTTCGAGGCTAGAGTGAATAAATGCCTTCTAGATCAACGTGCTACATCCTCGGCTACATCCTCGCTTATCAAACGTAGATCTGTTCGTATAAAAAAAAATGATTGCCTTTTTTATGAACAACAAGAAAACTTTAAACACACACAGTCGGTTTATCTTCTTCTTTCGATCTTTAAAAATATCCCAAGGTTGTCTGGAAGAGATCGCTTTTAGCGACAAGACCGCCTTTTGTGCCAATTTCTTATGTGTTTATTGTCTTATTACTTTATGTGATATCAATAAAGTATTATTGATTGATTGATTGAATCGGATATACGGAGCAAAACTCAAAAATTGCTCAGGGTGAACTAATCCTTTCGTGTAGACGGTAAACTATGGAAATAAACGTGGTTTTAACACATTTTTTAAATAAAAACTACGGGTCACTCACGTCTGTTTTGAGCCGAAATATCCGACTATAGTCTACTGTCTTTTTCAAAGGAGCAGCACACACGTCACTCTCGGCACGCACGGCCGAATGCGGTTGAAACTATAGTCGGATATTTCGGCTCAAAACAGACGTGAATGACCCGTAGTTTTTATTTAAAAATAGACGGTAAACATTTAAAATAGGTCGTTCTATGTTCACAACTACGTAAATAGGGCCACAAATTCTGTGGTTCACAAGCTGTCCACTACTGGAAATAAACCCCCCTTAAATATCCAAAACGACCGGTTGGAAGGCGAGAAGGAAGCTAAAAAGATATTAAGACTAGAATAGTCTGGACCATTCTATAATTATTTTGAAACAGAAGTCGCGGTGAGTGAAGCTAGTATTGAAATAAGATTGCTGTTGAGAGCTGACATTTTAAACATTTTGCAGTGTTCATGTACAATTTCAATGAATTAAACCCTCAGATTAATCATTTGTCTGATGTTAGTAATACACGTATGAAAATATTAGTCAGTCAAATTCGAGCCAAACGGCACCGGTCTAGTTTGAAATGTATGCAAAAAGCGGACATGTCACAGCGAACGCCGCAGACAGAAGTAAATCTTCGTACAGAGTTCAAACACTGACTCGTTGAGCAATCGCTGTCCGTTCGCAATAGCAGTCTGATTTCGCCTGCGTCGTAAGTCGTAAATGAGCTAAAGTGAAGCGGGTACGGCGATCGCCGGGCGGCGCGACTGCCCGAGGCAAAGAGCACTAAAATCGAGCTAGGAACAGGTATTATTGGTTAAACGATGCCTAAAACCATGCGAAACTACAGGTGATGTCAGAATGCTTTGATAACTTAAATTATGGTCATAGACCAGCGAACTTTACAAACATTTATTTAAGTTATTACTAGAACAATCTTTTATACTAGTTCTCTATACATAGCGTTATTATAGCACTATTATTATTAACGGGATATTTACCGTGATTAGCGTTATTTTTTTTAAATACATAGAAAGGGGGTAGACAGATATCTGCTCTTAACCGTAGTATCATCCACCCGCATTCTTCAGTCGCCCGTGAACATGGTGCATGTAAATGTGCCAAAATATTGGGAGCTCAAAATTAACGCGAACCACGGTAAATATCCCGTTAATAATAATAGTGATTTAATGAATGACCGTGACAGTTTAAAAAAGTGTTTTATGACGTTATTATAGAGTGAATAGATATCATCTAGATCGATAAGCTCCATTCTAGTCCACACCGTCGCTTAACATCAGGCGAGTTGGTTGTCAATCGTAGATCTATCTAACATAAAATAGTAATGTGTAGATAGATAGATAAACTCAACATAACTCAACTCAACTCAACTTAACTAATACTAATACTTATGCGTGTACTAATGAGTTAGTGTAATTCAGATTGATCAAATTATTTTTATATTCAGTATTGGTTCTCAATCCGACGGTTTTCTTTGGTATGTATATTTTATATGCTTTTTACGATACGCAGATTTCATTAATGAGTTATTAGAACAAGAATGTCAACAATAAAGAAGGTAAACACACAAAACCAAAACCCCACAATAAACTTAAATTATCAATACTTACAAATATTCCTTCAGCGCCTACATAATAGTAGTTTAAAAAATTAAAACCAACTTCAGACAGAAGTCTCAACAAAATATTAATCTGAGCTAAAGCTAGAAATAGAGCTTTAAAAAAATGCTTAATTCTATCTAACATTTATAATTTAAAAAAAAAAACTAGATCGATTCATAAAACCAACGAAAATAACTAAACCTTAACCAAATCGAGAACCTCATTTTTAGAAGCCTGTTAAGAAATTCAACACTGTTCTACTTATTCCTAAATTAAATTACTCCTTTCCACCCTTATGTTGTCTGGAATAAATCGCTCTATGCGATAAAGCTATCGTTTCGTTTATTCCGGGTGCTATCGTTTAAGTTTATTTTTATGTATTTCTATGAGGATATACAATAAAGTTATATTATATCCTATTCTTATCCAAATAGCCTGTAATTGAGTACCTACAAGGAAGGAAACATGTCCGATCTAGAAGCGGCTAATCTTTGTCCGTGTTGCTCAAGCTAGTCTAGTCGGTAGAGGAGCTACTGCGCAATCGTTCGATCCGCAAAGGTCAGGGAAGGAATTCGCGCAGTCCGGCGCACTTGCGACACCAACTCTCCAAAGAGCTGCCACCTCCTTGCCGAGAGCGGGTTCACTGAAGAACACATTCACGGTGTTTCTAACCCCAACCCAAAAAGAGGGGTGTTGACAAAGTTTGACATGTATTTCTGCGTATAGGTGTATCTGTGTGGCACAGTCGTTTTTTAAGTGGCAGTTAAATTTTCTGGCATTACCAAGCCGTCTCTCGAACCGTTTCCGATAGAAAATTTAAGTTTTCACCGAATACCAAATAAATCGACGAATATAACAAACAAAAGAAAAAATCAATAGTTTAAAAGCCCTGTTGTTGAGAACTATAATTACATAAAACAAAAGTATTTTTAAACTATGTTTTACACTCAAATCTGTAGTAGATTCGAGGCTATAACAATTGTATGATTATGACGTAAAGTTATAATATTTTATCTGTCAGGCATTTGACCACATCGGGTCTAATATTAATTGACAGCATGGTCGAAATGTTAAGTACAACTAACCTTTTAGTACAGCTATTTACGTGTATTTCTTATATTGTTTTGTTGTATTTAATAAAGACACTAGCCCCTTAAAAAAACTTACTTGAAATGGTAAGTTGCTCACGAATGAGGCTACTGAAACACTCAGTTATATGTTGATGGCACATTGTTAACTAGGTATGGTAGGAACCAGACCAGGGGCCCAATTCAGTTATCCAAGACCGCTCCATAGCCGAACCATATGTGGAGCGTTTCCCGTGGGCCGCCATAGTTTTTTTGATTCAGTCACTGTTATGTCATACAATTGACACATTTGATGAAACGTAACACGTCCTTCGCTCGTTACTAAATCAAAAAATGATAGCAGCCGACAGGAAATGATTCGCAAAAGGTTCAGTTACGGATCGGTTTTGAATAACTGAATTGCCCCCCTGATACTGGAACCCTAACGAAAGATCAAGTTCATGATTTAGGATAATATAAAGATTCGTCCACAAACACGTAAGCCAAATCGCAATCGACTAACCTTTGATCGGTTTATAAATAAATCGTTATGTGTTTTTCTCATGAGATAAGATCCATTATCATCACACCCCTATTAAAGCTACTTAAACTATAATACTCGAATATTGGGTTAATATGGACAAGGGCGTCGCCAAGGGGGGGCAAGAGGGGCAGCTGGGGGGGCAGCTAGAGATAAAAAAAATGTAGCCAACTGCAAAGCAATCAAAGTCCTAAGGCCGTGCAATTGTACCTGTACCTACAATTCATATTTTTCTCATCCTCCATAATATTAACTTGCCCCCCCCCCCCCCCCCCCCACCCCTGGGCCATGGGCTGGTGACGCCCTTTGATATGGACAGAGCGGTTCCTGCCCGTCTAGTGAATCCCTCGCCGCATAATTGACGTACCACCTTAAAGTCGTCATTTACAGCGACCATATTGAATAGTTTCAAAATTTCGTAATACATTTTAAGATCTGATTACAATAATTATTCCACGTATTGGCATACATAATCAATGTTCAAAATACAAGTAAAATGTCACGAAACATTTGCGCTGGTTATTACGTCTTATCCAGTTTCTGTCGATATCAGAGGATTACTGCGCGGATATGTATTTATATATCTATTTATATAATAAATATATTAGTTAATATAACAAAACAATTCTTTGCCAATGTTATTGTACGGCTGCAAGTCCCTCGCATGCAGACCCTGATCGGAAAGTCCCAAATATAATATATTTGTATACATTATTATAATTACATAATTTGTAGCTCTATTTACATCAAGTCTTTGATTGATGTAGATTTCTAAGAGCGCATAAATTTAATGTAGAAATGTTAAAAAAATATAGAAAAGCGCATATAATTCTGTTTCTCTCTCTGTTTGGTTACATTTCCACGATGAAACGGTTTATGATCATTATGAAATTTGGTACAGAGATAATTGAGAACCTGAAGACGTTATTATTGTCATCATTACACAGATGAAACCATGAGGCACAGTACCTATTATCAAAATCAAATGCTGTTGGTTAAAAACATTCAGAAAGTGCATCACTTGCGATCAGCAAGATTAATTTTCAATTTTCGAGTTGATTTCTGGTTGATTCAGTAAGGAAAAGTATGAAAAAAATTTACTCGAAAAATTGGAAAATTTTGAAAAATCGCTTTTTATCCCGAGGTACCCTTGAAAGCCGCAAAAATATCAAATTTCCCTATTACTTTTGCTGAGCGCACGGATCCTAAATTTACCCCAGGGAATAGCCAGACTGGTATTCTTCTGTAGGATAAGCTAAGCTTAAAAAGGTAAAGGTAAACTTCTGCCACGCTCAACTAGTCTCATATTCCAACAATCAAGATAAATATTTTTAGTTCTTAATAAACGAGACAGTTTCATTAATAAATCGCTTTTCAATTGAATTCCGTGCTCCAACATGTTTTTATGTTGTCAGCATAAAATAAAATATTGTTATTGATAATAACTATAAGATATACGTCTTTACTTCAGTAAAACGAGAACACATCAATAGTTCGTTATTAAACTATTTCAATATGTAATTACACTGTCTTCGGGCGAACTGACATTGCTATTAATTATTTCTACTGGACATATTTAATGATCTTGGATGTACATAACTACCAGTATTAAATTGAAAATTATTTTCATATTTTTTTTAAATAATCATCTGTATATATTGGGTACAATCCCACATAATCTGGTTGCATACCCAACATACAACGCAGCCGGGTATCTTTAGATATCCCCCTCGTCAAACAAAAGTACTTATGTACTAAAAATCCTAGTCACGCTTGACTTAACCTAGTTAAGAAATAAGCTTAAAATGAATATCGTTAAAGGTATGATATACATAGGTATACGAAGCCCCTCCCACAGAAATTCTGATAAACAATAGAAAGGTAAATATAGATAAAAGACAGCATACAAGCTTATCGATATTCCAGCACTTATTTACATACTTTCTTATCAGGAATGGACTAATAGGAAATTACTTAACTCTTTACTCATGGCTAAATTACATGTCTATTTATAAGTACTCTATACAACCAATACCAGATTAATTTTACTAGTGACTCTGCAAACAGTAGACTATCAACAATGCCCACAAAAATTCCCGGCTCTTCCAAATAACAGGCCGAAGCTTGCGAAGCTGTTCGACTTTTAGGAACGATGACCTTTTAGATAATAAGCTGTTTACCCTGGTACGGCATTAGGTCTCACAAATAATTTTCTATTGAAACCATTTCTGATAATGTGCATCAAAGCCTTATATGTATACTACCTTATATTATTTTCCCCTTTCTAACACAGGACAAGTAGAAAACTGACCCATGACTACCTCATTATGAATTTTCCTAAAGTTCGAACTACATACAGTGAAGTTCTAAATTTATATTCCACAGTTAGGTAGTATAACTATATTGTTAGCTTCTTGTTCCCTGACATGTACCTATACCTAACATAGTATTTCTAAGGTAAGGGTAGTAGGTGTCTTCTAAGTTAGCGTAGGTACTTGATTTTCGAAGACATCGTCGCATTACATCAGACGCTTATCCTAAACGCGGAACTTATTTGCGCTAAAAATCGAATTAAGTTCCCCATTAGTTAATATTTTCTGCAGCTTTAAAGTACTTTAGTGAGTTAGATAAAATCTTTCGCTTTCGTTTAAGGTTTCGTACGTCATCTTATAGACAAGCGCAGTCGCACAGTCGTTCAACATAGATGTAAAATTTGGTCACAAACAATAAATTGTTGATCATGAAAACGTACAAAAAAATCAAGAAACTATTGTAAATACTATCAACGCATAAACATTTATAACACAGCAAATTTTTATACAATTATTTTTATACTTATATTAATTTAATTTATATTTTAAAACCTAATTTTACATCTGTGATTATTAAATTTAATACCCATAAACTACCTGTGTAAGGGCTCGTATCATCCCGACTATGATAAATAGCCCATTTAATCAAAAAACAGTCCGTCAAAACATATAAATAAGGTCATAAATCTCCAGTCAAAGTCAAGCGATAATATGACAATACGAGTACAAATAAATGTCTCTCTGGCTAGACGCATGTTATGCAACAGTGAAGCAGGCTCAGGTATTCGTTTATTTTGTTCACAAAAAATATGATATATTATATAGATTTAATGGTCTCTACTTTTACTATATTCAGACTAGTAACAAATAGTGCATGTGCAGGTAACCCCAGGCGTTGCTATTGGTAAATTATACCATTGCCAAACAAAAGTGCAAAAACATTGGAAGCCATTGAAATCGCAATTTTTGCCAGTGCCTTAGGAGAAGACTGTTTTTTACCCCTAAACATTAACCGCTCTCGATGATTATTTTTATGTGGCTGGTTCAATGACTATGCTCCTATGTTTTGGTTAGTCTTTTATCTTTGAGCCGAGCTGCTTTTGTTCTCTAATGCTAGGTGCACCGGGCTTAAGGTCAAGAAAAAATAAATAACATTCAAAATCAAAAATAATATTATTGATTTGTAACAATTAACTTGTTGAGTTATATCACGAGTAAAAATTATTGGATTTAGTTTTTATTATACGGCATTATCGTAGTTAAGCTTTGACTTTTAAGTGGTCAAATACTGATGAATAATCGATTTTAAAGCCCGTGTTCATAAGTAGCTCGCTACAGAGTATTTTAGCTACAATTTAAAAAAACTGTTTAACCATTGCATTTTTATTTTTTTTGTTATATTTTTTACTCATAGCTGGTTTCCTAAGTTTGTTTCATATTGTATTTCACCGTCCAAAGCTTTCAAAGCTCGTCACCTGCACTGCGTTGCGTGGGCGCCCGCCATTGTATGCTAATGCCACAGATCCCCACTGCTAGAGAAATTATTGAGAATTCTCTAAATTTTGCTTCTCTACGCTGTTCAACTGAGATTTAGTGTGATTAATACATATTAGAATGATATTGTGTAACTTTTTTGTAAAAGTTCTAATAGGTACCTACACTTCCTTTATGTGACGTTAAAAGAGGTCTTTCATATTTCATCACAAAAAATTTACCTCACTTATACACAATATAACAGATAAACAGGCTCATGTAGAATATTATTATTATGTCGAAATAATAATAATAATCAAATAATAAAAGCGTACGACTTCATTCCTCCGCCGTCGAAACAGCTGAAAATTAGTTGTCAGAAACTTGTCTAAGACCCGACTCGCGTATGCAGGATAAAATCCGCGATCCTAGTCTTGTGATTCATTTAATTAATTTTTCAAGCGTGATAAGGATCGCAGTTCTCCACTAGAGAACTGTCCCATCAGCCATCAATCCTGTGTCCACTGCTGCTTCAACTCGCAAATTCGCTGTGCTATATTAGTGATTTTTGTACTTCCATGGATCTCTTCACTTTTTATTAGATTATTGGATAGTATTGGCTACTTACTAACATCGTATTGCGATAATTTTACATTTACAATCTTATATTTTTGAGAATTAATTGTATATCATATTTCTAACGTTACTGTAGAAATTGAAGTAAAACCATACGCCGTTTTCAGATACAACGTAGTTTTTTTTATTGTAGGTAGGTACTCTTCGACCTGCTTGTTTTGTTTACACAAATACAGAAGTGGTTTAAAATAAAATAAATCATCATCCTTTTTCATCACTATGCGGGTGAAACCGCGGGGCGCTGCTCATATTCTATAATTATTTTCATTCGTTCATATAGTAAAATGGAAATGCTGTCAAGTACTTGATCACGCTCATTGTACGCCGTTAAAATTGCCTGTCATTCCGAAATGTCGTCGGCAGAAAGACGTGTTGAACAATCTCCTAGCCCACCATCGTACCTATTCTATTCAGCCATGTCACGACAAGCACATGCTTTCAAATTGTAAGCTTAATAATAATATACACTTCCAGAAATTATAATTGAAGTAGAATTCTTTGAAAATTTTGAATAAGTTTTCGTTTTCAAAAAACGGAGATCTTGATTTTATTTAAAAATAAAATATACAATTTTCCCTAAATTTTCCCGGGCAGTATATTCCGGGCGGGTTATTTTTTCCACATTGAAAGTGAAACCTAATTCGAACTATTGTGCTACGAGTATTACGAAAGAAAAATCTAAATCAGTTCGACCGTTCTCAAAGATGAGCTTCTCAAGCAACGGCATTTTTTTTTTTAAGTACTTATCTTTATTATGTTTTATATTATCTGTTACATTAAAAAATATACCTAAATTACAACGTAAGTTGTGTAATTTGTATGGGAAAATAAAGTAGTTTAAAATATTGCATGTCATCAACAATAACGTCAATCGACATCATTGTTCAACATCTGTTGAATTTACCAATTATATACATATACAAATAGTATAGAACTCCCATTGATATGCGAACGCTCTCCCGTTCCACGCGTCATGCATGCACTTATCTGCTACAAAATTCCACTGGATTTGATGATTATCTAATCTATTCAAATCCTCCAACCACAATTACTAATCCTGAACAGCTTGTACTGTATTAGGTATTGTTGAAATATGACTTCGTTTAATAACTATGCTTTATTTCTGCTATCTGGTACGAACGAATATAGTTATTGAGTTTGGTTCTATGATCTACACCCCAGTCGCTACCAGAGTGGTTACTGGTTACCACCACTGGTAGCGACTGGGGTGTAAATCTCGATTGCCGGCTGTAATGGTGAAACTGGTGACGATATATTCTATTAATTAAATGCACCAATCGCCAGCCTGATGGTAACCGCAACATTTTTTGGTTTTTGTTGTTCGGGTCAAAAAACGTCAATTTCCACTACAAGATTTTTTTCATTATTGTCACTATTGGTGACGAAGATGACGGTGGCTACTAGGAACCCAATCCAACCATATTTTTTCTACCATAATCCTCCACTTCGTTCGCCTACTTTATTGGCTATCCGATGTTCTAATGCAAGAAAATGTTGTTTCAGACATCTGAGCTAGAGTCGCTGCTGTGCAAGCAGGAGGGCGGTGCGCTCGCGCCCGCCCACATGGATCTGTTCGACGGCGGCCCTTCCTCCCGCGACGATGCCTTCCTACGGCCTGCGCTCTGGGAGGACATCGCCTCCTCTATCAGGAACATCGACCCCGAGAACGCCAACATGCTCGCACCGCTCGGGGCCACACACGTCAAGCTCGAGGCGGACGAGGCGCTGCTCGAAGAGTGCGCCACGCCACTCCTCAGTCCTCTCGAGATCAAGACGGAGAGGTTGTGCGCACCGCCGGCGTACGCGCACCCGCAGCCCATGCACCATCAGCCGCACCAGCCACAACCGGCGCCTTCCTTCGCCAAGTACCCTCCCTCGCGGCTCGTGTACATGTCCCCGCTGACGCCGCCTGGTTCCGACCAGGGCAGCCCGGGCAACACCATACAGGTAACACGCGAGAAACTACTTGCTATTGCGTTCGCTTGCGAGCTCGCGCCACATGGTACCATCCCCTGCCCGGCGAACAATCTTGCCTTAAATGTCGTTCTGTTGCAGTAGTGTCACGATATTGACGGCGAATGGCGATGAATCGTTTTACCATCCAAATGACGCGATCCAGACGCGGGTGAGACGGACGACCCGCATAAATCTATCGATTTGCATGCAGTATTAATGGAGCCGTATGTTGTTGGAGAATTGTGAAGATATAAATTGGAGCGTGTCGTTGGGTAGTGAATGTCAATGCCAACATCCATGTATTATTACAGGGTGGTCCACGCCGTACGCCACCGCCGCCTTATCACCCGCCGCCGCTGCTGCGCGCGCCGCATCATCCGCCGCATCATCACCACCATCACCATCACCACCAGCAGGTAACACTACTATTATCAGGCTAGAGTTCAAATTTAGTATGTTAATTGGTATTCTTTTGCTCCTAAACAAATCCAAATCCCGGAAATAACCGGAATTCCGAATGTCACTATCACCTAATTGACCTACAATGCACTTTTTGTATTCAAAGCGACAATATAAGTAGTAGACGTGATTCTACTGAGCGGATAAAACCCAAGCAAAAGAACTGATACAAAAATGTACAATACCTTTGTTATATAGAATACCTTGATAGTACGAACACATTTCAAAATTTCTTTCTATCCGTGCCCCATTGATCTGCCTATATAGAGCTATGGTCACTATGCAGTTAGTTAATGTTAATTTATTTTTGCGTATGTTTCCCAGGTGATGCAGCAGCCTATGCAGCTGGGGGCAGGCAGCGCTGGCCCGCCGCCGCCGCCGCCACCGCATCCTCCGTTGCCGCACTCGCGCCTTGCCCCCCATTCCTCCGTCAAGTACAACCGGCGTAACAACCCGGAGCTCGAGAAACGGAGGGTACATCACTGCGATTTTATTGGTATGTGCTGCGAGATATTTAGTAAAATGTATGGAATTTTAGCCTTTGTAAATGGTTTGAGCTAGACCTCTAAGTGTTTCAGCAAGAGTTTAGGAAAAAGTCTATATAGACCATTCAAAGAGATAATAGTCTTATCTTATGTGTCAAAACCAATTTTCAGATAACCATATTTACTATACATTTACTCATTTACTCTTTTATATGGACAAATATTGTCCATAATAGACACGTTTAAAAAAAAAGGTAAATCAAGTGTTGATATGAGTGAAAACAGATGTCATATCAAAGCAACAACAAATAACAAACAAACATCATAACAAATGTGTAACACCAAGGTGTAACAAATTGTAATTTTCCATTTTTCAGGTTGCACCAAAGTTTACACAAAAAGTTCACATCTCAAAGCTCATCAGCGGATTCATACAGGTGAAGAGAATTTCTAAAATATTAAAGCTAATGCGAATTATTTCATTACAGTGTTTATATTTATCTTTAGATTAAAGCAATTGCGAATGTTTACGCTAGCTTGAGTATGATTGAAAAGTTGTGTGAGTGAGTGAAAGATATTCGGATCCGAATCTATTTGAATGTTTAACAGAAAGATAATTATTGTACGGCTATTTCTTAGTGCAATACTACACTAAGAAATAACCGTATAGGTTTGTCTGCTTTCACATAAATATACGGGGATAAAAATAAACGATATACCCATTTAAAAAACTGTTAACAGTTTTTCCTTGAAAACAAATTTGAAATCGTGCCAAAAATCCGAAGTTCCAACATCACATGCATCGGTTCTCGGACCTCACAGAGAGATCCGAGCCTAGCCATCTCCATAGCTCGTTGCGTGACTGAGATTCCTTTTAAGGCCTAGTGAGTGATCACATTTCAGAGCCCTATAGCATCACTGATATGATAGCACACACTGATCGTCAGTATCTAGATATTTATTTATTAGTTTAAATACTTCCTACACTTACAGCTACGCCAATTCGTGTGGTAGCCAGTTAAATTATTGATAAAGTTACAAACAATATTATTTACCTATAACTAAGCACAACAAATAATTATAAAATTATATACCTAATAACAATAAATTTGTCAAAAAAATAATCTTGAATAAATTAAAATAAAATAAATTAAAAATCGTATATATAGTAGATGATAGAGAACAAAGATATAGATAGTAGATGTCAGGTATAATGGTTTAATTTTGCGAGAGTAACGAGATTTTATCACGAACTATAATGGCATTGTTCGTAAATGCTCTCTACAGGATTTTATTGTCTGAATTTGAATTTTACTCGTTCAATTTAAGTGACACGAGCATTTTTACGTAATAGCGCTTTCTATTAGCAATAACTCGAGAAAATCTTTACTGCCACTTCACAACCCACGCTAGGTTTATTGAATAAGTTACCTGCTACACGACTCGACGAGCTTAGGTATAACAGTTATATAGATACTTATCGATTCTCTGAGATTTAATTGACTTCCTAATTTTATTACACTAATAATACCATTATGCCTCTGGTCAAAAAGACTAGTTTTACTCTTTGCTACCGTTATGTAGCCAATTCTGTTACATGCTCACTAAAACTAAAGGAAACTTGACAGAAGTAAAACACAAGTAGCCCTTTTCTAACCAGAGTTATAAGAAAGAGGAGGCAAGATTTTTAATTCTTTAATTTTAGGAAGTGTATAAATTATACTTAACTACACAGTAGTTTTTATCGCTTATTAGGCTTCCATACTAAGGATGCTGTTTGTCTGTCTGTCTGTCCTACATTTAACGCGTTGTGTCTGTCTGTCCTACATTGAACGGTAATAGATACATTAGTATCAAAATTGGCAATGTTGTAGGGTTTACTTTGGTCAAGTGCAAGGCAAATACGATAAAGCTTACGTAAATAATTTTGTTCAAGCCGTTGTCCAAACAAAACCTCCTTGTTGATCTCAAAAACGAAACAAAACATGACAAGTAACGTTTCGTTGACAATTGGTGACATGTGACATTACCACTTATTTGAACTTGATAATACTTGGATTTCTAATTAAACGGAGTAAACTGACAGACCGAAATGTCACTTGCTCAAATAATGATACCAGCTTTCAAATCATAGTGATGGGATATTTGAATCACATAGTTCAAAAAGGTTGCAACAATAAAAAATTGAATAGTAAAAAAAATAGGTACAGTCGAATGGAGAACCTCCTTCTTTTTCGAAGTCAGTTAAAAAGAAAGATGTTAGATTGGTTAAAGATAAATGTTTTAGTTATTCATTTATTCTGTAGGAAACAAGTAGCCCTTATAGTTTCGCCAGGTCCGTTCGCCTGCCTGCCTGCCTGTCCCTCTGGCCTGTCCACGGCTTTGCATAAGACTGTTAATACTAGAAAGTTATAGTTTTGGTATAGGTATATTTAAAACAATCACGCAGAAAATGTGGTCCAATGAAATTTAGTTTTTTTTTTTTTTTTGGGTTACTTGCCCCATAATATAGTGTAGGGATACACATTATGAACAGAAATTTCGATTTTAAGAAAGAATTAGAATACAACGTAATGATTCTTTTTAGCGCAGCACTATTTTCATTTCATAAAAAAGCAGCAACATTCGATCTGTCAGTTTACTCCGTCTAATTAAAAATCCGACTATAGTATGGAAATGAAACAAATTTTAACGGATTTTTCGCGTATATTTTTGATAATGTATGTGAACGCCTAGCTATCAGGCTTACTGTAGAAAATATGTGAAGTTATAATTATGACATATAAAACATATTTCGTTGAGTACTTAGGCTTGGTGTCAGTATTCATGTTCATGTGTCATGTACGGAAGCCTCGGCGTGCGAGTGAAACTCGTACTTTGCCGGATTTATTTGTAGTATCGCTAAATTTTAGGGGAGGCATATTATGTAACAAATTAAAAGTATTACTCTGCATAAGTATTAGGTACACAGAAATCGGATATTCTTTTACGAGCAAATAAATTATGGGTTCATTGTAAAAATTAGAAATATATGTCCAGTGAAGCTAATTATCGAGTTCGTGTATTTTCACGTATTACATGTCAAGCGAACGAAGGTTGTCTATAAGTCCCATGAGAAATAATGAAAGACTTTAGGAACTAGAGATATATATATAATATACACACAAAGTTATTGAACGACGAAATATTAATTAACAAACACTAATTAATAACACTTTAACTTAGAAAAAATTATCTAATGTACAACTTAAAACTAAACAAGAACAATCTTACCGTTACTCAACTTTGATCGTGTCTTCTTATACCACAGGCATAAAGTGATCGCTGCGATCAGATTTATACAGGATGAAAACATGAACAATCTTACCGTTACTCAACTTTGATCAACGTGTCTTCTTATACCACAGTTATAAAGTGATCGCTGCGATCAGATTTATACAGGATGATATTTTTATCATTAAAGAAAATTTTGGTTGTGTTTGTTTTTATTTCCAATTCACGCACTAAGAGTCTTACCGAAAAACGTTACTCAAATTTGAGCAATGCTCAACATATTTTGTCAACTTCCCACTGACATGGTAATGACGCTTGCGGAAAGAAGACAGAATTTGAAAGGTTGTTCAAATTTAAGTAACGTTTTTCGGTAAGGCCGTAACGTTTTTCGGTAAGTCTCAGTGCAAATAGATCGCTTCGTCATATTTCTCGCTGTACTTAAGATCTGTCTTTCAAAGCTTTTCTCAAGAAAGGGTTGGTCCATAGGCGAGAAGCCATACACTTGCCAATGGCCTGAGTGCGAGTGGCGGTTCGCGCGCTCCGACGAGCTCACGCGGCACTATCGGAAGCACACGGGAGCCAAGCCGTTCAAGTGCGCCGTCTGCGAACGCTCCTTCGCCAGGTCTGACCACCTAGCGTTGCACATGAAGCGGCATATGCCGAAGACGTCTAAATGACACGCGAGAAGGGGCGGGGATCAACCGCCCGCAGTTCAGGATGCTCAGGTAACCTTTATATGTCATTTTTTTTACCCGATTGCGTAAGAAGGGTTATGTTTGTATGTATGCATAAACATTATTTTTTGGTCTAGAAATAGGTTTGCGCTTGACCGCCAACTCGCCTGATGTTAACGGCATATGTGGATTTTTTCCCGATAGTTATTATCTGGTTCTCTTAAAGTCGCGAGTGAATTGGTTTCTTCAAGTTATGTGCGCTCCATCGTAGACCGCAACGTCGCTTAACATCAGGCAAGTTAGCGGCCAAGCGGAAACCTATTACTACTTAACAAAAATATAAAGAAAACTACAAATAGCTAGTAAAACTACCGCACGAAGCTGTTAGTTAAGAAACACATCGAGAAGACGAGAAGATACTATATGATCAAGGCCGTAGCCAGGAATTAATTTCGGGGGGGGGGGTTGTTTGAACGAAATGACGTCATGCTAGAAGGACAAACTTGTACATACAATTATGAACTTTAAATGCAGACTGTTAGAATTGTTTTCACTTCAAAAATCTCGTGTTATGTCATTCTCATCAAAGAAAATACAATACGATAACTCTAAAAATTATCATCAAATCAAGATCGTAGTAAACCTATTTTCTCTATTCAGAGAGATCGTAACACTACCGTTTACTCTATTCTGTTTTTTTTGTTTGATGTTGGTATCATGCTTGAACATTTGCCATTAATTTATCGAGCTTGATATATGTTGTATCACATGACACCAATTGCCACCGGAAAGTTCACTGATATTTTTTTTAATTTTGTTAAATTATATCAGATTCAACCCTATAATCATACCAATTTTGAGACTTGTATCTACACAGACAGACCGACAGATAGACAGACTCCTTAGCCTCACAAATAGGCTCCCGCACCCTTAGTACTGAAACCTGTAAATGCCTTAAACGCCACAGCTCTAGTAAGGGAGTGATTACAGATAAATAAAGACGATACCTTGTATATTTCAGGAGGAATGCAGCGAGAGCATTTTCCTGGAATGCGACCTGGATGCCAGCCTGATGGACACGTTCTACGGTGTGCTGTGACCGCCCCTCACCTCTATATCTTGTTAAAGCGAAGTTGAACTCGGACAATATTGTACGTAGGGTGGGCTGGTCTAAAAATACGCTCTTGATAAGAATACGCACCCCAGATAGCTGTAATGTACGGTTGTGTAACAAAAAGTGTTGTAACAGTAAACAAATTCGTCTTTTTGTAATTTTACCACGCTGTTCCTACCATACCGTCGTGATTTTTCGTTTTTTAAGTTTGTCTAAGGCGGTGAAAAGATTTTGTGTTAGGAATCAAGGAGTGATTTTGTAACTTTTGATTAATGAAGACGGGTTAGTTTCTATAACAACAAAAACATGCTGATTTATGACTATTACTTAATTTTCAATATTCATTTAAATTGCGTACATTTAGACCAGCGTGTCCGGACAGTGTCATTTGCCGCTTCTATCAGAAGTGAGGCACTATTTGAATGCACAATACTTTGAAGACTTTAATTCGTCGTTCAGTTAACCATTTGTAATTTTATCGTCGCTAATAAGTCACGTCGTGTACCTACTGTCCAACAGCATTACCAAGGAAGATCGCTTTACATTATATACTGTTAATATCGATTAGATGAACGGAGTCATCAATAGTAACTCGTAGCATCGGTTAAATAAATACATTATAGATTTATTAGGGTTTGATTAAAATTACATAATGTTGTAACTAAGCGGGCTTCTTGCGACATCGTTGCAGAGTTTTTGCTATTATTCTAAGCGACTCTTTATATATGCACCAGAGTACATATCCATAAATATTTGATTTTAATAAACAGCAGCATAGACTACGGTTGCCGGGAGGTATTCAAGTCCTCACGACAAAGTAGCAAAGAAAGAAAAAAAACGGTTTAAAGGAAACAGTGTTGAAAATGTCGACCTTATAATATGTCAAATACAAAAATATTCACCAAATAAATTGTGCCCATCAACTTTAGTAGTTCTTGCCATCGAGATCAAGGCTCATGTTAGGAAATAATAATTTTACTATATATATATGCCTTAAAACAGAACCCTCGGGGGGTAAGTATATCTTATACGGGTTCTATGCGCTTACTTACAAAACTAATTTTTGCATACACTCAATAATTTCTGTTGAATTCTCTTCGTGTCCTTACATTGAACAGTGGTAGTACGTCTACCTTCTGATCTGTAGGTCGTGAGTTCGATCCCCCCCCAAGACAAACATGGATGTTTGTTCTGTGTCTGGGTGTTTATATGTATAATATGTAAATAACAATTTGCCAATAATAAATTATTTGTATTTGTATGTATGTATTTACAAAAAAAGTATGTATGTATTCTATCAGCCATCTGCCGTAGTACGAGCTTTGCTTAGTTTTGGGCTAGATGGTGTCGAGTGAAAATTGTTATAAGTATTTTATACAATATTTTCATCTGTTAGACTATATCCGTCATTGTTTTATCATACTGTTATAGAATAATCTTGACTATTACATTATGTATGTAGGTAAGGTAATAAATAATTACCTACCTATGATAAAAACATTGATTTGAAAATCCTGTCTTTTTCCCAGATCTAGTGATTTGAATATGACACCATCTTTCACATCATATGAGATGGGAAAATAGTCTTTGAAATTTTAATTGGGTGCATAATTAGGTACCTACATCAGTTCTAGGAAACTCATTGTGGTGATTATTTACTTTTTTATACAAAAAATATACTTATATCTGTTTCCCTGGGAGTAATATGCATTTCTTTTGTTATCAATTTCTTCGTCGTAAACTACTTAGCTTTTATTATCTGTGCTTAAACATATCTGCCTAATTGAATTTTGGTCTGACAAGATTATTTTCTTATTCTAATTCTTTATAGTCACTGTAACGGAACTCTTTTGCGATATGAGACCAACGGCGTGCTAAAATGCATTCAAATTCAAAAGCGAAAACTACAAAATTGGCTGCTGAAACGTACTTGGTGAGTCCTAGGGATTACCACAATCTTAATGGCTGACTTATTTCAATATTACTTTGACCTTTATCTTGCTCTCACCACTGTAGAAAGAACGAGACAAAAGTTAAAGTCATATTGAAACTAGACTGCTTGAACGCTTGTGGTACGGCCCAAGCTGGTCCTAAAAACATGTAAGTAGGAATAATACGCACCGGAAGCGAATTTTCAGCGCAATTCGTAAAATAGTAATATTATCCACATTTCTATCATTCAAAGTGTTAAAGTTTCGAAAAGAACCATGATGCTCAAATCGTGAAAGTTTCATAGTTAAATATGGCATACCTAAACTTTATGAGTTGTGAACCTGTGAGAAGTTTCTAGGCTCGATTAGACGATGATTAGAAGTGACGATAATTACCTACAAGTATTTTAATAATGTTTTTATGATTACATTTTATTGTTAATCACAAATTGCTCACCGCGTTGCGACGGTGTCGCTTTCAAAGCTACGCTATGAAGCTCCAAGTATTCTTTAGATATGATTAGTTAATTTATTTTAAGGTAATTTATAAGAGAGCAAGGAATATCCAAGATATTATCATTATATTATTATGGAATAAATATATCAGTAAGTAGTTAGATGTTAGGTAGTACAGAAACAGTGTGGATAAAACTACCTGTGAATTGCAATGATTATTATATTTTTTCTATCATTTTGTTATTTTAAACCGACTTCAAAAAAGAAG
Organism: Lycia hirtaria; assembly: GCA_947563715.1. Classification (NCBI taxonomy): domain Eukaryota; kingdom Metazoa; phylum Arthropoda; class Insecta; order Lepidoptera; family Geometridae; genus Lycia; species Lycia hirtaria. Next base: position 11,138,708 of record OX387386.1, read on the forward strand.
GAAGTTATGTTATTTTAGTTCTATAACAAATTACCAGATATTTTTATTATATAGTATCTTTTATATTTTAAAAAACCTACTCATACCTATATTAGATGACATGTTATTACTTGTATTAATGTAGGTACTTATATAAATTATGCACTGTATTTAAAAATGGAAAGCGACGTCATTGGTCTCCATAATAAAATACAGCACATAATAGATTGCGATGCTGACCGCAAGGGTAATAACGCGTGCGCTTCTCTTTAAAGAGGCCGCTGAACGCAGTCGAAACTATAGTCGAAATAGTTGAAACTATATCTGTAGTGTTATCTAAGTACAATTTAACTCATATTGACTATTTTTCAGGTAGTTTTACCCACCAACGTGAGTTTACACTTTCTAGTCTCGATTTATTGAAGATTTTTACATTATCATACCACTAATAGTTCACCCACACCCTTGCCTGATTGTATGTAATGTAACATAATATATCGGATCCCATGTAATATTTACATATATCATTTATATAGTAACATAAATTGTACATTCAAATATATTTTAATGTACGTTTTATCTTTGCTAATTCCCAAGATAGATATAAGAATCGAAAGATTATACAATATACATTTTATTCATTTTAATTAATGGTGAAAAATGTAACAATATAATACAGCCTTATTGCCTCCGTCCATACCTATGTAATGGCCTTTAGAATGCCTTGTCTCAGTAAGATGACAAACTTATACATACAACTTTAAAAAAAATTAAGGTACCTCTGATATTTTCAACAATATATACTAAATATTGTACATACTTACATAAAAAACTATTGCCATGATTATTAGTCACTAGTATTTTGTGCTAGTATAAGTCACGTGTGCCTTTTTATCATCGTATGTCAAAGCATGTTACTTTCCAAAAAGAATCATTTAGCGCGCATCTGTTCATCCAAAAAAACAATCCTCTTTATTGCGCAGTCGGGTAAAAAGAGAACACACTGACTCTATGCCCGACTTTGATGATTTTTTCCCATAATTGGAAACATAAATGGCTAGCCTTGTTGTTTTTTCTTTTCTATTCAGTTTCATTAAAACTTGTATTGTTTACTACAACTTTTTTATAATTAAAGATAGCCAAGTCATCCATAGTCCGATCATGTAGTAATATGGATAGTTTTTTGGTTTGAAACAAAATTTTCCTTTTATCTATACGGAAAAAAGCGCAATGTAGGTACTGGAGGCAGTTGCGTCCCTAACGATCCTTTAAAATTTTCGATTCATGTGCTTTATCTTTCTATTTCTGCTTATTGAAATTTTGAAAGTACTGAAAATGAGAAAGATAAAATTAAATATGAAATAAATCACTCTTTACTTCAGATTTACAACCTACGTTAAAATCATATTTCAAGTTATTAATCAAAGTAACATCTACCAATGATATGTCAAGGAACTAAAGGAAATTTCGAGAACAAATATTCTGTGTTACACATAAAACATTGAATATCATGAACAAATAAGTATATTTTATTTCATTTAACGTGTAACTTTTATTTTGTTACCAATAAATAGTGCCAATATTAAAATAAAAAATACCCGACTGTTTAATACAGTCTGATACACTCGGTGGATAAAGTGAAATGTCATCTCTCAAATCAAAATAAATCAAAAAATCATACTAACACCCGAAAAACATCACCCTATCACTTAAACAGTCGGGTAGGAATACGATATTTACATTAGAGCCCAGAAATAACTTTGTTACTTGTATATGTAACCTCATAAATCAATAACATTACTTGTACGAAAGAATAAATAAATAAATTAATTAATACAATATGAATAAAAAATTATTACTTAATCATCTTTCATGATAAAATATATGTGTATGATTATAATTAATCCATCATTTATAATTTCACAATAATCTCAAGTAATGTAAGATGCCATTACTATATTGAATAAAGCTGAAAACAGTTGTGAATTTCATGAAATCGCTTGTTAGGTACTAAAATCTTGCCACATTTTCTTGCATTTAATTTGGAACTTTGAAACTGATAGTCATAAAATAAAATATATCTTTTACTTAAGTGAAAAGATTCTTTTTTTCTAGTGTTAAACTAATTGTCTTAGTGGCTACTAAAATAACATCACATCCTTTTACTCCGATATAGATCGTCACAGCTCAGATGTCGCATCGGTCAAATTTGTACACCCGATAACTTCCTCATTGTGAAGTTTTATATGTAGGTAGGGTCCGCGCGACCATTGAAGTCCGATGGCAAAATTTGGAACTAAATTTCACAGATCCGCCATTGTCCGCCGGAACACAGAATATCTTAGTAGCATGTATGGCCGGAATGCAATTGAAGCACCACAACTACGAGTTTTTTTTTTATCAGCCCTGTTTTTACAAACTGTCCTACTGCTGGGAACGGGCCATCTTCTCATTGTGAGAAGGGTTAGGCCATAGTCTGCCACGCTGGCCAAGTGCGGGTTGGCAGACTTCACACATCTTCAAGATCATTGAGAACTCTCAGACATGTAGGTTTCCTCACGATGTTTTCCTTCACCGTTTGAAGTTGGCGGCAATCAACAATACGCACATAACTTCGAAAAGACAGAGGTGCGTGCCGCGGGATTCGAACCCAGGACCTGCGGATCGCAAGTCAGACGGTCTCCCGACTAGGCTGCCGGAACTACGAGTATATAGGATTTAAATGGTTGCGCAGACTCTACATCGACGAATTTCTTGTTTGTTATATCGATATGTCTTCTGAGGTGTGTTGTACTACATCTACTTTAAAAAATATTAATGTGTTGTGTTGTAGAGGTCGGACGTGCCATTTGTTCGGATTCAGCTAAACTCTGACGGTACGGATGATACTTTTAACGATAAACCGACATAATTATGGATACTATCGGAGTAAGTTATTTATTATTTAACGCGGCTTATTTATGTCCGCGCTCTCCATCTTTATCTCTGTACGCCATATTATTTCAATTCAATTTTCAACATAAGTTATAAATAAAACTAAACAGTTCTACTACTATCAGATACTAAGACTCTGTAAGTATTGTCGTTCGTAATATCCGTATTATAAGTATAAATGCTGGCAACTCAGTACATAAGTACAGAATAAGCCTGTACAATTTCCCACGATTAAAAAAAAATTATACGCACGCTCCACGTTATGTATGTCTTAAAATAATGTTCAATATTACTCATTTCAATTTTTCGGAAAAGCTGAGAGATTTTTGTTTATGTCAAACTACTCCACAATAAGGTTCGACAGCATAACGCCAAAGCGTCTCTTCTGCTAATCATCCGAAGGCTTCCATACGAGGCACACTTAACAGATTCTTACTTACTTAATTTTAGTAACTTAGTTCGTAATCAATGTGCTCTTAAGTCTTATTCGACCGGAAAATGCCATAAACGTGTCTGTAGATGCCATAATATATGTTTAAATTAAATACTTAATTTAAATTTAGTTTCTATAAAAAGACAGTAGTCATAAGCTTGTCTTTCTGTATATGTACCTACCTAATATAAAGTTGTACCTCACTACATTTCTTTAAAGCTTAAATTTTTCTTATAATTGAATTTCTGTTATATTGAGTTTATTGTATCTTTTTTCACGTGTATTGTTATTTTTAAGGAATAGCTAAGGATGTTGACTAAGTCACAAAATAATTTATTACCAATGACATGTTTTTAAATTCTTTTTTTTTTCTTTACGTTATAAATATTTTTATAGTTGAGTGTAAAAAGTTGAGATATTATATTGATGAAATAAAATATGTGTTTGATAAACGTATAGATTGTAAATGTTGCCAGAAGTGTGATTTACTAACATTTTGTTATTCTTCACGTTAATTGTAACTAAGTTTTATTTCCGACGTGCCTAACTATTTTGCGTGATAACATTACCGCAAATACAAATATGTGAATAGACTCTGATGTAATTTAATCATCATAATAATTACTCATTCTATATTGTCAGATAATATATTTAAACATAAACCGTGGTACCTTCATCGAATCGCCGATAGATAGGCCAACAATGGCCCTTATTACTCAACGCAAAACGGTTAGGAAGCTGACCGCATCGCTGCTGGTAGTTAGCTCACAAAATAACTACATTTAAAACATGTATAACTACCACACATTACAGAATAGAAATTGAAAACTAAAAGTAGGTATTTATTTACCCTTTTAGTGTATTATTGCAAGATATATTATTTTATTTCATACTACCTACCTAATCTTCAAAACATAACAACATTATTTGGGCCTATCTATGTATTATAATCTACGAAATACAGTTTTACATCCAGATAGGTTACATTTTACAGCCATGTTCGTTTTCTTAATTCAACTGATGTTCAGCTTTTTCTTTATCACACTCGAGGTAATTAAACTTTGATGATATATAATGGAAATAAAATTAAAATGATTGAGCCCAGTGCCCACCGAATTATGTGAGTCATTGCGTTCGCGCGGATTGGATATCTTTCTAAAGAAAGTCATATCTAAAATGATTAAAAAATGGCCGCCTGTGGTGTGTAGATTTGTACGGGCGTTGGTAACAAATAGCTTATATATTATCGACCAAAAAACTTTAAACTCAACTCTCCAACTAAAAGGTTACCTAACAATACTAACTTGATGTTTTAAATATACTTAATTAAAACCTAAAAGATGAATAGCTGTGATTCGACAAGTACCAGGCGCGGTTTATTCAGATTTATATCTATCGTAAATCCAAGGCTATATATGTCATAAATATAAATAAAAATACCCTCTACCTGAAACTGTAATTGATAAACGCAGTAAATAAAATATTGTCCAGATCTTAAATATTGCAAAAATACATTTTAAAAACTCCACCCACTTAAAATTAATATCATTATAGTTATATTTACATATTTGTATAAAATCGCATACAACCTTATACTTATAAATTTGTATCTACAAACAAGAGATGTACCTTGTTATTTAATAATGATATTGTATAATGTAATTATCTTGCACCCTCTTAAAACTGTTTAGAATGTACTTTTTTTCAAGTATTAAACTTCTATATAATTTTTGTTGAATATACTTAAGATATAATAAACTTTTAAAATCACAGGTCCAGGCACAAATTCAATAAGCTACTCTTTGTATTATTTGCCCAATTGTTACGATTTTTTATTTTATCATTTCATTTAATGAGGGTGCGAGTTATTTTTCAAAAAATCATTGTAAAATATTTCTTTACCACTGATTACCTACTTAGTATGCGATGTTCACATTTGAAAACAAAATAAATTTAGTCACCTTCAATAAAACCGTTTATAATTATTTGATACTTCCCATAAATAAGTATCTACTTCCTCTCCTTCCTTCCACGAACCAATAAAATATATGGAATATTCTTCCTCCAAAAAAATTCCCTACGGTGTCTAGAAACATCTTTCCGGCCTAGACAAGTCATATATGTATGTATATCATTAGAGTTGCAATCATCCACAGGTGAGTTATCGCTTACCATAAAGCGAACCATTAGCTTATTATGAAAAACTTCATGCCTCTTCCATAAAAACAAGATAAAACAGTTTTCTATCCCTAAACATTATCCAATTTCGATGATTTATTTTTTATCTGACTGGAATAAAAATAATCTATTATCATCATCATCATCATCTCAGCCATAAGAAGTCCACTGCTGGACATAGGCCTCTCCCATGGATTTCCAAAAAGACCGATTGGACACGGCTTGCATCCAGCGTCTTCCCGCCACTTGTATGAGGTCATCTGCCCATCTCGTGGCTGGTCTTCCTACGCTGCGCTTGCCGGTGCGTGGTCTCCACTCGAGAACCTTTCGGCCCCATCGGCGTTCTACGTGCCCACTGCCATTTCAACTTGCTAATCCTTTGTGCTATATCGGTGACTTTTGTACGTCTACGTATCTCTTTATTCCTTCTTCGATCTCGTAGAGTGACACCGAGCATAGCCCTCTCCATAGCTCGTTGCGCGACCTTGAGCTTCCTTATAAGGCCCATAGTTAGGGACCACGTTTCAGTGCCGTAAGTCATCACTGGTAACACACACTGGTTGTAAACTTTCGACTTGAGGGACTGGGGTATATTGGACGAGAATACGCTTTTAAGTTTCCCGAATGCTGCCCAGCCGAGTTGGATACGACGATTGACCTCTCTCGCAAAGTTGGACCTGCCTAATCGGACCGTTTGTCCTAGGTAGACGTATTCGTCAATAACTTCAAGAGTGGAGTTCCCCACAGATATTGAGGCGGGCACTTCATGGGCGTTCGACATAACCTTCGTTTTGTCCATGTTCATTTCGAGGCCCACCTATCGAGGTCTATGCCTATGCCTGCTTCTTTTTAACCGACTTCCAAAAAGAAAGAGGTTCTCAATTTGATATGTTTTTTTTTGTATATTTGTTCACCGATTACTTCGCTAATTGTGAATTGTTTTTGATGATTCTTTTTTGTTTGACATCATCGATGGTCCCATATAAATTTTATCAAAATATGTTCAGTACTTTGATTTTTATACAAAATAACTGGAAAAATAACATCGAAGTAAACAAATTGCTTATTTAGAAGTCGGCTTTTTCAGTTTTTTTAACTATAATTATTTAAAATTTCTTTATTACTCTAGAGTAAAGATATCAAAGTTATTATGTTGAAAAAACAACCCGTAGAGACAGTCATCAATAATTCCAACCATATAAAAAAAAATAACATGTGCAGACTTGCGGTTGACCACTAACTTAACTAAGCGACTATTGCAGTCTACGAAAGAACGAACTAAGCGACAATGCTTGCGATTAGCTAAATACATTTGAACACACTGCGTCTACCGTGTGATCGGTAAAGTGGTAAAGGTAGGATAGGAAGATGAAGTAAGCATTTTCGCTATTGAAATTAATGCACACTCTAAATTTAAAAAGCTAGAAGACAGATATTATGGCTTGCACAGTACGACACAACTCAGAAGTTACATCGACATACCTAAACCTAATCCACAGTCTAAAGAAGTTCTTATATAATGCCTAGCCTAGTCGATCGATCAATATAGGATAGCCTCACAGCTCAGTTGGTAGTATGTCTGTCTACTAAACTGTAGGTCGTGGGCTCGATCCCCACCCAGGACCTATTGTATGATGAATATGGATGTTTGTCCTGTGTCTGGGCGTGCCTATGTATTATAAGAATATATATATATAATTTACTTAGATATAAGTATTCTAACATATATCTGGTCCCAATAGCACCACAACTATACTTGGTAGACTAGATAGTGCTGTGTGAAAAATATCCACCACCAAAATGTTTATAGATTTGATTTATTACCTACCTAGATATCACTCATTGTTGCGTTACGCTGCTTACGTTTCACTCTCTGTATTGAATCTGGAAACTCCTTTCTCATTTTTTTAAAGATATTGAGCGTACAAATTACACCGTTGTAACTTCTAAGTTGTTTTGAGCTTATCAGGGAAAGCGAGCGAGCGAATTGAGAGAATTTTTAAATAATTTAAGATAGCTTTAGCAGGTATGTGCATACTACATAAAAATAAAGGTTACAGTACCTACCTATATAAAATTTCATGGCCTAAAATCAAAATCAATCAAATCACTTGCAAAGCGTATTTTATTTTACTCTAATTAAAAAAAAACTTTTATATGACCCTTTCACAAACATCCTTCCTAGTAGGCCTTTGTACCCTATGAAGAAAACAGACTAGATGTAGCGAAAAATGTTCATGTCTGTGGAGGAAACCGTCCGCTAAATCTTAGCTTTGTAGCTCAAGTAGCTTATTATTTGTATTTCTTGATTAATCAAAGAGCGGTATTTCGCTTTTAAATAATTTTACGCGAATATTTTAAAATGTGATCAGCCTAACGTGTAATAAAAGCATGCCAGAAACTAAATCAAAAAAGTCGAAACACAACCGTAGGTATTAAATATTAAGTTATATTTTGCTTGAAACTTGGACTTCGATCATTAATGTTTGTTATATAATACAAGGGCGTCGCCAGCCCATGGCCCAGGGGGGGGCAAGTTAATATTATGGAGGAGAAAAATATGAATTGTAGGTACAGGTACAATTGCATAGGTCTTTGGTTGCTTTGCAGTTGGCCACATTTTTCAAATCTCTTAAAAACTGAAAAAACATTAAAAAACAAAAACAAATAAACATTTTTCGGGGGGAGGGGGGGGTAAAAATATCAAAGTCATTATGTTGAAATAATCGGCCAAGTGCGAGTCGGACTCGCGCACGAAGGGTTCCGTACTATCATCTATAATACTACAAAGTTTAGTTCTGTTTATAAAATAACGAGAAATCAACGAAATTCCAAGTAGTAAATTGCAAACTTATAGGTAGGTTTTCGATACACATCCGGGCAGCATGACGACGCTGAGCGTCGTCATGCTGCCCGGATGTGTATCGACGCGCGAGCGTCGGACGCTCGCGCGAATACGCGCGGCTATGGCTCGCTCCGTGATGTTACCTCCCCCGCTACCCGCGCGTTCGCGCCACCACTACACCGCGGCGCGGCGCTCGCACCGCGTTTAGATGCACGGATTATTTTAATTTTGTGAGTTTTTATGTATTAGATTAGGTATTTATTTTTATAGTTAATATATTTCTAAATATTTACTTACAAATATTCAAGTTTCTACCTGTTAATTAAGATCGAGTAAAAATTGCTTAAAAATTACGTTTGTTGTATGGGAGCCCCCCTTTAATATTTACTTTATAGTTATTTAATTATTTATTTTGAAAGGTAATATACAAGTAAGTATTCTGTGAAAATTTGAAGCGTCTACCTGTTACCGTTTTTAATATACAGCAAAAAAATACGAAAAAAACACGTTTATTGTATGGGGACCCCCCTTAATATTTAATTTTTTTTAAGTTTTAGTATTTGTTGTTATAGCGGCAACGGAAATACATCATTTGTGAAAATTTCAGCTTTCTAGCTATCACGGTTTATGAGATACAGCCTGGAGACAGACAGACAGACAGACAGACAGACAGACAGACAGACAGACAGCGAAGTCTTAGTAATAGGGTCCCGTTTTTACCCTTTGGGTACGGAACCCTAAAAAGAACCCGTAGAGACAGTCATCAATAATTCCAACCATATAAAATGCCCCCTTTGCCCCCCCCCCCCCCCCCCCCTGGCGACGCCCTGGATATTACCTTTATACCTTATTTTTATTTTTTTATATTTAATATACCTGCACTGTATAAATAATATTCCACACGTTTACATTATGTAGCGACACTAACACCACCAGAATTAATGAAATATAATGATTATCTATCACACTTTACAAAATAATACAACGTAATAATAAACTATCATGCTCACACAACAAAAATGACAGTGACAAGTACGTTTTAGATTTGATACGTTTCGACCAATCAGACCTACGTTATTAAAAAAACGCGGGTAGAAAGAAAATATATTTTATTATGAAATATTGAACTCTATGTCATTGACTTACCACATGTAATTTTAAGAATAAGTGAATTTGCATCATGCATAGCTTATTTTGGAGGTTTATATTATTTCTGAAGTGGAACACCTGGCGAAGTGTTCCATTACAGACTATTTATGCTCATTACCGTACGTGGGTTCGTACCTTCAATGTGACCATTGTTTTTGCAGTTTGTTTTTCGTTTATTATATTTACATTATAACTCCTACGCATATTTTTGTTATTATATGTAAACTTATTTATTTTTATAGTATGTTTAGGATTATTAGTAATATACATAAATGGTAAGAATATAAAATACTTTTCTCCGCTTGTATTGGGGAGCGGACTGTAGCAGTCCTCGAACGGGCTATCCTAGTGAGGACTGTTAAGCAAATGTTACTTAATATAGTTTTTCCTGTGTATGTAAATAAATAAATAAATGCCTATTATTATTATTTTTATAAGTAATGATCTTACACTATTGATGTGCGCTAAATGTTGAAATAATAATTAATACTAAATCCCAGTTAATTTCATTCAAAACGAGTACAGCGTTCATAATGTTAAAAAGAGTCCTGAATAAAAAGATTGTCCAATACTTTGTTTACTACTTTTTAAATGACTCCATAAAAGAAAGTCACTATTGGCGTGTGTTTCACGATATTTTGGTGGCTGTAGTATGTTTTTACCCGACTGCGTAAGGAAAGTAATGTTTTTCGAGTCCATATTATTTTGTACAGAATACATGCGCAGTATTTTGTAGCGATTCGCTGAACACATTTACCTGCTTAATCTTGTTAATGTAATGCTAAATTAGCAATACTATTAAATAGTACCTGAGTATGTCTGTGACATGTGATGTCAAACATACGTGATGAAATATGATAATTTGTAATTAATCATTTTTATTTTTAAATCATTGAAAGAGCCTAGCGCCATCTGTTAGTTTAATGAATAATTTCTTAGTCTACTAATAACTATTGACACAGTTAAATGCATTTGCCGCGCCGCAATATTGGTTGTTCTGTGACGTTTGAAATATGATTATGTCTATGTCAGCTGTTGAATTACAGTATTTGGATTAAGAAATGAAGACAAATGACTACTGTGATTATTTTTAACTAAACTACTCAGCGATATCGGTCAACGTTCTTGATGAGTTTATACTGCACATTAATGAAATTATAATATTTGCCGTCATCTCCAACGGTAGTCAGGCGGGAACAAGCAAAGTGAGAGAGAGATACAAGGCTGGAGTTGAGTGGAAGCGAGCGAGGTGAGATCGGAACAGGAAGGGGATGTGAGCAGAACAAAAGCGTATTGGGAGCTGAACGGGAGCAGGGCAAGAGCGAAAAGGAAACAGAAGTTTATTTTTTACACAAATAGATCTACGTTTGACCACAGACAGATTGTATGGAGAATTAAGTTGGAGTAAGCGGGACCACACTATTAAATGCTTCTTTCGGGGGACGGAAGCACGGTGAGAGTGATTTAGGAGCTAAATAGGAGAGAAGCAGATGCGAAGCGGGTGCGAGTTGCGGTGCTGGAGCGGGTCGTTAGCTGTGCTTCCCAGCGCAGTGGCGGGGTATTTAGGACCATGACAAGAACAGTTTTCTTACGCGTACGAAGTTGCGAGTAACAGCTAGTGTTTAATAAATGTTGATTTTTACTAAAAATTGCCTTTTTATTAATACGTTTCACCAGAAATTAACTCAATTCAAATATTCTTAAACGTCTCGAAGTCCATGTCTCGAATATTCTTAAACGTCTCGAAGTATATAAACTAGCTGCGCCCCGCGGTTTCACCGCGTGGTGATCGATATTACTTATGTTGTTATTGTGTAGTGTATTCCACAACAACTGTAATTTTTTTTTGAATAAAAAGTAGGTACCTATTCCAGATCCTTCTATACAGTATAAGTAATAATCTTGCCAAATCCGTCTTGTAGTTTCGGCGACCATCGAACACACAGTACAGACAGACAGAAATGTCGAATTTTTCTGTTTTAGCTTCTGTATCGATAGTAATGCATCCACCATTTTTTTTTATATTTTATATATATATCTGTACATCTACCTGTTACAGTCTTATTATATGTATAGAATAGATTACTATTACCCGAAATACATTTTACATTTTCACTATACTGAAAAGGTGACCTGGCAAATCGGTAACAACTAAGCCAGTAGGTGAAGTACGAGGAAAGTAGAGTTTATCTGGTCATGACACCTTATGAGCAGGCAGGTCGTCAGTTGACGCTAAGTGGTAAACGGTAACAACCCTAACAGTTTACACAAACAGGTGACCGTTATCACCCACTTTATTTATACATGATTGGCAGATTCACTCGCATTTTGTGACCAAACTCATCGCGTTTAAGACCCAGGTAGGTCAGTTTAGTGACCTATATTTGTTAAACGTGGGAAAGCCAGCAGTGCTCAATATCAGTCCAAAATGACTTGTAAAGCTTACTGGATTATAATAGCAGCGGTGACCGTGGTGGTTGCAGCCAACTCTTTGTTCAAACCTGAAGGCTATGAGACATTTGATGGGGAAGATGAAATCGATACAGAAGACGATGAATTTGACGAAGAAGAAGGACACAGAAAAGGAAAGATATGTAAGTACGAAATTTTAAAAGTTATTAACTTTTAACCATGGCCTGTTTCTGATAATAAAATGTAAGTAATAATGTACTTATTTTTTTTATTAGTATGTCCTTGGTGCAAATAAATATATATATATATATATATATATATATATATATATATAATAAATCAATACTGAAAGTACCACTGAACTAGTTAAAATTCTTAAAATGACTTGATTAAAAAACTAGCCTCCAGGGTTGCCCCCATCGAACTGTTATAATTAGTTAAGTAAATAAAGCATAAGTCAAAATGTAAATGTTATTCGTTTTAACCGTCAAGAATTGGACTCAATCTTATTTTCGCGAGATATAAGTAAGTACATAAAGCTTTTGCGAATTAAAAAATCTTTCATCAAGTACGTTAGCTGGCGTAACTGACATCAAAGTACAAAATATAATATGCTGAGCTTTTATCATGCTTATGCTACACATGCCAAAATTACACGAAGTAATTTTATTGACCATTATGCGTGTTTGCGGTCAATTTCAACTGAATGTGACCTTTACATGCATAATTTTAGTTAAATCAGGTATAATGACGAGACGAGCCGGTCGTGGACCTGATGTTACGTGACGTTTGCACATTGTACAGCATCACACATAAATTTAAGCTTTTAATAGCACAAAGAAAAACAAAATATCCAACAGCATAAGGACGATTTTCGCAATTTGATTGCGTGTGATGAAAAGTTGTTCGCGACAAAGTATTCGCAAAGTCGCTGTAATATGTACTCGTATTTAAATCTGAATTGACTCTATTTGATGATCTACTGCGCAAGAAGGAGCATCATGTTTTTCGAGTAATTTGTATGTATGCTTCTATATTACCTCCTACAGCCTAAACGGCTTGACCGATTTCGATGTGCAAGGTGTCGTTAGATTCATTTTTACTCCCTAAGTGTCATAGGCTATATTTTTTCTAATAATAATAATACGACACTCGTAAAAATAAAAAATTAAACGTATTTACTCACATAAAAACGTACACTCAACTGCGAATCAAGCGTAGCGAAATCGTAAGTTAGACTCCAAAAACCGCTCATCTGCGCTCAATTCTGTGTTTCTTTTAATAAAGATAGGTACTAATAATTATATTTTTTTGGAAAACTTACAGCCAAAATAGCTAAAAAAAAAAAAGTGTGGCTCGGAGACTGCCGCGGTAAAGCTATTGCATAGCATTTTTTATCAACTTATGTAATTATAATTATTTATTTATTTTATTTATGCAGTATTCCACTCCGACCGGCACAGCGGTGATACTTTTTAGTTTTTAGTTTTGCCATCTATCGATGAATAGCAGAACTTTTAATGAATTTTTGAAATATCGCGCTTGTCTCTTTAGTTCTGCAAATCGCCTCTAGGTGGCATTGGTTGTATCGGCGTTACTGCGTTAGGTTATTTTCGTTACGGAATTTCTGGATTCGGTCTCCACGCTCTAGGCCCGCGATAGAAGCTATGCAATAGCTTAAAATCTATAAATTACAAGGTTAACTACAAATTTTCGCCAATATAATGATATGACATCTTCTTCCCCAGTATTCCCATTCGTGAGTATAGTCCGTTTCGCCAACACGGAATGCTCCACCGCCACTGCCAACACTATGAACGGCACGTGTCTGGCTCGAAGAGAGTGTAACAACCTGAACGGAACCATCACGGGGGCTTGTGCCTCTAGAAGAGGGAGGTGCTGTGTCGGTAAGATTATTATTTTTATTCAACAGCTTGAAGTTTTCACCCAGCTGGGAGACAGATTTTTGAAAGCTTAAGTAAATAGTTTTTTTTCTAGATCAACGTTCAACGCTCCACTTTCGATTTACGAATTTGACTTACCATCAGGCGAGATGGTGGTCAAATGTAGATCTTTATACATATTCTACATTTCTTGCGTGTGATAAAAAAATAGAACGTAATAGTTCCCCCTGACTTGAGTTTATTTTGTGCCAGTGTCGCGGACGTGCGGTGCTACTACAAACGTAAACAACACATATTTCTCTAGCCCTGGATATCCTGCAGCATACGCCGGTGGGCAAGCCTGCACCTTGATCGTCAATAGATGTAACAGTAACATCTGTCAGGTAAGCCGTGTCATAGCGGGACTTTTGTTGCTTTTCGGTTTATTGATTGATATTGAGACAATTAGATATTGAATGGACAATTCGTGAATAGGACTTTTTGAGAAAGTAACGTATAGCAGGGTTACACTCAACTCTTATAGCGATGCAAAGTTGGCTCGCGCCCATTTTTATCTAGCTTTTTTCAGCCAAGAGTATGACACAAAAATTAAAGAGATTTTAAAAAATATCACAATTCAAAGTTGGTTCATTTGAACTTTTGTTTCACGCTCTTAATTACAGAAATAGCAAGATAAAAACGACCGCGAGCCATGTTTGCATAGCTATAAAAGTTGAGCATAACCCCTCCGATCCGCAAGCCAGCAACAGATTTTCGTGACTTATTTCCTCCCGAACGATAACTTGTATAAAGGTTAAGAGAGTTGTTACAGGAGGACTTGTGAACGTCTGCTGCGGTTACGAGGGTGGGTTGTATTTCAAAACTCGTAGAAAAAATCAGCCGCTTCCTCCCGATTGAAAGTTGTGTCAGATTATAGTTAACATAATCTCTTAAGAGTTCGAAGTTCAACCATCGTCCATTTCGCTCATGCATCCGAACTTAATACCCATATTTTAGGGTTCCGTACCTCAAAAGGAAAAAACGGAACCCTTACAGGATCACTTTGTTGTCCGTCTGTCCGTCCGTCCGTCCGCGCGTCCGTCCGTCGGTCAAAACGTGTATCTCGGGAACGCATGAAGGTGTCGAGTTGAAACGCAGATCTATATCTAGTCTCTTGCTGCAGAAAGAAAATCAAACTTCTCAGTTTTCATGAAAAAAAGTTACAGCCGAATATGTCGCAAATAACGCATATTTCGACACTCGCAAAGGAATCAAAACCTATTGGGTACTTCCCGTTGACCTATAACTGTGAAATTTGACAAGAAGCATTGTCTTATAGTACACTAGAAAAAATACGAAAACTGTACATTTTTTATTTAATCACAAAAATAGGGTCTTTATGCAAGAGCTTTATTAGCGCAAACTAAAACAGGTTTTTAAATATTTTTCGGTTTATGAAGGAAAATATAAAAAATATATAATTTCCCCCTTTTATCTACTAGTTTGTACGGAACCCTTGGTGGACGAGTCTGACTCGCACTTGTCCGGTTTTATTTATCAATGGATTATAAAAATCTCTGAGCGAACGGGTTTAAAGGTCTGTTGGTGCTGACATACTTTTACATACCATTTTATATTTCTACAAATGTGAAAACATTATTTCATACTTTTTGTCAGGTATCATCTTCGCAGTTTCAGAACTGTGCCCTTATTTGTTATGATGAGTACAATTATCTCCTTTTAGTTAAGTACATGGTAACCCTGTAAAGAAGCATACATACAGATATTCGTTACGCCCAAAAACGTAACCCTAATCATGATAAGACTTTCCCCTCTTTCAGCTCCGAATAGATTTCCTAGACTTTGTAGTGTCGCAACCCGACGGCGACGGTAACTGCGTGACTGACTCTGTGACTGTGACTGGAGGGAACACAATTGTCCCCACACTCTGCGGCGACCTCACTGGCCAGACCATCTACGTGGACTTCAACGGGAACGCGGCCATAACAATAACTGTGACTGCGACCTCGTCTGTCACCTTCTCAAGGAGGTGGAACATTAAGTTGATACAGCTGGGCTGCGATTGTCCGGGTGTAGGTGAGTTCTTCAAAAATATATTTTTCATTTCTTTAAAGGCAAATAATTATTTAATTATGTTATTTAACAATACTTATAATGACATATTATTTACATAAAACTATAAAAAAAACTGAAAACTAAAAGAGAACGAAAATATTATTTACAAATAAAACCATAACAAAAATATATAAATATATATTTTCGTCGTCCAATATTCCACCGTGCGGTACGGTTCCCAGAACACTGGCAGCGTTTCCTCGTTGTATGGCTAAACTTAGCAAAATACGCGCTGGCCAGCTCTGGGATCCCCCAAGGCGAGGAATGACGTTTTGCCAAATTTTATAAAATAATTTAGTGTCGGACGACCACGGACCCAGCGTTTCCACCGCCAGCGCAACAAACTCAGGGTTAAAAGAAATATTTGAGTATTTTCTGTGTTTCAATATTTGCGCTTGTTCTGCCGCGGCGCCGATATTGCGGGCGGAACTGTCGACATGTGATGGTGCCAAAGTATCTACACATTTTTTAATTTATTATCAATCTCATAGTCGGAAAGTACGCTTGAAGTCTATACACAGGAACGAAAATACTACTTTTTATCCCTAATAGCAATTATTGTTTGTTAATATCACTTCCCGGCAGCTTAGTGGTGAGACCGTCTGACTTGCGATCCGCAGGTCCTGAGTTCGAATCCCACGGCACGCACCTCTGTCTTTTCGAAGTTATGTGCGTATTGTTGATTGCCGCCAACTTCAAACGGTGAAGGAAAACATCGTGAGGAAACCTACATGTCTGAGAGTTCTCAATGATCTTGAAGATGTGTGAAGTCTGCCAACCCGCACTTGGCCAGCGTGGCAGACTATGGCCTAACCCTTCTCACAATGAGAAGATGGCCCGTTCCCAGCAGTGGGACAGTTTGTAAAAAAAATATCACTTTACAAAAAGGTCAATGATACTTGTTTCAATGTTTAATGTACACCACCATATTTCATAATTCGTTTTACCACAGTATTCTTTTGGGATTTAGTGGACTGCGCGATATAGGGGTCCAATTCGGCGTATTAATACGCCGAATTGGACCCCTCTTACCGATTTCGATGTTTTTTTTTTCTTCATATTATTAGAATAATTGAGTCCGTATTTTTCACCCCAACTTTGCCTACGCATTTTTCATACAAATAAAGACTACTGTTTTCTACCCCGTATATTACTAGATTCAGATTTCGTTGATTATATTTTATGGACTCATAGATGGCTTGGTTTCATCCTACACTCTCACACGTAATTTTTTTCACATTTATTATTTTTAAGTGTGATATATTTATCTGTTGACAGCTCCCAATGGCTGTTTACAATACTACAGAGGCACCACCGGCACCATCAACAGTTTCAACTACGGGACAGGCGCCAACACGGTTCTATCCGCTTCTTTGGTAACCGGCACCAGACAGATCGTCAACTTGAACTATGGCATCTGTATCAGAATGGAAGCGGGCTTCTGCACTATACAATACGCTCAGGTACGAACACCTCAATTATTTTGACAAAATCCATATTCTAAAACTAGACCCAGAGCATTTAGGAATTTAACTCCAATTCGCCAGATCGTTGCCTCAGTGCTTGTTTGGCCATCTACCATTGGTTAAATTTCACAGGATAAAAGAGTTTAATGCTGCATTTTTTTCTGTTATTTGTTCATAGTTTCGAGAGTCCCGCATAAATGTTATCAAAATCGGCTCAGTATTTTGGTTTTTAACTGGAAAAATTTCATCCAAGTAGGTAAACGAAATTGCATATTTTGACGGCGGTTATTTAGTTTTTCAAACATCAAAAAAACGACATGCCAACAACATGCCATCGAATTGAGAACCTCCTCCTCTTTGAAAGTTGGTTAAAAACGAGTGCAAGCCAACTTCGCATCGCTACTTATAAGAGATGAGCGTAACCTTCCTGGTCAGTGTTCATGTTGTATGAGAGTACGGAAGCCTCGGTATGCGAGTGAAACTCGTACTTTACCGGATGCATTTATTAGAAAGGAACAAATTTTCAGTGTTTCAAATAATAATTGTGTCTCTCAACAGACTGCCGACATGTACTCTTTTACGGTGACCGGTGACGTGGAGGGTGCAGACGCTACCGTCCTTGGTACGGCAGTAGGAGCCGTCAACGACGGCCAGTGTACCACGGACTTCGTAGTTATACCTAACCCTACAGTGGTGGCTACTGGCTTGGCAGTTGGCACTGATCGGTTTTGCGGCCTCGGATTTGTCACAGTGCAGAGTAAGTTTCACTTCTTCCACTCTTTTTTACCAGACTGCGTAAGAAGGAAGGTTATGTTTTGAATATATTGTATGTTTGTACGTTTCTATACTACCTCTTACTGTCTGAACAATTTGACCGATTTTGATGTGCGAGATGTCGTTTGATTTTACTAAAATTATTCTATAGAATGCGCATTTATAACCTTTTACAGCGAATACTTTCTCACATAAATCGCACTCAACAGCGAATCAAGCGTACGAAATCTCAAGTAATGACTACACAACCGCTTTTCTACAGTCGGATTATTTGTTTCTATTTTAATATAGATAGTTGTGCCTTTTTTTAAAATACTTTGAAAGAAGGTAGGTAGGTAGGTAGTCGCCACAAATACCTATTCGTCTCATGAACGAATGTCAGTTGCGTAAACTTATTTATTCGCGTCAAATTTATTCGCGAACTCAACATATGGTACGCTCTAACGAATATCGGAGCTTTGTAACTTCCGGTACTTACTTCTTTCCTTGGTGGCGTAGCTAGGCGTGGGCGAAGTGGGCCCTCGCCTCACTAATAAATAAAAAAGATTTTTCGTGACCAAGTGTTGTTCTTCAGAGTCCACTGCCGTCTCATTGGGCGTGAATTTAAAACTGCCAACAGCTTTGCAATCAACGTGGCTATTCAGCCGCCAGTTCTTGGAAAAGTGTAATAAATTGAGACAAACCCGATCAGCCGCTACGAGATAACTCATTGGCAATTTAATTTTCCACATTACAAACTTAGACAGCAAATGTGTTGTCCAGGGACTTACCATATCTAGCAGTTCGCTATAATATCGTTTCACAAAAAGCGCTATTACAATAATGTTGTTTAGTTGTATCAGCTTAGTTGGATTGAATAATAGTGGTTTTTGTTTCCTATCTTCGAAAATATTGTTTTCTGCAATTTCGGACTTTGCTTACGTAGGTATTGGATAGATAATTAGATACCTATTCTATCACGGCGACGGTAATACCTTAATTTCTAACCGTAAAACATAGAAAATATTGAGATAGCAATGCCAAAAGCACAAATCTATACAACACAGCTAAATTGATGTTTTTTTTTTACTTTTTACAGCGGGTGCTAAGCCGTTTGTCCTGAGATAGCAATGCCAAAAGCACAAATCTATACAACACAGCTAAATTGATGTTTTTTTTTTACTTTTTACAGCGGGTGCTAAGCCGTTTGTCCTGTACGTGGTAACAGATGCAAGTGAAGGTGCGACCGCAACCACATCTCCCGACATCGCTAATCGGGGCTTTTCGCTGACATACACACAAGTTGCCTGTTAACTTATATAGAAACTAACACGTCTCAAAACGACGGTGATGGCCGTTTACGCTCGAATGGTTGTCGCACAGGACCTCCTTTGAGGTCATCAACGATTCAAAACTGGTGGAAATATGATACGTATCCATTGAGCTGCATGTACATACGTACGAGAGCAGACATCACTCATAGCTACTTTGTTACATTCAATTCAACTGCGGCCAGAGCGCCGCACCTCACTCACTGGTGAGTGCTTTCGACGTTTTGCTGGCGAGAAAACAAACTAGGTATAGATGCAATTCTGCTTTGCAAGTATCAATCGTATCATTTAATTGTAGATAAACGATGTAATTATTACTCAAACGCCGTAACGCTGTTGTTTGTTTACTTTACCAAAAAATGTAACAATAATTTTGCTTCAGATAGCCCCTCTAGTACATAAGTACATACCTACAGCTCAATATACGTACCTCTATCTATTCTACATCCAAAGAAAAAAAAAACAAATCATACATTTATTGTCAACATGGTTAACTCTAAATATTAGTAGCCAATACTCGAATAATTAATTGTCGATTATTTTGGGAATAAAATCTAAACCTTCGACAAAGGCTACGTACATTGTTTGACACGGAGTCTTAGATAACCGTGTTGACAGTAATGTAAAAAGAATAAAACCTATAAGTTGACCATAAAGATTTAAGTACTTACTTAGCTTAGCATCCACTTACTACGTCGCTAAACATTGTAGGTATCCCTAATAGGTCGACTCTATACTAAATGGAATTCAATTAAGAAAGAGAAGCTTAAGCTACGTGGCTACTTGTACATACACTCAAATAGACTTGTGCATCTTGCAACATCATGGCACTTGAAAAGGTGACATATTATAATGTACATGTACTACATAATAATAATACATTGTGTATACGTCATTTATTCGACTTGCCTCTAAAAATGGGAATAGTATATGGTTGACTATAATAAATTTATAATTTAAACCGTTTTTTTTTTCATAAACGAATAATTACATCATAGGTACCAAGCCTAGGTATATTTCCAAATATTCTTATTACAAAGCGAAATTATCTGTCTCTCTGTCAATTTGTTGAGAATTGGATGGATTCGTATCATAGTGATCTCTATCTATTATGCTGACGTGTAGGTATGTACCTATTAGTGTTCCTACCTTTCACTCATGAGCCGGGTCATCTGACCCGGCGTACTTCGTATCACGTATCAATGAGTGGACCCGAGTCTACCATACCGAAGGGACGAACGTCAAATGTTTGACAGGAAAGTAATTAGAACAGTTTTTATGGGAAAATGAAATCGTTGTTTTTACTATCTTCCTCGCAATTTTTCCATGTTTTCTCAACGTTTAAACCTTCCCTGTACTACGTACAAACATTTCAAAACCAAATTCAATTAAATCGCCCCAGCTGTTCTCGAGTTTTAGCGAGACAAACGAACAGCAATTGACTTTTATATAATAGACTAGCTGACCCGGCGTACTTCGTATCACGTATCAATGGGTGGACCCGATATTTTATCAACGTTTAAACCTTCCCTGGACTACGACAAACATTTCAAAACCAATATCGGCCCAGCCGTTCTCGAGTTTTAGCGAGACAAACGAACAGCAATTGATTTTTATATATGTTTATAGAGATAAATAGAGATAATGCGCACCTATAGTTTTTACAGCGGTTCTATGCAAATTTTCTCATAAAAACGTACGCTTAATATGTTGTCGAGTCAACATATTAAGCGTAAGTTACACTGCATAAACTGCTTTTCTGCAGTCGGGTATTTTGTTTTTTTTATAAATATCCTTGTTTATTTGTATTAGTTATTAAAGTGCCGTAAACTTGGTAATACAAATAAATAATTCACAAAACAATATTGTCTCAATTTCGCGCTAAGCTCAAGTGGCTTCCTATTCGCCTTCGACGGAATGCTCATATCCTCTCTCTTTTCTATAACACGCTTTTCAATCCTTCTACTCCCCGCTACCTAAAAGAACTCTTCTGCTTTTGGCATTCTTCTCACCCCTTACCCTTAAGATCTAATGACAACTTCATTCTTAAGACTCCTAATGCACAATGTACGAGTTTCTATGGTAAATCATTTGCATTCCAAGCAGTCCAATTGTGGAATTTGTTGCCAGTCTTAATTAGACAAGCTCCGTCACTCGCTGTCTTTAAAGCACAAGTGGAGAAATTTTATTTGACGCAGTCACCACCTCACTGATTCTTTCACTGTTTTTCATTGCGATTTTCATTGTTTATTTTTATCTTTTTAAATATAACAAGTATTTAAGTATATATATAATATATGTATATATTAGTTTATTATATATATTTAATTTAATTTATGTATTAGGATGTAACTTGTATTAGTACGTATGTATTGTAATTGTATAGTTGTATACATGTCTTTTTTTTTCTCTCTTCGATTCTCTTTGTTAGTTACCCCACCATCTATTTATTATTATAATTTGTCCATCCCAAGGTTGCCTGGAAGAGATCGCTATTAGCGATAAGGCCGCCTGTTGTTTCACTAGCATTTAAGCCCTTTTCTCTATGTAATTTGTGTTTTAGTTAAGGTGTGAACAATAAAGAGTTTATCTATCTATCTTGACTAAGCAAAAATTGTGTCCCGACAGCCAAGAAGTAGCGCGTATCTTGTAGGTATGTTTGTTATTTTCTATATAGTCATAAATATGTTTAAATTTAATTGGGAATAATACATTTGTAATCAATGCATTCAAATGGTTATATTTGTATTTTTTTATAGCGTAAAAGACGTTCTTATCCAGTCGAGTATTTCATTTTTCTTTTAACACAGATATTAGTTTGGTTTATCTGGCCAACAAAAATCTAGGACACGCTAACAAGATCAAGGAATCAAGTTACTTCCAAGATTTAATTTTAAAAACCTTTAAAATTTTCGCGCTCGCTACGCTCGCGCATTTTTGCTAATTTAATATAGAAGTACTGTGGGCTCACTAATACAAGAATTAAATATTGGTGGACATTTACACAATTATATATCTTGGTTTACACTTGATAAAATTCTAGTGCCATCTTTCTCGTGAGATGGGGCATTAGGGCATTAGCCAAACAGCACATATCATTCTGTATTCAGACACAGTATATAAAATGCTGTGTATGTAATACACAGTATATGTAATACTTTCATAAAAAATAAACACATAATAATTTTTTTACTATAGAGATTAGCGTGGTTTTCACACATTTTGAGATAAAATAAAAAACCTGACAAGTGAGAGTCAGACTCGCCCACCGAGGGTTCCGTACAAACTAAATAAAAGGGGAAAATCATATATTTTTTTTAATTTTCCTTCATAAACCGAAAAATATACATCGTAAAAAAAATTGACACATTCCTTGCTCACCACTGGGGCTATAGTAGTGACGCCTTCCACTCGGATCCGAGCAAGCGTCCCGTTCATTTTGAAGTAGTCAGTAAACCGTTTGAAGTAGTCAGTACAGCGTTTGAGGCAGTCAACGTTGCTTTACGCGGCCACTCTATACTTAATCAAAATTCGCCTAAAATGTTTTGGTTCCCAGCTGAAGTGAAGGGTCTGCAGGGGGCGAAGAATGTGTTAAAACCTGTTTTAGCTTTTGCTAATGAGGCTCTTTCATAAGGTATACCCCACATGATACGGTTAATTCACTTTAAAATTTAGGCCCTCATATCTTGCATAGAGACACTATTTTTTTGTGATTCAATTAAAAAATTTCAGTTTTCGGATTTTTTTCCTATATGTGTACTCTAACACAATGCTTCTTGCCAAATTTCAGAGTTCTAGGTCAACGGGAAGTACCTCATATGTTTTGATTCCTCTGTGAGTGTCGAAATGTGCGTATTTTACGACATATTCGGCTGTAGCTTTTTTTACGAAAACTGAGAAATTTTATTTTTCTTTCTGCGGCAAGATACTATGGATCTGCGTATATGGTTTTAATTTCAACTCGATACCTTCACGCGTTCCCGAGATAAAGGTCTTGACACCCGGACAGACGGACAGACGGACAACAAAGTGATCCTATAAGGGTTCCGTTTTTTCCTAATGAGGTACAGAACCCTAAAAAGGCAGTGGGCAGTGCAAGGCGCGTCACCGACCGAGAGTGACGTGTGCGCTGCTCCTTTGAAAAATACCGCCGAATGCGGTTGAAACTATAGTCGGATATTTCGGCTTAAAACAGACATGAGTGACCCTTAAGATTATAAAACTTGGTGTCTTTTAAGCATGAGATGTTTAACCACAAGCTTGCCCGATGGTCATTATGACTGGACTGTACATTGAAGGTATGAAAGTTATTCAGGTATAATTCTAATTTGAAGTGGGGGCGATAAGACCTGCACTGACGTCCTGCTTGGGGTGTATTGTACATTTATTCAGGTCTGTAAATCTAGACTACTGGAAATATAGATGTCCCAACAGTACAATCAGCCGTTATTTGTTGAACTAGTGGGAATTAAAAGTCTCACTAGTTCATTCAATTGAACTGCCAATTGTACTACTGGGAATAAACGGTATAATAGGCTTGTAGAGAAGGTATAATAGGCTTGTGCTAGGCTTGGATAGAAACTATAAACCAAGCAATTTGTTATTAGTGGATAATAACAAATTGCTTGGTTTATAGTTTCTAATTACAAACGAAGAGACTTATATTGTTCTTCTTCTTTTTTGTATTGGACCCGCATTAAAGCATTTGCCAGTGTCAAGTATTAGGATTTTTTCAAGTTTCTTGAATAAAACAAGTTGTAAATGTTCTAGTCACAATCTAAGTCACGTATACAGTCAATTTATAAGTCCAGTCCTGCTTCAGTAAAGTGGTGGCGACTTTACTAGACGCTTCTATGGAGTTTTGCCGACAACGTGAAAAGACACGTTTCACTGTTTTATTTCACTTGCCCACACTCACACACTTGATCGAACACTTAATGAATAAAACACCACCATTTTTATAGCATTAATGTTCAAAATAACACAAGTTTAGGAAAATAAAACAAAGCAACAACACGGTAATAAGACGTTCCCGCCAAAACTCCGACTTATATTGTTATCTACACCTATCTATCGACTCCATAGATAATGTTTGATAGATTGTAAAAAAGTTGTGTGTTTTTTATAGTCTATATTTGATGAGCATCCGGTGCCATGTCCATTTATTTCTCTTTGCCGGTTTGTTATTTCCTGATACTTACTTCCGACTGTCTCTTCTCTGAGATTCCCTTCGTCCGGCCTGACGTACATTTTTATGTGTAATAGTTATAATTCCTTATCTAATAATTTTGTATCGTACATCATCCTAGTAAATGCTAAAGTATTACTTACAGTGCAACATTAAATAATCATTTTATTTGAGTAATAAATTACATTGATATTGTGAAACTAATGAAGCGATTTTCATTTGCTTTGTCCCACCGATAGCACGCCAACTTCCACTACGCATTAGGGCTCTCTAACATAAGAAAAAACAGTATATTTCTCATAAAAGTTAAAGACTATTAATATTTTGTTACGTTGACATTTTCATAGAACTCAGCAGGTTACTATGGTTACTCCGTATTGTTTTGACACTTGACACAGATGATTTCGCATGGATTTCGCAGACTGTGACGTCATTCAAGACGCCATGATACTATTCATCGTTTTCAAGGGAAATCTAAATAGTTTTTTAAAATACAAAATACGTAATGTAAATATAGCTTTTTCTTTAAAATATAGGTTTTTTGGGATAAAATAGATATTAAAGTATATAATTAACCGAGTTTTCAAATTTAATCAACTAGCCTATTGACACTATCCTTACTAGCTGTATGAATTAAAATATTGATTGTATCTACAGTCAGCCCCGGATCTATGATTTTTTCGAACTGGGGCAGAAACTTGACGGTGGCGCCCCTCTCTCCAGCGCATAAAATAACTTACTTAATATAATTATCTATGTGGCGCCTTTTTCTTAAAAGTTAACAATGAGTCAACCAAGCTTTCGTATTCTAGGCGCTTTGTGGAGCAAGTTATTTTATTTTTAATCATATTAATTATGATTTTTGCGCCCCTGAAAATACCGCCCGGGGCAGGTGCCCCGGTTTGCTTTTAACATTTATAACTTGTTTTATTCAAGAAGCTTGAAGAAATATTTATACTTGACACGGGAAAATGCTCTAAGCGGGTCCAAATCCAATGCGAGATGAATTTTGGCGGGAACGTCTTAGTAACATGTTGTTGCTTTGTTTTATTCTCCTAAACTTGTGTTATTTTGAACATTAATGCTATAGAAATGGTGGTGTTTTATTCATTAAGTGTTCGCGATCAAGTGCGTGAGTGTGGGCAACTGAAATAAAGCAGTGAAACATGTGATTTTACGTTGTCGGCAAAACTCCATAGAAGCTTCTAGTAAAGTCGCTATCACTTTACTGTGACTTAAAGAAAATGACTGTTTATTTATGTGACTTAGACTGTGACTATAACAGGTAACTTGTATTATTCAAGAAACTTGAAAATATTTCAATACTTGACTTGACACTGGCAAATCGCTAATCGCGGGGTCCAATACAAATAAAGAAGAGATAAATTCGTAAGGGAATAATGTTGAATTATTTTTTTATAATTACCTAATTAGTGATAAAAATTGGTTAAACATACATATTTCTATTGGCTGGCTACTCTTTTTGAGAATTTATCGTTAGTAAAAACAAAATTTTGCAGCCGTGAAGACTGAATTTCCTACTGCATCGTCCGGGTTCTTCTACTATTTGTTTTTAAATACAAACTAAAGGTTTACATTTTCTTGTTTCCAGCCACTACTGTTCTTTTTAAAGTATTTGTATATAGGTATGAGGACTACGATAATTTGAACATTTTCAACAAATAACTAAATATTAGAAGTTATTGTAGCCCTTCTATTGAGTGAAATTTCAAATCCTCTTAATTCTATTTATTGATTTCCTTATTAACGTGAAACACGTTTTCACTAAATATTTATATATACTTCAATTGATAAAATACAACACCTTTAAAAAAATGTAATAAGTGATGTGGTGAAAATATGGGGCTAACCCATTTCATACTTGGTCTTTTGCTGGGCCTAAGATTATTAGAGTTATCATATGCGGAAAATTATAATTCTGTCTTGCCATCCTGTAATACAACAGGCTCTGATAATGTCCAGTTTGAATACAAAACGGATGTTGTTAACACCGAGCATATTGTCTCATTCAAAGGATATTTTACACAGTCAACAAGGAAGAAGTATGTGACTGCAGCATTAACTAATGCAGGGGTAAGTGATGATGCATGTATGATTTTAACCTAAGAATGATTATATCTTGACAAATATGTATAACTATACTAAGGAATGCAATCCCTGTGTCACGAGATCAATCCTGAAGCATAATATGAGGAGATCTTGTACGAGATTAAGCAGTAGTAGTTTTTTGTGTGTTTCTACGAAATTAGATAGATTAGAGTCACTCATAAAAAAGCGATGCATCTATATGAGCATGGGGCAACAAGGGTAGATTTTTACAGTTCGCTTATAATAGTTTACTCATGCTGAAGTCAACCAGTGTTGAGTGAGAAAGGGCATTTTCAGCGACAAGAGTGTTGTAATGCACTATCAGGCTCATAAAGAAGTTGACAAAAATATTAATCTGCATGAAAATGTTTTTCTCGGTTATACTATAGATGATACAGTTAGTCATTCAGCACATATTAACAATTTATGTAAAAAATTAGCCAGTGCTAATTATGCATTGCTGAAACTCAAACCATTATTAGAGACAAAAGCAATCATGTCAGTTAACTATGTATATATACATTCGAGTATAAGATATGCTATTAGTGTTTGGGGAAATTCAACTGATGTGAGAAGGGTGCTCCGAGCTCAAAAACGTGCAATTAGACTCATGTTTGGCTTGAAAAAGAGGACTTCAGTCAGACAATACTTCAAGAATAATAAAATCATGACTGTAATGTAATATCTTTGTTCATTTATAATTGCCTCATAGAAATTTATCATAACCCAACTAACAAGAAATAAAGATATATATAAATATAACTTGCGTAGTAAAGAAAACTTTTCTAAGCCTAAAACCAGACTGAGAAAAGTAGAAAAGCAAGGAATTTTCACGAAAATTTGCATGTTTAACAATTTGCCAGAAAGTATCAGAGGACTGCCCGCAAATGATTTTAAAAGAAAACTTAAGGTTTTTTACTCCTTAAATGAATATATGACACTGCGTCTAATTAAATTTGTATTTAAATTATAATTATATAGTGTGACATTATTCTATTATTTGACATTTTTATTTTAACTAATTCAATTAATTTATTATAATTATTACATCACTATAAGTCTTCTGCCCTTTTCTGTAACTGTTTAGTTTATTTTTGACTTCATTATGTATGTGTTTTGACATATATAGCTTTTCTGACTTAAAACTAAAAACTATTAATTGAAAATATGTGCCGTAATGTTTAAATTATTGTTTAAAAATATGATATTAATATTATAGGTTATGCTATGTTTAAAAATATTTAATAAACAGTTAATTAAATTTTAAATTTAAAAAGTAAATTTTAATTAGGGGTTCAAGTTGATCAAAGACTCACTTTTGAAAAACATATCTCCTTTGTTTCGAAAAGGGTACGAAAACTCATTCATGTTATGAAAAAACTCAGACCTGCTGCCTGTCTTAAAGTAACATACCTAGTGTATGTCGCCCTGTGCCAATCTCTCATTGAATATTGCATCGGTGTGTGGGGTGGAGCTGCCGTGAGCCACATGATTGCTGTAGAAAGAGCTCAGCGGGCAGTTATAAAAGTTATGCTGGGGAAACCGAGGCTATTCCCAACTGAGCTTCTCTACCAGGAATCAAAATTGCTTACGGTTAGGCAACTCTTCATCATGCGCTCGTTAGCTAGGACTCACAATCCGGACTTGCCACCGCCTAGAAGAAATACGCGAGTTAACCAAATCCCACTCCCAAGAGTTAGGACTGTCTTCGCACGCCGCCTACCTCCATACATCCATAAGTTTACATACAATTCTTTGCTCAAACACCATGACCTTAGCGAAACCACCCGCAAGAAAGCCGCTCGCAATATAAAATTATGGCTACTCAATCTTACTTACAAGGATACCGAAAAGCTAGTAAAGGTATATGACGTTGACGACTAACCCATACTCGCCCACACAGAAACACACTCCCCACTCCAACATACACAAACCCACGCATCCATGCACACATCACACACATTTACACTCACTCTCCTCATGCATACCCACTCACAACACCACATTACCGTTCGTTTTAAAAGGCCAATAATAATACAACAATAATTTATTTATTTAGTCTTATTTTATTTATTTAGTTATTTGAAAATGTATAATGAAAAATGTAATGTAATGTAATTAATTTCTATAATGTATTTTTATGTCAATAATCTTAGTAACAATAATGGTATCATAACTGCTAATAAATCTAATATCATGTAATTTAATCTTATAATCAATATTTTAAATTCTCAGATTTCTCAGTAAAAAGTTAAGTGACTGTAGCGTGCGCATTCTACTTAGTAATTATTCAGCATAGGGCCTCAAGATACAGGCTTTGCCGAGTTTGAGGTCCACCGTTAACTCAGTAATATGTAAAATTTCGTCTTGTGAGAAAAATAAAATTATTTGTATTTGTATTATTTGTAATTGAAGTGAAATGAAAAGATATTTGTTAACTTAGACAGTTAATTATTCTGAAATTTTAACATAGTATTTGTATTTGGTAATTTAAAACATACATACATTTTGGTAAATTTGACTTGCCCAGTGTAACTGACATTGTTATAAGGCCAATAAAAATGATTGATTGATTGAGGGTATTTTCAGCTGCTCATCAGTCGCTCGTACCCAGCGACTGACATAAGATGCCGTTTATCAGACAGTACTCTCTGTTCATCCTGCATCCAGTGTCTTCCTGTCACTTGTATTAGGTCATCAGTCCATCTCATGGCTGGTCATATGAGTAGTTCATTATATAATTATGTAGTATTTTTTATTTTATTATGAGGAAAAACAAAAAATTTAAAAATTGCTCTTAGTAATCAAATGAACTTACCCAGTAAAGTTTGGTGAATCAAATTTTTGAGGTTGGTGTCTGTGTAGGATAGTCTTTCCCAAAGTGGGCGATAACGCCTCCTTGTGAGCGCTGCATGCCTAAAGGGGGGCAGTAAGAGACCCAGAAAAGGGGGGGGGGGCGTTGTAGAGGCTGAGGGGGCGATTTGTAATTTCATCTAGCTAGATGACTAGAGCTAGATGAAAACATCGGCACAAGTGTATCAAAATACCATTCTTGAGAAGGTAGTTAAGCCCCTTAACAATACCATGATAATTTGGAGTCCCTAAAACAATCCATACGATTGGCAGTGAAGAATTTTCCCATGGAAAGAGTGCGTGCTTCTATTGATAACTGGCCTCAACGTTTAAAGGACTGTATTGCAGCCAATGGAGACCACTTCGAATAAGCTTTTATATTTTAAATTGTTTTATATTTATGTATTAAACTAACACACTGTAAAAGTAAAAAATATTATTTGCAATAAAAAAATATTTTTTTTATTGCAAATAATATTTATGGCAAGACTAGGTATATCAAAGAGTCGAAGAGATATAGGTAGACTGGACTCACAGGTCAGTTGGTAGTATATCTGCCTTTAAGAGGAAGGTTGTGGGTTCGATCCCCACCCAGAGCAAATATTTGTGTGATAGGCATGAATGTTTGTTCTGTGGCTGGGTATTTCTATGTACTTTAAGTATGTATTTACAAAAAAAAAGTATATATTTACTCTATCAGCTATCTAGTTCTCATAGTACAAGCTTTGCTTAGTTTGGGCTAGATGGTGTTGTGTGAATTGTCCACCAATATATATTTATATTATTTAGGTATTACTAATTAACTAAATCATTTTTATATTTCTCAGATATCTAACTGGACAATACTGCACCGAAACAACCCAGCAGCGGATTACCCTAGTGACTTTGATGTAGTGGTGCTGGGAAATGAGACAAGAAAGGCACTGGATGCACTCAGTGACCACCCGGCTGTGCACAGGGTCACAATGCAAAGGCAGGTCATGCGCTCCATAAAATATGTCAAAGAGGTAATATCAAAATTAGAGCTGGACACTTTCATTTTAAGTAATATTAAAATGGCATATTCATTACCAGACAACATAAAACGACTTGTATGAAAATGACAAAGGACACAACTGGCAGTATATTTCGTCGATGCCTTAGTATTGGCGCAACCTTGCTTCTGGACTCTAGATGAATAATTAAGAAATTCATTATTTTCTTTCTATTGATGAATTGGTTATTTTACCAGGAGTCAGATGACTGCGGTCCAGCAGGATGCTTGTACGCAGGATGGCGTAACTATCGCGGCCGAGCTTTGCGGTCTCTCAGACAACCCCGCGAGGTTAGTATAATTGTTATATATTAGTATATTATATTGTTATATATAGTTACAAATATATACATATATACTCTGTCACAATTTGTAACTGTAAACCTAAAGGTTAGACTTCAAGATGAACATGGACAAAACGACGGTTATGTCGAACACTCTTGTAGTAACGCTCAGCTAGGACAAACAGTCCAAATAAGGATGTCTAACTTTACGAAAGAGGTCAATCCAGCTCCATTGGTGTGGCTGCGTTCAGGAAATCCAAAAACATCTTGTCATCATATTACATATCATATTCCAATATTATTATTTTCTAAATATTTTGTGATTTTTAGGGTTCCGTACATCAAAAGGAAAAAATTGAACCCTTATAGGATCACTTTGTTGTCCGTCTGTCCGTCCGTCCGGGTGTCAAGACCTTTATCTCGGGAACGCGTGAAGGTATCGAGTTGAAATTAAAGACCATATACGCAGATCCATAGTCTCTTGCTGCAGAAAGAAAAATTAAATTTCTCAGTTTTTGTAAAAAAAAAAGTTACAGCCAAATATGTCGTAAAAATGCACATTTCGACACTCACAAGGGAATCAAAACCTATGGGATACTTCCCGTTGATCTAGAACTATGAAATTTGGCAAGAAGCATTGTGTTAGAGTACACATATAGGAAAAAATCCGAAAACTGGACTGGATTTTTAATTTAATCACAAAAAAATAGTATCTATAAGCAGGGAATGAGGGTCCAAATTGTAAAGTGAATTAACCGTATCATGTTTGGTATCAGATGATAGAGCTTCATTAGCACAAGCTAAAACAGGTTTTTAAATATTTTTACGATGTATATTTTTCGGTTTATGAAGGAAAATATAAAAAAATATATGATTTCCCCCTTTTATCTACTAGTTTGTACGGAACCCTCGGTGGGCGAGTCAGACTCGCACTTGTCCGTTTTTTTACATTAATAGTGCTACCCTAATGATGATTGTTATAGAATGGCTACTCGTCCAGAAAGCTGTTGCGCACGGTTCCTCGTCAAATCACTTCTACGCTAAAAGCTGACGTTTTGTGGGCGCTAGGAGTTACAGGTATTTCTATAAGCTTCTAATCAAATATAAGGTGAATTGTAAAGATAATCATAGATAAATCATTATAGATTGTCGCAAACAATCGACTAGTTTTAATTATATTGTTACTGGGTTTAAAAGACAACCAAGGACGATAGATTTGAAATTTGAATTTACCGCCGTATTTGTGAGAGGTTACCCTATCAATGAATAATGTTATTATCCAGGCGAGGGTGTAAAAGTGGCTGTGTTCGACACGGGCTTGGCCCGCAACCACCCTCATTTCAGCAAGATCCGAGAGCGCACTGATTGGACCGGCGAGAGTACATTGGATGATGCGCTCGGCCACGGCACCTTCGTGGCCGGCGTGATCGCTTCGCGGAAAGACTGCCTGGGGTTTGCGCCTGACGCGGACTTGCACATATTTCGAGTCTTCACTGACAATCAGGTTATATATTAAATAATATTATAAAAGCGAAAGTAACTATCTGTCTCTTTGGCTGTTTGTTACCTTTTTATGATCAAACACCTTAATGGGTCGTTATGAAATTGGATGTAAGTATAGTTGTGAACTTGAGGACGAACAGTGATGAAAAGTAGCCTTAGTCCGTCTCTGGTTTCTCAGCTACCTCTATCAAATTTCATAATAATCGGTTCAGCTGTTTGATCGTGAAAAGTTAACAAACAGACAGAGAGACAGTTAGAGTTACTACATTACGAAATACGTAAAATGCTTATTTATCCCTTGGACCAGATCAGTGCCAGCATTTTGATCAAGTGCACTGATAATTTTATAATTTTTTCGACTCGAAACAGCTCAAATATATCCCCTCTACTGGGACTAACTAGGCTATATTGCTTGTGTTTTCAGGTGTCATACACGTCTTGGTTTCTAGACGCTTTCAATTATGCCATCATGCGTAAAATAGATATTTTGAACCTGAGCATCGGTGGACCAGATTTCATGGACAATCCATTTGTCGACAAAGTTTGGGAGCTCAGCGCTAATAAGGTAAGAAATTAATAGCCAATAACTGGTTTAGTGCATGTTGGGTCTCGCAAAGTGTAGAATTCCCTAGACGCACATCACTATTTGTGTGAACTTATTAAAACAGACCTTCATGTTTAATACTATGAACATACGGGTTACTTTATGTTACGATTAAAATGAAATTTGCACGAAATTTTCAGTTTTTACTTCTCTAAGTACCCATTTTTTAAGCTATTGCATAGCTTCTATCGCGGGCCTTGAGCGTGGAGACCGAATCTAGAAATTCCGTAACGAAAATAACCTAACGCAGTAACGCCGATACAACCAATGCCACCTAGAGGCGATTTGCAGAACTAAAGAGACAAGCGTAATATTTCAAAAAGTCATTAAAAGTTCTGCTATTCATCGATAGATGGCAAAACTAAAAACTAAAAAGTATCACCGCTGTGCCGGTCGGAGTGGGGGGTGTTAGGAATACTGCATAAATAAAATAAATAAATAATTATAATTACATAAGTTGATAAAAAATTATATGCAATAGCTTTACCGCGGCAGTCTCCGAGTGCCACACGTCTTTTTTTTTTTGTTATTATAATTATATATGTATTTTTTTTTCATATATACAAGGGGGGGGAGACTGCTAATAGTAACTGTGGTCACGTGGTCTACAGTGATGTTTTTGTACACTAACGAGTTAGTGCCATTCATGTTAGAGTCAGGCCTTTTCATATATGTGTTTGGTTTCAGGTGATAATGGTGTCTGCTATCGGTAACGACGGCCCTCTATACGGGACCCTCAACAACCCCGCGGATCAGATGGACGTCATAGGGGTCGGTGGGATTGGATTCGATGATCGCATCGCTAAGTTCTCCTCAAGAGGCATGACTACGTGGGAACTACCGCATGTAATATACAATAAGTATATAAAGTCAAAATAATTAAAACTAGGGGTGCCGCCAGCAATAGAGCAGGACAAGCAGTGGGGCTGCCAACGATGGTTAGGGTTACAGATTGGAGAATTTTCTTATAATCTGCGCTGTATCTAAGATTACTGGTTTTTCATTCTGATCCTTGACTAGGAATCTTGAGTCGATCGAGGAAATACTATAGCTTTTTTCAGTTATTTAACTGTAAGGTAGTACGTCCATTGCACAAATTTTCAACTATACTGAGCAATGCACGCGTCGATCAGAAATCCAGAATTAAATATTCTGGATTTCTGATTGACGAGTGCATTGCCTTGTCTCACAGTTTAGGACTGTTGAAGTTCATGGCCTTCATCTCTGTTTCCTGATAGCTTCAATCTTGGAATCTTCAAAGAAA
Organism: Lycia hirtaria; assembly: GCA_947563715.1. NCBI lineage: Eukaryota > Metazoa > Arthropoda > Insecta > Lepidoptera > Geometridae > Lycia > Lycia hirtaria. The sequence continues at coordinate 11,173,045 of OX387386.1, forward strand.
TTTTTGAAAGTTTTAAAAATAAAATCTTAGAAGTGAAATGATTTATTTACCATTTATTTAATTAACTAAAACGGTATTCACCAATTACATTAGTTAATATACATGATTCATTGATCGTGTTAGCGATTCCTTTAATTTTGTGGCCCAGATGAATCAAATAAGTATATGTGTTAAAAGAAACCCAACAATTTATTATTCATAATTAAATTTAAACATATGATTTATAAAAAATTACGAACTTACCTACAAGATACGCGCTACATCCTTGGTAGTCGGGAAACAATTTTTGATTAGTGAATATTTTTTAGTGAATTATTTGCTTGTATTAGCAAGTACACGGCCCTTTAATTACAAATAAAAATAAAAAATATGCGCGAGCGAAGCGAGCCCGAAAATGTTGTAGCTTTTTAACAAATTTTGGGTATTAATATGCTAATTTGCTGTTAATGTTGTCTCAATACTGATATGGCCCAAAAATAAGGATATTAAAGGAGAGGAAGGATTTTTGATAATGACCAGGATAGGAGGGGGTTTGAACCCCCAAAACCTCCCTGCCTACGGCCATGTACCTAACATAAAAAAGATCAAATTTCTGGGTAGCATTGTATATTTATGGGTTAACTTGAAACTTATCTACAGGCAAGAAGTTTAATCGTCTCGCCACTCGCTTGTATAACTAAATAAATCTTCAAGAGAACCATACCATATGCTTGTCAAGATATGCATAGGATAGTCCCTGAACGATTATGATAGGGTTCCGTACCTAATGCTATAATTTATAAGAAGACCACTTACCGAATATCGTGTGAAACACCCCTTCTTTAAATGTATGGAGTGCGACATTTTTTTTTTTTTTTAATAATTTTACTACAGCTTTTCTTAGCAGTTCACAGAATACATTTACATGTCAAATTTCGTTCGTGTAGTGTCAATACTATCGCAATAAAATAGCTGTGATATACGGATAGACAGATATGCATATGTGGTGAATTTATAAGAGTTCCTTGTAGTTACTGAAATTACCTATTCTATCTATTAATTAAGTGATTGCCGTACATTTAAAATACAAACAAATGGAAACAAAATTATGCCGGCATCATTGATACATTAGTCATCGAGATACAACAATTAATGAGTTATCCGATGGGTGGATAACGTAGGAGCCGAACGGTTCACTACTTAGTGCGTGCGCGTCTTAGATAGTGCATTTAGACATATTCCTTATAGACTGATATTAGGCGTTGAATCGCAGATTCAGCGTTGAAAACCTTTTCTGTGTTCGTAATAGTTCGAACCAACATTAATCTTGTTACGCGCACTGTTAATTTGTAACCGTCTATCTTTAACACACACATATATATATATATATATATATATATATTCTTTGGGATAACAGAATTGCAGATTCATCTTTATTGAATATATTTGTTTGCAGGGTTATGGACGTATGAAGCCTGATATTGTAACATATGGGAGCGGTGTTCGTGGGTCCAGCGTCAACGGTGGATGTAGGTCTCTTAGTGGTATGTACTAAACTGCACTCCACACACACAGAAGTCCACTACTAGACATAAGCCTCCCGCTTGGTTTTCCAAAAAGATCGGTTGGAAGTGTACATACTACATCCAGCATCTTCCTGCTATTTAATAAGGTGTCCGGGCCCACCGTAAACACTTTAAAACAAAAAACAAAAATCGTTTGTATTGAATTTGTACGACGAACGTGAACCATGACGTCATCATTCGCTATAGTGTGCTCTCTATCTAACATGAAATTTAAATACTAATAACTTTCTCATATTTGAAGGTATTTTAATTTTGTTTTCACCCGACTGCGTAAGTAGGAAGGTTATGTTTTTCGAGTGTATGTATGTTTGTATGTTTCTATATGATCGCCTACAGCCAAAACGGCTTGACCAATTTTGATGTGCGAGGTTTCGTTAGGTTCTTCTGCACTTCCAGAGTGTCATAGGCTATATTTTTTAATAATAATAATAATACATGTCTCACAAAAATAAAAAAAAGACGTGTGGCACTCGGAGACTGCCGCGGTAAAGCTATTGCATAATAGCTTTACGCGCGGTGTGTTAGGTTATTTTCGTTACGGAATTTCTGGATTCGGTCTCCACGCTCAAGGCCCGCGATAGAAGCTATGCAATAGCTTAATAAATGCGTTTTTCGTAACCTCAACGAAGTTTTTCGTAATAAACAAGTGATTTTACTACAATTATTCTAAAGAATACGCATTTATAATCTTTTACAGCGATTTTACGCATACTTTCTCACAAAAAACGTATACTCAACAGCGTATGAAGCGTAATGTATCATAAGTTAAGACTGCAAAAAATGCTTTTTTGCAGTCGGGTATTTTGTTTATCTTTTAGATAGATACTTGTTGTGAAATTAATCTATTTGTGGTTAACTTTTTTATGACCAAATAAAAAAAAACTTGCATAATTCCTATTATCTGCATTACTAGGAACATCAGTGGCGTCCCCCGTAGTGGCGGGTGCGATTGCGCTGCTAGCTAGCGGAGTCCCACGGAGTCACCTGACACCCGCGTCAGTGAAACAAGCGCTGTGCGTGACTGCGGTGCGTCTGTCCGGTGCCAATATGTTCGAGCAGGGCCATGGAAAATTAGACCTTATTAGCGCGTATCAGGTACTATTATCACAGATGACTTTAATAGCTATTATCGTAAATCGTTTTGCGGTCTCTGAATATAGGCATGAGCCGTGCCAGTGAGAGATTCATGGATCATTGTTGACAGACATACGCGGGGAAGCGGTGAGGGTTGGTGTCTGCTCCCTGTTGTAATCCGTGTCTATCATGCGCATAAAATATGATGTGTACTTAGCATTTGCGCTCCATCTTGGGCCACACCATCGCTTGACATTAGGTGAGGTGGTGATTAATCGTAGATTTATTTAAAGTAAAAAATCTCAGATTTAAAAATATGTTCGCTTAGTAAATTATATACTCAAGCGAATCTTAAAAAATACACACGTTTGACCATCATGCCCTCTCTTTTGTTTTTGTACAAAAACAAAAGAGAGGGCATGATGAAATATTGCTCAAGATGTTTGCTGCTACGTACACATATCAGTTCCTCTCTCTACCGTGCAATAAATTGCAATAATGCACGGTAATTACTGCAATTTCATAATTGTTTACATTTATTGTAATTTATAACATTTGATGTAGATTTGAGGTGATGACAGTTTTACACCAAAACATAAGAAATGTAGTCTCATGATAATTATATATTTTGGTAACAATATATCGGTAATTCGTTGGACGTGGGCCTAGTCAAAATTTTGTCTTTACAAAATCGTCGTGAAGCGAAATAAGAATATGTACTTGTTTTCAGTTTCTGAGGAAGTACGAGCCCCAAGTGACCTTGAGTCCTAACTACATCGACCTGACGGAATGTCAGTACATGTGGCCTTACTGTACACAGCCGATATATTATAGCTCGCAGCCTACCATCGCCAACGTGACTATAATTAATGGACTGGGCGTCTCCGGGCATGTCGTAAGTTAAAATTCTTTACGTATTTTTAATTATATAGTAGGTGCGATCTAGTGTTATACAATATTGTGCTATTACAATTATTGTTATATAGTAGACAAATATATGTATTTCGTTCAGCTGCCTAAGCTAGGCTAAAAGCCTATGGTATAGCAAGCTGAACTTTGTACCTGATTCCAATAGAAACTTATCAATCTTGGCTTATTGTCTCAATACAATGTAAAAAAAAAAATATAAACGTGACAGAAATAACGATAATTTTAAATGAAATTGAATTCTATTTAAATATTATATAAGAGTTTGTAGTTCGACCATCGTCTGTCTCGCTCGCTCATACCAGCATTTTTGAAGATATAAAATGACTGAAAGAACTTGTAAAAAATTCGTCGTTTAGGAACTTGAAAAAAACGTCACATATTTTCGACATAAATTTTAATTTGATCCAAGTAGATTTTCATACATTTTGATAAATTATAATCTATGTATGATTTTTATGTATGACAAGTATCTATGTTAAAAGAAAAACAAAATACCCGACTACATAAAAGGCGGTTTTTGTAGTCTAATTTACGATTTCATTACGCTTTATATGCTGTTGAGTGTACATTTTTGTGAGAAAGTATGCGTAAAATCGCTCTAAAAGGTTATAAATGCACATTCTTTAGAATAATTCTAGTAAAAGCACTTGTTTATTACGAAAAAGTTGGAAATGACAAAAACGATTTATTTTTATTTTTACAAGAAATGTATTATTATTATTACAAAAATATAGTCTATGACACTGGAAGTGATGACAAATCTAACGACACCACGCACATTAAAAACGGTCAAGCCGTTTAGGCTGTAGGGCGTAGGCGATCATATAGAAATATACATACATACGAGTATATACATACAAACGAACAAATATACACTCGAAAAACATAACCCTCCTTCTTACGCAGTCGGGTAAAAATTAACTTTGATCAAATTGAATTTTTTGTCGAATATTTGTGATGTTTTCAGGTTTTACAAACGATGTTTTTTTTTTAAGTTTATTCAGTCATTTTATATCTTCAAAAATGTTAGTGTGCGCGTGCAAGACGGACGATGATCGAACTACAAACTCATATACATTAACTAAGGTATTTAGTTGATTTCTTTTAATTGAGGCGGTACGGGTGGGGAGGGGAGGGGTAGGGAAGGGAGAGAACATATTGTAAACGTATCGTATTGTGTCAGACGGACGTTTCGTGGCACCCGCACCTGCCGCACGGCGTGTTGCTCTCTGTGTCGGCACAGTTCAGCGAGACCATCTGGCCGTGGGCGGGCTGGCTCGCGCTCTCCTTCACCGTCGTCGAGGGCGGCGCCGAGTTCGATGGGCTCATTGAGGTACTACACAACCATTGTTGTCACTTCTCGACTGACCTTCAGTGTTTGACGCATTTGCCGTACCTAAATTATTGTACTTTTTATATTATAATATACTCTTTTTAGGGTTCCGTAGTAACTACAAGGAACCCTTATAATTTCGCCATGTCCGTCTGTCTCTCTGCCTGTATGTCACAGTAATTTTATTCAGAGACTATCAGACCTACTTAAAGAAATTTGACATTTGAATCCCACCCCATCGTATGGTGTATCCTTGAATAGATCTCTCAAAATGAGACTATGGTTCAATATATCATTTTTTTCTCAGATGTGATGTGTGCGCGATTTAGGCCACCAAAGGTGAAAAAATGTGTACATACATACATACATTTCTAAACTATTGTACCTAGAAATTTATGATCAACCATAATAGTATATTTGACCATATTAAATACTTGAAATGAAAATTATTTTGAACACTCCGAGATTACAACTTTTCTAGATATAGCGATAAATATATAAAACACTTAAATTATTATAGTACTGAGGTCATTGACCTTTTGGCAAACTAGTCTAAACAAATAATACTCGCCAAGACGTTTTATTTTATATTACAGCATTAGCTATGGAACCCTACTATAAGCTTGTCTGGACACGGTCTTGGCTACTTATTTATTTATGTTTGTAATATTTTTTACCTCACTTCTTCCAAATGGCTAGATGAATTTCTTCAGTTAAGGTATCGTTAGATTCGCAGCGTTGGTGCTTACACGTCTTGCAACTAGCATTTTGCTGGCTGCTTTGTTTTATATATGTTTTGTTTTTAGTCATAATAAAGTATTTATCTATTGTCATCGCTTATAGCCAACTGTGATAAAAATTAGATCAAAATCATCTAATAAATCATTTTATAGAAAAATGACCCAAAGTTTTTTTTAGGTAAGAGGATCCATCCAATCAAGCACCTATTTGAATCTAAAAAACTTGCTGATAGATTGTTCGGGGAAGTAAAATTATATTTGTTTTACTGGCTAGCATAACCCCAGTTGGATAAGGATTTTTTTATATAAATCAAGAAAGATTTCCTAGAAAATCAAATTATAAACAGTATTATCTAATAGCGAAACATAAATAGTAACTCTAATTTGAATTTTGTAAAAAGTAAAATAAATAAAATTATTGTATTGCTATCACTTCGAACATAATATATTCAATTTGTTATTATATTAGCTCATATTAATGTGTAAAGTGCAAGACCTATTGTCGCCACCTCAAATAAGGGGTATTTATTTGAGGTCACAATAGGTCTTGCACTGACGTCCCGCTTGGGATGTATGTTCATTCTTGCTTGAGATGTATTGTGCATATACTTATAATATACACTCACTTATTACAGGGTCATGTGAATGTAACAGTATCGAGCTACGACGATAGTGGTGACAGAATACCCAAGAACGCGACTCTCTCTTTACCAATTAGGTAAGAAACATTTAATTTTGCATAACTGGAAGTCCAATACAGTAAGATTCTCTCGCTCCTTCCCGTGGAAAAGAAAAACGTGGAATGTTCTTCTTTAGGAGATTTTCTCACATTGCTTCGATAAAATGCGTTTTAAAAAGGGCGTCTTGCGAAGTGCTTGTACGCCCTTTAGGCTTCCGGGTTAGTATAGCAATAACGGCAGCATTATCGAGTCAGTCGCCGTCCTCGCCAGAGTGCGGTTGCGCATTGTGTTCATTGCGTGACTCATGCGCCGTGTAAACAATGGACGCGAACGTAGTGAAATGTGCAAATTGCAATGTTGTTATTAACGAACTTCTAGCCTTTTTAGTGAACGTGTTGGACTATATGGACGAAGAAAGTATAAATCAACTCGTTACTTCGTCGTTCAATGTAGAATCCATCTCAAATGCCAAAACCTTGCTCTTCAAGTCGATACCCGATACGAAGAAAATACCAGTGCGCCGAAGGAACGGGAAGAAGAGGATGTCAAAAGATCTAGATGACATCATCGGCCTTATGAAAGCTACAAATCCTGAAATATTTCCAATATTTGTTGCAAAGGACTTGCACCTACTTCCAAGTGTGGGTTTCGATCACATTGACTGCACACGTTTATTAAAGGATATTGCAAAGTTGCAAAATCAAGTAAGTGTGCTGCAAGATAATTGTGTTACTAAGGATTCATTTGACCTACTAAAAAGAGACATGGAACATATGAAGCATGCATCTATAATAGATAATAACCATTCGCATTTTTATGTAAACAAAAAAAGAGGGGCATATTTACAAGAGCCAAGCTATGAACTAAATAGCGGTCCAATTGGACTTCAATATGTACCTATACAATCAGCAATACAAGCGTCTGAAATTGAAATAAACAGTCATTCTACACCAACCAAGGCATTGTCTCTTGCTAACAACAAGGATATGTCTGTCCCTTTTCAACGTACCCAGCCTAACGAGACAAAAAATCATCAACATATAAACGCTCACACGGTGGTTGCGCACGTGTTATCGACGGGTATGAGCGAGAACGACAGAGAAACCAGTACATGTAGCGGCGGCAATGTAAGTGCGAGCGAGACAACGCATCAAGCTAAAAAGCATGCCATTGTAGAAGCCACAGCTAGCGTTGCTGTTTCGCCTAAGCCTGTTTTCTCGACGGCGGCGGCGGTGGTATCTGGTCAGCTGACAGCGGTCAATGCCTCGAGCCTTATCTCTAGCGAAATGAATAGATCAGCTGTGCCTATTGTTTCTGAGGAAGCGCGTAAAATACAAGAACCGGTTGGCAGTATAATATCGAAGAATTGTGTGCAAATATCGGAAGAGGAGTCTGAGTGGCAAATTGTGCAATCAAAAACTGCTAAGCGGTACAAACTTATAGGACAAAAAGGTCGCGCATCTACAGCGCCAGATATAAAATTTAAAGCGGCGGATATCAAAATCCCTCTTTTTATCTCAAATGTGTGTAAGGAAACGAAGGAACAAGACATTGTATGTTATATTAAGGATAAAACCGGAGAAATTGTGTCATTAAAGAAAATAAAAATGAAAACTGATAGGAAATATAATGCCTTTAAATTGTATGTGTCTAAAGATAAGTTAAATCTATTTTTAAATAATGCATTTTGGCCAAATGGCATTACGTTTAGGCGTTTTGTGCATTATGTGTATCAACCTAGAAAAGATGAGAGTAACGTTATAGCTAGTTAATTTTATTATAATATGAATATGGATAGAAACGTAAATAAGTACTTTAAATTTACTAGTTTTAATTGTAAAAATTTCAAGAGTTCCATTGATGATATTAGAAAATTATGTAAAACGTCTGATCTAATATGTTTGCAGGAAACATGGCTTCTTAGTCATGATATCCCGTTATTGGGCACGGTTTCCAATGATTTTGATTATGTCGGTAAATCAGGGGTAGATTCGGGGGTGGCCCTTCTCAGAGGGCGTCCGTATGGGGGGGTAGCAATTTTACATAGAAAGGGTTGTTTTGACAGTGTTTCTCTTATAGAATGTAGTAGTACTCGACTGATAGCTATTAAAGTATCTTTGGGTGGCCGCTCATTCATAGTGTTTTGTGTCTACATGCCGGTGCGATCGCAAGATAACCTACCTATTTTCACAGAAGTTTTAGGTGAAATCAGTGCGATTGAAGAAAGCGATGATGTTGAAACTATATTTGTGCTAGGTGACTTTAATGCGCATCCTACCGGAATGTTTTACACAGAATTAAATAATTTCTGTACAGATCGATCGTGGGTCTGTGCTGATGTAAATTTTTTAGGTGATGACTCAAGTAATTTCACTTTCATTGATGAGTATTACGGAAGTAAAAGTTGGCTAGACCACTGTATTGTCTCTCTGTCTGCGTGGCAAACGATTGTTCGCGTAGGTATAATAGAAGATACATTTACGTCCGATCATCTGCCTATTTATATTGAATGTGACCTTGGCTCGGTAAAGCGTAAGCTAGGGACTCAGAATACGACCAGAAGTGCTGTAATATGGGGGGAGAGAGACGAATCGCAGATAAGTACATATCACGATTTGTGTAATAAGGGTTTGCGTGATATTGACTTTCCTTCAGAGTTTGCAAATTGCAGTTATGGGTCATGTAGTTTGGCGGAGCATAGGACTGTGTTAGATAATCTGTATAATAGAGTAGTGCACATCTTATGTGAAGCGGCAGAGCATACTAAAAAGAAAATTATTGTCAATCCTAAACGGAAAAATAGAGTTTTATGTGGGTGGAATGATAATGTGAGGGATGCTCATCGGGAGGCCAGGCTTAAATTCCAGTTGTGGGTCCTTCATAATAAGCCAACTTCTGGCTTTGTATATGAACAAATGCGCGAGTCTCGGAAGGTTTTTAAAAGCCGACTAAGATGGTGCCAACAACATCAAGAACAGTTGAAAATGGATGCCATAGCAAAACAGAGGGCAAATAATAATTTTGGAAAATTTTGGAAGTCGACCAGGAAATTGAACATTAGGCCGGGACTCCCGGCGAGTATTGATGGTAGGAGTGACCCTGGGGAGATCGCTAATTTATTTAAGGAACATTTTACAGTGCGGTCTCCGCTTGGTCCATCTACTGGATTGCTGGTTTCTGAGCCCGCTGGGCGGGGAGAGGAACTGCTGCTCAGATTTTCTGCTGCACAGGTTAGAGCGGTAATTAGAGGCATGAGCAGAGGCAAATCTCCTGGTCACGACGGGCTCAGCATCGAGCATCTGAAATACGCGGGGGTGCACCTGCCCAGAGTCCTGTCCATGTTCTTTACTATGTGTATTAGTCACTCTTACTTACCTGATGACTTAATGAAATCCACGGTGGTTCCCATAGTGAAGAACAGGACAGGAGACATATCTGATAAGGGAAACTATCGCCCAATAACCCTCGCTACCGCAGTGGCTAAGGTATTGGATAGTCTGCTTGAGTCTTGCTTGGATAAATATTTGAATCTACATGACGCACAGTTTGGGTTCCAGCCTGGACTATCTACTGAAAGCGCAATCCTTAGTCTCAAGCATACTGTCCAATATTACACTGACCGTAAGACACCGGTATACGCCTGTTTTCTTGACCTCTCCAAAGCCTTTGATCTCGTCTCTTATGATGTGCTTTGGAGAAAGATGGCGGACAGGGGTATACCGGTGGAAGTTTTAAATATCTTCCGATATTGGTATGCCAACCAGACCAATTATGTAAAGTGGTCGAGTAGTCTCTCGGAAGCGTACAGGCTGGAGTGCGGGGTGAGGCAGGGGGGGTTGTCTTCGCCAAAGCTCTTCAACCTGTACGTAAATGATCTCATAGTCGAGCTCAGCAGCATGCGTGTCGGATGTAGTGTGGGAGGAGTTAATATCAATAACATTAGCTATGCCGATGACATGGTGCTGCTGGGTCCGACTACGTGGTCTATTAAGAAAATGTTGAGAGTCTGTGAGAGCTATGCCGCCTCACACGGACTGTTATATAACTTCAAAAAAAGCGAATATATGATCTTTGGGGTCGCCGGAAAGAGTCCGCATGTCACACCAGATATAACCCTGAATGGTACAAAACTGAACCGAGTATTTCAGTTTAAGTATCTGGGACATATTCTTGCCGACGACCTAAAGGATGACGCCGATGTTGAAAGGGAGCGTAGGGCTTTGGCGGTTCGCGGGAATATGCTGGCCCGTAGATTTGCTCGATGTACGGACCAGGTTAAAATAACTCTATTCAAAGCGTTTTGTCAAGGTCTGTACACGGGTGGTCTGTGGGCTCGCTGTACTCAAAAGTCGCTGAACACCCTACGCATCCAGTATAATAATGTTTTCAGGATGATGTTGAGGCTTCCCCGCTTCTGCAGTGCCTCCGCAATGTTTGCACAAAACCACACTGACGGCTTTCATGCGGTCATTAGAAAAAAAGTGGCCTCACTGATCAGGCGAGTGCGGGGAAGCAGCAATACCATCCTGAAAGTTGTGTCAGAAGACCTCAATGCGCCTGTACTGAGGCATTTCATGCGGACAATGTTTCCGCCCGAAATGCCTCGCAAGTACATGACGCATTGAGTGACTCGCTGAAATTTTGAATATTTTTTGTAAATGTAATTAGGATAAGTACTAACCGTAGCTTTAAGCCCTTATATTTTGTTACTAACACTTTGGACCAAGAAGTCTTTAAAAAAAATATTTTGAATTTTGAATTTGAATTTGAATTATGTTGCAGTTGTCCATAGGCGACCATTGGCGAGCCTTCTGCCTTTTTGCTGCTCTGTGTTTATATGTATTCAAATTGTACAATTTTTATATAATTTTAATGATAGGCCATCATTACAAAATTCAATTTATGTAAGTACTTAGTAGTGAATATACTAGATACTTTTTCTCTATCAATAAAAAGGAAGTTTTGGCAGTCTAGTTGGGAGACTGACTTGCGATCCTGTCTCTGTCGTCCGTCCTTTCAAAATTAATCTTAATATACATGTCGATGTGTGAACATTTACAAGTTTTGTTATTACCCAATAAAGACGTACGAGCTCGTCTATTGAAAGTACAGGTTGGCTGCTCTTAATGTATCTTTTTGACAGGGGTATGGAAACCTCGGTGTCCAACTTAAACTGGTAATGGGAGTTTTTATTATGTTCAAATATATTATTTGTAGGGCCCGCGTGATTCCAGTGCCGGTGCGTTCGAGACGCCTCCTCTGGGACCAGTTCCATAGTCTACGGTACCCGGGTGGGTACTTCCCCCGTGACGATTTGAGGGCCAAGCATGACCCTCTCGATTGGCATGCTGATCATATACATACCAACTTTAGAGACATGTATCGCAGGCTTAGAGAACATGGATTCTATTTAGAGGTCATGGGTAAGTATTTTACCATCTTTTATTGTACTTTGTCACAACAGACAAATATTGAACACCACCATGAATGTTTCATACTTTTCAGGGCGTAATTTTTCAGTGGTCGGGCACGGTGGTTCTTAGCTATGTTTCATCAAAATCAGTTAAGCCGATGTTTATTGTCGAGGGTTTTTGATTTTTCTAAATTTATACTTGTTCATCGCCAATCATATTTGTAATAAATAATAATAAATAAATTTTACACAACACCTACTAGCTCAAACTAAGCAAAACTTGTACTATGGAACTAGATGGTTGATAGAATACATATATACTTGTTTTTTTTTTTTAATAATATAATACGATTAGTCGCAATTTTTTTCTTTCTACGTTCCCGACATTTGCCGAAGCACATTATATATCTGGAAATACTGTACAATTGTACATATATCAGCTTTAGTACTTGGTGTATAAGGTGTTATCTATAATTACGTTATAAAGAATTGTTTATTTACGTACAATAAGGAAGTGATAGGTGAGTGTTCTATTACGCGTTTTGCTTTTAATGTAATCTGCATTGGGTGATTAGATTGTTACAATAAAAATCGATGAAATCGTTTAAGATAAGATTATTTTATAAATATGTCCATTCTATTTTTAGACAGACTTTCAATAAGTGAGAGGAAAGGGAATAGAGTACATGTGGTGCTGAAATAAATTTGTGACGTTGAGTCCTTAGTCTTAAATAAATCTTAAGTACTCATTGAAGACTACGAGTTCTTTGCAGATTCAGGTCGAGATCAAGCCCTTTTGAATATTGAGTCGTTAAAGGAGGAATTGCGTATTTTCAAAAGATCTTTTGTCTCTAAATTAAGATTATATTATGGTCATTTACAATACTAATCTTTTTTCTCAAATATTCCAAATAAACTACTTATTTAGTTGTTTTAGATCTTCTACCTGCATTTGGACAGAATGAGACTATAACCAGCTAAATCATATTCAAAGCACAGAAGTAATAATGTCCAAGTTGTTATTTTTTGTTAGTTACGCGTTTGTCCTCTTTTTTACTGACTTCAAAAAGAAGGAGGTTAACAATCGGCTTAGTCAAAAAAAGTCGACAAAAAATCGGCTTAGTTAGTATTTTTTTTATTTTGCATTTTTTTCAGATTGGTCCCATAGAAAATCGATTCAGTAATATGATTTTAAAAATAACTTGCGCATTTCCAAGTTTTTTTTTTAGTTTTTTTAAACTATAATTATTTACTTTCATAAAAAGAATATTGGTTGTCAGGTTCTTTCTATCTTACTTAGACTAATATAGCACTACTGTTTATAAGTGTTCAAAAATTTTGAATCTCGCATCAATCGTCAATCCGCATTGCTATTTATATTTTTTGATACGCAACAAAAATTAATTTAACTAATTTTCATCCACCTTTGTTCTCAGGCACGCCAATAACATGCATCGACACGTCCTTATACGGAGCGTTGCTACTGGTAGACCCCGAAGACGAATACTTCCCCGAGGAGATGGCGGGTCTAAAGAAAGCGGTCGATAACGGTCTCTCGCTCGTGGTTTTCGCTGATTGGTATAACGCGTCTCTTCTGCGACACGTCAAGTTCTACGATGAGAATACTAGGCAGTGGTGAGGGATTTTTATACCATACAGCATTAAGGTTCGGTTTCCACTTAAACGGAGAGAAAGTTAGCGGTGCATGGATTGACCAATCACAGTTTATGCACCGCTAAGCTCCGCTTCGCTTCATTGAAAGCGCAACTTACCCTAAACCACGGGTTGACGGTTCTTTAATTTCTAACATACGTCTATAAATATTATTTAACTATAAATATTGGGGTCCGGCAGATAGCGGGGCAGGGCTTAAGCTTTCGACATAGGCTACACAAACCAAAGAATATCTTAACATTGCACGCCGTGTTTAGCATGACTGCCATTTATATAATATATATCGGTCCATGATATTATTGGATTTATTTTGTTTGTAGGTGGATACCGGAAACTGGTGGCGCGAATGTTCCCGCACTCAACGATTTACTCAGCATGTATCAGGTTAGTAAGCATATGTCCAGAAGTATTAAAATGTTACCTAAACCGGCAGTTCTTCCCGTAACTAAATGAACCTATTCATTCTTAGCCTTGCGTACCCATAGGGTTAGCATCCCTACTTACAATAGGGTTAGAACCCTATTACCAATTCTTCGTTTTCTGTCCGTCTGTCTGTCTTATACTTAAACGACTGCATCTTTTAAATCGTCATTGTTAACCTGTTGGCATTTTAATATATTAATTAATTTAATTAATAACAGATTAATATAATATAAAAATTCAAATAGATAAATAAAAAATGTAAACGTTTTGCTAAGCTTTTATTCTTTTCTTTCGTTTTTATTTTCTAAGCCTGGACATTTATGATTCCATTGTAATCGGATAATATTTTAGATAACAGGTTTCTTTTTTTTTACATAAAAAAATGCGTATTATATTTTAAAAAATTGGGGTTTCAACGAAGAAGAGAGTCCGTAGTCCGTAGTCCGACCATCGTTCGTCTCACTCGAGCATACCCACATGTTTGAAGATATAAATGACTGCACGAACTTTCAAAAATGAAAAATAGTCATTTGTAAAACTAGAACACAACATCACAAATCATCGACAAAAATTTAATTTTGATCCAAGTCAATTTTCATACATAAAAGTCATTTTTGCGTTAATAATTTCAAAAAATGATTTTGATGTTGTTTTCTAGTTTTATAAACGACGATTTTTTTATATGTCCATGCAGTCATTTTATATCTTCAAAAATGTGGGTTTGCGCGAGCGAAACGGACGTTAGTCGGCCTACGGACACTTAAATAAATGACAGTTTTGTTGTTATATTGTAGGTGGCGCTAGGTGATCGTGTGTTTGAAGGCTCATTCAAGCTGGGCGGTCACCCGATGTACTACGCCAGCGGAACCCACATCCACAGCTTCCCTGAACATGGCATACTCATCACGGCGCCACTCACCGATCAGGGCCATCAGGTACATATACTATCCAGACTTTATTGGCCTTGTAGCTCAGTTGGTAGTATGTCTGCCTGCTGAGCAGTAGGTCGTGGGTTCGATCCCCACACAGAGCAAACTTTCCTGCTGAGCATGGATGTTTGTTCTGTATCTGGGTGTTTCTATGTACCTTAAGTATTTATAAAACAAAATACATATGTATTCTATCAGCCATCTAGTTTCCATAGTACAAGCTCAATATTTATTATTTATTTATCCTGCAGCACTGTCACAGGGTTATAATGTTGGCTATAACAGCTAGAGGTAAAATAACTGACCGAGCTGATGATCCTACCAAATGTATTGATCCTTTAAGAGAACTGTGGTCGCGCGATCTCCCATACAAGTATGAGGAAACTGTTTTCTATCCCTAATCATAAATCGATTTCGATGATTCTTTTATTATCTGATTAAAATTCTAAAATATATATGCTTATACGGTATGTTTTTTTTTATATTTCTTTATAATTCCGATGTTCAAAAATTAAAACAGTAATTTTTGATAAAGCAAACCGTAGAGGCGTACCCTCGGATAATAATTATGGGTAAAAAACAGTTTTCTCCTGTTGTATGAAAAACGATTAATTTACTGGCAAAAGATCGTGCGTCAACGATTCTCTTAACAGTTTAGTCGTAAGAAAGTAAAAAGACATTGGTACGGTTACTTTTGCTGATAAAAATAGTCGTTGGGATGATTCTTCCAAATGTGAATTGTTGTTTCAGATAATGTCAGGAGAGAAGGGGGGCGGCGGTGGTACAAGTGCGCCACGCACTGTCGACGTGCCGATACTAGGCCTCTTGCAAACGGACGCGGGCGCGCGGGACTACGAAAACGATACCATAGACAAAATACCCAAGGTAATTTATCATAATCATAATGCTGCATTATTTTTAGGGTCCCGTACCTCAAAAGAAAAAAACGAAACCCTTATAGGATCACTTTGTTGTCTGTCTGTCCGTGTGTCCGTCCGTCCGTCCGGGTGTCAAGACCTGTATCTCGGGAACGCGTGAAGGTATCGTGTTGAAATTAAAAGCATATACGAAGACCCATAGTCTCTTGCTGCAGAAAGAAAAATCAAATTTAACAGTTTTCGTAAAAATGTTACATCCGAATATGTCGTAAAAAACGCACATTTCGACATTCACTAGGGAATCAAAACCTATGGGGTACTTCCCGTTGACCTAAAACTTTGAAATTTGGCAAGAAGCATGAAAAAGTCCGAAAACTGGACATTTTTAATTTAATCACAAAAAAATAGTGTCTTTATGTAAGGAATGAGGGTCCAAATTTTAAAGTTCTTTAACCGTATCATGTAGGATATCTTATATATATATAATTTCCCCCTGAATATATATATATATATAATTTTTATCAATGACTATCTTCGCCCGGTTGTTCTTTTATCTAATTTGTACAAAATCCTCGGTGGGTGAGTCTGACTCGCACTTGTCCGGTTTTTTTACATACAACGACTATTCATTGGTTTTACTTAAGACCTACTGAGACAAATCGCTTCACGCGCACATTTTTGATGTGTTTGTTTTGTTTGTTGATTGATTGTTCTTACAGCTCAGTTGGTAGTTTGCCTGTCTTCTAAGCTATGCCTTCACAGGATAATTATTTGTATGATTAGTATGGTTGTTTATTCGAAGTCAGTGTGCTTCTATGTATTGTAAGCATTTATTAACAAATAAAACGTATATTTATATAGCATTATCTATATAAATTCAAATTTTATTTAAGATTCATTTTATATCTGGCACAGCTATGTAATGTAATGTTTTGTTCATTTCTTTGGGAGAAGCCATTGGCTCCTGTAGCCTGTACCACAGGTATAAACTAGTTTAGCAGCCTTTGGATTAGCGTTATTAATATTTTGTCACTTTTATTTATTATTGATTTGATTATGAACTATAAGCTATCTGGTTCCCATATTACAAGATTTGCTAAGTCTGGGGCCAGATGAGAAACTTCCCATGAATATAAAAAAAAATCTGCTTCTGTTCATTTGTTCCAGTTATTTTTAACGTAGCGTCTACAGCAGCGTTTGTATAAGAAAACATCCAATATGTTCATGTTTGTCAAAACAAGTTACCATGTTTAAAAAAACTCAAAAACTCCTGCGAAAAAAAACGGCAGAGCCGATTTTGATGAAACATGCAAAAAATAGCTCAAAAAATAGCTAAGAACACTCTCGATAAAATCCTCTTTCAAACGAAAAAAAAACTAGATCAAAATCGGTCCTTCCGTTTAAGAGCTACGATGCCACAGACAGACACACAGATACACACGTCAAACTTAAAACACCCCTCTTTTTGGGTCGGGGTGTAAACACAATGTTGTCTCTAAGTGACACAGAGCAGCAAACATAGCGAGTTTGTCGGACGCGTCTTCCGCATAAAGGAAATACGTGTTTCATTTCGCGTATTACTAAAATAATAATAATATATAATACACCCCCTAAGTAGAACTCTTTCTTTGAAACCGCCGTCTAAAGAGTTTAAACTTAATCTTTACGTGTGTGCGCGTTTGTGTGTATAACAGTCTAGTATTTGAATCTAATATAGCTCTCAGGAGCTCATTTCGGCTAATAAAGAAATACAATATGTGAAGGCTATTTATTTACATATTCTTATACTTCATATTTCAGTGCATTTATGATGATGATATAAAAGTGAGTAAATTAATAGATATTCTTTTTTTTTTTGTTCCTTGAAAGTACTTACTTTCTTCTATTGTGTCAATATTATTTAAGTCTCGGAGACAAGGTCAGAGCTATTAAGAAATGTAAGAATAAAATAAAAATATTAATTTCATAACTCTTCTTTTTCTATCGAAGTTCAACAAAAGTTTACAAGAGGAAGACGTTAATACTTAACTAATAACTGTTAATACTTAAGTAAAATAAATAAATAAAATAATCCGCCACACGCCGCCGCCGCAAGAAGAAGCCTTTAAGCGAGCGTGAGTGCTCTGGGTACACACGCTTTCCTACTACTATTTAAGGGACAACATAAGAACAATTTTTTTTTTTTTACAACGTACACCGAAACTTTGCATTCAGGGCCTCCACTACCGTCGCGTTTCGATCTTTAATAGCCATTTTGAAATTTTATTCTAAAATCCTCCTCCTCTTCCTCTTGTACTCTAGTTTAAAAAAAAATTAAAGTTAGCTAAAAAAAATGTATTAGTTTATAAAAGGCATGGACCCTGGAGTCTGTGGTGCTCGATTTTTTTTCAAATAAAAAAAATAAAAATAAACAAAAGTTTAAAATAAATGTATTTTTCTGTGTAGTTTATATTTTATAGCAAATTTGCGGCACCAAGTGTTTCATCGCTAATTCAATAATGTTTTATTTTAAAGAGGTAAAATTCGTGTGAAGTTTAAAGTTTCAATCATTGTTGGACTAATTTGTGTATTCTAATAATACATATATTTTAATAATACATAATACCTATACTACTATATAAAAACTGAAATCAACAATGCCGCACGTTATTCCAATTTATAAGCGCTGGTAAAAATACTGTGCTTATGGTATGGTACTTTTAGGCTAACTATCTAACAAAGGCTAGATATTAAAAAAAACCTCACATTACGAAACCTTTATAAAAAACAAAATACAGTAGTATGGAGTACTGCTTCAAATTGTGAAGTCTATTAAAAAGCTGACTTTCATATAGTACGGTATAACACCCCTAATATGTATCCTTCTTGATTTGGCAGAATTAATCCATTATTTAGACGCTATCCCATTATGATCATGATAGACATGATAAATTATATCGACACTTTGACGCCGTTATCTTATAACATACACAATAATAAAAACTTTATTTGTTCCTTTAAAAGATGTAGCTGGTACATAAACTTCATACATAAAGATGTTTAATTTAAGTAGTAATGTAAATACCTAATGATATTTCTGAGCTCCGCACTAGGTCTCGTAGGAGCCTGTATTGTAAGAATCAGTTTACCATCTGGCCTTCTGGCCACATTACAGTCTATAACATTGAATGCACCATTGACATACAAAGTGAACATATCTGAAATTTTTAACTACACTCTAAAATAAAAATATAACAATTATAAACAAAGATATCACGAAATCAACATACGAAACAAAACAGCGACATATTAAAAACTTCCTTTTTGAGGTCTAATAAAAAGCTGATGACACCTCTGACTTGTATCCACGGAGATACAAGCCATAATTTAAACCCCACTTAACCCATTAAGACCCCACCCAGTAGCGGTGGCTTTTAATTAATTAATTATGTTCATGCCTTTTGATAATTGTCAAAGAAAGTTTAGAAGATAAGTGATAATTTTAGATTTTCTTATTTAATCTTACACCTTTAGTTAAGTATAGCTAATACTAGCAGAATATAATTATAATGTTTACCTTCATTTGTGGTGCCCTGACAGGGTCTTGTACGTAATCTGTAAGAAGCTGTGTATAATTGCAATAATTAAATAAATATTTATCGCCATTCTGTTAGCTGATAGGAAAGTGCATAGAAATAATAATTGGAAATAAATGCCCGCGCTCGCGAATACGCGAAACAACATCTGTGATGTCCACGGCAGTCTTTTGGTATATTAACGGTGCGTGAAAACTCGCGGGACGATCGCATATGGCGTTTCATTGTTGCAAGGGCCAGTCATTTTTAAAAATCAAACCCAATTATAATAGAAAATGGAGACACAAAGCCGCTTGGTTAATTAAGGTTTGCAATTCGTTTTTCAGGCGGGTCGCTTGGTCGTTTACGGGGACTCGTCTTGCCTGGAAGGTGGCGCGTCACGCAACTGTCACTGGCTTATGCTCGCTGCACTGCAATATGCGCTAGTGGGACATCTGCCTTCGTCGCTGAGGGAAGCGGCCACGCCGCGTCAGCACCGAGTCAGAGACGTGCATATCATACCCTCTGGTAAGTTTAGTAGGCTACATGCCTTATCTTGAACATCATTCAACTCAATCAACAATGAACATCTTTCTTTTGCTTGCTTTTACTCATAAAATAGCAAGAAAGAAAGAAAGTAAAAACACGTTAGTTTGCTTTTTAGCAGTTTACTTTTTAATATTTTTTTTGTTTATAGAACGTAACGAAAATGTAGTACACGGTCCACGGGCTAGTGGACCTGAAATCCAGTCTTTAAGTGAGGCTATGGTCGAGCGCTTGAATCTCTTACTTAAGGCAGTCTCCGATTGGGGCGATGCTGATCTTGTCAGATTCAATGCAGCTAAGACCCAAGCGTGTCTATTCTCCGCCAAAAGGAGCCCCTTCAAATTGGCTCCTACTTTCAGAAATGTGTTGGTGCCGGTAACTGACCGCCTTGAGCTCTTGGGTGTTTCTCTAACATCAACCCTCAATTTTGGCTCCTATATTGAGTCTAGAGTCTAAAGCTCAACTGGCTGCCAAAAAGCTGAGTATCATTTCGAAGGTGTGCCGGTACTTCACGCCGGAACAGTTGCTCACACTATACCAAGCACAAGTTCGGTCGTGCATGGAGTATTGTTAGCATCTTTGGGATGGATCGGCTAAATACCAACTCCAGGCGTTGGATAAGCGTGCCCGGAAGCTAATTGACGACGAATCCCTCGTAAAAGCTAAGCTTCTAAGCTTGGAACATCGTCGCAAGGTTGCTAGCTTATCGGTCTTTTACCGGATCCATTTCGGTGGGTGTGTCAGATGCACACCCACCTTTTACTATCGGACGGTTAGAAACACGAAAAAGCGTCATCGTTTCATGGTGGATATTCCAAAAGGCCGAACGAAACGTTTTAATTCCACATTTATCAAGCTCAAACCTATATAAATAAAAAAATGTACAACATACACTAGCGAAAAGGGATCGGGGGGGGGAGGGCAATCATCTGAGTCCTCCCCATGACAAATCTTAATCTAATTCTTCTTCACTTCCAGAGTTTCATAGGATACCTATATATTTTGTAATAATAATAAAATATCTCTGGTAAAAATAAAATAATGTGTTTTTTTTCGTAACCTAACAAACTAACAAGTATTTTTACTAAAATTATTCTAAAGAATGGGTATTTATCTTTTATAGCGATTTTACGCATACTTTCTCACAAAATACGTACACTCAACAGCGTATCAAGCATAACGACGTCATAAGTTAGACTGCAAAAACTGCTTTTCTGCATTCGGGTATTTTGTTTATCTTTTAATATACATAGTTGCTTAAACTGTATTAGAGTTACCAATGCGGGCGGAAGGCGGCCGGCTCCACGTGTACTCCCGCGTTCTGGCGGCGGACGGCAGCGGGCCGCGGCCGGCGCCGGCGTGCCTCACGCCGTCTCCGCTACGCGCGGCGCCCGTGCACGCGCCGCCCGCGCATCGCACGCTCGCGCCCAAACACCAGCCCACCGACCCGAGGAGCATCGGTAACTAAATAACTACATATATTAACAACTTATTATATTAACATTATGAAGAACCTATATTACATATTTTCACAAAGTATGCGTTAGTAAGTATGGGGGAGGCCCATGTCCAGCAGTGAACTTCTTATGGCTGAAATGATGATGATGATGATTCGGTCGACCTCTGTGAATTTTGTCAGATTATAGTCAATTATGTATATTTCTTTGGAACCACTATTTAATATTGATAGAGCTCTTAACTTAGAAGAAAACTAATAAATATTCAACATGTAACGCCAAAGAGGCAATTATTTTAGAAACTTATATTTGTTTCTTACGTATATTCTGTCTCCTTGAACTACTTATCCTATTTCGATACGTTATTAGTGATCCTAGAAACGATCATTTACAATTGGGTATGTAAAGAAAAATTTAACTTATGCTGATTCCAAAACCATTTCGAGATTGTATGTCTAAATCTATAAACCATATTTTTTTATTTTGGGCTCATAAAATGATGAGATGGCGCAAATTTTTGCGAAAATATAAAATATATTTGACCTTCAGTCGACCTCTAAAATGACGTCACAGTTACTAAAAAAAAAAGTTGATGCTAACAGCATTGGCATTGAATATCAAGCATAGACAATATCTCTATGACAACTGTCATAACAAAATAATTTTCTATGGAATTGTAGAAATATACATGTCACTGTCAACGTCAAGTTAGACGTAAATCATTTTGTTTTTTAGTTCATGTAGCCTATCACAATATTTTATTCAGTAGTAAATGTGACGTCATCACATTTTAAAAAAATATTTAAAAAAAGTACTGAACAGAATAAAAATATATTGAAATTAGTTCTTTTAAATGATCCAATCTATCAAATAAACATATAAAAAAATACCGAAAAAAACTTTACATACCCCATTGTCGTAGTACACATCCAGATAGTTTAGTAGGATCCTGCGGTTTTAACAGGATTCGGCCCTCATTTTAGCTGTTAGCAAAAAGTGCAGCAGTTTTTAAAAATATCTGAAAATGGTTTCATCCTCATTATCGACCACAAGAAGTGTATTGGTGCACATAGGCCTCCTCTATAGATATCCAAAGCGACCTGGTAGAAGCGGCTTACATCCAGCGTCTTCCTGCCACTTGCATGCGGTCGTCTCTCCGCCTTGTGGCTGGTCTTCTTACGCTGAGCTTGCTGGTACGGGGTTTCCACTCAAGAACTTTTCGTCTTCATCGGCTATCAGTTCTACGTGCTATGTGCCCTGCCCGCTGCGACTTTAACAATCACACGCCCCCTGGTCACACTGAGATATTGAAAATTTCAAATGATCCATTACGGGTTGGGTGATAGCAGTTACCATATTAGATTTTCAGTGACGTTACAAGTGAAGCTAATGAAAGTGTTTTAAAAGTAGGTTCATTTATTTGCAGGATTATTGTTGGGCGATTGTAAGCATTCGCCATATTAGATTTTTGGTGACGTCATAACAAGTGAAGCTAATGACAGCATTTTACGTACGTCATTTGTTTGAAGGCGCACCATTGGTTGGGTGATTATAAGTATTCGCCATATTAGATTTTTGGTGACGTCATAACAAGTGAAACTAATGACAGTGTTTTAATACTACGTCATTTGTTTGTAGGCGCACCGGAAGTAGAGGGCACGGAGGCGGCTCCGCGCGCATGGCGAGGCGCGGGCGCGGCGCCGTCACGCAGCGCGCCAGAAGTGGACCGCGGCGTGCCGCTGGCGCACCGCGCGCTTGTCTTAGCCCTGATCGCGGCGTTCGTCTACACGACGGCGGTGGTGTGGCGACGCTGCGGCCGCCGCCTGCGACGACGACGCCTCATCGCGCTCGCCACTTAGCGACCGTCACACAGAACTACGTATGTGGCATACTTCAGCCGTGCGTCCGTGTACTTTCTTACAGCCGCAAACAAGTGTAAGCCGTCGTCTTGCGAGAGCATAGACGTCGAAAAGACGACACGACGCGACACGGAAAAATCAAACTGTACTTACACGTGGCCTACGTTGTCGCGTAGATTAGTACATAAAAAGTAAAAACTCTAGTGCGATCTTATGATCTTACAATTTTTTTTTGTAAAAAGTTTAATACTTAAGAAAATTATACGTTTCTTGCTTAGAATAATAAGATAGCTAACTAGTTAGCTATTTTGATTGAACAGACTACACAATCATACTGCAATAATGGTAGTGATATATTTATTGTACTCTCTTTGTTCTATAAAGTTAATATTTATAGTAATATAATGAAACGAAAACGTCCTAATATGTACTCATAAATGTATAGATCATCAACGAGTGAGTTCGCTACTGAATTCAATAGTATATTTTTTATTTGTCCATGAGCCGCACCCCCGATAAAGTGCAGCTCGGGTCCCGTGAGGCCTCCACTTAGTAGAAAAAATAATGAGCTTCATAAGGCATACATGTACTATCCGTGCGGTTATTTTTATCTGTCACTTGGCCATTGTATAGTGCAGCCACATCTATAGGGCCTACGTCTTGAGAACGGTTTCGGCGTCGTCACCGTCACACAACAATAGAGCCGTGGTAAATTCTCGGCGAACAACAAAAGTGCCGTGAGTCGGAGTCTGCGTCGACGCTAAGTACCGGCGGCATACAGTTTAACAGGAAATATTTCTGACGCCATGATGATTGTCATGACGTTATTTGATACGTTTACTAATATTAAATATAGTTTTTTTTTAGCATCCCTGTTTTGTACAAACTGTCCCACTGCTGGGAACGGGCCATCTTCTCATTGTGAGAAGGGTTAGGCCATAGTCTGCCACGCTGGCCAAGTGCGGGTTGGCAGACTTCACACATCTTCAAGATTATTGAGAACTCTCAGACATGTAGGTTTCCTCACGATGTTTTCCTTCACCGTTTGAAGTTGGCGGCAATCAACAATACGCACATAACTTCGAAAAGACAGAAGTGCGTGCCGTGGGATTCGAACCCAGGACCTGCGGATCGCAAGTCAGACGGTCTCACCACTAGGCTGCCGGAAACTTATGAATATAGGTTATAAATTATAATAATTAATAATAATAATAAATTATAATAATATAGTTTATTAAAAATATAGGTTATTTATGTTTATCATCCCTAGAGTTTCAGTCTGATAGAACTTTTTAATTTTATAGTATAGTATATAGTATACGTGGGGCCAAAGTTCGTTAATTATATATTTCCTACGGAAGTGGTACTTTATTCAAGTTAACGTTGTGATCTTTGAACGTGAGCGTAAGTTTTATAGCAGGCCGGGTGCATTACGTAGCTTAGGTATATACGACATGAGAGCTGTCTCTGAAAAGAGATGCTCGCCGTATCTGCAGGTTAATATAAATTTTGATTGCGGATCCGGTACTGTTGCTGTTTCACACGCACGCATAGCCGCGAGTAAATTGCGCCTGCTAAACAACAATAGTCTTACAATCCCAAGTATACATCATAAGCCAATTATTTCAATGGGGATAGTTCATATTTATTTACTTATTTTTTACCCAACTGCGTAAGAAAGAGGTTTATGTTTTTCGAATGTATGTGGGTGTGTATATATGTTTCTATATGATGATGATAAAATTTAAGGAAAGATAAACACCTAACTATATTCAGGTTATGTTATGATATACTCGTAGTTACTTGAAATTAGTTTGACATACAACTTTTTATGGCTTCCATAGAACGATTCACATTCATCTTTACAACTACGTCATAAAAGTCGAATATAATTCAATCATTTTTATAAAAAAAATATCCGTGATCACCTATTATTGTAAAAAAAACAATGTAACATGAACAATCCTCCAAATCAAAAAAAAATAACTATCCCCATTGGAGTATTATGTAATTCATAGAGGCGGGTCTCACACTCTGAAAATATGTAGTATAAATATTTCTCACGTTGTAATAATGGTGTTGTAGCATAATATATTATAAATAAATGGTCATGTTAAGTTAAGCTAGTTGACCTGCTGGCTTTCTACTATTACAAACTACGCGTATTCTGTAACAGCGCGAAGCTTCGCGTCGCTGTCACTGTTTGTAAAAAAAAAGTGAAATTGTGAAGAAGTTTATTGTCTAAATTCACATTTTTTAAAGTATATTTAATAAATTTAAATAAAGAGATGTAAAGCGCGTGTGAAAAGGCAGCGATGCCCACTCTTGAGGCATAAGCTAACTTTGTTAGCGTAGCGTCCCAAACTAGTAGATAAAAGGAGGGGGTTATATATTTTTTTATATTTTCATTCATAAACAAAAAAAATATATATGTGATATCCGACATGATACGGTTAAAGCACTTTAAAATTTGCACAAAAATAGGGTTTTTGTGCAAGGTAGGAGTACCTTGCACAAAAACCCTATTTTTGTGATTAAATAAAAAAAAACAATATTAGGTTTTTTCTGTATGTGTACTATATGACAATGCTTCTTGTCAAATTTCACAGTTATAGGTCAACGGGACTAGGTACCCCATAAGTTTGATTCCCTTGCAAGTGTCGAAATATGCGTTTTTTGCAACATATTCGGCTGTAACTTTTTTTATGAAAACTGACAAGTTTGATTTTTGTCTCTGCAGCAAGAGACTATGGATCTGCGTATATGGTTTTAATTTCAACTCGATACCTTCACGCGTTCCCGAGATATAGGTATTACACCCGGACGGACGGACAGACGGACAACAAAGTGATTCTATGAGGGGTTCGTATATTTTTTTTAAGGTACCCGTACAATGAGTTTATTGTCTCAGTCCTCCATTATTGTGTACAATTACAAGACAGAGTAACACAGTCTTTAAGTATTTTTCTACGTCATCCGAACTAGTATTCGTAAATTTATATTTTCAACTAGAGATTATCGGGTATTTCTAAAGTAAAATTAGTATGCTATAAATTGAAAGTGATTTAATTATAAGTAATTTATAATAGTTTGACTAAAGATTCACTATTTCAAGGCAATGTATATTTTTATAAGTGAACAATATGGCGTTTGGTCTGTACTTACATACGCAAAAACTGATTATATTTTCTTAAAAAAATATCATTTTTAAGCTAGTTTACCAAAAAAAAAAACATTGAATGCAAAATTTACACAAATTTAATTTATTATATTCTGTGTCAAGTGTCTGGAGAATGTTCATTACGGGATTTTTATGAAATTGTTCAATATCATTATTTTATGTCAGAATAAGACATTGGTTATATTTTACCCCTAAAGATCAAATTGTTCCTGTGGGATAGTGGGGCGTACATTATTTAAAAATAAACGGGATAATGTATCCCAGATTTTAGCATGGCCTTAATCGAAACAATATTATCACTGTATTTTGTTACCGCAATAGATGTTAAATATAGATAGGTTTAAAATTTCACAATGTTAGAGTCTGTTCAGCTAGAAAATTAATATGGTATTAAGGATGCTGCTTTCCTTATTTCATTATTTTGTTCAATCGAGACAACAGAACACTATAGCAGTATATACTTCGAGACATTAGTTTATCTTTTTTGCCACGATAGAACCATTAGTAAACGGACTCTAATATAATTATATTAATATATTGTTGTAATAAAATAATCTATTTTAAGTAGCATTGCATTTTTTACCCGACTGTTCAAGGAATATATTTTCCAAGCGTATTTCAATATACCTCTGTATGTATGTAATAATGAATAAAGCAGAAAGTCGACGAATTACCACCCATTTCTCGTTGAATTGCCAAAAATCCGTACTCAGCGTTATCGATCCACATTCCTGTTGCGTACTGCACAAGAATGGAATTCGTTGCCGCCATCTCTGTTTCCTGAGACCTACAATCTTGGAATTTTCAAGGCTAGAGTGAATAGATATCTTCTAGATCGACGAGCTCCATCCTCGGCCACACCGTCGCTTAACATCAGGCAAGTTGGTGGTCAATCGTAGATCTATAATGTATAAAAAAAAAAAATATAATAGATTTTAGCTATAAAAAATTATTGATAAAAAGTGCCTCTCACTATTTACTTTAAAAATTGCAAATGCAATTATCAACTACAATAAAACAAAAAAACTTATACTCGTAGTTAAAATTAAACTGTTCAATCGTAGGTAACGTAAAAAACCAAAAAAATCGTAAAATCACCGGCACATCAATACGTAAAGATAATCTAAAAGCCAAGTACTCAACATGCAGCATGCAGCTGCAACATCCAATATGGCAATGCAACATGCATTGCCATATTGGATGGCAATATGGTGGTGCTGAACTAGACAAACATCAGAATTTTGATTAAAATAAAACATTGCTGGCTTTCTTTTAAATTTACTGTGGAAACTAACGTGGTTGTCACACATTTTAAATAAAAACTACGGGTCACTCACGTCTGTTTGAGTAGAAAAATCCGACTATAGTTTTAACCGCATTCAACGGTCTTTTTCAAAGGAGCAGCGCAAATGTTATTCTCGGTCGGTGACGCACTCACCGTGTGAAGCGCGTCACCGACCGAGAGTGACGTTTGCGCTGCTCCTTTTAATAAAAACGGCTAGTGACTCGTACTTTTTATTTTACTTTTAACTTGGTCATTTCTAAATCAGATTGATTATGTATCTTTAAAATCTTCGGCTACATCGTTTACTAACAAGCTTTGTGTTGAAAAAAAACATATTTGTCC
Source organism: Lycia hirtaria (assembly GCA_947563715.1). Taxonomy (NCBI): domain Eukaryota; kingdom Metazoa; phylum Arthropoda; class Insecta; order Lepidoptera; family Geometridae; genus Lycia; species Lycia hirtaria. The sequence goes on from OX387386.1 coordinate 11,200,908, forward strand.
ACGAATTTATAATACCTCATAAACCCTAAATGGTTAACCAGATTTTAACGTTCCAGGTATCGTTAGATTAGTATTTAGTAATTGTTTTAAGCTATATTTAAGCAGTCGGGTATTTTGTTTTTCTTCTAGTATACGTACTTATTAAATAATAATTATTTTTTATTAGCTGGAGCCGTTTTAAAGATAGAAGCTGAGCTGAAGAGCTGATTACGAGATTCCAAGAATCTTGCATCTTGCGTCTTCCTGCCATTTGTATGAAGTCGCCTGTCCACATGTTTTTCTTTCAATCCATGGGGGGTGTTGGGGGGTGTTAGGATTTCAACTTTTCCTTCGATATAAAAAATCCTTCCTCTTTTTTAAATTTTACGTAATGTGTAAATTAAATAACTTAAAAAAAATTGCGCTCGCTTCGCTCTCGCATTATTACCATTGTTCCAAAGAAGTACTGTGGGCTCACTAATACGAGAAATAAATCATATCTCTATAAAATCACTACTACAATTTTCACGCTCGCTTCGCTAGAGCATGCTTATTACCTATGTTTTTGTTTACTTGAGTCATGCAAATGCTGAGCGCTCATAAAATCATAGGGTACATCTAATATAATATGAATAATGAATAATCTAATAATGTTCCAACGTTACTTATATACCTACTTTATTTAGAGTTATATTATAATAGCTTAATTTTCGTGTATTTTAATGTTTATAACTAAGTTTGACGCTTAGAACTCGTCTGCGTATAGTCTGCGCAAATAAAGAGGCAAATAGTAGTATATTTTTCTAAATTTTTGTACCCGCGGACACCCCCCATGAAAAAGCTATAGCTATGCCCATGATGGCAATATCTGTATAAATTTGTCTCATCTCACAGATTACTCCTATAAAAAATGTATACAGTTTGTTTAGACACAAACTAGGGCTCCACAACCACAGTCTTTGTACAAACAACAAATAGATTATTTTGTGCAGATTATGATGCCATCAATTCTATCGAAAGAAACCAATTTTTTCGTAATAAATAAATAATTTTACTAAAATTATTCTACAGACACAATACACATTTATAATCTTTTATAGCGATTTTACGCATACTTTCTGACATAAAACGTATACTCAACAGCGTACACTAAGCATATCGAAGTCGTAAGTTAGACTGCAAAACCCGGTTTTCTGCAGTCTGGTATTTTGTTTTACTTATAATACTTGTTATCTCAACAAACGAATTTAAATTTGTTTTGCAGATTGTGCTTTACTTCCGTAACGCATTTTATATTGAATTTTAATATTGTTAATCCTATTTTGTGTTGCTAATTTACATTATTACTATCAAGGGTTTAGAGAAAGTTTGGCAATTTTTTTTTTCTGTCGGCAACACAGACCAGTAATACCAATAAAGTGAAAAATAAAACAAGGAATTCCAGAGGTACTCAATTTATCTGCGAATGGATTGTAAGATTTACTGTAATGTTTTTTGAGTGTCCATTTTAGAATGGTACGTTACAGTCGATAATGTAAGCCCACAATCGTAAAAGCCGTTTAATGAAAATGAAGTATTACCAATATAGGTACTAATATGTATATTATATATCTCTTTCTCTATATAAGTCCAAAATGTTATACATTATATTGTCACTAACGTGTGACTAGCCTGAATACATATAAATTAACGTTAATTTTAGTATGTCTTTAAATATGCTACCGGCCGAACCCGAAACTTGTCATGTATTTTATTTATATTGTTTTACCTAGTACGAACTAAATCTGTATAATTTATTAAACATATCTGGCGGAGGGCCTCGGTATGCCATAGATTAAACCAAGTTTGGATATCAAGGTTGTCCTAAATAGTGCATTAGGATTTTTAGTAAAGTTGAGATTTGTTACAGTTCAGTAAAAAATGATTTATAAATTAACAAAAAAGTAATTTAAAAAATTAAACCGACTTCTAAACAACAACTGCTGAACAGATTTTGATAAAACTTACAGTGTTCAATTTCAATCAAAAAAATTCAATAAAAAAAGATTTTATGAAATACGACTTCTAGTTTCTGCGTAATGCGTGGACAAACATACAAACATACATACACTTATGAAATTTGGCACACATGTTTAAAAGCTGGTATAGACTAACATATACAAAAAAATTGCAATTCTAACAATATTACAAACATACAGGTCTAATTGATATCCTCCTTTTTTTTGAAGTCGGTTAAAAATAAATGAGTTTGGCTTTGGACCAACTACTTAGCCAAAATCAGTATTGGCCAGAAAAGTCTACATTCTTTCTATAGCTTTACGTTACTCTACCTTCATATTTTTATATATATTTATTTGGTATATTCAAAGGATTTCATGAAATAACGCTTATTGTTACGGTGGGTACAGACTGGTAAAACGTAACATGAAATGTATCATGCAATGAAATAATTTACCGTACACATTGCTGCAATGTATCATGAAAGGTAACTCACTTGTCACTTTTCAACAATTTCTCATAGTTGTGGCTTGTGCGCGCGAAATGTGCATTTCACGCGCACGCTGCGAGCATTACAAGCCGCTCGCGGAGCGACCCATGATTTGTCGGTTTTTCAAACGAACACAAAGGGGCATGCAGACGTACGCGAGAGGTTCGTAGTGAATGCGCGGTAAGAGCGCGCTATGCGTCCACGCTTGCACCGAACATGCAATGAAAGGTAGACTGATACATTTCATGTTACGTTTCACCAGTCTGTACCCACCTTTAAAATACATTTTTATACGAATGTACATGTTTATATAATATACATTGTAAAAATATATATAGCAGCTTAGGACACGATGAGATAAGGAGTGGCGATATACGTAATGTGGATGGCGGCTAAGAACGAAAACTTTGGGTTCGGGATTAGCGTTCGTTGGGAAAAGTTTGTGGCCTGCTACGATCGAGTTGGGTGATTGTGATGATGATTGTAAATTAATGTTCGATAAAGTATATTTTTATTTCAAAACATGCCTGGTTAACACAAATCTAAATAAGTTAAAATTAAATTAACTATGAAAATAAAGTCATCTAGTTTGGTTTTTACATCATGAAAATTTTAATATTATACACTCGCGCATGATTGTTGTAAAGGCGTTTTTATATTGGTAAATTTAAGGACCTAGTATTTCTAAAGTTTATTAATAATTATTTTGTTAATAATAAAAATATTGATGTACGTTGGATCTTTTTATGGTATTCCACTCCCACTAACTAGCTCTTGTAGTTTCGTATACGGGGTGAAATCTAATTCATGAAAGCTATACCTAATTATGCTACTGATCACATTGCTAAAAAAAATTAGTCAAAATATTAAGCTTTAAAATAAATATAATAAATATTTGAAGACATTTCAAATATATAAATATAAAATGCGAGTAGATCGCCTGATGTTAAGCGCTGCGCTGCAGCTCACTGGCTTTCCAGACTTTGGACATCAACCTTTGCTCTTCAAACCGTAACACAATAGTGTTTACACTTTACCGCTTGCCGATTACGTACATAAACCTACTATAAAAATACAAAAAAATCAATAAGGAAATAGTGAATAACGTTACGTCATAGTCTATAAAATGTGCTACTAGTAAAACACTACTGCAAATGTAGAGGCCAAGTATCGAGTTATTATTAATCTGAATTTCGTAAAGATTGATGTGCTGCCAGCAAATAAACAATTCGGCTTGTGCTCTCAATAGATTGATCTTGATTAAGAAAAGTAGGCAAGTTAATTAGCAATAATTATCTAATGAGGGTTGAGTTTGGAGAGGAGCGTGTCTCGGTAATGTAATGGGTGTGAGGGCATATGTCGCAGGTCGCGCACGCGCGTGCCACATGCTGACGTGCCACGCGTGCGTCAGCAGGGGGGTGGTGGGGTGCCTGCATTGCCAAGTGTGAGCAATGTTGCCGATTTGCAGGGTGTACACAGATTTTCGGGGTTTGGGAGTTTGGATGGAGTGATCGCGGGGATTGATTTAAATCCGGAGAATTTTGGGATCCGGTACAAAACCCAAAATTCTGACTAGGACTTCCCTACATCTGAAAGTCACACTATTACTAATGCAAATTTCGTGTATAATTTATATAATAGGTACATACCTAATATGAAAAATTCTAACGTTTCAAATATTTTTCAGTGTTCGTTTAGAGTTCAAATTGGATCTCAAGATCTTGACAAGACTTCAACAACACAGGACAAAGACAAAAGACAAGATTTAACGGCTCACCTCGAACCAAACTCTTTTAAACAAAATAGAAAATTCATAAAAAATTGTTCAATTAAGAAATTTCGGGATATTGTTACTTGCGTGGCGAGGGAAATCAGGGTTTCGAATTTAGAGGAATCGAGAAATTTGAATTGGCAGCACTGAGTGTGAGAACGGAACAAGGAACAATCGGCCAGTAGCGCGTCGACCGAGCACCGCACTGACGCATTCCGAGGGCCACTCGCACGCGGTGAGCACCGAGCGCACATCCACCGCGCGATTCTCCTGAATGCGTGACATAAAGCCGGAACCCGTCGCGATGTCGCGCCTCTATCAGCCTTCCGAATTCGTCGTCTCCAAGTCTCGCCTGCCGTCCTTTGAGCGGTACAAGGAGATCCATAAGAGCTCTATCGAAAACCCCGAAGCCTTTTGGAATGACATCGCTAGCGAGTTTTTCTGGCATTCAAAATATGAGCCGGGAAAATTTTCCGACCACAACTTCGACTTGACTAAAGGCAAGATTTTCCTGAAATGGATGGAGGGTGCTGTTACCAATGTTTGCTTCAATGTCTTGGATCGACACGTTAGGAATGGACATGGAGAAAAAGTCGCGTTTTACTGGTGAGTAAAACATTGCATGGTTTGTTTTTCAGAATCAATAGTCAGCTGAGCGATGCACGGGGGCGGCGCGCGAATTTATTGATTTTCTGGCCTTTCTGTCTGGCTTTGTGTACAAATTGGTACCTCAGTGTTATATAATAATGTAGAAATTTAAGATTTTAATAGAATTCAATTCGGGGATCTAGGTCATCTATCGATCGGTAACATGACCTAGATTTCAGCATACTTTTACTAACAGTACCTACTTACTCTAGTTACGAATAAGTTTAGTTCCTTTTATATTACAAAAGGAACTAAATCAAATGTCTACTGAAACCAAAAGGTTAAAGCGTGGGCGAGATAATTGAAGGGTAGAAACGCAAATTAAAGTTTTGATAATAGGAAAAGTTTTTACCTCAAGTTTTTGTTAACTAAAGGTGCTCTTCAACTATAATGATGTATGGAGTCGTCCTGTTTTGTCAAGTTTTTAATTCACTATGACGTAGTTAGAAGGGGTGGGAACGGGTGGAGCTTTCTAGTGGTCCTGTGCTTGTACATGTACCTACTGAGAATATTTATCTTGCTTGTGCTTTTAGTTTCTTTGTAGGTACCCAGTACCCTAGAATCCTTTGTGCGCTCGCTCCCACCCAGGGCCGTTTCCATGAACTCCACTTATGAAGGACGATGAGGAGCGTCTACGGTCATGAGATGGAGGCGTTATTACAACACCTTTTGCGCTTGAATACTAGGGATTTAAAATGATTAGTGCGTGTTTTTATTGCTTGTTTTTACTTTGCGAATTTATTATTTTCTTGTGTTACGATCTTTAGGTTTTTGTACTAAAGATAGGAGCTTATTATAAAGTTGATGTGGAAATTGAAATTTTCACAGAAGATTTGTTCTTATAATAATAGTAGACTAGTAGTAAAAATTCAAAAGTTCAGGGCAGGCCCCAAAACTAGGAGCGTATTTTTTCAATGTTTTTTTTTCTTTATGGCTATGGGCTCTATATTAAAAACTGTAGGTAGGTACATATTCAAAATGCTATGATTATAATGTTAACTCTGACGTATAACAAGAAATACTAAAAACCGGTTAAGGATTTGCACTCCGCGTGCAGCTATCTCTCTCGAGCATCACAAAAATTTAAACATATAAAATCGTTGAGTAGGGATAAAAGATAATAAATAGATAGAATAAAATTGAGAAACAGATTTGTTTATTTAAATAGGAGAAAAAAAAGAGAAGAAAAAATGAATGAAATTAAATGTTTAAAAAAGGAGGAGTTAGACATATTCCTTCACTAATCCTTCACCAATATAAACGACATCTGAATAAAACCTTTTAGTATTTCTTCTATCAACCCGGCCCTATCATGTGAGCTATCTTTAAATAGATGTCATAAAATGTTTCTAAAGGTTTTTTTTATTTATTTAAGATATATATATACCCACCAAAGTGAAAAGATTTAGTCCAGTCCCCCTGTGAACTCTGTGTGACTACAACTTTCAAAATATCCAACCATTATCTAAAACGCTTAAATCGATATAGTACAGAGGTCAGTGACCTTTTTCGTAAGTAGTCCAAGCAAACAATACTCGACAAGGTCTTCTTGTAGATTACGTCATTAACTACGGGACCCTATGAAATGCGTGTCTCGAAACATTCTCGGCTACAAATATTCAACAAAGTAAATTTTCATAGATAAAAAATATTAACGCAAAAAATATTTTTATGTATGAAAATTTACTTGAATCAAATTTAAATTTTTGTCGAATATTTGTTGATGTTGTTTTGTAGTTTCACACGATTTTGTCGATTTTTTTATAGGTTTGTTCAGTCATTTTATATTTTCAAAAATGTTGGAATGCACGAGCGAGACTAGCGATGGTTGAACTACGGACTTTTAATTATTTTATATATTTATGACAGAGTCTTCAAAACAATTTTTAATTCAAAGTATTTAATATGGTCTACTATTATGGTTAATCATAAATTTTTAGGTCCAATATTTTAGAAATTGCAGGAGTGGACACAATTTTTAACCTTTTAATTTTTTTATTTCGCTCACATCTTTATATTTATGGAGTGCCACTCCTATTCCCCCAATAATCTTTTTAATTAGACCTTATATTAAATTTATTTTGTAACGGTGTACCTACTGAACACCGTTTTTTTATGTATGGCTGATAGTCTTTGATTAAAATGACTGACATACGGACATAAAGACTGACATGGCGAAATTATAAGGGTTCCTACGGAACCTCCTCCTCGTAGTTACTACGGAACCCTAAAAAGTGCAATATATGTGAAAATTGCGATCTCAAGGACCCTCTTAGTCTTAGTTACTTAGTTTACATTCTGTAACGGCGTAAGGTAGCGGTTCCACAGATTTTAAAGTAATGAATTCGTTTCCATCAATATTTTGATACATCAATATGTATGTTGCAAGAAACTGCTTATATTACTCACATATTGGTAGGTAGCTAAGTTGAGTTGGCAATAAAGGTGACTACACACGTACGTAGCTGACTACAACCGCATCAAACTTGACAGACTCAGAAAATATTAATCTTAGACTAGTGATTTCATAGATCTTAGGAGTTGTTTTAAACCATTATTCAACAGTTTCTGAGATATGAGCCTGTCAAGTTTGACAACTGTCATCCGAAAGTAAGACCACGCTTGATCGTAGACTAGGATTAAACTCGTCGATTGTCTTTGAAAAGAATAATTAAGATGTGTGTCGGGGTCGTAGTGAATAGGAAGGCACGTTTCTCCCTACTCCAATGACAAAATACCTAATTGCAATGTATGTAGATACCTTAAATTGTTAGCGGTATCGTATCACGCATAAGATGATAAAATGGTTACATCTCCGCACTTGAGTGTTTCCACCTTGCTGATAAGATAACGCGGTCCTAGGTATCTTCAAGATGCGTTCCTAAAATTTACTAAATTAAATTAAACAATAGTGTGTTATTACTACTAATTATGTTTGATAGAGGAAATTTAGATATTCTTTAATACCATAATGTATGGATTAAATGAAGAATTATATGGTTTACTCATATAACATTAAGACATGCCAATGACCTCATTGTCAATGGCATATAGACATGTAGTTGAGTATCGATTATTCCCGTTGTCCCCCAGTTCTGTGTCCCCCACTGGGGGACAACGCCACAACTTTTTACATTGTTCCCGTTGTCCCGCAGTGGCGCACAGTGATACATTTTCAAACTAAGTTATCCTTCAGAGTCACAAGGTCTAGTGAGCCAAAAGGTCCAATGGGCAAAAATGACAAGACCCAAAATGTCTAATCTGAAATTCAGTTGTAAACCAAAGCCGCGTTTTTTGATGAATCAGCCAAGTACTAGCTGGAAGCTTTGGAGTCGACTGACCAGAGAGCCAAGACTCAAGAGGTTAATGGTGATGAGAAGCTAGTTGTCAACACTACTTAGTCTGTCTATTTTGCGAGTTTGCGCAAGAGCTTCACAACCTTATTCCACCTTCCCCATTCCAGTACAAGACAAGCAGAAAGTATACACATTACCGTCAATTTCTCATTAAAATACTCAAAGTGCGTACACAACGATTTCGGTCCACATTTTTTATGCATACTGCATAAGAGTGAAATTACCTTCTCTGTTTCCTAAGGTCTTGAAATTATCAAGAATATAGAGAACTGAATAGATTATCTTCTAGATTGACGTGTTCCTTCCTCAACTAAACCGTCATTGACCTTTTTGCAAAGTAGTCTAAACAAAAAGTACTCGCTAAAAGTTTTCTTTTACAGCATTAGCAACAGAACTATAATATACGCGTGTCTGGACACGGCCTTGGCCACTTTTTATAATATTAAGTTAGGATTATTAAGATTGAGGTAATAGAATGGCAATGGATTGTATTATACTCGTACAAGCCAAACATTCAAGTACAAGAGACAGTCTTAACCGATCTAACATATTTGTACTTCTTGCGCACAAGGTCGTGACAGGGTGAGGCTATTTGTTGGTCGCCTTACGATCAACCGCGGTTATTTCATTCGGATTTGCAATCTCACATTTACTTCGCTTATGATAATTCGTACCTATCTATGACGTATGTAAGGGTAAAGACTGTGACGAGTCAAAATCTATACTTAATATTTCTGGAAGATTTTGTTTGCAGTATCAATAAAAGCAACAATTAAAAAAACCGGACAAGTGCGAGTCAGACTCGCTCACCGAGGATTCCGTACAAACTAGTAGATAAAAGGGGGAAATTATATATTTTTTTATATTTTCCTTCATAAACCACAAATTAGACATCATAAAAATAATTAAAAACCTGTTTTAGCTTGTGCTAGTGAAGCTCTTTCAATAATGATACGGTTAATTCACTTTAAAATTTGGACCCTCATTCCTTGCATAAAGACACTATTTTTTGTGATTAAATAAAAATGACCAGTTTTCGGATTTTTTTCCTATATGTGTAGTATAACATGCTTCTTGCCATATTTCATAGTTCTAGGTCAACGGGAAGTACCCCATAAGTTTTGATGCCCTTGTGAGTGTCGAAATGGGCGTTTTTTACGACATAGGTATTCGGCTGTAATTCTTTTTTACCAAAACTGAGAAATTTGAGTTTTCTTATTGCAGCAAGAGACTATGGATCTGCGTAAACGGTTTTAATTTCAATGCGATACCTTCACGCGTTCCCGCGATTCAGATCTTGACACCCGGACGGACAACAAAGTGATCCTATAAGGGTTCCGTTTTTTCCTTTCGAGATAACCTCAAAAATACTATCTGTCTGTATCTACGATGTGTGCCGATGCCGAAAATACTGGACCGTTTCGATGGAAAGGCAAGATTATTACTTCTACTAAATAGAAAGGTCTGGCATACTTTTAAACTAAAAATCGAGTGTTAACAAGTATCTATGTTAAAAGAAAAACAAAATACTCGACTGCAGAAAAGCAGTTTTTGCAGTCTAACTTTCTTTACGCTTGATTTGTTGTTGAGTATACGTTTTTTGTGAGAAAGTATGCGTAAAATCGCTGTAAAATATAATAAAGGCGCATTCTTTAGAATAATTCTAGTAAAACCACTTGCTTATTACGAAACAGTTTGTTGGAGATTACAAAAAAACGCATATTTTTTTTGCGAGAACTTCATAATTATTATTACAAAAATACATATATATATAGCTTATGACACTCTGGAAGTAAAAACGAATCTAACGACACCTCACACATTAAATCGGTCAAGCAGTTTAGGCTGTAGGCGATCATATAGAAACATACATACATACATACACTGGAAAAACATAACCCTCTCTCTCACGCATTCGGGTAAAAATGTAATCGAGTCTGTTTGGATTGAAAACTATCGTGAAAAAACATGGGAACTAGCGTCTCACTTTTAAAATATGTTTCTATGAAAAGTGTGTACTCGTATTCGGGTTAGTTGTCAATTAAGTGCAAAGGCGAGCCTGGTGGTGTACATAATTACATACTATATTTCTATATTACATATATAAAATCACGCCTACTTTCCCTTACGGGGTAGGCAGATCATCAAAGACTATGCTGTCGACTCCACACTTGACCTGGGGTTCATGGATAGAGGGTTAGTCCATTGCCTACTTAAAAGCCAATTTCCCTCAAGTCCCTTAACTGACTTATACAGTATGCCCAGGAAGAGAAGAAGGTTACACATTATATGTTTATTCTTTCTCCCAGTCCCGCATGGAATGAATGAATGGAACACGCGTTTCATAAAGTGTTGTTTATCACAGGGAAGGCAATCAGCCAGATGACTACAGCCGCTGCACATACCGTAAGCTTCTGGATCTGGTGTGCCAGTTCGCCAATGGACTCCGAGACTGCGGGGTGACGCGCGGTGACCGAGTCGGGATCTACATGCCGATGATACTGGAAACAGTGGTCTGCATGCTGGCGTGCGCCAGGATCGGCGCTGTGCACACTGTCGTGGTAAGAAACGAGCCATCGTCTGTCATCATCATCATCTCAGCCATAAGAAGTCCACTGCTGGACATAGGCCTCCCCCATGGATTTCCAAAAAGACCGATTGGAAGCGGCTTGCATCCAGCGTCTTCCCGCCACTTGTATGAGGTCATCTGTTCATCTCGTGGCTGGTCTTCCTACGCTGCGCTTGCCGGTACGTGGTCTCCACTCGAGAGAACCTTTCGGCCCCATCGGCCAATCGGCCATCAGTTCATCTCTTCATTTCTGATTCGATCTCGTAGAGAGACTCCAAGCATAGCCCTCTCCATAGCTCGTTGCGTGACCTTGAGCTTCCTTATAAGGCCCATAGTTAGGGACCGCGTTTCAGTGCCGTATGTCATCACTGGTAACACACACTGGTTGTAAACTTTCGACTTGAGGGACTGGGTAATATTGGACGAGAAGACGCTTTTAAGTTTCCCGAACGCTGCCCAGCCGAGTTGGATACGATGATTGACCTCCCTCGTAAAGTTGGACCTGCCTAATCGGACCGTTTGTCCTAGGTAGTGTCGGGGAGTCATCGGTTACGCAGGAAGCCGGTATTGGCGAGGGGCCGGTTTAAGTCCTCGCTAGTTTGTCCTTTGAGACCATGTTTATCGTGTGTTTCTGTTTACAGACCTATTCTGTTCAAATAATGTGTTTAATAAGCATGTTCAATTCAGTTGATCAATTCAGTAGACGTATTCGTCAACAACTTCAAGAGTGGAGTTCCCCACAGATATTGGGGTGGGCACTACATGTACGTTCGACATAATCGTCTGTAGTTAGCGTTAATCTACAATGTTTATATAGAGTACTTGGATGACATATTTTCCAGTTATTTTGTTTTAGAAATCAAACTACTAAACCGAAAACTTTGATTAAATTTTACTAAATCTGAAAGTATATGAAAAAAGTTCATTTAAATAAATTGTATATACATATATGTTTTGTTGTGGCAAGCGCCTTTATTAACTACAACACAACAATATACAGACTCAACTAACTAAACTACTATACAAAAACACATCGATCACCCCAGACTGATAAAGGTCTAAAGATAATCCAAATGCTCAAACCCACTACCAGTTGGCAGCGTACCCAGCATGCTGACCGCATTGCCACGTTGAATAGCAATGCTTATGCGTTGGGTCAGATACGCGCCAGCATTTTGGTCACGCGTCGCATCGATCAGGCGCTCAGATAAATTTTTGAAAATGAGTTGAGCTCCCGGTCCCCACGGACCCAAAGTTTCGACACCAAACGGCTCAAATATGTAACCTCTACCGAGATTAACATATTTACGCCGCTTGTGCTGCTCCGCCGAATTAGCAGCAGCGCCAGCCCTACTTCGTGTCTCAGGAAGATGAGACGGTGCCAAAGTATCAACGCACGTGGCGTCCCACACAAGGGGCCGTCCGAACTTCCATGGCACAAGCGTCATACCGTCAGACCTTTTACCATCGTCACGCGCAAGACCGCTCGGTTCGAGCACAGCTGCAACATTGGCGGTGGTAAAAGCCCGGCGGATGATATCATTCAGGCTCGCGTGTCGACAAATTCGACCAGAGCTTCTCGAGCATGAGAGACCGTGGTGGCCGAGTTGATCAACTGCAGTACCACACTGGCAGATATGGGCCTCACAACACCTTGCTCCTAAACACAAGCTGACTGCTAGACGAAATGCAGTTGGATCTAAAAGGCAGCCGGTATTAAAAGACGGCATAGCTTGTAACCAAAGACCCGATTCCCAAACAGAAACTGCAAGAATACGAGCACGATCTGCGACGCTAGTACACGTATCTAAAAGAGAATTCCGTGCTAGTTTACAGATCGGCCGATCCCACAGTTTCTACGACGATAACGTCTTGGAAAAATTGGTATTTGGACAAGCCAGCCTCCAAGCAATCTGGGCCTCGTCCAAAAAAGCAACGACTACAGAATTGCCTAAAGATGGAGCGAGATTTTTTTCTACTAATTTATGAGTACTATGAACCGAGGACAAGAAAGCCGGTAAAGCAACACTCGAAACCGGACAACAATCGGACCCCTAAGCCTCCTAGCTGTACAGGTAGTGAGGCTTGTGACCATATCCTGTCATTCATGTCAGCATTCAAAACCGATATCAGAGTTTCCTTTACGACATTGTCTAAGCTCAAAAGGAGCTCACCGTGTTTCCACAGTGGACTACATCGTAAATAATACATAAATTGCGGAACGAACAAAAAGTACTACATATATGTAGTACTTTTTGCGAGAAATTATGCACATAGCTACTAAAGCTTTGTGCATAATTTCTCGCAAAAAAGTACTCTCAACAACACCATATAATGTGCATCGTAAGCGAGAGTTGCAATACCAAAGTCGCTCTTATGCAGTCGGGTATTTTTACTTCTAATATATATACTTGTTAATTCTATTTCTCAATCTTTCCTTACCTAAATTTTATAATATATTTATCAAATTCGTAGATGATAATACATACGTAATATTCAGTTTGCAGGTTTTTCATCGGATTCCTTAGCAGAGAGGTTGGCAGACAGCAGTACTAAGCTTGTGGTGACGGTGGACGGTGCGTGGCGAGGCGAGAAGATGCTGTACCTCAAGAATACAGTTGATGAAGCCATCCGCAAGGCACAATCCAAGTTCAACCACTCGGTCGCGCTTTGCATCTGCGTCGCTCACTTAGCCCGTGTCACTCCAGGCGCGGATCAGGCCCCTGATGAATGCCCAGTATGTTGTCTATATAATTTTAAAAAATTAAGCTTAATTATTTTGACTTTGTGATTCATTTGAATGATTTCAAGTTGTCATACGTCCAAATTGAGATGGGATCACACTAACGCTTTCGTGCCTCTTACGCTTCACTCATGCTATTGAGACTAGCAATAATTGTCACCTCTCTTTGGAGATAATCAGACTTACGAATGTCTTCTATGCGAATTCTAAGTTGTTTTATACATTGACAAAAATCTGTTTAGACCTTAGTCGCCTAAACTATTTTGCCGCCTGTCTCAGACCCTTTAACTGCAGTATAATGAACTGAATAAGTTGTGGCAACAGTACAGCTGGGACGATGAGCACGACATCTGGTGGCACGAGCTGATGGAAGACCAGTCGACGATCTGCCCGCCAGCGTGGATGGGTGCCGAAGATCCGCTCTTCATGCTGTACACCAGGTAGGAGTACCTCTTGGGGAGATACATCGGTGTTGTGACGCTTCATGGGGACTTGTCCAGATCCTCACAATCAAAATTTCATAAGACAACTAGATTACTATATTAATTCTCAATGTGTAATAGTCGCCAAAACATAAAAGAATCGTTACATGCTTTCACGAGTCCGTAACTTGTGGGATTTCCTTTCCAAGGTTTTCCCGCTTAACTTGGACAAGAAATATTTTTTTATACCTACTGGTTTCTACAAAACCCTTATCCAATATAGCAAAGTATCAGATACACCATTTATTTGTGTTCTCGTACTATTCAACATAATTTAAATACAGTTCACAAACGTTTGAAAAACAGTATTATTCAGTAAACTAACAGTTTAAGTAGTCGGGCCGAAGCGAATCTTTTTGTCTTTAAAATGCTATTCGTCAGGACTGAGACAAATGCCCAATTCCGGGGGTTGACGTATTGCTTGGAGCAAGACTAACCGTTTCTATGGTAGAAAGAGACTTAAGGTATGGTTACTATAAATACTATAAGTATGGTTACTTGAACTATCACGGCTGATCAGTACCCCTATTCAGAACTCATTCGGATTCGGAATCTATATTTTCGTCTCTGTCATTTCCATAGAGAAAGACAGATACGGAAATATAGATTCCGAATGAATTCTGAATACCCCTACAGAAGTAACAGTGACATATTATAAAATACGTTCTTTAATTAAGTCGACTGTTGAAACCATCAAATGCTTAAGAAAATAAATAAGTCTTATTTTTTTTTATATTCCGTTGTATAATAACGCAGCCCGTGTCACACCATGTGTTCATGGTGTACTCTTTACCTGACCTTATGTACTCCTTCGACCATGGCCACTCATCACACTCCTATCCTTTTCATAACTGCAATTTCTCACTAATCTCACCGCTTTCAGGTATTGATAGTTTTGGTAGTTAGTTGATAATGGGTATCTGCTAGGAAGCCTGAATCTCAGAATAAATAATTTAATGCGACCATTCTTCGGAATATCACACTTTTGTGTAATACTTTTCTGGTTTTGTCTAACCACTGGTTAGATCCAGAAGATTGTGGTCAAGTATATGTTACACACTCACTGAAACTCAAAGATGTAATATACGTAGATGGGTTTTCCCCGGCTCACCATGGCAAGCCACAAGTGACAACACAGTTAAACAGTGACAATGCCATCCTGTTTCATTGCCAACACACAGGTTGGCAATGAAAGTGAAAGAAAAAGAAGATGAAAGTGCAATACCAAAATAAGAAACGGCCTTAAGGATGTCTTATCCTCGAAAGTGCTAAGAACTGAGATTTGCCATGCCATTACTTCATATTCAATGAGTACATCCTCTCTATAGATACAATCTCATTGCTGAAACTAAACTATTTTTTAGGAAAAATTCGTACCCACTATTCCATACTATCTCCGTTAAAAAAAGTCGACATGTCTTTCAGTCCTGTCAATATTATTTAGTTAAGTTTTTGTGAACGTGTAACAGAATTGACCCTGATCTCCTAAAGAGAGACTTAATCGTTTGGCTTTTTCGTTAATTTGGGTTTCGCAAGTGAAATACTGGTAACAACTATTGAAAATATTATTACAGACGTTTAGTACTTACGTTATTTTTTCTAGAAACATTCATGTCTTCTGTTCTTGACCTAGGAGGTAACCTAAAGTAAGTTGCGAAGTTATTTATGATGAATGTAGGCGTTGTTCGTCGTTTTAAATTCTTTCCTTACTTATTAATGTATTATTTTCAATTTTAGTAAAACCAGCTTAATTAAAGTTCCGTGTTAAATATGTTTATTTGGTTATTATTGTTTTCTAACAGAAAAATAAAATAAATAATATTAAAATCATATATGTATTGGTATATATTTCGTGTTAAATTAATTATTTTTTTTAATCGAAAAATGAATTCATTTTGAGTTGAAAATGTAACTTTTATTTTTATAATATAGTAATAACTGTGACTTTATGATGAGAGGTTTTATCTTATCTTAACCTTTGTTTTTTTTAGGACTGGGAACGGAATATATTTCCCATACAAATAATACCTAATAATAGATGATTGACACGCCAATTTATTACCCCTCCTGCGGGAGTCCCAATAACTAATTTAATATTTTAAATGATTACCGTTTAATGTAATATACCTACATAATATCGACTCATAGATTCCTGGATGCTGCACCAAATGTCCATATTTAAATTCCATGGACTTTCCCATCTGCCTATAAAGCTAAAATGGTGATAATTATACATGTACACACGTAATTAGATAGGCAGCAACCAATCCGTGTATAGAGGTCAATGGTGTTGCTACATTGTGTTTTAATACGATTTATAAGTATTATACATATATTTGTTATACCTAATGTATTTCACGAATAATAAATCTGAGAAAGAACCGTAGTTTAGCTTTTCATAACTCACACAATCTTTTCCACTGCCATTTTTATCACAAATACATATTTAGAAAAAACAAAAATCGACTTTAAACAGCGGAGCGTATGCATAATATATTCTTCTAATGAAAGCTACAACTTACTTATTTTTTATTATTTTTTATACATATATTATAAAATATCGAGAAAACAGCAGAAGATAACAACAAAAAACAGTCAAAATGTGAACCTCCCTTTTTGAAGTTGGTTAAAAATCACCAAATTCAAGCGGTCCGTACATTCCTGTGCTTAGCGAAATGGAGGAGTATCTGATCGATTGCGGTTCAAGAATGTAGCTAAGGGAAGGTTTTCCTCCGACAGCGGGTCGACCGGCAAGCCCAAGGGTGTGGTGCACACTACTGCTGGGTACTTGTTGTACGCTGCTGCGACCTTTCGCTACGTGTTCGACTACCGCGACCGGGACGTGTACTGGTGCACGGCGGATGTCGGCTGGATTACCGGACATACATACGTCGTATACGCGCCTCTCGCTAACGCTGCTACTTCTGTGCTGGTAAGTTCTTTTTATACCCAACTCAAGGCCGTAGGGTGGGTTGGGTGTTCCTAATATGTAATATCCTGGCGATTACCAAAAATCCTTCGTTATTTAATATCCTTAGTATTTTTAAGCCATGTCAGTACTGTGACAACATTAATAGCAGATTAGTTTAAGAATACCTAAAATTGATAAAAAGTTTCAAAAATTCTCGCACCTGATTATTTCCTATTAGTTTTACTCGACTGCGTAACGAGGATTATGTTTTTAGAGTGTATGTATTAGGGTATATTTTCCTGGCTATAGCCTTGACTCAACTATGCAAAGCTAGTGTTAAATGTAGGTATATATTCAACGAACAGTGCCAGAATCTTAAAACCCCCGGGCTCCACTGATGACTGCATTCACAGAAAAACTTGTAATTCGGCATTTAGAAATAAGAATTATTTGTACACCCTGAGAATTCATGTTCACCATCGAATTAAGGTGCCTTCTTGCGGCGGGTCGCCCTCTTCCCTAACATATGGTTGAGAAGGGTGATTAATGGCAGGAGGGTGATTGGGTGCTGCTTGCGGGTCGCTGGTCTGCTCGTGGTATTCACACAACATAGTAATCATCATCATCATCATCTCAGCCATAAGAAGTCCACTGTTGGACATAGGCCTCCCCCATGGATTTCCAAAAAGACCGATTGGAAGCGGCTTGCATCCAGCGTCTTCCCGCCACTTGTATGAGGTCGTCTGTCCATCTCGTGGCTGGTCTTCCTACGCTGCGCTTGCCGGTACGTGGTCTCCACTCGAGAACCTTTCGGCCCCATCGGCCATTAGTTCTACGTGCCCTGCCCACTGCCACTTCAACTTGCTAATCCGCTGTGCTATATCGGTGACTTTTGTACGTCTACGTATCTCTTCATAAAGTTAGTAATAAAGTTAGGTAAAATCCTTCCTTCCTTCGTAATTAACAATAGTTTTTTAAATTTGACAAAGGTCACGGACCCCGCTCTCTGTAGAGCCGAAAAATAAAATTTAAGAAAACCGGACAAGTGCGAGTCAGAGGGACTACAAACTAGTAGATAAAAGGGGATGTTATATATTTTCCTTCATAAACCGAAAAATATACATTGTATAAATATTTAAAAATCTGTTTTAGCTTGTGCTAATGAAGCTCTTTCATATGATACCCCACATGATACGATTAAAGCACTTTAAAATTTGCACCTTTTCTTAAAATCCTATTTTTTGTTATAAAATTATAAATGTACCTACAAGGCAGCTTAGAGTTCCCGGCAGCTTAGTGGTGAGAACGTCTGACTTGCGATCCGCAGGTCCTGAGTTCAAATCCCACGGCACGCACCTCTGTCTTTTCGAAGTTATGTGCGTATTGTTGATTGCCGCCAACTTCAAACGGTGAAGGAAAACATCGTGAGGAAACCTACATGTCTGAGAGTTCTCAAAGATCTTGAAGATGTGTGAAGTCTGCCAACCCGCACTTGGCCAGCGTGGCAGACTATGGCCTAACCCTTCTCACAATGAGAAGATAGCCCGTTCCCAGCAGTGGGACAGTTTGTACAAACAGGGCGGATAAAAAAAAAAAACTTTTTTTTTATGAAAACTGAGAAGTTTATTTTTTTTTCCTTTGCAGCAAGATACTATGGAGTTGCGTATATGGTTTTAATTTCAACTCAATATTTTCACGCGTTCCCGAGATATAGGTCTTGACAGACGGACGGACGGACAGACGGACAACAAAGTGATCCTATAAGGGTCCCTTTTTTTTCCTTTTGAGGTACGGAACCCTAAAACGAACCTTATTTAAGTTTTTTCCCAGTTTGTAAATTACTATACCAACTTGTTTAGAAGTCATGACAGTCACCTTAGGAAAGGCTAAATCAATCACAAATAGCATATACAATTATACATTCATCAGAAGGTTGTATTTGGAAAAGTGCAATAACCTTGCCTATAAATAGATTATATTTAGAACTAAACCTAGTGTTGTCATTGCTATCTAGTCTAAGCTACAGAGGTCACAACAATCATGTTTTAACAATGCCAACCAGGTATTCGAAGGTAATATAAGTAGTTGATATCAGCAAAAATCCTACATAATATATATAAGTTAGTATAGTAATTTCTGCGTGCTCAGGCAATGGCAATTAAATTCAAATTCGTTTATTGAAATCAAAACGGAGAAAATACCAAATAGGCAAATAATCCTGCCATGTCAATACAAATAAAACCGGCCAAGTGCGAGTCGGACTCAAACGGCAAAAAAAACACGTGTTTTGTATGGGAGCCCTTTTTTTTTAATTTAGCTATTTATTTTTAAAGTGAATAATATAACTTAATACTCTGTGAATATTTCAAGCGTCTACCTGTTGCCGTTATCAATATCGAGCAAAAACGAGCAAAAACAGGTTTGTTGTATGGGAGCCCCCTTAAATATTTATTTTATTCTATTTTTTTGCATTTGTTGTTATAGCGGCAACAGAAATACATCATCTGTGAACATTTAAACTCTCTATCACATTTCACTGGTTTGGTTAATAGACAAATTCAATATATTTATGTGTAAATAATCTTTATTTTAATTTACCTTTAATTCATTAAAAAGACCAGTGCAAGTTACTAGTATCGATTTTCTGTTTATACCTGCCTACCCAAGAGTTGTGACGGGAAAAAATAGTCAACCTAACGTTTGCATATTCTATGGGCTTCATACTTTCGATTGGTATGGAATTTGTCTATTAACCAAAACCAGTGAAATGTTCAAAAAATAATTAATTATTAATTAATCATTCTGAACTGAATTTTTTTAGACAACCCATTTGCAATATATTTATTGACATATTTAATTGAATAAAATACTTTTCATCCATTAACCAGCTCGGTGAAGGTCGTCTTATAGCGGGATTTTAGACTATTAGGATATATAAATAAAGTTCATATCATCTTGCTCAGTCAGGTAATAATTAAACAAAACGCTTAATCCTCGAAGTAACTCTATTTTCACCTTATACACATTGGATGAGGAGTAAGGTTTTACTTTTACTAAATCCTTAACGATTGTATTTTTTAAAGAAACCTCTCCTCACCCGCTCGTTTATTTTTTTGTCAAGAATGAGATTTGACAATGAATGTCAAAGACTCCGTCTTCGAAGATTAGAAAATGTGCAGATGTTTATACGATAATCCTTAACATTTGACACCTTTGCAAAGAAAAACGTGTCGGTGGAACTCTGCGATTTTATAATCTAACGCATTTTACTCAGGAATACAATGAAAATGTTCAGTTTTAGATATTATTCAAAAAGTAATAAAGCAATGTCTATAAAATAATTATGGGACCAACTTGGGAGTTTTCTCTATATGTCAATTTAAGAAACACAAAAATTGGTTCATGATTGACGGAGTAATCGGTGAACAAACATACAAAAAAAAACATAAGGATCGAATTGATAACCTCCTTCTTTTTGAAAGTCGGTTAACAAAGTAAAATATATCGTTGGGGTAAGTACTCAGAG
This sequence comes from Lycia hirtaria, assembly GCA_947563715.1. Classification (NCBI taxonomy): domain Eukaryota; kingdom Metazoa; phylum Arthropoda; class Insecta; order Lepidoptera; family Geometridae; genus Lycia; species Lycia hirtaria. The sequence goes on from OX387386.1 coordinate 11,221,381, forward strand.
TACCAAGTCAATAGGTAAACTTAAAGGTTACCGTCAAAATCCAATGAATCGTCAGGCTTTTTGCACCTGTCCCATTGATCCATAAAATTTTCACATAAGTCAAGGATGTACTTAAAATAATCCTCCAGTTACCACAAAAAATGTCAGAATCAGTAGTGGCGACGGGCACGATTCAGAGGCGACATAGAACGCGCTACAGTGCGACCGCGATCTACGTGGAACAAGGTCGTGTGGGCGACCACGTCTGTTTGCTGGAACCCCGGGCCCGTCCGGTAAGAACAGCACGCATAGCAAATCGTACAGACGTATAGAATCGACGGCCCCCTAAGCGCCTTACAGCAGATAGTTAGCTGGTTAGCAGTTAGTTAGATAGTTAGCATCTTAATTGAAAATCAGTGAGCTTAGGTATACAATTCCATACCCTATAACTGTAACTTAGAGCTGAGGTTAGGTATGTTCATTTCTGGTCGTCAATTTATTACCAATTGTTGTCTTGCGACCTACTGAATGATTTTAAATTTTCAAATATGATAGGATGTATCTATTCCAGGTTTTTTTTTATCGGCAAGTGCCTTTATTACCTACAGCAAAACAATATACAGACTCAACTAACTAAACTACTACACAAAATCTAAAATATCGTTTACTCCAGCCCGATAAAGGTCTAATAAAAGATAAAAGATAGAGGCCCGATAAAAAATAATCCAAATGCTCAAAACCAGGGATAGCCTCGATTATTTAAAGTCAATAGGTGTTTGATCATAGATCACATAGGTACCTAACGCTGAAGCCCGATGTGATCCTGCCGGAACATACCGATAGGAGTTTGGTAATTTTGTGGTGAAAGCCGCGCTTCCTGGCAGATATCTATACGATGGAAATTTGTTGTGCAAAGAGTTTCTAAATGTCTAAAAGTTCTGCCAAACCTTCACCATGTTTCTTGATAAGCTAGCTCTAAATGTAATGAAAACGCGAGAAGATTATCAATATACCGATTTCCGAAAATCCGTCTGTTGTTCATCGATATCGGTCGTTAGTTATAAATGATGAGCATAATAATCGGTTCAAGAACAAGTGGCAAAACTAAAATCCTAGACACTTGATGTTTCCAAATACAAGTTCAGCAGTGTACTTCTTGTGGTGTTAATGATAAAATTGATAAAAATAATGATAAATCAGCTCAGCTCAATCCATGGTTCTAAACTTATTTAAGTAAGAATAACTGGTCAAGAATGTATTGAGACCATTCTGGTTCACCGGTTGAGACACATTATTAGACAAGGATCCGAAAGTATGTAACGGAGGACCTTTTAGAGAGGCAATATAGATTCGTAGCTAGTAGTCTGTTCAGCCAGAGAACTAATACCATTAAAGGCGCTGCGGTCCTTATTTCATTATTTTGTTCTGTCGAGACCACAGGATACCATAGTAGTCTATACTTCCAGCATATCACAGTGGATTAGCAAGTTGAAGTGGCAGTGGGCAGGGCACATAGCACGTAAAACTGACGGCCGATGGAGCCGAAACGTTCTCGAATGGAGACCACGAACTGGCAAGCGCAGCGTAGGAAGACCAGCCACAAGGTGGACAGAAGATATCATACAAGTGGCAGGAAGATGCTGGATGCAGGCCGCTGCCAACCGGTCTTTCTGGAAATCCATGGGGAGGCCTATGTCCAGCAGTGGACTACTTGTGGCTGAGTATGATGATGATATACTTCCAGATGTTAGTTCCCGTGTTTTTCCACGATAGTTATCTATTTAAACAGACTCTAACGTGTTGAATCCGTGGCTTTGTTACAGTTTGAAGGCACTCCTTTCTTCCCGGACTGTGACCGATACTGGGAGATCATCAGCAAGTATAAGGTGACTCAGTTCTACACAGCGCCCACAGCTATTCGGTCCCTCATGAAGTATGGGGAAGGATTTACCCAACGGTTAGTCAATACCTTGGATATATTATTTTATGATTTGTGTCAATACTGTAAACTTACGAGAGTTAGACATGATTTAGGAGCCATATCGGGGTAAATTCGTAAATGGGTATTTCTCTAAGCTGGATAACTAACAAGATTTGATTAAGGACACCGGGATATTTGAAACTAAATAAAGCTAGCAAAAAGGTCAATGACTTTTATAGAATGTTTTAATTTGGTAAACTTTTAATAATGGTTATACAATAATTTTAGTTCTAGGTCTACATAATAGATTAAAAATAGGTATGATACCGCAGATAAAAAAATGTCTATCACATATTTTCTCTACATCTTTATCTCTACACATATTTTTAGGGTTCCGTGCCTCAAAAGAGAAAACGGAACCCTTATAGGATCACTTTGTTGTCCGTCTGTCCGGGTGTCAAGACCTTTATCTCGGGAACGCGTGAAGGTATCGAGTTGAAATTAAAAGCATATACGCAGATCCATAGTATCTTGCTGCAGAAAGAAAAATAAAATTTCTCAGTTTTCGTAAAAAAAGTTACAGCCGAATATGTCGTAAAAAATGCACATTTCGTAACTCACAAGGGAATCAAAACCTATGGGGTACTTCCCGTTGACCTAGAACTATGAAATTTGTCAAAAAACATTGTGTTAAAGTACACATATAGGAAAAAAACCTAAAACTGGACATTTTTAATTTAATCACAAAAATTTGGGTGTTTATGCAAGGAAAGAAATTTTAATTTTAAAACTTTAAATGGCTTTAACCGTATTTTTCTCTTCTTTTCGTCTTTTTCTTCCTATATGTGTACTCTAACACAATGCTTCTTGCCAAATTTCAGAGTTCTAGGTCAACGGGAAGTACCCCATAGGTTTTGTTTCCTCTGTGAGTGTCGAAATCTGCGTTTTTTACGACATATTCGGCTGTAACTTTTTTTTACGAAAACTGAGTAATTTTTTTTTTCTTTCTGCAGCAAGATACTATGGATCTGCGTATACGGTTTTAATTTCAACTCGATACCTTCACGCGTTCCCGAGATAAAGGTCTTGACACCCGGACGGACGGACAGACGGACAGACAGACGGACAACAAAGTGATCCTATAAGGGTTCCGTTTTTTTCTTTTGAGGTACGGAACCCTAAAAACTAATATTTATTCTATTATTTATCCTTTACATATAAGACAGCATTATACATTTCTTAATAAAACAAGTATCTATAAAAAAGTTAAAAGAAGTAGTAATAGTAGTAGTAGTAGAAAGTTGGTAGTAAGAAAAACAAAATACCCGACTAAAGTACCCGGTATAAGTTACACTGAAAAATAACTTTTATAAGCAGTTAAATACGAGCTATTTTTGCAGTCTCACTTCCGTTTACGTATGGTTTATAAGTCGTATGTCTACTTTTTCGCAAGAAAGTTCATACTTTATTTATATTTATATGTTACAAAATTATATTTACAAACAATTATATTATAATTTTTTTTTTTTTTTAAGTATATTTAAATTAGCATTATTGGATAAATTATTGTAAATCACTTGTTACGAAAAAGTTGTTGGAGGTTACGAAAAAGTGAAATTAAGATTTTTTCGAGAGCAAAATTATTATTATTGATACAAAAAATGTAACTTAAGACACTCGAGAAGTAAAGACGAATCTATATAATAACGACCCCTCGCACTTAAAAATTGGTCAAGCCATTTAGGCTGTAGGAGATACCTAATAATACATACCCACATACAAACATCTAAAAAACAGCCCTCCTGCATCTGTAGTCGGGTAAAACTTAAAACGGAACTTTAGTACATGCGTATTGATATACAGAATTCCCAGCTTCGTTTGTGAATGGGATAATACGTCTATATTGTCGAAGAGCTGAGATTTGTTTGTATGGCAATACAATAATGTCATCATAACTAAGGGGACCCAGCGATATTAAATGCGTATATGGATTATAGTTCGGATACTTATTCATAAATTTTTCAAATAAAATATCTGAAATCTTGTCTGTGTCCATTAAAAACCAATCACGTAGTAAGCATTTAATGAAAACTATAGCACTGTTTCTTAGCTCTTGTACGTCAGCAGCAGTAAAATGTATTATAAGCCCATACATAGAGTTGCTGGGTTTATTTTCAGTCAAATGATACTTCATTTCACCAAAATCACAAACCATATCCGATTTGACATTATAAAGCTGAAGATGTCCACCTTCGCCAGTAGAATCGGAACATTCCACCGAGTCAGTTGTGGTTCTACCTTTATTGTAAGTACATGAGTACGTTCCACCTGTAGAAGCTTCGCCTCCCACTTCGAACACCTTGAAAAACGTTAATTTCGAAGAAATCTTTACACCCCAATTGTAGCCTTCACTTGCTGTGTAAGTATCCATTGTAGAGACGGTATGGGATAGTTTACAGGCAACGTTAACACATACAACGGAGGATAGCAATTGGGGATCATAAGTATAGAACGTGCAATTGTATGGTATGTGTAATTTGAATTCCGTTGGATATACACTCTCCTTTACTTCCGTACTAGCTCGTATCGGCACGCCAGTGAATTGATGATTTTTATAGGTATCTATTAGAGCTTCATGTTGTTTGGCTGCAATATCTTCTGTATTAGGCACTGTTTTTGCATTTCTTCTTGTATAAGCGACAATAGACACATTTGTTCGAAGACTTTTATTTTGCGCACATCTTTCGGGTGCGAGCCACGCTATAGTACCCGCAATCAAACAATAAATTGCCAATAATTTGACTAGCATTTTATTTGCTCCACGCACTATTGAACAATAAATTGTTTGTCTGGCTGGGATTCGTTATCGCCCCCCCCCCCCCCCCCCCACTCTGTGACCTCATCCGGTGGGGTTCATACGAACGATCAATAGTATACCTATATGTTCAGTGGTAAAGCCATAAAATACGTGTATATATACAAAATGCAAACGGTATGTTTGCGCGTGGCTTTTGATTATCTATATCTATATGCTACGATAATATTCATATAGTTTCTTAGATATTATTTTTTACAATAAAATATATAAAAAATAACATAAGTATATACTTTTCAACCAACTTCAAAAAAGGAGGAGGTTCTCAATTCGACTGTATTTTTTTGTTTGTTACCTCAGGCCTTTCGACAGGGTGAACCGATTTAGATGATATTTTTATTTTATTTGAAAGCTGGTGCTTGTGGTCCCATTTCAATTTAGTCCAGTTCTGACAATGGCATCCATGAGAAGTCGGGTGCTTCAGTTTTTTAAACTATAAGTATTTAAACTATCACGGTCATTCATTAAAGCACTATTATTATTAACGGGATATTTACTTCAGTCGCCCGTGAACATGGTGCATGTAACTGTGCCGAAATATCGTTAAAACTAAAAATATCGTTAAAACGAAAGCACTATTATTATTAAATCCCGTTAATGATAATAGTGCTTTAATAAGTATATACTTAGTGTAAAACACTTAAAAATTAGGTAGGGGCTAACTAGTTAGGAACCTCCTATTCTAACAGTGCTTGCCGTGTCTAGGACGACTGCCTTCTATATCCGACTCTTAAGTCAACAATTAAGTGAGAACCGCTTGAGATGTTGATCGAGCCGTTCGCTATTAGAATGCTCACTGATTCTACAAAATACTACCGATTGGAACAAAAAATCGTCAAATCAACATCCCTGTTATATCGAAACCTAATATTATTATTATTATACTATCCTGTTGCTTAGGTATTATTACTTAATTGTTATATTATAATTATTTCAGGCACGATCTAGGATCGCTTCGTGTGTTGGGCAGCGTCGGCGAGCCAATAAACCCTGAGGCATGGCACTGGTATTACAAGAATGTCGGTAGCAGTCGCGCCTCCATCGTGGACACCTTCTGGCAGACTGAGACCGGCGGTCATGTGCTGACCAGCCTGCCTGGCGCCACGCCTATGAAGCCTGGGGCCGCGGTGAGTACTACATACTACCTCACCCTTACTTACCGCTGTTAGATCGCTGCTAAAAAATATTCTCTAAAGATTATCGGGTATTTCTTGATTTCAATTGGGGCACAGAACGCATCTATTTATTGTGTTCATGATTAATTAATCATATAGCACCCACAGCAGACTTGTTATCGTAATTATTTTACTATATCAACTCAAAGTTTCTTTACACGTATACTACCACCTAAAAATATACACCTACTTTTAACTTACTTCAAAAAGGAAGAAGTTCTCATTTCGACTGTATAAATAAATAAATATTTGTGGACATTTCACACAATACCATCTAGCCCAAACTAAGCAAAGCTTGTACTATGGAACTAGATGGCTGATAGAATACGTATATACTTTTTTTTGTAAATATATAGGTACATAAGATACATAGAAACACCCAGACACAGAACAAACATCCATGCTTATCACATAAATGTTTGCCCTGGGTGGGGATGTATGGATGTTTTTTTAATAAAAAAAAATAAGTTTGCCGCATTAATCCGTCACTTATGAACTGATTTTTTGTTTTTTTTTTGTTTGTAAGGATATAAATGCCTTCAGATTTGTCTTATACAAATTTCATCAAAATCGGTCCAGTGGTTTGGTTTTTAAAACAAAATTGCGCATTTTGTTGTCGGTATTTCAGTTTTTTAAACTATAATTCACAGTATTCGTGGCCCTGTTAATTATTATCAAAACTAAACACCGTGTTAAGAAAAATAATGTAGCATTTTAAAACCACGTCATTTAAAACAAAATTGAAGTGCTTGAATTGTACGATTGATTGTACGTGCTTATATTCATACTTAATTACGTATGAACTGCGGTTCTTGTTCATGTTTGGGAAGCGAGAAAAAACGTTCACAAAAAGTAGGTCTCTCATTCATCATACGAGTACCAATCGGTCGAATCAATTATTTATTAATCGGGGTAATAATTCCATTAGCCTGACTTCCACGTAACAGTGTTAATTACAACCATCGTTGCTGTCTTGAATATGTATGTAAGTAATATAAATGTACCTATACTACGACAAAACAATATACATTAACATATTATACAACTACTTAAACTACAAGAAAGCAATCAGGCTACCCCAGACTAAAAGAAATAATGAAAATCCAAATGCTCACACAAAGACAAATAGGGCCACGAATTCTGTGTGCTCACTCACACATTCAACCGGTTAGCAGCGTACCTATGCTAAATGTGCTCAAAACACGCGCTTAAGCGTCGCGCCAGTGCTCAAATAAATTTAAAAAGATATTGACCGACCTCAAGGTTCAGTGGTAACACGTCTGCTTTATAAGCTGTACATGTAGCTGATCTCCACCCCGGGCAAACATTTTCTACTGAGCATGGATGTTTGTACTATGTCAGGGTGTTTATATGTATATATTTCCAAAAGAAAAGGCATGTATGTATTCTATCAGCCATTTGGTTAGCATAGCTTTACTTAATTTGGGGCAAGATCGTATTTTGTGAAAAATGTCCTTCAATATTTATTTAACGGAGTTCTATTTCTATAAGAATCAGGCATTTATTTCTATGTTCAAAAAATTTAATAAGAAGAAAACAATAATAAAGCCTTTACTGCCGAATATTTTATATTATTTCTATAGTCCTGACTGATTTATTATAACTGACATATCCACGGTCTAAACTGCTTGCTAATATGAAATATATAATCATTAATTAAGGTTATACATAAATTGTAAAATAGGTACATATTTTGCATTCTGCAACGCCACGCGCCGATCCGCTCTGATTCGCTACCGTCTTCGGCAACCGTATTGTTTCAATGTATACGCTTTTATATAATTCAAAATAAAAGTATACGTGTATGAAATAAGTAGTAAAATACATTATGAGAGTCTCGTACCTATAGGCCAAGCTAGCCGAGGGCAAACCAGCATACTTATACCTAGACTTGTACCTTGATTTGCGAAGTCACCGTCATATAGAATGTTCATTCAACGAGCATTCTCCCGATTATAGTACCGGTGGATGGTCCTATAACAAAGAGTCTTGATCTAACTCATTATAACATATAAATATAAAACATTATATAAAACATATATTAACATATAAAACACTCTCGTTAGATGGTTGGACTGATGAAAGAAAATGTAATAATTTTGTTGAGCGCTAGGAAATGTTATGAAAAAAGAAGGTTATCAATTCGACCTGTATGTATGTAATATTGTCAGAACTGCACAGATTTTGTATATTAAGTTAGTCTATACCAGCTTCTAAACATGTGTGCCAAATTTCATAAATGTACGTATGTTTGTATGTCTGTGTATGTTTGTCCACGTATTAGGTAGACTGACTGACTGACTGACTGGCCTTGTGGCTCAGTTGGTAGTATGTCTACTTGCTAAGCTGTAGGTCGTGGGTTCGATCCCCGCCCAGGGCAAATATTTGTGTGATGAGCATGGATGTATGTCATGTGTCTGGGACGTCTGGGTAAACACCATAGAAACACCAAACATAGAAACCTATGTATCATAATTATGTATATATTTACAAAAAAAAAAGTATATTATGTATTCTATCAGCCATCTAGTTCCATAGTACAAGCTTTGCTTAGTTTGGGCTGGATGGTGTTGTGTGAAATGTCCTCAAATATGTATGATTGATTTAGAAACTAGAAGTCGTATTGCAATATTTTTTTTATTGTATAAAGTATTTCTCAACTTAGGAGTCACTTTAAGTTTTATCAAAACCGGTTAAGTACTCGTAGTTTTCAAGATATGGAGTTTTCAAAATTTTAAAATATGAGCGTTTCAACGACGCTATACAAACTACTGGGCGGATTTGTATGAAATTCGGTAGGTTTATCACTCATACTATGTAAAAGGATCTGGCATACTTTATAACGCAAAAATTAGGCGTTACAATAGTAGTGAAGTTAAACGAACATGTGAATACAATTTTTAGTTTCAAACAAAACGAGTAAATATTATTAAAAATGAATAAATAAAAGTAATTAAAAAAATATATTAAACCGACTGCAAAACAATATAATTAACTGAGAAGGCAGAAATAATACGAAAACAATCAAAACTAGGCGTCTACCTAAGTAGGTACGTAAACCAACTATTTTTGAAGTCTGTGTCAGTAAGGGCCTTATTAATGATAGTTTAGGGCCTGACACCGACCTCAAAAATATATTGGTTTACGTACCTATTTTTTTTATATTACCTTATATAATACAATTTATATAATATAGGTGCAATTAATACAATTTTTAGTTTCGAACAAAACGAGTAAAATTAATAAATAAAATGAGTAATTAAAAAAACTCATTGAATTCAGTTAAATAGTGTTTAACTTTAATAATTAAACTAAGAATAAAAGTAATTAAAAAGTATGTACGTACACCAACAATTTTTTGAATGAACTTGGGTAGACGCCCAGTTTTGATTTTTTCGTGTTATTTCTTCCTTTTCAGTTAATTAGATTGTTTTGAAGTCAGTTTCATTTTTTAAATTACTTTTATTCTTAAGTTTAGTTATATTAAAGTTAAACACTATTTAAATGTTAAACGCGGTTCAAATTCAACGCTAAGATATAAACCGAAGTCCATGTAACCGCATCGTAAGAGCCATAGATAAATAATTTTTCGCTACGCTAATAGTAGCTGAAATGATGATGATGTAGAAATGCTGCGGCAAGTTAACAAGTGTATTCAAATAATGATCTCATGTTTCTAGGGGTTCCCTTTCTTCGGCGTGGAGCCAATCCTGCTAGATGAAGGTGGTAACGTGATCGAAGGTCCTGGAGAGGGCTACCTGGTATTCAACAGACCATGGCCGGGGATGATGCGCACTCTCTACGGTGACCACGACCGCTTCGAGAAAGTTTACTTCTCCAAGTTCCCCGGATATTACTGCACTGGTGATGGTGCGTTATTTTACAATCATAATAAAGTACTTACTTTGAGTACCTACTTAGAGCACGCAACGTTAAAAACGTTACTCAACTTCGATCAACGTCTCAAATTCTGTCTTATTTCCGCATGTGTAATTACGTGTCAACGAAAAGTTGACACAATATGTTGAGCATAGATCAAATTTGAGTATTGTTTTTCGATAAGACCGTTAATGTTTAGTTGTTTATGATATATACTCAATATAAACAACTCATCTTTGGTCAGATAATAATAGGAAATTTTCATGTTTTATTTTCATTTGGTCATAAAACAGTTAACCACAAATAGATCCATTCCTCAAATCAAAATACCTTAAAAAATAAGAAAGTTACAAGCATTTTAAATTCATGTTAGACAGAGAACACACTATAAAAATAATGACGTCATGGTTCGTGTTTACTGTACAAATTCAATGCAAAGCTGTTGTTCCGCGAAAGAGGGACAGAGCATTCTTCCCCAACACTTTAAATATTTATATCTCGGAAGTTTATTGACCGATTGAAATGTTTTTTTAGTATTTGTATTACAGTTTAATATTTTATCATATTCATATGAAAAAAAACCTTCCGTATTCCTCATTGTATTTAAATTTGCAGGAGCCCGTCGTGACGAGGATGGCATGCTTTGGGTCACAGGCAGAGTAGACGATATGTTGAACGTGTCTGGCCACTTGATGTCCACTGCTGAGGTGGAAGGCGTACTCACAGAACATCCCCAAGTGAACGAGGCGGCCGTAGTCGCACGCCCGCACCCTATCAAAGGCGAATCTCTTTACTGCTTCGTAACACTGGGAGAGGGCGTTGAATTCAACAACAGTCTCGTTGACTCACTGAAGAAGCTTGTTCGTAGCAAAATAGGCGCATTTGCGGCCCCTGACGTGATTCAATACGCCCCAGGGCTACCAAAAACTCGCTCCGGCAAAATCATGCGTAGAATTTTGAGGAAAATCGCTCTGGGTGATCGCGATATCGGCGACACGTCCACTCTCGCTGACCCTGGAGTTGTAGAGGAGCTGTTCAGAAACCGACCGAAATAAACACTATGCGAGTGTTTTCACGAACCTTTTTAATTTCATGATGTCTACTGAAAAAGTGGATGCCAAATAATTTCAAGCTTACTGGTTCAAATTTTAGAGATGAAAAGAGAATTTCACGAAGGGGAAAATTATTCATTTATTTTATAGATGTGTTAAGGTGTCGTAATTCTTAGCTTCGTTCGCTTTGTTCGTCATCATTAAGTATTTATTATCACAGGTCTTTAATGGTGTGATATCACAAGTAGTTAATGGTGTGAATATGGTACGTATATATTTCAAAAATAGCCGTCCTTTACCTTCATTGATTATATTATTTACACCTATAAAAGTATGCAGTAACTCTATCGAAATTATAGAAATATAACCATAACTTTTCGATTTAAATAAATAAATAAATAAATATTGGAGGACATTTCGCACAACGCCATCTAGCCCAAACTAAGCAAAGCTTGTACTATGGAAACTAGATGGTTGATAGAATACATATATACTTTTTTTTTTCGTAAATACATACATAAGATACATAGAAACACCCAGACACAGAACAAACATCCAAGCTCATCACACAAATGTTTGCCCTGGGTGGGGATCGAACCCACGACCTATAGCTCAGGAAGCAGTCGTAGTACCACTGAGCCATCATTTGCGATTTAGTTAACGGTTCTACAAAAAATCTGAGTTGTGATCTTTACTAAGGTAAAGCAAAATAGAAATTAGCCAATAGCAGCGTTCACTGCTCTTACTAATCAGCTAATTCTAAGTCCTGCTGGTCGGTTATTTGGCGGCAAAGGCAACATGATTTGTGTGGTATCAATAAAATCCTAGTTTATCTGGATTTTATCTGGTACATTAGTCCTATGTCCTCGTATAGATACTTCCAACTGTCAGTTCCTGCCTTAACTTGCCAAATTTGCTGTTATACCGTTAGGCGTTTGAGTTACTACCGTCTTCCCTCAACATGACGGTATATATTATATCTTGAAAACTTCTAATTTTATAGTTTATAGGCTTTTTTAAGGAATCAAATTTTACCTACCTACTTTGTTATGTTATAACAGAGTTACCATTTTTTTGTATGGTTAGTATACCTACTTATTTACGTTACTTGTTATACGTTATACCATATTATTAGTGTTCATAATCAAACACAAATTAGCACAAATTATTTAACTTTTAGATATTGAACAACCATAAAGATTAAGTACTTTTAGTTACCAGGTACAAATACTAATAATAAGTATTTATCTTAGTTTAATTAAACAACATTAAATGATGTTTTAACTTTTAAACTTAAATAGAAGGAGGGTATTGTGTTTCACGACATGCATGGGCGTCGCCAAGGGGGGGCAAGGGGGGCAGCCGCCGCCCCCCCCCCCCCTAAAGATTTAAAAAATGTAGCCAACTGCAAAGCAACCAAAGTCCTAAAGCCGTGCCCCCCCCCCCCCCCCCCCTGGGCCATGGGCTGGCGACGCCCAGTACCATATTCTCTATTTATTGTCAAAAACGGAACCAAGTCTTAAGGATTTGCTTAATGCGCGCAGCTATCTCTCTCGCGCATCACAACCTTTTTAAACATATAATATCATTAAATAGAAATATTAGAAAGAGAGCTAAAATTATTTAGACAGGAGAAATCTTTAAAAATAAGGTTTTTCTTCGATATCTTTTAAATTAGCTGAGGATTAAGAAAATATACGTTTTTTTTCTAATTCCGTCGCCAGTATCAATGATATCTGATTAAAACTTTTTTTAAATGTTTCTCCTCTCTAAATAAACAAATTTAGCTTTAACTTTTCTAATATCCCTACTCAATGATTTTATATGTTTAAAAATGTTGTGATGCCTGAGAGAGATAGTTGCGCGCTTTAATCTCGACCTTAAGGATAGGTTAATTGTGCAGCATCAGATCTATAGTGAATAATTATTTTAAATTATTATTTGTTTAAAAATTCATGCAAGAATACCCAGCTATGCGTTGACTATTAGATATCCAATGAAGTAGAAAAGGGACTTTGGCGGATAAAATTGTTACAGTAAGACTACTGAAAATTTCACTCAATCTTTGAATAAAGAAGTATCGCGGCAAAAACTGAGAATTAACGTTTTCATTTAATGAAATAAGGACACCAGCGCCCTGACAAAGGCGAACAAAATAATGAAATTAGGACAATAGAGCCTTCAATGCCACATTCGTTTTCTAACTGAACAGATCACATTATACCACTGTTGGGTGTGTCGATAATTTCTATTAATGGTACCTACTTTTAAAATGAAAACGAAATCATCGGTGAACATACTTTTTATTTTGATATTATCTAACAAATGTGTTACGAGTAGATAATTCGCACTACAAGTTATAAATTAAGAGACCACGTACCGGCAAGCGCAGCGTAAGAAGACCAGCCACGAGATGGACAGACGACCTCATACAAGTGGCGGGAAGACGCTGGATGCAAGCCGCTTCCAATCGGTCTTTTTGGAAATCCATGGGGGAGGCCTATGTCCAGCAGTGGTCTTCTTATGGCTGAGATGATGATGATGATGACAAGTTTTAAATTATCATATCTCTTATATCCTTTATTATTATTATATCTTATATAATTTATTATTATCCTAAAGCTATAATAGCACATAAATATACGTTGTTATTAGGGTAGCCTGTACTAAGCCGAGTAGAGGAGGTCATTGTATATAAATAAACAACTATTCTGCAAAAAGAAAACTGTTTCATAGAACTATTTTTAGTTATAACCTACATATAAAAGAAAATAAAATACCCGACTACATAAGAACTATTTTCGAAGAGTAGCTTACGTTTGCATTAAGCTTGATATGATGTTGAGTGTACGTTTTCACGAACAAGTATGGGAAACCAATTAATGGTGTCTTACTATTAATTAAGCTATAATTTAGTTAACTTAACACTGTGTTTCCGAATAAAATAAAATAAAACTCACAGTAAAAACACAGACACTCGGAAAGTAAAGTAGAATGTAATATTGGACATACCCACATGAATACATAAAACACACACATCATTACACCAGATAAACATAGACTTCCTTTATGCGCAGTCAGGTAAAAAATGTATAAATTTTGTATATTGTTTTTTTTTTACGTAAGATAGATAGATCTACGATTAACCACTAACTCGCCTGATGATAAGCGACGGTTTAAAAAAATATGTTTCTTATAATTTTTGGGGACCTATTGACAAAATGTATTAGCTAAACTGCCTTTTTTACCCGACTCCGTCAGAAAGAGGGTTATGTTTTTCGAGTGTATGTATTTATGTATGTGGGTATGAATGTATATTTCTTCTATACGGATTAACCGATTTTGATTTGCGAGGTGTCATTAGATTCGTCTTCGCTTCCAGAGTGTCAGGCTATATTTTTTTATGATTATAATAAATCGCTCTTGCTGTTGTTTGTGTTGAAATGTTTTTTCGTAACCTCCAATGGACTTTTTCCTAATAAACAACTGATTTTACTAGACTTATTCTAAATAATGCGCATTTATTATCTTTTACAGCGATTTGACGCATACTTTCTCACAAAAAACGTACACTCAACAGCGTATCAAGCGTAACGAAATCGTAAGTTAGACTGCGAAAACTGCTTATCTGCAGTCGGGTATTTTGTTTTTCTTTTAATATACATACTTGTTAATTAAATGAGTACAATGACTGCTTAGTACATGGTGTTCCAAAAACCCAGTGTTGTGTTGAATTAATATGGTTAAGATCATTCCATTTAGATGTAGGTATTATTTATTACCACGAACCGGCAAGCGCAGTGTAGGAAGACCAGCCACAAGGTGGACAGAAGATATCATACAAGTGGCAGGAAGACGCTGGATGCAGGCCGCTTCCAACCGGTCTTTCTGGAAATCCATGGCCTATCTCCAGCAGTGGACTTCTTGTGGCTGAGATGATGATTATGATTATTTATAAGGGTCAGTGTGCACTGCAACGATTTTAGCAAGAACTGTGATTGAATATTTATTATATTATTATTCTAAGGGAACGGACGGCAGCCCGGAATGTTTCGAACTGCCTGTCTAGTGTTTAATTTTTTGATTTAATTTTATAGTAAGTAATTGTTTTGTTTATACGTTTGTTTGTTTTATTTTACCTAGTTGATTACACAAGTTAAAATGGTTCATGGCTTAATTAACCATGGACCATTTTAAGTTGTGGACTGACGGCGTAGAAACTTTTGTGCTTACCATTTATGTCTCTTTTCATTTCAATATTTGTAAAATGATTGGCAATCATTTTCGAGCTGTCAAACGTTTAAATTTGAGTTTTGTATACATATATGTACAAACAAGTCTTAATTTCTCCTCGTGGTTGTGAACCACTTTCATCTTCTCTTGTTATTTTTTTTTACCCGACTGCGTAAGAAGGAGGATTATGTTTTTCGAGTGTATTTTATTTATGTATGTGGGTATGTACTTCAGACTTCATTCATAATTTAGTATGAATTAAATACGAGGGACTGGTGAACCACATAGAAATGATAGAGATATGCCGAGTGTGTGCTCAAAATAGAAAAAAATAAAATAGATTATAGTTTATTGGAAGTCTTATTAAACGGATAAAAATATTTTTTCATCGCAATAAAGTAATATTTTTTACCGACTTCCAAAAAGAAGGCGGTCCTCAATTCTACTGTACCTATGTTTTTCTTGTATTTTTGTACAGCGATTACTCCGCCAATTACGAATTGTTTTTGATGATTCTTTTTTGTTTCGTAATTAATACCTCCGAGGTGGTCCCTCAGGGTGGTCCCATATAAATTTTGTCAAAATCGGTTCAGAACTTTGGTTTTTATAACAAAAATATCTGAAAAAATGTCGAAGTAAACAAACTGCATATTTGTAAGTCGATTTTTTCAGTTTAAATAATTATGAAGTTTGTGGTTACGTTACAACAGAATCGACAATAAAGAGGCAGTTATTTTGTAGTTCATTTGTGAATGCAAAGCGCGATCTCCACTTCAGTAGATAAGATTATGTTTTGGTTACGCACTATGTTGGATATGCAGTGATTTATTATTTCGGTTGTCACGCATGTGTGACGATTCAGAACGTATGTGACTCTTTTACGTGACCTTACTATTTACTTTACTTTTTTTCTACTATTGATAACCGCAATTATTTGGTCACCGTATTTATTCTCATCTGTGCACTTACAAGTGTTGTCTGGGCATCCACATGCGTGTCAACTGCATGTTTTAGTATGATAAATAGGTATATTGTAATGTATTTGTTGTAAGTGTAATTGTATGTATATTTTCTTTCTTTAATAAGATATTCTACAATAACATTGCCATTCAACACCAACCAATCTCTTCTCCCAATACTATTAGTTATAGGTAAATACGTATATTCGTACGTATTTGTTGTAAGTTGTAATACATATTATATTTTAGGTGTCTAAGAATCATCTAATGAAATTAGAAGCCTACTTTCCGTCACAGCTTATCTCATTCGCACCTTATTTCTTATTTGAAGAGGTATGTAAGTACATTTTCAGAATTCCAAATGTTTTTATGTTATTTTTGCGAAAGAAATAGAATAAAACTCGAAAAATTATAATATAACTATAACGTAATTTTTTAATTAAATTGTGAACATGACAGTAAAACTGTGAACTTACACATCTATAAAAAATATGATAATTGTGCGAGTGCGATAGTTTTGCAGGGAAGCGAGTTTTTAATTATTTTTTAAATGTTACGACTAGAGTGCATTTCCGGATCGAATCGCTTTGTACCCGACCCTCACACTGAGCTTACTTGATTAGGAAAATCCAAGCTCGTCTATGAGCTTTTAGGCCGTTGTCAAAGTGATCAAAGGGAGTTAATATTATCACGAAGTCTAAAATATAAGTGGAGACCACACTGCATACTTTTGCCAGCCGTCTCGCTCACGTGCTCTTATTTTAATTTACTTTTTTTTTTTAAACTGGTAAATGTGCGCTAGCGACAGATGCGTAGGTAAATATAACTTTATCACATGTTTTTGCAGCTTTTATTTTTAACTTCAAAAATATCTACTTTAAATATTTATTTTTATTTTTTGGACTTTTTTTTTACTTCAGAGCAACGAGCTTCAATGAGGTTATGTACCTCATTGAAGTCTGTGTGACGGGCCTCCACTCATATATTAACTATGTATGTTTTAAACACGTGTGCGTAGTCTGATTATTCTCACATGTCCAATAATGTAAGCCGCAATGGCGCACAGACGGCCAATGAGAACTCGATAAAATAACCTATAAAAATGAATTACAGCTATTTCTTTTTGCGTATTTCTGTACAGCTTTGGCCATGTAAGAAAAACAGACAGGCCTTATAAATTCTTAATAATAATATACCTACTTAGATGTTGTTTATGTACTCGGA
This sequence comes from Lycia hirtaria, assembly GCA_947563715.1. Lineage (NCBI taxonomy): Eukaryota > Metazoa > Arthropoda > Insecta > Lepidoptera > Geometridae > Lycia > Lycia hirtaria. The sequence goes on from OX387386.1 coordinate 11,238,699, forward strand.
TGCACTTATTTGTAATGCACAAAGTAAAACTATATTAAAACTTAATATGTATGTTTATTATCTATTCGTAAATGTTTATAGAGTTTTACCGTTTATTTTTATAATTATTTAAATTATGTAGTGATGTCGTATTTTGTAGTCTCTAATATACGGGGTTATTCTTGAACTCTGCACTAAATTAAGGAGATTAACCTATTCTTAAAAAATATATCTGTTTAATTTATAAAAAACTTTCTATGTTGACATAAACTACAAAAATTCGGTCATGGTAGATATACAAAGTAATAGCTATTTATAAGTGTCCTTCTTTTTATTTACGATACCGCCAACCTAAGAGAATAACTGCCGCTAACCAACCAAACCAAACCAACCAAAGGTTTTATTTTTTTATTATAATATACGACATTTCTACAATATCACATTTGCCTCAAGGTAAATTAAAAACAATTCAATTTATTTTAATATAATTAAAATTAACTGTAAGGTTCGTTAGGTGCCGATATAATGTAATATTATCCAAAATATTATCCTAGATAACCCGATCTCTGTGTGTTTTATTGGAATAAATATACAAATAAACTATTATAGTACGATGGTTCTATAATTTAAGAAGTACCTCAAGCCAGTTTTACTTGTCTAATAGGTAATATAAACAATAATGGCAGAATGGTGATTACAGTACTAGTTATACGAAAAATAATTGGTAATTACGCTCCACATTTCTTTACAACTTTGAATAAGCAACAAAAAATGTAATTTATTTGCTACGCTTAGTTCATCTAAATAAAAAAAAAAGTGAAAGAAGTGTCGTTAAAAACACTTTTACTATTGATGGGATATTTTAAATGTTGCAAAGAAGCAATTCATTGTAAATACTCCAGTGAAATGTAATAAATTATTTATATAACAAAAGTACTGAAAGTCACGATAGCGCGAGGCGTTTGAGTGTGTAGAAGTCGTGTGTCTGATGTGTGAATAGCATTTACTACACTAACGTAATGTGCATTGCTAATTGTCACACAAATACTACGGCTAAAGGCGTTATTTGCATCAACAATCAACATCAACAAAAAAAACAATATTTTTCATACTTGAGAAAACCGTTTTCCAGATCCCCCGTATTTTGAATCCATTCGGGTTCGGAATCGATTCGGAATCTATATCTCCGCTCCGTCTCTGTCATTCTGTATGGAAATGACAGAGACGGAGATATATATTCCGAATCGATACCGAACCCGAATAGGTTCAGAATACGGGGGATTCCGATTTTAATAAACTTTGAAATCCTTGGTTTCAACCAAAAAAATAGACATTAAAACCGGATAGTGTTTAAAGAAAAAAAATTGTTTTGTCCTTTTATGTGGACAAATGCGCATTATGGGTTTTTTTTTAAAGTCGTAAAACTTTTTTTATTTTATTTGGATGAACTGAGTGTTGAATGTTGACTTTTTTGCTTGGGAATTAATACTACCTTTGGGTTTAAAATGTAGGTACCTACTACTAAGTAGGTAAGTACAGCATGCTTGGCATATTTATTGAAAGTACTCGTAGTGATATTTACTATGTATAATGTAAAATGTACTGTGTGGAAACAAACATATCAAAATAAATGTTAATTCGGCATTAGTGTTATTTTTTTTCTTTCGTAAAATAGCTAGTAATAGAGTATATCTGCCCATAAAATGAAATAAAACCGCCAAAGTCTGAATTAGAACACGCACACCAAGGAAAGCGGATACGACAAGGTAAACATGATCGTCAAGGGGACTATCTGTAAATAAACTTATGGTAATTGGGGTAGTAAATAAGCTTATGGTATAGGGTAAGTAAGGGTCGATGCGCGGTGTAAGTTTCGCAAATATAAAAAAATGCGTTTTTAAATAACCTCCAACGAAATTTTTCGTAATAAATAAGTGATTTTATTAGGATTATTCTAAAGAATAGGTATGCATTTATAATCTATTACAGCGATTTATGCATACTTTCTCATAAAAAACGTACACTCAACAGCGTATCAAGCGTAATGAAATCGTAAGGTAAGACTGCAAAAACTTATATTTAGGGTATTTTGTTTTTGTTTTAATTAAAATATATACATGTTATATAGATTTTAATCGATTTAAAAAAAAAAAGGTGGTTATCAATTCGACCTGTATATATGTAATATTGTCAGAACTGCACAGTTTTTGTATATATGTTAGTCTATAGCAGCTCTAAACATGTGTGCCTAATTTCATAAGTGTATGTAGGTATGTTTGTATGTTTGTCCACGTATTACGCAGAAACTAGAATTCGTATTGCAAAAAATCTTTTTAAGTATCTCTCAACTTAGGAGTAACTTTTACCAAAATCGGTTCACCACAAAAAAACAGGGTCTTTATGCAAGGAAGGAGGGTCCAAATTTTAAAGTGCTATAACCATAACAGGTAACAGGTATATCATATGAAAAAGATTTATTAGCACAAGCTAAAACAGGTTTTTCAATATTTTTACGATGAATATTTTTCGGTTTATGAAGGAAAATAGAAAAAAATATTTTATTTCTCCCCTTTTATCTATTAGCTTATATGAAACCCTTGGTGGGCGAGTCTGACTCGCACTTGTCCAGTTTTTTAAAGAACAAACAACCGGGATCTACAATTTAACGTGTCAATATACGACCCACGGTAGCGCTCAGAAAGAAATGCCAAGTTTACTATTGATTAGTGAGCATGGAATACGAAAATAATTATTGACCCAAAATAATAATAATTAACGTTCAAAATTATTAATAATAATAGTGGACGTGGATGAATGGCAACTCTAGCGTATGCCAACTTTGAACGATAATGAGATCATGATTGAAACGTTTGATCGGCTTATAGTATTTGTTTTTGTATTTCGGAGTTAACCCAGTGTTAAATATTGTGTAAGCTAATTATGAGACTCCCACTCAATTAGGTAGGTATGTAAGACTAAAAAGACGCAAATATAATTATAAAGTTTAATTACATTTTATACATTTTTTAAATAACTTTAAATGTTACAAAAACGCGAGAGATTTTATTTTTTTAGTTTCTATATATTGAACACATATGAGACCTCGCAAAATTGCAGAATTTTGTAGAATCTATTACCTTGATTGATTTCTTTTACTGGGAGCAATTACTTTAAAAAGTGAACCAAAAGTGACGACAGGTCTCATGATGTGTGGGCAATATAAATCAATTTCCAACTTTTACTGTTTCTGAATCCCCATGAGTGACTACTTTGTTTTCTGCTTCTTGGCTGGTGCTTCGACGACAGGTATGCGATAAATGGAGTAGAACACTGCTGCTGCGACGACCAATATCGACGATAACACAGTGATGTACTCGGCGCGGTTCCTGAAAAAAAGATATTAAGATAAAGATAATTGTACACGTCGACTTGAGAACCTCCTCCGTTTTTTCGTTGGTTAAAAATATTTTTTAAAACTAGCTGCGCCCCGTTTTGCCATCTGCATAGTGATGATGTTGATGAAAAGATATAGCCTAAGCCTATGTCCTTCTCCAGGTCCTAAAGAATTAGGTGGCAAACACACTGAGAGGCAAACGACAGACAGAGTTGCTTTCGATTTATAAAATAAGTTAGGATTAGTATAAGCCCGATTTCAAAACAACATACATAATATAATGTCACTACAAAGAAAAAAATACTTAAAATACTATGTTACGCAGTTCGACCTAAAAGGCAACCGAAGCCAGCAACGCTTAGACGGGTTCATGTCTACCTACAAAGAACAAAAAGAAACAAAAAGAAGTAGAAGTAGGTACAAGAAGAGGGGCTTATACTCAGTAGTGTGCAATAACAATATGAATATGAATGATTAATTTTTATGAAAAGGTTCGTAAGATTGTACTGGGGAGATGAAGTTTTGTGGGTTGAAGTGGTGAGTCTATATTCTTACTATTACTATTACTATTTACTATTATTTATATTATTATGACGTTCAAAAGTGTACCAAAATGTATGTACCTAATTGAAATAAATGAATTGAATTGAAAAAAATTGAGTCTTAATATTAGTAGTAGACTTACTCGAAGGGTGTTCCGCAGATGGTGTACCACGTGGCGCCAGGAGCCGGTGGACTCTTGGCGCAATGAAAGTCGAAATATTTTTCATCGTATTGTTGCAGACACAGGAACTTGCGCTTGTACAGAGTCTGAAACAAATTACTTCATTATTACATTGTAATTAAAGTAGTCCTTGAGAAAGATAGCTGTGACATACGGACATACAGACGGACATGGTGAAATTATAAGGGTTCCTCGTAGTTACTGCGGAACCCTAAAAGATATTTTCCGAATTGTTTTATAACTGACGAAGTTATGAGGAAAGAACCAAAAAAAAATACAACCAGATTGAGAACCTCCCCTTTTTAGAAAGCCGGTTTATATGTAAGTATTGTACGTTTGTTGTAACAAAAGTACACAAATATTTATTAGCTATCTGATTACCATACTACAAGCTTTATGTGGTGCTAGATGAAACTGTGTGGAACTGTCCAGAGATATTTATTTATTTGTTAGGTGTTCTTGGTCAAGCTCCGCTCTATTCACAACTCATTCGGACACGATTCCGACCGGAAATTATCCATCACGATCTTCTTCTTCTTTTTTGTATTGGACCCGCATTAAAGCATTTGCCAGTGTCAAGTATTAGGATTTTTTCAAGTTTCTTGAATAAAACAAGTTGTAAATGTTGTAGTCACAATCTAAGTCACGTATACAGTCAATTTATAAGTATAATCGATATATCGAGTCCTGCTTCAGTAAAGTGGTGGCGACTTTACTAGAATGACGCGAAATACTATGGAGTTTTGCAGACAACGTAAAATCACATGTTTTACTGCTTTATTTCACTTGCCCACACTCACGCACTTTATCAAACACTTAATGAATAAGACACCATTTTTATAGCATTAATGTTTTTGAACATTAATGCTATAAAAATAACACAAGTTTAGGAAAATAAAACAAAGCAACAACACGTTACTAAGACGTTCCCGCCACAACCCATCCATCACGATCATTATGTGTGGAAATATCTAATTTCCGATCATATCGTACATACATATCATACATTCCGATCCGGAATGTCTACCGAATAAGTTGTGAATACAAAAATATTTATTTCCAAAAAATGTTTTTACTTAGAATATAACCTTATACAATATAGGAAAATCTTATATTGCCGAATACAGAGAATATGGCTACGGAAACAATTCTGATCGGAAACTATATCTCTATCTTAAAGAACGAAAGAAATAAAAATGAAAGTAAGTATATACTTTCCGTCGGAATTTCTACCGAATGAGTTGTGAATAGGTACTAATCTAAAATAATAAGCTGTTGCTAAGTTACCTGTCCAAAGGGAGTAACGAGGGTTGCCATCTCGTTGCAAGGGCCGATTGGCTCGTGTAGCCCGACCGACACCTCCCGGTCAGGGTGGAAGAATACCACCAGGACCCAGTACAGTGCGTAGTGTACTACTAACTGCACGAGCATTACGTAGTCGATGCATGTCAGCCTGGGAAATGGAAAAGAACAGTTCGTTCAGCTAGAACTAATGGGGCAGTGAGGGCTCTGCTCTCCTTATTTCATTATTTTATCCAGTCGAGACCAAGTATATCATAGGAATGCATACTTCAATACGTTAGTTCCTCTTTTTCTCAGGACATAACTATAAGTAAACAGACTTTATCTTAATTATTACGCTAATACGAAAGTACAATCTGAGCACTTACAAGTACTGTTAACACTAACAATATGTATAAGAATTAATTTTAAATGTAAAGTTTGAATAAGTTTTACTTCTTGAATTCCCATAAAAGATCTGCGATTCAGGGCATCGGGCCCTGAGGTCTGCTATGGGACAAGAATTTTTGAGGATTAGGTCATTTGGCGATCCAGAAGAAACCTATCCTTAAAAAAATCATCATTTTTAGGGTTCCGTACCCAAAGGGTAAAACGGGACCCTATTACTAAGACTCCTCTGTCTGTCTGTCCGCTTGTCAACAGGCTGTATCTCACGAACCATGATAGTTAGATAGTTGAAATTTTCACAAATGATGTATTTCTGATGCCGCTATAACAATATAAATACTAAAAAACAGAATAAAATAAATATTTATGGGGGCTCCCATACAACCAACGTGATTTTTTTGCTCGTTTTTGCTCGATATTGATAACGGCAACAGATAGACGCTTGAAATATTCACAGAATATTGAATTATATTATTCACTTTAAAAATAAATTATTTTATTAAAATAAAATTAATATTTATGGGGGCCTCCCATACAACAAAAGTGTTTTTTTTGCCATTTTTATAGATAATTGTACGGAACCCTTAGTGCTCGAGTCCGACTCGCACTTGTCCAGTTTTTATTTATTCTTCTTGTGCCCGCGGTTTTACTTGCATAACTGAAATGCAAAGAGGCTTTGAGCCATGAGGTCTTATGGCTAAATAGATATGTATAAATATAATTAAATTGTATCACTCGGTTATACACCTATTAGTATGTTCGAAAGAGTAAACTTCAACATTATAAAAAATCCCAGACTATAAAATGTGATTATTTTGATAAGGATTTTGTTCGAGAACGATTGACATTGATTTCCAATGCTTGTAATATAAAATTAATGAAAACAAGTAATTCATTAATATCAGGTGAGTTGGCAGTCAAGCACAAGCCTATTACAAAAACAAGTGTAAGTTTAGATAACACAAAGCCCCCTTCAAAAAAAACAACTGAACCAATTTTGATGAAACGTAGCATAGAACACTCCCGATGCAATTCCCTTTTAAACAAATAAAAACTAGATCAAAATCAGACCATCCGTTTGAGAGCTACGATGGATGCCATGCCACAATTGCCACAGATACATATGTCAAGCTTATAACACCCCTCTTTCGGGTCGGGGATAAAAAATTTAAGATGCAACCCGCTTCCAATCAGTATTTTTGGAAATCTAGGCAGGAATAATTAATTGACCGTAACTAACCCGATGTTGGAGAGTTTTGGCAGGAACGTCTTAGTAACGTGTTGTTGTTTTGTTTTATTTTCCTAAACTTGTGTTATTTTGAACATTAATGCTATATAAATGGTGGTATTAAGTGTTCGATAAAGTGCGTGAGTGTGGGCCAGTGAAATAAAGCAGTAAAACGTGTGATTTTACGTTGTCGGCAAAACTCCATAGAAACTTCTAGTAAAGTCGCCACCACTTTACTGAAGCAGGACTCGCTCGACTGATAAATTGACTGTATACGTGACTTAGATTGTGACTAGAACATTTACAAATTGTTTTATTCAAGAAACTTGAAAAAATCCTAATACTTGACACTGGCAAATGCTTTAATGCGGGTCCAATACAAAAAAGAAGAAGAAGAACCCGATGTTGTCAGGTGAGTTGCCGGCCAAACGCATGCATGATGCAAGTCGTTTCCAACCGGTCTATTTAGAAATTCATGGGAGAGTCCTATGTCCAGCAGTGGACTCTATGTAGCTGAGATGATAATGATGAATAAACATTTATTATGAAAGATTTTGGGCGGGTTGTGGTTTATGTGTTGACACAGCTGATTTCATGGCATCGGTTAACGTACCTCGACCTGGTTTCAACAATAACTATATGTAATGATATTTACTTAAGTATTGCATAACATGGAACGGCCGTATTATAAAATGAATACCTAGTAACATGTAATATATTTGAAGCAAAATATCTACTATAAAATGTAGCCACCTCTCAAGCCGCCAACCACTCTTACTCTGAGACACTCCCTTAAATACTTCACAACATACGTAATAGTATTTATATTTAAAGAAAAAATAAAATACCAGACTGCAAAAGAGCGTTTTTGCAGTCTAACTTACGATTTTGTTACGCTTGATACACTGTTGAGTGTATGTTTTTGTGAGAAAATATATACGCAAAGTCACTATAAAAGGTTATAAATGCGCATTCTTTAGAAAAATTCTAGTAAAATCACTTATCTTTAACGACAAAGTTTGTGGGAGGTTACGAAAAAGCTATTTTTAGGGTTCCGTACCTCAATAGGAAAAAACGGAATCCTTATAGGATCACTTTGTTGTCAGTCTGTCCGGCTGTGCGTCCGTCGGGTGTCAAGACCTTTATCTCGGGAACGCGTGAAGGTATCGAGTTGTAATTAAAACCATATACGCAGATCCATAGTATCTTGCTACAGAAAGAAAAATAAAGTTTCTAAGTTTTCGTAAAAAAAAGTTACATCCGAATATATCGTAAAAAACGCACATTTCGACACTCACAAGGGAATCAAAACCTATGGGGTACTTTCTGTTGACCTAGAACAATGAAATTTGGCAAGAAGCATTGTGTACAGATATAGGAAAAAATTCGAAAACTGGACATTTTTAATTTAATCACAAACAAAATAGTGTCTTTACGCAAGGAATGAGGGTCAAAATTTTAAAGTTCTTTAACCGTATCATGTCCCCACATGATACGGTTAAAGAACTCATATAGAAGAATATCATAAGAAAGAGCTTAATTAGTATAAGTTAAAACAGGTTTTTAAATATTTTTACGATGTATACTTTTCGGTATAAGATAGAAAATATGAAAAATATATGATTGGCCCCCTTTTATCTTCTAGTTTGTACGGAATCCTCGGTGGGCGAGTCTGACTCGCACTTGTCCGGTTTTTTATTTATTTATGAATATTATATTATTATTACAAAAATTATGACCTAAAGGCTGTGACGCTCAGGTGAAAGTGAAGATGAATCTAATGACACCTCGCACATCAAAATCGGTCAAACTATTTGAACTGTCACCAATGAATGATCGTCACCAAATTTCAAGGTACTCATTATTGATTCCACTTTTATTTAGTGAAAGATTTCTTCTATTCTAAAACCCGATTCACTATGACCATTGGCTGTTTCACTAGCTGCGTAACGAGTAGTTACTATTGTTAAAAAATAGATTTTATTATATCAAATTTAAAGACCAATATTTTTTTTATTACTTTTGTTTATTCATTTTTAATAGCATTTACTCGTTTTGCTTGAAACTTCACTGGCTAAGTTCGTTTAATTTTTAAACACACTTGTAACACCACATTTTTTCCTTAGGTTTTTTTACATAGTATGAGTGAAAAACTTATCAAATTTCGTTCAAGTCCATATCTTGAAAACTACTGAACCGATTTTGATAAAACTTACATTGGTACCTATGATGAGAGATACTTTATTTAATAAAAAAGATTATTTTGTAATACGACCTCTTCGTAATATGTGGACAAACATACAAATTATACCTACACTTATGAAATTTGGCATACATGCTTAGAAGCTGGTATAGACTAACATACAAAACTGTGCAGTTCTGACAATATAGTACATACATACCTACAGGTCGAATTGATAACCTCCTTTTTTTGAAGTCGGTTAAAATACTCACTTTGTCTTAGGCTTTTCTCTATCTGTCAGCAACCCTTTGATGATGAAGCTCACGAAAATGGCGAATAAAAGGAAGAATGTGACTTCAGAGTGTATCTTGAGCATGTCATGAAGAGGGTGGTAGATAGGTACGAACATCAGGACTCCTCCAGGCATGCCAAGCAGGGTAGCGATCAAAAGAGATTTCCATTCAGCTCCCTTGCTGAAAGAATAAAGAGGATTAGATTATTTATTTAGCTACAATGTGCTTTTGAATCGGTAGTGGAGCGATCTTGAAAATGGTATATTTATTAACATAACAAACAACTCTTGTTTTGAAATTAAACAATTTTTATCGGATTTATCGCATATATTTTACATAACCTTATGATCTGACGTTTGTCTTACATTTTGTTTTGTGAATTTCGAAAATTCACGTAAAAACATCAGTTGCTCAGTATATTTTATCCGAGATCAATTCGCTTGTTTATGGGATAGCTAATTTTCTAGAGAAATTGTTCAGGGTCATAACGTCCAGCCAAAAAAGTCCAGTGACCAAAAATATCCAGTTATCCAAAAGAAAGTGGCTAAAAGTGTAAGAATGACTGTTTTAAAAAAAACATTTTATTATACCTATGACTAATTAACCAAGAACCATTCTTACACTGTTGTCTAGATATACAGAGAAGTACTTACCATCAGTTTGTAAACAATCACAACAACTCAGAGCTATTTTTGGGATACATAAATATTCAGTCCACTGATTATTATGTTCAGATAATTACATAATCTCAAATAGTTATAACTTACTTTAATGTTACGACCATCAATTGCAAAATAAAATAAATAACTTACGAACTGCACGCATTCTTACCTAGCAGATTCCCACTGGGCAACCTTAGGCGCGAACCATCTCCTGCTCGCGTGGAACAAATAAAAGAAGCTCGCTGTGAACGCAGCGTGGAAGTAGTAGGAGTTCCACGGCACCCAATAGTGGCGGTCGAAAATGTTAGGATCGGTGTCGTGCCAGGTCCAGTGCACGAACTTGACCGCCGTGATGTCGTACGGGATGTCGATCAGCACCACCAGGAGGCCGACAGCGAAGGGTTGGGCATATCGCGGGAGATTCACCCGGGATATGGCGTAGGCTGCGTGGTATATGAATGCAGGGTCTGCGGAAAATTCGTGGATATTTTGAAGCTATCTACTACAAGTAGGTACATCTATCAAATAATTTATATTTTTCCAGTTGCTTCTCTTTTTTATTAGCAAATTAATATTACAGAAGTTCACTAGGTATTTAAACACTTTGCATGGCTTATACTTTATATTTCCCGAAAAATAATCACCACCGTTAAACCTTGGCAACATTTAAGTTGGATCTCAACGCGAGCTTAAATTGACTGAGGAGTAGGAAAATATGTTTTTTCACTACTCCGTCGCCAGTATATGAGATATCTGAATAAAACTTTGTATAAAATGTATCTTCTATCTAAATCAACAAATTCATTTCTCATTTTTCTAATATGCCTAACCAATGATGTTATGTTTAAAAAGATTATGATGCTCGAGAGAGATAGCTGCGTTCGTTGATATATCCACCTTAATGGTGTTTCTTGCTGATTATGTTTCTGTTGTAGACCCGAGAAAATACTGAAATAATACAAGTTATAAAATATGTATACCAATGACTTGAAAAGAAGTGCTACGAAATTATTTTTGTTCTGTTTCTTAGTACATAGTAAGTAAGTTATTTATTAGAGGAATTTACTTGTCACGTAGTAGATGAAATGTATATAAGGAAATTTAAGTTTAACCTTATAGTGTAGTAGGTACTATTAAAGTTTTGACTGTGACTATAGGATAAGTTACTAAAAGATAAAAATTTAAGAGAAAGGTACGTCATCATCATCATCTCAGCCACAAGAAGTCCACTGCTGGACATAGTCCTCCCCCATGGATTTCCAGAAAGACCGGTTTGAAACGGCCTGCATCCAGAGTCTTCCTACCACTTCTATGATATCTTCTGTCCACCTCTTAGTTCGTCTTAAGATACTTAATATAAGAATAATAAATGATGTGGCAACATAGATTACTTACATAAAAAGATTATATGCAAGGGCATCCTAGCTCCCAATAGCATGATAGGAGTCTGAGAATGCCAGAAATTGTCGAACTCCGGCAACACAAAATGCCAGAAGTTATCTGCATATAGTCCATGTAGCACAGTGCCGAACCAGAAATATGGCCATCTACCTCCTTTTTTTAAAGCTGTAAATACACAAGATATAAATAAATTATACACAATAATAAAACGTGGTCTACTAGTCATCTTCACCATACGCAATATACAAATGTTCCCGAATTCAAAATATTATTGGTAAATATAGTCGCTTCGGATGGAGAACTCCTCTTACCGGAAAACGTTCTTAAACTTTAACCAACGCAACGTCTTAAGTTCTCTGTCTTCTTTCCGCGCGTGTCCGCGAGAAGTTGACAAAATATGTTAAGCATTGCTTCGGCTTAAAGAATTTTATTTCTCAACAAGAAATTACAATTTCACTTGAGAACTAAATTTTAAAAAAATCTTGTTTCAGCAGATATTTGCATCTACGTAGGTACATTAATTAATTAAGATTTTGAGCTTACAAATTAACTTAAATATACTAACTAACCTAAATAAAATTTTAATCCGTCGAAACCATACTTTCGATAGATTAAAAACTCCTATAAGTTATAATCGTAAATGTTTTCGAACTACCATCTTCCTACAACAATATTTAACAAAAGTAGGTATATTTCGCGCGTTATCTGTCCGCCCGTACACGAAACAAAAGAACCGGTTGGTGAGTGCAGGAATGCGTCACAGTGTATTCAGTGCAGTGCAGTATTTAATTATTAGTGATATATCGTTTAATATAATATGGCTTTTTAATTTATTTTTTAAAATATTAAATAAACCTAAATTTTTCACCTCTTTCGGTATCTTATGGTAAGATTGCACCCCGCATACATACTACACACATCTTTTACCATGAACAGTCCGGACTCGTGGGAGAATTATTTAAAGAATTGAGATAATTATTAGAAAATTGCTTAAAGTTAAGTAAAGTTTTTCAAGGGGGTCAAAAACTAGCAAAAATAGTCTTACGTAATAAATATTTGTCTGTGGCATCGTAGCTCCCAAACGGATGGACCGATCTAGTTTTTCTTAATTAGATCTTTGATCTAGTTTTTTTTATTTGAGCGAGAGTGTTCTTAGCTATGTTCTTAGCTTTTGAGATGGAATTACTGTGGGTTCATTAATACGAGAAATAAAGTATATTACTATAAAAGCACTACTAAAATTTTCGCGCTCGCTTCGCTCGCGCATATTTATTACCTTTTGTTTACATTTAGGTCATGCAAGCGCTGAGTGCTCGTTAAGACGAAACAAATATATATACTATCCAAAAATAATAGAACATTTTGTTATAACAAACTTGTTCATCTGGTTGTGCATCTTCAAATTTATTTTCTAAGCGTTTCGCTCACCATTTTTCCTATAACAGCTCAAAGCCACCCAGACCTTTGAGTTTCAACAGATTCAGTCCTATTACATAATATCATAGGTATAGGTATATTATGATTAGTATATTATTAGTACCTATGATCCTCAAATAATAATGAATTACCAACGTTGTTGTACACTTGTAACACAACTATATACTTTTAAAATATAAGTAGTAGTAATACCGTGTATATAAAATATTAATTATAAACCTAAACGATTTTTTTTCTTTATTAACAAACAAGAGCTCAAATAATAAAAACATTTTTCAAAATTTATTTTTCATCAAAATTTACTCTTAGAAAAAGTTCTTTAAAATTTAATGAGTTGGTGGAGGAGGTAAAAGAAATACCGTGTAGTAGTGTGATTATTCCAGCGAACATATACACCGCCTGCGACAGCAAGTAGGAGGGCTGCGCTGTCCACAGTACGCTGACATCATTCACTTTGACCAGCCACTGCCACCACTGGGAAGAAACAATTTATTTTTAGTGTGTGCTTAGAATACTCCTGCTGCGGATACAACTGCATACGAGTGCCTACCTCGCCGTTTTTTTTCTTTTTTTTCAGCCTAGAACAACAAATGTCAACTTATTACATCACGGGCGATTATTCAATTCTTCGCTTCGCTCATGACCTTTTTTCGCACAACACCACCTAGCCCCAAACAAAGGTGAGTTTGCGCTATAGGAACCAGTATCCCTATTCACTATTCACAATCATTCGGATTCGAAATCGGGTCGGAAACTACATCTCCATCTCTGTTATTCTATATCGTAATAACAGAGGCAATTAACAGGGGAAACAGAGGAAATTACAGTTTCTGACCCGATTCAGAATCCGACAAGTTGTGAATAGCCCTACAGGTGGCTGATAGATTTTTTGTAAATTAATATTTATGTAAACAAACATTACAAAGTTACGAATGACACTGAAAAATAATCCTTCACTTCCTTCACTCTTTGGGCGCCAAAAAGATATAAATAAATAAATAAATATTTGTGGACATTTCAGTTTTCACACAACACCATCTAGCCCAAACTAAGCAAAGCTTGTATGGAACTAGATGGCTGATAGAATACATATATACTTTTTTTTGTAAACATATACATAGAAACACCCAGACACAGAAGAAACATCCATGCTCATTACACAAATGTTTAGCCACGACCTACAACTCAGCAAGCAGACTACCAACTGAGTCACAAGGCCAGTCAAATATAATATATAAATACGGTTATATATATATACATATATATCAATATAATATATATATACAAGATAGATCTACGATTTACCACCAACTCGCCTGGTGTTGTTCCTTATTTCCTATTGCCAGATAAGGTATAAAGGTGGTATAAAGTTTAGTTTGACGTTAATGTGATACCAATATCAAGTGTTACCAAGCTGTTTCCTAAGTATTTTTTTAATTGATTTTTTATATATTTAATCACGTAAACACGGACCGAAGATAAATAGATTAGACACAGGTGTGCTTGAGTAATGCGTTGATACTGATAACATGGCGAGCCTTGTTGAAGTATCGTAGATACCTACCACAAATGTTTCTAGTAAGTACGGTTACACAGCACAAGAACGTTATCTTTTAAATCGGGTGTCGAAGAACTGGCCACATATACAATATTTAAAAAGTAATTACAACATTTGAAAATGGAACTCTTTGGCTGTAGAATGCAGTTTGTTACATTTGACTGTCAATTGTTTTTACATTGTGGCGCCATTAAAAAAATTGCGTGTCTACATTAACATGGATTTAACTCGGGAAAATTTTCGTAGTACGATTTTCTACGATTTTAAGTGTAATTTGACAGTTCAACAGAGCTTTACTCGCGCTTCAATCTGCTTTTGGCGATGAAGTACCATGCAAGACGACTATTTATAGCTGGTTTGCAGTATTCAAGCGCGGTCGTGTCAATCTTAGTGACGAATCGCGCGATCGCCCGTCCACCGCTGTGAACAACAAATACATCGATGCTGTGCGCCGTATGATTGAAACAGACAGGCATGTGACCTACCATAAGATTCACGCATCCTTAGACATAAGCATGAGTCAAATACAATCAATTCTACACAAACATTTGGGTGTGAGAAAGCTGCGCTCGCGGTGGATCCCACACAATTTGACCGAGGCTCAAAAAACGGACCGCGTCACTTGGTGCAGTGCCATGCTTACCAGATTCAACGAAGGTGCGTCAAATTTGGTATGGGACATAGTATCAGGTGACAAAACATGGATTTATTGCTACAATACCAAAACAAAGCAGCAATCGAGCGTATGGATCTTTCAAGATGAGCCGAAACCAACCAAAGCAGCGCGCGTGAAAAGTGCATCTAAGCGGATGATTGCTTAATTTTTTAATAAAACTGGACACGTGGCTACTGTTGTTTTAGAGAATCGTCGTACCGTGTATAAGTACTTATTTCTATAGTAGCTCTGGTTTGATGAACGCTTGAACGGCTTGGCTGATTATGATGTACGAAGTACCGTTAGATTTGTTTTTTACTTCTGGAGAGTCATATCATAGACTATATTTCTTTGTAGGTAATTAAAATAATACATCTAAAATATTGCAATTTTTTTTAACCTTCAACATACTTTTTTAGTAGTTAGTAACTTAATTAATTTATAAAGAATTATCCTAAATATACGTATTGCTCATTTAAATACGTTTTACAGCACTTTGGGCATACTTTATCTCGAAAACGTACACTCAACATTTTGTATTTCTTTTGATTGATATGTAAGTACTTAAATATATTTATATTTATATTATGACCGTAAATAAGCGTAAGCATACCTATCTAATACTGTAATAATAATAAAGGTGTAGGTAGAAATATGAGATGAGAAACATCTGCTTGAGTTTAAAAAACTTAAACGTATAATTTAATTAAGCGTAAGCATACCTATCTAATACTGTAATAATACTAAAGGTGTAGGTAGAAATATGAGATGAGAAACATCTGCTTGAGTTTAAAAAACTTAAACGTATAATTTAATAATTTAATTAAGCGTAAGCATACCTATCTAATACTGTAATAATACTAAAGGTGTAGGTAGAAATATGAGGTGAGAAACATCTGTTTGAGTTTAAAAAACTTAAACGTATAATAAAATAAATCGCAAGTAGATACATACATAGGTATATAATCATATTTACCATTCGCATTACTTCGCTAGCTTTTACATTCTAACAATATTATCTACTGGGAGCGTTCTATCATCACGGATAACTTGGACTATTGTTGCTAGTAAGCTTGATAGTGTTATCAATGTTATTAATGATCATAGATATCTCTCAATCTCACGCTGGGCAGTGCTCGTCGACGTCAACATCCCACATGGCTGCCTCCTGAGCTGTAGGTTGTGGGTGCTATCCCCACCCAGGGATAGAACTCACACCCACCCATTTGTGTGATGAGCATGGATATTTGTTCTGTGTCTGGGTGTTTCTATTTGTCATAAGTATGTATTTAAAAAAACTATATCTATACGTATTCTACCAACCATCTAGTTTCCATAGTACAAGCTTTGCTTAGTTTGGGTTAGATGGTGATATGTAAAATGTCCACCAATATAATGACGAGAATCTCTTGAAGGCCGAGAAGGACAACGTCAGCAATTACCTTGACATGGCTCATGAGATAACCGTCATGTAGGATGTTGAATCGACGATTAGGCCTTATAGCCGTTCCGGTTACGTTCTGATAGCGAAAACCCTCGACCATGCAACATCTCAAGAAGTTTTCGGTTAAATCAAAAATCGAATACAGAAGGCAGTCATTCCAGACACAGTGTATTGTCAGAAAGTACATAGACACAGATTTATTCGTAGTTCAAATAAAAAAAAATAGTTAAATAAAATAGTTTAAAAAAAACTGTGGCCGCCTCAAACCGGTTCCAGCTCAGCATACTGGCAGCGAACAGCCAGCGCTGGTCTTCCGCTGGAACTGACGGTGACGTCACCCACGGTTAGCGTACAAAATATAATAATTTAAAAAACCGGCCAGGTGCGAGTCGGACTCGCGCTCGAAGGGTTCCGTACCATTATCTATAAAAACGGCAAAAGAATCACGATTGTTGTATGGGATATTACCTAATATAATTTTATTTTAATTATTTATTTTTAAAGTGAATAGTATAACTCAATATTCAGTGAATATTTCAAGCAACTTGCTTCAAATATTCACTTGACTTCAAGTGACTTAAAATGGTTCAGCGTCCCTAATCATTCATAGCAGGTTTCATTCGTGAAGGGTAAAAAATCAATAAAATCTTCCGATTTTTTACCCTATTATATATTATTAATTTAGCGGAATAAAAGCAATAACTTTAGCAAAAAGAAAACTAAGCCATTGCAAACGGGCGAACAGAAATGCTGAGTCGATTTGAGTATAGGATGACAGTAGAAGGTTCAGGTTATGTTTCACATATGAAAGATTTAAATATGTTTTTAAAATATACCTGATATAATATATGAGACCATTCGTTTCAGTGTTTTACTACTATAGATTTTTTTAAATTCAATATTTAAGTTTGCGTTTGACTGCCACTCGCCTGATGTTAAGCAATGTTGCGGTCTACGATGAAGCGTGCTTGCCTTATAATTATCTAGTATCTACCGGCATGGGAGTCAAACAGGCCAGTTTCATTATACCGATTAGTTTATTAAACCTGCTTATACGAGCAATGATTAAGTATTGTATGAGAGAGCGAGGCGTCCAAGCCACGCACGCCATCCTGAGAGCATGGAATGAACTATTTACATATGGCTTGTTTTAGTAACTAATGTGCTCGCGTGGTGTACTCCCCGCTTAACATTATTTTATATTAGTCATTATAATCTCCACAAATTGTATCCCTATTTAAATATCTATGGATGAGGAACAATATAAGTATCTGTATTATTTCACAGTCAAACAGAACATCTTTAGAGAAAAGTAATTTGAAAAAATCGAATTCCCTACAAAATCACCAAGCTAGCAACGTTTCGATAAACGAATTACTACATATTTTTGGAACCACCATATTGTCTTAACAGTATAGAGAACCAAAAAAAAAACAATCAATTTTGAACCGACTTTATTAAGAGACTCAATTTGACTAATTTCAGTACATGCCGCGATATTTTAGCCGGTTGTAAACCGATTTAGATAGTTAGTTTTTTTAATAATTTTATGGTACCACCACTGAGGCAGACCCTCTAACTCAGTGGTCCCTGCAGCATGTCAAACTCAGGTTCGACCAAGACTAAAAGTTTATTATGTACCCACATACAGAAATAAGTAATACACGACATCTTCACCTTTTTATAATAAAAAGTAGATAATGGGGAGAATAGATATTGCAACAATTATCAAAAGATTATAGACTAAGTACATAAATAAAATGTTATATATCTTATAAGATTATACAATAAATGCAAGAGCTATTTTTTAAATACATCGGCTACTTTTTTGCGAGCTTTGTCTGCCGCCTGATCTGATGAAGTTTATTATGTACCCACATACAGAAATAAGTAATACACGACAGTCCCATAAAAATTTCGTCAACTTCGGTCCAGTAGTTTTTTAACCAGCTTCAAATATACAGACTAATCGAGCGCCCGCTCGAGGCAGCAGGCCCCGCCTGCTGTTTGAAGTAGGTTTTTTTATAAAGTAAATATAAAGCACTAACCGTAATAGTGGAGTCAGTCATTGTGGTAGTCTGTGGAAACCCACGAGGTTACTTGCTACTGCGCCGGAGGCAAAAAACAGAGTGTTTCGCTTCATTCACTGTAGTCTAACCAATATGTAACACAGATACTTAATGTAGATATGTCGGTATTACCATATATATCGATTATATTTCCCACCCACTACCTTATCAATAGTAAGGCAGCAGCTTATAAACAAGTGCTAGTCGAACGCAGCGTCGTAGTCGCCACACTAACGCTGTATTCACGCAGTGTAATTCATAGCCTATCACTTTATATGAGGCCAGTAGCCAATAGATATACATATGTACTGTGAAGTCCAAATGTGGCATTGTCGTAGCTAGTTCTGGAATTCATTTCATTTTCAGTCGTGACTGTCCCTCTGTAAGGCAAAGGCCTCTATTCCCTCATTCAATTTCTCGTGGGGCTGGAATATATATATTCCAGATATACATACAGTATACTGTATGTATTATTTCACAATAAGTACTAATCGTGTATAATATTATGTCGTACCCAATTAGCTTAATAGCCCTGACACTCCACAATACTTGGCTTAGATTTGATTAGAACATTTATAAATTTAGAAAACTTAAAAAACCCCTGACAAAAAATGGCTGAATCGATTTTGATAAATCAAAGCGAAGAACGCGATCGATGAAATCCTCTTTCAACAAAAAAAACTAGATTAAAATCGAACATCGTTTGAGAGCTACGATGCCACAGATATACAGATAAACACGTATTAAAACTTATAACATCCCTTTTTTACATTGATCTCAATGCTTTTTAGGTCTGGGGTTAATAAAAAGAACGCGAGCATCGAGGTGCTGATTTTTAGCTATTTTCCTAACATAATTTCAAATAATCCCCCCTGTTGCAAATATTGTGATGTGCTCCATACAAATGGATTTATTTTTACTATAGACTAATCTGTGCACGCCTCGTAAACGTTGGTTCGAGGATACATAACGCAGTCTCTACAATCGCTGATATGATAACTCCCTGACCTACACTTATTAGGGTCAGGGACATCCAGGATCCGCTATGACGCAAGCAATTATATTAATAATAACGTCATTGGATGCAAGAGACTGTCCGATTCCGATCCGATCTGTGTAATATGTGATTATGTGTATGAATATATATATATATAATACATGTACCTAAGCATCTGTGTATGCATGCATGCATGTATATTATGTGTAAATTAGCAAAGAAGCTTTCCACATATGTTGTAAAAGTAATAACCATTGGGATAGAAGAATTGTAGACTAGTGACCGCGTAACCATAATAACTAACTTATGGAGATAAAATCCGAAAGGCAGCAGGCGGTAACTAAATACGAAAGATCGCGTTATATGTGGAGTCATTTCGATATACGAGTAGAATGACAGAAACGGAAATACGACCCGATACGATCCGACCCAATTCCGAATCCGACAAGATGTGTATAGCCTATAGAATATATTCTCTATGGAAATTACAGAGATGGAGATATAGTTTCCGACTCGATTCCGAATCCAAATAAGTACTGGATACCGGGCGTAGGGGTATTCAGCCCTCGTATTCTGAACCCATTCGGTTTCGGAATCGATTCGATTTGTATATCTCCGTCTCTGTCATTTCCATAGAGAATGACAGAGACGGATATATACAAATCGAATCGATTCCGAAAGATGTAACATTAATGTAAAATTTTTTTGGTTATTTAGTAGGTAAGTACTACGTAACCGGAAATAACTTATTCTAGATATTGACATGACAAATTAAATCCAAATACGTACAATAGCTTGTGTGAACGTTATTAATTAGAATTTTTTGATTTATTAAGTGTTCACGATGTAAGTAGGATAAAAAAGACTTTAAATAAAAAAATAACCTATATTGCTTACGATGTAAGTAGGATAAGTTCACTCTGGACAATATCCATCAGCTAAGATTGCATAGGTTTTGATTCCCTTGTGAGTGTCGAAATGTGAGTTTTTTATGACATTTTCGGCTGTAACTTTTTTTACGAAAACTGAGAAATTTGATTTTTCTTTCTGCAGCAAGAGACTATGGATCTGCGTAAATGGTTTTAATTTCAACTCGATACCTTAACGCGTTCCCGAGATACAGGTCTTGACACCCGGACAGACGGACAGACAGACAGACAGACAGACGGACAACAAAGTGATCCTATAAGGGTTCCGTTATACCTTTATGTCAATGTAAGACTTAAAAATAAAACAATAATTATAAATTTTGTGTTTCTGAAAAAAAACAAGGCCCAAGTTTTTTTTCATGTTTTTTTCAAATTTTTGCAACACTATCAGACATTATATCATTACAATGTGCGCATTGTAATGCTCGGTTCTCCTCCTTCACTGATGTATTGTATCATTACAAGGTGCGCGCTGTAATACTCGGTTTTCCTCCTTCACCGATGTAATGTAACGTTACATTACACCACGTGAATGCTCCCGGTGAGGGAGCACCTTTAATTAGGTATATTTTCATGTCACGAAAATGTATATTCTTTAAGAAGATACACTCTAGTAGAATATTATAAAGTATCTTAGATTGTTTTCAAAATGAAATTAATATTAACTTTAATATGTGGAAGCCCGGTTGGAAACTGGCAATACTAGATAATGGAGCGGCAATGACGTATTGCTGATACAGCGGTGACATGGAGCTACCTTGATACTGTATACAAAGTTCTGTGGTGACTTTGTAAACGTGCGAAGTTATCAAATAAAACAATATGGAAAGTTTATCAAATAAACATGTCTCAAGAAAAACAAACAGAAACTGAATTTTCTAAAATAAGTACTTATACTATTTAAAAAAAACATGACTACAAAATCGATAATTTTAATAGTTTAAAAAACTGAAACAACCGACTTCAAAGTACTTAAGTATCCTCAGCATTTAACACATTTGCAAAGAAAAACGACATGTTTTTCTTTGCGATTGTGGTAGTGGATTGATAGTGGAAATCTGCGATTCTGTAGTCTGACCCACTTTACTCAGGAATTCAATAAAAATATTTTTATTTTTAGAGATTAATCAAAAAGTAATAAAGAAATGTTTCTAAAATAATTATGGGACCAACTTAGGAGCTTTCTCTATATGCCAATTCACGAAACCCAAAAACTCACGAATGACGAAGAAATTCGTGTACATACTTAAAAAATATAGGTACGCTACGAGTTGATAACCTCCTATTTTGAAGTCGGTTAAAAACATAAATAATTTGTTATTACCATAAGCATATAAACCTTAATATGAACATCAATAAATAATTATAGTTTAAAAAACTTGAAAAAAAAACAGTCGAATTGAGAACCTCCTTTTTTTAGAAGTCGGTTAAAATAGTTCTTCAACAACAAAAATTTAAATGAGTATGTTTATTATTACTTTTAACCCGGCTGCGTATGAAGGAGGGTTATGTTTTGAGTGTATATGGGTATGTACGTAAATGTATGTATGTTTCTGTAATGATCGCCTACAGCCTAAACGGCTTGACCGATTTTGATGTGCGAGGTGTCGTTAGATTCAGTGTTCAACACTGCCAAGGAAAAAGTAGCGCGTATCTTGTAGGTATGTTTGTAATTTACTATAAAATCTTATAGTCTAAGATCTCGCTATAAGACGACCTTCACCGAGCTGGTTAATAGATGAAAAGTATTTTATATTCAATTAAACACAGAATTCGCCCTATTTACATAGGACCCAATTAAATATGTCAATAAATAAATTGCGAATGGGTTGTCTAAAAAATTTCAGTCCAGAATGATTAATTAATTAATTAATTATTTTTTTAAACATTTCACTGGTTTTGGTTAATAGACAAAACAAAAGCACACAGTAGCGTACGAAACTATAGACATAAACGTTACGTACGCGGCCGAAGCGTTTTTTTTTTTTTATGTTATTTTATATTTTGGTTAAATTCAATGATTTTTTTCATAAGCATAATACCTACCTAGGTACTTACATTTTGTCTAAAATACAAATTCGTCATATTTTGTTTTGTTTTGTTGTTTTAGTTTTACGGTAGTAACACGAGCAATTTTTTATTGCTATTCTAACAACTTTCAACTAAAGTAGTAAGAAGGGTAAGTCAATTACCGGTGTTACTATATAGTAAGATTGGTAGTAGCACGGGCAACAACCTTTCTATCTTGTCACTTTGAATTGAACCTTCCGCCTGCTGTTGGATTAACGTACCTTGAGAGTTGAGACAATGCCACCAAAAAAAAAAAATTGTCTGTATCAAAAATAAATGTCATTTTCGCTGCGCTTTATTTATCGTAACGCTCAAAGCTATGGACAAAGTTTAAGCTGTATTTATGTAACTATATGTTGCGCTAGGCTGTGTCTGTATTCGTCTAAGTGTTTAACTAACTCGCATAAAAGTCCAATAATTTGATTAAACAAAAAGTGAGAATGTCAACATTGCTTCGAAATCTTTGTAAAATTTCGCGGAGTGTGCGGACTGTTTCGTATAGGACACCTCAGACTCTCCAAAACACAGTGCGATGGAATGCTAATGTTGCTAATGCATTTAAATCATCTAGATCACACACGAAGAAAGAGCCAGTGGAAGTTTTCAAATGGATATTGTTGGTGAGGTTACCTACTATAAAATAATTTGCTTTTCGATATAATTTGGGCTCATCGACAAAATTCCCTGAATCCCTGTCAGATATATGCTTATATACAAAGAGGTTAAAGGGACCTAATAAAGTGATAAGAAAGAATATTAGACCTATCAGCATTACTCAGGTGTTTATTACTTATAACTAATTATGACACATCCTACTCACTACTAACCTGTTTTTAAAGGAGAGTCTAAGCTATTGAGCATCATAAGAAATTGAAGACTCAGAGGAGAAGAATCATAATAATTCTTGTGTTAATGATGATGTAATAGTGGTCCAATACTTTGATGTCACAAGATTCATTTAAAAATAAGACTAACATTCTCATTACGAGTAACACATTTTTTTAACATCTAATTGTACATTAAGGGTCTTACCGAAAAACGTAACTCAAATTGGAGCAATACTCAACATATTTTGTCACCTTGCCGACACTTGTGGAAAGGAGACAGAATTTTAAAAGTTGATCAAAGTAACGTTTTCCAGTAAGGCCATAAGAAAGTGTGCAAATAATTTATTTAAATGATTATTTTGATTATAAAAGATATTTATGAGTAAAAAACCCACATGGGTTAACCAAGCAGGAACCAAACATTGTACAAAGTTAAATGTCTGACAGGAATGACCATTTCATATCCTGTCAGACACCAACAGCTAAGAACTTTTGACAATAACTATGAACCAACTATCTTTATTTCTCAGATGATACCAGTGAGTTCTTTTGGACTGGGTTGTTGGCAAGTATACAGATTACAGTGGAAAATGGGGCTCATTGAGA
The DNA here is from genome assembly GCA_947563715.1 of Lycia hirtaria. Lineage (NCBI taxonomy): Eukaryota > Metazoa > Arthropoda > Insecta > Lepidoptera > Geometridae > Lycia > Lycia hirtaria. Next base: position 11,262,843 of record OX387386.1, read on the forward strand.
TGCTGCATGCTAAATCAAATGCTCAACCAGTTGATATACCTTCTGAGTGAGTATTTATCTAGTAATAAATATTTTTAAGTACATTGTAATAAACATCATATTATTTATTATAATTCCTTCTTCAGTATGATTCTAAATAATCTTTATTTTATTTGTTGGAGGAATTTCTCTTATGCAATAGCACTATTACTAGATAACAACATCACAAATATTCAACAAAAATTTCAATTTGATCCAAGTTAAATTTCATACATAAAAATCATGTTCAGAAATTATTAATGCAAAAATGATTTTTATATACCTATGAAAATTAACTTGGATCAAATCGAATTTTCTTGCAGCCTAATCGGGAGACCGTCTGACTTGTGATCCGTAGTTCCTGTATTCGAATCCCAAGCACCTCTGTCTTTTCGAAGTTATGTGCGTATTGTTGACTGCCGCCAACTTCAAACGGTGAAAGAAAACATTGTGAGGAAACCTATATGTCTGAGAGTTCTCAGTGATCTTAAAGATGTGTGAAGTCTGCCAATACGCACTTGGCCAGCATGGTAGACTATGCCCTTACCCTTCTCACAATGAGGAGATGGCCCATGCCCAGCAGTGGGACAGTTTGTATAAAACACCTGATAATTTTTTTTTTTAATATTTGTGATGTTTTCTAGTTTTATAAACAACATATTTTTTATAAATTCATTAAGTCATTTTATATCTTAACCCATGTAGGGTATATGCAAGCAAGACAGTCAATGGTCGAAACGATGTGCTATGTTGTTTACTTTTGTTTATCTCTTCCATTCTGGTTCAATCATTTCACTGTAGCTTACCATCAGGAAATAAAGAATCTTTTGGAAACTAACCAACCAATAGTAGCCCCCTCCATAGATGTTATATGACTATGAACTTATAAGGCTTAGGTAGTGAGTGACCATGTTTCATTCCCACATTGTGTCACCACTGGTAACACATACTGGTTGTACACTTTTTATTTCATTAATGAATATAATAGTTGTGTTAGCTATGGAAGTAAATGATTCATTTTCAGTTTCTCACTGTTGGAAGACATGGAGTATTACCCTGTAAAGGTTCGTGGCAAGTTTGTCCATGAGAAAGAGATGCTAATTGGACCCAGATCTCTGATTGATGAAATGGGGGGTGCTGCAAGAGCAGGTTCACTTATGTCCGACCCAAAGAAAAATCAGGGATGGCTGGTGGTCACACCATTTATGTTGGCAGATTCTGGGTATGATTATTCTTTACTTACACACAAATATGAAGATGTGTACATCCACATATATCAATGCATATCATATGCAACCTACCTACCTCTACCTATAAAGGTTATATTTGTTATAAGTAGTTTACAAACCCTTGGACATAGTTAAGTGAACGTTCTGTTGCAAACTATCTCATCTACTTATGTATTTTTATTCCAGTAAATATTTCTTTCCAGTGAAGTCATTTTGGTGAACCGAGGCTGGGTGCACCAGAGTATGAAGCCTAAAGAGAAACGGGAACCATCCTTCATTAACAAAGAAGTGGAATTAGTTGGTGTAGTGAGGCTAACTGAGAAACGAGCTCCGTTCATGCCCAAAAATCATCCAGAGAAAGGTTCTTGGTTTTACAGGTAACAAAATGTTGCATTTTGTGGATATTTCATCAAATAATTTTTTTGACATTTCATATAGCATACATACATAGAGTGTCACTCTTTACTGCTGAAAATATAATCACATAAATTAGTGGATAATAGTACAGAGCTCTATTAATATGTATCAAAAAAGTTGATGCTCTTAACTGGTAACCATGAGAAAAGCAAGACTAATTTGCCTATTTTTTTAATATGTAATGTATAGTCTGATAATATTAAAATATTCATAGAGGAATCAGAAAATCAGGAATAACGTAAAATGCAATATATTATCTTTAAAAATGTTGATATGTGTGAGCGAGACAGATGATGGTCGAGCTAGACTCCTAATGAATATCGAAACTGACATGACAACTTCTACCAGGCGCAATTACTAAAAATTTGTGTCTCATTTGGATATCGTCATTTTGCCACAACTCACTAGATAACTTGTAAGCAATGATAAAGTTTGATAAAACTCTTGTTGTATTTCTTAAGGATCCTGGTAATATGTTTCATTTCTCAGATGTAAAATCTAGAATTACATTTTGTTATACCTTACAAAAGTCTATGAATAATAACCTAATTTTGTTAATTTTTAGAGATCTGGAGCAGATGAGTGGCTACATTGGGTGTAGCCCAGTGTGGTTAGACGCCAGAGGCATCCCGGATCCGCCTGAAGGCTGGCCCATCCCCAACCAGACGCGGGTCACCGTCAGAAACGAACATTTCTCATACATAGTCACTTGGTACTCATTGTCTGTCTTCACGGCAATTATGTGGCATCGATTTTTCATTAAAAAACTACCTCTCCTTTAAATCAATTGAACATATTTTAGATACATACAAACGAGCTAAGAAACTCATATGCAACGATTCTCTTGTTCGTGCATAACTTCAAAGCTTGGAGCACCGCCGCAAAATTGCTAGCTTATTGGTTTTTTACCCGACTGCGTAAGGAGGGTTGTTTTTCGAGTGTATGTATGTACATATGTGTTTCTATATGACAGCCTAAACGGCTTGACCGATTTTGATGTGCGAGGTGTCCTTATACTCATATTCACTTCCCGAGTGTCATAGGCTATAGTTTTTTGTATTAAATATGAATTACAATAATATAAATACATGTCTTGCAAATGCTTTAATTCTATTTTCATCGTGCGGACTGCTAAATTGTGAAATAAGCTTCCTGAGTGAATTGGTTTTTTCTGGATAAGCGCGCTCCATCGTAAACCGCAACGTCAGGTGAGTTGGCGGTCAGGCGCAAACCTATTACAGCATAAAATAATACATCCAACAGATTAAATAGTGGTTTGTACTCACAATAAAGTTGTTCAAGTAGAGATAATGTATTGCTATGAAATTCCACTGCATGCAATTGAGGTGTCATTATCACTTCTTTTTAACTCAGAGTGACTACTACAAAGGTTCAACGTTAAAATTAGACAAGTTTTCTGGGTATTTTTGTAGAACTTCACTACAGTAGTGTCGTAGCACATAAAAGAAATTTAAACTTCGCCCCAAACGTGTTATTGATATGCAATGTATAATGAGAAGTAGGCGATCACCCAATCTTCACTTCTCAGTTCTGTAGGGTTATGCTCATGTCATATAGCGATGGAAAGTTGTCTCGCACCTGTTTTTATCTTATTTTTTCTGCAAATAAAGAGTAAAGGATCTGAGAGAGCCTACTTTGAATTTTGATATTTTTAACAGTCGCTTCATCTTTTGTTTAACTCTCTTAATTGCAGAAAGGGCAAGATAAAAACGAGCGCAAACCAACTTTGCATCTAGATGAGATGAGCGTAATCTTATCGTAATCGTATTTTTTATGTAAAGACATACTTTACATAAAAAATATTTAAGTCCATAGTCCCGTCTCTGAATAAAATTATTGATCTAGCTCATTTTGTTGTTGTTGATGATAAGCTTTTATGATTTTTTTGATAAAGCTGGTTATGTATATAGAATAGTGATTTTTTGTTATAGCTGTATTATTTATAGTTAATAATGAATGACTGTGAATAATGTTATTCAACACTATAATGAAATACAATAATATTGATTCAAATTGTTATTTTGTTTATACATATAATCCTAATATTTAGGAGGCCTAACAACATTTCGAAGGACAAAGTCGGCAATTAATAGTATATTATGTATAGTGCTCTGCAGTTTTTCACTTTTTGTATATATGTACTAAGGAACTAGGAAACTGCTTCAACAATTTGATGATATTTGGTAAGTAGGTAGATTAGGGGACGATAAATCGATCTCGCTAGGTTTCATTTTCAGTGAACCCGAGTTTACCCATATTTTCAGTCATAAGAAATCCGAGCAAAGATCGATCGTCCACGTACTTGACATTTAAAAAGTTACAGTAGTTTAGGGAACCAGACTAGCAACCTTTTCAAATGGCTGAAACAATTGTTGAAATGTGTACAGGGACATTTATCATCATCACGTTTTTACCCGACTGCGTAAGAAGCAGGGTTATGTATTTTGGAGTGTATGTATGTTTCTATAAAATTAGCTACAGCCTAAACGGCTTGATCTATTTTGATGTCCGAGGTGTCGTTAGATTCGTCTTCACTTCCAGAGTGTCATAGGCTATATTTTATTTTTTTGTAATAATACATATCTCAAATAAAAAATGCGTTTTTTCATAAGCTCAAACGAACTTTTTCGTAATAAACAAGTGGTTTTACTAGAAATATTCCGAAGAATGCGCATTTATAATCTTTTATATCTATTTTACGCACACTTTCTCAAAAAAAACGTACAATCAACACCGTATCAAGCGTAACGAAATCGTGTTACAACTGCAAAAACTGCTTTCTGCAGTCGGGTATTTTGTTTTTCTTTCAATATAGATACTTGTATGTTCATAATTACGCGATTGAAATCGCAGGGCGTCAGATTTTAAGAAATATTTTTCAGGTATTTTCCTTTCAATTCCAAAGAATCCTAAAGTTGCCTTCTATGTGATCTGTTCCATACAAACTTGGTTTTATGGTAGGAATTATTTTGACTAGACTACTAACGAACTCACGTTTTGAAAAGGAATAAGTAGTTTTGCTTTTGTAAATAATTCCATACACCTATAACAAAAGTAATTTTAAAAAATTAAACCGACTTCAAACTGAGAAAGAGAGAAATAACACGAAGAAAATCAATACTAGGCGTCTACCTAAGTACAAAAAATAGTTGATTTACGTACCGAATCAACAATTTTTTGAGGTCGGTGTCAGGACCTGAACGGTCATCAAGTAAGTTCTATACAGACACCGACCTCAATAGTTATGTACGTTTACGTACGTAACTATTGAGGTCGGTCGGTGTCTACGGTTTACGTACCTACTTAGGTAGACGCCTATTATAGATTTTCTTCGTGTTATTTCAGTTTGAAGTCGGTTTATTTTTTTTAAATTACTGCTATTTATTCATTTTTAATAGTAGTTACTCGTTTAGTTTGAAATTAATTAATTACATATACAAAAACTGTGCAGTTCTGACAATATTACAAACATACAGGTGGAATTGATAACCTCCTTTTTTGAAGACGGTTAAAAACGGTCGTCAGAGCTCATCACCGCTCATGTTACTGTCTATCAAACAATTGAAATATAAGATGTAGACAATGCTCTGCAGTTGCGATGAACGAAGTGAGTGTTCAAAAGCCCATATCTTGAAAACTACTAAACCCATTTTGATAAGACTTACAGGGGCTCTTAAGTTGAAAGATACTTTATTCAATAAATAATTTTTGAAATACGACTTCTAGTTTCTTCGTAATGCCTGGACAAACATACATACACTTATGAAATTTGGCACACATGTTTAGAAGCTGGTATATACAAAAATTGTGCAATTCTGACAATATTACAAACATACAGGTCGAATTGATCGATTGTCGAACCTCTTTTTTTTTTAAGTCGGTTAAAAAAGCAACCCGTTCGCTTCAAGCCTTCCTTGTAAGATGGTCGATATTATAACGCGTGTTCCCAACGAGTAACTCCCTCAATTGTCAACTGTCTCAATAAAGAACGATAACGAAAGAAATATCAAACTCAGTGTGTAACAATCGAGGGTATTGCTAGTTGGGGAACACACCTTATTAAGTAATTATTTTCTAGGATAGTTGAAAATGAAAATACAATAGTTGATAGTGAGATCTGTATTGACTCATGAACTGTGACCACAATGTGATCACAACACACGACATACATATGAATATATATTAATACTAATTAAAAAAAAAACTTATTATTAATTATCAAGTCTTTCGTCAAATTTGTAGATTAAACTGAATACAAGTTGTTTGGTGAGTAAAGGCAGATAATTCATAGTTTTGTGTAGTTATTAAAGTAACATAACACAAGGCAGTGTTTGGCAGTAGCATGCTATTTGTTTTTAGTATTTTGATTCCAAGCTAGGCTTACAATTTTGGAATACACCATGAGCTGTGGTCAAACGCCTTGTCCGTTGGTCACAAAAAATATCAATGTCAAATTGCAATTTATTTATATTGTGTCAATCATAATATTTTACTTAATAATAGCCAATTTATGTCATAATTTTGCGCTTCATCCAATGAGACAGTATGTATAGTGGTTACTCTTCGAATATGTCATTTGTAAAAGCATGGCAAAGTATGTATGTTTGTAAAAGCATGGCAAACCTCAGTTCTCAGCACTTTCAAGGATAAGTAATATCCTTATGGCCTTTTAGCATCTTGCTTGGCCTTATATACCTTAGTGTTGCACTTTCTAAACACGCAGGATGGCCTTGTAACTGTTCACAAGTCACGACACGCATCTAACAGCGTTGCCCGATGTGTTGCGACTAAGACGAGTCGGGTGATTACGTTACTTGAGGTTTGCACTTAGAACAGGAGAACCCATCTACGTATAATACATCATTGACTCAACCATACTAACCAAACATCATGTACGAACGGCACTTTGAAATGACATACATATATACAACAAATAAGTAAAATTCCAAACGTTTGGTAGAGGTGACAAGGTACCAAATGCTGGCTTTTACTTTGTCCTGTAGATTATGTGTGGCATTGTCATTTACAGTGGCAATGTTGTCTGTATTCTGCCCAGTTTCCTTTCCACGAACGCGCTTTTAAATTCTTTTGTTTTTTTTCAGTAGGTACTTGTATTATATACAAGAAATTCTAAAAGCGCGTTGGTGAAAATTACAGTTGTCTGACTGGTAAAAATAACATCACATTTATGTCCTAACAAAGAACAAGACAAATTAATTTCAAAAATTATAAAAGTCTATTAACAAAAGCGCTAAAAAGCAATACAAAACAATGATAAATATAATTTCGGAAAAAGTGAGATGGATAGATTCATGGTGAAAAATAAACAATATCGCCATTATTACAGTCTCTTCAGTAAAAAAAAAAACCGGACAAGTACGAGTCAGACTCGCCCACCGAGGGTTCCGTACAAACTAAATAAAAGGTCCGAAATCATATATTTTTTTTATATTTTCCTTCATAAACCGAAAAATATTTAACACATTTCTTGCTCACCACTCGGATCCGAGTGTCTATAGTAGCGGCGTCTCCCACTCGGATCCGAGCGAGCGTCCCGATCATTTTGTAGCAGTCAGTAAGCCGCCGGCGTTGGAGGCAGTCAACGTTGCTTTGCGCGGCCACTCTGTACTTAATCAAAATTCGCCTAAAAAGTATTGGTTCCCAGCTGAAGTAAAGGGTCTGCAGGGGGCGAAGAATGTGTTAAAACCTGTTTTAGCTTATGCTAATGAGGCTCTTTCATATGATACCCTTACATGATACGGTTAATTCACTTTAAAATTTGGGCCCTCATTCCTTGCATTGAGACTCAATTTTTTTGTGATTAAAACAAAAATGTCCAGTTTTGGTTTTTTTCCTATATGTGTACTCTAACACAATGCTTCTTGCCAAATTTCAGAGTTCTAGGTCAACGGGAAGTACCCCATAGGTTTTGATTCCTCTGTGAGTGTCGAAATGTGCGTTTTTTACGACATATTCGGCTGTAACTTTTTTAACTGGGTCTGAATTACGTTTGGATAAGATTGTTTCTATATTTTTTTTATCGCTTCTAGGATTGCTTATGTCAACACAGCTATCCTATACTTCGATCCTGATATGTGTGGATAGCGCCTTATATCGTGCTACATGCAGCAGCATTTTCAATACGTGTACAGAGTCTATGAAACAAGTTCAGATAATTATTATATTCTTGTAGTACCCGTAGAAAATTACCTCACTTTATCTTTGTCTCATGACTAATGCTAGTACAGTCTGTTTCTTTGTCTGTATTATAATGTAAGGTAACAACAGCGGATTGGAGGACTAATGACAATCCGTAATCTTGAAAACAAGAGCTCCTATTGGTCGCTGTTGCGCCTGTATCGTTTACATTATAAAAAATAAACTATAATCTTAAAAAGGTTTTCGAGGGAATAAGAATGGCTACCATAGAACGAATATGCACAATTGGAAAATCTATTGTATGTTATTATGTAGCGTTTACATTTTAATATCAGAACTCAATAATTTAATTTGAACAAAGTGGGCAAATCAAAGTATAGAGACTTTACATAAATATTGTAAATGTTGCATTGGTAGCTCTAATACTCTGTTTTTTTTATAGTGTTGACCGAAATCATTTTTGAAAATGATTTGTTTTAAACTAAAATTACATTTTAAATTAATATATATATGTATGTATGTATATATATAAATTGTATTGATTATATAATTTATAACTATTAATATAAAATTTCACCTAAAGGGAAGAGTTGGCAGTTCGTCATCGGGCCAACTAACAAATATTTATATCTAAAACAATTTCGAGCGTTCCCTGTTATAACCGTTATCCACCACAAGATGTAATTTCCGTCTCCAAAAGACAGAACTACGACAGGTCGGGGTGACGCGGTGCGGGAGAAGAACAACACTCAACAACTTACAGTTGAAGAATTTAGAGGTGTAAAATCCAATTTTGTAGCTCCGCTTGATTCTTATTACCAATCGATGTTAATACGTTAGATAATTAAAATAAAATTCCACCACGACGACACGCACCATGACGGCGTCACATTAACTCAGGCAATATCAACTTAAACTCAAGCGGGCAAGTCAAAATTTGAGACATGAATTTGTGGTACATGCGTCGAGTCTATCTTGGGGGTGGTCTTGTAGTCGCATATCCCGAGTTCTTTCAGTTTCCATTCCCACCCCATTGACTGCACTGCATGGAGTGTTTGTGCTTCCGTGTGCTGACGTCGAAGCATCCCCTCCTGTGAATGTTTAGAATAATATAATTTACACATATCTACTCATCCTCGTTTAAAACGCTCGCACATGGTCCTTGTAAACTGAGAAAAAAATTACTTTCTAGGTTCGCAATTTGCTTACGAGAGATGGAATGCAATGTTCTGAGCGCTACAAGATCGCATCATAAACACAATATTGTACTCTAGAACTCAAATAATTATGCAAAAGATACATAAAGCTGCCAATGTTAAAGTGGGACTGCGCACTACTGGGCAGGTCTATTATTTATAAGCCAGAAGTGTTATGGATAAAATCACCATTTTCTCGGTTCTAGCCAAAAAGAGTTGGAGAATATGCAACCAATGTCCAAAATTTGGGTTCCTTTGCCCAACAAGGGGACAATGCAGGCTGATATAATTGACTGTGCAAAATTAACTTTCATTTGTTTGGATATTGCTACTACAGATCGTATTTATCAACCAATCTTGACAAAACTTGGCATAATGGATCTACAAAAACTTTCTAACATGAGCAGCAGACCTTTCGAGTTCATTTTGTTTTTTGCAATAATAATTTTGTATCTTGACAACGTCTTAATCAAAATCGTTAAAGATGAGATCGACTAGTCTTGAACTACTACAGTAACAAGATATACCGTGCACAGATTAAATATAATTGATGCAAAAAAGGTTGCGTTTGCAATGTTCGATGTTGATAGAACTACTAGAAAAATAATAATACAACCTACTTAGAGCCACGGGCACGCGTCCAACCTCTTCTAATCGATTACAGTTTCAAATTTTTAACATTAATTTGCCAATTCACTAAACTTTACAAAGAACTTAAAACTTTTCTGAGTATGTCCAAATACATACAAGCATGTTTTGGTTGAAATATCAAGGCAGGTCTAAGCCGAATAGCCGTATCACCGCACGCTCCACTCAACACGCCAAATTTCTTTAAGTTGTTTATGATTTTGTCCCTGAGATCCGCCGTAGGAGCGTTGTAAGCGAGGAACGTGCCGCGCCCTCTCACGCTGTGTATGATGCCCTGTTCATTCTCTATTTTAAGAAGTCCATCTTTCAGCACCTTTCCAGTAATGTTCACTAATTCGAGCAAATTATCTCGATTGATCACACGAAGTACATACTCCAGAAACACTATCTTACTCGGGTCGCCCATCCAGGTGTTAAATATACGGTAAGGATGAGGCGCTTTAAACTCAGTAGTACTATAGAAACCTCCGGTCAACATTTTCTTGCTGAAAGTAACGATATCAGGCGGCGAGGGAAGATTAAAGTACTCGTGGCACCACATTTTTCCTGTGGGACCGCATCCAGTTTGCACCTCGTCGATTATAAGCGCTATGCAATATTTTTTGCAAAGCTTTTGTAGGTTTTGAAAGAATTCCGGTGATCCCTCGTTATCTCCACCCTCGGCTTGAATGGGCTCCACAATCATTCCAGCAACAGGCATATTGTTATTGTTGTAATTCTCTACAATTGCAGAAATTTGCATGAGACATTTGCAATCTTCTTCACAGTTCTCACGTATGTAATTGTCAAGAGGGTATTTGTATCTGGGGAACGGAGCTACTGGCCAGCAAAACGCAGGGAAATCAATTTTGTGTAATGCTTTGGATCTTGTTGTAGATAAAGAGCCAAGTGTGCGTCCGTGGAATGCACCCTTAAAAGACATGATCGTCAAGGGAGGCGACCCCGGCGGCAAGTTCATCAGGCACGACGATGTTTCCTCCGGACTAAAGTTAATAGAACCGCAGCGCTGCTTGGTGCGGTACCATATGAATGCAGCTTTGAACGCGTTCTCATTGGAGCATGCACCACACATCATTGTCATTACTTGCGTCATGCCTCGAGGTGCTACTTCTAGCAATACTTCATTCATTTTCTCGGGCCAGTTGGAAGCTGGAAATACTCCAAGAGCAGGGCGATTGATCATTGTTCTCAGGTTGTCTTCATTATCAAAGACTTTAAAGAGCTCTGGATGGTTGTATCCAATAGGTATAGATGATATTTGGGTATATGTATCCAGAAATGTGTTTCCATCAGCATCCACAAAAAAGTTTCCTGCAGATTTATTAAAATCAGCAAACAGCTGTACTGAGCCAGCTTGCTGGATACAATTTAAATTACTAAATAATTTTTTCGATCTGGGGCCAGGTATTTCAGTAACAATAGAAGGACAAGGCGGTTCTCCCAGACATGGCATTTTATAATTAAATTTTGTATGTGTATTGCAAACATTCCTTGTAATATTACGATTTAGTATAAAGAACGACATTCTGTACCGTAGTCTAAACATTGAGAATATATTATTTGTATCTATTAGAACTATCTAGATGTAAACATTACGAATAATAATAATATTAAAATTTCACATCTTTCAATCCAATTCTAATAATGCAGTAAAAAATATATTGGAAATATTTATTATGGTTTCAAATACATAGGATAATGTTTATCAATTACGATTTTAAACAGCTTATAATTTACACCAATTCCACTTCACATCACATCATTTACAATAAGTATATCGTTTTTTCTAGCTTTCTATCCACATTTACATTGGCTTCTGCTAAAAATAATGATTACTAACAAATTAATGTATAATTCACTGCTGTCTCGATTGTGACTTAAGAGATCTTTCAAACCTTTTTTTTTCATGTTCATATTACAGTCTATCTAGCAATAAGTATTTAATTAAATCAACATACTGGCCAATAAAGATAGTTATGATTTAAATATGTATTTAAGGTCTTCGCATCGCTGTTTAAATAAAATAAATGAATTTATTTGGGCGCGCTAGTTATTTTTCACAGATCTGAATTTCTGAGAATAACTATCAAATTAAAAAAACGACAAAATATATATTGGTGGACATTTCACACAACACCATCTAGCCCAAACTAAGCAAATTTGTACTATGGGAAGTAGATGGCTGATAGAATATATATTTGTAACAGCATAATGCACTGATTCATAGAAACACCCAGACACAGAAGAAATATCCATGCTCATCACACAAATGTTTGCCCTGGGTGGGGATAGAAACCACGACCTACAACTTAGCAAGCAGACATACCAACTCAGCTGCGAGGCGCCAGTCATTAAAATAAATATACAAAATAAGTATATTCGAATTAAATTGTCCCACCGTTTAACGATTATAGTCCCAACCTTAACGAGTCTAGAAGTATATGTATTGAGGAACTACGAAAAACAAGTGAGTCTGTTCAGTTAGAATAGTAATACAACATTGAGGGTTATGATGTCCCTATTCTGTTCATATTTCATTATTTTGTTAAATCGAAACGTTAGTTTGAATTTTTTGTCGCGAGTTCTTTGTACAAGCATTCTATCCATAATAAATTTGTTGCCGGCCTAGCACCGCCAATCGAACCAAATTGAGCGAGTTTCTGCTCTTGTCGCTGCGAAATACTAGTGGAGATTGTTGACACAAATCTGTTTGTCAGTGGTAACTGGCCCTGCTCAACAATTATTACATGTATCCCTTTTATTGACACGGGATCTATAAATATTTTTAAGTTTCCTTGTCGACCGTGGGTCAAGTGACTAATAATAAATTTATTCTAAGATGTCCATGAATCAAAATATACCTTAATCTTCTCCCACTTGTCGTCGACCTCTTGCAACCACGAGTTGATCTGACGACCGTTGCAGCGGGATCGCTGCGCATTCCGCTTCTCTTCTTGTTCGGGAGCTAGCACGTTGTACACCTCGTTATCGCGCAGCATTGTACACACAGAAAACGGAAGAGCCTGCGCACACACAGAAAAACTGAGTAATAATCTGTGATGCTTGATCTCTCGACGCCATGTGAGCCAGCGGGCCCGACCTTTTCGCGAAGCGATTCGTCGGATTTTTGGACCCTCATAGCTTCGGCCTCGATAACACTAGAGAGTTAAAATTTTCAGGATCGAGTGTGATCGGCGGACTTATAAAATATGAAAGATTTCATTTATCTAGCTCCTATATTTTCGATTTTATTGATACCTAAAATACGCCGATTTTACCACTGACTCACTGAAGATTGGATTCACATTTAAAGTACGTCAATATAGTCTAGTAAAATAAATCCGTTTATATGGAGCAGATTACAGTATTTGCAACTGGGAAACCTTTGAAATTATGATAGGAAAATAACTAAAAATCATAGATCAACAACAATCCCCGATTAATAGATTAGCTGCGTTCACTCGCGTAGTTGTGAAAAACGGTGATGATTATGATGATGATAAGTAGCTTATGTCCGTCTCCAGGTCCAAAGCTATCTCTGTACTAATTTTCATAACGATTGGTTCAGCCGTTTGAGCGTGTAAAGGTAACAAAATTAGCTTTTATAATATAATTGTGAAATTGTGTCAAATGTATTTCAAAACACCAGTACATTCATTTAAAGAACAATATACTTAGTTGTCTTTTATGTTGTCACAAATCTTATTTTTACTAGACTAATATTGCTACTCACTCACTTAATGATCGTTTGTTCGCATAGTTCGTTTCTAAAGGTGAAATTAGATGGCATGCGCGTCAATTTAGCACACGCTTTGTTCTCCTTTGGAAGTAGCTCGCTACACTATGTATGGGTAAGATTTCTATGTAGTTTGTGTACATACATATGTATGGTAGTGTCGTAGTCTTTTCTTGTTCGTTGGTTGATGACTTTATTCGTTAGGTAAAGTAAGGGTTTAAATTCATATTTGATTTTCGTTGCTTTAAGTACAAATTTTATTATTCTCTACCGAGAGCTTACCTTTCAAGGTAAGCTCTTACTCTTGGACTCTGGGACGGCGGATCTTTTTAAAGGAAGGGGTTGATACCGATTCTTATCCACGCGGTATGTTAAATACTAACGTATGGGCCCACATCAGAATTGAAGGCTGCAGCAGCTATCACCTATTTATTAAAACGGTTATTAAAGGCTTAAACGGCTTATTAAAACTATTTATTGGGACAAGCATTGTATTAAATAGTTAAAAAAATGTTAATACATACAGCAGAGCTCCGATAACCCATGGCTCACACAAACATCATTTTTCACCAACTCTCAGTGGTTACATTACAAGTAGTAAACAATACACCCAGTAAAATGTTATATTTATAAACACTAATATGAACGCTTTCTACATCCGAATAGAGTATACACTTTGGAAATTTCATCATCATCATCATCATCTCAGCCATAAGAAGTCCACTGCTGGACATAGGCCTCCTCCAAACTCTTTGGAAATTTGGGATGTTCGGATTATTGAGGCACTGATAATATTTTAATCAGCTCTTTTCTCCATGAAATGTACAGATCTTGTTATTAAAAACACAATTATAAAAAAGGTTACATTACTTGGTTGGCAACAGCGCGCTCGGCGCGCCCGTGCACTCTCAATATTTCCTGTTCGACGGCCAACACAAGTTTTTCCTTCTCTACAAGGTGTTGGATACGCAACCTTGTTCTGAAATGAGAAACAATTGTAATTATCAAACATATATTTATTTAATAAGTATATGTTTAAAATACTTGATGGGTTTAATGTTGTATGAACTGGTAGCATCGTTTGTTTTTTCCTGCAATAGTTTTATCAAATAACTACTCCACCAAACAATTAGGGTCGGAAGATAAAATTCATTTTGATAAAATCATTTTCTTTTCATAGACAGTAGATATAAGACTTTCAAATTTAAGTTTGCGTCGCCCATATAATTATGGATGACCTCAACTTACCCATTGACTCCGGACTACCATTTGTCGTTAAATGCTGCTTAGGACCCTCTTTGTGTTTTTTATGTGGACATTAAACAATTGACATGAGATAATATAGCATAAACAGCTAAAAAAACAAAGAGTACTATGATTCTTAGATAAACATGTATTGCATACATTGAGTCATGCACACAATCAAGACAAGCACACATTGCAATAGCTAAACATTTTGTTCTACCAAGGCCATTATTGTGTGTGTGCAAACCTAACACGACGCCTAACATATTCATGGAGTTAAGAGGACAACTGGTCACAGGGTTTTGTTTATCTATGACCACAATGATTGACAACAAAACGCACAAATATTGGCAAGAAAAAAAACTTAAGTCGATATTCAAAGCCTAATTTTAAATGATAAATAATCGGTACGGTACGGTACGTTACGTGGCCTATGGTCATAACTAAGTCCATGCCATATTAAGTGAGAATAAATGAATGTACAAACTCTGGCTGGTTGCCTATAACACCTCGGTAATTTCTAAAAATCACTCTCCCTGGTTAAAAAATCGTACTTGTTCATTCATTTAGTAGTCATGCTTATGCTATGTAGTAGCTTTGCTTAGTTTGGGCTAGATGGTGTTGTGTGAAATATCCCCAAATATTTATTTAGTAGTCATATCTGGCGTATACCAAAACAGCCCACCTGTACAATTTGAAGGCAATTTGAATACAATTTCAAACTGTTCAAACTTAAATTTACTTTCTTAATGGGGATAAATAATAAAGACACAGGACCTTACCGGAACCGCAGATTGTACCTTGTATGAGGATAAACTATAACTGTACCACTTTCCATCTTATCTTTTGGAATGAAAGTCTCTTCCCTTACCTCTCTTTCTCCTGCATTAAGAACTCTGTGATCATTTGCGTGGGCAGATTGTGTGGTATTTCCACCTGTGGTTCAGGGTTCACATTACACTGCAGGGTATATGTGCACCTGTTCATTAGATACTTGTTGAAGTCCTTTGGTGGTTTCGGTTTCACGGGAAACAGACCCTTTTGTCGGCGGTCGATCTAGAAAATGATATGACGGTAAATGATGATACACTATTGAAAATTCGTCATACTGTGACGTTTACAAAAAATCTCATTCACATTACTGTTAACGTCGGTAATTTTGACTTTGTCAAATATTATACATAGCTTTATTCGAACGATCTTGATTTTTTCCCCAAAAGATAGTAGTCAAAACGACTGCTAATTAATTATTTGAACCAAACAAGTTGTCGGTCAGTCAATTGATTAGATTTTTACACAATAAGTCCTGACAGATGTTTCAACTGTGAACTGTGAACGCTTTGACATTATTTATGTACTTAGTCTGGCCATAAATACTGTTACAGTTAAAAATAAGAAAGATATTACATTTGAATTTGGAATCTGTCATTTTTATATGATTGTTCATTGAGTTTTAAAATTTTGGCGCAAATACATTGTACAATATTTTGCGATATTAAAATGGAGTGGGGTGATAAAGAGAACCGAATCGTTGTGATTGCATTACACAAAGTTGGTATGGAGCCAAATGCAATTTTTAAAACTCTCCATACGCTTGGTATTAGTCAAATGTTTGTGTACCGGGCTATTAATAGGTACAATGAGACCTCCTCTGTTTGTGACAGAAAAAGATCTGGCCGTCCACGTAGTGTTCGTACGAAAAAGGTGGTCAAAGCAGTAAGGGAAAGAATTCGAAGAAATCCTGTCAGAAAGCAAAAGATTTTATCTCGAGAGATGAAGATAGCACCCAGAACCATGTCGCGTATTTTAAAAGATGACTTAGGACTTGCAGCCTATAAGAGACGCACTGGTCATTTTTTAACTGATAATTTAAAAAAGAATAGAGTGGTAAAATCGAAACAACTACTGAAGCGGTACGCAAAGGGAGGGCACAGAAAAAATTTGTTTACGGATGAGAAAATCTTTACAATTGAGCAACATTTTAACAAACAAAATGACCGTATTTATGCTCAAAGCTCTAAGGAAGCTTCCCAATTAGTCGACAGAGTGCAACGTGGGCATTATCTGACTTCAGTGATGGTTTGGTGGGGTGTTAGCTATGAAGGAGTGACTGAGCCATATTTTTGTGAAAAAGGTATCAAAACATCGGCACAAGTGTATCAAAATACCATTCTTGAGAAGGTAGTTAAGCCCCTTAACAACACCATGTTCAATAACCAAGTATGGTTCTTCCAACAAGACTCGGCGCCAGGTCATAAAGCTCGGTCCACGCAGTCTTGGTTGGAAGTGAACGTTTCGGACTCCATCAGAGCTGAAGACTGGCCGTCGTCTAGTCCTGATCTTAATCTGCTGGATTATGATTTATGGTCAGTTTTAGAGAGTATGGCTTGCTCTAAACGCCATGATAATTTGGAGTCCCTAAAACAATCCATACGATTGGCAGTGAAGAATTTTCCCATGGAAAGAGTGCGTGCTTCTATTGATAACTGGCCTCAACGTTTAAAGGACTGTATTGCAGCCAATGGAGACCACTTCAAATAAGCTTTTATATTTTAAATTGTTTTATATTTATGTATTAAACTAACACACTGTAAAAGTAATAAATATTATTTGCAATAAAAAAATATTTTTTTTCTTCGTGACAATATTTATGGCAAGACTAGGTATATAGGTACTAAAATTAAATGTAATACCTGTTTTCGAATGTGGATGTACATTTGGTAAGGGTTGCAATGCGCGATGTTATGCGCCGAGCTGCTCGTCTCGTGTAGAGGTTCGTTCTTGATATCCCGGTGGCTATCTTTGGACGACTTGATCTTCCTCTTCCTTGGATGTAGCTCTACTGACGGACCGGCGGCACTCCCTGCAATAAGGTATATAAAATACAAGTCTGAGCCACCATACCCGTTTTATGATGAATGAACATCTCTCTGGTGACCATTGAGTGCTCGTAATCCCGAAATCCAGAGCTGTCTTTGGTCACAGTTTGTTGATTGTACATTTATCATAAACCAGGTACGGTGGCTCAGAATTTGATTTTTAGGTAATTATCTTATAATTTTGTTTGAAGCTCTGAACTATTTAACGAAACTAATTTCAATATTCAAATTGAGCCAGTATAATATTGATTATTCTTTAAAGTTTAATTTATCTACTGTAGTGTCCCATTGCTGGGCAAAGATCTGTCCCAATTCCTTTTATTCTTCTCAAAATAATGAATAATTTTGTAAAATCCAAAGCGTCACATTTACAGGAATGTTCAATTTTATATTCCAGACCATAGGAACCTGAGATCAAGGAGTACAAATAAATAGGAAACATTTACAACACAAAGGACTAGGCATGGTTTTGATTACACAGAGGGTAAACATTGATTAAAATTATAATATAATTTCGAACTCAATACCTCGACGCGTTTCCGAGATAGGTCTTGACAGACAGACAGACGGACAATAAAGTGATCCTATAAGAGTTCAGTTTTTTCCTTTTGAGGTACGGAACCCTAAAAATTACCTTAAAATTATGTACACCACTGTATTAAAAAGTCATCAGCTCCAAGGCATACAAAGCTGTTCCAGTATTACGTTAATGTATGTAATCACGGTAAATTATTAATATTGCCGTCATGTCGTTACAGTACTGCTTTTGTTTGGGTTTAAGTTAAGATGTCATCAGCACTTAAGACACGTTGAAATGTTACAAAAAGCATATGCGCATGCTTGGGTAAAGTAAGTAGTATATAAAGCCCGACCTAAAGAGTAAAAAAAACTTGCCATATAACGAAAATTATTAAACGTTATTTTCTAATTATTATTTTATTACTTTTGAGCAACAAAATAATAAAACCTATTCATAGTAACAGGAGAAAAGTAACTTACAAATTTAACACAGTTAAATTACTATAGTACTACGATCAAGGATTCAAATATGGCGCATTTACAGTATGTTTTTTTTTTTCTAGCGGTCGGGCTTTGGTACATAGTATACGTGGCGGCGTTTAAGCTGAGGGTCGAGAATTAATGTAGAGACACTCGCCTGCTAAGTCTCGTCATAAATGAGTCCTGTTATTGCCGAGCTTGTTTACCGCAGCTCTCAACTTATACACCATACTAATACTATCATAGTCAAGTATGATTTTGCGGGTTATATAAATCTAAATTCGCATAGCAGACATTCCATATAACAACAAAAAAATTAATTCCTAGCCGGTTTTTATTTTTCTCTCATAAAGTGTTAATGGATCAAAATATCTATTTGCATATTTTCCGGTCATTGAATAAAAAAAGATCACAGACTAATGATCTTACCAGAATCACTCCTAGAGGTCGAAACGTGATCATGATCTTGCCCCTGAAACAAAGATGTTATTTGGGGTTTTTATAATAATCTAGTGGACTGGACTAGTTTTGTATGTGAAATGTATTAATCTTACAGATGGCGGCGGACTCTTGTTCGAGTTCAATGCGTTTGATCCGGGCGAAGTCCGCTCCTTGTCCTTGTCATCGTTCGTTTTGTGCGAACGCAGCACCCTCTGCCCCGGCTGAAACCCACATCGAACCTCCACTTTACATCTGATCCCATACAAATAATGTTCATTGTATAAACAAACTCAAAAAAAAAAAATCAAGCATACTAAATCGGCTACGGGTCCTGCAGCTCTAGTTCAAAATGCATTCAACATATTGAAACTTGTGACTAGTGAGCGATCTACTTTCTGAGGAAGCACGGATTCGGCGCAATCACAGCGCGGAATGCTAAGCTTAAGAGATATTCAGTTATTGAACGGCGCCTCTTCTACCGAGGTGAAATCACTAATGCCAAAGCTCGAGGAACCCAAAAACTATACGAAATAAAATGTTCACACTAGATAATAAAATAAATAATACTGTAAATAACATGGTAAAACAATATAAAACTTATATTTTAAATTATAGAAAAAATTGTAAATAAAGACGGTCACCCAAAGCCTACACGTATGTGTCTATCTACTGATGTAACCGATCTACAAAATGTAAATGAACAAAATGTAAATAAAGATAAAAGACATGTTATACAAGTGCTGTACAACATACCTTAGGTGTACGTACCTTGCCGCCTTCCCCAACCCTCTTATCATCAGAATTACCGTCCGAACTGTCTGAAGTCTGGCCAGTGTCAGCGGTGCAAGGGATGACGTACGGCAGTGTGGCGGCACTGCCCCGCCCCTTGCCGCCGCCGCGCGCTCCCGACCCACCTGCGCGAGAGCCTCCATACATACATACATTCACACACCACCGACCACCAAATAAATACACCGGTACACGACGGCGACACACATCTAACATATATGCAATACTAACGGCGGCGATGCTTCCCGTGCCTCAAACTTCCTGTCGTGGCCCGTGTTATTTGCGAAAACAAGAAACATATACAAGTTATCAAACTGTTCTGTTCAAACAATCAAAATCAGTACACGACATTTAGTTTGTAATTACAAGGCTTCTGTTCCAGTTTCTCTGGGGAAGTGCCACACTTTTATGCCAATTAGGGACGATACATTGCAGTGTGCAAACAATCAATATATTACGATATTTAATTCATTTTTAAATTGATTAATAATATAAGTTCAACAATAATAATAATTATTATAAGTAGATCGACTCAAAACATATTTTATATGAATAACTATCAAACTAAGTGCACACTTGCTAAATTCTACGTTTTCAAAGAGGACAAACTACAATCGATGTGCATTTAACTAATACATATACATTTTTATCAAATCATGAAAAAATTTTGAAAGTGGGCAAAGCTAAAAAGTGGTCTACCTACAGGGTGACCCTACCTTCGGAAGGTATATCATTGAATTGATACACACCGTCACCTTCCTGCTCGTTCCTCGCCCCGGAGCCGCCGCCCGGGATGACTATCTTGAGCGGCGGCACCTTGGGCGCGCTGGATTCCTGGCTCTTCTCCTCGTGGTCGCCGTCGCCGGCGTCCTTCCCCTGGCTCGGCTTCGGGCTGGCCACAGGACTCTTTCTGTCTTGTTTGCTCCCGGAGCTGGAGCCCTTCGAGCCGCCAGACGATTTACCCTTGGAAGAAGAACGTTGTTCGGATAAGCCCTGTTTATATAAACTGCCCTACTGCTGGGCGCAGGTCGTCTTCTCATTGTGAGTAAAGTTGTTCCATAGCCAATCACGCTGGTGGAGTGCAGTGTTGATAGACTTCCTAAATTTTCAAGAACATTAAGGACACATAGGCCTCCCCTCCCGTCCCTCAAGGATTTCCAAAAAGACCGATTGGAAGCGGCTTGCATTCAGCGTCTTCCAGCCAGTTGTATGAGGTTACAAACATAAATCATTGTAATAAAACTATGTTTTGTTATTTTATGTTATAAAAGCAAGTTGCCTTGTAAAGCAGAATACACGTCTGTGTGTATCAATTGATCACATAATTCAAATGTAGTCTTTTTGAAATTTTAGAGGAATATTGTCGAGAAGTTATTTGCATTTAAAATTGCGTCCGTCTGTGGCCGTCAGGATAGCTCTTAGTATGTGCATGATTGATTGAGTGGAAACGGTTCACGTTTAAGCTCGTAGTCCATTAGAACGCCTCAATACCAGACCAGCGACGACAGCTTTAAAATAAAAACACCCAGTAGAAATAAATCAAGAACGTCGGTCTTACCGCATGCGATCCTTTCTCCCCGCCTTTGCCACTGGAGCTTCCTTTTCCCTGCGCCTGCTGACTCTTGCTAGATGAGCTCTTACTACCAGTGGGGTTCTTTAAGGGCGTAGCGCCGGTCTTACTCGCCGGCCCGGGGGGCTTGCTGCCGGTTAACATGCTGGTATGTAACAAACAACGCTTATAATCATCTTTTGAGGCGGTGACTGCATTGCAACGTTATTCAACTATCTGTGCTCCGCGGACTGGGTTGGATGGCGATAAAACTGAATTACATGTCAAGACATAACGTCGCCTCAGTGCCTGTTTGCCCTATTTACCATTGGTAAAATTTCACAGGAGAAGAGTTGAACTGAGGCAACGATATGTCATTCTAAGCACGTTACAAAAAAATCATACTCGTACTATGCAATCTAATAATTTATACAATAATATATATTTAAACGAAATTTTTTCTTGTCCTATTTATATCCTATACGGCTAAAGATGGGTGTATAAATAAACTTAAGATTAGCCAGCTAAACTTGAGAGAGACCTCAAATATACTAAATAAAAGACATATCGTATTACTGTAATAATCAAGAACCTGTTATTCCATTGAAACTTTTACAAGTAGAATTGTGATAGTATTATCATATTTCTGCTTCTAGAAAATCTAAGCGTAATCATCCATATGTATGTAATGTATATATATATAATCTGAATCTCGGAAACGGCTCCAACGATTTTAATGAAATTTGGTTTGTAGGTAGATTAGGGGACGATAAATCGATCTTGCTAGGTTTCATTTTAAGTGAACCCGGTTTGTTAGTATTTTCAGTCATAAAAACTCCGAGTGGAGCTCGGTCGCCCAGGTACTTATAATTAAAAGCCTTCACTCAAGAATATGCAGCTATAACAGGATTTTATTTAAGATATAAAATCATTGACACTAGATATTACAAAAGGGAAATATAATAATTTTTAAATAAAAACTACGGGTCACTCACGTCTGTTTTAAGCCAAAATATCCGACTATAGTTTCAACCGCATTCATGGCAAGGCAAGGATGCAAGGCGCGTCACCGACCGAGGTGACGTGTGCGCTGCTCCTTTGAAAAAGACCGCCGAATGCGGTTGAAACTATAGTCGGATATTTCGGCTTAAAACAGGCGTGAGTGACCCGTAGTTTTTATTTAAAAATGTGTGAAAACCACGTTAGTTTCCATAGTAAAATAAAATAATTATTAATTTATTTAAACATGAAAAATAAAATAATTTATAAATAAATAAACAGTTATATAAATAAACTATTTTATCATGATTGTTCATACTGTTTCATTTATTCCTAACCATTTAACTATTCACAAACTCTTAATTTTAGTACACACCCTTGATTAGGTGTAAATAGTACTGTTTAGTTCGTAAATAGGGCTTTCGGTTACACCTATTAGGAACGAGTTAGCATGCGAAATCCGTGTTTTTAGGATCCATGTTCCGTACCTCAAACGGAAAAAACGGAACCCTTATAGGATCACTTTGTTGTCCGTCTGTCCGTCTGTCTGTCTGTCCGTCCGGGTGTCAAGACCTGAATCTCGGGAACGCGTTAAGGTATCGTGTTGAAATTAAATAGTCTAGTAAAAATAAGACTTGATTAGGTGTAAATAGTACTGTTTAGTTCGTAAATAGGGCTTTCGGTTACACCCATTACGAACGAGTTAGCATGCGAAATCCATGTTTTTAGGATCCATGTTCCGTACCTCAAAACAAACCAACAAAGGAAAAAACGGAACCCTTATAGGACTTTGTTGTCCGTCTGTCTGTCTGTCCGTCCGGGTGTCAAGACCTGAATCTCGGGAACGCGTGAAGGTATCGTGTTTAAATTAAATAGTCTAGTAAAAATAAGATTTGTGACAACATAAAAGACAACTAAGTACCTACATTGTTATTTAAATGAATGTACTGGTGTTTTGAAATACATTTGACACAATTTCATAATGATATTATAAAAGCTAATTTTGTCACCTTTACACGCTCAAACGGCTGAACAGATCGTTATGAAAATTAGTATAGAAATAGCTTTGGACCTGGAAACGGACATAAGCTACTTATCATCATCATAATCACCACCGATTTTCATAACTACGCGAGTGAAACCGCGCAACGCAGCTAGTCTATAAATCGGGGATTATTGTTGATTTATGATTTTTAGTTATTTTCCTTTCAAAGAATCCCCCCAGTTGCAAATACTATGATCTGCTCTATACAAACGGATTTATTTTTACTAGACTAAAAACCATATACGCAGATCCATAGTCTCTTGCTGCAGAAAGAAAAATAAAATTTCTGTTTTCGTAAAAAAAAGTTAAAGCCGAATATGTCGAGTCTGACTCGCACTTGTCCGGTTTATTCTTATTCTTTCAATAATATTACTTGTTAAGGGCCTTGTTAATGCGCCCGCATATTTAAGTTCTACGTGCTTATTATATGCTGAATAAGAGTATTTTAGTTGAACAGGGTTTTGTTAAGTTTTCGCGTTGTCAGTTCTCGCCTAACAGAAAGTGACAAGTCCTTATTCAGTGAATAAGGTTTTCTTCTTCTTTTTTGTATTGGACCCGCATTAAAGCATTTGCCAGTGTCAAGTATTAGTATTTTATCAAGTTTCTTGAATAAAACAAGTTGTAAATGTTCTAGTCACAATCTAAGTCACGTATACGAGTACAGTCATTTTATAAGTCGAGTCCTGCTTCAGTAAAGTGGTGGCGACTTTACTAGAAGCTTCTATGGAGTTTTGTCGACAACGTAAAATGACACGTTTCACTGCTTCATTTCACTTGCCCACATTCATGTACTTATCGAACACTTAATGAATAAAACACCACTATTTTTATCGCATTAATATTCAAAATAACACAAGTTTAGGAAAATAAAACAAAGCAACAACATGTTTCGATGACGTTCCCGCCAAAACTCCTGAATAAGGTTTAACCATATTGTAAAGCTAACATTTGCATTCTACAATTTAAAAACCGGACAAGTGCGAGTCAGACTCGCTCATTGAGGGTTCCGTACAAACTAGTAGATAAAAGGGGGAAATTATTTATATTTTATTTTATTTTAATTCATAAATCGAAAAATATACATTGTAAAAATTATTAAAAACGTTAGTTTTAGCTTGTGTTAAAGAAGCTCTTTCATATGATACGGTTAATTCACTTTAAAATTTGGAACCTCATTCCTTGCATAAAAACTGTGTGTTTAAATATAAAATGTCCAGTTTTCGGATTTTTTCTTATGTATATTTTAACACAATACTTCTTGCCAAATTTTATAGTTCTAGGTCAACGGGAAGTACCCCATAGGTTTTGATTCCCTTGTGAGTGTCGAAATGTGCGTTTTTTACGACATATTCGGCTGTAACTTTTTTTTAACGAAAACTGTGAAATTTGATTTTTCTTGATGCAGCAAAAGACTATGGATCTACGTATATGGTTTTAATTTCAACACGATACTTCACGCGTTCCCAAGATACAGGTCTTGACACCCGGACGGACGGGCACACGGACAACAAAGTGACGGATAACGGTTCCGTTTTTCCTTATGAGGTACGAAACCCTAAAAACAAGCCAGTAAAATATAGTGTTGAAATCTAGTTTTTGACTGAATTAGGCACACTTTCGAGGTCGACTATCACAATACTTTGACAAAATAGTAATGAGATTAACAGGAATTTAAACCTTAATATAAATAGTCAAAACCCATGTCGAGCGCCTAATAAAGTATGTGCCTTCGAAGCTAAGACCATGTTTGGTGGTAATGCACTCTTACCGTCCTGCAGAGTTACGCGACACAGGCGCCGGTTTCCCCATCAGCTCTTTTTCTTCATTTCGCTTCTTTCTTTTGGCGAGCTCATCGTCGAGCGAGTCGGCCTCCTGACTGTCTTCGGGATACGGGCGCTTGGTGGCGCCGCAGTTCTCATCCTGTGTCGATGACACGACGCTGCTGCTTACGTGCGCCCCCTCTGCGAGTAACAAAAATAATCTAAGACAACGACAACCTAGTCGGCAGACCATTTGATCTACATACTTTCGAAGTTATTACCATATTCTGAGTTGCTGCTAACTTTAAACGGTGAAGGAAGAACATCGTAAGGAAACCTGCATATTCTCATGGCTCTGATTAGTTCTCGAAAGTTTGTATGAATATACACATTCCATATTGATATTATACTATGATTGTGATTTAAGATATTGTTATTATATTATGGTGTCAATAAAGTATTTTCGTATTGTATTTTATTCGAAAACCAATCGGTCAATGTTATGATTTACATAAACAGAATACAAGAGCAATAGTTCGCCTAATCGTAAACGGGGAGTGTTGGTTTTGGGCAATCTTACAATACGCCTCATAGTGATCATTAGCAGAAACTTACACCGCGCACTCGCCCATATAAAAGGAGAAAACTGATTTCCACTGAAACATTATCCGATTCCATTTTTCAATTTTCGTTATAGTTTCAAAAGAGAACATTTGAAAAAGGCTAAACATAACAAAATCGGCCAAGTCGGTATCGGGCAACGTGCAGTATAGGGTTCCGTAGTAGAACAACACAATACATAAGACTTGAAATAGAGCTTCTTGTTTAATACTATGCATTTCAGAAATTACAAAAACGAAATTGTAATTTTTACTTCTCTAAGTACACTTTAAATCTGAACGACTATTATTCGTCAACTTGTAAAACCAACTTAGCTGTGATAATTTTCCTTAATTTTCGTTACACATATAGTATGCTACTGCCGTAATTTTTTTCACGAATCCTACATCTACTATTTAGCTGGCAAGTGGGAACATTTGACTCTAATAAAAAATATCACTTTAGGCTATGGGCGCACTACGGTTAAACCGCAGCGGTTTTTAACCGCGTGAGTTTATGAAACAGGAAAACGAATACAAGCGGCCGCACTTGCGGTTTTTTCCCGCGTCTGATTTAGTACCGTCTCGAGCGGTTTCGCGGTTTATAGCGGTTACCGCTCGCGGGGAAAAACCGTAGTGCGGCCTAGGCCTTAAAGCTTATATTTTGCAAAGGATTATCTACATTTTAAAATGTTTATCAGATTCCTGTAATAGTTTATAAAATAGCTCATCGCCATTTTATGTGTAGGGGAGGTACCCCATTTTTTTTTTAAATACCCATACAAAATTACAGTTTCATTATTACTTGTACTTAAGCAATTAAGTTAAGTCACTGACGGACAAACGGACATGGCGAAACTGTAGGGTCCCTAATTGACTACGGAACCCTAAAAATTTTGCCATTTATAGTTTCAATCACATAAAAAATTATCTTCGAAATCTGGTAATATAGGATATTCAACAGTTTTCTCCTGTTGTATGAAAATAAATGCATAAAGGACTGGTGAAATTTGTGGTCTTAACTCTTCATTTACGTGATTCATTCTCGCGACTTAAATTATAGAATTTTATATAACTTACGTACTTTTTAAACTTTTCTCCAAGAGCCTCACTGCAATGAAGAAACAGTTAAGAGACGAATACTTAAAATGTAAGTGGTAATCAACGAGCTAATATGTAGTACATATTAGGTCAAAGGTAAATACTCTCTGTTATGACTGACAGTTAACGCTCGCTGTACTGCACCATGTTAAAATGCAGAGGTACATCACAGCTAATTTAAATTTTCTTATCAATCTCACTAGGATTGTAGAAGCGAATATTGTTCTAAAACTGTATTACTCTTTCATGCATCTGTAACATCTGGATGGACTTGAATGAAAATTGGTATAGTGCTTATTTATGCCCTGGTATAATTTCGAAGGCTGCATTTTATCCTGAAAATTTCCAGAAGATTCTTGTGGAGTTGTCGCCTTCGTCCTTGGGATTGTTAAATGTGACTATTCATATATATACATATATATATATGAATTCATACAATATTCACATAATTTTTTTAATGTACCTAATAAATACCTAAAAAAAGTAACAGGTACAGTTTATTTAAGTAGCTAATAAAAATCCGTTCGTTTCCCTCATTTACACATTTTACCGCATACATTTACATTTACATTTTTACCGCACATTTTACACTGATTGCTTTGAACATTGTTATTAGGTAAGTTTGTATAAGAACAATCATAATTCATCGAAATACCAAAAAGAAACACATGAAACATTGTTTAAAACAAAGAACAATTTCATACCATGTCACATGTCTTCAATCAATAAAAGTTTTCTCAACTTTTGCCTATTTTTCTCTTATGATTTGTTAATAGAACCTAAAAAGTTTCTGGGCAGATTCTATCAGACAGAAATGGACCCCTAATAATATTACAATAGCACCACGGGCCCCTTGGGCCCAATCCAACGCTGAGATAGCTGATAGCTGAGAATGAGGAGGGACTCATGGCTACATTTCATTATCAATCATCATCACAATTTTTAATCACTACGTCTGTGAAATTTTGGGACATAGCTGTTAGAAAACTTATTTCTAACAACACACATATGAATTTTTATATATTATAACATATTTAATATCTAAGCTCCTACAATTTGCTTTTATATATTTTTCATTTCAATAAGTGATGTAATTTGAAAAATAAGAAAAAAATGCCAGCCATTTTCGAGACAGAGAATCCTATATGTTATTATTTTGTTCATGATTTAAAGAAATCGGATAATGTATAAGAGTAGAAAGCAGCATGCTCCTCGAAATATTAAAAAAACAGTAATTCGACTCACCCTTATCTTGACCCACGGAGTCTTTTCCATCGAAGTGTTCGCCCTGCGCTAGGGTCTCCATATTGTTTCTCTTACAGTCTGTTGATGCACTCGCATTGCCCTTCTTGGTACTGTCATCCCTTGAACGACTGACGTTATTGGCTCTCGCGTTAATATCTGCACAGTCAAAATACCAGATTGTTTGTGTTTGCATATTTTTAAATAGTTTCATGATAGTAAAAATTAAACGGTTATGAATGTCGTATTGCAACGACACTGAGCGGGAGAGGTCTGGACTATAATGCAAGCGTTATTGGATAACCCGTTGAATCGGCACAGTTTTGTTCATACCTACAAACCACACATGAAATTTTACGCTTATACTAAGCGTAAAATTTCATGTGTGCACTTTTCGCAAGTGAATTACAAATAGTAATATGATTAAAGCTTCATTATTCACAAATAAAACCGGACAAGTGCGAGTCAGACTCGCCCACCGAGGGTTCCGTACAAACTAAATAAAAGGGGGAAATCATATTATTTTTTTATATTTTCCTTCATAAACGGAAAAATATACATCGTAAAAATATTTGACACATTCCTTGCTCACCAAGAAATTTTATTTTTCTTTCTGCAGCAAGATACTATGGATCTGCGTATATGGTTTTAATTTCCGAGATAAAGGTCTTGACACCCGGACAGACGGACGGACAGACGGATAGACGGACAACAAAGTGATCCTATAAGGGTTCCGTTTTTTCCTATTGAGGTACGGAACCCTAAAAAGTTACTAAAATTTATTATTACTAATTTCATTATTATTATTTGTTGATAAATCCTACAACAATGACACATATTCTGTGAAAATGTTAACATCCTAACCATTTATGGTTCAAATGAAACAGCCGTATAAGGGCAGAACAGAACATTCGGCCTATACTTGGATTTTTAATTAAACGGAGTAAATTCACAGATCGAATGTTACCACTTTTTTATGATATGAAAATAGTGCTGTGCTAAAAAGAGCTACTAAAATGAACACAATGTCTCTTCTATTTTATTACGTTGTTTTCTAGATCTTCCTAAATCTCTAAATTTTTGTCTAAATTGTGTATTTGTTAACAAGTAATCAATATCAAAGATTTCAAACTAAACTATTACATACCATGATCTTTTTATATGTTTCTTAGGAAATAAATATTACACTATAACTATACGGACATACAGTTATAGTGTAATAATTATATTATATTAATGTATGGTGTAGTGATACAGTTATGGAGTCACTTCTTAATTCCTGAGTTTATGCAGAAAAAGCAGTAAAATACATTCCTCTTCTTTTAAGGTGACTGGTTGTTGCTGACTCAATAAAAGCGATTCCCTGACATAAACGTTTCAAGATGTATTTATTAATTTTCTATTAGATATTTTAATTCCGTGTTCAAACCTTTATTGAACTATATGTGAGTCAAATCCCATCACTATGATTTGAGAGTTGGTATCATTATTTCGAAAACTTACATTTCAGTCTGTCAGTTTACTCCGTCTAATTAAAAATTCAAGTATAGATATTTTTAGAGCCTCTTTTTTCAATGCCTATTTTTTAGAGTTTCAATGTAAAAAGAATAATAGTAAAGTAAAAACATGTTAGATTTTAAGAGTGACAATGCATTGTAGACAGCATTATTTATCTGAGCAAACATTATGCAAATATGGAATGATTAGTACTATATGTATAAAGTACAATTGAAATCAAAAGTTACAGAATTGGTCATAGAAGCATAGAATTATGATTGTTTTGGTGTGACACATTTACCTAAAAAAACCTGCCTCTACTGTAACCTTGAATATTTATTTTTAAGATCACAAAATCCTTTTTGTGAATAGAATAAAATATCTATTCACACTAATAAAAAAAACTTCATTTTAACTCTCTGAACTATAGAACATCTAACAGTTTCACATAATAAAACTTTAGCAACACAAATATGACTAATTTTTCAATATTTTATGTAAATTATAACTGCTTCAGGAAAACCATATTAAATATTATTTTTCATACAGCATACCAATTAACATAACCAAATAATAATACAGTTTAGAACATATAGGTACAATGTACATTTAAATAAACCAATAGGTGGACTTGTATTATATAAATACATTATGTATTTAATGTTTCTATTATTATTTCCTGGCACAGTGATTGGCCGTTGCCAATCAGTGAGGCAATGATGCAAGTATAATGGGCACATTTGGCCAGAAACGGCTTGGGGCGTATTTTAAGTGACTAGTTGTGTTTCTATAATATGATTACAATAAAACCCTTATTCTGAGTATGTGTGACATCTCACATTTAATATGGAAGAAAAGGATGGGAAACATTTAAGAGCTAATACATTATGTTAATTTCGTCAATAATTCTGCTTAATAGGTATATGTATTATGTTTTGTTTGATAGTGAACTTGAATTTCATCAGCAACTCACATTATGTTAAGTGATGTTGCAGACCATCATAGAGCATGCTTATATAGAAGCTTGCTCATGGTTGATTTTAAAACTAGACTATACTTATCAGAAAGCCTACTCAGTAGCATATTCTAATGTTAAAACAATAAAAGTCAAATTAAAGCTCCATTCAAAGTTTTTAGGATAACCACCTTGACACTATGTTAGTTTGGTGTACATTTAGCCAAAATGCAGATAATCTAGACATGCAAAAACGTTTCATAACTCTAGCAAAAATGTACTAGATTACAAAAGAGAATAGAAATCAATCATTTTTATTTTTATTATTTTTATTTAGATTATTTTCAGGCATGTACATATTGTAGTCAATAAAGAAACTTCTTGCTCAGTGAAGGATAACACTGACTATAAAGAAAAATTGTAACTAATTTATTAATTGAAATTCATAATGGTAACTTTCTAGGCACTATGCATTTTGCTTACCAGATAACCTAATGTACAAATGCCCACCAATATACAACATTTACAGTTAAATCTGTAAAACTACATCCCACTGCACCCACAAAAATGTCCAAACTCAAACCTAACTCAAACATGAAACTATATAAATAGTGACCAGTGAAAACTCAGTAGATTTTTTTTACTTTTTTTATTCGACGATAGGCTTGCGCTTGACCGTCAACTCACCAGGTGTTAAGCGACAGTTACGGTCTACAATGGAGCGCGCTTGCCTAGAAGAAACCTATTCACTCGCGATTTGAAGACACTTAGATTATATCTATTCGGAAAGACCCATTCAGGAAGCGCACTCTACATTTTGGTGGTAAGCACAATGAAAGTGGAGCCAAAGCGTTTCAGACGTGTTTTCGGAATATCAACCATGTAACAATGTTACATTTTCATGCTTCTTACTGTCTGATAGAAAAATGGGCATGGGGGAATAAATTATAATTTTAAATAACACTGGAATGAATGTATAAACAGAAGTTTCGATTTGAGAAAATAGGTTGAGGTTATTGACTATATCTTTAATCCAAAACAAGACTTCTGGAGTAATATTAGTTCTGTCGGACTCTTTGGACCATGTATGCATGAATTTCACTGAAGGTTTTTTTTAGGTTTTAAATCACATTGTGATTAAACTCAGTTTGTAAAATGTAATAGTTAAATAAAGAGGTAATCAGTTGCAGATTGTATCCTATAATGTATGGTAGTAACTATTATTGCTGATTCTAACTTGATTCATTAATTACTTTACATATTATTGGCCAATCATTAAGACTTCTTTATATGTTAACTATCACAATATCCATATTTGTAAGCTTGCCAATTTAACATCATCCTGAAACTAAATTGTTTCTAGCCAAAGAATGAACATAATATACATCTATTTGAGGATTACTAAAGTATCCTTATATGTTAAGCTTCTTTGTTGTATTAGAAGCTTAGCTGCTCACCAGTTTAGCTTCTAGTCATCCTAGACTGGGATTTTGAGTTCATACATTTGCTGAATCAG
This sequence comes from Lycia hirtaria, assembly GCA_947563715.1. NCBI lineage: Eukaryota > Metazoa > Arthropoda > Insecta > Lepidoptera > Geometridae > Lycia > Lycia hirtaria. The sequence continues at coordinate 11,294,883 of OX387386.1, forward strand.
TCCAGATGTTTTCAGCTGTTGAGTTTATCAATAAATAACATTTCATTTTAATTACACAGAGCTTATTTTGGTGAAATTAGACAAAAGCTAAAGATACAGGTGAAGTTGGTAAAGTAATAATTCTATTATCTGATATTTTTATTTATTAACTTAACCTCAACTTTATAAGTATCAATAACACAACATATTATAAAATTAAGTAAATGGCCTATTAAAATACCTATATAGGGATTAATGAGGCAAGTGGAAATAAATACTAAATAAAAATATAATTGTAGACCATTTTCCACAACAGTAATAAATAACAAATGAGTAATATATACCTATCCTACCAGGTGTTTATAGACATCTGTGTTAACCAAAACTATTGATTTGATGTTGTTTTAGGTACTATCCCTTATCTAAAATATTTTTTAGAATCAACCAGTAGTAGGCCTGCCACCTAGTATCATGTAAATACAGTCTCTTTCTCATCTCATAAGAATATAAATATTTGCAATAATTATTATCTTAACTGTAAATATTGATGACATGAACCCATGATAGATTGTAAACTACTAATAGCCCAGTCCTCAGCTGTATAAAGAATGCTTATTTATGTACGTACTTACCGACGGCAGCCGAGTACACTGCTCAAAGCGCTTAACCATTCAGTGATGCGTAGTGTAATTTCAGAACAAGATACAAACCATCTACATATATTTAAAGTACTTTTATTGGATATTTATCTCTAATATTACAGAAAATCTTCTCATTGTCACGTCAGTCAAGACATTATTGGAAGTTAACAGAGGGGTCACAATCCTGAACGAGTCTACGGCGTGTCTTCATTTAGGCAAAATATATCTTTAACAAGCAAACTTAAACTCCCCTTGTTTATGCGAGAGCGTCCTCCTTTGCATTTCACGTCGTCAGCCCCTATTTTGTTGGTTTCTACGTGTCCCTCCACTATATAATCCACACAATACTTCATAGGCTAAATCGGTCCGTGAGACCGACGAGAAGTTGGTTCCAAATCAATGAGCGAGCGGAGTTGGGCGGCCATTACAATCCCGTCATTCGATAGTGGCAGCACGCCCCAATCCGTTCCGTTTTAAGTAAAAGTAACAAGTATGTATAAAAAGAAAAATAAAATACCCGACTGCAGAAAAGGGGTATTTGCAAGTCTAACAGCGATTTCGTATGTTAGACTTGCAAAACTGCTTTTCATACTTACCTGACTGCGTCTATACTGCCTATATGAATCAACTTATAAATCGAGTGCGATCGATAAAAAAGTCTAGTTTAGATACTTTCAGCCCTGATCTAATTCTACGATATACGACTAGCGTCATGGGTGTAGCTATTATATCTTATTTAAGAGAGGGGAGGAGATTCTCGTTCTTGTCCAACTTCACTTCACAAGACGCGGTACAGTTAGTATTCTAAAACGCCCAAGCGCGATGATTTTCGAGTTAATCACAATTTCGGGAGTAATATGTTAAATTGCTCATATGGCCCAGATGAAAAAAGTTAATAATAATGAATAATATCACTTTTTAGGTTGATTGTACATAAAAACAAACTTATTTTGTTTTAATATGCACATAAGTAATTGATTAAGGGAAATATAATTATTTCCCTTGTCAGCATAAATACGTACTTAAATCTTATGGAGTAAGAGTGAGGTGAGAAAGTATCCAGAGCGGAATGGGACTTGGGTGGGAGCGAAACAGGAGTGCAACGGGAGCAAGGTAGATGTGGGAAAGAGACACGGGTACGTAACGAAGCGGTTTACCCTCCCATAAGAAGTTAATACTTCAAAAAACATACACAATTGGAATTGTGCTTGATATAAATGAAGTAACTGGATAGATCAGGAAAGATCATAAGCACAAGTTTGAGAGATACAAAATCATTTTAGATTAGGCGGAATGGAACGTATTAGTAACGTCACGTCTCGTACGAACTTCACTCCAGCCCACGATTCGTTCGGCGTGGATGTGGCCAGTCTTGAAAAAGCGCCATCTGAATACTACTCTCATAGTAAAATTTCTAACATATAAGTTACAGACGTATGCCATAGATGGCACTAGTGTACTTGTAATCACACGTAAAATAAGGTCAGTTAATTAAGGTATTATTATTAAAATTCGACCCTCGCTCGACCGCCGTAAATTCGACCCTCCTTCCTCGCGGGACGCGGAGGAGGGGTGCGCTCGACCAATCAATCAGTCGGATTCGGATGACATTTTGGTATTTAGAGATCGCGCGGTTGTATCCTTGTGCCCGCTACACACGAGATTATTTCACATTTACATTTACATCCAACAACAAATATGGAATTATGAGTGGTATTGAGTGGTTATGGGTGGTATGATGGTATTATATGAGTCTGCGTAATAAAAAGTTAAAAAGTCAAGCAATGATAATGCTATTAAATTTAGCGAATTATTTTCAAAGGAACAAACTGAAATTGGCATCTTCGTCCGGTGATTATTATTTATTTCATTTTCTGTATTATGTTAGTAAGACTTGTAAAGTATTATTAAAATATTTAGACACAACGAAAATAGATAAAATTTATTAATAATAAATAATATGTATTTTATTACAAGTGCGATTATATGTATGGATGCAAACAAGAAATAAAATAGTATCTTTATGATCTTATTCTTGACAGAAGAAAAAAAAAAAGAAAAGGTCTTATTAAAAAAGTTTACAACCGTCAAGAATTCAGTAAGCTTGAAAAGTAAAACCTTCTTACGCCTCCTCCAATGTGTATAGGAAGAATGTGTAGCACCATTGTGTGTTGTTTTTGAAGTAAGTTTTATAAATTTATAATTTATTTTTATGTGTTTCTGTCTTTTTAGGAGAAGACGTGAATGTAAATAAAACGATTTCAGAGGCTACTGGTGTGTCAATAACCACTGTACTTTTTTTATCCCAAAGTCGTTCAGAGAATACTGAAGAGGCTATCAAGTCTCCAAGTAATACCTAATTACAGTTTAAAAAACTAAAAAACACGCTACAAATTATTGTGGTCAAAGTTCATTACAAGACTTTTCTAACAAATCCAAACACAGCTATGATACGATGTTCCATCATGAAGTTCTAGTTCATATCTTTCGGCTCCATCATCAGATCAGTTCGACAGTACCATATTATTGTATTGTCATCAGAACTACAAACAGCTGCCAATTTTCATGACGCTACGATCCTTGGAAGATGGTTAAATTAGTTACCTTAGATTTCATTACATAGTTAGTTACATACAGGTCGACCTAATAAAAGCGTGTTAAAAAGAGAAAACATCATCTGAATCTTCGTGGGACTCAGAATCTGAAAATCATTCCGATGAAGAATGAATTTTATAATACATAGGTCACACTAAAAGTTTCCGGAACTGGCCACTTATATAAACAAAATATTTAAAAAGTAATTACAACATTTGAAATGGAACTCTTAGGCTTTAGAATGCAGTTTATTTCATCTGACTGTCAATTGTTTTTACATTGTGGTGCCATTTTAAAAATTGCGTGTCTACATTAACATGGATTTAACTCGGGTAAATTTTCGTAGTATGATTTTCTACGATTTTAAGTGTAATTTGACAGCTCAACAGAGCATCGCTCGGCTTCAATCTGCTTTTGGCGATGAAGCACCATGCAAGACGACTATTTATAGCTGGTTTGCAGAATTCAAGCGCGGTCGTGTCAATCTCAATGATGAATCTCACGATGGTCGCCCGTCCACCGCTGTGAACAACAAAAACATCGATGCTGTGCGCCGTATGATTGAAACAGCAAGCTTTGCTTAGTTTGGGCTAGATGGTGTTGTGTGAAATGTCCACAAATATTTATTTTTTGAAACTTTATAGCTGCCTACACAAAGTCTGTCTAGTTCGGAACCTAACCTTTCTCATAACGAAAACGTCACTCAACGTAAACGCAAACGCTCGGTAGAAAATAGTGAACATTTACTTAGCGTCATGTCCGAACTGAAACAAATGTTTCATGAATTTAAAGAAGAACAGGAAGCGAGGTGTGAAAAAATGTTCTCAGCCATAGAAGAAATCCGATCATCTGTTGAATTTCTAGCAAATTGATATGATAACCTGCTAGCTAGGATGGAAAAGCTTGAGGAGCGTAATTCTGCCACTTCATATGTACAGAGGCTTGAAGGCAAACTAGATACTATGGAGCAGCACTTCAGATCGATGTCGTGTAAACTCTTTACTTTAGTTCAACCTATTCTTCTATGTCTATGTTATTTAGTCTATTTATACGAGTCGTAAGTCATTAATGTATATTGGTTTTTAAGCTGAATAAAGCCAATGTTTTGGTTTCGATATTCTTTAATTATGCAACAATTTATTCAGCTTAAAAAAGTCATTTAATAAAAGGTACAATGAACAGTGATAAACAAAAATCTATAACATCGAATTCAAACATGTTGAGTATATCAAAATACTTACGCCCTGAACGTTTTGACGTTACGTCAGATTCTCCTGACTCGGAAAACAAATGGAAACACTGGAAGACACTGTTCACGAATTTCCTAAAAGTGGAACTACAAACTCTAGAAGACGACAGTATAAAATTAATGCTATTATCAAATCATCTGGATGCAAATATCTACATACGAATTCAAGACTGTCAAACGTATAACGCTGCAATAGGAATATTGGACAAAATATATCTCAGACCTAAAAATACAGTACACGCCCGACATATTCTTGCAACTAGGCGTCAACAACCAGCAGAATCAATTATGCAATATATTCAGTCTTTGCATTTGCTAGCTTTAGATTGCAATTTCGAAGCCGTCACGGCGGAACAACACAAGACTCAATTTCTGCGTGATGCCTTCATATCTGGACTCTCGTCATGCAACATTCGAAGGAGATTACTGGAAAATATTGATCTTACTCTCGACGAAGCTTTAAATCAAGCTATTATTTTTGAAAGTGCAGATAATAACGCAAAATCATATGAAACTAGACCTTCTCTTAACGCTGCTCTAAGCGAAGAACCAAATAAATCAGAGCAGATCGCAGCTGCAGCAGCACCAGTACCGATTCGTAAACATTGTTGGTTTTGTGGAGGAAATATACACCAACGTATAAAGTGTCCAGCATTTCGTAGCACTTGCGGACAATGCGGAAAAAAGGGGCATTTTAGCAAAGTGTGCCGCAGCTCGAAACCTTCTGTTAATGTTGCTAACTCTGAAGATATAGGCTTATCAAATATATGTGCTGCATCACCGTCATGCTTAAAACAAGCAACAGTCTCCATAATAATAAATCAGACTCGTGCTGATGCGTTGATTGACACAGGAAGTTCAATAAGTTTTATTAATAAGAGTCTGGCCCAAACGTTAAACCTCAGACACAGGTTATACCGGCAAACAATCACGCTTGCATCATTAGACAACACTTCAGTTGTAGAAGGTATGTGCTTTGCTACAATCGAATTAGAAGGACACAAATATAGGCAAATACCACTTCTAATTATAGATAATCTTTGCGCCGATGTTATAATTGGTCATGACTTGCTGAGAAATCACTCATCCGTAGAACTGAATTTTGGTGGAAAACAAAATCCTCTCAAAATATGCAACGTTTTAGCGGCCGAAATACCACCGGCATCAATATTTCATAATTTATCATCAACAACAAGACCAGTTGCAATAAAATCAAGACGATACAGTGCTAGCGACGAAGCCTTTATTGAGGAGGAGGTTGGTAAGCTGCTAAAAGATGGCGTTATAGAACCCAGTATGTCACCATGGAGAGCTCAAGTCCTAGTTGTTGGTGGTGGACAACACCGTAAAAGATTGGTCGTAGACTATTCATTAACAATTAATAAATTTACTCAACTAGATGCTTATCCTCTTCCAAATATAGAATCAATGGTATCGAAAGTGGCTAAATATAACTATTTTAGTCAAATAGATTTGAAAAGCGCTTACCATCAGGTGCCCATTTTACAATCAGAGCAAAAATATACGGCTTTTGAAGCATGTGGGGTATTGTATCAATTCACAAGGATACCATTCGGAGTAACAAATGGCGTATCAGCCTTCCAAAGGACTTTGCAATATATCATTTCAAAAGAGAATTTGACAGGCACTTACGCTTATCTCGATGACGTAACTGTCTGTGGAAAAAATAAAGAAGATCATGACAAAAACTTAGAAAAGTTTATGGAAGCCGTTCAAAAGTACAAATTAACACTAAACAAAGATAAATGTACATTTGAAAGAGAATCTATAAAACTCTTAGGATATACAATCGAAAATAATACAATTAGACCAGATGAGGACCGTTTAGCACCGCTAATACAACTCCCAGTACCTGCAAATTTGCCTTCTTTGAAAAGAGCTCTAGGAATGTTTGCACATTACTCGAAATGGATAAAGAATTTTTCCGAAAAAGTTCATCCACTAATAGCTGTATCTGAATTTCCTATGAATAATGACGCTACAACATGTTTCCAAACTTTAAAATCAGACATTACAAAAGCAGTCCTTACGTCAGCTTTAGAGGATATTCCATTTACTGTAGAAACTGATGCTTCGGACCATGCTCTAGCTGCTACATTGTCACAAAATGGCAGACCTGTGGCATTTTTCTCACGGTCATTAACAGACCCGGAACGCCGACATCCTGCCATAGAAAAAGAGGCTGCTGCAATTGTTGAGGCTTTACGGAAATGGCGTCATTTCTTGATCGGCAGGCACTTTACACTTATTACTGATCAACAATCTGTTTCATTCATGTTTCATCAGAATCATACAAGCAAAATAAAGAATGAGAAAATCGAAAGATGGCGATTGGAACTATCATGTTACAAGTACGACGTTGTATACAGACCTGGCCGAGAGAATACTGTAGCAGACGCCTTTTCTCGCGTATGCGCTCACTTAAACCCTCATAGACTGTATGAATTACACAATGCACTTGGTCATCCAGGGATAGTCAGAATGACTCATTGGATTCGAATGAAAAATCTTCCCTATTCAACTAGTGACATAAAAAAGATGACAGAAAACTGTAGAATATGTGCAGAAATCAAGCCTCGTTATGCAACTACAAAAGGCAATTTAATCAAAGCTGTAGCACCTTTTGAACGTTTGAACATAGATTTCAAAGGACCACTACCGACGAATACGCAAAACAAATATATTCTGACCATCATTGATGAGTTTTCAAGATTTCCGTTTGCATTTCCTTGTAAAGACATGACTACAAATACTGTCATAAAATGTTTAAAGGAAATTTTTATAATGTTCGGCTGTCCACAGTTTATTCATTCGGACAGAGGTACGTCATTCATGTCAAATGAACTTAGAAATTTCTTAGTTCCATTGGGTATAGCATGCAGCAGAACAACGCCTTACAATCCGCAGTGTAATGGGCAAGTCGAGCGACTAAATGGGACTCTTTGGAAGTCAATACAACTTTTCTTACATTCAAAAGATATGGTAGTCACTCAATGGGAACAAGTTCTACCCTTGGCATTGAACTCTGTGCGTTCTTTATTATGCACGAGTGTCAACGCAACACCACACGAAAGGATGTTTATCTATTCGAGACGCTCTCCAACTGGAGATTCTGTGCCTACCTGGCTTTTATCTCCAGGACCAGTACTAATAAAGAAGCATGTGCGACACTCTAAGTTCGACCCTTTAGTTGAAGAAGCGGAACTTATTGAGGCAAATCCTCTCTACTCGCACGTAAGACTCCAAAACGGTATGGAAACGACTGTATCTAACCGACATTTGGCACCTCTACCAGACAAGGATATTTTCGAAGATGCTGTCGAAGAACCTAGGAATGAGGAACAACCGATCTCAGTCGAATCTGTGACTTCACCTGCTCCATTCGCACCGCAAGAAGTCACAGTGCTACGCAGATCGTCACGAGAAAGACGAGCCCCCACATATCTAGGCGATTACACCTCGTCAATCATTCACAAAAGCACCAATGATCTTTAAAGGAGGGGTGAATGTCGTGTAAACTCTTTACTTTAGTTCAACCTATTCTTCTATGTCTATGTTATTTAGTCTATTTATACGAGTCGTAAGTCATTAATGTATATTGGTTTTTAAGCTGAATAAAGCCAATGTTTTGGTTTCGATATTCTTTAATTATGCAACAATCGACATGTGTTGAAATAAGAAACTTACCCTCGGAAACGCATGAATCTAAAGAAACTCTATTGGAAACTTTCATGAATACTGCCAAAATTTTGAATTCGCATGTACAGCAAAATGATGTTAAAGACATATTTAGAATCAAAACAAAAGATCCAAAAAACAAGACGGTAATAGTTGACCTAAACAGCACGCTTATAAAAGAAAACTTCCTGGCATTGTATAAGAAATTTAACAAAGGTACTACTAAGCTTTCAACTACACACTTAAAACTGCCCGAACCAGCCAAGCCCTTGTATATCTCGGAAAATTTGTCTTCAAATCAAATGGGTTGAGATGAAAAAATGTTTTGTTACTGAAAACATCATTTATTTCTTATATATAAATAGGCTGAATATGAAAAAAAAATTGTGTACTTATTTTAGAAATTACTACACGAAGCCATATATGGCATTGTATGCATTCTAGTGGAACTATGCTGATCCATATATGGCTTTGTATACATTAATAAAAAAATAAAAACAAAATATGGAAATCTTTGAAACAGTTTCTTTTATCGTTTTAACATAAATTAACTTTACATTTCCCACATTTGGCAAAATAACGGAATTTCGAACAGTTCTTAGTAAAAAAAAACGCACATTTCGACACTCACAAGGGCATCAAAACCTATGCGTTACTTCCCGTTGACCTAGAACTATGAAATTTGGCTAAAAGCATTATGTTATAGTACACATATAGGAAAAAATCCGAAAACTGGTAATTTTAATTAAATTACAAAAAATAGTGTTTTTATGCAAGGAATGAGGGTCCAAATTTTAATGTGAATTAACCATATCATGTGGGGTATCATATGAACCAGCTTCATTAGCACAAGCTAAAACAGGTTTTTAATTATTTTTACAATGTGTAATTTGAGGTTTATGAGGGAAAATATAAAAAAATTATATAATTTCTCCCTTTTATCTATTAGTTTGTACGAAACCCTCGGTGAGCGAGTTTCTCTCGCACTTGTCCGTTTTTTTTATACAATATATGTTTGCGCTTGACCGTCCACTCACTTGATGTTAAGAGATGCTGTGGTCTACGATGAAGCATGCTTACCTAGAAGAAACCGATTCACTCGCGATTTAAAGACACCTAGATTGTATCCATGCTAGCAGCATATAATTATGATGTATTTAAAAGTTAACTCGTACTTTCATAGTTAAGTTCACATAAATTATGATGTGCAACTACGGAACTCTACTTTTTACGTGGCAAAACACGCACTTGACCGCTTATTTTGTTAAAAATAATTAGAGGAGTGGTAAGGTAGGAGGCAATGTAAAACACACACTCCTAGATAGTTTCCTATTAAGTACTATATCTATACCAACCCTAGATGCAGTGAGTACTTATTTGCGCACATAACCACCTAATAACATGATCCGTTATTGTTCTTGTTATCTTATCAAAGGTATTTATGCCAACTATCGGCAAACGCTGAACTGACAAACTAGATGGTAATTGTTACAAGGGGGCATATGCATGCAATTTGTGCATGTAATATGTCATCATTTAATAGTGGAATAAGCCGTGTTGATAATAATAAAATCAGCAAAGGCACAGTTTATTTCTATGTTGATTAAATAAATCAGCACCGTTTATTCCACTACTTGAGTTAAGGACCTAAACTAGAACTCGCTAATCCGTTAACGCATTACCATATTTTTAACTACGAACATTTATAGTTTCCCCGCGGCTTAGCCTTAAAGACTATTAATACTACAATGTTGTAATTTAGTATGGGTATACATATTTAATACGCCAGCAAAACGGTATAATAAAATCTAGAAAAAAAAATGGGGTACCACGGTAGCACGGATAGTTGGTATGATTTTTTTTCTCATCTACCCCATCGTTGTGGAGTGTTGTTGGATAGGTAATCAAAAAACATAAGATGTGCGAAAACAATTTTTCAATTTAAAGATTCGTTTGCAAAATATTAAGCTAACCTTGCTTGGTGACATAAAGTCCATTTTATTCGAAAGCAAAATAATTATTGTTAAAAAAACTGAAAAAACTACTTCAAAATATACAATTCGTTTACTTGGATGTCATTTTTTCAATTATTTTGTTATAAAGCACTAAACCGATTTTGTTAAAATTGATATAGGACCACCTCTGAGGTATTGCCTACGAAACAAAAAGAGAATCATTAAAAACATTTCCGAATTGGCGGAGTAAGCGCAGGACAAACATACAAAAAAAAACATACAGTCGAATACAGAACCTCCTTCTTTTTGGAAGTCGGTTTGGAAGCAAGCGTACGGCAGGTAGACAGAGCGCGAGCCGCGCCTGACAGACAGCGCAGGACTGGTCGGGTGTGCTTGTCAGGTGCAGAATTGATAAGTGGACTACAAATTTAATTTCGCGTATTTTGATGTGTAACTGCGAAACCCAAGACTGCGCACTTGACAGTTTTTATGTTTAACAGAAAATAGCCTGATTATAATATAGGGAACCAGCTATCGTCCTTATTATATATTTAATTTTATTATTCATCTAGCCTTTACATAGCTTAGTATGTACGAACATAGATAATATGCAAGCTTTGGCATTTATAGTATTTATATGTCGTAATATATTTCTAGAATTTCCTTATCATAATTATTTAGTATTTTCTCACATGGTGACGATATTGTAGGGCCACGTATATGACCTAAGCAGCGAGAGAGACCGAAATATTATACAATAGCCGTTCACAGATACTATATATATATATATATATGTTCTCATTTAATTTCTGTAAAAAATTACGAACGGTGCGACTAGTACACTACAAGTTAACAATTTACGGACTTTTTTCGTTTACTTTTTTTTCGTTTTGTAGGTTTTATTTTGTTCTGAGATTTTGCTTTTGCCTAAATTCTTTGATTGCTTATCAATCAGATCAAAATACATTATTTCAACCAAACCAAAGGAAATTAAATACAAACTTATTTACTTACATCAAATTTATAAAAAAAAATAACTAACTAATAAATTATCTTTAGCTTTTGTTATATTATAGTTTATTATTTATTGTGTTGACTTAGAAGCTTGAGTTTTTTACGGCTTTTGCTAACGTACATCTTTGATATTCATTTCAATTTGATACATAAGAGAGACAGACCTCAAAGAATCGCTGTGACACAGCGATAGTTTGAGGTACAAAACCATAAAACAAGTATGTATAATATTTAGAAGAAAACAAAGTACCCGACTGCAGAAAGCGATTTTTGCAGTTGTAACTTAAGATTACGTTATGTTTGATACGCTATTGAGTGTAGGTTTTTGTGAGAAAATATGCGCAAACTCGCTGTAAAAGGTTAAATTGGCAATCTTTAAAATTATTCTAGTAAATCACTTATTTTTTTATTACGAAACAGTTCGTTGGGTATTACGAAAACGCGCATTTATATTTTTGCGAGAGTTGTATTAATTATTATTTAAAAAAAATATAGCCTATGACACTCAAGGTGTGAAGACGAATCTAACGACACCTCACACATCACAACTAGGTTAAGCCACTTGGCCTGTAGATACACATATAGAATAGACAATGCACATATAGAAACATACATACATACCCACATACATACAAACATACTTAAACTCAAAAAACATAACTCTCCTTCTTGCGCAGTTGGGTAAAAATAGCATTCTTTTGGGAGCGCGGAAATAAACTTAAATGTAATGCATACTTTTTTCAAGATTTATTCTACCACTTTGTCGGCATAATTAATATGTGCACACATAGCAAATTAAAAAATACCAAAATAAATTACTTTCTAGCACTATGTCTTTGAACTAAGTCACGAATGATCCGATGAACACATAGACAGACAGACATAAAGAAAATGGAGAAACTGTAAGGGTTCCTCGTTGATTACGGAATCCTAAAAATAAAAAAGTGATTTCAATCAGCTAGCCACCAAACAAAACGCAATTAAAGTCGATTAAGAACCAATTGATTAAAGTTACCGTTTCTAACAAAACTCCAGTTCGGAACACATTATATTGGCAGAACCTCTTTTTTTTTTTTTAAGTTGATTAAAGATTCAATAGTTATGTGTGAAAAGGGGTAACAAGAGACTACACTTCCTATATCAGGGGCAATAAAAGTATAAAAAGTTGGCACATACCCTTGAGCGACTGAAGATACTCATATATGTCTGGTGCTGCATAGTCAGATGGCATCTTGCCTTTGGTATTCCTGACAAATGGTTCAGCTCCATGATCAATGAGAAACTTTACCATCTTGAGATTTCCAGAGGTAGTGGCATCATGTAGAGGGGTATCGTCATCTAGGCCCTTCGCATTAGGGTTGGCACCACCATCCACTAAAAGTTCCACCACTTCATGCCAACCATAGCTGCAAGCTTCATGTAAAGGTGTCCACCCTGTAATTTTTAATTTCAAATTATATAGGTCTTGATTGTTTTTTTTTTTTGCTTCAAAAAGTTTCGCGCGCGCTTCGCTCGCGCATGATTGTTTCATGTTGATCTTTATTTGTATTGATCATTAAAGTGCCGTGAACTTTCTAATACGAGCAAATAATTCACTAAAAATAGCCACTAACCAAAAATTTTTGCGCGTATCTTGTAAGTATATTTGTAATTTTCTATAAAGTCATATGTTTATATATAAGTATATTAAATTGGCAATCAATGCATTCAAATGGTTGTATTTATAATTTTTGATAGCGTTAAAGTAGCTCTTTACCAGTCGGGTATTTCCTTTTAACACAGTTACTTGTTTGATTCATCTGGTCCACGAAAATCTAGGACTCACTAACCCGATCAATGAATCAAATCACTTCCATGATTTAATATTAAAAACCTTTAAAAAAACTTTTATTTTGACATGGAAGTACTGTGGGTTCATTAATACGAGAAATAAAGCATATTACTATAAAAAGAACACTAAAATTTTCGCACTCGCGCATTATTAATATTTTGATATAGAAGTACTGTGAGTTTACAAATATGAGAAATTTAGCATATTACTATAAAACACTACTAAAAATTTTTAAAATTACTACTAAAAATAATTGTTTTTTTTTTATGACAAACTTGACGTTATACAGCATATTACAAGCTGCTACGCACATCATAAGACATGGGCCGCAGACTTAAGCACGACGCAAGCTTAAGCTATGCCCATGTCCATTGCTGAACCCCTCCCGAAATGAATTCCTGGCTACGGCCCTGATGTTATCTATACCTTGGTATTAATCCTTATCCAAATAAATTGTTTCGTATTCAAGACTATTTCAATACCTGTAGATAACTTTTGAATTATTCAAATCACACATTCCATTCAAAAGATATTGCGAATTTAATAATGTCAATCTAAACAAAATACTAATAGAAAAATAAAAGCCGTCGCGTCGCCGCGCGCCGTGGCCGGTGGCACTACGCAGCGAAAAAGTTACGAATAAATAAATAGCAATATTCAACATATTTCTCGCTGACACATAATGATGCTTGCGGACAGAAGACAGAGAATTTAAGACGTTTATCAAAGTTAAGTAACGTTTTTCGAATAGAATAGAGTGGAAATGGTGTGAGAGCTATCTGAAATCGGGAAGAGCAGAACAGGAACAGTTTGGGAGCCGAACCAGAGCAGGATAGGAGCGGGGCGAGAAAAGGATGGGAGTTAGTTTTCATTCAAATACATAAATCTACAACTGACAACTGACTCAACATTAATAGACCACTGACTCGACATCAATAGATTGGGTCACAAGTTTGGTTGAAGCAGGACAGCAGTGCGGCGAGATTGCAGCAGAGAGAGCGAAACACGAGCAGGGCAGATGTGGTACTGAAGCATTAGCTTGGCGGGGGTGCATTGAGTGCGGGTAGGACCATGACATGAATGATTTTCTTACGCATACGAAGTCGCGGCAGGCAGCTAGTTTGTTATATTTAAAAAGTCTTCATTGTCAGCTTGGTAAACCAACAATGATAATCATTATTTAATGAATTAAACTAAAAAACATGTTTGGTAACTAAAGAAGTCATTATTAACAAGGAATAATTTAAAATGATTTAATGATATTTTGCAGGTGATATTTATTTATTTATATCTAGAAGGAAGAATGATGGTAAAAACCTAAACAGCTGATTCTAGGGAGCTGTAATTTCTGGATCATGGGCAAAACTGACCACAGGATTTAGTTAGTTTAAATTAAGGGGTTATATTATTATATTTAATAGGTTAGCAATTTATAACAGAGTGTTATTCAGAACGATTAATGAGTACAATATAGGACTCAAGCTTTACACTTGAATTGCTTTAATATTTATGTGTTACACAAAACATATTGTAAGAACATTAATATAACCTAATTTATTACTATTGTAATGGTACTGAGGCCCTATCAACTTTGTAATGCTACATGTAACTAACATAGTGAGCAATAGTGAATAAATAAAGTGAAAAGCTCACCCGCAAAATCAGGGATGTTGGGATCTTGACCCTGTGCGAGTAACTTTTTGACTTGTTCCTGGTCACCCCTGATAGCTGCCACATGTAGGGGGGTTTCTCCTCGTTCGTTGCGCTGGTGTCTCTTTTTCTTCCTCTCCTCTGCTGGGGTCGGAACGGCTGTGTACCAAAAAGGCGGGAATTGGTGTTTACACCTTCAAGTAGTGTGACAGATGAGTAAGCTATAGTTTACCTCGAGGGGCATCTTGTGATGAGATTTGCATCACTAGGGCCAGCTGTTGCCGTTCCGACATGGGCGCTAGGACTTGGGGCCGTGGCGCGCCGTCCGGCCCGCGGCCTGAGCCCCTCGACCGCGACGTGGATGGCATGCTACTAGCATAACCACTCTTCTATAAACGAAACGACACTAATCAACGCCACGCAGCACTAGACATCAGAAAAAATATTTTGTATGTAGGTAGGTTCCATTAACGCGCCAATACTTGAGACGAGATGTAAACCACTTTACCTTACTTATGGCGCTTTATAAACTTTATGAGAAAAAATGTCTAATGTGCATTATTCACTTTATAAAATAAAAGGACGCGAAATCATCAACTAATAACATTTTCAACTTCAGCAAAATTTAATAAATAGCAATCAAAATTTACAATAGACAAATTGAAATACAGTGCTGCCAATCCAAAATTTTCGATTCCCCGAAACTGTGCGCTCGAAACCCCTAAAATTCCACATTTAATCACGACTATTAATTTATTTTCTTCGTATACATACATTTATTTCTATTTTATTGCGTTTATTACTGTTCAAAACTACGGCTCTGTACGTATTTTTTATTGAATCTTTTTTTATTATGTGTATAGAGAAAATTCTATCAAAATAAACATAATATTTCCTTTAAATTTCAAACAAAAATTGTTAGCATAATTTTTAACGGATTCAATTCAATTGTATGTATTCTTTTTTTGTACGTTTGTACCGCAATTTGTGCTTCGATTTTAATAATTGTTTTTTGTTTGGTAAGTAGGTGTCAGTGTAAGTGTCATTTCCATAGAGAATGACAGAGACGGAGATATACAAATCGAATCGATTCCGAAACCGAATGGGTTCAGCCCCCGTATTCTGAACCCATTCGGTTTCGGAATCGATTCGATTTGTATATCTCCGTCTCTCTTATTTTATAGAGAATGACAGAGACGGAGATATACAAAATTGGTTCTGTAATATTTTAAAACAAAATAACTAGAAGAATGTCATCTAAGTAAACAAAATTGCGTATTTTGAAAGTTATTTCAGACCTCCGACCCAAAAAGATGGATGTTATAAGTTTGACGTGTGTATTCGTGTATCTATATGTCATTGCAGGCATTGCAGGTCTCAAAGACTGATTTTGATCTAGTTTTTTGTATTTGAAAGACAATTTTATCGAAAGTGGTGTTAGCTATATTTCATCAAAATTGGTTTAGCCGTTTTTATTTGGGAGTTTTTAAATTTTCTCATTGTTTATTTATTAAAAAAAATTGTTGTAATAGCAGCAGTAACATATACTATTTAGCCGACTGCCAAGGAAGTAGCACGTACAGTAGCCTTGTAGGTATATTTGTAATTTTCATAAAATCATATGTTAAAATATAATTTTAGTAATAATAAATTGGCAATCAAAGCATTCCATTCAAATGGTTGTATTGGTGTGCATCTGGGATAACATTGGTGTTCGTCTGGGATATACAAGTGTTAGGAACCCGTTACTTACTGAAAAACTGTTAAAAATACATTATTTATTTCCGCTCGCTACACTCGTACATAGGATATGGGACAACATGGGCTGTGAACAAGACGGACGGATAAGAAAGCTATAGCTACGCCATGTCCATTGCTGCTGAACCCCTCTCCCCGAAATGAATTCCGGGCTACGGCCTTTAGTACAGTAGGTACATCGACTCTGATATCGTACGAGTCCCATCACTATTGACGGAAGCGGGCTACGCGCAGTGCGAGGAGGTCACAGATCTTCGCCCTGCGCGACTTCATCGTACCTTATAGTCATCGATCGGAGATATAGCGAGATCGGTCGATACGAGTGGTAATTGATGGCTGCTAGTCGAATGGCTATTATTCTGCGACGCTATTCTTGCTGCATATTAATTGTCTGTTGAAATCCAGTATATGTATATGGGTAAGCACAAGCACACGACAGTACTGTTATAGAAAGCTACACAATACACGTGCCAATTGACTTGAAATCCGGTCTCAGAGAGAGACTTTGATCTTTGAGCGCTTGAATTTGGCTCTCAAGGCAATTTCCGATTAGGGTTATGCCGACCTAGTTAAATTCAATGCTACTAAGACACAGGCTTGTCTAATAATATTTGACAAAAAGAGCCCATTTCAACTGATTTATGCCTTCCGGGATGTGTTGGTACCGATTACTCACCACCTCGTACTCTTGGACGTTACTATAACGTCAACCCTTAAATTAGGCTCCTGTAATGAGTCAAAGGCTCAACAGGCTGCCTAAGAGCTAGGTATCCTTTCGAAGGTGCGTCGATACTTCACGCCGTAACAGTTGCTGGTATTATACCAAACACAAGTTCGGTCGTGCGTGCATGGAGTACTGTTCGCATCTTTGGAACGGATCTGCTAAATATCAGCTCGAGGCGTTGGAATCCATTGAGAAACGTGCTAAGAGGCTCATTGGTAACGATTCCCTTGTGCGGGCTAGGCTCCAAACTCAGGAACATCGTCGCAAAGATGCTAGCCTATCGGTTTTTTATCGAATACATTTCGGTGAGTGTGTATCTAATTTGCATGATCTTATTCCCCCTGGCTTTTTTATATCGGATGGCAGGAGCAAGAAAAAGTGACATCATTTTATGGTGGATATTCCAAAGACTCGAACGAAATGCTTTAGTTCCAGTTGTTCTTTTATGGTGCGTACCGCAAAGAAGTGGAACACGCTTCCTGAATGGGTTTTTCCGGATGGATATAATCTGAGTGTCTTCAAATCGCGAGTGAATAGGTTCCTTCTAGGCAAGCGCGCTCCACTGTAGACCGCAACTGTCGCTAAACATCAGGTGAGTTAGCGGTCAAGCGCAAGCAATACCTACTCATTATAATAATAATAATAATCACGGTTGCCTGGAAGAGATCGCTTTTAGCGATAAGGCCGCCGGTTGTCACACTAGTTTTGTAAGTTTCTCTGTTTGTTTTTAAGCTATTGCATAGTTTCTATTGCGGGCCTTGAGCGTGGAGACCGAATCCAGAAATTCCGTAACGAAAATAACCTAACACACCGCGCGTAAAGCTATTATGCAATATCTTTACCGCGGCAGTCTCCGAGTGCCACACGTCTTTTTTGTTTAATAGTGTACAGTAAAGAGTTTATCTATCTATCTATCTAATATCGTATAAAAAACAATCGCGCCAGCTGGGACTCAAGGCTGCTAAGTGAACAGCACTCGTTCGCCGCTCGCTGACACCATTTAAAGACAATTTTGACGAATTGCTAGTCTATTACTATACAAATAGACTATTTGTCAAAATTGTCTTTGAATCGTATCAGCGAGTGTCGAGCGAGTGATGTCCACTTAGCAACTTTGAGGCCCTAGTAGTAAGATACATGACATGAATTTTGACAAACTAGACGTGACGAGTCACAGAAATATTAAAATATTAACATACACCAAAATCTCCTTTTCTATAGTGAAATAAATCATATTTTGTCTTGTGTACAATGTTATTTTATTCAAAACTAATAATAGAACAAAAATTTACAGAATGATAAGACTGACAAGTATTCGTAGAATGACGGATGATTCGATGACAAAGTGAGAAGATGGAGATCGTTGCATTAGTGAAGGTTATAACATATAAGAAAAAGAGTAAGGTAAGTGTCTAAACCCCGAAATACCCCGACCTAGACCAAATCCCCATTCGGGATTTTTCCCCCAAAAACGGGGGAAAAATCCCGAATCGACAGCGTTGTTGAAATGAAATAAAAGAATCTGTCTGAGACACTTCTAACTGCACCCTTATTCTAGTTCTAATCGGTTGTCGGTTTGTCAATTTTGTCGGTAATGAGCCGGCTACCGAATAAAGCTCCATTCGACTCCAATGGGTATTCACGAATTCGTATTTATGCCCGTCGGTCCCATTTCCGTATATTACAAAGTACTCTTTGGTCCCATTTTTAGTATAGAAATCTCGAGAAACCAAAGACAATCTCTACTCATCCTCAACTAGATCCGCCGAGATTCGGGTAGACCGATTCACAAACTCGAATCCAAAGGAATTTGACATATAAATTCGATGGCTAATTCGATTTTATTCGATTCGATGCGATCTTCGATATGGAGAGAGATATTGAAGGATTTCACACGGTTTGCGGAATTAGCGATTCAGGTTTCCCGAATATCGAATAATTTCGACATTTCCATTCCATAAGATATCAGCTGATCATCCCAAACGGTTCCATTGATTGAAAGCGGCATGTGACATGTCGATTATCAATCGATTAATCGGAAATTGTTTTTTTGACTTGGAAAAACCGATTTTTAGATTTATCTCATGCTGCATGTCATTTTCGTGAAAGTGTAATTTTCGTCTCGTTATTGTATTTTTACTACTGTAGTACCTACTTTTAAGACAGCAGAGTTATTCATGTTTGATGTAATTTACATAATATATAGTATACCTACTATTATCAATTCTAATTTAATATTATTTATGTCATATGATCCTCTATTAAATATTTGCACTTCAGAAATGATCGAATGTAATGGAAAATTGTAATTAATTTCTAAGGCCTTATTTACCAACATTCTTGCAAATAAATTTCATTTCATAAGTAAATTCAAACCAAAATTTATTCATTTGTTTGCTAAATGAGCAACGTAAAGACAAACATGAAACCACACACTTCTCTCCCATGCTCTTCTCTCTGTATGGTAGTTGTTTTAAACAAGCACTAAAGTGACGTAATGTTACACAATTCGAATAATATAACTTAGTATTTGCTAGGATGATGTACGATAATTAGTATGATTTGGATTACAATGAACGTCCACTGGAAAAAGGAATACGAGAGTCAGTGTAGGTCGAAAGCGAGAAGGAGGAATGACACCGGATACTCCTCTAGTAACAACCAAAGAGTATTGTACTATACAAGTAACAACCAATAAAAATATATTCAATTTTTTACAAGCTATCACAGCTATCACAGAACATAAAATTTCTTTATCTATGGAGTCGATAGATCGGCTTAGAATTTATAATATTGCCAACAAAAAAAACATACAGTTGAATTAAGAACCTCATTCTTTTTGAAATCGGTTAGAAATATAAATGTGTGCTACTTCAACCCCAGCAAAATATAATAGACTTTCTTTAATAGCTCGCATTATTGACTGATCCCTGATTTGAACTGTAAAAAAATACGATTTTTTATTTGAAAATGAAAATTTTTAAACGCAAAAGAATCGAACTTTAATCGATTTCCTTAAATAGTGAATCGGAATCCTTAGCGGTATCAAGTCACTAAAAAAAGTTTTACAGTTGCAGCCGTCTAGAATTTTTTTTCTTTTATTGGTCACGATTGGCACATTTGCCAAAATAATATGTTAAAGTTTCATGAAAAATACAAATAAGATAAGTTAGTCACAATCTCAAGTTACTTGGCTTAGATTATGACGAGATACTCGGTTGATAGTGAAACAAGTTCATGTCATGACTTGGTTATTTTACTAGGAGCGGTTAAGGACTTTGTAAGTTACAACGTGAAGAAGTATGTTTCATCACTCCCATTTCAAACTTGTGCGCGTAAACGAACACCAATTGATTAAAAAAACATCATCTTTACAAAATCTTTATTTGAAATAACACAAGTTTAGAATAATAAAAGAAAACTGTGACATTTTTTAATTAAGTTCCCACGAAAAATTGCCTTGAATTTGAGCCGGCTACCGAATCGAATGGATAACCTTCGATAACCCTATTCACAAATTCGAATGGCACCAGTCGGTAGCAAATCGGTAATGACCTCGTGTGACCGATAGGATAACATAGACAAGCTAGTTTTCAGAGTCAGTTTCATGTTTTTAGATAGGTGATTCGTGATAGAAGTAAAAAAAAGCTTAATTATGACCGACGACTGACAAAATATATAATTTATTGGATAATATACATATAACTTAATCCATCAACTTAATTATGGTATATAATTCTTTAGTAAATTTATAGCGTCATTATGTGAAGCATGCTTCGAAAATACCTTGTTGGTTGTGTGTGTGCATGTGTGTGTGTGATTTCAAAGTTCTTCTATTTTCCCCCTGTACTCGCGCATTTAATGTATTTGCCATTTATTAGTAACAAGTATTAAATATCTAATATATTTTTAGGGCGCCATGCGTGTAATCTGACTAAGATCTCCAACTATAAAATATTACATTTTGAAACTTTGGAAATCATAATTAGGGGAAATTTAAAACCCGTAAAATCGGTACATTTGACTATTAGGTGAATATATTATGTCAAATTATGGAAAATGGTAATTGAAAATATCAAAAAAGTGATCTTATTTTATTAAAATGTATCCGATATCACTCCCGACAGGATAAACCTGTCGGAAGCGATATCGAATTAGCCATCGAATTTATATGTCAAACTCCTTCGGATTCGAGTTTGTGAATCGGTCTACCCGAATCCCGGCGGATCCAGTTGAGGATGAGTAGAGATTGTCTTTGGTTTCTCGAGATTTCTATACAAAAAATGGGACCGACGGGCATAAATTCGAATTCGTGAATACCCATTGGAGTCGAATGGAGATTTATTCGGTAGCCGGCTCATTACCGACAAAATTGACAAACCGACAACCGATTAGAACTAGAATAAGGGTGCAGATAGAATTGATGTCACTGATTCTTCCGTCTGTTGTTGGAAGAATAGACCTTAGAGACAACAGCCACCAAAGATTTAAAAAAAGTTAAAATATGTGTCAGTGTAAATGTCACCAAATGTCATAATTGCACCTGTTTCGATGCACGATTTGCACGTCACAAATCACAATTCACAATCATGTAACCTGTGCCTCTAGTACATTGGTGAATGGTGGGTTTGATTGAAATTGATTGAATAAAAAATATTTTAGAGAGCGAGTACGAGCAAGTTTCCACTAGATTATAATTAATAACGTTGCACTTCTTGACTGCCTCACGAAATGTGGCGCCCTACGCTCACATTAATTCGCAAAGTGGTATACCCATCGCTGAAGGAAAATGTTAACATAGGTAAATTATTTTCTACAAAAAGCCGGCCTAGATCCGCCGCGAGATTAACTCTTGTTTCCGCCAGTATCGGTGTCTTAGTAGGTGCAGGGTACGGAGGCTACACTCACTACAAGGTCAATTCCAAGAAAAAAGCGTCGCCGACCGAACAAGAAGAATATGCCTTTCTAAAAGAGTTACCTAGCTACAAACCTCACTACAAAGTAAGTTTTGTGTTAAACCGTATTTTCACACTTAATTGTCAATAATATATGATAATAATCTCTAAATACCTTACTTGTTATAAACCTGCGACAAATTGCACTGCAAATGCTTATGACTATTTCTTTCATAATTACATAATTTCTGTGAGTAATAATGTTTTCAACTGTCTTTTTTAATAATGTGGATTCAGTTGCCTAACCTCATTTCTGTGAGATTACCAGCAAGAGAAATTAATATGAAGGTAAACTATTCATATCCAACACATTTGCTTGCTACACACCATGACTATCTTTTTATTATGTGGGAAATTTAACTCTCAATGTAGTTATTCTAAACTATTATGTTTTTAATTTGTGGGTCACTTGACCTTGCAAATCAAATTTAACTGAGGTCTGAATTTCAGATATTTACACTTTACATGGGGTGCATAAGATCTACTTATAATACAATAAATTTTCATAAGAACTACCATATGACCTTAAAGTGGTCCATGGATTAATACAACCATCCCTGTCCTTCGCCACAACACAGTACACAAGTTGTACAGGCCATGTTACAAATAAAATGGGCTTGGCAAAAATAGTGAGAATATTCATGCAGCCCATCCTACTGCCTTGAAGGCAACCAATTTTACCAAATGTTTCTGTGGTGCTTAATTCACCCAGTTTATCTCACCACCTTCCTCAATCCTATATTGTTAGTTCTTTAGAGGAATTTGAAGTGCTCATATTGTTACTCACATGACTAACTGTCCTTATTCATTGTTATAAATAATAAAATCAGGCATTTAGAATACAACACAAATACACTAAAAGTATCAATATGAAATTAAAGTGTAAGTTCTGTGAATTTGGTTCTGAAATATCTCTGTTCTGGATATGAAAGCTAAATATCATATGATATGCAATGCAAAATATCTAATTTTCAAATATTGTTGAAAAAACAACAATCTCAGAAGTAACAAACGCTTGTCTTGAACAAATGGCTGAAATGAGATAGGACAGTTAGTCATGTGAGTGGAGATCAATATTTTTTAAAGACCAACTAATAGGTTACACCCTATCAACATTTAATCTCAACTTGCATAATTTTATTTTATTAAAATAATGATGTGATCTAAGATGGTAAAGTTCACAAAACCTTTATAAGGAACATCACATTTATCCATACAAATGAGAAAGGTGTTTAGAACCTTAAACAATGTGGTCAATTCTGTTTCACACTCATAAAATCTAAACCAAATTCACAGAACTACAACACATGATGCCCTTTTCTAATTTTCTAACTATGGTAATATAATAAATCATGAACAACTTTTAATACATCAACAGAATTGACCATATTTTCTGATATTATTTTTGTAATTTGTTCCATGAAGTGATATATGTTTTTGTTTAATTGTTTATTAACCATTTAATATTTGAATTCTGAAAATAAAAATACAAGCATATTATCTTAAATTTGACGATGATCAATGATTGAAAAAGTAAAACCTTAGCTCTAGTATGTTTTCATACATACTTATTTTTTAAATTATATTATATATGAATAAGATTTGGGTGTACTATTTTTTTAAATTTATGATTGGATACCTTGTAACCAAGACTATCAAGCCAGTTGGTAGTGTGTTTGCGTCTACCTGCTGAACTGAAAGGTCGTGGGTTCGATCCCCACCCAGGGCAAACATTTGTGTGATGAGCATGGATGTTTGTTCTGTGTCTGGGTGTTTCTATGTATCATATATGTATATATTTACAAAAAAAAAGTATATATGTATTCTATCAGCCATCTAGTTCCATAGTACAAGCTTTGCTTAGTTTGGGCTAGATGGCGTTGTGTGAAATGTCCACAAATATTTATTATTTATTATACACTTTATTCAGTTTCAATCTTAAATCTAAGTTTTTTACAATAGAAATACAAAAATATAAATATTATAAAAAACTTAAGCCTAGGGTGCCGCTGGCAGCGGGGCGGGGCTCAAACTGCCGGTGGTAGGGGCAACAGAGAGAGGAACCTCCTGACAATGCGTGCCTTGTCCAGGATGACTGCCTTCTGTATCAGACCCTTAACCCAACCATCGAGCGAGAGCCTCTGGAGATGTTGGTCGAGGCTCTTCGCTATGACACCATTCACCGAAATGACTATCGGGACAATGACTGTCGAGTCAACATCCCACATGGCAGTTATTTATTATTATTATTATTATTTCTATTGTACTTCTCTTGTGATATTGCAATGAGTAGTAGAGTTATGTGAAAACAGAAAGCATTCATACATGTGCTATTTGCCTGTTCTGTTACAGAATTTAAAGACTATAATGTTTTCATATTACTAGGTTATAATGGAAAATATATTGACTAATTTTATAATAATATATACTATGGACTATATTTTTTAATGATAATAATATGAATTTGTAAGTAATGTTTATAACTGTTTTCTAATATTAATAATGACAGTAGACTTATACTTAGGAAATTTGTAATGATAGTTGTAATTTGAATATAGGAATAAAATTATAAACTCCATTTAGATTCTCCTTAATCAGCTTAGAAGAAGTAGAAATCAGTTTTTTCTGTTGTATGGAAAGTGTGTATAACACATCAAAGTCATATCAAGCATCTTTACCTTACTTTACATTATGTTTTATCTATGTTATTATGAATAAATAAATATTGGTGGACATTTCACAGAAGCCATCTAGCCCAAACTAAGCAAAGCTTGTTCTATGGAA
Organism: Lycia hirtaria; assembly: GCA_947563715.1. Classification (NCBI taxonomy): domain Eukaryota; kingdom Metazoa; phylum Arthropoda; class Insecta; order Lepidoptera; family Geometridae; genus Lycia; species Lycia hirtaria. The sequence continues at coordinate 11,319,717 of OX387386.1, forward strand.
ACTAGGTGGCTGATAGAATACATACCTAGTCTTGCCATAAATATTGTCACGAAGAAAAAAAATATTTTTTTATTGCAAATAATATTTATTACTTTTACAGTGTGTTAGTTTAATACATAAATATAAAACAATTTAAAATATAAAAGCTTATTCGAAGTGGTCTCCATTGGCTGCAATACAGTCCTTTAAACGTTGAGGCCAGTTATCAATAGAAGCACGCACTCTTTCCATGGGAAAATTCTTCACTGCCAATCGTATGGATTGTTTTAGGGACTCCAAATTATCATGGCGTTAAGAGCAAGCCATACTCCCTAAAACTGACCATAAATCATAATCCAGCGGATTAAGATCAGGACTAGACGACGGCCAGTCTTCAGCTCTGATGAAGTCCGAAACGTTCACTTCCAACCAAGACTGCGTGGACCGAGCTTTATGACCTGGCGCCGAGTCTTGTTGGAAGGACCATACTTGGTTATTGAACATGGTGTTGTTAAGGGGCTTAACTACCTTCTCAAGAATGGTATTTTGATACACTTGTGATACCTTTTTCACAAAAATATGGCTCAGTCACTCCTTCATAGCTAACACCCCACCAAACCATCACTGAAGTCGGATAATGCCCACTTTGCACTCTGTCGACTAATTGGGAAGCTTCCTTAGAGCTTTGAGCATAAATACGGTCATTTTGTTTGTTAAAATGTTGCTCAATTGTAAAGATTTTCTCATCCGTAAACAAAATTTTTCTGTGACCTCCCTTTGCGTACCGCTTCAGTAGCTGTTTCGATTTTACCACCCTATTCTTTTTTAAATTATCAGTTAAAAAATGACCAGTGCGTCTCTTATAGGCTGCAAGTCCTAAGTCATCTTTTAAAATACGCGACATGGTTCTGGGTGCTATCTTCATCTCCCGAGATAAAATCTTTTGCTTTCGGACAGGATTTCTTCGAATTCTTTCCCTTACTGCTTTGACCACCTTTTTCGTACGAACACTACGTGGACGGCCAGATCTTTTTCTGTCACAAACAGAGGAGGACTCATTGTACCTATTAATAGCCCGGTACACAAACATTTGACTAATACCAAGCATATGGAGAGTTTTAAAAATTGCATTTCTGCTCCATACCAACTTTGTGTAATGCAATCACAGCGATTCGGTTCTCTTTATCACCCCACTCCATTTTAATATCGCAAAATATTGTACAATGTATTGGCGCCAAAATTAGAAAACTCAATGAACAATCGTATAAAAATGACAGATTCCAAATTCAAATGTAATATCTTTCTTATTTTTAACTGTAACAGTATTTATGGCCAGACTAAGTATATACTTTTTTTTTGTAAATAAATACTTATGATACATAGAAACACCCACACATAGAACAAACTCCCATGCTCATCACCCAATTTTTTGCCCTGTGTGGGGATCGAACCCACAACCATACAGCTCAGGAGGCAGTCATATTACCATTCAGCCATGAGGCCTGTCAATTATTATTTCACCATTTGTGTTACAATACATTAAAATAACTTTTGTAAAGTAAGTTTTGGTCATAATATCAGAGGGTTATCAGACCGTTTCTTTATCACGACACTTTTTTTCAACTCATAAAGTTCAATGTAAGATCCGCTTTTTCTATAAGTTGCTTTGTTAAAGTTAATAGTAACTCGAATTAAAGAGAATACTTTGGTAGTAACATGAACCTATGATTACAGTGTTAACTCTGAAGTAAAATAAATGTAATTTTCATAAATGTCCTCACATTAATGACCTTGAATTGAATGAAAGAAGTATGAAGATACAAACATTGATATATAACTATAGATGTAATTTCAGTTAAAGTCAATAGACTTGGACATTTTATGTCATAATCATTAAAACATTCAAAGATTTATTTCGTTTTTACTTTTCCATTTTGAAATATATTAAAATGGTATTAGTATGACTGTCTCATACATAGTTACATGATACTTGCATCCATTTTGTTATCTGGTCCATGTCTGAAATACCCAGAAAGGCTATTTGAATTCTATGATATCTTCTCTAGTTCCTGAGAACAAAGATCTTCGAATTTTTCAAGACTAGAGTGAAAATATATCTTCTAGATTGATGTGTTTCACCATTGGCCACATGGTCGCATACTTTAATGCGAGTTGGTCTTCAAACCAATTATTACTATTATTATGTATAAAAAAAATGATTTTCACAGATTATTGGAGACAATGATCCAAGTGACATGCACATTGTCCTGTTCCAATACAGGACATGCCCCTTCTGCTGCAAGGTCCGTGCGTATTTGGACTCACGTGGCATCAGCTATGATATTGTAGAGGTTGATGCAGTGCTCCGTCAGGCTATCAAATGGTCCGGCTATAAGAAAGTACCTATCATGCTTGTTAAAGTTGACGGAGGTTATCAGGTGTGTATTTATCTATAAAATAATTGTTTTGGTATTAAAGTCTAAATTAATGTTTATTAATCTGTAATGCAAAAGCCACTGTTATTGAAATGAATGTAAAATCCTTCTAAAACATTAATGTTGTGCTGATTTTTCTCTTAGTTTTTAGAGTCTTTTGAGAAAATGTTTGAAAGAGAAGCAAAACAAAAGGGAGCTTTGCATTCTTTCTATACATTTTCCTCCGAGCATTTGCAAACATTACGGTTACCTATGATATCATGAAAATAAAACATGTAGTGTTATAAGTTCATTCAAATTTCAGCAATTGATGGACAGTACAGCAATATTATCGATCCTAGAGACATACACACTAGACAAGTCCTACTCCATCCGAGACATTGTAAAGTTCTATCCGGCCAACAAGCTCCTCGATAAAGATGGCAAACCGACCACAGAAATAGCTAACAGATATTTTGTGATGAGCCACACGCCACAGACCGATGGAAAGGTGCACGAGGCCGAGATGTAAGTCTGCTGCTCCTTAAACAGCATGCAATCACTTTTTGAACGAAGAAGATGTTAAAATTTATGGCGGGTGTTTGAGAAGCATACACACAGCCTGTCTCATTACCTTGAACTCATGATTTTTGGCTATTCGACTATTCATTGAAGTCTTTTCATACCATTCCATGGTCAAAATTCCATAAAAGCTTTTTAGTAAAGTTGCCATCACTTCTAAGTAGAGACATCAATGATATAAATACAGTGAAGTTATAGACATGACTTAACTGTATACTGTATTCATGTTATTTGTCTAGCTTTGCCGTGCTAGTTTGTTTGATTGTGAGAGTCATAAAAACTGTTTGAATCTTTACTTGGTAATGGGAAATACACAAACTGTGTGATTCTGATATTGGAAAGAAGAAATCAAATAAAAAACAACGTGTTGCACTCCGGGAGTGCCGGCAGAAGTGAAAACTTTAAATGCAGAATGTTAGAATAGGTTTCTGACTGTCCGTCTTACGATCTGACGCGAGTTTTAAAATTTTTTAGGCATCCCAAAAATGCTCAACGCCGCTAAAGAAGTTTTCACTTCAATAATAAACAAACCATGTTACGTTTCAGGGAAGAGCGGAAATGGCGGCAGTGGGCTGACAGAGTCCTAGTTCACACACTCTCTCCAAACGTCTATAGGACAACGGGTGAAGCGGTCGAAACATTCAACTGGTTCGCCGAGGCTGGCGGGTGGCGGCAGGCCTTCCCGGCTTGGGAGTGCGCCCTGATGGTGTACGGCGGCGCCGCTGCTATGTACCTCATCGCAAAAAGGCTTAAGAAAAGGTAGGGCTCGCTGACAGGTCGAGCTAGCAAGCGTTGTACGCACTATCGGCTAGGACTAGTTACTACAACTCGCGACGCAACGTTTCTATGTCTACAAACGTTTACGCTTCGTACGTAACATTTCGTTAGCTAATGTTAATCCTATACATTTATTCTATTACAATCTATTCTACTGGCGTTCACGAAATTAGAATGTCATTTGTATAACCCCTTAAGATTGAGACTTGACCAAGCCTCATTCAGCCTTGCTTCATAAATTGACTTCTCTTTTCATTGAATATTCGTTAAATTTCAGGCATCACATCAAGGAAGATGCGCGACAGAGTCTATACGACGCGGCTCGGGAGTGGTCCAACGCAGTGAAACAGAAAGGCACACCATTTTTTGGTGGGCAGAGTCCAAACCTCGCTGACATCTCCGTGTACGGTGTTCTAAGTAGCATCGAAGGATGTACAGCCTTCCAAGACCTGAGGAACAATACAGATATCGGGACGTGGTATGACAATATAAAGAAAGCTGTTGAAACGCGAATGGGTAAAGTGGTTGCGACACATGCGATTGCTGTTTAGTTATGTACAGATTTTATTGTGAATGAAGAGGGTCGGGATGAATAGTCTTTATTCCTATAGTTTTACAAGGCCATATATAAAAAAAAAAAACTAACTGCAAACCAAAAAATATGCAGAACAAAAACGAAATTTACTGTGTTGCATTATGATGCAACATTAATCATAGTCTTTGATATGTTATTGTTTTATAAAATATCCAATAAGCATTTAGTTTAAATATATTATCTCATTTCACACACGTTATTTATTCATATTAGCGAGAGTTTGAAAAAAGAAAACGCTGATTTTAACTTGACCGAGACAAATAACAGATAAGACAGGCATCCAGTGCCATTTAAATAGTCTGTTCCATACGGTAATGTAAGTTATCAAAGAAGTTTTGTATGGATAATTACCTAATATGTATCGTAAATTTACAGAAGTTAAATTTTTGGGCTGCCTATACGATGCCCTAAAGAAATGATGAACATTGATGAATGTATAGCCTTTTTTATACATTTTCTATGAAATATACATAACATTATCATTAAAGCTAGGATATATAAACTAATTTCATCCTCACTCATTTTAATAAAACTGTTGAGTCACAGCTGGCGTTCTTTCTTGTAAACACTATCTTATCTGGCTCGCTTGGTACATATTTTTATTGTATCTATAAAATTTTTGTAATTAATGTACCATATTTCATTTGTCTTCTCACAAAACATTTGGATAGTTTATATACGCTTATAGTACTAATGTAGATATCTTTTAGTCTAAAATATTACACCCCACTCCGAAGTAGAAAAAGATAATGAAAGACAGAATTAGAGAAATGGATTTCTACATTAATTTAAACATTTAAAGGCGTGCATTTTTACGCTGAAAGATCTCTACAAAACATTATGTATTCATTTATTAACAATTTCCCTATAAAAAAAAAAGTATACACCACCTTGTTTTTTTTTTCAAGCATAATTCGCGCATAGATTTTCAAAAAAAAATGTTTTTATAAATATTTTAGTTCACTAAGATATTCAGGACCGGATTTAGAGGTGTGGAGTCCCTGGGGCAATGAAGGTGTAGAGACCCCTAATTATATCCCGAATAAAAATTTCAAACCGGCTCTGTCCTAAATCCGGCCCTGAAGATATTTATAAGTAACTAGCTGCCCGCCGCGACTTCGTACGCGTAAGAAAAACTAGTAAGGATCCCTAATCTTTTCTAGTATTAAATATCGCCTATGTTACTCAGGAATAATGTAGTATTCTAGTGGTGAAAGAATTTTTGAAATCGGTCCAGTAGTTTTTGAGTTATTTCATATCAAACATACAAAAATAAAAATCTTTCCTCTTTATAATATTAGTGTAGATAAACACATGAAACATGTATCTTTCCGGGAAGCCGAGTGTAGCTCTTAAATGTGTGCGAATAGATTTTATTATTGTTTAAAAATCGTAAATCATATATTTTTTTAACTATCACGGTAATTCATTAAACACTATTATTATTATTAAATTATAAATAAATGAATATTTGCGATGGCCGATGGGGCCGAAAGGTTCTCGAGTGGAGACCACGTACCGGCAAGCGCAGCGTAGGAAGACCAGCCACGAGATGGACAGATGACCTCATACAAGTGGCGGGAGGATGCTGGATGCAAGCCGCTTCCAATTGGTCTTTTTGAAAATCCATGGAGGAGGCCTATGTCCAGCAGTGGACTTCTTATGGCTGAGATGATGATGAAATATTTGCGGACATTAACGGGATATTTACCGTAAAACAAAATTCACGGTAAATATCCCGTTAATAATAATAGTGTTTTAAATTTTTAATCATATATTTTAATAACCATTAGTCGCACGTTTTGAAAACCATGCTATTCCAAATTCTTATACTTATTGTATGAGATAGGCAATGATCGACGAGAATTTTGCGTCAACGCACAAAACCATCCGAACTCAATGAGGTCTAAAGCGGCAACCTTTAGGGAATAAACGTGTATACGTGGAAATTTTGTAATTCACACGTTTAGTTCAATAATTTAATATTTCAAGTATTTGTCCTCTGCTTTCAAATAGTTGTATTTTTAATTTTTGATAACGTAAAAGTCGTTATTATCCAGTCGGGTATTTCATTTTTCTCTTAACACAGATACTTGTTTGGTTCATCTGGACCACAAAAACCTAGGACACGCTAACAAGATCAATGAATCAAATCACTTACAAGAATTAATATTAAAAACCTTCTAAATTTTCGCGCTCTCTTCGCTCGCGTATTTTTACTATTAATACTGTGGGCTCACTTAGTATGTTTACTTATTATGTTTTTATTACTTGGGCAATGCAAACGCTGAGCACTCGTTTAAAAAATCATATTACTGCCAAAAAAATTGTTATATCACCAACTTGGTGAGTCCCCCCGCATGGTCCATTGCTGAACCCCTCCCAAAATGAATTCCTGGCTACGGCCTTGTATACATACGTATGTATATACATACACTCGCAAAATAACTCTTCTTCCGCAGTCGGGTTTAAAAAGCTTATTCGATAAGATGGATGGGCGCGCGACGTTTCACACAACAATCGAATAAGACTTTCTGTATAAAACATTATTTTAGTCTTATTTTCAAAAGATAATACAAGCACCAGGATGTTCTTGTATGTAAGAAAATTATGTATGTATAATAAAACTTTACATGTCAAAGTACCATTAGTACTAGAGTTATGTTATCCTAGACCTCGTGTTTGTTAAATAATTGTTGATTAATTATATTGTTATATCTATGTAATTTGTTTCGTTAAGATTATTTTACATGTGATTTGTCGTTTAGAAAGTAAAAACGATTAAATAATTAATTATTATTTTATTATTCCATTACAATTCCTATTTCTTAAAGGGTAGTTGGTGAATACTTCATATCACAGAAAATGATATACTCTTGAACGAAAGCTATTAAGTTTATAAAACTCCATATCACTAACTTATTAGTTACAGTCATTTTCTCACTGTTTCGATTTACTGCCCGATTGTTACTGATTCCACTTGATTAATTTCTGTAATTGACTCTCTTCATGAAACGTTAATTTAACATATATAGCTTTAATGCTTAAAAGTAATTACAAAAAATATTTATCATTCACAAGTCTTAAATTGTAAACTAAGATCGCAACATGGCAGTAGTGGAGGCCCTGAATGGATGTTTCGGTGTTTGTTATAAAAAAAAAGTGTTTAGGTTTGTCGTTTTTTAATGTTTTGTTTCTTATTTTTATTCTTTAGTTGTCTGTCCCTATGTTTGTAAATTCTCGTATGTATTATTTGTCCCCGTTGTGTTATTTTAATAATAATAAGAAAGCGTGTATACTCAGAGCACTCACGCTCACTAAACTTAACAATAAAAATCCTCATACAATTTAAGAAGTTTAATTAGTTTAGTAGTGCCTTCAGAATTAACCACTTTATAGATATTAATATAGACAATTCTCCGACATGACATGACAGAGCTATGGTAGGTTCCTAAGAGTAAAAACTTTTATTCAAAATTCCGTTCACAGCTGATGCCAAAATACAATGTGTGCGTGATCACTCTTTTATTATGACACGTACACGAGCGTTCAAATAATGTTATCAGCAAAACACTTCGTGAATGGTAGAGCGACGTACTTAGCCTTAAAAGGATAACATTAAATTGCTTCACCGAGGTAAATATGACTCTGATTCTATAGTGCTTCCGTGGCTTGTTGATTTGCCAATCGGGCCACGGTTGAACTACCTACTCGATTACGCCAAATATCTAGACTGTCTTTACGATTACTAGTTAATTATACGCTGGCGCCATCTGCACTTAGAGCAGTTCTTCCAGAGCAGTTAGTTCGAGTTGCAGTTAGCTCCTTGTGTGAATTACTTCACACAAGGAGCTAACTGCAACTCAAAGTCCGTGATAAGGCCGGCTTAAAGTTTACTAAAATAAAATATGACGTATCAGAGTCAAATTGAAATGAAATGAAGTTTATTAGAAAAAATAACTGCGAATGACTTCTACTGAGCTACTGAGTTATTAGTCGAGCTATTAGTCGATTCATTGCCGTTCTATAAACTTATTTAATAAATACTATCATCATGAACTGTATTTTTTATTTACAAAATAAAAATACATTAGATTCTTTTATAAAGTGATGAAAGTGGCGCCGCTGCCTGTTTCGCTCGCACGCGGCACCCATAGATTTAAAATTATTTAAATTACTGATTTCAGATTTTCTTTCAGAGTCATAAGAACACTATTACAATGTATTAACAGTAGCTGTTATTTTATATGTGATATTTTGACCGTGATAAACGTGTAACCGACAAAATTTTCACGTTTATACCTAAATTACGGTCAAAATAACAAATATAATAATTTTATAGTTTAAAAAACTGAAACAACAGACTTCAAAGTTACTATTATTTCAGTTATATGATTGTATGAATCTCCCATGGATCATTCTGACTTTAATCATGATTACCCGATCAAATCGGGAGATATCCTTTTTAAAGGCAACTTTGTAGATAAATTTGGCAAATGGACGTGTATCTACGGTTAAAAATAAATTTATAAAAAAATGAAGTGTCAAAATGAAAAAATAAAATTGGCCCGAATTTAAAAGGCGGTTTTTAGGGAGATTATCCTTCTGGGTCCTATGTAATAGGGCGAATTCTGTGGCATCGAACTTGGACACATAAGATATTACAGGCTTGGCTTGGACATATTACTATATACTTTATAATTTGTGCATAGGACAAAATACTCAAAAGGAAAAAGGGCCCTAGTGCTAAATTTCCTTAAATGCTGTGGTGCTAAATATATGATAAAAGTATTAAATAAAATTATATGTAAATTCGTTTACGTAAGAGATAAGTATTATCAAGAACTGTTCTTGTGAAAACCAATATAGCCTAAAAATGTCTAAGCTAGGTGCTCTTCACATAACCAAGCATACTGGAGCAAAACATAGTGCAACAGTTATATTTTTTCACGGATCCGGTAAGTGGGTAAAAATAAGTATATAAAATATAAGTAAGTAAATAAAACACAACAGTATGATGGTGTAAATTGGTGATACTGATCTAGCCGTAAACTGAGCTTAAAAATATTATAAATAGGAATTTAAAAAAAAGGCTAAGTAGGTACATAAATAAGTGGAACAGGGGAACTTTGTGCCACCTTCTCTGCATCCTGAGAACTAAAATCTTGAAAATTTCAAGGCGAATAGACATCTCTTAGACTGACATGTTCCATTTGAGCATATCAGCATACTGTCCGGTGGAAAAAAAAAAGTACTTTAGGTTTTTTTTTAAAGGTTGACTGTTGTGAAAATTGTGTGAAAATACTACAAAGGTTCCAAAACAATGTGTTTTGAAATATCACTGCTGCACCTTGGTATGCTAAAACAACAGAGATACACAAATAGCTAGACATGCCAACGGTCAGAGAGGAAATCCAGTATTATAGAAAAAAAATAATGAAAGATTAAAAACACATAAAAATACGCTAGCCTCACAGCTGATAGAAACTCCAAACTAGAACTAATCGACTACGCCGGGTACAACACTGCCGCTGCATTCTGTAGGCATAAACGTAAAGGAGGAGGGACCATTATTTTACTTCGCGACGATTTTGAATACACGGAGATAACAGATATAGCAGCCCTGTCAATTGAATATTGTTTAGAGATTAGTGCTATAATGATCCATAAACTCAAAGTAATATTAATAACTATCTACTGGAACGATAGGCGGAGCGATTTATTCTATGAACAATTAAGAAAACTGCTAGAAATACTAAAAAAATATAATTCACTTGATATAATCATCGGTGGAGACTTTAACATAGACATAATAACCGAAAGTACACATTCAATAATATAACTTAACATAATGCGGGAATATAATTTCCACCAATTTGTAAAAGAAGCTACTCATATCACTAGTACTTCAGCTACTTGTTTGGACCTAATATTTTCAAATTGTAATAAAAACAAAATAAGCATTTTAGTCCAAGATTTGGGGTTTTCAGATCATTCAAGCACCAAAGTTATAATTAAAGACGCGCTATGTTCAGACAATAAACCTATAATGTGGAAAACTAAGAAACGTCTATTCAATAAGCAAAATATGTACAGTTTTAAAAATGAACTCAAAACCTTAAACTGGACTGAACTACTAAGTACAGACGTAAAAAAAACAATAAACGATAATTACAAAATATTCAGTAACATATTATCAGAACTTTTAGAACGTTGCATACCAAAAAAAAAAAAAAAAAAAAACACAACTAAAAAATATACGTGGCTTATGCGAGGTATTAAAACGGCGTGTAGAAATAAGCGGCTATTAAAACCCATCGTAATCTATTGTAAACACCCAACTTTAACTAATCATTACAAACAATACGTAAAACTACTAAAAAAAATCGTAAATAAATCAAAACGAATTCAGTATATAAATGAGATGAAGCGATCAGAAAACAAAACAAAAACTATGTGGAACATAATAAAAGAAAGAACTAATAAAAATATAAAAAAGAGCAAAAATATAAGTATTAATGTAAACAATAATACAATCTCCGAGCCGCAACAAGTAGCAAACACTTTTAATGAGTACTTCGCGTCGGTAGGTAACACGGGCAGTGGAGGGGGCACGGCGCGCGGCCGGTCGCCGCGCCAGCGCACACCTAACTCCATGTACCTGAGCCCCGCCGAGCCGCGCGAAATATACCTAATCATTAAAAACTTAAAAAGAAAATACAGCTACGGCGTGGACGAACTACCACCTATCCTAATAAAACACTGTGCTGAGGAACTAACCTTACCATACTATCTGCTCATCAATCAGTCCTTCAATGAAGGTACATTCCCAGATCTCTTAAAAACAGCTTTAATAAAACCTATATATAAAAAGTCATCAAAATTAGAACCGGGTAATTATAGGCCAATTGCTCTTTTACCTACTTCCTCTAAAATTTTTGAGAAGGTGATGCAAAAACGGATTAACTCATTTTGCGAAAAATATAATATTTTTGACGAATCTCAACACGGATTTAGGAAAAACCGCTCGACTGTTCTGGCAGTGTATAAATTAATTCATGAAATATTAAACACATTAAACGATAAAAAATATGCAATCGGCATTTTACTGGACATGTCAAAAGCCTATGATAAAGTAAAATACGACATACTATTGAATAAACTATATGACGTAGGTATAAGGGGCGTTACACACAAGTGGTTTAGATCATTCCTCGAAAATCGCGCTCAATGTGTAGAAATTGAAAACTTCGACCCAAAAACCGGAATGATAAATATAATCCGATCAGCACTCATAGAAATTAACCAGTCGATCCCTCAAGGGAGTGTTGTTGCATGTATTCTATTTTTAATATATATTAACGATTTGCCGAAGCAAATTGACGAATCCTGTGTACTCTTCGCGGACGATATATCTATTTTGACATATTGCAAGAATAATGTTAATATTCATAATAAACTAAACGACATTTTCAATAACGTGACCAGCTGGATGACGGCACATAACCTTGACATAAATTTATCAAAAACTGCTTTAATACAATTTAGACCATATCAAAAAGCGCCTCTTGACATTAACTTCTCATACAATAATAAAAAATTAGAATGCGTCGACACAGCTACGCTTCTAGGTTTAGACATTGACAAGCACCTAAATTGGAAAAATCATATTAAAAAACTTAAAGCTAAGCTGTCGAGCTTCACATACGCCCTCAGAGAACTCCGGCGAGCAACTGACCAGGATACAGCCACTACAGCTTATTTCGCGTACGCATTTTCATGGATTCAATATGGAATAATACTCTGGGGACACAGTGTAGATGCGAAAGATCTATTTATATTACAAAAAAAATGCATTCGTATCATTTCCAATATTAAATTGCCTGACATAAGTATACCAAATTTCCACCGGCCACTTTTCATCAAATTAAAAATCCTAACAATTACATGTGTATACATCCTAAAAAACTGTAAATTTATAAAAAAACATCCTCAGCTTTTTACAAAACTAGACCAGAAAAGAGAATATCAATTAAGATCACAATACAAAAATAACCTAATATTACCAACGTCCAAATTAATAATGCATAGCTCTGGCCCTCATGTTATGGCCATTAAAATATATAATAAGTTGCCACAACAATTACAAGAAATTGAAAATAAACAGGAGTTTGCCCAGACCCTCAAAACTATATTAATTAATAAGTGTTACTATACCTTAGACGAGTTTCTTAATGATAAAAAAATTATCGAATAAACTGTTCCGCTCCGTACCAGTTGCTACACCCTACCAGGGTCATTGTATTACTAAAACAAACATGTACAATAGACATGTACAACATGTACAATAGATAACCAAGAGGTTTGTGCTGCGGCATTCCTTGACATAGAAGGAGCATTTGACAGAACTAACTTCGATGTTATCAAAAGAGCGGCTGTCAACCATGGCATAGAGGGCACTCTAGTCAAATGGATCGACGGCATGCTTCGGAAGAGAATTATTACAGCATCCTTACTTGGGGATGTCATATATGCATTAACAACAAGGGGATGCCCTCAGGGTGGAGTACTATCTCCTACCCTATGGTGTTTAGTAGTAAATTCTCTTCTACAAGATCTTAACACTGGTCCTTTTTACACCGTTGGTTACGCGGATGACTTAGTGATTTTGATCAATGGCAAATTCCCAGCGACGGTGTCGGAAATATTGCAAGAAGCTCTTCAGAAAGTTGAGAAATGGTGCTCAGAAAACCAATTATCCATCAACCCCAGCAAGACAACGCTGATTCCGTTCACTAGAAAAAGGAAGCTCAGCAGTCTCAGGAAGGTGTTTATGTATGGACATGAGCTACAATGGTCCACAAGTGTGAAATATCTTGGAGTAACCCTAGATAAGGAACTGCTATGGAACAATCATGTGGATCTAAGCATCAGTAAGGCAACTCGTGTCTTCAACATGCTGAGATCTGCTTATGGAAAGACTTGGGGCTTGCGGCCACGGGTCGTTCACTGGATTTACACAATGATTGTTCGGCCCATTCTAACTTACGGCAGTATAGTCTGGTGGCCAAGAACACGGCTAGGGTCTTGCCAGCTACAGTTATCGAAACTGCAGAGAATGGCTTGCCTGGCAATAACGGGCGCCTTCACATCAACACCAACGCGCGCGATGGAGTTGATACTGGACCTGAGACCTCTCCACATACAAATACAATCGGAGGCGGTGAAGGCTCTCTACAGACTCAAAGTCAATGGTTCATGGAACCTCGATAGGCCAAAAACTAGGCATACAAATCTTGAGATCAGCTCTGATCTCCACAGGATTATGTGCATGGGCAGCGATAGAATGCCACCCATACATATCTTCAAAAAGAATTATAGTATACATGTCCCAGAAAGAGACGAATGGCGTCATGGCCTGAAAAACTTCGGATCGGACACTTTACTGTGGTTCACTGATGGCTCCAAGACACCGTGCGGCACGGGCGCCGGTGTCTATGCAAAGGACTTTAATGAAAGTTACAGTCTAGGGCAAATGGCAACTGTCTTCCAGTCGGAAACATATGCCATAATCGCCTGTGCTCAAGAAAATATTAACAGGGGTGTTAAAAACAAAAATGTCTATATTTTCAGTGACAGTCAAGCAGCTCTCACGGCCTTGGACTCTGATGTGGGGACCTCAAAGCTGGTGCTTAACTGTGTCAAGACCCTTAATAAACTGGGCTGCGACAACAGGGTGCGCTTAGCTTGGGTACCAGGGCACTCGGGACACATGGGTAATGAGTTGGCTGATGAACTGGCCAGAATGGGGTCTGCGCGAGCACTGCATGGACCAGAACCAGGCATAGGACTTCCCCTATGCATTATAAACGATGCTATCAGAGCTGCAGCCAGGGAGAAACACTGGAATGAGTGGATAACCACAGAAGGGCTCCATCACTCCAAGGCCTTCATTGGCAAAAACACTGCTACCACTGCAAAGTTTATTTTGCGTGGGAGCAGACGCCGGGCAAGGGCACTTACAGGCGCCCTGACGGGGCACTTTACCACAGCAAAACAACTATGCAGATTAGGACTAAGCCTAGATGACAGATGCAGAGCCTGTGGGAATGAAGTGGAAACGATGTCACACCTATTATGTGACTGTGATGTCCTTGCTGGTAAAAGGATGAGCATCCTCGGAATAGCTTATCCTAAGCCGGAGGACTACAGACATACTCCTTTGCACGGTGTATTCGACTTAATCGAGTACATTTTCCGCTAAGGGTGTGGTAGGGTCTAGGGGTGTACACAAAAGATCCCCATGGGTCGAAGTGTCGCCAACCAGTTTGTTGGCCCCCGCTGTGACTATATACAAGATAAAACAAACATGTACTGTAACATCTCCATGTAACCTATAATGAATGCAATAAACTATTGACTATTGACAAACCAAGGCAAAAGGCTGAAGAGGCCAAGGTTTCAGAACTGGAAAACATGCAAAGATAATGCAACCAGGAAATGAGGTCATTGGGCCTCAACCTGCACATGCCCACTATCCATACATTTCTGCTAATGGCTCTGCCGATTGTAGTTATATATAAATAACAAAAAAAAAAAAGAAGAGTGAAGTGGTAAAATGAAATGTGCTGTGCTGAGCCTACATAGGGCCAAGACAATGAATACTGTTGTAAGCCCTAAATATTATATAGTAGTATTAGTATATTGACGGTTAAAAGGTAATAGGGTATAAGAAAGAAAGAAAGAAACATTTATTTGACACACACAGACACTACAGCCACAATAAAATATAAAAAATTAGTTAAAAATTAGTTATGAATCTTACTTAATTATTTCCACTTTTTCATTTAGCACTCGCAACTCATTTTTGATTAAAATGTCGCTTATACCCTATTACCTCTTAACCGTCGATATATACTAAAATAACGAAAGCTTAAAAGTTACTGTATGTGCTGGGTTTTGAAATTAAGTGTATACTTCTTTTATTTACAGGCTCAAATGGCGCTGATATGAAAGAATGGGTTAGAATAATGGTGAAGACTTTTTCATTTCCCCATATAAAAGTGCTATATCCAACTGCGCCACTGCAACCATATACTCCCTCTGGTGGTGCAATGAGTAATGTTTGGTTTGATCGTGCTGGTATATCACCTGCAGTTCCAGAGAAACTTGATTCCATTGCTAAGATTGAAACTGAAGTGCAAAACCTTATCAAACAAGAAAATGGTGCTGGTATACCTACTAACAGGATTATTGTAGGTTAGTAATTCTTGATATGCACATTATATTGGTTGTACATATGAAAAACCGGACAAGTCAAGACCATACAGGTCTTGACTGATGGACAGATGGACAACAAAGTGATCCTATAAGGGTTCTGTTTTTTCATTTTAGGTATGAAACCCTAAAAATAAGGATTTCGTGGAACTATACTCATTTTGGTCTTGCACAAATTAATGATACTTCAATGGCACACAACAACAGACTTCTCTGGACCACAACACGTCCTGAGTACTGGCTGATGATGGGCTTTCTCAATGATGGTAGCTTTTTTATCGCATGTAAGCCCCAAATTGTGTTGTTAATTATTTGCAGGAAGGGCTCCTATGTTTTTGGATGTTTGTAAATATATGTTTCTATACTATACATATATAATATACTATATATATATATATATATATATATATATATATATATAATAAGTACAAATAAAAGTAATTAAAAAAAAATTTTACCGACTTCAAACTGAAAAGAGAGAAATAACACGAAGAAAATCAATACTGGGCGTCTACCTAAGTAGGTACATTAAACAACTATTTTTGAGGTCGGTGTCAGGACCTAAACTGTTATCAACTAAGTCCTATACAGACACCAACCTCAAAAATAGTTGGTTTACGTACCTACTTAGGTATACGCCCAGTATTGATTTTGTTCGTGTTATTTCTCTTTTCAGTTTGAAGTTGGTTTAATTATTTAACCGACTTCGAAAAAGGAGGAGGTTATCAATTCGTACCGTATTTTTTTTAATGTATGTACACGAATTACTCTGTCATTCGAGAACCAATTTTTGTGTATCCTGAATTGGTGTATAGAGAAAGCTCCCAAGTTGGTCCCATAGTTATTATATAAACATCGCTATATTACTTTTTGAATTATCTCTAAAAATGAAAATATTTTCATTGTATTCCTGAGTAAGTGCGTCAGATTATAGAATCGCAGAGTTCCACCTACACGTTTTTCTTTGCAAGAGTGTCAAATATTAAGAATTATCGTATAAACATCTGCACATTTTCTAATCTTCGAAGATGAGCATTTGATATCCAATGACATTTGTCATTGCATTCTTGACAAAATAAAAAAAAGAGCGGGTGAAGAGAGCTCTCTTTAAAAAGTTAGTTGCGTTTGAAGTCGGTTTTTTAATAGAAAAATTATTTAAATTACTTTTATTTATTCATTTTTAATAGTATTTACTGGTAATTATTTTTAATAGTACCGCCTTTTTTTTTGAAGTCGGTTAAACAGGTCGAATTGA
Organism: Lycia hirtaria; assembly: GCA_947563715.1. Classification (NCBI taxonomy): domain Eukaryota; kingdom Metazoa; phylum Arthropoda; class Insecta; order Lepidoptera; family Geometridae; genus Lycia; species Lycia hirtaria. The sequence continues at coordinate 11,336,596 of OX387386.1, forward strand.
TAACCTCTTTTTTTTGAAGTTGTTTAAAAACGGTCGTCAAAGCTCATCACCGCTCATGTCACTGTTTATCAAACAATTGAAATACAAGGTGTAGACACAGCTCTGCAGTTGCGATGAACTGCAGTGAACAAAGTGAGTGTTCAAAAGCCCATTATCTTAAAAACTACTGAACCGATTTTGATAAAACTTACAGTGACTCCTAAGTTGAAAGATACTTAATTCAATAAAAAAATAAGTTTTGAAATAAGACTTCTAGTTTCTGCGTAATGTGTGGACAAACATACATACATACAAGTCTACAAACATACATACACTTATGAAATTTGGCACACATGTTTAGAAGCAGGTATAGACTAACATATACAAAAATTGTGCATTTCTAATAATATTACAAACATACAAGTCGAATTGATAACCTCCTTTTTTTGGAAGTCGGTGAAAAATAACAAGTATGTATGTATGCATATTAAAAGAGAGACGAAATACCCGACTGCAGAAAAGCAGTTTTTGCAGTCTAATTTACGTGTTTGTTATGCTTGATACGCTCTTGAGTGTACGTTTTTTGGGAGAAAGTATGCGTTAAATCCCTTTAAAAGATTATATTAGAATAATTCTAGTAAAATCACTTGTTTATTACGAAATAGTTCATTGAGGGTTACAAAACACGCATTTTATATCTTAAAAAGTTGGTATGCGCGAGCGAGACGGACGATGGTCGTACCACGGACTCTTAAGCTAACTCAGTGTGGTAAAATGTTCCAGGTGGGTTTTCAATGGGAGGCTCCCTCGCGTTTCACGCTGGATTGCGCTGGCACAGAAACGTTGCTGGAACATTTGTCTTCAGTTCTTTCCTCAATAATGATTCCATTGTATATCAAGATTTGAAAAATGCTGCTGGTGTTCAGTGTATGTATTATTTAATATTATTTTTCGTAAAAAAAAATTACAGCCGAATAAGTCATAAAAAAAGCACATTTAGACACCCGCAAGGGAATCAAAACTAAGGGGTACTTCCCGTTGACCTAGAAATCTGAAATTTGGCAAGAAGCATTGTGTTAGATTACACATATAGGAAACAATCCGAAAACTGGTCATTTTTAATTTAATCACAAAAAAATAATGTCTTTGTACATGGAATGGGGGTCCAAATTTTAAAGTGAATTAACCATATCATCTGGGGTATCATATGAAAGAGCTTAATTAGCATAAGTTAAAACAGGTTTTTAAATATTTTAACGATGTATATTTTTCGGTATAAGAAGGAAAATAAAATAAAAAATATATGATTTCCTCCTTTTATTTACTAGTTTGTCCGGAACCCTCGGTGGGCGAGTCTGACTCGCACTTGTCTGGTTTTTATAATAATAATACTACGGCTCACGCATCAATAAAAAACCGGACAAGTGCGAGTCAGACTCGCCCACCGAGAGTTCCGTACAAACTAGTAGATAAAAGGGCAAAATTATATATTTTACAGCAAGAGACTATGGATTTGCGTATATGGTTTATACCTTCGTGCGTTCCCGAGATTTGGTCTTGACAGACGGACAACAAAGTGATCCTATAAGGGTTCCGTTTTTTTATATTGAGGTACGGAACCCTAAAAATGAAATCAAAACTGCGTCTACCGAATTAGGTCTGTACGTAAGTCTCAGTAGTACGATCAACCGGATTGGCAATCGTACTACTGGGAATAAAACCGTACTACAACCATTTTTTTTAGGTCGGTGCTTATCTAAGACATGTTGATGATGGCATACGTTCAGGTTTACTTCGGTAGACGCAGTTTTTATTTAATTTTTCAATATTATATAACAGCTGTTGTTATTTCTCCCAATTTCAGTTCATTGAATAGTTATGAAGTCGTTTTTTTTTAAAAAATACTATTTACTTACTTCGGTTTTTATAACAAAACAACTGAAAAAATGTCATCAAGTAAACGAATTGCGTAATTTGAAGTCGTTTTTTTCAGTTTTTTATACTATAATTATTATTTTTCAGTACCACCAGTGTTGCAGCTGCATGGAGACAGTGACGATTTGGTCGAGTTCTCTTGGGGTCAGAACACGTTCCAAGAGCTCAAGGCCCTCGCGGTCCAGGCAGAATTCCATGTATTGCCACGACTGGGGCATTCTATTAATAAACGAGGAATGGTTCTCATCAAAGAGTTTATAGAAAAACATTTGCCTGAAATCTGACTGAATCAAAACCCGCGAGTGTAGTATGTTGGTAGTAAATAGTAGTTGTTGCAAGTAAAGATATGTATATATAAAGATATTATAAAATATACTATTGTTACCTATATTATAATATTAGTAGTATATTTTTATATATTCATCTTGCATATTCATCGTAAAGTGTAGATGTTTTTCACTCTTTCTCTGTCCTTGTTTTTCTTGAACCGTAACCGTGTCAGACTCAGGTACATCTGGACCATCTGGGTCTCTAGGGATATCACAATGTATCCGATTCGACTCGGAGTCTTTATTTTCCTCTCTATGTTTTACATCCGGGATGTCGGGGAGGAAAATATAGATTTTGAATGTGTCGTGCCATCTGAGGACGCCCAGACAGTCGTAGGTACGTCTCATTAAACTGACCGATTTTTTTCGTTCCCTAGATGAATTTTTTTTAACACCCCTCGGTGTTCAACAACTGATATTATCCGTACTGAATGGATAAATCATCATCATCTGATAGTATCGACAGTATCATACAAGTCCGGATTTGGTGGCCGTGAGAAGAACAAGAATAATGTTTTTCCAGTGTACGAGTATTTATTTTTATGTAGTCTGAACAGATTTACCGTTGTTGTGGTGTGCCGTTAGATTCGTTTTTACCCTTTTAATGTCACAATGCTACTTTTGCAGTCAATTCATTTTTCATATTTCTTGTTTCAAGCTCTTCCACTTGTTTTGATGCAAGAAAATTTGGGCGTTGTTATTTGTTTAGTTAATAACCTTTTTTTTTAAAGTCGGTTAAAACACGTCGCGTAGTTCCTATATTGATCACGTATTAAAAGCTCCTTGGATTCTGTGGCCCGTGTCGATCCCGACCCGTGTCGTATCGCGTCGCTAGTGAACGGCCTATAGCCGTGAACCGTTCATCGATGCCGTGAAATGCCGTCACTGCGCGTTGGTGTCGTCGCCCCCGTACATTAGGCACTCCGGACTATATAAATCTAAATATGATTTAGGGTCGGACCATACGGCTGCACAGGTGTTAGTTTCTGTACGCGAAAGATTGTAAAATAAATTTGTAACCAAAGATTTGGACCTTGTAATTATTATGGTAGTATATAATTATATATATATATATATATATATATATTGTAAAAAGGAGTAGGAGTAACTATGCATTAGTAATCATAATATCAATGTAAATGTAGCACAGAAATAAGAATTTGTAATAAACTTCATTGGGTGAATTAATGTTCTGGAATTTTATTTTACAGAAAACGGGTGAAAAAAGTTCACACTGATTCAGTTAACAGAACTTATTAACTGAACTAGTGTTATACATAATTATAACAAAATAATTAAACCGCATGCAAAAGATAAGATTGTTTTCTTTTTCGAGTGTATGTATGTACACATGGGCGTAGCTATAGCGGGTACAAAATTTTCTAAAAATATACTTACTACTATTTGCGCAGACTATACGCAGACGACTAGTTTCTAAACGTCAATGTTTATATAATTATAATCTTTATATAATTATAAGTTATAAACATTTAAATACACGAAAATTAAATTACGGACAAACGTATAACTGTAAATAAAGTGTAAAAGTAACGTCGGAACAATATTAATTCATATTAAACTAGAGGTACCCTATGACTTCACCCATTTTAACGAGCGCTCAGCATTTGCATGATTCAAGTAAACAAAAACATAGATAATAAGCATACGCGAGCAAAGCGAGCGCGAACATTTTAGTAGTGTTTTTATAGTAATATGATTTATTTCTCGTATTAGTGAGCCCGCAGTATTTCCATGGCAAAATAGTACCTAATAATGCGCGAGCGAAGCGAGCGCGAATTTTTTTTAGGTTTAAAAAATTAAATTTTGAAAATAATTTAATTCATTGATCGTGTTAGAAAGTGGCTCAGATGAACCAAACAAGTATAAAAGTGTTTAAAAAAATGAAATATCCGACTGAATGAGTAAGACTGACTTACGCTATCAAAAAATATAAATATAACCATTTGAATGCATTGATTTCAAATTTAAGACTCTATATAGTACACATATAGGGAAAAATCCGAAAACTGGACATTTTTAATTTAATCACAAAAAATTGTCTTGCAAGGAATGAGGGTCCAAATTTTAAAGTCCTTTGACCGTATCATGTGGGGTATCATATGAAAGAGCTTCATTAGCATACGCTAAAACAGGTTATTAAATATTTTTATGATGTATATTTTTCGGTTTATGAAGGAACATATATGATATCCCCCTTTTATTTAGTTTGTACGGAACCCTCGGTGGGCGAGTCTGACTCGCACTTGTCTGTTTTTTTTTAAGAAATATATTGCTTAGACTATCTGAAGTTATATTCAGTACCACGTTTGAAGTCGCGGCGAGTATTTTAGCAATGGAATAAGAACAGCAGCGTCCTCAATGCCACGTTAGTTTTCTAGCCTACTCAAGAACTGAACAGACCAATACTCCTATTTACAACTTGTCGGATTCGGAATCGGATCGGAAACTATAATAATATCTCCATCTGTCATTCAGTATCGAAATAACAGAGACGGAGATACAGTTTCCGACACGATTCCGAATCTGACAAGTTGTGAGTAGCCCTACAGATTTTGACCTTTTATAGTCTTATTTTATGTATAGATAAGTTAGCCTCCTTTGTGAAGAAGTTTTTGCTTGTAAGCTTCAGACCTTATCGGGAGATTAGGTATACTCGTAGTATTGTATTATATTGTAAGTATTCCCTATGCTCGTGCCGATAAAAAAAATAAAATTTATTATTAGTACCTATTGTACGGTAGAGAATACTTATTTTCTTTGTTATTGTATTCTCTTTGCCTATCGGCAGAGAACATTAATTTTCTTTCCTTTCCCTGTCATTGCAAAAATTATACTTATTGCAACTTCAACGAATAATAAAAATTACAAACAAGAACTAGGTACTTACTCTCTGAACTACTAAGTTCTTGACTATTGCCATTATAGGTTTAATGTTAATTTAGTGTATCTAATAGAAAGGAAGTAAAGTTTTAAATGGCTCCGAAAAAGGATAATAAAAAGGACTCGGAGAATGCTTGGCGAACAAATATCGAGAATGCCATATTGGAAGAAGAAACCTGGAAACTTAAAGTGGTAATGTTTGAAGCTGCAGGCAGCGATCAAGATAGAATTTATTTGGGCAAATTTGAAACTTTTGCAACTGAAGAAAAAAGATTTGTCATTAAAAACATTTGCAAAACAGAAACTATTTTCATGGTTAACCAGCTCGGATGCGAGAAAAAAGTTAAAGATGATAACTTACGAGTATTTGAAGAAGGACAGGCTTTTCTAAAGGAGAAGAAGGACATACCGTCCGACGTTGTAGCGCTCATCATCAAACATTTGATTTTGAAAATGAAAGAAGAGTATCTATTTATTAAAAGACAACGGTTGGAGGTAAAAGAAGGTATGCGTAGGGAATCGGCGACCATGATTGATAAGTCTGAGTTCAGGGGAACTATGAATGTGAAGCCACCAGAATCGGCCCAACCGCAGTCAACTCCGAAAGGGAAAGGCAAGAAGGGAGCATCGGAGCATCATGACTCAGTCCCTGAACCAGAAGAGGGTAAAAAATACAATACTCTACTCAGACTGAGAGGCGAAGAATGGAGAGATAAAGTTTATCTTGATGATTATCCCATTGATGGACCTAATATTTATGTAGCTGTAACTGGGTTTGTAGATCCTCTGTTGCCTAGCAACCTCATTAAAATTGGAATTCCATTATCAGCTATAGTACAGGTCAGGATTGATCCGACGACAACCAGAGTGCCCTCTAATTTGTTTAGAACTACGAAAAGGGGTCAAAGTCAAACTGAAATTCTTGCCGATATATCTCTTAAGTTTTGGCAGGACCTTCAATTACTGCGAATTTCCAAAGATGGTACCGATGACTACAAGAATACTGCGTTTGTAATATTTTCTCCACCTTACTGGAATACAGATAATTTGTCGGGCGATGCAGCTAAAATATATGACGAAATGTGTTTTTTAATGTATGATGTGCAAGATCTGACCCGACAACATATGCATTATCTAGAAAATATGGATATTATAAACATACCTGTGGAAATAGAGGACGACCGATTTGGAAAATATTACTTTCAACAAATCGATGATATTCCCCTTGAGTGTGTCACTTGTTACTCAGTTATAGATAGTATGCTGCAAACTGTCTGTAAGAGTCAAGAATTAAGAGAAAACAGCAGCAGAACAACCTTGTCAAGCGTAATAACTATGAATAAACCATGCAAGAGCGGCGCGATTGATGAAAAAGCAGAACAAGCTGAGAGATTTGTAAAAGAAGTATTTAATACGCTTTGCAAGACTGAATCTAATAAAAAAGCGTATCGCCTAACATACGGCGAAGAGTATGAAAATCATAAGCCTCCTACTGTAATAAACTACGGTGATTTCGCTAAATATTCTACTTTTCATTTAGGAAACATAAATATGGATAATATAGTGCTATCATCACTTTATCGTATGCCCCTCTACCAATTGTGGGACGCTCAAGAAAGACCTCACGGTGAGATAGAGGCAAAAATAAATTTTCATGTCAACGTCCTTGTGTCGTGTTTTAATAGAGAAGATGTGGAAACGGCAGAGCTCAATAGATTAATACATATTTTGGCTTGCCGTAAGCTGTATAATAATAGAAGCTCATTAAAAAAGAAACATTTGAATTCCTCTACTATATCTGAATTCAAGAAAATCTATCTGAAACGTAGTGTTCTTGCTGAACCCCTAGCAAGAAACACTTCTCTGCTCACCATCTCTGGCTCACGGACGCCATCCTATCCATCCATGACCAAAACTGAAAGTATAAATGACGAGTCTAATGAAAAAGACTCCGAGTCTTATCGTATAAAGTACCTATTTGACTGTCCAGATATCAGTGAACTCATCTCGGCCGCAGAATTAGCAAATGGGGCGCCCATCAACCACATGATTGATGACTTTGAGTATTTTGAAGATTTTTCTGGACCTAGTGGATTTCAGATAATATTAGACGCTTTCAGTAAATTTAATTGTGTGGATTATAAATATTGCGAAGTAACTGATTGCTTTATATTAATGTTTTTCAATAGCCATGATGATGATGGCATAGCGCGAGACGAGTGGCGCTGTCACTTGACAACACCCTTATGTTTGCAAGATTTCTTTGACTTCGTATTAGAGGAACATTACGATTGGATTCAAAAGGAGGAAAAACTTTATGACGATCTTATGCAAACAAAATCAAAATCGGAAAATCAGGTCGTCATAGATCCCAGTGGCTATAAATCTTGCATTGGTGATGCAGAAGTAGCGTTCGATCTTCTCATGGAAGACTCGCTAAAATATCAAGAACTTCATGAAAATGAGGAAGAACCTAAAAGTACTACTCAATCAAACGCTGATGTTTCTCGAAGATCGTTTTCGCCTATATCCACTGATGCTGATTCTAAAAGTACTAAGAAAAAAATAACGCCATCAACACCTAAACATCGCGTTCGGCAGTCTGATGCAACAAGTCGCACGGTGTCAGAGTGCAAAATACCTCCTAAGGAATTTTTAGGGTATGATTTAGGCGACAGAAGGGTTGAGGTGTTTGGAAAAGATGCTACGTTCTTTTCCCGAGATGGAACTCGTGTCCATAGTATGTACACTTTGCTTATTCCTACAAATATAGAACACATATCAATGAGTGTAGTTCCAGGAAACAATTCCAATGAGATCTGGCTGCAAAGAGTCTTTGGAGATGATATAGCACCGGAAATTGTCGATGCTTGTCAATCGTTTCGGATAGTTACCAAAGATCAAGTTATCATTAATATTAAAAAACAAACGTATAAAATGCCAATTCCTTTGCATCCAACACCTAATTTAGAAAAAGAAGCTGAAGAGTTTTTTGAAACTTACAATTACTATTCCCTTTTGGTCACGTGGCCCAATGGCCTTATAACAGAAAATATATATGAAGAAAAATCTTCAAATATTTCACATATTAAACAACACTACATCTCACCTAAAGCAGATCTTGATGAAAATATGCGTTGTATTGGTTTAAATGGTGAAGTCCTCATATTTAAAAAATCTGGAAATATAGAAGTGCTCAAACCAGATGGATCTTTTATAACAATTACAAAGTATTATTTTAAGCTGATTGTTCCCGAAGTTACTGAAGAACTACTGAGTGAGCACAGTACTGATAAGAGTAAAAAAGCTAAAGGAAAAGATAAAGACAAAGGTAAAGAAAAAGATACTAAAACTTCATCTAAAATGAAAGTACACGATGAGGAAGTAAAGCCGCCCGAGTATGAGCTAGTCTTTGAAGATTTTGAATTCATTGAAACTTCAGGCATTAGGCAAAGGTGGATAAACGATGTGCCTTTTTTTATTGAAAAATTGCTCATTCGAACTGCTACTGATTATTGTTTGAATGAAATATTTTCAAGGCGAATGGATGGCACCAATATTTTACTTAATAAAGATGGTCTCCAGATAGTAACCTTCCCGGATAAAACACGAATCATCACAAAATTTGTCATTGACGACGAAGAAATTTATCCTGAGTGGACTGAAGATGAAATGTATTTATTTGAAATGAAAAATTCTGAAAATAACGACTCTGATACTAAATCCAAAATATCCACGTCTCAAAAAAGTTACCCAGTATCACAGGTAAGCGACACAAGTTCTGTATTTGGAAAGAAAGGTGAGGTAAAAGATATAGAATTAGAAGAAGACAATACCGAAATGAAACTAAAGCCACGAAGTGATGGCTACATCTCTGTGCAAATCATTTATACAGTTGAGCACGTAAATTTCACTACTGTTACAGTCGACAAGGTGAAGAATAAAATAACAGTCGAATCCCCCAATGACACGGCAGTGGTTATTGATTCGGAAAATAATTACTATATAACATTGGACAGCATGACTAAGGCTTTCTTTAACGGCGAAAACTTACATATAACGTATGAGGCTTGTCCAGCGTGCCGATCGTTTACGACATGCGACATAAAAATAGCACCTGATGAAATGAGCAGTGTGACTAAGCTTCAACAGACCTGGTTGAAAATGAAAGATTCTTTTTCTAAACGCATTATTGTAAACGAAGAAGGTAGTATCAGTTTGATAGATGAACCATTTTCTGATGAAAATATATACTCAGAAAGGGCTGAAGATGAGGTCGGTGAAGAGACTACAGATAATGTTGAAGAGCTTGCAAGAAAATCTGAGACTAACGACGTTGAAGAGCAGCAGCGTGAAGGAAAATCCGACGCCTACTATGTTGAGGAGCGGCAGCGCGATGGAAAATCTGAGGGCTCTATGACATCTCACGGAATATGTAGAGAAATGTATTTAGCGAAGACTATTCGCTTTTTAATCCTACGACGGTATAATTAGTTTTTTTTAAATCAATATACGTAAATGTAGCTAGAGAGTGGCCGGAATTTGTCTAGTACCTCTAACTATTTACAGCGAGCTTCATTAATTCAATCGCATTGTCATGACCTTGTCGTGACAGTGCCACAGGCAAGTTTGTAATCTGTGTGCAATCTTGTGTCGCCATGGTGGATCACATTCACATGCCTCCTCACGGTGCGCAGCTCTACCTCTCGCACTAGCATTTTAAGATATAAAATCAAAAATTGTTGGTTTACGTACCTACATAGGTAGACGCCCAGTTTTGTTTTTTTCGTATTATTTCTCCCTTTTCATTTAGTTAGATTGTTTTGAAGTCGGTTTAATAACTTTTATTTGTAATAATAGGTACTTTTTCGTATTCTTCCAATAAATTTTTGGTAACAAACAAATGATTTTACTAGAATAATTCTAAATAATGGTAATTTTACAGAGGCATAGTGCATACTTTCTCACAGCGTAGCAAGTGTAAGGAGACTGCAAAAATGCTCTTATGTAGTCTACAATTTAGATTTTCTTCTAACATAAATAGGTACATGAATTATATCTTTAAAAGCGATGTTAAGTGCGAATGAGATAGCCGCGCTCCGTGAGGAGGTTTACGTAGCGCTAAAGTGGCGGCGGTACTTGTACTATGCAACTTCGATGTAAAAGTTTCAGCTGGCCTAACATTGTAGGTAGATAAATGACTGTTTTTATCCACGTCGTTGTCAGTTGTCAATGTCACTAGGCACATACTTTATTTCCTCTTCTAAAAAGTGGATAAAACGGTGGAAAGATTATTTTGTCTGCCCTGCAGTTAATAGCAATATGCTCGCGCCGAACTCCGATCGCTCGCTTTAAGCTTGTTTACAAGTAGACTAGTTGTGCTACGCGGTTTCACTAGAGTAGAAAAGAAAAACGGTGATGATGATGATAAAAGGTAGCCTATGTCCGTCTTCAAAGTCGCAGTCATCCATGTATCAAATTTCAGAACGATTGGTTCAGCCGTTTGATTTGTTCGTTGTGAAAAGATAATAAACAGACTGAGTGACTTACTTTCGCTTTTATAAAATTATTAGTAAGGATACATACATAAAATCACGCCTGTTTTCCCTTACTCACGTGTTAAGCAGAGTATCAAGACCGTGAGGTCTTGATGCTCTGCTTAACAGAGGGTGATGTTATGGATGGGAGAGAGTATTAAAGGGTTAGGGGGTAACATAATTTTGGCGTCCAGTGATAGCTTATCGCCTACATAATCTCAATTTCCCTTCACAATCTCAATTTCCCTTAAGTCCCTTGTCTAGCTTTTACAGTAGGTACCTATGCCCAGGAAGAGAAGCAGCTGGTACATTCTACATTTTTCTTTTACTTCTATTCCAGCATGGAAGGGTAAAGTAATGATTTTGCTGAAATGTTAACTAAAAACTGAATTTTTCAGAGAACTGACGTGCTCCGAACTGGTACATAGATCATTGCTGGAACTTTATAATAGGGATTGTCGCTGGCAGCCATGGTGTTCTATCAGTCAGCATGACACATTTGGTGATCAGCGGAGTTTGCTTTCAGTATTGACCCCGGTGCATCTCACGGAGACTGAGGTTTGCACCACAATACCATAATCTTACATCATCATCCAAATAATATAGAAATCAGCTTTTACATACAGCAGGTGTATGACAGTATGGGTACTGTCGGTTAGTACAGAGGGAGTTTTTGTTTATACTGTATAATATGTTATATAGACTAAAATTCTTACTTCCTTACTAATACTATATAGGTTATTATAGTTTAAAACAAAAAAAAATATTAAACTATCAACTTCAAAATGCGCAGTTTTGTTTTAAAAACTAAACTACCTACTGAACTAATTTTGATGAAATTTCTATGGGACCAATCTAAAAATAAACCTTTAAAAAATCAAATCGTTTTATAAATCATGCATTTTAGCGATATAGCAAACTCAATAATTATAGTTTAAAAAACTGAAATAACCGACTTCAAAATACGCAATATAATATTTGCTGTTCACTTTTCTACAGGCACTTGGATGATGTTTTACCAGTTTTTTTGTTATAAAAACCAAAGTCGATTTTGATAAAAAAATTATGAGACCACCTCTGAAGTATGATCAAAAAGAATCCTCAAAATCAATGTACAATTAGCTGAGTAATCGATGAACAAACATACAATAAAACATATAGCTTTAAACAGTTTTTTTTATCAGCCCTGTTTGTATAAACTGTCCCACTGCTGGGCGCGGGCCATCTTCTCATTGTGAGAAGGGTTGCTTGCTATGAATCCTTACTTATATAATAATAGTGAAAGCAACTCTCGTCTGTCTGTTTGTCTGTTACCTTTTCACGGCTGAACCGTTTGTTATACAATTTTGTACAGATAGGATAGCTAAGAATCAGGAGACGAACATAGGTAAGCTAAATTTTCAACCTACATTGGTGGTGGTTCTCAATTCGACTTTTTTTTAGTTTCTTTTTTTATGTTGGTTAAAATACCTCATAACTCTCAACTGGGTGAACCGATTTTGATGATTATTTTTTTATTTGAAATCTGGTGCTTCCCATGTGATCCCTTTTCAATTTGGTCCAGTTCTGACAACGGCATCCATGAGAAGTCGGTTGCTTAAGTTTTTTTAATTATAATTATATGATCATCTTTATCACCGTTTTTCATCACTATGCGGATGAAACTGCAAGGTGCAGCTAGTATTGTTATAAATGGGCAAGTCAAGCCCGTCAAGTCTTTAACCAGAAACCAAATTGAACCTTTTTATCAATATTTTTAAAATATTAAATCTCGTTTTTTTCTAGTTAAGGTCCTTTGTACAAACCATAACAAAGGACTTAAACTAAGTACTTAATAACTTTTAAGGTGTGTACAATAAAGAGTTTCTCTATCTATCTCAGAATTTGAACAAAATGGAAACAACGTAAAAAGTTTACGACAGTTTTTCTAAATAAGTTTTGAGATTTTGTATTTTCAAAAACATAAAATTTATTAATGAGAGGAGACAGGCCCAATTTGGCGTGCATTTGTTTGTCACCGTGCGTGCGGAAACGTAATCCAATAACTCAGCTATCTGGTATATACCTACACAGAAATGGTTGATGGATTCCAAGCTGGCTGCGAAACCTAAGTATTTAACTTACAAGGATCTAAAGAAAGATTGCGGCAAAGGTTTCTACCACTGGATGCGGCCCTACGCCAGATTCGAACCACAGCCAATGAAGCCGGAAAATGCTCTGCCTCCTAGACTCCCTAGAGCATTCGTGCTAAGGTTACAAAATATGTTTTATTCCTTTCGTCTGTTTGTGTTTTACTATCCAGTTTCATTTCAGTGTTAGTGAGACATTTTCTACAGGGATTATCACAGCACCCTGTACAAAGCAGTAAGGAGGTCATTGTACTAATCGCTATGTACATCTTTTGGTATGGATATAATCCAAAATTCGCACTAAAATCAGCTGTTCTATATATATATAAATAAATAAATCGTTGACCAACAAAGTAGTGGCTTAGTAAAACTTATTTATAATAATGCGTACTTAAAATATGATTTACGGTCACAATCACATACAAAGTTTATAAAACTTGACCACGACATAGAAAACGGCTGAACCGATTTTGATGAAACATAAATATTCCCGATCAAATACTTTCTCAAACAAAAAACAACATCAAAATCGGTCTATTCGTTTGAGAGCTACGATGCCACAGACATATACAGATACATACATAATATGTCAGTCTTACCTTGCGTTAGGGTTTAAAACAAGCGAGAGGTCTGGTACCGTGCGACACCCCGTTGGAACGAAGCTTCTTTCGCTTAAACAGTGCGCACTAAGAGTGTGTTGTAAAAATAAGCAGATTAAAGGTAAAATATTTTATTATTTTTACAGTTCCATAGTCAACTATGCCATTTATAGTTATGTTCATTAACTGTTTACAAGCTCAGTTTAAAAAATAAAAATAAAATCTTGAAAAAATATGTTTTGGAATCCACCTTTAGGTGTGGGTATGGGAAAGATTTGAAATTAGTTTTTTAAAATAGTTCAAAGTTTCGAGTAAAAGCATAAGAATAAGAAAAAGAATACCTAAATATTATTTATTTTACATAGATACGCCGTTTCATGGAATGCGTGTTAAGTACTCCTTTAGATTGCGTGTAAACTGCGATAAGGAATTTAGTTCCAATATCGATAGTCGAATTGGTATTTAGAGGTAAACTATGTAAAATTCAATTTTCTTTTATATTTACTTATACTAGCTAAAATAACGAGCGAAATGTCTCAGGACACTAGAGCAACAATGGAAGGAGTCCGATCGAGGGACGTACAAAGGCGCGAAGGAGCTACGTGTGGCGATACTCAAGTACCGGCAGATTATAGAAGCAGATTGCGAGATGCTTCTCCAAGTGCCGCTGATCGATCTGAGGCCTGAAGATGAGCGGCGGATCGATGACGTCATTCAAGCCCTGGCTCATAGGTTAGGGAACTGAGGTGTTTTGAAACAATACAATGACTGGCCTTGTAGCACAGTTGGTAGTATGTATGCCTGCTAAGCCGTAGGTCGTGGGTTCGATCCCCATCCAGGGCAAAGATTTTGTGTGATGAGCATGGATGTTTGTTCTGTCTGGATGTTTCTAGGTATCATAAGTACGTATTTACAAAAACAGTAGGTTTATATGTATTCTATCAGCCATCTAGTTCCATAGTACAAGCTTTGCTTAGTTTGGGCTAGATGGTGTTGTGTGAAATGTCCACCAATATATATTTATATTATTATGAGATACAATGCATCAACTGGTGCCCACAGAGTCTTCGGGGGGTTACCGCAATCTCAACAGCAACCTTATTTCAATACATTGTACTTTGACCTTTGTCCTACTCTTCGTAGTAACTACGAGTAACCCTTAAAAATTCCTTATGTCTGACTGTCTGACCGTATGTTACAGGCATTTATTCAGACATATCTGCACTCTACTTAGAAATTTGGCTGATATGTTCTACAAGGCGCTACAAAATACCTTAGTACAATTACAAAAAAAAAAAATTTAAAATAGGTGTGGGTGACACTCCATACATAGAAAAAGGGGTGACCTTTTTTCTAACGCTATCCTATTGTGTAGGTCCTATTTTATCGTATTTGCATAGGTATCTTAAAATAAAACTAAGGTTTCATTCTTAGAATATATTTTTCTATATTCTAAGGTTTCATTATATAATTTTTTTCCCAGATGTGGTGACGTATGCGAGATACAGCCCGCCATAAATGAAAATATTGTGTCTCCCCAGCATTTGTCGACTATTAAGCAAACAACTAATATAACTTTTAAATCTTGATAAGTCATATTACCCAATAATCATGAATAACCATAGTAGTAAACCATATGAGATTTTTTTTATGAATATTATATTGAACACGCTGTGATAATTGATTTCCGAGAGCTATAAATTGAATTATTTAATATAAATTTTAATATGTAAAACACGGAAGTCGTTATGGTGCAAAGGTCATTGACCTTTTTGCAAAGTGGTCTTAAACGAACAATACTCGCCAAGTGGTTATCTTTGAGATTACAGTATTAGTTAAGGAATCCTACCATATCCGTGTCTCGACACGGTTTTGGCCATTTCTTTTTTAATAGATAGTTGTCGAATATTGGTTTACTTTAGTGAGGAGTAACGAGTAGACAAACAGAATCTTTCCACATTTAGTTTTTTTTTATTGATTCGTGTTGGCTACAGCGATACCTATCGTTTCATGTAATATTACCAATCAAAATATTTGTTTTACCCTATAAAAGCGACTTCGGAAAACTAATAATCTTTCAAAAAGTCACTTTTTCGTAATTTATTTCCTAATATTTTTTCAAATTTATTGCAGAAAGCTGCTTTTAAAATATAAAAACTGCTCGTACACAAAAAAAAAGTGGAGAAGTGTTGTTCTTTTCGTCTACTCCTCAAATATGGTAATAGTATCACCTTATCTCCTAGTTAAATTATTGTTATTCTCACAGGATATATGAAGACTTAAAGACTCGACTTGCCGAAGATGTCCAAAGCCGTGCAAAGGCGGACATTACCACGAGACCTCCTCCTGAACCTGAAGAGCTGTCTGTCGAAGGGGAAGAAGGTATAATTAACACACTGAAAACAGTGAAAACGATTATCTGCGAGGGCTATTTTGTTTGGATGTTACTATTCGCGTATCTATAGGTTGTAGTTTTGTCACAGAAGACTTTAAATAGTGGCTATAAAGAAAACAGCCATATCGAATTTTTTCCATTAGTTGTAAAAATCCGAAATGAAATGAAATTTATTTGCAAGAATGTAAACAAAGTCTTAGAAATTAATTATAATTTTCCATTACATTCGAATATTTCTGATGTGCAAATATTTGATACTTATTTGCACATCAGAATGACTTCAAAATATGCAATATAATACATATGTACGCGACTTGCTGTTCACTTTTCCACAGGCACTTGGATGATATTTTACAAGTTATTTTGTTACAAAAACCAAATTACTGCGTCGATTTTGATAAAATTTATACGGGAAGCCTATGAAAATACCACTCTGAGGTATGACCTACCAAATACAAAAATAATAATCAAAATCAATACACAATCGGCTGAGTAATAGGTGAACAAACATACAAGACGAATTGATAACATCCTTCTATTTGGAAGTCGGTTAAAAAAATCGTCATGCAGCCAATATCTATTACCAAAGTAGATACTTATTTAAAGAAGTCAACTAATTTATTTATACGGGTGGACAATATATCATGGTTACATGCCACGCTAAGCCTATCAAAAACAACTCAAAACAACCAAGTGTATGTTGATGGTATTATCATAGCTACGAAACACAAGTATCTATATTAAAAGAAAAAACAAAGTATACGAAAAAATGCTTTTTTGCAGTCTAAATTACGCTTTCATTATGCGTAAATCACTGATAAAAGTTTACTATTACTTACAGTCTTGTAGTTTTTTCATTTCAGTTTGTCATCTCTCGGCCGATATTTATAATGTTCGGCAAAAACATTCGATACTTAGGTACCTACCTACTCAATTCTAATATTGTATTTGAAATTTTGTAATATCCTAGAGATGATCGACGAACTCAAAGTGTTTGAGGAAGAGCGTAGCGGGCTGGTGAAACAGATAGAAGCGGAAGACGCATTGAGCCCGAATCTACAGAGGTACTGGCGTCGGCGGGCTGAAGAATATAAAGAGGAGCAGTTTTATAAGTTAGTAGAAAGAAGAAAAAATTAAAAAAGAGATTTTACAACTATTACGTTTTGAGTGCGAGGGCCTTTTTAACTCACGGAGGCTTTAGACGAGCATCAAAATAGGATAGTATGAGAGTTAAGTACGGTTACGACTAAGTTATCAGCAGTTGCTTGTAAAATTTTATCTAAGTACGTCTATAGGAGAGCTGATCTCGAGCTCCGATATAAGTAGTGTTTCGGTTCCTTCGGTACAATAAAGAGTTTATTTATATACGTGAACTTTTCTATTTAAGGATGTAATATATGTAATAAAAATAATTGAATTAATAAATGTACGTTTGTAAAGGTACCTACTCCGCGAAGGTAGCGTGCCCCCCTACTTCCAGAATTTGCTTGGCGGTGCAATATGGTGGGAGATGAACGACACCACCGACCAAGCTGTCACCAAGGCTGAACGGCGCAAGATGAAGTGTGTCTGTCCCCAAGGGGAAGAGGAGGAGTCTTCCAAAATGGAGTTTATACCGAAATTCTCCTGAACCTGGGTTACAACAAAGTTCAATAATTTATGTCATCCATCACAGCGATTTTTACCCGATAACCAAAGGAGGGTAATGATTTTTGGAACGTATGTATGATGTACATGTCAGATGAGAGTGATGAGGTTCTCAATTCGGTTTTTTTTATATTCGACGCCTCCATCCTCGGCCACACAGTTGCTTAACATCAGACGAGTGTATAGTCAATCGTAGATCTATCTTTCGTAAAAAAAATATTTCTTACCGCATAGATAAGTTTGTCATTTATAAATCGATTTGGATTACATATTTTATATGTGACAGGATATAGGTACCTACTTTCAGATTGGTCCCATAGAAATTTCATAAAAAAATAATTTAGTAGTGTAGTTTTTAAAACAAAATAACTGGGGAAAATATATCATCTAAGTACTTAAACGAATTTCGTGTTTTTGAAATCTTAGCTCACTGAACTTATTTATTCTATAATTCAAATTACATACGTACATTTAAAAAGCGATAACTTAGGAAGTGTCAAATCGTTTCAGTAATAACCCGACTTCCAAAAAGAAGAAGGTTCTCAATTCGACTATATTATTTTGTTTGTTTTGTTTGTTCAGCGATTACTCGCCCAGCTTCGACAATTATGATATGTTTTTGATGATTCTTTTTTTTTTGTTCGGTAGGTAATACCTCAGAGGTGGTCCCATATTAATTTAACAAAATCGGTTCAATCGGTGAAATAATATCATCCAAGTAAACGAATAGCGTATTTTGAAGTCGGTTTTTCCAGTTTTTTAAACTATAATTATTTTGTTTAAATAATAATTAAAACTCGTTGTTTTTTTTTTCAGAGAAAGGAATTCATCTTCATGGAATAAGACACTTGAAAATGCCTACACCTCTTAAACTACTTAATATATGGTTGTAATTTTTAGTTATTCAAATAAACTTAATAATAAAACAGAACTTATACTGATAGCTGATGGTTTCATTAACAAGTCTACCTACTTACATAATAAGTACTACCTAACTTTCAAGAGTGAATTCAATATATTGGCCAACTGTTGTTAACCAATACAAACCAACCAACTTACTCTTAGGTATAGCTGTTGCTCATTTAGTAGAAGCAAAGCTTGCTTGAAGACTTGAAGACAAATACTGATTTTCTCAAAATTCTGCCGTCGCAGAGATTGCTGGATCGGTCATTCTGCGAACTAGCATGGAAATTGCTTTTAGATAAGTAAGTACTTCTTGCTACTAGCGACACAGATTGCAGGTTTATACCTACGTAGTACTTATTATTACCTATATAATCTGAGGTTGTTTTGTAGTTTTTTTGTTTGGGAGTCAGCTGCCTGTGTGTATATTTTTTTTTTTAATCAGCCCTGTTTGTACAAACTGTCCCACTGCTGGGAACGGGCCATCTTCTCATTGTGAGAAGGGTTAGGCCATAGTCTGCCACGCTGGCCAAGTGCGGGTTGGCAGACTTCACACATCTTCAAGATCATTGAGAACTCTCGGACATGTAGGTTTCCTCACGATGTTTTCCTTCACCGTTTGAAGTTGGCGGCAATCAACAATACGCACATAACTTCGAAAAGACAGAGGTGCGTGCCGTGGGATTCGAACCCAGGACCTGCGGATCGCAAGTCAGACGGTCTCACCACTAGGCTGCCGGAAACTTCCATATCCATATTGCTATCGGCGGATAGCACTAACATTTATGACACTGAAACCGGTCATCAATCAATGAGCATTGGTGAACTTTATGTAATCGACCAATCAAAGCGTTTATTGAAGCAGTGATGAATGGTCAAGATTATGAAGACCGTGACCAGTGTCATACAAGTTAGGCGATCAGGCAGCAGATCTTTACTAGCAAACTATGTCCTCTTATAGTATCGGTTGCCTTATAAGCCCGTTTCGCTTTTCGTCTAGGAGTCAGCTTATGTTTTGCTGCCCGTGTTGTACTGTAGTACATCAACTCAGCCACCACAGTATCTCTAACTCGAGAAGCGCTAGCTCTGGTCGAACCAGTTGTCACGCGAGCCTGAATGTTACCATGCGCGTGCCTTTTTCTACAACCAATAATTGTATTGCTGCTATGCTCGAATCGAGTAGTCTTGCGTATGACGATTTTAAAAAACCTGAAGGTATGACGCCTGTGGAAGTTGGGACAGTGCCTTATATGAGACGCCACCTAAATTGATACTTACTGCATACTGACACCATCCGATCTTCCTGAGATGTTAGGGCTAGAGCTGCTAATACCTACAGCAGAGTAGCAAAACGCAATGCAACGCAAGTATGGTAATCTCGGCGGCAGTTACATATTTAAACCATTTGGAGTCTAAACTTTGGATCCGAGGGAACCAAGAGCTCTCTTATTTTCAAAAACTTATCTAATAAGCGTTTGGTCGACGCAACGCGAGAACGAGCACTTGGACACAGATTTGGATTATCTTTAGACTTTCATTGATCTAGGATAATTCGATTGTTCCTTTGTATCGTACTTAGTTTAAAAGTTAGATACTTACACCGTTATAAAAATAACTTCTTCAGACTGTGGTCATTGAAGTACTTCTTGATTGTGGTAGTTATACCTACTTAGGTAGGTATGGAGTTTGTATTTATTATTTTGTTGTAGTTAATTATGGTAGGTTCTTGACTGTAAAAAATACGGATCCTATTTGTAGAAAGGTTTTGTGTTTAATAAGTACAGTACCTAGTCTTAGTTTTAATTTGTGTGTGTTAGAGACTCTTGTTTCTCTAACACACTTTATAGAAGAAAAAAAACAGTTTTGGGATCATTAAAAATAAGATATTGCTTATTAGTAAGTAATAGAGTTTTATACTATATAGACAATGAGATTTTATCTAATAATGATAAAATAAGGTTACATAGGTATATCATTGTAATATATTGATATTTATTTGTAAGAGAATTGATTATTTTATTATGTACCTAATTCAAAACGCAACCTCTTGTAGTTACAATTTTTTTTTTGTTGAGATGTTTTAAAGCAACGGAAAGAGCCTGTTTATACTACGAGTGTCGAAAACATTCGTTTGATTCAGTTCCAATGGCACGCGTCAAGTAGCGTGACGTATCGGTTGACTAACTAGCCCGGTGTGTGGATGTGATACCGGCTTGCGTCGGTTGCGTCAACACATTGTTATGTTTATCGAGCTCGTTCGTCAAGTAGCTGCTATTTGCGGTTTAGATATACCTACCGCAGTGCCGGCCTCCGCTCTTACTCATACAATCCATTTCCAGAAATAGCGAGATTACGCCGATCGACGTTTTTAGCGTGTTCCAAAATAATCTCTGGTGTCGGCGGCGAATCAGCACGGCTCGGTTTTGCTAATCGTCGCTATCGCATGTCGACCGCCGCGAGCTAATCGGCCCGGCCCAGCTGTCTTCGCATAGAACGGTACGGCCTCTCGGGGGCCAATTTTTACGTGAAACGAATGGCGGGAGATAGATGAGTTACTTGTAGGTGAATTCGTCAGACATTTTCCCCTCCGCTTTTTCCTGCGTGATGACGATAAGCCAGTAGCGAAGTGGCGAAGCGAGAGCCGCGATTGGTCCGCCGCGCAGCCAATGTGCGCGTCGGCGACTCGTCTGCTTCTGTTCTGCCCTAAGCACGAAAGGGACCGAGCCCGTAGCGAGTAGCGACGAGACGACGAGCGACGCCCGGACAGTCCGATACGGGCCCTTGTTAAGGATCGTGTCGTCGGCGCGATCCACATGTGTCGCGTTCCGCGGGTTGTTTGTCAACAAATGTGCTAATTTGTGCATTCACGTGTCACTGCATTCGTATGGATGCCTCGGCCGTCTCTATAGATCCTGTCGGCGGATGATTGTTCACGTGAGTAGAGTAACGCCGAAAATGAGGATTAATTATTTCCTGGCGGCGATAAGAGATGGCGCTGGACGTAAAGCGAGACGCCGCGCGCCGACCCCGTGTCAACGAACTGCCCGGGGGCATTGAAAATCGGGTCGAGCAGTGAGCGTGAACCCTTATCCAGTGCACGTACATTTGTTAGAATCAATTTGTAGTTGATTGAAGTCGCGTGAAGCGCTGTATCGAGCGGTCTCCGTGATAACGAACCGAGATAGGAGCCGCTGTCACTTGACAGCTCCTATCTATCTTCTGTATTTGCATAACTATTACTAGGTAGGTATTTATTTAAAAGAATATAACTGAAACGAAACAACTTATCTTTCATAATGGTCATTGTAGAAAGAAATATGCTTAGAGAATATGTTTATTGACTTAAAGGTACACTTACTGAACTTACCGATACTTAAACACCTAGATGCTCAGATTGACAGATTCCATCTGAATTTCTAAATAAGTTAAAATAGGTATATTCTCAATGAAATGAATGGGGTGACAGACACAACTGGTAATATTCTCAGGCGTGCATCTATCCAAACTTTTTTCAGCCGTATAAGAATTAAGAAGATAACCAGTTCCAAGTCGAATATCCCCTTGCAAGATCCTGGAGTACCTACCTATTATAAGCTTGACTGTGAGTGTCGATACATTGGGCAGATAAAGAGAAGCATCGGGACATTCGGGATTCGGGTGAAGGAATATTATACGGATATGAAAAACGGACAAAATGCTTGCAGTGTGTGAGCATGCACTAGACAAGTCTAACCACTTTAACCTTTTTGATTATTCTTCAAATCTTGGCTAGAGGGACGTGTTATGTACCAAGAATATTACGTCAGGCTATTAAGGCGTACAACCGCTGTGCATATTCCTTAGAATAATTCTAGTAAAATCACTTATTTATTACGAAATAGTTCGTTGGGGGTTACGAAAAATCGCATTATTTTATTTTTGCTAGAGATGTATTATTGTTATTACAAAAAATATACCTAGCCTATGACACTCTGGAAACAAAGGCGAATCTAATGACACCTCGCACATCAAAATCGGTAAAGCCGTTTAGGCTCTATGCTGTCATATGGAAACATACATACATACCCACATACATACATACATGCATCCATACACTCGAAAAACATAACCCTCCTTCTCACGCAGTCAGGTAAAAATAGTAGTACTTATTTAATATTTTCATAACAAAAAAGACAACTATCATAATATTGTCTCACCTGTGACTACGGAAGCTGCAGTGTTCGAAACGTCACGAAATCCGTTAAAATTTGTTTCATACGAGTATGAGTAATTATCGCGAAAACCATAGGTAGGTACTAGAAAACATTAAAATGTATTAGGTATGTTTGGTAGGTACTACTGTTTAATCTGTGGAAAGGTCCTACCTTGTGCCGTGTATTCTCATAAAGCCTATGCGTAGCTGCGTAGGTGTAAAATTTGTAGGTATAGGCATTACCTCAGTGTTAATTATCTTTTTTATCATACTCCATTATAAACTCTATTACGATCTAATAAGACTTAGTTTAGGCCAAACAGATTCTAATTGAATAATTTATTGTAGAACCGGTGAAGAAACCTATTATGCAGAACAACATTAAAATTTATAACTCGAGTGTGTAAGTGGTAGGCGGTCCTATCTAACTTTTGAAAATATCGTAGCAGACGTTATTTGTTGCAGGGCGACTGTTAAATTAGCCTGTTAGTTGAAAGGCTAGGTTGTCAATTAATAAATAATAATAAAATAAATATTTGTGGACATTTCACACAACGCCATCTAGCCCAAACTAAGCAAAGACCATGGAACTAGATGGCTGATAGAATACATATATATACTTTTTTTGTTGTAAATATATACATATGATACATAGAAACACCCAGACACAGAACAAACACCCATGCTCATCACACAAATGTTTGCCCTGGGTGGGGATCGAACCCACGACCTTTCAGTTCAGCAGGTAGACGTAAACACACTACCAACTGAGCCACAAGGCGAGTCTAATTAAACAATCTTCATTCAGTTATTAGTAAAAATAATAATTAAAAAAGTTATTTGTAGGCTCAATCCAGTTTCTTGTCGATTATAGCGTTTGGTTTGGTAAGTACAGATATGAGTTAGGTACTGTGTTTCAAACCCAGACGTGTGACGAAAATAAATGAATAGAAAAATGTGTCAATGTGACATTATCTCATTGAGCTACTTACGTACTCTGGTAATTACGTACCAGAGGAGCTATTGAAAGCAAAATTAACTCACATTTTTTTTGTAAAGGAATCAAAACAGCGTTACAGCGCTGGAATATTAATTACATCGTTTATCTACGATTATACGCTCGCCAGCATACGTCGAAACGAAAGCACTCACTGCACTAGTAAGCCACTGAGCGAGGTGCGGCGCTCTCACCGCAGTTGAATTTAACAAAGTAGTTACGAGTGGTGTCTGCTCTCGTATCGTACGTAAGTACATACAGCTCAATGGTAAAAAGACTTAATTTTGTTTATAAGTATTTTGACACTTTGAATATATTGTGTTCTTATGAGTAATAAGTTAAATAGTTTCGTATTTTGTTTTTACTGTGATGTAAAAAGAGTTAATTTTGTTTATACGTAAAATACTTGTTTTCATAAGTGTTGTCTTATGCAGAATACACCCCAAGCGGGACGTCAGTACAGGTTTTATCATCCCCACTTCAAGTGTAGTCTTAGTAAAAAACCGGACAAGTGCGAGTCAGATTCGCCCACCGAGGGTTCCGTATAAACTAGTAGATAAAAGGGGGAAATCATATATTTTCCTTCATAAACCGAAAAATATACCTACATCGTAAAAATATTTAAAAACCTGTTTTAGCTTATGCTACTGAAGCCCTTTCATATAATACCCCACATGATACGGTTAATTCACTTTAAAATTTGGACCTTCATTCCTTTCATAAAGACACAATTTCTTTTCTGATTAAATTAAAAATGTCCAGTTTTCGGATTTTTTCCTATACACAATGCTTCTTGCCAAATTTTATTGTTCTAGGTCAACCGGAAGTACCCCACATGTTTTGATTCCCTTATTAGTGTCGAAATGTGCGTTTTTTACGATATTAAAACGGTTCGGCTGTAACTTTTTTTTTACGAAAACTTAGAAACTTTATTTTTCTGTCTGCAGCAAGATACTATGGATCTACGTATATGGTTTTAATTTTAACTTGATATCTTCACGCGTTCCCGAGATAAAGGTCTTGACACCCGATGGACGGACAGACGGACAACAAAGTGATCCTATAAGGGTTCCGTTTTTTCCTATTGAGGTACGGAACCCTAAAAACTGAACAAACAACTTCAATATCTCTTTAGGTATACTTATTACACACATTGGACGAGATTCGCAAGAAGGTTAGCTCACTAAATTCTACATGGTTAGGTATAAACTTTTTTTCAAATAACAACTGTCATCCACGCTCGCTTTTCCATGTGTCAAGAATAGAATTTGTCACCGATTGTCAAATGCTTGTCTTAGAAAATGTGCAGATGCTTACACAATCATGCTCAACACTTGCCACTTTTGCAAAGAAAAACGTGTCGGTGGGACTCTGCGATTCTATAATCTGAACCATTTCACTCGGGCACCCAATGAAACTAATCACATTTCTGGAGATTATTTAAAGCAAAGCTAATAAAATAATTATGGGACCACCGGGAACTTTCTCTTTATAATTATTTAAAAACACAGAAATTGGTTCAGGGATGGTGGAGTAATCGGTGAACATACATAAAAAAACCACACAGTCGAACATAGAACCTCCTCCTTTTTTGAAGTCGGTTAAAAATTGGAAAAATCTATTGCAGTTGCTCTGTGCAGTTGGAATGTATGGAAGAATATTCCAATAGTCTTATGAGATATTTTGTTACATTACATATGTCATACCTTGTTATAATAAGGTATTTAAGATGCCACCATAGCTTGTTCAAGCACAGTTACTTTAAAAACCCTGAGTGAAAGACTCAAATTTTACTTGCATAAAATGTGTTAAGCTCCTTTGACGGTGTCCAGTACGACCAGCTACGTACGTACGTTCAAATTATAATATAGCTATGATAGCTATAGCATTATGAATTTTTGCGTACCTATGTCACTACACAAACGAATTATAACGACACATCGCACATCAATATCTTTTCAACACATACGGCCTTACCAGAAAACGTTACTTAACTTTCAGCATTGCTTAACATATTTAGTCAACTTCTCGCTGACACGAAATAACACTTGCAGAAAGAAGACAGAGAATTTAAGAGGATGGTTAAAGTTAAGTAACGTTTTTCGGTAAGGCCGATACACTCGAAAAACATTTGGCGGGACAGCCTTGGAACAGGTGATTTATTTTGCGAATTTTGAATTGAGCCCACAGAAGAAAATGATGATGGCTGGTCTTGGGCCACTTACAACACTTGATCAGCAAGAAAAATAAAATTGTTGGCAAAATAATGATATCTAAGACATATTTTTAAGTATGTAATTTGAAATGATATGTGAACCGAACAGGAAACCAAACGATGTCGTTCTGGCCAAGGAATTCCATTGGCTTTACAACAATAAATTAACGTCCGACTTTTCATAACACATTGCTGTAGATTGCAGGCTAAAAGGGCTTATTTAATAAGAAGGAAGTAAAACAGCAATGGTGATCGAGCTGAATGACGTTACAATGTTGGAGTCCAGGAAACTGATCGCGGCAAAACACGCTCAGATTTCCATGTAACGCGATAACAATGTTGGTGGTACAAACAGTATCGAGTTGAACGCAAAATGTAGCTTATAACATGAATAAATAATTAAAAAAACAAAACAGGTATACCTAACTAAATGTAAAATCAAATAATTATAGTCCAAGCACATGGCAGGGTTCCGTAGCGAATGTTATAATCTAAAAGATTAATACTTGGTGAGTACACTTTACAAAGTAATGAATGAAAATATAGTTTATAAGGAATAAATAAGTACATACTTTCCGCGAGACGGAAAGCGAACAACACCTGGCAGACCTCCGACTCGATGGTCAGATGACATCGACAAGGCAGTGGGAAGACAGTGGATGAGACTGGCACAAGACCGGAAAGAATGGCGCGCTAAAGAGGAGACCTATACTCAGCAGTGGGTGGACAATGGTTGAAGATGATGATGATAAAGGAATAAATACGACATAATGAAAAATATGGAAGGCAGTTTGAGAAGGAAATCAACAGAAGGATTTAGCTGGACTGGGCAGCATTTGGAAAACTTACACGACTCATCTATTTATGTATTTTACTCTACTATATACACTGTAAAAATATTTAAAAACCTGTTTTAGCTTGTGCTAATTAAGCTGTTTCATATCCATCCGCGCGAAATCTATTCAACCCAAATGCATCCGCACGCTTGTACGCTAGAACTAGTTGATAAAATATCGAATCGGAAGTATATATCACCTGAAATTAAATAAATCTTGGTCATCAACTGCGATTTTTTATCGTTCTTGTTGACACGCTAGGTACATACACTTGGGGTATCTATAAAAGTCTATGTTTTTTTCCTTTTGAGGTATGGAACCCTAAAAATAGAATAGTAGATTTCAGAACATTAATTTTTGAAGTTGGTTAAACTCCAACTACGTCTTTGAAGCATCATACTATACTAATTAATAACAACCAGCTAGTTGAGCTCTTTGGCGTATGTGCATTCATACTTTAGGTGTTCAACTTATAATGGTAAATACTAAGTACCTATGTATTGTCAGTAAAATTATGAAATATTCTTGGTTCTTGAGTACCAGACAAAGGTGAATCTAACCATATCTCACACATCCATACCGATATCGCCGAGGAATAAAATATTTTTTTATGAATTTTACTCATTACTAATTTCTTTTTTAGGCAATCTAGTGTGAGTAAAAATATTGTATGTTGGTATACGTATAAGATAGAAAAGTCTAATCGGATAGATAACTAATGCGGCATTGATATAACTGTCCTTATTTCATTATTTTGTTCGAGAACAAGGACGCTGCTGTACTTATTTCATTATTTTGTTCGAGAACTAAGGCGCTGCTGTTCTTATTTCATTATTTTGTTCAATGGAGTCGTTAGTTCCTATTTTTGCCGTAAGTAATAATTCTCTATCCTAACAGATTCTACAAAATGTTATGAACTCTGTGTTTGATACTCAGAATTATTTTTCTGTGTTCTGAGGTGTGATAAGCACTTATACTCTTATAGGTAAAATGTCCTGCTAAACTAAATAGTACCATTCTTTCGAGCGATGTATTTTTTTACCCTACTGCGTAAGAAGGAGGGTTATTTTTTTCGAGTGATTATGTGCGTATGTATGTGTCTATATGACAGCCTACAGCCTAAACGGCTTGACCAATTTTGATGTGCGAGGTGTATTTAGAATCGTCTTCACTTCCAGAATGTCATAGGCTATATATATATATATTTTAATTATAATAAATCTCTCGCAAAATTAAAAAATACGATTTTTCGTAACCTCCAACGAACTTTTTCGTAATTAACAACTACGAGAAATATTCTAAAGAACGCGCAATTTATAATCTTTTATAGCAATCTTTTACGCATGATGATGATTTCTCAGAAAAAACGTACACTTAACAGCGTATCAAGCGCAACGAAATCGTAAGTTTGACTACAAACTTCATTTAACATAGATACTTGTTTATATAAAACGTGTGGCCTATGAAATATATATATTCTATGAAAGAGCGTGCGACATTATTTCTCTTAACGTTCTTGAAGATATGTGAGATCTGAGGTCTGCCAACCCGCACTCGTCCAACGTATTGGACCATTCTCATAACGAGTAGTTGTCACGCATATCAACGCTACAGTTTATACACGAACTCTTGTTATCTTGTTGCCCTCCTTCGGCAGTCGGCTAAAAACTTACTTTCCCTACGAACAATGATCGCTATTGGAGAGATGGCACGAGATGCGACGTTGCCATTTGTCGTCCCCCGACACCCCATAATCGACAACGGCGGCGTTGCCAAATCGCTGCACGGAACGAGTGGCTAGATTCCATGGGGTTTTCTACCTGCTCGAGCTTCTAACTATTGTTAGCGTTAAAATTAGACCTTCTATACCGGTTTAGGGACGGTGATCAAGGAAAGTTCTAAAAAACGCGTATCCGATTATTAAAGTTATTCGTTAAGCTCTGGCTTTTAGATTAGACGAAGCCTATCGATCGTTTTCGTATAGTTCAAGAGCCCAGGCCGCCAGGCGTTACTTATTTAGTGACAAACAAAATGTGTTTTACTTATTAGTACTTGTATAGACTATTAATATTTGTTCTACTCAAATCTTGTATTGTGGACCAATTTCGATATATTAGCCTATTATTATTATTACCAAAGCTGCAAAAAGTTATAGCTAACTTTACTTATTTAGTGACTACCGATTTTTATATAATTATGATATTTAGAAAACGTTGCCATCACCTCACCTTATTGAACGACAACTCTTTGCGAGTAGCGGTGGCTCTCCGTCTGGGCTGCAAGGTGTGTGAACCCCATAGATGCACCTGCTTCTCCATGGTGGAAGTCGATGGCCATCATGCGCTGAGTTGTTGTCATTGCACAGGTAGGTTTCCGTGTCACCATGCCTTAAACGACATTGTATGGAGAACCTTTGTGTCGGCAAACGTCCCCTGCGTGCTTGAGCTCCCGGGTCTATGTAGGTCTGACGGCAAGAGACCAGACGGGCTGAACCTCATGCCCTGGCTGAACGGTAAGTGACTGGTTTGGGACGCCACGTCAGCACTGTATCCGCCAGTCATATGGGTCGCACCGTCCACTCGCCGGTAGCAGTTGCGAATGATGCCGCTGCCAAGAAGAGGCAGAAGTATGCTGGGATGGAACCCTTGTATAGTTTTATTCCAATTCCAGTGGAGACCATGGGTTGTTGGGGTAGTGAGGCCAAACAGCTCATAGGTGAGTTGGGCCTCCGATAGGACACCCGCTGTTTCTGGTGCAAAAACTGGCAATCGCCATTCAGTGGGGTAATGCTGCAAGTATTATGGGTACCGTTGCAACAGGAACAGTTAGGGGTTTATTTTCCTGAGTCAAATTTAGTCCGTTTTTAGCTTTTTAAAAATAACAATAACCATTTGTACATAATGTTGTGTAGTAGTTACTATAAGCAATTGTAATAAAGTATAATAGCTTAAAAAACTATTTTAAAGCTATTTGTAAGCAGTCAGACCAATCCTATGGGCCAATTTCCATCCAGACGCATGTCGCTATATGTCCAAAATCATTAAATTTAATATAGTAAACTAAGTATTTGATTAGCACATTGATTTCTCTCAGTTTTGGTCTATTGTATTCAAGGCCTGATAGTATTTTACTAAAAAAAAGTGTCCAAGACTGTGTCAAGACACGTATATTTTAATGCCTGTCTCGACACGGTCTTGGCCACTTTTTGTAAGAAACACTACCAGGTGCGGTAGCAGTAAATATAATAGACCGAAAAAGATAAAAATCAACGTCCCAGATGTTTTTTTACTCTCATAATGATCTGAATCATTTTAAATGCGACCTTTAAATGCGTCTGAAAGAAAATTGGGCCATAGGAGATGAGTTGGTGCCGGTAACTGCCCGCCTTGAGCTCTTGGGTGTTTCTCTAACATGAACCCTCAATTTTGGCTCCTATATTGAGTCTAAAGCTCAACTAGCTGCCAAAAAGAGTATAATTTCGAAGGTGTGCCGGTACTTCACACCGGAACAGTTGCTCACACTTTACCAAGCACAAGTTCGGTCGTGCATGGATTATTGTTCGCATCTTTGGGATGGATCGGCTAAATACCAACTCCAGGCGTTGGAGTCTATAGAGAAACGTGCCCGGAAGCTAATTGCTAGCTAAAAGCTAAAAGCTAGGCTTCAAAGCTTGGAACATCGTCGCGAGGTTGCTAGCTTGTCGGTTTTTTACCGGATCCATTTCGGTGAGTGTGCATCTGATCTGCATGATCTAATTCCTTCTAGCCCTTTTTTCTTAAGACGGTTAGAAACACGAAAAGGTGTTTCAAACACCGTTTCATGGTGGATATCCCAAAAACTCGAACGAAACGCTTTAGTTCCACTTTCATCGTGCGGACTGCTAGAATGTGGAATACGCTTCCTTAGTGGGTCTTTCCCGATAGATATAATCTGGGTGTCTTTAAATCGCGAGTGAATTGGTTTCTTCTAGGTAAGCGCGATCCATCGTAGACCGCAACGTCGCTTAACATCAGGCGAGTTGGCGGTCAAGCGCGAACCGCAAATTTCTACATTAAAAAAAAACCTTACATTTTCACTGATTGAAAAATTACTTTACTTAGTTTATTTACGCATATTAAATCACGTGTAATTGACTTATGTATCGCTTATATCGCTTTTGAAAATAATATGCTAATGAAAGATGCAGAGCGTAAAGATGTATCCATTTCATATGAATTTAAGTAGGTATGTAAATAACACGTACATTACTTATGTACGTAAATAAACTAATTTGGAAAGGAAGGTATATTGGAATCACTTGGAACGGGCTCATTAAGCCCTTTTGATATGATTTCAAACATGACGTAGGTATTTATCCTTTATTTCGATATTCTTTAATTTGCAAAATTATGTTACTAAATTAAATATACCTACATAAGTACCTATAGCAAACAGTAAACCAATTATATAATATTTTTCATATGAAATCGCCATATTAGATTTTCCGTGATGACATACATAGTTTGTGTGTGTGTGTGTAACGAAACAGTTGACACCTCATCCGTCAAAATGGAAAGTTTAGAGGTTAGGCTCTACTTTGGAACATACGCATACGGAAACATACATGCAGCATCATCATCATCATATGATAATGCTGTACGTATGTGAAGTAATCTAAGGTACTTAGTAGGATTCTATTCTAAGTGAGGTTGGTACACCATGTTTCCTTTCGCCACTTACTCTATCCGTCTTCTCACAGCATGACAGCATACACATATCCGGCCTGACCGAAAAACGTTGCTGCTTAATGTATTTTGTCAACTTCTCGCTAAAAGTAAGTAAGTTCGTATAGACTGAGTGGCCAGCCCTATTGTCAGAGTTATTAAGCCGCCGAAAGGCCTCTGACTTGGCTTGACGATTGCTGAACAACCGGGACCTACAATTTAACGTGTCATCCGACCCACGGTAGCGCTCAGAATGAAATGCCACTCACGGTCACCCATCCGAAGACTGACCGGACCGTCCGTTGCTTAACTTTGGTGATCGTTCGGGAACACCTAGTCAAGCTACGCCACGAGCGCTACAAGCGAGCTTCTCGCTGACTCGTAATGAGACTTGCGGAAAGAAGACAGAATTTAAGAGGATGGTTAAAGGTAACGTTTTTTCGGTAAGGTCGATCATCTTGCACGCAGTTCATCCACACTTTCTTAGTTTGCTCACTACCAGCCTTACCGCTTACCACCGTCCCTCAAAATTATATTTACAAAAATTTGACTGAGAACCGCTTTACATTTAGCAAAAACGTTGTTTTTCATATTTTACACTTTTTAGCAAAGTTTCAGGATACTATTAACCTAGAAAAACTGAATTATGCAAAAAAGCAAAACGTCTTACGGTACTAGTACAAATAAAGAAAATGCTCTAAAATGTTCTATCGGGTAAGATTTTCTCATCTTTTATCTCAACTTGCTGGTCTGTAGAATAGATACTGTAGAGTGTAGATGTAGATAAATAGGTCCATAGGCCTTATAAATCTAAGGGTATGATGAGATGTACATTGTTGAGTTGTTCTCGGTAGCTGGTAATAACATATTCTGTGCCTTGGTGTAAACAATAAAATAAAACCGGCCAAGTGCGAGTCGGACTCGCGCACGAAGGGTTCCGTACCATTATCTATAAAAACGGTAAAAAGATCACGTTTGTTCTATGATAGCCCCCCTTAAATATTAATTGTATTTTAATTTAATTATTTATTTTTAAAGTTAATAATATAACTCAATATTCAGTGAATATTTCAAGCGTCTACCTGTTGCCGTTATCAATATCGAGCAAAAACGAGCAAAAAATCACGTTTGTTGTATGGGAGCCCCCTTAAATATTTATTTTATTCTGTTTTTTTAGTATTTGCTGTTATACCGGCAACAGAAATACATCATCTGTGAAAATTTCAAATCCCTAACTATCGCGGTTCATGAGATACAGCCTGGTGACAGACGGACGGACGGACGGACAGACAGCGGAGTCTCAGTAATAGGGTCCCGTTTTTACCCTTTGGGTACGGAACCCTACAAAAGGTATCTTATGATACTTATCATTCAGTTTGAAGTGCCATCAGGAATATTTCTAGGCCCTTCAGTTTGTCTGTTAGTTTTATTTTATGATGTAACAAACTTGGCGTCGCGTCCTCATATCTCAGCAGGGCTGCCAGATATAAAAAACCGGACAAGTGCGAGTCATACTCGCCCACTGAGGTTTCCGTACAAAATAAATAAAAGGGGGAAATCATGTATTTTTTTTATATTTTCATTCATAAACCGAAAAATATACATCTTAAAAATATTTAATAACCTGTTTTAGCTTACACTAATGAATCACTTTCATAATAATATGATACCCCACATGATACGGTTAATTTACTTTAAAATTTGGGCCCTCATTCCTTGCATAAAGACACAATTTTTTGTGATTAAATTAAAAATGACCAGTTTTCGGATTTTTTCCTTTTTTTCCTATATGTGTACTCTAACACAATGCTTCTTGCCAAATTTCATAGTTCTAGGTCAACGGGAAGTACCTCATAGGTTTTGATTCCCTTGTGAGTGTCGAAATGTGCATTTTTACGACATATTCGGCTGTAACTTTTTTTACGAAAACTGAGAAATTTTATTTCTCTTTCTGCAGGGACTATACATCTGCGTATATGGTTTTAATTTCAACTCGATATTTTCACGCGTTCCCGAGATAAAGGGTTGACACCCGGACAGACAGACGGACAGATGGACAACAAAGTGATCCTATAAGGGTTCTGTTTTTTCCTTTTGAGGTACAGAACCCTAAAAAAGGGTGATCGTACATCTGCTACAAAAATCGTATATCAAGGAAAAATGACACGAAAAAGTCATACAGTCAATCGGTTTTTTTTTTTTAGAGGATTTCCCGAAAAAATGCTGCCAATTCTTTTTAACACGCTTTTATTAGGTCGACCTGTATGTAACTAACTATGTAATGAAATCTAAGGTAACTAATTTAACCATCTTCCAAGGATCGTAGCGTCATGAAAATTGGCAGCTGTATGTAGTTCTGATTTTCTGATGACAATACAATAATATGGTACTGTCGAACTGATCTGATGATGGAGCCGGAAGATATAAACTAGAACTTCATGATGGAATATCGTATCATAGATGTGTTTGGATTTGTTAGAAAAGTCTTGTAATGAACTTTGACCACAATAATTTGTAGCGTGTTTTTAAACTATAATTTATTATTTTTAATAGCTTTAGCCTCAAATCAATATTTCGTGTATGGTTTCGTTATGAACTGTTGCCAGGTATTAAAAAGTCGTACGATTTCGATCTATCGATCGTACCTCGGCAAATACTTCTAAAAGTCGTATGTTTACGATTTAAATGGTACATCTGGCAGCCCTGTTTCTAAGCATCTTTCTAAGTATAAAACTTTTGTTTTTGTTTCGTCGTTTAGGATTGTTCGGGCCGCAGCAGAGTCGCTTCTACTTGGTTCCGAGAATTAGGGTCTGTCTTTTTCTTGATTGTTCACGATCCTTTCTCAGTCTTTTTTTTTCAATAATAGACCCAAAACAAAAATGGGAAATTACTTACTTTAAAGTTGAAACGATGCATATTATTTGTCCTACTACCAAAGAAGGGTAATATTCCGCGAGCGTGTGTATGCATGTTTAATTATTATTCTTTTGAGACTAAACGTCTTTTAGACCCTCAGGAACACATTTTGTTATGCTATCCTAGCTGTTAACTACGACTTAGTAGACAACTCCCGCTCCTACCTTGCTCCCACGCCATCTAACCGCTTCCGCCTCACTCCCGTGTCGCTCTGGCATTATTTTGCTCCCATCCCACGCCTACTCTAACAGTTTTCATTAGTTTTTTTGGCTAAATATTTATTTATAGCCCGTAATTTTAAACGATTTAACAAAAATATGCAGCGAGACTATGTATTTTAAAGATCTTTTTGTGAAAATCGTGCATATTATCTATAACGAAACAAGTAAGCGGCAATCAAAGTGTAAGTACTTAAAAAATTTTTAATAAAGACTGTACTAAGTACTTAGTACGAGAACCGACTCGATACCGCGAAGTAAATTAAAAATACAACTGAATTGAGAACCTCTTTCTTTTTGAAGTCGGTTAAAAACTCTTCTGCGCACTGTATTTTTTACTTCCGGCAATTTCTGGCATGGCAGACGTTTTGATTGGGATTGTCCATAAGTTTTATTAGATACCAGTAAGCAGTTCAGTCGGTTCAATGCGGTCGACTCTCGTACTAACTGTAGCAGTCAATTAGAGAGAATTCCTCGTAGATTTGGTGAAAATCACTATACGACACTTGGGAGCTAAAGCTAATATAGACAAGGGCGTCGGCACCCCATGGCCCAGGGGGGGGGGGGGAGAAGTTAATACTAGGTACGGAGGATGAGAAAGATATGAATTGAAGGTACAGGTACAATTGCACGGCCTTAGGACTTTGGTTGCTTTGCAGTTGGCTGTCTGGGGGAGCCCCCCAGAGAGATAAAAAAAATGCAGCTGCAGGGGGGACAAGGGGGCAGCGGCCCCCCCCCTTGGCGACGCCCTTGAATATAGATGTCACTCTTGTTGAAATCTAGAACGTAGAATTATGTACTTGCTATTTAAAAAAAACCGGACAAGTACGAGTCAGACTCGCCCACCGAGGGTTCCGTACAAACTAAATAAAAGGGGGAATTCATATATTTTCATAAGCCGAAAAATATACATCGTAAAAATATTTCACACATTCCTTGCTCACCACTCGGATCCGAGTGGGGCGGGGCTAGGGGCTATAGTAGCGGTGCCTTTCACTCGGATCCGATCGAGCGTCCCGTTCATTTTGCAGTAAACCGCCGGCGTTTGTGGCAGTCGACGTTGCTTTGCGCGGCCACTCTGTACTTAATCAAAATTCGCATAAAAAGTTTGGGTTTTAGCTGAAGTGAAGGGTCTGCAGGGGGCGAAGAATGTGTTAAAAACCTGTTAGCTTATGCTAATGATGCTCTTTCACATGATACGGTTAATTCACTTTAAAATTTGAGCCCTCATTCCTTGCATAGAGACACAATTTTTTTGTGATTAAATTAAAAATGTCCAGTTTTCGGATTTTTTCCTATATCTGTACTCTAAAACAATGCTTCTTGCCAAATTTCATAGTTCTAGGTCAACGGGAAGTACCCCAAAGGTTTTGATTCCCTTGTGAGTGTCGAAATGTGCGTTTTTTACGACATATTCGGCTTGAGAAATAAAATTCCTCAGTTTTATTAAATTTTTTTTTTAATAAAACTGAGGAATTTTATTTCTCTTTCTGCAGCAAGATACTATGGATTTCCATATATGGTTTTAATTTCAACTCGATAGCTTCACGCATTCCCGAGATAAAGGTCTTGACACCCGGACAGACGGACAGACGGACAACAAAGTGATCCTATAAGGGTTCCGTTTTTTCCTTTTGAGGTACGGAACCTTAAAAATGATGTTTGGACTTCTGTATCGATAGTAGGATAGGATAGTATTAAAACAACCGGACAAGTGTGAGTCAGACCCGCATAGCGAGGGTTCCGTATAGACTAATAGATAAAAGGGGGAAATCCTATATTTTTATATTTTTCTTCATAAACCGAAAAATATACATCGTACAAATATTTAAAATCCTGTTTTAGGTTATTCTAATGAAGCTCTTTCATATGATACCCCACATGATATGGTTAATTCACTATAAAATTTGGATCCTCATTCCTTGCATAAGGACACTATTTTTTTGTGATTAAATTAAAAATGTCCAGTTTTCGGATTTTTTCCTTTTTTCCTATATGTGTACTCTAACACAATGCTTCTTGCCAAATTTCATAGTTCTAGGTCAACGGGAAGTACCCCATAGGTTTTGATTCCCTTGTGAATGTCGAAATGTGCGTTTTTTACTACATATTCGGCTGCTTTAACTTTTTTTTACGAAAACTGAGAAAAAATTTTTTTTTTCTGCAGCAAGAGATCTGCGTATATGGTTTTAATCTCAAGTCGATACCTTCACGCGTTCCAGAGATAAAGGTCTTGACACCCGTACAGACGGACAGACAGACAGACAGACAGACGGACAGGCGGACAAAAAAGTGATCCTATAAGGGTTCCGTTTTTTCCTTTTGAGGTACGGATCCTTAAAAATGAAGTTGGTATACAGAACTGCTTATTATATTTATAGATAGAAGATAAATTTAATTACTCCGCATAGTAAAAGTCACTGCAATAAAGAGGAAGGGGAAGAGAGGGCTGTGATGCACCCTACAAATCCTGCAATATTAGTCTAAGCGGGCCCGCAACTAGGGTCCAGATGCGGTTTTTGGGGTTCATTGAACCCTGAAGATATACAAGAATAATTCAGAAGGATTGCTGCTGATTTCGACAACAGTATTCCTCCGCAAGAACTCCTGCTATTATTCAGGTTTTGAGTAGTTAAATCACTTACTTATTGGGATGAATTAAGAAGGACTTAAGATTTCATGGGTTGAATAAGGAACAACTCGTTACATATCTCATCTCATGGCAGATCTTCAAAAGAATAGCAATAAATTATAATAATTATTAACAGTGTGGATGGGCGGAGCAAGTTGGTCGTAAAAGTGTCTACAATAATGTAGAAAGTAGAATTATTCTACATAGATGGCCGTATCATGAGACTATTGAAAACATTTTATCAAACTCCTTACGAATGAATTTCGTACCTAAGTGTACTTACATTACGCTTGATATGTTACTGATAGTGTGCGTTTTCGTATGAATGTGTGCGTAAACCGCTGCAATGAGTATTCATAATTTTATTATCGTAAAATTTATTTGTTACAAAAAAGTTCCTTGGAAGCTACGAAAAAGTGCATTTTATATTTGTTCCAATTAAGAGTTGTATCATTATAATCACGAACAAGTATAAGATTACAAAACTCAAAAATCTCCGACAAAAAACACGACTGAACAAATTTTGATGAAATGAAAGAGGATTTCATCAAGTGTTCTTATAAACACTTGATGAAATCCTCTTTCAAATAAAAACAAACTAGATCAAAATCGGTCCATACGCTGAGAGCTACGATGCCACAGACAGACTCATAGATATACAGATACACACGTCAAACTTATAACACCCCTTTTGCCTATTGTGCTTAGTAATCTGAGCTATAAAATGTCAATGAGTTCATAATTACTGTTAATGTTACTGTTAATTTTATTTTATTTAATGTTGTAATAATTTAATTCAATCTAATTTATTTCTCTTCGATAATTTTATTTAATTTTAATTTTAGTTTTAATTGTAATGTAATTTATATGGATGCAAAACATCCGGAATAAAATTATTTTATTTTATTTCATTTCATAATTATATTTGTAGTGCAAAATACGATATATATCTTACTTGTGTGAGTTTCCCGACAGAGGTGCATAAACTACGGTGTTTGTTTGTAAACCAGCTCTATTGCTTTCTTTCTTCTGTGAGAAAAGGAATATCGATCATAATGCCGTAGGTCTATAGACAAATTTAAGTAGCTTGAATTTCGTTGCGGTTGTTACGTTAACAAGTAATATTATTCTGCAAAACATTTTTACCAGACTGCGCAAGAAGTTGCGCATGTGAAAACTTCACATGATTTATTTGTGATTAATAACTTTGTTTTTAACCAGAAATCTGCAGCGATTTGTTTTCGTTAGAGCCATGTTTTCATAGTTTAAGAGTTTGAGTAGGTAAGTGTAGGGGTCAGTCAGGTACGGAAGCCTCGGTGTGCGAAACAAATTCGGATTTATGTGTAAACAATACTTTACATGCGTATATCCCTGGGAAAATATTGTTAATGTTCTTTAGTAGCTACGAGTACGAGGAACCCTTATAATTTCGGTATGTCCGCCTGTCTGTCCGTTCGTATGTCACAGTTATTTTACTCAGAGACTATCTACCTTACATAATCGAAATTTGGCATGTATATGTGTTCTGTGTTACAAATTATCAAAAAAAATTAAAATAGGGGTGGCACTCCATACATATAAAGATGGGATGATTTTTTCTTTCAACCCCCACCCCATCGAATAGGGTACCGTTGAATAGTTTTTTAAAATAAGGCTAAGGTTCCATTTATCATTTTCTTCTCAGATGCGATGTGTGTGAGATATAGCCGCCAAAGGTGAAAAAATTGTGTGTTTGTCCCCTGCATTTCTAAACTGTTGGACCTAGAAGTTCATGATTAACCATAATTATCATCATCATCATCATCTCAGCCATAAGAAGTCCACTGCTGGACATAGGCCTCCCCCATGGATTTCCAAAAATACCGATTGGAAGCGGCTTGCATCCAGCGTCTTCCCGCCACTTGTATGAGGTCATCTGTCCATCTCGTAACCACCATACATAAATATATCCCATAACAACCATAATTATATCCCGTATTAAATACTTCCAATGAAAATTGTTTTGAATAGGTACTCTGTGATTACAATTTTTCGAGATATAGTGATAAATGTATAAAACACTCAAATAATTAAACTACAGAAGTCATTTTCGCAAACTTTTCTAAACAAAAAATATTCGTAAAAAGTTTTCTTTTAAATTACAGCATTAGCTACAGAACCCTACTATACAAGTGTCTCAACATGGTCTTGGCCACATATTTTCATACACGTTTGACCACCAAGTCGTCTGATGGTAAGCGAGCCACGATGGAGTACGTAGATCTAGAAGATATTTATTTATTATCTATAATTTGATTATCTATAATACTTTATTTACTTTTTACACTATATCCAATCAAATCCTGGGCATTAATTTAATTTAATTCATTATTCCCATACACTAGGCAGTTTAGCTCTATTTTAGGTACTATATAGGGCAACACTGCGTGGTAGTTAGATATATACATATTTTAATCAATAAACCTTATTTTAATTGCTTTTATTGAATTCCATATTAATTTGCTAATATTGTGTATTTTAAAACATAAAGATCGAAAAATGTTTGGGCGGAAGTTATTGGTTTGCCATATCACAGGTTCTCCTAGTTTGGGTACCAATGCACTTTTACAAGATTATGTAATTTGATTCTATCCTCATAAGTACTGTTTTCTTGTGAAGTCTGGTGTATAATCAAATAAATTTATTTCAAATTTCATTTCATGTACTCTAAAAAAAAAAAATGCCTTGAAAATTCATGTTATTATTTTCAAAGTCAGAAACTTTACCAGTGTCCTTATTAGAGTTTTTCATTAGTAACGTCTTTGTATTATTTTACCAAGCCCCCCTGCCTTGATCAACGCCAATATAGGTCGAGAGATGGACTCAGGGTAGCATGGGGCAACCCACCCTTCGATCGATCCGTTTTCCGGCTCTCTACTCAGTGTTGCCAGGGGATACGCTTTTTACCCCACTGCCCACGGAGAGTAATGTTTTCCGAGCGTTTGCACTAGGTACTCTTGAACATGCTCTGCACTACAGCCCAAATTGCTTCGACGGATTTCAACAAATGAGGCGTGAGTTCTACTAATTCTAAATTACGAAGCATATAAAAACGGGCATAGTTAAAAAATTAAAATAAAAATTGATAGAAAAATATCGAAACGTTAAGTGCAGGTAGATTTTGTATTGAGGTATATTTTATTGTAATTTTACTTGGAAAACAAGTAAAATTATTTACTACTGCCGTCTGCCCATTAGAGGGGGTAACATTTTATCAGTATATAATATATGTTCCGTATAGTTTCCGGCAGCCTAGTAGTTTCCGGCAGCGTAGTCGGGTGACCATGCAACTTGCGATCCGCAGGTCCTGGGTTCGAATCCCGCGGCATGCACCTCTGTCTTTTCGAAGTTATGTGCGTATTGATGAATGCCGCTAACTTCAAACGCTGAAGGAAAACATCGTGAGGAAACCTACATGTCTGAGAGTTCTCAATGATCTTGAAAGATGTGTGAAATCTGCCAACCCGCATTTGGCCAGCGTGGTAGACTATGGCCTTACCCTTATCACAATGAGAAGATGGCCCGTGCTCAACAGCGGGACAGTTTGTATAAACAGGGCTGATAAATAAAATGTATATGTTTCTCAATTACATAATACGTCAAAAACTCCAAAATTTTTGGACTTTTTTCTGTTTTTGTACAATTTTACTGGAATCTGGGTATTATCTGGGAAGCTTGAAGTAGGACCCTGTAATCTTTTATAATATGTTTTATTGTATTATGTAAACACATTAGATAATTTATTTACATAAATAAATACTTATTTGACATATTGACCATGACTGGCCTCGTAGCTCAGTTGGTAGTATGTCTGTCTGCTAAGCTGTAGGTAGTGGGTTCGATTCCCATCCAGGGCAAATATTTGTGTGATAAGCATGGATGTTTGTTCTGTGTCTGGGTGTTTCTATGTATCTTAAGTATGTATTTACAAAATAAAGTATACCTATATGTATTATATCAGCCATTTAGTTTCCATAGCACAAGCTCTGCTTAGTTTGGACTAGATGGTGTTATGTGAAATGTCCTCCAATATATATATATTTGACATATTGACAGGCCTTATGGCTCAGTGGTAGTATGACTGCCTCCTGAGCTGTAGGTCGTGGGTTCGATTCCCAACCAGGATAAACATTTGTGTGTTAAGCATGGATGTTTGTTCTGTATCTGGGTGTTTATATGTATCCTAAGTATGTATTTACAAAAAAAGTATATATGTATTCTATCAGCCATCTGGTTCCCATAGTACAATCTTTGCTTAGTTTGGGGCTAGATGGTATTGTGTGAAAATGTCTTCCAATATATAGGTATCTTATATTAAAATAACTGACTAGTGAAATTAGGTTATTAGGTAAGCCCGCCAGACAAGAGAGAGGCCTATACCCAGCAGTGGGATAGAGAAGGCTGTGGATGATGATGATCATCATCATCTCAGCCACAAGAAGTCCACTGCTGGACATAGGCCTCCCCCATGGATTTCCGGTCCAGAAAGTCCGGTTGGAAGAGGCCTGCATCCAGCGCCTTCCTGATTCCTGCCACTTGTATGATAACAGCCACGTGGATGATGATGATGATGAAACCGCCAAATAGAATTTTCCACAAGAATTTCAGTGGCATCATGTAGTCACACGGACTATTGCGCAGTCAATTAAAAACACACAGAAACACACTGCTAAAATCATAATACTTTATTTGCCTTCGAAGTAGTCGAGTTTATTAATCTGGGTGTCTTCAAATCGGGAGTGAATAGGTTAGATATAGACAATCGCGCTCCGTAAACCGCAAGTAGGCCAATTGGCAGTCAAGCGAAAGTCTATTTTTGAAATAAAATAAACTTCCTTTTGGAGCTTTGTTGTAAAAACTTTCCTGTTGTAAACCAACTCTAAATGCGAGCCTCACCGCGTTGCATCCCTTTTATATAACTTAATTATGAAATCGTCCTTCGTAATTATTCTTTGATCAAAACAGCTGTGGCAGGGTCAGTGGCCGATGGGCTCACACCCACGCCACGAGAGAGACGACTATATGTGACTGAATGCATGGAGAAATGGGATAGCTTTAGTGGACGGAGCGAGCAAGGATGGAATACAAAAAAGTGTATTATGTGAAACCGACAGAATAACAATGGAATTGTAGCAACAACTTCATTCAAATACAGCAAATCAAGAGACAAGTGATATTATTAAAAGACATGAAAAACATGCCCCTCACTGCAAAATGTAACCTAGATGACACTCGGGACGTAAAGTTCAGTTTTACGATGCCTAGAGTCGCACGCCAATGTACGTCAGGCCGCTCAGTCTAGGGTTTTTTCATCTTTTTTGTAGTCATGGCCTAGGATAATCTGAAGATCAAATTTACAAACATAATTGTAATGATAGAAAATGTACTTGAAAAAAAAACTGGCCAATTACGAATTTGTTTTGAATGTCAAGGGTTTCGTACCTTCGTTTCCCCTCCCCCATGCCATGACCGCTCAAGCCTAAAAACCGTGAAAAGATGCCTCAACGTAACGTAAGTAAATACCTCAAAGGGAATACCTCCTTTCCTCCTTCTTTTTTTTCTTTTTTGGGTTCCGTACCTCAAAAGGAAAAAACGGAACCCTTACTCACTTTGTTGTCCGTCTGTCCGGGTGTCAAGACTTTTATCTCGGGAACGCGTGAAGGTATCGAGTTGAAATTAAAACCATATACGCAGATCCATAGTCTCTTGCTGCAGAAAGAAAAATAAAATTTCTCAGTTTTCGTAAAAAAAAGTTACAGCCGAATATGTCGTAAAAAACGCACATAATCGACACTCACAAGGGAATCAAAATCTATGGGGTACTTCCCGTTGACCTAGAAATTTGGCAAAAAACATTGTGTTAGAGTAGGAAAAAAGGAAAAAATAAGAAAAAAAGGAAAAAATCCGAAAACTGGACATTTTTAATTTAATCACAAAAATAGTGTCTTTATGCAAGGAATGAGGGCCCAAATTTTAAAGTGAATTA
The DNA here is from genome assembly GCA_947563715.1 of Lycia hirtaria. Taxonomy (NCBI): domain Eukaryota; kingdom Metazoa; phylum Arthropoda; class Insecta; order Lepidoptera; family Geometridae; genus Lycia; species Lycia hirtaria. Next base: position 11,379,684 of record OX387386.1, read on the forward strand.
ACCGTATCACCTTCTCACAATGAGAAGATGGCCCGTTCCCAGCAGTGGGACAGTTTGTACAAACAGGGCTGATACAAAAAAAAAACCGTATCATGTGGGGTATCATATTATGAAAGAGCTTCATTAGCATACGTTAAAACAGGTTTACGATGTATATTTTTCGGTTTATGAAGGAAAATATAATAAAAATATATGATTTCCCCCTTTTATTTAGTTTGTACGGAATCCTCGGTGAGCGAGTCTGACTCGCTCTTGTCCGGATTTTTTTCTTTTTGAGGTATCCTTTAAATTGCTGAAACAAAGTAAAGTTCGGCGCATGGCGATTATTTTGTGAGATGGTTGCTGCTTCCGTTTGATAAGCACATTGAGGGAATGCCCTTGACTCAAATAAGTTAATCTCGGTAGAGGTTACAATTCATATTTGAGCCGTTTGGTGTCGAGCTCATCTCATTTTCAAAAAAATATGTGAGCACCTGACCGATGCGACGCGTGACCAAAATGCTGTTACGTATAAGGGCGGATCCAGCTTTGGCGCCAGGGGTCACCAAGGCCGTAGCCAGGAATTGAATTCATTTGGGGGGGGGGTCAGCACTGGACCATGGGTATACGAGTTTCTTCATAGCGAGGTAGCGGGGGGGGGAGTGTTTGGCCCCAGTAAATAAACATAGGTAATTATATAAAAATAACTGGACTTTTTTTAAAACTTTTTATCAATTTTTAGTATTGTTTTTATAGTAATATAATATACTTTTTTTCTCGTATTAGTGAGACCACAGTATTTTGATATTAAAACACAGTAAAAATGCGCGAGCGAAGCGAGCGCGAAAATTTAGAAGGTTTTTAAAATTAAATCTTGACAGTGATTGATCTTGTTAGCGTGTCCTAGGTTTTTGTGACCCAGAAGAACCAAACAATTATCTGTGTTAAGAGAAAACTGAAATATCCGACAGGATAAGAACGACTTTTACGTTATTAAAAATTATAAATACAACCATTTGAATGCATTGATTGCAAATTTATTACACCTAATTAAATTTAAACATAGGTATGACTTTATAAAAAATTACAAACATACATTTTTATAAGAAAGTTTGCGCAAAACCGCTGTAAAAGACTATAGATGCGCATCATTAAGAATAATTCTAGTGAAATCACTTATTTATTACGAAAAAGCTCATTGGAGTTCTAACAAATCTAACGACACCTCGCACATCGAAATCGGTCAAGCCGTTTAGGCTTGTAGGCAATCATATAGAAACATACCCGCATAAATACCTACATACATATACAAATACTCGAAAAACATACCACTCCTTCATACGCAGTCGGGTATAAATAATAGGAAATAATCAGGCGAAAATTTTTGAAACTTTTTGTCAAATTTTAGGTATTCATAATATGCTAATTTGCTGTTAATGTTGTCACAGTACTGACAAGGCTCAAAAATACAAAGACCCAGCCCAGGGGGTTCATGACCCTCATGACCAATGTTCAATGTGGCAATGCAGGCAGCATGCTGGGTACGCTGCCAACTGGTAGTGTACCCTCTTTCTTAAGCAGTTGGGTAATTCAAAATACGTAGTCTCGTATAATTTAACTTGTACGGCATATTTTGTACTGTATTTTTTGATACAGAGAGTTCTCAAAGCAAGCAGCTATCTCTCTCGCGCATCACAACATTTTTAAACATATATTATGAAAATGAAAGATAAATTTGTTTACTTACATAAAATAAATATGTTTATTAGACAGGAGAAATATTAAATTAAAAAATAGTGATTGAGGAGTTCCAAAATATACTATCTATATTTTCAAAACTCCGTCTTAAAATAAATAATAAGTATCTGAAAAGTTTTATTCAGATTCTTATCAATTTTATTACCTTTAGGGTTGCGTAGTAAACAAGGAATCCTTATAGTTTCGCCGTCTGTCTGTCCGTCCGCGGCTTTGCGCACAGACTATTTTATTACTAGAAACTTTCTAGTAGAAAGTTGTAATTTGGAATGATACGTACATAATATATTAGTTATCAGACTTATTAGGATCAGACTTAGAATTAAAATATCATTGTAATTACAGTAGTAATTCGACTAAGTACTACTACTTTCCTCTGTTATTGTTTTTGTCGTGTAACTTATTGTTATTAATAAAATAGTATGAGTAATTTAAAAATTAAGAGTTCTATGCTCTATTCTAAGTTTAAAACAGAAACCGACGTAAAAAACATTTTTTCAGCAACGTTGTATGCAAAAAGGTTGCACGCTTACCTTTATCCGATATAAATTCAGGAACGATGCTGATTGTACTTACCTTCTTTACGCTAGCCCTGCTGAAATTTGAGTTCTAAGTTACTGACCACAGGGTTAGAAATCCTGTAACAGTGTTCCTTAGGGAATTAAAAGCATTCGTCATGACCGCCATTCCAATTAGGAGAGGTTTTTAGAAGGGAATGTTGACGCCTTCCCGTAGTTTCTGTAGTAATCGCAACATAGGTGTAGGACCAAAATCGAGCTTTTTACCCGACTGCGTAAGAACGAGGGTTATATTTTTCGAGTGTATGTATGTTTGTATGTATTTATATATATATCTATGTATGTATGTTTCTATATGACAGCCTGCAGCCTAAACGGCTTGACTGATTTTGATGTGCGTGGTGTCATTAGATTCGTCTTCACTTCTAGAGAGGCTATAATTTTTGTAATAATAATACTTAATACATCTCTAGCAAAAATAAAAAATTCGTTTTTTCATAACCTCCAACGAACAATTTCGTAATAAACAAGTGATTTTACTAGAATTATTCTAAAGTATGAGCATTTTTAATCTTTTAAAGCGATTTTACGCATACTTTCTCACAAAAACGTACACTCAACACCTATCGAGCGTAATGAAATCGTAAGTAAGACTGCAAAACTGCTTTTCTGCAGTCGAGTAATTTGTTTTTCTTTTAATATAAGTAATACTTGTTAAATCTTAACAACCAACTCGTCTGATTTTGAGCGACGCTACCAATCCGCTATTGAGTGCATTTGCCTAGAAGATTATTTGGACCCCTTCAGCAGGTAGGGTATTCGATAATGTAGAGGTTCGTTAAATAAAAGTGTACCCAAACCTAGATAACTTATGAGTGTTTCAACAGTTCGTAACCTTGTGTGGCAATGCGCTGCATTTGTGATCCTTACATAGATATTTTTTGTATTCCTTGAAAATTCGATGGAAACATAACCAACACAGAATAGCTGAACACAGTATTGCTTGCTCGTTCAAGTACTGCTTGGTTGAACAAGGGAAACTTTGGAAGGATGGAGTCTGCAAAGGAGTCTTTCCATTGACTGAATTCCTAACCTTAATATCGTAAGTTGCTAATAGCAATATTTGTTTGAATAATTAACGAATATTTAATGGCGGATCTTATTTTTCCGTGAAATTACTTGACTTATTTACGTAATTAATATACCTACCTATAGTTTTAATTTCAACTCGATACTTTCACGCGTTCCCGAGATACAGGTCTTGACACCCGGACGGACGGACAGACGGACAGAAGGACAACAAAGTGATCCTATAAGGGTCCGATTTTTTCTTTTGAGGTACGGAACCTTAAAAATGAGGGCTTAAACAGTTATTTACAGAATCTTCTCTCTGCCTCATTTTACGAAAACCCCCTTTTTTGCTCCAAATGACTGAAATGTATGATTATTTTTATTTTATTTTGATTATTATTATTTTGAAGTTTCATTTTTTGAAGTATATGTATCTAGTACTTGTGTTACCTACGTATAAAGTTTATTTTATGTCGTCGGTGTGTTGCGTTGCGTAGATATTTGAACTGCTGCTAAATGCATTGCGGTCACAATTTAAGAACTAAAAATACGATTATAGCTCCACCTTTTCCACGCTACAAATAAGTACAACACGTTCGGTGCCACAATGCCCCTCCTCAATATTATTGTCTGACTTTTGGATAGATGGCGCTAGTTATACTTTTATCGTGTCAGAAACAAAATGTCTTAGTACAATAGGTGGCGGTGCAAGTGAAAATATAGGTACTAGGTAGGTACTTGAGATTTTAAGTGATGTCTTTAATTATTTTATTGACATCCTAAAATTATGTACTAATCGTATTTTTATAAATGATTATGTTATAGATGTGGCTATATACATAGTTAGTATTCTCATAGGTCATATTTCTTGTTTAGTTTTGGTTCTCAATGGTTTCTTCGCTTGTATAGGTAGGTACTTTTTATATATACCTAGGTACCTATATTATTTTTTACAAAACAAATAGGTAATAAAACTTTAAACGTCTCCATTACACTAATGTTATAAAAATTAACTGTAGGCAAGGATGATATTTTTATTTTCATTGATAATTGATAACTTAAAATATATTTTTCTCCAAATTTAGACTTAAATATTTTATTTTTTAAACCATCTTGTTCATCTTGGTGATTTTATAACAATATTTCACTTCATAAGACAATACAAATATTTTATTGCTCCGGCGTTAGAAAGAGAGAGAATGAGTAGCTAACCATAATAATAATAATCGCACAAACGCTAATTTCGTCCCTCGTGCCCTTTCGTGCTGTTCTTGGCAACCAGTTTTGTTTGTGGAACGGCCGTAAAATGAATCAACCAATGGCGAGCTTGAATTTCTGGCGGGCGTACCATTGGCGATATAGGTGAGAGGGAAAGAGCGGTCTGACGGGGAGTAGTGCGGGGTCTGGGTGCGGCGGGCGGGCGGCCGGTGTCGGTAGTGAGTACGCCGAGGCAAGACAGTTGTGTTTCGCCATTCGAAAAGAAGGTTATTGTTACAATGACACGGGCACCGGACTATCGATAAAGTGTGTTTGTATGCCGTTTTCGTCGATAATAAGTGTTGTGTTTACTTTCACCCGTGCGAATGTCTCGATCCTTACATTTTTGTTTGTATTTTCTTTTAATCACTGCCGCATGGGACGGCGCTTACGTTTCAGTTAACCTTTTATTTTGAAACGATGGAACGTTGTTCTTATGGTTTTTACACCAAAAGGTATTTTTATGTTATTTTTACTTTACGATTGCGTACTGAGGTGGGTGAGTGCACCGCGTGTGGCTGGAATAAAGTGAGCTGCATAAATACCCTATGTTAACGATAGCGTTATGGATGATATAATACAATCGCTATGCAGTTGATGAGGATGAAATATTAAGTGCTTATTGTGTAGTAATTTGTTCGTAGATAAACTTTTTTGTATTGTAAAGGTATGTAAGGGCATGTGCAAAAATTAATCTTTACGAAGGTTTCACATACCTTATTATTATTGTAACGCTTCGGGGAAAAGCCGACATTATAAGTCTCTCGCGTCGCACTCAAGGGTCGACAATCGAGGGGAGGGAGAACACCGTCTGTCTGCACACATGCAGAACCGGTTTGCGCTCCGACTCCCCTAGTGAGTTTTGATCTTCTATTTCAGTCATGCCACACGCGTTCGCATAACATCCTCTCGCTCGCACGTTTTCAATATTTTTTGCTTCCCCTTGTGAAATAATACCGGACGAACCGTTCTTACTTAGGTATCTGTCCCTAGATAGGTGTATTCTGTATAGCTATAAAATGATATATTTCTATATAGTAGATGGTAAGTGTATACTAAATAAAATATGGCATGCTTGCATTGAATTACATTAACCTTTTAAGTTAACTTATGCATAAAAAAAATCTAAATTTCATCAATATACTTACATACTTGCCTAAATACAGGTTAAAATTTCTAAAATGGAACTATTTAGTTATAAGTTACATTACTAGGTATAATGTCAAATTTTCCTTATAAGTCAAATCATCAATCCAAAATCACTAGTCTTAACTTGATTCACTCGGTAAAGATATAAGCAAAACCAATATACCTAGGTACAATTGAATTATAATTATTCATAGGTACTCATACCTAGCTTTAATTTGTGAAAAGTAAATATTTAGTAAGTTCTTATCAATTTTATCGATTCCTATAATAAATTGATATATAAAGCAATAGGTAATATGTGTGTAATTTACTGAAAAGAACATTAATCCTTATAAGTACCCTACTTAACGAAAGTATATTATTATTGACATTATAGTTTATTTACATTAAACACAAAAGTATAGTGTCATATGGGACCGAAGTCTTATAGTTTATAAAAATACATGGATTTAAAGAATTTTGTTTGATTCCACACTAGTGGTAGGTACCTATTATCTACCAGTCAATTTCTCTCAATGCGTCGTGGCGCCCAGAGTTAACGATATTAAAAAAAAAACAAAAAAAAAAGTACAATCCTAGCCATGCATGATTTAAAACGAAATAATACTTGAAACTGTTTTTTTTTTAATTTAAGATTGAATTTCTCATTTTGTTAATCCACACAGGATAGGAAAAAAAATTCATTGATTATAGTCTAATCATTGATATATATCGTCGCTCGCATGTCTAACTATCCTATCATCATATTGTACAAATAATTAAAACAGGTAGGTATTCAGAATGCAAATACATTAAAAGTATCAATGTGAAATTAAAATGTAAGTAATATCTATGAAAGCCAATATCATAAGTTTGCAAAACATCAGATTTTTAATATTTTTGACAAATACAATCTAATCTCAGAACTGAAAAACGTTTGTCCCGAACAAATGACTGAAATGAGATAGGACCGTTATGTCATGCAAGTGAAGATATATTAGAAATGGAACGATGTGAACAAATGATATGTCTCATGATAGTATCTAGTTAATCCTACATTTTTATGACAAGCATTATCTCAAATGCAACTTTTTCAGTTTAATACAATGTTCATGATATAGTGATTACAGTCTCACAGTCCATATAGGTCTTTTTATTTTAAATATATTTAATAAAATAGTAATGATAAATATTAGTGGACATTTCACACAACACCATCTAGCCCAAACTAAGCAAAGTTTGTACTATGGAAACTAGATGGTTGATAGAATACATATATAGATACTTTTTTTGTAAACACATATTTATAATACATAGAAACACCCACACAGAACAAGAACAAATATCTATGCTCATCAGTCTCATCACACAAATGTTTGTCCTGGGTGGGGATTGAACCCACCCTGTCTGTCTGACCCACTGAGTCATGATCCCTGTCTTGGATGGAGATGATATAGTGATATACAATAAATGATAATAATATAAATGACAATCATTCCATTTTTACCCGACTGCGTAAGAAGGAGGGTTATGTTTTTCAAGGGTATGTATATATATGTATGTATGTTTCTCTATGATCGCCTAAACCGCTTGACCGATTTTGATGTGCCAGGTGTCGTTAGATTCGTCTTCACTTCTAGTGTCATAGGCTATATTTTTTGCAATAAATAATAATACTTCTCTAGCAAAAATAATAAAAACCGGCCAGGTGCGAGTCGGACTCGTGCACGAATGGTTCCGTACCATTATCTATAAAAAAAATGGGGAAAGAACACGTTTGTTGTATGGGAACCCCCCTTAAATATTAATTTTATTTTAATTTATTAATTATTTATTTTTAAAGTGAATAATATAACTCAATATTCTGTGAATATTTTAAGCGTCTACCTGTTGTCCTTATCAATATCGAGCAAAAAATCTCGTTTGTTGTATGGGAGCCCCCTTAAATATTTATTTTATTCTGTTTTTAAGTATATATTTGTTGTTATAGCGGCAACAGAAATACATCATCTGTGAAAATGTCAACCGTCTAACTATCACGGTTCATGAGATACAGCCTGGTGACAGACAGACGGACGGACAGACAGACAGACAGACAGCGGAGTCTTAATAATAGGGTCCCATTTTACCTTTTGGGTACGGAACCCTAAATATGCGTTTTTTCGTAATTTCCATCAAACTTTTTCGTAATAAACAAGAACATGCTAGAATTATTCTAAAAAATGCGCATTTGTAATTTTTTATTGTTTCATTTGCGATTTTACGCATACTTTCTCACAAAAAACGTACACTCAACAGTATATCAAGCGTAACGTCAGTTAGACTGCTTTTCTGCTGTCGGGTATTTTGTTTTTCTTTTAATATAGATACTTGTTCGTTATGCGGTTGAAGCTACTGTTTTCAGTCTCCTCTCCTCCAGTAGTAAAGACCCCTTACAGCCTAAATGGCTTTAATGACGTATTGTTAGATTTGTGTTTACATGCAGTGTGTCATATGCTACATTCAATAATAATCGGACAAATGCATGTCGGGCCACGCTCAGGTTGGGGTTCCGCAGTTGCACTTCATACGCGGACTTAAAATATATCTACTTGGTTATTTAAGTTGACCAATTCAGTCTTAAAATATAGGCACGACTAATTTGTTTGGTTACAACCCATTATGACAAACAACAAGTATGTATATTAAAAGAAAAACAAAATACCCGAATGCACAAAAGCAGTTTTTGCACTCTAACTTACGGTTTCGTTACGCTTGGTACGCTGTTGAGAGCACGTTTTTGTGAGAAAGTACGCGTAAAATCGTGGTAAAAGGTTATAAATGCGCATTCTTTAGAATAATTCTTATAAAATCACTTGTTTATTACGAAAATTTTCGTTTAGGTTACGAAAAAACGCATTTTTTTGCATGAGATGAGTTATTATTATTATTATAAAAAATATAGCCTATGGCACTCTGGAAGCAAAGACGAATCTAATGACACCTCGCACATCAAAATTGGTCAAGCCGTGTAGGCTATAGGCTGTCATATAGAAACATACATGCACTCGAAAACATAACCCTCCTTCTTACGCAGTTGGGTAAAAATCGATACAAGTGATTGTCGAGGGCTACGGGCTCAATTATTGAATCGTTAGAATTTTATTGCATACAGATATGACTTTGTTTCGGATGATATTAGGGGTCGAAACAAGTTAGTAAAGTTAGTAAAAGTCAGGTTTTTTCGAAAATGGTCAGTAAAGTCAGTATTTCTGAGCTCCTTCGCCACATATTTTTTCATAAGCATAACCAAAGTACTTACTGGGTAAGATGTAACAATGTTAAAAATAAAACGGACAATTGCCAGTCGGACTCGCCCAATGAGGGTTCCGTACAAACTAGTAGTAGGTATGATAAATAGTTCGGGAATCGAGTGTTGTAGTTTATTTATATTTTTTCTAATTTTTTGTCATAAACCGAAAATTACACATTGTAAAAACCAAAACCAGTTTTAGCTTGTGCTTAATCAAGCTCTTTCATATCGTATCCCACATGATACGGTTAACTTAATTTAAAATTAGAACCCTAATTTCTTGCATAAAGACCCTACTTTTTAAGGTTCTGTACCTCAAAAGGAAAAAATAGGATCACTTTGCTATTTGCCTGTCCGTCCGTCCGGGTGTCAAGACCTGTACTGACCTGTTTCGGGAACGCGTGAAGGTATCGTGTTGAAATTAAAACCATGTACGCAGATCCATAGTCTCATACTGCAGAAAGAAAAATAATTATCGTAAAAAAATGTTACAGCCGAATATGTCGTAAAAACGCACATTTCGACACTCACAAGGCAATCAAAACTTAACTTACTTGGGGTACTTCCCATCGACCTAGAACTATGAAATTTGGCAAGAAGCTTTGACTTGACATCCGGACGGATGGACAGACGGACAACAACGTGATCCTATAAGGGTTCCTTTTTTTCTTTTTGAGGTACGGAACCCTAAAAGTTATGTGATTTCCTACAAATTCACAAGTTTTTATTTATATAATTTACGCGGATAAATATGCAGAGCGTTGTTAGCAGATTTATAAATACCGAACATTATTTCCCAGAAAACGATTTTCTTCAAAAGACCTATCAAAATCCCGAAAGCTCATTTGACAACTAGCCTTATAACCTATCATATAATCTATCTTTGTAACAAGAAAGTTTATGTGTATAATAAAAAAAAAACTTACGAACCTAACCTAATAAATGATATATATCGCATAATCGAACCTTTATAAATAAGGTTTCTGGAAATAATAAAACAGAAACCAAATGAACCTAACCAATTAACTGTTCAGGCAAATTAATCTGTTAAAATCAGAAAATTGTGTCAAGTAAAACATTTAAAGGCTTTACCGAAAAACGTTATTTAACTTTAATCAACGTCTTAAGTTCTCTGTCTTCTTTCCGCAAGCGTCATTACGTGTCAGCCAGAAGGTGACAAAATATGTTAAGCATTGCTTAAAGTTAAGTAACGTTTTTCGGTAAGGCAGTTAGAATCAGCAGTTCTATAACTGAAAAATTTGATTAATATTATTACAATCAAAGTTATCTGTACCGTGTTATCGATAGCACTTCATTCATAAAACAAGTATGTGACTAGTTGTAAGTAAGCTAGAGTAGGTATTTTGTAAATTCTATAATCTCAAACTAAATACGACACACCGATATAATTAAAAGTATACGTAGCAGTTAATTATTGTTGAATACTCATTTGAAATTCATTCCAACTTACATAGACAGTTTTTTATAATTATTCATATACATATAAAAAATAACATATATATGTTGGCGGCTTATGGGTGGCCCAACGGTCAGCCCGCCCTAATGCTATTTATGTTCGCCACCATACTGTTTTGTCAAACTCTTTATAAATATACAATGTCCGTTTTATGAATGGGTTTAACTTTTATGAATTCTTTCATAATAAATTATGAAACCCAAAAATTCTAAGGAAAAAATTAATGAAACAAAAAAATAGGCAACTAATTCTTATAATTAATACTATGTGATTCAATTCAATATATGAGTTACCATATCTATGTAAAATATATATATATATATATTTTAGGAAATGTCTTATTATTTGATTTAAATTTCTTAGAATTCTGCCCTGAGAAATGAAATTATGGCAAGTTTTATGAGATACAAAAGGATACCATGAAACCCACTAATTTTGAGATAATTAGCTCCGGATAATTAACCGGTTTTTAATTGAAGAATATTTAACGATAATTAGCGTTAGTGCAAGAGTAGAGACTCTTCGATTCTTAGACTTCTCGAGTTCTGGTGCTGTCTTTCTTTTTGTGCAGTGCTTCTTTTCCAAACATTACATTGGACAAACAAGCTTTTTGAACACGTGTGCTACGTACTTCGACGCGCCAAAATCCAAAGACTAATCGTGCCGTCCGCTTTTGTGTAGTCAAATTACTTTCCATCTGTTAGGTCCAACAATGGTTACTCACTCTGTATTTAGTGACATCGATATTCTAAGAGTAATTGAACATATAAACATATTCATAAACACAAACTTAAACACCTAAATTCACATACTTTACATTATACCTATAGTAAATTAATAACTTATCAAAACATAGAATGTTGTTTGAAGACTAAGAATTATATTATAACTGAGCATAACTTAATCTACTCAAATGAATAACATCCCAAAAAAAAAAAAAACTTGAACTGGAAGTCTTAACATTTTATGCCAACCAAATTCAGTCTATCGGATATTGGATATAATTAATTGGTCAGTGTACAAGGTTAGTTATTATCGGTTAATTTCAATTTATCAGTTTTACGAAAGTTTTTAAGCTATTGCATAGCTTCTATCTCGGGCCTTGAGCGTGGAGACCGAATCCAGAAATTCCGTAACGAAAATAACCTAACACACCGCGCGTAAAGCTATTATGCAATAGCTTTACCGCGGCAGTCTCAGAGTGCCACACGTCTTTTTTTTATAGAATAAAAGGTAGACCAAGTTTGTGACCAATGTGTACTTATTAAAAGAAAAACAAAATACCCGACTGCATAAAACTGATTTTTGTACTGTAACTTATGCTAGATATGCTGTTGAATGTACGTATTTTTTTAAAATTATGCGCAAGTTCGTTGAAGGTTCCGCGAAAGCGCATTTTTTATTGTTGCGAGAGTTGCATTATTATGATTATTACAAAAAAAAACAACACCATCTAGCCCAAACCATGCAAAGTTTGTACTATTGACATAGATGACCGATAGAATTTATTTAAACTTTTTTTGTTGTAAATACATACTTATGATACATAGAAATACCTGGATACAGAACAAATATCCAGGCTCATGACACAAATGTTTGCCCTGGGAGGGGATTGAACCCATGACCTACGGTTTAGCAGGCAGATATACTTACTACCAGCTGCGAGGTCAGTTAAATATAGCTTAAATTACACGCAGGGAGAGAAGACGAATCTAACGACACCTCTCACAGCAAAATCGATCAAGCCGTTTAGGCATACATCTACACAAACATACCTACTTACATTCGAAAAACATAACCCTCCTTCTTGCGCAGTCGGGTAAAAATAGGAGTAATTTAACAATAGCTGACTTTGTACTGACCAACGATATCCATACTGTCGATTTTAATCATAAATTTAAATCGACTTTATTACCAAATGTCGAGACAGTGTGTTTTACCTTAGATCTTGATTTTCATTGAAAATTAAAAATATTTGTATTTATTTTTGTTAACTGTGAACAAAAAGTAATAATAATATACATTAATAGTTTGTAAAGATTATTTTTAGGGTTCAATCAGATTAGTAGATCCATAGTAAGTATGAGAAATCTTCTATAGTCGCACTAGCTACGAAATGTATACATGTATATGAGGTAGGTGGAGCAGCGTTGTTGATGCACGCCACAGAAGCACGCACAGCGCATGACACAGTCAGTATACTTGTGTCATGGATGGCACAGCGCACAGATGCAACAATGTACAGATATTATGGGTTAGTAAGTCGTGGGCAGGGGGCAGGGGACCGCCGTCATTTTTGACGTTTGGCTTGGTAGCATCACTGCCGATTCGGGGCTTATACCGTTTTTTTATTTACGGAGTTTCGAGGGGTAGCGCGGGGCTTGGTCTAGTTCGTGGTATTTCGAGGCTTTCACTTACCTTACTCTTTTTCCTACAGAAAAGGGGATTTTAGAGTGCTGTTAATATTTCTGTGACTCGTCACTTCGAGTTTGTCTAAAGTTATGTCGTATCTTGGTTGTTTTTCATCGCTGGATTCTTAGAACTAAAACGCGATTGTGGTGCATTATTTCCGACCGCAGTTTTAGTGATAAGTTCTCTATGGTCTGTTCCAGTGTTGTCGAATCGGGGTCTACACTCTGATTTTCGGGGCAAGGGAAGGTAGTGCGTGGTGAGCGCTGGGTTTGGTTTAATTTGGGGTTCGGTTCGGATGAGTCAAATTTGACTAGGATTTTCTCATAGACAACTGACAAGGGAACTTGATATTTCTGTGATTTGGAGTTGCATAATAAAATTTTGTCAAAATTCACGTATCCGTTTACATATTCAATCAAACTGAATTCACTTTTGACTTTATGAATAATAAGTTCATTGTTCTTTAATTCTAAAAATGTATAAAAAAATATGTTATCTCTGCTGAAATACGTTCTTCTTGACGCTTTTCTATTGAAAAAAAAAATACAGTTGACTGTTCGTATAGAACTTTCAAAATTAAAACAAATATAGAAAAGAGGTTTAAGGGATAACCTAACCTGACGGTAAATCCGTTATTTCTGGGTCCTTCATTATTATCGAATTTTAAGAAATTGTCTTATTATGAGCAAGAATGTTTATTAATACCTAAAAAAATAATTTCTAAAAACCCTTCAAAATTTTCGCACTCTTTTCGCTCGTATATGGAAATAATAATAATTGCTTGCTAATACTACCGAAACAGCATATAATAAACTTACTAAGAAAACAGAAATAAATGGCCAAGTGCGTGTCGTGACACTCGCAATGTAGGGTTCCGTAGTTACATATCATAATTTATGTAACCTTGACACAGGGTCTCTTGTTTGAAACTGATATGAGTAAACTTATGTTAATTTAAATGGAATATTCATTTTTGACTTGTCTAAGTAATTATTTTAAGTTGATCGACTATAACTCGATAACTTGTAAAGCCTATTTAGCCGTGATAGTTTACGTTGTTGACTTTACTATAATGATTCAAGTGTTTAATAGACTTATCGCTATATCTCGATAAGCAGTAATCACAGACAGACAGATGGACATGGCGAAATTATAAGGGTTCCTCGTAGTTATTACGAAACTCTAAGAATGGTTTAGTCCTAAAATTTATCTTTTATTTCTTTGTGCTTTAAAATAAAGAAAAAATATCCATATTCCTCTAAAAAGTTTGCTTTTGTGGTGGTGGTATTCAGAAGAACTGGCACGTGACACTAGCACCGCTGCGTCAATTTCCACGAAGGAAACGTTTTACTTTTCGTGTTCCACACAATGGGGAATTTGCGAGGTTTCGGCGGGGAAAATCGGGGGTGTTTTTTTAGATTGGCAGCACTGCTTGGCAGTTCTCTCGCGGCTCTTGCGATGCACAGTCGACTAATAAGTCCTGGACACACGGCCTTACTGAAAAACGTTACTTAACTTTAACCATCGTCTTAAATTCTGTCTTCGTTCCGCAAGTGTCATAACGTGTCAGCGAGAAGGAAGTTGACAAAATCTGTTAAGCAATACTTAAAGTTAAGTAACGTTTTTCGATAAGGCTATTAGAAGAAAATATACACGAGAAACTCAATCAAATGAACGATCCCAAGATGGATTGTAGAAATTTGTTAGGGAATAAAACTGACAGGCAAGCAATACACCAGTTTACAATGTTTCTCATTGTTTTGTTTTAAATGTTGTTATTGTGTTATTCCTATTCTGTGGGACGCTGTGTGAAAATGTTTGACATTTTCAGTGAACATTAGATTGAACATTATGTGACAACAATTTCTCGAGATATTGTTGATTTGTTTTGAACAAATCTAAAACATTCATAGCTCAAACAATATTGATATTTTTACAAAATAATATTTAGAAACGATTCCCGGCAAAAGACATTTTTAGGGTTCCGTAGCATTATTTTGAATACTGTGTGATTACGAGGAGACATTGCACTTATGTGATTTTCTAATCCTAACGCGGCATAGTTTTCGTAAATACTATTTACGAAAACTACGTCACCAGACACTACTTACCATACTTTTTAATCTTACTCTGACTATGAAGTACTTTAAAAATGTCAAAGGTGAAGCTTAGACTAGAAAATTAGGCGTGTTGTTCTTGAAGTCGTGCTTTAATTGCTTTTACTTATTTTCTATGAAGTTATACCACTTCCAGTTTTAATTGGCCTTGTGGCTCAGTTGGCAGTATACTGGTCGTGGGTTCGATCCCCACCCAGGGCAAACATATGTGTGATGAGCTTGGATGTTTGTTCTGTGTCTGGGTGTTTCTATGTATCATATGTCTAATTATAAAAAAAAAAGTATATATGTATTCTATCAGCCATCTAGTTCCATAGTACAAGCTTTGCTTAGTTTGGGCTAGATGGCGTTGTGTGAAATGTCCACAAATATTTATTTAATTGATCGTACGAGCATTTATACGTATATTTTATATTTCTAATTTCAACCTCTGAGATTAACAATTTTAATGTATTCTGTGGCATAACGATGTCTTAAATTATAACTATAGTTTGGAAAACGATAAAAAAAACAGACTTCAAAATACGCATTTCGTTTACTTGGATGATATATTTTCAGTTATTTTGTTATAAAAACCAAAGTACTGAGCCGATTTTTGTTAAAATTTATATGGGAAAAATAATTATTTATCAAAAACAATTCGTAATTAGCGAAGTAATGGCCGACATACCAAAAACATATAGTCGAATTGAGGACTTCCTTTTTTGACAGTCGGTTAACACTTTAAACTGAGCTGACAGTAAGGATACTGTCTGTGGGTATAGAGTTGTTATCTTTGTTTACACTCTATATTCTGTTATTGTAACATCTAACAGACGGAAATTATTAAAAAGAGATAAGTCACACTAGCTGCTGCTCATCAAATGTATCCATACTGTCTGTATGAATCAACGTGTCATTCGTAGCGACAGTATGATAATAGTCCGTACTTGCAGGTGAGCTGTGGTCAAATACTTCGCCCGTCAGCTATAAAAATCTATTTCCATACTGTAATGATATTTGACGCAAAAAATGTGGATGCTTTGTGACGACACCTGGATCACAATGGTCATGTTAAACTGATCCTGAACTAAACTCTCACAATGTTCTTTTATTCTTTTAACCTGTATTGCATCTGTGTATGGAAGTATACTTAATAGTCTAGTAAAAATAAATCCGTTTGTATGGAGCTGATCACGTAAAATGAACTTTGAGAGATTCTTTGAAATTATAATTGGAAAATACTGGCCTTGTGGCTCAGTTGGTAGTGTGTTTACGTCTACCTGCTGAACTGAAAGGTCGTGGGTTCAATCCCCACCCAGGGCAAACATTTGTGTGATGAGCATGGATGTTTGTTCTGTATCTGGGTGTTTCTATGTATCATATGTATATATTTACAACAAAAAAGAAAGTATTTAAATTATGTATTCTATCAGCCATCTAGTTCCATAGTACAAGCTTTGCTTAGTTTGGGCTAGATGGTGTTGTGTGAAATGTCCACAAATATTTATTTATTTAATACCTAAAAACATAGATTCACTATACCCGATTTATAAACTAATTAGCTGCGTTCCGCGGTTTCACCCGCATAGTTATGAAAAACGGCGATGATTATGATGATGATAAGTAGCTTATGTCCGTCTGCAGGTCCATAGCTATCTCTATACTAAATTTCACAACGATCAGTTAAGCTGTTTGAGCACCTTCTGTTTTATAATATCATTATGAAATTATGTCAAATGTATTTCAATACACCAGTAAGTACATTCATTTACATGACAATATTCTTAGGTGTCTTTTATGTTGTAACAAATCTTATTTTTACTGGACTATAACACCTTTTCTTACTTTCTATAATCGTTTGTGTAAATTGTGTTGTGTTCGTGTTTGTGGTAACTGTTGCGTACTTTGTAAGATGTTTAATTTAATTTTTGATATCAACTCGCATTATCCTGCCAACTGTCATAGAGAATACCCCTTAAATTAATAAAATCGGTTATAATATTTTGCATAATCATTGGTAACTTAAAGCGTTAAAATCGATATTGAAATTTCGACTTCTTAAAGCCTATTTTTCAACGTGAAACGGTATGCGTTATACTGCCATTGGTCATAGAGAGTAATCTCAGAACGTGTTGTTTTTACTTTTACTAATGTTATGTCTTTATGAAGTACTTTGGTGGAAATCGTTCTAAATAAGACATCGCTATTGATCTTAGTCAAACAGAGAAATACCTTATTCAGAATTAGAAACTAAACCAGTAAAAACATACTGAATTTACAATTTTTATGCCTATTTCTTCTTTCCAGATCTGATATTGTAGACAACGCGCAGAAGAAGAAAGAACAAGAGGAAGAATCTCAAAATCCTAGCTTCCAGCAGGTCGCGAAGCCCACAGAAAAGTCTCACACTCCAGAAAGTCAGATTGCACCTGTTTCTCAGCATGTGCCTACACAGCAGCTTCTTTCCCCTACACATATTGCGGGCCCTCCCGTCTCCAAGGAAGACTCCAAAGATAAAACAATAAAAGTCGCCAATTCAACAACTATCACTCTCATAGAGAACGGCGGTGTAAACGGAGATAAGGAGAAGGATTTTTCTAAAAGTTATTTTAAATTAGAAACAAAAATAGACAAAAAAGATGACCCCAACAAAAATAGTATAACAATAACCAAGACCCTCCCGAAACAATCGCCGGGGAACAACCAAGGCGACAAGTCGAAGGGTCAGGTAAAACCGGCCAAGAGGCCATTGCAGTACTTAGAGACACTAGCTGAGAAAGCAGGGATCACCTTCGAGGATAAATACGAAGCGGCTAATACTCTTCTCGCGCTAGATAAGCAAAATATCAATCGTAGACCTCCGGAGTTGAAAGCACCTAAGACAGAACCTGATAACCATAACCAGGAGGAATATAGGTATAGAAATCAGAAGGAAGAAGATGACAAATTACAGGTTTGTACCTAAAGACAACAAAAAAGCATTTTAGCATATAATGTTAAACACACCTTTTCTATAAGATCTCATAGTTTTTTTTTGCATTTAACAAGTTTGTCCATTTACGTGAGATGTATTTAGTACTTTATTCGATTTTTGGTGTAATATTTATGTGAATCAAGCTTCAACACACGCTGCGTTAAATACAATTGAAATACGTTTGAACAGAAGCTGTTCATGCAATAAACAAAAAAGTTTAATAAAGCTATATAGTCTTCGTCTACGATACGTCTCAAGCTGCAATTGCCGTAGCGTTCCATGTAAAATTCAAATGATTAAAACATGTAGTATACGTCAGTCGCAACAAATTTAACGCAGCAAATACCGCATAAGCGAAAGGTGACTTCAGACATGTGACATTATGTGCCAACCACGGCTCGTTACGCTTGCCTCACGCTTATCTCAAGTTGCTGTGATCGTTCGTCGCTCCCAGTGAGCATCTCGCCACACAACTGCAGAAGTAGCCGACGCATGCATATTGAGCTATTAGTGACAGTTTTGCGTTCCGATGTTGGACCCACGTTATAAGAGGCAAAACAAAAAGATTTAAATTAACTAATACAAAGCTAGTTGGGTGCTTGAAATTTTATTAATTCTACCAACAAACACTTTCGTCACGACACGATTTCACGCCTTCTGCTTGTAAAATCAACGCGCATCTTATTATTGTCAAGTAGCTCATTATTAACAAATACATTTCTTATACAAATGCAGATCCAACAACAGATAATTCAGCAGCAGCAACAGCAGCAACAGCTACAACAGCTGCAGCAGTTGCAACAGCAACAGTTGCAGCAGCAACAGTTGCAACAAGTTTTACACCGGCAACACCAGCAGGCAATACAGCAACACATCAAGAATCAGCAAGATCAACAAGAATTGGTGAGATATCGTCGCACGCATGACTAACTGTCCTATCTCATTTCAGTTATTTGTTATATACATAACCCTGCTTCTTGAGTAGTAGGTTAAACAATAACCATTCGCCCATAGAGTAGTGACGAACTAGAGAGAGAGAGAGAGACGATTGATGTTTCCAAGATATTGCGAATAAATTTGAAATAATACCATACTAATACGTATTTTTGTTGCAGTTGCAAAAACAGTTTCAACAACAGCAACAGCAGCAACAACAACAAGTTGTGCAACAAGCCGACACACAGCAAAAGTTTTTACAGGTAAGAACTTCTTAATTGTACACTCTTGTCAAAGTGGTGGTGGCTGCAAAAACAGTGACATCTCGCTGTTATTCTCCAAGAAAGCTTGTCTCGTGATGCTTATAAAATTCTGGCGGCTGCAATGGGTCGTGTAGCTTTTTTAATGAGGCCAGTCCAGATAATTACGTTTACTTGGATGACATTTTTCCAGTAATTTTGTTATAAAAACCAAAGTACTTACTGAACCGATTTTGATAAAATTTATATGGGATCAACTCTGTTACCTACCAAACAAAAAAATAATCATTAAAATTAAGTCATAATTGGCGGAGTAATCGCGTAACAAACATGCAATAAAAAACATATACCTAGTCAAATTGGGAACCTCTTTCTTTTTGGATATCGGTTAAAGGAAAAAAAACAACCAAAAAGGGCTATCAAAACTTTTAAATGCGTGTAAACGGTCCATAATCAGGAGAATTTTGCTAGGACTAGGTATCTTAAAAATTATGAAAAAACTTAAGGTGAAGGAATAACGACGACTTCGTATAGGGACCATTTAGTGACAGAAAAGCAGTAGGTTGTTATTTATTTTTATAGTTTGTAACCATACACTATGTTTCAGTACAAGTAATCGTTTAAAACAAAGGGGGTGTGGCTGTGTTATGGACACGGCCGTTTGTTGTACGTGAAAACATGAATACAATAACATAATTTCAACCGTCCCAGCTGCAGATGTACTGGCACCGTAGTTGATCCTGTCAGCCGCATTCATTATTTTACGTTGCCGGCACTGCTTGACTCGATCATATGGTGTTTTATTGGTACCATTAGATTGCTGTTGAGATGCCAACCGTATACGATTCCTGTATTTTGAATTGGCTTTACGACGCGTATAGGCCGACATTTTTTATTTTTTTATTTTAACACATCAATATATTAATTTTAACATTCACAGTCACAATTTGTTACTAATGTTATATATATAATTGATAGATTGATAGATAGATAGAACTCAGCGAAGGGGAAAATTTACCCCCCCTGCATTTATATGTTATAAGACCTAGACAATTTTTCTACCCGACTTCGGCGAAGCGGGCTATTAATACAATATAATGTAATATATAAGGATTTATATTCATGCACTATTTAATTTAATTTGATGAAAGCTGACGATTAAAACTTAAATGAACGTCGTAGCTTCACCGAGTCGAAAGTTATACTAAATGGAAATCTCGATACGCACGCAGCAAAATGGCCTTCAAAATGGCGGGGCTGCCCCCTCCCCCGCGCGCGATGTGTTACAGTCCTTACTTATCGTAATAAATTCTTTGATTCTTTAGCTATCCAGTGGTATAATTGAAATTTGGGTGGGGATGATAGATATATAGCTACAACACGAAACTGTATCCCCGATTTTGTTATCATTCGTTTTTTTTATTGCGTGCCTATGGAAGCATTTTAAAGACATATTAACGTCAAAACTTTAAAATAAAACTGATTTCTAAATACACAATTCGTTTAGGTACTTGGATGATATATTTTTCCAGTTATTTTGTTATAATAAACAAAATACTGAACCGATTTTGATAAAAAAATATGGGACCGAAGAAGATCGAAGTCGGTTAAAAAGAATAGAATTATTGTCTAAAACCCATAGACATGTTAAATAAAAACTTAATACTGAAAACGAGACTTTAAACGTGAACGCTTAAAGTGTAATTTTCAATGATAAAATAATCGCACGTGTTACGCGGCCAATGGTTATAGAGTACACTCTATGACCATTAACTGCGAACCTCCCTCAAACAAAAACCGCCCCCCCTCTGCCCCCTTGTGCATTAGACTTATATATTTTTTCCTAAATCTCATTTCACCCAGACAAATCGGGGTACGCGTTCAACCGCAAACGGCCAACCTAAAATAGTTCGACTGAAAAGAGGTATCATCTATGGTGCGAAAGCGATATTAACTGTGCCCCTATAATGTAAAAATATATGTTAAGTATCTAAAAATATATATCTATTGACCGTGCGAAAAAAACCCGATCATCAAAGTAACACGACACTACTAAAGCTCGAATTTGTAAGTGCCAACAAGTGCGGCAAAGAAGACAATTTATATACATCGCTTGTGTCGAGTTACTTCACGTAATGCTTCAAACGACATTTTATATTAGTCTCTCATCTATCTAGCGAAAATCTTTGCCGAAGATAGTAAGCAAGTTAGCGAAACGATTAATATTTGGGTAGCCGTCCATAAATTACGTGGGTGTAGAAAATAAAATGGCGTAGGCGATCTTTGTATACATACCTAAATAGATTTCATTGATTTCATATTGGCGTCATTTTAATCTTGTTTTTAAAAATCATATCATTTACTTAAATAAACTACAACAAGCATATTAACTACCTGGAGATGAACCATGATAACTGATAACTATAATATTATATTATATACATTACTTATACCCTTCAAACTTGGCTCGCACTTTCTTTTGTCTTGTCGAGACAAAATTTGAAGCGAGTCAACTTTGAATTGTGGCTTGACCCTGGCAAATGCATAAATGCCAAATTCCACTGATGAGGACAAAAAGTATTTTTTTTCCAGCAGGGTGTGTTGAATTTCCACAACGGTTTAATAAACTGACTTTATAACGATATCAAGTCCAAACGGTCTGCTTCTAAGGATTCCTTCATATCAATTTTTTTTTAAGTTGAGAAATTCAACCGTCGTTGGTTAGTCAGAAATAGGTCTGGAAATTTTTCTTACAAAACTTTGAATGTTCATGAACTCTTGAGAAATGTAAAAAATGTGCACGTTACGAGGGGGGCGAAGTCTTGCCTGGTTTTAGAGTTATGTACTTCGAGGAAGCCTTATAAATTCATCGTGGTAGCGTAGGTCCTTGTGTCATAGATATTTTATTTATTCAGAGACTATTAACACATGGATCTACTTATCTCGGCGTATTCTATTGTCGAAAGGAGCCTCTTTAGAAGTATGAAGTACCATCTTGACAATTGTGCAAAAAAATAGATCAATTATGCTCGCCAAGTAGTTTGTTTTGAATAAGGTATGGGCACTGGAACCCTTACGTATTGTAGTCTAGTAAAAATAAATCCGTTTGTATGGAGCAGATCACAGAATATTTGCAACTTGAAAACTATTTGAAATTATGATAGGAAAATAACTAAAAATCATAAATCAACAATAATTCCCGATTTATAGACTAGCTGCGTTCCGCGGCTTCACTCGCGTAGTTATGAAAGACGGTGATGATTATGATGATGATAAGTAGCTTATGTCCGTCTCCAGGTCCAAAGCTATCTCTACCTATACTAATTTTCATAACGATCGGTTCAGCCGTTTGAGCGTGTAAAGGTAACAAAATTAGCTTTTATAATATCATTATGAAATTGTGTCAATTTAAATAACAATATACTTAGTTGTCTTTTATGTTGTCACAAATATTATTTTTACTAGACTATTGGGGACTCGACATGTTCTTATCCAATTTTTTGTTATTCGCTGTGTTCTTCTCCATGAAATTATTTCGTACATGGTATAATGGATTACCACTTTAACGCTATTTCTTGCACTAAATTACATACATAAGTAACTTGAGCTTATTACATGTTTACTTAAGCGGAACGTAGCAGCTAGAGACTAATTCTGTTAAGTACATAATTAATCATCGTAAAAAGAACCCATCCCCATCCATAAATTTAGTCCGGTTTAAGGACTTTTAAGGTCACAGGGTCTCGCTCTCGCACAACTTTTCTTTCAAATAAAAAACAAGTATCTATGTTAAAAGAAAAATAAAATACCCGACTGCAGAAAAGCAGTTTTTGACTTACTATTTCGTTACAGTTGATACGCTGTTGAGTATACGTTTTTCTTAAAGTTGTGTATAATCGCTGTAAATGATTATAAATGCGTATTCTTAAAACAATTCTAGTTCAATCACTTGTTTATTACTAAATAGTTTGTTGGAGGTTACGAAAAACGAAATACATCCCTTACAAAACACAATTTTTGTAAGGGATGTATTGTTATTATTACAAAAAAATATAGCGTAGGGTAAAACCAGAATAGATGCCCCACTTTTTGAAATATCCTCCTAATTTTAAAAATATTAATTTTATATAAATAATGTTTATAAGGTTTGATATGATGTTGGGTGTACTTTTTCGTGAGAAATTAGTGCAGAGTTCCTGTTTTTTAAACGGTTTTATTTAGCTTGACCTGTTCATTTATTTGTTTGTTTGGGTCAAATTTAGTAATTGAAATTTTACCCCCTTGCAGTTGACGGATCGATCTGAAATTTGGTATACATCTTTAGTCCTGATGACAATACAATTTAGTATATTCTGTATTATTGTAAATCCAAGATGGCTGCCGTCACAAAATGGCGGATTTTATATTTTAACACAACCCCCACAATATGGGTATCAAATGAAAGGGCTTTTCTAGTAAAATACAGTAAATACATTAACTACATCATTATCTTTCTTTTCAATAAAACCGTTTAACTTTAAAAGTTTTTTAACCGACTTCGAAAAAGGAGGAGGTTATCAATTCGTACCGTATATTTTTTAGGGTTCCGTACCCAAAGGGTAAAAACGGGACCCTATTACTAAGACTTCGCTGTCTGTCTGTCTGTCTGTCTGTCTGTCTGTCTGTCTGTCTGTCTGTCTGTCTGTATGTCTGTCTCCAGGCTGTATCTCATAAACCGTAATAGCTAGAAAGCTGAAATTTTCACAAATGATGTATTTCCGTTGCCGCTATAACAACAAATACAAAAAATTAAAAAAAAAAAAATATTAAGGGGGGTCCCCATACAATAAACGTGTTTTTTTCGTATTTTTTTGCTCAATATTAAAAACGGTAACAGGTAGACGCTTCAAATTTTCACAGAATACTTACTTGTATATTACCTTTCAAAATAAATAATTAAATAACTATAAAGTAAATATTAAAGGGGGGCTCCCATACAACAAACGTAATTTTTAAGCAATTTTTACTCGATCTTAATTAACAGGTAGAAACTTGTATATATGTAAGTAAATATTTAGAAATATATTAACTATAAAAATTAATACCTAATCTAATACATAAAAACTCACAAAATGAAAATTATCCGTGCATCTAAACGCGGTGCGAGCGCCGCGCCGCGGTGTGGTGGTGGCGCGAACGCGCGGGTAGCGGGGGAGGTAACATCACGGAGCGAGCCATAGCCGCGCGTATTCGCGCGAGCGTTGTCATGCTGCCCGGATGTGTATCGAAAACCTACCTATAAGTTAGCAATTTACTACTTGGAATTTCGTTGATTTCTCGTTATTTTATAAACAGAACTAAACTTTGTAGTATTATAGATGATAGTACGGAACCCTTCGTGCGCGAGTCCGACTCGCACTTGGCCGATTATTTATTTTATGTATGTAAACGAATTACTCCGTCATTCGAGAACCAATTTTTGTGTTTCCTGAATTGATGTATAAAGAAAGCTCCCAAGTTGGTCCCATAAATATTTTATAAACATCGCTTTATCACTTTTTGAATAATCTCTAAAAATGAAAATATTTTTATTGTATTCCGAGTAAGTGCGTCAGATTATAGAATCGCAGAGTTCCACCTACACGTTTTTCTTTGCAAGAGTGTCAAATATTAGGGATTATCTTATAGACATCTGCACATTTTCTAATCTTCGAAGGCAAGCATTTGACATTCAATGACAAATCACATTCTTGACAAAAGAAAAAAAGAGCGAGTGAAGAGAGGTATCTTTAAAAAGTTTACAATCGTAAAGGATTTAGTAAGTTGCGTTTGAAGTCAGTTTTTTAATAGAAAAATTATTAACTAAGTACTTGTTTTAAATGAGCATTGTATAGAATAATTCATGTAAATACACTTATTTGTCAACTTGTCATACACCCGAAACAAGATATAGGTAGGTGCTTTATTCATGAACTAGCTGCGCCAGATGGGTTTGTTTTCCTATTGTATTCGTACTAAAAAAATGCAGTAAGAAGGTTGATGACCATTCAAGAAACTTTCGCATAATGTTTGTGTTAGTTTTATTTGGTACTCTACGATATCGGTTCATATTCGGATCTGTGTCGTGTCGTTATCGTTAAATGTGAAAAGGCACGATATCGATCCAGCATCACTGTATTATTAGCTCACGTACTCTGGATACGTTAGGGTAGGGTATGCTGATATCCACGCGTATTTGCATTGTATACATGGCTAGTAAGCATTACTTTGAAATACAATATAAATACATTGCATAGGTACTTTTAATTTAAACGTTTTTATAAAAGTTCTTGACCTGAGTCAGGCGTCACTTTGCAGAAATCAATCGTACGGAAACGTAATCTGACTAGAATATCTAGTGTATTGTCGATTCAATATCTTTAAGCTGTTACTGTTATCTACTTTGAAGCCTTCGATCTCAAGAGCATATTATGTCACGGAGATGCCTAGTGAAGGAAGAAAATTAATACGTATCTGGAATATAACTAACTGAGCCCTTACTTTTGACACCAACCATTATGTATTTAATGTGATATAACATTTTATACAATTCGCTACATTCAAATATGGTATTTATTGTTACGTCATATTGACATGACAACAAAATGAAAATGACACGTGTAGTGTAAATACGCGTCAATAGGCACCTCATTTATGAAATGAGTAGTAGGTAAAGAGATTAATTGAATGATATTGATATATAATCACCATCAACCTTTATCCACCAACTGCAGAGGTCTATTTTTTATTTTATTTTATAAACCCCTAATTTTTGCATAATCGGGTAAGAAGGGACAAAAATGTCCCTGGTTTCGTATGTTAGGCCTACGACATAGTCGGCATCCACCCTGTGCTAATTGAAACCTTTGACAAATTGAGATATCATTAATGTTATGTTGTATTGTAAAGAACATGTACAGGGAATGATTGATTGATATGAAGTTTGTTACAATGCGCCAATGAAATTTTCAATACGAGCTTAACTTTTAAGCAATGAAGATAAAGTTCAAAATGTAACCAGCTAAGACTAGTTGAACCGCTATAACCTCCGTCCATTTTAACCGGGTCCTAGCCATGACGCCTGAATGTGATTTGCTTGCGGACGAATCGACGGATATCTTATCTGAGTTTCTTCTGTATTGTGAAAGGAAGGCATGTAAGGTGAATGACGAAGATGATGAATTCTTATATGATCCTGTTTTTGTTTAATCTTATTTGACGTTTTTAATTATAATTTTTGTTTTGACGTTATTATTGAATATGACGTTTTAATAATTAATTGTATATGATTTTGATTTTGTTAACATTATTATTGTCAATTATATATATATTTTTTTTTTTATAGAAGATAGATCTACGATTGACCACCAACTCGCCTGATGTTAAGCGACGGTGTGGCCGAGGATGGAGCTCGTCGATCTAGAAGATATCTATTCACTCTAGCCTTGAAAATTCCAAGATTGTAGTTCTCAGGAAACAGAGCTAATATGTATATTAGCTAATGTAATTGGTGAATACCGTTTTAGTTAAATAAATAAATAACTCGCACAAGAAAAAAATCGCTACGCTCATGCAAATATAAACGGAATTATAAACCTTCAGTTCTAATGTATATTTGCTAGGCTGGATTGTCATTCCTTGACCCGGAGCTTTATGACAATACTCACCTTTGTCGATGCTATCAGTAAATCTGCACGAATGATAGAAAATAAACAACCTATAGACTCAGACCAATAAAGAAGTCCTATGTAATAGGGCGAATTCTGTGAAAGAAATGACAGATCCCAGTGATCCCACTCTCTGTCAAATGACATTGTAATTTCGTGTACGCCAGTAGAATAGAAAAGCTGTAAAAGTATGGAATTTACATTAGCTAACACGTAAAATGTCACGCAATCTAAGCCTGCTGATGTTAGTAGACGTTTTAGTCTATGATGGAACGCGCTAGAAGAAACGGATGCATTCACTCGCGATTCAAACATATCCAGATTTTAAGACGGGAAAGATCCACTCAGGAAGCGTATTCCACAATTTAGCAGTAAAATAGTAAGCAGTCTCCACTTTGAAAGCGTTTTGTGCTGATTTTCTGAATATTCATTATCCACCTTTAGTAGAAAGGGCAAGGCGAACTAGATCTAATAGGCATAGAATACAAACAAACAAGACCCAAAAATCGCGTTATATGTGATCTCCACTCTACAATGTTTCGGCCCTATCCGCTATTAGTCCTGTGTGCTATATGCCCTGTCCAGTGCTGATTCAACTTACTAATCCCCTAACTGATGAGCTGTGTCGGTGGCTTTCTTTTGTCTATGAGTCTCCTTATTTCTTCAGCAGTAGCTTTTTTGTAGTAAAGAACACGTATTGTAGAGATATTTTTCCCGTCCATCACTGGTGTGAAATGTCGATGGATCATCATCATCTCAGTCACAAAAAATCCACTGCTGGACGCACGGATTTTCAAAAAGACCGGTTGGAAGCGGCCTGCATTCAGACTCTTCCTGCCACTTGTATGAGGTGTTGTTGATGTCGTTGGGCAGATTTCCCAAAAATATTCTTGTGTTTCATGTAATTTTTTCTGTTCAGGGATATATTTGCAAAGTACCTAATAAGCTTTAAATTTTAATTTTTCGTTAGAGTCAAATATAATTAGGTAAATTATTGTTTGAAGATGCATGAAAAAATATTGGCGGCTGCAGTACCTACAGTACCTATATACTTATATACTCGTAAATTTAAATGAAACGACTCTTTGTTGCTAAGTAGTTTTAATAAGTTACCGAGTAATAGCCGACCAAATTATAAATTGTACTCGGAGAAATAAAAAGGAAAATACGTCGTACAAACTTCATTGTTTGTGTGTACCTAATTAAATTGTCCATAGTATCAAACAAAAACTCTCTTCTAAGTCCGCGTATTGTTACAGACAATTATGGAACCCTACTCTGCGCGTGGGCCACATTTGGTTGTTTTTAGGGTTCCGTACCTCAATAGGAAAAAACGGAACTCTTATAGGATCACTTTGTTGTCCGTCTATCCGTCTGTCCGGGTGTCAAGACCTTTATCTCGGGAACGCGTGAAGGTATCGAGTTGAAATTAAAACCATATACGCAGATCCATAATATCTTGCTGCAGAAAGAAAAAATAAAATTTCTCAGTTATCGTAAAAAAAAGTTACAGCCGAATATGCCGTAACAAACGCACATTTCGACAGTCACAGAGGAATCAAAACCTATGGGGTACTTCCCCTTGACCTAGAACTCTGAAATTTGCCAAGAAGCATTGTGTTAGAGTACACATATAGGAAAAAAACCGAAACTGGACATTTTTTATTTAATCACTAAAAAATAGTGTCTCTATGCAAGGAATGAGGGCTGCCTCAAACATTCGCTCGCTCGGATCCGAGTGGGAGGCGCCGCTACTATAGCCCCTACTTGGATCCGAGTGGTGAGCAAGGAATGTGTTAAATATTTTTACGATGTATATTGTTTGGTTTATGAAGGAAAATATATAAAAAAAAAAAATGATTTCTCCCTTTTATTTAGTTTGTACGGAACCCTCGGTGGGCGAGTCTGACTCGCACTTGTCCGGATTTTTTATTTTATTTTGCGAGCATGCATCTTCTTGGTAGAGTAACTTCCATGCTATCTTTTGCCTTCTCTCTTTTTCTAGTAGTCATGTAAAGATCTTCCTACACTTCACTAAGGTAATATCCATAATCTGTAGCTATGGTCCATGTTGTTAAAATAACGGGACACCAGAACCGGTTATGCACGTGAACTTTATACAGGTTTGCATTAACCTTCTGGTTTTACCACTTACGAAATAGGTATAAAACTGGAACAAGTAAAACTTTAAGAAAACAATTGTAACTAGTGATCGCTCACTATTCGAAATTTGACCACAATTTATTACAGTAATTAGTTTCTGAACTTCTATTTGACCGTAATTCAATACGTTAAATAGGTTATGTACATACTTCTATTCGATCGTAATTTATTACTTATTAGTTCTACACCTCGTCTTCATATAAACAAGCCAAACTACTACATTCGTTTTGACAATCCACAAATCTTAGAGAGACGCGTTATAATATAATGTGCCAAGAATCCCAAAGTCATTGAAGTTAAGAATTACCCAAATAAATATGTGTACAATCATTTAAATAATTTTATAACTAAAAAAGGTTGAGATTTTATTCATTTGATAACCACCCTTGCAGGTAGCACGTGACAACCATTGTCTCTGTTAAAGTTTGGGTAATTCATAGTTTCAATGAAATTGAGATTCTTGGCACATTATATTATAACGCGTCTCTCTAAGCCACCCTTGCAGGTAGCACGTGACAACCATTGTCTCTGTTAAAGTTTGGGTAATTCTTAATTTCAAAGAAATTGAGATTCTTGGCACATTATATTATAACGCGTATCTCTAAGATTTGTGGATTGTCAAAACGAAAGGTGCGGCGTGCCTATTCTTTGCCGTACGGTTCTGAAAGATGAAAAATGAGGGGTTAAACTGCGGGTACAGCTAGCTCATTATAAGACAGTTATGATAACTTAGACTGTAGTTGACTTGATGTTTACCGAGTTATGCACATTGATGGTTTTGAATTCGAAGCTGTTATTGCGAAAGATCCTCTAGAGATTATTTACCTGCCAAACAAATAGATGACAAAGCCGCTTCATAATTAAAAATGAACATAAAAATCCTGTGTAAAATTATGGCACCAGACTCTGTTTTATAGTTTTAACGATAACAAGTACTTAGCTGTAAACTTATAAAAGTCTGATATATATGTCAATAGACTGAGCGAGCGAAGCCAAATAAGGTCTCTGCATCAGACAGCAAATTATACTTTAATTTGTCCGGATATTTGTTTCGTACTCGCATTCAGAACGTATTTTTAACTAGTTTTGACGAAATTTACGATTTCATAGATTTTTTTATCTTCAGTGATTTTTGATATAAAGGAAAAAAGGGGAAAATTTGTTGCAGTGCCATTTAGCGGCTTATATTAATAATTTTTGGCAGAAACGTTTGGTACCTACTTAATTTGCAATAAGACTTGAGTATGAGTTGAGGTTGTCAAGATCTAAGGTCGTGGCTCTACGACTAATAGACCTCGTGATCACATCAATAGGTACAGTAGTTGACTTCTAACGATTTTTTTATAAGTCATAAAGGGACTTTCGCTCGGTTGATGGATTATTTTATAAATTTTCGCTCGCTTTATACATTATTTTGTTGACTTTCGGCTTGATACGAGTACCTCATTTTATAGATTTTTAATCCTATCTTCTAGGTTGATACGTTTTTGTATATACTTTGCTGACATAAAACGTAATCTTAAGCCTCTGGGCTAGTTTACAAGCTACAAGCCACCGAGTTCGCGAGCAGCTTGTGAACTCGCTCCGTGTCATTGAGCTTTTTTACAATCTGCTTTTGAGTATCCGATTGTGTCATCGACACTCGCTTACTCGCTAGCTTTTAAACTCACCGACTAGCAGCTCGTAAACTAGCCCAGTGTCATCGAGCCTTTACAGAATTTCGCTTGCTTCATAGTCTTCATACGACGTTATCTTATAGATATTTGCTTCCGTTCACTAAGTTAATAACATTATGTAAGATTATTCGAGATGGGCCGAATCCATCTAGAAAGTTCATCCTTTCAGAATCATCATTATTTACTTAGTGGGATAAGGTAATTATGATGAGTATGATGGAAGGACGCCACAGCACGTTTCTTCGGCCACCATACTCTATCAATCGTCATTTTATACACCTTTCCTTTCCAACGCATACCAAATCCATAATAGCCCATACAGACTCACGCCGAGAAAGCCCGAGAACCCCCGAGAAGCGTGAACGTGAGAGGTTTCTCTATGTCTCGTTCTCGGGCTCGCCTGTTCTCCGATCGGTGTCGGTATTTTCGCCCGCTTCAAAGGGTGTCTCGGGCGAGAAAAGAGAAGAATATCACATTCTTGTTCGGTCTCAGTGCGAACTAGGATGTGAAATCAAGTATAGTACGTGTTTATCCGTTTATAATAGGTATATCTGTTACCATCGTCTGGGTGTTATTTTTTCTTTGCTTTTTGTTTAGTTTTAACAAAGTTATAATAGGCTATTGCACAAATTAGTATTGTACAATAACACGTCCATAGCGGGTGGGAGCGAGAACATAAGTGAGAACATAGTGAGTGTGGACAGTTTATTAAGTCTCGGTAGAAGTCTCGGCGAGACTTCTTGCCGAGACTTCTCTGCGTGAGTCTGTACGGGGCCTAACTATCACAATATTAACCCAAAATCTCAATTTGCAAAGATTGCATCAGCATGGCTTTATTACAACTTCTACGATCAAAAGGCTATAAATAAAGTTTAGAAAAAGAAAAATCTATGTATATAATGTGTGTAGTGTTTGTGTATTACTCAGAATTCGCTGGTCATTACTTTTTACAAACCCCTTATTCAACTTCGCGAGTGCGACTCCAATGTCCGGTCATGTTTACCATGGTCTTAAAATAACACGGTAAATCACATAATATCGTAACGTACTTTGTAGTTGGAATGTATGGTAGAACATATTTAATTTTTAAGTTCAAGTTCAACTCACACTTATCCATTTTTTTTAAAATAATATGATATTAAAATTTCTCCACAACTTGAAATAGTCCGCTCGTTGTGGGTTGGTTGGATTTATTTTGTTACATTAAAATAAGTTCAAGTTAATAAGGGAATAGAACCTTTGTGGCATATCGCCCACGCTGCCATTTTTAGGGTTCCGTAGTAACTACGAGGCACCCTTATAAATTTGCATTGCCCATTGTTCACAAATATTGTTAAATAATTCATTCAATGTGTGCAACAAAACAAAGCCAAGTCAAATTGTAACTCATGAATGTATGTTGTGCAGATCGTAGACGGCCAGGGCCAAGTGGTCCAGCAGCAGATCAGCATGGCGCAGCACGAGCCTAACCAACAGCACCACCAGACGGTCACCGTCGTCTCTTCGATGCCTAACACACATCAGGTAAACAGAACCTATGACACCATTCTCAATACAGACATGCAGACTACCTAAAAATAGACCACCTTAAAGCAATCTAAATTTATAGGACTGGCCTCGTAGCTCAGTTGGTAGTATGTCTGCCTGCTAAGCTATAGGTCGTGGGTTCGATCCCCACCTAGGCAAACATTTGTGTGATAAGCATAGATGTTTATTCTGTGTTCTATGTATCATAAGTATGTATGTATTTACAAAAATAAAGTATTTATGTATTCTATCGGCCATCTTGTTTCTATGGTACAAGCTTTGATTAGTTTGGCTTAGATTGTATTGTGTGAAATGTACATTTCACACAACACCAACTAGCCTTTTTTATTTTTATGTATGTCCAATAATTTTATATTTAACAAAATCATCACGCATGCGTAGATGTAACACACTGTGGCGCCTTACTATAAATTGTAATTTACAGCTAGGACATTCAGCCACTCGTCAAATGACGTTACAAATACGCTTATTCCTCAGTTTTGTCTTGGCGTCAAATTACTGCCGTATAGAAATTGTAATTTATAGGATACAAATACGCTTGTTTCCCAGTTTCACCTTGGCGTCAAATTGCTGCAATAATGGTAATATGTAATTACAACCTATGTAAAGGCATTCATGAAGCCTAACAACGTGGCAACATGCAAAATAAAGCTGTCTATATTCTTTCCCTATTGCCACGTATAAGTAAATGAAAAAGGCATTCGCCCAGTAAGTCTACGCTGGGATGTTCTGTCATAGCCATAAGTGGTCAGTGGAATTTCGGGTCCGTACATCAGAATTTTTCTTGGTTAAGAGCAAATGTAACCTATTCCTGGCGGCCCTGGCGCCAACAGCGTGCTTGTCCTTCTCTCTCATTGTTGTTCGCTGTCAATCAGCCAGTTCATCACATATCACAATACATACGCTTTAAATCTGTTAAATTACTTAAATAATAATACGTAACTATTTGTAAAATAAATTCATTCAATTAAGACATTTTGATTATATGATGTTATATGACTGCTTTAACACGAATAATGAATAAAAAAGTCTTTAACTGGACCGACTGGCAATTTAAGGTTCGTCAATTGACCGCGACGCATAAGTTTTTTAAAGGTGCACAAGAAATTTGGTTTTAAGGTCCGCGCCGAGGTCGGTCGGCCCACCATTTTTTTATGTAGGACGGAAGGTTAAACTTGATGGTTTTGCTACTCGGCGCTCAATATTTATGACCTTTACTCGATGATCAGAAACCTTTATTATTCGTTATTTAATACACTCTTCGGAACCGGATTGATTTTATAAAGACATTTAGAATTTAGTTCTATTGAAACTGTAGTTGTAATTAATTGATTATCGATTTAACTTGTACGAAAAATAATACCAAGACAACTAAGTAACTCGTAATTAAATATAAATGTTGAATATAGGTTGTATAAAAATATCAGTGTCCTGATTGACTGACATTTATATGTACTTACCTGAATTGATGAAAAATGATACGCGCCAGCATTTTGGTCACGAGTCGCATCGATCAGGCGCTCAGAAAAAAATTTGAAAATGAGATGAGCTCCCGGTCCCCACGGACCCAAAGTTTCGACACCAAACGGCTCAAATATGTAACCTCTACCGAGATTAACATATTTACGCCGCTTGTGCTGCACCGCCGAATTAGCCGCAGCGCCAGCCCTACTCCGTGTCTCAGGAAGATGAGACGGTGCCAAAGTATCAACGCACGTGGCGTCCCACACAAGGGGCCGTCCGAACTTCCATGGCACAAGCGTCATCCCGTCAGGCCTTTTACCATCGTCACGCGCAAGACCGCTCGGTTCGATTAATTAATGTATTTATAATATTTTCTTTATCCACTGAGAAAGGATTTTCTAATCGCAAAACCACGGGATGCAGTTTGTAGTGAATAATTCTGTTAAAAAAACTTAGTGCGGTCACTATCTAAGAATTTCACAATACACAAAATTAATTAATATTCATATATGCTTGCACCTGACATGGTTATCGGTGATTATTTTTCTTTGCCCTTTTCAAACGAAAGGAAGCGCACACGCAAAAACGGCATCTAATTAGCCGATGTTATTAGTTTTGCACGTATGTGTCTGGTAGGGACGATACAAAATAGTTTTTAGGTCTTCACTCATTAGACCAACCTAACACCAACACATTAAGAACGTGAGCCTGACATAGTCGTGTCGTAACTATGATTTCGGCTACGAATCGATTTCGCTAGTGCTGTCGACGCGTCGAGAACACCGCGGCGTGGTGGTAGGGTTTCGCATCATGTCGTTAGTTTGAAAAATAAAGACTGCCATGCCAATTGTACTGCCAAAATCGTTAGCTGTGGAGTCCACATTATTCCCCACGAGTCGCACGATACCCCGTGACTTCATATGCTGCCGCGAATGTCACGGCCGCCGTGCTTCTTCACGTCACGTTTGCGACATGCGATGCGCCTCGTATCCCTAACAAGCCCTAAGCGTTAGATCCGCGTGATTTTTAAGCTATTGCATAGCTTCTATCGCGGACCTTGAGCGTGGAGACCGAATCCAGAAATTCCGTAACGAAAATAACCTAACGCAGTAACGCCGATACAACCAATGCCACCTAGAGGCGATTTGCTAAAGTATCACCGCTGTGCCGGTCGGAGTGGGGGGTGTTAGGAATACTGCATAAATAAAATAAATAAATAATTATAATTACATAAGTTGATAAAAAATGCTATGCAATAGCTTTACCGCGGCAGTCTCCGAGTGCCACACGTCTTTTTTTTTTTCATAGGAATGTTAAACAAAATGTGTGTTATCGTGTTGTGGTTGTTTAATTAGATTGGAGTTGAATGTGTCGAGTGAGCGATTACCATTCCTTTATTAGGCAGTAAAGGACATTATATACAATAAAAATGTTTTTTTTGTTCAGTGTAAGAAAAAACCTAAACATTGCGTTAGTTGGTGCGCCGTGCAAAGGGCTCATTTATCTAATAAATATGTTGTAACGTGTCATAGGTTCAACAGCAGCAGACAGGTGGTGGATTGCAACAGCAAGCTGGAGGGACCATATCAACCATGGCGCCTTTGCAGAATATACCGCCTAACAACCAACACCCTCAACAGATAAGGTAAACCTTTTTACCCGACTGCGCAAGGAGGGTTGTTTTTTGAGTGTATGCACATACATACACTTAAAAAACAAACCCACTTTTCTGTGAAATATATGTAGATAAGGCGGGACCGGTCTTATTAAGGATGTTACGACACCTCGACATCCATAAATACATATGAGGATATGTGGTCCATACATGTGTGCATATGTATTAGAGTATGTAGGTACGTATATTTCTATATGAGCACATACATATGTGCATATGTATGTGAGTATGTAAGTTTTTATGAATATGATTTCGCCGATAACGAAATATACTGTACTACTACTTTTTCAAAAGTACTGCAACCCCGAAAGCTTTTTTGACAACTCCTCTGATGACCGAATCTTTCTAAGGCTAAGGCCGCACTACGGTTAAACCGCAGCGGTTTTTAACCGCGTGAGTTTATGAAACAGGAAAACGAATACAAGCGGCCGCTCTTGCGGTTTTTCCCCGCGACTAATTTACTACCGTCTCGAGCGGTTTACCACTCGCGGGAAACCGTAGTGCGGCCTAGGCCTAATACGAAAGTTTCTGTGTTAATACACAAAAACCAAACCAACTCAACCTAATAATTCATGTTTCTGATAACCAAACCTTTGTAAATAACAAGGTTACCAGATAAAAAAACAGAAACAAAACGAACCTAACAAAATAACTGTTCGAACAAATATATATATATATATATATATAATCTGAATCTCGGAAACGGTTCCAACGATTTTAATGAAAATTGGTTTGTATGTAGATTAGGGGGCGATAAATCGATCTTGCTAGGTTTAATTTTTAGTGAACCCGGGTTTGCTCGTATTTTCAGTCATAAAAAATCCGAGTGGAGCTCGGTCGCCCAGGTATTGTTATTTAACCGTGTTCGTTTCATTGTGTTTCTGTTCAGTGCCGACTGGGGCCACAGCCGCGTCCAAGTGATCCAGCAGCCCTTGCAGAACAATGCGTACTTGCAGCAGTTGTACAACGCGCAGGGGCCGTTGCTGATGCCGAGCAACATAGCTCTACATCCCGGAATCAACTCGCAACAGATACAGGTGATCACAAGCGCCAGACTCACAAATCACTTTACACTTCGTTGTACGTCTATCTATCTATTTATTAGTATGCCCGTCAAATCATCTGTTTTTAACCGACTTCTAAAAAGCAGAACGTTCCCAATTCGACTGTATGTTTTTTTTCCTTCTTTTTATGGATGTTGGTTCACCGATTACTCCGACAATTGTGAATTGATTTTGTTTTTGTTTGTTATAGATCATACTTCAGATGTGGTCCTATATAAATTTTATCAAAATCGGTTTAGTACTTCGGGTTTTTGAATCAAAATAACTAGGAAAATGATATTTAAGTAAACGAATTCCGTATTTTGAAGTCGTTTATTTCAATTTTTAATCTATAATAATTATTTAAAAAAAAACTGTTACGGTAATTCACTACTATTATTTATGTTTCCTGGATATTTACCGTATTATAGGATCAGGGATTCACCAAACTTCAAATTTTGGTACATAGTAAACAGTTATATGTATAAGTATAATATTAACCGTCTTACTCTTACACTACGAAATTATTATTCGTAGCTCTTTAACGTCTGATAAGCGATTATTCCCGTTGTCCTCCAGTTTCGTATCCCCCACTGGGGTACAACGGGAATAATCGAAAAAGTTGTGCTGATGTCCCCCACTGGGGGACAACGCCACAACTTTTCGTATTCGAATTATCGGCTCCGGGAAACAGGAATCCTAGTCCGGAGCCTGACGCACTTGTAATTATATCATGTAAATTTTGTGACAATAAATAATTTTGAATTTTGTTTTTTTTTTAACATTGTTCGCCCATGTTAGTTAAAATATATTTTGTCAACTAATGTCAGACGAGAACTGTCAAGCGGGAAAACGAAACAAAGCACTTTTTTTAACTTAAGTACGATAAAGGCTTATGAATAAAATGAGACATAAAATAAATACATAATAAGTAATTCTTTGTATGGAGGACGTATTGTTTTAAGGAAATAAAAGTCGTAATATAAATGTTGTATGTATCAACAGGTTATAGCCGCTGGTAAACCTTTTCAAGGCAACCAACTGGCGCCTCACATGCTGACTGCTCAGGGGAAGCAAGTACTGCAGGGGCAAGCCGGTGAGTCGCGTTTCCATACACAACTGTCCAGAAGGAGGGGTGATGTGTTCTACGCACTTTCTCTTTAGTGCAGGAATAAAAAACTTTAAATGTTCCTGACCTTGTTAGAACTATACTAGGTGTTCGGAAACGGTTTAATGATTTAGCTCTGTTCGTATATAAATTTAGGCTTACATGGTACGGAAATCCATAGTTAATGCATAAATAAATTAAAACATTATTGATAAATTTAAAGTCAGGTTCTATTAAAATGGTGTGCTTGAATTTACGTAGAGTCTATAGTATACGGATATTCAAAATATCGTGAGCACGAAGACTGACATTTCACCACAGTTACAGAAAAATTAGGTAGATACCGACCTAATACGTAGTACTTACCCACAAGTGATTGTGTTGTGTATGCCAGTAGCATGAGGCGGGAAATATGAAAAATATTAAAGATAATATATCGCATCGCTGAAAAGGTACACCATTCCTACCATTTTGTACATAGCATTTAGAGCTTTTAACTTCGCCAAACATAAACATTTTTCTTCGTTCTAACTAATTAAGTAGGTAGTTATTTAATATAATCACAAAATGATTTCGTAGAAAAGCTATGGATTAAAAGTACTGACTATATATATATATATATTAACCTATACTTTAACCTATACTGTCCCACTCCTGGGCAAAGGTCTCCCCCATTTCCTTCCATAAATCACGGTCCATCGCTGCCTCCTGCCAATCATCACGAAATGCCTCAAGGTCGTCACGCCAGCGTTTTTTAGGCCATCCAGCGCAACGTCAATTTTATACTTACTTAGTTTATTATATTTAAGTACATATAATACTTATTTAAAATCTTCCATAAGTACATGAATAAAAAATATTTTTTATACTGCACAATATTACACAATAGTAATAGTATTTTATATATAATACTCTTATTAATTAAGCTTGCGAATTAGTAACACTTTGAAAGCATTTCACAGCTTTATATTTGAATTTAGATTTTAATTTTGTCAAATATTATCAAAATTATTCCTAATTACTACATTAAACTAAGCTTTTTATATAGCCTTATCTATATTGTCACCAGACATGGGGAGCGCATTTCTCTGAAATACAAGCTTTGCTTAGCTCAGAGAATTGAGGCTCAACATCTATTCAACCTGTAGCACATGGCTCTTTATAATAGTCACAAAAAAACTGTATTGTACATGTTAGATAACATAATTCAATTTAGCTTAATAAATATGCTGAACAATGTATTGTACTTCAAATAAATGTTTTGCTATACTAGTACCGAGGCAGCTCCATCTAGTCTGAAGATGTTAATAAATAAGTTATTAAAGGGACTACAAGCAACAAAGTTACTAGAAAAAAAAAAAATTGCAAATTAACATAGTATTATTTATACAATTTCCATCGTGACTGTATATAACAAAAAAAAAAAAAAAAAAATGTAAATAGGGCTATGAATTCTGTGTTTTTAGGTTTGAAACCTACAAAGGGCGTGGGAGCCTATTCGTGAGGCTACGGTGTCTGTCTGTCCTACACTTAAATGACTGTACCAAAGACTTAGGGCCATGATTTCTGTAAGGCTGTACCTATCTTTTGAACGGTAATAGATACGAATCTCAAAATTGGTAAGATTGTAGGGTTCACTTGGATGTAAATCAACGTATACTTACTAAAAACTGGTCAAACGCGAGACAAGCTTGCGTAAATATTTTTTGATAAAATGGGAAATTATTGTCTGGAAACTGCGAGATAACAATTTTTTGATTCCACAAAAAAAAGAAACGAAAATTGACTAGTGTGCGATTTGTTGACAATTGGTGTCGAGTGACATAAACTTAAAAAAATAGAATAAACGGTAGTGCTAAAATCTTTTTGGGTAAAGATTTTTTTTTTTTTTTTTTTTTTTTTTTTATTGACAGACTTCACACATCTTCAAGATCATTGAGAACTCTCAGACATGTAGGTTTCCTCACGATGTTTTTCCTTCACCGTTTTTGAAGTTGCCGGCCATCTACAATACGCACATAACTTCGAAAAGACAGTGGTGCGTACCGTGGGATTCGAACCCAGGACCTGCGGGTCGCAAGTCAGATGGTCTCCCGACTTGGCTGCCGAAAACTTTAAAAATAAGTTTGTAACCTGCGAATAATTTATTATTCATAATTTGTAACACTGACTTATTTAAACTTGATATTGCATGTGAAGCCTAGCATTCTTACTGTAGAAAATATATGAAGTTATAACTTAATATTGTTTTAAATAAAGCACATTTTGTTGAGTAATTAGCCCTAGTGTCAGTGTTCATGAATAGGAGAATTTTTAAAACCGAGAAAGTGCTATCTATGTAAAAGAAAGATAATGTATGCATATTTTCCTATAGCCATCCTTTCATGCATGTTTTCCATACGAAATTTTGATATTTTACATTCGCCAGGCGTTCCATGACGGCTCATTTTTTAATAAATAGAGTTGCTGCTAGAGTTCAATATTAACGTTCAACACACTTTAATTATGTTAGTTAAAAAAACCCGAAAAAGTTTGAGTCAGACTCGCCCACCGAGGTTCCGTACAAACTAGTCGATAAAAGGGGGAAATTATATTTTTTTTATATTTTCCTTCATAAACCGAAAAATATAAATCATAAAAATCACAGAATTCTCCCTATTACATAGATAAAAATATTCAAAAACCTATTTTAGGTTGTGCTAATGCGCTCTTTCATATGATACTCAACATGATACGGTAAAAGCACTTTAAAATTTGGACCCACCTTCCTTGCTTAAAGACCCTATTTTTTGTGATTAAATTAAAAATGTACAGCTTTCGGGTATTTTCCTATATGTGTACTATATGACAATGCTTCTTGCCAAACACAGTTATAAGTCAACGGGAAGCACCCCATAGGTTTTGGTTCCCGTGCGAGTATCGAAATATTTTGATCGACATATTTGGCTGTAACAATTTTTATAAAAACTGAGAAGGTTGAGTTTTCTCTCTGCAGCAAGAGACTATGGATCTGCGCATATGGTTTTAATTTCAACTCGGCATCTTCACGCGTTCCCGAGATACGGGTCTTGACAGACGGACAACAAAGTGATCCTATAAGGCTTCCGTTTTTATTTTTGAGGTACGGAGCCCTAAAAATTGCAGTTAACTATATCAACCTCTTATTTTTATAAAAAAATCACAAATTCCATATTTATTTTGTCAGTCTTAGCAACCCTTATTGCGATTGCATTGTGACATTTTTCGCTATGGACTTCCGCACTATTTAGTTGTACAGTCAATTTTGCAGGTCTCACTACATATCAGGAGCAAGGTTTACCAAAAGTTTTCAACAACATTTTTTTCTATGTTTCGAGTATCGTGATTGGCTGTTTTTATGTAACGTTTTTCGTTTTAATTATTCGAAATTAGACACGATTGTTTCTGTATGTTTCGGCAGAGTATGTTTTAATTGGCATTTCTAATCTACATTCGATGAGGTTTGAAGCTTTTTCTCAGAGATAGAACTTTTAATTATAAGCTGTAAATGAAATAAAGCTTTTTTACACTGTTGAGTTGCGTTTGCAGCATTTTTCTATTGGCTTGTCGAGAGTTTGTATTTATACTATGAACATTAATTATGATTTTTCGTAGCGGTAACATTTATCTGTAATGGTGATTTAAGTTATTTTTCGTGCGCAGTATCTAAATACGCAATTTGTTTTTATTAATTTTGTAATTTATGTAATAATAGAAGCTGCACTTTATTGTGATTTTAATAGAATGAAAGCACTAACCGTTTTCCATTTAATGTTAAATTTAAATTTCTAATTATTTAAAACCATTTTTCTCATTGTAACAAGAAAAGGTATTTCTTGTTACAATGAGAAAAATGCTTTTGTTGTTGAATTGTTGTCGAATGCTTATTGGTAGGTGTATAAATTTGTTATCTTATTGTGTTTTTTCTTAAAGGCAAGATTTTTCCGAGGGTCTAGTAACTTAGAAAAAATAAACTAAAAGATAATTATTTTGAGATATATATAGTGGGGTATATACCTATATACAATAGGACGTAAGAATAACGTCCTCACATGAAATACCTATTGTAGTTATTTTGTATATAATGTACTGTGAACTTATAAGTCACTAAGGGTACCGATTTCGATGCTCACAAAAAATGCAGGTCAAAATAGGTAGGTACTAATTAAGATATAGGGATTCATTTATATTCACAAAAATCGCGAGGCGGTCAATCTCGGCACTTCTCATCCTTCAGGACCGCTATTAGTTCTCTTTTCAGTTCGGTTATTATCGTCGCACTTGGTAACAAAATAAAATAAAAATAGACCATGTGTAGTTGTGTAAAAGCTGTTTTTCTATTGACAGCTCCGTTTCCCGGTTACACGACGATCCCAACAACTCAGAACCAGACGTTTGTGTTCAGTCCACTGAGCGTGATCAACTCTCAGCCGAACATACTTCCAGCTCACAACCAGCCCACCGTCTCCGGCATCGGACAACAACAGAAGCAAAATGATATGCATAAGGTGAGAACCACAGCTTAGTCCTGTCCACGGTATAGAACATACCGACACTCCTCACCTCCCACCAAATGATATGCATAAGGTGAGGACTGTGGCCACATAGTGATGCGTGATTATATGTAGAATGATAAGTCATCTTTAGGATGCATTAACTTAGATAATAAGAGTATGACTGATATAGATAGGAGGACTCTAGCACGTAGTACTTAGTATATAAGCTTAGCTATTTGTTGCAATAAATTAGACACAGTTTAGTCTTGTCCACGGTACAGAACATACCGACACTCACTCACCTCCCACCAAATCGCGCTACCTCACCCCGCGAGCAATTCTTACACTTGAGATACTCGGTATCACGGAGCTGTACTCACAGGATTTCTCTTTTAAAAAGTGAATTTAATATAAATACCGACAATGGAGTATTGTTGTGCTTTCTACAGCTGAATGCCAACTCGACATGATAAAAATAGGAGTTTTTGTACATTTCCTAAGGATAAAATAAGGTACATGCCTAAGTTATTCTTGGTAATCGACACTAAGTAATTGTAATTATTATTCTTTAGAAAAATTAAATAGGAAACTTTTTTGGCGTATAAAATTTATTTATTTATTTAATTAAAATAATGCGCCTAAATACTTTAATTATTTACATATCGGAAGATTAGTAGTCGAATGGATTTTGTGTTCCTTGTTTCGATTAAGTCCTACGATACCTAATTGAGCGAATTATTGTGATTAGACATATGAAACTTATTATTGTAAGTATGTAAAATGTCGAATTTTCGAAGCATGCAATGAATTTACAAATCTTTCTTGGTAAGTCTAAAGTAGTGACAACCATATTGACGTTACACACATAACTGCGCATTTACGAGTACAGATTCTACGTTTGTCGATGTCTGTGTAATAGTTAGACCGCGACGTTTGTATGGTGATTTGGTCGAGTGTCCGGGGTGTGTCCCTGTCTACGGTCTGAGGCTTACACGTAGAATAAATCAAAACATGGGGAAGAGATGTGTCTATGCGAGAGGGAATGAGGCAGATTTAAATAACAACCGACAATAAAATAGGTGTATGATGGTTTTTTTTAAACTAGATATATCTACGATTGACAACCAACTCGCCTGGGCCTCAAGGCTGCTAAGTGAACTTCAATCGTTCGCCAAACAATTTTGACAAATTGTTAGTCTATTTGTATAGTAATAGACTAGCAATTCGTCAAAATGGTCTTTGAATCGTATCAGCGAGCGGCGTTAGCAGCCTTGAGGCTCTGATGCTAAGCGACGTTGCGGCCGAGGATGGAGTTTACTTCACTTACTTTGCTTACTTTACTTCGAATGTCTAATGTTAACGTTGCTATGTAAACAAGAGTCCATAAGAACTCGATAAACAAGAAATGGCCCTCAGGTAGTGATACTCTATCATGGAAGCAACAAGTGCTATCAACTATTGGTGAATATCGTTTCATAAACGTCAATGACCTTTTATTTAGAATGTGTAAACGGTTTTACTTACGTTTTAATTATAGTTTAAAAAACTGAAGCAACCGACTTCTCATGGACGCCATTATCAGATCTGGAATGGGACCACAAGGGAAGCACCAGCTTTCAAATAAAAAAAGAATCATCAAAATCGGTTCACCCACTCGAAAGTTATGAGGTAACAAACATAAAAAAATATTGAGTCGAATTGAGAACCTCCTCCTTTTTTGAAGTCGATTGAAAAGATAGTCGTTCTGCGTACGATTCAAAAATTGATCACCAGTGAGTATAGTATATTTTACGCAGCTTCCGCCAGGTTATGGTGGCTTTGTCTCGCCAAGGGGCGCGGCGAACAATGCACCCTGACGTCAGACCCCATATAAATACAACCCCCGTAATGGTATCTCGATAAAAAAACTCCCTTCGTTATTTCCCTGGAACAAGGAACGTTGTTTTTTTTTCACCCAGCCGTGGTTTTTTATACGTTGAGAATTTGAAATACCTACGTAATTGGATTTACACTTTATATATATTTTTATTAGTATGTGTAAAAGAATATAAATTAGCGTTCTCTAGAATATTTCAAAAATTTTTAAAATTACTTGTTTATTACGAAAAAGTTCGTTGGAGGTTACGAAAAAACAGCATATTTTGTTTTTGCAAGAAATATATTATTATTACAAAAAAATATAGCCTATGATACCGATAGGGAGTGAAGACGAATCCAACGACACCTCGCACATCATAATCGGTCAAGCCGTTTAGGCTGTAGGCGATCATATAGAAACATACATACACATGTAAATACATACATACAATACATAACCTCGAAAACCATAACCCTTCTTCTTACGCAGTCGGGTAAAAAGAGGTGAAAGATTAAATAACACAACATTGTAGCTATTTTTAATTCATTCCTTTTGTGTTCTCTCTTTTCTTATTTAACAGAAAGTA
The DNA here is from genome assembly GCA_947563715.1 of Lycia hirtaria. Classification (NCBI taxonomy): domain Eukaryota; kingdom Metazoa; phylum Arthropoda; class Insecta; order Lepidoptera; family Geometridae; genus Lycia; species Lycia hirtaria. The sequence continues at coordinate 11,424,162 of OX387386.1, forward strand.
AGGAACTTCTGATATTTTCTTGCAATTTCCAGAAACCATAGTAAGTACAAGTACGAGTAATTCCTAATGACGAGGACAATGCTCCGTTGTAATCCTTTATTCTCAATAAAAAGTTGACGAGAAAGACATCCTAGACATAATGGAGATGTTGTGTTGCGATTGTTTAAATAATGTTTGAAGCTTCCTATTTTCCGTTTTGTTTGTTTCAACTTAATATATCAAAAATTAAGTCACGTGCCTCGAAGTCCCGGGACTTTTGCCAGACTGCGTAAGGAGAGTTATGTTTTTCAAGTGTATGTATGTACTCGTATGTATGTGGGTATGTATGTTTCTATATTACAGCCTTCAGCTTAAAAGGCTTGAACGATTTTGATGTGCGAGAGTTCCTGAGTATCATATATAGTTTTTGCAATAATAATAATAATACATCTATCGCAAAAGTAAAAATAAATGTGTTTTTTTCGTAACCTCCAATGAAATTTTTCGTGATTTTACTAGACTTATTCTATAGAACGCGCATTTATAATATTTTACAGCGATTTTACGCATACTTTCGCACAAAAAACTTACACTCGACGGCGTAACAAGTGTAACGAAATCGTAAGTTAGGCTGTATAAACTGCTTTTCTGCAGTAGGGTATATTTTTTTCTTTTAATATACCTTAGATGGTTGTTCTAAGTTTACTTTAGGTCCAAGCCTTTCGGGCGAGTCTCGAGACTGACATTTTTGAAGCTCGTCTGGAGGAAAGAAGAAGATTTCATTTTTAAAAGAAAAAAATAAGTACATTACAATCCATTTTAGTACATTTCTGACATTTTTATTTCATTTTTATTTCTGACATTTTAGTACGTACCTATTGTACGTAGGTACTAAAATGTCAGAATTATAAATGCAAAATATAAAAAATAAATATTTCAGCTAAATTTAAATCACACGCGTTTGATCTTATTGTTTTTGATTTTATGATGTACATCATGTCTAAATAGCAACTGGTTCCCTCAGCGTCTCTGCAATGTCAAGGGCCCCGAGACACGATTTTCTATGACATTTATGTTCAATAACCTTAAAATATTTTCTTCGCCCTTTTATTTTAGCCCTGATCTTATTTTTTACTAAACTATTTAGCAGCTCCTCTGAACTAATTCATAAGTAATATAATACCAATAATCTAAAACGCTGCACGCTGTTACTATAAATGGTCACTTGTTGGAAAACGTCCTCCAGTATTTAATTTTTTTATTTACGTAGATTATGATGACTTGGAACATTTATTTATGGATGTCGCCGCAGAACATATAGTGTGGTCAACCGTACGTGCCTTGAAATGAATGAAAAATAAACTGACTCGTGAGGTGACCAATGAGAGTTTGTAATTCCGAAAATCAGTAGAGATCGCTAACATCAGGCGAGTTATTCAAGCTCAAACCAACACGTGACATGACGCTCTTTCGTGTCGTTACACCCGCCCCCACTACATTACCGTTTTCGACGCTCTTGTGACAGTTGTCACTATGTGTGAGTTCTATACTGCGTATGCCTATTTAACTGTACCTAGTATATTTGCATTTTTACCGAATCCAAAAAGGTGGCTAAAAATTCGGTTGTATTTTTTTATGTTTAACTTAAAATTATAAACCTATTTCATTTTTTTTGTTTGAAAGGATATATGTACTTCCAGATTGGTGCCATAGAAATTTCATCAAAATCGGGTTCAGCGGTTTGGTTTTTACAACGAAATTTTATTTTATTTTTATATTCAAGGAAAACCAACGGCATACAAATCAAAATAGCAGAACATAGCGAATTCACAAATGCCCAGAACAGTTTTCATCTACAAGATGATTTTGGATTTAGAAATTGGTTTTTCAGTTTTTTTAAACAAAAATTATAGAAAATTTCCTTGTTTTACTTTTGCCGGGCGTCCCGTGATAACAAACTTGAAAAAAAATTGCTTGTTAATGTCATAGTGCGGCGGTAAGGTGGCCAATAACAAAGTGGGCAACTCTAGCGGCGGCGGAGCACAATCCGTGCCAGTGCAAGCTCAGTGCGTGCAAGTCTCGCAGCCCGTCCTGGGAACACAACAGCAAGCGCAAGCACAGATCATCAGCCCTCTGCAGGTCAGTATTATACTACATTTCCTGCGTGTACCTGTCCTTTTAGAAGTTCATCTTTTTAGGAGTGTGATCTTCTATAGCCTCGGGGGCTTTACTGAATTGAGAGATGGTTGTCTTTCCGATTGTCATAAGATGAACTCTTTGACATGTTATACCTTGTATTATTTTTTTAATACTTACTTCGAACGACTTGCCAGAGAGTGTTCTTCTAGCTTCCAGTAAAGTTACCACCACTTTACTTGGGTTTGTCTTGAAATTGAAAGTGACTTTTTTAATTGAATTTGGACCCGCATAACTCATTTGCCAGTGTCAAGTACTAAGAATTCTTAATAGTTTCTTGAATAAAACAAGTCATAAATGTTCTAGTCACAATCTAAGTCACGTATACAGTAATTTTTGAATTCGAGTCGTGCTTCAGAAAAGTGGTAGCAACTTTACTGGAAGGAAAACTGGACTTCTCTTTGCTCAAAATTTTGCTCAAAGATGAATCAAAGATCTAGTCAAGAGAACATAATTTTCTTTGAAACTTTCGTTGTTTTGCTCCCGTATATATATTTATGTAAGTTACTTTAAGTTTTGCTTTATTTTGTTGTTCACGTGTTATTTTATTATTGAATTATCTTGTTATTTTATTATTTATGACTGAATAGTTTTAACTAAATATTAACTCAATAATAACTGTTAACTGAATGCTCCGAATAGAATTGATAAATTGATTTATATATCAGACCGGTGGCGGCACGATGCAGTTTGCGCCGTGGCAAATTTCGGGGCCATTGGGGCAGGTCTGGACTGGCGGCTTGCAGGCTGGCGCACTTCCTGCGGCCGGCCTGCTCGCGCCCAATCCGATATTCATACGCGGCGCGCAGCCAGACACCCAGCCTTCCATGTTCATACAACATTCGCCGCAGAACAACATACAACAACACACAAGTACGTATAGCACATGCCAACATACCTAATAATAACAACTCTGTGGTTGCGTGCTGGAGAATCACACGCAGACAACCCTAGAGTTAAGGCTAATAGGGCCTCGAATAGGCTATTTGCCTAAATTTGAAAACTTGGTTAATTATATACTTTAATATCTATTTTACTCCAAAAAAACTATATTTTAAAGAAAAAGTAATATTTTCAATACGTATTTTGTATTAAAAAAAACAATTTAGATTTCCCTTGAAAACGATGAATAGTGTCATGGCGTCTTGAATGACGTCACAGTTTGCGAAATCCATGCGAAATCAAATTGTTTACATCTGTGTTAAGTGTCAAAACAATACAGAGTAACCATAGTAACCTGCTCTGTTGTAGGAAAACGCCAACAACAAATTGCGTGGCGTGGCGTAACTTTCTGATTGGTGTTAACTGTCATGTGACTTAATGCCTATTTTTTCGAATTTGTTTTCTAAAAATATTAATAATCTTTAACTTTATGAGAAATAGACTTTTTTTCTTATCTTCGTCTCTTCATTTATAATTAGAAACTACTAACCAAGCAATTTGTTAGTTTTAGTGAAGAAAGCATCGCGTTTACTGTCGCATGTGAATCGTACAGTTAAGGTACATCATCAGATTAACAGATCAGTAATGATCTATGTTTTTTGTTATGTTATTCATATATGTATATGTTAATCAGATCAGCAGATTAAACATTATTAATTAACAAATATGACCGTCGTCATATTTGTTTATGTGTGCGTCACAACACACTCCGTCAAGAGACAGTGTTTAAACCGTGTAATGGACTTTTGATCGTAATTGTACAATATATTGTAATTAAACTAATTACAAAATATAATGTAGAATGTGCGAAAGTTTATATGTAAAACATTGCATGTTTGTTACTTCTGCTATGTGCTTGTTTTGTTTATTAAAAAAAAAAGAGTATTTGTTGGGTCTTAAAATAAAAATAAATAATAATAATAAATATTTGTGGACATTTCACACAACACCATCTAGCCCATACTAAGCAAAGCTTGTACTATGGAACTAGATGGCTGATAGAATACATATATATACTTTTTTTTGTTGTAAATATATACATACGATACATAGAAACACCCAGACACAGAACAAACATCCATGCTCATCACACAAATGTTTGCCCTGGGTGGGGATCGAACCCACGACCTATCAGTTCAGCAGGTAGACGTAAACACACTAGCAACTGAGCCACAAGGCCGACTTGTTACCATATGATCAATATGAGCATTTTTTTTTTGTTTTTTTAAGCAAATAGTCTTCAGCTTTCCAATATGTATTTATTGAATGCAGTGACCAAAATATTAGCATGTTAAATTTGAATGTTCGTCACAAATGATTGACGTTTCATAGTCTCTCCTCGTATTAATATTAATTTTGACGAAATCAATCGTCATTGGAAGGCTTATTGTGTGTCCTATATTTGAAATACATAGGTCATATTCGAATAAAGTTACCATAATCTTACATGCAAATATATTTTATGTTCTGTTTATTTGACAATGTTTATGGAAACTTTGTTTTTCAATGTGTGCGTATAAAATAATTAAATAACTTTCATTGTTTTCATTTATAAAGCATTGCAAACGTATTGTGATGATTTTTTTAAATATATGTTAAGGTACAAGCTAACATTTTATACACAGCCCGCTGTATCGTATAATATATAACAGTACAATACAGTAATGCTCTATGTTTTATCTTGCTTTATTACTTTTATATGAGAATTTTCCCTGTGAATGATTGGGCCAAGTGGGATTTTTAGTCAGTACATTGAATATACTTATATAATAAATCTTTAAAGTGCCTCTATTAACTACAACAAAAACAATCGCATGCTGGGTACGCTGCCAACTGGGTAGCGTATCCAGCATGCTTATACCATTGCCACGTTGGGCCACGATGGCAATACTAATGCGTTGGGCCAGATACGCACCAGCATTTTGGTAAATCATAAATATATAAATCAGCATAAATCTTTGATATGGACGGAATATGATCATCATGAGCAGCAGCCCTCTGTATCCCATTATATGCCTAGGTATAGGCCTCTCTCTTATCATGCCATCTGCTTCGATCCTGTGCCAATCGAGTCGGTTCGGTCGAATCGGTTCAACCCGCGATAGACGCAATATCGTCTACATCTTGCAGCTGGGCGGCCTACGCTCCGCTTCCCTTGTCTTGGCCACCACTCGGTCACAACCTTACTCCACCAGTCTTCACGGCGTCCAGCAACATATCTTGCCCAGTTCCACTTTAAATTAGTTACCGCAATTCCGACGTCTCAATGCTTTATTCTCCGTCAGATTTCGGTACTTCGAACTCAGTCTTTGAGTTTCATACCGAGACCTCTCCATGGCATTGAATCATACGCAAGTCAAATAGAATCACACCAATTTTACCGTTAGTTATTTATATGTAAAACTTGATAAGTTCGTAAGACATTCACTCCATTATAAAGTATTTTTGCTCCTATGCTATTTTTTAAACTACTACACAAAAAGCACATCGATCACCCAAACCGATAAAGGTCTAAAGATAATCCAAATGCTCAAACCCACTACCAGTTGGCAGCAGTTTTTAGCAAGCTTTTATTGTTTTTTTTTTACAGATGTGAGTGTGGCTTGTGCTACAGGAACGCAGGCGAAGCCTCGGGCCTCCTCCGATGGCATGGCGAAGGCTCCACGAGCTCTCTCTAATATTCTGCCTTCAGGCACCATTAGACCAGCCTCGTCCGTGTCCACACAGACTAATGCTAATCAAGCACAAAACCAAGTATGTATTTAAAAAGTAGATCAGCCCCCGTATTCTGAACCCATTCGGTTTCGGAATCGATTCGATTTGTATATCTCCGTCTCTGTCATTTCCATAAAGAATGACAGAGACGGAGATATACAAATCGAATCGATTCCGAAACCGAATGGGTTCAGAATACGGGGACTGATAAAGTCATAAATTGATAGAAAAATATGTTTTTTTTTTTAAATGTGATTTCTGATGTAGTATGGAAAGCATTACAATTTTGAGTACCCATACCGTTTCTTTTCAACCGACTTCAAAAAAGGAGGAGGTTCTCAATTCGATTGTATTTTTTTTTTATGTTTGATACCTCAGAATTTTCGACTGAGTGATCTGATTTTGATGATTCTTTTATTATTTGAAAGCTGGTGCTTCCCGATTTCAATTTGGTTCAGTTCTGACAATGGGCATCCATGAGAATTCGGTAGCTTCAGTTTTTAAACGGTTTTATTTAGCTTACCCTGTTTGTTTGGGTCAAATTTAGTAACCGAAATTTACCCCCTTCCCGTTGACAGATTGATCTGATATTTGGTACACGCCTTTAATTTAGATGACAATACAATGAAATATATTGAGTATCATTCTAAATTCAATATGGCCGCCGCTACGAAATGGCGGTTTTCATATTTTTTCACAACCCCTACAATATGGGAATCAAATGAAAGGGCTTCTCTATTAGAATACAGTAAATAAATCATTATTTTTATTTTCAATAACACCGTTTAACTTTAAAAGTTTTTTAAGTACTTATTTAAACTATAATTATTTACCAAGCATTCTTGATATACGTTTTCTCATACCTGAAATTTTGTTGATTGTCTCAAAAAGCTCTAGCACTTTTTACTCGACTTCGTAAAAAGCAGGGTTATGTTTTTCCAGTGTATGTATATATATATATTATGCATATATATCTATGTATATATATCTATGTATTTATGTATGTTTTTTCTATATAACCTTCCAAAGCCTAAACTGCTTGACCGATTTTGATGTGCGAGGTGTCGTTAGATTTATCTTGACTCCCTGAGTGTTAAAGGCTTTATTTTGTAATAATAATTCGTAAAATCTAAAAAATGCGCGTTTTCTTAACCTCCAGTGAACTTTTTCCTAATAAATGTATTGAAATTAAATTGAATTATTTATTAAAATATTGAGATTTTACTAGATTTATTCTAAATAATGCGCATTTATGCGATTTTATGCATACTTTCTCACAAAAAAACGTGCACTGTACAGTATATCAAGCGTAACGAAATCGTAAGTTAGAATGCAAAACCTGCTTTTCTACAGTCGGGTATTTTGTTTTTCTATTAATATCATTAGATTAGATTAGATTAGATACTTTATTGACTTTATAACAGAGATTTGTTATACCTACTAGGTAAGTCAGAATACATTATTAAAATTTAAACATAAAATTTACATAATACATGCAGCGAATTCCACAGTTATTTGAAATGATCATAAAACAATTATTAAGTTTAAAATTATAAAATAATGTTGTCAATTGAGTATAGTGTCATTTAATTTAGGTTAGTATGTAAGAAATAATTTAATTTAAGATACATAACATCATTAGGCACTTTCATGTGAAAACAAATTTTCGCTTAACTTCATTTCTATAAAATCATTAAGGTTATAGAAAACATTTTGGACGAAAAACAGTTTCATTTTTCTTTTAAAAGCTAGTAATGGTAACTTTCTTAAAGCAACAGGCAACTTATTATACATAACCGGTTTGTTATGCACTCCTTGCTTTTCTACTTTGCGAAGTCTTACTCTTGGCAGGGCTAGTCTGTCGTTGTTTCTTAATATATAGTTATGTTTTTGAATATCTATCATTCTCGGGTATTTTTCTTCTCTATCAGTGAGAATTTCAAGGAGGCACTTATAAATATAGAGAGATATAACAGTCATTATTTTATTCTTTATAAAGTATTTTTTGACAGATATTCTTCTTTTCAGCCCGTTATATACTTGTTTTACTTATAAATGTGTGTTTCAGGCTAAACACCGCGGCAAACTAGGCGTGCGCTCACCGGCGCCAGCTGCTAAACAAGATGCAGCCAACCAAACAAACAAACTGCAACATCAAATGCAGCCCAAACAACAGTCAGTATTTCAATCAATATCAATAATACTTTTTAATAGCGAGTGAATAGGTACCTTCTAGGCAAGCGTGCTCCACCTTAGACCGCTAGCAGGAAAGTTAATGGTCAAGCGCAAACTTATTTTCGAATAAAAAACAATCCTCTAATTCAGCGACCGACGCCTAGGCCTATCTATACGGTATTTGTCTATTTGTTCTACACTTAAATGGCTGTATTTAACGGTAATAGATACAAGTCTCAATTTTTGAATTCAGAATTTGCAAGATATAGGATATAGGATCCACTTTGTTGTCAATCAACAAATAATAATTAAATAACAAATACGAGATATTATCCAAAGAATTAAATGTAAACTAGAACATACATTTCAAACAAAACGGTCGTCAAAGCCGCATCGCTATTGCATCGCCATGTCATTATTTAGCAGACAGCTACTGCTCTGCAGTGCAAAGTGAGTGTTCAAAACATTATATCTAGTATGTTAGTACAATGTATGGATCACTGATATTATCACATTTATTGTTATTTTAAAAATGAAATAAATTAGTGTACGTTGTCGTAAGACATAAACGTTTACGCGCACTGGCGTACTTGCGCAAACCGCACACTTATCTTGTTTCATCAAAGTCCTAGATGGCGCTTTTATCAATATTGTTTTTATATGTGCCTATCGTTTCAGAACTTTCAGAATATTTCTACTGTATATAAAATATTAATATATTTTCGAATAAAAAAATAATCTTATGTTTTGGCAACGGACGCCTAAATTTCTTCATAATTTCTTTTTATATCCGCATCTAGGTGATCTATGTGACCTTCACTAGGTTGTCAGTGGTACTCATACGTGTTGCAAGCCTGCTGCAGTCTGCTATTCGAACACGAGAAATTTTCACCAAAAAATATTTTCTGTTGTCTACCATTTAAGTTTAGTGATTGTTGGTATTACTGGCACGTCATAGACGATGGGATTTTTAATAGTATTCATATAAAGACTGTGAGGGTAATTTTGGTAATAACAGCAATGTTTGATGATTTGTCAAATATTTGTGTATTTTCTGTGTGGTGGAATTCAGTTTTCATTAGTCCGTTGAGTCACACTGGGAAACAGAATCAAGCTAATCCAAAATGAAGTTGTTTTTTCAAATTTATGAAGAGGTATAAAAAATGTATTAAGTTATTTTTTTTTTCAATATCTTATTTTCAATATTTAATTGTGTTTCAAACTTACAGACTTCTGGTGATGAATTCGTCGGGTCAAATCGGTCAACTGACGAGTGTGCAAGATAAACAAACAATCAATAAGAATATGCAGCAACAAATGATGCAGCAACAAGCTATACAAGTATGTTTCTTACGTGTTCATTGAAAAGTAATTATATTTATACATATATAACTGTACACCAAATCTTGGGGACTCGTGTGATAATACTTATACATACATAGATTGTTGTTTAATTTTACCCATGTATATTTCTCTACTACGTTGTAAATAAAACAGGCCACAAGGTGACCGTCTTTTCTCATGAAAAATAGGCCATAATATTTAATACATAATATCTATAATTTGAAATTTATCTTTTATAGCATCAACAACAACAGCAGCAGCAACAACAACAACAACAACAACAGCAGCAGCAACAGCAACAACATCAACAACAACAACAGCAGCAACAGCAGCAGCAGCAGCAACAACAACAGCAGCAACAACAACAGCAGCAACAACAGCAGCAACAACAGCAATTACTGCAACAACAGCAAACTCAACAAATGGTGCAGCATTACCAGCAACAAGGTAAGAAAACAATAAAGTACAAGTTAACCACAATTTATTAATTATTATTGAAGACCATGGCACTACCCCTCGAGTAAAATCCATGCCCATTTGACTTCAGCCAGTGTTTTTATCTATTTGTCAATTTGACATTCTTATAATCAGGTATTGTATGTCCTTTTAAAACACACAGCGTTGAGAAATTAAAATGGTTGTTCAAAGCCAAATACGTGAAAAATTAAAATGGTTGTTTCAAGTTTGGTTTTAAAGACAGATTCAACTACTTACATACAGTCAAGTTGCATGTAGTGGAAACATCCTACCCATCGCATCTGTCCACTTAATATTTTAGACTCATTAAAATAGAAGTTACGTATTAAGTTATATATTTATATATATCTGTCTTTTCTATCATGGTTATGTTTGCAGGCTGGATACATACAAATTTCAGGGATGCAATTATAGATGTCCCATCAGACTGCTGGTATCAGGTCTGCTGTAGCCTCAAGAGGCTGATAGAACAATAGTAAAGTTTGTAAAAGTTATTGTAATAGAAATTAATAAGCAATTATTGTTTCTTTACATGTCTCAAGATATTATTCATCATTATCGTTGTCTGCCACCAGCATAACAAACAGGTCTTCACCTCAACGCTGAGTGTTTTAGAAGGACATAAAATATTAATGTTTTGCACTCCAACAAAACAGGTATTATATGTTGATAAAACACACACCGTTGCAGCAATGCTCTTACTGGTGTGTTGAAGACTTGAATTAAAAACCGTCATCTGGCCGATTTTCGGGTCAAGTCTCATTCTTGACAGATGCTGGCTGGTGGCAATGACAGTGATAAGTATATAACCCTACTTCTTACGCAATCAGGTAAAAAACTTGGACATATTCGGTGAATTAACGTAGAGATAAGTAATTTAAGGCGAATTTACAACAGCTTTCTTCACCTCAACGCTATCTGTTTTAGCCAATATATAATACCTGTTTGTTGGAGTGCAAAACAGTAATATTTTATTTTTTACCGGACTGCATAAGAAGGAGGGTAATGTTTTTCGAGTGTATGTATGTATGTGGGTATGTACATATGTTCCTATATGACAGCCTACAGCCTAAACGGCTTGACCGATTTTGATGTGCGAAGTGTCATTAGATTCGTCTACACTTCCAGAGTGATATAGGCTATATATACACATATATTTTGTAATAAGAATAATACATCTCTTGCAAATATAAAAAAATGCGTTTTTTCGTAACGTCTATTTCGTTATAAACAAGGGATTTTACTAGAATTATTCTAAAAAATGCGCATTTGTAATTTTTTACAGTGATTTTACGCATACTTTCTCACAAAAAACGTACACTCAACAGCGTCTCAAGCGTAATGAAATTGTAAGTTAGACTGTAAAAACTGCTTTTGTGCAGTCGGGTATATTGTTTTTCTTTTAATATACATACATGTTAGTACTGTCAACGTGGGTAACTTAGACTCCTAACTAGTGTCTAACATTGTACATAGCCTGAATCGAAGGTTCTTGTTTTTTTTCCTGAAAGATTAGCTAAGTCAAATGACTTAATTAATTAAATTCGTATTAAAGTCGTTTTGACTACTATCTTTAGGGTAAAATAAATCAAGAACCTTCGTATCAGGGTATGTAAGTACAATGTTTGACACACAGTTAAAGTTACCTATGTCGATAGAACTCGCTAACCAATAATAATTTTATTTTTGGTAGGAATGTCGCTAGGCATGCAGCAGGGTGGACTCCCAGTATGCTCTGTCGCCCAGACGCTGCCCATGGGCGGAATGCCACAAACCATCTCGATGGTACAACAGATCCATCCGGTAAGTCAACCATCATCATCGCAGTCATAAGAAGTCCACTGCTGTTCCAAATCATGAATTTCCAAAAAGACTGGTTGACAGTGACTTGCAACCAGCGTCTTCCTGCCACTTCTTTTAATATATATACTTGTTATAATCCAGTAATTGGTTGTTATCAGTTGGGTGGTATGACGGCCGCCGGCGCGCTAGTGGGCCAATTAAACGCGACCCAGCAAGCGCCGGCAGCGCTCGCGCAGGTCCAAGCCATGCCGCATCAGACACAGGTACCTATACCATTGGAACTTACCTACCTGCCGGTAGAATATCTACGGGGTCACGATCATGTAATATCCAAGGCAAAAGTAGGCGCATGCTACTCAGTGCGCCGACTTTTAGATTAATTGTAAAGCATGCGAGCTGATTACAATACCCAAGTGTTTAGTAAGAAACTTTCTACTATTACGTATAGTGCACTTTTGAGAGGTTGGATATATAACGTCTAATTTAACTTTTTTAAGCGCCATGGCATGGCATTAAAAATATTGACATTAGTGCCAAAGTTATCTAACGTACTTATAGACAACATCTGATTAGTTTTTGAAGACCATGCGTCGTGTAGACGACGCGTCGTTTATACGTGACAACTAAATGTCGCCACGTCGCTACGTGGTGAACAAAGCCCACTAATATTTGCCACATACCTTTACACGACTATGGCGGACAAAAGCGCGCGCGCTCGTAGACCGTAACTGTCGCTTAACACCAGGTGAGTTGACGGTCAACCGTAAGCGTATATTCAAATAAATACAAATGCAAATCCTTTATTGTCAGCTGTGTTAGAATACATGTGGTCAATGAAAGAAGTATCAACAGCTACCCTTTTGGGCATACAACATTGTAGCCACCTAATTAAAATTTAAAATTTATTAATTAATGCGTATTTAGGTCGTGTTAATATTAATTCAATTTTATATGTCCATGAGTAATTCAATAATATCAATCAGTTAATAAATGTCAAGTTATTAAAAAAAAAACGTAATTTATATGAATTAGAAAATGTGAAGATTCTTATCATTTAGAAAATTGACAACATTATAATAGCATTTATTTAGCAATAGTTTCATTAAATAATTTTTGAATTTTATATTCGTCATGGCTTTACACGCATCAGGCATATGATTAAATATTTTAGTACAAGTTACATAAATACTTTTGTCATAAAATTTTGTTTTTGGTATTTGACGATATTCAAATAAAAAAAGTACATAATTGCTCTAAATATATTGCAGAACACAATTGAAATTTAAGTGCGTTTTATAGAATCTGGTTTAAAAATACGTTTTTCACTCCTCTTGCTCAAAAATTCCGTCATTGTAGCGTACTAGAGCGAGGAAAAAATAGCATATTTTGCTCTAGAGGAAAAATTTTTTTTTTTAATTTGTATCTGTTACCAAAGAGCCTACATAAACGAAACAGTCTTTATTCAAAAGTAGAATAATCTGTTTGGAGTATATTTACATTCTCTTTGCAAAAATCTCGTTAAATATCCAGAATTGTACAAATTGTACATTTCATTTTTAATAAAATAAACTTTGAATTATTGTATTGGATTATTTTATTTTGTCGCAATCGTAGTAAAAAGTAAAGTGCAAGACACGGCGCTAAAAACCCGTTGTAACTCGGTTTCTATGTACTCCCTCGCTTTGTTTAACAATCTAATATTATTTATTAACTTATTCTATTTTTAACTTATTTTTAAAGATGAATTTAATGTGAGTGTAATTTTTTCAGCTGGTTGGTGGTGGACTCGTCCAAACCTCCGTGGGAATGGCGGTTCAACAGCAGCCTATATCGCATCAAACGGTCAGTTCATACATCTGTACCCCTATTCACAACTTGTCGGATACGGAATTGGATAGGAAACTATATCTCCATCTCTATCATTTCCATACAGAATGACAAAGAAATAGTTTCCGGCCCGATTCCGAATCCAAGAAGTTATGAATAGCCATACTGATAGAGAAATATATTTCGCACTTATTACATAACACAGGTGTTTTAAAAACTAAATTAATACAAGTGCAGCAGTACACATCATAATAACCAACGTTTCTCTGCTTATTAGCTTTTGATTGGTATTCGTTAAATATTTTTAGTTTACATGGTATCATAAAATTTCTTAGTTTTTAAAGCACTTGTGTATGACGCAGCCAACTGGCTCAATTAGCCGTTCAATCAACAGACGAGCCTTTTTACTAAACGGCGCTATTCGACTAGCTTCTCGAATGATATTCAGCTATTCATGGCAGCCTTGTCGCAGTTCTAACATCACCCAACCTTCTTTTGATTTTACTAACACCATGGTCACCATTCTCTCTTGGATCATCTTGCCGAAGATCGTGATCTGTGGAGGAAAGTTACTGCGGACAGTATCAAACATCATGATGATGTATGGCTGGAGATGCTGGCACAACGTAGCCAATTCCACGAAGTTAGCGCCTCCAATCAACCACCAAAGTTTTGTCTACCAGCGGTGTAGCCGCAACTGGTGTTCCCGAATTGGCCTATTCAGTCAACAACGACGGTATAACTCCACTTTATGACGCTGCTTAAATCAACCGACAGGATTAAACAAGGCCCAGAACATATACATAGAATTTATTATGACAAAAAACATACAATAAAAAAAAGCAGATTGTAAAACAACATAACAAGTAAGTTTTTTGTCACAATCCGGCCCCAACTCAGCATGATACCATTTGTAAACAACTAGCGCTGGTGGTAGCCATGATGGTGATGGTATGAATGGCTTAAACATGACCAGTCAATATATTAAATATTGTTGACTCTACGGCCTCACGAATCGGGAAGGTAGTTGAACGGCGCCGCTTAGTAAACACGTTCGGCTGTTAATTGAAAGGTTAATAAAGCTAGTTGGTTGCGACATATACTGTAGTCCATGAAAAGTAATGTACACAAGTCTGTGTCTCCCTACGTGACTTACAATGTAAACAATAATGACGGAAACATGTGTTCAATGAACGCTTTTATTTTCGAAAGTATGAGCTCTCATTGGTAGTCTGCCCGTCAGTTAGTTATTTACAATAAAAGACAGGTAGTAAAACACAGATTATTTGAATGAGTGATATCATTAAGTTTTAGCTGATTTTCTGTGTGTGTGAGAAAGAAAGAAAGTGCATTGAAATTTGTAGCTAATGTTAGTAATACTTGCTTTTACTAACTGTATAGTATTTTACAGCACTATGTAGAAACGAAGTGAGCAGGATTAATACATTGTTGATTCAAATATTCTATGAAATCCAGTTTTCCCTACCCGAGTTGCATACTTCAGTGACCATTGTTGGCAAAATGCGATACCACACGATACGTCATTGTTATTGCAAGCTGAGTTAACGGTCAAGTGCAAATCTATTTGGTACTGAATAAATAATACTGCCGTCATTATAAACACATGTTACATATTATAAACACAGTAAGTTAGTTGTATAATACATTTATAGTACACAACTTACTGCGATTATGATCACTATGGCAGAATTATAGATAGATAAACTCCTAAAATTTATAACATAGGTCACAACGACAAGTGCTACAACGCGGCGGTCTTGTCGCTACAAGCAATCTCTTATAGGCAACCATGAACCTGAAATATCTGTTTCAAGTAGAAAAACCTACTTTTCACGGATTATTCTGATACTTCGTAAATAAAGTACGTAAATCTAGGGTACGTAAAATCAATCTATATTTTAAGACTACAAATATATGTTTTATCTAGTGTTTGCAAGCAACATTTTGTTAATAAAATATTTATAACATAAAGTAAATATGTATTTGTTATGACGTCTGGCATATCATATCAACTTTAAAGTATCAATTAAAGTCTATTTAGAAAAATAATCTACTTTTAGGTGTTTTTTGTGGAAAATATGTGATTGTAAAGAATGCTCATTTGAATAAATTGTACAGCAGCAAACGAAACGTTACAAGTACCTACACTACGAAAAACACTCTGTCTGTCGAGTAGTTTATTTTTATTTTAATATAAATAATAAATATCATGTTCCATCTCTAGTTATATTGGATCGAAGCATCTTTTATGCATTAATACTTTAATGCATAAATTACTAAAACTAATACGCTCGGAGTCGATCTTTTATGTATATTTCGTTTTCGAATAACATATTATGGAAATTAGCTCCTGAGATTTTGCGAAGATCTCCATGCCAGTTATTTAAAATACTTTTTTCATATAAAATTGGATGATATTATGAATTAATACATATGTTCGAATGAGTGAAATATTAAGGATCGATTTTTCAGTCATTGTTAAATATTGCTAAACCCAGATTAATCTCCGTAAGGCTAAGGCCGCACTACGGTTAAACCGCTGCGGTTTTTAACCGCGTGAGTTTATGAAACAGGAAAACGAATACAAGCGGCCGCACTTGCGGTTTTTCCCGCGACTGATTTAGTACCGTCTCAAGCGGTTTCGCGGTTTATAGCGGTTACCGCTCGCGGCAAAAAAACACAGTCGGCCTAGGCCTAATGAAATATACGGTGTGGCCAATTCTGTTACACGCTTCCCTCACGACTAAAAGTCGTGCCTGCTTTTCTTTACTAACGCGGTTAGAAGAGGTCGGCGTGTGTTTTAGTCCAGTCAATTTAGTTTGTTTTATGAGTGACTCTTAATCAATTACTAACATGTCGAAAAAGACGCTGGAGGCAAGCCGCTTTCAATCGATCTTTTTGGAAATCCATGGGGGAGGCCTATGTTCAGCAGTGGCTTTATTATGGCTGAGATGATGATTATGAATAGGAGTCACTTATAAAATAAAATATGCTTAAGTAATTGAGACGATTTAAATAATTTTGGGCCCCATTGTAAGATTTAACTTAAAAGTATTACACTTTCAATAACAATTTTAGTTATTCTTTGATGCCAGCAGTGTTGAGTTGATATTATGTGCGAGTGTCGTATTTGATACCTATAATATAATATTTATTTATGTACCTATATTTTAAATACTTATAATAACATAATGGTATCGTGATTGTCGTGTGGTGGCGTACCTACTCAGCCCGGCATTGCCATCGAGGGTGCTTCGCTCCTGTCCACACCTTTAGTGCAGGTCTCGCCGGCGGTCATACAACATGAGGTAGTGGTAGAAATATACATCTATGTACAGAGATCAACTAATATTACCACTAAGGGTTACTAACACACACATTAAAAAAATACGCAAGGTGCCAACAAAGCGTGGAGATGAAATAGATCAATCCATATGGGTTCTTTGCAAAAGTGAAAGAGAAAAAACAAGATCTCCTTGTATCTCTAAAGCTTTGTTTTGAGTTACTAATAGAAAACGTAGGCTATTCGTTGTCTCACCTAAATTAAACTAGGTATACGTCAAATCTTCCATTCGTCATCACGGAGATCTATGCTAGCTTTTTGGCTTCATCATCAGGCCAGCTCTATGTAATTACAATCTCATCGAAGTGTCACAAGCTCACTGTACCCAACGTCGGCGAAATCCGATCAGTAGAAGTACATCGTTCTAAAATCGTTTCCATTTGACGCGGTTACGACTGAAATAAATACTCGTAAAAACATAATGACACTATTTTTGACATCATATCAGGCAAATCTAAGCCAAGCTAACAGTCAAGGTATATAATTTATGAGATGACCATATTAATTATTAACATATTTATAATAATATAACATATTTTCAGTAACCTTGTATAGTGACTGGAGTTGTGATCAAAATGTAAAAGTTTTACAAGTCGTCTGTATATCTAAACATCTGATGAATAACATTTATGTCTTGTGTTATATTCTATGACATCCAGTTTACTCCTACCGGAATTGTATGCAAACTTTGCTTGTTTGCAATGTTGTAAAGTTAATCTCAGCAAGGTTGCGCTCAACTCTTATAGCGATGCAAAGTTGGCTCGCGCCCACTTTTATCTAGCTTTTTCTGCATTTAGGAGAGTGTCACAAAAGTTGGAGAGACATTTAATAAAAGTAATTTAAAACTGAAACTTGAAAACTGAAAAGGAAGTAATAACAACTGATATTTAATACTGACTATTTAACTCCAACTATATTTTTGAGGTTTACGTACCTACTTAGTTAGACGCCCAGTTTTGATTCAAATTGTCAGTATTAGTATTTACCGGTATTAGTAAAAATATAGAAATTAAATAACTAGGTATATTTAAGTTCAGCTTGGATCTCTGTAGATAAGATGACCTCTTTCAGATTGTAGTTGAATAAAACTTTGCACCTACCCATTTATCAAATCGGCAAAAATTGCTGATTTTTTTATTACCTCATTAATTTATTTTTTGCAAGAATTACAGTGATTCCAATATTTTTTTGGTAGTTGCTGATTCAAGTCTGTTTGCCAGTTCTTAAACTGTAATAATCGTTTTAAATTATATTATTATCATTGTTTAAAAAAAGTTTCTAGTTCCACTAGAATCAATATTTATATTTATTATTTTCGTAAATTATTTATTTATTTCTGTCCTGATTTTTCTACTATTGTATTTATGTAGTGCCTATGTACTTATTAAACCATATTTCGATATAATTGTACTAATACTCGTATGGTTGTAGTGTGTATTTTATGTAGTCTGGGCTACCAGACTTGTAATAAATAGATAATAACGGTCTGGTGACAAATCAATCTGATTTCGGGGATCGGAAACTTGCATTGATCACCAGTTCCTTCATTGCCACTGGTGGACTGGTCTGGAAAGATATAGACTATACAACTGGCTATTCATATAACTATTTTTGTGTATGGAATAGTATATTTATTTTTACGTATTTATACTCATAAATAGGTTAGCGTAAACGCTGTACCAAACGCTTAATGTTTCAGTGATATTAAGTAAGATTCAATAGTTTGTACGCTTGAGAGTATTATATGCAACATATTTGTCCTTCCATATTAACTGATTTCTACTACTTTTAAACTTTAGCAATGATTAGGTACCCATCGATAGGACTTTCAATATTTTGTTATGTGATCATGATCTCCCTCTAATGCCTAGTATGTTTGGGAAGAGAACTAACGTGGCCAATGACATTCCATCAAAGTTCGTAAAAAAAAAACGAAATCAGTTCCCTTTGTATGAAAAAAAAAAATACGCATTAGACGTATCTATAACGCTAACTTTCCAAACTTTGCATGAAATACGATGTTGAAAAGGTTTAGGTGCAGTACGTCACATTCTTAAATTGACTCCGACTCACTCGTTCGCAGGTGGCCGTGTCGTATTCTTAAAACGTGACATTCGCAATAGGTACGTCATATTCTCTAAACGTCACATTCGCAATAAGTATGTCATACTCTCAAATAGCCACATTCGCAATGTGACAACTCAGAAATACTGGTGGAAAAAAACGATGCTGAATTCAAATTAGTTTTGGCACGTGTTAGTAGGTAACGATAACAAAATATTTTTCAATTTTTTTTATACATATGAAAATATTTTTCATTTTTTTTGTTTCTTTTAAAACAAAAAATAATCAGTTTTTTTTTTTTAATCTTTTCGTCTACCTCCTAACACTTGCCATATCTGATTTAGAACCAATATCGTTATTTTTCCACCAGTATTTCTGTGTCACCACATTCTTAATACGAGAATATTAAGAATATGGCGATTTGAGAATGTGATATATTGCGAATGTTACCTTTTGAGAACATGACGTATTGCTAATGTGACATTTTTAGAAAATGATGACCTGAGAAAGTTACCGTTTGAGAACGTATGACGATTTAAAAATGTAACGTATTACGCCTAAACTGTTGAAGGATGTTTGCATGGGTTTTTAGTGGTATGCATTTGTTTACTGCAAAGCTAATTTTGCTTAGCATGGAATTTAGTTTAGATATGTATGTGAGCATTATGAGTGACTCTACAGCCTCAACCGATTGACAGATTTCAACGTACTAAGTATCATTTTGGTGTGTCATTCGATTCGTTTCAATTATTAGTGACATAGTAGTTTATCTTTCCAATATGGCGGCCACCAAAATAATTATAATATGGGTTTCGAGAGTGGCTATGTTTTGATGTTGGATATTTTACTTTTGATATTTTTTACTAGATCTTATTACACAGACGCAAAGGTTTTTCTGACTAGCTCAAACCGATTCCTCGTTAAAGTGCGATTAATCCTCTATTTTTTTATTTTTTTTGTGGAATAGATCAATATGAGAAATGAGTGATGAAAATAAATAATTCGAAAAAAAACTTAATTTTACTTTTATAGTCTACTACTTATTAATGGACTAATTTAGGTTTTAAGTTAAATTAACATTTTTTGATTTATCATGTTTGATCACCTATCTCTCGAATGGTATTACTTAGCAAACAATAAATAAAGGATATAAAACAGGTACAGGGCGGTGCAATGAGCTCTCCGCTGACGCTGCAAGCTCAGAGCACGGTGGGACTTCTGACGGCTCCGGTGCCTGCATCGGTGCTGCCGCTGCAGCAACCATTGGTCGCGCAAGTCAAGACTGAGGATGACAAGAGCTCAATGCCACCGCCTGTCAGGATCGCGCCGGTAAGGCTTCATACGAATGCTTCCTGTTTCGACCTACGTGTTCGACAAATACAAATATACTTTATTGAAACCATAGTATAATAACAATATGTACATGATTAGGGCGTAAGAAAGTCACAAAAGGCGGCCTTAGCGCTAATAGTGATCACTTCCTGACGACCTTTAGAAGATAAAAGAGGAAGTTCGACCCGTAGGTCGAATCGAGGAATGTCCTTTTAAATCTTTATTTTCATAAAATTTTATTTTATTTAATGTTACAATTAAATTTCAACGATAATTAATATGGATTTACATCTGGAATAAACAATTTTCATTTTATTAATTTATTATTGTTACTTGTATAACGTTTCGCCCTGAGGGGTAACGCGGGGGAGGGAAATACGTCGCCTTAAACACGTGGCATGCTGCCGGCGCCGGTGCCGCGACAGCTGCCAACAGTGCCAACTGATAGTGGGTTTGAGCATTTGGTTCGTCTTTAGACCTTTTTTGGTCTGGGGGTAATCGATTTGCTTTTTGTGTAGTAATTTAGTTAGTTAATTATGTGTAGTTTGTATATTGTTTTGTTGTAGTTAATAAAGACACTTGACCTATTAAAGTATATCATACGGTTGACTCATATCTATTAACCGACATATCAAAATAACTAAAAATAAATACTAATACTTATGTTAGAAATATATGAATGATTTATATAATTTGTAAAAAAAAAAACAAGTAACTAAATTGCGGATTTTGCTTTCCTTTTAAAACTCAGATCGCTGACATTGGTAAAAAAGCCGCCGAATTGAAGTGGAACTGGGCTGGACATGTCTGTCGCATTCACGATGATTTGTGGGCCAAGATCACCACACAGTGGGTTACGCAGGTCGTCAGACCACTTGGCAGGCCCAGGCGGAGATGGCGGGACGAACTCGGACTCCTTTTGCAACAACTGGACACAAAAAGCTAAAGACCGTGAAAAGTGGAAGGACGATAGGGAGGCCTTTGCCCAGCAGTGGGCATATCAGGCTAATAATATCAATAGTTTACTTTTGTTCAGGAGCGTGTATTGATTATGTGAATTTTTCTTAAAACTTTTTTAACAAGATGCATTGCAATTAAACTTATACTTTTTTTGTTAACTATTAGTCTCCAAAAAAAAATGCCATATTTTAGGTGGAAATGTTAGTTGGATCACTTGGTTTTCTGGCTATATAAAATGATTATAAATATGAAGCTAATAGCAGAATAATAAACTATTTCAGCAAGCACCCGTAGTGCCGCAGATTGCGCTACAGCCAGCGGCCAGCGCGGATGCTGCGACGGAGCCGACTCCGACCTCCTTTGCGTCATCCGCGCCCACAGCCGCGGCCGCACAGCCACCGGTCACTGCTGACGCAGCGATATCTACCAGCACCAACACTGTCGGTAAGTCATGCAGCTTTATTTTCTAACTAGAGTCCGATGATGAAATTTTGGTACTAAATTTAACAGACCCGCCATTACCGCCGCAACACAGAATATTTTAATAGTAAGTATGGTGGGAATGCGTGGTGGCGCGGACTCTATAAAGCGCACACGCAGACATGAAAACTTTTTACCTACTACTTTCAAACAGACCCACGTAACGTGGGAGTGAAAAGTCCAATTCAAAGGCGCATCACGCGAGTAGAAAAGAGAGTGGAGAAGACAAAAACGAAACCAATTTTTTGAAAGTTTTTGTCTACGCAAACAACATTTCTTATATACATTTTTTGAAATTTTTATTCAAATGTTAGATTCTGTTGTCACTTTCTATAAAATATTTCATTAATTAATCTTAGCGATGTCGGTGCCGCAATCGAAAAGTAGTCAAGAGTGGATTTTGAAAATAGTGTTTGTTGTCAGGTGCAGTAGCACCGAGTGAAGTGAAGACGAGTCCAGGAAAACGTGAGACTAGCGTGGGCCGTCTGCCCTCCCCCGCCCCGGCGCCCGCACCACCCCCGCCCAGTAGCACGCACCAGACCACGTCTCTACCACCACAGGTAACGCTTGATAGGTTTTGGCGGGAACGTCATGGAAACATATTGTTTTATATTTTTTCCTAAGCTTGTGTTACTTTCAACTTTAATGCTATATAAATGGTGGTGTTTTATCCATTAAGTGTTTGATCAAGTGCGTGAGTGTGGGCAAGTGAAATAAAGCGACGAAACGTGTCTTTTCACGTTGTCGGCAAAACTCCATGGGAGCTTCCAGTAAAAAAAAAAGCCACCACTTTACTGAAGCTCGACTTGAATTTGAAAATGACTGTATACATAACTTAGATTGTGACTGGAACATTTTTATAACTTGTTTTATTCAAGTAACTAGAAGAAATCTTAATACTTGACACTGGCAAATGCTTTAAGCGAATTCAAATCTTTTTTTTTTAAAGGCTTGATAAGGAGAGTTTTGACTGGAACGAGCTAAATAAATGTCATAAACTCGACAAATGGCAAATGTGGAAGCATGATGCCAACACCAAGAAAAAAAATGTCGCTATTCTGTTTTTTTTAACTCTAGTTCTTATTTTAAATATTTATGATTTTAATGAAACGATAAAATGATGTTATTTTTTTTTGCACAGTCACATTAAATTATAATCATAAGTCCCATTGTTGTAACATTTGTTTATCTCTTATGTGCAGGTAGTGACGACAGTAGCATCGAGTTCTTCTACGGCGACGCTGACCGCCGCCATTACAGCGCCCGTCTCAGCTGGCACCACCGGCACCCTCTTCAAGAGCACTCAATGCTCCACGCGACACATCAGTCAGCAGATGACACATGGTAAGCTCGTTAACCATGCCTTCGTGTTATTCGCTAACACTGGTGTAGTTGTCGCTAGTGATGTGCCGAATCGTTACAAATATATATCCGCGGATCATTGGATCAGCTAATACAGATACCGATACGGATCACAATTTTCTTACTCAATCGGTATTGGTGTCCTTGAAACGAGAAACGACGCTTTGCGTTTCTGATGACAGTTCATGTTTGATTAAGATACTATTGATAAATAGTTACAATAAATGTTCAAGTATCCCAGGGCAAACATTTGTGTGATGAGCATGGATGTTTGTTCTATTTCTGGGTGTTTCTATGTATCATATGTATATATTTACAAAAAATATGTATATATGTATTCTATCAGCCATCTAGTTCCATAGTACAAGCTTTGCTTAGTTTGGGCTAGAGGGTGTTGTGTGAAATGTCCACAAATGTTTATTTATTTATCTATTTTTGATATATAAACGTGTCAAATGTGCGATTTAAACTAAAATAAATAATATTTAAAATGAAATTCAACGATCATTTTTTTATTACAACCTATGTTACAAAATTATATGGATGCGATAAAATTTAATAATGTAAAAGAAATGTTCGTTCAAGATCCGCCTAAAAGTATCGGATACGGATACAGATCGTTCATCACCCTTGAATGAACCGCATGGTTCTTATTCTTATTCGAGATGGGGGCGATAAGTCCTGCACTGACGTCCCGCTTGGGGTGTATTGTGCATTTCCCCCCGCCAGCATCTACGCAAGCCAGCCTAGCTCCTTGAAATAATGTAGGCAGGTCTTGGGGTGCTGACGTAATAGCTCCAGTGGTGAAGATGATGAACCGCATGGTTGACGCATTTCTTTTTGAACTCAGAATGCAGGCACCAGTCGCGAGAGCGCTTGATTCGCAAATCACAACGTGTATGTGGTATTGTGGACGTACGTCGCAAACACACTAATCCTGGTGCGTCAAGTGAAACAGCTCCGACGCCCATTTCGGTGCCTTAAA
Organism: Lycia hirtaria; assembly: GCA_947563715.1. Classification (NCBI taxonomy): domain Eukaryota; kingdom Metazoa; phylum Arthropoda; class Insecta; order Lepidoptera; family Geometridae; genus Lycia; species Lycia hirtaria. The sequence goes on from OX387386.1 coordinate 11,448,167, forward strand.
TGCCACGCATATATCTAATAAGCTTGGCACAACATCAAATTAACTTCACACAGGCCTTATGGGTTTCACAGATAAGGGGCTGCCCAAGGCGATGGTGAAGCCCAACATCCTGACGCACGTCATAGAAGGATACGTCATACAGGAGGCTGCAGAACCTTTCGCTGTATGTATTCTCTGTTGCTTTAATTTAACCGACTTAAAAAAAGAGGTTATCAATTCGACCTGTATGTATAATAAATAAATTGTATGTTTGTCCACGTATTACGCAGAAAATAGAAGTCGTATTGCAAAATTTGGTATTGAATAAAGTATCTCTCAACTTAGGAGACACTGTAAGTTTTATTAAAATTGGTTGAGTACTTTTCAAGATATGGACTGTTTTAATTTTAAAATATGAGCGTTTCAATGACGCTATACAAACTACTGGGCGGATTTGAACGAAATTCGGTACTTATAGCACTCTTTCTATGTAAAAGGATCGGGCATACTTTATAACGCAAAATAAGGCGTTACAATAGTCGTCAAGTGTGGTTGAGAATTAAACGAACTTACCCAGTGAAGTTTTATGAATAAAATTTTTAGTTTAAAATAAAACGAGTAAATACTATTAAAAATAAATAAATAAAAGTATTTTAAAATAATTAAACCGACTTCAAAACAACGTAATTAACTGAAATGGGAAAAATAACACGAAAAAAATCAAAACTATGCGTCTACCTAAGTAGGTACGTAAACCAACTATTTTTGAGGGCGGTGTCTGCATAGGTTTAATTTAATTAATTAAATTAGTTTAATTAATCTTAATTCATGATAGTTTAGGGCTTGGCACCGACCTTAAAAAATAGTTGGTGTACGTATCTACTTAGGTAGACGCCAAGTTTTGAAGAAGAAACGAAGAAAACCCTTTTTATGCTCAAAAGGGAATAGCTATCTCATCATGTATGCATGTAGGTAGGTTCAAAAGGGTCAGAGTGTCACAATCTTCAATCTAAGTTAAAACAATAAAAAAAGTCGGAGCGGCGTTATAAAATAAATTCTTTTACGTCCGTTGTATGGTAAATGGTAACCATTATTATGGCTGATTGATGATGATTATACTGGATTTTATTTACGAAAGAAATGTTTGGTGTAAAAAAGAGCATTCCATAATTTGCGATATATAGTGAAAGCATCCCGGCCCGCAGTTTATCGACAATCAGAGTTATAGTAATTATAATGTCCTGCATTCTGTAAGCACGCGTTATAAGACAAGACATTAAATCTTTTTTTAATGTCACAAAGAAATTACTTAACGAAGAAAAGCATTAAGGCCAGATATTGCAGATTGAAGAGGTAAGCCGGTATCAAATAAAAGCTGTATTTTGTGTAGGTGAACCGACCGCTCCGCGAATGGGGCACTTCGGCTGAAAAGGAACAAGACAAAGAAAATAAAGAACCTCCGGACGAGCCACCACGTGAGTACACCACATTTATATATAGCAAAGTATATTTGGCTTGTGTCGGCATTGTATATAGTATGGAAGACTCACTACGTAACACATTTCAATAAATAGCGACTTTTGTTACGATGCAACAAAGTTCAAATTGCAACGAGGTCGTTTTATCTATGACACATTAGTGCGCTCTCTGTGAAACATTAAATTTAAATACTTATTAGTAGATACTTCAAATATTATGCAAGAGTGTTCTCTTTTATTTATTTACTATAGGATATTATGCCATTATTTCAGGAACAATGGAACCTAAAATAAAGCCACGGAAACTAAATGGGACTCACTAGTCAATAGGACTAGATTTAGCTCGCGATGTCACAGCGCTCCTCACTGCAATATTTTGGAAAATGCTGTCTATGAAAAAGTCTTACTTTTTTTTTTTTTTTTTTTTAAGGAAATTAAGGCACGCGTGCGATGCCGCGAGTAAATGTTAGTATACGTATATGTATACTAAGTAGTATGTAAATGAAAAATACCTAATAAATATTTTACATATCCCATGGTAGTTCACCTTGGAACTAAGTAGGTGGACCATGGACAGGGTGCGATAAATTTAAAAAAATTAATTCAAAAAATAATCTATATGGCTTAATTTTCCAGGCAAGAAGCAATTACTCGAAATGAGTAATTCTAATTCTCCCCGCATCAGTTCAACGAATGAGGAGCTGACAGTGGGCGCTGCCGCGGCTTCGCCAAAGCCCGGATGTTCGGCCGCAGAGGCCGCCGACACGCCCTCGACTGACCAAGATTTGCCTAGGATACCCAACGCTAACAAGTGGAGCGTAAGCAGTCTCATTTATAAGCTATTTCAGCTCTCGTCATACTTTAAAAGCGCTGATTTTCATTTTTGGGTCTGTTTCTCGGAAGTTTCTAGAGAAAATAATAATCATGTCATCACAGACGCGCCGCGTACTGCATAACGTCCGATTACAGCCCAGCGTCGTGAAATTTCCACGGTGCCGGGCCCTAAGGCCTTCTCCCTTACTGCTGCATGGTTATACTTAGTATATTCGTCTTCTATATTGTTTTATTTATACTTCCGTTTGTGCTTCTTTCGAGAAATATCTTTACAGATTTTTAGAGAATACATAATTTGTGTCAGCTGTTTTATTAAGTGGTCAGATTTTTTATCGTTGTAGAATAAATTAAATTTAAAGTAACGATATATATATTTATATGCATAATTATGATGTAGTTAGATCATAGTTTTGCTTATATAAAATGAACAAGAACTAACGAGTTCAATACCTATATAAAAAATATCAGGTATTATGTATTAATATGTCCGATCGATTAGGTTCCTTTTTGAGTATGTAACTTTGATGTTTCAATACAAATTACTTTATTTGGTCTTAGAAAGTAGTTATGCAAAATGTATTGACTCCAATGGCTTCGAAGTAATTAAAAAACTGTGTTTAGGATGCCATTGGCTTCTCTCATGATCATAATTAAAAATATCTATTATATATTAACTGCCTTACCGAAAAACGTTACTTAACTTTAAGCAATGCTTAACATATTTTGTCAACTTCTGGCTGACACGTAATGACACTTGCAGAATGAAGACGTTGATTAAAGTTAAGTAAGGTTTTTCGGTAAGACAGTTAATATATAATAGATATTTTTATGTAAATGTTTATCATGATGTTGATGCAGAGAAGCTTCGCTCGCTCGGTCAATTACGTTTAGCTATATATTGATGTAAGATTCAGTAACCTTATAGTCCATATCTTTCAATATTTGTCCAATATTTTTTTTACATTGAAAATAATTTAGATTGCGAATAGAAGAGTCCATGTTAATATTATTATACAAGAAAGGACCTAGATAAAGACCATAACTTGAGACTAAAGACATGCTTAGCGAACACTGTATTTGTTTGGTTCTCTTTAAATATTTTATATCTTTTTCTAGTTTTACGTTTCTTAATTACATTTCAGTTGTCATCCGGGATTTTTACATGTTAGTTTAAGATAGTTTGTAGTATGAACAATTGACGCACTGTAAGAACATTATATTCGAGGTACAGGCCAGTAGTAGGGTAAAATCTTGGTTTAATGTAAATTTCAGTTATATGTAGATTCTGTTCAGCCAAGTTTCGCTAAAGAACTAATGTGGCATTGAGGGCACTGCTGTTCTTATTTTATTATTTTGTTCAGTTGATACCACAGAATACCATTGTAGTATATACTTATAACGTTAGTTCCCCTTATGGCCACGATATAACTATCACTATACAGTAGAGCCTGTTTACTCAAACATAATACTGTAACGCGAAGTTAATTGTCACAATAACCCTTAATTTTCAGGTGGCCGAAGTATGCGACTTCATCCGGAATATACCTGGATGCGCGAGCTATGCTGACGAATTCCTTATGCAAGAAGTGGACGGTGAAGCCTTACTCCTGATCAAGCCGGAACACCTCGTCATGGCTCTCTCGATGAAACTGGGGCCTGCTCTCAAAATCGTCGCATGCATAGATTCTTTGAGACCGGAGAGCGAGCAACAAAACGACCATGACTAAGGTACTAGAAAAGGCTTGCGCGCTTATGATAGTGAATCAATGTTGAAATTACATGAATAATTTTCGCTAGTTAAAATTGATTCACTACCTGCGTTCGTAGACGTCTACAATTAGGGAATATGGTTAACATAAGTTTAATTGCGTATATTGCGAATTATTTTATTATTAATGCACTGCGATTTGGATAGCATATTTATTTCTGAAGTTGTTTTACATGATAGTTGTTCTCTTTCAGGATATATTACATCCTTCAAGGCCACATATGAAGAGTGTTCACTACGTGTTTTTATGACGTAGCCTTTTTTATCATGTATACTTATTTTATAGTATTAATTATAAGATATTGATTAATTAACCAAATCATACCGTTTTGGTCAATTATAATAATTAGTTTAAGTACATCTTTGTAATTATAGTAGATTTTTTTTTTCTTGAAAAGAAATGTAAAATCATAAAACTTTATTTACGTTTTCACTGACACGAGAGTATATTTTTTCTTATTTGCTAGAGACAGTATCTCTTTTACTCTATTTTTGTGAGTAGGTATACTATCGATGTTCTTTAATATCTCGATATGGATTTAACGTTTTCTATTTTCATTTTTGTTTAAATAATTAGCTATTTTAAGGGCAGGTCTACAAAACCGCGATAGATGTATTCTGCTAATAAGTCTATATATAGTGTATACTTATTAAGTTTTCATTATCAGTCTGTATACATTATGAGAATTGTGTAACGCGCATTAGTTCATATGACCTTATTTCTACTCCTAAAAATATCCGATTTAACATTTTAGCATTGGAACTGTGAATGGCTAGCATTGTTCCTTTTCTCTTTTTCAAAAACGCCGAATATATAAATATATGTAAAAACTATAACCATAATCCTATCCATTTATGTTAAACGAATATTTTTTTATGTTTCCTAAATATAGTTCTACAGAATTATGAGGGTCATGTTTTAAAAAGTAGTAACGTATTATTTTTTTACTTTTTGCAATTATGCAAGAGTTACCGAATTATATTTAGTTGTATATGCTTGCGTGTCAAAATAAAACTGCTTTTAACGGTTACGTGTATTTTACACAGTTTTTAGATCATGCGTTTGGAGTACTTTGCAGTGTTCGTATTCACTATGAGACTAGGTCATGGCAGGTGTTTTAGTTTTGCTATGAACACATTTATATAATATCCGCCAGTCATTAAATGAAGTAGCTATGCGAATAGAGTCCTCTATCCCGCTCACTCATCAATCTCAATAATTTTATTTATAAGTAATACAAAAAAATATGATTATTTTATTTTTCGTTCAATATTAATGCATGCTATAATTATTGTTACATTAAGCTATATTTTATTTGTATTATTTTTGTCAATGTATAGATAGATGTACACAGTGTGGATGAACTTTATAAATAAAAACAAAATCAAAATAAGATTCAGACTAATTTTTGTCCATAAAAACCAATCCTAGTGAAGAAATATGTTGTAAAAAAATTTTATGTACGGATTTGTCGCACGCACCTATTGTACGTTTAATCAGTCTAAATCTTCAAAAATGTGTTTAATGCGTAAGCGAGGTACCAAATTCTATTGGCATAGTCCTGTCGAATCTCAATCCGACAGAGATGTCCAAGAGTGTCGCGTCTATCACGTTCGCACGCGACACCTTTTTTAGACATAAAATATTCAATACAAATACTTTTTATAATTATTTTTGTCGCACCTGTGATAACAAAAGCTGCAGTATTCGAAACGTAAGGTCTTAAAATTATGTAAAATATAACAATCACGAAACCCTCTGAAATCATTATATGCTAGAATTCCAGCTTCCGATGTTTTACGTACAGAAGGTATAGAATCCAGTTTTTTTTCTGTATTCCCCGTACTGGAGCAATCGTGCGCTACATAATCCTCAAATGTTGCAATCGCGCACCCGGGACACGTGTCAGAAGATCCGCCTAATAGCATTAGGAGTTTATATTATTTACTTATAATTTGTCTTAGTTTTTAATTGCATTTTTATTTGCTTAATCAGTTTTTCTACGTTAAATATATTGGTCCCTTATATGTTTCCCATCCATAATATACCTATGTATATTATTTGAAACTATGTCAGGAACGTGCAACTCTATGTTTCTCTTAGATTCTTTTTAATATCTAATTTTGTTACATTTTAATTTGTAAAAAAACTATATTTTTTACAAATTTAAATCTAATAAAATTAGATAGGGAATTGCAGACCTTCGTATGTAATATTTATTTCAACTTAATATGTTCACGCGTTCTTGTGAAAAAGGGTCTTGACAGTCAGACAAACGAGGAAAGAAGTAATCCTAAAAGGGTCCCATTTGTCTTTTCAGCTAGGAAACTCTAAAATATTTTTATTAGTATAAGGTTTCTTTACCTTACATGTCCAATAATAGCAATAATGTATAATGATTCCGAGTTCACGACCAATAAAAACTCAATACTTTCAAAATCAAGTGATTTTTTTGGTTTGTAATTATATACCATAGTTGTTTACAAGATAAATCACTCATATTACATTGTCAGGGTCCTGAAATCAGTTCCACATAGCTCAACCTAGATGGTATATGAATTTACTTATTCTTTTCACCTTTTCCGAATCTATTTATCGTCTACTTACAAATTATCTTTATTTTTGTATATTTTGTTTGTCCGTTACAGCGAATTTTGATCATATGACTTATCGTTTGTGAAACCTTAACATCATTAATGATATTCCACTAAAATATTCATTTAATATTATGAAAACCAATGGTACATTTATTAAGCATAAATTAAAAATTCACGAAGTTAAATTAAGTTTGATCTCTAGGTATCGACTATAGTTTCAACTAGCGTACGACAGCGTACGTCTTCTTCGGGCTTAGTGTATGCGCGATCGCGCTGTCTGACAGTGTCCGAGGCTGCGCATAGTCATAACCTGCACTCAACCCTAAAGAAGCCCATCGTAGGGTGATCGAAACGATACAAGCTTAAAGTCAGTTGTATATAATATGACATACTTATTTAGTGAGTAATATCAAATTAGTATTTTTTCATTAAATTAGATACTAGTGGATGCTGAGAAAGAATGATAATTTACTGTGACGGACACTGGCTCAATATTTTTTACCAGTAATATTATCGTTTTATACTCAGAATAGAGAAAAAGGCTTCGATATAGAATACTAAATAGTATAAGGTGGAAGTAGAGAACGCTTAGATATCAATCAGACTTTCAGACTTTTATATATTTTCTTGCTAAAGTTGGTTTTTTTTTCTATTCCTATACGTTCCGTCTTGTTTTTCTAATATTTATATTATGTAATACAATAATCTAATTGAGGTAATAATATATGTATTTTTTTATTGCTAACTATACGATAAGCAATACAAATGTTATTACCAACGTACCTTTGTGTTAAATTTACCATTACGTATAATTAGAAATGGCCAAGGTAATAGTAAAATAACTAATAAAGCTAATGTTCTATTGCTACGTTGAATTTCCACTCAAAGACTACACGTTACACATCTGCATATAGCATTTGTGTGAAAATTTACGTGGATTAATCCACGTAAATTTTCACACAAAACAAAGTTAAGCCCATTTTCATAGCAATAGAATCTTGTTAAGATATATTAATACTACTCTTGGAAACCTATGAATATTTTGTACCACTCTACTTATACAAAACATGGCCTCAAGCCTGCTATTTCAATAGTGTAAGGCACCAAAATCAAACTATTATTATCACGTATCGGTAGTCTATAAATCATAATGACATTTCAATGGCACGACCATCGTGACCACTGAGACTTGGGACCTGCCAGTCATATTTATAGTAGTATTAGTAATATAATTTATCCGAATCGAAGCCAAAAGGCATTTTATCACTAAGGATGTATATTTATCTGTACCCTCATAACTACTGAACAACTTACCTATTATTACTCGAGAAATGAGGTATTGTTAGAAGCATCTTGAATATCCAATGCTATAGCCACCAATTAACAACAATATTTGAAAGTAGTATCGAGTATCAAAAAGAAAGGCCTTAATTAGCACATCATCAGCAATCTGAGATTTGTATAATTTTCGTATATAAGTTATTCTCTTATGTAATAAATATGATCACTTCTAAAATTAATTTTATAAGTTTTCTGATGCAGGGATTGTATGATAATTTCTTGACCAATAGCAGACTAGCAGACTTGAGGCTGTATGGTGCTAATTAGTTCGTTTGTCCCTATGACTTAAATATCTATTTCTTTTGAACTGCTATGTTATAGTCAGTTTATTATTTGATAATAATAAGTATTCAACTCTGTTTTCCCTTGCTTGTAAACAAAAATGGCTCAATGGCTACAACCGAGATTTTTTAAGTAGGTACTTACTAAACTATGATTGGTAGTTATAAGCCATATTTGTTTACAACTTTAGACAATTATAAAAGAATACACTTTGGACGTGTATACGTTTAGTGATAGATATATTATGTGTGTTTACTTTTAATTAATATAATATATAAGTTGATATATTCTTGAAATATAACTGTAAATAGAAACTGGTTGATTGATGACCACATGTTGTAGTAAATGTATATATATAGTTACAGTTGTTGTTTAGTTAAATACCAAAAAGGTCAGTTAAAATATTAGACCTCGGTTGGATACCGATCTTATTTAGTTTTGTTATTGTATAGATGTAATTTGACGCGCTGTCGCCACGAAGCGTCTAATTTTCACACGACTGATTAGCTCACAGATTTAACATTTTTACGCTATGCTTGTTAGCTCTGAGATGATTTAAAGCAAACAAATCTTGATCTTAGGCATAGCCCGTGTATTTAATTGCTGAGCATACTAAATAATACTTGTAATACCTACAAATCTGTGAGCCGATTACGATACTCAATTGCGTAATGACATATTAATCGTTAAAAAGCTGCCTGCGAATTTTGAACACTGAGTAAATTAACTAAAGTCGAGTAAACGTGACGTAGATTACTTCACAATATATTGACATAAAAGTTCTTTATAACGTCATTCGAATAGTTTTTGTTGTTTTTACTTTAGAGATTAGAATGTACTCTGGTATTGTAGCTCAATTAAAAACTGCAATGTTTTGTCATGTTCCTATTATGGGAAATGTTCGGATGGCTCACAAGCTTACGCTCAGGCATAACATCGTCAATTTTACCAAGGCAGCATTTCCAACAATTGTTCAATACTATATCTGCCAGCGGTGTGGCTGTAGTTGCAGTCCCCGTATTTGTCTATATAGCCACTAACGCAAGTACTCCAAACCTTGCCGCAGCTTATACCATCTGACAAAGTCTATGATGATGCTGATGATAATTATGGGAAACTACAAGGCGGGAGTTTTGTATGATCATTGGTCCTATAGTAACGCTGAGGCTTACATTGATATGAGGTTTTATAACTTATCAAGTCAATTTTATTTTTCGCGCCATCCTTTGATCCATGTGCGTTACTCATAGTCTCAGGATAAATAAATGGAACTCATGAGCTACTTGCGAAGTTAATATCGTTCAAACTCGTGTGAAAATTAAACGCTGAAAAAAGCTTTTGTCTGTAGATAGTTCAATTTACCATGACATATGTTACAGTCTACAGTATTTGAATGTGATTAATAAATATGTTTAAATATTATGTCTGTGTAGGAGAATTTTATGATATATGTACATGTACATGCAATGCATACTATCATATATTCGTAAAACCTTACGAAATAATGGGCGTGTCTTACTTGGTAACTCAACAGCGTTCGTTGCAAGTATGTTCGTCGCGAACGGGTGACTAGACTAGACTAGACGAGTAGGACTTTTCCCACAGTCATCTCGGTCTTAAATTTCCACATTTTTAATGATATAAAATGCTTCAATATGCTAACGACAGAGGAATCTCTATAATAATAAATCTTTAGAAATATCGCTACTAACTTCAAAGGCGCAACCGTGCCAGTGAAATGTATGAAACCAGCGTGAATGGGCTCCTCCTCTTCGCGTCGCTCTCTTACATTTCCCGCTTTAGAACCTACTTGGTTTGAACTGTCTATACACACTAAGCGACATTAGTGATAGGATTTATAAGACGTGTCATTAAAATACGTATGTATGATGTATGATGCGCAAGCGTGATATGTCTGTAAACTAACATAAATCTATTCTTAAGGGTACTAGATGTAATATATCCATTTTTGTAATACAGGTAGATTAAGTTTCTTTTCTGTGAACCCAGTCACCTATAGATTTGTTAATAATTTCTGGTTTTCCATATTTTGATTGTATGAGAGCACTGCCATGTATAATGTGGCACACTGGCTTACAAATAGTTTGTTCTATCGTATTAGACTAAGAGCGGGCTAGGCGGGTTACCATGTTGATATTGGCACTTCTCGGTAGGCACTTTCGAAAGTACTACTTGTTACTCGATCATGGCAGACACCCCAAAAAATGTTCATATTTTTGCTAACTGTACAAAACACTCCAGAACCCTGTACACCTTACACCTTTACCTTACACCTGTACACCTTTTAGAGACACCTTACTAATGTGTGGTATCAAACATAGGTCACATTTATTGTTACTCGATGAGGTGGGTAAAACTATGGCCGGCTCTTAGTCTATATGTATACATATAATACACATTGATTATTGTTGTACTTTACTAAATAATTGTTAGTCTTGAATGTGCTTGACAATTTTTGTACATGTAACCGGTGTGCCCGTATTAATAATAAGCTCAAATTGATTACACACATATGCTATCAGTTTCCATGTATACTTGCAAAAATAAAAAGAATAAGACTGAATAAATTATTTCATTGTGTTGTCTTAACCGTTTTTTGTAGGTAAGCCGCTCATAGTACCTAGACAGCAACGTCGCTTAACATGAGGCGAATTCGGTGAAATCTGAAAGAAGTAAAATATATATATATATTAAAATAATAATATATATATAAAATATATTATATATTTTAAACCAAATTATTTTAAAAGGATTTTTTTTTTAAGTTTAAGCTAGTGATATTATATAGTAAACCTATATGTCGGACAGTGTACATCTGTGCCTGAAGCTTAATAAAATATTTATATTTTTACCTTTATTTCACCTTTTTTAAATTGCAAATATTTTAATTTTATATTATATTTTACTTTTTAGTTTCACCGTCACACACATGAGTGTTTGCCAACAAATGAGCTCAAAACTCGATGGGCTTATCTTGTTTAATCTAGGAGTTCCTAGGACGCCAATAGGATAAACATATTTGCACAATGTCAGTTTCGTTACTAATGTAATTACTACCGTATCCTTTTTTAAAGCTCGGTCATATATACCTAGATACGAATTACATGCGATGATAAAGGTCTGGGACTCGAACCAGTGTCTTCTAGTTTCGGGACCGCCCGATTTTCCACTTGTAGATGGTGGAATTTACCTTCGTATTCTAATGATATTGTAGCAGTTTTTCATTGCCTGAAAACACGGATAAAACGACGATTTCTAAAAATAAAACCTAGCTAGATCGATTTATCACCCCCGAAACCGCCTGCATACTAAATTTCATGAAAATCGTTGGAGCCGTTTCTGAGATTCAAATTATATATGTATATACAAGAATGACTTGTTTAAACGTATTAGATGATTGATTATTGTATTGTAAATGTCAATTTTTGCAAAATTTTCATACATTTTGTAACTTTCTATGGAGTTACGTTTGGCTGATACGGACAAAAAAAAAATGTTTGTAATTAGAATTTCCCGCCACTCGAATGACGCACCAACTAAATAGTATAAAATTGCTTGAATATCCAGTATTTAGTTTTACGATTTAAAAATTAAATTAGGAAGGTATAAAAAATAATTTTGGAACTATTAGATGACAAAATATAATAAAGTAGATAGATTTGAAAACTATGAATTTAATAAATTCTCGTGATTGGTAGATCATTTTCAAAACGGCAAATCACTGATGTCATTTGCGTTGCGACTCCGGAAAGGTTGATCGTTTTCGAACTAAAAAGGCTCACTCAAAGAATCTGTAAATTATATTCACCCTAATAGAGTCTAGTATTTTAGCAGAGTCTAGTATTTTACATTTTTTTGTGAAATTTATTAATAGTAAACATCTGTGTCTTCGTAAGAAATGTAAGAAATATGAAATCTGTGCGACAGTGGCGCTTATATCCTGTGACGCAAATTTCCTGTAGAAGTTTTTCAATAAGTGGTGGTGCAACTGCAACGAACTGATTATTTCGCTCCGAGCCGTCGACAAGAGTGCACGGTGAACACTGCGAAAAAATTGTAAGTAGTTTAAAAAATCTTCATATTACATTTAACAAATTCAAGGTATATTTTAATCATTTAAAATAAAATGTTTAACAGCTCTTTCTTGGAAGTTCCCACATATTTTGTACCACGAGAATTTCTAGTTTTCTTCAGTATATTTTGTGCATTTACCCCCTGATTTACAGCAATCCTTCGTTCGGAGCCTGTCTCTTTCTGAACGAGCTTAACTTCGAATTGTTTAATTTTACCCGTCTGTATAAGAAAGAGGGTTATGTTTTTCGAGTGTATGTATGTTTCTATAGCTTAAACCGCCTACAGCTTACAGCTTAAACCGATGACCGATTTTGATGTGCGAGGTGTCATTAGATTCGTCTTTCACCCCCTGAGTGTCATAGGCTATATATTTTTTAAAATAATAATAGTACATTTCTCGCAAAAATAAGATAAACCTTTTTTTTATAGCCTCCAATGACCTTTTTTGTAACAAACAAGTGATTTTACTAGAATTATTCTAAAAAATGTTCATTTATAATCTTTTACAGCGAGCCTAGGCAAGCCATTTACAGATATGTCGTATAAAAAAAATATCGGAAATCTGATTACATACTATTTAGGAGCACAAATCAGTTTTCCTGTAATAAATTAAAATGCACAATGGTTAAACACTTGAGGGTAGTTTTCACAAGTATCTAAATTATAAAAAAAGAACGCTTGATAGGTTTTGCAAATGCTTATGTAGCGCAAAAACTTTGATGTCTTTGGTTTAACGAGCATTTCTCAGAATATTGTTTGGTTGGCAATGTTAATGTGATGTTTATTTTTTCTTCTTTAAGATGATTGTTATACGTTACCTAATAATCTGATAAGACTTCCAATCTCGAGGAAATGACTGAAAATATTTTATTTTTCTACGCGTTTTGGAGGCTGCTGCTGCAACTTGACTCCCACGGACCCGCAGCAGATTTTCCCGAGACCTCGTGATCCAATTCTCTTATTCATTATAAGACTTATCATCCGGGAGGAAATTGGTCATGAAAACCTGTTGCTGGCTCATGGTCCAATATCATTACCTAGAAGAATGAAAATGGGCAATCTCTATGCCAAAATTCTTCTAGAGTAGAAGCAATCGGTTCTATGTTATAGTATAGCGTATTAAAAAATCCAATTTTCATAAAAGTTTGCTTGTATAGGGAACTAAGCGCGCTTCTGTGCTTATTTTATGTATAGTATAACATATAGTTCGATATAACAATTTGTAGTATAATGATTAAAATAAATTTCAGGCTAAAAGCAACACTGCAAAATGAGTGAAAGACGTCCAGGTTTGAGGAGTTTGCCCTCGAGGAAAGTGAAAAGGGAACGTTCGGAGGTGGTCGCCGCTGACTTTCCCAATGTAGAACTTTCAGCCGGGGTCCCCGAGGCCCCTATGGCCGCCGAAGCCCCTGCAAATGTTGTGCCCTCAAGGAAAGTGAAAAGGGAACGTTCGGACGTGGTCGCCGCTGACTTTCCCAATGTAGAACTTTCAGTCGGGGTCCCCGAGGCCTCTATGGCCGCCGAAGCCCCTGCAAATGTTGTGCCCTCAAGGAAAGTGAAAACGGAACGTTCGGACGTGGTCGCCGCTGACTTTCCCAATGTAGAACTTTCAGTCGGGGTCCCCGAGGCCCCTATGGCCGCCGAAGCCCCTGCAAATGTTGAGCAACCAATTGTAGCCGCCGAAGCCCCTGCGAATGAGCGTCCAATCGTGGCCCCGGAAGCCCCTGTGGATGATGAGCGTCGTCCCGAGGCCCCTGCGAATAGAATGGCTGTCATCATGGAGGCTGAGGACTTGCGCCAGCTGCGTATAGTACATCCACAAAGGATTTGGACCTGGACCGTAAGTACTTTTATTTACAAGCTATTCAATTTTTTTCCCTTAAAATTTTCTTCCCACATCAAAATCTGTAATGCGTTTAGGCTGTAATATTATAGAAACTTGCACATTTAAAAGATAAACGCCCGAAAAACATTTCTTACTAGATGATTTGAGAAATTTGGGGGTAAAAAGAATGGCTTTCTATTTTGTGAACACCATTAGTATAGAAAAGTAAATGTATTGGATTGATATTAGCTAACGAAATATCACGTGATTTCGTCAGTTTCTTGGCATTTTGAAGCGTAAGTGTTTGGAAAAATGGAAATGTTTGCCGCATATTTAAGCCTATATACTCGTTACTCTCTTCTTATTGCGCATCCTCCTTATTTCGTATAACCATCGGCTGTGTCACGTGAACGTGATGTGGGTGCATCAACAATGAAAATTAGAAGTTTAAGAAGCCAGTCTCATTTTCATTGTAGACGCACCCACGTCAAATTCACATAACGCGGCCGATGGTCGAACGGCATAAGGGCCCAGATGACTTCTGACATCTGTCTAACAAAGTGAAGTTCCGAAATGAAACAAGCTATGCCGACCCACCTACCAGAATAAGGTTTATACAACGATGAGACCTAATGTTTCCTTGTTTTTTCAGGTGCAGGATGTACATTTCTTTATAAGTGGAATACCCGGGTGCGCGGCCTACGCCCAGAGGTTCGTCGTACACGAGATCGACGGCCAGGCTCTACTCCTAATACATTTGTCCGACATGATCGATCATCTTGGCATTAAAGTAGGTCCCGCGCTTAAAATAATGAATCATATAGATAATATGAGACCAGATATGTAAGCTTATAATATATATATATATAATAAATAATTGTAATAATTACCTTTAGATTACCTTTTGATTAAAAAAATTAAGTAATAATTACCTTTAATATATGTATAATAAATAATTGTAATAATTACCTTTAGATTACCTTTTGATTAAAAAAAATAAGTAAAAATTACCTTCAGATGTTTGATTTATTAATTTTGAAACCATTTCTCTTAAATCATTTATTTCAAGTAGTCTAAACTCCTTATTTCTTTTATTTAATTTTTATTGTTGTTTCCATATAAAATCGATTAAGCAATTTTGAAAATTTGAAATTATCTTGTAGCTTTTTTTGCATAATTTTAAAATTGGGTCTTGTAAGTTTTCCGTCCTTTAATTACTTTTAGATGATTGTTTGATTAATTTTGAACCCATTTCTCTTAAATCATTTATTTCAAGTAGTCTAAACTACTTCTTTCTAGTATTTTGTTTGATTTTGTAACAGAGGTTTATTTGTTTTTTTTATTGTTGTTTCCATATAAAATCGATTAAGCATTTTTGAAAATTTGGAATTTTGTAGCTTTTTTTTGCATAATATTAAAGTTGGGTCTTGTAACTTTTCCTTCCTTTAATTACCTTTAGATGATTGATTGATTAATTTTTAACACAATTCTCTTAAATCATTTATTTCAAGTAGTCTAAACTACTTCTTTCTAGTTTATTTGTTTTTTTTTTTTATGTTAAAAGTAATTTTGAAAATTTGGAATTATCTTGTAGCTTTTTTTGCATAGTATTAAAATTGGGGTCTTGTAAGTTTTCCGTCCTTTACTTGAATAATTTGAATTTGAATAATTAATTGAATTAGTTTGAAATTGAGTCAATTAAATTTAGTCATTAGATAAATTGAATTATCATATTTCAATAGAATAGAATATATTTTATTGTCATATATGTAATCACACACATCAATTTAGTTAAGATATTCGAGCATTTTTCTATGGTGACTGGCATATCCAGCCGCCAGCATTGCTATTTTTAGTTTTCGCGCATGATGAATGTAGTATATATGAAAGTATTGTTCTCCACATTATTTGGACGTAAAGATCCCTTATGAGAATGATACAAATTATTAACAATGTAGTGATTTATTTAGATAATCTTATATTTATGTTAATTCCGTAGTCCGACCATCGTCAGTTTAGCTCGCGCATACCTACATTTTTGAAGATGTAAAATGACTGAATGAACTTATAAAAAAAACGTCATTTGTAAAACTAGAATACGTCACATATATTCGACACTACACGACACGAAGTTAATTTTCATACATAAAAATCATCTTTGCGTTAATAATTTCTAAAAATGATTTTTATCTATGAAAGTTCATTTGGATCAAATTGAATTTTTTGTCGAATATTTGTGATGTTTTTAGTATTACAAACGATTTTTTCATGACATTACTATGATTTTTTTGTCATTTTATATCCTCAATAATGTGTGTATGCACGAGCGAGACTGACGATGGTCGGACTAAGGGCTCTTAAAAAACTTATTTTTGGTTGTAAATTGTATTGTTTATAAGGAGGTAAAGTTTTCTATACTTGTTAACTATGACTATATATTGATATCATAATTAAATGGTTGATTTTTTGAAAAATAAAAGCTTAACACTCTTCTTTGCATTTTTTTATTACTTAGGGCTCAGCTACACTTGACGGAAATTCCGTCGCGGAGGTTCCGCGACGGAACGCCAATACATGTTCGATCGTCCGCAACGGAGCGACCGATCTTCCGCGTAGTGTGCCCGCTATTTGTAATTAATATGCAACAACATGTATTGGCGTTCCGTCGCGGAACCTCCGCGACGGAATTTCCGTCAAGTGTAGCTGAGGCCCTAGGGTCTGTCCCACCATTCTTTCTGAAACTGTAATAGCAGAGTAATTAGATATAATATATAAGTTAGGTATGTATTTAGGTGGTAAAAAATAGTATAATTAGAATTTTTGTAATATTGTACCCTTAAGGTCTTGAAAATAAGGTGGTTCACGATCACTCTTTAAAACGCGCAAATTTAGTGCATTTTGTATTATTTTGATCGTAAATAATAGTTTAGAATATACTATTTTGTACCACTACTTTACTTCCAATCTATCTTTTTGGAAATCCATGGTAGGCCTATGTCCAGCAGTGGACTTCTTATGGCCGAGATGATGACTTTACAATTTATTACTCTGAAGATGTAGGTATTGGCGTCGAGGTGTGAGTGTGCGAAGAGTGTATTAAAAAGTTCGATAACATTTGTACTATAACGTTTATCTATTGTTGCTATATCATGGTAAAGTTATAATCAATGTCACAGATGTGTCCGTGCACCGAGTAAGCATTTTCTGAAGTATTTAAAAAAGTTCAGTTTCAGTGTTCAAAATAATTGTCATTGGGAGACTTTAATACGATTATCCATAACCATCCATCTTACTCATTTTTTTACCTTTTAAAGTGACTTACTTATCATATTACTTTCACATCAGTAATAAATTAAATAAATAACAATACCTTACTTTACTTACCTTACTTGCATTGCAACTGACTGAAAAAAAATCAAGGTTTCCATAATATACCAAAACTGATAAAAGCATATATGCATACATTTTTGAAAATTTATTACAGACGGGAGCATTATTTATTTTTAACCGACTTCAAAAATGAGGATAGGTATTCAATTTGACTATTATTTTTTTTGTTTGTTACACAATTACTTCGCCAATATGAATTGATTTTTGATTTATTTATTTTAATAATTTGGCGATTCTTTTTTTTTGTTTGCTATGTTATACCTTATAATTTTTATAAAAATCATATCAGTAGTTTGGTTCTTAAAATAAAATAACTGAAAAAAAAAATCGACAAAATAAACAAAATGACGTATTTTTATTTGGTTACTTCAGTTTTTTTAAAAACTATAAGGCCTCAGCTACACTTGACGGAAATTCCGTCGCGGAGGTTCCGCGACGGAACGCCAATACATGTTGTTGCATATTAATTACAAATAGCGGGCACACTACGCGGAAGATCGGTCGCTCCGTTGCGGACGATCGAACATGTATTGGCATTCCGTCGCGGAACCTCCGCGACGGAATTTCCGTCAAGTGTAGCTGAGGCCTTAGTCTTTGACTATGTAAACTATAAATATAGACACTTAATTATAACTATTTAGTTTTCCCAGCTTGCCTTACATATTCAAAAATGTATGTTTAAGTATATGCTTTTCATTTTCAGTGTCTTATTTTATAGTGAAGCTTTATTGTATTTTTATTTAATTTCTATTAATCCATGACCAAACCATGCAGTCGGGTTATATATTTTTTTATAAGTTATTTTACACTTTTTAGTGTAAAATAAGTTAAATTATGATATTGATATTGCTTAAAAAGTGTACAATTTTACCCACCATGACGGCACCTAATTTTGTATTCTTTGAATAAGTTTGCAGTAAAATACCTATATAATATTTTTTTTTACTATTTCTAAATATTGAAAATAAAGCAAATAATACTCATTGAATTCTCATTTATTCAATAACACATGATATACAACCATTTAGGTAAAACCTTACATTACTGATTTATACTAGTTTTAACGGTTCACCAGACATCTCATTTTCATAAATCGTAGGTACTAATTGGTTATACTTAGAAAAGTATATATATATTAACAAGATGTGATTTTTTTTAATCTTCCCACCTTTCTAATGAAATAGTCAAGTAATAGTTAAATCAAATAATTATTGAAGAAAATAAGTTTTCCGAAAATAGTCTGATGTCTGGAGTACCGTTGATGTTCGAATATAGGCCAAATCTTACATAGCCAAATTGAATAATACTGTTTAAAATCAAAAAATATATTACATAATATGCTATAACTGGACGATGGTATTTACAAATTGAATGTATAAATGTATTGTAATTTTTCACTCCACCTACACAAAAAACAGAAAACTACCAAAAAATTTGCCCGTAGAATAAAAAAAAAATGTTTTCAGTTAATCAGCTCGGAAAACGATTTTTTTTAATCTGCGAGAAGTTACTTAGAGAAAATTGAAAATGGAACTTGAACTTGACTTGAATGGACATTTTCACTATTGAAACTTCCAACCTCTTTGTACACCACTTCTTGTGAGTGAAATAAATTGATTGATGTAAGAAGGTTACCTACTAAATATAAAATAATTATAAAGAGTCTGTTCAGCTCGAGAACTAATGTAGCAGTGAGGGCGCTGCTGTCCTTTCATTATTTTGTTCAGTCGAGACCACAGAGTACTAAGAGTAATAAGAGCTATTGTGAGGGCACCACTAATCTAATTGAGATGTTTAAAATAACTAAATTCAAAATACGAACGAAATTCCCATTAAATTTTTGTTCCTACCGTACCTAAGGGTACGGGAGTCTACCTGTGGTGTCTGTCTGTCCTTCACTTAAACGGCTGTATCTTTCGAACGGTAATAGGTACAAGTCTCAAAATTGGCATGGTTTGATGTAAATCGACAAATAATAATTAAAAAACAACATTAGAAATTATCAGTTTTTATCACTTTGAAAATGAAATATAGTGCAAGTTGTCGTAAGACATAAGCGAGTGACCCTAGATGGCGTCACTTGTCACACTCGCGTCTTCGTCGAAATAATATTTTTACTTTACGCGCAATGACGTACTGGCGCACGCCACACAGTGATTTTGTTTTAACAAATTCTGCTAGATGGCGCTTTTATCGATAATTTCTTTGATGTGCCCAGCGTTTTATACTGTGTTATATTTCTACTTTAAAGAAAATATGTGAAATTATAAATATTAGTTCTGTTTTTGTGTTCATATGTTGCATGGGAGTACGGAAGCCTCAGTGTGGGAATGAAACTCGTACTTTGCGGATTTATTTGAATTTAGTGAGTTTAAGTATTTTAATTAGTTTAGTCCGTAATAGCAAATTTTACAAATTTTCGCCTTATTTTATACAACCAACTTTCTGATATAGGTACCTAGTTATACAATAAATGTTTTATGATTCTAATTGGTGTGTTATGTTTTGGAATTATTAATCGACTTCAAAAAGAAGGAGGTTCTCAATTCGACTACAACAGCAACAGATTGAAAACAGGAAAAACCCTCCCTGCTCCCCCTTGGCGACGCCCTTGCGTGTACCCAATGGAAATCGACAAAATCGTATTTGAAATTAGGGATCTCTACTCTCGGGGTTATTTGCTCAAAAGACCCATAACACATTTTATTCATAAGTAAAACAACCTATGAAATGTTTTTGATGACGTATTATATTGCTTTCTAGTACTTATCACGCGTAGTTTGGGAAAAAGGCTTCGTTGCGGTTGTTCTCGGAACGGTACTGTGTGTGACGATGGTCCAAGTCGTAGCTTCCTATCCTGTCTTTGCTGTGGATGTTTTTCAACTTCTCGTGAACTGGCCTCTGTTTCCGTACGTCTGTAATTTTCTGGAACAACGTTAGCCGCTCGTTCTTCGGTTGGTGCAGTTAAGACGAGCCATTCACTCAACAACAAATTAATGGATTATGCTCTAAATGTGTACTGAACGCAAAATATTGGTGCATTCTCATAAAAGGCACTTCTAAAATGTGTACTTTTACTTTTGAGCGACCAGAAAAAGTAAAGCAAGCGAAAGTTGTGATCGTAACCGAAACGAATTAGACAGATAATCTACAAAGAAAGACAGAAAAAGAGACAGAGAGGAGATGAGAAAAGTTATTTTTATAATTGAGTCACTCGCAGTGGGCCAGTCTAATATCTACCGCAGTACGCGGTAACCGCTGGGGTAAGCGCGTTCTGGAGTGGACACCGAGAGTCGCATAATGTAGTGTATTGGACGCCCTGAGATATGATGTAGCGATGCCGATAATATATGGAAGGCAGTTCTTCAAAAATTTGCATTCTTTTTCTGATTAACAAGCAAAAGAATGCAAATTTTTGAAGACCTGAATATGAGATGTGCCTGTTAGGCGAATACACATTTTGCGAAGAGTACGTTCTAAGAATAACTTGAATAGGTGTTGCTGCTTAAATCAGGCTCGTGTTCACTGTATTCGTATTTATACAAGCTTCATTTACTATAACTTAATGAGTTAAAATATCAATTAATGAATTTGTTATACATTTTGATGTAATTATGTATTTAGTAATGATTTCTAGACAGTGCTTTCCCAGTAAGATAAACTTAATAGCAAGTACATCTTTTAAGTATTTATAATTCATCATCGTATTTATGATTAATATTTTAAGTACTTTTATGTTTTGATTAAATGTAAAAAATGTACAAGTTTTAATACATTCGTATCAATTCAATTTTGTGCCTTGTGATTTTGCTTGTTATTTAGTGCTGAAAGTTTATTGACACATGTTTAGTAAAATGTTAAAGTAACACCTACTTATAGTTGGTAGATTATAGAATTAATGAAAATTAGACAAAAGACACGGCACAAATCTTACTAACATGTTTTAAGGGTTTGCATTACTTTCGATGTTGCTTTCGAACTCTGAGTCATGATCGAGGAAAGCCCATTACCCTGTTGTCGCCAAAGTCGATGGGTTTGCTGGCGGGTAGTGGTCGGATCATCATCTTAGTTTTCGTCAGCGGGTAGTTCGGGCCCTTGAATGATATCCAGTATATGGACTGGCCGCGGTTTTCCTCAGCCGTCGATGCGTATTTACCATTCAAGTTACTGTGAACACAAATAATAACACTGTAACATTTAAATATCCTCTTGTACTCTAGTTTCAAAAATGTACAGTTAGCTAAAAAAAATAATGTATTAGTTTATAAAAGGCATGGAGCCTGGAGTCTGTGGTGCTCGAATTTTTTTTTTTTTTTTTTTCAAATAAAAAAAAATACTTAAAAAAAAACATTTAAATTGAACAATATTTATCGGATTGTCGTGCATAACCCGAACGAAACGCTTTAATTCCATTTCCATCGTGTGGTCTCCTAAATTCTGGAATACGCTTCCTCAGTGAGTCTTCACCTATCGATATACCTAATCTTGGTGTCATTGAAACGCGAGTGAATTGGTTTCTTATAGGCAAGTGCGCTCCATCATAGATCGCAGCGGCGCTTAACATCAGGTGAGATGCCGGTCCAGTGCTCAAATTTAATACAGCATGAAAACAATTTAAAAGAAATATTTTAGTTAATTTTAATATGTAACGTTTCGCACACTGATGTGATGTGTTTGACATTCGTATCAGACTTCTTTAGGTTTTTTACCCGCCTGCGTAAGTTTATTTTATTCGAGTGTATGTGTGTTAGAATGTATGTATGTTTCTAAAGATCACCAACAGCCTAAATAGTTAGCCAATTATAGTTTAAAAAACTGAATTAACCGATTTCTGATGGATGCCATTGTAAAACTGGACCAAATTGAAATGGGACCACGCGGGAAGCACCAGCTTTCAAATAAAAAAAACCGGACAAGTGCGAGTCAGACTCGCCCACCGAGGGTTCCGTACAAACTAGTAGATAAAAGGGGGAAATCATTTCTTTTTATATTTTCCTTCATAAACCGAAAAATATACATCGTAAAAATATTTATAACCCTGTTTTAGCTTATGCTAATGAAGCTCTTTTATATGTCACCCCACATGATACGGTTAAAGAACTTTAAAATTAGGGACCCTCATTCCTTGCATGAAGACACAATTTTTTTGTGATTAAATAAAAAATTACAGGTTACGGATTTTTTCCTATATGTGTACTCTAACACAATGCTTCTTGCCAAATTTCAGAGTTCTAGGTCAACGGGAAGTACCCCATAGGTTTTGATTCCCTTGTGATGTGCGTTTTTTACGACATATTAGGCTGTAACTTTTTTACGAAAACTAAGACATTTAATTTTTCTTTCTGCAGCAAGATACTATGGATCTGCGAATATGGTTTTAATTTCAACTCGATACCTTCACGCGTTCCCGAGATAAAGGTCTTGACACCCGGACGGACGGACAGACGGACAATAAAGTGATCCTATAAGGGTTCCGTTTTCCTTTTGAGGTACGGAATCCTAAAAAGAATCATCAAAGTCGGTCACCCAGTCGAAAGTTCTGAGGTAACAAACATTTAAAAAAATACAGTCGAATTGAGAACCTCCTCCTTTTTTGAAGTCGGTTAAAAAATAAAAAAATGCGCTTTGTCGTCTCCTCCAACGAACTTTTTCGTAACAAATAAGTGATTTCAATGGAAATATTCTAAATAATACGCACTTATAACCTTTTAAAGCGATTGTATACATACTTTCTCACAAGAACGTACACTCAACAGCATATCAAACGTAGCGTAAGTTAGACTGCAAATAGCGCTTTTCTATAGTCGGGTATTTTATTTTTCTTTTAATATACTTGTATACGTCTGCCAATCTATTCTACGTACTATCCAGGTCAAGATTACAAAAGCACCATTTATACGCACAACTTAAAAGAATTGCCATCTGTGGCGATAGGATTGGAATGCGGATGGCGTACCTTTTGTCACATTCCTTGTACCACCAGGCGCCGCCGTGCTCCGTGGAGCAAGATCCGTCCTTCCACTCATCGTTGTCCGTGTCCATCGTAGAAAACTTCTGCCCGGCGTGGTACGACAGTGAGTCCCCTGAGAATACGAGTAAGTTACATTATTCAGCATAATATAACATTAAGAATTTTTTCAGACAAATATAACATTAAGATTTTTTTCAGACATTAATATAACATTAAGAATTTTTTCAGACATTTTCGATAACACTAGGAACTTCCAGATATGTATTGTACCTATATTTCCTCTAGCTACAGCTGAAAAGACAAATATACCCTGAGATTTGTTTCCAGACCTACATCGACAATCAGGGGCCGTACCAGAAGCGTTCAAGAAGTCTTATTTCCTTTGCTTATTTCAATATTAATTTGACTTTTATCTCGTTCTTTTTACAGTTGTGAGAGCAAGACAAAGGAATTTTAAAGGCTAGAGTGAATAGATATATTCTAGATCGACGAGCACCATCCTCGGCCACACCGTCGCTTAACATCAGGCGAGTTGGTGGTCATTCAAAATATCGTGAAAAAATGCATTATTAAGACTTTTAGATTAGTGAAATTAGGTAATTAAATCTGACGTAGTGGATTATCATTAATGTGGTATAAAGCCTACCAGCTGCGCCCCATGGTGTCACTCACTTAATAGTATGATAAAAAATGGGGAGGATGATGATGATGATAAAATACAAACCATGTCCTTCTCCAGGTCCTAAAGAAACTTTGTGCCAAATTTCATAACAATTGGTTCAGCCATAATGGTTATAGCGGTCCGTGTATATATATACATAGATCGCTTTAACCGTTCCTAGCTTTGTCGTCGTTTTGTAAAGAATAATAATATATTCTTACCAGCTGTCCCGTAGTAAGTCCCTAGCGTGCTTATCCGAAACCCTTCATGCTCTGGTCCAATAGTGAACACTGAGTATCCTGCGTACGCCTCTTGTCCGTGTTGCGTTTCCACTTCCACCCTGAGCTCGTACAACTTCTGATTAGTCAGATAGTTCAGCTTCTCCAGTCCTAACCAGAACTCGCCGGCGAGATTCCCGAACCCGTACTTGTAATCCGACCACCCTTTGAAGAAGTCTTGCGAGCCATCGTACCGGTTTTGGAACACCTAGAAGCATGCAAATCGTTTAATTACGCGCTTTACAATTTAAGTAAACCTTTAGTAAATGACTTAATGATTTCCTTAGTAAATGACGGAGTTTGCGGTAAAAAATATAAAATAATACAACCGAATTGAGAACTTTCTTGGAGGCAGTTAAAATAGATGTTAGTTACCGTCCAGCCACCGCCGGAAGTGGTGAGGTCGCACAGGATGTAGAACGGCTCCAGATCGTCCGGCTTGATCTTGTATATGCCAGAGACGTTGAAGCCCTGCATCTGTATCTCGTGGCAATCGGTAGGATAGCGCTCTGTCCGGTCTACGCGTGTCCCCGCTCTAGCACTATAACTGTCATATTCCACTTCACTTTATTCCGACACAAACAGAAGTTTGATTAATGTACTAATCCTAATAACGTGACCAGAGCTCAATGTAATCGGGAATATGCACAATTTTCTTTTACTTGTCCATAAAACCAAATTTAGAAAATTTAAAAACCTCCAACATAAATAATTTCTAAATTGTATATCTAAAAAACACGCTACAAATTATTGCGGTCAAAGTTCATTACAAGACTTTTCTAACACATCCAAACACAGCTATGATACGATGTTCCATCATGAAGTTCTAGTTTATATCTTCCGGCTCCATCAGTTCGACAGTACCATATTATTGTATTGTCATCAGAACTACATACAGCTGCTAATTTTAATGACGCTACGATCCTTGGAAGATGGATAAATTAGTTACCTTAGATTTCATTACATACAGGTCGACCTAATAAAAGCGTGTTAAAAAAAATATTTTTATTATACCATATTATTGTATTGTCATCAGAACTACATACAGCTGCCAATTTTCATGACGCTACGATCCTTGGAAGATGGTTAAATTAGTTACCTTAGATTCCATTACATACAAGTCAACCTAATAAAAGCGTGTTAAAAATATAGGAAAGTTACATGCATTTTTTTTCTTCATATTTTATAGAATCAGACGTCATTCATCATGTGACGTGCGCGGTACAAATTAAAGTACAGTGTCGGTTCACGAAATAGGGACAAAGCATCAGAAACTTCAAATGTATATACTTGTAGTAATAGAAGATTATGGCTGTAATTTTTGTATGTATAGTTATGTATTACATTTTCGTATATTATCCGCTAAAATCTTCGTATGAAATAAAATTCATGAATATTCCTTATTGCGTTTCAGTCACGCTATGAATGTATTTATCTATCTGTGCTCATCTCTTTCTGTATAATGGTTGTATATCTATGGCTGTATATCTTCTAAACTACTTGCTTTTATGTAACAAATTACTACTTATCGTTAGAAGCGTCTTGATCGTTTGCTGGTTATATACGTCACACTACATGTAATAAAGCTCAAAAAAACATTAGTCATAAATTAAAGATGCAGTGCATAGTGTCAAAACTCTTTAACTTGCACATTCCACAAAAATATGTACAAAGCAGCGTTAGTTCCAATTTTATACATTTGGCAACTACAATACAACAACCATGTTATGCAAAAATATATAAAGTCACACTAGGTCTTCTGATATAGGTATGTAGGTAATTATCCATTCTTGGAGTAGAAAAATGGAGTTACTGGCATCTATGTTAGCATAAAAGTATATTTTGGATCATTTATTAAACATGTAAATAATGTAAGCTGCGATTTTAACTTTGTGTTCTGGATAGAAAATCTCGCAATGTTCGGAAACATACATATACAATTACGTTTGTCTCATCACAGCACTCAAATCAGTAACGAGTAGCTGGTCTTCTCATAATTACCAATGTTTAGTAATTAATTTCTCACCATTGCTGCTAATATTGCCTGTTAAACCGTTAAACATTTCTAGCGCACTACAGATTCTAGAAGAGAGTTATCTACAATCGACTCAACACCACTGTACTCTCTCATATCGGGTGAAAAGTTAATTAGAAAATAGACTTACGTGGGAATGAAATAAGTCCCAAACCTGCAATCGCATTTTTTTTGACGTTGATCATGTAGGATCCTCCGGAATTCGTTTATCATAGTCATAGAGTCTAGTCCTAGTCCCATGCCCATACCAAGATCTGATCTGTAAAAAAACACATTATGTATGTTCCCCGATTACTCGAAGACACCTTAACCGATATGAAAAATTCTTTTATTTTGTTTGAAAGGTGATCCCATAGAAATGTTATCAAGATCAGTTCAGTATTTTCATCAATATCCTACTAATTTAAGTAATTTCATCAAAATCCTAGATTTGCTCGATACGATTTCATAATCTACTATGATTCAATTGTATGATTGATCATTGAATTGATTGATTGATAATCGTGGTTTCATCAAAACCTCACGACTGACATCTTCACTCGACTTGCTCTCACTCGACAAGAACAATCAATAACTATACACATTTCCACAAACAATAAAATGTGAGAACATTTGAAAACAATACATGATGAATTAAAATATTATCTTGTATCACAATTCTACAGTTTCCTGTGACATACCTACGTAACGTAAGGGTAAGGGTACGTAACGTAAGGGTATACTTACTGTAAATTTACCTTACACCTATGAACGCAAATGAACAGATAAAAACGAAAATTAGCCACAGCTATTGCGAGGTAGAAAAACAAACCGTATTTCAAGTAAGTCAGAGTCCACAATTAAATAATCTGCTCTTCGATCTAATCGAAGATTTTTATGGAATTAAATATAACGTGAAAACTGGGTCAATTTCTCTTTAGTTTTAAGCTCATTAATTACATTGAAATTAATATAATTATTTCTAAGCTAAATTATTAAAAAAGCATTTTTTTTTATTGGTCTTTAATTTTTGCGATCGAACATCGAACGCGTAAAAGTCAAGTGTGAGTTGGTCAGTAATTGTAAGTTGCGATATACCTATAGTAGGATTGAATTGGAACTGATGAAGGCAAGCTCTAGAAAGATATAACTATATAGGTAAATATTTTTCCACATACGATTTTATAGGTACAATTTATACCATCGTATATTATATGTATTTTTTATACATTATAGATCTACGATTGACCACCAACTCGCCTGATGTTAAACGACGGTGTGGCCGAGGATGGAACTCGTCGATCTAGAAGATATCTATTCACTCTAGCCTTGAAAATTCCAAGATTGTAGGTCTCAGGAAACAGAGATGGCGGCAACGAATACCATTCTTGTGTAGTATGCAACAGGAATGTGGATCGATATCGCTGAGTACGGATTTTTGGCATTTCAACGAGAAATGGGTGGTAATTCGCCGACTTTCTGCTAGTCCTGTAGTGAAATAGGGAGGGTGGAATTAGGTCGTGAAGCTCTTGCGCACATTCCCCGAAATTAATCCTGTAGAAAATAGACAGACATGCTACTTTACAGCGGTGCTCGAGACTAAGTAGCTTCTTGGCAGCATATATGATGTTGATACATATATGATGTTTTGAATGTGTTTCTAAACGGGCATTAATATTTTCCAAAAAGAGGGGTGTTCTGCAATAATCTCAGCAATAACAGCCAGGCTACAATATTTTTGGTCATACTTATCTATGTTGCGAACAGGTCGATTTTACTTATGAATGTAAAATATTGCGATAACGCCTGAAAAGGTTTTTTCCAGTAGCCGTACTTAATTGACAATAATGCAATTATTGTATAAGTTAGCAACCATAAAAACTTCCAACAAAAAAGGCAGAACCGATTTAGATAAAACAGCTAAGAACACTCTCAATGAAATCCACTTTAAAATAAAAGTAATTTAAAAAAAAATTAACCGACGTCAAAAAACGGGAAAAATAACACGAAAACAACCAAAACCTGGGCGTCTACCTAAGTAGGTACATAAACCAACATTACATACATACATACAGACATACATACACTTATGAAATTTGGCACACATGTTAAGAAGCTGGTATATATAGACTAACATATCCAAAAATTGTGCAATTCTGAAAATATTACATACAAACAGGTCAGGTTGATAACCTCCCTTTTTTTGAAGTCGGTTAAAAAGAACAACTAGATAAAAATCGGTCCATCCGTTTGAGAGATACGATGCCACATACCACACAGATACACACGTCAAATTCAAACACTTTTTCGGTCGGGGGTTAAAATGGCCTAAACTGGCTTTAGAAGCATTATTAAGTTGACAATACTTACTTCATAGTATAGGAGGACCTCCCGGCTTGCCGGTTTTTGACTTCCGCCATAGTAGTTACGATAGAGTCGACGCCTGTCATCACGCCTCTGAGGAGATTTTCCACTGCCTGCAGTCTGGTCTCGATAGAGCCGTCACCTTGAAATCCAGTCCCTTCCACTGAAAAATTAAGTTTCCTTTGTAAATGCAAATATTTTTTCTATCTTCTAACATACACTGTTATTTTCTTTTTTCGATTATATGATAATTAGTTTCATACACAGACACTGATGTGAAACACTATACACTGTTTAAATATTACATATAATATTGGATACTAAGGAAGCAACAACACGTTTGTTTTTTTGTTATTCATAATTACACAATTTACTTGTGGTGATGGTTAATTACGATTAAGAAATTTTGTAACAAGCACACATATGTACTATCAACAGTTAATGTTGCACTATATTAAAATTAAAAGTAGTCCTTTCGTTATGTTTGTTTGTTGCATTTCATTATTACCGATTGTGGCCTTGCGTGGATTTTTTTCAAGCAAAAATTTAATGTTAGCAAGTTCAGTCTTGAGTCCATCCAGAATAAGTTCCAGCTTGTCTGCCATTCCTTGCTCGCGAATAGCTTTGTTTACTTCAGACACCTTTTTCAAAATAGCGTTTGATTTTTCATGAACTTCTATATCCAATCGGTTTAACCGAAAGTCGATGCTGTCAATCTTCTTGAGGTATTTTTCACTGGAAGTGATAGTTTCCATTAGCTTCTCTACGACAAACTCGTTATCGGAAACAGCAGGTGACAGTGCAGTTCGCGTCACGTTCTCCCGCTTCCTTGCTGAGATCATGGCATCGTTCAGCTCATCTTCGTATTCCTTCTTCCATAAGGATTTGTCTACGTAATCGTCCTTCTTCTTTTTCCCTCTCTTATCACTGTTAAATTCACAGGATATCATCGATAACGCAAACAGTACGTGGCAAACTGTCAATATCCGTAACATATCGATATGTGAATCGCCAGCTAGTTGGAACGTTACTGATGTATAATTATTTCATTTCATTGATTGTTGAAAGTTTACAAAACTGCAGCTAAATAAAAACATCTATAGAAGAATGCCTCTGATGTGACTCTGCGACAGACCCGTGGGCGATTCGCACAGATTTAAAATGTTGCTGTTTAAGAACGTCGAATGATAATATTTACAAACGTTGTTTACATTTGATCGAATTAAAATGTGTGCTCAATAGTAAATAGAGCCAAGGTTGGTCTGGTTCGATTGTTAAGCGGCTACAAATAATAAAAAATACAAATAATAAAGGAGCATGTGAATTTCAGCAATCAGAGTCCACTTACCCACAGGTACCATTTCAGTTCACATCAAATTTGCTCAACAAAATGCAAACTAGTACTCTCAATAACTTGCTGCAGACTGGATCATAAATTCACGTCATGTGCTTAGTAATGAAATTCCTCAAAAAATTTACTTATGCCGCATAGATCACCAACTCTGATCACCAGTGGTGAACGAATAAAATATCTAGTTGTTCCAAATACACGTTGTTTTTACAAATACACGTTGATTTTACAAATACACGTTGTGGCGGTTATAGTTATACCTAAATTTTTGATCGTGTTTTATAAGCATAAGAATTTTAAAGCAGAAGGTTCCCTAAGTAGGTAATGCCCCTTATGGGAGAACTAACCTATGATATGCAGTGAGCAAAGATTAAAAACTTGCTGATGATGGTATATTCGAAATCGAAAATGAGCCTTCAATAATACGAAATGGAATAAACAACAGATTCCAAAACAGATTCAAATTTATCTGTTATTCGTTGCGCTACCTCATCTATATTATTTACCAACACTGATAGGGTTTAGTGTTCAATAATAAGATTAATCTAAAATATTAAATAATCTACGTAAAATATTACATAATTAGATTATTTATTATTAATTAATTAATTAAGTATGCGTAATTATTACTAAATACTACGTAAAATAAAAAAATAAACTAAACAAACCAAATAATAAGTACTTAGTAATAAATTCACTAATGCTCTGCAACATGTGACGCGCAGCGCATTTACAACCACTCGCTGTCAAAACAAAGAAAACAAACTATTCTACAGATTTTTATGTACAGTATTCTCCGAAATAGATAAAAAGAAATACCCACGTAAATAAAACGTAGACACAGGTAGATCGATACATGAGTTTATAATCCATCAGTATCTCTCAGAATACCCATTACGCCTCGTGGCATTAGGTAGGTACATTACATCATGAGCCATATCAAAATACATATAGTATTGTTATAATCGAACCCTTTACTTGATACCACTTTATCTTAAAACATGCTCCAAATGCTCTAAATTCGCCATGAGACTATGATCCAACTATAACGATGCAAAAGCTTGTACCTACTTGCACTACTACATACATATTACTGCACACATGGATCTGACAAAAGCGTTCGAACATTAGAGTGATCTAGCATCCTAAATGGAAGAGAAGTACTTTAGCACAACTTTTATTTACTGTTGTAATGTTCCGTTTTTCTGTTCTGTTCCATTTTCGTAAAATTATATCGACAATGAATAAATTTGAATTATTTCATGAATAAGCAGCTTTATTCTAGTTATGACGTTTGAGAGTTTGTTTGCGTAAATCAAATCATGAAATAGAACTACATACATACTTCCACACATAGGCACACAGATACATACCTACAAAGAACCCATGCACGCAAATTTAATTTTTATACCAATTTTTTCAATTTATTTTTTTGGTTGTAGTTAGTGCTGCTCTAGAGCACTGTTAGCCTATATGGTGTTGCTGTGGGTCAGTAGGTAGGTATGTAGATACAAAGGGGTCATATTTCGATCAAGTACCTATCACAAATCAGGTAAGTAAGTAAGTTCATATAGACTGAGTGGCTAGCCCTATTGTCAGATTTGTTATGCCGCCGAAAGGCCTCTGACCTGGCTTGACGATTGCTGTTTTACAGGTGATTTCTCACCTGTAAAAATGTAAAGTGAGCGATGTGACAACTAATAAAAAGTACAGGATTTAAAAAATGAGGTAAAGATTCACTATTTGTATGAATGGCTAGAAATTGCAGACAAAATAAAAAAGGAGCAAACGGTATGTATTTTTAGGATTCCGTAGTAAATAAAAGAATTATAGTTTTGCTACATCCATCTGTCTGAATGTCCCTCCGCGGCTTTTCTCAAAGGTTGAAGTTTTAATTTCGTATAGGTACATAGACATATTCATCAAACCATGAAAACAATTTTACTACAATAAAATCATGAAAACAATTTTATTACCAATTATAATTTTTTAAGGTACAGGTGCACCTTGCATACACAGGTGTTGTTTTTTTCTTGTTTACACCATAGTAAGTATGTATGGGGTGTCATTGAATAGGTAATTAAAAAAATGGATTAGCGCAATTGTTAGAGTGAAGTAGGTATCTCGACCAGCAACATAGTTGCTGTTGGAAATGGAAATGGAGCCAAATCTTCTCCATGTCCAAGTTGTAAGATGTAATTATAGGCAAAACAGTTTCCTTATAAGGGCATGCAGGTGTTACAACATTTTAGCAAAAGACACGGATGTTGACTTATTCAACACTCCTGTGTTTAAACTAAAACAACTTCTTAAAATGAACTATTTTACTTAAGTTTATTCTATATGTATCTCTTTATATTCTATTTTTTTTTGTTTGTACAATTATTCGGTATATATTTTATAAGTTTATATATACATACATGTATTTATGTATGTCCGTCTATTTCATAGTTGTCTAGTCTTTTATATTATTTGTGAAAACTTTTAATTGGCCTTCCGTTTTTATATACGTTTTCTAATGTATGTAGTTAGCTGTAAGTTTTCCTTTGAAAATAAAATAAAGTAAAATAAATAAATTTGAAAAAATCATGGCAGTAGCATTATATTTATATAATGGAAATAAATGGAACATTAAATCCAATAATTATCACTAGAATTTTGAACTCTATTCCTTGTTACTCCTTCAAGATTTCTGCCCCGTTACAGAACATTCAAGTCAAGATTTTCGTAACAGGATAACTATAAAATTTGATTTAAATTGGTCGAGGTCGATGAGGTTGGTTGCAAAATCAATGAGCGCGGCCATTGTGGAACATATTATGAAGAATACTGGCTTGTTAGGTACTCCTTATATAACTTCACTGGCTTGTTAGGTACTCCTTATATAGAGTTATATATTTCAATAGAGTTACAATTGTAACAATATTATTATTAAAAGTTATTATAATTATTTAATGTTTATTTTGAAATTCATATTTTATTATTTATTTATATACCTAAATCGGTTTTAGCAACAATAAATTAAAAGGAATACCTACTGATCTTAAAGAACATTTAGTGATTCTGAAAAAATCCCAAATCTATATTGCTAACTGGGACAGTATGCAGTAATTCATTATTATCAAAACAGTTACAGTTGCAGGGAAATGTTTCTTATGGGCTTATAATAGAAATCCGCAATAGTATAGTCGACATATTATATCGACTAAGTAGTATGACCTACACATAACCTATACATTATTTATAACCTATACATTATAGCTACTTATAGAATAGTGATAGTGACACAAAAAATCTGCCGAAACATACAACAATATTTGTTTGTTTGTTTTTTTTTGTTCCCTGAGAGTTACAACATTGGTATTTTCAAGGTCAGAGTGAATAGATATCTTCTAAGTCTACGTGCTTCATCTCCGACCACATCTTCGCTTTCCAACAGGCTAGTTGGTGGTCAAACGCGGACTTATTCGTGTTAAAAAAAAATTACCAATAGAGTTAGAATTGTGATTAATGATTATAAAAATAAATGACAATTAGGAACATTCTGTGGCAAGTTGCTTTTGACATAGTGATCGATGTGTTGAGTACTTGAGTTAAAATACAGGCTTTCCGCACACGGGCCACGTCACAGCCAGAAAACGTCGCCGCCTTCGTCGTGTAACGAATAACGGCGTTAACCGTTACGCGTCTTATAAACGTATGTTAAAATCTTATTCACTGAATAAGGACTTGTCACTTTCTGTCAGACAGGAACTGTCACGCGTGAAAACGGAACAAAACACTGTTTAACTAAAATGAGCTTTCAGAGTTTGTAAGTAAAACGGCACATGTGTAGCGAGTTCATTTCGCTGCTCTGTAGCGACATTTTTCTCTTGATGGCATCATGCTTCCACATTTGCCAATAGCGACATTTTGAGGCTGGAGCGTGTGACGCGTGTGTAGCAATGCTATAAGTTTTTATTGCATTCATTATTTGTGTCATCCTAGCCTAGGCTAATCATAATCACAAACGATTATGGTATCGGTATCATTTAGGTAGTAAAAGTCAACGAAAATGCCTAGGAGTGTGGCTGAAAATGCCAGGGGTGGGGTAGGGGGTGGTCTGATCGATTTCTTTTCTAACGATAAGTCGACACATATCGACAGAGTGGACATTGTTAGTAAACAGAATGAGAATCATCAATGTATACGGTATACCTACTTAACAACAAAGTGAAGTGACTGTTTCATAATTAGCAATATGTTTTTTTATTGTCTGTAATGTTATCAAGAAGTAATAAGAATATTATTTTCACTAGGCTGTTCGAGAAAGAGAGTTTCTGGCTAGCTAGGTTTCTGGCCTATTTATAATTGTATATTTAGTGATTCTACGTAGGTAGGCATATCACATACCTACTACCTAGATTTATTCTCTGGTAGCCATGGACTACATATTTAGTAACTAAGGTGTAGGTTCAGGTTTATATATTCCAGTTGGGGATTGTTAGTCATCCTTTAATAAAATCAATTACTATTTACTTAACAACGACATTCATTTTTTCGTCCAATTTTAACATCTTTTTATTTCCATAAGAACGATTACTTCGAACAGGCATTGCCGACTTTAAACTCGGCAATGCCTGTATCTTGCGGCACAGTGCTGTGTTAGCGCGCGCTTTCATCATCATCTCAGCCACAAGAAGTCCACTGCTGGACATAGGCCTCCTCCATTTATTTCCAGAAAGACCGGTTGGAAGCGACCTGTATCCAAAGTCTTCCTCCTACTTGTATGATATTGTATGATATCTTCTGTATGTTTCTGTGCTGCGCGCATTACATTCATATAAGCAATTAGATTAACAGAAATGATAGGAGTAAGTAGGTATAATTGATTGTAAAAGTGATTCTCAATATTATTTGAAACAGCCAACCCGTTACCCACACTTTTGATAAAAATAATTAAATCTTTTGCCGGCAGGATGACACAACTTTATACCATACTACGTGGATTAAAAATTAAGGAACGAAACGTGATAATATTGTGTTGTGCGTCGTGACGTCTAGTTAATATAACATATCACCCGTGGTTGCTTACAAATATACTCCACACAGTGGCCCATCACAAATCACCATTATGTAGAGAGCTCATTGGCGGTGGCGTACCATGACGGATGCCTATGGTCGCCGAAGGATTTGATGAGTAGTTTTGTACGTGCATCCACACAATTGTCACACGTCTCACATAAAATAATTAATCTTGATATTAAAATATATCTACTTAAAATGTTTTTTTCGAAACCTACTTAACTATTAAAATTATCCTATCCTTTAACCATGTGAATTCAAAAGTGCTCAAAAATCTAATCTCAGAATTTGTCATTCTCGAGTTCCAATATCTTTATTGGATCTCTCGTGGAAACTACATGGTTGCATACAATTATGTACCTAATAAAACATAATACTCAACGTAACATAATTATAACAAAGGTTTCCTATATTTCGACTTTCTACACCCGTAAAAATACATCATCAGATACTTACAAAAAATGGTTTAATATGAGAATACTCGTATATTTTTCCCAAGGAATCCGAGGGTGCAAAATTATGTAGGTACTTACATAAACAAATAATTTGGTTTAATTTTATTATATATTAGATAGGTATTTATGTGCATTCATTTATTTCGCGTATTCTCGGAAGCAACTATAACGATTTGGATCTTTATTATTTGAATAAGATTTTACTAATTATATTTAGATATTATAATTGTGTTTCCTAAAGGAAAAAAAATGCAATTTTATCCAAAAAAATCCGAAAAGCTCGGTCTTCCAGGTTACCTACCTATTACTACCTACCAGGTACCTACTATTGTTACTATTGTTATAATCAATATTAACTTGAATAAAAATAGCACTGTAGCAGTAGACTCGACTTGCGTTTTGAATGACGATGATTGAGACAATCATGTGAAAGCTCGCTCGATGATCGTGCTAATAGCCAATGGTTTTATAATGGTTGCTTTGTCAATTGTGATGGCCCATTGTGTAAAGGAGCCATTACTTCATTGGTTTTAAAATCACCAAAATTATCGGGCAAGCGTCGTCCTCCATGGGGCCGCGGCCGGCGAATCTTCAATATTGGATCTGTCATATAACGTTTGGGCAGGAACATTAATATATATGTACACTGAGTGTTGTAAGTAAAGAAGACTTGTTATCAAATTGCATTTAAATCATTATTAGAGGAAGACGCGTGACGCAAGCTTAAAGTTGAACATACTATACCGAGTCTAGTACAGCCCCGGATCTAGGGACTCTTCCTCTCAAAGAGTCTGAAGAGTAGACTTCCTCTCTTCCTCCTAATAATATAAGCATTTACCTACTTAATTTATTAAAAATGATGAGTATTCGAGGGGTCAAACGGGTTTTCCCAGCCTTGACCAGTCACTGCGACCTTTCCAGATCTATTGCGACAAAAATGATGAGTATGTAATTAATTATGTACTTACCACGCATGGTGGGATGGTCATCCAATCGCAAAGCCACTGACTGCCTCAATCGATCCAAGTCACCCTTCATCCCGGTGAGAGCCTTCTCCATTATATCATTAGGTGACGCTTTCACCATTCTCAAAGTTTCCGACACGTATTTGAGTATGCTGTTTGATTTTTCGTGGAAAGTCGCGTCTAAGTGATTCAGTTTTCGTTCAACTGTCTCGATCATCTTCAAGTATCTCTCGCTAGCCATAAGCGTTTCGACGAACTTCTCGACTACTGCGTCTCCAACAATGTTGCGGCTGGTCGTTGTCGTGGGGACATCATCTGGTTTCCTTTGAGTGTCGTAAGCATCGTCATGACTTCTATCCCTGCTGGAGCCACTCGCCATGCGGTCCCTCTTCGCCTCGACCGCCCATGACGTTAACAATACCAATAGAAATAACTTAACATATTTCACAGACATTCTCACGGAAGCAACCGTTGACATCGGAATGATGAATCTCAATGACTACGCTCCAGTTACATGTTTAACATAAAGATATCTTATATAAAACATTTTGCACACGCTGCTACTATTGTTAAGTGATCTAACAATGTAATGTTATTAAGTATAACATTAGTACGTTTGATTTCGAAGGTACGTCTGTGCCAATGGAATATTTATAGATAGGTACTCGTACTTTAATAGCATGGTCACTTTATTGAGGACCGTATAGACTTTGTGTGGAACTTCTTAACTTAACTTAAAATCACTTGGCTATTACAAAACAGTTCGTTGGAGGTAACGTAAAAACGCAAATCGGTCAAGCCATTTAGGCTGTATGCGATCATATATAAATGCACATAAATACCCACATACCATGTACACTTGAAAAACATAACCCTCAATACGCAGTCGGGTAAAAAAGTGTCACGCGTATATGATGCGTGCTTGCCTAGAAGAAACCTATTCACTCGCGATTAAATAGGTATTGACAGTGTTTCATTATATATTAGGTAGGTATGTACCTAGCTATGCTGTACCTTGTACCTATTAAGTCTTCTTTCTTAAATTAAATTTTTGATAATCGTCTTATCCATTCATAAACATTCCTTTGTTGGCAAATTTTCTGTCAACTTTTGTTAGACGGGAACTGTCTGTTTGCGAATAAGACAGTTCTATAAACTTCTAGCAGAAGCTAAGAGGATCACTTTAAAAATGTGTAGGTAACAATTGCTAGGATTAGTTTAGTAGTAGTTTCATAGAAAAAACCCGGACAAGTACGAGTCAGACGCGCCCACCGGGGGTTCCATACAAACTAGTAGATAAAAGGGGGAAATTATATATTTTTTTTTATATTTTCCGTCATAAACCGAAAAATATACATCGTAAAAATATTTATAAACCTGTTTTAGTTTGTGCTAATGAAGCTCTTTCATATGATACCCCACATGATACAGTTTAATCACTTTAAAATTTGGACCCTCATTCCTTGCAAAAAGACATTATTTTTATGTAATTAAATTAAAAACGTCCAGTTTTCGGTTTTTTTCCTATAGGTATGTGAACTATAACACAATGCTTCTTGCCAAATTTCATAGTTCTAGGTCAACGGGAAGTACTCCATAGGTTTTGATTCTCTTGTGAATGTTGATATGTGCGTTTTTACGACATATTCGGCTGTAACTTTTTTTTACGAAAAATGAGAAATTAGATTTTTCTTTCTACAGCAAGAGACTATGCATCAGCTTATATGGTTTTAATTTCAACACGATACCTTCACGCGATCCCGAGATACAGGCCTTGACAACCGGACGGATGGACAGACAGACAGACGTACAATAAAGTGATCCTATAAGGGTTCCGTTTTTTCCTTTTGAGGTACGGAACCATAAAAAACAAGTGAGACAGCGAAAAGCGTGTGCGACCACCCTAAAAAAGACCACCGTATGGGGCTATTCATTTATTACGTAAGACGATTTAGGGGGGGAGGGGGGTCGACCATGTCTTATTTTATCTTACAAGGGGGTAGGAGGGAGTTTTGATAGTTCTTACAAAATGCGCAGTTAAAATTATACTTTGAAAAAGCACGGGCAACCGCGCAAGTGCCGAAGTGCGCTCGGATTTGTAATAAAAATTACTAGTTCCTTTGTAAGTACAAATAAATATTCCTAAAAATTTAAAAATAAACATTACAATAAACCAAACGTGTATCCTTATTCTCCTTTTTATCCTTTAGATTCTTACATAATAAGTATTACACAGGGGGGGTCGACCTATTCTTATTTTTTCATATACATATAAGTGGAGGTAGTCGATACCTAGAATTATGTATCGTTATATACCTAATCTACGTGAATTTTTCATCCACGCCTATTAATACAAAATGTATATATATGGTCACGATAGTTTTCGTAATACAATTCAATAGATTAATCAGATGCCAATGAATACCTACTAATATTAAAATAGCAGGTGCATTGTTATAATATTTTACTATTACATAATAGCTGCTACAATACGAATGAGTGGAAGCAGTTTGTTATAGAACCGATTATTTTTTCTGCAGAAGGTACAGACAAGTATCTTTGTTAAAATAAAAACAAAATACCCGACTGCAGAAAAGCAGTTTTTACAGTCTAACTTACGATTTCGTTACGTTTGATATGCTGTTGAGTGTAAGTTTTTTTTTGTGAGAGTGTGCATAAAATCGCTGTAAATGAATGCGCAGTCTTTAGAATAGTTTTAGTAAAACCACTTGTTTATTACGAAAAAGTTTGTTGGCGGTTACGAAAAAACGCATTTTTTTATTTTTGCTAGAGATGTATGTATTATTATTATTACAAATGTGGCACTCGGAGACTGCCGCGGTAAAGCTATTGCATATCATTTTTTATCAACTTATGTAATTATAATTATTTATTCATTTTATTTATGCAGTATTCCTAACACCCCCCACTCCGACCGGCACAGCGTTGATACTTTTTACTTTTGCCATCTATCGATGAATAGCAGAACTTTTAATGACTTTTTGAAATATCACGCTTGTCTCTTTAGTTCTGCAAATCGCCTCTAGGTGGCATTGGTTGTATCGGCGTTACTGCGTTAGGTTATTTTCGTTACGGAATTTCTGGATTCGGTCTCCACGCTCAAGGCCCGCGATAGAAGCTATGCAATAGCTTAAAAAATTGCTTATGACACTCTGAAAGGAAAGACGAATCTAACGACATCACACACATAAAAATCGGTCAAGCCCGTTTAGGCTCTAGGCGATTACACTTACATTACTATTACTTACAGATACCTCAACCAGTAAAGATAATATACATTACAAAATATAGGTATAGAATACACGCTAGCATTGCCCAGCGGTTTCACTCTTAATACGATGATTTTCATCATATTTCACAAGATCGCTCTTGTTGTGATGACATAGAGGTTTTTCTTTAGAGGTATTTTCTTATATATACTTACATATAATATTGTTTTGCTGACCGACTCGGTCCGATTTTGCGTTAAATTTGGTTTGCGCATTTTCTTCTGAAACAAGTCTTAAGAAACCTATCTTAAAAGAAAAGCAAAATATTTTCTCCACTTCTCTATTTTCCTTTCTTACTCATATCAGCATTCATCCACACTTTCTTTATGGGCAATCAAAATAACAATATTGTATTGCAGGCCGTCCTAGAGCCCTTTATACGCCTTGCAATAAAATAGTGCAGTGCCTAAATTAAAAAAGAAACATATCTAACCGACTTAAAAAAAAAAAGGAGATTATCAGTTCGACCTGTACCTATGTTTGTAATATTGTCAGAATAGCACAATTTTTGAATATGTTAGTCTATACCAGCTTCTAAACATGTGTGCCAAATTTCATAAGTGTACGTATGTTTGTATTTTGTCCATGCATTACGCAGAAACAAGAAGTCTTATTTCAAAAATCTTTTTTATTGAATAAAGTATCTTTCAACTTAGGTGTCACTGTAAATTTTATCAAAATCGGTTCAGTAGTTTTCAATATAATATGGGCTTTTCAACACTCACTTCGTTTAGCAGAGCAGTGTCTACACCTATTTCAATTGTTTGATAGACAGTGACATGAGCGGTGATGAGCTTTGACGACCGTTTTTAAACAACTTAAAAAAAAGGAGGTTATCAATTCGACCTGTATGTTTGTAATATTGTCAAAACTGCGCAGTTTTTGTACATGTTAGTCTATACCAGCTTGTGTAGTAGTTTAGTTAGTTGAGTTTGTATATTGTTTTGTTGTAGTTAATAAGTACTTAGCTTACTTACTTACCGTGGGTCGGATGACACGTTATATTGTAGGTCCCGGTTGTTCAGCAATCGTCAAGCCAAGTCAGAGGCCTTTCGGCGGCTTAATAACTCTGACAATAGGGCTGGCCACTCAGTCTATACGAACTTACTTACTTACTTAGTACCTAGCTACTTTTTTTTATATACCTACCTACTTTTTCTGCCCGCATATTTGTCCAACAGTACCTAACTACATAAACTACATAATATGTCACATAAAAGTTGCCTTCTCTTTTCTGTGTGATATATGATCATCGCATCAACTTCGTCAACCATCCCCAGTCAGTCTTACGAATATCGTCGTCAATGTTGTTTTAGAGCTTCCTACATACGAAGTCAAAGTCTAGGACGCGTCTATCCCATTGGTTATCAGTTGTATGACAGATATGACTGGCTCCAAGTACAACTTAAATAAAAAACTGAACATATTGTAAAGGCATAGCCATTAATGGTAACAACTATATGAATAAAAAGTTATCAAAAATTGATAATATTTATTTTATTAGGTATTAGGGGTAATGGTTTTCTCGTGTTGTATGGACAAGACTCGTAATCAAATCACAAAAAATGCCTCAACAACTATGCTCTTAAGGGAATTTTATTTGTATACAATTTAATTTATAATTAATAAAACTGTTACTAATTAAATATTCAAATCCACCTATTTTTGACACTTGTCTTTTTATAATATAATGTCAGATTTAATCAATGTCAAGTTTCTAATTCTCGATATGTTTTATTACTGTTATGTCAAATTTCACAATATTATTTATTTATTATCTATTCTATCTGTTTTCGCGATTGTTACTCTTTGAAATGAAACAAATTACATAAACGTCGTAAATTTAGAAACGTCAGGTCATAAAATGATGTAAAATATACGCGATAAATCCGTTGAAAATTGTTTTATTTCAATTAATAAAATGTATGTCAAATTTTATAATTGGTATTTAATTTAGAGTTCGACATTTCTTCAATTTCCATCAATGAGCTAGAATACCTACAGAGCCAATTGCAATAATTATGTACTAAAAAATACAATTTTATGGTGACCAAGGACACATTTATTAAATTTACAACTTTGGCACAGCGCGGCGTTCTATGCGGCTCGCAAAATAGATGCTTTGCATTGGAACTAATCGAACTACAATCTTGGAATTTAATCTTGGAATTTTCAAGGCTAGAGTGATCTTCTAGATCGACGAGCTCCATCCTCGGCCACACATCAGGCCTCACATCACACATCGCCTAACATCAGGCGAGTTGGTTGTCAATCGTAGATCTATAATGTATTAAAAAAAAGGAAAAAAATGTCAGCGCATTAAGCACGCGCAGATTTTTGATTCGATCATTTTTGAAGTGAATACTTCTTAAAGTCACGCTGAGCGTTTTATTTTGTGGGTGTTGAATGAGACTGAGTCGTAACGCTCAGCTATGTAACGCCTCGTTCGGGTAAATTCGACTCGAGTCGATTTAGGGAGCGAAAGAAATATAGTTAAAGAAGTTTTCACTTCTGTCGTGTGGTCATGAGCACACACATTTTTACATGCTTTTCACTCCGAGGTTCTAGCTCAATGATTTACAATCTATTTTTAAGATAACTGACCACTGACCCTACCCGTATGATACTTAATATAACAATAAAAACACCATATTGTATAATAAAGCGGCTGTAACCACAAAGAAAAATAGGCAATTAAAATATAATTTACAAAATAAATAAGTTTCAACTTCTTTTCCATACTGAGAGCGTAGAGTGAATCAGACCATACGCTCTACAAAAACCGAAACTTGCTCACAATAATACAGGAAATATACTATCATATAGTATCACATCTAACTCAAGAGAGTTTGTCTTAAATGGCTTCTAACGCAATGATGGGGCTGCCGTACTGTATGTCATAATTTAAAGGCGGCATACTGATAACCACAATGTTTCAATAGTTGGTAGTTTTTCTAGTACTTATATAGTTTGTATAGTATTCTTAGCCGACTTCAAATAGGAGGAGGTTCTCAATTGGGTATGTAAAGTTTTTTTTTGGTATTTTTTTTATATTTTTATATGATAGAATGGATCATTTAGAAAAACTAATTTCAATATTTTTTTATTCTGTTCAGTACTTATTTTTTAATATTTTTTAAAAGATAAAATCGTCAGTAGGAAGGATGACGTCATCGTACCTACTGAATAAGATGTTGTGATAGCCAACATGAACTAAAAAATACTTAGACGTCAACTTGACAGTGACATGTACCTATATTCGTTTTTGTCTCTGACTGATACAAGAGATCATCGGTTTTTGTTGTGTTTTGAAAAAACAAATACGTTGTGTAAACATAAAGAATGAAAAAAAGAATAATTAATATTGAGCTCGTTGTAATTAATTAATGTTTTCTAAGGTCTTCGCGATTGTGTTTGCGCATTGAAATGAAACAAATTCACAATATTATTCAGAAACTACAACTGTGAAATGTTTCGACTTTCGTGCCAAAAATCCTAATAAACTGTTTTTTTTCAAGTAAAGGAAACCTTTAAAAGACTGGTGTGAACAAGTTAACGTAGAATATGTTCCTGGGCGAAGCATTGATGCTGCAGTACAATGAACCAGAAAAAGGAACCAGAATAAAATAAATAATGTATAAATGTAAATAAAATAATCCCATAATTATAATGAAATTGGTATATAATTAAACACAATAAAATCATTCCAAAAAAGAAGCTATGTACTGTCAATCACTTTTATTTCATATCCTGACATTGTTCATAAGTTTTAGCTCTTTAGCTCCTCGGATTTTTGCGATGTGTTCTTGTCGCTAGTTGAGATGAACTCCAGAATGATAAGATTCTCAACCTTAGGTAAGTTAGCAGAGTCAGCAAGTACAAAATTATCCATAATTTATCCAATCAGTAGGCAAACAGTTCCTTATAACAAAGCAGTGGTCAACGTAAATGCAGTATCAATCAAAACGGTAGGAAAGCAAAGTCGTCGTAAAGATAATGAACAGAATTAATTTAATACAAATGAATAGAGTAGCAGAGCACCAAACACACAAAATAATTATTTTCTTTGTTTATTTATTTTGGTATGACAGTTGTCATAGAGATATTGTCTCTCTTGTCAATGCCAATGCTGTCAGTTTCATCTTTTTTACTAACTAAACTACATTTCATTTTACATTTTAGAGGTCGACTGAAGGTCAAATATTTTTTATATTTTCGCAAAAATTTGCGCGATCTCATCATTTTATGTGCCCTAAATAAAAAAATATGGTTTATAGACATATAATCTCGAAATGGTTTTGGAATCAGCATATGTTACATTTTTCTTTACATACCCAATTCAACCGGTTGTTTTTTCTGCTGAGCTGTAAGTCGTGGGTTCGATCCAAGGGCGTCGCCAGCCCATGACCCGGGGGGGGGGGGCATTATGGAGGATTATTTAATATTATGGAGGAAAATATGAATTGTAGGTACAGGTACAATTGCACGGTCTTAGGACTAGTTTGGGCTAAACGGTGTTGTGTGAAATGTCAACAAATATTTATTTTATTTTTATTTGTAAACCGACTTTAAAAATTGTTTTTTTGTTTGTTTGAAAAGATATACATATCAAAGGTTAAAAGGTAATAGGGTA
The DNA here is from genome assembly GCA_947563715.1 of Lycia hirtaria. Lineage (NCBI taxonomy): Eukaryota > Metazoa > Arthropoda > Insecta > Lepidoptera > Geometridae > Lycia > Lycia hirtaria. The sequence goes on from OX387386.1 coordinate 11,492,803, forward strand.
TAAGCGACATTTTAGTCAAAAATGAGTTATGAATGATAAATGAAAAAACGGAAAATTTTAAGTAAGATAGCATTCAAAACTCATTTTTGACTAAAATTTCGCTTATATCCTATTACCTTTCGACGACAATGTCGCTTATACCCTATTACCTTTTAACCGTCAATATCATTAATATAATTACATTAAATCCCATAGAAATTTCATCAAAATCGATTAAATAGTTTGGTTTTTAAAACAAAATTTTGTATTTTGATGTCGATTGTTTAAACTATAATTATTACATATTTAATGTCACGTGGAGCGGCCACTCGCCAGGCCCCGTAAATAGGTAGTGCGATGAACTCGACACCTTAGACAAAAACTTGTACACTAACGCACAAAACTGTCAACATATTTACTGTATTTTTTTTTTATAAATATCGACAATATTTTACAGAAAACAAGACTACTATTTGGGCATACTCCGCGATAATTTCGCCCTTCATTGTCACAATTTCTAGGTACAATTTCTAGGTGATGCGATACGATACGATAGTATTATTTCTTTTACTTTACCACTACGCTTATCCCCGATGCGTGGTCCGATATAGTACCCGCCGTTCAAATCTTCTTGGTCAACATTAGGTTCATGATATTTGCGAAAATTTCTTCCGGAAGCGGCGTACAGTGCGTCGATTTGTAGTCTGTCATGTACGACACCACCTGTGAAAAAATCCATAACAATTCTCAGTCAAATAAAGATATCATGCTAACTGATATTATAAAAAAAAACAGGCCCTCTTTCTATGTGTTGTTCATTGACATGTCATTTTTTATTTCATCGTCATAACGGGCACTTGTAGTGCCTCATAAAAACGCTCTCAGCGTAAATAAAATAAAATATCATATATCATATATATCAAATAAAATAAATTTAACATTTTATTTAAATTTATTCACGGGTCAAGGCCGGTCCTTTGATGGGCATCAGTGGGGCTGAAGGCAATACTGTAGCTTTTCAATGTTGGTCTTTGGCTTTGTTACATATAAAAATTAAAAGAATACAGATGATATACAGATACAGATATCTATATACCCATATAGATTATCTAATGAAACTATTACACAAGGCACCTGGCACCTGCCGCCAATAAATTCCGCATTTTTCATGCAATAAAAAAACCTTTTTATACATGGTTGGAACCATTAACGGCCACACCTCAACGGTTTGATTTTTTTCCAATTTTAAATTGTTAATTTTTTTAAATTTCGGTGTTATAACGAAATTTTAAAACGACAACCGTAGAGACATAGTTATTTATGATTCCAATCAAATAAAAAATAATTATCGAAATCGGATGATGTTTAGGGGTAGAAAACGGTTTCCTCTTGTTTATATGGAAGAACGCGCACAACAAATATTGGCTACTAAGATGAAATGATTGAATAAGAAAACATCAAAAAAATGTATGTGCTTAAGACCACACGACAGAAGTGAAGACTTCATTAAGGCGACCTTAATACTAAGAGCATAACAATGACGCGTTGACTATATCTCTCTCGCTCCCATAGTCGAAACGAGCAGCCTTTGCCCGAACGAGCGTTGCATAATCGAGCGTTACGGCACAGTCTTATTCATTACCCACAAAATAAAGTACTCAGCGCGCCTTAAGAAGAAATAATTATATAATTCCCACTTGAAATAATGATTATGTGATATACTAACATGTTTGAGCAACAGATCGTGCTCGTGGCTGGTGAGCGGTGGACGCTTGCTCGCGAGCATGTTCGCGTACCGCGTGAGCTCCAGCTCGCGCTCGTCGACCGCCTCCGGGTGGCGGTGCTTGATGAGCTCCACCAACAAGTTGTTGACGCGATTCGTGGAACACTGACCCGGGCTGCAATAAAAACCACAATTTTATTAAATAAGTAATATAAATATGTATCCGTGTCGAGACACGCGTATAGTAAGGTTCCGTAGCTAATACTGTAATTTGAAAGAAAACTTCTTGGCGAGAATTTTTGTTTAGACTACTTTGCGAAAAGGTCAATGACCTCAGTACTATAATAATTTAAGTGTTTTAAATATTTATTGCTATATCTCGAAAAGTAGTAAAGTACAATTTCCATTGAATTATTATGGTTAATTTCTGCTATAATGGTTAATCATTAATTTCTTGGCCCAATAGCTTAAAAATGCAGGGGGTTGGAGACAATTTTTTCACCTTTGGCGGGCTTATATCTCACACACATGGCATTTGGAAATGGAACCTTAGTTTTATTTTAAAATACCTATTCAACGATACACCACACGATGGGGTGGGTTGAAAAAAAAACATCCCTTCTTTATATGTATGGAGTGCCACCCCTATTTATTTATTTTGGTAATTTGAATACGGCATTTTGTAGCGGTTCACACAACACATCTACATGCCAAATTTTGTTTATGTAGGGTTGATAGTCTCCGAGTAAAATGACTATGACATACGGACGGCAGACAGATGTGGAAAGAGTTATGAAGGTTACCATAAAAATACCATACCATAAAAAAAGTTATGAAGGAAAATATAAAAATATATATATAACTTCCCCCTTTTATCCACTAGTTTGTACGGAACCCTCTGACTCGCACTAGTGCGTTTTTTTTATAATACAAAGTAGATGTACGTTAGTCCTCCGATTCGCCTGATGGTGCAATGATGCAATGATGCAGCTCGATTTAAAAGAATTCACTCGAACTTGCTAACTAACATAATTTCAAGGGGAAACACGGGCGTGGAGTTCTATACCAGTATAGAATGTGATCAAAAATGTGGATAAAAATCGTGTAAGGGTTTTTACCAAAGGGTTAAAGGGTTTTTGTACGGTATTACGGCAGCGTAGGAAGACCAGCCACGAGATGGACAGATGACCTCATACAAGTGGCGGGAAGACGCTGGATGCAAGCCGCTTCCAATCGGTCTTTTTGGAAATCCATGGGGGATGCCTATGTCCAGCAGTGGACTTCTTATGGCTGAGATGATGATGATGGTATTGTCTTTTTTGGGAATTATAAATCCTATAGGATATAGTCAGACATACTAAGTTAATTATTTCCGAGACTAAGTATTATTGGTTTTAGGAATAAACTCACATTTTTATTTGAACTTAAGCACCATAAAAAATACAGTTTTGCTGTAATTTGCTTGTTCTTATATACATATATAATAATAACCAGCTGCACTCCGCGGTTTCTCCCGATATTCACCAGGAACCTCTCATTTTCCTGGATGTAAAGTAGACTATACGTCATTCCTGGATATAAATTGTCTCTATGGCTAATTTCATGCCCAGCCGTTCTTGAGTTGTATAACTAACTAGAAATACACTGCATGAGGTGATGTCGTTACCTTAAACATATGATCTCATCATCAGTCCTTCGCACGAGTTGCACCGGACCCGAGTAGTTCTTGAGCAGTCGAGATATATCCAAGTCGACGTACGAGCGCACCACTTCTTTCACCAGCGACGCCCACGATTCTGGCATCTGCTTTTGAGCTAGCGGCAGCAAATCATCGAACGTTGCGTCCAGGATCTGAATATGGGTTAATGTTTTTGTAGCGTATAATACACATCGTATAATGATACAATCTCTAAATCGTGAGTGAATTGATTTCGTCTGGCTAAACGCGTGGTAAATCTAACGTAGACCGCAACGTAGCTTAACATTAGGTGAGTTGGCGGTCAAGCGCAAATCTATTATAGTATAAAAACATGGAGCTAGAATAACTACATAATAAAAAAAAAGGTATCAGTATCCGTATAAAGCCAGCTCCACATTCCCGAAGTTTGCCGAGAGGCAAACATTTGTCGAAGAACGAGCATTGGCCAGAGTACACGAGAGCGGTTGGCTCAGTTGAAAATAGACGCTCGTACGAGATGGACATCACAAGAATATCTACCGCTGCTGTGGCATATTATAACTATTTGGTGATGTATGAAAGAACAGTGATTAAAAGACGCATTATAAAATATTATAACGATCTTTATGGTGGCGTGCCTTTGAGTCCCATATTATAGGGTAACTTTGAAAAAGTTCTAAAAAGGATAACTCAAGTTCGTGTGTCCAATTTACCGACATTTATAAAAGCTTTTAGTACGTACTTACTAACGGTGACTGTCGGCCGACTGGCGCGAGAGAGCGGGAATCAGATAGTTTCGCATAAACACAAAACTTGACGAAACTACCCGAGAACCCTTTGATGTACCGACACGGAATGGATAGGCGAATATACACGAATATAGACGAATACTCTCTCTACACTCCCGTAATCGGTAAGTTTCGTGTAGTTTTGCCGGGAATGTGGAGCGGGCTTAACAGTTTATAACATATTAAAACAACAAAAAATATCTTAGCGGCGTTATACATTATTATATGGTAATTGTACAGAAATCAATGAGGTGTATTATACTTAATTTCAGACGTTATTATTGTCGTCCCTTGTATTGTAAGTCGGACATTGTATTATTTGTAAGATTGTGTATTCTACTCAATACAACAATATGATACACACTTTATTGAAACCATAATAATATTACAGAGGTACAATATAAGGTACAAAATGAGGTCTTATTACTAATAGCAAGTTCTTCCAACATATTTTTATTACTGCGCCCTCAGGCAGGAAATTCCAACGCTTAAGGACCTATATGAATATTCTAATTCTCGCTCACGCATTAACACACTTTTAAATATAAAATTGCCTATATGATCTTACGACAAACCTGTATAATATAAAGAATCTCGACATTAATCTCGGCTTTTTCATGGATAAGCATTTAAACATAATGCATCAGAATATAGCTGGTCTTCTAGGAAAAATAGACCCGTTATGCGTTTGTCTTAATGAACTGTCGGAAAGAAACAGTAACATTGATGTACTGTGTATCACGGAGCACAACATGAGACAGGACTATGAAATACACCTAAACGTTCCTAATTTTGACTTAGCAGCATGTTTCAGCAGAACCCAGATTAGTAAAGGCGGCGCATGTATCCTCGTCCGAAGAGGGATTTTACACAATGAATTACCAGAAATAAACCAACTTAGCATAACTAACCAATTTGAATGCTGTGCCATTGAATTGGTCAGTTATAAAATAGTAATTGTCTGTATCTATAGAGTTCCCAAGTATAATAACTTAAATATATTTATGAATAAATTAGAAAAAATACTGCAACATCTATCTAAAAAGAGCTATAACAATATTATAATAACTGGAGATTTTAATATAAATATATTAAAAGATAATCCCTTAACCAGAGATTTCGAGTGTCTATTGTTAAACTTTGACTTCAAATTAGCTTTAAGGGAACCCACAAGATTAAGCTCTCAGACTTGTATCGAAAATTTTGCTCACAATTTTAAAAAACATTGTAGAACGGAAGTGGTAGAATTTTCATTGTCTGATCATACCGCGCAAATACTGAAATGTCCTACTAAAAGAGTCTGGGTTATCGATGCATGGCGTAAAAAACGAAGGGACTATAGTGTTGAGAACATGATCAAATTCAAATCGTGTATTAGTAATTTATCATTTTGTGAAATATATGATACCGTTAATCCTAGCCAGGCTTATGAAATTTTCAAGGAAAATTTCAAGCTATTCTACGACCTATGCTTTCCTTTTAAGACCATTATTGTAAGAATAACTAAAAAACCCAAATGGATTTCTCGAGGTATCAAATTATGCAGCAAAAAGAAACGATTACTTTTAAATGCATACAGAGCCGATCACACAGATAAAAATAAATCTACTTATGTGTCCTACACAAAATTATATAAAAAGATTATTAAACTCACACAACGGGCACAAAATACCTATAAAATAAAGACTTCACAGAATAAAAGTAAAGCGACATGGCAAATTATTAATGGCTCTAAATCAAATATACCTAGACATCCCATAGACAAAATAAGAATATCTAATACAACTATTACGAATCCATTACAAATTGCTAATGAATTTAATAATTATTTTGTTGACAAAATTGTTCCGATTACCGATTCTGGAAGAAATGTAACCTCACTTATAGAAAATAGTCCCAATTCAATATATATGAGTCCAACCTTACCAGGCGATATTGTTAAAACTATTAATAGTCTAAAAAACACTAACAGTGTGGGACATGACGGTTTTCACACAAAAGTAATTAAATTTGTCGCTGAAAACATCTCAAAACACCTTAGTTATATAATTAACATGTGTATAAGCTGTGGTGTATTTCCAGAAGATTTAAAAATATCTATAGTTAAACCGTTATTTAAAAAAGAAAACAGAGAACTCATGAACAATTATAGACCAATTGCATTAATATCAGTCTTTGCTAAAATCTTTGAAAAGGTGATCTATAAACAAATATATTCATATTTTGAAAAATATGACATACTTTCTAAAGAGCAAAAAGGTTTCAGACACAAAAAAAGTATCAATTTGGCTATTTGCGAATTTTTAAAAAACGTCATGTTAAATATTGATAAAAGAAACCCTGTCTGCGCTATTTTTTGCGACATGACTCAGGCTTTTGATTACGTAGATCACAACACACTACTTAGTAAAATGTATAAATACGGGGTAAGAGGAAACAGTAACGATTTACTAAAATCTTATTTAAGTAATAGAAAGCAACTAACTGAGATATCAAAAATTAATCCTAAAACAAAGAGAGAAGAAATATTTACTTCCTTAGAACGTACTCCAAAATATGGGGTACCTCAAGGTAGTGTGATTGGTCCACTGGCATTTATTTCGTATATTAACGACCTTCCAAAAGCAACAAAACATCCAGTTACACTTTTCGCTGACGATAGTACCATAACAATAGCTTGTAATAAAATAGAATCATATAAAAATGACATTATTAATTCTCTTGACTCCACAATAAAATGGCTTGACAATAATAATCTAAAAATAAATTTAAGTAAGACTAATATTATGCACTTTTCTCAACGACCACAGAATATAACTAATTTTGACATAACATACTGTAATAACCCGATAAATAATGTAGAAACCACAAAATTCCTGGGGTTAATTATTGATCAACGTTTGAACTGGAAAGCACATGTCCATGACCTAAATAAAAAACTCAGCAGCTGTTCCTTCGCTCTTTACAAATTAGCACCGACTCTTCACTCAGACGCCCTTATTACAGCATATTATGGACTTGTGGAGTCAGTGCTGAGATATGGCGTAATATTCTGGGGTAACTCAACTGATAAAAATTATGCTTTTATATCCCAGAAAAAATGCTTAAGATCTATGTTTGGACTCAAACCAACTGATAGCTGCAAGCCTTACTTTAAACAGCATAAGATTCTGACGCTTCCTTCACTATACATATTTGAGGTTGCAGTATTTGTACGGGCTAATTCTGAAATATTTCCTAAGATGTCTACAGAATCGATATATAATAGACGAGACAACAAAATACTAATACATAAAGCAAAAACTCAATTGTTCAGAAACAGCATTTTTGGAATGGGCCCTATTATATATAATAAGATACCTATAAGTCTTAGAAATCTGACAACTAATTTATTTAAAAAGAAATTTAAAGCCTTGCTGGTTGAAAAATGCTACTATAAGATTAAAGATTATATAGACGATCGTTCCTTATGAACAAAATATGTTAATGTTTAGAAATTTTATTGACACAATTGATTAAAAATAAAAATAAAAAATAATTTTATATAATTGTATTATGACATGTTTAAATTGACATTTGATAATTAGGTATTTATATTAGTAGTTTTAAAGATCGATAGCGCCCTCTGATTTGCACGCCTCCTCAGGCATAACATGAAGCACATTAAAATTAAGAACACCAAAAGCATGTTATCACTCATGTTTAACGCAAATAAATTTACTTTGACTTTGACTTTGACTTTGACTTTGATTAACATTACACACTTATCACATAGAATTCCATTTTTAACCGACTTCCAAAAAGAAGGTTATCAATTCAGTCTGTATGTTTTTTCACCGATTACTCAGCCAATTGTGCATTGATTTTGATGATTCTTTTTGTATTTGGTAGATTATATTTCAGAGGTGGTCTTATATAAATTGTTTTAAAATCGATGCAGTACTTTAGTTTTTATAATAAAATAACTGGTAAAATGTCATCCAAATACAGTAGAAACCAAGTCGCGTGTGCGTACGCGACTTGCTATTCACTTTTCTACAGGCGTTATACACATTGCTTATTTGAAGTCGGTTCTTTCAGTTTTTTAAACTATAATTATTATTAGGTCAACATTCCTGGAGGTTTTACGTAGGTCGCGTGCGGACCGCAATTGTCTTTTATTCTGCTTTTTTGTGCCTGAAGCGATACTGATGACATGTTTCAAAACTATAGGAAAGACTCACCAAACCCTTAACAGGGTAGTTAGTAGCCGCCCACGCCGCCGAGTAGCCTCCAATACTCCAGCCGAACATCACAATGTTCTCGGGCTTGAAGTTCAGTTTGTTTATCGCGTACTGCAGCACGGCATCGATGGCATTGTGTTCTTGAGATGGATACGGGAGACCCTGATTCACATTCAAAGTCATTTATTGGAAAGAATCATATCTAACCTAAATGAGATACATGGCAACTCTAGTAATATATAATAAATAATAAATAAAAATAATAATAAATATTTGTGGACATTTCACACAACGCCATCTAGCCCAAACTAAGCAAAGCTTGTACTATGGAACTAGATGGCTGATAGAATACATATATACTTTTTTTTTGTAAATATATACATATGATACATAGAAACACCCAGACACAGAACAAACATCCATGCTCATCACACAAATGTTTGCCCTGGGTGGGGATCGAACCCACGACCTTACAGTTCAGCAGGCAGACGTAAACAGACTTCCAACTGAGCCACGAGGCAAGTCAAAAAATATAGTAACTGTACTCTATTCTATGTACTTACTACGTACTCTGTATACATAGTTGTGCCCTATTTGGCTTAGACTCGTTTGAAAGAAATACTTATATAGTTTGTCGAGTTTATTTCGAGTTAGTTAACTCAGCAATAAGTGAACATAGAATTCTACATATTGTATTTCACAGAGCAAATGTACTGCTAACTATACAACAAAAGACTTGCAAGTCTCATCACTTATTTAAATATGAGAACGGTAGTCATTTTTATGTTTAAATTACTTAGGAGCTTCTGAGCTTTGTGGCTCATGTGCGCTCATACTTTCAAGATTCAACTTCGAAATACAAGCATTTTTTTAAGAACTATAAAGAATAACTTATGACAGTACGCGATTCCACAGTTGTATAAAATGTAGGTGCCACTTTTCCAACTAAATAAGTCAATATATATATATGTATTCATATGTAAAGTATCTTACGGTGCTTTCAGCAAATCCAGGATGGTTCCAGCCAAGAGCTGAGTACCCAGTCTTGATTGGAGAAGTCATGATGCCAATCTCATAGAAACCAGAGTTGCCTTCACAGCAAATAACAAGGATACCACCATTGGGGCTCGCTGAACGATTGTCGACGAACATGGTGTCCAAAGAATTGCCATCTGCAGTTATTATCTTTGCTCGCTGACCATTGAATGTTTGTACCAGATTTGCTCGTCCTTGGAACAGGGGCATCCCTGCAAAATGTTTAGTTATGAAAATTAGGAATTCTCATTTTCATTAATTCTCATTCCATACAGAAACTATATTGATATGAACGTTTCCAAATGGAATAGCTATCGATTGGAATTAGAATACTACTCATACAGATCTCTTCAAAATGTATGGATTATAAGAATAAGAAAGTGTGGAACTTACATAAGAATGTGTGGATGAGCCCCAGTGATCCAGGATATATGAGTCGAAGGGCAAATGTATGTGTAGCAATGAATGCCAATATCTGTACAGCAATACGTTGGTATAATGGTAGGTCTGCATTCGCTTGCGTCTCAAATGGATTATGAGTTAACCAAGAAGTCCTGAAATCAATATAGTTTTTTTTTATGAATACTTTGTAACATTCTGCTTGTTATCACTTGGTCACACTGGGATTTATCATTTACACCTTATGATTTTGACATTGCCTTATGACACAAGCCTGAATGGTCACTATAGAAAGAAATGATATAAACAAGCCATGCATATTAAATCTTACGATCTCAAGTAAGGTTCCAAATAGTCTGATCTGAATATATTTTTGTCACCACTAAAAGTTGTCTGGAACAATAAGTAAGTCCACAGCAAAATTATTTTCAGATAGAAAATAACTATGGAGCGTAGTCAGTCAACAAATGAGAGAAAAGATAGGTTAACAGTCTATGTATATATATGTACAATCAAGAAAACTGTGTGAGAGGAAAGCAATATTTTTTTCATCATAAATCAGCTTCCAAGAGCTATTTGATACCGGGTTAGGTTCAGACCAAAATTATATGTTTCGACTCATTGTTGATGTAGCCTATGTACGCACTACAAAATAAACAAATATTTTCATACACACCTCCAAGCAGTAAAATGCAAAGTATTCCTGTCTTTCAAATTGAAAAGTAAATGTTGGCACAATAAGATAGAACACCAAATATCTCAGACTGAAGAGCACAGTGCATTGACACACAGGGTTTTCAACTCTGGAAGTCTCAAAGTTCTGAGTAGCTTTGGACTGTTATAGCGAAGAAGCTTAACATCAGGCAAGCACCATGCTGACACAATAAACTGAAGAAAGCCTATAAAATCAAATAAACATGTTGCCTTTTTGCTTGGATAGTGTGTTATCTTGAAACAAAGCTCTTAGCAAAAAGACACAATGTGATATTGTGAACTGACATAGCAATGCTGCCTCTTTCACTTGCAGCTTCGCTATGACATGAGTAAAACACCATATTTTTTAGAAAACTTAAATTGAATGTGGCAGTTTTAATAATTACCAGATAATAAAAATATTGTTTGTCAAGTTTACCATGTTATGAAAGAAAAGAGGCAAGGTATTGTGAGTGTGAATTGAGTAACCTCTTTATTATCAAGTGAAAAAAGACTCTAGATCTATTCTATTTCAGTTTCAAGTTAAAATAATTTAGTAGATGAAAATAAGACTTTTATAGTAATGTTTATTGTAAAACATGATCCAATTTTTATGAGAATTTCATATTACCTTGTTTGTGGTGGCATCTTGTATGATGTTGGCCATGCAGCAAAATCAAAGTCATATTCCCGAACTCCAGTAAGATAAGTTTGAGGTGTCTGATCAGGTGTACTCTCCAGCATCTTCATGAATTGCATATATTTGGGATTTGTCACACGGCCATATGCTCTAAGTAGGAATGCAAAACACAGGAAGCAACCAATACTTCCGATACAATTCATCAAATATTTACACTCTTCATATGTACAGAAACCTCTTTTGTAAACATACAAGCAGATAAATGGAGAAGTGTAGAGTGATATATTTAGTATTGTATTAGCCTGAAACATCACATAAATAAAATAAAACTACCACAACATAACAAACAATTTAACTTTTTTTTATACATGATATATCAAGATTGACACCAACTCTGATGTTAAGCGACGGTGTGGTCGAGGATGGAGCTCCTCGATAGAAACAAACTTACCGAAGTTATGATTTTATCACCCCATTTTTCGGGACCTTGAGGTTGATACATGGCCTGAAAAATCACAATTTCAATCTTTATCCCAAAATAGCTTGTAGTGCTCACAGAGGAACATAACTGATCATCGATACCACCACGATCACCACGGACTATAGGGTCAGTCTTCAGACTGGTGACCTCAAGTAGCACTTGCAAGTGGGTGTCTTCTGATTCTGGATGACGCGTTAAATAGTAAGCTTCGGTTAACCGCTAAGGCATGTTTTTTTTCGGGCGGCTAATATACTGACACCAGGGCTAATCACACGAGCGATAAGTACTTGCTGAATTATCAAAAATTAAATATACCTACCGATTATTAATGTATTATTATAAAAATGTTATGGGCATAAAAAGAAAAGTACAATAGAAGTCATACTTACATCGAGTGGTCCATCTCTGTAGATTTTGTAGAGTCTCGGAGAAGTTAAACACTTCCAAACCGTTTTCAGTATAAAAATCATCACTAAGGTACATATATTTTTTTACGAAATACAATACTTTTGTTAGTACACAACTTTATAATGTATGTTATTTCTTAGAAGTCCAATTGAATCACAGAGACAAAGACCATTCAGTTAGATTTGGTTAACTAAAAGTTAGAAGCACAATTAGTAGAAGAAGATAAAAGATACCAAAAACAAAATTACCAAAGAGAATCTATGGAAGAGGAGTTTTGGCGGGAACGTCTTAGTAATGTGTTGTTGATTTGTTTTATTTTCTGAAACTCGTGTTATTTTGAATATTAATGCTATAAAAATGGTGGTGTTTTATTCATTAAGTGTTCAATCAAGTACGTGAGTGTGGGCAAGTGAAATAAAGCAGTAAAACGTGCGATTTTACATTGTCGGCTAAACTCCATAGAAGCTTCTAGTAAAGTCGCCACCACTTTACTGAGATTTATAATGAGTTAACATACATAACCGCGGCTCTGCACTTGAGCCGTGAACGTCCACGAACAGGCGTGAACATAAGTGTGGAGGCTTTTCACGGCGTTCGCGGCCGTTCACGCCTGTTCCCCGATCGAAGTCGGTATTTTGTCCCGCGACAAAGGGTTCGCGGCAGTTCGCGCCTCGTTCACGCGCGCACATCCACATTCACGGCACCTTGCCAGTTTGCTCCTGACTATAGATGCGCATGGACGTGTAATGCGAGCTAAATGGCAGCGCATCGGATTAATATAAGTTGAGATAGTGAATCAGAAATTCGCTTTTTGAAATATTACGACGCTGAACGTATACTATGGGACTCGAAGCATCCACATCATAATAATAAAAGTAAAATTAAGACGCCTGGAGAAGGATTAGTTTTCAAATTAATATCGATCGGTTACGATATATTTCAGTCATCCATCATCTCCTTTTTCTCAAACGCTTTCGAACGTTTTTCTTATTTTGTAGGTGTAAATAGTTAACGCAGCAGCAGTTTTGACGTCCGTTTCACGGCAGGTTTCACGGTACAAATGAGTGACCTCCGTGAGTGAATGTGGAGGGTGCGCCTCTGCCGCGATTTCGCGCCATGAATTCACGGCACAAGTGTAGAGCCGCGGTAAGCCAAGGCAGAATGGCCAAACGTTCTTAGCCTGAAATAAAAAAAAAAAAAAAAAAATCGTTGACTGTCCGTTGATCCGTTCCGTGTTTTTCTAACCATAACCTAAAAAGTAAAGTTTAAACTCGACAAAATTGCGCTTGTTAAATTGTTTTGGAATAAATATTTAACGTCCAACGATAATAAAGTACGTATATACTTCCATAAAATATATTTTGTGTCTAATATTTTATAAATTATACAAAGGTAAGACCTACGTTTATCCTTACCTGTGTTTATTTTTTTAATTATCTCTCTTAATTCTTTACTTAAAAATCGTAATAATCAGGCTTTTAATTTCAAGATTTCTAACTTAACCAAATAACAACTGCAGAATGGACATGGCTAAATATTCTAGTCATTTCTTATTTAGATTCAGATGTCGATATCGTTATGCAATATTAAGATAGCGTTGTTCCAGTTAACCTTGAAAGAGAGAGAGCCATGTACCAGATAAAATTAATAGTGATCATAAAAATTACTGGTAAAATCAATAAACAGATTTAAAAAACCGAATAAGTGCGAGTCAGACTCGCCCACCGAGGGTTCAGTACAAACTAGTAGATAAAACGGGGAAACTATATATTTTTTTATATTTTCCTTCATAAACCGAAAATATACGTTGTAAATTATTTAAAAACTGTTTTATCTGGAGCCTATGAAGCTCTTTCATGTGATACCACACATGATACGGTTAAAGCAATTTAAAATTTGAACCCTCCTTCCTTGCATAAAGACCCTATTTTTTTGTGATCAAATTAAAAATGGACAGTTTTCAGACATTTTCCTTAATGTGTACTATATGACAATGCTCCAGAGTTCAAAGGCAAAGTTCCAGATTCTCCATTCTGTGGATTTTGGTCGACACCGGCTTAGAGAAGATACTCTATGCCGGCGTCTATCACTCGCACACCGGGGACAAAGAGACAACTCAGCTGTTTCAACACCTCAGTGAGACGGCAGATCTGGCTCAGCGGCGATATCCTACAGCTCAGCTTGTTCTTCTGGGGGATTTAAATGGTCACCACCAGGAGTGGCTATTCCCATACCAAAAGACAGACCATGCAGGCAGAGATGCGTATATCCTAGCGGTGTCGCTGAATCTTACCCAGCTGGTCAAGGAAGCTATGCGAGAGCCTGACGTTGACAGCCACACAGCCAACTGCTTGGACCTTTTGCTGACGAATGATCTGGACAAAAAATCCATTTCGGTGTCTGCACCACTTGGTGGTTCCGATTACTGTCTGGTGATTATCGTCTTATACTCCGTACGCCATACCCGCCGTTTGCCTCTAGGGCTAGGATCAGTCCTAGCCCTAGAGGCAAACGGCGGGTATGGCGGTACAAGTCAGCAAAATGGGAAGAGATGCGGGATTTCTTTGCATCTTACCCTTGGCGGCAAGTATGCTTCTCTTCTTGTGACCCAACAGACTGCGCAAATGCCGTTACGGAGGTGATAAATCAGGCAATGGAATATTTCATTCCATTTTCTGATGCTTCACCTTCTGGCGCAGCTCGCCCATGGTTTAATGCTGCATGTGACAGCGCTGTAGCGTGTAATCATGACGCATATTTGGCCTGGGCTGACGCTCGAATGCGCAAGTCCATGGATGCACGTGAAAAGAAGAGATCCTTTAACAAAGCCGCCAAGTCCAGCAGAAAAGCAATACGAAGAGCTCGATTTGAGCATATAAGCCGGGTTGGGGCTAAATTAGCTTCTCACCCGACGGGTAGCAAAGCTTTTTGGTCCCTGGTTAAGTCTATCGAATCGAACTTCTGTCGAACATCTTTGCCTCCATTGTTGAAACCGGACGGATCTCTAGCTCACAGCGCAGTAGAAAAAGCGAATCTATTCCCAGGTCTATTTGCGGACAACTCACGTCTAGATACCTCACGAGAAACGCCTCCAAGTATACCTCATTGTGGCGCAACTATGCAGGACATACGCATCAATCAAAAGGTGCTTAAGACACTTAGAGGTCTAGACATGCACAAAGCTAGTGGTCCTGATGGTATCCAGCTATTGTGTTAAAAACCTGCGCACCTGAGTTGTCCCCGATTCTGACTCGTCTTTTCTGTCTTTCTTTGGAGACTGGTATAGTCCCTAAGTGCTGGAAGCTTGCGAACGTCCAACCTGTTCCAAAAAAAGGATAGTTGTGCCGATCCTAATGACTATCGGCCTATAGGTTACGTCCATTTTGTGTATAATTATGGAGCGTGTACTGAATAGGAAGCTCATGGCATACCTTGAAGACAATAACCTCCTCAGTGACCGACAGTACGAATTTCGCCGAAATCGGTCGACTGGGGATCTTCTCGTGTATACCACACACATTCTGAGCGAGGCCATCGAGAACAACGGTGAGGCCTTGGCTGTGTCTCTCGACATCTCGAAAGCCTTTGATAGGGTTTGGCACGACAGTCTCCTTAACAAGCTCCCTTCTTATGGACTACCAGCCTCCTTTTGCTCTTGGATTAAAGACTTCTTGAGAGAACGATCGATTCGAGTGGTTGTTGACAGGTGCTCGTCCGATCAAATGGCAATAAACGCCGGTGTACCTTAAGGGTCTGTACTCTCCGCTACTCTCTTCCTGCTGCATATTAATGACCTGCTGAAACCTGGTATCTTAGGGTATGCAGATGACAGCACAGTTGTGGAAAGATACACTTCTGGTCCAAGAGCCAAAAAGGCGGAAATCGAGGCGTTGAGAGAAGATATGGTTGTGCGTATGAATAAAGCTCTAAAAGCTGTGTCCGACTGGGGTGACGAAAATCTCGTCAAATTCAACGCCAACAAGACTCAAGCCTGCCTTTTCTCCGCCAAAAAGAGTGAGTTTCATTTGTCTTCTACTTTCCAAAATGTATTCTTATCATTGACAGACCGTCTTGAACTGCTTGGACTCACGTTAATCCCAACAATGAACTTTAAAGGCTACCTTGAATCTAAGGCTAAACTGGCTAGTAAAAAGCTTGGTATCATTAATAAGGTTAGGCGATACTTCTCACCTGAACAACTGCTTCATCTGTATCAAGCACAGGTCCGTTCGTGTATGGAGTACTGCTGCCACCTTTTTGATGGATCAGCCAAGTATAAGCTGGAAGCTTTAGAATCAGTGGACCGGCGAGCTGTGAGGTTAATCGGTGACGATAAACTAGCTGCCAAGAAGCTACTTAGTCTCGAGCACCGCCGTAAAGTAGCATGTCTGTCTATTTTCTACAGGATTCATTTCGGGGAATGTGCGCAAGAGCTTCACGACCTAATTCCACCCTCCCCATTTCACTACAGGACTAGCAGAAAGTCGGCGAATTACCACCCATTTCTCGTTGAAATGCCAAAAATCCGTACTCAGCGATATCGATCCACATTTCTGTTGCGTACTGCACAAGAATGGAATTCGTTGCCGCCATCTCTGTATCCTGAGACCTACAATCTTGGAATTTTCAAAGCTAGAGTGAATAGATATCTTCTAGATCGACGAGCTCCATCCTCGGTCACACCGTCGCTTAACATCAGAAAAGTTGGTGGTCAATCGTAGATCTATAGTGTATTATTATTATTATCAGCCTGATATGTACCACTGCTGGGCAAAGGCCTCCCTATCCTCCTTCCACTCTTCACGGTCCTTAGCTTTTTGTGTCCAGTTGTTGCAAAAGGAGTCTAGTTCGTCTCGCCATCTGCGCCTGGGTCTACCGAGTGGTCTGACGACCTTCTATAGTGTATAAAAAAAAATGCTTCTTGACAAATTTCACAGTTATAGGTCAACAGGAAGTACCCCATAGGTTTTGATTCCCTTGTGAGTGTCGAAATATGTGTTTTTTGCGACATATTCGGCTGTAACTATTTTTTATGAAAACAGAAGTTTGATTTTTCTCAAAAATCTATGGATCTATGTGTATATAAAGTAAAATATATGGTTCTATATGAACTATGGATCTACATGTAAGGTTTTAATTTAAACTCAATACCTTCATGTGTTCCCGAGATACAGGTCTTGAGAGACAGACAGCTGGACAACAAAGTGATCCTATAAGGGTTTCTTTTTTCCCATTGAAATACGGAACCCTAAAAAGAAAGAGTAGCAAAGTATGCTACTCTTCAGCCAAGTTAAACAATATCAAAGAAAATATTTTTTTAAAACATTTCTATTTTTTTTTATTGGGTACCAACATATTATACATCAATACATTGTTATAAGTAACACATGAACAATAACACAAATTAATGTTACTTCGAGTAGTATTCTATTCACAAAACTACTATTATATGTTCTACTTCAAAACAGTGTAACAATACATCATTCACAGACATTATGTTATACATAATAATAAAAAAATACCTATTATAATCTATATTATTGTTTCTAAACGCATTTAATACCTTTGTTACATATGCTTTTAATAACTAACTTTAACTAAATTTCAGGATGTCTCACATTAATGACCTAATAGGCGTATTAAGGGGGCTTCGGATGGTGACGGAAGCTGGGTTAAAGGTCCAACAAGAGGCCTCTCAAGTCATATGGAATAACTCAAGCTTTAAGACAGCACTTCAGGCCTTGCCTACTAACACACCAACTGCTTCTACTCCCACACCGGACCTCGCTAAAGATATTGTACAGAGAGCTTTAGTTGTTGCTCATGGGTTTAGACAGTATGCAGTAATGCACATTCCTAATTTCAATCCTGATGTAGGACCAAAGGCGGAGATGGACCCACAAACCAAGGACGAGATTGACCAGTTGAATAGAGAATTTAATAAAACATTTGAATCATTAGAAAAGTCCCAAAATAATGTCTCGAGCAGCATGGACATTGTTTCACCTATAGAAAATGTTTTGATTGATATTAAGAAAAACACTATACAAACACCACAACCAGTGTCTACAAATTCGAAACAAAAGCAGCCTCCAAGATCTGAAGCAGCAAGTGTAAACATCTCTCAAGTGGAGAAAAACATGGCATCTGCAACTGAGCCTACTGCTAAACCATCCGCCAAGAAGAAAGTTAAAGTTGCTGTAAGTATGTCATAGAGTAAGTCATGAGTGTCAGAATTTTTTATGCTCATATAGGTTTTTGAGGAGCAGGAAATCTTTAAAAAACACAAGGCAGCATACTCACTAAAACTCAGTTTTCAGCCTAGAGCTGAATGGATTACTTCTACTTCTGGCTTTCCAAATGAACAAATTTTATAGCTTTCAGCGCAGTGACTTAGCTTCTCCTGGTACATTTAGCATGTTGTCCTTAGCCTCCTCTGCCTTTGATTACGTGTGCTGCTGCCATGTGGTTGTCCTTGTTGAGCCTGTTTGGATGGAAAGTCAGGGTCCCACTCCTAAATACTCCTGAGCCAGAGGTCCTCTACTAGTAAGTTCTTCCTACCTATGCTGTATTCTGCTGTGACACTATGGCGGGATTGTTTGAATACCTAACAGTCCTAACACAGTTTTATTTTCTTCTGTCCCATAATTTCTCTCATGTAATGCTGAATAAAATTTTGCTGAAGTTAATTATTGTCTGTTTGTTACTGTTGTCATTGTGCCAAAGTTGGGCAAACAGACCAAGTTGCCGATGTCGACTCATCAGAGTTATAATATTAATATAAACTTAAATAACATATTTATATTGTGTCTGAATAAAGGCTTATTATTATTATCTTTATTTCATTTAAATCTTGGGTCGCAGCTCGGTCCTTTGATGGGCATCAGTGGAGCCGAAGCCAACACTGAGAGGTCCTTTTTACAAAGAATATAAAAAATACAGAAACTAGGTATAAGGATGGCAAATGAAACTTTGGAACTTTGGAAGGCATCAGTGGGGCGGAAGCCAACACTGAGAGGCCCTTTACAAATTAGATAAAAAATACAGTAAGTGGTTATGTGGATGGTTAGTGAAACTATTGTACAATATGGGTTTTGAAAGTTTTTGGCTATTGCAATGAAATGGTTATGACTTAGAAAACTAGTTTATTGGCTGATGCTCCCACACAGGGAGTAAGATGCGGTACTTCTGTGTGGGAGCATCAGAATGAGAGCACGGCACCTGCCTATTTTGTCTCATTATCCAAAAATATTGAGGCAGGTGATGACTCGCTACCCAGTAAATGGGCCCCTCCATAGTGGCACCGCATATTGGCGCCGGAGAAGCAACATTGGTGTGGGTGGCTAAGGGTGTCGAGAGGTGTGCTGCGCGTTTACTAAACGCTACTAGCGGCGTTATGCCCTTTAACACTTCCACCCTGGAGCTTAGGTTCTTAGCTCTTGCAGTTTCCACCATCCAGCCGACCGATTAAGGCAAGCTGGAGGTCAGGGGTCTCATTTAGCCCCAGGGAAACATCGAGGTACGTGGTGTCGCCACAAAGCCGCCCCTGCGGTTATTATTATTATTATTGAAGTTAATTTTTTGTGACTGTTTCAAGCTGCGGTGTACGAAACCTCTAAGAGTTGTGACATTTGTTTGCAGTTAAGCGAGAACTCAAAAGCACGCGTGGTGCCATCGTCCCGCATCGGACGGATGTTTTCATTCGGTTCGCTGGCTGCCGGACTTGGCATCGGCACGGTGGCTCAGTACGCGCGTAACACTTTACAGTCGGTCACAGGAGACAAAGAGCCCGCACACACATTCCTCTCGCCAGCGAATGCAGAGAGGATAGTCGACACACTGTGTAAAGTCAGAGGTACGTATATGCTATATGTATTTATAAACGTTTAATAAGCCAAGGTATGTATCGAGCTGGGCCTCAAGGCTGCTAAGTGAACATCACTCGCTTGGCGCGAGTGATGTTCACTTGTTTTACGATTCAAAGACAATTTTAATCGTATCAGCGAGCGGCGAAAGAGTGATGTTCACTTAGCAGCCTTGAGGTTTGGAATACACATAGAAATATAATAATTTGAAAAAATGTATAAGTCAGAACGTTACTCTGTGCGACGACTTTGTGGTTAGTAGCGTTAGCAGCATCTGTGAGCCGAATCAATAATTGTTTTGTACGAAAAATAGGCAGATCAAACCATAGCGATTCACACCCGTATGTATGTACGACCATTTAAAATATTAATACCGTAGCGGCTACATAAACATCCTACGTTGCTCTGGAATCTTAGCTTAACTTAAGTGTATTTAAGTATTTCTACATAAAAAAATTTAAACTACATATTTGGCTAACTTTGATCCGGTCGGAATTATGTACGCGTTATAAGAACTATTTTCCTCCCAGGCGCAGCCTTGAAACTAGGCCAGCTGCTAAGCATCCAAGATGAAGGAGTAATGTCCCCCGAGCTTCAACGGATCTTCGAGCGTGTGCGACACTCGGCTGACTTCATGCCTACCTGGCAGGTACCTAGATCAATAAAGATATAAATACATTTTCTTTTTCTGTCTGACGGCAAGAAGCACAAAAGAGTGACATCGTTTAATGGTTGGACCAGACGTCCGAACGAAATGAAATAGCTTCAGTTTTATTGTACGTTCCGCCAAAATGTGTAATACCTTTCCTGAATGTGTCTTTCTGAATAGATCTGGGTGACTTTGAATTGTGAGGTTTGTTGTGAAATTCGGTTTCTTTTAGGCAAACGCCCCCATAGTAGACGGTCGCGTAACATCAGCAGACTTAGCGATCAAGCGCACCGATATCAGTGAATAAATATATGGATGAATTAAAAGTCCTGCCAATTTACGGCAGATCTACAGCTTAGCGATATATCTGTCACCGTAAAATTGTAAATACCTTAGATGGGAAACGGCCGGATGGACTCACGCTGATTCCGTGGCGTAGAGGTCGCTGCTGATATGGGATGCTACGTGTGTAAATACTTTTGCATCCTGCCACCTCCCCGGCACTCAGCGAGGCGCAGGCGCGGGAGCCGAATCCGCAGCGAAAGGTAAGCACCTCATATAGGCTGCCTTGGAATCAGCGTATGAGTTTATTCCGTTTGCTGTGGAGACAGCAGGTCCGTGGGGCTCCGAGGCTAATTATCTCGTCCAGAATATTTCTCTGGCTATTCAACGGGGAAATGCTTCTAGCCTTATGGGCGGTGGCCTTAATATGTTAGGCAAATTGTGTGTGTGTTTTTTACTTTTTGACTCTTTGTTATTGACAAATTTATTTTCTATAAATGATGATTATTTATGTGTCATTATTAATGTATTTGCATTCTAAATACCTGTTTTTATTTTATAAATATATTCAAAAACATATTTCCATTTAACTGAAAATAAAGAATAAATAAATAATTTTATCGCTTACAAAGGAATACCATTAGATTATAAATTATTATATATCTCGCAAGATTGTAAACTGTCGAAAGATTGTGAACCGTAACATACTGCTTACAATTTAACGCATTATTTTTCGGTAGATTATGATCTATCGAAGTGAAACTGTTAAATCGCAATCTGTCGCGCGTTAAATTATCAACTGTCCGAAGGCTGTCCCTGATTGATAGGTCTTACAATAGGTTAGGTTAGTTCAACCAATCAGCGCGCGAGGTGCGTTTCGTCGCATTGCATTTCACAATTTGACAGTTTCACTTCGATAGATTATAATCTACCGAAAAATAATGGGTTAAATTGTAAGCAGCGTGTTACGGTTCACAATCTTTCAACAGTTTACAATCTCGCGAGATAGATTATAATCTAACGGTATTTACAATTTTACGGTGACATATCCACTCCTTCTTGTAAATTGCATTTCAAGCAGTGTTATCCATTGGTCTGTATTATAATTTAAAAAAAAGTATATTTTTATCTGTTGTTCTTTTAGGTGGAGCGTGTTATGTCGACACAACTTGGTGCTGATTGGCGAAAGCGAGTGCTTTCTTTCGAAGAGAAACCTTTCGCGGCTGCTTCCATAGGTAAGTAATGTCACACTTAGCATTTCTTTTTGCTTTTTTTAATAGAGGATATTCCATGACTTGGAGGCTTACCGTTTTTGTAGGAAATAACAAAACAACGGCTCATTCTTTTAATATAAGCAAAATAGTTCTCACTATTGCTACCCACAAAAATTGCAACTATATATCTAGCAAAAGCGAGGCAGAGCTGTTCTTTATTTAATGTAATATTAAATAGCCGGATGTTAAATTAAAAAGTTATTACGGACCTGGGGTATCAATTAACAAATAATAGTCTTAATTAATGAGTACCCCCTCCCTAACGAATTAATTAATGAGTAACATCATCCTATAGAGGCTTATGGTGATATCATTGCAGGTCAAGTGCATCTAGCGACAGTCCATGATGGCAGAGAAGTAGCGGTGAAGGTACAGTACCCCGGCGTGGCCAAGGGAATTAACAGCGACATCGACAACCTGGTCGGTGTTATGAAGGTAAGACTTTTCTTCACGTAAAGACGGCAACTCCGTGTTTTGGTGTGCCGTAAGACGTTGCCGGCAACTGAATAAAAATCTCATAAGTAAAATGTAATTATATGACCACAAATAAGTTTGGAAAACTAAAAAAAAAACCGACATCAAAAGGGGCTGAACCGATTTTGATGGAAAAAAAAACTCGATCAAATCCTCTTTCAAACAAAAAACTAGATTAAAATCGGTCGCAGTACGCAGGTACGCAGATATCAAACAAACATGTCAATCTTCTCCCTCTTTTTGGGTCATCTCAGCCACAAGAAGTCCACTGCTGGACATAGGATGGATTTCCAAATACCGGTTGGATGCCGCCTGGATCCAGCGTCTTCCTGCCACTTGTATGATATCTTCTGTCCATGTTGTGGTTGGTCTTCCTAGGCTGCGTTTGCCTTTTGGATCGGGGGTTAAAAATCGTCAAAAGGAATATTAAAATATATTCAAATTATAAAACTTGAAAAGCTGTCATAAATATTCTCATTTAATGTCAGTCAGGCCAGTATACTCTCTGACGCACATAGTAACTATGTATCACTCGCTAAAAAAAAAACGTGAAAGGGTCAGAATATCCCTTCTGCCGTATATAGTTTCTTTTTTGAAGAAAAACAGTCATCCAAAATAACATATTGTGTGTTTCCAGGTGTGGAATATATTTCCGAAGGGTATGTTTGTCGACAACATAGTCGAGGTCGCTAAAAAAGAGCTAGCGTGGGAGGTGGACTATATACGAGAGGCGGAGTGCACGCGCTTGTTTAAAAAACTTCTTGCGCCTTATCCGGAGTACTATGTGCCTGACGTTATAGGTTAGTAATGTTCTGAAAACTAATGTTTTCCGTGTCAGCCTCTGCTAACTGGCTTACCTATATGAAAGAAAGCAACATTTATTTTGTCACAACAGATACTACAGCAACAATACAATATAACAAATAAGTTTAAACACAAGCAAGAAGGAAAATAACATAAGAAATGAACATGAATGTTTTCACTGCGGTATATCATCTATCCATCATATCTCAGGGCGTCCTATACTACTTTTGCCGATACAAGCTCTTGACTCGAGAACGTTCTGGAGTGTTGACCTAAAACTGACAACTCATTTCAGATGAATTATGCGCACCGGAGGTAATAACGACCGAGTTAATAGAAGGATTGCCACTCGACCGGGTGTTCGAAGCGCCTTACGACGTGAGGGTCGATGCAGCCGCCAAAATCATGCGACTCTGTCTGAGGGAGATGTTCGTTCTACGCTGCATGCAGACGGACCCCAACTGGGCAAATTTCTTCTATAATCCTAGTACCAAGCAGGTGAGGGTGTAGGATAACCACATGCGCTTTTTTGAACGTATTCAAAAAGGAGGACGTTCTCAATTATTTTTTATATGTTTAATGGACGTTCTCAATTTTTTTTATGTGTTTGTATTTCTCCAATAATGAATTGATTTCGATGATTCTTATTGTGTTTGGTTGGTAGGTCTACTTCAGAAGCGGTCTCATAAAAATGTCATCAAAATAGGTTTACTAGTTTGGTTTCAAAACAAAATTGCGCATTTTGAATTTGGTTGTTTCAGTTTTTTAAATTATAATTATTTGACTTAAAGTACTGGTAATATATACATATAAACGTCGCCGCAAACGGCTTGTCGAATGGATGGTAAGGTAATGTATGCTTGTCCTGTTGTGGAAAGAATAAAGAATGTTTCTATTAAACTGCAGATTTGGAAGCTTACCGCATAGGAGTAGAACTCCCTGCCACGTTCTCTGTTTCCTGAGAACTATAATCTGGAAATTTACATAGCTTGGGTGAATAGATATGTTTTAGATTTATGTGTTCGATCCTCCGCTTCGCCGTCGCTAGATCTATCTATTTCATGTATGAAAACGTACTGTTTATTGTTTCAGGTGATTCTACTGGATTTCGGCGCCACTCGCCAATATTCCAAAGAGTTTATGGACCAATACATCGAAGTGGTGCGTGCGGCGTCAATGGGAGATCGCGCGGAAGTGTTGCGCCTCTCTAGACAAATGAAACTCCTCACCGGATACGAGTCTAAGGTAAACAGCTACAATATGTTTTATTTTAACTAAGTTCCATGCTAGACTGGAAAGGAAAAAAAAAAACAGAAAGTGGCAAATGTTTCTGTTTCCATACTGGCTTAATTTTTTTTTTTTAATTTATGATAGTCTTGGGCTTAACCGATAATTATCCTGATGATGATAGATGATAGATGTTAGCGACGTAAAAAAAATAGACGTAATTTTATCTAAGGACTTTTTTTACTGAGCAGGTTTGATTTGTGAACTACTACAAAATATAATAAAACTACCAAAAAAGTAAAAATTAGGGAGGGCACCCCATTCATGTAAAGAAGAGATGGTTTTCTTAACCGTACCTCATGTAGGGTACAGTCGAATTGATATATTAAAATGAAACAAGGTTCCATTATATAATTTTATCAAATTTTCAATTAAAATGCGAGTTATAGTTAAACAAAGTCAACTTATTTTTTTCCCCTCTATCAATTCGATCTCGGTCTTTGGGTCACGAGGGGGGGGGGGGGGGGGGGGGCAGAAATTCTGAAGACTTTTTTGCCGAAGGTTGGTGGCGCCACTTGTTACACGTGCTTGAAACATAAACCAACTAATTTTAAATTATTATTTTCAGCTAATGGAAGAGACTCACGTCGACACTGTAATGGCAATGGGAGAAGTGTTCACGCAAAACGGCGAGTTCGATTTCAGCACTCAGCAAACCACTAAGAAAATACAAGCTCTCGTTCCTACCATCCTGAACCACCGCCTGTGTCCTCCGCCGGAGGAAATATACTCCTTACATAGGAAACTATCCGGGGTATTCCTGCTTTGCTCCAAGATGAAAATTAAAATGAACTGCCGAGAGATGTTCGACGAAGTCTATGACCAATATAAGGCTAACAGCATTCCGTCTATTCTTCAATAGTATTTATTTCAGTCTTTCTATGTTTTCGGTCGCATTGTTGTATTTAAGGTTTTAAGTGCGCAATTCGTCGCACATATTCTTACAACAACAAGTGAAAGCTGTTTTGTATGCTTATCCTTAACGCTGTTTTATATGCTTAGTTTAACGATTGCGATGCTTATTTTTACCTGAATCGTAGATAACTTGAATAATTTATCGCTTTTAATTTCATTTATATAAACTACAACAACATGTTTAAAAAAGTTATTTCCCGTGGTAGCCCGTAGACGGTATGCTAGTGCGGCCTTCTGCCTGCATCTGCAGTCTGCAGCATTGTAACTTTTAGTCTAATTTAAAACAGCTTTCTCTAGACTAGATAAATTTACAATTTACAGTTTTAAGGTCATAAATCTGTATCTATTTATTGATAAATTCTTTACTAGCTTTATTGAATATGCAGTTATTTACGAGACTATTAAGGCCAGGGAAATAATATTGTTTAACTATACAATAAACAGAGAAATTGTGATTATCACGTAAACTTTTGTTAGACTCTGTTCCGATAGAGAACTAATGTGACATTGAGGGCGCTGCTGACCTTATTTCATTATTTGTTCAGTCGAAATGTTAGTTCCCATTTTTGCCACGATAGTTCTTTATCCAGACTCTACGTGTGAAAAACGTAAAACTCAGAGGTGTGATCCTTCACAGCCTGCGGTGCGCGGTATCCGAAAAAAATAGTATAATACTCATTTTAATTACGTAACGACGACATATGATGAACGTTACTCTAATGTAATGTTTGCTAATTTTAGTCTAGCATGGAAATTGTTAGTTTTAACAGCAATCTCGATTTCATCCAAATTTTTATATATTTTGTATAGTGCCATACCAAAAGAACATGTCGCGCAAAAAAGGTTCAAGATATCTTGGTTGCGTTGCAAAGTTGCCGAAATAATATATTTAAAGTATAAACGTTGGCGTAGACTTGTCGGCGTTTGACAACATTTGCCACCATGGCTTGCCAATATATCTATGGGTCACCTAAAATTTATAATTCGATATAATTCGAATTTAAATTAACAAGTCTGTGATCAAGAACATAATTTTAGTACTTATTTAGTATAGGCATCAAAGTATTAAAAAAATGCATAATTAAAAAAAAAAAGTTACGTCAAAATTTGGTTGGAACTATTGTAATCAAATTTGATTACCACAACATTGACGTAATAATATTTATGATAAACATAACGTGTATACATACGTATTATAATATTTGTAATATAATTTAATACATAATAAAACAATTATAATACAAATTTATAAGAAGAAAAATAATTAACTGCTTACCGCGATTTCATTAATGTTCGGGAAATCATTCAGATATTTTTTGATATTCAGTCAATAATCCGTTCATTATATCTACATCAACCTATCTATGTTCTAATTAACTGATATAAATTAAACTAAAATAAAAAATAAAAAAAGTGAAACTGAGTAATTGAAGATTATTTAAGATATCCATAGGCATCAAAAGTGTATGGATAGTTCAAATACTGGCCGCGCTTCCTCGCTGTATGGCAATGTTCACTTTTTGTCCAACATTTTGGGCACGTCAGTTATTAATTCGGTACTGAATTTGGTAAAAGTTTATACATTGAACACTAGCTTCAAATTATAAAGGCTACCTTTACTAAATAACTAAATCTTGACTGGCCTTGTGGCTCAGTTGGTAGTGTGTTTACGTCTACCTGCTGAACTGTAAGGTCGTGGGTTCAATCCCCACCCAGGGCAAACATTTGTGTGATGAGCATGGATGTTTGTTCTGTGTCTAGGTGTTTCTATGTATCATATGTATATATTTACAAAAAAAAAGTATATATGTATTCTATCAGCCATCTAGTTCCATAGTACAAGCTTTGCTTAGCTTGGGCTAGATGGTGTTGTGTGAAATGTCCACAAATATTTATTTATTTATTATATTTATTTAAATACTACGTTCATGGCACAAAACAGTACTAAGGTCTATACTAAAGTTATATTTTACTATACAAACGTGATTGTAAAATTAATAAATTATTTTGTTCAGTCCATATACTTTCGTGTACATATTACATAAGATATTATGCCTACTATTTAAATATTCGTATAATAAACCTACCTCTCAGCTTTATTAAAAATACACTTATAAAAAAAATCACTGCATATGCTGTACGCTGTACGCAAAACTGGCTGTTAGAGGCCCCCGTCCCCCTCGCTTTAGGCGATGTGACATATTTTTATAGACTTAGAGGTGAGCGGCATTACCCCTGCTTACCCTACTCGTAATACATCTCGCGCAAAAAAAATGCGTTTTTCTTAACCTCCAACGAAGTTTTTGTATGTGATTTTACTAGAATTATTCTAAAGAATGCGCATTTATCTAGTCTTTTATCTTGTATCAAGCGTAACCTCTTTTCTGCAGTCTGGTATTTTATCTATTTTTCCTTTTAATATAAATACTTGTTTATTGTCATGTTTATTTGTCATGATATTGCATGTTTCGTGAATTTGCGAATGTCATCTATTTATTACATTTCAACCAGTCAAAGCATGTGTAGCAATGACGACACGGTTAGAACTCGTTCTATCACTGTATGTAGTGGAACGAATACTGAACATGGAACTGAACGGGTTCTCCTTTCAGTTCCATGTTCAGTATTCGTTCTCTGTGAGTGCGTGCAATGACAAGTCCGGAATGTGTTGAAAGTCACATTTATATGTTATAGATACGGGAAAATGCATTATATTCATTGTGAAATGATCGGGACTGTATTCAATATTATTAGCTTATGAACGTGTGAAGTTTTTCCACGAAATTATGTTAAGAATGTGTATTTATAGGTAGAAAGGTGTACCTGACGTGCCTTACCAATAGAATCATTAATGCAGCTACCTACAATAATGGAAAACCTCTTAAAATTATCCTAATTTATTAATTAAATTAAATTTTGTTACTAAATCTTTAGTTTCATTTTTAGGGGTTTTAGGGTTTAGAAGGATATAATATATAATATATATATATACCTAAAATAGCCCAATTTTTTTTACTTTACATTATATGACACTCGCGATAACGCAGCCAAGCCTCCGAAGTCGAGCACGCTGAGTCTTCGCGGCTTGGCTTGAGTACAGAACAAAAATATAATAATATGGCCTTAGTGTCACGCCGCCGCCGTTCCGTAATGCGATTTGATGCAAGTGTTGAGCTTGGTTGCGTTCAACCGGCTATGCGACACTACCAAGGAACATTAATATCACTACACGTAATGATAGCGGCCTATTCGAAAAAGATGAAATACGAACATAGTATTATAGTCCTAAGATATTATGCGATAGTTCCTGGATAGTTAGTTACGCTCAACTTTTATAGCGATGTGAAGTTCGCTCGCGCTCATTTTTATCTTGCAATTTCTGTTTTTAAGAGTGTGAGACAAAAGTTCAAATTATATTTTTAAGTCTTTTCAAGTTATGTCTCTTTCTTTTTATCATCATCATCTCAGCCATAAGAAGTCTCCTGCTGGACATAGATATTTTCGGGGATCCATGGAGGACCAACGGAAGATCTATTGGAAGCGTCTTGCATCTAGCGTCTTCCCGTCACTCGGTTAATTGCGGAAAAAGTTACTTATTGAAATTAAACAATTTTTAACGTATATATCGCGTATATTTTACATATTTTTATGACCTTTTTTATTTTATTGTTTTTACAAACTTATGTAAAATATCCGCGATAAATCCCTTAAAAGTTGTTTAATTTCAACGGATAATTACCTACTTATGAATATATTCTAACGTGTGATCGATGCGAAATAAAACACAATGTTACTTCAGATATTTTTATTTTGCAGGTCGACTTAGGCATGGTGGAAACTTTAAAGCAATGTACATCAATCTGTGGCCTGTAGCCCTTGCAACTATACTTTTACATTTTAGTACCGTATGCAATCTTACAGTGAAATAATGGATGATATTGCGTGTCACGTGTGTATAATTTTATTTAAAAAAATGTGCTTAATCCACACTTTTAAATTAATAAACTTAAGTTATGTGACTTGACGATCAAGCGCAAATGTAATAAGAGTGAACGTATTATTCGACTGCCCAAGAAAGAGAGTCATGTCTTAGCACATATACATATCTACGTATGTAAGTATCTATAAGTTATTATGTTAGTAACTGCAACGTACCTACGTGCTGTCATTATTGTGGTGATTGTTATCATACAATTAGGTTCCTTGCTCATCTTGCCACTCGAATCACGCGTACATCAAAAATATCACCAAAATACAATTCACGAAGTAAATGACGAATATAAGCTTGCTTTTATTTAAAATTATCATATTAAAATATAGTTTTATCCACATTAAGTGATTCACGAGATTATAGCTTAACAGCTCTATTACGATTGGCAGCCGTGTCACTCATGCACGATAACTTTTATAACTAAAATGTGAAATGTGTAACAGATTTCTTTTATTTAAAAAAATAATTAATAACCGATAGTATAAAAAAAAAAATCATAGGTACTCATATTCTAAGCCAATATAAATTACACGTAACGT
Organism: Lycia hirtaria; assembly: GCA_947563715.1. Taxonomy (NCBI): domain Eukaryota; kingdom Metazoa; phylum Arthropoda; class Insecta; order Lepidoptera; family Geometridae; genus Lycia; species Lycia hirtaria. Next base: position 11,522,930 of record OX387386.1, read on the forward strand.
AGTAGTCTTTCAGTGTAGGCATTCCGATTTCTGTCAAGTATCAGGTCGGAAATTTCAGCTTAATTAAATTCATAATATTGGTATGAACGATCAAATATCTGATCAAGTATACAAACACCAAAATAATAAAACAAATGATGTTTCTGTTTTATTTGCATATACTGATTATAAGATGCGCTCTCTGATTGGTAGCTGCGCTCCGTCCACTGAGGGGTGAGCGGGTGAAAGACGAATTTGAAATAGTGATTAGAGCGCGTCTTAAGGCCCAGAGTCAGTTGAGTCCAAAAAAAAGGGAAAAAGAAAAAAAAACAATTAATCATAAAATAAAATCCGGCCGTGTGTCCACCGCCGCCGCCGTCCGTCCCCCATCGCCGCCAGTGTGCTGTCCTGTCAGTAATACGATTGTAGCGTTGCATTTTTTGAACTTTTAATTTAATGAAAATATAAGTTCAGCTAATAGACCCAGAGGAAGTGCATTCTTTACTTTTGCACACACACTGAAAATAAAAGGAACATATTTTGTTTCGTCATGTCCCCAGGCGCCAGTTACTCGTTCTTAGAGGGAGCTAGTTTCTTCGGGATATTGGAAAAATCTATTTTAGCGACAGCTAGCGGAGAGAGAATGCAACGCATTGCATGTAATTATCGTATCGACCGAACAAGGTGGTTAGCCGAAAGGAGCATAGATAGCGCTAAATATAATTGTTGAAAAATCGATGTATAGCGATTGCTCCGCGTCTTGCCCGTTTTTATCAATCTTACAACTAAATCAGTTGTAATAGTTTTTGTTACTTAGATAGGTTTATTTTTTAATTTCTTTAAGCAGATGAAGTCAAAAAAAGCTGATTGAGGTTCGGGCTTGCACCACCCTTCCCAGCCTGACGACAAGACTGACGTTCGTAAAATTCCGAAATATGAATATTCATCAATTTTATATCCCTAAATAAAAAAAACCTGTCGCGTTTGAATGAAGACTACTGAATGTTGAAATGAAGTTTGAATGAAGACTCTACCAGAATCAGTTCTTTAAATGTACAAAGTACAAAAAGTAAAGAACATTTTGTTTCATATTTTTATGCTGACCAAGATTAAGTTGACTGAAGAACTTATAAGATTTGAAAAAAGTAAGAGTAATAATAAATTTACTATTGATATCGTTAGTACCCGATTTTTCAGGCTTGAAGTAATTTTGCCTCACGCATGGCAAAATGTGAGACGACTGTCAAACATAGCAGGGTTAATTCACCTTTAAGTGCCTTCCCAATACAATTTTATTTTTGAGAAGAGAAAGTGCCGATAACGTGGAATCGAATGAGTTTTTAAATACTGAAAATGCAGCCAATAGGTATATACAGTTTTGGACTGTAGAGTACAATAATGTTTCAGTCTTAAATAGTTTATAGTAAAATCTTTTTCTAAAATCAATTATTGCATACGGCACAATAATACTATTTGAAAACATGTTTTACGAAATACAGCTTTTCCGGGAATCAACTAGCAATATTTCAAGGTGATATTATTTTTCATATTTGGATGTATTTTATTTTATTTTATAAATAACCTCATTTTTTTGGAAGTCGGTTAAAAATAAACGTTTATTGCGGATATTTCTTGAAGAGTTTAACAATTAACTTAATTAATTTTCCATATCTGGCAGAACTAGGGAAATCATGTTTGCGAACACCTCTTCGACTACGTCCACAAAAGTTTTGGATATGAGACAAGTATTATTTAAGTGGAAAAATATTATTTCTCGTATATTATATATGTTTAATATTACTATTAAGTAGGCTTTTATTGTAGCCGTGAAGTCATCTTCCCGCCCGAACGTCATTGTTCTCCCCACTCTTTTAAGAGTCTCAGTTTCGACAATCGTCCGTGTCTCTCGCGCATTTCAACTTTTTTGAACATATAAAATGACTGGACGAACTTATAAAAAAAATTGTCGCACAGAACAATAGAAAGGAACATCACAATATAAATGAAATTTTTCGACAAAAATTTCATTTATATCCAAGGTCATTTTCATACATAAAAACGATTTTTCAAAATATTAACGTAAAAATGATTTTTATGTTTGAAAATTAACTTGGATTAGAATGAATTTTTTGTCGAAAACTTGTGATGTTGCTTTATAGAGTTCTGTGTGACTATTTTTCTTATAAGTTATTCAGTCATTTTATATCTACAAAAATGTTGATATGATGGTCGAACTACAGACTCTTAAACTATAAAAATTGCGTGAATTTGAAGTGACAATAAAACTTTATTAATGTATTACGTTAAATACAAGCCTTGAAAATACATCCAGTTGATAACCGGTTATCATAAATACAAATTTAGATAAACATTATTAGAATAACTAGTCAATTAGCTAGGTACACTTCATCTAAGTAAATATACAATCTCCGAGATTATGCGAAAATTTTTAGACGTTTCTCAAGTTAACGGGTTACAGGTAATGAGAACTGAACCCAACAGTGGTACCAGACTGTACCAGACGGGTAGTGAACCATTCCCCCCGGACTGAATATTTTTATATACAAATTTTGATTATTGTATAACCGGTTACAAAAATGTTTGATGTTTTTTTTTAATTGATAAATAAAAATATGATAATCTATATCTTCTAATAAACCGCAATCTCGTTTGACTTGCGAAATAATTTGTGCCATTTTCTGTTGTTTTTCTGGCAAAAAATTTAATATGTGTGATTAATAAATTACGTATCATAATTTTTGTGTTTTTTGTTCGTAATATTTGTTTTAATAAAAAAAACTATAGTCTAAGTTGGCCTAGCTTATCTTTGTATATAGGTATGTATTTTATAAAAAGTACAATCAATACTTTATGTTTACACAAATGCGGAATTTATTCCAGCGGCAAATCGTTCTTAACCCATTAGTGGACCCGTCCACACTAAATGAGCCGATAAGTCCAAGGAGAATGGGTCACCAATTCGTACAGTTGGTCAAACCACGGATAAACACTCAAAAATTACAACTTGTATAGATTTAAAATAAACAAATACTTAAAACAGTGTTCGTATCATTATTACACAGGTGACTATTATGATGCGACATATAATAACAAACAGTCATAAATCATTGATTTTAATATACATATTTCGATTTAGCATAACCTCGGTTTGTAAATCTTTTAAATTGATCTAAATCATCCAGGTCAATCTAAAGGGAAAGCAACACTTATTCAACATAGTTATAGAAACAGTTATAGTATGTCTTTTTAAACATTAATTTTCTCGTAGGTAAATGTATAAATAGTTATAGTCAACATTCGTATCTGTGCATAATGATACAGTGACAATGATGTTTATAGTCTACAGAGTGCTACAACCCTCTCGGGACACCTACATTTTATAACTATATACTTCACAAAATATTTAACTTTATACCTATTAAAGAAACACCACGATTAGGTTGGGTTTCAATGACATATGTAGCAACACACTGCGTAATTATTATGATTAGTAGTAGATCTCGTAATGCTACATATTTGTAGCAGCGCTACGTAGATACCCACGCACGTAGTCCGTAGCAGAGTAGCGTACATGAATGCGCTACGGTCTCTTCTACGAAACTACCATTTTGGCAATGCTCGATATCCAAGTTTATGTAAACTAATTTTAGAAATAAACTTTGTAATTTGATGTCGTGGTATTTTTATTTCTCGTATTTCATATATCTAATAGCTATTTAGAAATATAACTATGAATGGAACACTGAAATAATAACACATTGACTACTAGAATAAATTCAACTAAGTGCTATTATTACAACTTACACTTTTGTAACTATTAAGTACTATATTGATAAAAGTGGTAATACCTACCACCATCGCCTTTATAGTTTTTTTGGAATTCGATGTGCGAAATTATAGTTTTTAGTTTAATTTTTATTTTCACAGTATTTAGTTGGCCAGGCGAAAATGATGGTAAAATGTATTAACCACCTAATTTAGGCCTAGTTCTTTATAGTTCATAGCAAACATTTTCGATCTATTCACCGATTATAGTTAAAATCTAAATAAATGAATAAGTTTGCGCGTAAGTGTGTTAATTATACATGACGATAATAGATATAAATAGTGAGCGAAATACAAATAAATTATTTTGTATTAATGACAAAAAATATATTAAAAAAAATATCCAATTTTATAAAACAAAAAGTGAAGTAAGAGTTGTGCAAAATGAGAAGCTAGTAACACCCTGTATCTTCCTATGCCTATATTTGATACTGAATTTTCCTCCGTAAGATGAGAAAGTGCAGCTCTTTGGCAACGTACGGTGGAAAATTAAGCATGAAAATAATGTTACTTCTCAGATTTGTCCACGCTTATTTGTTGGCTGACCAAACGATACTTGGATTAGGTGTTTTTTTGAAGAACATCGAATTGTAATTTTTATAATTATTGTCAAGAATTTCCAGTGACAGAAATTAAGTAAACAAAGCACCCAAGTACCGTTTACTGTACTTAAATAGTACATAATATTTAGGTTTACCTTTTCGGCTTAATGTCTAGTATAATTAAATACGACCTGCACGGTCAAAGAATAGGCGTTTCCTAGTGCCGGACCGTGGTCGGAAGTGGGACTCTGGTCACCTAATCAAACTAGCTGCGCCAGGATGGTCACCCTGGATAGCTTTGTTGTAATAGCAAAAAAATTTCCAATAAAAATTGCCTTATATAACAGGAAAAAAAATCTATGATTCAGATTTGTAGAATCTGAAGAGTTGAAGCACAGTATTATTGGTCAGAGTTTCTGACAAATGCAAGGTCTGGCCATAGGATATAATTTCAGGAAATTAATAACACATAACAACAGCTTCATTTTACAATAAACAGATCATTTTATTTTCTTCAAAAGTATAGTTATGGTCAGAATTAATCAATCCCATTTACATAGCTTACCATCAGGCTGACGGTTATCGCTTTCCATCAGGCGAGCCGCCTGCCTTTTTGCTTCACCTTTTTTTTAAAATAAAAAACACAGAGTCGGATATAGTGTGAGATTAGATTGAATTATATTTAGGAATAGTTAATTTGGTCGTATCAGCCAACAAACACGATGCTCACCTATCACACGCCACTGTCCACACCTTCAGTCGGCAGGGACCAACACGTGCTTCAAGTTATCTATTAGTCATTATATTAGCTATATACAATAAAATCTACATTGAGGACCGTTTCTCTACACAACAACATGTAACATCAATAAATCCATAATATCACTAGGTAGGTAAATCCTTTAACATGTATACATTAATTACTCGAACTGCTTTACACCAGGACAGAAACGTAGATAGCAAATTATAAGTAAACAGGATAACAATGTATGCATAACTGCCTAAATATCTATATCGCTGTGGGTAAGTACTAGAGCGACTGTAGGCCATAAATAGATCAGTTCCAAGAGCAAAATAATCGTGAGTAACAAAGACGCAGAGAAACGGTCGAGGGTGGTCCGAAACCGGAATTTCCGGCCCGGAGACCAGCCAGGGGCGAGCGGAGCTTCACGTAGAGATTCATATGACCGAGCGATGGAGTCATCCCGATCGGTTCATCAAGGTAGAAAGAAAAGTGTCAGAGACAGCCTAAGCATTGGACTCCTTGAGGTCGGTGAGCCTCGCTAGCTGCGCGGGCTCGAGCTCGTCGGGGATGGAGGCCCGGCCGGCGCGCGGCGCTGCGGGTGGAGAGTGTGGCACTGAAGGCGGAGCCGACCCCTCGGACGCTGTGGAGCTGGAGGCAGGCGGCGGCGCCTCGCCCGCGCTTGCCGGCACCGCTGTCTGCTCCGACAGAGACGACTCCTCGTCCTCGGCCTCCTCGGGTTCCACGCTCGACTCGGCGGGCTCCTCCGCCGGCGGGAACGGCTGCTCGGGCTCTTCCACCATGGGCGTAGCCGCCGTTATCACGATCTGCGCGACGCCCAGCCCGCCCTCATCGACCGGCGCCTCAACTGTAGGCGGCGCTGGCGCAGGCTTGCTCGGCGCGACGCTCGCCGGAGACGCTGCCTCCTCCTGCACATAACATATTTACTTGTTAAATTAAAACGCACACAAAAAAAACAACAATTTACTTAGTCTCCATTAAAACAGAAAGAAATTATAGTTTCTCCCTTTTTCGTCTTGCGTAGCTGGTTGCTAAACAAATCCAAATATTGCCTAATTTACTTTCGTTCTGATTCCGCAGTTTGAGTATAATCGAGTATAATTTGCATATTTTTAAAGATTAGTTTAGATACTGTTCAGTAGACTCTAATAGTGCCATGCGACTATAAGCAGCATGCTGTGATGGAGGTGAACTACACACTTGACTAAAAAAATATATATTCACTGATAATTAAGTAAACAAATATTCATACAAAGTGAAAGAAGTTTAAATTAAAAATAAGATCAGCAACGGACGTAATTTTTGCAAGATTTGTCAGTGCTGTGGCCTTATTCTTTTCATAATGAGAAGAGGCACGCGCACAGCAATGAGCAGCTTATAAAAAAACAGGGCTGAACCAGAAAATGTGAGTAAAATGGCATAAAAGATTAGGTAAAAATGAAAAAATAAGTATATAGACTTCCGTTGCTGAGAAAAATACAAACTAGAAATAGGTAAAAGGTACAATGCCACCTGACATAAATATCAACAGCAAATTAACATATAAGCACCACAAGACTCCAAGCTTTACCAGGTTACGCATTTTGACAAACCTCGTCAGAATCGGTGATTTGATCGCCGTACACTTCATCGACTGATGCATGGAAAGAAATTCACATAATGTTAACCCTGATCAAACCGACCCAAATTCCAATATTTTTCCTTATTCATATGTAACTATTTCTTAAGTTACATAACTATTGTTGCTAAGGAGTTCTCAAGTACAGTATATACAGATGTATTCATAAAAAAAATTGAGATCTGCATTAAAACTCCAACGGACGCGTATCCACTGAAACGTAAACTCAGAGCAGACTAACGAGAACTCTGTCACCCAAGTAGGTGCTTACACTTTTTTAACACTTGAATAAACGTAGCATTAAAGTGTCTAGCCAACATACATGAGATTCATTCAAAATATTAAAGATGTACTTACCTAATCATTTCTCCACTAAAGAAACTAATATCATATTTGAATTTAGTAAAATAATATACATTATCCAATTGAAGTTGTACCTGATACAAGAGAAGATCCTCGATCAACTTACCGACTATGGTGACGGGTGGAGGGTAGACCACTGGCGGAGCCGACGAGGAAGCGATGGCGAACTGAGTGCCGTACTGCTCGTGTTGGTTCCTACTTAGCTCAAGGTTAAAGCCGAATTCGTCCTCCATGTCTTCGATATCCTCAGGCGGAGGCGGGGGTGGCTGTGACGGCGGCGCCGCGTTCTTGCCCACAGCTTGCTTGGTGTTGTTATTCTCCGTGATTGCTAGCAGCGTCCAAAACAAGCAATGGATACCGACACCAGGACAACACACACTGCTGCTTAGTAACAGTGCTTCGAGAAATGTCAAAGAATAGTAAACCGCATATAGTAAAGAAATAGTAGGTAGTCTAAAAAATAAGAAATTTATGAGAGACTTATTGTCTTCTAGCACAACCATTTTATTTAGGTGCATCTAAGTAGCTTAGGCACATGTGGAGAGTACTTGGTCAAAACAAAAAAGAATAAAAAAATTACAAAGGAGAGCGAATTTAATATTAAATTATTCTCAAATATGTCTTAAAATGTGTTTATGAAAATATAAAAGTCTTAGAGAGCAGGGTACTTGAATTTTAAAGGTTCTGTTTATAATACTGCTATATGGACTTACATCTGGAATAAAATAAAAATAACAATAATTTCAATTTCATTTCATAAATAAATAAGCGATAAAACTATATTCCGAAAATTTGAGGCCTTCCACACTTTATTTCTTCTAAGCTCTAACTTCATTTGTAAATACTTACATATTAAAATCGAAACGAATCTAACAAAGATATTGAATAAAACTTTTGTCATTATGAACATTTATGCACACTTTTCACTTGAAGGAGAGACCAAAGCTTAATTAAACAATTGGCAACAAAACACAACTCGCAGACGATAAAGAGATCTCTCTCGGTCGAACGTATTTCAATACTGAAATAACAGTGATCTATTTCCTAGTTAAAATGCAGACTTGTCGACTATTCGATCTATTCGATTCATTAAACTGTAAACTAAACTCTTCTCATAGAATTATTAGAACGATTTTTCTTTCTCGCATCGCCTACTCTCAGGTTTACTTAGTGTGAACAGTAACTAAAAATAGATAGATATACCGAAATTGTTTTATTGTCGATTAAAAAAAAAACATATTCCTTCTCAAATTACTTTTTTAACTAATTAGATGAAAATACAGCACTTGTAGATACAAACAACAAAGTAGATAAATCTGATTTCTATATTATATTTGCTAATGTTATAAATTCGTATTGTTAACAGTTATTTCTTCGAAGTATTTCTTAACTTACTTTTATTATTAAACAGATATGATTTAGATATGATACCTATATTGGAAATAGATTTAAATAATTATTTCAATGATGTTAAAAACTTTGACATTTCTCGCAACACCATAGCAATTGTAAACACATGTGCGTACTTATAATACAATTTGAAAAGAAGCCATGACGACATAATACGACTTGACATTCTGGAAATATTTAAATAATAATAAAATACCCTTAGTAAGTAAATTAAGAATAAAGTTATATACAGTACCCGAATATGAGTTAGTAACTCAGCAAAGCGAGAGGTTCTTTGTTAGTTTCGGTTTTTACTCCACAGCACAGCCCAGGTAATTGTCAGGTGTAATATGGTTACCTCATACCTGTAGTATTAGGTAAGTTTACTACCGACTTTGATGTGAATTGCGCCGATTTGTATATAAACAAGAATATGTAGGAGTATTTAAGTTGAATGTCATAGGTTACAGTCGCATTTTTATATTTCTTTTGTAAATATTATTTGTGCATAGAATAATTCGACTTACGAAAGTTAATCGCGTAGGTCACATTTATTGTTATTGTGACGCCATGCCACATGTTGTGCAGTAATTTTTAAATATTTTTTATATTAATTAAAATAGAAAAATTATATATTATATTATTAAATAAAATAGAGAAAGCATTTATTTTATTTGTTAGTGACAGGGTGCTGCAAATTGTGGTAGCACCACAAACTAATTATAGTTATAAGGTACCTCTAAGGATACATTTATGGTTTTGTAATGAATAAAAAAATATTAAAAGACTACATTTGTATAAATTTTAACATTGCATAATCGAAATTTGGCACTTAGACGTGCGCCAATATCTTCTCAATATTTGTACATAGTAAAATTATTAACTAGTAAACTTTTTTTAAGTGGATATACCACCACATACAATATATAGGTACATACATGTACAGAGGGGATGATTTTTATCCTCAACCGAACCCCTCGAGTATGCTATCGTATTAAAAATGCAATAAATACAGGTATCTCCACCCTACATAACGTATTATTTCTGAGGTAAAGGTACATCTATAGTACAAATCGATGTTAAAAACACAGACGAACTAAGATATAAAAGATCGTAACTAGTTTTTGCTGCAGTTAGGATGTAAATTACATGCGAATAAAATCATGCATCAACTGAGATGTGAAATGTAGCTTATGACTTCAAACCAATGATATACTCTACAATAGCAAAATACGTAATAGTACAGAATAAACTGCGCAAACATTTAAATAAATAACGACTGTTGCTACGACGTAGGTAATATAATGCAATTCTGGGGGGGGGTTACACTCATCTCTAATAGCGATGCAAAAGTTGACTCGCTCTCGTTTATATCTTGGATTTTCTGCAATTAAGAGTATAAGACAAAAATACAAATGAATCTAATTTGAATTGTGATATTTCTAACAGTCACTTCAACTCTCGTGTAGTTCTCTTAATTGTAATAATGCAAGACAAAAAAGGGCGCGAGCCAACTTTGCCAAAAGAGATGAGTGTAACCGCCCAGTTCGATTCTTGTATTTACCTACAGACTGACAGAGTGCATCTTGTAACTATATTTGCATATTTTTTATCTTTTTGGCACGGCAAAGTACCGAAGTCTCCGGTCGAGACCTGACATGTAGAGTCATATCTATACTGCGCAGTACGCCTGACCTGACTTTAGGTACACTAATTTCGAGAGTCCTTATTCCTCAATATGTGGTCTACTTTCCAACAATACCTTCTATTCCAAAATAGTTCTTTTGCTATTATGTACGTTCCATAATAATTGTCACTAGTACCATTAATGGTACTAAGGATACAAAGTTGTGTAAATGGTACAAATCAATGGTAATGATGGCACTACTGATCCTAAATAATTATCACTAGTACCATTAATGGTACTAAGGATACAACGTTGTGTCAATTGTACCATCAATGGTACAAATCAATGGTACTACTGACAATAAGGCAAGTCATCGATCATCGTAATCTGACAATTTGTTGACAACATATAAGTAGATTCACTTTTGCTATTCAATTGGAAATTAGTTAAATTCACGTGAGTTTTAACATACCTACACTACTCGAAAAATCATAACATGACCCAGTTTCATATTTAGGTAAAGTGTCAATTTTTATGCTAGGAATATTTTGAGACAAACTCAAGTCAAGATGGAAATAGGAATCTGTAAAAATAGAGCACCAAAAAAAATATGAAATAGCCAATAGTTACATGTACCAAACAGCTCCGATTTGTGACTTTGTGACATCAAAAGTTATTTAAAGGCGATTATGTTTTAGATAGCATGTTTGAGAAATGTAAAGGTGGGTACAGACGGTGAAACATATACCAAAAATGCCTCGCTACGAACGCCACGTACATGTCTTGCATTTTGTGCACGGAATAATCACATACGCGACAAATGTTCACTGTAAGTACTTCATCCAAACCCAACGTTGACGGCGACGTTCAACGAAGCATAATAAATAAATATACCTTTAATGTACAACGAAAAATGTCAATGAGTTTCAATTTTAAACAAGTATAATTTATATAAACAGGAAGAAGTCCCGCGAGTACAACGTCAGCCTTATCGCTTTGAGCGACTTCTTCAAGACCTTTTGATGAACAGGATCTGAGAGAAAATATACAATGGAAAATAGTGTACATAAATACTAGACATTAATTAAGTAGTGCTATATTAATAATAGTAATTTAGACATATAATATATATAATAAAATAATTAAAAATATGTATAGGTTACGTAGTACGTCGCTTAGCGTAGTAGAGGCGTGCCTAGCATAGCATTCGCGGCGCATGCCTTGTCCCTGCGCTCGCGACGATCTTGTCACGTATTTTGAAATATAAATAGAGTGGCAGTGACGATATTATATTTGAAGATAACCAAGAATCAAGCATATTTGACATCAAAAAGTCCGCATCGGTATTTGGTACACGTATCGTTTCGTATCTTAATATCTTACGTGTGTCATCGTAGGCGTGAGGTGGTGAACCAGGAGGTGAAGAGAAGACAGGTGGAGCTGAAGTAGGAGGCGTCCAGTCTTCTGCATCTCCGGTGCTCAAGGGATCTCCGTTCTGGCAATAAATATTCAGAATTTTGGTTGTATCAGAACTAAGCACATTTCCTAGCTAGTAAAATTAATCTTCAGCGTACTATCATATGAATCAACTGTAAATATAATTTTCACACTAAAAATAATGCGATTTAAATGTACTGACAGAAAACCTTGGCACACAATTATTACTGTAATTGTAACATAATTATGTGGTTTTTCTCCAAGGACATCACTGAAAAAAGTTACTATACTAGTTAGCATCTAGGTACACTTACTTAAATTCTTTAAGAACAAAAGCGTTCATATTAAAAATTCAAGCGAATTTGTCATAGCACTGATGTATAGATTATATAAAAGAGAAGTTTAAAACACGTGTTTTTAACTGACTTTAAAAAAGGAGGAAGTTCAACAGAACGTGTTTTTTTCTATGTATGTTCTTCTTCATTCTTCATCTTCATTTCTCCGTCAACTGTGGACTAATTTTGCATTGGATTCTATATATTATGTAGATTCCACATAGCCCCATAGTACATTTTATTAATTTTATTTGAGTAAGATAGTAACGATTTCCAATTATATGATTTATTTTCTTCGAGACTGTGCTGTCAAATCACTTTTTTGAGCAATAATACTTGTTTGTTAAAGACTAGTTAATAAACCTATTGTCTCTTCTACCCTTACCTCGTCACATTCCTCGACAATGAGCGAAGGGAAGTTCCCAATGACACCGTTTACTTCTCCACGCCACCATCCATCGTCGAAGTCGTGTGCATTGCGGGACACGATGCGAATTATCTAACAAAAATGTCACATATTACAACATTGCTTTAAATAAGATGTATACATAAAATTAGAATAACAGAAGATTTTTCATAGTGTATTTTTATATTACCTGTCCTTCCTCAAGATTCAACTCATCAGCGGCTTCCGCATCGTACTCGTACAAAGCAAAACAGTATCCTAGGGTGGCTAGTTGCATTTGATCCCCTTCTGTAGCTTTCTCTTGCTTCACATCTTCCGGCTTAGCGACCGGTGCAGAGATCACGGATATCTGGTCAGGAGACTGGACCACCTCGGCGTCTTCACCTTCCACGGTGTAGTCCACAGAGGAAAAGGAGATCTGTGAGACGAGGCCCGGAGCACTGGACACCTGTGAGTGAAAAGTATTAAGTTGTAAGGTTGGCCACAATGGGGTATGTAAAGTTTTTTTCGGTATTTTTTAATTTTTTTATTGGGCCATTTAAAATAACTTATTTCAATATTTTTGAATTCTGTTCAGTAGCTATTTATTAAAAAAAAATAAAGAAATATTTACCAAGTACCTAATGTTTTCTCGACAATGGAAACTTACTCTATTTCGTTTTATTTAATTTAATTTCCTCTTTTTCACTGACACTTAATGTCTCTGAGAGACAACCATAAAAATATATGATAGAACAAAGGATAAAAATTATTTGCATCCACATTCATAATACTTAAACAGTGTAAAGGTGAGCTAAACGTCGCAACGCATAATTATGAGTACTATGACTCTGCAAATGAGCTGACACACTTTATTCTGTACCACAGTCGAAACGTGCATAGCGAGGCACTTTTTGGACATCGCGTTCCTCGCTATTATGTTTGAGTCCACTTTAGATAATTAAGACTTCAAAATACGCAATTTCTTTACTTGGACGCAATGCCATTCCTATCATGTGTGTGTGTGTGATCACGTAAAGTCTAAAACAAAATTCACGAACTATGTGTCCCGAGTTGATTGTAACTCGTAGGTATACCAACTAGGGATGTAAGCACGATATTATTCATTTCATGCATAATATGCATATTGAATAAATGTTATAGAACTATCGTATCTATTATATTATTTCCAAAGGTATTTTTGGAATTTTCAACGATACCCCATAACAAGATGGGTTGGAAAAAAAATTTTATCCCATCTTTATATGTTTTGAATGCTATTTTTATTTTTTCAAAATTTTACTATGTATTTTGTAGCGATTCACAGGACACATCTACATTATTAATTTTGTTTATGTAGGGCTGATAGTCTCTGAGTAAAATGACTGTGACATACGGACAGATAGACGGACATGGTGAAATTATAAGGGTTCCTCGTAGTTACTACGCAAACCTAATATAGCGCGATTAAAACGACCGCAAATATTTTGAACGCTCTTCTACGAGTTTTTGGGTATTATTATGCCTATTTGCTCGTATTACAAGGCCCTCGGAACTTTCATGCCTCAGATAAAATTGATGTAATTTTAATTATTAATATACATTTCTACAAGCGCAGCGAAAGAAGACCGGCTACAAAGTGGATAGAATTATTAATTTTGATTAGTTGATAATAATTAATTAAAATTGATAACTATCTAGTTATCTATCTAGATGGACGATATTGTGTTTAGGCGAGTCGAACCTGGGCTCGATTAGCTTTGGATCAAAGCAGATGGCATGATAAGAGAGAGGTGTATATCGAGCAGTAAAGTAGTAAGTAAAGGGCTGTGGATGATGATGAATAATTAATTAAATTTAATAATTTGGTATTATTGATAATTTTCCATCTCTAGTTCGGAAGTGTCAGAACACAGTAATGGAGTAGCGATTTATTTTAAAATATTTTATATAATTAATTTATAACGTTCATTTATTAAACAAATATAAGTTAAGAAAACTTAAAAACTCCGACAATAAAACGGCTGAAGCGATTTTGTTGAAACATAACTAAGAACATTCTTGCTAATTTTATGTAATAACTTTTTACATAAAATTACCTGATTATAAGCTTTCCTGCTTACCGTTTGGTATATTGTTGTCAATATTGGCGGGTATAACATACTAGTAGATGCAATATTATCAAGTGTTCCATGTTGTAATGTGTTATCATTCAATCTCCACTAAAAAAAGTAAATTTAATATGTAAATATTGGTGGACATTTCACACAAGAAAAATAAATATTTGATATTTATGAAATAAAATTTCAAAGTGTTCTGCTGGGATATAAAGGAACTACATACTTGCAATGCTGGCACAGCTGATTTTATCAGTCTCGTTAGACCATTTTTAGTTACGTACATATCCGATTGTGTAAAATGGTCAGAGCAAATTGTATTGTAATGTTTTGGCTTGTAGTATTATTCATCATGTCGTGACTCAGCGATAATTTTTCTCCATTTTTCGTATCGTATGGGATCTCGAGGAAAACTGAAATTAAGTTAGTTGAATAATTGGGCAAAAAAGATATATTTTTCACATCTCATTATCTTGTGTGTTTACAAAAAGTAATATACACTAGTATTTCTACGAACGCAACAACGAGTACAAAAATCTGTGCTCGCGAGGCTGAATAATAATTTAAGTAAATACTACTCATATTTGAAATTATTATTCAGAATTGAGTATTGAATATTTCAGCTACATATATTTTTTTTAATGGTCTCGTAGAAAACTTCACCTGTTTTTAACCGAGATTTCAAAACCTTTTGTCACCACAGCTTCTTAGTCTATTTTGCTAATATCTATTTTTTTTTGTTTATAATTGAATATCAAACGTTTCTAGTAAATATTACCATTACTGGCAGACTTTAATAACATTTAAATTATTAAGTAAGTTCGTATAGACGCGACTGCTGTTCACTTTTTTACAAGCACTTGGATGATATTTTACCAGTTATTTTGTTATAAAGACCAAAGTACTGCACCTATTTTGATAAAATTTACATGGGACCACCTCTAAAGTATAATCTACCAAAAACAAAAAAAAAACATCAAAATCAATGCACAATTGGCGGAGTAATCAGTGAACAAAAATACAAACGAATTGATAACCTCCTTCTTTTTGAAAGTGGGTTAAAAAGACGTCCAGATAGAAGAATACATATACATATACATACTTAGACATAATTTGTTCGCTTCGCTTACTCAGTCAATAGAGGCTTGTAAAATAAAATAACAAAAAGTAATTAGTAAAAATCGCACTACAAAAAAACTTTGTATATCGACAGCGACTCTATCTATACACGTAAGTATTCACTGTTCTACATTTTTCAAACAATCGAGGTAACCCAACAAAAATTTTGCATGATTGGTAATATTCATTCCAACAACGAGATACTTTTTTAATTCATCGGATTTCTTTTTTGTTATTATTTTGGAATTCATTTAATGCTTTGAAATTATAAAATAATCGTGTACCTACTTACTGAAAATATGATACACCATTGCATTTATTTGCATTTTTTGTATAATTTTTGCATGTTAATACGACACAAAATGGCATTTTGTCAGCTATCTATATATACTATTTTGTCTCGGCTGTATCACGCACGTGTCAAACAGCTGTCGCTCAAACGAAGATTGGCACAGGTTCTCTAAAAGGCGTTCTAAAACAGTACTGATTGAGTTCGAACGTCTTTGAGCGCTAACCCGACATCCCATTCATACTTTATCAAAGCTTGGACGACATACTTTTTCCAGTACATTCCAAAGTCATAACATAAAATTGAATAAAAGATTACAACATATTGCCAATAATCAAAATATATGGGAGCACCTTTGAAGTATTACCTACCAAATAAAAAAGACTCATCAAAATCAATTCATAATTGGCGAAGTAATTGCGTAACAAACATACAAACAAACATACAGATTAACTGAGAACCTCCTCTTTAATGGAAGTCTGTTAAAATGCCCTTGTTGCATAAGAGCTACTGAACTGTATTCTATAGATAGCTGACCTTGCTCACCTGATCCCTCTCGACGTCCAGGTAGTTGTGAGGCACGTAGCCTTCTTCGCCGCGGTAGTTTCTGGCGCGAAGCCACCCATCACCGTCGCCTTCGCCAACCACTTCCAACTGCTCATTCTCTATGATCGACAGCTCGTCAGGGTTCTGGGCCTGGTTGGGATAAATAAAAGTATATTATTAGAAGAAAACAAAATATCCGATTGTAAAAAGTAGCCCATGATTGTTAGATGGTAAAGTCAGCACGTTAAAATCGGTCAAGTAGTTTAGACTACAGGAAGTAAAATAGCAACACACCAATATGAATACATTTTGTTATAGCAGGACTTGAATGTAATATAGAAATTTAACAATATACTAATCTGCAACTTTTTATTACCACACTACTTCTTTATAGTGATATTCCACTATTTTATAGATTCTAATAGAATAATAGATTTTGTCTCTTTAAAATTTGATTCATACGAAGAGCCCTAGTCATCGTAACATAGGGTATCCTACCACGGTGACTAGTGACTTAAATTAAAACAGAACTTATTCTTATGTATAACTTCACAATCTAAGCTCAAAATGTTATAAACGAAATGTTGAAGTTTGCATCATGTAAATTACTTTATTTTTGCTCAAATAAATTATTATCATTATAAAAAAATTACTGTATAACTGTATAGTCATAGCAACCATACATATAATACTTACCCGAAAAACAATCTTCCTTCTTGAATGAATATAAAATTTGTTTTTTTTAAGCAATAGCCCAGCCCACATTACCGCGTCTAGGTTGACCTCCGAGGCATTTAACTTCAAACCTACGTATGCTTAAGTAGCAATTACTGTCTCATAGAGCCATGCTAAATTTCAATCCTACATATTTTAGTATTAATATTGGTAAATAATATATTAGCGTTCTACGGGCTTACCTACAAAAACCCTTATAGTTTCGCCACATCTGAGTGTTCGCGGCTTGGCTATTAAAGACTATTATAAACTAGAAAGCTGATGTGATGTTTAGAAAATACTTGGTTGAAGGAATATCTTCAAAAATGCTTATGTCACTTACCGTGTAAGAGTAAAGCGCAGTGCATTTGTAAAGAGGCGCAGCGGGAATCTCCGGGGCTTCTGTGGCGGCCGAAGTCTCCGTCTCAACTTCACCCCAGCTCACTTGTGTGGGGTCGTCCCAGCCTGCTGTCAGCTGCTCGATGCGTTTACGCTCTTCTTCTAAAGACGCTGTCACACAAAAGATTGCGTAAGAATATTAGTATGTTTCAATGACATTGAAACATACAAATATTCATGTATTAAGTGTTTTACACTGTATAAGATTCAGCTAACAACTAAGTAGCAATTATAGTTCAATGGTTTTCGTGAATCGGTTTGTTCTCGAATCACAACGTCAGCACTATTGGTGATTGGCGGGCTATCGCAAACCTATCATGTATGAGAAATAATCACCACAGCTCACTTTAGCCGTATGCTAGTCTAGGCGGCCTTTATATTCGAAAGCCACTCAAACCAATCTTCAGATTTCCGCTTCCAGCCACTAAAGATAAAGGCAAAACGGGGTAAATATATAAGTATATAAGTAACGATATACGTAAGTATAGAGTTACTCCGTTGTGTCTTAGGGTTTCTCCACTGTATACGTTATCCAAAACGCAGTTTCCACTTTGATAAATGCGTTCTACCGCAACAATTATCGGTT
Organism: Lycia hirtaria; assembly: GCA_947563715.1. Lineage (NCBI taxonomy): Eukaryota > Metazoa > Arthropoda > Insecta > Lepidoptera > Geometridae > Lycia > Lycia hirtaria. Next base: position 11,540,984 of record OX387386.1, read on the forward strand.
CTACGAAATAAACAACCGACCCACCGACACTTCAACGAGTATAAGCGAGCCACGTAATAAGTCTCTACGTAAAACTAAGTACTTACTGTAGATTGTGTGTCCGTAACACACATTTTTAGACTAACTTTGTTAAATGTGACTGGTACAACACATAATCGTAGCTCGAACAAATATCTATATTAAATATATATATATATATATATATATATATATATATATATATATATATGTATAACCAACTGCAGAAAAGAGGTTTTAGCACAAAATTTCGTTACGTTTGATACGCTGTTGAGTGTATGTTTTTTTAAGAGAAAGTATGCGTAAAATCGCTTTAAAAACTTATAAATACGCTTACTTTAAGTATAATTCAAGTAATATTACTTATTTATTACGAAAAAGTTCATTGGAGGTTGGAGGAGAAACGCATTTTTATTTTTGGGAGAGATGTATTATTATTGTTACAAAAATTATAGCCCACACTCAGGGAGTGATGACGTATCTAATGATACCTCGCACATAAAAATCGGTCATGCCGTTTAGGTTGTAGGCATTTATATAGAAACATTGGTATAATCATTGGTTGGTGGATTTTTCATCATCTTTTATTGTAATGTCAATTTAGAAATAATTGACTAGATATTTTGTATACTACTTTATGTAACTGCTTGTATGCTTACAAGGTAAAATCTAACTCCCACTTACCATGATACCCAGACCCACAAGCTCAATAAATTCAATTTGAATAAAGAAGGTAGTTAGGTTATAGGTTATAGCATATAAAACAACTATAGACTAATTGTTTTAGTGTAAAATGTGATTGATTTATAGTTAGTTTCTGGTCGAGCGTATTTTTATAAAATATAGTAAAATTTGCAATGATTTTTAGCGCACAATTTAATTTATGAAAATTGTTTAGATTCTACATAAAGATAATTCATTGACTTTAAGAATCGTGATTATGTTTTTGTGCAGAAGTGCCAATATTGATATTGGCACTTCCGGGAAATCACGAAGGCTATGAAGTTTTGAGAGCAGGAACGCTATTCACGATATAACTAAAATAAAACCGGCCAAGTGCGAGTCGGGCTCACGCACGAAGGGTTCCGTACCATTATCTTTTTTAGTATTTATTGTTACAGTTGAAATTTTCCCAGATGATGTATAGAAATTCATTTCAACTGTCTAACTATCACGATTCATGAGATACAGCCTGGTGACAGACGGACGGATGGACGGACTGACGGACGGATGGACGGACGGATAGACAGCGAAGTCTTAATAGGGTCCCGTTTTTACCCTTTGGGTACGGAACCCTAAAAAGTAGCAAGATGTTGATAAGCCTTAGGACTATGTAAACTGTCTAATTTGAAAAATTAAATTGTAAATTAATTAATTATTGGATGGATATGGATTTAGATTATTGATGTTCGGAATGGAATAAATGTACAAAAATTGTATATAGTATATCTCTATATATATATTAAGCAGAATGTGTTCTGAATTTTTGGATTTGCTAAGAATACATACATATATGTATACCTACATACACTCGAAAAATATAATCCTCCTTCTTACGCAGACGGATACTAAAAAACAATAAAATTAACGATTTCTATACGGTAGTGAACACTGATGTCATTGGTAGTGACTGAAACCGCAACATGTAACTGTAATAATATTTAAAAATGTTATTACAACTGCGTCTTAGTTGTCATATCAATTACCAACCATCAACTTCTTCCTCCTCAACGTCTTCATCAGCCTGTGATCCAGAGGTGGTCCTCTGGTGGCCGACTCCGGTTGTGCCAGCCCCCGCTGACGTTCCCGCTTCACCTTCAGTGTTGTCACTATCGTAGAATGAATCCGAGCTCGGTTGATCCTGTTACATACAACTATAAAGTAGATAACCGCGCCTTTCCTTCGTACGGTATTCATTGCGTTAAACGCATTGCAATTGACGTATTGTTATAAGTCATAATTATCTTATTATAACAATATTTGATTACAATACAAATTAATTTTGAATTTTGGTAATCGTAGTATGAGATGCAACGCGTCAAGTGTATGTATATCAAAAAATTATTTATCGTCACATGAAGATTAATCGTTCATTATTTATTGCGTGAAACGATTTTGTTCAAATCGATTGCAATATTTTTAAAAGTATCCAGTACTGTAACTGTAAGCGTTGTTTGCAAAAAAAGGTAATTTCATATAAGTTATAACGTTACGAATTATATTGTTTACAATGCTTAACGCAACATTTGCAACATTACATGCAATGCCAGTGTTAAGAGACAGACGCGGCAAACGGAGTGAGCTTGCTAAAAGCGTCTTTCACAGCGAATAAAATATGCGCTTCAAAAGGGCAAAATCCGCATTTTAAAGGTAATCCGGTTTTAAGGTATTCGTAAAGGAGATATGAACTGTGTAGTGTGTAATACTTTGTTCCACTAGATTTTGAATTTCGATGTTCAAGATTCTGGCTGGAAATACAACTTAAAATCAGAATTAAAACGAAATTGGTAGTCTTTACATTTCAACTACTCTACTCTAATGCAAAAGTCGTGTTTGAAATCATTGTTTAAAAACATATAGGTAAATTAAAGTTGACTACTTACTATCCCAAAAAGTCGAATAGTTCAGGGTCCGATTGGGTAAAGTAACGTGAATTAGTTACAAATATATGCCAAAATTACAAAGTGTTTTAGTAAAGTGTCAGCTGATAAAAACTTCAGAATCTACTTTGCATTTTTTCCAATCCACGGAATAACTAAAAACTGAATTCATTATATCATGATTATATTATGAGTTTCGAGTGAAAATACGACATTTTATTTCGATTTTGTTTATTTTATTCACAGCCCATAATAAATATAATATGCATTTTTTAAATATTAGTCGTTATGGGAGAGAGGTCACTGAAATTTTTGCATAGTACTTATGACAAACAATGCTCGCTAAGTGATTACAGTATTAGCTACGGATCCCTACCATAATGCTTGGCTCGACACGATCTACCAGAAATACATCAATAAAGACGGTACTGTTGACATTGCCGGCTATGCTACTGTCTCGAAGAATCCGACATATTCGTTTTTGGTTATTTGTATCTTGTTAAAGGCGAATATATGCACATGCATAACAGACAGGATCGTCCTTCAGCAACTTGCCCTTAAATACGGTCTTCTTGAGTTCAAGGTATCGTACTACCAGTAAGCACCAGCATCAGTTTCTGAAAATGGTCGTGATTTGCTCTACTGCGACCATTCTATCACCATGGACATGGCTATTATCATCAATAAGCCTGATATTGTGATCGTAGGTCGATTTCAGGGCTGGATAGTGCTCTTAGACGTCACCACTACACTTTTATTTTATTTTTATTCGACGATAGGCTTGCGCTTGACCGTCAACTCACCTGGTGTTAAGCGACAGTTACGGTCTACGTTTGCCTAGAAGAAACCTATTCACTCGCGATTTGAAGACACTTAGATTATATCTATTCTATTTATACTTGATGAGAATTTCATGAAGGCTGAGAACGATAAACTTGGTGGTTACACCCTAAAACTCTCATTTTGACGCTGACAATTATAAATAATAAAATATTGATAAATGTATTGTATTGAATGGCAAACAAAATGTATTACTACTCACAGCAGCTCCGGACGCATCAGTTCTGACACTGAGCAGACTACTGCTGCGCGGCAAGGTTTCTTGCACGGCCAACAGATCTATCTCCTTCAGCCACTCGTCCACCGGCGCCCCGCTACTCTTCAAACACTCCAGCCGTGCCTCGTACTTAGTTTTGGAGGTCTCGGAGCGACGCAGCGTCGCACGCAACTCTTCTATACGGGTATCTAGATCGGGGCCGTTGGGATCGTTCGGGTCCACCTAGTAGATGAGAAGTGTCAATATCTTCAGGAATAACGCTAAAACTTAAACTATAAAATAAAGAAATAGAGCAAGGGCCCCCGCGATAATGATTGATAGTATAAAAGAAAGAAAGACAGAGTACTAGTATAATATGCTTACGACTCGTACTTTGAGTACCTTTTGTCCTCCGTCACGCATTGCCTGGTAGACGTAGATCTTACGCGTGGCATCACGGACCAGTGCCGTTTCGCGAACAACGCGTGTGGCCCAGCGCCGCGCCTCCTGGGCCAGCGTCGTGGCCACGGTGTCGTGCTCGATGGTCACTGTCTCCACAGGATCGTTATCACATGCCTCGAACTCGTACTATAAATTTGAAATTAAAATCATTGCTTCATACAAAGATTACAACAGTCATTCATACTTGTGCTTACACCTGGAAAATTGACGTTGACTATATGAAAGTTCTAGGGTTCTGGTGAAAGGTCCAATACAAGACGACGATAGTTAAAATCACAGAACTGTTTTTGTAGGAAGGTAAGTCAATTAGACATTTAATTTGACAGGTCTCATGGCTCAGTGGTAGTACGTCTGCCTCTGAGCTGTAGGTCGTGGGTTCGATCTCCACCTAGAGCAAACATTTTTGCTGAGCGTGGATGTTTATATGTATCATAGGTATGTATTTACAAAAAAAATATATTTGTATTTCAAGTATATCAGCCATCTGCTCCTCATAGTACAAGCTTTGCTTAGTTTGAGAGTAGATACTATTAACTAGATGGCTGATAGAATACATATATACTTTTTTTGTAAATATATGATATACATAATTATGATACATAGAAACACCCAGACACAAAACAAACATCCATGCTCATCACATAAATGTTTGCCCTGGGTGGGGATCGAACCCTACGGCTACGCAGGTATACATACTACCAACTGAGCCACAAAGCCAGTCAGCCAAGTAAAGCCACTCAAGTACCTATTACCGTGCAATAACATAATAATTTAATTAGTTCCAACAATAATATTTTTCTTTTTTTCTCGTAATTAAGGATATTCCCTCAACATGCCAGATAAATTTACCAAAAACCTCAATAACATAATTACTTAAAAGAAAGTGATTTTGGTAAAAACCCAACAAAAAAATGACAATCTATTCACCAAATCTATCTATTCACCAAAGTATTATTATGCACGAATCTACAGGATCCTCTTCCAAGCCGGTTGGTCCCGTGTAGGAGTAGACCAAAAACCCCCACACAAGAAACAACGATTAATAATAATACCTACTATATTATAATGTATAGTATAAAGAAATATTAAATATGTATGTATATATAAATGTAAATATTAATTGTTCTGTGGGAGGCCTTCGCTACAAAGCGACTTTTACTCATTAAATTAGGATCAAAGTTAGCAAAACACCTGCTTGAAAACAAATTATCTAACGGTATATTTTGGTTGGGTACCTACTTATACGTTTATGTAATTACTACCGCTTATTGATATCTAACTTACTTCATGCAACCTTAACAATATTAAAGAAAATATCTTATAATGTACATGTTTAAATGGTTAAACTTACACGATATTAAATAAACTATGTAACGTAAAAGATACCTAAACCATCGCACCCCACAAAAGTACCTAATAGTAGGCATGTAATAAAATTAGCATAGCTATTTATTTTTGTGGGTACTATAAGAAAAATTGAATATTGTCTTCAGTTTTTGTAAATTATTTATATTTTATTCAAATGAGTTATCTGTATGATGGGTACCTTATTATTTATCAAAATTATGTAGAAACTACTTAATTATTTATCTATCTATTTAATAATAATATATTTAATGGATATTTGTGTTTAAGTATGTGGGTACCTATAATTATTCTAAGAATCTTCATAAACAAATAAGGTCTCTAATTTGAGAAATTGCTTACTTTGAAATTAAGATTTGTTACAATACGCTTGATTATGGAGTAATAGCAATAAAGGCTTTTTTACTTTTACTTTAACTTGAAGGTTATTTTTTAATTACTTAATATTATAAAATAACCTTGCAGTCAAATATACATAGAAGTCGAAGGAGTAGTTGTTCAAATCAGTACCTTGTATAATAGGTCTACGCATTGCTTCAGCCTTGACACGCTCTCCTTTGCGATATAAAAATGTAGCAAGTCTGTATATACTATAATGACCGCGAATTGTTATGTTTATGACTTTTACAACTATTTATTTAGACGACGTTTAAGAGTACTTATGTATATATATCGTCACATAGCCCAGACAACTCTTAAACTGACTCTTATTTTACTTGGTTGACTGTCTAATTTTACTCACTTATATAAATAACGAGACCTCACACCATCACCTACTTAGTTCAGAAAGAGCCAAGGAAAATATTAGATAATTAAGACATGAGACTTAAGACAATTTATTTACCAGAAGAACATCAATATATACTTTATGTACACGTTAACTTTGGCGCAAAAGACAATACAGTAAATTAGTGGACTGTGGATTTATAAATGTATATTATAAAGATTCTGTTCAGCGAGCCCCAAACTAAGCACGAAGCTTGTATCTTGGAGCCCAAATAATACTAAATAATTACTAATAATGATTTTCTGATCTGGCAGTCTTTATATGAAAAAGTAATTTTCACTCCTCTTGCTCAAAAAGTTCGTCATTGTAGCGCACTAGAGTGAGGAAAAATGCAGTTTAAATGCAGTTCCAAATCGGCTCGCTATATCTTTAAGATAAGATTACGGGCATATCAATGTAATTGAAAATTATTTTAAAACAAGCGGATTAGTAGCAAAGATTAAATATTTACAGGTATACCTGCAAACATTTAACTGTTGCTATTTTACCTGGATGTGCTGTTTTAGCACCGGGTAGTAGAGATACACGCATTGCAGGTTATATTCGCGTGTGAGCTGTTGCGCCTGATCCCTGATTTTCCCAAAGGAATGCTGGGTAGCTGAACAAGTCAGGAGCTCCGTGCGCCCCATGAGGGTCAGGAACTCAGACACTTTCTCATACACAGCTGATTCCATGTGTTGCATACATGACTGGAGCTCCACCAGGAAGTAGCGGTTCTAGGGAAACAAAAAAATTGATAAAGCGATAGCTACTTCAATTGACTGTGCGCAGGATTTTCGTGGGTATCATCCTTATAAAGAGATCGAGAACATCGTAAGGAAGTCATAGCATAGGTACCAAGGTACTTTCTAGTCTCTGGCGAGCTAGATACTGTCACGGTGTGCTCTTGCAGCGTATGAAAATCAGATTTCATGCCTGGCTACGTAGGCTTACCATATTAGATAACATCGTCACTAATCAGTGCTTATTAGACACCTCTTCGATCATAAAAATGTACCAGAAGAATACTGAGCTTTATTTATCCGGATCTGAAGATGTTTTAATATATGTTATAAAATAATTTTGTATATATTAACTACAACAAAACAGCACATAGATTGATTTATGCCAATTATTTAAATAATTTTAATTAAAACAATGCTGGTCCAAATGATCACATCCATTGGTGAACATTTTATTGTAGTAAATGACGAGTGAACGGATATACGAGTACGCACAATGTACATATGTGCCACTAAATACGCATTTCGATAAAACGTAGTACAAAAAAAAAACATGCAGTACAATACCGTGTGATACATTCATCTGTTTTTTATAAATATATTGAAATTGATCAACATTATCCAATTTTAGATAAAAATGAAAGTTAATAATTGTTACTTTTCATTCTTTTCAATAATTGTCAGAAGGCCACTTAGGTTGCAAAATTAAAATTAGGATATAAATAAAGATAATAAAGACGTAGGCATATCAACTAACTCAGCTCAAACTTCCTAGCGTCAGATACAATATTAAGAAGGTGAAGGTGTAGAAGGTGTCCATGGACACCTTTTTGTGATCATTCATGAACTAATTCTTATAATAATATGCTATTTGCAAACAAAAATATTTAAAATAAAAATTGCTAATCCATTAGATTTAGATTTTACAGTTTCTGAGCTGGCTTACAACTTTATGGTCTAAATTTGTATCCTAACGCATCCACCAGCTAATTTAGGAATTCAAGTGGCCTTTTTTTATTCGAAGCATAGGGGGCCATAAGGGCTTCAACAGCCCCGGCTAGTCACTGCGACCTTTACAGATCTATTGTGATATCCCCTGCTATATTACAGCACCTCTCCAAGTCCAATGCTGATCATGTAGTCAGTGATGGCCTTGGGGAGGAGGTTTTTATCTCATCGGGTGAGATCAAGGTGCCGGCTTCTGCTATGGTGCAGAGGCTCACATTCGCACAGGACATGTATGGGCCTTTACCAAAAATGTTAATTTGCTTTTTGCGACGGAAAAGAGTAAGCATAACATATGTAGGTATAGTTCTACCATCCCAGTAATAGAAAACTATTTTAACCTGATGTGCATTAGCAGCTGCGATGCTCAGCAAATAGTCGTTCCTGGCACCGGTGGACTTCTCCTCCAGCTGGTCTCGCCGAGAAGATACTTTTGCACTGTTCTTCTGCAGAGATGTGATTGATTGAAAGAAGGAGCCCTTCTTTTTCTTCAACCTACACAAACATTTTTTTTTTGGATTTTACACTACAGAGTACAGACTTAAATTAATAACATATATAAAAAGGAATATAAAAGAGATTATCAATTTGATATATATGTAATATTGTTAGAATTGCACAATTTTCACATAATTAATTATGTTAGTCAATGTGGGCTTCTAAGCACGCAGACCTAATTTCATAAGTGTATGTATGTATGTACACGTATTACGCTGAAACTAGAAGTTGTATTGCAAAAAATCTTTTTGTTGTTGTTTTATGGGTCATATTTGTTAAAAACATTTTTCCTATATAAATAAACAAAATAATAAAAATTTATTATATATGTTTAAGAACGTTATGATGTGCGAGAGAGATAACTGCGAGTTTTGAACCCAACCATAAGTCTACATACAACTACGGAACTCTACACTGCACGTCGTAACAAGACACACACTTGCCCGGTTTATCATTTAGATAATATGCTATCTAGCACTGAACGATTCAATTTTAGAATTTTAGTCATATTGTATCTGAAACTTTAATGAGCACCGCTTTCAAGTTTATTTGTCTATTGAATAAGTGCACTATCGTGTTGACAGTTGAATCATTCATAAAGGATAACTAAAGCCAGCGTTTTGTGAGCTACAGCACGACCGACGACACACCGATCTGCGGTGCTTCATCTCTACCGGACTGCTAAAGGAAAGGATCTGTTGTATTGTAATCAATGTAGTTAGAATGTAAAACGACCTAAGACGTTTAGAAAACGTCACAAAAACATTTATGCGTTGAAACCAGCGATCTATACGTATTTACGTTGACACGAGAACATGGCCCAGACGAGAATGGGATATAACCTACAAAACCTTTAACTTTTGTAAGATTACATCCACTTTCGTCTGGGTACCCACTTTCGGGTAAAGAATCAATATAATTCTGCTTATTTCACTGGAGTTTAATAAAATACAGTGGCGTACCGACTATGTATGTAGGGATCTATTAGTGTGATGATCTTCTTCAACTGATTGCCTCAAACGGGCTGTCTGCAGCTCGGCCAAAAAGTCTTTAATGGTTCCATTTTTTTTTTTCGAAATACGATCATATTTAAATTTAGATTTTTTTTGTCTCTTCTTGTTTAAAATTGCCGCGACAGCGATGCTCTCAAAGCGTTAATTAAGCTAATATAACGTCAGTAGAGTGTCGCTGGAAAAGGGCTGCACCTAACCGTTCTCGTAACTAACAATGTCACATGAATGAAACATGAGAAACGAACGTGTGCACTCAATCAAATTATAGTGAACTCATACGCATGCAATATCTAACGTATATTATGTACCTACGTAGATGTTCGTGTTCGTACATTGGGAACTCACAAATACCTCTGTGTTTTATTTATACATTACATTAGCTTGAAGCCTTTTCAATCTTCAACTAATTAAAGTACTACTGGATTGAAGTTGTTACAGTTTTATACTCTTTTGTACTAAAAAAATCATTAAAGGTTTTATGTATTTTAATGAGATGCTGTATGTACCTAAAACTAGAAAACTAACATACTAAATTAAAATCAGTATCAGTAGATCCATGGCTCAGTCAATCCAAATCATCATCATCATCATCATCATCTCAGCCATAAGAAGTCCACTGTTGGACATAGGCCTCCCCCATGGATTTCCAAAAAGACCGATTGGAAGCGGCTTGCATCCAGCGTCTTCCCGCCACTTGTATGAGGTCGTCTGTCCATCTCGTGGCTGGTCTTCCTACGCTGCGCTTGCCGGTACGTGGTCTCCACTCGAGAACCTTTCGGCCCCATCGACCATCAGTTCTGCGTGCTATGTGCCCTGCCCACTGCCACTTCAACTTGCTAATCCGCTGTGCTATATCGGTGACTTTTGTACGTCTACGTATCTCTTCATTTCTGATTCGATCTCGTAGAGAGACTCCGAGCATAGCCCTCTCCATAGCTCGTTGCGTGACCTTGAGCTTCCTTATAAGGCCCATAGTTAGGGACCACGTTTCAGTGCCGTATGTCATCACTGGTAACACACACTGGTTGTAAACTTTCGACTTGAGGGACTGGGGAATATTGGACGAGAAGACGCTTTTAAGTTTCCCGAACGCTGCCCAGCCGAGTTGGATACGACGATTGACCTCCCTCGTAAAGTTGGACCTGCCTAATCGGACCGTCTGTCCTAAGTAGACGTATTCGCCAACAACTTCAAGAGTGAAGTTCCCCACAGATATTGGGGTGGGCACTACATGGGCGTTCGACATAACCTTCGTTTTGTCCATGTTCATTTTGAGGCCCACCCGTTGGGAAACTCTATTGAGGTCTTCGAGCATCGTACTGAGCTCTTCCATCGACTTTGCCATGACTACTATATCGTCGGCAAACCGAAGGTGAGTGATGTACTCGCCGTTAATATTAATGCCGAGCCCTTTCCATTCCAGAAGCTTATAGGCATCTTCCAAACCGGCGGTAAACAGTTTCGGAGAGACAACGTCTCCCTGCCTCACGCCTCTTTTCAATGAAATTGCCTCTGAGTTCTGGTCTTGTACTCGGACTGACATGGTGGCGTTGTTGTACAAGCACTTCAGCACTTCGACATACCGATAGTCAATACGGCATCGCTGGAGAGCCTCAAGCACCGCCCAGGTCTCGATCGAATCAAAGGCTTTCTCATAGTCCACAAACGCTAAGCAAAGGGGCAAGTTATACTCTTCGGTCTTCTGTATCACTTGCCGCAGCGTATGGATGTGGTCTATGGTACTATAGCCTTTTCGGAAACCGGCTTATTCGGGAGGCTGGAAGTCATCAAACCTGCGTTCAAGACGATTCGTGATGACCCTTGAAAACAGCTTATATCCAACATCCAAAACAATCACAAACAATCCAAATCAGAACTAAGAAATTGGTTATTGTGTTATTTCTAAAATACTAACTTAAAATTGACAGATTCTCAAGTCTCATGAGTGATGATTAAGTGATATAGCTTTTGCCTCTTCACTACTGATGCTGCAAAGGCACTACGTACTATAACAAAGGGACTCGAGAATCTGCTATTTTTTAAATATCTGGGGGCACAGCCCTGCCCCCAGTGCTAATTAAGCCAGTGGGCACCGCGCGGGACTACCTTTTCTCAAGGCGATTAGTTGGATTTTTGGACCCTCATAGTAGTATTGTCCCAAGCAATAATGCTTTATATAGACTTCCACGTTATCCTCATTACCTCAACCACAAGAAGATAAGACAAGACGTAGGACGACCTCATACAAGTCGCTTCCAACCGGTCTTTGGAAATCCATGGTCCCTTTTGTTTTGTATTTGTTTCGTGTTGATGATAGGCAAGCAGCAGAAGCTGATGAGCCTATATCCTGCAGTGCAAAAATGTACTGGTTGTCTTTTAGTATAATTTGTTCCTTTTTAATCCATTGATCTTATTTTTAAATTATTTGATGGTTTTTGCCGTGATGACGTCTTCAGGCAACCGGTTCCAGTTGTGTACAACTCTGTTGCTTAAAATATGGTGTGCAGTAATGGTTTGAGACCGTTCACTCCACAGTAAGATGTTGTGTCGTCTGCTTTCCCATAGGTTCTCTTTTATAGTATACTAGTAGTGTATAGGCTACTTAAGCTCAAATTTGGCATACGTATGAAACTTCAGTATTAAATGCAATATTATAGAACAACTGAGCTGATCTAATAATGGCACCGGGATGTAGAGTCTGGTAACTTCACGATATAAAGTGCTAAGAAAGCTGAGTAACGTTCTTGGGTAACGTTGAACGTATAAATTCAGGAAAAATCTGTTGCTCCATTCATTTGGTGGCAGATTTTTTTCTCTTAATGGAAAAGCTGTTTTTTTACTTGAATTTTCAGATCAATATGATCGATAGATAAATAACCTCTTTATTGTTTACATCACAACTACATATTATATAAAACTCAAAAACCTCTGTCAAAAAAGGCTGGACCGATATTGATGAAATTGCTAATTGCTAAGAAAACTCTCGAGAAAATCCTCATTCAAACAAAAAAAAAAAAGATAAAAAAATATTAAAGCACTTGCGTCATACTCGTGATCGGATGCTGCTTGCGGGTCACTAGTCTGCTCATGGTATACACACAATATAGTAATAAGTTAGGTAAGTTAAAAAGAAAAATCTTGTCTTTCCGTAACAATATATTTAACAATAGTTAGTAAAATTGACAAAGGTCACGGACCTCGGTGTCTGTGGAGCTAAAAATTACAAAAAGTATATAGTAAAAATGTCTGAAATGCTAGGTTATATATAATACAGACACCGTAGCCTCACGAATAAACTCCCCGCACTATAAATACGGAAGTCTATAAACTTCAAACTTCGAAAAAAAAATAGCAAGTCGGAGACCGTCCGACTTACGATCCGCAGGTTCTGGGTTCGAATCCCGCGGCACGCACCTCTGTCTTTTCGAAGTTATGTGCGTATCGTTGATTGCCACTAACTTCAAACGGTGAAGGAAAAACATCGTGAGGAAACCTACATGTCTGAGAGTTCTCAATGATCTTGAAAGATGTGTGAAGTCCGCCAACCCGCACTTGGCCAGCGTGGTAGACTATGGCCTTACCCTTCTCACAATGAGAAGATGGCTCGCGCCCAGCAGTGGGCCAGTTTATACAAACAGAGCATATAAAAAAAAACTTCGAACACAGCGAACCACCGATTTCAGGTTAAATTTTGTAGTTAAACAGGTCGTGGCGTAATTTAACTAGCAGGGCTAAATTCATCAACATAGTTAATTGAACGCTCAGTTCAGGCACACCTGTCCGAGCGTTGACAGGACTGATCTAATTAAATGTGCAACAGGGTAACGTGTTACTGGGTACAGGGTACTGGTAGAAATTTTAAGCTACGCATGTATAATATGTTAAAAACGTAAAAAAGTTAGGCCTCAATATACTTATAGCAGTGAGATAGGTTTTGGGTCCAATAATTATTACTTATTAGATAGGTGATTTTATTTATATTGTTTATTTAGCTGAGGAGATTTATATGGTAGGTTTTTAACTGACTAAAAAAAATGGTTATCTATTATTCAACTGAATTTTAGGCCAACATTTTGGGGACTGTTGGTCAGGCAGGGTGCGTGTTTTTGTGATTACAGTTAGTTTTAAGTTCGTTTTATCGTAAAAATGTTATAGATATAATTGTCATAATAAAAAAGATTATAATCAATAAAAAACTCATTTAAAAGTGTTTATTTGTCTCGTAGTTAACGTCTTATGCTTAGAATAAGCAGTGCCTCTGCAGCATCAGAAGTGAGGAGAATTATCATTAAATGAATAAAGGTACCGAAAGATTGATAGCAATATATTAAAACAAATATAAACTAACAAATGCACGTTGTTAGTAATGACTCTGCTTGAAGAATCCAGATATGATTGCCTTTAGTGAAGATAGCTTATGGCTAAGGTACCTACTATAGCAGTTCTAGACGAACTTACTTCTCTTCGATGTCCTTCGCCTTATCGCGCACATCATGCGCTGTGTGTTCTTCATCGAAGTAAAGCTTCTTGGTCTTGTCCACGTCGGAGACGGTCAGCTGCAACTCTTTGTGTGCTTGTGCCAGCGAATCCGTGCACTGCAAGAAACATAAATATTTATAGGATTTTATACATTATAATGATTATCTATATGACATGTTGCTAGGCGAAGTGACGACAGATGGCGTAAGATTTTGATGGAATAGTGGCCGAGGCAAGGTAAGTGGAGTATGAGACGTCCAGCTGCAAGATGGGTCGACGATATAGACTCGATTGGCACAAGACCGAGGAAGATGGCAAGGTAAGAGAGAGGCTTATACACAGCAGTGGGATAGAGAAAGCCGTAGATGATGATAATGATAATTATACATTAATCTGTCCCCCTTAATTCTTATAACTTCTTTAAAATTTACTGTCGGATGGATTCGAAAAGCGTTACGAGTATCCTTTTATAATACATACTCGTATTCCAAAACCCATAATAAAATGCTTGAATTCCGTTGGATATTTCCCGATAGATAACTGCATATTTAAAATTGTAATTTAAGTACCGCAACGTCGTTTTACATCAGGTGAGAGCCAACTCACCTAGTTTACGCTGGACAGTTGTACCCAAACGGTTGCCTTCTACACGCTACTGCATTATCCTCGTCTAGCAGTCAGCCTTTGCTTGAGAGAAAAGTGCAGTGAGGCCCATCGTTGCCAGTGAAAAGTGAATAGTGAAAAGTGAAAAGCCAAAAAGTTAATAGTTCATCATGTCACGCAGTTAACCCAGGGATTTTTCAACGTCAATATTGTAGTTGTGGTCGACACTACCTGTCATGCGCAATAGTAAAAGACCTGTCGGAATGACGCTTGTGACGTGGAACTCACGGTCGCTTTTTATATGGGTTTTCATGTTTGTTTACTTTGATACTAGCACCATCTCATTTTCTTGAGACACACAGAGTAAAGGTGACGCTACGGCTAAATCAAATTGGCGGAAAAGCACAAGCGGCGATTTATCTATAACTGCTATAACAATAAATGCCACCCAGAACTTTAAACAGTTCAATACCTTGTGGAGCAATGCGTTGCGCTTGTCACTTTGAGATGTAAGATGGTAAATTTCTTTATGCACGATTACTTGCCACGACATAAATGCTCTATAGATTTCCTCCTAACCCACCTAGGGTTGATAGCTACGTTTACCTGTTATCCCTAACAGATATCTAAACGAAGTTAGCGTATCGGACGTTACCTAGGTTATCTAGGTAACCTATAAAGGGTAAGTAGTTTGCCTTGTCATGTAGCTGAGACTCAATTAAGACCGAGAATACAATAGACTCCACTGCAATGCATCGCAATACGATTGTGAAATGACACTCGTAAGTTTGTTACTTCGGAGAATATAAATATTATGTGATCATAAACAAGTATAAATACAAACATAAACAAGTATTTATACTTGTTTATGTTTGTTACCGCATAAATACGTCATTTACAAACCAATTAGACTTTTTTGTTTGAAAGGATATACATTCAGATTGTCCCATAGAAATTAAATCAAAATCAGTTTAGTAGTTTTGGTTTTCAGTTTAAAAAAATATAATTATTTAATTAATTTTTTCGCTACACAGACACCTGAGTCCTTGAACTTTATCAAATTTACCAAGGCTTCCTCCCTTATACAAGTAAATACTGTGCCAGAGACATACCGGTGTTCTGATCTAACACTAGTCATGTCTATTGATTACGTATCTATGTATATTAATTATCAGCGACAAGTTCGTACACAATTGAAAAAGTTAAAAAGTGAAAGTGAAAGTAAAGTTGGTGAAAAGTTATTGATGTTAACAAGTGTTTATATTAAAAGTTTTTATTTTATTTTTTTATACATTATAGATCTACGATTGACCACCAACTCGCCTGAAAAGCGACGGTGTGGCTGAGGATTATTCTGATTAATTGCTGAATTACTTATTTATACAAACTATGCTTGCTACGCGAATATATTACTTATTCTTATACGAGCTTTGATAACATTCATTATTATAGCACTAACCTATATAGATATACGAAATGGGGATTGCCAAACATTGACTGTCACCAGTTTGACGCTGTAGGCAAATGCGAGTTACCATTGAAATAGAAATAATGAACAAGTATCTATATTAAAAGAAAAACAAAATACCCGACTGCAGAAAAGCGGTTTTGCAGTCTAACTTACGATTTCGTTGTCGATTGTTCAATCTGTGCATGATGTGTTCGAAAATTTAGTTATATATATGTATGAATGAATATTTCATATATTTATTGTGAAAAATTATGAGTTCCATATTGCCTATGACAGGTCTGTAAAATTGTCGTTATTATGTTAGAGACAAACATTTTAAATTCAAAGAAACGACAATTTTATTGTATTTACATCTACCATTACGCCGGCCGCTCTGAATTATATATGGTTATTAATGGTTTCCTTGGCCTACTACTTTTATTAATACAAATATTAATAAAAGTAGTAGGCCAAGACTTGATATAACGCCCTGAAAGTATTAAATATTTTTATAATTTTTAGGGTTCCATAGCTCAAAAGGAAAAAACGAAATCTTTATAGGATCACTTTGTTGTCCGTCGGTCCGTCTGTCAAGCAAATACGTAGATCAATAATACCTTGCAGCTGTGAAAAAATCAAACATCTAGGTTATCGTAAAAATATATTACAGCCGTATGTTACCGTAATAAACTGTATATTTCGACACTCACCAAGGATTCAAAACCTATAGGGTACTTCCCGTTGACCTGAACTATGAAGTTTGATATTAGCATTGCCCTATAGTACACATAAAGTAAAAAATCCGAAAACTGTATATTTTTAATATAATCACAAAAAGATGGGGCCTTTATACAAGGAATGAGGGTCCAAATTTTAATTTTGAGTTAACCGTATCATCTAGGGTATTAAAAGAGCTTTATTAGCATAAGCTAAAACTGGTATTTAATTATTTTTACGATATGTAATTTTCGGATTATGACCAAAAATTTAAAAAAAAATATAGGTATAATATCACCTTTATATCAATGACTAGCTTCGCCTGGTAGTTCTTTCATCTAGTTTGTATGGAACCCTAGGTGGACGAGTCTGACAAGCAATTGTCCATTTTTTTTATAAAAAAGATGAACTGCTAAAATTACAAAATACACTGATAAATAAAATTGGACTCAGTCAGAAACATTTGTATTCGTAAGTAGGTATATAACTAAGTATTTACTTATTGTAATTTTATTTTATTTTTATTCTTTGATTAGTTTTCGCTGACCACCAGCTCGCCTGATATGAACGAAGCCGCGGTCCACGATGGAGTGCGCTTGCCTAGAAAAACTTCATGTTTTTTATTCACTCGTGTTTTCAAAGATACCCAAGTTAATGAATGGTGAGATTGGTTAGATAGTTCAACAGATATTGTCTATTTCTTTGTTTTAGTCATTGTTAGATATATGCTTGATTGCCAACTCAGAGTTGCAGTCTACGCAGGAGTGTGCTTGTCTATCTGGATGCACGGCAGTGGCTCCGGCCAAGTCGAGCAGCAACGCCACGCCGTACTATTGTTTTTTCGATAACATATTTATTTAGACTCTCAATAAGGCAGCGTATTCCACAATTTGAAGTATATAAAACTCTGTTATGCAGTTGGCTTAGAAATATTGGTTGAAAAGTATAAATTACCTTTTTAGCTACGTTGAGCTTGTGCTGTCGAAGAAATTTGGCCTCGTCAGCGATTTGCTGTTGAAACACCTCTACGGCGGCGAGACGTGCGCGCGCCAGCTTCTCATTTTCCTCAAGCACAGTACGCCACACATTCCACATGTTCCTGCGAATAACAATAGCTGTAAACAAACAATAAGAAAACTGTGTCAAAAGACTTGGGTTAATAAACAGTCGAGAGCCGCGAAAAATCCATTTCAAGCATTTTAATGACAGATTTAGTGAACAAAATTGCCACATGCCACATAAGCGACGATTTACCTTTGTCGTGTTTCTTGTCTTTTATACATATATGTATACAGGGCTTATCTACTTTCAACCATCTTTCGTTTTTAGGGTTCCATACCTCAAAAGGAAAAAACGGAACCCTTATAGGATCACTTTATTATCCGTCTGTCCGTCCGTCCGTCCGCCCGTCCGGGTGTCAAAACCTTTACCTCGGGAACGCGTAAAGGTATCTTGTTGAAATTAAAACCATAGAAGTAGATCCATAGTCTCTTGCTGCAGAAAGAAAAATAAAATTATTCAGTTTTTCTAAAAAAAAGTTACAGTCGAATATGTCGTAAAAAATGGACATTTCAACACTCACAAGGGAATCAAAACCTATGGGGTACTTCCTGTTGACCTAAAACTATGAAATTTGGCAAGTGGTATTGTGTTATATTACACATATAAAAAAAAACCTGAATGAGGAATGAGGGTCTCAATTTTAAAGTGAATTAATCGTATCATGTGAGGTATCATATGAAAGAGCTTAATTAACATAAATTAAAACAGGTTTTAAATATTTTTACGATGTATATTTTTCGGTTTATGAAGGAAAATATAAAAAATATATGATTTTTTTATATCAACTAGTTTGAACGGAACACTCGGTGAGCGAGTCTGACTCTCACTTTTCGCACGGTTTTTTTTTTGCAAGTGCAACTCAAAATATTCATGGTACACATACTGTATTGTACATAGTATATCTACTATGAAGAAAACAATTATATATGTTTGAATCTTTAAAAACGACAAGATTTGTTTCAATATTTGATTGAGATTACTTTTTATATCGGAGAAATGTACAGTACCAGTGATATAACAGTTAAAATCGAGGAGTAACTTGGAAATCATAAATTATTTAATGTTACTCCGATAACATGTGAATCGTTAATGAGTACTTCAGTTGTCACTTTGCGTTGGAAAAGAGAGTAAAAATGGGAATAAAATCAGAAAATAAACTACGACGTCGTAGAGCTCTGTCTGACAACACCCGTCAGTCAATCTTCATTTATTAGTCAAAACCGTTTCGTTTTGTTGGTTGCCTTTGATATGTTATTTCTAAGTCGTTTACATGACGTCTTACACAAGTTAATAACGTCGGTATTGAAGACGAGGCTTTTTCTGAAACTAAATGTTTCAGATATTTTCTGATACTAGAGGAATCAAGTTCGACGAATATTGGAATAGGTATTGGTTACATTCTAGAATTATGGTCATTATATACGTCTTGTTTATACTTATACTGTACTCTTAGCTATGAGACTTGGCTGGCCTTGTGGCTCAGTTGGTAGTGTGTTGACGTCTACCTGGTGAACTGAAAGTTCGTGGGTTCGATCCCCACCCAGGACAAACATTTGTGTGATGAGAATGGATGTTTGTTCTGTGCCTGTGTGTTTCTATGTATCATATGTATATATTTACAAAAAAAGTATATATGTATTCTATCAGCCATCTAGTTCTATAGTACAAGCTTTGCTTAGTTTGGGTTAGATGATGTTGTGTGAAATATCCACAAATATTTTATTTATTTATTTATATTTAAAAACAATCTTTAGGCAGATGTATGTAAGTACTAATGGAACTGAAATAGTGACGTCCACTTCGTATACTTGTCGCTTCCACTAATACGTGATTCGACATATTCTTCTTCGCAGCAACAACATTTGAATTTATGATCGTGGAATATTCGCACGTGCTCATTTAGTATTTATGGAGTTATGAACGTATTATGAAATTGAAATTTACAATTTACTTTAAGTTATCCAAGAGTTTTTTTTTCTTTTTAGGGTTCTGTAAAAAAGGTCCTCAAAAGGAAAAAAAGGAACCCTTATAGGATCACTTTGTTGTCCGTCTCCGTCTGCCCGTCTGTCCGGGTGTCAAGACCTTTATCTCGGCAACGCGTGAAGGTATCGAGTTGAAATTAAAACCATGTACGCAGATCTATAGTATCTTGCTGCAGAAAGAAAAATAAAATTTCTCAGTTTTCGTAAAAAAAAGTTACAGCCGAATATGTCGTAAAAAATGCACATTTCGACACTCACAGAGGAATCAAAACCTATGGGGTACTTCCCGTTAACCTAGAACACTGAAATTTGGCAAGAAGCATTGTGTTAGAGTAAAAAATAAATAAATAATACAGGAAAAAATCCGAAATCTGGACATTTTTAATTTCATCACAAAAAAAATGTGTCGATATGCAAGGAATGAGAGTCGAAATTTTAAAGTGAATTAATCGTATCAGGGGTATCATATGAAAGAGCTTAATTAGCATTAATTAAAACAGGTTTTTAAATATTTTTACGTATATAATATTTTTTTTATTTTTACTACGTCGATGATGAAGGAGATGCCATCAGCCGTTTTGTGCGGCGGGCGACGGCAGCCACACCAAAGACCATTTTAGAATACAATCTCAAAATGGCTATCAAAGATCGAAACGCGACGGTAGTGGAGGCCCTGAATGCAAAGCTTCGGTGTACGTTGTAAAAAAAAAAAAAAAAAAAATTGTTCTTATGTTGTATGTTGTCCCTTAAATAGTAGTAGGAAAGCGTGTGTACCCAGAGCACTCACGCTCGCTTAAAGGCTTCTTCTTGCGGCGGCGTCGTGTGGCGGGTCGCCCTCTTCCCTCAAATATGGTTGAGGAGAGCGATGGCTGGCACATGCGTCAACTCGTGAACGGGTGCTGCTTGCGGGAGCTGGACTGCTCGGCGTACACACGCATGCATGTGCATGTTACTTAAGTATTAAGTATTAACAGTTATTAGTTAAGTATTAACGTCTTCCTCTTGTACTCTAGTTTAAAAAAATATGTAAAGTTAGCTAAAAAAAATAAAATGTATTAGTTTATAAAAGGCATGGACCCTGGAGTCTGTGGTGCTCTAATTTTTTCAAATAAAAAAAAAAAAAAAAAAAAAAAATTTTTACGATGTATATTTTTCGGTATAAATAAGAAAATAAAAAAAAATGATTTCCCCCTTTTATTTACTAGTTTGTACGGAACCCTCGGTGGGCGAGTCTGACTCGCACTTGTCAGTTTTTTTTTTAATTGGCTTTAAAAAACTATAGGTAATTAGAGAATTTTAGTTTCGGTAATATTTAAAAAAAATTTGGTTTATTAATATATCTAAGAAAAATAATAATAGTACACCACCACCCTTTATTTTATTTTACTTGTTTTACAGGTATTCTAAGGTTGTCTTAATTTCTCCTATATTATATAGGAGAAATATTTAAAGATTTCGCTATCTTTTAAACTGAGGAATTCCATGTTTTTAACTGATTGTTTTTTATTAAAATGTTGAAAGATAATAATTATGAATTCTATAAAAATAAATACCCATTATTATAATAAATACACCCCGCATATAATATTCGTATGTTTTGAAGACAAGTCTAAATTAATGTTCATGTACAACATTCGCTTTTGCATAATATAGTGAATACAGCGATAATTTCTTCTAGATGGATCACCAACTTTTCCAGTTATTCAACCGCAGTAGTGTGCAAGCATTACTTTGTTTTGTACATACAAATGTACATAGAGCATTAACCTCACGTTGTTTTTAACCGTACAAAAATCCAAAAGCCTTTTTTACGTGTGGAAATGCCTTCGCTTACTGCACTGCCACGGAGAGACACCCCACGGTTTTCCGTCTCGTCCGCTTCAGGGCGGATCATGGGTTTCGGATTCCGTCACATGACCTAGAGGTTCTAGCCTTTTTTTTTTGTTACCCAAGGGAAACTCTTTATCCTAACCTTTCAACCCGTTGAACATTGAATAGACTTAGACGTACAACCCGACAGTCGATCGACGCTCGGGTTCACCACTTCGCCGACGACATCTACATTCACAATATAACTCCATGACGATATCGCACCTGTCAAAATGGCGGTGATAAACAAGTTACACGTAGACCACTTTACTGCAGGTTTTATGTGTCGTGTATATTTTCGGCTTCATAGTCGGGCCGCGTTTTTGTCGGCTGCCGATTGTGAGCGAATACACATACTATTACTTATCATATTCATTTATTGATATCTATTGATACACGTCACAGTGAGATTCGTAAAATAATTATGTACATAGTACGTTTGTAAACATTAATTCATGAAATAAATATTAAATGTCTCGTCTAGTATGAAAAAATGTCAAACATACGTAGATTGTCAACAAAAAACATTATATAAATAGTAAATTAAACAGAAATAATACTAATTAATAATAATGTAAATGTATAAAAAAATACAATAAAATTAACCAAAACAGAAGATGCATTCATCTATTATACAATTAGGCCTCTTTGAGTTTTGCTATTTCTTCGAATTTTTAGAACGCTTGTTTGTTAAGCCAATGTTTCTATACATATCCTACTTTTCGTTCATACCGAGCTGACATTACGTTATGACTCAATTTATTTTATTGTAGACGCGTCGCGAAAGCTGACTATAATATTTAGACATGGGGCCAGAGCCTAGCGCAAGAGATACCAGCGCCGGCAGTTTTACTTATTCGTGAAACCGCAAGGAATTAAATTTTTGGCTGATCATCTGACGGATTCGGGGCGACCCAGTGTCAACGTGATAATCAAGTAGTCAAACTACATTTTTCGTTCTGATAATAATTATACTATAATAACGTAGGAAGACGCTGGATGCAAGTCTCTTTCAATCGGTTATTTTGGATGCCTATGTCCAGCGGTGGACTTCTTATGGCTGAAATGATGATGATGAGTGCACACTAGAACGAACGAAATAGATGACGAATTCAATCCATTAGCTGTGCAGACGACTTTTCTATCCTTTATAGTTTCTCGAATGAGTAACATGTAGAGTTCGTAGTCAGCGCTGAGGTCTAAGACGCTATTAATTCTAACTCTGCGTCTGCGACGTGTAGAGACAAAAATAACAGACTAACTACAATATATTCAGACGCTGAAAGCAGCGACTACGCATAACGTAATAGCGTATTATCGATCAGTGCGAACGAAAAGTAAAATATGTATAGAAAAGTGATAAAATACGTAAGGGATACCATCATTTTATATTGTCGATATCTAGGTACGCAGTAAGATAAGATTTAAAATCTCCGATCCCGCTAGATTTGTAGTAAAAAAACCCGCTAAATCCTGCAATTTGTACTGCACAATAAGCTAAATCATTGCCAACACATAAAATAGTTAATATTAATAAAATTAAATTTCTATGAAATAAACATTTTATTCATAATACGAATGAAATACTGTTTTTGACATTTTAGTTCTTCTCTGTTAGGGTCTAAAATGTAGGCCGAATCCTGCTAAAATCACAGAATCCTGCTAGAATAGGAGGCTTATATTGAAAATTGCAAATGTCCGTGTGCGGTATCCCTCACAATCCGAGGCTGAGTATACGATTGCTATGTATGCGACCTAATGCCACGGTAACACGCTTAGTAATGATGTAGGCTAGACCTCTTTTTCACCCCGGGCTAGACTGTCTAGATTCGCGCAGCGAGATCTAAATAAGTAAGTTTATTATACCAATCCAAAAACTCCTACTTGGAGTACACAATATATACAATCACAATATATCCTGTAACCTTTTGTAGTATCATTACAACGACACTACAATATAAATGATTTGTCGTTACGGTTGAAGTATTGGCTGTAGTAGGTTATTTTCTATACGTAATAAATTAAAGGTAATTTCGTAAAACCAAGCTTTGTTAAAAAGTATTGATAAGATAATCTACACTATATAATATTCGTATTGTAGTTTATTTGAGTAAGGGGAATTTTTGGGCTTTGGTATAACTTTTCAAATAAAGAAATAATATTTTAAATCTGTTCATAAATGACGTAGCTATGAGGTAACACACATAAAAAAAATACAACCGATTAGAGAACCTCTTCCTTTTTTATGCCTGTCGAAAATATTTAGAGATATGAGAAGGGACGTATCCCTCCCCAGCCGGCCTCAGAGACTTTTAGTATGTTTTTGTTTACTTTTAACCCCTCAAGGAACACTTGTGCCTTTGAAACCACACGAAATATGTTGTCTATTAACTAGCTACATGTTTTGTTCCAAATAGAATAGACAAATCGCATTTGCAACATACATATAACATATCGCGCCGCTCTGAAACCTAGTTACAGAAGAAATATAAAAGTAGGTATTTCTGTAGGCAAAAGCAATATTCTATGATCACTATCAGCTATTCGTAGTACTAAGAAGTAAGCCGCCGGTTATTTGTACTAAGACAGATCCATTGCTACAAAGTGACCCGCTACACACGGGATCACTACTATTTCTATCTACTGCGCCCCACGGCCATGCTACGTACGTGTCTGTGTACCTATTGTTATGTACGCAGCCTAAGTACATTCGTGTATCCAATGGTGTTAATACGAAAGTATACTTATAACTATGGGTACGTACGTAGCTTTTGGATTATGACGACTAACGTGGGAAACAACCATATTCCTTTGGTTTTTATTTTCACTTATAGTAACAGCGCATATCTCATATAAAATACTCTCTGAGTAATCTAAAATAAAAACTTTTTGGATACCTCTGATCTGAAATAGGAAACGTCGAATATAATTTCCTGAAAACGATTTTTTTCAAGATGTTATGAAAATCCTGAAGGTTCATTTGCAAAATTGTCTGATTATAATGTTTATGAATATTAACCCCCGTTTACACCTCAGCGCTTGTGCCGATGCTGATGCATCAGCATCAGTAGATGTTAACGTGACTCTTAGTCAGGTCAGTCAGGTCAGTCAGTCAGTCAGTCAGGTTACGAGTGTCAAACCGACAGATCACGGCCTCCTTGATTAACCTAGGTACTCCGTAGAACACCGCTATACAATTTTAAATAAGACTTAAATTATTTCTCTAATAGATCACAAAATCATACATAGTTTTCGTATACCCCCAGTATTCTTGAATTACCCATCTAATGACGTACCATGGGGTAGGCAATAAAAGTTAATTTATCCCCACTTTAAGTGTAGGGAAGGCACCTTAATTGTTTTTTCGAGATTATATTTTATCTTTTCCGGCGTGATTAATATACATATTTACTTACCTGAACATTTCTCTAGTAGTAAGAATCTTTGAGTAAAGCTGTGGACAGACGGACGGCAAACAGACAAGAAACTATAAGGGACTACGGAACCCTAAAAACGTAGTAATAAAATAAAAACA
Organism: Lycia hirtaria; assembly: GCA_947563715.1. Classification (NCBI taxonomy): domain Eukaryota; kingdom Metazoa; phylum Arthropoda; class Insecta; order Lepidoptera; family Geometridae; genus Lycia; species Lycia hirtaria. The sequence continues at coordinate 11,566,187 of OX387386.1, forward strand.
ATCACTAGTTAATCCGTCACACCTATCGATTTAAAAGCGTTCCTGGACAATATTGCGTTGCGATTTAATGGAAGCAGACGTGGGTGGCATCGAATGGAGCGATAGCGCCGTGTCGACCCAATGACGTCATTGATGTACTCACGGGTCTGAAAAACGAACTCGGACATTGACCAATTATTGAATAATTTGTTAAATGCACGGCCATTTTTTACCGACTTCCAAAAAGAGGAGGTTCTCAATTGGACTGTATGTTGTTGTTGTATGTTTTTCAGCTATCACTCCGCCAATTATGAATTGTTTTTGATTATTCTTTTTTTTTTGTTTGGTAGGTAATAGTTCAGTACTTTAGTATAACAAAATAACTGAAAAAATTTACTAGCAATGTAACAGCAAAATATAATTTTCCAGCCGAGTACTACAAATAACTATTTTATATTTGTTCAATGAGGATCTATAGAACTGAACTAATTATAAGCACTTCAACTGTAAGGTACTTCACGGTAAAATACAAACTTTCCAACACATTCTATATTTCTGTCCACAAAATTGAGATCATAAGCACATTTTTTAACCTTTCAATTTCGTAGTTTGGTAAAAATTGGCCTCATTTTGTGCCTCGAAACCACTCAACGTAATTGACAAAATCCGTTTCTACTTTACACTTTTTTTTTTCTAATTACCTATTACGTTGCTCATCATCATCATCATCTCAACCATAAGAAGCCCACTGTTGGGTATAGACCTCCCCCATTAAGCGGCTTGCATCCAGCGTCTTCCTGCCACTTGTATGAGATCATCCGTCCATCTCGTGGCTAATATTCTTAGGCTGCGCTTGCCGCTGCGTGATGGTGAGAGACTCGAGAACTTTCCGGTCCCTTCACTCATCAGATCTACGTGATACTATTTGCCTTACCCAATGCCACTTCACCTTGCTAATCCACTGTGCTATGTCGGTGACATTAGTACGTCTACGGATCTGTTTATTTCTGATTAAATCTCGCAAAGAGACTCCGAGCATAGCCCTCTCTATAGCTCGTGGCGTTATCTTGAAGTATGAATAAAGAATCATAAATTACTTTTTTTTATTTTTTTTATAGAAGATAGATCTACGATTGACCACCAACTCGCCTGATGTTAAGCGACGGTGTGGCCGAGGATGGAACTCGTCGATCTAGAAGATATCTATTCACTCAAGCCTTGAAAATTCCAAGATTGTAGGTCTCAGGAAACAGAGATGGCGGCAACGAATTCCATTCTTGTGCGTACTGCAACAGGAATGTGGATCGATATCGCTGAGTACGGATTTTTGGCATTTCAACGAGAAATGGGAACGAACTGAAGTTGATTCAGTCACTATTAGAAGTAGGTAATTAATAAAACCGACCAAGTGTGAAATGAACTCGGGTTCCGTTCGGACACGACCTAAAAACGTAATATCTGGGATAGCTGTCCGCCAATAAACGAATTTATTTAGTTGCTTATATTGTTATAATTAAAGTAAATGTTAATGTAATAGCTTAGTCGCAAACCCAACTCTCACTTGGCCGGCTATGTTATATTACTACAACGTTAGCACCTCTCCTTTACTTTTTAACCGACTTCCAAAAAGAAAAAGGTTATCAATTCGGTCTGTATGTTTTTGTTTGTATGTTTGTTTATAGATTACTCCATCAGTCGTGAACCAAATTTTGTGTTTCTTGAATTAACGTATAGAAAAAGCTCCCATGTTGGTTCCATAATTATTTTATAGATATTGCTTTATTACTTTTTGAATAATTTCTAAAAATGTAATCATTTTCATTGTATTCCTGAGTGAAGTAGAGAAGTGCGTCAGATTATAGAAATGCAGAGTTGCACCGAGACGTTTTTCTTTGCAAAAGTGTCAAATGTTGATGATTATCGTGTAAACATCTGCACATTTTATAATCTTCGAAGACGAAATATTTGACATTCAATGACAAATCTCATTCTTGATAGATGGAAAAAAGAGGGGATGGAGAATGACATCTTTAAAAAGTTTACAATCGTGAAGTATTTAGTAAGCTTGAAAAGTTAAAACCTAGGAGAGGTTTCTTTAAAAAATACAACCGTGAAGGATTTAGTAAAAGTAAAACCGTCTTACTCCCCATCCAATGTGTATAAGGTGAAAATAGAGTTACTTCGACGATTGAGCGTTTTGTTTAATTATTACCCGACTGAGCATAATGATATGAACTATATGTATCCTAATCCTTTCCAATACTACAAGTAACGAAGTAGCGTACTTTGAAGTCAGTTGTTTCAGTTTTTAAACTAGTATAAAATTATTTAAAATTCGTTCTCTACCCAGTTAGAAGAACGAATTTTAAAAAACATGTCCCAATTGCGGGAAACAACCTAGGTTTAAGTTTCTTATAAAGGTCAAAAGGCAAGGTCTGAGCTGCTAACGGTAGGAGCAAGAGACTATTCGAGGATTGCATGATAATATTGATTGTGTTATATTATCCCATTTGTTTTTTGATAAAGCCATGGGGAGGAATCCATGAATATCTTATGGCTGAGATGATGATGATGAATATAACCCAGTCGTTTGTGAAATATTAAATTTTAAAATGGCAATTTAATAATCTTTTGTTTATTTATTCTTTGTTTGTGGTTACCTATCTTATAATTCGAATTATGATAGATATATCATATAAATCATAGATATTCGATAGAATATCACCGAAAATTTTTTTTTTTTTTTTGTAAAACATTATCCCGAACACTCATTTGACAAGTCTTATGATAACTGAACTTTTGTAACATGAAAGTTTCTGTTTATAAAAAAAAAAAAACAGAAACGTATGTCTAGCAAAATAATGGAATCAGTAACTAGTGTCAAGTAAAACATTTGGTATCAGACAATTTTATAAAACGGTTTCGGGCAATTAAGATTCAAACAAACAAACAAACAATTTATTTCGGATCCTAAATAGGTTATTTTGTTTGTAGCAAAATACGTGAAACGTATTCAAATTAATTCCCTTTATTATAAAACTTAGGGAAGGATACATTTGCCTCAAAAAGAGAAAAAAATTCCATGGGGTCCCAACGTCCGTAATCGTACGCTGAGGTACCTACAGACCTACATCAGATGGCGCGCGGGTCGTCGACTTCGTGAAAATATTGCAAGTTCTCAGGCACACGAGCGCTTTCCGGTCATAGCGCTGTGCATTTTATGATTGCCTGTACTTAGACGAGATTACAAGCCTACGTTGTAGTATATAGCCAGCATTTACTTTGCCAGGACATCCGCACAAAGTGTGCGGATGTAACTCCAAACCGTAGAGCATCACCGCATAGTTCGAGGAAAAAAAAAATTATTCTCACTAGCTATTTAGTTTCCATAGTACAAGCTTTGCTTAGTTTGGACTAGGTGGTGTTTTGGGAAATGTCGACCAAAAAAAGTTTATCTTCTTTAACAAACGCTTATTAAATAAAGTATTACCAGTGATCTCAAACATGTATATTAAAACAAAAGCATTATATAGCAACATAAGAGCGGACAAGGGAAATATATATGAATTTTGCTTAATATATGGGTGAAATGTACCCCACACAAGAATTTTAATATTGCTCACGACGACATCGCGTAGTCACTTTATTAGAAAAAAATATTATTATCCTGTGAGTATTCAAAAAATACGCTACGAATTGATGACCTCCTTCCTTTTTTGAAGTCGGTTAAAACGAATAAATTACTCGAAAGGTAAAAAAATATATTTTTAAAAGAACAAACCCCATATTTAGGCCTTTGTGATTCGTCTCGTTATTCCCCGGGGCTCAACTTAAAATAGCGACTAATAAAATAACATTTTTTCAGTAATAGACATGCTTGGAAAAAAAATGGCATTTCAACCTAACAGCGCAGAATGTGTATGACATTAGCGCTGAACCTCTGCCGTCAAAACCATTCCCCTTCCACTTACCTTCCAAACTTCTTTTCTAAAAAAAAACCTAACAGCGGAATGCCGTAAATTTCAATATATATAAATACTGAAACATAGACTATTTATGCTTCGAAATTGTTACATGCTGGCTTAGATCGGATTCGAGCAACCAAGAATTTTGATCTAAGAAAAAGAACTTCTACAAATAAATTGATGCGGTCGCGAGATCTACTGATAAGTCCATTTTAATATTTGCCATTCTTTAAGGAATATTTTGCGTTTCCATAATATTACATAAGGTGTTTTTAAGGTGTTTTTTGCTTTTAGTTTTATGGTACTAAATAGTACCTATTTATATTCAATAGTGACCATCCAGTTTCAGTGATCGAAATACAACCTTTCCAATTTTCAAATAAACATAAGCCACGCCAAACATCTCTGCGTTTTGGGTGACAATTCTAAAAAAATGGACCCGAAGTTTTCGCTTTTCGTATTAATATGTATGTATCAATTGTATGTACCGAAATGGTTTTCTATCGTAAGAAAAAAAGGTCGCAATTTTGTATAATCCAAGATTTTGTTCTAAGTATTTAATTATATCTACCCACAAATTAAATACCATGAGAAAACAAATATGATTCTCTTAGTGAAGTTTGTTTAGGAATTTCAGAGAATCGTGTTTTATATTTATTGGCCTTCGTTGAGCTGAGCTGATCGAGATCTGCCTGGGCACATCACGATACGCTACCATCTCTTGATAAGCCTGTCTAATAACCGCCATTTCGTTAAAATTATAACGTTTGATGATTTGCCCGGCCATACTTGGGCAAATCGTTCATTCTATAGAAACATTCTACTTATATAGGTTCTAAAAGTGATGATACGATTTCTTGTGACGCCGCCACCTTTCTCGCACATAAAAATACAGCTGACAGCAATGAGATTTTGTCTATAGAGAGGATGTACTCATTGAATATGAAGTAAAAGCATTACAAATCTCAGTTCTTAGCACTTTCGAAAATGATACCACATCCTTAAGACCTTTTAGGCTTGACCTTATATACCTTGGTGTTGCACTTTCTAAACACACAGGATGGTATTGTTACTGTTCACTGTTCTGCTTGCCACTCTGAGCCGGGGAAATCCTATATACATATGTGTACATTATTGACTGACAGAGTACAACAGCGCCACAAGTGTAGCGAAGCGATGTGCCCAGCCATACCTCGATTTGGACTAATGTGTATGATAACTTTTAAGGTAAATCTACAAATAGGTTGCTCTCATCGATTTGCCCAACTTTATACTGGGCAGATCATGAAATAATCGGCCAAATTAAGAAATGGCGGCGTATCGTGGTGTGCCCAAGCAGATCTTAATCAGTCCAGTTTAACGATTTTTCTTCAACATCTACAATAAAAAATAAATTATATATTTAAGATATATATTCATAAAATTATAATAAATTCGGGTATAACAGTATTATCAAAGAACTTAGTTAAAATTTGTTTGCAACGAACCCAAAATAAGCTTACTCTACCTCATTCACAGAAACAGATGTTTGTTATTTCAAAATTTACAGATGGTTCCCAAAATACCTATTGACCAGTAATTAACTTTATAACCGACTTCCAAAAAAAGGAGGTTATCAATACGGTCTGTATGTTTTTTTTGTATGTTTGTTCACCGATTACTCAGCTAATTGTTCATTGATTTTAATGATTCTTTTTGTATTTGGTAGGCCATACTTCAGAAGTAATCCCATATAAATTTTATCAAAATCGATGCAGTACTTTGCTTTTATAACAAAATATCTGGTAAAAATATCACTCAAGTGCCTGTGGAAACGTGAACAGCAAGTTGCGTACATACACATATATTGAATTACGTATTTTGAAGTCTTTTTTTCAGTTTTTTAAACTATTATTATTTCTTAGTATATCTACACTTCACGAGGAAGAAATTTTCCAAATAACATGGGTCACACCGAAAACCGTTACTCAAATTTGAGCAATGCTCAACATATTATGTCAATTTATCGATGACACGTAATGACACTTGCGGAAATTAAAGACAGAGAATTTGAGACGTTGATCAAAATTGAATAACGTTTTTCGGTAAGGCCCCATGTGTTTAGGAATAGTTTAGGTTTAGGATCACTCAAAATAAGTATAGATTTCACATTTAAAAAAAATACAGACAACTTATAAATACATTACTAATGGTATCAAAACAAAGGGCTTATTGAACATATTCAAAGTATTTATAAAAATACTTATGCAAATAAGTAACATTTATTTTGAAATGATGCGAAATAGGGTTTTAATTTTTATTTCAGTTTATTTTTCCATCAGTATTTAAAAAAAAACTACTTTAATCCGATATCACAATTGATTACAAGCAAAAAAGACACCTAAAGTCCAAAAACATTAGATCCACTGTTAATGCTACAGGTAGTATTATAAAGACTTTGAACCTTAAAGCATGCCATTGCACCCTTGAACGAGATCGGTTCACATAAAGACGTGTGCATAATGCACTTGACCGCTATAGAAAGTAGGCCAGGGGTTATATGGATGCGAAAAGAGTTCTATAGACGGGATCGATCTTACTTAACGACGTATCTACTTTAAAGGATTCTTCTCATTACGATTAATATTTTTTATGAGACAAGACCTGTGAGCCTTATCGGTTAACTGTCACTGACGATGAATTTAATTGTCCTAGAAGCCAAACTCGTCGCAGGGTTCGATAAATTGTGATTCTTCGAAATCGCAATGAATCTTTACTTTACTTTACTTTACTAATGTTTATATTGTCGTGAAAATAGCTAAATAGCTTTGGCTAAATAGCCAAGCTAATTATCTTACAATATTTTTTTCATTCTCACAGAATATTCAGTAAATAGTACGGCCTAAGTTTGCCTTTGATTTAAACGAGCTGTAACCAAAATTCAATGTTTTCCAAAAAAGTAAGTGTTGTTCATGGACCAAATAAAAAAGCGAAAAAAGTTATATTTTGGCAAGAGTTTCAAAAAAATTTAATTATTTTTTGCTTTTTCGACCTTTAACCTTTCGTTTTATTCATTGAGTATTCTATTACACGTACGAGTACAGATAAAGTAATATAGCAAAACGTTTTATATCTTGTTGTCAGAAAAACTTTACAAAAGTCCTTAATAAAGCTATTACCACTTTACAGACGCATGACAGACGCATATCAAAAAAAAAATTTAGATTTTGATTTCTAAAAAGTAGCCTATATCACCCTGACTATAATAACCAATCACATTATGCCAATATCAAGAATAAAAAAACAACACTTCATTCAACATACAAACTCGTAGCAAGAAGAAAGCTACGAATCACACAATGTGATTCGTAGCTTTCCGTAGACATTGGAATTTCCGTAGCACTAATGGCTACGATTTACGAATCGTCGTTTGTTATAGGTACTAAAGTCACTTGGTTTTGAAATAATATTTTATTTCAACGAGGACATTCGTTGTGTATAAAACTTTTGTTTTATACACAACGAATGTTACGCCAACGGCAACGTGCCAACGTGATTATGAGATGTCACGTGTTTGAAAAGAACAAAAGAATACGTTTCATTAATTTTATTTTTCTTCTTGATTTTTTTTATTTCAATGTCACTTATATTTTGGATTATTGCAAGAAATATCAAACTTAATCTATTTAATCCAATAGGAGATTATCCTTAATGAAATCATTCGAAATGCAGTACTCGTAAGTACAGTACATCTATTTATAATGTTTATTTTAAGTTTTATTTAATTTTAGAACTCCTGTGCCAGAATAAAAGGTATTGAGAAACAAGGAGTGCTAAAATATTTCCCGTACATATATAAACACATAAAAATATCTTCTACGACATTCAGTCATTTTAAATAACACTGATGTGTTATTTAAAATCAACTTTCCAATTTTTATTGTCTGTTTTTTTACCGATTTCAAGAAAGGAAGAGGCTATCGAGCGATCACTTTTACTTATTTTGTGCTTTGGAGGGCGCCTGCTCATAATTAGCTTGAGCTTAGTGAATGATAAAAAAATCAGCATGGTGGTAGTTTTAACATCAAGTGAGGTGTGGTGAAATAGCTAGCCTGTCGGCCATTGAAAAGATTTTCATTTGTAACGACGCTAATGACGCCTTTTCCGGCTTCAGATTTGAATAAACCTGTTCATAAGGCGTTTGAAACTGTGAGAACTGTTTTTAACTTAATTTCAAAAAAAGAGGTTCTCAATTCGACTGTTTTTTTTTGTATGTTTGTTCAGCGATTACTCCGTCAATTATCAATTGTTTTTATGTTTCTTTTTTGTTTGGAAGGTAATACCTCAGAGATTGTCTCATATAAATTTTATCAAAATCGGTTCAGTACTTTGGTTTTATGACAAAATAACTGAAAAAAACATATTCCAAGTAAACGAATTGTGTATTTTGAAGTCTTTTTTTGCAGTTTTATAAACTATAAATATTTTATTAATACATTTTAGTAATTAAGCGTTCATCTCCTAACAAAAAAATAACGTAATAAGAGACTTAACCTCTATATTAAAATGTATTAGTTTTAGTTTGATTAAGGTTATCTGTTATTTCGACCTGCGACCCACAATTGCCGAAATGGCGTTCGCAAATAATGCATTATTATTTGTGAACTCCATTAGTATTTGCGGGAGGTAGACTTAATTTATCTCTCATTAGTAGTCTTTTATTTTCTCATCTTTTGCACGCCCCGTCTTATTTATTTTCTAAATATCACCCCCATTCCATGGTTGCCTGGAAGAGATCGCTTTTAGCGATAAGACCGCCCATTGTTACACTAGCGGTAACTTTTTTGTTAATTTTAAGGTGTGTCAATAAAGAGTTTACCTATCTATCTAACTTAGGGAATTATCATCATGGAGTGAATACATGTGAAAAGACGGCGGCGGGGCGCTCAATCAATTTCCTAACTCTGGCTCAAAGACTGCATTCAGAAATGTAACAGGTTATTAATGATAATCTACTATTACAAACTAACAAAAATTTGGTTGTAAGGATATCTTAAAAGAAAATATAAACAAAGTGAAACAATAAAACTGATAAGCACAATTGCACTTCTGGAATTTCTGAATTAAAAATATTGTAAATTTCACTTCAAAATCAAACGAAGTTACATAGTGAAGTTTGATTAAACATATCTTTAGCATCACGTACATCGAACGAAAGAAGTCGAGAGTGCAGCTAGTGCATATATATAGCAGTCTTAAATATTTAGATGACAAAAAGACGTATTAAGGAAACTATAAAGCGCAAACACATATACGAGTTAGTGCAGTTAGCCAACCAATGTTATTTCGCTCGCCAATTCGAATAAAATGAAGTCATGTGTTTGAAGCAAGCGTAAACGCTTGCTTGACGGGATAAATCCCGTCTAGTGTGGGGACGCACTAGACTAGACACACAAGTCGGGGGACTTGTACAATATTGCCTCGATAAACGTTAGGGACAAATCAGATCATTTTTGTACCTTAAAAGTTCCCTTTTGTACCATGGAAACCACAATTTTTTTTTTTCTTTACTTATAATTACTGGGTATGGTTGTATACATAAAAATACAACAAAGTTGGAAGTTAATGATTACCTAGAATATCTGGACGACTGATCTCATTGGTTCGTCGAAAATTCACAAGAAATTATCCTTTTAGCTAAAAAGAGCTGGATTAATTTACCACCCTAAATTCTCCATCTTGTTGAAATTATTAAAATCTTTTTCAATCATAATAATTTTAATGTTTAAAAACCTAAAACAAACGACTTCAAAGTACGTTATTTCGTTTACTTGTAATACATATATGTATTTGTTTTTATTGTTTTAGTTTTACGGTAGTAACACGGACAATATTTTATTGCTGTTCTAACAACTTTCAACTAAAGTAGTAAGAAGGGTAAGTCTATTACCGGTGTTACTACTAGTAGTAAGATTGGTAGTAGCACGGGCAACAAACCTCCATAAAGCTCGTATAAGAATAAGTAATATATTCGCGTAGCAAGCATAGTTTGTATAATAAGTAATCAAGCAATATTGCAATATGTTATTTGCAACGCTTACCATTTCTCTTCTGCGCCGTCCACTTTGATGTCGGGGATGTTCGGTATCTTCTTGTTCAGGTAGGCTGACGATATCTTCAGCAGAGCCTGTAGCAAACATATAAAAACATGTCAGACAAGTCCATTTCAACAAATTGAAGGTGGTCTTATACGAGCAATAAATTTACAGCAATATACGGCTGCAACGTACATAGTGGCCAGGAACATTGTCAGTAACATACTGGCTGACTGGCCTTGTGGCTCAGTTGGTAGTATTTGCCTGCTGTGCTGTAGGTCGTGCGTGGGTTCGTTCCCCACCCAGGGCAAACATTTGTGTGATAAGCATGGATATTTGTTCTGTGTCTAGGTGTTTCTATGTATCATCATATGTATATATTTACAACAAGAAAAAAGTATATATGTATTCTATCAGCCATCTAGTTCCACAGTACAAGCTTTGCTTAGTTTGAGCTAGATGGTGTTGTGTGAAATGTCCACAAATATTTATTTATTACTATGCAATACAATAAGTGATATCAATGTAAAAGTAGCGAATGTATCCAATTCCTATGTAACCTTCGCCTCACATATTGGACCATTGTTGAACAATCTTCAGTAGAAGTGTCTTTATTACTTTTGCTTATCAATTTATACTGTCTCACTCTTGTCTCAAAAATTGCGACGGCGTCTACTATGTCGTCTAATATATAAGTATATATGTCACCGGAAAATAACAAGATCCGCAAGTTTATACATTTTCTAAAATTTTCTAGGAAATTTATAAACTTTCGTAGGATTCTAAGCGAGAGATAGGTTAGGTTAGGTTTTTTTTAACCTAACCTAATCTAACCTAACCTAATCTAACCATATACATTTACCACGAGATGTCGCAAATTGATAAAATTACGAAAATGTGGGCGTAAAATAATACTAAATAATTTATCTCTCGCTTAGAATCCTACGAAAGTTTATAAATTTCCTATGAAATTTTAGGAAATTTATAAACTTGCGGATCTTGTTATCTTCCGGTGACATATAGGTATATATATTATACGTATAAGTGAAAATCATTTTTATGGCGGTTATGTTTAGGTACTATTTCATTATTATCTGATTTCGATAATATACCGTGTTTTAATAATCATACATTTTTATAATAATAACGAAAGTGATATAGTTAGAGCTAGTTTGGGCTAGATGGTGTTGTGTGAAATGTCCACAAATATTTATTTATTTATATAATAGACATATTTCTAGAAAGTTGGATAAACGATCAAAACATGGATCAGAATCAAAAACTCTACGATGTAAAAATGATTAAAATATTTAGTTCATTGTCCTATTAGGACATAAAACTGTACTAATAGCTAAGGAAGTGTTTGCGTTAGGTTCAAGTCGTGGTGTGATCTTTAAGATGGCTTTTTACAAAAACCTAAACATATATTTGGAACATTCTGTAATCACTATATCCGGGATTACCCGCATTTCCCCATACCCTCCTATTCTCCCCTTAAAAATAACATTAGTTTATATTTTATCGGAAAATATAACAACAGTGTTTTGCTTTTTCAAACTAGGTCATATTGCACAAGCTTCCAGGATGTGAGATAAAAATGAAATGATTCGTATTTTTTTGCAGCTCATTTTAATATTTCCGTATTTTACTACCGCGTACCAACGTTTTTAGCACGAAAGTAATTGTATATTATTAATGTACAGCATCAGACAGAATTAAATATATTTTACTACGGAATTAAATATCATTCAAACATCGTCCAACTTGGAGCAGTTTGTTGCGCTAGAGAATCGTGTGAAATAGCATTTCAAAAATTTAATGGAAATGTCAATTTCTCCGCAGCTTGGCTAGACAGATGGACATTTAGATTAAACGAATGTCATTATAACAAAATAAGTGGCCAAGACCGTGTCGAGACACATTCGTTCTTCCGGCTTCCGTAGCTTAAACTGTAATCTAAAAAATCCATTTCTCGAATATTGTTTGTTTAGACTACTTTGCAAAAAGGTCAATGACCTCTGTACTACGATGACTTAAGTGTTTTACATATTTTTTTGTTATATCTCGAAAAGTTGAAATCACAGAGTGTTCATAATAATTTTCATTGAAAATATGTATTTAATATGGTCTACTACTATGCATAATCATGAATTTCTACGTCTAATAGTTGAGAAATGCAGGGACACACAATTTTTCACTTTTGGCGAGCTATCTTCCGCACAAGTAACAACTGAGAAAAAAAAAACCTCCATTTTATATTAAGATATATAGATCCCACAGGATGGGGTAGGGTTGATAAAAAACATCTATTCTGTATAATATGTAAGAATTACCGTCCCTATTTTTCATTATTCTTTTACTACGGCATTTTGTAGCGGTTCACAGAATACATCTAAAGGCTGATAATCTCTGAGTAAAATGACTGTGACATACTGTGAGATATGGGCAGACAGACAGATGGACATGACGAAATTATAAGGGTTCCTTAAAACTCTAAAAATCAAATGCAAAATCAAACCTTTGATACTCAATAGATAAGTAACAAAGTTTAGAAATCTCAAAAACCCCCGACAAAAAAACGGCCGAATCGATTTCGATTCTTCTTTTACACAAAAAAATATTAAAATAGGTAAATCCGTTTGCGAGCTACGATGCCGCAGACAGACACACAGATATACAGAAACATTGAAATACACTTCAAACTTATAACACAGGTCATTTTGGGTCGGAGGTTAAAAACGAATCTAAAGACTACTTAGTTAATTAATTTCTTACGGATCTAAATTGTAATAGTAATCAAACTTTATCAGAGAAAATGTATGAGAAAATGTAGCGCTCGTGGCGTAGCTTGACTAGGTGTTCCCGAACGATCACCAAAGTTAAGCAACGGACGGTCCGGTCAGTCTTCGGATGGGTGACCGTGAGTGGCATTTCTTTCTGAGCGCTACCGTGGGTCGGATGACACGTTAAATTGTAGGTCCCGGTTGTTCAGCAATCGTCAAGCCAAGTCAGAGGCCTTTCGGCGGCTTAATAACTCTGACAATAGGGCTGGCCACTCAGTCTAACTTACTTTTAGTAACTTACTTTTTTTATCAGAGAAAATGAGAAGGATCTTTTCAAAAATTTATAAAACCTGATGTCTGGTAGGGATCTGTAAGACAGAACACCGCGGGCGATTTTTCATAATGAGGTTTGGTTTAAAATTACAAGTACAATATTATTTACCTTCGGCTAATTTCGAAACTAATGATCTGAATCTAGGTTCGAAAACAGTTTTTTTTACCGAAATTTGTTCTACATTAAAGAAAAATGAAGACACCTAGTCTCGCAAAAGACCATCGAATACTACAAAGTGTTTGAAATATAGAAGGTCTTAAATTTTGTAAAATACATACGTGAAATGTTTCAAATACATTATTAATAATTATAATGCATAATGTATTATAATGTTGCAAATAGAAATATAAACAATAGTTAGACTGTTTTTGTAGCTATGTACAACTCAATAAGTTTTGATGTGATAACGTCTTATAAATCGATGAACGGCTTTACGCACGAAAATGTGTCACGTTCCGCCTGAGTTCCGAGCGTGCAAACAAGAGCGCGGAACAAGCGATAGAGAGGCACGATCGGCCTAAGCGTACGGCTTGTGACGCAAAAAATTGCAAAATCATAGTTTGTTCAGTTATCTTATTTAGTTCAACTCTCACATGTGTCCTAGTTTTGTTTGAGCCATCTCATGTTTTGTCAGAATTTACGATAAATAAAAGATGGTATCAATGGTGTCCCATCGACGCCATCAGTCGAGCAAGCGTGGCACTCATGAACCGATTGTGTTTTTACCCAACTGCGTAAGAAGGAGTGTTATATTTTTTGAGTGTATGTGCGTTTGTATCTATGTATATATATGGGTATGTATATATGTATGTTTCTATATGACAGCCAACAGCCTAAACGGATTGACCGATTTTGATGTGCGAGGTGTAGTTAGTTTTGTCTTCATATCCTGAGTGCCATAAGCTATATTTTTTGTAATAATAATACATATCTCGCAAAAATAAAAAAGTGCGTTTTTTCGTAACCTCGAATGAACTTTTTCTTAATGAATAAGTGATTTAACTAGAATAATTATTCCAAAGAATACGCATTTATAATCTTTTACAGCGATTTTACGCATACTTTCTCACAAAAAAAACGTACAACTCAACAGCGTATCGAGCGTAACGAAATCGTTAGTTAGACTGCTAAAACTGCTTTTGTGCAGTCGGGTATTTTGTTTTTCTTTTAATATAGATACTTGTTATAACTTCCTACTTCAAAAGAGATTTATCTATACGGTGTTTTTTTTTTGTTAGGTGACAAAAAATACTCTACTGATTAAGTATCTTGTACCTACTATTAAGTATTCCGTGTCTTAAGTGAGAAAAAAGTCAAGAGCCATTCAATTTAGATTCTAGGAAACCTAACCGCCGTCGCTGCTTCAACTTCAGCAGCTTTATCAAAGTATTACCTTGAATTGTTAACGTATTTCTTGTACCTGAGTATCTTAGTTATAAGAAATTATGGTTTGCAGTTTATTACCAAGTTTTCTTTGGTCTGTTTTATTTTTAACTAATAAATCTTCGTTCTTTTCTTAATTTTAAGGTGAAGGTTAGAGCGCGAAGCTATCTCTCTCGCGCATCACAACATTTTTAAATATATAATATCATTGAGTAGGGATATTAGAAAAGTGAGAGGCGAATTTATTTATTCAGATAGGATAAACATTTACACTTCTGCGTATGGCGTTTTGAAATTAATTTTTTTAACTTTCAAGTTATAACCAAGTTTAAGAAAGAAAATCGTACAAGTCTTTGTAATTCGAACCAGATGAAAAATGAAGCCGGCAAGCGCAGCGTAGGAAGACCAGCCACGAGATGGACAGATGATCTCATACAAGTGGCGGGAAGACGCTGGATGCAAGCCGCTTCCAATCGGCCTTTTTGGAAATCCATGGAGGAGGCCTATGTCCAGCAGTGGACTTCTTATGGCTGAGATGATGATGATGATGAAAAATGAATCATCTAAATAATATTTAGGCAATGACATTCCTATTATCAAAGTATTTAAATACTTTGATAATGGGAATGTCATTGCCTACATTGTCATGACATTTGTCATTGTCATTCTACAGATTCTACCCTTAAGGGTAGAATCTGTAGAAATAGAAATCTACTTCATGATGTTGTGTATAGAAAAAATTGCGGTAAACATTCTTCTTGGATTCCAATTATAAACATTAGGACATTTCGATCATATACATATTTTTTTTTCATTTTAAACATTTTTTTTTTCATACTAAGCATATATAATTAGAGAAGGTTCTAAGGAGAAGTCGAAAATGGGCATGTGAACTAATGAATATAATGAACTCATCGAGTTTGGGCTCATATTTTAGTCATCGTGAGCAGTTTTGTTTTTTTAGAAAGCTTTGCAATAATAAAAGTAATATGAATAATGACAGCATATCAACAAGTTTTTTTTTTAGAGTTTATTTATTTATTTAATCATTTCTGTAGTTAATTAACTTGATCTAGAAATTATTTCGCAGAGAGATACAGAGATATATTTTTTATATATATATTGTATTGATAAATAAGCCGTTCTCAATTTCCGGGACACATACAAAAAGACTTCCCGGAAGCGAATGAGATCCTGCAGGACACATACTATATTTCGATATAACTCGAAAAACTCATCTTCCTCCATTTTTGTTTTTCAAAAGAAGTAACGAAGGACGGATTTTTTTCCTTTTTGGCTGTTTGGTAGTTTAACAGTACCACCATCAGTGGTCCGACCATCGTCCGTCTAGCTCGCACACCTTTTTGAAGATATAAATGACATGAACTTTCGTTTGTAAAACTAGAAAACAACATCACAAATATTCGACAAAAAATTCAATTTGATCCAAATTTATTTTCATATAGGTATATAAACTTTTTTTTGCTTTAGACCCCAAAAATAGTTGGTTTACGTATCTACCTACTTAGGCAGACGCCCAGTTTTGAATTTTTTCGTGTTATTTCTCCATTTTCAGTTAATAGATTGTTTCGAAGTAGGTTTAATTTTTTAAATTACTTTTATTTTATTTATTTTTAACAGTATTTACTCGTTTTGTTTGAAAAATTGTATTCACAAAACTTCACTGGGGAAGTTCGTTTAATTTTCAAACACACTTCACTACTATTGTAATGCCTAATTTTTACGTTATTGACCGAGCGAGCGAAGCTTCTCTTCATCAACTGGCCAAATTTTCTTTAGTCTGGCAGTTTGTTTGTGAGTTTGTATGTCCGTACTCGCGTACAGGGCGTAATTTGAACCAATTTTGATGAAATTTGGCGTATTAGGTACTATGTTTTTTTTTGTCGTTGGCGATTTTTGATAGGAGAGGTGGTTCCCATAAAAAGGATTTATTGCGGTGCTAATTACCAACCGATTTTAATGATATTTGGTAGGTAGATAAAGTACACAATTATTACAACTTGACGTAAAAATAAACAGAATTGACAAGTGGTTGTCGAGATATGACAACCAATTTGAGATTGTCTGTAACAGGTGAGGGCGTGTAGATGTGCTTGATGCAATTTAGTGCTGAATAATTTTCTTGATTTTAAGTTTTCTCCATTTCTAAAATTATTATTTTTTATAAGAAGTTTTTATAGATTTTATAAGAATATACAATGTTTTTTAAATCGCGAGGTAATAATTAGCAAATAAGCTCTCTCGCGAGGTCTACTGTTCGTAGAGCTACTAGTAGGTAGTTATTATTACTTAGTCATGTTTATCCAGCTAAAATGGCGTACAAAATATCAGAGATAGCATTTAAAAAGTATGCGTTTTTCAACAACACGCGTATGGAACCGCGGAATACAGCTAGTTTTGAACTTGTTAAGAACCCACATAACCGAAGCTAATTTCTTTTTTAAAGGAAAGTGCCTTTATTACCTACAACAAAACAATATACAAACTACACATAACTAAAAAAACTACTACACAAAAAGCAACTCGATTACCTCAGACCGTTAATGATAATATACCAATAATATATTTACTATATAGGACTGTATCTCAGGTATCTTTATTTTAAAAAAATTTGTTGAAATCGTTCACAGCTGGCGCCTTCGAGCATCAATAATATATCTCGAAGGCTGGCGCGATGAAAAGAAAAAGGAAAAATACTCCCAAACATAATATAGCGAATTGGAAATGTATTTTCTACATATGTTTGTCTAAATATTACAGATGATAAGACGATTCAGAGCTATCACCATTAAATTTTCAAACTAACCTGAATGGAATTTTCTAGAACCAGCTACAGAAACAAACAACAGTCTAATCAGCGTAAGCGATTTCAATCCATATTAATACGAGAAACAGAGTACGATTCCTGTGGAAAATAAACTTTGTGGATCAAAGTTCCCTCGCGACGCAGCCGACTTCGGTGTAGTTACCTTCTGCACGTAGGTACGTTTATTGCGTCTGACTGTAATTCTAAATCGCACTTACTTATCAGCTCTTGGTCGCAATTTTAAACAAAGATTTCAAAATGGAATATCAAATAACAGCGCGCGTGAGGGAGTCTGAACTGACGGCAAACCTAACAATTAAAAAATCTACTGTTCATTTATGTACGTCGTTCAAGCTTATTGTCGATTTGTTCCAGCGCCAACAGACGGAAACATGAAAAAAATGGTAAAGTACGAGTTTGACTCACACACCTTTATAGTATTTTTTTCACAAAATGTAGGTACGCCAAGGTAGATACTACTATCGTAGTAGGCATGTGTTTTCTAGTCAATAATTATAGTTTAAAAAACTGGATGCCATTGTCCGAACTGGACCAAATTGAAATGGGACCACACGGGAAGCACCAGCATTCAAATAAAAAATAATCATCAAAATCGGTTCACCCAGTCGAAAGTTATGAAGTAACAAACATAAAAATAAAACCGGACAAGTGCGAGTCACACTCGCCCACCGAGGGTTCCGTACAAACTAGTAGATAAAAGGAGGACATCATATTTTTTTTTATATTTTCCTTCATAATCCGAAAAATATACATCGTAAAATATTTAAAACCCTGTTTTAGCTTATTTATGCTAATGAAGCTCTTTCATGTGATATTCCACATGATACGGTAAATTCGCTTTAAAATTTGGACCCACGTTCTTTTATTTTTTATACATTATAGATCTACGATTGACCACCAACTCGCCTGATGTTAAGCGACGGTGTGGCCGAGGATGGAGCTCGTCGATCTAGAAGATCTATTCACTCTAGCCTTGAAAATTCCAAGATTGTAGAGTATTGAGATTGTCTTAGGAAACAGAGATGGCGGCAAAGAATTCCATTCTTGTGCAATACGCAACAGGAATGTGGATCGATATCGCTGAGTACGGATTTTTGGCATTTCAACGAGAAATGGGTGGTAATTCGCCGACTTTCTGCTAGTCCTGTAGTGAAATGGGGAGGGTGGAATTAGGTCGTGAAGCTCAAGCACATTCCCCGAAATGAATCCTATAGAAAATAGACAGACTTTACGGCGGCGAAATGAATCCTGTAGAAAATAGACAGACTTTACGGCGGTGCTCAAGACTAAGTAGCTTCTTGGCAGCTTGTTTATCGTCACCGATTAACCTTACAGCTCGCCGGTCCACTGATTCTAAAGCTTCCAGCTGATACTTGGCTGATCCATCAAAAAGGTGGCAGCAGTACTCCATACACGATCGGACCTGTGCTTGATACAGATGAAGCAGTTGTCCCGGTGAGAAGTAACGCCTAACCTTATTAATGATGCCAAGCTTTTTACTAGCCAGTTTAGCCTTAGATTCAAGGTAGCCCTTAAAGTTCATTGTTGGGGTTAACGTGAGTCCAAGCAGTTCAAGACGGTCTGTCAATCAGGTCTGTCAATGTGTCAATTCCTTGCATAAAGACACTATTTTATGTGATTAAATTTTAAAAAAACAGTTTTCGGATTTTTTCCTATATGTTTCGGCTGTAACTTTTTTTTACGAAATAGTGAAATTTTATTTTTCTATCTGCAGCAAGAGACTATAGATCTGCGTATATGGTTTTAATTTCAACTCGATACCTTCACGCGTTCCCGGTCTTGAAACCTGGACGGACGAACGGACAGACGGACAACAAAGTGATCCTATAAGGGTTCCGTTTTTTATTTTTGAGGTACGGAACCCTAAAAATAAAAAAATACAGTCGAATTGAGAACCTCCTCCTTTTTTTGAAGTCGGTTGGAAAGATTGTAACACTACCGTTAATTTTAAAAGTCATTAGTCCACATACCGTTTATTTATGAGTCTATTTATGTACCATAACACTGTCAACGAAACCTTCACTTGTTATTTTTAGTTTCTTTCATGTGGGATCAACTACGAAGTTTTATCTCGCCACATTTACCTTTGCTTAAAAATCATTAACGAATGCTTAAATTTCGCACTTGATTATTTTTTATTATTATGTTTTTGTTATGCTTTAGATTAATCCTGTAATCATACCAATTTTGAAGTATGTATCTATTACTGTTTTTCCTATAGAACCAAAGAAAAACATCATACCTAAGTACACGTTTTTGTATGGACTCTGAATTTATAACTTTTTGCTATTCTTATGTTTTGGTAAATTGCCATATTACGCATACTTTACAGAAAAATACAATCGTTTAAAGGTAAGTACAACAAACAAACAGGTAATAGACTCCCGTACCCTTTGTTACGGAAGCCTCAAAAGTGTATTTGTTTCATGGTGGAAATTTCGGAAACCGGTACAAAACATTGCTGCTAAATTGTGGAATACTGACTAGATCTTTCCAGATTATATTAATGTCTTCTGTGCCTATAGATATAATCTTTTTTTTTAATTTAATTTTTAGCTCTACAGACACCGGGGTCCGCGACCTTTGTCAATTTTACTAAATATTGTTAAGTATAATGTTACGGTAAGACAAGATTTTTCTTTTTAACCTAACTTATTGTGTGTATACCATGAGCAAACCAACGACCAGCAAGCAGCACCCGATCACGAGTATGACGCATGTGCCAGTCGCGCATGAAGCAAGATTCTAGATATAATCTTGGGCACATACATAGTGTCTTGAAATCGCGGGCGAATCGATTTCTTCTGGGTAAGCCCGCTCCAGCGTGGGCCGCTACATCAGGCGAATTGGCGGTCAAATGCAAACCTGAACTGAATATAAAAAAAATATGCATTGAACTATTAGCGAGTGAGGCTTCATAGTCACAAATAAATAAATAAATAAATAATAAATATTTGTGGACATTTCACACAACGCCATCTAGCCCAAACTAAGCAAAGCTTGTACTATGGAACTAGATGGCTTATAGAATACATATATACTTTTTTTTTTTGTAAATATATACATATGATACATAGAAACACCCAGACACAGAACAAACATCCATGCTCATCACACAAATGTTTGCCCTGGGTGGGGATTGAGCCCACGACCTTTCAGTTCAGCAGGTAGACGCAAACACACTACCAACTGAGCCACGAGGCCATTATATACGTATTGTTGCGGTTACTGATGGCGTGATCTTCTGGTGAGTGCAAAATATCTACGCAACATAATGATCTTGATGTTAAGATTGATATTGCTACAGGCCAGTTAAAACCAGTTATAAATATATGCATATATTAATATACATGCATATTTATATATATTCTCGATGAGGTTCTCTCGATGAGGGTCTGTCCGCGGTCGCTCTATTTATGTATTTATAGAGATTTTTAACCGACTTCCCAAAAGAAGGAGTTTCTTAATTTGACTGTATGTTTTTTTGTATATGCGATTACTCCACCAATTATAAATTGTTTTTTAGGTTTTTTTTGGTAGGTTATACTTTTGCTGTGGTCCCATATAAATTTTATCAAAATCGGTCCAGTACTTTGGTTTTTATAACAAAATAACTGAAAAAATGTCATCTGAGTTTTGAAATTGAAATTGCGAATTTTGAAGTCCGTTTTTTTCAGTTTTTTAAACTGTAATTATATCACGCAACAATTTTTAAAGTTTAAACAAGTATAAATGAGCAATTAAGGATCAAAAAGAATTCAATAGTATGTACAGGACGCAAACATTTACATCACAGCCATTTCCGAAATACGCGAAATAAATTTATATTAAAGTATCTCGGAAGATCAAATTTTGTGCTTATTTTATGATGATGTGCTAAGATTTTTCTCCTTAAGTTTATCTATAAAACCTACATTTTTCCTGAGAATAGCGAACAAAGCTTATCCCCAGGTTAGGTATATACTGCTTAACCACCTTTTGAAGGAGATAGGAAAAAATTACAATATTTCTCTATCTATATAGTAGTTCGGCCATAGGAATAGAGAAATATAGGAACGTAAATAAATCGGTACTCAAAATATTTTCGAGTTCGACCAAACTAGCGCCTTTACAGTGTATATGTTTAATGTTGACGTAATTTTAGCATTTCCAATAAATCTAACTTATAAGAAATATAAGTTTAGAAAAAATAAGAACCCCCGATAAAAAACGGCTGAACCGATTTTGATGAAAGATAGCTAAGAACACTGTCGACAAAATCCTCTTTCAAACAAAAAAACTAGATCAAAATCAGTCCATCCGTTTCAGAGCTACGATGCCACAGACACACAGATACACTGATATACTGTCACGTCAAACTTACAAAACCCCCCCCTTTTGGGTCGGGGGTAAAAATATTATATCATAGACCCACTACGACACAATACATATGTATTTGCTCTAAATTTTTATAAGGTATCTTGTTTAACACGCTAAATAATTTCTTTGTGTCTCTCTTTATAGTAAATGATTGACTTCCTAGATGATTTACAACCAATCAGGGCATTGGACGTGCATTAATTTTTTAGTAGCTTAAAAATGATGTCTGGACGCCATTCGTCAGAATTAATCTTAAACTAATTATCTCACAATCTTGAAATTGGTTGAGTTGTCGAATATTATTAATTAACGGCAAATTAGCGTGCCGTTGATGGCAAACTTGTCCGACTCAAAATCCTACAATTCTTTATTTCTTTTCGATTCTTTAACCAAATAGTTACCAAGTGAAGTTATAAAATAGTAATAATTGCAAACTAACGAGATTAATGTTTCAAAAAATGCGATTGCTTTAGTGGCAAAGTGTTGTCTAATTGCCAACGGCGATCACTACTCAATTCTCGACATCAGGACAATAAGGTGGGAAGTGTCAGTTTTTGATGATTGAACACCCAATCCTATGGTTCCGATTCCTAAGGTCGGATGAGGGGGACATTTGTCCCTATGTATCTGATATAGAGTGGTGGTACTCTGTTGGTGGTATATGCTCAGCATCTTTAGCGACTATATTCAGGCGATATTCCGTTCAGTAACCCTTAGCCACAAGACATGGCCTGGTGACCTCGCAGTTTGGCACATGAGACGCCAGACCGCATTGATTGCTCAGCTTAGTTTGTGAATATGGGATGATGGGAACAGTAAACGAGTAAAAAAATCATAGCTATGATAATGTGAATTCATCAATCATAAAATAAGAATCCTACTAAACACATTGTATTGAATGATGTTGCATGCTAGGTGTTACCTATTTGTTATATTGAAAAAATAATTCTAGAACATTTTTTCAATAATTGTCCAGTAAGATTTAATTTAAAATATGAGAGATCGTCAGAACCCAACATAATATTGACACATTGTCATAAAATATTCAGATAAAAACATTAAGCAACCAACCTATAGATTGCAAAAATAAAACCCTATAACGTCCACAAGGGCGTCGCCAGACGGTTTTTTATCTATTTTTATTTGTTTAAAAGAGAATATCATCGGGAGTTTTCTTAGATATATTTCATCAAAATCGGTCCAGCCGGTTTTTTTTTGTCGGAAGTTTTTGAGTTTTTTAAACTTATTCTTGTCATAAAACTTATCAAACGAAACGAAACGTATGAACTAGGTATGTTCTCTAATCAAGTTCAGGATCCACGGTTTAAATCAAGTTACTTTGTAAGTACCAAGATAACATATCGGTACCAAGTGTATATTGTAGAATAAATGAATATATAAAGCAAATCAGATTGAAGCGACAGCGGCACTGGAACCCAATTCCATCGAGAGCCGATAACAAGTTGAGAGTTCTGACTTTGTAAAGCACCGAGGTTACTAAGCAGATTCCTTAATCCAATCTCGTCGACAACAGACCACATCGCAAGTCGGAGCCTAAGCCTGAGATCAAACTATTACAGCTACAGCTTTCGCGACAATATTGGCATAAAGTCTGATGTTTTCATCTCCTTAATTTTTAAACAGCAATACAAGATACGTCTATGACACAACTAAAAAATCTTTCTTTTTATCCAAATACGCAGGAAGTAAGTATGTATATATTTATATTTATATCTATGGATGTATGTGAATATATATGTTTCTATATTACCTCCTACCTAAATGCTATACTGTGCCACATGGATGATACGCATGGCTTGCACGCATAGTGCAAGCGTATCATACATGCGCGACTCATATTATAGTCATCAACATCATCATCATCCCAGCCACAAGAAGTCATCATAGTAAAAGTAGACATAGGCCTCCCCAGGCATTTACAAAAAGACCTGTTGCAAGCAGCTTGCATCTAGCGTCTTCCTGCCACTTGTATGATATCTTCTGTCCACTTTGTGGCTGCTCTTCCTACGCTGCGCTTGCCGGTTTGTGGTCTCCATTCTCTCGCAAAGTTGGGCCTGCTTAGTCGCACTGTTTGTCCTAGGTAAACGTCTTCGTCGACAACTTCGAGAGTGGAGTTTTCCACAGTTATTGGGGTGGGCATATAGTCATAATATATTATATAAATATATATATTTTTTAACCAAGTGACAAGAGGAGCAAAACATTCTCCTGATGATAAGTATTATTCTTACCCATAACAATCCAATAACACACAAAACTGTGGACTGCAAGAGTTCAAACCCTTTGTGAGATATTTACGATTATTATCGATTTTGAACTTTTGAAGTCCACAGTTTTGTGTGGACAAATTATTGAGTGGTACTAGACAGGATATTGTCTTGCTCCTCTCGTCACATGGCATATTCAGAGCTAGAGTGAATCTTTTAGAACGACGAGCTTCATCTGCGGCCACACCGTCGCTTAGCAACAGGCGAATTGGTGGTCAATAGTAAATCTAGGCTAATAATAGCTAATCTAGGCTGCACAACACACAAATTATTTCCGGTAACATTGCTATTTAATCCGAAACGCAGTAGCTCTTGTAATAATGCAATAGAGACTACTATATATTTTAAGCTATTTTATATGGTTCACTCAAATTATTATTTATTATATTCTATTTATTTAAATTTATACACGGGTCTAAGCCCGGATCTTTGAAAGACATCAGTGGGGCCGGAACCAACACTGAGAGGCCCTTTTACAAATGTATAATAAAAAATACAGTTTGGGTATATGGATGGACTATTGTACAATATGGAATTTGACAGATCTTGGCTATTGTGACGGAATATTAATGACTTAAAAACTAGGCTATAGGCTGGTGCTCTCACACAGCAGGTAAGATGAAGTACCTCTGTGTGAGAGCACCAGGATGAGAAAACGGCACCTGCCAATTCCATCTCATCCTGCAAAATACCTAGGCAGGCGATGACTCGCCACCCACCTAATGGGCCCCCATAGTGGCGCCGCATGTTGGCGCCGGAGAAGCAACATCGATGTGGGTGGCTAAGGGTGTCGAGAGGTGTGCTGCGCGTTCACTAAGAGCTACTAGCGGCGTTATGCTACTAGCGTTTAACACTTCTACACTGGAGCTTAGGTACTTAGCTCTTACTGTTTCCACCATCCAGCTGGCTAATTAAGGCAAGCTGGAGGTCAGGGGTCTCATTTAGCCCCAGGTAAACATCGGGGTACGCGGTGTCACCACTCACCGACGGCTCGCCACAAAGCCGCCCCTGCGTTTTTATTATTATCCACATATTTATTTACTGATCTTAAGCCAAAGTTTTTACAATATTTATATAAAAAACATTATAAAAACTTAAATCTAGAGTGCCGCCGGCAGCGGGGCAGGGCCTAAGCTGCTGATGGTAGGGGCTATAGACTCAGAAACCTCCTGACAATTCGTGCCGTGTCTAGGACGACCGCCTTCTGAATCCGACCCTTGATCCAACCATCAAACGAGAGCCTCTTAAGATGTTGGTCGAGGCTTTCGCTATTAAACCGTTTGCCGATACGACTATCGGCAAACGGTTTAATCGGCTAACAATAATCGTCGAGTCAACATCCCACATGGCGAAACTTATTATTATTACCTATGATTAAAATTTATTGTTAATTGAGTGTTTATTCCGTGACCTAACGAAGTCTAGCAGCCATTAGGGAGACTCGTTTTCCTTAATTTGCCCTTTTTTATAATGCCGCTCTATTGGAAATCATGCTAAGCTTGGACTTGACAACTTAAAAAGACTCTAATTATTGGATAACTTGCGATAAAGTTAATCGAAAATCAAGGTTCGTCTTCGGAGTAGAGAGAATTTTAAATTGGATTTTATTGATCAGCTGGCTGCGGACGACAAGATTAACAGGAACTCTCGTCTGATGATTCACAACAATGTTAAAATACTTTGGCTATGATTTATCTATTTTAGTCACTAATCGCGTAAATTGATCGAGATGGCACTTACCTCAGAGTAAGATTTCTCTATGGCGGAACGCTTGATGGTGTACGAGCGCAAGTCCTCCAGCAGCTCACATTCATGCTGGTTCTTAGCATGAAGTTTGGCGATCTGCTCCGTGTGGAGATTCTTCAAAAACTTCGTGTAGTTACTCTGAAATAAAAACTGCCTGTTCAGTGAAAGGCACATCAATCATTTACAACTCGAGGAAATAATTCGAAAAATAGTTCAGTTCGAAGTAAATTCTGCCAAGTATCGAAGAAAATAATCAGTATAAAGAAAAATAGCCAGAACACTTTCGATAATACAACCAAATTCTACATTTCTTTAAATTTGGTTCATATGGCATTTTACGGGCAGCTGACGGTGAATGACGGTGGCAGAACAGAATCTTGGAAAACAATATTAGAACAACTTCCAATATTCCTATCCATTATCCAAAGTCCTGTAATTGAGATTTGGTAAACATACTACGCAACGCACGGTTTGGTGTACTTAATAAATAACTTCGATGGTAATGCAATATCTGAAGCTGACTTGATGATTCAGTCGAAATGCTGATAGGTATTGTAACTTCCTGATAACATCTTAGAACTAATATTACTAAAGCGAAAGTAACTGTATGTAGTGTTAGTTAACTCTTCATGGCTAAACGGCTGAAAGTTATGAAATTATGCAGAGATTTTTTAGGACTAGGAGAAGGACATAAAGGACAGGGAGGGAGTGAAGTAGGAGCGGAACGAAAGTAGGGTGGGATCGAGATGAGAGTGCGTCGGCAGCGAGGTAGGAGTGATCTATCTCACTCACACAGCTAGATTTGAACCGTGTGAGTGCGAGACGGTAGTGAAGTGAGAATGAGGTGAAAAGTATCCAGAGTGGATTGGGACTTGGGTTGGGAACGAGCGTGCGACGGGAGCAAGGTGGGAGGTAATAGGGCACATGTAAAACAGAAATGCAGTGAATATAGGATGGGATGGGAGTGGAGTGAAAACAAGGTGGCAGTGCAATAGAAGTACGACTGGTGCAGAGTATAGTGCGGGAAGGTGGATCGGAATGGGAGTTGGATGGGATCGACACGAAAGTGTGGTGGGAGCGAAGTTGGAGTGGGAGAGGAGCTAGGTGCAAACACTATGAGTGCGAGGAGGAACAGAAGTGAAAGTGAGGTAGTAGAGTGGGAGCGAGGTGGGAATAGGACAGAAGCGGGACAGGACTGGAGTGGGAGTGGGTGACAGCAAAAAGGGAGTGCGACGGGAGCAAGGTGGATGTAGGATATATGTGAGGTAGAAGGCGGAGTAAGTGCAGGCTGGGAGTGGAGTAGAAGCGAGGTGGGTTCGGGACAGGAGCTGAACGGGTGCAGGTTAGGAGCAGGGCGAAAAAGGGACAGGAGTTTATTTTTCATTTAATTTTAAATAGATCTACGTTTGACTACATAATCGACACAAATAGATTGGGTCGGCAGTTAAGTTGGAGCGCAACGGGTGTGTTTTCTTACGCGTACGAAGTCGCGGGTAACAGCAGCTAGTTACTACATATAGATGTGTCGAGCTACAGTTTATTGAAGTTAGCGCTGAAAATCAGCGCTGCTGAACGTTCAGCGGCATTACCGCTGAGCACTCACTTTTTTTGATACACCAGATACTACAGCGACAGCTGCATATTTTTTAGGTTCAATAATCTTACTTTTGTTCCTTGTATTTGTGTTCTTTCTTTTTGTTGTAGTATATGGTGTATAAAAATATATTTTTTTCTTTCTTTCTATTGGTTTCATTGACATAACCATGTTCATCCGATCCATGGGAAGACGACTGACCGCTGACGAGGTTACGATGGGTACCCAAAAATGGGCATGTAAAATTCTAAATTATGAATGGAGATACGTAGATAGACAGATAGATAGGATAAACTCTTTATTGGCACACCTTAAAATTAACAAAAAAGTACAAAAGGAAGCAACTCTAGTGTACAACGGGCGGCCTTATCGCTAAAAGCGATCTCTTCCAGGCAACCATGGAATGGAGTGAAATTTAGAAAAGAAATTAGACGTAGAGTTGTTCATTGATTTTAATACTTTACACTTTATGACGAGGGTCTGATTATGTATTCTAGGGGAGGTAGAAGCTGTAACTCTTCAATGATTACTAGGCTACTCAAGTTTGGATTATTTTGGTTTGCTTTATCAATTCCAATACAATTGGGGAGGCGAGCCTGATAACACATTCTGGGAGTGTATGCAAGCTATATGGCTTAATTCACTGGCTTTGACTGGCCTTGTGGTTCAGTTGGTAGTATGTATACTTGCTAAGCTGTAGGTCGTGGGTTCGATCCCCACCCAGGGCAAACATTTGGGTGACGAGCAAGGATGTTTCTTCTCGGTATGGGTAGTTATATGAATCATATGTATATATTTACAAAGAAGAAAAAGTACACATGTATTCTATTAGCCATTTAGTTCCTTAATACAAGCTTTGCTTAGTTTGGGCTAAATGGTATTGTGTGAAATGTCCACCAATATTTAATTCACTACTCGTAATAATACAGACTAATAAGGTAAAAAGATTGAAATAAGCCGACGCAGAACGCTTAGTACATGTGAATCAACAACCACCGGTTGTTAAACCTATATAGCACAGAATTATACTTTACACCGCAACCTCCTTTTCAAATTGCCAGATTTCCCCCTACCCTAAGGTTGCCTGGAAGGATTCGCTCTATGCAATAAGATCGCCGTTGTACTTTCAATTATTATACACTTTATTCAATTTCAATCTTAAATCTAAGTTTTTTACAATATAAATACAAAAATATTAATATTATAAAAAAACTTAAACCTAGGGTGCCGCCGGCAGCGGGGCGGGGCTCAAGCTGCCGGTGGTAGGGGCTACAGAGAGAGGAACCTCCTGACAATGCGTGCCGTGTCCAGGATGACTGCCTTCTGTATCAGACCCTTGACCCAACCATCGAGCGAGAGCCTCTGGAGATGTTGGTCGAGGCTCTTCGCTATGACACCATTCACCGAAACGACTATCGGGACAATGATCGTCGAGTCAACATCCCACATGATCGTCGAGTCAACATCCCACCAATTATTATTATTGTTATCTATATTTACGTTACTCTGTATGGATGTAAAATAAACTTATTTTGTTCTATTAATTATTTCCTTCTTTTGTAGAGCACATTCTCTGTTTTCACTCGGTTTAAACAATCTTGCCGACTCGACAGTTGGCTCTTTGTTACTAGCGGCCAGATCTGCCGCATTGGATGTTTAACATCGATTATTTTAAAAGACTAAATCACGCTTTACGAGTAGCCATAGTAATATTATGGCACAATACAGTTTTTGTATCTGTATACTTACTACAGCTAGTAAAGTACCACGACAATACCTGCCTAAATAATAAATGTTTCGACAAGTCAATGCACTGCTTCAGACTATGCTTCGGTATACGTATTTAATCATAGGGAAATCCCCAGTTTAGTATGTTTTGTATGCTTAGACTCTACAAACATACCGATAGGTATATACTCTAAGACTTAGAGTATTAATTACTAGGTATATACCTCATTTATTGATACTCTAAGGAGTCTATGGTGATCAGAGTGTGGCGTTGTCGAGCAAATCGTCCAAACAACTCCGTTTTGAGTTTACACCATATTTCAATGTGTGAGAGCTTTATTTGCCTCTGTCGTATATGTATTATAGTATAGCTACGAGTAGGTATGTTGCACTTACATAGGTTTATGAGATTGAAACGGTAGGTTTATTTATCATACGATTGCCTAAGAAGGAGTAATAAATGTTAGCACTATTACGAAAAGTGGCAAATGCGTAAACCCGCTTTATCAGTGCATAGCGCTCGACAACCTGAAATATAATATATCGTTATTTCTTAAGATTTCGCTGGAATTTTTCAGCTGGAATATCTCGGAAAATCAACCGCTATTTTTCTCTTCTGTCAAGAAAGTGCTTGTAAATTCTAAATTTCATGCCCCTAATATTAAAACCACGGAACTTTTATACACTGTTTTAACCCCTTTATTCAACCCTCAACCCTGTCGTAAAAAAATAGTAAAAGTATTAATATATATCTTTTAGTTAACCCTATTTGGGTCTTAATTAAATTTCATGCCCCTAACATTTATAACTTTAATAATTTACCATCATGTTGACCCCTTATTTCAGTCCTCTTACAATATTTTTGTAGATATTGACATGTTTTTTTTATTATTGTAGTACATTATTTTGTTCTATCATCAACACTTTTCGCAGCGCATGCGATGTAAGGAGTTTTAAGTTTAATTTTTTTACACCTAGGTAGGAGTTTTCGTAGGGTTCCCTGATTTAACTCGATAACATGGTTATATAGCCATGTTACTCGGTGATAATGTAGCATTCTATTACAAAAGAATATTTTAAAACAAAAATACTATTATATATAATATTTTCTCTTAATAATAGAAATAGATTTCGATTAGTATTTGTATATTAGTAAGTATTATTTATTATAGTAGCATAGATTAGTATAGATAAGTAAGTACACATTCTTATTTACAAATACTGACAAAAAATACAAAATATTTTTTTGTTTATTTCGACATGATAGAAATAAATTTAGAAAGTCCTATCTATTTTTTTTAGACAATAATGAACTAATAGATTGTTCGACAAATGTAATTGATAGGAATGTCATTGTACGGACCCAATAATAGCAGCAATTCGTAACTGCATTTCTTTTCACTTATTTATCTAATTAAATTGCTTACAAACGGGGATGCAAGTAATATTTGTTTGTCATTATTGAGACTAGCTTTCTTTGACCGTGCTTCAAACAAATAAGCAATAAGTACCCAGTTAAGCACAGTCATCATCATCTCAGTCACAAGAAGTCCACTGCTGATAGGTCTCCCATATGGATTTCAAAAACGATCGGTTGGAAGCGGTTTGAATCCAGCGTCTTCCTACCTTCTCTTCATTTCTGATTCGATCTCAAATAAAGACCGCATAGCCCTCTCCACAGCGCATAGAAATTTATTCTAATTTTGTGTAAGTATAACCTACTTTCATAAATGAAGTTAAAACGTATTAGTACCTACATTAACATATACTAATCAAGGTAGTGGACACATGTATAAGTTGTTTGAAATGGATTTTGGCTTGGGTTGGGTCATCTTATTTCCAAAAAAAAATATCTGAATCAACGATACGCGTTACGAAAAAACTGGCATTTATCTGGACTAATACACGAGTATATACTGCCTTTCAAATGATTAAGGTGTATTTTTGGTCTGATCATACTGATCACTATTTTAATCCATTATTTATGCAATGTACTATAATATTTGTTTCTGACAATGCCCGAAGAGTACTGCGCCTAGGACCGATGAATTGATTCGCCTACATTTTCAAGTAAGTTAAAAAAACTAAAAAATTAAACGATATTTTCCTATTGAACGGTTGAACCGATTGTGATGAAACAGCTAAGATCACTTTCTATCAAATCTTTTATCAAACAAAAAACTAAATCAAAATTGGTTTATCCGTTTGAGAGCTACGACAACAAGAGCCACAGTAAATACAAATACAACACCCCTTTTTTGGTCGGGAGTTATAAACGAAGCTAAAAAAAGTGCGTTGGCTGTCTGTGGACCAATGAATCCATGCCTTTACGAGTTTACGTAGGTAGGTATATGTTAACCTTCTTTTTTTTAAAGTTGTAAAAATAAACTAATGCTTGCGAGCTTACAAGCATTATATTTTTTTGTAATATTACTATACTCAGGTATTGATAATATTTGGGTACTTATATGTAGACATTTACAGGGATGCTATATCTTTCCATTTTTACATATATTAATACTAACCGCATCCCGAAGTTCTAGACACGATCAAGAAAATTTAACTTTTTTTCACCCTTCACATGCCTTTAAGATCAACAGCTTAGGATTTGTGTTTCCGTTAGTCAGAAAACACAAATCTTTCTTTTTTCAACACAAATATTTCTGTCAGTTTGCAGAAAGTATTTTATATTTACGGATTTATTAATAAATTCTTTAGCACTTTACTGTTTGATAATATAATATCAAAAAAGACAAAAACGTATGCTAACATAAATATTCTTAAATATAAATAATGTAATATTTAAATAATGCCCAATAACTTGTGATTGACGATAACAAAACACTTAAATATTTAGATAAAAAAATATATAAAATGATAATCATGGCTACAAAATAACGGTACAGTTTGGAAAGAGACGACATAATCAATGAAACTCGCGAGTCGCGATATGCGGGCGGGTGAGCTACTCTTACAATAACACTCGGACTACGGATTGCTACGACTATCTGTGGCTTTTACAATTTACATTCCTTTTATCACATAAAATGCCTTATAACACTTGGTTCAATTCAGATTGGATTTCGTATAACAAAGATTTCAATGCAATATTAATCAACAAACAGTCATCACGTCATTCAATAAATATGCACAAGACACTCACAAAATTAGCTAAGGGCACGTCACGATAGTCAACCGATTTGCTGGCTAAATGTGCCGACACTCATATTACTATCGTAGCGTTCTTTCTAACACGGTATTGTTTTATTCCCTACACTCATAGGTCCTCGGAACAGGCCAGTTCCTGATTAACCTTTTATCGATTTAACCGTCATCATAACCACTACTTCGCTACAGAACGGGAAAATCGTCGGGACGCACAGGACACTTCAAAATATGAGTGATTCCATTCTGCAATCGCACCAATGATCCATTTACCTCATTATATAATTTTGGTACAATAACATGAAAAGCACGCCGAATTGTGGTTTAAGCAATGTTAATTCACGGTCTCTTTGCGCGGCGTCGGTGGTAACGTTAAGGAAGGGTGGCGTAGAAGGACGGCCACAGGGCGGGACAGCCCTGAACCTTGCTTGGTACACTCACCTTCCTCGGCGGGGGTTGCATGGTTGCAGCGTTCGCGCGAGATTATGATGCTCGACCGCGCGCCACGAGCGACCCAAATCGATGGAGTCACGAGCTCGAATGCCGCCCGCCCTCGCCCTCGTCGTCCTAAGTGGCTCTCACCGCCCGCCCCGCTGCCGCACTCGCTATACGCGCATGCGTGCCTCATATCAAGCCAACTACCTCACAATACACCGTATTCTTCAGTTAGTAAAAAAAAACTTCCTATTTTACAAAAACTTTTCATACCATCTCTTGAAATGTTGTTATTAGAAATTATAATATTAATATGACGTTTTGAAAGTTTCTACGCAAACCTATAAATAAAGTGCCACAAGAGTCTACCAATAGATTTAGGAGAGAGGGAGAATGGTAAGGCAAATCGGCGGAGGTGCAACTGCGAGCACGATAGGGCAACCCCTTGGCACACATACATATTATACACTTCCATCAGACACTTTTTAAGTGTCTTCTTAGTAATTGCCAATATCACGTGCCAAAAATGCAATTATTAATTTTAAAGGTAGAGACAGATGTGCTGAACAAAAAATCTATTTTCCTACAAATAGAGTTTGTAACAACTACTCGCTTATTGATGTAAAATACATACTATCCTAAACTTTTGGGACATTGCTTACGCCATTAAATATAAACCCCGAGATAGCTTAAAACTGTTATTATTCCGTGTTGATTGCATATTAAGAAATTCTTACCAGAACTCGCACTCTCCGCGTCCAAGTAGTTCCGTACTTCTTCTCAAAGTAGCTTCCAGCATCTCCCATTGCTGTACTCCACTTCAAAGCGGCCTACACCTGCTAGTAAAACTTTTTATTTTTATTTTGAGTAAGCACTGAATATTATAATACAACATTAAAATGTATAAAAAACAACTAAAATCAACACCACAAACATTGTATCATGCTTGATATTTGTACATAAGTATTTAATATGTAGTTGTAGTTATAAAACCAATGATATTAATGTCGTAAAAAACGATAGAATAATTGGGATCGAATACTTAAAATTCATGTAAAGTTAACAGACTCTGCCGCACGTACCTAATGTAGATACGTACATTAAATATGTACTCAGGTTATCGACTGTTTTGTGTAATGGATCAGTAATTATTACTTGTCGTTTATCAGTGAGCTATTGAGCCGGTCGATAAGATGATCAATCAGTTGGAGTTCCACTCTGATAAATATGTACGCGGGCAAATACAGGATAAAACCGTATCGTTCAAGGACCTATCGCTATGTTCTTACACTGTTATCTTAAGATTTATATTCATATATTTCTCAGTCGTCTTAAGATGATCTACGTAACCAGTTACGTAACAAACGCCGTGATTACGTATAAGGAAAAACACTTTTTCGTTGTAAAACTACACTATTTTCGATCATAATTAGAAAAGATACTTTTGTATGGAAATCAAACCACCTTAATTATATTTCTCCAGGCGTACGTCCTTCAGCCGGAAAGCTTATTTATTACATAAATTTGCTCCTGCATTTTAAAGGTAAAATGATTGCTTAAAAAAAGGTAATAAGTTTTAATATAGACGCATAAATACGTACATACATACGAGTATGTATGAATGTATTTATTGTACATATAGGTACAGACATACATACAACACCAGAAAACATAACCTTCCTTTTCTCACAGTCAAGTAAAAAGGACTACCAAGAACAGACAGTAGGTTCAGCCAGCTTTATGACCAGTGTGGGTTACCAGTGATGACATACGGCACTGAAACGTAGTCCCTAACTATGGGCTTTATAAGGAAGCTCAAGGTCACGAGCTATGGAGAGGGCTATGCTCGGAGTCTCTACGAGATTGAATCAGAAATTAAGAGATACGTAGACGTACAAAAGTCACCGATATAGCACAGCGGATTAGTAAGTTGAAGTGGCAGTGGGCAGGGCACATAGCACGTAGAACTGATGGCCGATGGGGCCGAAAAGTTCTCGAATGGAGATAACGCACCGGCACGTGCAGCGTAGGAAGACCAGCCACGAGATGGACAGATGACCTTATACAAGTGACGAAGACGGGAAGACGCTGGATGCAAGCCGCATCCAATCTATCTATTTGGAAATCCATGGGGAGGCCTATGTCCAGCAGTGGACTTCTTATGGCTGAGATGATGATGATGACTTATTAGCCGCCTCTGTATTATACATACATGTGGGTACTATCATAAATTACATATCAACATGCTTTGGTTTAATTATGTGATTAAAAAAAAAAAACTGGAATATAGCGGTAGCGGTTTCCGGTAGCCAAAACAGCTTGAGCAACTTACGAGTAAAATTAGTAGTTAGTAGGTACCTACCCACCAGCCCCGGATCTAGGGGGGGGGGGGGGGGGGTAAACCGGGGCACCCGCCCCGGGCGGCATTATCTGGGGGCTTAAAAATCATAATTAATATGATTAAAAATAAAATAACTTGCTCCACAAAGCGCCTAGAATGCGAAAGCTTGGTTGACTCACCGTTAACTTTTAAGAAAAAGGCGCCACATAGATAATTATATTAAGTTTTTTTAAGTAAGTTATTTAAAGCGCTGCAGAGAGAGGCGCCACCGTCAAGTTTCTGCTCCGGTTCGAAAAAATCGTAGATGCGGGGCTGCTACGTACTATTTTCTAAAGAATAAGTGTTATTATTACAAAAAATATAATAACCCTCCTTCTTGCGCAGTCAGGTAAAAAAACTGAAAATTATGCTAAAAACCCATAGCGCATTTTGGCTCTGAACTTTCAGCGCCACGGTCTTCAATAGAAGACATTTTTTATTACTATTTATTTTTTACGATAGTTTTTGTAACAAGATAACATATTTTGCAGATTTTTAATCATGACGACCGTGGCGCTGACGGTTCTGAAATCCGTTTTCAAAAGATAAAACTATACCTATAACATAGTATACCACAGTATACCCGTGCAAAATATCCCGTTAATTCATTGTTATCTGAAATAGTACAAACAAGCCAATTATAACCAATGTTTGATAGTGTAATTCTAGTTTGTACACTCACCTTTATAAATGAAAAGAGTAGAGTACTAAATGTTGCTAGTGACACCTAGTGAAATTAGCGAGGGATGCTCTTACAGAACCCCAGGAAGGTTTTGTGCAAAACTTGTTTGACGCCTCAAGAATTTCATTTCTCTACTCTTAAAGTAGTACCAGGAAATAACGCTAGAGCGCGCATCGATTTGGTGTAACTATAATATTAATAGTTAATTTGAAAAATAAATGTAGAATATGCGGCTAAGAGGTTTTTACAGTCTAGCTTACGATTTCGTTACGCTTGATTGATACGCTGTTGAGTATGCTATTCTTGTGAGAAAGTAAACGTAAAATCGCCTTAAAAGATTATATATGCGATAATAATGCGCATTATTTAGAATAATTCTAGTATAATCACTTGTTTATTAAAAAAAAACATTGGAGGTTACGAAAAATGCATTTTTTGTATTTTTGCATGAGATATATTATTATTATTACAAAAAATATAGCCTATCACACTCAGAAAGTGAAGACGAATCTAACGACACATCGCAAAATATTGATCAAGCCGACAGGCAGTAGGCGCTCATAGAAAAACATACATACATGTATACACTCGAAAAACATAACCTTTCTTCTTACGCAGTCGGGTAAAAATAATGCAAGGAGTTAAAGTGCTATGTACGAGAAAGTCGGTTAAACGAGTTAGTGGTCAATCGTAGATCCTATCTAACATGAAAAAAGAGAATATAAGATGGAAGCTTTGTTTATATATTTTTTGTCTAATGCTAGCCTCTGCTAGCCTTATTTTAGTTTCCTAATAGAAACAATCTATTTGTTTTAAGCCCATTTATGACGGATAACAGAGTTGAAGTGGCAGTGGGCAGGGCACATAGCACGTAGAACTGATGGTCGATGGGGCCGAAAAGTTCTCAAGTAGAGACCATACACCGGCAAGCGCAGCGTTGAAAGACCAGCCACGTTTTTGCTACCTTCCTAGGAACAAACTACATAATTTATCCTAGAAAGCTATATTCGTTTTCCGATTTTTATATGGCAGAAAAAAAGGAATGATAATACTCTATTTAGAATCTAGCATAAGCATATCCAGCAGCATTTTTCTCTTCATATGAAAACAGATGATATTTTCATTCAGCATTTTTAATTCTAATCCAGCTAGCATCGAGTACCTACTTTTGTTATAATTTGATCCTAATAATATACAGAGAGCGTAATCTGTAAAATATATAAATAGGCCAATACGGTGAAAATAAAATCTTTAAGGAAGCAATTCTCTGTGGATTCTGCCTAATTCAAGGACCCGATCTAAATCAAACTATGCTTGGTTTTCAGTCACTTTATTGAATGTTTACACATTACAGATCGGATCAAAACAACATCTATATAGATCGAACAAGGCCAACTCATCCGATTAGAGAAGTAACGTAGAGCGAGCAGAGGTAGAGCAAGTCATCAATAAATATTTATTTTAAAATTCTCTAATATACCATACACCTCAAACATTCACATAAAAAGCTCTGCTAGTGCAGCGCCGAGATCACTCATACCCTATGGACTCTACGCCACTTCCCACAAAAAGGTAAGAAAGAAAACACTAAAGGAAAGATTAATTTGATCTAAAAAATTTATTAATGAATGAGGCGACTATGTGCACATTGAAAACACTTGTTATTTTACAGGAGCACTTTTACAATATTTACAAAACCAGCATCGCGGTACCAGTATACCGGCCGCGACCGCCAGCGGCGCCCGCGGCACTTTCACACCTACCCTCATCCACATAACATACATTCTGTACAATATTTATGTAGTTTGTACAAATTATGCTTAAACATCAGTAGGTAATCTAACGGTCTAGTTTAAAACAATGGAAATAGAGTTGATCATAATACTTATACAGATAATGGTATAAGATGTTAATCTCTTATTGCTAATAATTAAAACCTAATTATATCGTCTAAAGCATAAATAATATATGTAATATTTGTCCTTATATCTAATGACTGGTACAAGACGGGCAGCCATGGCTTTACATCTAAAACAGACGGAAGGGCAGGATACACCCTCGCCCCTCGCAGCATTATTACATTATACAAGTAAACATATTAACAACACACGTAACGTTACTAACTGTATCGAACATTCACCAAATTAAATAAATAATTTTATAAAATCAAGCGCTTACAGCACGAAAATATACATAAAAAACAACACAATTATAAATTCAATACAGTTCATTACATTCTCAATACTAAAATATTCATAAAAATTATATTTATCGCATATAAAAACATAAATCGACAACGTAAATAAAATATGATGTAATATGTACAGTGATTATTTTTATTCCCTACAATCGGAATCTCAAATACGAAATTAATAACTTATAATTCATTATTCATATAAATAAACAAATCACAGTAACAAGGTAATGGTACACATTTTTATGTTATAATGTGATGTATTAAATATTGAAGGAACTTGTGTAATCAATTGTTGAATTGGATGTAAAGTACCCGTTGCACAAGATGCGCAGGAGTGCAAGCCTACTGGGCTATGGTATGATCAAAATGAGCGCAATAGAAAACTAGCGCAGTTACGATTATTAGTAAATGTGCATATTACTGTACATAATGCGCAACGAGACTACTACAGACAAGAACATATATTATGCAATTTAGATAAATTACAATAGGTTCTTATAATTTATGTTTGAGTTCAGACTACAGATCATTCCGATTTTAGCTCTTATTCACAATGCTCACAAGCTAAAACTGCGCTGCTCTCTTTATTTACATACTACTTCATTGCACATTCAACAGAAAAGAGCGCCGTTTTATCTTACAAGAATTCACCATGTCTACAGAATATAATGGTTAATGTATTCTAGGGGCACGTACATATTTGTAACAATGACTTTTTCTGCTACTACCAGTAATTGTATAGAATTCGACACAATTAGTTGTTTTACGCTAGTACCTCGAATCTGACGAGCGTTTCATCCGAAAATCAGTTAAATCCTTTGCGAAAGAGATAAAAATATGAAACGCCGTAACGGGAGCAACGTATGAATATTCTGTTCTTGCATACCTTCGTAACAAGTTCATACAAAATCTCATCTTATCAGAACATTAATAAAAAAGCAGCATTACCTCATTTTATATAACCGACTCTTAATTACAGTGTCCACGCTTGAGTTATATTCATTCTCGCATAGAAAAATCTTTTATATTAAAACTTTTAGGCACATTAAAGCAAAATAAAAGAGTCTAGACTATTGAGGAAAAAATTACACATAATATACAACGGGGGACTTGGTTTTAAAATGAAGTAATTTATAATCATCTGTCGGTACCAAAATGCGATCATTGAATACGTAACATTTACTAAATCGTATGTACTCTATCATCATGACATCTACTTTAATGTGTGTAAAGAATTTCATAGTATTTAACCTATAATTTATTTTAACATTTATATTTACAAATATAAAATTGTGCTTTTGAAATATAAGCGTCATAGCAGGCTATGAATGATCATACTTATTTAGTTAAAGTATGGGCTTCAATTATTTTGATGTTATAAAAGCTCTAGTATAAAGGAATAAAATATGGTAAGATGCAGTCGCATCATGGTCCATGCTTAAAACACTAAATACTTACAATATTCTTATCATGTAGGTAATTTAATAAAAGATTCAAAACGTTTCATTACGTAACGATTAAGCTCTATACGGGGTTTTAACAAAATATTTCAGCCATGGACCATTAATGCCAATAATTGACCGTTTCTATGATAATGGCAAATATTTAGATAATTGAGTCATCTTGTACATTCAGCGATTGAGATTCCAACAAACAGAAACCAACCGTCACAATACATAAACAATATCTATTCGGGCATTATTTAAATTTATTATAGCGTTATCATTATTATCGTTATATAATTGGAAATACTATTAAGACGTGTTTTATTTTCAAAAAATATTTCAGTAAAAATAAGGCAAGTTAAAGGGAAATGGCGAGAAATATTATACGTAATCAGTGACAACTACTATTACACTTCTTGAAAATATCTTACGGGTTACTCATGTTTAATTTTGAGTCGAAATCTCCGACTATAATTTAAACCGCATACGGCGGTCTTTTTCAAAAGGAGCAATGCAGACGTAACTCCCGAAGGACGTCTCGTCTGTTACCAGTATATATAATATAGTCGGAGATTTCGACTCAAATATAAACGTTAATAGCCCGTAAGATATTTTAAAACAACCACGTTAGATTCCATAATAAAAAATACTATTACACTACACATTGTATGCGGGTGGACCCTCTCAGAATTTTCAGTTGGCTTAAAACATCATACAAATACTCTAAAGATAGATACGTCAGTTTATTGGTTAGTTGGGTCATTCAATAAAATATTTTAATAGCTCAAAGCCTGCTAAGACGTCATTTAAATATATAATATTGCTCTCACACGTTCTCTGTTGCATACCTATTAGATTATTGAAAAAAAGAGCTAGTTCACATGAATAATAATATTACATTTGATACTGTGTTTTAAAAAGCTTCGGACTAAAGTTATCATTAGACACCAACTAATGATTAGTTACGAATATATTACAACAATATTTACATGCTAACAACGATGTACTTTCACAAAAAAGGTATTAATTTGTTACGAAAGGGACAAACGAAATTGTTAATTTTTTTAAGGAAAAACTTCTTTAGCGGCGTTGTGCATTTTTTGGGTGGGTAAAAAATGTTAAACTCGCGTCAGATCGAATTCGTAAAACGAAAATTCGTAAGACAGGCGGAATATTTTAGTCAGTAACCTATTCTAACGTTCTGCATTTAAAGTTCATTATTGTATGTACTGCTATTTTATATTTTAGTTTTCACTTCTGCCGGCACTCCCGTAGTGCAACCCGTTTTTTTTTTTTTATATTTATGAACTAGCTCATTTCCTCCCTATGGTACTGTGATAATATCGTTTACTTCTATAATGTTTAACAGCATTTGTCATATTATATTTTACAGTGAGATAAAACTGTTTTTTTTTTAAATAGGCATTCCTGTTAGCTATTTACAGAAGTTAAACTATTATATTTCTTACTAGGTAATTAAATTCATCGTTACAATTATATTATTTAGTTATATTTTATGGTAACATTTTACATCGACATACACTCAGTGACATTGTACCATTCTATTTATGGACTATTAACTGATAGCAAATTTATCAATTAAAAAAGTAAAAGAATCGGCTTGATGCAACCAACTTAGCTGTGAAGTGGACAATAGGTGTAAAATAGTCAACAGAACGCCACGAAATTTGGTAGATTTATACGGCCAATCCAGTACCATAGAAGGTTAAGTGCGTTCACAGATAAATTGGTCAAACATTCCGAAAAAGAGTGTAATTTGTTAATGTAACAAAATCTTACACCAAAATAAATGCTTATCAGT
Source organism: Lycia hirtaria (assembly GCA_947563715.1). Taxonomy (NCBI): domain Eukaryota; kingdom Metazoa; phylum Arthropoda; class Insecta; order Lepidoptera; family Geometridae; genus Lycia; species Lycia hirtaria. The sequence goes on from OX387386.1 coordinate 11,607,415, forward strand.
GAATGTGAATAATTTATGACAATTAAATTACAATTTTAATATTAAAATTATAATAATTAATATAAATCTATAGCTAAACTTATAGGTTCTGGTAGTCTACAAAATGGTAATAAAATGGTCAGATTTTATATAGTAAATTCACTGAAGAAGCTCCATCATATCCGTACCGGACTATCTAAGGAATTAGTTATCTAAGGAGTTAGGTATCAAAATAAGATAACAAAAAAGATTGGACTTAAAAGTTGTTATAAATTTGCAAGTTCACGATTGTTCTTAGAGGATACCCAAAACTACAGTGCAGCTAGCCTAGTTAATTAAAATTGATGTGCCATTCAATATATCTCATATATCTGGGGCTAAATATTTCGCATTCATTGTTTGGTGCTTCTTTGCAAATAAAATTGAATACTCGACTAAAAATAATCACTAGGCAACAAAAACAATATTTTTTCCCCCAGAGATCTGTATGATTTAGGATCGTCATGCTACAGAGAACTTTGAACTGTAAATAAAACATGTCAGTCATGTATAGCTTTTAAGTGAAATGTATTTTTAATATTAACATTTATTTGTAGTTATTTTAAAGTAAATGTATTATTTAGACGTAAAAAACATTGTTGTTATTATTTTTTTGCCTGCCTGTTGAAAGAAAAAAGACATTGATGTCTCTCTAATTAAATACTAACAGTCGTTTGCAATCATTACATATGCGTCCCTTTTCTCTTGAAAAGCTTTTCTATTAAAGCTTTATTTTGGTACAAGCACTGTTCATCACTCAAAGCTCCTAAGGTGATCGAGTGATGAACAGTGCTTGCACATTTTGTTTAAAAAAATTAGGTACGAGTATAGAAAATACATATTTAATTACAAATTGCAATCAAATTGTTTATAAGCATTAAGCAATTGATTTTGAGGCAATCATTTATTTCTCATAAAAATCTGTGGCTTGAACAAAAGTTGAGTGTAATTTTTTTGTGAGAATATATGCGTAAAATCGCCGTAAATATTATAAATGCGCATTCTTTAGAATAAAAACACTAATTTATTACGAAAAAAATCATTGAAGGTTACGACAGAACGCTTTTATTTCGGTCATATAGAAACATACATACATACCCACATACACGCAAACATACATACACTCGAATAACACTACTCTTACGCAATCGAGTAATATACTTCTCAAGTCTATAGGTATAGTGAATCGTCCGTCTTGCTTGCACATACGAACATTTTTAAAGACAGAATTACCAAATAGACTTACGAAAAATTCGTCTCCTAAAAAGAGCTAGAAAGCCACATCACAAATGATCAACAAATATTTCATTTAGATGCAAATAAATGTTAATACATAAAAATGTAATTGCAATAGAAACAATAGATTTGATTTTATATACAAATGTATATTACTTTCTAAATCTAAGTGAGATGAATTTGTTTTATATCCTTCAGTAATGACTGTAATGTATATAATATACATTACATATATATATCCTTCACAACAAATTCGTCTCGCATTAGATATACAATGTAAATCTTTAAAAATTTTGCTATGCACGAGCGAAACGGTCCATTCACTTCATATAGAACCATAACATCTTAGCCAGTAAAATACGTTCTTCACTTTTGCTTCTCTCAAAGAACATGGTGAAAGAGCTGAATATATACTGCCATGACAAGGTATTGTTGCGATCGTATTCTAAGAAAAAATATATAAAAGTTGATAAAAATAAGAGAAATCATTATGAAATTAAAAATCACTTTAGTATCGAGTAAAATCCATTATTTTTCTGGTATTAGGTGCATGATTATCTACAAAATATGCTACACATTTTCCCTGGGAAATTTTGAATGTTGCGTAATATAAAAACTAAAACCAAAATGTTGCGAGCCTCGACATGCGCTATTATGAATTAACAAAGAATATATGGCTATGGGAATCCATGGGGGAGGCCTATGTCCAGCAGTGGACTTCTTATGGCTGAGATGATGATGATGATGATGGGAATGTAGTTTTGCCATATCAATGAACGAACTAACCGCGTCGTCTTATAAAACAGCTTTAAAAAATATCGGGATTATTTCCAGTGATCTATATGTACTTATTTCAATATAATTTCTTATTTCAATTAAATTATCGAGATTATTCCAATTCATTTATATAATTAATCGTCGGTCTCCTAGATCGGGGTAATCAGATAGGGAGTGGGGGTGGAAGAGGTACATTTGAATCAAATTAAAAACATTAGTTAATACATTTCTATGCGTCAAATGCGAACAATTCATGTCACTTTTCCCAAGACAAATCTCCATCACAGAATTCAAACTGTTGGTTGCTTAGAATAGTTTATATATCAAAATGTAAGTAAAGAGATACATAATTTTTTTCGCTTCTTTCCCACCGTTCACCTCCTGAGACCACCTGGGTGAATGATGGGAAGTTTTAGTCAACGGTTCACCTGGGTGTTCCATGGGTAGTATTTAATTTCCACCATATACCAAAACTCTTCGTTATCAAAACTCTTTAGATTTCAAAAGCAAAAAAAGAATAATGTTTATTTTTCTTTTATATTGACAATGATGTTTATTTAACTTTTGCTTCATTTGCTTTTATCTTTATTTAGGTAATATTGTAGCAGCTTCCTTAGAGCAACATGGAATTAATAATTATTAAAAGAAATGGTGGCAATGTATTATCGTATAATGATCACCAATATCATAATGTGAAAATATATAAAATTGGGCCTACCATAAGGAGGTGTGCTTCTTACAGAAAAACTAAATGTAAGGGAAAAAAATATTGTACAGGTACAGAACAAAAAAACAGAACCCTTATAAAATCACTTTGTTGTTTGTCTGTCTGTCCGTTTGTCAAGACCTGTCTCGGGAACATATAGAGTTGAAAATAAAAGCGTATACGGAGATCTGGCGGGCAATTTAGTTAGTCAAAACCAATCCGTAACTAAACATTGTGCGAAGCATTTCCTGTCGGCTGCTATCATTTTTAACAGACTTCCAAAAAGAAGGAGATTCGTTCTGTATTTTTTTTTGTATGTTTGTTCACCGATTACTCACCCAATTGTGCATTGATTTTAATGATTATTTTTGTATTTGGTAGATCATTCTTCAGAGGTAGTCCCATATAAATTTTATCAAAATCGATGCAGTACTTTGGTATTAATAACAAAATAGCTGGTAAAATATCATCCAAGCGTCTGTAGAAAAGTGAACAGCAAGTCGCGTATGTGCGTATATTGCGTATTTTGAAGTCGGTTTTTTCCCTTGTTTTAAACTATATTTGATTTAGTATCGAACAAAGGACATGTCACGTTTCATTAAATGTGTCTATTGTATGACATAAAAGTGACTGAATAAAAAAAAAAGCCGTTCACGTATGGTTCAGTTACAGAGTAGTCTTGATTAACTAAATTGCCCCCATGTAGTCCTTGCAGCTGTGAAAAAATCAAACCTCTCAGTTACTCTCAATAACTAGAGGTGCTCTAAGAGGTCATTGTACTCATTATTATCAATAGCTTTTACTATGGGTTTAATTCTGAAATTGCGAAAAGAAAATCAACTGTTCCATATAACAACTATAAATTTAGAAAACTTAAACCTCCGCCAAAAAAAGTCTGTTCCAACTATGATGAAACAAAGCTAAGAAAACTATGAAATTCTCTTTCAAATAAACAAAACTGGTACAAAATTGGTCCATCCAATTAGAGCTGCGATTCCACAGACAGATACACAGACTCACAGATATACGTCAGACTTATAGCACCTCTTTTTTTGGGTCGGGGGTGAAAAAAAGGTGCAAGATAGTGAGTTTTTCTTCATTGTACAAAAATTTTAATGTTATTCTGTCAAATTGCTGTCGCGAATATTTAAAAACTGAAAACCATAGATATTATTAATGGCCAGAATCACAGTTCTGAGGTGGACCGTCACCAATATAAAATAGAGTCTTTGAAAGTTTAATCAAAGAGGTGTGCCGTTGCCAAAAAAACTTCCCACCGTTCACCAAGGTGGTCATCAGGAGGTGAACGGTGGGTAAGATGCGTTTTTTTTTTTATACATACATATAAAAACTCATATCGTATACGGTAATCGAATTAGCTAAAATGAATAAGGGCAGCAATAATAATATGAGACATTTATTACATTCGTTTCCTGAGCTAGCAACAGTTCTAAAAATATATTGGTCTTCCCTACAACCAATACGGTGACAGAACGCGTATCAGAATAGTATTTACAACATTTCCATTTACAAACGATTTCCTAAATAAAAGAATCATGCACCTATCTATACTTTCGTTTTTCATCAACTGTCATATGAACTTAACTATGAGTTGAGTATTTCCAAATATTGCACAAGACTTTTGTTCAACACACATTTCTAAAAAATCAACCAAAATAAAATATTTTTGTACAATTAAAATATGATTTTGCGTATTTCTCTATATATACAATAATGCCCACCTTGACTGTCATTAAAATTCCTTTCATTCGCAGAATTAATATTAGATATTATTTGATGGCTTTAAACATGGTATAAGTATATCATTGAAACTCAACCAGTTAATTTTTTTATAATAATAAGGAACGTTTCGGGACCTATCATAACTAATTAATAACACAATTTTTCCTTTTTTCTTTTTCAAACCAACATCTAATAATGTTCTCCTTAAAAAAAGCAATTAAGGTATTTTTTTACAAAAAGAATATAAAAAAATAAAATTTATGATACAATGTAATTTTTTAGTTAGATTTTATGCGTAAGGTTCGGTTAAATCCGGTTCTGTATGCATGTTCAAAATTAATAAAGAATGAAATAAAATAATACATTTTATTCAATCATCACCCAACACAGTGATATACTTTACACCTAATTTGAATAAAACTATAAAGTATCATGCAAACAGCAAGGTATTTCTTCAACAACATTAATTCAACACACTTAGCCAGGTTAATATTACCAGCTTTTAGGTATACTATTATTTTATCACACATATCTAAACAATAGAACGTCGCAGTGAGCCAGGCATGGATCAAGCTATGTACTTGTAGTCCAATTTTAATCAGAAGTAGTTGCAATCAAACCTGCAATGACTTTTGGAATTTTGCAAGACACTTGGAATAAATTCCCTTCTAACGAGAGCCTCTTTATTTACTATTAATTTTATGATTACTGATGAGCCCTGCCCGTGTTAAATCAATATTGTCGCAAAAGTTGCTAACCTGTATAGTAAAATGACTATGGACTTGATAAATAATATTTATCAAAATGATAACTATAATAAAATAATGTCTATTCGAAATTGAATTAGATGCATATCAATTGAAACATATTTTCAATGTAAGATTTTTCCGAATTCATATTATAACTATTAAAATGCTATTTCTAGTATCATATTATAAAAATATCAAATCAAAATTGAACTGGATTCCAAAACTACTTTCATGCTGATAAAGTGTGGATACCAGTAAGCACATGTGGATAAAAGCAAAGATAATTTTATGAGAAATAATTTAACTGTAATAATGACAAAAGTATAAAACTATTTCAAAATTAGTTTATAAAGAAGTCCAGCTTCTTAAGCTGGGTACAGATTAAGCAAATGATGACGAACAAATGCTAACGTGTGGGGAGTTTTGTTGATCAGTCGGTTGCAACATCTATCATTCAAGTTTTTATGCATTCAATATAACGTCCCACTTGTTTGTTTGTCCGTCCGTTAACGTTCGTTCACTTGGTCTGTACCGGACATGAGTGAGGCCATAAGTTAGTTTGCCAGTACGTTGCGACAAATGAATGATGTCCCTACGTCATTTTAAAATTCATTTAATTTCATTCGAGGTAGGGTGGCGGCCATGAGCCTCCCCGTCACCGCGACCCTTGCGGATCTATTGTAAATTGCCTCCTGGGGGTTACAGCAGCTCACCCAGTCCCAGGTGTGACATAAATCTCACTAGGGAATTTGGGTCGGAGGCTCTCACGTCCTCAGTAAAATAAATTTTTATCAACAAGATTAATATCCTCATTTTCTTTAAAACTCTCTTTTTGATTCGTAATTTATCAAAAATCGATTTATCGCGCATCGTGTTGTAAGTTTTTTCAGCCATTGCGATAAAACTCGTAGACAAGTAAAATATAATAGGCCTACCTGTAAAACTACTTCATTCATTCTAACAGCACTCAAGTTCTCCAGAGGCAAACAGAGCTACGGTCTACACACATACTTGACACGCTTTTAGATAAGTTATAAAAATATAAATGCAAAGATTTTATTAATAAAATTTGAATAGGGGTGATGGTGTGTCTACAAAAGATAACGTGTCGCGACGACACGGAGGCGCCCGGCACCCTGTGATATCCCTTGTGATAGTATAACTACATAACGACGATTTCATTGCGATCATTTTACGACAAAAATTAATGAGATTCAATATGAGGCACAAAGTAAAACAGTAACATTAACAAAAATATACACTACACTATATTAAGATTTACTTGTGCATTACATAATGCACAAAAATACACATCTTAGAGTAACTTTAAGTTAATCATTGAGCTTCCGATTTATACAAATAAATAATATGATAGGATTATCGTTATTCTATAGCTATTATTTATCATACATTAAAAATATACAGTTTCACTATGTGAGGAATTCCACAGTGAGTGTTGCGTGAGCGTGATTCAGAGTCCTATGTGCGAGGCGCGCGCGTTCGCTCGCGTGTATCACCTGACGTCGGCGTGGAGGGGCGCGGGCGACGGAGCGGGCGCAGAGTCGGAGGCAGGTGCAGGCGCAGGCAGCGCCGCGCCTTCCGTCGGGGACTCGCCCGTTTTCATCACATAGCTCGAACCCTGCGTGCGAGCCAGTTTTAACCGGATCGGTGTCACCTTGGCGGTGCGCACTTTGCGCATGGCGGAGAGCCCCTCCGACTGGCAGGGCGTGTCGAGCGCCAACGGGTCCGGCGCCGTCGGGTCGTAGTCAAACGGATCGACAGCGGGCTCGGGCGCCGCCGCCGCTGCCGCAGCCACCGCCGGACCGCCCTCACCTCCCTCCGCCACTGGACGCTTTATTTTTATTATTAACTTGGGAGCACTTTCACTTTCACTGTTCACCACTTGTAACTTGTCCGCTTTTTTGTCCTTTTTCTTTTTCCGTTTTTCACTCTTGCTGGATTTATGCTTAGCTGTTTTTTCATTTTCTTCGAAGTCGGCCATCACCATTTTGCGGTATTTCATGCTCTCACGGCGCAAGTCCTCGAGGCTCGGCTTGTAAACGAGCCGTTTCTTGGGCGGTCGAAAGTCAGAGGGTTCCTCAGCGACGTGCGGTACTGTGTCCGCCCCGATTTTAATCTTGAGCTTGGGCGCGAGTGGCGAAGTGGGAGCGGCCTTGGGCGGTTTGACGGAGAGGCGAGCGCGCCGTTTGTGCGCACCTGCGGCCGCCAGCGAGGAGAGCTTCGCTTCTTCTCCGGGCTCCGCGTCATCGTTCATTGTCACCTTCAAGTGACGCAACTCGCGCGACAGTCCACTGCTCACCTTGCGCTTTTTCTTGGTCTCAACGATGGGAGGCTCGAGGATTTTGTAGTCCTCGCGAGTGGGGATGCTCGTCATCGAAGCGACAGCCTTGGGGATAGTGATAACGGCACGCGGCGGTGGCGGCGCGGCAGGCGGCGGTGCGGCACCTATCATCGCGCCACTGGTCGGATCGTCCATATTCATGTCCTGCGTCCAATACTGGCGCAGCAGCTCCTTTTTACGCATGCGGCGCAAGCTCGTCGAGCCTGCCATTGCGGAAGAGGCGGCCACCACCGCAGCGGTGAACGCTCCTGGGGGCGGCTCGAGTGGGGGCGGGGGCGGAGGCGCCGGCGGTGCCACAGAGCTCGCAGAGTAGTTCGCATCCAGAAAGGGCCCTTTGATCTTCACCTTAAGCTGGTTGCGCGAGTCGGAAAGCGAAACCTTAGGCAACGGCACATACGCGTCCTGCGGAGGAGGTGCGGGCGGCGGCGGAGCTGGTGGCGCAGGCGGCGCCGCATGTTCCTCCTCTAGGTCAGCGAGATGGCGCTCTGCTGCGGCAGCCGAATACGCGAGCGTCGGCCGCAGGTACTCGCCGCCACCAGCGCCCGCCCCCGCTGCCTCCGGCTGGTAGGTGCGCATATCCACGGGCCCAGGCAGCAGCGGGGGCACGTGCACGAAACCGCGCACCTCCGTGCATCCATTGTCCGGGACTCTTTCGGGCTCCTCGATGAGAGGGCGGTAATCCTTCGCCTCGCCGGTAGGAGTCTTCTTCGAGGGGCGGTGCGGGCTGTGAACCCGCGGTGACTGGGAAGTGTCCTTGTACGAGTGCTCCGATCTGCGGTCGTCTCGTACATCGATAGATTTTCTCCGTTCACGTAGCGCCTTCAGGTCGACGCCGTCGTTAGCGATCTCCTCCTCGAAATCATAGACGGTACCGACGAGCTTGTTTCGTATAGAGTCGCCGAGGTAGTCTACGGGTGGGTACGGGTGCACGCCGTGACCTCGACTCTTTGAACGCCCGCGGCCACGATTACCTCTGTTACTCCTGTTGCTCGACCGTTTTGATCCTTTCGCCGCTTCACTACGTTTTGGTGAAATGCCGGGACTTTTTCCCGGCGACTTTCCGGGAAACTTTATGGGCGTTTTCAGCGGCGGTATCGATTTCACCGGCGATTTGCATTCTTGAAGAGATACGCTAGTGACGGTATCGTTGCTATCATTAGACATCTTGGCGGTCCGACTCTGACTCGTTTCGTAGGTGGAATCGTCGATGCATATGCTAGGACTAGATGGTCGCATAGAAAACTTGTCTGGAGGCGGGACATCGACGGTGTCGTCTCTAGCTGGCGAGTCCACCGGCTTAGGCGTTGGAGGTGCTATCATGGCAGTGGTAAGCGCAATATTCTGCGAGGAAGAAGTGAAGGCGGCGCAGAGCCGGCGGAAGGGCGGTTTCGGCGCTAGCAGGCCAGTCGCCGAGTAAGAGGAGAGCGGCGGTGCGTACAGTGGTCCCGGTGACGGCAGTGGTAGCTGCGAGCATGCACCACCGCCGAATAGTGAGCTCATGGTAGTCAGGAAGGGTGACGCATCCGGCGGGTACGTAGAGTACTGGTTGAGCGGCATAGAGGGTTCCACAGGGCAAGAGTATGCCGGAATGGGCGGGTATGAGTCAATTTCGGGCATGCCACCCGCGGGAGCTTCCGAACCGGTGCTTGAGGCTGACGAGCGCCGCCGTGGGATCTCACTTTCACGCCACTGAGACTCGTGGCCCACGTACGGTGAGCTAGCGCCGCCACATTCGTCTCGCGATGGATCTTTGTCTTCGTACTCGCGGATACTTTCCACGTCGATGGCACCGTTCGACTTCTCTGCCGTAGAAGGCTCGCAGCTCTCCTCGTTTCGATTCGCTAGCAACTCCACGCCAGCATCGCCCAAATCGAAAGCAGCCTGCACTTCGCACGCAGGCACCACATTCACATCTTTGCTCTCTTCGCTATATGCGTTATGCTCATATTTCCTAGATTCACGCGCCATGTGAGACTCGCCGAGCACCGCGCCTACATGCCACTTGTCGTTACTCGTCATTGCCATCGCATGGAACTCTTGATCTCCTCCTCTATCCTCAAGAAGGGATTTTCTATGGGGCATCTCTGCGGGCGCTATAGAATGTTGAATATGATTCATGGTATTATGATGTGGCGATGATATGCCTTGTGTTTCAATCTCTTGTCTGATCTCTCTAACAGGAGTCAGCTCTCCATCATGCTTATTGTGTTCAATAGAGTGATCACTCACGTCCTGCATTCTTTGATCTTCGCTCTTATGGGAGTCTAGTCTGGGATGTTCTTTGTAATTGTCTCCTCTGTAGTCATCTTCTCTGTAGTCGTCTCCTCTATAGTTTTCGACCGTATGCTCGTCTACCATGTGGTCTTTATCATCTGTAGATGGGTCCTGTTGACAATTTTCGGGCACCTTCTTGGCACTGAGTTGCATTCTTAAACGATCCACTAAATTCAATGTCTCTTGTCGGCCTTGCTCTTTAGAATCCTCTTTGAAAAAGAACTCTGGGAAGGAGGAGAAGGGTTTCATTATTTCGTCGTGATTGAACCCGTCATCGACTGCTAGCATGTCGAATGCGAATAGCTCATTGTCTTTCTGCTGTGGCGAGGTAGGGGGCCGGTCGTGATATAAAGTTGAAGGTATCTTAGCGCTCTTGGAGATCTCTACGCCTTGCACATGGCTCGCATCTTGCTGTGTAACTGCTTCTAGGGTAGACCTCTTGCGCAAACTCTTCACAAGATTATCCTCCTCGGGAGCTAGGCTTCGCGCATCCATAGGCGTCCGCGGTGACTTTATCATCGTATTCTCATTTAGATTCGCTTGGATCTTTGCGATCATCTTCACGCTTGATTTCTCCGTACAGACGTCAGCAGAATCGAACGATTTATCATCAGTCATGTATTTCTCGTTTCCGCCGGGTCGCTCTATGGGCGTGAGCACATGCGTCGGACTGGGTGCTTTCGGCAGCCACTTTTCACTGTCATTGTAGTCATCGTTCATTCGAATAGGAGACTTTTTGTCCGGCACCTCCGCCTGAGGTTTGTCCGAGACCAATTTCTTACCGGGCGAGACACTCTCGCGCGATATTTTTGTATCGCGATTATCGTAACGGCTTTGTCGTCTCTGTTTGATGGGTTCAATTACCTCCTCCACAGTCGGTACCACCTGGTCTTTAGCATCTTTCTGGGGTGGTTCTTTCACGCTTATTCGTCTGCTGGATATGCTCTTTCGTCTCTGCTCTACATTTTTTCTAGGACTAGGCTTGTCTGGCAGAGGCGAAGATTGTCTTTCCAGAGGTTTGTCTTTTTCGTCAGACACGCTCAGCCGTTTCATTTTACTAGGTTTAGGTTTAAGGTCATTGTGAGAAGGTGAGAGGTCAGACAACTGGTCAATAACCGCGCTCGACCTTCTTCTAACCTTTGGAGACGATCGTCTACTGGATTCTTTTGGCGAGTCTTTCATGATCTCGTGCGTTTTCCGTTCCGAAGGCGAAGGTTCACCGGACTGGCGGCTCTCTTTCGGAGTTTTATCTGGAGTAGTGTCATGGGCGGTGTCGTCTTTAGATGATTTTCTAGATCCGGCATCAGGCAACTCAGGCAGACCTCCCCCTGTAGCAGTGCTTCTGGTCCTAGCACGCGTGGCCGCACGCGCGACGGTGCCAACGTCTCCAGCCGGTTCCTCTCTTTCAGCAGCCGGCGGTGACACCCCACGCTCGAACTCCCGTTCGGAAGTTTTAAGCTTCGTGTCCGGGGCCTTGCGAGGGGAGACATCGTCGGAGGCGTGCTTCCTGCGGCGCCGCGGTCGCTTCGGCGAAGGGCTAGAGGAACCAGAGCCGTCGGAACGGCTGTCCGAGTCGCTCGAAGCGCTGGTCGACGAGAGCGGCCTTGACACCTTGTCGAGAAAGGGCAAGTCCACTGTAGGACGCGCACTCGGCGGCGAGAAAAGCGAGGGCGGCTTGGCGGTGGCAGCGGGCTTAATCTCACGCGCCTTGGTGGCCGGCTTGGGGCCTGCTTTCTCCGGCTCGTCGTATTCTGAGCTAGACGAGGACGAGTAGCTGCTGCTGCTCGAACCAGACGACGATGATGAACTCTCTTTGTTTTCGACTGCCTTCTTGTTTGGCGACTCTTCCAATGACTTGGACGATTCCTGTTTCTCATCTTTTTTCTTGCTTGCATCAGCAGTTTCAGGCGCAGGTACCTTACTACCAATATTTTTAATGTGCGCGGCGGCTTTCTTTGCAGCTTGCCGTTGTGGAACGTACGCGATAGTTTCCTTTTCCGCATCTTTGGATGTCTGTCTGGTGAGTTTGGCAGGTGGACTTTTTATCTCCTTACCCTTACCTTTGCCTTTTGCTTTAACCTTGACTTCTTCAGGCGACTTTTCGATGGTATTTTCTTCCTTTTTACCAGTGGATGTAGAACGCATATTTTCCGAAGCTTTTTTAGCGGCTTGTCTCTGAGGCACTATTAAATCTGTTGGATTGTCTTTTGGTTTAGAAAATTTGTTCTCCTTGTTTTTAGCCTCATCATCAGATTCGTGGCTCTTTACCGGCGGCTTTTTCTCTTTGTTAGATGGTTTTCTGCCTCTTTTCTTAGGGGCAGGCTTCTCTTCAGCCGAAACGGGTTCCTTTTTCTCTGCATGGCTTGGTATGAATTCTTTCATTGCTGCTTTTGTTCTTGGCAGTGATTGCTGTGGATCATTTGCATTTGGTGATTTTTCAGGTTTTAGTTTATCGTCTTTTTCGTATTTCATTTTCTCTATATCCTTCTTGACTTCTGCTTTGTCATTTGCAGAGTCTTCACTACTGTCTGAATAAATATCTACAGGGAACTTAGAACTCCTGGTTGATCTGATGGGCATCAAATCGTCACTGTCACTGCCGGACTGACTCCGTTTGCCCGCCGTCATCTCCTTCTCCATCTGACGGAGGGTCTTGCTGCCATCTTTATCTTTCTTAGAACGAACCATTGTAGAATCTTCTTCGCTACTGCTCTCAACAACCGCTTTTGACTGCGGGACTTTCTTTTTCTTTTTGTCATTCTTTCTTGGAGATCTCTTAACGGGTTTTGTTTTAGGAGAGATCTTTTTCTTGGGTGAAGAGGTGGACGGTTTCTTCCTGGCGTCATCATCATCGGTAGAAGAGCCGATAGCAGGCGTGCGATATTTGGAAGAGCGCGCAATTTCCACTTCACTCTCTTCACTCGAAAGGCCGCTGTACATGCTACCACTGCGTCGTGACCCGTTCACGTAATGTTTTCGGTACGGGTTAGAGGACTTAGATCGACGCAGACCGTTGCGATCCTTCTTTTTGTCGTCGTTTGAGTTTGGCGGCGCGATCTTTGCAATTAGGTCCTCGAAGTTGATCTTGTGCTCGGGCACGTCTGGGTGAGAATAAAGTGTGTCGTAGATCGAGGGACCGTGGTTTGCCTCATAAATAGCGGCCAACTCCTCCTCAGGTATCTCAACGCCGCCCGACAACACGGCCATCTGTTTATGAAAGGTCTGTTCGCGGAGGCGGAAGAAAGACCGTGACAGTTTCTCTCGTCTGCTCACCATATAGCACAAGTTTCGGACGCGCTCCAGGTCCTGCCTTAACTGAACAAACATTTTCATCTTGTCGAGATCGGCCTGCTCTTGCCTGTGCGACAGCAGCTCGTTATCATCCGACTTGGGCGGCAACAGCGGTCGATTGTGCCCCGACCGCCGTTTCAATTTCCAGTAATTATAAATATAGTTTATAGCGTCCTGGTCGACGTCAAGGAGATGAGAGCTGATGTCTTTCACGCTGACGTGCTTATCAAATTCTTTTTCTATCTCGTGGAGACGTGCAGCTCGAGCCTGTGTCTTCTCCTCCGAAGTCATATCCTTTCTGCGCTTCCGTTTTACTTCTTCTTCCTCAGATCCAGAACCGGACTTTTCTTTTTTAGAGTTCACACTATGTTTTTGGCAATACGAACGCAGCTTGACGCCGTCATCCGCATTTTCGTCCTCTATAATAGCTCGCATTTCGAGTCCATGTTTAAACGCACAGGTAACGTGGTAAGCAGTCTTACAACTCTTAACAGAACACTGTATACAGGCACCCTTACGTTCACGACACAACACGCATACCAGAGACCAGCGTGAGGCTGGTATCGACGAGATCTTGGTGATAGGCTCCATTTTCTCTGCGCATCCGATGGACACCTCGGGGATCCAGAGCACGCAGCTCACGTGTGCCCACTTGTGACCCGAGGGCGTGCACTTCATGGCACCGCCTTGGTTCGGACAGAGCACGCAAGTAGGCCTCACGCCGTCCCCACACGGCCGGCAAAGCCATTGTCCTGGAATCACAAGCAACTCATTTTATATACTGAAATTACCATGCATATTTTTAACTGAAACAAACAATGCATCCTCCGTTATATTATTGTTGAACAGGTTAGAAGAGTTACTAGAGTGTAAGTAGGAGAAAGTTGTTACCGTCAGGTATGACAGTGATGCCATAGCATGCCTGATGCACGCAGATGTTGCACGAATCGCAGAACACCATTTCGTTGCCATCCTCGGAGTCAGGCGAACGGCACACATCACATATCACATTCTCGTCGTACTCTATTCCTAGACCCTCCTCCGACTTCATTATTGCTTGAATCTTGTCCCATGTTCGCACCTGGAGCGAAAATAAATGTTATAATATACATATTTTCTTGAGCCAAACACTATAGACGAGTTTAGTAGTCAAACATTTTTATTGAAACACTTTTTATATGAAAATGCTGAGGTGGATATAAGACATAAAAAGTCAATACCTTGAAAACTACTGAACCCATTTTGATAAAACATACAGTGACTCCTAAGTTGAGATATACTTTAGTCAATAAAAAAATATTTTTTGCAATATGATTTCTAGTTTCTGCATAATACGTGGAGAAACATACAAACTTACATCTAAACAAATATACATACACTTATGAAAGTTGGCACACATATTTAAAAGCTGGGTATAGACTAACATACAAAATTAATTTTATATATTAATTTTATATATATTTATTTATTTGTAATTTTTTTTTATTTGTTGTTTGTTTTTGTTTTTCTTTTTATATTCAATAGTATGCTGGGATAGAGAGTTCTCTATCCTAACAGACTTTATTTCAAATTGATCTGTAGCTGTGTTATTAATAAAAATGTCATTTCATTTCCATATAAAGAAAGAATCATCGAAATAATGTCTTCTTCAATTCACAAATTTATAGGCAATACACTGCGTTTCTGAGATATTAATGTTACATCTCGTTATCCCGGAGATGTCGGTAGTGGTATTGCTCTTCAATTCGGAACACACAATCCTTGCACACTACTGCTTCATGGCGAATAACTGCAACATTGTAAAATTTCCCCAGGCGGACATTGCAAAAAAATGAATAAATACATTTAGAATGTCTAAATACGAGTTTGATTACAACAATATATTTATACACGTAATTTGTTCACAACACTACTAACAGTTTTCTTATTCGTTATCGAAATTATCATAAAACATGTTTTCAATGATGTGAGCATCAGTGAGACCCAAGCCGATTGGGCTTGACCAGTGATGATTTATCTTATTATTAACCAAGACATTATTGACATCTAAAGTTTGGGGTGTTTGTACATAAGTAAACGTGAAGCTTATTGAAGCGAGCGACTTGCTCTATTCGTCACTGAGTCGCATAAAAAAATTGAGGGGCAAGCATTTGTTTTTTTAGGGTTCCTACCTCAATAGGAAAAAACGGAACCCTTATAGGATCACTTTGTTGTCCGTCTGTCCGTCTGTCCGTGTGTCAAGACCTTTATCTCAGGAACGCGTGAAGGTATCGAGTTGAAATTAAAACCATAAACGAAAATCAATAGTATCTTGCTGCAGAAAGAAAAATAAAATTTCTCAGTTTTCGTAAAAAAAAGTTACAGCCGAATATGTCGTAAAATACGCACATTTCGACACTTACAGAGGAATCAAAACCTATGGGGTACTTCCCATTGACCTAGAACTCTGAAATTTGGCAAATTTGGAAGCATTGTGTTAGAATACACATATAGGAAAAAATCCGAAAACTACTTAACATTTTTAATTTAATCACAAAAAAAATAGTGTCTCTATGCAAGGAATGAGGGCCCAAATTTGAAAGTGAATTAACCGTATCATACTCTTGTACGGAGCTGAAACCTGGACATCATATGCCAGGCAGGAAAGGCGACTAAACGCCTTCCACATGCGCTGTCTTCGTAGCATATTGGGCATCTCTTGGAAGGATCACGTGACGAACGAGACAGTGCTGAATACTACACAGCTTCCTAGCATAACCGGTCTCCTCAAACAGAGAAGATTGCGTTGGCTGGGGCATGTGCACAGAATGAAGCCATCTCGTGTGCCAAGGCACCTGCCTTGGAGAAATCGCACACGCCAAGCGTCCAGTCGGACGCCCTCTGTTGAGATTCAAGGACAGCGTTAAGCGCGACATGTCTAGTTTCAACATTGAAGCGTCTGATTGAGAGCTCATATCTGAAGACCGTTTAGAGTGGAGGAAAGTGACAGCTGACGGTGTTAAGTTACACGACGATGCGTGGCTGGAAGTACTAGCCCGGAAACGCTCGATCAGGCACCAACGTGAGAACAACCAACTGCCATTCTCTTCACGATTATATACATGCCAAAAATGTGATCGCATCTGTCGCTCCCGTATTGGCTTATTTAGCCACGAGAGCAGATGTTATCAACCGGACGCTACATAGTATCATCTCATGTAGATGTAACCAGGCCAATGATGATGATGATGATGAAAGAGCATCATTAGCATAAGCTAAAACAGGTTTTTAACACATTCTTCGCCCACTGCAGACCCTTCACTTCAGCTGGGAACCAAAACTATTTAGGCGAATTTTGATTAAGTACAGAGTGGCCGTGCAAAGCCACGTTGACTGCCTCAAACGCCGGCGGTTTACTGACTACTGCAAAATGAACGGGACGCTCGCTCGGATCCGAGTGAAAGGCGCCGCTACTAAAGCCCCGCCCCACTCGGATCCGAGTGGTGAGCAAGGAATGTGCTAAATATTTTTACGATGTATATTTTTCGGTTTATGTAGGAAAATATAAAAAAAAAAATGATTTCCCCCTTATATTTAGTTTGTACGGAACCCTCGGTGGGCGAGTCTGACTCGCACTTGTCCGGTTTTTTTATAATAGAAGTGATACACCCTAAGCTAATGTCGGTTATCCTTCCTTGTTGGTTAATTGATGATCTGTTTAAAAATGTTTCCAAGTATATTGTGTACCACACACACATTACGCATGATAGTTACTATCTTATAGACCCTAATCTTACTTTTTTATGCGACTTTATTCTCAATAATATCTTCTAATACTTCAAACTACCATTTTAGAAAAAATCATTCTCCTTTAAAATGAAGAATGCAATAAAATAGATCTAAAAATTCAATGAGTGACACAAACGCGGGTCTAACGCGTGAAGCACAACGAAGAAGATTAAAACTAGCTTTTGTTACTATACTCGTATTAGATCTAGTTAACTTATGTTACTTGAAACCCTCTAACTTATTTCCTATCAAACTTCCTACTGATTTGATCTTGTTCTAGGTTATTATATTTTACTTTCTGGGTTTATACCATATAATCTCTATATACATAAAAATCAATTGCTGTTCGTTTGTCTCGCTAAAACTCGAGAACAGCTGGGCCGATTTAGCTGATTTTGGATTTGAAATGTTTGTCGTAGTCCAGGGAAGGTTTAAACCACAGAAGACAGAAGTAAATAGAAATGCTATGTAGGCGGTACCCGACCACCAGTTATGGCCAGCAGCCTTGAACCGGAACCAGTTGAGCTCGTAATTCGACTGAGACAGTACGTAAGTCAGTACTTCAAAGGGGACGTGTAACAATTGAATAATGCCATACTGTGCCATTTTAGAACGCAAAAATAGTAGCACTACAAAAAAATTATCAGATGGAGGTATTTCATTTTACAGGTAAGTGTTATTCTATTATTTTTTTAACGAAATAAAACAATTTCAGGAGGATCACACATTAATTATATTGTTACAGTCAAAAGACAACTAAATCCTTATCGTAATAAAGTATAGTTTGCACTAATTGGGTGAACGCTACTCAACTCAATATGAAGATGCGTTAGGTAATTTTCGACTTTAACACTAAGAACTTTAGAACTTTATCAGTTAAAATTAATTTAGACGACATCTAGCGTGCAATGCAGAACTAGTTTGTGTCATGTTGAATTGCACTGAAATAAGTTATAAGTATAAAGAGGTCTAATGCCAAAATGAAGTCTCACGTTTAGAATTTAAGGCGTATTTTCAAATGAGCTGTAGTTGACTATTGTGCTTAGTAAACTGAACTATAAAATGCCAATGTCATAATAATTACATTTGTAGTGCAAAATACGATAGATATTTTACTTGTGTGAGTTTGCCGACAGTAGTTCTGCGTAATACTGTGTTAGTTAACCATTTCTATTTACTTCTGTCTTCTGTGGTTTATATACTGAATTGTGAGTGATTTTTTTCTGTGTCATAATATCTGTTTCTGTAGCTGTTTTCATAAACAAATAAATGAAATTTGCACGCAATTTTCATTTCTCCATTCTTTAAGAATTTTTTTTAAGTTGATCGACTATTACTAATTAGCATGTAAAGCCTCGTTAGCCGTAATAGTTTTCCTTTTAATTTAATCATATATGCTACTAGCATGAATTTTCCCTGGATCCCTGATAAAAAAATGATTTAGGCACACTCTCAATGATTTTTCATTATCTATCCAACGATACCCCAAACGATGGGGCAGATGAGAAAAAAATAATTCATCTCCACTGAGGTGTATCGGAGATACTCCAAAAAATATTTGTTTTTTTCATGATTTTATTCTACGACTTTTTCGACGTAACTGATATATGCATATCCATGCCGAATAACAGCTTTCTAATACTAATAGGAATGAAGTTCCCGGCAGCCTAGTCGGGAGACCGTCTGACTTGCGATCCGCAGGTCCTGGGTTCGAATCCCACGGCACGCGCCTCTGTCTTTTCGAAGTTATGTGCGTATTGTTGATTGCCGGCAACTTCAAACGGTGAAGGAAAACATCGTGAGGAAACCTACATGTCTGAGAGTTCTCAATGATCTTGAAGATGTGTGAAGTCTGCCAACCCGCACTTGGCCAGCGTGGCAGACTATGACCTAACCCTTCTCACAATGAGAAGATGGCCCGCGCCCAGCAGTGGGACAGTTTGTATAAACAGAGCTGATAAAAAAAAATACGAATAGTATTTGAGCAAAGCCGCGGACAGACAGACGGACATGGCGAACCTATAAGTAACACCTAACAATAAAGTCCAATTAGCAAGACAGAGAGAACAAAATAGGTATGATAAAGTAATACAAAGCTAGGGAAGCAATTGGGTATGTAAAGAAAAATGTAACATATGCTGATTCCAAAACCATTTCGAGATTATATGTCTATAAACCATATTTTTTTATTTAGGGCACATAAAATGATGAGATCGCGCAAATTTTTGCGAAAATATAAAAAATATTTGACCTTCAGTCGACCTCTAAAATGTAGTAAAAAATAAAATGTAGTTTAGTTAGTAAAAAAAGATGAAACTGACAGCATTGGCATTGACAAGAGAGACAATATCTCTATGACAACTGTCATACCAAAATAAACAAAGAAAATAATTATTTTGTGTGTTTGGTGCTCTGCTACCCTATTCATTTGTATTAAATTAATTCTGTTCATTATCTTTACGACGACTTTGCTTTCCTACCGTTTTGATTGATACTGCATTTACGTTGACCACTGCTTTGTTATAAGGAACTGTTTGCCTACTGATTGGATAAATTATGGATAATTTTGTACGTGCCGACTCTGCTAACTTACCTAAGGTTGAGAATCTTATCATTCTGGAGTTCATCTCAACTAGCGACAAGAACAACATCGCAAAAATCCGAGGAGCTAAAGAGCTAAAACTTATGAACAATGCCAGGATATGAAATAAAAGTGATTGACAGTACATAACTTCTTTTTTGAAATGATTTTATTGTGTTTAATTATATACCAATTTCATTGTAATTATATAAGGGATTATTTTATTTACATTTATACATTATTTATTTTATTCTGGTTCCTTTTTCTGGTTCATTGTACTGCAGCATCAATGCTTCGCCCAGGAACATATTCTACGTTAACTTGTTCACACCAGTCTTTTAAAAGTTTCCTTTACTTGAAAAAAACAGTTTATTAGGATTTTTGGCACGAAAGTCGAAACATTTCACAGTTGTAGTTTCTGAATAATATTGTGAATTTGTTTCATTTCAATGCGCAAACACAATCGCGAACCTTAGAAAACATTAATTAATTACAACGAGCTCAATATTAATTATTCTTTTTTTCATTCTTTATGTTTACACAACGTATTTGTTTTTTCAAAACACAACAAAAACCGATGATCTCTTGTATCAGTCAGAGACAAAAACGAATATAGGTACATGTCACTGTCAAGTTGACGTATATGTATTTTTTAGTTCATGTTGGCTATCACAACATCTTATTCAGTAGGTACGATGACGTCATCCTTCCTACTGACGATTTTATCTTTAGTAAAATATTAAAAAATAAGTACTGAACAGAATAAAAAAATATTGAAATTAGTTTTTCTAAATGATCCATTCTATCATATAAAAATATAAAAAAAATACCAAAAAAAAACTTTACATACCCAATTGCATCCCTTACCAACCTCTGATCAATAATAGTGTTCCTTTGGCGCCATCTAGTCATAAAGCGCCTTAGCACTAAACATCCATTATTAATAGAACTATTTAACTCCCTCCCACACATATTCTCCGTAATGTTATAGGTTTACATTGAAAGAAATAAATAGATCCTATTAATGAAAAAAAAAACGATAAGTTTCTTAGCTTTCTCATAGGCTAGCTTTCAGCTACATAGATAAAACTTTGAATCAGCGTAGGCGTTTATTATAACGCCAGTTGGCCCAGCCATTTGATTGACGATCTGTTTGAACAAAACACTTTCAAGTCGTCGTTTTTATCATAGTAGCATGAGAATGAATTCTCATACTACTTTGATTTTAAGAATCTCACCTCTAGTTCTTCGATGACTTTCTCAAATTGGTTTTCTGTGACAGCGGCCGCACCGGCGCGCGCTCGCTCGGCGTTCAGCAGCCGCAGCCAACAGCTGTCAGTAGCATCGAGGTCATAGGCGCAAGCAGCTTCTGCACACGCGGGCGTCGAGCTCAGCTGATGCTTCTCAGGGGAGTAGTGAGCGTCCCGCGATAGATGGATGTATTTGTCTTTCGGTCTGCCAGAAACAGTACATGAACATGATGAACAATCATCATTCTCTCGAAAGATTTTGAATAAAAACTACGGGTCACTCACATGTATTTTGAGTCGAAAAATCAGACTATAGTTTCAACCGCATTCGGCGGTCTTTTTCAAAGGAGCAGCACAAACGTCACTCTCGGTCGGTGACGCGCCTTGCACTCAACTATAGTCGGATTTTTCGATACAAAACAGACGTGAGTTTTTATTAGAATGTGTGATAACCACGTTAGTCTCTCGAAAGATACTTCTATATTTTATCTGGATTTACTATTCACCCGAAGATTTGATTAGAAATATTTAAAATGATAACTTAATTAATTATAAAACATCTAAATAAACGTGCGAGTTGTTCAGTTGATAATGAACGAGTCAATAAACCTTTTTTTATGTTAGTATAAGTAAAATTCGACATTTACAAACTTGCAATTTCGGCCGCAGTTTTAATATTCGCTCATTTCAGCGAATTTACGGTTACATATACACTCAATTTGGTGTTTATGATGTCAGTGCATTCGTGGAATGATCGCCACGAAACTGAATTTCAAAGTATAACTAAGCTGTGCTTTCGTTTTAGTTTGACTATCAAATGCATTCAAATTTGAGCAGAATCAGATGACAATATGCTATATTTTTTTATTTCTTTTATCAGCCCTGTTTGTACAAACTGTCCCACTGCTGGGCGCGGGCCATCTTCTCATTATGTGCTCTATAATGTAGCCTAAATATGTTAGCTACAGCACGTCAACAGGAGCGGCAGGTGTCAGGCAGTGAGCTACAGGTTTTAGTTTTGTTGGGACAATCATATATGAATATCACCGCTCTGTTTATTTTTTCATTGTTCATATCTGTTTTTTTTCCGGTTAATTCAAAATGAAAAAGATAGTGTTTTATTTGAAGGGTGCGGAAGCCTATTCGTGAGGTTACGGTGTCTGTCTGTCTTACACTTAAACGGCTGTATCTTGCGAACGGTAATAGATACAAGTCTTAAAATTGGCAATCCCAAGTCTTGGATTTGACAACGATTTACAATTGACTTGACTTTGACTGTGACCAATACATACAATACATACCAATACATACTATATACTCAAGTGATTAAACAGGAAAATCACAGCCATTCAAAGTGGATGAGTGCTATTATTTTTTACGTGAATAAGGAATGCTACCTGTGGCCATGTTACCTGTGGCCAACATTAATGTCATATATATTGTATACGCTACTTTAGCATAATGACGCAGGATGCAGGATGGCGGTCGAACACTGAACTAGACAAAGCGTTTTACTATCTACAGTAACTATGTCGCATCGTCTTGAAAGCCGATATATCAATAATTTCTTCGTTCGAATGCTTTCGTTTCCTGTCGCCTACTCGCATAAACGAAATTAACAGGTAGAATTAGACAGATGATTAAAATAACTATGTAATATTGTGACTGATACATAATTATATAATTCATTAATATGTTCTTCATGCGGTATAGTGTGTAATATTGTATAAGTGTTAAGAGAAATGTATTAATGTACAATGTACATTGCACATTTTTCATACAATCGGAGAAAACTGTTCTCTACTTCTAAATAATATTATCCAATTTCGATATTTATTTTTTATACGGTTAAATTAAATTTTTATACCAATAAATAGGTGAACCTATATTTTTTACAAATATATTCAGCTTATATAGATCATTCTATCCACGATCCGAAGTCAGCAGGGGATAATAATTAGCGCGGTATGAGCTAGGGAATTGGTCAATTTAAATCTGTGATTGATGCGTAGTTTCATATTTATTCAAATCAGAAATTTTACGTTTTGCTGAAACTACCGTCCACTCATACGATACTAAATAAAATATCGTTAAGCTAAACTAAGTTACGCCGTTCCATTCCAAATTTGTTTGAAAATTAGTCACCGATTTTACGATAGGTGGACAAAAAACTAAAGCTGGTTGTACGAGTATAATGAAATCTTGATATTTGTGGAGCGCGCTTGGGTGGTAGTTATGGTATCTATACACTAGAATTGGTGCTTAATTCAAGTATTTGATTCCTCGACTTCTAAGTCCTATGCTCTAAATTATACAAATTAAGACATGTTGTCAACATGCGTTTAAATATGTAGCCAGAGAGACAATGTACTATTATAGTCATTAAAATGTTGTCTGGGAGTGTGTCAGACAGATCCGGAATAATTTTTTTGAATAAATAGCAGCTAAAATCATAATCAGAGAACGCCATCAAAAATGTATGTATATAAATAAACCTATGTATAGAATTAAATTCCATGATATTAGCTGCATTTACATTTGAATACTAAATAATATTGAAATATTTAATACGCATATTTCCAGTATAATCCTTTCATGATTTCGAGTTCGAGGGGGTTTCACAGCCCACCTACCACCCTACTTTCACCCATACCTAGCCATCGCAGAGCGCTCGGCGCAAGTGCAACCTTGCCATCTAGTTGTTCTACAAATTGAGCCCTGGACGACCTATATACCAAAATAGATAGAAAATCGACAAGTAAGCGATGCGACTTCGATTTTACTACTTTATTTTAAATTCAAGCAGAAAAGTATATATCAGTACTGCATTTGATGTGCAACAACAATCAAATTTGTAAATTGTCAAAGACGTAAGTATCGTCGTTTTTTTTTATTTAACTAAAACACCGAACAGAAAATAACAACACCCATAATACCTGACATTGTAATGTATATGTTACGCCTAGAACCCGAAGCGCGGCTACACCTAGTTTTAGCCGGATAGAACTAGGTGTAACCATTTACTCTTGGTTAAATCTAGTATTAGCCGATTGTTTTCGGGTAAAACTAGGTCTAAACCAACCAAACCCTAGTGGCTGATACTAGGTTAGGTTATATTTAGAAATAAAAATAACCTAACCTAACCTAGTATCAGCCGAATGATACCACCTAGACCTAGTTTTACCCGAAAACAATCGGTTTATACTAGATTGAACCAATAGTAAATGGCTACACCTAGTTCTAACCGGCTAAAACTAGGTGTAGCCGCGGTTCGGGTTCTAGCCGTAACATATATACATAATAATAATATAAATCTTTATTTCACACCATCAGAAACAATAAATAAAAACAATGTTTGACAGTACAATGGACGGCATTATCGCCTAAAGCGATTTATAATATTTATAATAGTTAGTGATTTTACATATTTATCATCATCATCTCTGAAGATGCAGGACTTAGACCTAGAAGGTAATTATTCACTCTAGACTTGAAGATAGATATATACTCACAGTTTGAATTCTGTATATCCGGGCGGTTGCGGGTTGTCAATAATCTTGACCTTAGGCGCAGGCAACGAGTCGGGATTGACAGGCACTTGCACGCCTCGCTCCCAGTCTTGTTTCCAGGGGTCCGTGATCACCCAGTACTCGCTAGACGTTAGTGGCTCGTTATCAGGCAACTTCATTGCGCTGATCAGGTCTTTTCTGTGGAAAGTTGGGTCACCCTTGAGGAAAATATGGTATTAACCGTTCCTATCTAACATGTTGTCAAAGAAAACACATTTGGGAATAAATATTAATACCTTGCGTCTCTGTTCCTCATACAACACATAGTTAACAATCTCTTTCAAATTATAAGGCGACGGGAATATTGGTGGAGTTTCGTTAGTAGAGGTAAAAAAAAACTCGAGTCGAAACCTCGTGCTCGGGTTTCTGCATCTCCGATATAATATCAAAAATGCTATATGGTACCGGAGGAGCATGAGTAACGTAAACGTAACGGATAAATAACTCCCAGGCGATCTTGCGCCAAGAGTTGAAGTCGGGCAGTCCTTCCGGCTGAAGATTCGTATCACAAGTGGAGTCAAGGCAAGGCAAGCCATACGCATACGGTTACCACTATTTGCCTTAATTCCGCGAGCAGAACCACGAGTGCGACCAGCTTTACGTTTTCGGCATCCTTGCGTTAACCTATGTTCACAGGACTGCTTAACACCCGATTCCGAGCGGGAAAGCGGTCGACGATCACCCCGACAACGTCGCGTCATACGTCCACCGCATCAGCGTTTCCGGGGGTTAGCCATCACAATAATGTTATTGACATATAAAATCGACCCGGTTTTACACTATTATTTGACAGGCCTCATGGCTCAGTGGTAGTACGACTGTTTCCTGAGCTATAGGTCGTGGGTTCGATCCCCACCCTAAGCAAATATTTGTGTGATGAGCATGGATGTTTGTTCTGTGTCTGAGTGTTTCTATGTATTATAAGTATGTATTTAAGAAAAAAAAGTATATATGTATTCTATCAACTATCTAGTTTCCATAGTACAAGCTTTGCTTAGTTTGGGCTAGATAGCGTTGTGTGGAATGTCCTCGAATATTTATTATTATTATATTTCCCTTTATTCAATTTAAATCTCGGGTCGCAGCCCGGTCCTTTGCTGGGCATCAGTGGAGCCGAAGCCAACACTGAGAGGCCCTTTATATAAAATAATTAAAAAAAAAACAGTTTTTTTTGTATGTGTGGATAGATGATGGAACTATTGTAGAATATGGAATTTGACAAATCGGGGCTATTGAGATAAAATGGTTATGACTTATAAGACTAGTTTATTAGCTGATGCTCCCACACAGTGAGTAAGATAAGGTACTTCTGTGTGGGAGCAACAGAATGAGATAACGGCACCTGCCTATTTTGTCTCATTATCCAAAAATATTGAGGCAGGTGATGACTCCCCACCCACTGAATGGGCCCCCCATAGTGGCGCCGGAGAAGCAACATCGGTGTGGGTGGCTAAGGGTGTCGAGAGTTGTGCTGCGGCTTCACTAAGAGCTACTAGCAGCGTTATGCCCTTTAACACTTCCACCCTGGAGCTTAGGGTCTTAGCTCTTGCGGTATCCACCACACAGCCGGCCGGTTAAGGCAAGCTGGAGGTCAGGTGTCTTATTTAGCCCCAGGGAAACATCGGGGTACGCGGTGTCGCCACTCACCGACGGCTCGCCACAAAGCCGCCCCTGCGGTTTTATGGCGAGCATATGTCTCATAACTGACGAGCGTGGATGCGATTATTATTATTATTATTGATTTTTTTATATAGAAACATTTCCCGATTTACAAGACTAACATCGCACCAAAGAATTAAATTGAGATATTTTTTTGTGTTTTTTTATTTTTATTTCGCGGATTTTATATTTTATCGCAGCAACACAACACAACCTACCCGTAGCCCAACAATAACTATATTGAGCGTTAATGTAATAAGATAAACTATCCTGTCCACCCACCCACCCTCTCTCCCTTGATTTCTGGAAACTAGTGAAACGCAGCACCTGATATACCCACGCGCCGCGTTCCGTGCCGGGATCTAACATAATAACTATGCTTGTATGCAACTGCAAATTATAGGGAAGCAAACAAAGCGTACTTATTTAATCATTCATTCAACATTCAGTCTATATACTAGGTCTAGATACTTCAGATATTATCTGATATGTATCAGTCGTTTTAGTTTGTAATTTAGTGTGCAATACAGTAAGATTATTTTTGAGTACTAACAGGTTTCTTTGTATTGATCAATTTTTTTTTCAAATCATACCAACACGGTGTCAAAGTAGTTTATAGTTTAGTAGTGACAATGAGAATAAAGATACAAATCACTTTAAGAGGAAGTCAGAGTTAAATTTGAATATATCTTGCAAGGCACCGAACTAGATATTCGAATATTCTGAAAAAAGACTGGTTTGATTTTTTTTATTTGCACTAGTAACCGATATTAAAAAAAGGATCTCAATTCAGTTGTATGGTTTGTGTATGTTCTACGGAATCTTTATCGGTTTTGTAAAAATTACGATAATGGGGTATGTAAAGAAAAAATTAACATACGCTGATTCCAAAACCAGTTCGAGATAAATTCTCTAAACCATATTTATTTACTTTGGGCTCTTAAAATGGTGATACGGCGCGTATTTTTACGGAAATATAAAAAATATTTGACCTTTAGTCGACCTCTAAATGACGTCACAGAACCACCTTTTTTATCTATAGGTACCAAAAGTTAAATTTAAAAAAGTTAAACGAACAAAAAATGTCTGTGTCAATGTTGAGTAAGATTTTTAGTAGGTAATCATATTATTATATTCAGACGGACTCGTGACGTCATCACGACTTTTTCTCTATACAAATATTAATACATAAATACTGAAGAGAATTCCAAAATATTTAAATTTACCAAATAAAAAAAATTTAAAAAAAACGGAAAAAAACTTTACATACCCCATTATTTTTCTAACGCCCGACACAAAAGGAGAGGATCTGGTCGGGAGTTTTTGAGTTTTCTAAACGTATGCATGATTTCAGAAAGGGAATACTCTGTGTTATTTTTTCAATATGGTAATTAGATACTAATCAATGAATTTACTTAATCTACCCAACTTTTCCAAATGGGAAGCCGATTTTGATACAATTTTAAGGAACGAATTTTTAAGGGTTCCTTAGTCAACTAAGTAATTATATAGTTATGTCTGGCTGTAAGATTCTTAATACTAGAAAACTGTAATTTTGTTCCGGTATACATATTAATCACGCCGAAAAAGTGATAAAACAAAATTTGAAAATACAGTGTTACTTTTTGGTATTATTGTATTTTCATTACCTGACATTGTAATGACAATTCATAATTATTTCGACATTAGTATTAAGACATCATGCTATTTGTCATTTTTTCGTATTATTGTATTTTTTATTAGCCGACATTATAAATAACAAATTTATAATTAATTATTTTGACAGTCACATTAACGTATTTTGCTATAATGTGACATATTTTGGTATAATGTGTATATTTTATTGTATTATGTTACATTATAACTATTTATAGTTAATTATTTTGGCATTCATATTAACGTACTTAGTCTTGACGTATTATTGTATTTTTTAGGGTTTTTTAGGGTTCCATACCTCAAAAGAAAAAACGGAACCCTCATAGGATCACTTTGTTGTCCGTCTGTCAAGCAAGACCTTCTTTGGAACGCGTAAGTCGAGTTGAAATTAAAACCATTTACGCAAATCTTTGAGAGTCCCTTGCAGCTGTAAAAACTTCTCAGTTAACGTAAAAAAAAGTTACAGCCGTATATGTCGCGAGAGCGCATATTTCGACACTCGCAAAGGAATCAAAACGAATTGGTTACTTCCACTTAAGAATTTTGGCAAGAAGCATTTCCTTTATTTACACATAAAGGAAAAACACGAAAACTGTTTGTTCGCGCTTACGAACAAACCAGCGTTCTTTTTACGTGACGGGAACTATACGCGTTCAATTAAATCACAAAAATAGGGTCTTTATGCAAGGAATGAGGGAAAATGTATCCAAACTTTAAAGTGAGTTAACCGTATCATGTAGGTTATAATATAAAAAAGCTTCATTAGCACAAGCTAAAACTGGTTTTTAATTATTTTTACGATGTGTAATTTTTGGTTTATAATAAAACATGTAAAAAAAAATATTTCCCCCTTTTATCGATGACTTGCTTCATATGTTCATATCGATGTAGTTCTTTTATCTAGTTTGTACGGAACCCTCGTTGGGCGAGTCTAACTCGGACTTGTCCGGTTTTATTTCTTCTCTTATCTGACATTATAAGAACGATTTAGAATTAATTAACTATTTTATGTACTATTTTACGTAACTGACTATATGCCTACAAATCAATATCTACCGGATCAAATATAATCCAGGCCCACAAGGTCAATAAATTGGATTTGAATTTGAAAAAAGAAATATTTTATGGGGAACGTTCACTAGTTTCACTACACGTAAAGCGAGATGATTTTTTTCGGCCATTCGTTTATTCGTTTATTGAGATAAAAACGGAAAAATACCAATTACAATTATCTCACAATATTCAAAAATTATTCTTAAACAATTAATGTCTTGACATTAAGAAATATTCATTATATAAATACAATATCATTTAAAATGTCATTATAAAAATGTCAAATGGGCAATACGTCTAGCATGTCAATACAAAAAAAGATATAGGTATCAAATAAAGTAAAATATACCGTTCGGGTAAGTACTCAAGTCAATTAACTCAGAGGTTACCGTCAAAATCCAATGAATCGTCAGGCTTTTTACACCTGTCCCATTGATCCATTAAATTTTCACAGTAAGTCAAGGAGGTACTTAAAATAAATAAATTTCACAATCAGGGTTGGCAGCAAGAAGTGCGTTTAAGTGGCGACGGGCACGATTCAGAGGCGATATAGAACGTGCTACTGTGCGACCGCGATCTACGTGGAACAGGTCATGTGGGCGACCACGTCTGTTTGCTGGAACCCCGGGCTCGTCCGGTACGAACAGTACGCATAGCAAGTCGTGCAGACGTATAGAATCGACGAACCCCCTAAGTGCCTTACAGCAGATAGTTAGCTGGTCTAACATCCTTCTAATTTACAAAGAGTTGTAACCAAGTTGACCGAGCAGGAATTTAGTTGGGTACAGAAACGGATAGTAACCATACATTTTCTTATACAGCGACCTTAAAAAGGCCTTTTGGACTTTTTCAAGCATTCGCGCATAGGTGACATGATAGGGGTTCCAGACACAAGCACTCGATTCAAGTTTGCTTCTAACTAAGGAGTTATATAATGTTTTAATTACTTCAGGATTTTTAAAGTCTCTAGCATTCCGTAGGACGAAGCTAAGGCGCCGGTAAGACTCTTGCGAGTTCTGATATATGATCATGAAAAGTTAAACTGCGCTCGAAATTTACCCCCAAATCTTTGATACAGTTAACCCTATTTATAGGTACGTTGTTTAAATGATAATCAAACTGTATTGGATTTCTTTTACGATCAAAGGTCATGACGTTACATTTACTTATATTAAATGTCATTTTATTTCTCACGCTCCATTCGTAAATTTGATTGATATCATCCTGCAATTTCAGGCAGCCACTAGGAGATTTCATTTCAAAAAATAGTTTAAGGTCATCCGCATACAAAATACATTTGGCGGTAGAAAGTACATTAGGTAAATCGTGAATCATCATTTGAAAGAGTAAAGGACCGGTGACACAACCCTGGCTTACACCAGATCTAGTGCAATATGGTTGAGATACATATGTACCATGCCTCACATATTGGCACCGGTCCCTCAAGTAATCCTGCCTGAAATCAAGCCATCATGTGGAATATCGTTGGATAGGCAATTGAAAAATATTGAGTGTAGCGACAGCTTCATTTCGGTACATAAATACTTTTTAGATATTTTTACTTTCATATTTTTGGAGATTTCTTTCCAATTTAATTCCCTCATTTTACTAATATTAAGTAGTAAAATGAGGGAATTAAATTGGGATTATTGGAATAAAAGGGAGAAATCATACATTTTTTTCTATTTTCCTTCATAAACCGGAAAATATAGATCGTAAAAATATTTAAAAAGCTGTTTTAGCTTATGCTACTGAATATGTTTCATATGATATCAAACACATTAATTCACTTTAAAATTAAGACCTTCATTCCTTGCAAAAAGACATTAATATGTACATACAATTAATGTCCAGTTTTCGTTTTTTTTCCTATATGTGTACTCTAACACAATGCTTATTGCCAAATTTCATTGTTCTAGGTCAACGGGAAGTACCCCATAGGTTTTGATTTCTTTGTGAGTGTCGAAATGTGCATTTTTTACGATATATTCAGCTGTAACTTTTTTTTACAAAAACTTAGAAACTTTATTTTTCTTTCTGCAGCAAGATACTATGGATCTGCGTACATGGTTTTAATTTCAACTCGATACCTTCACGCGTTCCCGAGATAAAGCTCTTGGCACCCGGACGGACGGACAGACAGACGGTCAGACGGACAACAAAGTGATCCTGTAAGGGTTCCGTTTCTTCTTATTGAGGTACGGAACCCTAAAAAATAATGAGCCAGATTGTTAACCTCCTTCTTTCTCTATAAAAAACAGATGGCATGTATAAGATATTTTCATCATTTTTAAAACGCCTTAAAAATAATCTGATTGCGGATTTTTTTTCTAACTCATAGTCGCAAACAACAAAAAAATCTTATTTAATTATTTTTTATACGTTGCCACACCGTTGGCTCAGTAGTGGTACGACTGCTTCCTGAGCTGCAGGTTGTGGGTTCGATCCCCACCCAGAGCAAACTTTTGTGTGATGAGCATGGATGTTTGTTCTGTGTCTGGGTGTTTCTATATATCATAAGTATGTATGTACAAAATAAAAAGTGTATATGTATTCTATCAACCATCTAGTCTCCATAGTACAAGCTTTCCTTATGTAGTTTGAGCTAGATGGTCATATGATGGTGATGGAGATGGTGTTGTGTGAAATTTCCACTAATATTTAGTATTTTCATTTTCAGGGAATTAGAAAATACATTTGATTCATTTCTGACAGTGTCGTGATATTCGAAAGTGGAAGTCCGCTGCATGAATGAAGAAGCACATCATAACAAAAAAGATGCAAAGAGACTTTTACATTTCTTGACCTTCTAGTGATCTTGGAATCTATCAACAATTCTAGTGGCTCATTGATGTAAAATTCCAAAATGCTTAAGCTGTAATATATGTGCGCCCTCTCATATATTTCTATATATACTACATAAGGGGCCTCACTCGTGCTTTGTAAACAAAAGTCACCGACCAGACGTCTAATACCGCTTGGCTTTGTTAAGCATACGAAACCACGAAGCTTCTTGGAAGCAAGTTTCGCTTTGGCCTCTAAATTACAACGAAACTGGACTTCACTGGAACTCTTGACGCCAATTGGATCACCAAGCTCTTCACGCTTAAGTCACAATTCAACATCAACGATCTATCTATAATAAGTTTCTTTTTTTATAAATAAATGACGCGTTTGAGCGCGAATTCGTGATTGTAACCGACAAATGCGGTCTTCGATGCACTGCGCCTACCTAGAACAAAACCTATTTACCCGCGATTTGATTTCCGCGGCCCATGTTGTCACATATAATGTGCGAGCGTAGTGAGCGGAACATATAGTGTTTTTTTTTTTTAAATCCGTAAATAAGTTGGTGACATTTTTTTTATGATTTATAGTATTGTATTTTTTTTTCGTTTTAACAAGCACTCAGCATTTGCATGACCCAAGTAAACAAAAACACATGTAATAAGTATGCGCGAGCGAAGCAAGCGCGAAATTTTTTGAAGATTTTTATAAAACTTTTGAATCCAGGTTTTTTTTTTTTGATATTGGTCTGGATATTTTTTTGTGGTTGAACTTGTCTTTTTCATTGTCCACACAAACACAAACACTAAGCAAAGGGGCAGGTTGTACTCTTCTAAATTATATTTAAATGGGAGTAATAGCTCCGTAAGAGTTGTAATAGTGCTACAAGGTTAAATAACTTTCTACAAAGTCTGCTGTACCGCCAAAAGTGCCCACAATACGGTGGAGCATCCTATCGCTTTCTCTGATTCCTTCAATATTTATGTTTCTTTAAATGTGACTTCACACTATTTTGTCTTGAAAAACTCTTGATTTTGATCGTATTTGAAATTCTTGTTTCAAATAGAGCAAATAAGCTAACAAAGAAATATCCTGACAGATAAAAATATTTTTTATCAGTTGATGCAGACACTTTAGCTCGCTTCGCTCGTTCAATCATTAAACCTGAAATTTAAAAATGGTTTTGCAACGCCTCTATACATTATATGATTGAAAAATATTGGTGGACATTTCACACACCACCATTTAGCCCAAACTAAGAGAAGCTTGTAGTATGGGAACTAGATGGCTGATAGAAAACATATATACTTTTTTTTATAAATACATGCTTATAATACATAAAAACACTCTAGAGACTAAACAATCATCCATGTTCATCACACAAATGTTTGTACTGGGTGGGGATCGAACACACGACCTACAGTTTAGCAGGCAGACAGATTGAATGATAAATCTTTGTTTAAATATGTAATACTGTTGATGTATTTTTGTAATTCAAACATATTTATGTCGTGTCTACTGGTGGATGTGACAATATTATGAGACGTACAAAATCCTTACGTACGTTGTCACTCCATTGTGCCTCAGGGTGTCCTACACTATGTTTACGATGACGCGGTCTCCTCTCTAGAACACGTTTACCCAAGCAGTTATTAGCTTTATGGTAGATATGACCGGCGTACTTCTACTTCAGCCTGCTAATACGGTGTGCTATGTCGGCAACTCTGGTTCTCTGCCGAATAACTTATTTTCGGATACGATTCCTCATAGAAACGCCGAGCATATGTAGCTTCAATAAAATGTACTCATTGAAGAATTTTGTCCTAAGCAGTCTTAAACAAATTTTCAATGGGACATGCCTATGTTGAGCAGTGAACGAAAATGATGATGATGATGTACAAGAACCAACACTTAATGTATAGATAATATTTTTATATAAGTATTTTGTTGTAGTTTTTTATCTCCCTTGCTACTGCACACTACTTAGTGACATTTAAAATTTTAAAAACAATTAACAGCAAGCAAATCAACCTATAGATGAAAAACTTGACAAAATGTGATAACATATTAAAAGTATCACATACCTGTCTTCCTTCCGACGATGTTCAAAGATGTTTCTTGTTTTATCATCTTGAAAATAACCCGTAGAAAATTCTAGGAATTAACTCAGAAAACCTCCAGAACCAGAACAATCGAAATACTTATTATATCAACAAGTTATTACTGAATCGATATTAGGCCGATCGCATGCTGCTTCAGACCTGAAAACCTGTGTACTTATTCTGTCATGAAATGCTAGTAAACGTGGGTTCCTTGTCATAGTAGGGGGGATAATAACAATGGCTTAGATCACCATGGTGAAACAAAGAGAAATTAAGGGGACGGTGATGGCAGGACGTAGCTGGTCAGCCACTTTCGGACTTTGCCTCTACGCTGACGTGGACCCGAGCATGTTAAAATGTGGTAATTTATGGGCTAGATTGCTACGCGGTGTCATACGCGTGAATTTGCGGCTACATAGGAGACTGCAGCGGGAAGTAATTTCGGTAGATGCAGTCCGCATTCCACGGCCACCGTTAAATACCGCAGACTTCGGGAGCCCAAGCACAAGGCTCTTCTGTCACCCTTTGTTGGCTCAGTGCCTGTGGTGGTGGTTACGGCGTGCTGTAATCTTCTAGCGCATCGTGACTTAAAAAGTTTGAACATAGGCTGCGGGGGTTCGCGGAAGCGTCCGATAGCGTTCCCGGGAACAGAGGAGCGGTCTGGTTTTAGTTGGAACCCTACGGTATACGTGATATTTTTTGCATGTTAAAAAGAAATACCTACAGAAATGGCGTTGAATATAAGAAGACTGCTGAATGATAAATGACAAGAAATTGAGGCCTAGACAAGTTCTTTATGAACAAAATAAATAATTGTCTTTGTAGTTTGAAAACAGAGACGCAAGTAACACTGTGTATACAATAGTTACACAGTTAATTCAAATCAGATATATTTTCGTATTTTTAAATTATTAAAAAAAAAATGCCCTGTATGAAAAATTTATAATAGTATATAATTTTAATGTATGTAGTTTTATATTCATATATCTTGTCTGGTGCCACTAGATAATGTATATTATTTTTTTATGGCTATTTGTCATGGTCCAGAGCAAAACCACTATAAATCTGTGTGTATATACATATTACTACATAAAAATGTATAAAATAGGATTTTGATATGTAGTGCGACCAATTACGGTTCCAAACAAGTAAAGATCAATAGATTACTTTCAGAAGTAGTCTGAGACAAATCTGGTAACTTACTCTAAATTTTAAGCCATGCCACAAATATTCATAGTATTTATATCCTTGTTGTTTACGATTATTTCGATCAGGCAGAAGACTAGCAGATTTTGTAAACATTTAGCATTTTTCCAACATAGAAACTTGTCATTTTGGCTGTATTTTCTTAACCCTAATATTGTTGAATATTATGGAACAATGATGTCACAAAATATTTGTGACAGGCTGTATAACACAATCTGATAAATAAATAAATACAATACAAACCTATAACAATTAAAGGTAAAAATCGCATATACAATAAAATGTATAATAAACAGCTCTTCTATAGGTAAGTATACTTTATCCTAGCATCCTTTCTTAACATCAGACAGGCTACAGTGAAACGCAAGCTTATTTTAAATAATAAAAAAATATGTGTGAATAAAAAGTATGCATATACAGTTAAAAGGTCGCTTAGGCTTTAAAACGCAAGCATTTCAGCAATGTGTCTGCATAAATGTTCAATGCCACAATAAATTTAATTTTTATTCATGTTTTTTAACAGAGCAGTTAGCATGTTTTATAAAATTTACTTCATGGATTGTTTATGCATATAGACATACTATACTGATGTACACATCACTATAAAAACTGTTTTAATCCACAACACCATAATTAACACAAATAGTATAAAACATCGCATAGAATATTACGTACTAATATACATAACTACAGTAAATATGGCAGTGCTCGCAAGCATTACGTTTATTTACTTAATTTAACACTTTCAACATTGCACAGCTCTTTTTATATTGAAATTTGGATATTAATGGAGCTTTATGTACTAATCAAAACCAAATTAATTTGCCAGGCAGAACATGAAAACTTAGTCAGCTCATATTTTGTATTGTGTCGAAGAAAAAAGTTACTATTAAATCATTACATTACGTTACAATAAGTATGTATATAGTGCAAATACTAAAGCTATTAGATTAACTAAGAACAATTGTGCTTTTCAGCATTATCGTCAAAGTTCAATGCACACATTTGGAGATAAAATTATGCATTCAACATTTGAGTTTTCTAACACATGCACACCAGAGAGCCAAACTTATGTATAATTAGGATTTTCAAAGAATGTTATTGTGAGTTACTAACTCAGAACCTTTATATTATCACATAGAACTGGTATTGTTTTTTATTCAAAGTAGGATAACTGATAATATATTTTATTTCTATGAGATTACAAAGAACCACAATATTGTATTTAATGTATTATTTCTGTATGTTATTTGTCTGTGTATGTATGGTTTTTTTTTTTTATCAGCCCTGTTTGTACAAACTGTCCCACTGCTGGGAACGGGCCATCTTCTCATTGTGTGAAGGGTTAGGCCATAGTATGTATGGTAGCTGGAGTAAATTGCAAAAGCGAATGAAAATATTCTCATCTAGTATTAAATATTATTTACATGGGTAAGAAGAAGGCTGTTAGAAAACTTTATACTATTTTAAAATCCTAAATAGATTTTCATTCAGCATTTCACAGTAAATTGCCATGTCATTAAAATTGTTGGACAAGCTATAATATTATAAATTGAATAATTTAGGTGTATGTAAATTATGTACAGTTATTTCCTCCACCATGCTGAAATTACTTTACAGGTGTGCATATAATTTGAAATAGAGATAGCCTCTACCCCATCTGAATATAACAGCATGGTACAGCCTAAACAACTTGACAGAGAGTAGTCAACTAATCATTTTAAACAAAAACAGAACGTAATAATTCTTATATACCTATATAAGTACTGGATTTTTTGTTATTAGAATTAAATTGATTGTTCTATTATATGAAATAATATTTCTCAGTAACATCTTATTAGTATGATAAAAGTGAAAGTTTGAGAATGTACATGCTTTGATATTCGTTACTCAAACATACTAAAATGACTGAATGGATTTGAATGAAATTTGTTGTAGAGGTAGCATATATCCAGATTAGATTAGATTAGAATTAGATAGGGCACTTCTTATGTCAGTTTACTACAAACATTTTATAGCACATTGACAGTCTTCAGCAAAATTGAAGGTTCCTGTGTATACAGTATTATGCACTGTGCTATAGGACAATAATGCCCACTGTAATTAAAAGTAAATTAATAGGTAAACTAAAATCTTAATACACTAAAATTCATGGATAAATGTAATGTAAGATAACATCCCCAAGCTTATTTTTTAAATCATACAAATCCTTCTTTGGTGGAACTACATAAAGCCAGTGCACATACTAGTTATGTAGAAATAGAATAATAGTTGTAAAGGAAAATATGAATTTAAAATTTATCTCAAAATTAGCCTAACTTCTTATGGGTGTTGATTTATGGAACTGTGATACAGATGGTATTTTGTAGATAGATATGCAACAAACTTGACTGATAAAATAACATCAAGGCTGACTGTTGATCTAAAACAAATCCATTCATTCCTTATAGATTACAAGATTAATAGTTTGAGAGAAAAAAAAAGGGAAAAGGCAAATATTATATGGTCTTCTTTATAAAGAATAATGAGAGTAAGATTTAAAAAAGTCAACCATTTCCAAATTCATTTCCACATATTGCATTGGATTATTTAAAACCTATTATTGATATAATTAAATTCAATTGGTCTATTAATATTCATTTGTGATGAAATGAAAATAATTAACAAATATAAATTGATACAAAGATATAATTATTAACTTTATTCTTGGAAGGTTGGATATCAGAGGAGCTTATTAAGACCAACCTGGAATATAGGTGTTAAATTCTTCTACTATTATTTGAATGTTAATATAAATACATAGGAATATATCAAATGATTGTATTTTTAATAAATATTATTTGAATGACACTTAAAGATATATACGTATATATAATAAAAATCTGTTCATTTAATAGTTAAACTTTTCTGTTCTTACAACTTTTATACAAGGACCAAAAAAAATATTTTTAACTATCTTTTAGCATACCTATTTCTAATAGCTACAATTTTAACAGAAACAGGACCATCCATCCATCACCCAAAAGGATAAACATGCTGTTTTGGAATCATATATGGCTCACTAGTCACAGATATACAGGTATAGCACACTCTATGCCTAATATAGCTCCAACTGAAATTCTTCAATTGTTACTTTATA
This sequence comes from Lycia hirtaria, assembly GCA_947563715.1. NCBI lineage: Eukaryota > Metazoa > Arthropoda > Insecta > Lepidoptera > Geometridae > Lycia > Lycia hirtaria. Next base: position 11,645,341 of record OX387386.1, read on the forward strand.
TTGTTTGATTAATCGGAAAAACTCAAGATATTAATTGGTCAAAAGAGTTATGTCTTACAACCCTGAGAACCCTGGTTTCTTTGTGTACCCTGAGGATCGGACTCTGACAGTCCCAAAACCGGTTGGAAGACATCACTCTTTTGACCGATTAATATCATGAGTTTTTTCCGGTTAATTAAATAACTCACAGAAGTTTTAATACAGTTAATTCTTACTTTAGTTAAAATAGAGAAGTATGTGAGTTTTTAACATCTACCAACTTGAAAAATTATAACAAACATGTCTTACTATACATGTTATAGACTTAAAATGATCACACTTGTATAAAAAATAATGTTCTTCAATTACATGTAATTTTACTGATACTCAAAGATAAGAAATGTCATAATGAATTATGCAGTTATATCATATTCAGAAACTAGAAAGCAGATTAAAATGAAGCACACAAACCTGAATAGTTCTGCTGGTGCCTCAGAGGCACTTCTATTGTATATTGACGACATCTTGAGGTCACTGACGGGCCGTAACTGCCAAAGTGGGTCGTCTGGGTCAGTTCGTCGGCGCTTGGATGAGCTGGTAGTGGGCCCTGCCGTGCTGGTGCTGGGTTGCTCACCATCGCGCACCACAGTTGCCCTTTTCGTGGCGCGCACCGACATCATTTATGCTGTCCTTCTCACAACCTACATGTTCACGATCCTACAATGGCTTTGCACTTGGATCGCGGCAGCAACATCGTATATGTCACATCATTCACTACATGATTCCACTTTAGACGTTTATAATACCTGAAACAATAACAAAACTAGAGTTTAGTTGGAACTAACGCGAGATCTTGGGAGCAAACTTAAGCAGTAGAGAAGACTCAACAAGCATGTTTTGTTTGTCACAGTAAGATACTTCTACATTCTACATTCACCACTTAACAACAAAACAGAGCGTTAGCTAAGACGTCCACACACTTCCGATAGGGTTATGGCGCAATTGCATTCACAATTATAAACACTTATGCTCTAAAATAACACAAAATGAGTATTCAACACAAGGAACAAAAACATCGTCCTAAAATAGAGGTATTATAGCTCAAGTGTTAATTGTATTCAGATCATCATTTACCTCAGCATGTTTGCGAATTTTCATGAAATAGATTACTACACACATTATTTTCGCGTCCAAAAGAGAATTTGCACAAAAATTCTGTTTGACGTTTCACTTTAATGCACGAAATGTATGGCGGGCCAGAGGACAACTTGCTAGAATTCGGCTGTGAGTCCCGCGTCTTCCTCGCATCGCCTCTTAACATTGGCAATAGATACATAGGCTCCCAAAGGAGTAGTTAGGCAGCGCGACATAAGCCGAAAAGGCATTATTTCATAAGATATCCGTATATATTTATCTCACTGAGTCTCCATTGCAAACTACATAACAAAGTTGACAACATAGATAGCAGCACTGTTTTGTTGCCAGAATGCCAGATTGACATGAGTCGTCGCATCATTTTAACGTATCATTTAGCTGTGAATTCACTTTGTCGACTAAACCAAAGCACATTTTCATTTCGGCGGAGCATAATTATGCTGAAATACTTTGTAGAATACATACATTTTCTGTAAAAGTCATTTGGCGCCATTGATTCTTATACTTTAGGTGGTCACGTGACTACTTCAAAATCACCAACGCAAGCCAAGTAAGATGGCCAAAACGCACATCGAGTTCTAGTGTCATTGGTATTGAAGGAAACTTGTGAATTAGATTATACATCGAGACTTGATTTTCAACGCTTAGTCACCGAGTATAATTTGGCCACAAACACATTAAATTAAAGCTATTACTCAGCAAGTAGCACAATTTCTAAAAAAATTAGTCGGACAGAGCCCGAGATATCAATAGGATATTTTGCAAAATAGCCAGCAGCTGGCGCTGTCATCGCTTACTTCAAAAGAGAAAATAATTGCCATTACTAAAATTGTGTCACAGGCTTTTACTTAGCTCAGTCATGAAGCATTTGATCGTTTTATTTTCAAATATAAAACCTATTGCTTAAATTAAATTGTGAACAAAAAAAAACTATTTGAAATCAAAATTTCCCGCTACATGTGTATTTAACACGTGTAAGTGAAGCATACCTTTTAAAAATAATATAGTTACGTTAAAATAAATGTTTTGAATAGTTTGTATGCATGATAAAAAAATATGTGTATGAAAGCCTCAATTTATTAGTCAACATCGTTTTTGGCCGATTTTTAACATGGAAAATATATCTGTAAAATCCACGTATAAATAAATTGGTTTATTTATATTTTTCTACTATATTAGAACCTTTCTTCAGTTTTTCTCTAAAGTAGGGTTGTCAACAGTGTTCAATTGCATCTATATTTATCATAGCACGCTGGACGCGCGCACGACAGACAGTGTATATGCAACGTCCAGCACCTGACGTAGGTCACGGCTGTACATCAAGATGGATCGTGCGTAGGGCGCTTTACAAAAATATCATGAAACAAACCCGTGCTCAGGAGTTTTGGCGGGAACGTCCTTGAGACATGTTGTTGCTCTGTTTTATGTTCCTCAACTTGTATTAAGTATTTCGAATATTAATGCGATAAAAACAGTGGTGTTTCATTCTTTAAGTGTTCGATTAAGTTCGTGAGTGTGGTCAAGTAAAATAAAGCAGTGAAACGTGTCTTTTCACGGCAAAACTCCATAGAAGTTTTCAGTAAAGCCGCCACTACTTTACTGAAGCACGACACGAATGACTGAAAATGACTGTTTAAGTGGCTTTGATTGTGACTAAAATATTTACGCCCTACCCAAAAAACGTTACTTAACTTTAAGCATAACATATTTTGTCAACTTTCCGCTGAACCGTAAATGACATTAGCGAAAAGAAGACAGAGCAATTAAGACGATGGTTAAAGTTAGTAACGTTTTTCGGTAAGGCCGTTAATAACTTGTTTTATACAAGAAACTTGAAGAAATATTTTTACTTGATAATGGCAAATGATCTGAGCGGGTCCATATCCAATTTAAAAAAAACCGTGCTCAATAAACAAAACCGTTTACGAACATAGCACGAACCGAACATTAGCAGCAAAGTTAGTTTGCAGTTGGCATAGACCGAGAATGAATAAGCGGTAAACCCGTGTAACCGGGTAAGAGATAGCGATATTGATACCATTGTATAACATTCCCATATAAGTCGGGGAAAATAGGTTGGGAGCTTTAGGAAAATAGGGAGTTTTAGGAAAATAGTTGGGAAAATAGATTTCTTGACAGAAGTATAAACTAGAGATTTAAAGATTACCGTTTTTTGATTACCGATTTTCGGCCTGAACGAAAAACTTAACTTACTTTAATAAACGTAAATTATCTGTCTTCTTTCCGCAAGCGTGTCAGTACGTGTAAGAGAGAAGTTAACAAAATATGATAGGCATAACTTAAAATTAAGTAACGCTATTCGATACGGCCGTAAATTTTTACGTAACACATTTTCATCAACCGCTAATTTTCCGATTTACAAATTGCTGAATAATCGATAATTTAAAAAGTGGATTGATGTAAGTTTGGTATATGTAATTAAATATTTATGGTTAAAAAAACTGAAATACCGACTTTACAAGTATAAGTTTAGAAAACACAAAACTCTCTACAAAAAAAGGCTGATCTGATTTTGATGAAACACAGCTAAGAACACTCTCAACAAATCCTATTTTACATTTTAAAAAAAAACTACATCAAAATAGGTCTATATGTACGAAAGCTATTCATTCTTCGTGTCGATGGACTTGTTGTTTTTATTTTTTTAAACAAAAAAAAAGAAAGCTATGTAGCCACAGACAAATACAAAGATAACTTGTGAAACTTAAAACACCTCTCTATTTGGAACGGGGGTTATAAATGCGCAATTTCATTTTAAAAACCAAAGTAATGTGCTGTAGTACAAAATATCTTGTAACAGGTATAAGACAACCGGTTACAGCGATAAAGAAAAAAGAATGCGTACATTTTTCTCTTTCACACTTGCTACGATCACATTACGCAGTTTCGCTGAAGAATGAAAGAAAAAGAAATGTGACTTACATAATTGCTTCTCTCTCTACGCCTTTACAAAAAAAAATGGTTGTCTGTAAAGTTGGTTTACGGACAATAATTTTACGTGATGACGATGCGTCACAAGCCGAACGCTTAGGCCGATCGTGCCTCTCTATCGCTTGTTTCGCACTCTCGCTTGCACGCTCGGCACAGGCAGATTGTTACAATGAGTCATGCTTTTTTGTGCGTGCAGCCGGCTTTCGTCGATCTATAAGACGTTTCCACGTCAAAAAACTAGGGAAAAATTGTTATCTTAATTTGGCAGCACTGTCATGCCAACTTACGAAAACGTCGAAATTTTCCAATCGAAAACATAACCTCGTATAGGTCCCGTCACGTAAAAAGAACGCTGGTTTGTTCGTAAGCGCTAACTATATGATCTTTCTATATTTTTGTTTATTTCAGCGTTTTGAACGGATTTGGATAAACATTTTATATTCAAATAATTGTCCCTTCATCAATTCTTACCCTGTTCCCACTTATGTGGGGTCGGTACAGTATGTACGTTTTCTCCATTCATCTCTGTTAATCGTCATATCTGGACTCGCTCCCTTTTCCCTCATGTCTTCATTCACGCAATTCATCCATACTTTCTTCGGTCGACCTCTACCACAATTACCATTCACTCTCATATTGATCGCCTGTTTTAAAATGTGGTCCTCTTCTCATGATGTGTCCGTACCACGATAATCTATTGCTGGATATTTTTTTCTGTTATGGGTGCTACTTTCAGGCTCCACCTAATATATTCATTCCTAATCCTATCCATTCGCGTCACACCACACATCCATCTCAGCATTCGCATCTCCGCTACATGCAATCTCCTTTCATACGATCCTTTCCCAACATTCCGATCCATACATGGTGACAGGTCTTATAAACGTTTTGTAAAGTCCCTTAAGCTTAAGGGGCATTCTCGGATCACATGTTGTTGCTGTGACCTGACGCCATTTCATCCATTCTGCATTTATTCTGCTCTTAACGTCTCGGTCTATGTCGCCATCATTTTGGATGATAGACCCAAGGTACCTAAAATCGGAACAGACTGGTAGGGGTACACCGTTTAAGGCTATAGGAGTAAAGTTGGAAGGACTACCAAAGTCACAGAACAGGTGCCCCGTTTTGGTTCTACTGATGTTCAAGCCAACTTTCTCCAGCTTTTCGAGCCATTTTCCCAGTCTGTTCTGGACCTCGAGTCCATCTTTTCCGAAAAGTACGATGTCGTCGGCAAACAGCATACACCAAGGTGATCTGTCCTGTATGTCTGATGTCAGAGCATCCATCACCAGGAGTAACAAATAAGGACTTAAAGTCGATCCTTGGTGCAAACCTACAGCCACACCGAACTTGCCAGTTTCTCCAGCTGCAGACCGGACGTATGTACTAGCTCGACTGTACATTGTTTGTATGAGGTGGATGTACTTCACAGGAATCTTTTTCTCATTCAAAGTCCACCACAGAACCTCACGGGGTACCCTATTATACGCTTTTTCTAGGTCAACGAATACCATGTGCAAGTCCCTTAAGTGCACGTCGGTACTTTTCGCATAGTTGGCGAAGCCCGAAAATGGCATCCGGAAATGTGCGTTTTTTACGATATTATTCGGCTGTAACTTTATTTTTCTTTTTGCAGCAAGATACTATGGATCTGCAGATATGGTTTTAATTTTCAACTCGATACCTTCACGCGTTCCCGAGATAAATGTCTTGACACCCGACAGACGGACAACAAAGTGATCCTTTAAGGGTTCCGTTTTTTTCTATTGAGGTACGGAACCCTAAAAAGTCATAAATAAAAATGATTAAGTTATTCGTTTTTTCTTAAATTAAATAAAGCATAGATTAACGTATTTACTAACGCTAACAATACCCACTTCGAAAAATATAGAAACTACAAAATGTAGTTAACAAGAAGTAAAAGCAAATCAAGACCTTATCATATGTTTTAAGCTTCCATAATGCCCTACTATTCTTGGGGAGTCAGGTAAAAATGTCGGCATATTTTACGCATCAGATTTTATAGAGAAAACAATAACATTTTTGCACAAACATTTATAATTCTTTGAATGTATTAGATTACCAACTTCTACAACAAAATATTCAGGACCTTCGCTTAGAAATACAGGAGTGAACTAAAAATATATTAAATAATAAGAGTTGCCAGAAGTGAAGATAAATATTTTGATTGCTGTCTGATCAATAATCTGGGATTTGGTGATTATTAAAGTTGCACAAGCGCAAAAATTACGATAATAATTGTATAAGCTTGCATTGCAAGTATTAGTGAATCCCTGGCATTCTCATGCCCTAGACAAACACAAGACAATTAATAATAATTTAAAAACATTTAGAAGCTTATTACAAATTAAGGATTTTCATAAATTTTTGGGTAGTAATATGCTCATTTGCTTTTGTTTGTGTAATTCTGGTAGGCTTTTCTATTACTCGAAATACTAATCAATTTGGTTCAATTTCAAATAATTCTACAATAACATTAACATTTGCCGAAGCAAAAATGTACAAAATATTGAGTTCTGCAACGCTCCCTAAAAGTTTTAAAATCCAAACAGGTTGCATCAAAGTTTAATCTGAATAACAGCTCTGTTATTAAATCCAAATCCATTATTAACATTTATGATTTATTTATTCTGTCCACACTTTTGTTTTGACACTGTGTGGCGATTTGTCAGGTCATTAGGGGTCATTCATTACGTAAAGACCATTTAGGGGGGAAGGGGGGTCGACCATGTCTTATTTTTTCATACAAGGGGGTGGGAGAGAGTCTTGCTAGTTCTTACGTAAGATCACAAAAATGCGCAAAGTTAAAATTATACTTTGAAAAAGCGCGGGAACTACGCGAGTGCCGAAGTGCGCTCGGATGTGTATAAAAGTACAAATAAACATTCCTAAAAATTGTTACTTTGAAAAATAAACATTACAATAATTTATTCTTATTCTTTCTTATTACAATGATTCTTACGTAATAAATATTACATAGGGGGGAGGGGGTCGGCCTATTCTTATTTTTTCTTAAATAGGGGGAGGAGGGGGTCAAAAACTAGCAAAAATAGTCTTACGTAATAAATTAATGGCCCCTTACATATTTTGTCGGGACTCTAGACATCAAATGAAAAATCAGGACAATCTCAACCATCTGGCAGCCCCAATTATAATAGGCATGCATAAAGTACTTTTTTGGCAAGAAAGTATAACTTATTTTTTTTATATAACAAAGTGTAGCCAGAAAATCACTTGCTTATCTACAGTCCAATACCACCCAGAACTGGTGATATGGTATTAATAGTACAAAATCTTGAATGACAATTTGTTATGTCCGTGTACCGATATACGAGTATTAGATGTGAAATCTTGGTCTCTCTCAATCTTATATCACATAAAAAACGATATAGTACATGCTCAAATCAATGGTTAACTAGCATTCTGAGAGTCGCAGCGCGAGCGACAGAACACAGAAAACGGATTGTGGTTGTTGATGCACATGACTGTCTACTCTCAGAATGCTACTTTTAGCGCGGTTTATATGAATAGGTAGGTACCTACATAAAGCTTCGCGATTAGTTTAGGGCTCTAGAGATGAACTATAACTATAACGAAAGGAACTTGTGAAATGAGCGTGTGTCATGTCGTCGTATTCATATGCGACATTGTATTTAATGACATAGTACTGTTCAAATTAAGTTGAAATTATTCATAATGCTGAAGACTTCCTTTCGACTTTGTAGCATACAGTTTCTCTAAAGCCATGTATAAATAAGTATCTACTATAACATTTTTGACGTATAATCCCTACCATACCTACCTATGGCACGACATTCAACCGTAATCAGTTTTCAGCCTTTTCTAAATTACAAAAACTAAGTAGGTAGTCATATGATTCAAGTTATACATAGCTATATATACAACAATTAATATATTCTAACGACATCAACCCTGCATACGGCGTCACTTATGCCTAGTCAAAATATTTTTGATATGCTATACATTATTATAAAGATATTTTTATACAACATAGAAGATTGTAGGTAAAAAAACTGCGGGATTTGTAAACGAACGAGTAGTTATTTGAAAAAAATATCAAAAATGCGCCAAGTTAACACTAAACTTAACTAAACTTTTAGAGCACCATTATTTTTTAACCGACTTCAGAAAGAAGGCTCTCAATTCGACTATGTTTTTTTGTTCATTTCGTCAATTATATATGGATTTCGATTATTCTTTATTGTTTAATAGAGCATACTTAGTGGTTCCATAGAAATTTTATCAACATCGGTTGTGTAGTTTGGTTTTAAAAAAAAATTACACATTTTGAAATCGGTTGTTTCAGTTTTTTTTTAAACTATAAATTATTATTGCAGCATGAAAATACGTACCTACAGCAAGAGCACTAATTCGTTTGCTGTGCCCGCGTCGTGGTTTACAGAAGACCATTATGATTGATTCAATTTGAAAATAAATATTAACACAGCATTCTCAGAAATAAAGATTATAGTCTACATTACATATGTAACACTAAAAGTTTCCGGAACTGGCATTTACATAAACAATGTTAAAAAATGGAACTCTTTGGCTGTAGAATGCAGTTTGTTTCATCTGACTGTCAAATGTTTTTACATTGTGGCGCCATTTTAAAAATTGCGTGTCTACATTAACATAGATTTAACTCGGGAAAATTTTCGTAGTATGATTTTCTACGATTTTAAGTGTAATTTGACAGCTCAATAGAGCATCGCTCGGCTTCAATCTGCTTTTGGCGATGAAGCACCATGCAAGACGACTATTTATAGCTGGTTTGCAGAACTAAAGCGCGGTCGTGTCATGAGTCAAATACAATCAATCCTACACAAACATTTGGGTGTGAGAAAGCTGTGCTCGCGGTGGATCCCACACAATTTGACCGAGGCTCAAAAAACGGACCGCGTCACTTGGTGCAGTGCCATGCTTACCAGATTCAACGAAGGTGCGTCAAATTTGGTGTGGGACATAGTAACAGGTGACGAAACATGGATATATTGCTACGATCCCAAAACAAAGCAGCAATCGAGCGTATGGGTTTTTCAAGATGAGCCGAAACCAAACAAAGCGGCGCGCGTGAAAAGTGCATCTAAGCGGATGATTGCTTCTTTTTTAATAAAACTGGACACGTGGCTACTTGGCTACTGGTTGCTTTAGAGAATCGTCGTACCGTGAATAGTGACTGGTACACGACCATTTGTTTGACGAACTCCGTAAAAATAACCGTAAGCGCCGTATCATCTTGCACCACGACAATGCTAGTTCCCACACGGCCAGACAGACAAACGAATTTTTGAAGGTGAAAAACGTAGAAGTTATGAGCCATCCTGCATACAGTCCCGACCTGGCACTTTGTGACTTTTTTCTGTTCCCAAAAACTAAGAACCTATTACGCGGTCAACGATTTTCATCACCAGAAGAGGCTGTCGAAGTGTATGAAAAACACGTTTCTGAGGTCACCACGGAGGAGTGGCACAGAAGTTTTCAAAATTGATTTAATCGAATGTAAAAATGCAATTACGCAAAGGGAGAATATTCATTTTTGTCTTTAATGGTATTTTTTTCTTATTCATTCCGGAAACTTTTAGTGCACCCCACGTATACCACAGTTTCTCTTAATATTTACAAAAAATCTCATATAGTAAAATAGGATATAAAGTATAATGCCTATGTGAATAGGTTCAACACCATGATACAATATGGTACTGTCTATATTGGTCTATAGTTACATTTATAAAATTAATTAAAAATAAATTAATGTATATAAGTGTAATAGTGAACATAGCGTATACTTTAAGGAGAGTTATCATAACAGTAATCCTGAAATCCTGAAACATCTTTGTATCATAAGTAACTATCTTCAAAGAACAAAGAAAAAGTACTTGACTATTTTATCAGAAATTGGGATCCCATGGTGCAAGCTTTGGTTACTTTGGGATTAGATGGCGCTGTATAAAAAAAAACCACTAACATTTTGTGAATTGTTTCGATGATCAACTTTTTATATGGCTTCTGTATGACAAACAGCTGATGCTTTTTACGCGATTTCAAGGTTGGTCAAGGTGTGTTAGAATTGTGTCTTCTTGCATAATAAAAAAAATATAAGTAGTTAAAAATACATAAATAAGTTTATAAAAGGCACGAAACCCGTTACCTGTGGATATTAATTATAAAAAAAGGTAGGTCCCTTAATATAAACTCCTAAAATGTATGTACAATATCCCCTTGAAGAATGTTGTTGAGAAAGAAACCAATCCATATTTAGTTTACACACGCGAATTCAAATAATTATTAATATAAAAATACAGATAAAAACACGATTAGATATATATAAATCGAAATTAACTTATTTTTACGCGAATTAAGGACCCATTTGCGATTTCTATCCTGCAAAATTTTTATAAAATTTTTAGCATTTGTTCCTACTTTTTTGTGGCCCGGAGAGGCAAGGTGGCGGGACGACCAGCCCCCGTATTCTGAACCCATTCGGTTTCGGAATCGATTCGATTTGTATATCTCCGTCTCTGTCATTTCCAAATTGGAAATGACAGAGACGGAGATATACAAAACCCTCTTGCAGCAGACGGCATCTAGTAGACGACTATGTGATGTCGTCAATTATAAGCTGAGGCATGGTAGTGCCAAGCGAGACGTCAATCGCAAGTGACATGTGTCAACTTTTTTCCTTTGAAGAAGACTACCAAATGCGGTTGAAACTATAGTTGGAGATTTTGACTCAAATTCGTTTCACAAACGACGCTCATAAACATAAAAAATAGACGATTGTTTTTTTTATTGTTTTTATACAAATTGTAACTAGGTAACGTAGCAAAGTTATAATGGAAACGTATCATAAAGGTTTGGTTAGGTTTTCCCTTTTTAAATATATTTAATACATTATGAAATCGCGTAATAATTGTCAGTTATTGAAACGTCCGTAACCCGCAGTTTCATTCGTGTGGTAATTATTGTAATGAAACGTACCCTATTCCTTTTACATGTTTCTTTCTTATTAGTATTACAGTAGGTAAATTTTCATATGATCCGTCCAGCGGTTTAGAAGTGGAACCTAACAAACAGAGATATAGTTACTTTTTATTTTATATTTGTTATATGATCATTAAATTATTATTAATTCATTCTATTTACGCATTATAAACAGATATTTTTGCAAGTAATTATCTGTGTCATTTCGTTGTATATTCTCTAGTTACTTTTTCTTGACAAAAAGCTGCCGTTGGACATTTAGTTAATACATTATACACAATCGTGTATTGTGTTATACGAAACTTACATATTATAATACTGCAAACTATAAAATTTTGAAAAAAATCCTTTAGATTACTAAAAGAGATTTAATAACACATGAAAATAACAACGAAGCCTTTTAAAGGCTACATTGACGTAAACTCAATATGTTTTCTAACGTGCCCAATAATGGCTGCGACCAATAAGAACTCTCATTTTTGAAATTACGAACACTCAATTGGTCTTATTCGTCAACAGTCAAGTAAAAATAAATGTTTTAGGTTAGTTTTGTAAGTGCAAAAGGTCTTACAAATGTCTCCAATACACACATATAGCAACATTAGGCTGACGGGACTCGCACGTCTATGTAACGTGAATTATCACGCACTGAACAGCTGCGAGAGTAGACCACCACGTCCGAGTTGTTTCATTACCGCGTAAATACGTTATACCTTTAGAACTTATATGTATATTTTGCTGCGTAAAAAACTAACCGACTAAACTAGCATACTAACTAGCTTAGTTCCATGCTGGACTGAGAAAAGAAAAACATAGAAGCTACTTCTCTCACAGAGCATACAGTAAAAGTCAGTTAAGGAACTTGAGGGTAATTGGCGTTTGTATAGGCGATGTGCTGACCCACTTTCACTGCAAGCCAATATTTTATACATCGTACCCTCTAATAACAGACAAAAGTGGCATCAAACGGCCTCGTGGCCTTTGATCTGCTTACCCCGTAAGAGAAAATAGGCGTGTTTTATGTATGTAAAAATACTAACAAAGCCTGGGGAAGAAATATCTTGACCCATATACGAGTATTCGAATGAGAGAGATAAATCCGGCAACGAATGAAAAATTTGCCGTTATTTTGATTAGCTCCAATGTCAATGCTGTTATAGAAACAAACAAGAGCCCATAAGAACTGGACAGCAAAAAATATATATCCGCAAAACCATAACATGGAAGTAACAAAGTGCTGTCTTTCATGTAGGTATGGTACTTTATTCAGGCATGCACTTTATATATTATTACTTAAAATAACAGGTCCTCGTTGTATCCTATAGAATAATTAGTATGGCCACCGAGAAAAACAGCGCGTGGGTGGTCAAGTGCGAATTGAGTGCTGGTCTAACTGATCTAGTCCCGAGGCCTTCCAAAGCGTGACAAGCTCTATAGCCCTAAGAGGTGTGTTGCTTCAAAATCACTCCCAGAACTAACAACAAGGAAAAAAAAATTATACAGCATTTCTGTAAAAATTTCAACCCCTACGCGATACGCTGGTTGATTGGTTTGGATGGTTATAGAAAATAACCAAGAATGAGACGTTATGCTGTATGATGTACAGCCAAGCTACAACTTTGTGAACTAACAATAGTAACAAATAACAATATCTTATAAAACTAATAAATAATTACTAATTCTTAAAATTCGAAACAAAAACCTATACCATAGGTATATTTTAGTTACATAAACATATATATATAAGTATATATATATATATATATATATACATCCATATATTTATCATGACACTGCTCGGATACACAAGAAATCACAGTAATAAACTAACGCTAATAAAAATAAACTTTCATATTTTTTAGAAACTTAACTATTTACGAGTATGTTATATAAAAACATTTAGAAAAAATATATTCATTATTTTTGATTTGAAAATACAATTTACAAAATATTTTATAATTGGGCCCGACACGCACGTGGTGAGGTCTGTCGATTAGGCGAGTAGAGTTCACCTGGCGTTCGCGGTCGGCTCGTGGTATTCGTGGAAACATGGGACTATGCAGAGGTTGGTGCGGCACTCGGGGCAGTGGTACTGCGTCTTGCGACGCAGGATGCGCCCGCACTCGTCGACGGTGTTCCAACAGAAGTTGCAGCTGAGAGGTGGGCCGGAGCGCACTGCGGGCGTGTGGCTTGCGCGCGGCGCGCTCTCGCACTCCGTCGAAGGCGCTGCGCCCGCGCTGCGTTCTGCCACTGACACGGCGCGGATTAGCACCGAACCCAAGTCTCGCTCTTGGGACTTCAGGCGTCGGTTCTGAAAACATATTTGAAGGCCATGAGACATTTATATTTTAAGTTTTAGTTTCCCGCTTCCCTTTTGAGTTTTAGGGTCTCTTACCCTCGTATACTATATATAACTCAGTAAATCCTATAATCGTACCTACTTGACTCAAAATGCCATGTTCAGAAAAAAAGGCCAATGAGTGAGAGGAAATTTTAACCGATTGTAGGGATAATTCTATATACCATCTGACAGTGGCTGTTTTGCAGTCTATACTTGGATTTTTAATTAAACGGAGTAAGCTGACAGACCGAAATGTCACTTGCTCAATTAATACCAGCTCTCAAATCATAGGGATGGAATATTTGAGTCACATAGTTCAAAAAGGTCGCAACACAGAATGAAAAGAGTTGCTTCTCATTAAACAGCAGCAACAGTAGATATTCTTGTGAAGTATGCGTCTACCTATGCGTGGTATATAATCCCCTATTTCCCACAACCTTTTCTGTGATTTATATTTCTGGCTCAAGCACGGACTGAGATAGAAAAATTGATTTTTCAATTTTTTTTACACTTTCTGTGTATTTTAATTTATAAATCTAAACATAAGAAAGAACCATCGTATGTTTCGTGAGTTATGCTGAATAGTAAAAAGAAAGATGTTAGATTGGGGTTTAGTTATTCATATATTCTGTAGGAAACAAGTAGCCCTTATAGTTTTCAGGTCTGTTCACCTGTCTGCTTATCGACTGTTAGTACTAGAAAGCTATAATTTAGGTATAGGTATATTTAAACCAATCGCGCAGAAAATGTGGTCCAATGAAATTTAGATTTTTTTTGGGGTACTTACCTTCCTTACATGTAAAAGGAGATGTTTTTTTTTCTCAGTTGGCCCATAATGGAGTGTAGGGTGTTGTTGCATAGGTCATTGGTAAATAATGTAATTGTAAATTTTTTAATTTAGAGCCTCGTTTGTGAAATATTTAACTTCAAAATGTTATTTTTGCTATAGCCAAGTGTGGAGATAAGCAAATCCCTCGTTTGTACTTCTCTCTCCATACTTATAGTTGTAATAGTTATTTCGTAAGTAACGACATGTATGAAATATTTCAGTTTAAATCTTTGATAGGTCCAATACTAGCTAGCAAATACACATTATGAACAGAAAATTCGATTTTTAGAAAAAAGTTCAATACAACGAAATGAAATAGATCAATAATCATAATCAGTTCATTTTAGTAGCTCTTTTTAGCACAGCACTATTTTCATTTCATAAAAAAGCGGCAACATTCAATCTGTCAGTTTACCCTGTCTAATTAAAAATCCGACTATACCTGTGGATGTATTTCATCTTTACAAGTTTTAACTGCCAAGCAGCAACAATAAGTGGCAAAACCTGATCGAGACACGTATATGGTAGGTAGAGTTTCATACCTCATGCCATCTAAAACTTCTTGGAGAGCATTGTTTCGACCACTTTGACGTCCGACGACGATGACCTCTGTTTGTACTATAACAAACTTATAGTTCCCGTCACGTAAAAAGAACGCTGAGCGACCGTGGAGGGGATGTGCCTGCGCATGGGTACGTCCTAAAGTTTTAGCCCCTTGGTAGGTACTAAACTATTTTATAATTTCAGTGTAACAATATGTACATTACTAGCAACTTAGTACTTTGGAATATGCAAAAAATAAAAATAGATAATGTTTACTTGAGCATTATGTTTTTGTTTATTTCATTATGTTTTGTTTCGATCTTAAAATATAAAATAGTTTGTAGTAAGGAAATTTACGGTATGACTTTAGCTTAGAACGAATCGTACTGAGACTTCATATTTTTAGGGTTCCGTACCTCAAATGGAAACACGGAACCCTTATAGGATCACTTCGTTGTCCGTCTGTCAAGACCTGTATCTGGGCAACGCGTGAAGGTATAGAGTTGAAATTAAAACCATATACGCAGATCCATAGTCTCTTGCTGCAGAGAGAAAAATCAAACTTCTCAGTTTTCATTAAAAAAAGTTACAGCCGAATATGACACAAATAACGCATATTTCGGCACTCGCAAGGGAATCAAAACCGGGGTACTTCCCGTTGACCTATAACTGTGAAATTTGGCAAGAAGCATTGTCATATAGTACACTTAAAGGAAAAAATCCGAAAACTGTATTTTTTTTTATTTATTCACAAAAAAATGGTCTTTATGCAAGGAAGGAGGGTCCAAATTTGAAAGTGCTTTAACCGTATCATGTGAAAGAGCTTCATTAGCACAAGCTAAAACAGGGTTTTAAATATTTTTACGATGTATATTTTTCGGTTTATGAAGGAAAATATAAAAAAATATATAATTTTCTCCCTTTCATATACTAGTTTGTACGTAACTCTCGGTGGGCGAGTCTGACTCGCACTTGTCCGTTTTTTTTTCATAGATATTTCTTGTCCTAAGTAAGCTTAAAGAATAGAAAAAAAACGGAAAATTCTCATACAATATGACGCACAATTTCAATATTACGTTTCATCCACTGCGTACATAAAAAAATGACATTGATCCGCCTCAGGTGCCTAGACTGGATTTCCGTGTAGTCATAACATAAAAACCAACAAGCTATGTAGGTATGTCAAACCATTGTCGTGTAAAGAAAGTTGTGTGTATGGCTTTACTGGAGCAAATGAAGGGTAATCTCAGCGCGGGAAGCAAGGATCGAGCGACGAACCAATAGCGTGCGGCCGGCTGAGCGTTCTCCCGTCACGCCCCCTTCCTACTACCATTTGACCGATAAAACGCTCAGTGCGCAGGTAAACGGCCAACGTTCTTTTTACGTGACGGGAACTATAAGTACTTTACTTAGTTATTGCCAAGTTGTAATCACAGTGTTCAAATTTTAATACGTTGAGAGCTTGTTTTTTAGCTCCAAGGGACCGCAAACCGAAATATTCGATATCTACGAGTACTTAAAGTTGTTACTTACCCTATGGTTGAGTTGAATATTTGTCAGTCTGTGTATCTTACAAGAACAGACACACAGACTGACAAATACACAGACAGCGAAGTGATCGGATAAGGACATAGATTAAGAAACTTTAAGGATAAGGTTTTTTTTGATGTATGGAAAACGAATAAAGATGTGTCACCTTGGCCGCGTATTGAGGGTAGGAATCGTGTTTCCGGAGCGCTGGCGGGGGCGGAGCCGCGCTCGCCGGCTCGGAGGCCTGCCGTCGCACCCCCTCTTCCGGTACGCGGTTCTGTCTCTTCAACCGCCGCTGTTTTGTACCACCACCCACTGATTCTACAAATATAACACGTACACAGATGATTTTCCAAACTATTATTTTTACTTGCCCAAAGTTATAAACAAATATGGCGCGTAAATACCAACCGCTGCTCATGCCAGAAGTTATAGTTCTCATTGGTCGCCAATCCGCAACTGTTGTTTAAATTATTGTACATGAAAGAAAAAAGATTATGTATTAAATTTTGTTCTGACAACAATATGCGACGATTGCACTTTCTTGTAACCTTCAATGAACTTTACTAGAATTATTCTAAAGAATGCACATTCTATATATATAACCTTTTACAGCGACGACGTTTAACAAAGTTATTTTTGCAGTCTAACTTACGATTTCATTACGCTTTAAACGCTGTTGAATGTACGTCTTATTGTGAGAAATTATACGCATACTTTTTCACAATAAAACGTACATTCAACAGCGTTTAAAGCGTAATGAAATCGTAAAGACTGCAAAAATACCTCTTCTGCAGTCGGGTATTTTGTTTTTCCTTTAATATTTTTATTCTTGTGCTCTTCTATCATCTCCATTCTTTCATTGTGCTCAAAAAGTTTAGTTCATACTAAGATCATGTATGCCGAGTGGCTAGACTATATGTCAAAATTTTAAGATATTTAGTCAAAACATTGAAATAATGCAAACAACATTTTCATGGATTGGATGCACGCTGCTGTCCTTATTTCATTACTCTGTTTAGCCGAGAGCGAGACCACAGAATACCATAGTAGATACCTACTTCAAGACATTAGCTTCCATGTTTTGCCACGATAATTTTATATTTAAACAGATTCTACATTTCTAATGTAGATATTATTGTTATCATCGGATATATGTCGGGTGTCAATATTCTGTCAAAACTGGATTAAACCGATATTTTCATTAGTCTTGGTTTAGAGATAGTATTCGTCGTAAGGGCGTCGCCAGCCCATGGCTCAGGGGGGGGGAGGGGGCAGTTAATATTATGGAGGATGAGAAAAATATGAATTGTAGGTAAAGGTACAATTGCACGGCCTTAGGACTTTGGTTGCTTTACAGTTGGCTACATTTTATTTTATTTCTAGGGCTGCTTGAAGTAGGCAGCCCTTTGGCGACGCCCTTGATTCGTCGTTAATGCCAAGAGCCACAAATTAAAATTTTAAGTTGAGATAGTGTTCTTGTCGAACAGCGCGCTGTAATCGCATTATGAATGATGTATTATTAGCAAAGTATGTTTTGAGTACCTACCTTAAAAAACACGCTTATGGTCAAATTATCTATAATTAGTTCCAGGGGTATCGCGTCACAACTCACCGAGACAAATGACAACGAGGTGACAATGAGAACTTGATTGGTTTGTTACATTTATTTCTCGCATATTGACCAAACTTTGATAATGATACGGGAATTTCTTAATTAAATGGGCTCGTACCGACTACTAGACAGTACCATGCAAATCCAACAAATATAGTTCTCAAGATGATCGGTGATCAAAATTGTCATGATGAGAACCAATGATGTACTTATTATACATAGATACATTTTCCCCGGCTCTGCGTGGCAAGCCCCAAGCAAGGTAATCGCCCGACTCGCCTTCAGTCGCGACAGGTCGAGCAACGATGTTAGACACGTGTCATGACTTGTGAACAATGACAATGTTATCCTATGTGTTTATAAAGTACAAACACCAAAATACTAAAAGGTCTTAAGGATGTGGTGTTATTCTCAAAGTGCTGAAAACTGAGATTTGCCATGCTATTACTTCATATTCTACGAGTATAACCTGTCTATAGATAAAATCTCATTGATGAGTACTATATTTTTGGCGCTGACTAGACTTATCTGGAATAACCGTTAATCCATGTCTAGTCAACGCCAATAACCTATATACATACCCTTAATGCGTATTGAATTCTCCATTTTTACTTTCTTGGTATAAATAGGTATTTTTTGGATTCGAGTGCTACTTAATAATAAAAGCCTTTATTCAAAATAATCAAATGATTTTATTATCTATTTTGGTATAGAACGATTATTTAATAGTGCTACGCACATATTTCATGATATTTTTTGTTTCGAATTTACATATTGCTTATTTTTATTGCAATAAGCGTAAAGTTCGAGACACAAGCAAAAATAGATTAATTTCCAAATAGTTTGTAAGAGGTCTCAACGTCTTGATTTATGATATAAAATATTAATATTTCACAAAAAAAAATGGTTTATTTCTGCTTGTGCGATGAACTACAAGAACAACTCGTCACGACATTACATTATGAGTCTGTTGTTCGACCATACTCCGTCTCGCTCGCACATACAAACATTTTTCAACATATAAAATTACAGAAAGAACGTACAACTAGTATCTATATTAAAAGATAAGCAAAATACCCGACTGCAGAAAGGAGTTCTTGCAGTCTAACCTACGATTTGGTTTGCTTGATACGCTGTTGAGTATACGTTTTTTGTGAGAATGTATGCGTGAAATCGTTGTAAAAGATTATAAATGGACATCCTTTAGAATAACTCATATAAAATCACTTGTTTGTTAAGAAAAAGTTTGTTGGAGGTTACGAAAAAACTCATCTTTTAATTTTTGTAATATATATATTATTATTAAAAAAATATAGGAAGTAAAGACGAATTTTACGACTCCACGTACGTCAAAATCAGAAAAGCCGTTTAGGCTGTAGGCGAATATATACAAACATACATACACTCGAAAAACATAACCCTCCTCTTAAGCAGTCGGGTAAAAACAATTATTATTAAAGACCGTACTAGAAAGCAACATCTGAAATTTTCGCAAAAAAAAATCATATTGATCTAATTTAATTTTCTTACATAAGTCATTTTTACATTAATAATGTGTAAAAATCATTTTTATGTAAGTATGAAAATTAACTTTGATCAAAATGAAATTTTGCCGAACATATGTGGTGTTGCTATCTAGTGCGGTCTTTAGTAATTGTTTTTATAAGTAATAATATAAGTTCACTAGCTGATCCGGCGTATTTCGTAGCACATATCAATGAGTGGACCCGATATTTTCTCAACGTTTAAACCTTCCCTGGACTACGACATACATTTCAAAACCAAAATCAGCTAAATCGGCCCCGCCGTTCTCGAGTTTTAGCGAGACAAACGAACAGCAATTGATTTTTATATATATAGATTCAGTCATTTCATATCTTTAAATATATTGGTAAATGCGTGAGCGAGACAGACGATGGTCAAACCAAAGACTCTTAACATCGATCGGCTTCGAACATTATCTAAAAATGCGTTCTGGTAACATAATATCTTACTGTCAGATTTATATTACGTTAAAACAAATACACTTGTATCGTTTTAAATACTCAATGGCACCTAACGACAAAAAAATAGAAACCATATGACCATTGCTAAAGACAATCATATACCCAGTTTACTAGCAGTCTTTATACTTATAAAATACAGTTAAAATGCCATCGTAATACATTCCCTAGTTATCACTATCCAAGTATATACAAAATTGATTATTTACACGCGAGCCTGATTATGGTTCCGGTAGCAGCCAAGTTGCCTTACAATTCATATAAAAAAATCAGTCAAAAATGTGTAAAAAAAAAAGAGATCGCATATGACAAAACTCCAAGATCCAAGATGTTAAGCGATTAGCATATATAATACTTAATAATAAAACGTATAAGGCCTAAAACATTAGTAAAAAAATAATACTAATTATCGACGGTAGTGTCTAAATCACAATAACGATCGGCACGAGTGAAATATTTCCTAAGGGCGACTATTATGCACTACAACACTATTTATGCGATCGTGACTGATCGAAATAAGGATTTCGATTCTCGTGCCGGACCGCAAACTTCGTTAAAAATCGTAAAACTACATCGACACTGGCACCGTTCAACTTTAAATCTAAACAATCTACAGCTACATTAATTAAACTACGATTCCTTACATATAACAATATTTCAAATAAAAAAAATACTTTTTGCTCATCGACGCTCAAAAATACTTGAGGTAACATGTATAAAAATATTTTCATGCCATAACGTGCTGGCGTGGGTAAATGCAATTAATACAGGGTTTTAAAGTGCGACAGTTGTTCATGCAAACCATATAGCCTGCGTTACTTGTGCTATAATGTAAGCAATAATGCTGGATCGCTAACGAATGAGAGCTCACATTTTGAACATTGTCTCTCATTGGTCGCTAGCCTGCCATTGTTATAATTACAATAAGACATGTAAAGAAACAGACTTTAGGTTGTTCCGGCCAACCTCCTCCTACACAATATACGTCTTACTTATAAACGCATGTTAAAATCTTATTCACCGAACAAGGACTTGTGTCACTTTCTGTCAGATGGCAACTGTCACAAGCGAAAACAGACCAAAACACTGATTAAATAAAATGCACTTATTCATTGTTTATAAGTAAGACGGTTTGTATGCAGTGGCAATACTTTAGACGCACGGCATTCTTAACAATACAATATAGATAAAAACGAGATCTGTGCAATGCAATATACTGGTTTACTCATGTAAATTGGGCACCTAACTGGTAAATTAACATTATCTCACAATTTTATTTCACTAAATGGTTAAGTACTAAATTAAAAGAAAATGTATAGTCAAATATGAATAATTATCCTTAAAAAAATTTAGTCAATTTCAGAATACTTGAATTTCAGGATACTTGATTGACTTGAATTGGTTTATAAGTAAAAATTGTAAAACTGGGAAATAAATTGAAATCATTCTGACTAGTCGAATCGATGTACTGATAGAATAAATAACACATAATTCATTGTGATGACAAAACTGAAAAAAAAAACACGTCACATTGGGCGATACTCCAATAATATGGGTCGTAAATAGATAAAATAACTATTCAAGTAAAAACGCAAAAATAAATCCGTAAAATTGGATTGAATCCCATTGAAATTTTTGTGTGTATACAAAGTGTAGCTCATTTTAGTTGATTTCACTACTAGTAGACAGAACTTCCTCATGTTAATACTGCGTTTTAGTGTAATAGTAATAGTGGTACAGATCAGGTTACACTGAAAGTGTAACGGTACGTACCTCCATGAACTTCAACCCTTAGCTGCGATGTCTAATCTATAAAATGTATAGGATCGAAAAATAAAATCATTATATATTCTATGTTTACCAATAATTATATCCCGACAATTAGTTTAATTTTCGTTGAAGGAAAATGTCAGAGATGGTTAAATTGATAAATTGATTTTATTGGTTAACAAGAGTTTAACTAAGTTAATGAGTAAAATTAAATTATCATAGTAGGGACACACGGAACACAAAGTATTTACTCTAAAGGGACACGGAACAAATTAAAACAAGACAGAAAATTAAAAATAAATGAGGCGGAAGGGGACGTCCTTCGACAGATATTTTAACGGCCCTCGCACTAGACCAACTCAATACTGTTTAAAGCAAAACATTGAACTTTAGTAGACAAAACATAAATTATCCACAATATCCTTTGCTTCACAGTGATTCGAGTTAAAGGGTCGTACGGAAACCTCCTTAACTAAACAGCAGAAAGGGTTGATTTAAATAAAGTTCAAATATGGACCATCCAACTCGAAGTACCGATTAGTTCACAACTTACGGCGCTACTGAGATCTTACTAATACATTATTTATGGCAATAGCGATGTGCTCGACGAAGTACAAAAGTTCGTATATCTAGTACGGCGCTACGAGCGCGGCAGCACAGCCTGTACATTGATCGCCCATAACACTAAGAGAAATAAGTACATTATACAATACTGTATACACCTTAAGTTGGTGTTTATAAAAGAAGGCACCAACGAGTTTTTCTGTATGTTTATAAAACTAAAATGTATATTTATTACACTAGCTCGAATAAAAATCACCATCACACGCGCCAACTATGTGAATATGAGAAGAGTATTTTAAAGAAATTCATAGTCTCGACTAGGTGAAATATTAGCTGAGGGTGCGGGGGTAGAGTGCACATCGTGTACTCGCTACCGATCGGTAGTGTTATATGTACGTCGAGGGCGCGAGCTGGTGATGGCAGGGCAGCGGGATCGAGAGCGGGCCGAGGTCTGCGTCGGAGGTGAAGACGGCGGTACCCCACTGTCAAGGCGGGCCGCCGCCGGCCGCGTTCTATTGCATCGAGTTGAAGTTAACGCCGAGGATGTTTAGCGGCGAGCCGTGCGGCATGCCCTGCAGCGGGAAGTCAAGCGGCCGCGACTCGATGAACCCCACAGAGACGGGGTGCGGCGGGCAAAGCAGTGCCATCTGGTGGTCGGGCGGCGGCTGCTCGTCCTTGTGGTCGGGGGGCGGCGTTGTGTGCTCGCGCTTTATGCGACTCTTGATGCTCGGCCGGTTGTTGGGGTAGCCCTTCTTTTTGTACTCGAGCCAAAGAGTTCTGTTGTTGACTCCGAACATGCGCGCCGCCTTGCAGAAGCCGATGCCGCCGAAGCGGACCGCCTCGAGCGCGCGCTGGAAGTTCTCTTCGGACTGGGGGTTGGTGGTGCGGCGGCGCTTGGGCTGCGGCTGGTGGTGGGGCGCGTCGTGGTGCGGCGGCGGCTCGGCGGCGCACGAGGGCCCGGGCGAGGGGTGCGCCACGCCGCTGGCTAGCGCGTACTCGCCGAGCTCGCCCTCCACCTGCCCCGTCAAGTTGTTCATGTACAGGCCCGCGTCGGGCTGCACGCCTCCCGCGCCCGCGCCGCCGCCGCCGAGGCCGCACGCGCTCGAGTACCGCGGGTACGCGTGCTCCATCATACTCCACTGCCCTCCTGGGAAGAGAGATTAATGCATTTTCAATATTACATTTTACTAAGCGATACACGTGCTAACGTGGCTAATCATTGATCTCCCTTCCCTGGAAAATAAATGCGTAACCGCTAGCGTTCGATTGCACTCATTTAACGGATGTAGCGGACGATAACACGAAACTTAATATGTATTCGATACTTTAATAAAAGGTTTCCGATTTAAATCCGCGGGTAGAAACGCTAATTCACCTAATTTACCTATTAAAACTTTTTACTGGCTCAATTATAACAATTATATGAAAGTATGAAAAAGAGTTTTTTTTTAAATAACACCAAAATGTATAATAAATTTAAATAATAAACACCACAAACAGGGCGACAATGCATGACCATGCAACATCAAGAAACAGTGCAGAAAGAGTATCTTCATACTTTTAACATCCAGTAATTGTATTCACGGATTTTAAAAGTAAACAAGTATTGCTAAGAACCAAATAAAATTAGCATAACATTTATAAATATAGCTGTGTACCGGAATTATAATATCCCACTGCAGGGCATCGTATTGTCTGCGCATCTGGCAGTCCCAACAAGTGCAAGCGATCCAGAATAAAAGTAAATCAGAGTTAAAGTTAAGACAGACTATGCTTTTAAATTTGAGAATAATTTTACTGATAACTTGACACATAAAAAAAAGGTTTTTTGTTTATATTTTGCCATTATTTTTATGTGTGTTTGTGTCATTTTGTTTTCTCTAATTTCTACTAATCCAATTTCAACATTAATGTGGTAACTATCACAATGCCTTCAGACCTTGTATATAAATAAGGTTATAATTATTTTCTAAGACATCATAGATAAATAAATATAGTTGGATTTGTTAACCATTAGAGCACATTCCTAATGTCTTTTTATGTATATGAACGAATATAGGAAATAAGATCACTATTAATAAAAATATATTTTTATGAAAATATGCAATACAACATAAGGATGTAGTTGAGCTTTCAAGTTACATCTTGTATATAGCACATCTTAAAAGCTTTTCCATATTTAAATGCATGTGAAATATTTAGAAGCCTGAGTTTATCTGAATTACAACTCTATTAGTAATGGTAACTGACTGTATTTTTAAACTTTATTAGTTAAAAGCAAATAGCCCATGGAACGTGAGGATTATACCAGAGTTACCAACAAAAACTAATAAGAAAAGAGAAGAGCCTTACCTTGAGCTATACTGGCTTGATTCTCTACTCCTAATGGATCCATGTTCATATGTGAGTTGTCTGGTGTCTGAAATAGAAAAAGTAGAATTTAAGAATTATATCCTTTTTATAGTAATGGAAAATTAAATTACTTTTGCTTTGACTGAAGGAATTAAATAAAACAAATTGTATAAATTATTATCTATAAATTTGTATTAAAAAAAAACATAACCTAATCTCTGAAGAAATTATTGCTTATACCTATATACATAGATAACTTTCCATCATTTTTACCACTCATTCAGTTATTGGACTGCTCAATTATTTTTAGAATTGACATTGTATGATAAAATAACCGACTGATTGATTTTTTATTACTGTCCATGTTTTACTGTCGCAATAATTAATCAACCGCCATTAAATTAAATAACTGCTCAATATGTTTTTGAACTGATCATAATAACATCTCGAATATTTAAATAACAGCTCAAAAAATTAGTTCCCGTTCTAAATTCAACAGGTTTTGTAATACTACATTATGATACAAGTGTGCTAAGTTGGTCATTACAGTCGAGGCGGAATTGCAGCCCGAGCCAAAGGCGGGGGCGTAATAGAGCCGAGAGTGTAATGACCATAATGTACACGCGTTTCATACGACGTTTTTCAACACACTTGCGAGGAAAAAAACACCCGTTTATAACCTGTAAACTCGAATAAACAAATGTTATGCAAAGTAAAATGGCGCGGAGATTTATTTTTTTGCGCGCCTTGCATTGGTTGAATTAGTTATGCGCGCGCAGGTGCAAAATGGAGGCAAGGCCGAAAGCATCAAACAACCAAATATTAAAAATTATAATAAAATATATATTTGATTAAATCTAATGCAAAAAATGAACATTATATGACAAAATTAAATAATTTGATCTAAATAATTGTTTAAATAGTGTGTTTAATGCATCACAATTATTTTATTCACAAAAATGTTGCTTATTTTATATTTAAGTAAAAACTCTTTGTTGAAATAAAAAAAAAACTGTAAAGTAAAGACACTAGTGCGTAATAGAAAATTCAAAAGCACGCGTGTTTTATAGGATACTTTTCGTACATAAAAACGGTTAATAAGGGCCACTTTACCAGCAAGTGTGTTGAAAAACTAATTTATATTATAAATTTGGTTCAATAGTTTTTTAACCAACTCCCATTACATTTTTTTTTTTGTTTTTCATCTGTTGTTTGAAATGGTTTAATTTTTTTATTATTATTAAAGAAACGTGATATTTTTCAGGATATCAGGATTTTTTTGTTTCAGACAGAATTTTGATCAGTCATGATTTTTTAACAATAAACAGAAAATTATATGATTTTTTGTCTATTTTGATCTTTATTTATTCGGCCAGTATTCATTTTAAAATGTGCAAAAAGAAACTACTATACCAAGAACTTATCGAATGTCCCTCGTATCATTTCCGACATCATCCAGCGTTTTCGGAACTACTCTCGTGGACCTAGCAATAAATCGGGTGCAATAAGTTTAGTTTTTTTATTGGTCTATCAACAGAGTGATTCATCATACATTTCATGCACCATTTAAATAAATGTAAATACTAAGATATTAGCAATCCTCCAATTAGAGGTAAACACAGCATGAATTATAATATTGACCACAGTGTTTCGGAACAAACACTGCGGACAACCGATAGAAACTTCGATCCGCTCCTATTCAACACTGATTCGCTTAACAATAAATCAATTACAATTGATAAAAAGTAGAAAATATGCCTACCCAAGTTAAAGTGACACAATCCAAAATTAGGTAAATGCTACTGTACAAATATACAATAACAGTAGTGTAAAATGTAGGTTATTTACAAAAGAGCATCAGTTACTCTCTTCCTGAATAAAGGAATTCGGGCTTCTTTAAAAAAGTCAATCCCATGCTCCGACCACAACTGGTTACCCAAAAGCGCAACATTCTTATCAGTGGACTGTGTTACCTTATTTACAGTTAGTTTTACATTGGAGGATACAAAAAAAGACTTGTATTTGTGCAGGCGGTGGATAGAACGCGGAATTAGACATTTGAATCCCATCAAAATTATAATATGTACAACAATTTTATAATTTTTAACCCATTGACTGCCAACCGTCTAAGAGGAAACGGCACGCGGGAGCCATTTTTTTTAAATATAGTTATTTGAATAGTGTCGACCCCGCTCCGGCGCGGGGTTGGCACTCAAAGTGTTAAAAACTGAAACAACCGACTTCAAACTACGCTATTTCGTTTACTTGTAATATTAGTAAGGATTAGGATACGTAAAGTTCATATCATCGTGTTCAGTCAGGTATTAATTAAACAAGGCGCTCAAGCGTTGAAGTAACTCTGTTTTCTCCTCATACACATCGGATGAGGAGTAAGGTTTTACTTTTCAAGCTTACTAAATGCTCCACGATTGTAAAGATTTTAAAGAGACCTCTCTTCACCACTCGTTTTTTTGTTGTCAAGAATGAGATTTGTCACCTGTCATCGGGCAAATAAAAAAATGCTTCGTCTTCGAAGATAAAAAAAATGTGCAGATGTTTATACGATAATCCTCAACATTTGATATTTTTGCAAAGAAAAACGTGTAAGTGGAACTCTGCGATTCTATATTCTGACGCACTTTACTCAGGAATCCAATCAATTTTTATTTTTAGAGATTATTCAAAGAGTAATAAAAAGTGTTTCTAAAATAATTATGGGACCAACCCAAATTCATGTACATTCAATGTAAATATATATATATATACGCAACGAATTGATAACGTCCTCCTTTTTTGAAGTCGGTTAAAAAACCAAGTCTCGCAATGCAACTCTTCTAATTATTAAAGAAATAAAAATGTCTAATATCGATACGGTCTTAACAAAAGTTTTTAGTTAACTAATTAGGTCATAATTTCTTACAAAATAGTTGGATAAATGCTCCCATCGATAGGTATTAAATTAATTAGCCGACTTGGTTTTACATTAGATCTCACAAATTTTTGTGGTACAAGAGCTGCATTGCGAGACTTGGCTTTTTGTACATATTATGTTTCTGATGGAATTTCATTTATTTTTGTTGATTATGTTTTTTTTTTCGCGTATCGTATTATTTTGTGCGTCAGCTACGAGCTTCTCAAAGCCCACTCCCTGTCTCTGTGGACTTTTCGCAGAGGCTTTGATGTAGGCACTATCTTACCTTAGTTATATCAACTATTTACTTACCTATCTATCTACATAATTTTAAGTAGCGTAAGTGATGGGAAAATGTATAATCTGCAAGAGTAACTATGTAATATGTATCTATCTCAGTTTTAATTAAATTAAAATTAATAAAATAATAAGAAATTACGCTATGTTTTACTTTTTCTTACTTTACGGGTTAAGCATTCATTGTGTTTAAATTTAAACATCAGAAGACATTTGTCATGAACATGAATTTTGTCAGAGACAAAAGCTTGCCTTCGACAATCGACACTGCATCAACATAAATATAATAGCCCGGGAGATGGTAACACAACATATTAGGTCATTTGTACCAGTATGGCGGTTCTTCAGGGGTCTAATTACGCAAAGACAAAAAGGAAAATGATGGTCATAGCGCTGGTAGCGGCGGCCCAATCGCGTGGGCGTTAATCGAACGCCTCGGATAAATAACCAGTGTCAAACGATTTGTTCCACAAAAATCCTTATATTTTCCGATAGTCAATAAAAAAAAGAAGTAGGCGGTAGCGTAATGCCATACTTCTCCAGTGTGACTTACAGCCCGCTATACCGAGGCGAATACATTAATAAAAAAAAAGAATTCATCCATTTGTACCAGGCTAATTTTTGCACAGCTAATCATCGTCGAGTAGCCATGCACGTGCACTAATTTTAATAGCGACTTTCATTTTCTGAGTGATAGTCTGGTAGTCTGTTCAGTCACTCCATCAAGTCTCCATTGAAGTCTGTTTAAAAACAAACATGTCGGACACTGATAACGACTTAAAAGGCTCGGCAATTTTCACTTAAATTTTGTATTTCAGGTGCAAACAATGTGTTTATATTACTAGGAAATAAGATTCAACATTCATTCCTAACGAGAAACTGCACCAGCTTTAAGTATATTTTCTGTAGAAATCACTTTCGAGATAAGGATTTTACGAAAAAAAAAGACTAAACGAAATTACAATAAATCATCTAAAATGTCCTGAGATATTGTAGAGTGCCTTGTTGTGTTAGAACTTTATATTTTGTGTCTCTTAACTGATTTTTGTTTACATTAATTATATATTGCTATAATTATAACATTTTGGTGGTCTTTCTTGACTGTGGAATGCTGGTAACTTGTAACAGTTTACAACTTATTTGTGTCCCGTAAATCATTTTTGTGTTCATTATATTAAAAGCATGCCTTCATTTCATTGTCTTTCATTAATAAAACTCCTTTTAATATTTTTTCATTGATCAATATAGATTATCCATAAAATGCTAGCATTCCTTATGCCAATGTTGGCAGACATATTATTGGCGCTCTAATTAATTTTCGTTCATTAATTGTTACATTCGTCGTCATGTGGTAGTTAACAGAGTATAAAAGCTCCGCCTCTCCTTACGTAGTGTTTAGATCCTCTTTGATGATATCATAGAATCAAGATATTGCGTTATCTAACAAAAACTAGAAATGTTGAAAAAATTACAACATTTTAATTATGTAATTCCGTTCTGCATCAGCTGGTTCGTACGATTATGGTGCCGTCCCTTCAACAGCGTATTGTATCTGAAAAATCTTATAGTACCTGTTGCGAGGTGTCCTGATGCCTGTCGTCGTGGAAGTCCCGCCGCCGCTGCGGCACGCTGCTGAGTGTGATGCCGTCCCGCACCAGCTCGACAGTCTGGTTTTCGTCCCGCCCTTCTTCTGACACCATGTTCAGGGAAGTCGAACCCGTCGAGCTTTTCCTCCTTCTGTGGACAAAGGCATCGCGCTACTGCAATTATATCGCTAGCAATTACTAGTTGCGTCCCGAGATTTCGATCACTAATTTACCGTAGTTTTTTTAAGCGTATATTTATGTAAGCACATTATAGCAGAAACATTCGTTTGTTTGTTTATCGGTCGGTTAATCCGTCACGCTGTGACTTCAGGTCAATTTAAATAATGGTACAGGATGGATGATCGAACGATTTATCACATTGTATTTACCTTCTTCGTTTATTGGAAGGCGAGGTGGCTGGCGTGGACATACGCTGCGAATCGGTGTGCTCGGCAGGAGGCGCGAAATCGCCCGGCGCACCTCCGCCGCCGCTGCCCTGCGCCCGCGTCAACGTCGACTCCGGCATCTCGGTCAGACCCTTGATTTTTAGCAGTTTCGCTGTTTCCAACACCTATGGAGTAATAATACTTAAAATAACTAATATAATTATAATGACCCCAAATCTTATGCCACTAGCATCTAGTATATACACAAGCGTTTAAAAACAGGTTGCCAGACTGCCTGTATGTCAGCGAATGTTCGATTTATCAGTACCCAAATGCAGTAATACTAAAACTCTCACCTGTGGCAACTGCTCTTCTGTGACATTGACCTCTCCATAATACATAAAGTCCACCATTGTGCGTAGGTCTGCAAACGTCACATCTTTGAGGATCACTATGGGGTGATGCGATGGGTTGTCCACAAACAATGCCTGAAAATGGATATCACATTCTATAACTTCCAGAAACCACTAACAAGAAAGTTGCTAGAGAGTGCAACTAAAAACATTTTTATAACATCTGCTATATATACAATAAAAATCATATGATACTGCATCACATGAGCTGGACTGATTTTCCACATGTTATATGGAAACAGTTCCCATATAACATGTGGAAACTGTTTTCTACTCCTAAATATTATTCGATAATTATTTTGTATCTGATTTGGACCATTACTAACAATGACTAGAGTCCTACAAGCACAAAAGTTTAAAAATCAACTGACCTGAAAATATGTGCTACAAGCCGACAGAACCACTTTATGGGCCTGCAGGTGTTTGCCCTCAGCAGCAAGAGTCACATCCACCAAGGTCTGGGTGTTGAGCAATGTGGTAAACATTGAAATGAAATTGGGCTGGTGGTTGTTCCACCTCAAACTATACTGCTGTGACATCCTGTAAACAAAAAACTGACTAAGTGCAATTTATATATGTATGACATATCCATATAAGTAAAAAAAAAAACTGAGTCAACAAGCCACTTGACATACAAAGTTAATTACTTGCTTATGTCTAAATTTTAATTCTAATTTGAAGTGGGGGTGATAAGACCTGCACTGACGTCCCGATTGGGGTTATTGACGTCCTGCTTGGGGCTTGCTTATGTATTTAGTAAGAATTGAGAAACTTTAAGTGGGTAAAATCCTTGGAGAATGGAGCAACACTGATCTCCAAGTTGGCAATATTTATTGTTATAGACTGCTCAGACTTAGCTGTGAATTTTGATGATCAACTATAGTTTTAGATTGATGCACACAGTAATAAAATTAGTTTTTAGGGTTCCGTATCTCAAAAGGAAAAAACGGAACCCTTACAGGATTAGTTTGTTGTACGTCTGTCTGTCCGTCCATCTGTCTGTCAAGACCTGTATCTCTAGAACGCGTGAAGGTATCGAGTTGAAATGAAAATCATATACGCAGATCCATAGTCTCATGCTGCAGAGAGAAAAATCAAACTTTTCAGTGTCTTCGCATATTCTTCGACACTCGCATAGGAATCAAAACCTATGTGGTACTTCCTGTTAACCTATAACTGTGAAAGGCAAAAAGCATTACCATATAGTATAGATAAAGGAAAAATCCGAAAACTGTACATTTTTAATTTAACCACAAAAAACAAGGTATTTATGGTATTAAGGTATTAAGGTATTTATGCAAGGAAGGAGGGTCTAAATTTTAAAGTGCTTTAACCGTATCATGTGGGGTATCATATGAAAGAGCTTCATTAGCACAAGCTAAAACAAGTTTTTAAATATTTATACGATGTATATTTTTGGATTTATGAAGGAAATAATAATAAAATATATAAATTTATAATTTTCGAATCAGACTCGACCACCTCCGTACAAACTAGTAGATAAGAGGAGGAAATCATATATATTTTTATATTTTCCTTTATAAACCGAAAAATATACATCGTAAAAATATTTGAAACCCTGTTTTAGATTATGCTATTGAAGTTCTTTCATATGATACCCCACATGATACGGTTAAAAAACTTTAAAATTTGGACCCTTATTCCTTGCATGAAGACCCTATTTTATGTGATTAAATAAAAAATCTCCAGTTTTCGGATTTTTCCTATATGTGTACTCTAACACAAAGCTTCTTGCCAAATTTTATAGTTCCAGGTTAACGGGAAGTACCCCATAGGTTTTGATTCCCTTGTGAGTGTAGAAATGTGCGTTTTTACGACATATTCGGCTGTTAACTTTTTTTTACGAAAACTGAGAAATATAATTTTTATTTCTGCAGCAAGAGACTATGGATATGCGTATATGGTTTTAATTTCAACTCGATACCTTCACGCGTTCCCGAGACCCGGACCCGGACGCGGTCTTGAGACCCGGACTGACGGACAGACGGATAACAAAGTGATCCTATAAGGGTTCCGTTTTTCCTTTTTGGTACGGAACCCTAAAAACTATATTCAGCTTTCTTTTCAAAACTGTGACTATGATGGAAATAGCCTGCACAATATATTTGTTTAATTTTGACTTGTTAAAAATAACTTACATTTTTCTCTTCTTTTTCTACACTAATAATAAAGAGGAAAGATTTGTATTTTTGATATGAAATCACTCAAAAACTACTGGACCGATTTCAAAAATTCTTTCACCATTAGAATGCTACATTATTCCTGAGTAACATAGGCTATAATGAGTATTAGAAAAAAATAGGGATCCCTACTAAAACTTCAATAATGTAACCAAAGGTGTAAAAAAATTTGCCATAAAATGTCTTTCATCGCATACGCTGCGCAAACTATTGATGATAGAACAAAAAAATGTTCTACAATATTAAAGAACATACCAATATCTACAAAAAACATCGCGATATCATATGTCCAACTATTGTTATTATACCACTATAACATTTAAAAAGTTGATAGAAATGCCTATCAAGTTCAGACCATGTTATCTATACCTTGGTATTAATTCTTATCCAAATAAATTGTTTCATATTCAAGACTATTTCAATACCTGTAGATTACTTTTGAATTATTCAAATCGGACATTCCATTCAAAAGATATTGCGAATTTAATAATATCAATCTAAACAAAATACTAATAGAAAAATAAAAACCGTCGCGTCGCCGCGCGCCGTGGCCGGTGGCACCACGCAGCGAAAAACGTTACGAATAATAACCTAGGTACTCATATTTGAGCAATATTCAACATATTTTGTTGATCAAAGTTAAGTAACGTTTTTCGTTAAAGCAGTAAACTTCTTACATCGCGTGCACTACGAAAAGTATGGACAATAGAACAAAATAATGTGCAAAAATATTAAAAAACATGTAAATATCAACAAAAATACGCAAAATGGCCGAATTAATGAGTCAAAATGGGGGAGTAAATTATGAGGGTTCTAGGGTTTTTATATTATGGGCATAAAATGTAGTATGTAGGTCAACTAATACATTTTGCGACAAAGATAAATTAAGGGATGAAACGGGGAGTAAAAGATTGAATTTTTGCTACTTAGGTTGAATAAAGGGGTTAAAAGGGGGGAGTAAAATATTGTATGAAAGTTCCGTGGTTTTAATGTTGGGGATATGAATTCCAGTATTTATATTAACTATGAGATGCAAACTATAATAGAACATTGTTATATTAGTTTTGTAACGACAGGAAACATAGGAGTTGAAGCACCCTAAAATATTATATGAAAGTTCAAGGGTTTTAATGTTAGGGGCATCAAAATTAAGATTTAGATCAACTAATAACTAATAGATATAAATGAATACTGCCATTTTAGTTTTGCAATAGGGATAAATTAAGGATTATACACGGGAAAGGAGAGTGGGATTACAGCGGGAGGGGTGCAAATACAGTGGGAGGGGATGAGTGTGGAGCAGGATTGAAGTGGGAATGAAAAGGCAGCGACAAACCAGAGCTGGGAGCAAGGTGGGAGCGAAACAGAAGCAGAAAAAGTCAGGTGGGAGTGTGGTGGGAACGAGGTATAAGCGGGAGTAAAGCAAGGTGTGAACGGAGCGAAACGAGAATTGGACAAGAGCGGAACGGAACCGGGTGGGAGCGAGGTGAAAGCAGAACGAGAACAAAGTGGGAGTGGGACAGGTGCGAGGCAGAATCACGAGTGAGTGTAGGGTGGAAATGGTGTGAGAGCGATCTGAAATCGGGAAGAGCAGAACAGGAACAGTTTGGGAGGCGAACGGGAGCAGGATAGGGGCGGGGAGAGAAAGGGATAGGAGTTAGTTTTCATTCAAATACATAAATCTACGCTTGACCACTGACTCTACATTAAAACATTGGGTCAGAAGAATTGAGCTAGGAGCGAAACACGAGCAGGGCAGATGTGGTACTGAAGCATTAGCTTGGAGGGGGTGCATTGAGTGTGGGTAGGAGCGTGACATGAACGATCTTCTTACGCGTACGAAGTCGCGGCGGGCAGCTAGTATATAATATAAAATGTTTTTACCATTTATTTTTACAATACATAAAATTAATAACCATGATTGTTTTTGTACATCTTAAGATGCTCTTGGATACTTGGACTTGGCATGAAGGGCAGTCATCAGGCAGTCTAGACATGTCACATACAGTAAGGAGGATCCTTAATTAGTAGCCCCTACCATTTGTATATCGCCCGCTGTGGGCGTCACCCTAGTTTTTAGTTATTTAAAAAAAATTGACTTCTTTTTATTGTTAGAAATTAAGCAAATCAAGTTAATAAATGGATACCAACGAAGTGTAATAATTGCACACACAGAGTGCATTATAATTATTTTGAATGGAAGCTTTAAAAAGAGATGAGCGAAGAAAACCAAACTAGTCAGACCTTTGAAATTAGCGTTGTTGCATTAATGTGTTTCATCATTCATTTCTTGGTATTGGGTGTTTTATTGTGTGGTAACCTATATTTCATAGAAAAAATCAAAATGAAAGGCTTTAAAATAATCAAGAAGTAATCACAAACATAACTTACGTTGATGTTATGTGCTCCTTAGTTGTGAGGCCTTCGCTTATATAACTGTAACAAAAAGAAAGGAATTTCATAGGTATTGAAAAATAAGACATACCGTACGGAACCCTCAGTGGGCGAGTCTTACTCGCTTTTGTCCGGTTTTATTTTCTTACGTTTTTTTACAGCCCTGTTTATACAAACTGTCCTACTGCTGGGCGCGGGCCATCTTCTCATTGTGAGAAGGGTAAGGCCATAGTCAACCACGCTGGCCAAGTACGGGTTGGCAGACTTCACACATCTTTCAAGATCATTGAGAACTCTCAGACATGTAGGTTTCCTCACGATGTTTTCCTTCACCGTTTGTAGTTGGCGGCAATCGACAATACGCACTTAACTTCGAAAGGACAGAGGTGCGTGCCGCGGGATTCGAACCTGCGGAACGCAAGTCGAACGGTCTCCCGACTACGCTGCCGGCTTCTTAAGCTTGTCACTGGTCAAAAATAATAAAGTAATGATGTGAAAATGGTTTTTTTTTAATTCGAAAATAAACTTACTCTTGACCATCAACTCACCTGGTGTTAAGCGATAGTTACGGTCTATGATGGAGAGCGCTTACCTGGACCTATTGACTCGCGATTTCTTACACAACTACAGTTTGTGCAGTTGTCGTTGTGACAATAACCCACAAGGGAATTAAAAAATTGTGAATTTATGTTGCTATAATTTGGATAAAGTTGTATCGATTTAGATAAAACAATGATCAGTTGAAAGAATAATAGTTTTCGTGTTAGAGTCTGTTCAGTTAGAGAACTAATGCAGAATTTAGGATGATGCTGTCCTTATTTCATTATTTTGTGCAGTTGAGACCACAGAATACCATAATAGTTAATTTTTCGAGACGTTAGTTCCTCTTTTTACCCAACTACGTAAGACTCCTTCTTACGTAGGTTTTTCGTGTGTATGTATATATATATATTGTTATTATGATCGGCTTGATGATATGATATGCTTTTTGTGTAGTAGTTAGTTGAGTCTGAATATTGTTTTGCTGTAGTTAATAAAAGCACTTGCCCGTTAAAAAAATACTTCCAGAGCCAGTTTGGAATTACTTGTGTAAAACATACACAAAAGAATTGGCCTTCTTCGCAATCATGGAGATATGTTCCTCTCATTTCAATTCCAATGCAACTATCACTCCTAAGTCCTTCTGCTTAGCCCCTAAACTCATGGCCTTATCCAAATTGCATGCCTTTTGTGGATTATTATTACTAATATACAAGACACTACATTTCAAACTGTTGAGCTTGATAATTCAGTTAAACCAGATAAAACAAAAAAATTACATAATGAAAACAATACCTTTTTTTGGAGTGTAATTTTAAGATTTTTAATTAGTTTAGTGATGCCATCAGAATTACTCTTATTTTAGTTGCACATAGCCTATGCCCTTTTCTAAGGTCTCAATAATCCTTAAAAAGTCTTATTAAAATTTGTTTGACAATGTATATGTGAACAACAATCAGGAAGTAACAGAGTTGATTTTATAAAATATATATGTATATTTAACAATTTCAGCCCTATTTATGCTGTTTCTAAAATAAATGGAGCATCCAAATGGTTCCATAACAAGTGAAGATATTATAGAAAACAAACATATGCAAACTCACAGACAAATACTTAATTAAAAAAAAAACTCCTAAAATAACTTTTTTGAAATTTTGTAAAATGTTACATTGATTAACCATTTTGATAAATTTATAAATGATAGATAACGTAACGGAACTACACACTAGTTTAAAAAAAGATAAATGTAGGTAATGGACAAGCTAACTGATATAACTTGTTAAATTTACATCACATGCATTTAGTAAATCACCACAGTTGTTAGGATAACAGATTCTTGAAGTTTCTTAACATTAGTACTGCAAAACTCATAAGTATGTAATAGCCTTCACGTCCACCTAGAGGACGCCGTAACTAAAACTACGTAATGACTATCGTTTACAACAACAATAGCAGGGCCCTTGTTCACATACCTACACAGAACGCCAGCGATTATAGATATATACAATATCTAACTTATTCCTAACATGTCTGGTTTAAAACACTTGAATAAGCGCTTCAAAGCAAACTTTTTCACTTGCATTTGCACAAATTATGAACATATATGAACCGTAAAAAATGCAGAACCGACTAAGACCACCCCGAAGAACTTCTCAATCAATGGAAAAACGAGTCTCGCAACGCGTGTGTTTCAAATTTATTTTAATGTCAAACTTACCCATGCTGTTATTTCTGATATTGTGGAGTTTTTAGTCTAATTTCCATGAGCTTTTTGGTAAAATAAATTACGAATCAACCCACGCTAAGTTAACAACAGTCTCCATCAAAACCCACGCCGATTTGGGCTGCCAGTGTAGAAAAATATGATTCACACACACGCACACACACTATTCAACCGTAGCAAACAGTTATTAACGTACAGACGATAGTGAACAAAAGCAGCAAAATATTTCTTTTCTGTGAATGAAGTTTTATTACTCGGATAAAATTAATTCTCTCTCTCTAAATAATTCCATTTTAGAGTCAAGACAAATAATTTTATTTTCTTTCAGATTGCCAGACTTAATAATTCAGTAAAGTTTCGTTCCTAAGCACGCAGAATTTTTACTTCCCAAAAGGAAGTACTTTTA
The DNA here is from genome assembly GCA_947563715.1 of Lycia hirtaria. Classification (NCBI taxonomy): domain Eukaryota; kingdom Metazoa; phylum Arthropoda; class Insecta; order Lepidoptera; family Geometridae; genus Lycia; species Lycia hirtaria. The sequence continues at coordinate 11,682,854 of OX387386.1, forward strand.
TTCGGTCCTTGCCCGTGGTCCGGTTCGGTTGTCTTGTCCGGTCAACCGGACCACGGACAAAACATTTTTTCCATAGTACTGTAACCGTACCACGGAAGATTTTTTTCATTTACATGGTCCGGTTAACCGGACCACGGAATTTTATATTAAACTTTTTTATGATTGCGATTCTTATTTAGTTTGACCTATGGGGGACCTTTGTAGGTTCAGCTGGTATCATTCTAGCTAGAACTATTTCCAACCAAACCCTAGTGGCTGTTTAGCCAATAACATAAGTTAGGTTAGGTTTTTATTTGCAACGTTATACAACTTAAAAAGGCCAAATAAAATCCATTTTAAATCTTTCGTGGTCCGGTTAACCAGACCATGGAAAAAATAAATATTCTGTGGTACGGTCACAGTACCTACCATGGAAAAAATCTTTTTCCCGTGGTCCGGTTGACCGGACAACCGAACCGGACCACGGGCAATGAGCGCTTTTATTATTGATTAAAATAATGAAAGAAGCAGCTGTGGACTATTTACACGTAAGTATACAGTTTGTGAAATAGTTTTTTTTCCAATGTTTTAATACTAAATTAAAAAATGCTTTGTGTAAATAGAGACAATTTATTTTAGACTACTGCAATACGTGACCTCATCGGCTACCACGATAAAAGGCCTGTTACACCATTCTATTTATTGTGCCCTGGCGGTAGGAGAAGCGTTGTATTATAAAAGACAGGGTGCTGATTTAATCCATACTTCCCAGACAGGGTCCGAGAAATCGAGTAATTTAATACGGCTTTGTAACCTATTTCAAATGATACCGTTTTTCATAATGGGTTTCCTGAGTATATAGGGTTGACCGAGCATTTTCTGGAGTGTTTTTTATAGGAGTGAAGTATCTTAAGATGGCTACGCTTAAATGATCGCCCACTAAGTTGAAAACTGTAGGTACCATGAAATAATTTACATAATTTATACTTAAAAATAATAAGGTTGCCTGACCTTAACATGGCATTGTATGTGAGCACACCTTAACGAAATATATCAGAGCGATTTTTAAAACAGTCTCATAGAACAATAATAAAACTTATGTCATGCAAATTTTCATCTGTAAAAATCAGTGTAGCCATTATTAAGATATTTGCTTTTTTTACAAGGTTTTATTGTTCTGAGGCAGCTACCCTTAAATGACAACAGATCAGAATGAATATTACACCACAAGATAGTTTATGTAACCACTTTCATAAAAAAACAAGGTTGCATGACCTTAGCTTAGTACCTACATCACTCTACATTTGGTAAAAATCGTTATTTCTATTTTAAATATTATTATATATCATGACACAAGGAAAAAAGTTATAATTTGTTCAAGATGCCACGGCGATGACGTCACCAGTATTAAAAAAAAACTACTTGGCGAGTATTTTTTGTTTAGACTACTTTGCGGAAAGTTTAATGAGCTCAGTAATGACAGACCTCATGGCGCAGTGGTAGTACGGCCGCTTCCTGAGCTGTAGGTCTTGAGTTCGTTTCCCACCCAGGGCAAACATGTTTGTTCTGTGGCTGGCTGTTTCTATATTTTATAAGTATGTATTTACAAAAAAAAAGTATATAATGTATTATATCAACCATCTAGTTTTCATAGTACAAGCTTTGCTTAGTTTGGGCTAGATGTTGTTGTGTTAAATGTCCACCAATATTTATATATATTTATTTAGAAATGTAATAATTTAAGTTTTTATACGTGTACATATATTTATATCTCGAAAAATGGTATTCACAGAGTGTTTAATACAATTTTCATTGAAATTATTGAATATGTGTGATTAATCATGAAATAATAGGTCCAATAGCTTAGAAATGTAGTCTCGAGTTTTTCGAATACTAATGCTATAATAAGCGGCTAAGTGAGTGTCGTCAATGGTCGTCACTATTTTTAACCCCCGACCCAAAAATAAGGGTGTAATAAGTTTGATATGTGTATCTGCGTATATAAGTATGTATATATGGAATTTCTTTGTTTGAAAGAGGATTTCATCGAGAAAGCTCTGTTTCATAAAAAGGTTCAACTGTTTTTTGGCGGAAGTTTTTGAGTTTTCTAAACTTATACTTGTAGACTCACCAAGATAGTTTTGTAATCACTTACATAGTCATTGCATGCTTCAAAAACAAAACAACAACATTATATGTACTTACAATATTAAGTTTCTTTGGTCTAATCACAACAATGGATGTAGTTGGAACAAGGAACACACAAAATCCACTCGACTACTAATCTTCCGATATGTAAATTAGTAAAGTATTTTGGCATATTATTTGAATCGCGTTATATCTACGGCAAAAAAGTTTCCTACTTAATTTGTGAAGTTACAAAGATAAATTACCGGTCTTATTAATCGAAGTCTAACTAAAGAATAATAATTACAATTACTTAGTGTAGATTACCAAGAATAACTTAGGTAAGTACCTTATTTTATCTTGAAATAATGAATAGAAACTCCAATATTTGTCATGTCAAGTTCAGATAGCAGTATACGATACAAGAATAAATTCATACCATCGTCGGTATTTGTAATAAAATCACGTAAAATTAAAATAAAAAAATCATGTGAGCAACGTCCCGTGATACGAGTTACTCCACGTCACTGGCAATTGTGCGCGGGGTGAGTTAGCGCGATATGATTGGAAGTGAGTTGTCCGTTCTCTAAATAACTAGAACCTTGTATTATTCAAGAAACTTGAAGATAATTCAATACTTGACACTAGAAAATCGCAAATCGCGTAAGTCAAATAAAAAAAAAGAAGTGGTAAATCAAAAATTTGTGAAATGGAACGTAATTTTATAAACGTCAGTGACGTCATTTCTGGCTCTTTGTCCTTGGTAAATAAATAGAGACGTGATTTTTAAAAATTAATACGTGAAAGAGCAATTGCTGTTTGGATATATTGTGGAATTGAATAAATAAAAGATCAGGTAAGATAGCATAAGTATACGAGTAAGAAATGTCTCTTGGTCGCAAGTTTATGATATATATACTGATTTAGAAATTGGTAGAAATGTTATAGAATAATATTATTTATTTCGTCTTTGTTATCTGTATTAAAATTTGCGCCACTTTAATTTTAGAGCGTACCTGTCCATATCATGTATAAGGTGATCTACTATAATACAAGTCTCCCTAAACCTTTTATATTTGACCTTCGTAGTAAGGGAAGGTCATATTGATGTGTTTATATAATTTTGTAGTTATACGAGCGCGTCTCATATAGTTGGACGGTGATCATCACTCGAGAGAGGTGTGATCTGCGTCGTCGCCGTTCATTGTCTTCTCTTGTCCTTGTTTACGCCAAAGTTTAAAACACGAGTTGGTTTATGTGTTATCTTGTCCCTCTTAGTCGCACACTATTTTTAGAGCAATAGAAATTCAAAGTGGACTTTAGTATTGATGTGGAGTGCTCGTTGCTTTACAGATGTAATTTTTAAAACTGCAGACATTGGTAAATAAAATCTGGGAATATTATTAAGAGCAAGTGTTTTTCTTTGTCTCGGTGTTACTAGTAGGTAAGATCATAGTTTTCCTGCTTTGTGACTTTGTTATAAATATACATAAATAAGATAATCTACTTAAAGTATTTGTTTTTTATATGCATAATATTTTTTTAGGTAAACTTAAATATTATTTATATTTTATTCTGTCAAATTAAGTACTCCAATTCAGTCAATATAATAAATAATCAATATTAGAATGTGTAATTGTACACATAATTAGAATTAGAGAAATGTTGTTGTTTTGTTTACTTAAAATAAAAAATAAAAATCTTACATCATAATATACTATTAATGAAAAAAAAAGTACATGTATGTACTTATTTTGTTTTAACAAAACTGAGATGACTGCATGATCAGAATTATAAAAAAACATAACTCTCCTTCTTACACAGTTGTGTAAAAAATACATAATTCAAAGTACTCTACTGATCTGATCTCATTACACTCAAAGGTGGATTTTTGCATGAAGTTTAATTAAATAAAGTGATGAAAACAATAATTTTTATCAAACACTGTTTTCAAAATAAAGCATGTGATAATTTTATTAAAATGCTTTATAATTAATTTATTTGTGTTACATTTGTACATTATAGTGGTTACTGTATTCCAAAACTTGTGGTTTTTCAAGACTTTGACATTACTCTTATATTATATCAAATAAATAAACTATAAATATAAACTGATTTGGAAAATTCTTTTTATATTTGAAAGAATATACTTTTAGATTGGTCTCATGAAAATGTCATCAAAATCTGTTCAGTAGTTTGGTTTTTAAAACAAAGAAACTGGAAATAATATCCAAGTAAACAATATTATATATACTATTTTGAAGGTATTTTAAACTGGTATATTAATTCTGTTAATTATAGGTTTTTCTAGATTTCATGCTTTGGCATATTTTATTTTATAATTCCATGTTTTTTTTAAATATATCTAGTGGCTTGTTTCAGGTATTTTTTTTATATATCTGCTGTGTGTATAGGTACTATGTAATTAAAAGTTAAACTGAAATTCCTAAACGAACTCTCGCATTCAGGCTAATATTGTTAGTAATCATGAGCACACATGAGCAATATTGAACACCTATTAAACTTTTAGTTTTTTTTTATTATTCTAAATTTGTTATTGTTGATATTTTCCCGATTTTTTTTGTTTTTGTTTTATTGGTATTTTTTTATCTGGATAACTTCAAATCGCGAGTGAACACCTGTTGCAAGTGAACAGCACTTGATTAGAAGGAACCTTTCTTCTAGGCAAATGCAATTCATCATAGATCGCAACAGTCGCATAACATCAGGCGAGTTGTAAATGTAGGCAAAAAATGTATTATGACAGTTTACAAAATGACAACAAAATATTTAAGGAACGGAAATATACCGGTGAAGTGCGAGTTAGGTTCGCAAGCTGGAGGGATTTAAACTAGTAACAACCACACTATAGAAACATCCAATAGAATAGAGTATGCGTCAATGAGTTGTATTTTTAACCGACTTCAGAAAAAGAGGGGGTATCAATTCGGTTGTATTTTTTTAATGTTTATTGCCGTATAACTCAGTCATTTATAAACCGATTTAAAAAATAATAGTCTCTTTAAAACAAGTTGGCCACAGAACTCTAAAATGCTTCTAATTTAAAATAAAACCGTTTCAATATCAAGATAAACGTTGACCGCCTACTAACCCATAAAAAGAAGAAAACAGATTTCTACCATAAACTAGATTATTAGGTTTCCCTTTCCCATTTAGGTCCCTATGAAATCGTCTTAAACGGGTTTTACTGTATATAGATTTATGGTTCCAAACATATGAACAAAATCTTCGAAATCGCATATTATTAGCGATTTCTTCCCCATTCCACTACACAACAAGCAGAAGTTTGTCACATTACCATCCATTTTCCATTAAAAAGATTAAAATTTTACACAATGATTTAGGTTCATATTTTTGATGCGTACTGCTCAAGAGTGGGCCTCTTTGTCGCACTTTCTGTTCCTAAGAACTATAATCTTGGAATTTTGAAGGTTAGAGCGAATAGATAATCGATATCTCCTAAATCTACGTGCTCTATCTTTGGCCACACCGGCGCTTACTGTTTGAGCGAGTTGTGATTTTATATTTTTTTTTATTCGATAATATCTGAGATTTAATCAGTCCCCGCGTTGTTAGGAGACACGGTATTGATGATGATAAAATATCCCTATGTCCTTCTCCAGGTCCTAAAGAATCTCTGTGCCAAATTTCATATCGAATCGTTAAGCTGTAACCGTGACAACAGACGGAGAGACAGACGACATACAGAGTTACTTTTGGTTCTAATATATACATATCATATGTATTATCAATATTTTATTAACAGTGCTTCATTGTTCCGACTGAATACAATATCAGTTCCACAAAAATGTTGGTGCCTCAATTTGTACTCGTGGTAAAATAACCAATTTTGGCAGTCGTTCAAAGGTCGCCAAAGAAGTAATCACTAAAATTAGTTACTAAATAGAAATCTCATACATAATTAGCTTAACCTATAATACATTTTTGCTGTTGGTCGTTTTAAATTGCTCTTGCCTATTATGTGGTCTCTACTCGAGCACTTTTCGACCTTTGTAGCCATCAGTTCTGCGTGCTGCCTGCTGTCACTTCAATTTGCTAATCCGGTGTTGATAACTTTCATTTCGACCTCTTAATTTTGATTCGTTCTCATAGAGCACAGAGACACTGAGCGTAGCCCTTTCTATAGTTCGTTGCGTGCCTTACAATGGGACTATTATGAAAGTAAATCCTTTCAAACAAAATAGTAGATTATGCACCAAGGGGATTAAGTAGTGTTTTATGTCACGGGCGACATATTGAATCCCGTAACGTGATTCTTGGGTAAAGAATTAAATCCCGAGCGAAGCAAGGGATTTAAGACTACAATCCGAAGTGTAACGAGGTATTCAAAGTCGCCCAAGACAAAAACACCTTTATCCCCGTGGTACATACTCTACTTTTCACACCTACTGCGTGATAATAGAAAGAAATGGTTTTGAATCTACATTATTTGACAAAACAGAGCGCTTCGCTGTTATTTTTAACGTACGAACTTCAAAAGTTGCAGCATACGAACAGATTTTATTTGATTTACATTATTATACCTACAATAGGACGTCACAATCGCAAGTAAAATAGAGTTTTTCTAGACAAGCGCGCTCCATCGTAGACCGTAAACGTCGGTCAAAACTAGCGGGACCGGTGTTCAAGCTAAAGTTTCCAATAATAAAAATATAAAAAAACAACCGTAGTACAATATCCAAAAATCAACAGATGTTTCAGTTGTAGCATATTTCATTATCTTTGGTTGCAGTATTCGTGCCTGTTTTATTTCTTTTCTATGTTTTATTCTCGGTTGTCAGTTCGATTTTCGAGTGTTTTTTTTTTGTTATGGGCGGTTATGGGTAGAAGTATTCATCTCTGATTGGTCTCTGACAATCTAGTAGGCTTAGGTTCTTAATTCAATTCACATTATATCACAGTGTGTTATAATGAAATCCCATACAACATTACAGCCCAAGGATGTAAATGTAGTACTTTGGACCCTCTGTACATGATTTATAAAAGAACATTATTGGGCTGGTGGTGTGAAAATATATTTTGTTCAAATCGGTATATATAAATAACGAGTTATGTGGTAACAAACATAATTATTTAAAATTCAACCGAATTGTAAATCTCCTTCTTTTTAAGTCGGTAAAAATTGAAACAACTGACATCAAAATGTGTTTTTTTTTTAAACAGACTACTGTCCCGATTTTTATGTTTTTTATGGCATCAATCTGAAAGTATATTCTTTCAAACAATAGTTATTTGTTATACAAGAGTGCAAAGCTGCTTTTTAACCGCGTGCTCAATTTTGATGACCGAGCAAGCGAAGGATTCTAAAATCCTGAGCGTTAGCGAGGGAATCAAAAGAGCACGAGGTGAAAAATCTTTGCACTCGAGTGCAACACGTAACTTTCATCCCAGCTTAGCGAGAAAATGACTAAAAGCAAAAAAAACATTTACAATCACATCAAGATACTTTTATTTCAGTTTAGGTATTAACTACTACGTTATAATAGGTAAGTATTACAGAATAATCTTTAAATTATAACATATAATACTTAGGTATAATGGTTGATGACCAGATGAGGCTCTTTTTAAAAATGCCACTAATTTAGGATAGGTATCGATATGTATATCTTTTTTCATCTTTATTGTTGCTTTTAGCATTGAATACGTACTCCACAGAGTGCTTGATTTCTTGGTCTCGGATAATTCAATAAAATATGCCAGCAAAACGTTTTCGGACAAAGTTTTGGCTCCTTTAGGCTAGTCGCCACGTGTTAAAATATCGTACCTACTGTTTCAAATACTTCTCGCATGATTGTTGAGGGAGAAAGATAATTTGCGCATTTTAACAGTTTCAGTCAATTCTGTTGGCGTCAAATAAACTTCTTCGTCGTTAGAATCACTCATTTTAGGTTTCTCACTTGTTTTCAAATTTCTTGTTTTTAATCTAAGGTTTTATATATGTCGCGAAAAGAAAATGGCGCGCGCAAAGCAAATTAAAAAAGTCTGAGTTTTAAACAAATTAAAAAAGATTGTATGATAAATTCGGCACCATGGAGGTAGAAGTAAATAGGTTTAATAATGTTTTGAATTCACAAACTTAGTGCATACGATGTTCTAAATTTGAATTTACTTTATCTTCAAGCGGATAAAAACGGCTTTTGCACTCAGATATCGAAGAGCAAAAATACTCTTTCCGAGATGGAGGGTGAAAAAAATATTTTTGTAAATTGTTTTATAAATGTTCGAGTTATTACTGAGAACCTCCTTCTTTTTGAAGTCTGATGAAAATGAGGTCAGTGAGTAGGTACCAACTATTGATAAGCAGATTATTTATAGGTACTTATTGTTTATGCTTCGGTAAAATATACATTTGCCTTGATACACACGGAGCTAATTGCCTTTGTGATTTACTTCACGTCCACCTATCAAACACTAACCTACAAAAATATGTTATATCTCTGTGGTGTGGAGTTCAATGAACTTTAAAAATATAGATTATTACTATCCGTAGATTGCGGGCAGGTTTAATCTTAACGTAATCTAAGAGAAACGTCGCGCTATACAAAAAGGAGACAACTGTTTTTACCCCTAAACATAATCCAATCTCTATGATCTTTTTATCTGATTAGCATGATAAATGGCTGTTCATTTACGTTTTGATTTTTTAAATTTCAACTTCAGAAGATCACCGAGGGTTCCGTACAAACTAGTAGATAAAAGGGGGTGTTTAAACATTATTTTATATTTTCCTTCATAAAACGAAAAATATACATCGTAAAAATATTTCAAAACCTGTTTTAGCTTGTGCTAATTAAGCTCTTTCATATAATATCCCACATGATACGGTTAAAGCACTTTAAAATTTAGACCCTCCTTCCTTGCATAAAGACACTATTTTATGTGATTAAATTAAAAATATACAGTTTTCGGATTTTTTCCTTTATGTGTACTATATGACAATGGTTCTTGCCAAATTTCAAAGTTATAGGTCAACGGGAAATACCCTATAGGTTTTGATTCCCTTGCGAGTGTCGAAATATGCGTTTTTTACGACATATTCAGACAGACGTACAACAAAGTGATCCTATAAGGGTTCCGGAGGTTCGGAACCCTAAAAACTAAAAGTTTATTATTTTGAAAAACGCAAACCTTAGACATATAGAAAAGCTAATTATTTAAAAAGACATAATATATCGGAATCCGATAAAATTCTGGAGTTGAAAGAAAAGAGCTTTCTCCGAGAAAATTGTCGCGACATCTATGCTCGTAATAAGAAAAAGATACACTTTTCCTCTGGCCTTTGCCAAAAGAAAATAAATTAGTCTAAATTCGAGGGCTTATCTGCCGTCAAGGAGAGGTTCATTATGTTCCCTCCGGCCCAATCAGTTCTTCGTCACTAAGTATAAATATTTCGGTATTTTTTAGAACAATTCCAATAAAACTGGACTCGAACAATTTCATTGTCATTATTTCCGATCCATCAAACTCTATAAAAGAGGCATACACACACATACATACATTTCGTGGAGTTTTATAGAAGCCTTAGAATAAGTCTACTATTCACCTACCGGTTACATCATCCATTCAGCTGATATTAAATTATTGATTTGTCAGCGAGATTACGGATTGCAAAGTTTTAAATCGATATGATTATAATGAAGTTGTTTAATAATTGCATGTTCAGCGCATGATCATGAGTAGGCAAAACTAGAGCCAAAAATACTAGGGTTGGGATTTTGTCTGTATATACTTAGGTATACCATACTGTCAATCGTAACCCTAGTTTATTTGAGTTTTCTTTTTCTTCTTGTCATGTCAGCTGACTGACACCCACTGTTGAGCAACAGCAGCATCTCTCTATGATTTCCACGTTGATCAGTATTGTGCCATCCGCGTTCAACGGTTTCCCGTGACCTTCAGCAGGTCATAAATCCGCCGTGTTGGAGGCCTACCCACGCAGCGTAAGCTGGTAGGTATCCTTTTTTTGTGTTTCAGTCGTGTTATGGTTTTTTTGCTGTCATATCTATCTCCTGATTAGTGCTTCTTCCAGTTTTAAATTTATTTTATTTTCTTACATATTTGTTTATGCGGCTTACATCTACAAAATGGATGCTGCCACAGAATAGATATTAGTGAGTTGTTATTGTACACAATTTTTACGCATCAAGTTGTTGAAATCATCTGTGATTTGACGAAAACAGTGACTCATAGCGTACCAACTGGTTTCTGTTAAATGGTTTTTAATAATATATGCGCTATTTTTTACCCGACTACGGCGAAGCAAAAGAGAGGGTTATGTTTTTGACCGGTATGTGTTTATGTATGTATATTCATCTGTTCCCTTATAACTTCTAAACTACTTATAATAATTTAACAAATGTGGTGTCGTTGGAAACTTCTTCTTTATCCGCTGGTTATAGATTATGTTACGTCACATTGAATTGAATATGGCATGCTCTAAGGGGCACGAAGTCAAGAAATAAAAATGTTTTTTCGGCCCATCCCATCATGGGTGGTACCCATTATTGAACAGAGATAAAATATATATATATATATTGATCGGTATGTATGTATGTCACCTACTGTAAAAAACAATACATTCTGCAAAGTAGCATACGACCACGGTAATCATCTGAACATCACTATGAATATGTGTGAAATACATTAAATCATTTACGCGTATTACATGTAAGTTTTTTATTTAATACACGATACATATCGAATAGTTTGTACTTAACAATTTCAGATGAGAATTATTTTCTTGTTGTATACTTTTTAGTGCGTGATTTTTCAGCAGTCGGAGTTTAGTAAATTAGTTTTCAACGAATGATAATAAATATTAGATAAAAAACTACTGCATCATATAAACTATTAAAGATATAGGTAAACTGAAGTTTATATTTATAGGGGTTCGTAGCCTATCACTGGAGGTGGGGGTACCCGGGGTCATAGGGGTATAGGGGTATAGGGGATTCTTGATATTCCCTACTTGTCGTGAGACTTGAGAAGACTCAATTGACAAGGCCATTTTTTACAGCCGCTATGTTATTGAATTGTAATTCTTATTATTATTGTAAAAAACTATATTGTAATTGACGTTACCAAGTGTTATTTAAATAATCTATGGTCCGAAATAAATTGAATTGAATGGAAGGATATTACAACCAGTCTAAACGGATTTTGGGGTACAAGGATTTTTATAGAAAGTAATTCAGCTAATAAACCGGGAGTGTTGCCTCAGGCATATACATAGTAAGAGAGACACTGCACCGGTGAGATGCCAAAGAGATCAGGGTGCTTTCCATCAAGACCCTCAAGTTGACTTTTGGTGGTGCTTTTGTCGGGTCATTATTCCACATATAAGAAACATGAGAGATCTGTGGTTATATGAAAACAGTCCAAATCTAAAACTCTATGTTCCTTCTAAAGTCCACCTGTCTCCATTATGCCTGTGGAGAACGTGGACTAAAATATTGATGAGTATTAATTAATTGGTAAATAGGATATTGGATGCCCCAGTCATTTGTAGAGCTATATTATAATTTGTTGAGGTCAGGTCTGGACCAATTGGCTTGAGAAGAAAAGAAGTCTACCACTCAAAAATAAGTATGTTGGCTGCGATGATGAAGAAGAAACAACACAGTATAAATCAAGGTCTACTTTCGCTTATCAAATAATTGTTTGAACTGTAATTAGCTCCTGTTATGTAGTCAGTATAATAACATTAATTATCGCAAGTCAGTGATAATAACATTAATTATCACATAATTGTAAATTGTGTTATCGTTGTATGGCTCCTTTTGGGCTAAAATGGTTCTCACAGATAAATGCTAATTTTTCTGTTAGAGACGTCCTTATTTGTTCAGTATCCTGGAAATTAGCGTTGCTGTTTACAAAAAAAGAAAAGTTACGAAATGTGCTGTGTGTGTGTGTGTATCAACTAAAAGGATATGTATAGTGGGTCTCGAATATAATATTTTTTATAAATTTAAAATTATTTGAGGAACCAGATGAGAATGCTCAAGATTTTACATAGCGAACCCCAACTTGAATACCTTTAGAAACGTTACGTTCCTAAAAAAGATACTTCATATCATATCTTTACTTATTCTAACAAATTCTTGGATTTGTTCACAGGTAATCGTACAAGATGAGTAAGCTATGCAGGCAGGTGTCGATAGAGTCTCCCGGGCCGACACTCAAGGAGTGCGTCTTCTGCTTTGACGTGCCGGTGCCTGAGGTGCCATTGTACGGCGCACGGATCCGCGTGGTGTACGCGGGGGCATGCTACCGATCCAACTCGCGCATGCGCTCTGCCTCCGTCTGCAGCACCTCATCCATATCTTCCGTAGGCAGCCTCTCTGGAGAGATGGAGAGCTTCGGCATGCAATCTCCCACACCGGCTCACGTCGGTCTACGCGACGGCGCTCTGTTTCCCGGATATGAAATCGCTGGCGTTGTCGACGCAATCGGCAAACAAGCCGAACGGATTGACGGCATTCACGAAGGCTCCAGAATAGTTCTCTACCCTTACGAGGGAGTGCCACATGGATACGCTGACTATGTTGTGGTGCCAGACTTCAAGTGCCTCGTGCCTATTCCGGATGATCTGCCCCTAAGTGTGGCGGCCATGCTTCCAACCGGCGCTTTACTGGCTATGAACGCAGTCGATTCAGCCGTCGATATTCTACATTCCGTTCTCGATGGCCCAAATAGGAAAGACCACGCGACGGTACTGATTGTCGGCACTGGAGGTCTTGCACTGTGGGCGTTACGGCTAGCAGCGCGAAGCTTCAAGAACGAATTCAAAGACAAGATCAGTATATGCGTAGCGACATTTAAGGATGACGGTTTTATGTTGACGAAGAGCTGTGAAGAATATGCGTAAGTTTTTAATAATCATGAGAATGTCTGTATTTTTTTTAATGCTTTGTTTGACTAATCCATTATTTTTAATGTTTCAGCATCAATGTTCTTCAGTGGTCCGAGGATCTCTACGAGAAGCAGTTGATCGAGCGTACGATAGATGCGTGCGGTGGACCACTGGAGTTGGTTCTCAACTTCGGTACCACATCTCGCTCGTTGCATCGCTCCATGCAGTGTCTTGCAAACGTCAGTAGTGGCCCTTATTACTCACTTAAGTAGATCCTCTTCCTATTACACATTCAATTTCCAAAAAAAAATAAAAATCAAAACAATTTTCGGAAAATATCTTCTAGCGTTGAATGATGACATAAGTACTTTGTTATATACATACACTACATGGTACCATATAGAGCTTAACTGACGAAAGCTGGAAAATTGACACAAGAACTTGCTGATGATAAATGGCGGTCAGGGTTAGACTCATTTGTTTTGTTATGCATTTTGCTTTTCATTCATGCCGAAGATCTTATGATTAAGCCAGAATATAGACATTGACATTCTTGAATGGCAAATGGTAGATCTGTCCAGTTTGGAATGATTATGACTTTTTAATACAATAGGAAGCTTGAGTCTAAATAGCTTAAGATTAAAATGTATATTTGCTACACTTTCTAGAACGGAGTAGTGATGGTGACAGAAGATGTGGGCGAGAAACTAGTTCCGAAGTTCGCAAAGAAAGCGGAAGACATGAACGTGAAAATAGCCGTAGTACCGGATGGATCTATAGAGCAGCTCAAGGAGTTGGTCGCTCTAGTGGCGAGTGGGCAGGTTAGTTATGCATTGTTTTTAGGGTTCCGTACCTCAATAGGAAAAAACGGAACCCTTATAGGACCACTTTGTTGTCCGTCTGTCTGTCCGTCTGTTCGGGTGTCAAGACCTTTATCTCGGGAACGCGTGAAGGTATCGAGTTTAAATTAAAACCAAATACACAGATCCATAGTATCTTGCTGCAGAAAGAAAAATAAAATTTCTCAGTTTTCGTAAAAAAAGGTACAGCCGAATATGTCGTAAAAATGCATATTTCGACACTCACAAGGGAATCAAAACCTATGGGTTACTGCCCGTTGACCTAGAACTATGAAATTTGGCAAGAAGCATTGTGTTAGAGTACACATATAGGAAAAAATCCGAAATCTGGACATTTTTAATTTAATCACAATCATTTCATTCAAGGAATGAGGGACCAAATTTTAAAGTTCTTTAACCGTATCATGTGGGGTATCATACGATAGAGCTCCATTAATATAAGCTAAAACAGGTTTTAGAATAATTTTACGAAGTACATTTTTCGGTTTATGAAGGAAAAAAAAATTATTTCCCCCTTTCATCTAATAGTTTGTACGGAACTCTCGGTGGGCGAGTCTGACTCGCACTTGTCCGTTTTTTTATATTAGATAGATCTACGATTGACCATCAACTCGCCTGATGTTAAGCGACAGTGTGGCTGAGGATGGAGCTTGTCAATCTATAAGATATTTATTCATTATAACCTTTAAAATTCGAAGAATCTAGTTCTCAGGAAACAGAGATGGACGTGATAAAATAATCTCGGCCTTGAAACATGTTCTCGCTCAAGTGACTACAATGGTTTAAATAAGCAACACTTGCGGAACAAACACATTAATTCAAATAACAATAACGAGTCAATTTATCGGTGGTGGACTTCAGGAACATCAAAGACTCGAGACGAAGCCAAACCGAAAAACAGACTTCAAAATACGCAATACAATACATAGAATCATGGTACACAACAAGAACTCTTTATTAAAAGACCACATTGTACAAACATATTGAAAAAATGACAATATTAGTATGACTAATCTTTCAATAGGCTGCCTTATTTGCTTAAAGCGATCTCTTCCAGGCAACCATGCAAGGAGTAGGTTAGGTGGCACTGATAAACTTTAAAACTAAAACATAAAAATTTGCGTACTCAAAAGAGAAATACTACCGAAATAAGTTATATCTATATAGTATATAATATGCATACATATTTATATGAAAAAGAAAGGAAATATAGTAATTTACTCATTTAAATAGTGTGCTTTTACATGGGTATGGTTTCACATATTATGTACGTGACTTGCTGTTCACTTTTCTACAGGCACTTGGATAATATTTTATCAGTTATTTTCTTATAAAAACCAAAGCATTGCATAGATTTTGATAAAATTTATATGGGATCACCTATGAAGTGTGATCTACCAAATACAAAAAGAATCATCACAATTTGGAGAGTAATCAGTGAACAAACAAACAAAAAAAAACACATCAGATACATACCGAATTGATATTGACCTTCTTATTTTTGGAAGTCGGTTAAAAAGACGCGAGAACAGTATTTTTAAGTGTATGAAACTCGCGTTTTATCGTGACCCATATACTGTTTAATTCGTAAATAGCCGTTTCATTAGGGCGATGGCACCGATATTACACGGTTCGTGTCAAGTGTTCGATTTTTTTTGTCTGCCAGTGCCAATTAAATTCCAAATCTGGGGCAGAGTTGTTATATATGCAGGAGCAATTTGGAATCCAACTCAAATAAGAGAAAATCTGTCATGATAAATAAACTGTAGCATGGCCAATATAAATAACTTTGTTGGTGACCGTTTTTTGCATGCTGATATTAGGCCGCTCTGGCTCTCATGGCCTTAAATTATGTGAATACAATACGTGAGTACAATTGTGCACACTCACAATATTGTACAAGAACTATGTGACTTAATTAAGCCATCACCAATTTAACCACTTGGGTGGGATTTTTTAATTCACTCGCAAGGAATTCACTTGATTCACTTGGAATTCACTATGAATTTGGCTGACTTCCGAACAACATCAACAATATTTTGATGGATATTTATGTTGATGGATTTAAAATTAAAATGATGGGGATCAGTCTTTGCGATGTTGCTTCGCGATTGCGAGTGATGTGAATGATTGCGAGCGAACGAATCCTCGAATATCGTCGGAAATAAATTCATATTCGTATGCGATAACTTTCGAGCGATTCAAAAATTGAGCTCCTAACGTTCAAATAAGAGATATTCCGTTCATACGCACTAAGTGTTTCCTCACCACCATAAAGAAAACGGTAGGAATGTGGAATGTGGTTCCGGCGACTGTCTTAATATTAACAATATTTGTTTAAGAAAAAATGAATAGGTTTTTCTTAGGTAAGCGTGTTACATCTTCGACCTCATCATTACTTCCTATCAGCGTTTTTATTATAAGCTAACTAGGCTGTCTCTGGCAATGAACTTTATTTCATTGATACTAAAATCGTCACTTTTTACTTCAATACCCATTTCGATTGATTCATCTAAATCGCGATAAAAATTCAACAAGTTTTATGTGGTTTGGCAATGAAGTTCATTGTCAGAGTCATTTAGCCGATAAGGTTGCAAGTGAAATTATGGTCATACGCAGACTCAGTTTGTCGTAACAAAAATGTAATAATGTGAAAACGCGATAGCTAGACACGATTGCGATTTCGACAGATCTAAGTATTTGTCAGTAATATTAACTTTACGCATTATGACGTCAATTGAAATCGATGTACAAGTGTATTACACTTTATTACACACGTGTTGGATTGGAATATGAATATAACACTTAGTTTGAAGTGTTAGATAAAAACGTAAAACCCTTATGCTGATATTAGTTGCCACCCATGTCGCAGCGCTCAGTTATACTTTTTTATTGCGAAGTCCGCGTTTGTCCATAAACTCGCCTGTTGGAAAGCGACGATGCGGTCGGAGATGAAGCACGAAGATCTAGAATCTAGATCTTCGTGCTTCATCTCCGACCAATCGGTCTTTTTGGAAATCCATGGGGGAGGCTTATGCCCAGTAGTGGACTTCTTATGGCTGATGATGAAGATGAAGACGTTGATGAATTTTCCCGAAACTCGATTAATACATAGGTTAGATGAATCACCGTGTTCTATTATAGATCGAGCCTCCTCCGCACTCCGTGTTCCCAGCAGAAGAGGCACAGGAAGTGGTGCGGAAGCTGTGCAACTCTGAGATCACGGGACGCGCTATCCTGAAGTTCCACAACATCGACTAGCTCATGACAGACTAGTCCTTCGCTGATCGCACTCCTGCCAGGACCAGGCAGGCACCATTCACACCAAATACTACGCATAATTTACAACGTAGGTACTGTAGGTACGTTTTATGACAGGATAGTACACGTCCAAATATTTGTCGGATGTCGAGCTTTGTGGCCCGTGTGTTAATATGATATTGAGATAACATGTTTGATAATGAAAGGAAAAATATGCCATTTCTATAAATGCATATTTCAGCATAGATTGTAAACTGAGACGCGGCATGCAAGGGGCAAATATTTAGACGGAGCGCATTGTGCGTTTTTTTTTAATAATGTGATATTGTGATTATAAAAGTGAGTATTCGCAATTTGCAAACTTTAACCATTTCGCTCATCTTAATAATAATTGTATTTTAAGTTATAATTAAAAAATAATATAATGTTTTTTATGTAATGTTGTAAGTATTACTTTAGTTGCTTTATTGGTGATCGTTAAAAGATTTCTTTTTGAAGTAATCATTCTGTATAGCTCTGCTGTAATATGTATGTATATAATTCTTGATTGTATTTAAAATCAATGTTATTATTATCTGCTATGCTCGGTTTATTTGCTATTTTTATTATGTTTGTGACGTCACACCTTGACTCACCAGCTTAAAAGTTTTCAGCTTAAAAGTGAATTTGAACTACACCAAAAAAATTCTATTGTTTAATGATCATATAATATGAAAAACGCAGTTAAGTATATTTTTTATCAAAGGGTCAGAAGCTCGAAAAAGTGTCATCGATTCATGGTGGATATTTTAAAAACATGAACGAAAATGTTTACATTACAAAAATGTAGAATACGCTCCCTGAGACCCACTCTTCGCTAATAGATATAATCTGGGTGTCTTTAAATTTCGAATGAGTCGGTTCCTTCTAGGTAAACGCGCACCATTGTAGACCGCAACGCTACTTAACATTAGGTGCGTTCAAACGCAAGCCTATTACAAAATTAAAAAATAATAATAACATTAGTGCCAATAGGTTTTCCCCTTGTAAGCTTCAAGTAAGGTAATCGCCCGACTTGTCTTCAATCGCGACACGTCAGGCAACGCTATTAGACGCGTATCGTGATTTCTGAACAGTGATAATCCCATCCTGTGTGTTTAGAAATTGCAACACCAAGATATATAAGGCCAAGATACTAATAGGCCTTAACTATATGTCTTTTCCTCGAAAGTGCTGAGAACTGTGATTTACCATGTTTTTACAAAATATAGAATGAGTACAACCTCTCTTTAGATCAAATCTCATTGATTAGAGCCCACAATTGAATAATGTACAATACAAGAGCGCCTTTACATGTCCTACTTGTGTAGGTAACTTTAACTTGTGCAGTTAGTTGCGACAGGTGGAGCGAGCGGACACCGGCGCCGCTCACTCTTTGTCATACCCGACGTGTCGTGTTTGTTTATGTGTGAGTGACATCTGCTATACAGACTCTTACGACCAAACTCAACAACTGTTATCAAATCATAACTGTGCTAATTGCTTCTATTTGTTTATGTTATGTACTATTTTTAGTCGAAGTACATTACTAGATAGAGGCATTATTCAGAGCGGAGCTGTTATTGTAAACAAGCGATAACATGTTATTATACTATTTTAGTTCAACTAACTACTTACTGGTAGTAATATATAAATAGAGGTAAAACAGATATTTGTTATATCAAATATAAATAGAATAAGTTTTTAATTGTATGAGATTTGACATAGAAAGCAGTTGGGTGCGCGCCCAAGGCGCTTTTAGGATAGGGTACGCTCTATGGAACTGAATGTAAATAAATCAGACAAAGTACGAGTTTACCTCGCACACTGAGGCTTTGTAAGCACTCACAAAACAAACACTCCAGGGCTAATTACTTAGCAAAACCTATTCATGTCTACGTATGACTGTAACGTCATATTTTGTCTGAATCCGGGTGTTTCTATGTATCATAGGTATATATTTACAAAACAAAAGTAGATATAAAAGAGTATTCTATCAGCTGTTTGAGTCCAATAGTAACAGCTTAGTTTAGTTACTTAGTTTGGGGCTAGATAGTGTTATGTGAAAATATTCACTAATATTTATTTCACAGAATTCGAGGCTCTATTTATTGATTTTATTTTTTCTATTCTGTTTTAATGGCTCTAAAGGTAAGACAAAATGCCAGGCGTTTATAAAATATGTATATATACATTAATTATTTATAATAGTTCAAATAAGTAGTATAGTTTACTACTTATACTACGTACCTAGCTGTACCACAAGGGTTCAGGCAGTCTTATTTCAATATTAATTCGACTTTTGTCTCGTTCTTTCTACAGTTGTGAGAACAAGACATAAAGGTCAAAGTAATACTGAAATAATATTACTTTCAGGATTGTGGTAAAGTATAAAGTCCAGAACTTTATACTTTAAGTAGTAGCAAAAAAATAATAATTTCAAGGTATCTTTATTATTTTGCCATTGTTGTTAGGAAACTCCAGGGTTGCGCTCAACTCGTAGCGATGAAAAGTTGGCTCGCGGTCGTATATATCTTGCTTTTTCAGCAATTAAGAGAGTGACACAAAAGTTAAAGAGCCTGTTAAAAATTTCGCCTTTCAAAGTAATTGAACTTTTGTCTCACACTCTTAATTACAGAAAACCAAATATAAAAACGAGCGCAAGCCAACTTTGCTTCGCTATAAAAATTGAGCGTAACTCCACTGTACTCTATTTTTTAACTATTTTTATTATTTGTTGGTAAATCTGCTATAATATCACATAATCCGTGAAATTCCTACATATTATAGCTCAAAACACACAGCTGAGTAGACAGACAGTGTAGCCCCACAAAAAGGCACTCTCCTTACGAAGGTTCAAAAACGCCCGTGACGAACAATTCATATGCCTATAGCGCCCCGTCCAACCATCCTAAGCGCTTTTAATATCAAGTCTCCTATAATTGAGATTTAAAATGTTTAATACTTATAACTAGTATATAGCCTATTACGTTAAACTAACAATTAATATAGATCCTTAATTATAGTCTAAAAATTTTAATAACCAACCGAACAACTGAACCTTGAACTGAAATTGCGACATCGGTTAATTACGACGTAAAATATCAGGTATACAAAATTAAAAGTACGAGTATAAAAAGAAAGAGCTTAAAATGAAAATAAAAAGATCAGAATTACGTGGTCTATAACAAGTTGGCGAATGTTTGCTTTGTTAGAAGAATGGTCAAAGCAAATGATTACTTATCTATATACACGTATAACAATGCCCATATACGTAATCAATCTAGACGCACCGAAATCAATAATTCAAAAAGAGAGAGAGTTTGCCGCCTATTGTCGTTTGTCCTGCTCGCGCCATCCTGAGCAAATTTAAAGGACAAACGACTAGTTAAAATTGTCTTATGTTTAAGTAAAAACTTCGCAAACAAATTATTGACATTGTTATTGAAGTAATGTTGACTTGATTTTGTCAATAAATAGAACAAAACAGTTCTGCATTTCGGGTAAAATTGTGCGCTTGGTCATAATAATTTGAGTGATATAACCTGAGACAAAATAAACGAACGAAATTGGAAGGATTTGCCAATTTAAGAATAAAGCTATGATTTGTCGAAATTACGAGACTTGATTGGTCTGTGGTCCGTCCGTGTTCATTCGTTTTATCTCAGATTATATGGCGTAGACTTTGTAGTTCGATTTCTAAATAACACAGTCTAAAAATATTAATGTCTGTCTTAACGTCTAATGTCTTCTGTGGGAAACGAAAATTTATAGAAAATCTAGTCAAAAATGTAATTTTAAAATAATATCTATAATCTATATCTAATCTCAGATAAAATGAATGAACAAGAACGGATTTGTGACTAATAGTAGCTCTGTTTGTTTACTTGTCTGTACTTGATCATTATTTAGGTCTCAGGTTATATGGTGCAGATTTTAAATGTAAGATGAAGTCATTATCATGTTAGAATAAGGAACTTGTAACGTTGTCTTTAACTAAACATTTGTGTACATTTAATAAATAAAATTGTGTTGCAATCGTTATTTTGTTTCTCGATTCTATTTCTAATACCAAACGTACGTTCCAGAAGCATCGCTTGTCTCTTTCCAGATTAGTCCTTACGCAGAGAAAAAAAAAATATGCCTATGATTCAGTATGAGTCAGTCTTAGGTCTTCTCTCGGCCATGCCATACTTTCCAGTCCGGTCCTCATTCAGGGCCTTTGTCGTTTTAAGCTATTAAAATAAGTAAAAGAAACTCTACGTTTACCAAAAATAAAAATATAATAAAAGCGTATTTAAATCTAAAAATTAATGTTATGGTTCACGGTTCTAAATCCTTTCAGCACGTATAAAGACTTTAGGTTTTTATGCATTTTAATTGGGCGCGGTTTGGCTGCTGGCTTCGCGAACGACTGTACGCCCCAGATGTCGACCACTGCCCTGATCTCATTATTGGCTTTAGCGTGGATCACTATAAGCACCGTGGACTGGCCAACGCCTCCCGCCTTGATCTCTGCGCTAGCGCCGCATGTCCGAATCGCCAAGTTGTCCACGTGGATATACTTGATTATATACCCCGGGAAATCATTTTCGTACACGTATACCTGGCCTTCGCTCATGGTGACAGGTTTGTTCTCCACTACACCGGAATCCAAATGCTTTAAAGAGTTCCTCCATGTGCCTACTTCCAGCGGCTTGTATATACCGTCGCAGATCAATTTCGCATTTGCAAATCCTTGCACACAATGCAAGAAAATGAGAAGGGATAGAAGCACAACCTGCTCCATTTGGGCTCAAAACATCTGTGAATAAGAACAATGCTTAGGTACGTTCTAAGAAACAATAGGCTTTGAATATGTATCGGGGGTTACGTGACAGTGGTTATGTAATAGCTAGGTGCGTACCAACGGGCTGCGTAACGACATGGTTTATTTGTATGTGTGATCGTCGATTACTTCGCCAATTATGAATTGATTTTGATGATTCTTTTTTGTTTGGTAGGTCATAAGTGGTCCCATATAAATTTTATCAAAATTGGTTCAGTACTTTGGTTTTTATAACATAATAGCTGAAAATAGACAATGAGATGGCCCGCGCCCAGTAGCGCCCGGTAGTGGGACAGTTTGTACAAACAGGGCTGATAGCAAGCAAGCTGGAAAATATGTCATCGACGAAAACGAATTGCGTATTGCGGTTTTTCAGTTTTTTAAACTATAATTATACATTATGTTCAAAAATGTATGAGCGACACAAAGAATTTACCTCCAACAGTGCCTGCAGCCTCCTCATGCGTCTATGACGGGACAAGCTTACAAGAAACCGATTCAAATGTCTAAACCGACTAAAATGTGCAAAAGCCTAAAATACGGGGAAAAAACCTTATTCGTACGCACACGTTGTCTCTCCTTCTGTCTTACCTTTTAAACGACTCTATTTTTCACAGAATATATGATGCTAGTTGTATCCAGTAGTTCCACGTTAGTGTTGAAAAACAGTGATGTTGACGATGTTTTCTTTCGTATAAACATATCAAAAAAATCAGCCATATCGGTCAACCCGTTCTGAGCTTATGCGCTTACATTTCGTGATTGGCAGGCCTCATGGCTCAGTGGTAGTACCTACGTGTGCCTTCTGAGCTGTAGGTCGTGGGCAAACATTTCTGCTAAGCAGATATTCGTTCTGTTCTGCTATTCTTGCTCTTGCGTTCTTCTATTTGTTCTGTCTGGGTGTTTATATGTATAATATATATGTATTTACAAAAAAAAAAAAGTATGTATGTATTCTATCAGCCACCAGGTTTTCATAGTACACAAGCTTCGGTAAGTTTTGGGCTAGATAGTGTTGTGTGAAAATGTCCTCCATTATTTATTTTTATGTATATAAGATAAATTGATTACGACGGATTTATCGATCAATTTAACAATGACAAAAAGTTAAAAACTCACCCAAATACAACAAACATGTTTCTCTCAATGAATTAGAACAAATATGTTTCTCTTAGTATAATATAGGTAGATACAAGTCTCGGGTAATAAAACAAAGATTAAGAATTAAAAAGTGCGAGTCAATCTAACGATTTTTTTACCGCTTGTTTTAATATTTCTACCATAGGATAAACAAGTTTTAACAGTTCTATGACGTCACAGTTCTATAGAACTAATGGGAGTTACCGTATCATTTTACTCTAGCAACGTTTTTGAAACCGTTCCAACTGAATGTAAAATATTTGTAGTTACAACCATGAAACATAAATATAGATATGAAGATTGTTTTCATGTGGAATATGTTTATTGTTTAGCTATGTGGGAGTACGGAAACCTTCGCTTTGTGAGTCAAACTCGTGCTTTGCCTTTTTTAATTATTACTGGAGACCACTAACCGGCACAATCGTCTTATCTAACTATAGAAGACCTCATACAAGTGGCACGATGGCATGGAGGAGGCCTATATCTAGCCGTGGAATTCTTGTGGCTGAGGTGATGACGATGAACTTATATAAAGAAAACCTACTGAAGTACTTTTTTTTCATTCAGGCGTTTTTTTTCATTAAAAAATTTAATCTGTACCTACTCCATCAGATTCAAATCGACTCAGCATTCTTTATTATGTAGGTATATAAAAATCAATGATTGCGGTTCGTTAGGCTCGCTAAAACTCAAGAAACGGCTTAACCGATTTGAATATATATATATTGTTGTTATGTTCGTGATTTACAGGACAAGTTTTATATGAAAAAAAAAACACCATCGTCACCACCGTTTTTCATGACTACGCGAATACGCGGATGGAACCGGGGGCCACAACTAGTATTACAATGTTTTAAGATAAGCCACACACAGTTCTTATTTAATTTCTTGGTAAAATCCGTTCTCCACAAACGTCATAAAATATTTCTGCCTACCCTCAATTCACAAGGAAATGTTTATTGACATTGTAATATTAGTTCAAGCCTAAAAAGGTAGAAGGCATTGTGGCATAGTTAACACACGATATTGACTTTCTCGGTGAGCTACATAAACGATTTGGTCTCGGTTAATTTAATTTATCCTTATAATATATATGCTGATTATTCATGATGATTTTTTGAAGATCTAGTAGGTGACCACGTCTACCTTCGGGTGTGTGGGATCATCTGCAGATCATTATAATTAAGAGAAACATTTTCATCACCATTTAACTTCTGTTGTAATGGTGATGAAAACATACAAACACAAGAAGTAATAAAAACAAAACATTTATTCAAGAAAGAAATATTTTTTTCTGACAATGTATACGATAGTTTATTGCCAAATTAGCTCTCAGTAATCGTACATTTAGGCAAATTTTATATAATAAGCTGAGTTATATTATTTATAAACTGGTTCAGTAATTCAGTGACAACATATTTTTATTTTTTTAAAGTATGTTTTAGTTGTAAAGGCCAGTGTATGTGCCACCTATACTACTCCGTACATGGTTGCCTGGAAAAGATCGCTTTAAGCGATAAGGCCAGTGGTGTACAGTAAATTTGGCAGGTACATAGATGTGTTTTGTGAACCACTTCGAAATACTTTAGTAAAATTAACAAGTATGTATATAAAAAAAAAAACAAAATACCCGACTGCAGAAAAGCAGTCTTTGCAGTCCAACTTACGATTTATTTACGTTTGATGCGCTTTTGAGTGTACGTTTTTTGTGAGAAAGTTTGCGTAAAATCGCTGTGTAAGATTATAAATCCGCATTCTTTATAATATTTCTAGTAAAATCTCTTGTTTATTCCAAAATAGTTCGTCAGAGGTTATGAAAAAAACATTTTTTTTATTTTTGCAAGTGATGTATTATTATTATTAGAAAAAAAATATAGCCTATAACACTATGGAAGCGAAGACGAATCTAATAACACCTCGCACATCAAAATCGGTCAAGCCGTTTAGGCTGTAGGCTGTCATATAGCCGTAAATAAACAATAGACAACCAATTTTTTTTTAAAGTAGAAATTGGTTTGCAACTCGCGTCTCGCAACTCATCAGGCATCCATCAGGCGACATTGCGGTCTTACTATACACTGTACCTTCGTAATTTTTCATAGAAATGATTAGATTATCAACCGCTACAAATCTGCATACCTAATAGATAAAAATGTGCAAGTGTTCCATTATGTGATTATATTGTTCGTGTGCTGATTGAAGACTAAGGAGACTTCTACTAGATGACGATGATAGTTTGAGAAAAAAAAAATTGAATGGGAAAAGAAAAATAAATTTGCGCGTTTTCAGACAAACAGAAGTCCACTTTGCTCGTTAAGTATATTAATTTTGGGGATAAGTTCCTATTTAAGCGAGGACGGTAAATATGATGTTTGGCTTTCGCCGGTATGGAGGAATAATGTTCGAACCCATTATTCACATCTACGAGTATGTAATAGGGCGAATTCTGTGATTCACATCATGAAGGATTCCTACATATTATGTTGATAAATAAAACGCCGGATTTTAACGTTACTATTTATTTAAGGCTTGACAATGGTCCCTTAAAAATAATAATCCAATTATTAAAACCAGTGCTTGAGTAAATATTAAAAATTCCATATCAATAGAAATAAGTAAATGCAGAGATATTTTCTGACGACGACTTTAAATCTTCAAAAGCATAAATTGATTGTAATTGATTTTTGAAGTTCTTTGGTAAATCTAAAAAAAAATCATTGAGTTAAATAGTCCTTAAAATATCTCTGAATTAAAAAACAAATCTAGATTAGATAAAATATATATATATATATATATATATATATATATGTATATTTTTTACACATAATATCACTAATATTTATAAAAACTAACCTAAATCATGAAAATATTTTAAGATAAGCCGGCGGCACACTGTCAACGATTCTGAGGCAGAGCAAAGGAGACCAGTGATTTACATGACTAGCCAAATAGTATGATTCGCCGTATTATAAACGCCTAGACAGAAAAAAAAAACATTTTTTACTAAAGGTAATCACTTTCATCACTTTGAGATTGTCATACCGAACATTCTTTAATATAGTAAACGTTTGGCCGTAATCAAAGCAAACAAATTGTAAAATTTCACGAGAAAAGTAATTAATAAGTACATAGTTTATAAAAACCCTTTTCTTATAAAAAATTGTTCTTAATATTTTCACTTAACTAATATGTCTTTGTATGCCATTACGATGCTAATATTATTCATGTCTGTAATGCCGCGAATTGGAACGAATTTCTATGACAGCATTTCATAACTCGTACAGCTAGCCATATTAAAGAATGCAGAAAACTAAAATACAAAGTGGCGTACGTTTGTTAAGTCGAAATATAGTAAGGCTAGACGTTGATCAGACGTATAACAAAACGCCAGTTATTTGAAGGCTAGCCGTTTTAAGTAATGCGGCGGATTCTACCATTTGGCTGCGATGTACGCATACCGTACAACCAATTCTTACAACCATTGGAAATTACTATAAAAAATTATAGAATCCCCTCAAACCCTAACATCTAGATTAATCTGGCCACGAGTTGGTACTTAAAGCGTAGCGCTGACTTCGAGAAAGACAGATACGGCTATATAATTCTATCTCTTTCGCGCCAAACTGAGCGTAGGTTCGTGGCTGGGGTACAAATATATATAAATACAGCGAGGTTTCACATGTTTCACAAGATTGATCAGGCGATTCAGTCACCTTTGCCACGGATCCACAGTGTGTCGAGCCTTATTAAAAAAAATAGTCGGGTGCACTTTGTACACTCAAATTCGTTTGTGAGTTCCGTAAGAAACGTTTGATATAATTTTACACGATTTAATTCTTATACTAACCATTTAATGGTAAAATTAATTCCAAAGAGCAGCCAATACTGATGCAATGAGCAAGCACCGATGGTAAGTTTAAAAGGCAATAGTCACTAAACACATTTAACAGGCTTATAAATTCATAAAAGGCACACAGGTTTCATATAATATGTGTATTGTTGGCGTAAATGGGTCTAACAAACAAGTCTAGTTAAGATAGTAACTAAGACGCAAGCTTTTCTTGAATACTAGTTTTTCATCAAAGCCGACTGTAAACCATGAGTAAAGTTAAATCGTAGTACATGTTGCCCAATTTTTGAATTTATTATATTTTTTTAGAACCTATAATATCGTGTGACCAGACACCAGACAGCCAATAATGTTTATTTTTAAATATATATTCATATCTTTTATCTTATTATCTTTCTATTTCTATTTGAATTTTGGTCGTTGATTGTGGCGTCATCATGTGTACGACAAGAGAGATTTGGCGATACTGTTGCAGCAGCCACCAACACCTTACACAATTTAAAACAAGTCCTTACTTAAAAAAACTTTTTAAGTTAAACGGTTTTATAGAAAAGAAAGATAATGATGTAGGTAATGTATTTACTGTATTTTACTAGAAAAGCCCTTTCATTTGATACCCATATTGTGGGGGTTGTGTTAAAATATGAAATCCGCCACTTTGTGGCGGCGACCATCTTGGATTTACAATAATACAGAATATATTAAATTGTATTGTCATCAGGACTAAAGGTGTATATCAAATTTCAGATCGATCCGTCAACTGCAAGGGGGTAAAATTTAAATGACTAAAATTGACCCAAACAAACAAATAAATAAACAAACAGGTCAAGCTAAAGAAAACTGTTTAAAAACCAACAATTTTGTTGTTCTCAAACTGCTTAAATTTCATATATCAATAAATAAAAACGCTTGTCAGACCCAAAGAACGACATAATTATCATAGCTACGAGTATACATGTTTTGTAGTATATACTTACTAAGGACGGTAAAGTTTGCATAAATATAATTAATTAATGTTTATATAAATGAGATTCTTTTATATTTTTCAAAATGTAAATATTATTGTGCATAAAGTTATTAAGGTATTACTTTGATTCATATATCAATAGTCTTAGTAAGAATAGGTTTGTAATCAATGTAGTTTAGAAATTAGAGTTCAAAAACACTAGTTACAATAAAAAACATTGTAAAATAACACGATATGTTATATACCATTTCAAAAAAGATACAAAGAGATTCAAAAACAGATTTGATCTATATAATCTTTCTACTTTATAAAGTTGCAGTTCTGATGATTACTAAATAACAATATGTTTTTATTCGAATAGATTTTTTTTTGCATACAGATTAAGTAACACCATAATATATCTAAAAAAATGATTTTTTTAAATATAAATCGATTTGTGTATTGCACATAGGACGGATTTGCCAATAATATACTTACGGAACTCAAAAGGCACTTCTTACACAACTTTTTGTATTATTTGTGTGGTATAATTAAATTCTAAGCGCAGATTGCCAATGCACAAATCTAAAAACTAATCTTAACAGATTAGTTACAAAACGAAGCAGAAATGTTTTATCGTTTAATACAAGAAAGGGGCTATAAAATATGTATATTTATCAGTCTGATAACTAATTATAGTAAATTTAAAATTAACCTGCCAAAGGGACTGATTTTGAGAGCACTGTTGACGCGGCAATTTTCATACAATAGGAGATAACTGTTTTCAACCTCTAAATATTGTCCTATTTCGATAATCAAGTTTGGAACTATTCTCAACACACACAAACGCAATTTCTATAGATTGCGTTTGTGTGTGTGCCTGAGAGAGCGAGAGGCGCCACTCACATAAAATATGCAAATTAAACGCAACTCGAACACAACCAAAGCCTGTGCGACTACACGACTACAACTATACTCGTCATAACTAACACCCATAGCCCCAAAATTTCAACGAATATAATTATACACAACAATATTTTATAAACAAGTTCTAACTACACGGATTGTCAAACTATGTACTGTGGGTCGCAGCTGATACGACAGACGCGTACAATAACACGTGCGTCAGACGATGCGCTTTCTTAGTGCTTATCTATAGTTAAAGATACGCACGTTATTCGGCTTAAAGTAAAAAAGCGTATATACTAAAACCATATACAAAATATAAGATCAAAATATATTATGTATTACATAACATACAAAATACAATAAAAAATATACGAACAAGAATTTCAGGAGAAAAGGGGTTATTGTTATACATATACGGTCTTACCGAAAAACGTTACTTTAACCATCGTCTTAATTCTCCGTCTTCTTTCCGCAAGTGTCATTATGTGTTAGCGAGAAGTTGACAAAATATGCTAAGCATTGTTTAAAGTTAAGTAACGTTTTTCAGTGAGCCGATAATTATAGCTAAATTCATATTTAATATAGAGGGGGCGGGAGAGGGGAGTATTCTTTGTTACCATTGGCCGTGTAATAGCAGTTGGCATTGGAAATAAGACTTTAACATTTTAAACTTACAGTATGGTGTTCGATGTCAAGTTTTGTGCGTTATTTAGTCATGTCAAGAAAGTACTATTGGTGGTAAGAAACATGTATAGAAGAATTCACTTCTAATAACCATGTTATTATCAGTGAATATTCGATACATCCTAAGATTTCAGACTTTTGAGAACATTGAGACTTAATCTCTGCGAAAGTTTTAAATATACAAACACGCATAATTACAATATAAGCAGCTGTAAAAAAAATGCTAACATAAAACATTAGTGAGCAAAATTTTAAATCAGTACCTAAAATTAATCTAAATTCAACTAATAAATTTATGCTGTATTATGGAAGTATAAAGAATATGTTATTAAAGTTTAGTAAAATATGTTATTGTACGTGGCAATCTGCGTAGTGCGTGTTGACACACGTTTCACACGCATGAACTAATGGAATTGGACCGCATATACCAAAACAAAATCTGACGAAAATTACAAAACAATGTAACATCAATCTTAAAAGCTAAGAATTGAAAGTCTATTTTCTATATCATAATTTTTTTTTAACATAAAAAAAATAGACCATAAATTTTAAGATGCTTCTGAACGATCAATATTTTAGGGCAATATATGTAATATTGCTGTAACATTGTCAATGGAGTATGCAAAATTAATTTTTAGGTATCTATTTTATGTTTTATTTGAAAAAAAAAAATCCTTTTTATGGACCTGGTTTATATAATTTTGTGATTAATGTTGTTTTTATGTATATTATTACTCAATTTCAAAGTTTTGGAACCGGGAGAGCTGTGACGTTATAAAAATCTCCTATTACTTTTGATTATTCTTCCCATTTCATATTGATATAATAACCAAATATTGAAGGTATTCCATTAAAAAAACATTTTCATATAAAAACATAAAATAAATACCTAAAAATTGTCTATACATACCCCATTACGGCCTGACTATATAAAATATTTTAAAATCAGATTATGTGTAAAAATATAATCTCGGATTGCCAAGAATATATTGTCCGATCCAAATCGGACACACTGTATCATATATATTGATATATATGATACAGTATGTCTGATTTGGATACGGAGTTCTTTTGTAAGATTTTGTTTTATAACGGAAAGTACAATTAGTTCATGTTCACATGTAAGTTTCCGTGGCAAGTAGCACGAGGCGTGGCGTGGCGTGGTGCGTTACATGTGAATTGTGGCGGCGGTGTAGCGCGCCTCGCCGCGTCGCCAACTCCACTGCGATGGACGGTACTGAAACGAGAAAAAAAAAAACTGTTACAGAATATAACTACGCTCAAAACGTACAGTTACCAAATGTGACTATACTCAATAGGCATAGTTACCGAATGTAACTATACTCAATAGGCATAGTTACCGAATGTAACCATACTCAAAATGCATAGTTATCAAATGGAACTATACTATGTACCGCCAAGATATGGAACACGCTTCCTAATTATTTTTCGGATGGATATAATCTGGGTGTCTACAAAGTGAATAGGTTCCTTCTAGGCGCTTAAGGTTCTTTCAAGTGCGCTCCACCGTAGACCGCAGGTGTCGCTTAACATCAGGCCAGATAGCGGTCAAGCGCAAGACTATTATCGTATAAAAAACTCAATAGGCATAGTTACCGAATGTAACTATACTCAATAGGCATAGTTTCCGAATATAACTATACTCAATAGGCATAGTTACCGTATATAACTACTTAATTGACATAGTTACCGAATATAACTATACCACGCATTGGACACTCCATACAACGTCATATTATTCAGTGACACATGCGCAAGTTGTAAGTTAGGGTCGTATTCTGGCTGTTACTCGCTAGTGATGTCGGTTGGGATTATTCAAGCACGCAACAACGTTCTCATTGACTGACAGCTAAATGTGTCGTTCAGACAAATTCCGTCTAAGCGAGCGCGGGTAATGGGTGAGAAACCTGATATTGACGGGAGGCCAGTGGAGGAGAGTGGCCATTCTGTGTGTACTATATATACTATTAAAGTATTATATGACTATACTCAATTAGCATAGTTACCAAATGCAACTATATAGTTTATCGTTATTGTTGCTGCCTGTTGCCAAAAGTAAATATAAGATACATACCACTCGGATCGCAACGGTTGGTTAACATCAGGCAGTTTAGTGGTCAAGTGCAAGCCTATCATCGAATAAAGGAACTATATTTAAAAAACTTTAAATAATCGTTTTCAATCAGCACATTCCGAAACAAAATAATTATATTATTTGAACTGTTACAAACTACTGAAGCAAAGTTGATAAAAAAATAACGGGACAACCTCTGACTCTCATTTCTAATTTGAAAAAATCATCGAAATCGGTTCACTATTGGCGGAGATTGTAAAACAAAACAGAATAAAAAAAAGAATATATACATATTTCATCGGTGAATAGTAAATAGAGTCACCTTGATAAGTAGTTGTCCACTGCGCGTGTGCGGATTCTTGAAAGCGTAGAGCACCCAACAAGCGGCGCCGCAGACGAGCGTCAGAGCAAGGAATGCCACTACCACGCCGCCGACGGCGGACTGCTGTGGTTCGGCCGCGTGAGGCGCTCCTATCGCACCCGCGGTCGCCTCACTCTTGCGTGACGTGGGCACGGCGTCAGGTACTGTGGTATAGATACACCGAGCTCACTATACCATGTCCACAATAAGGGATAGACACACACAGATCATCATCATCATCATCTCAGCCATAAGAAGTCCACTGCTGGATATAGGCCTCCCCCGTGGATTTCCAAAAATACCGATTGAAAGCGGCTTGCATCCAGCGTCAACACACACAAACAAGTAAAATAGCACAGTTTTTCCGAAGCAGTTTGTAGTTTTGATTTCAATGCACTACATATACGCAGAGAGAAAGAGAACGGGATCCGCCCCACTGTGCATATATCAATTCTAACGTCATTTCCGTTGTAAGAGTTCGTGAGAATTTATGTAATTCATAACTTAACAAAATGAACACGTTTATGTGTGTGTGTGTAGTAAAAGTACACGAAAGATTGTATTTATTACCGATTATACAATAAACTAAACTAAATATAGTACGTGAACGGAAACAATTTATTATTATCTCAAATAGTATGCAAAAAGTTTATTATATAATAGTAGTAGTTACGATCAGTGGAATAAAGTTTATTTCAGTTCATTTTCTATGTGTAATCGTTATGTGATTATGATAATTTTAGGTAATATACTTGTATTTTCAATCTTAGAGCACGCACTCACCGAGAGAGAGAGAGAGAGAGAGAGAGAGAGAGAGAAAGAGAGAGAGAGAGAGAGAGAGAGAGCGACATACATTCCACATCAGACATAGAAGCCTTACAAGTGTAACGTCCTCATATCGAGCAATATCGGTTCCTTGAGAACCGACGAAATCTGAATATACGTTACGAGATAATTCCGCACACGAAAGTAACAATAGTTCCTGTATTCAGAGCACAATCGATATAATATAACTTGCAAAAGTTCATTGGATTTCTCATTTACTTATTGCAATGTTCGATATTAACTATCGAACTGATATATCTACCTACAGAGTCACAATAAGAACAAAAAAAAATATTTTAAAAGTCGCCTTTTTGGTTAGTTGCAAACCTTCCGCGAACCGACTACAATGCAATGCAAGTGCTTGATAAGAAACAGTCAGTGGCATTAAACGGTATTGAAATTTGGAACGTTTACATTCAAGCGAATATATCATTAGTATTATACAATTGTAAATAATAATTACGCGGATATTTTTTTGTTGTCTAGACCAGGCTAGATGAACTATGCACTTTAGGTAAAAATATGTATGTTAAAGTCTGCGGTATAATGTAAAACGGCTTGACCGGACACTCAGTACTTTGCGGTACACTATATAGTACACTGCAAGTAATAAGAGTATGCACTTCTTAGCTTCTGTGCAATCTGACTAGCGCTTTATTGCATCGTAGTAAATATAAATAAATAAATATATGGGTGGACATTTTACTCAACTAGATGGTGTTGTGTGAAATGTCCACCCATATATTTATTCAAAACTAACTAAGCAAAGCTTGTACGATGGAAACTAGATAGTTGTTAGAATACATAATATATACTTTAATAGTAAGATTCGCTATCGAATTGTGTTTGCGGAGTGAATCTAGAATCTGTATTACCAAATATTATGTGGCTACTGGTAAGTTTTCACGTCAGAACAGGTTGAACGTTCGCAAGCTTCTAGCGCTTAGGGACTATACCTGTCTACAAAGAAAGACGGAAAAGACGAGTCAGAATCGGAGACAACTCAGGTACGCAGGTTTTCAACACAATAGCTAGTATACCATCAGGACCACTAGCTTTGTTCACGTCTAGGTCTCTAAGTGTCTTAAGCACCTCCTTTTGATTGATGCGTATGTCCTGCATAGTTGCGCCGCAGTATGAGGTATACTTGGAGGCGTTTCTCCTGAGGTATCTAGACGTGAGTTGTCCGCAAATAGACCTTCGAATAGATTCACTTTTTCTACTGCGGTGTGAGCTAGAGATCCGTCCGCTTTCAACAGTGGAGGCAGAGATGATCAACAGACGTTCGATTCGATATACTTCGCCAGGGACCAAAAAGTTTTGCTACCCGTTGGGTGAGAAGCTAATTTAGCCTCAATCCGGCTTATACTCTCAAATCGAGGTCTACGTATTGCTTTTCTGCTGGACTTAGCGGTTTTCTTCTTTTTATGTGCATCTAAAAGATTGTAACTCTGCAGATATACTATCAACGGTATTAGTACTGTACAAAGTAGTTGTGTGTTTACTGGTGTCAATTGTTGTATTGTGGTTGGTAGGTAGCGGCGTGTCCGTGTTGTAAATGGTCTTATTGCCTGCCGCTTCGTCGTGCGCCGCCGTCGTCGGTGCAGAGCACGCCGCCGCCTCACGGATCGTTGTCCTTTCGCAATCTGAAATAATATAACAAAAAAAAAACTTTTTGAATACAAAACTTTTTTAGGCGCGCTGAGCACTTTATTTTGTGGGCATAGATGAGACTTAGCCGTCACGCTCGGCTATGTAACGCTCGTTCGGGTAAAGTCAGCTCGAGTCGACTACGGGAGCGAGAGAGCTATAGTCAACCCGTCATTGCTATACTACTATTTCGTATTATTAGCGTCACCTTAATAAAGTTATCACTTATGTCGTGTAGTCTTATGTACACACAATGTTTTTCTTTACGCGGCATTCGCTGTGAACGACAACTGCTAGCGCACTCCGTTTGCTCAACTACGTCGCTTAGAATAACATTGCTTTTACGTCAAACGCATGGGTTAAAGCATTAAATAAATTGTTAGGTTTAGAGCAACATTTTCAAGCAAACTTACATCGTGGTGCGAACTGCGTTTAAAACAATTTGAATGTGAAAGTGATCCACATAACAAAAACGAAACGTCATAGGAATAATATACAGATTAATTACTTTTTAATGTTTGCGGAACGCAGTGCGTCGCGCTGCGATTGCCGCATCGTTCAACGTAGTGTTCAAAAATGTCATTCGCAATGCGTTTAACGCTGCACATAAACGTACACTTTTTAATGTTTGCGTGACGCAGTGCGTCGCGCTGCGATTGCCGCAGCGTTCAACGTAGTGTTCAAAAATTTCATTCGCAATGCGTTTAGTGATTTTTTATGTGCAGCGCATTAAAAACCACTAAAATCAACAGAGTTGAATCAAAATGTGTTGAGCTTTCCTAGACTAGTACTACCAGCTAGTTCTACTTATAACAACTGCGGTAACAGACAAATATAATAATAAGTTTATTGTTAACTTACTTCTTAATTTCCAGTCTTGTTTGTTTCTGTCTGTTCCACTGGAACATTTCTGGATTTGGGGGCACCATGTGCACTAAAAAAAAATACAATGTTTTGAACTTATAAGAAAATCCCAAATAAAATTTCATGCATAAAAAATAATTCAGTGAAAATTCAATTTTCTGTATGGAATCTTGTATAAATCACAATAGATAAAAATAATTATAAGTTTATAACTTAAAAAGAAAAACTGAATTACTTCGGTATTTTTACTAAACACTGTCGGTTTTTTTTAGTAAACTACTGAAGCAGAATTTATGAAAAATATGTGACCACATCGAAGCTATATATTATCATATATAGACATTTAATAGAGTACAAAAACAATATGGAAACAATATATAAAATACCTACACATACTAAATATATTAAGCTATATTGAATCTAAAATAAAAGATTTTCAAAATCAGTCCACGATTGGCAGAGAAATTGGTAAACATACATACAGTCGAACATAAAACCTCCTCCGTTTTGAAGCCGATTAAGAATGGAATTTTGTGCAATTATCACCATCATCTCAGCCACAAGAAGTCCATTGCTGGACATAACAGGCATAATATAACAGACATAACAATAGGCCTTATGGTTTTCCAAAAAGACTGGTTAGAAGCGGTTTGGCTACGGCCATCAGTTCTAGGTGCTATATGCCTTTTCAGATTCATTTTCCCTGTCATACATGTATTATTATTGACAAGATTCCATACATACAAGTAATTTTATATTATTTTTAATTTATATTTTTCAAATTGAGGTAATTCGTGAGAGGTATTCGTAATAGAGGAGGAGTACTTTATTCACGTAGCCCCTTAATGCGTTAGTTAAAGCCAATGACTTCCCATCACGTGACGTAAAGTCTAAAACAAAATTCACAAATATAGTGTCCTGGGTTGAACGATACTTATATACCAACAATCGACGAACTTAAATATTTCGACTTCGAGTCTTATAAAGACTCTATGTCCCCGCGCTAAAGCCTAATTTAGATTGAGAAGTCTAGAGACGTCTGTTTTGCCGCTTCGAAATATTTTGAAAATCGAAATTATTTTAATAGTGTAAGGGGTCTAATCGGACCTCATTGAGCTCGGACGTTTTTGAGGACTGCAGCTACATCCCGTTGATACTTTATCAAACGTTAAGGCTGTATTTTTTTTATCGTGTTACTGACATTGAATCCCGTGTCGTGGTTGAGGCAGGAGTCGCAGGTGTCGTACTGCAGACAGGTCGGCAGTGCGCTCAGCCACAGGATGGTGCTGTTCGCGATCACATAGTTACGGAATGACACTCGGTGGTACTCGTAGATAGTCTTCCGCCTCACGTCTAAAAAAACAACAGAAAACTGTTTCATACCGCGCTATACAGTTTCATTTATTACAATTTAGCATCGAGATACGTTTTTAAGGGAATGTTGGTGCGAACCCTCTCTTTACATTTCCGTACTTTTTTTTTCGTTTTCAAAAAGACTTTATTTATCGTAAATAATTTACACATATATAAACACAGTCTATAAATTGTAACAATTCATACATAATTATAACTTGATATTTTATTAGGCTTGATAAGCCTATATTTGTATAAAAAAAACATTTCCACATTAGTATCTTGATGCTTGGGGCTTAAGCCCCTGTGCACTGGATCCTACCTTTCTTTGAAATCTATAGCGCTATATAATATACTTACATCTATGTTGAGCCTTATAGATATGAGACTGTAGTTTACTCACAGAAGATAATATTGTCGTTGAGGTAAGCGTCGCTGATGCCCACTTTGACGGGATGCTGCGTGTCGTTGATCTGTTGCACGTCGATGGGAATCTGTTTGTATGCGAACACAATGTCTCCGTTCTTGTACAAGGTAACGGCGAACGTGAAGTTTTGGTTCGCGTCGTCTTGAAGGTTCACATTCTCCCAGAATGCGGTGAATTTTTCACCTGAGAAAAAAAAATTGGACTTAGAATTTTTTAGCTACATAACTTTTTGGTTTTCTCTCAAATCTATGGACAATTTACCCCTGGTAAAATTAGACTTGTACACTTTAATGTTCCGAACTGGTCAGTCATACCTATATACAATACAGTCCATATGTTCATTTACTTAACATAGGTATGCTTGATCAGACCAGATAGACAGCAGTGTAGGTGAAATGTTGTTTATAAACTATGTTGTAGAAGTTATTGAAAAAAAAAGCTTAGATAACGTTTTAATTTCCTACATAAACATTTTAATAGGTATAATATAAACATTGAGAGTTAATTAGGACAATAAGAATTACTATAAACTTTATTTCCTTTATGATTAACTCTTATCGATTGTTTATTTTATACATAAGCATTTAATGACCATGTTAAATACATTAACCTTATCACTAATGTCACGGGTCGGACGAAAACATTGTTTCTAATGATATCACGATAGATACAGAGTAAAATAATTTTTACCCGATTGCGTAAGGAAGGTTATGTTTTTCGAGTGTACGTATGTTTGTATATAAGTGGGTATATTTCTATATGAACGCCTACAGCCTAAGCGGCTTGACTGATTTTGATGTGCGAGGTGTTGTTAGATTCGTCTTCATAGGCATATTTTTTTTTAATAATAACAATACATCTATCACCAAAATAACAAAATGCGTTTTTCTTTAAACAACAACGAAATTTTTCGTAATAAGCTAGTGATTTTACTAGAATTATTCTTAAAATGCGTATTCATATTTTTTTACAGAGATTATACGCATACTTTCTCAGAAAGACGTACAATCAATAGCGTACCAAACGTAACGAAATTGTAAGTTAGACTGCAAAAACTGCTTTTCTGCAGTCGGGTGTTTTGTTTTTCTATTAATATGGATACTCGTTATTTTTGGACTTCCGTACTATGGGTGCGTGAGCCTATTTGTCAGGCTACGGTATCTGTCTGTCCGTTTGTCTGTCATACCATTAAACGGCTGTATCTTTTGGACCGTAATAGGTAGGAAATATTCACAGAATATGTGTCATTATGGCTCATACATCAATAAAAAAATATATTAAATGTTATGCTGTTGAGTGTACATTTAAGTGAGAAAATTTGCATAATTTTAATAATACGAAAATTTTACGAAATTAATACGAAAAAGCCCATTGAACGTTTTGTAAAAAACCCTTTTTTGTGAGAATTTTATTATTATACACATACTTATTTACTAATCTTAAGCCTACGTTTTTGAAATATTTCTATAAAAAAAAACAATAAAATATAAAAATTTCAACCTTGGGTGCCACCGGCAGCGGGGCAAGGCCTAAGCTGCTGTTGCTGTATTATTATTACATTATTACATCAATTAATGTAGCCTACATCACTCGGGAAATTACACACATAATCATTCAAGTCGTTTTAGCTGTAGGTGGTAATTTAATAAAGACTTACATACCCGCATACATGCAAACCCCTCAAAAACATAATCCTTCTTTCTTGAGCAGTCGTATAAAAATTGGTCACCTCTACGATAAATTAATCACCTTAGCTGCCACTATCCGTGAAAATCTATAATTAGCTTTCTGTTGTTACAATTTTTAAGTATATGTTATAAAGCTGTTGATTTTCCTATGAATAAATAAATTAATAAATAAATATCGTACAACAATACCGCAGAAGTGGAATTAGAAAAACAGAAATATGTGTGTAGAATAGTAGACTAAATTATTTTAATTAGAATGCGCTTCGAGAACATTTATTTAATGATATACTCGTATAAAGCGTCACAAGGCCAATCTTTGACTTCCACGCTATCGTTATTTAAGCCACAATATACATAAATAGCTTATCTCGAAATTCACTCGAATGACTGTGTTGTATTAGATTTCTGTGGAGAGTTGCTTGAAACCATTTAAAGGTCAAGTAATAATTCTTTGTATACCTTGTTTGTATGGTGTTAGGTTAATTCAGAGAATTCAATGACGTATTCTATTGTCTCCCGAACAT
The DNA here is from genome assembly GCA_947563715.1 of Lycia hirtaria. Taxonomy (NCBI): domain Eukaryota; kingdom Metazoa; phylum Arthropoda; class Insecta; order Lepidoptera; family Geometridae; genus Lycia; species Lycia hirtaria. Next base: position 11,722,137 of record OX387386.1, read on the forward strand.
AATGCAAGTTACCTATTCTTCCCTTATACAGACTTGGATGTGATTGAAATCCAATAGTTTAATTTAGTAATATACATATGTACATAGCTTGTGGAGATAACAGTTATGAACAAACAAAGAAATAATACGTTATGACTTCACAATTAGTCAAGGAACCCTGAACTTCCTGAATCATATATGTATATATAGGAGCCTGTGTTGTGAGTACTGTGGGGTTCAGTGTATCCGTCAAAAGGTAACAACTTTACTTTTAATCATAATTACTTAAATGGAATATCAAGTATAAATACATTTACAACATCCCGAGTACCTGTATGAGTGCTTGCGTTCGGTGTGTGAATATATTTTGTTACGAAATACTAACAAAATATATACACACAATATATATATATATATATATATATATATATACTAGCTGCCCGCCGCGACTTCGTACGCGTAAGAAATTTGTTCATGTCACGCTTCTACTTGCACTTACTGCACCCCCACCAAGCTAATGCTCCTGTACCGCATCTGCCCTGCTCGTGTTTCACTCCTAACTCAATCTCGCCGCACTTCCGTCCTGCTTCAACCAATCTTCCGACCCAATCTATTAATGTCGAGTCAGTGGTATAACGCCCCACACTCTCTCCCATCTTGCTTATTTAATCCCATTCTCACCCCGCTCCCGTGACGCTTCCATCCATCACACTAATGCCTCACTCTCGCCAGCTCTGCTCCCTCTTGCCCCGCTCTCACCCTAAGTACCTTTAGTAGGGATCCCTAATTTTTTCTGGTATTAAATATAGCCTATGTTCATCAGGGATAATGTAATATTCTAGTGGTGAAAGAATTTTTGAAATCGGTCCAGTAGTTTTTGAGTGATAGTTTGTCAAACATACAAAAACACAAATCTTTCCTCTTTATAATATTAGTGTACATAATACCTATAATTCACAATAAATAATCACGATTCCTTACCGTCATCGACAAGTTTAACGAAACTCTCGTTAGTGAGTGTGGTGTCAAAGTTCGCCATAAGCGGCGCAATGTACTGAGTGGCCGCCAACCAATTGTGCACATGTTCGCCGGTGTAAATGAACCCGCCCGTCGCCACCGTGATGTTGCGAATGTAGTGACCGTAGAAAGGGAACGCGAACCGCAGCTGGAGGGACTGTGGAACGGAAAGACGCGTATTTTCAAGTTTACTTTTACATATCGACGGTTAAAAGGTAATTGGGTATAAGCAACATTTTAGTCAATAATATTATTTTATAGTTTAAAAAACTGAAACAACCGCCTTCGAAGTACATTATTTCGTTTACTTGTAATATTAGTAAGGATAATAATTAAACAAGGCGCATTGAAGTAACTCTATTTTCTCCTTATACACATTGGATGAGGAGTAAGTAGGTTTTACTTTTCAAGCGCAATAAATCCCTCACGATTGTAAACTTTTTAAAGATACCTCTCTTCACCCGCTCGTTTCTTTTTCAAGAATGACATTTGTCATTGAATGTCACATGCTTCGTTGTCGCAAAAAAAAAATATATATACGGTACGAATTGATAACCTCCTCCTTTTTCGAAGTTGGTTAAAAATGAGTTATGAATGCTAAATGAAAAAGCGGAAAATTTTAAGTAAGATATCATTCATAACTAATTTTTGACTAAAATGTCGCTTATACCCTATTACCTTTTAAATATACACAATATTTTTGAAGTCCTCGCTTATGGAAACTTCATGACAATCAGTTTTGACAAATTGGAATTGAAATCAAGAATAGAATCCTCACCAAACCATAGCTATATGACGTGACTAATTTTGCGATATTGACGCCTAATTATGACTAATTTGTAACATTGTCAAAACTGATTTACATGAGGTTTTCTAAACTGAGGATTTTGAACATGATTTTTTCAGTTAATGGTGACATTGACACTGTACAAGAACTTTAAAGGTAATGAAGTACAATTAAGTAACTAAATTACTATTTTATAGCATTATGTAAATTACTTATACAACATATCATTAAAATAATAAAGATAATAGTTAATGTCAACTCAAATATGACTGTTCCGATAGTCAGATCAGGTCCCGAGAAGTTCAGATACAAATAACCAATCATCCTAGGCATAGCGCGCATTATCAAGGAAGTTTATCAGTCTGTAGCCTCTCCCACCGGCAGCTTAAGTCCAGGGGGGTTAGAAAAGTGGCAATCTAATTTATGAACGCCAGTAGAATAGAAAAGTAAATGTATGGGATATACATTAGCTAACGAAATGTCATGTCACAGCACGTCACAGCTTCTTAGCACTTCGAAGCGTATGCGTATAGAAATATAAACGTTTGCCACTTGTCTAAGTCTGCTGATCCGCTACCGGCGGCAATATCTAGATTTAGATTTTATAAAGACTATTATTTTCTATTGACGTAATATTATACATTGTAAAACTTACATTTAGGAGAAATAAATGATGATGTGAAGAAAATATTGAATATCACATAAATAATTGCGAAAACAATATTGATTCAGTGAAATCGTAATTTGATGTTAGTAATACTTACAGTGGCTCTCCGGTGCGAGTTGCTAAGGATCGCGTGCACTTGAGCTTCAGGCTTAGTGATGTTGGCCCAGTACTCATTGAAGTAAGTCACGTTGCCGATGAATGTGCTGTTGTAGAAGTGGTGATCATCCTGGAACAGATATTTTTGCCATGTAAAATCAAATCAAATCCCTGGAGCAAATGATGGGTAGTCCTGCAAAACATTTCCCCAACCAAAGAAGTTGTTTTATATATATTAGCCTAATGCTGGTTGAATTAACCAGCCATAATAAACAATACTATTCCGATATTTCGATTGATTCTGGCTTAACAATAGTCAAGGTGCAGATATTAATATCTCAGTCAGAAATCGGCAACTTTATAAATAATCACGGCAACACTAAAAATAACGGAAGGAGTAAGTATTATTTTTAGGTAATTAAACATCAAAGTAGCCTGTCCAATAACATGACAGTAAGTTGCAAAAAGTCGTGAAATAGTAGAGAGTATACTCACGTTATATTTTTATTAAAATAGTACACGGACTTCTACCAGCTTTAGCCCATACAGGGTTGTTGCGGTAATCTGTACTAAACCGTAAGGAGGTCGTAGTACACATCAACACATTTCAAAGGTACATTACAAGGAACTTCTAGCATAGCCACAACTTTTTTATTTATTGATTGGTGGCGCCAGCTCCCAACTTTACGGACGTACAACAACTCAAAACATTACAACGCAAAATTTGCGACAAAAAACACACCTCCAGGCTTAGTATAGGTTACTGTTATAACCCTGTATGCTAAGTAGATCTATGAATTATGAAATGGGAATATTTTGATATTTTTTTTTTCAATCCATTCCAGCAGTCATTATCGAACGTGGTAGAAAAGTATCAAGGGCGTTTTTAGGTTGTCATTTTGTATGCAACATGCAGTCTAGTGTACTCATCGACAGAACTATATAGGTACTTTATATTCTTTATCAGATCTAGTATGCGAGGTAAACAAAATCACAAATATTTCCAATGTCTTTTCTAGTAGTTAATGAAATACTCGTAAGCGCAATAAAGCGAAAGTAGTCATATCCTGATTTATAAGAGATGCACTGCCAAAAGTAAGAGACCGATAATTAACACAACGTATGTCGGTATAATGTATGCGGTCCGTATTTTTAATACGCACGAGTAAATTCAGTACCAAAGAAATTAATCGCAAAATCATACTTAGGTTAGGCTACTAGTGTAGGTAATTATGAATAACATTTCATGTACTTTAACCACAAAATGTGCTTACGCACATACATATATTGTATTAATTAATATTAAACAATAAATTAAATATTTATGGTTCATTTATAACTTGACATTTAATACAAAGAAAGATATGAAAAATAAATATATAGCGAGCGATATTAATATTATAAAATTATATCCGGTACTTACATAAGCTAAATTCGTAAGATTCTGCTCAGACTTGATTCGTTCCGGGGTTTCTTTAAAGACGTCAGAGAGATCTGTATTATCTGTAAAAAAATAAAAATAAGAATAAAATTACTTCTGTTTTATCACCAGTGTTTGTTGATGTTCTGATACCGATGATAATAACATGACCTAATCCCCCCCTCCCCTTTCCACAACAGGATAAGCCGGAAAACGCTTCAATGCTATCCCTTCATGGTAGATTTGCCATCAGCCCGAACAAAGAGTTTTGCTTCCACCTTCCTAATGCGAACCGCTCGGGAATGGAATGCCTTGCCACTGTCCTTGTTTCCTGAAAACTATAACCCGGGTGTCTTCAAGTGTAGAGTGAATAAGTGTCTTCTAGATCTTTCAAGATACATGTAAATGTATCTTGAAAGACCCGATGTTCCACATCTTAACAGATAAAAATTAAAATAAAAACTTTTTCGTTTAAATTCGGACAACTATGGTATCTGAAAGCGGTTAATCTCTTTCTGTTAAAATAAAAAGTTGAAATCGGTTCAGTCGGTACATAAAGAAAACATAAAATCAATTTGACGAAACCTCTATTTTTAAATTAAAAATCTAATTAAGACTGCATAATCCCAATTTAATATATTAGTAGGATTTATTAGTTTCTTAGAGAAGAAATATCACGGATGTTAAACCCCGCAAAAACAAATTATTCTACGATTCTTAAATGAGAGAAAAAGCGACATTCACCATCTGTAAGCAATTGCACCGGAAAATTGCCTCATAGGCCACGGCCATCAAATGCGACGAAAAAACGCCATTACACAATCTATACTACAGATAACAATTCTTTTAAATGTAGCCTGCATTATATTACTTTTCGTAGCCATAAAAATAGAGCTTCAATTAAATAATTATCACAACCTTTCGTTTCACTTGCCACGGTTTTTGTGCGGGCAAAATCGAGCATAGTAGTCGCCAGTAAATTACGCGTATTACATACAACATACATGACCTTTCCAGTGTTTAAATTTCCTTATTCCCATGACTGTAAATTGTAAAAAGACAGTAGTTATACCTAAGTATTAAAGTTACAAGCAGTGACACAATTAAAATAAAACAATTAAAAACGTACCCTAACTAAAAACTTTTTTATTGTCTCGTTTTAACATTTAGAGCTACCCGCAAATCAGAGCCCGAAAGTGGGTTTTTAGATGGCACGTAAATACTTAAATAATACTAATAAAAACTTGGTAATATATTATCTATGCTCCCTGCTAACATTATTAGTCGCCAAGACATTATTTATAGCTCCTCGCCTAATATTTCAACTGACTAGTATAGTTTATTTGCTACCTTAACGCAGCTGCCAGTTATAAGTTTTTATAACACCCTTATTTTTTAAGCGTATTTAATATAATAGTAGTAGAGAAAATATTTAAGCGCTAGCAAGTTATTTTATTAGATGCAAATACTTAGACGCCTTTTAAGTTATTATTAGTCACCTGGAAAATAATAAGCCAAAAAAAAAACATGCATACCGAATTGATTATCTACTTCTTTTTGGAAGTCGGTTAAAAACTTAAAAAAAAAACAACTTCGAAATACGCAATTCGTTTACTTGGATGACAAAACTTTTCCAATTATTTTGTTGTATAAACCAAAATACTGAACCGATTTTGACAATTTATTTGGGACCACCTGGAAAGTACCCTTTCAAACAAAAAAAGAATTTTTTAAATCGGTCCAGGTAACCATATCGATATTAGACATCTTAATTTCTTTAATAATTAGAATGACTTGGCAATCGCACATGGTTATAGAATCTACATACAACAAAATATACATAATATTATTATGCATAAATTTGGCAACAGATCAATGCTTATGTGATTGTGTTATCGTGCGATGGCCAAGTCATTCTAATTATTAAAGAAATAGAGATGTCTTATATCGATACGGTTACTACAAAAGTTGTTAGTTAACTATTTAGGTCACAATTTCTTACAAAATAGTTAGATAAACCCCATAGATAGTACTAAATTAATTAACCGACTTCGTTTTACATTAGATCTCACAACTTTTTGTGGTAGAAGAGCTGCGTTGCGAGGCTTGGCTTTTTGTACATAATATGTTTTTGATGGAATCTTATAAACATTACCTGATAAAAACACACCGGCCTCGGCCACACCATCGCTGACCATCATGTTGGCGTGTTGGTGGTCGAAATCAGATATTTAGCGTATAAAAAAAAGTTTTATTACCTATTATGTCTTTATCGTTAGTAATTACTAATTGTCATAACTGTTATCTTATGTTTTTAAAATAATTAGGCATAAGCCCGTATCGACCTATTTGGGTTTTGACCCGGTGATCTGGTTATCATGAGGCATTTACTCGTACTATCCATTATCTATTCCAGTATCTATTCCATTTGGAATAAAAAAATATGATATTTTTTCGATAAGCGATTAATATGATTTAATGTATGACCACAGAGTACATTAATAGTATATCTTGTATGACGTAATAATTTATTGAACATTAATAGACATAGGTCCATTTATCGGTCAAATTCACCATGTTCTGTGTCCGACTGGGGTGACGAAAGTCTCGTCAAACTCAACGCCAACAAGACTCAAGCCTGCCTTTTCTCCGCCAAAAAGAGTGAGTTTCTTTTGTCTCCTACTTTCCAAAATGTATCCTTATCATTGACAGACCGTCTTGAACTGCTTGGACTCACGTTAACCCCAACAATGACTTTAAGAACTACCTTGAATCTAAGGCTGGCTAGTAAAAAGCTTGACATCATAAATAAAGTTAAGCGATACTTCTGACCGGGACAATTGCTTTATCTGTATCAAGGACAGGTCCAATCGTGTAAGGAGTACTGCTGCCACCTTTTTGATGGAGCCAAGTATCAGCTGGAAGCTTTAGAATCAGTGGACCGGCGAGATGTGAGGTTAATCTGTGACGATAAACTAGCTGTCAAGAAGCTACTTAGTCTCGAGCACCGCCGTAAAGTAGCATGTCTGTCTATTTTCTACAGGATTAATTTCGGGGATTGTGCGCAATAGCTTCACGACCTAATTCCACCCTCCCCATTTCACTACAGGACTAGCAGAAAGTCTGCGTATTACCACCCATTTCTCGTTGAAATGCCAAAAATCCGTACTCAGCGATATCGATCCACATTCCTGTTGCGTACTGCACAAGAATGGAATTCTTTGCCGCCATCTCTGTTTCCTGAGACCTACAATCTTGGAATTTTCAATGCTAGAGTGAATAGATATCTTCTAGATCGACGAGCTCCATCCTCGGCCAAACCGTCGCTTAACATCAGGCGAGTTGGTGGTCAATCGTAGATCTATAATGTATATTAAAAAACAAAAACTTTTGTGGTACATTCTACAATATAAGAATGTTTTTTTTAAGTATACGCAATGTGTATGTATGATTTTTAAAAGTATACACATATTATATGATTTACCCAACAACATTTTTGTCATTGGGAATTAAGACATTTTGCTTCTCAATTGAAGTCATTTGGTACTCACAAAAGTACTCAGAATCACTAGATTCTGGGTACTTTTGAATGCACCGATAGAACCAGAACCCTCAGCCATACCGTCGTTGCAAGACTTGGAAAGACGGACATGGATCTGTTTCGTTTTAAAAAATCTTTTACAATTAATTGAAGGTAAGGTAATGTAGACAATATTTTTAATATTTTTAGTAGGGTCGGCTTATTAGTGAAACAGTCAAATCAATAAGATCCGCACAGTCCGCTTCCGTTTCTGATAGAGGCTTTCCATCGACATTTCTAAATTTTACATTGTAGAGTTTCTAGTGAAACGTATTTTGTTTGTAGTTATTTTTCTGAACTCATGTCGTAAACAATTTAAATGGCGAACTTTGAACTCGAAGTAACATCCGACCGCATCTTTGTTCTCGGACAGACTTGTATCATTCTATTTTTCTCAGCGTTTTAATAATAGAATTGCTGCTCATAATGCTAGACATGTTACTATATTCACAGCTAATGTTAAACATACCAGTGAATACAGATTAGAACTGTAATCAGGAAAAACAAATGTGTGCGCTTAAGACCACATAACATAAGCGAAAACATGACAGAGACGCGTGGTACTCTCGCTCCCTTAGTGGAATTGAGCAGACTTTACTCGAACGTGTTTTACATAGCCGAGCGTGACGGCTGAGTTATCATCATTAATTTTCATGATGTCGTTCAAAACTTTTTATTTGTTCTATCACTATGCGTGGGATTCTTTTTTCTATTGTTTCAATATCAATTTATTATAACTTTAAACTTTGGCTTTCGTGGAAGTAATATTCAGTGTTTCATAATTCGGATCACAGATAGGTAACCAAGGAAAACATCACACGGCAACCATTCCTAAATGCTCTCGAACAAGTGCGAAATCTACAGCTGGTATTTGGACAATGTGGTGGGTGGACTAAACTTATTATACTCTTCTCAGAACGAGAAGTGGTACAATGAGAGAAACAGCAGAGTTACGCTCAACTCTTATTTATCACGATTCAAAATAAAATTATATTTTTTTTTGTCTTACACTCTTAATTACATAAAAAGCAAGATAAAAACTAGCGCGAGTCAACTTTGCACCGCTATAAACGTTGAGCGTAACCCCCTAGGGCTGATATGAATTATACTTACTGTCATCAGGCATGATAGGGTCGCTCACTTTGGGCGTGTTTTCAGTGAGATTAATCTTGAGGATGCCGGTGCCGTTCTCCCCCAGCAGTGGGATTTGGGTCACAGCCACCGCTGGCATGGCGGTTGCAGCAGGCGCTTCTGGAAACGAACGACACGCGACTTTTATTCATAATTTCTCAAAAAAATTAATCGTTTCCTATTCGTCTTGATCATTCATATATTTTATACTGTCTGTACATGTTTATCCTGATATTTAGAGACAGAAAAGAGTAAATAATGTTCTACGATGGGGATGTTCTTCAATACGATGGGGTTAGGATAAGTAGCTAAGAAGTTCTCATCACCTTCCATCTCCATCAAGAGACACATGACACCGTTTAGGCTCATAATATAATTTTGACGCTATGGGCGTGAGTGAACGAGTTCAATTAAATTTCTAAATATCTTTATTTGTCATAAATGATACATACATATCGGTACGAAAATTAAGATACAAATTGTTAATACAAGCACGCAAGCTTATTTAAAACTTAAATCATTACATTTGTATTATGTATGGTATATGTGTAATGCATGCACATTGCGATAGTGTGTGTAGCGAGCGAGCAAGAGTCACACACACTTTCATAAATACGACACGAACACAACCAAAAAACGCGCGTAATAGTCACTTGCAACAACTATTGTTATTAACTTGTATTATTGTATGACAGATATTTCAACCGGAGCAAATGCGAATTCGATATGGTTTACAAGTCATCACTGAACACCGTGATGAGCAACGAGCGAATCTTAAAATTAAACAAAACGTTAGAGGTGTTTACACAATTCACATTCTGTTATTAAGAAATTACATTCTAGATGTATACGAGTATGATAATAACCAGTGAAGGCGCTGACGTCACTTATTTAAATGTGTACATTTTATCAGGTACATGAAAGTTCAGAGACCGGTTAAAGAAGTCGTCCTTTAAGACTCGAATCCATTGCTATTATTGCTACGAACAGTTCCTCTAGTTTTTCGCGGAAGCGATATTAAAATATGTAATATACCATATGTCACAAATTTTTTGACACCTCAATTATACATAGAAATCCGACAAAAGGTTTTAGCTGTAGAGCGTACCAAAGAATTAGACCAACATACATATACATAAGCTCGAAATCATAACCCTCCTTTACTAGTAAGAGCCGTTCGGGAAGTATATTCCACATTTTGGCGGTACGCACGTGTACTCGAGCTTGACTTTGAATGAAATTGAAGACAACCCTGAGGCGAGAAGTTTGCAATGTGTTCTTTTCATTTTGAAATGTTGTATTGCAATTTTGCGTAAAGTTGGCGGGAACTTCATACGGCTCTGTTAAAAAAAACCTTAACTTTAAAGTCGCGTCAGAGTGCCAGTGCGGAGAGTTTTCCTTTATAACCATTGGAATTTACAATGCGTAGGGATTGAAAACAAGAAATTGAAAATAAGACTAAAGGTTTAATTTGCAAGTCTAATTCCTCAAACGACAATGTCAATAGGAAGAGATATGCTTTTAACAGCCTATACATGTGTATACGTATGCTTTACCGTAGTGCTTATGCTACTTATCCGAAATTTATGATTTCATTTTCTTTTACAACATTACAACACATCACGGATGTTACATGCAAAAATTTCAACATTCTTCTTTTTCCTATCAAATGTGGACGAAAAATATATTTTAACTTATTATTTTTCGCATAACGCCGCATAGCCAAGTTTTAGATTTATGACCGTATAGAAAGTTAGAGAGTATAATTTTCTTTGTTACCTTAATATGGTACTATCAATTTCAATTTTACGATGCTAATAATCAGAGAATAAATAGTCTGGATATACATGGGTCGACTAATGAGTCGGCGTAATATTATTACTTGCACTTTTACGAAGGGAAGTTCTACAGTACGAAGAAAACAGTTTACTTAAGATCCGACACCGTCATAAACCAACAGAAGACATTAATATGTAGTATTACATATTAATGTTACATACAGCACGAATACACCCCGCCTCCCACCAATAGTAGAAGTCTAAAAAATCTGATCTGAGAAGAGGAGAATACAATTTTCAGATATTCACATTTTATAAATTTCGGATTTGAAAATTAATTGTGAATCTGCCTCTCTGTCATTTTAAATGCAAATGAAGGAGAGAAAGATATCAATTTTAATCTAATCTGATGGATTTTGAATACAGGCGCGGATATCTTACATTTTTTAAATAATAATCGGCTAATACTATACAACGGTTTATATACATAATTACACCAATTTCAATGTCAGTCATTAGTCAATATAAAGTTCCGCTTAGTAAATTCGTCGACAACGAAACATAATATAGGTATCGATTCGTAAATAAACGGCGGATATTTGATTCAAATAGGCCAGCTCATTGAACCTGATATTTCGTAGTTCGCAGTAGCAATTATTAAAAACAAATTCGCATATTTGAATATATAGAAAACAACAGAAATAACAATTCGCAATATGTATAAACAGGTAATAAAATACGCGAGAAGCGAGAAGGTCAATATAAGTTGTTGACTCAATAGAGACGAGATGAGACGAATGCCAATCTCAGTGGTAAGCGTGTGTCATGACTACAGATGCGAAGCCAGCTTGCTATCGATTCCAGCCAAGTGGCTGTCAGCGTATATTTATGCTTGCAAGCACAGAATTCGTGGCTCTTTGCAAGCATTTTTCAGCCTCTTATTATGGCTTGAAATGGGTAAAAACGTATTTTATTTAATGTGATCATTTGTTTTTCTTTCCTAGGTTATGATAGTCAATTTATCTATGCCTGCCTACTTTATTTTTAAATGACTTCCAAAAAGAAGGAGGTTATCAATTCGGTCTGTATGTTTTTTTTTTGTATGTTTATTCACCATACTTGTTTGTCTGGCCTTGTGGCTCAGTTGGTAGTATGTCTGCCTGCTGTGCCGTAGGTCGTGAGTTCGATCCCCACCCAGGGCAAACATATGTGTGATGAGCTTGGATATTTGTTCTGTGTCTGAGTGTTTCTATGTATCATATGTCTAATTATAAAAAAAGTATATATGTATTCTATCAGCCATCTAGTTCCATAGTACAAGCTTTGCTTAGTTTGGGCTAGATGGTGTTGTGTGAAATGTCCACAAATAGTTATTTATTATTATTTTGTTTGATTACTCAGACAATTTTGATGATTATTTTTGTATTTGGTAGATCATACTTCAGAGGTGGTCTCGTAATTATTTTACAAACATTGTTTTACTATTTTTTGAATACTCTCTAAAATAGAAATATTTCATTGGATTCCTGAGTGAAGTTCGCCAGATTATAGAATCGCAGAGTACCACTGACATGTTTTTCTTTGCATAAGTGTCAAATGTTAAGGATTATCGTATAAACATCTGCACATTTTGTAATCTTCGAAGACGAAGCATTTGACATTCAATGACAAATCTTATTCTTGACAAAAAAATAAACGAGCGGGTGAAAAGAGGTATCTTTAAAAAGTTTACAACCGTGAAGGATTTAGTAAAAGTAAAACTTTCTTTCTCCTCATCCAATGCGTATAAGGTGAAAATAGAGTTACTTTAACGATTGAGCGTATTATTTAATTATTACCCGACTGAGCATGATGATATGAATGAACTATATGTATCCTAATCCTTTCTAATATTACAAGTAACGAAATAGCGTACTTTGAAGTCGGTTGTTTAAGTTTTTTTTGTATAAGTATATTAATATAAGCCCCCTGTGAGAAATAAGTGAATTTACAAGAATTAATCTAAAGAATGGTCATTTTATCAACTAGTAGTTCTACAAAAAAATTGTAGACCTCGCGAGAAAGCTTATTTGCAAGCCCAACTACGCGCCTTCACTGTTATACGCAATCTCAAGTTGGTTGTCATATCTCGACAACCATTTGACCAATTCTGTTCATTTTTACCACAAGTAATAATTGTGTACTTTATCTACCTACCAAATATCATTAAAATTGGTTGGTAATTAGCGCCGCAATAAACTTCTCCCTTTTTATGGGAACCACCCCTCGTATCAAAAATCGCTGCCGACCAAAAAAAATAATCAATAATCCATAGAACCTATATGCCAAGTTTCATCAAAATTGATTTTTAATTATACTCTGTACGCGACTACAAACTAAAAAAACAAACTGACAGACGAAAGAAAATTTGGCCAGTTGATGCAGAGACGCTTCGCTCGCTCGGTCAAAGAGTACAACATCCTTTCTAGCAAAAAACGTAGGTAGGTCCACTCAACATTATATTAAGCTAAACGTTGCAATAGAAAATCCCGTTTCAGCAGCAGCCAGTTTTTTTAACCCGACAGCGTAAGAAGGAGGGTTGTTTTTCGAGTGTATATATGTTACTATACGACCTAAACAGCTTGACCGAATTTGATGTTCGAGGTGTCGTTAAATTCGTATTCACTTTCTTCATAGGCTATATTTTTTGTAATAATAATACATCTCATGTAAAAATAAAAAAATGCGTTTTTCGTAACTTCCAACGAACTTTACTTTACGTAATAAACAGGTTATTTTACTAGAATTATTCTAAAGATTGCGCATTCATAATCTTTTACAGCGATTTTACGCATCCATTCTCACAAAAAACGTACACTCAAAAGCGTATCAAGCGTAACGTAATCGTAAGTTAAACTGCAAAAACTGCTTTTCTGCAGTCGGGTATTTTGTTTATCTATTAACATAGACACTTGTTAATATTGGTAAACTGTTTGTATGGAGGGTATTAAAAGAAAACTTCCATTATCGCCGCGGCCAGTGTTTCTCACACAGACATATTTTCCCCCCTACAATCTTCTCCCTTGTCTCCCATCGTCGTTCATATCCAATAATCCCTCTTTAGGTACATTAAAGTTACACAGCAGTTACGAGTGTGAAGTCACAATACTCGTATTTATTAGTAAATAAGAAGCGATGTTTTCTAGTGCCTACGGTTGTCATCCAACGTAAATAAAAGAATTACATAACGTCGGAGCAATGTTTCTTGTATCAGAAGTCTCTAGAGCATTGTGCTATTTCTTCGCACATCATTTGTTTTTGTAGGTATTATTATAGAAAGATAAAATGATTTCTATTAGATTCTGCGAACATATTAGTTGTAGCGATTGAACTATTATATCTTTATTCTCTACCAAATCACACCGATCACGCCGTATATCTAGTAGTTCTAAGAACATTTCGAGCACAATTATGCCAATTTACTTGTAAACAAGTATAAGTTTAGAAAACTCAAAAACTCCCGCCAGAAAATCGGTTGAACCGATTTGCATAAAACGTACCTAAGAACACGCTCGATGAAATCTTCTTTCAAACAAAAAAAAACTAGATAAAAACGGTCCATCCATTCGAGAGCTACATCCGTTGCCACAAACAGACACACAGAAACACACCACACGTCCACACCAAACTTATAACACTTCTTCATTTCTTTTTGGGTCGAGCGTTAAAAAGTTTGTGCTCGCGAGGTAGTCTTGGTCATAATTTTGTATCGAATGTTTCAGTCAAATATCATTAAAATCAGCCGACTAATGACCTCGTAGCAAATTTCTCCTCTTTTTAACCGCGGTTTTAAACTTTTTGTCTGGACAACCTGATCGATTTTGCCCATTTTCTTTTTTGTTTTGAAAGTTTCTAACAAACATTATCAAAGTCGGCCAGTAAATGGTGCCACACAAACTTCTCTACTTTTTGGGGAAAATACCCCTTAATCGAAAATCCCCATCGACAAAAAAATCTAAAAAATTGTGAAACTTGTGTACCTAAGTACACAAGTTTCACAATTTTTTAGATTTTAGAAGTTTCATTAAGATTCGTTGAAAAATACTGCCGAAAATAGTACCAACTAACATAGGGACAGAAGAGAGAAAATTTTGCCAGTTGATACAGACACCTTTGTTCGCTTAGCTTACTGGGTCAATAATTGTAAATTAAATCATTTGTCAGATTTGTATGTCATATAAAACAATAACATTATCAAATTTTCGTTCTACACTAAAGTTCTATGTTATTCTTGTTCGTACATGGTTGTTTGGAACGCATCGCTATAAACTAAAACGAAGGTTAAATAAGTTAAATATTGTTGATAAACTTTTAGAAGGTTTCTGACAGCCAAATATTGTCGTCAAACGTAGTTCTATTAGTCTTCTGTGGTTTTAGTAAACTCTTGTTATATTATATTAGGTTTTTACAATGCTTTGAAATAAATCGTTGATTACGCTTCCAACGACTTGTCAAAGGTTAAGTGATTGTCAAGTATTAAATTTTTCTGCGGTAACATATGCTGACATCGTAGAAATAAATCCAGCAAAGTACGAGTTTCACTTGCACACCGTCTATTCCGTACTCTTACGCGTGACACATGAACACTGACATCAGGGCTAATTACTCAAAAAATGTGTTTTAATATCTTCTAAGAATATTTCTAATTTCCAGCAATCTATATTTACTAACTAATGTATAATTTCACATATTTAAAAGGCCTAAAATGCTAGGCATTCACTCACATACAAAATCAAGTTCAAATAAGTGTGTCTTTATGGTGGGTTTTTGCAGGAACGTCATAGAAACATATTGTTAACGACCGCGAAAAACATTACTTAAGTTTGATCAACGTCTTAAATTCTTTGTCTTCTTTCCGTAAGTGTCAATACGTCTCAGCGAAAAGTTGACAAAACATGTTCAGTATTGGTTAAAGTTAAGTAACGTTTTTCGGTAAGGCCGTTCATGTCTACAGCACGGCCCTATATATTCATAAAGACCACTTCCCAAATAGACTTTTTGAACTTGTATTTTTATATGAGTTGGTAAATTTTTCACTAAGACAACTTTTATTAATAGTGTGCGGCACCGTCACCGTGAAGCAGTGCCGGCGAGACGAGTGAGCGTCGGCATTCGATCCCACATATCCTTGTTCGGACTAAACTCCAAAATTTGGGACATGGGTCCGATAGAAACCGATAGACCAGCAACTTTGGTGGTTGCTGGTCTATTCGGTTTTTTATCGCACACATAAGAGTCTTATATCTCAGAGATTCATCATATTTTTTATTATAATAATAATAATCCGAAATAAAAAAAAACATATTTAAAATAAAACTAAACGACGATATAATACAAATTTTAACGGATTTATCGCGTATCTTTTACAGAATTTTATGACCTAAATCGCGAAAACCTTACAAAACATTAAAGATATAATAATCGAAGCCATCTAGAAGATATATCTTTTAACAAGCTCGTGTCGATATATAAATCGGAACGTTGTCAAAACAACTTCTCGTACAGTTAGCATCAATTGACTTGAGGACACGTGATGGACTTGTGAACCTGTTAACGAATTGAATACGCCATAGAGCCAGCCCACGTTGGGGACGGCAGGGCAGACCATTTGAAATTATTATCTAAGCGAAATAAGGTATACATTTCAATGATCGGGTTGGTGGATGCCGCAGCATAAAACAAAAAAAACTGATCTATTGCATCGGGAGGCGCTGGATCTTATCCACTCAGTAGAGGGTCAACTGTAGATCTATCCAATGTAAAAAAGTCAGATTACTACTCGAGATACTTTCATGTGGCGTTACAATTAAGCGTGCCAATAAAAATAAACTCATGTCATTCTCATGAGGGAAAAGCCTGTGGAGTCTTAATAACATTTCCTTGAGGTCAGTTCTATCGTTGTTCCTATTTATACCTATCAAAGAATTATGTTTAATCAAACGCTGGATATATGTTCGTATTACGTACATAGGTATGTACAATGTACATAAAGGCGTAGTAGATGAAATAGTATGAAACCCGCACAAGAATTACAAGAACTGCACTGCGTGTATAATGCATACTTATCTCTCAACAATGCTCTGATTGTGTTGACGATTGAAGGCTTCTTGTATTGAATTTAAAATACCAATGAGCTAATTCGTTAAGTATTTTTGATCCGACAATAATTTCATCAGCACATGATAAAATAGTGATCTTATTATCGAAATAAGTTCAACGGCGGCGGGGCCTGCACAACCACTGCGGTGCGAATCGGCCCATTCAGAAACAGTACATGGGCGATTCGCACCGCGGTTCGAATCACATGCGGTGCGAAACGCCGAAGTACCCACACATACGGTCTCGCGATATCGTGCAATCAACAAAGTAGAAACAAGCGAAACATCTGTTATTTTGTACTGGATAAAAGTACCTTTATGACGGCAGGAAGCAGGTTCTAACGAGAGAGTCGAAAAATGGATATAGGTAATAAACTGTCAAATTTATTTAATCGGTTACATTATGTATTAGATGTTCTAAGCCTTTTTAGTTTCATTTTATTACAACTAAGGACGGAACATCTAAGTTTAGAATCTCTCAATGTTTCAGTAATCTAAGCTCAATACTCAATATTATTAATGTACATTAGAACTAATGGACGACTGGTCACTATGACAAAAATCAGAGTCGTAGACGTAGTATATAAAATACCTAATTACTCAAAAACTATACTCGTCTGGCAGGCGGGAGTAGCAGGGGATGCTTGTCGCCACCCTCCCACCCCCTCAGCTCCCCTCAGGCCTCCCCGCGAGTGCCAGATATCGATATAATAACATTAAAAAAAAAACACTTGAACAAGTGTTTTTGCATTTACTAGCGATCTGTTTTATAGATTTGGATTATAGAGCAGTCCTTATATTTCAAATTTTGATAAATTGATATTCTATGGTCTATTATTTATTGATGGTCTATTATTCATTAGGAGTATAAAACTTTTAACTTATCATTCAGTCTTTAAGAAAGTTTAGACAAATTAAACTTGTGTATTGTAATCTTTCGATGAAATTACAGTTAGAGACTAAGAATAGGTCTTACGTTGTTGTTGTAGTAAAATGACTTAGATCATCTAATATGTAAACATTTTATCGTATTAAAGTTTGTTTAATTATATTACAATTTATTTAAATTACTTATCCGTTTGTCGCCATCCGTTTGACATTCTTATCGCGAATTATTAAGTTATTTTGTATAAGAATAATATTGTAACATATATTATTTCTTAGAAATTTAACTATTCCCAGAATATGATCTTATTAGTACCTGCAGGCAAGATGCCAATACGAACCGATGTTTTTTTTATACAAGATAGATCTACGATTGACCACCAACTCGCCTGATGTTAAGCGACGGTGTGGCCGAGGATGGAGCTCGTCGATCTAGAAGATATTTATGTAATCGGTTTAGGGGTAGAAATAATAATACATAATTATGATGTATATATAAAGGTAGTCACTCACCGGGAGCATACGGAATGCTCCTGAATTATAGCAGTTCAGATTCGAACATCAAATCAGTGAATGAGAAGAACCAATCATTACGAGCTGTTACAATGTTTAACACCCGTGATACAATTTGATACATCAGTATCTACGCAGCATACATATGTATTGAAAGTGTGGAGCTTGCTCGTCAGTCAGTAAAGTAGTACTTTGATTGTTACATTAGAAGCGACTACTCTCGTGAAGAGACCGATTTAAGGTTATATCCATACAAGTTTATCTCATAAAAATAAATAAGTAACACCTTTATAACAAATACATAATTTGTATTAGCAAAAAGGTCGTTTCTGACATCTATGAGTTAGTTTGTCGGGGAGATGAAAAAGGTGAACTAAATCTCATTTCTTTTTTTATATTCGACTTTTATTTATTACAATTATTTTGATGTTCATATGAATACCTATATATCTCCTATGAGAGAGTGCTGATTGAAATTATTTTAAGATGTAATTTATAATTATGAATCGTATTTTCCAACAGTCGTTATATTTCTTTATGTAAATTAGTGACGAGGTGAGACGAGATAAGCTAATCGCTCGCCTGATTTTGTCACGTTTGCTCATAACAAAAAAATACAGCTACACAGAACTACTTGACTTGGACTTCAAAGAATTAAAAATTCCGCGTAGCTCATACTTCAGTTGAATTGGCCGATAAAATAAATAGGAGTTATATAAATAAATAGGCTGATAGAAAAAAGCGCAAGCCATGTAGGTACTAAATACATGACTTGAGCTTTTTTCTTTGTATTAAAGTTTATATAAACATGTAAACTTTAATACAAAGAATACGGTATTGCAATGTAAGACGTATTTCAAGATTACCGAGAAACCGCTAGTGACTAAACAAAAGTGATGACGACGAGCAACAAGGAAAAACCCACACAAAATAATGTTGGACAGGGAAAAGCAACTTCAAAAATAAGATTTTTGAGTTTGAGATTCAAAAATTTCATCTAAATATGTTTCAAAGCTTTTTTGTCGTCGTTGTTTTTTTTGGGTTTCATATCGATTTTGCAAGATAACAAAGAAAATTAAAGACCGCTAATAAGTTTAAATTTGATATTGTACCAAATTATTTAGAGATAACAATCGTTTTATCAGTTTGGTCGTAACAAACAGAGTTAATTTCACGTTCATAATAGTAGTCGAGAGGATTTTGAACGAAGCAATACCCTCTAAGAACCCTATAAAAATATTGCCAAAAAAAAACCGGACAAGTGCGAGTCAGACTCGCCCACCGAGGGTTTCGTACAAACTAAATAAAAGGGGGAAATCATATATTTCTTTTAATATTTTCCTTCATAAACCGAAAAATATACATCGTAAAAATATTTAACACATTCCTTGCTCACCACTCGGATCCGAGTAGGGGCTATAGTAGCGGCGCCTCCCACTCGGAGCGAACGTTTGAGGCAGCCCTCATTCCTTGCATAGAGACACAATTTTTTTGTGATTAAATAAATAATGTCCAGTTTTCGGTTTTTTTCCTATATGTGTACTCTAACACAATGCTTCTTGCCAAATTTCAGAGTTCTAGGTCAACGGGAAGTACCCCATAGGTTTTGATTCCTCGGTGAGTGTCGAAATGTGCGTTTTTTACGACATATTCGGCTGTAACTTTTTTTACAAAAACTGAGAAATTTTATTTTTCTTTCTGCAGCAAGATACTACGGATCTGCGTATATGGTTTTAATTTCAACTCGATACCTTCACGCGTTCCCGAGATAAAGGTCTTGACACCCGGACAGACGGACAACAAAGTGATCCTATAAGGGTTCCGTTTTTTCCTATTGAGGTACGGAACCCTAAAAACAATCATGGAAGTAATAAGTACCTCTGCGTGAGCGAGATAATATATTACAGGGGTATCAAAATTGATGGTAAACAGTTGACACATTTGCGTTTTGCGGATGATCTCGGATCTACAAGAGAGGCTTGAAGAACTACAGCGTGCACCATTGACGATCGGCCTTAAGATGAATATGTCCAAGACCAAGATCATGGCAAGTTAACAACTACGAGTATCTAATGTAGCAGTGGGTAACGCTACAATAGAAGTGGTAAATGACTATGTGTATCTTGGACATAATTTATCTTTTGGCGGACGAGTCACAAAAGAAAGAAATTACCCGACGCATACAACTAGGCTGGGCTGCATTAAAAAAACTGGAAGATATTTTTAAATCTTCCAAAATACCGCAAAGTCTCAAAACCCGAGTCTATAATCAATGTGTACTGCCTACCCTTACTTACGGGGCCGAAACATGGGCGCTCACTGAAGATCTTATGCACAAGATTAGAGTAGCTCAACGTGCCATGGAGCGCACCATGTTAGGTATCTCCTTAGTAGACCGAATCCCTAATAAAGAGATCCGACGTCGAACACGTGTGGTTGATGTCGGTCGAAGAATTACAGAACTCAAGTGGAGGTGGGCAGGACATATTGCAAGACGAGTAGATGGCCGGTGGACAAAGGCGGTCACAGAATGGTGGCCCAGAGGAGCGACTAGACAGACCACCAGCCAGATGGAGAGACGATATCGTCAAGTCAGAGGGCAAGAGCTGGATGTGAACAGCGCACGACCGGAAAGAATGGTGTGATAAAGAAGAGGCCTATGTCCAGCAGATAAGGGCTGAAATGATGATGATGATGATTAAGAGAGCGATAAGTCTGTACACCACAACCAGTCTTCGTATGTAGACCTATCAAGTTGTATAATGGTAGATGCCGTCAATGGTACATTATTAAAGTAATGCTATGTGCATACAAATTAAACGGTATTCCTTTAACAGAAGACATTGTATATGCTATGCATACTGGATTGTTTACGCATGATTGACTACTTGTTGATACGTTAGTCAACAGTTGTTAGGAACATAAGGCAGGTTTACAATGTATATATATATATGTATTTCGAGGTTATAAGACCTTGTACTTTTAATCCTGCTATGCAACAACGACGGATATGATTTTAACCGTCTGTGTTGTTTTTTCAGGAATAAATAACTGAAATTAAGGGTATCAAATTATGGTGATTATTTAGGTCATTTTTTTGGGCATCACTTTTACTATTTTTGGGAATCAATTAAACATAACCCATTTTTCTTTGCACTCCACGAGTCATCTAAATATGTACATAGAAGTCTTGCCTGATACGTACTCACAAAAACGCCCAACCCAGGACGGTGGTCATACAAATTTGAAATGTGGAGGATTCAAGTATTCCTTGCAATTTAACATCCAACAAGAAAAGATTTCTCACTTTATATGGTATATGACGTCACAATAAGTCTAATAAAGTCGAATTTATGACCTGATTTTATTAACAACCAAAGAAATTATGAACATAGCGAAAAAAATTAGGTATGTAACAATCACTTAAATATGTTACATATTTATTGCTATACACTATTTTTTTACCTTTGGTGTACTATATTTTGCACATAATACATACGGAGGGGGTGGAGTTGAAAAAAAACATCCCTTTACACATGTAGGGGTGGTGCTATTTAAACTGCTTGTTAATTTTAATAAAGTATTTCCAAGTGATTTACAAAACACACCTACCTACCAAATTTACTATATACCTACCACTGACAGGATCAATTCCAAAAGTAACTAAAAGGATTTTTTTATTTTACTTTATTTTACATGGAAAACTAACAGCTACTAAATGAAAATAATAAAATTAATGAGAACACATTAGCCATACACAGTTTTCGATTATAGGTACAATTCCAAAATTAAAGTGCCCATTTCAACAAATTGTAAAAATATACAGATACAAATTACATTATATTATTATTATTTTTTATTTTTTATTCTTTTTAGCTAGCTTTAATGTAGTGCAATCATTAAAAAAAAAATTAGTAACAAAAAGTCTTTTGAGATTATGTTTTTAAAAGTATCTTGCTTCATTGTATACAAATCAACATACTTAGAATATTTAGCGTTAAAATTGCTAGATGTTCGAGCCATGAAAGAGTTCCTACGGTAGTTGGTGTCATGGCGCGAGGTGAATATCTGCAGGTTTGTATAAATATACAGATACAAATTACATTATATTATTATTATTTTTTATTTTTTATTCTTTTTAGGAATAGATAAATAGATAACTCTTTATTAAAAGATCACATTGTACAAACATAAAAATTACAATATTACTATAGCGATACTACTAGCGATCTCTTCCAGGCCATGTACAGAGTAGGTTATGTGGTACAGACAGTTTGCCTTTACAACTATAACATATCCAAAAAGTTTAAAATAGGTTGTCAGTGAATTACTGAACCAGTTTATTAAAAATATAACTCAACTAATTATAATATATAACCTCCTCCTGATTTGAAGTCGGTAAAAAAATAGCCTAAGTATACATACGTTAATAAATTGTATACATTGTCAGAATAAAATAATTCTTTCTTGATTAAATGTTTTGTTATTACTATTTGTGGCTGTGATAATCATGGTGGAAACATGCACTATTAAACGTTTCTCTTAATTATAATGATCTGCAGATGATCCCAGGCACCCGAAGGTAGACATGGTCATCTACTAGATCTTCAAAAATTAATACATTAATATAGAGATGATTAAGTATACCGACTACCATGACCAAATCGGTTATGTTACTCACCGAGAGAGTCAATAGCTTTAACTTCCTACAACGCCACCTACAATTTTAGGCTTGAACTAATAATACAATGTCAATAAACAATTTCCTTGTGAATTGAGGGTAGGCAGATTTTTTTATGATGTTTGTGGAGAACGGAATTTACCAAGAAATGAATTAGGAACTGTGTGGCTCGTAAATCTAAAAAAATTGTAATACTAGTTGTGGCCCCCGGTTTCATCCGCGTACTCGCGTAGTCTTGAAAAACGGTGGTGACAATGGTTATTTTTTTTCCATATAAAGCTTGTCCTGATAATCACGAACATAACAATATAATATACATATTCAAATCGGTCAAGCCGTTTTTAGGGTTCCGTACCGCAAAAGGAAAAAAACCTTTTTTTCCTTTAGGCAAGGAAGGAGGGTCAAAATTTGAAAGTACTTTAACCGTATCATGTGGAAGAGCTTAATTAGCACAAGCTAAACAGGGGTTTAAATATTTTTACGACGTATATTTTTCGATTTATGAAGGAAAATATAAAAAAATATATAATTTCCCCCTTTTATCTACTTGTTTGTACGGAACCCTCGGTGGTCTGATTCGCTCTTGTCCGGTTTTTGAGTTTTAGCGAGCCTAACGAATAGAAATAATTGATTTTTATATACCTACATTATAAGAGAATGCTGAGTGGGTTCGAGTCTGATGGAGTAGATGCTGGTTACATTTCTTAATGAAAATGTGAAAACGCCTAAATATCAGTACCTCAGTAGGTTTTTTTTATATAGGTATAGAGAGGCGAACAATTTCAAAGTGTACCAGAGTTGACCCGTCTAGACACTTTCGTGACTGTGAGTTATTTAAACTGTGGTGGTACTAATTAAATTAAGCCCTTTGGAAATCTTTGCGATTCCAGATAAATAATGCAAATAGCACCCTCTTTTCCTTGTCAGCTGACAGACGCCTACTGCTGGGCATAAGCCTTTACAACGACCGGTCTTGTGCATCCGCATACGGCGGATTCCCGTGACCTTCGCCAGGTCGTCGGTCCACCGTGTAAAGCTAAGCGTCCACATGTCGGTATGGTACGCATCGGACGCATCGCATCAATCGCATAATTTTTTCATACTTCGTCCACTGTATCGGCACCGATCGGATTGCCGACGCCAAGTACCAGCAATCGGATTGCCGATGCCAGTTTCATTCGGATTTTTATAGTGATCGTACGTGTTTTTGTGAGAATGGAGGAAAGCGAAGAAGAACAATTTGCAAATGGCGAACGACGCGGGCGGTGGAGGCGCGGAGTGAGCGCGCTAGGTGCGTCCACTGATCGGCATTCCGTATGACGTCATCGGCACGCATCGCAAAAGTTGCCTCTTGGAGCATCGGTGTCGGCATTGCCGATCTGCGATCCGTCCAATGCGGGTCAGTGGACGCACTTGTATGACTTTTTATACAAAAAAATACTACAATCCGTTTGATACGATGCGTACGATACCGACATGTGGACGCTTAGCTTTAAGGGACGGCCCACGCTGCGTCTACGGGTACGCGGTCGATACATGACTACCTTTACATTGGCTCTATCGGTCGTACGAGCGATATGCCCGCCCACTGCCGCTAGTGTTCAAATATGTGTGCCATTACATTGGTTTTTCTGAATCATTTTTGATTCAATCGCGTTAATCCGTTTAGTACAGACAAGGCGCCATGGACTGCAACAAAACGAGAAAAGTGAAACAATCTACTAAGGCTTGCAAAGTGTACAATGTAGCGAACTTTCAAAATCGTGTTTACGCGTTTACGTCGATACGGCTAGTACTCTGAATATTCGCTTCGGAGCTTCGGACAAATCTGATCGTCTGTTAGTACCTTAAGTGGGGGCGTCATTCATCCAACATATTTGTTGAAGGCCATTTCATTGGCTCTATTTAGTAGTAAATTAGGCATGACTCCTCTTTGTAAAAACACGTTCGCGACTCGTTCTCTGTAGTCCAAGGAAAATTAAAAAGATTCGACTAAATTCACAGAAGCAGCACTCGTACCAGACATCTATGCATCTATGCATCAAATGAACTCGTTAGGTATAAATACCGGCTATGAGTAATGAAAGACACTTACTTCTGTGTATAAGGGTATATGAACAAAATAGTCTATTGCTTTTTGACTTTTTTCCATTTTAATGTTGTTTTTGTTTGTTAGATAACTAGGAAACAAATTACAATATCTAATTCCATCTAATCATTCTCAATTCAGCCGCAGGAAGTCCATTGCTGGACATAAGCTTCCCCCATGTGATTCCAAAAAGATTGGTTGGAAGCGGCTTGCATCCAGCGTCTTCATGCTACTTGTATGAGGTCTTCTATTTGCCCAAATTGTGGCTGGTCTTCCTACGCTGGCGCTTGTCTATTGTTGGTCTCCAGTAATTATAAAAAATGCAAATTACTGGTTTGAGTCACACAGCTGAGGTCTCCGTACTCCTACATAAGCTAAACAATAAAAATATTCCACACGAAACAATCTTTATATTTATATTCTTGTGTTATTGTTGTAATTTCACATATTTTACATTCATTTGGAACGGTACCAAAAACATTGCTAGAGTTAAAATGTTAGGCAGTAAAAAAAATATTCGTTAAATTGACTAGCACATTTTATTAATCTTTGTTTTACAACAAAGTTACCAATTCTGAGACTTTTTGAGAGAAACATGTTTGTTGTATTTGGGTGAGTTTTTAACTTTTTGTCATTATTAAATTGATCGATAAATCCGCCGCACTCAATATGTTTGTGTTTACCAGGACAGCCTGGCAAACACAAACATATTGAGTGCGAATTTGTATGAAAGAAAATCATCGTCAACATCACTGTTTTTTAACACTACAGTTACGCGGGTGGAACTAGTGGACACAACTAGCATTCTGTGAAAAATAGAATCGTTTAAAGGTAAGACAGAAGGACAGACAACGTGTGCGTGGGAATAAGGTCCCGTCCCTTTGGTGTAAAAGACAAAAAAATGGGAAAGTCGTAACATTAAGCATAAAACAAAGCGCATATACATATATATATATGTATGTACAAATACATAGTTTACAAATAAATAAATATTTGTGGACATTTCACACAACACCATCCAGCCCAAACTAAGCAAAGCTTGTACTATGGAACTAGATGGCTTATAGAATACATATATACTTTTTTTTGTAAATATATATACATATAATACATAGCAACACCCAGATACAGAACAATCACACAAACAACTCACCACACAAATGTTTGCCCTGGGTGGAGATCGAACCCACGACCAGCAGGTAGACATACTACCAACTGAGTCACAAGGCCAGTCTATAGTTTGAACTATAAACACGCGATAATGTGCTAAGTACCGATCGAGGCAGTTTCCGTTCTCGTTTCACGTGTGTACTTGGAGTCAAGGTTCTGAGGCTACCAAATCTGGACATGCATTTGAATTATTTATCAAACGTTTGGATAGCTGGAGCCTTGGCAGTACACATAGCAGGAGTATAACCCGATTTTTAGGCGTCGATGACAAAGCCAAGAAATCTTTTTTTGTTTCCTTCTAGCCTTTTTTTCTATCGGACGGTTAGAAATACGAAAAAGCGTCACCGATTCATGGTGGATATTCCAAAAACCCGAACGAAACGCTTTAGTTCCACTTTCATCGTGCGGACTGCTAGAATGTGGAATACGCTTCCTGAGTGGGTCTTTCCCGATAGATATAATCTGGGCGTCTTTAAATTGTGAGTGAATTGGTTTCTTCTAGGTAAGCGCGCTCCATCGTAGACCGCAACGCCGCTTAACATCAGGCGAGTTGGCGGTCAAGCGCGAACCTATTTCAATAAAAAAAAACTTGTTTTATTTGAATCGGTTTCTGTAAGCTTGTCTCGTCGTAGAGGCTTCAGACACTGTTGGAGGTAAATTCTTTGTGTCGCTCATATCTACATTTTTGAACATAATATATAAGTAGCTGGATGTCCGAGCTTTGCTCGTTTTTTTTTGTAATAGTTTTTCTCACAAAAGAAAGGAAACAAAACAAGGAACTTGAAAAAAAAGTGAAAAAATAATATCATCTATCTGAAATCGAACCGAGGTCTTCGAGGATCGAATCGCCCGATTTCCCACCTGAACTATTATAACCTGTAGACAGTGGCGAAATTTATCTTCGTATTCTAATGTTATTGTACAAGTTTTTCATTGCCTGAAAACATGGATAAAACGACGTTTTCTAAAAATGAAACCTAGCTAGATCGATTTATCGTCCCCTAATACCTACAAACCAAATTTCATTAAAATCGTTGGAGCTGGTTCAGAGATTCCGATGATATATATATATATATACAAGAATTGCTCATTAAAGTATTAGATTATAGTTAAAGAAACTGAAAAAGCACGCAATTCGTTTACTTGGATGACATATTTTTCCAGTTACCCATTTGATAAAATTTATATGGGACCACCTCTGACCAAAATTAATTCTTAATTGGCGAAGTAATCGCTGAACAAACATACAATAAAAAACATACTGTCGAATTGAGAACCTTCTCCTTTTTAGAAGTCGGTTAAAAATCGGGCATGAATAAAAGTAGAGACTAGAATTATAAACCTTCAATAAAAAAAATACATGTGGATATACTAATTCCTATACAATCAAATGTGAAATTGAAGATAAAAAGTTAACAAACATTTAAACATTCAGTAAACATTTTCTTATGCTGGGGCCACACAAAGGTTAACGTCAAGGGAAACGTCAATGCCTATCATCGCGACAAATATTGCGTTAATTTTATTAACGTGATAAAGTGAGTGGCTACACTTGAACGGTCAACGTGAATGCCCATTCTTAGCGATAAAATTGGCGCTGAATTCCTTGAACAGCAATGTGAATGCCGATGTCAAATTATCGCGTTGAGTCGTGGCCACACTTACGTTAAACGTCAATCATCGCAATAATTAACGGCATTTCCCGATAGTGTGGCCCGAGCATTAGAAACATGGTCAAAATATGTACAACTTTAATTTAGTTTTTTGCAGAGCAGATTTTTCGTAAGTAATCCAGTAAGCGTGAACAAGGAGTTACTATAGACAGCGTCTTAAAGGACATGTTCAGCCTAAACCATCAGACGAATTTTTTTAACATAATCTGGCACCTCATAGATTTATATCGCTCCCAGCGACTAAGGGTCAATGATAGATAAACATAGATAAGTTTTCCCCGCCTCTGCGTGGCAAGCCTCAAGTAAGGTAATCGCCTAACTCGTCTTCAGTCGCGACACGTCGGGCAACGCTGTTTGTAGACGTTGAGTGTTATGACTTGATGATGTGAATAGTGACAATGCTTGTGTGTTTAGAAAGTGCAACACTAAGATAATAAAAAGCTTTAAAGATGTGCCTTATCCTAGAAAGGGCTGAACTGAGAACCGAGATTTGCCATGCCTTTATTTAATATTCAATGAGTATAACCACTCTATAGATAAAATCTCATTTTTTTTTTTAATCAGCCCTGTTTGTACAAACTGTCCCACTGCTGGGAACGGGCCATCTTCTCATTGTGAGAAGGGTTAGGCCATAGTCTGTCACGCTGGCCAAGTGCGGGTTGGCAGACTTCACACATCTTCAAGATCATTGAGAACTCTCAGACATGTAGGTTTCCTCACGATGTTTTCCTTCACCGTTTGAAGTTGGCGGCAATCAACAATACGCACATAACTTCGAAAAGACAGAGGTGCGTGCTGTGGGATTCGAACCCAGGACCTGCGGATCGCAAGTCAGACGGTCTCACCACTAGGCTGCCGGAAACTTCGCCGGAAAATCTCATTACTTGGGGTATATTATTTCTATATAGTGTCTTCGAAAAATACAAATAAACGATAAATAGAAAAAAATTCAATTATGTTTCTTTTATTAATAATATTTGTTAGATAAATAAATAATAACTATATACCACTAACGTTCGCTGTATTTAGCTTGAAGTATAAAACTGTTCGAAATGGCTACGTTTTTGCGAAACATATCCGCACAGTGCAAGGATAACCAGCTCAACCAGTTTTATAACCGGCGAAATAAATAATAATTAGCTGTTTATGAATATGATCGGTAAAAATTTCAATACTCTTTAATACGATGCTTTTTATCAAGTTGTTACAACAACTTTGAAAGAAAGAGCTAAACTATTTTCCTCTAATGTTATCGCTGGGGATTTCCGAGATATGTAGGAAAATGATGAGCCCAATTTGGTTACGCATTCAGATTTGAGGCATAACAATAACATGTTTATTAATTAATATAGGAAAAAATCCGAAAACTGGGCATTTTTAATTTAATCACAAAAAAATAGTGTTTTTATGCAAGAAATGAGGGTCCAAATTTTAAAGTTCTGTAACCGTATCATGTGGAGTATCATGAAAGAGCTTCATTAGCATAAGCTAAAACAGGGGTTTAAATATTTTTACGATGTATATTTTTCGGTTTATGAAGGAAAATATAAAAAAATATATGATTTCCCCCTTTTATCTACTAGTTTGTACGGAACCCTCGGTGGGCGAGTCTGACTCGCACTTGTCCGGTTTTTATTTTTGCAAGTGTTCTGTTACTAATATTCCAAAATAAATGGTCAAGTGCATGTCGTGCCACGTGCAATGTAGGGTTCCGTAGTTTCACATCATTCTCGTTTGATACCACGAACATGAGTTAACTTATATTAATTTAAATTAAATATTCTTTTTTGATCTGTGTAAGTAATTATTATAGGTTGATCGACTATAACTCATGCACTATGTTCACGGGCGTCGCCGTAAACATGGTGCTTGTAACTGTGCCGAAATATTGGGAGCTCAAAATTAACGCGAACCACGGTAAATATCCCGTTATTATAAATAGTAAAAGGGCCTCTCAGTGTTGGTTACGGCCCCACTGATGCCTTTCAAAGGTCCGGGCTAGACCCGTGTATGCATTTAAATAATGCTTCAATAAATGATCGTGATAGTTAAAAAAATTATACGTTACATTAGTTAGTTTACACGTAACATGTTTCAGATTCCGTTATCTAACTAAAGCATGTGTAAACTGTAAATGTCGCGCATGTGTTTTATCTATTTACTTTAACACGCACCGGTCTTGAATATGTGAAATGAAAATGAATAGGTAATTCCGTTTCTTATCTTCTGAATAAATATTATTCCAACCGGTATGATCTCATACACGAAAATATCTAGACAATGGAAATAAACGCAATAATAACGGTTTTAATATAGGTTTTCTTTATTTCTTTTAACTACCAGTGCTCCGCATGTTTTCCCACTATCCCACTAGAACCGTAAACTTTTAGCTAACCGACTTCAAAAAGGAGGTTAACATTTCGGCTTTTTTAAATGTTTGTATCCGCATAACTCCGTCATTTATAAACAGATTTCAAAAATTATGTTTTTGTTTGATTGTTATTATACTTTCAGATTGGAAAAATAGATATTTTATTAAAATATGTTAAAAGTTTTTTTTTTTTTACAAAATTGCGCATTTTGATATCAGTATTTAAGCTTTATATACTATAACATATAAATATATGGGATATAAAGTAAACTACGTATTAGCATAGAGAGTAAGATATTTTCATAATATGTTCACTATGGCAACACGGTCTAGTGGCGCCTCTGTCGCATTGCCCGCTACCCTCGGAATGATAGATTTACGAGTAAGTCTAAAATTGACCGACACGACAACGGTCGTATGTATTATATGTATTATTCTCAATACCGAACTTCAATTAGGACACTTTAGAGATTTGCACATGTTTGATCGTGACTTCGTAAGTCAAGTCGCTCGGCTCGGCTTCGAATCAATATATGTATGTGTTCCAGAAACAAGTATGTATATAAAATATCAGAATTCATAAGAGCTATTTTCTTAATAAGCATAACTTAAGTTTAATTTCATGTTGAGTGTACGTTTTCGCAAGAAAATATGCGCAAATTGAATGTAAATGTATTTATATGAGCATTCTTAAATTGTATTTTATAAAAATGCTTTTGTAACATCGAAGGTTACGAAAAAGTTTAATTTTTAGAGTTCCGTACCTCAAAAGGAAAAAAACGGAACCCTTATAGGATCACTTTGTTGTCCGTCTGTCTGTCTGTCTGTCCATCTGTCCGAGTGTCCGATTTTTAGCTATTTTCCTATCACAATTTCAAAGAATCCCCCCAGTTGCAAATACTGTGATGCGCTCCATACAAACGGATTTATTTTTACTAGACTATTTATAATTATAAACCAACTAATTAACAATACTATAATTCGTTGTTAATACACATTTCATATTTTATAAAAAAAAAAAAAAAACTATCTAAAAATATTTATAGTACTAAAACATTGTACTCTTTAACTTAGAATAAACTATCTAAATTTACAGATTCACGCTATTAAAACGTTGTTAATAAATAATAATAAGACGCCAAATTCGTCTGACAAGGAAAAAAAAATAATATTAGTAAAATAAAAAAGGCAGTCAACCTGTCTGAGTATGACCACCAGACTGTAACCCCTACCATCGTCAACACGAGCCTTGCCCCGTTGCCGGCAGCACTCTTAAGTTTTTACTTATTTTTTATAATGTTTTTATATTCTTATTTAAAAAAAAACTTAACTTCATAACGTCAATAGGAACGTACACATAATAATAATCGCAACAGCAGATCAACGTCAAGTTAAAATATGTGCTTGTGTACTTACTCTCAGTAACATTGGCCGTCGCATTTTCACTGACTGCTGTAGCGTTTGTCGCATCCTTAGCGGGCGTCGGAGTGGGCTCGATAGGTTCCGCACGTCGTGTTCTGGTATGCTGGGATTCCAATGATACTACGGCGGCAGGCAACTGTGAACTGCCCCTACTGTTATGTATGCTGTATTCTGGACTCCATGCTGCAACAGAAAAAAAAAACATTTTTGGAAACTTGTCAGATGTTTTTAAGTGTAATAAGAAAACTAAGCATATATTCTGCGGCACCCATTTTTTATTGAAGAAACGTTAAACCACGTTGCAGTACACGATTCAGTTTAAATGACGACTCGTGAAAACAACCTCAGAAAAATTATGTTGTTCGATGTATCTTGCATGGAATTACTATAGAGCAAGGTCTACTTGTTCATAGAGTCACTAGTTTAATATATAATATACTGCAGTATCCTCGAGTGATATTAACTACTTTATTGACAATTCGAAACTATTCATAGTAAGCAATATTGCTTGACTCAGAGGACGTTCGATACTGATCAACTAAGATCATGACACTTGACATTATTTAGTACAAATAAAGCATAGTGTTGTTATATTTACGTAAATACCGTTCACTTAAACCGTTTTTATCCGACTTTTATAGAAAGGGAGCGGAGGGCGTTGTCAATCAGAGGTAAATATGCTGGCCTGTAGGTTTGCACGGTGTACTACAGAAGTGAAGGCTACTCTTTTCAGAGCATTTTGTCAGTCTTTCTACACGTGCAACCTATGGGTCATGTACACAAAGAAGTCTTACAACACCCTGCGCATCCAATATAATAACGCCTTCAGGGCGCTGATGTGGCTGCCACGTCATTGCAGTGCATCAAGGATGTTTACAGACGCGCGAATAGACGGTTTCGCAACCATCGTGCGTAAGCGAATCCCTTCCCTGATGCGCCGAGTACGTGGCAGCCGCAACAGTTACCTGCAGCTGTTCGCCTGGTGGATGGATCTGGACTGCCCAATAATGCGACACTGGACAAGTGTGCATGTTGGGCACTCTGGATCAAACCCGACATATAGATTAAGGTAGTAAGTAGGTATAAGATTTGTATTAGAATTGACATTTTATTTCATTTTTAATTATTTGAGATTTTTTGTATTAATATCTGATATTTAAAATTATTTTTTGTTTGTGTTTTTTTTATATCAGTTAATTCTAATCTAATCTAATTTTGTATATGGTTAAATGCAGCCGAAATAAAGATTATTATTATATTATATTACCGGCCAAGTACGTGTCGAGCTACGCGCAATTTAGGGTTCTGTAGCTGTAGATCACAATTTATGTGAACTTAAAGCGGGACCTCTTGTTTAATACTATGAACTGAACGTAGGTACGAGTTAACTTATGTTAGTTCTCGTTATGCCAAAAGATTTCTTACCTTCAGTTCGAAACATTGTAATGCTTGTGCTTTACTATTAGTGTTTGAATTTTGTCAATGCGATTCGATTCGACCTCCAATTTATGTTTTAAACGGTTTAATTTATCTTGATCTCTTTGTTCTTGTATCTTTATTTCAAATCTCGCAATCGATCTTTCAATGACAAACTCAACAGAACAAGTCGAAACTAAGATATACCAATTAATGAGCTTTTAAAGTAACATAATACAATACATATACATATATTTACAATACGACTGCTTCCTGAGCCGTCGTCCCCACCCAGGGCAAACATTTGTGTGATGAGCATGGATGTTTGTTCTGTGTCTGGGTGTTTCTATGTATGAATTTACGAAAAAAAAGTATATATGTATTCTATCAACCATCTAGTTTCCATAGTACAAGCTTTGCTTAGTTTGGGCTAGATGGCGTTGTGTGAAATGTCTTCCAATATTTACTTATTATTTTTTAATATTACTTAATACAATACAATAGGTATTTATAGTGTATACTTTGATAGCACTGAATACTATTGTACTGACACAATAAATATAAAAAGTACAAAATTAATGTCATATCTATTTGACATAAAACTTGCCGCATAAGTTATGATTTCGAATTCCAAAGCGCTGTTGTAGGATTCCTTACTCAATGTGTGTAAACTGGGTCTTATTACTAAGCCTCCGATTGCTGTGCGTCACTTCTACCTCTAAACGCGACTATTTTATAAAACAACAACACGTTAACGTTATGACGAATAACGTTTACGTTATTTTTAGAAACGAATTGTTTAATTTTTTTCAGAATATATGATTTTCCGGCGGATTTATACAAAAATATCTAATGACCAGAAGGTAAAACAAGTCGTGGATCCCTTAGATTTTTTTTTATGTTTTTTTTTTTATATTTAAAACGTCAATTTGCCGTAATACAAGCTTCAAACAATACTAATATTTTTGTTAAATACATGTAACAAAAAAAAACATTAATGTCAAGGTAGGTCTGATATCAGATATTTTAGAACAAGAGTTAGCAAAAGTCGTACTTGGCCCTTTAAATACGAACGTATCACGACGTGGGGCAAAGATTAGAGAAGTGAAACATTTACCGAGCAGTTGATAAAATTAACAGTAATTTTTTTTTTACACGTTAACGACCTCCGCAATTAGGGGCTTCGATGTGGTCGGAGTCAGCTATTAGTTATTGAGAGCAATATCGTTTTCTATACTCGTATTTATCACACAAATGACTTTAACTTGGCATTTAAAACTAGAACATGAACTAAACGATTTTATTAGGCATGACATAGTGTACATGTAGCTGAAAAGGAAAAATATCCGAAGCAAAAATTTTATAAAAAAAAACTGCATATTGCCATCCAAAAATTATTACTGGCTGTATTATATAATAATAGATATAATTTTTCATTTCTGTAGTGTAGGTATTCCTTTCTAAGTATTTCAAAAATACAAACAATGTTGCCATGCTACAAAATTAAACGTTATACGGATAATCTTAACGGATTAACAGGTGTATCTCAGTAAAGAAAAATCGGTTGATTTTTTTAAGCAAGCTAAGTCGCTGGCGTTGTTCATAATATTATAACGACTTCACAATAAACAAGCCAAGTCTCCAGAGTTGTCCACAAATAATATAATTACGTCATAATAAACAAACCACGCCGCTGACGTCCACAATGCAATGATGTAACCTACGAATAAAAATACTTTATTCATAGGATGTCACTATAAAACATTTTTTTTTATATTAGATCTACGACTGACTACCAACTCGCCTGATGGTTATGCGACGGTGTAGCCGAAGATGGAGCTCATCCATCTCCATAGAAGATATCTATTTGCTCTAACCTTGAAAATTCTGAGATTGGAGGTCTCAGGGAACTGAGATACCTATGTAGCAAAGAATTCCAATGATGTACAGTACGTGTCAAGAACGTGTACCAATATCGCTGAGCACGGATTTTTGGCATTTCAATGAGAAATGGGTGGCGCTGTGGCACCAACATTTTGTTAGTTTTGTAGTGAAATGGGATTAGATAGCGAGCTCTCGCGCACACAGGCCGGCAAAATATTTTTTGTTATAACCAGGCCATTGAATAAGAATCAAAATTGTATTTATTGGCGTTGTCCACGATGTATTGGCGTCATAACAAAACAATTTCAATTAAACTTGAGACCCGCTCATCATGTTGATAATATTAAAACAACATAATAGTATTAAAAGCATGTTTGATAGCGAAGTTCGTTGTTCGCTGCGATAAAGCACGTATTGTCCTTAGGTCACAGAAAAATAACACTTGTTATCTTAAAATTTATGTTTGTTTTCATTTAAAGACACTAGTTCAATAAGAATATCATATATGTATACTTAATAAAAAAAACTCGGGTTTATTCATCCACTACCTGTGCACCGCAAATCCGCTCGCGTAATGATGAAAAGTATCGACGATGATGATAAAATGTAGCCTATGTTCGTCTCCAGGTTCTCAGCCATATCTGTACCAAACTTTATAACAATCTGTGCAACCGTTTAGTTGAGAAAAGGTAACAGACAGAGCGACAGAGCTCATTTCGATTTTATAACATTAGTCAAGATTGGCTAGTAACAGATATAAAATACTTATTGAAGACAGATAATTCCAGATGCTACAAATATCAGGCCCCCTACATACAGGTCTAACGTTATCAGATTGTGAGACCCTGTGCCCAATGTTCGGCTCCCTAATTTGACCCCCACCCCTACATACAGGTCTAACGTTATCAGATTGTGAGACCCTGTGCCCAATTTTCGGCTCCCTAATTTGACCCCCTTCGTACCTACTTATTGCTATTGATCATAAAATAACCCATAATCCACGGGTCCACTTGCAATTTGTGTGTTCTTGTGTCAAATATTTGATTCCATCATTGCGCGAGCTGCATTGGTAGAATATTACTGCAATGCCATCGTATGTAATTACGATGTTAAAAGTTAGTTAGTTAGTTAAGTTAGTTGTGCCAAAAGTTAGTGCAATTGGACATAAGTTTTCATTGAAATTGCTCTGACCATAAAGACTACAAAGACTTAAAATTAAAATAATCGTCGTGGGCACGTGTTCACCTTCGTTTTGTATGAAAATATCGGATCAAGCCATTGGGATCTACTGAACAGTATTTACTGCTACCGTATAAGATTTTACGCCCGACTTTGTACACGTAGGAAACAAAAGCTAACAAAACTAATAATTATTCTATTGTAATACTGTACTGGACCAAACTGAAAGTATGTCTTATCAAACAAAACAAAAAAACAACCGAATTGTTCCTTCTTTTTGAAGTCGGTAAAAGTTGTAATCGCGAAAATATTTTTAAAACACTTCATTTATTTATTACACGCAGCAGCTTACATTATCTAACCTACGAGTAAGCGTTTTGGCCCTTGTATTCGAGTGTAATAAATACGTTTGTTTTGAAGTACAAACTGAACATTGAACAACATAAATCCAAATGGAAATAATAATATAAATGGGGGTTTTGTTTTTCTGCGTATGTGACGGTTAAATACCTTAGCTGACTAATAACTTTTAAGAGGTAAATAATGAATACGTTAAGTAACTTGTGCTTGACTCAGACCAGGTTAGGGACTAATCAATGCTCATAAAATATAATGACCGCATTATCGCTGGGGTGACGTATGCCGATCGGTTAGGGATAAGATGCAAGGGAGAGCGTACTTACAAAAAACAAATTCTTGCCTTCATTTGAATATTATAAAACGATGTTGTTTGAATGATGATGTTTGAATATTAGAAAAAAAAAACTTTGTTAAACAGTAATATCAAATTTTTTTGTTTAGATTCCTAAACAAATAATTATGATATTTCTGATTAAAAAGCGAATCTCATACATAGCGTTCGTTCCTAACGTCTGTCTACAGCGCATAACCTGCATACAGCTGCTAATTTATATTGCAGATGCCAGGGAGTGACACAAACATAATATTGTTGTTTGTTTCAATTCATTCGGTAATATTATTCAATCACAATATTTAACAAACAAAACGCATGAATCAATATACTGATATATTTTGAAACATGTAGTACATAATTATAGTACATAAGACAACAGTAGGTGAAGACAATACTACTATGTGAAAATAATTTGCATCATCTATTGCGTAAAAGTTTTTTATCTATTTTTTTTATTCGAAAATAGGCCTGCGCTTGACCGTCATCTCGCCTGGTGTTAAGCAAGAGTTACGGTCTATGATGGAGCGCGCTTGCCTAGAAGAAACCTATTTACTCGCAAACAAACAAACCTATTCGAAAATAGACTTACCTTTACCGCCAAATCGCTGATTTTAAGCTACTGTTGCTATCCATAATGGAACGCGATTGCCCAGAAGGAAATTCTTCACTCGCAAGTTGAAGACACCCACGAACGAATACATCTCTTTATGAATAAAAAGCGTTCGGCGAAAATTCATTCGTTTCATTCCCTCGCCAACCAGTCAAATGCCTGGACATCCTCCAGGCCTCCTCCATGGATTTACAAAAAGACCTGATGGAAATGACTTGCATCCACGCGTCTTCCTGCCACTTGTATGAGGTAGCAAGTTGAAGTGGCTGTGGGCAGAGCTCATAGCACGTTGAACTGAAAAGTTCTCGACCACGCACCAGAAGCGTAGCGTGAGAAATTCAATCACAAGATGGACCGTTAATTACTTGGCAACATATTTTAAACTTGAGAGTAGTAGCTAGTCATTTGGGTGCTAGATAATACTGTAGCACCATGTCATACTTTCCTCGCGTTGTTTTCCTTCACGATAATCTTAAGCCTCAAAGGTCTTCATTGGGAATCGAAGCGTCGCCCTTCGACTTAAAAATCCATGGTACAACCGAGCTATCATCCCTTTCATTTATATGGTTATATACATATGTACTGAAAACAAGATTATCTGGTTTTCTGTATCACACCCACATCTTTAATACGATAGGTACTCATACGATAAGATCTTGGAACCGTGCAGGCACTGAGCGTGAGTGTCACTTTAACACGAAATTATAGGAAGTCTAGAATCATTCTCAATTATTATAAAACATATGGAGATGTACCTGTCTCCCACGAGCCTTTCAAGCAAGTTTAGAGAGCATCTATATCTACATACATGACATGAGTACGTACAAAAACTCCTGCTCACAATATCACAAACATAAGGCGAGATGGTGGTAAATCTTAAGATCTATTTAAAATCAATCATAAAAAAATATATGTTTCTTTATGTGAATAGAGTAGGCTATCCTGCTTTCGTCATATTTTTAAGATACGAAAAAAAAAATTGACTAAATGACAAATCTGTGCGAAAGGAATCGTGACAATAATATTAGAAAGGTTTCATAAATAGTTATTTGTTATGCAAGGCTGCAAAGTTGGTTTTTGGGGCGAGTACTTGTATTGAATCCTTAGCGTAGCGAGGGTTTCAAAAGTACGAGATGCAAAATAACTTTGCTGCCGAGTGAAACACACAATTTTTCACCTCACTACAGCGAGGAAAACGCTAGTTCAGTGCTGCCATCTGTGGCTGGTCAGTGCGATTATTCAAAGAAATGAGGTTGGCGCACTGACATGAAATAAGTATTTAATGCATTTTCAGTGGACTTGCGGTATAGAAAAGTATGGAATAGAAAGGTTCGAATTTTAAAAACTCTTTCCACGCTAGCGGACAAAATGCACTTTTCCACTCAGATTTCTAATGCCAAACATAATCTTTCTGAGCTTGTGAGGTGAAAAAACATTTTGATATATGTACTCGTATGTATAAAAATCAAAGTGAAATGAAAAATAGATTCTGTTTTTCTACCTGAAACCTTGTCTGAATATTTTTTTATGAAACAGCTTTCGCACTCTCTTCAAAAATGTGATGGTGCGTGAGTCGCGATAGTTAGATATATATATGTATATATATATATATATATATAGCGTAAATTATACTAAGAAAATCGATCTTATGCAGTCGAGTATTTTGTTTTCTTTTAATATGTATACATACATACTCAGTGAGTTGATATAGAAGATTGATCTTTTACAAGGACAATTCCAGGGACCACAGAACTACTCGTTCGCGTTACGCGTCCACTGGTCATAGTGAATCAAGGCTCTATGTACGAACTGTGCCTTGCTAATTCTTAAGTAAATTGAGTGTTGAGACATTGATTAGGGGCGACGCTCGCCGGGTCGCTGCTCAGTGGGCGTCGTGTCAAGTGTCAAATTAAGTACACCGCTGGCTACGATTAGTTTTAATTGAAAACGCAGGAAACGTCAATTTATTTGTTAAACAATGTTTAAGTTCACACGATAGACATGTTTTGAAACGAGGTTGTTACACTCAAAACAATAATGTACCGTCTATTCGAGTTTCCAATTCATTATAAATGTACGAAATAAGAAAAAAATACCTATTACTGTAGATTACCTATTACCTATTACGGTCCTTAGTAAGTATAACACTTAGCAAAGATGATTATACTGTATATGTCAAAAAATTATTTATGGTCTTCAGGCTAGACATCTGACCATGGCACATCTGACATTAAGTGGATAAACTCAATTAGCGTGGAATAGTAACTAGCTCTCAAACGAGGTAGCCAGAACACACTGTTAGATAGTTGGCAACACCTTTTTAACTTAATTCTAGTGCCTAACTGGCTAGCAGTTAGGCACTAGAATTATTATGGAGACTAGAACTAATCCTATGAGTTAGTTTCGTAGTATAACTGTCAAGGTTTATATAATACTAAGTAATGCTAAGTGTTCGTTTTCGTTCGCTCTTTATTTAAATTCGGGAAGTAAAAAGGAATCTAACGACAACTCGTGCATAGAAGTCGGTCAAGCCGTTAAAGCTGCAGTAATGTGCAGAAATATAATATTGACATGTGATATTATATCAAAAGACACCCTCACGTGATTAATGTACGTTCCCTAAGTAGACATAGGTCAATTGATTAATAGAAATGGCATTGCATTGTGAGAAACAATGTGATTGTTAATTAAACTGTAAAACTTCCTTATTGAAAAGTCATTGTAAGCAGACAGTTTGTAAGCAATTTTATTGTTAGCTGACAGACCTTGTCGCCATTTATCAACAAGGCTTCGCAAGGCAACGGGGTGCAAAATAGTAAATCACACTATATATACGCAATATTTCGCTAGAATCTTCGTAATACTTAAAATGTTAGGGAAAACGTGTAAGTAACTTCAACAGTATTTTTTTACT
Source organism: Lycia hirtaria (assembly GCA_947563715.1). Classification (NCBI taxonomy): domain Eukaryota; kingdom Metazoa; phylum Arthropoda; class Insecta; order Lepidoptera; family Geometridae; genus Lycia; species Lycia hirtaria. The sequence continues at coordinate 11,762,230 of OX387386.1, forward strand.
ATCCCACTGCGAGGTTTTTTATTGAATACTAGATGACCCGGCGCACTTCGTATCACCTATCAATGAGTGGACCCGATATTTTCTCAACGTTTAAACCTTCCCTGGACTACGACAAACATTTCAAAACCAAAATCAGCTAAATCGGCCCAACCGTTCTCAAGTTTTAGCAAGACAAACGAACAGCAATTGATTTATATATATATATTTATGTATATAGAGAATATATAGAGATTAGTAAAGTAACGCTTGCTATTCATCATGCTGGTCAAGCTTGAATTCTTATTTGTTTTGTCTTTCAATTTTACTTGTCTTTCTCAATGATCTTGAAGATGTGTGAAGTCTGCCAACCCGCACTTGGCCAGCGTGGTAGACTATGGCCTTACCCTTCTCACAATGATAATATGGCCTGCGCCCAGCAGTGGGATAGTTTGTACAAACAGGGCTGATAAAAAAAAAGATCAAAATAAGGTTTATTCAGAAAATTTATCTTTATCAGACAAGAGCCATGCTCTTAAAAAAAGAATAAATGAAATAAAAGGAGATGGATGTAAATAAAATAATACATCAACACTTCAAATACAGTAGGTACATTTATAACCACATAATAAATAACGTATAATAAACATTTTATTTATACCTATTCTTATTTGATGTTATGATCTGGTTGATAGTTCCATGAGCCAACTTAACTCCTGCCTTGCAGTATAATATAGCTTATAGCTCCAGACGGCTTCTAGCATGGGACACTTGCATGACATTAACAAGTCAAAACACTTTCAATTAAAAATGGACGGAGAATGCAGGGGAATATTGCAACACACATTGTGATTTCTTACTGATGTACAAGACTACAGTGAGATGGCTTGATTGCTACATTTATTAAAAATACACTACATTACCTAAGATCCAAGTCAGTGTTATTGTTTATTTTTAGCTGATTTCCAAAAAAAAGGTTATCAATTCGATCTGTATGTAAAAATAAAGAAGTAGGCATATTGTTTTTTATTTACTTTGATTCCAAGTATAAAAAAGATAAAATTAATCTAGAAAGTAAATTCTGTGCATTGGAAGTTTTTCACTCCCAGGCCCAGGTGTGATAAAAACTCCACCAGATTTTGTGGTGAAGGCCTTCATGTCCTTGGACAGACAATGTCTTCCTATGTATTGACTTATCTGGTTATAGAGCCCCACACAATGACCATGATGTTTAATATATCTAACATTAGCATCTAATGGCACTTGCAGCAGAACAGCAAATGGGTATGAAGCTTTGGAATAAAAGTAGTAAGTTTATATAAGCTAACTGGCTAATATAGGGTGAATTAGTATTATTTTAAGACCATCATTTCATGATTCATTGATTTTGTCAGGAGATTAAGTAAGAATTTTATAGTAGCATAGTGCATTTTAATAAAGGATATCCTTTAATATATATTAGCAGGATAAAATAATGAGTCAACCAGCTCTTTACCACAAAGTCATTCTTGAGGTTTGAACAATTACAAGAGTGCATGTGGTGACACAGTCTGTTATTTCAACATATGCAGGTACATGGATCTTGGTGACTCACTACATTAAAAATCAAAGTTTTGCATAAACCTGACAACAAGTTTCAAATGTGAAATGAAAAAAATTACACTATCATAGAGGTATTAAAAAAGCGTGAATATTACTTTGCACCTGTTTCTAGTGTTTTTGTTTTGTTACTTAAGTATCTTCTTTTCCGTAATCTTTTACAAGTTTAGTTAGAAAAGCTAGACCTCCGTTAGAATGCATCTCAATTGATACGTCACCAACATAAAAATATTTGCTATCAAATAATTCCAAAAGAACAAAAAGAAAACATCTGTATTGGTTAATAGTTAATAAATTGGGTTAAAATGTAAAATCGACTCACCTGATGTGTTCTTCAATATTACTAACAAAATAACACTTAATAAACATTTTAGTTTCACGTCCACTCTTGTGAGATTCATATTTCTCAACGTGTTAACTGGATAAGAGTTATTTCAGGTTCTTTACGGATCTTAATTCACTTGATTGGACGTAATCTTGAAGAACACGACACGGCGCGGCATGCACGGCACAGAACGTCGAAGTAATATAATACTTTAAAAGGGAGTTTACAACACAAGTACGTTAAAAAAAAAACAGGATTTTTTAAGTCGTCAAGCACGCATTTAATTAAAAGACTAATAAAGACAAGACATAACTATGGTCTTTGATATAGACACTCGATCAGCGAAACTGGCACCACAAAGCCACAAAAGCGCAATGCAATAGATATTTTTCTCTCTGGCCAAAGCAAGCAAATTCAAGCAAGCTTGAAGCAAGCAATCTGGGCAAGAAGCAATGCAATGTAGTGCTGGTCGTTTTTTACAATAACCGTTTTAAAAACTAGTTACTCTATGAAAAACGAATAAGCGCTTATGCCGATATGACACAACCAGTTACAAAAAAAAACGAACGAAACGAATTCGCGTCGCGCGACTGCTAAGTGCAGCAGTGATAACGAAACGAAAACGTACCGACTTTAAGAGCGAATTTAGTATAATGTCTAACTCTATTGTCCACAAATATTTATTATTATTATTATCTCATTTATTTATATACAATCTTAATTCTAATTTTTTTACAACACATATATAAACTTATAAAAAATAAACATAAATATTGTAAAAAACTATTATTATTATTATTATTCCATACAGTATATTTTTCATTGAATAGTAAAACCCGTTTTTTTGTAACTACTTTTTGGCCCAAGTTAGAAAGTTCTCTATCTACTAAAGTCTATTATTGATTGAAATTAGAAACCAGTTTTTTTTAACTACATAATGATACAAGGCAAAATATTCTTTAAGTAACTAAATAAAGACTAATATTGAGTGATATAAGAAAAAACCGTTTTATTTACAACCGTTTCTAGAAACCCCTAGAAACGCTTTTTTCTAAGAAAAAACCGTTTCGTTTCGTTTTTAAAAAAACTAAAAACGACCCAGCTCTAACGCAATGATTGGCAATTCCACAGACTACTAAGAGAACGCTCGATCAATCAAAGAGAATATTTTGTGAACTACTAAAACTGATAAAACGATGATTCATTAATGAATGAATGGTAACGTAGCTTATACAGCAACCACAGAGTCAATAGACATTTGACGTTTTCATCAAACATTTCGCGTTCTTCTTCTTCTTTTTCCTATTGGACCCCGCGATTAGCGAATTGCCAGTATCAAGTATTGAAATATTTTCAAGTTTCTTGAATAATACAAGTTATATAGTGTTCTAGTCACAGTCTAAGTCACGTAAACAGTCATTTTCAAATTTAAGTCTTGCCTCAGTAAAGTGGTGGCGACTTTAAGCATCTATGGAGTTTTGCCGACAACGTAAAATTACACGTTTCACTAGTTTATTTCACTTGCCCACACTCACGCACCTGATCGAACACTTAGTGAATAAAACACCACCATTTTTATAGCATTAATGTTCAAAATAACACAAGTTTAGGAAAATAAAACAAAGCAACAACATGTTACTAAGACGTTCCCGCCAAAACCCCTACATTTCGCATTATGAATTACGAGACGATCATTTTTAATTGACAATAGATAGATAGATAGATAACTCTTTATTAAAAGACCACATTGTACAAACATATTAAAAGAAGACAATATTACTATGGCTATTCTTTTAATAGGCGGCCTTATCGCTAAAAGCGATCTCTTCCAGGCAACCATGCACGGAGTAGGATAGGTGGCACTGATAGTGGCCTTTAAAACTAAGACATAAAAAATAAAAATGCGTACACAAAAGTGAAAATACTACAGAAATAACTTATATCTATTTAGTATTATTATATGTATACATATGTATATGAAAAAGAAAGGAAAAGTAGTTATTTACTCATTTAAATAGTGTGCTTTTACAAGGGTTTTAAAAACATTTAAAGAGGAAGCACGCTTGATATCCACTGGCAACTCGTTCCACAGTCTGACTGCTGTTACTGTGAAAGACGAGGCATAAAAATTCGTTCTGTGCCGAGGGATATCAAGGGTCAAATTCTCTGATGATTTAAGAAGACGGGAAAGAAAAGAATGACGAAAATGAAAACGTTCCTGAAGATAGTGTGGCGAAGAAGGGATAAACAGAATATTATAAAGAAGAAAAAGCATGTGAGCATCCCGGCGACGGCGAATGGGTAACCACTTGAGTTTAGCACGGAAGTGTGAAACATGATCATAGTTACGTAAACCAAATATGAACCTTGTACAGAAATTTTGAGGACAATATTTTTGTCAATTAAAATTGATCTGATAAATCGATGAACGCCGGCTGCACGCACGAAAAAGGATGCCTCATTGTAACGTTTGCATTTCATCAATGTATTGTTATGACGTTGTCAAGTTAAACTATCGTCCGTAAACCGACTTTACAGACAACCAATTTTTTTGTTAATCCATTAATATTTGGATACAGTATTATGCTCATACTCATATTTTTGCTGCCACTAAGTGTAAGTGCAATCGGTGTTACATAAAGTTAAAGCATTTAAAAACTTATTTTAACTATCACGGTCATTCATTAAAAAACTATTATTATTAATGGGATATTTCCCGTGGTTCGCGTTTATTAACGGGATATTTTGAGCTCCCGATATTTCGGCACAGTTACATGCACCATGTTCACGAGCGACTGAAAAATGCAGGTGGATGATATGGTTAAGAGCAGACAAATCTGTCTACCCTCTTTCTTTGTCTTTTACTGCAAAGAGCGTTATCACTGGCACTCGAACTCGATTGAAAGTCCCGACAAAACACACTCACAATATCACTGCATGTCTTGTTTTGGACACATTTTGGACGCGTATCTTTATTGACCGAGTTACATATCCACAAGCACAACGGTCTCGCGAGTTTAGCACTCAGAAACAACAGCGTAAGTTTGAGGCCCTACTACGGACACATAGCTCGAATCGCCGAGATGACAGCGGGGACGGTGCGATTCAAACTGTTGTCAACAGGTCAAGTAAGTCGTTGAGTGAAACCACAATAAATTGGGGCATTACAAAAAGGGTTAAATTTTGCACCCACACCGTCACGTATACCGGTCGAGGACCTTTTAACTTTTATTAATTAACTGACTCATTTTGTCATCTCAGCTATAAGAATTACACTGCTGGACATATGGACTTCCAAAAAGACCGATTGGAAGCAGCTTCAATCCAGCGTTTTTCCGTCACTTGTATGAGGTCATCTGTCCATCTCGTGGCTGGTCTTCTTCCGCTGCACTTGCCACTTATTTATTGTGTATTAATACATAATTCAAAATATTTCAAGCATTTATGACGTCGGCGTATATATAAAATCTTAAACACAGGAGAGGTGTTTAAGAAATTCTGATGTTGTATACCACAGAATTCGCCCTATTACATTACCTTCCTTCCATTGCTTTCTTAGCGTTTGATGCCTTTGGATGGATAATTATTTTGTTAACATAATATCTGCTGTGTTTTCTTCAGTTTGTACCTATGTATGAAAACGTTATCTTCTATGCGCTTATTGAATATTAAATGAAGGTATCGTAATCTTTAGATATAAATATTGCTCTTTTATTATCTACAAAATAGTTTTGATGTTATATTTATTCCATAATCTTTAATAATTCCGTTAATATTTAAAACTTCACATGCCGTAATGAAATGGGGAGGATGGAATAAGGCCGTGAACCTTTTGCGCACACTCGTCGAAATGAATATTATAAAATATTAATTCAAATTCAAATTCAATGTTTTATTGCCACGTTATGTACATGGTTTTGGATATAAACAAGTAATTGTATTGTTGTTATTACATAATGACCCTAGTTGGGTATTGCAATTTTATCAGAGCGGGATGATTTGTTCCTTGAACAATTATGTCAATGAATGTAACAATATAAAATGCGGGTGGACTCAATCTATGATAAATACCTTATCTTCAAAGTATTCGTTTATGTTGTAATAGGATTTCAAAACAAGTATGTTTTTTAAAGTACTCGTGAATTCATAATTGTTTTCGATTTCTTTAAAATTTATTGGAAGTTTATTGTTTTTTTTTATCGCAGATGAATATGGCCCGGAGCTATGCAATGCTAGTTTAGACGATGGTACAATTAAATTATGTTTGTGATTTGATCTGACTGAATAACATCGATTATCAGCTACTTTTTTGAACAGTCGTGGATAATTTTTAACGAATTTGAATTTGAATGATTCGTCAAATATTTTTGGAAGGTCATTTATCTATATTAATTAAAAAAAGAATGCATCCTACGACAATTCCTTGTTACTACCAGGCGTGCTACTTTGCTGTGATCATTAGCATCATATCCTCATCCATACGAAATCCACCACCACTCTCTCATGGATATTCAAAAATATCGGATAAAAGCGGCTTGCATCTATCGCCTTCCAGCCACTTCCTTCCTCGTCTGTCCATCTAACTGGTTTTCCTACGCTACGCTTTCCGGTGCGTGATCTCCGCTTGGGAACTTTCCGGCCCCATCGGCCATCAGTTCTGTGCGCCCACTGCCACTTTGATTTACTAATCCACTGCGCACGAGACTAAAGTATCTTTATAGAAACTTAGACGCCGGCGGCAAAACTTCAAATGGCGATAGTGTCCCTTGTACAGTACTATGACTATATAGTATATTGTACATATATTATTATATTATAACATCGTTTTATTGTTTCGCTATGTCCGTCCGTCCATCCGCGGCTTAGCTTAAAAACTGTGAGTACTAGAAAGTTGCAATTTCGTATTAGTATACGTATTGATTACGCCAACAAAATGGTAGAATACAATCTTGAAAAATAATAATTTCAGGTACCTCCCCTACACATAAAGTGGGGACGAATATTTTTTTCTCATCTCATCTCTTCGTGTGGGATATCCTTGAAAAGGTAATCAAAAAAAACTTCGAAGTTGTACGAAAACCATTTTTGAATTTAGGGATTCGTTTGCTGAATATTAAGCTTTGAAGTGATATTTTTTTATTAGAGATAAGTGCTCCCGCCCCCTCTACCAGCTAAACGGTTGATCTTGGAGATATGATATTGATTACGCCAACAAAATGGTAGAATACAATCTTGAAAAATAATAATTTCAGGTACCTCCCCTACACATAAAGCGGGGACGAATATTTTTTTCTCATCTCATCTCTTCGTGTGGGATATCCTTGAAAAGGTAATCAAAAAAAACTTCGAAGTTGTACGAAAACCATTTTTGAATTTAGGGATTCGTTTGCGGAATATTAAGCTTTGAAGTGATATTTTTTTATGAGAGATAAGTGCTCCTGCCCCCTCTACCAGCTAAACGGTTGATCTTGGAAATATGATGAATTAAAAGGAAAAGTATTACGGGTAAGTAGGCTTTACAAAAATTTAAGCTATAGACAATCAACTTATAAAGTGTACGTGGAGCGGCAAATTTAGTAAAAATTCATTAGTAAATTCAGCATTCATTTAGTAAATATCAAACAAGTAGCTATATTCTAAATCTGCACATAGTGAAGTGCAACTAAGGAACATTATCTTGTGCGTGACCCGACACGCATTTGGCCATGGATTTGTGAGATGAATTTACAGAATGCGTTTTGTTTAACAATGTGTTCAGCACAGTTGGTCTGTACATTTTAGGGTTTTTATTATAATGAAAAAGATTAGTTCAAAAACTAAAACTCGACTACTGAAAAATCACGCTCAAAAAAGTAGGTACCTATGAAACAAGAAAATATTCTCATCTGAAATTGTTATATTACAAACTATTTGGTAAGTATCGTGTATTAAATAAATAAACAACTAAGTAAGTAATAAATATTTTATTGTATTTCATAATGCTACTTTGCAGAATATACTTATTTGTTTTGTTACGGTAGGTGGCATACGACCACGGTTATCCTCTGAACACCACTATGAATATGTGTGAAATACAATAAAATATTTAATTAGATTTAGTAATTAGATTATTTAATACACGACATGTATCGAATAGTTTGTACATAACAATTTCAGATGAAAATATGTTTTTTGTTTCAGTATTTTGGGGTTTTTGCAGAGCCATATCACATTTTTTTCTATTTTAAACGTAAATGCATAGACGCATACATACTTACATACATACCAATAAAAAAAAACACATAACCCTCCTTTTTGCTTCTCTGCGATGCGGCAGTTGGGTCAAAAATTAGTTTTCATGACTTTGACGAGATATATCTCGTAAACGGTACGCTTGACAAATAAATGATGTACCAAATCCTACCCTTCATTTGAAAATCCTCGTTCAATGATCCTATACATGATGGAGTAGAGTGAAATTTATTTTTATTACTGACTTCGTGCCCTATAGAGGGCGCCATATTAAATTTAATGTGACGTCATATAGCCAATAACCAGCGAACATACAAGACGCTTTCAACGACACCTCATTTGTCAAATTATGATAAGTAGTTATAAGTTATAAGGAAACAGATGAACATACATATATACACGTATACTGTAGTCGGGCAAAATGGGACTAGAAATTTCATAGTCACTATTCTCGAGCATTTATGCATTTATGCATATATATAGTGGTTTTCAATCTGGCTTCAAAGTTTTCTTCAAAATCCATTTTCTGAAAATTATTTTAGAAAGAAAGGGGCGGCGAAAATCCACGCTACCTCAGCTATAGAACTTTACTACATATTTGACAACTATTAATAGTAGTAGTAGTATTAGTAGTGTGCATGGCGTTACTGTGTCCCAGATTAAAAGGCAATGTTTCCATCGAAATTTCTGGGCAAAATAGAAAACATTCAATATTTTTGAAGTGTTTACCCACACTTAAGTATTTACAAGTTTATAGACAGTTCAAAATATTTGATTGATTTAATAAAAAAAGACTGTTCGTAAATTTCGACCACTCAACGTGACACTCTTACGGCCAAAATGGTAAAGGCTCCCAAGTACACATTGAGATAGGTAGGTATGGAATTTTTGAACTGTCCATAAATTTATAAAATGAAAAACATCTCATATTTCTACTATTATGGCGCAGAGGTTTGAACTGTTGAAGTTCACATTTTTTTTTATATGAGTAGTATAGCTCTACGTTTGACCATCACATCACCTGATAGAAAGCGACGCTGTGGCTGAAGGTGAAACACGTAGACTTAGAAGGTTATTCACTCTAGATTTGAAGATATGTGTAATAGTTTTCAGGAAACAAGTTCATTATGTCCAATAATAATTTAACAGAGAAGAACTAAATATAACAGAACGGAGAATACTAAATTTAACAGAATGTTAGATCTTGCTGTAGACTAAGCACACATGACGTGTGCTTAGTCTACGGCAAAAGAATGTGTCAAGTCAATGTAATGTGTGACATCCATTCACATTCAGAATCGCACGCACCTTTGGGGATGAAATTAGATTGATAAATAAAAAAGAAAAAACTCAATTCATTTATTATTTTATGTTTTTTAACAAGTATGTATGTAGTTCAATAAAATTATTTTCCATTTGTACAAGTACGGAGTATCCTCCGTAGAAACACAAACAGTGTCATTGCCATGGAGATTCGAGTGCTATCTTAAAGATGATGGAGGCGGCGCGGCGTAGGGAGATTCGAGCTACCTGCGAGGGGAGAGCGGTACAAGCCCCTGCCTCGCTAACAGATCAGGGTTGCTTCTCGTCGCCCGTGCGTCAAGCCTCGCCGACACTAGGTATATTATATATACGAGTACAACACATACACTCGTACAATCATTATATTTGTTATATATTATAAACCCATTACGAATATTACGATACAATTACACAAATATATGTATAACCGATCCACTCAAAATAAGCACCGTTTGATAAAAACATACTAATCGGTTGTTTGACCACAATACGGAGAGTAGGTACCACTAGAAGCACATGAAAATATACTTTTTTTCAATTTAAAACTAATTTACCTACCTACCTAATTAAACAGTTATTTGTTATAAGTATAATTTGTATATACAATTACATTTACCAAAGCGTCTTATGTATTGCCGAAGAAATAAGTACCTAATTGCCTTTAGTGTGAATGTGGACCAAGGCTGATTATTATTATTTGTAGAATTATATGTATTTTTATTATATTTTCTGTAAGTCAGAAACTAATATGTTCACCGAATAGATATATAGTAGTTATATACAGTAAATTAAACGATATACAATATACACGCCAATGACCAAATTGTACCTACTTAGGTGCTCTTCTTAAAACCTCCAGAATATTGAACACAAATCATAAAATATATTTAAAATTAACTACTCATGGGCTACAGATTCAAGATGGAGGCTCAAGAGTGGTTATTGTCTGTTTATACCCAACTATCTTATAAATTAATACAATACGTAGAACACAATATAATCTATAAACAAACAGTTCAAATCTATTCATTAAATCTAAAACATTTATATTGCTATGTTTCAATATGTTTCATAATATTGGCAGTCAGATTATATTACTGGCAATTAAGTTTGAGCCTAAACTTACTAAATACGAATTACATTAAAATGTATTTAACTGAGCTAATCATCAAATATGATTCATATTCAAAATATTTCATCTCATTTAGCAGAAAAATATATTTCGATAAATACAGCTCTGAATCTCGAAAACATGTAAATTATCAATAATAATCTAAGTAAACATCAACGAAGATATACAATCTAAACTCAGAATGCGGTTACATTCGCTAATTATAGGTAATATTGTTGACAATTATTACAATAAACAGGTAAAAGCGAGTACAGAGTGAAAGAAGTTCAACCTACTTCGAATTCAATATTTCTGTACTTACATGAAAGTATTTATTCATGATCTATGTATTCTAACCCGACGACAGCAATGTTAAAAGAAAAGTATTATATTTAAAGGTATGTATATACTACATACCCTATACTATCAAATACTATGTGGAATAAATATAAGGTTACTTTATACTACGACTCTATGTATATGTTTAAATATTCAGACAAATCTTACTACCATTGATAAAAATGAGGTACTAATTTTGGAGTTATTATAATCACAAAACGGCAATTAGTTCCCAACCAAGTTTGAATCGGGTCAAATGTTTGTCGTCCACTTAGCAGCTCAACGTAAGTTTGTAGACCAGCGCCGCAAAAGTTCTGCATAAAGTTTATAATAGATTTGGCTTATGTAGCTCTTGCGCGCATTTTTCTTGCCATCATCAATTCACGACAGCAAGCAGTCCATACGTTGGGCACGAACTGTCAACCAGGCGTTGTCAGTACAACGCCTGGTTCTCTTCTTAGATTTATCTCAAATGCTCCGTCTTGGGAAGAATTGGACGAGGGCGCCGCTTAAGGGCCTATAATTATTAGTACAGGGCTTAGCATAATGTTCTATTATTAAAAAAAAAAATTGCCGTATTCGCTTTGAATTTAATATACTTATTGGAAAGGAAATCAATCCTAAAAAAATAAAATTCAACAAATAACAAAATATATCATGGTCACAAGATTATTTTAATTTTTCATTAGACATATGAAATTGTGAAGTTGCATCCAAATCGTAAGATAAATCAGTGTGTTAAAAAGTGTTCAGTAAAAATATGAGATTGGGTAGAATAAACGAAATAATTAAAAATTGATTTTTTTATTAATAAAAAAATGAGGTATCCTATATATAGAGATAGGAAATTTGATAAATGAAAATAAATATAATGATTTTGAAAAGTTGTTTTTTGTAAAAAGAAAAATAATAACGAAAAAATCCGAAATTCGCATAATGTTTACTACCGCAAGGCAATAAATGAACGAACTCGACATTGGTCAGAGTTATATTATATACTATTCAATTAATCTTTGAAAATGAAAATATTGAATAGATCATTCTGTCATTGCCGAGGAACATTAATATTCCCGAAGTAAAATATCGAATAGATCACCTCTTTCTTGAAGTCGATTAAAAAGAGACTTGATATATCATACTGAACAGATAAAAAATATATAAATTTCTAAAATATTGCTCATAGAAGTGAAAGCCATTATCAGGTATCTTTTTAAACATACATTAACAATTGTGATAATGTAATTATGGACAGTTTTACACACTTAACTAGAATAACGTTTGAACAATTTTAATGCCAGGATAGTATAATGATCGTAGCCTATTTTAATATTTATCATCTCGGGACTATCTATAGGTACCTACGCATATTATACCTAATATCGTAATGGGTTAGGTTCAGTCGGTCGAATCCAATACAAATTGAGCTTAACTTGATAAATTACAATAACTAAATACACATTTGAAATGTAAATCACAGCAAACATTGTTTCATAACAAAAAACGCGAAATAAGCACTTAAATACTAGGTATAGAGATATTATGATAACACAATAATATTGCATTAGCTCGACTGAGCCTCTTAATACATAGCTCTGCAATTACCTTCACAGCACACACGAATTTGACTGATGAACTTGATCTATGACCAAATTTACAGTAAATATATTTACAAATATTTATTAATAACTAATGTGGCATACATGGTATTAAATACCGGGCAGTGTGGGAAATATGCCGCTGTTATATAACTTTATTAATATAGTAGCCAACAGCGAGAGCGGTCAAGAAGTCTCGCAATGATCTGACCGCGTTCTTGCTCGTTATATTACAGATTCGTTATTATTAATTTTGCCTTTAATCGACGCGCTCTATGTCAATTCACATTCATATAATATCTATCCGTCTTCACCATACGGCGCCGTACATAGTTAACTATTTAGAATTTCGTTATATACTAATATATTAACTTACTTTACAAAACGAACAATTTTATATACAATTTTCTCATTCATTCTTACCTACAAAGTTACAGCAAATTATTGGATCACGCTTGTCGCTTTCAATCATTCACGTATTGATATGATCCAAATACAGAAATTAATTTATCATTATAAGGGGATAGGAAGTCGCGTTATCACAAATTTATTCTGTAAATTTGTGTCTTGTTCAATACATTTGTGCCTTTTCTTCTACCTAACACATGTTAATAGTGACTCCTGTCTTGTGCGCAGACGATCTAAAATTGTGCATTTAATTATCGTGCCGTAATTTTAATATAAAGAAAATATTTTAAATGGGGAATGTGTTGAAATTCAAAATGAATATATAATGACGTCAATTCCGTTGTATTATTTTCTTCTAAACTGAACTTTTAAATTCTGAATTAGGTAGGTACTAACTTTAAGCTATGTATCGAAATTAAGAGATACGTATGTAGGTACATAAATTTGTCATGATAGGTCAGTAAAATTAGTGAGCAGTACAACGAAATTGACACCAATATTTGAATTTACAAATAAATTAGGTAACTAGTAAGTATATTATTACTGAAATCAGGCATAGGTCATAATTCAAATATTTTGTTATTACTTCCAAAATGATAAGCAAAGATATTTTTTACTTACTTTTATATATATATATATGCCGTGTATTATTTCACAATAAAATTAGACCTATGTTTATGTTCAGGCCGTTCTAGGGTTCCCTCGGGAACAATAATAACCTGGCTACAGAATCTAGCCATTTTTATTAAATTATTGTATTGTCATTAGAACTGAGCAACCGTAAAACATTTCAAAGTCGTAAATCTAGACGACATTGTTCTATCTAGCAAGATTTGGCCTAGCGTAAGTATATTACGTTACGTATGTACAAGTGAAGTTAATAGAAAGCATAAATAACTGTGTACATATTTACTGACTTTGCTGTTTACGACTTTTAACTAAAAATCACGATTGCACTTGCTGATACTATCTCAAAAACCTGTTTAAAGCCGCTATCATCTAAAATACTGAACTTCCTTCACTACTTTACTACCATCTTATGTAGCCTCATTTATACTGTCCTATCTTACGGTTAAACCTGGAACAAACTTTTTGTGTATTTCCCCAGACTGCATAGACTAGAAAAATCCAGGAATGTTAGATACCTACTTACCTTCAATAATTTCCTTAAAAGTTAAAAGACTACAAGCTCAACATATGTAGATACTTTTTGAGTAAGAGAATGGTTATAAAACCATTGTTGTGTTAAACAACTTTTCAAGCCCCTCTCTAAGTCATATTTGGGCCTTTTTGGTTCTTGGGCTGGAAATGTGTTTTTTAACAACTGTGCTGTCACCTGCATATTAAATTTTCGAGGAAGCCATGATTTTTCAAGTCATTGATGTGCTTTTATTGCATTGCGCTTGATATACCGTGCATTGCAAATTGATCAAATAAGCAACACTCAAAAAACCACTCGAATCGATCGTTCCCTCAATGATCATCATTGTCTTGTCCTTTTCCCACTAGGTGGTCAGCACAGCACGTTTCCTTTCGCTACTTCACTCCGTCAGATGTCATTTCTACGCTCACACATTTCGGACGCATATCACCTTTCACACAACACAGTCCATCCACACTTTCTTAGGTCTCCCTCTCCTGGCCCTACCGCTTACCATCATGTTTAGGGTATCTTGCATACATGGCTATCCTCTCTTCTCATAACATGTCCATGCCAAGACTCAAGTCAAAGCTTCGAAGGCTTTCGGAATGTTGAGAGACACAGCCAAGGCTTTGCCGCATTTTATAATGATCAAGTTATCAAGTAATATTAAATGTTTGACTTGCCCATGATGTGGTCAATGTGGGTTAAATAAAAAATATGTAAAGTATAACAAAATACTTTGAATATACCTCATGCCATGATAAACTTTTAAGTTGTTTACATGATCCGGTTGACTTAGTTCTCTGAATAGAATCAGAATTATGTATACTACATGGTAGACTAGATTCGGCTAAAAAATTCACCCACGTTATTTGAAAGTAAGAGCAGACTTAGTTCGCCTTGTGTGTGTCACCTGGGTGAATACATTCTAATGTTTAACTGCAACATCTAACGATTAAATTATTTTAATTTTTCATCTGCAACAAAAAAGTCTGTTCAAAAATATGTATCGAATCTGCTACAAGACTTATCTGCTCAAAACGCATACAATTTTATTCTGAGTCTGAATAGTTAATATTAATTACAACCTTATGTGGAACGTGAAATTGACAATTATGGATTTACATTTATACGTTCAATATTGCATTAACCAATAAACTAATAGATTTCACTAATATCTTAGTCAATACTAGTTATTTATATTAATGTAAAATTTAAACTATCTTATGTATAATATTGTGTGTAAAGAGGTATTAACATCAATACATGTTTAGATTTATTGCGCAGCATGATTTCAATGATCTTTAGAATAAACATAAGGCGTGTTGATCATACGTGGTCGATGATCAGTTTCGTTCGAGTCAACCGATCTGTATGATCAATGTAAGGCTCGTTTATACGCTCGCACCAAATGGAGCGTATCACAATTTAGTAAATGATATAATTCAGTCAACGTCAGCGACATCGTTTAGATACACATTTTTTTATTTATTTTTAGGCCGTGTATCAATCATGATACGCTACGGAACCCCTTAGTCTTAATAATCAATTGAGCAGTAATCAGACGCACGGACGAACGATTCGGCTTCAACCCTGCAACTAGCACAGTTATGGGCGCTCGGTTACCTTTCTGGGCGCTCCATTTAGAAGCTTAACATCGTTAAAAGTCTCCACAAAAGTGTATAACTTACAATAACGCTATCCGTTTCTTTCGTCGATTGTTAACCAATCAAATGATATAATAGTAAACTTCATTCTTATCTGCTACAAATAAATTCAACAGCAAACACAACATAAATTAAATGCCATCGTATAATACATATGTAAACCGATCAACATGTTAGCGAGGGTCTCGACTGTTATATATGTATATTAAAAGTTTGTCATAATCAATTCCCACGAATGCAATTATTCCATCCGATATTCATTTATTTTGAGTTATTACTGGTTATCATAATAACTGGTCATTTCGGTCATTTAAGATATGACTTTTTTATTAAGTATACAACAGTAATTATGAGTAAAAAAGAGAATAAAAACATTTGTAAAATAATATAATTATATTATATACTTATATAAAAAACACAACAATACAATAAAGTCACAGCATGTAATTACATTGTAATGTTATACATGTAAGTGACATCTTTTAGTGAAGTACTGGTGGGCAATTCAGTTATTCAAAACCGATCCGTAACTGAACCTTGTGCGAAGCATTTCCTGTCGGCTGCTATCATTTTTTGATTTAGTAACGAGCGAAGGACGTGTTATGTTTCATCAAATGTGTCAATTGTATGACATAAAAGTGACTGAATCAAATAACTATGGCGGCCGACGGGAAACGCTCCACATATGGTTCGGCTATGGAGCGGTCTTGAATAACTGAATTGTTTTCGTACCCATTTTATAATTTTAATTATTTGTAGGGGTTTCCTACGTAGAATTAGTTGGCATTGACCCGTGCGTACCAGCAGAGCCTGCTCTTTCGCGTCCAACCCGCTCTAGAGACAGTAGTACACGATAACTACTACGATACAATTTATTACGTTATCGTATGTTCTCCATAAGGAATATACGAATGGAATTATACTTAACTTTATTATCAGAAACTATCGGTGACCATTCCGTTATGAAAGGTACAGCGTCGCTCACGGTCGCGGTCGTACCTACCAGTCTCGATAAAATCTCAATGAATATCTAATTAAAGTGGGTACAAGAATCCGATGGCACTTTACAAGGTACCTATGCGTTTCATAAATTATGTCATAAAATGACAGACTAAAGAACTATGTTAAGTTTACGCCGTGACTTATATACTAGATTTCGTTTTTGTTAATCTAATCACATCGATTTAGAACATTTGTTGTGTGGTAGTGATAGAGGCGCGGCCCGCTTGGCGCTTGAGTCCATGAAACAAGAAGTTGGCGGCGGCTTTGATGGGCGCGACTAGAGGCGCACGCGCAGTGCTCTCCCATTGTCAGACGTTGCCGGTCGCAGGGAACCTCGGGGGTGGCAGCGGAGGCGGCGGCCGTCCCGCTTCTCCGCCACCCGACGACTGCTCTGACACTGGAATTACACAACACCGGTTATAAACACACAATACATATTTATTAGACAGACATTGTGTGAAATATCCACTAATATTTATTTATTATTATTATTTAATAAGAGTGTGACAAACTACACAGTGCTAAAAGTTTGTCAGTCTGTAGTATAAAAATGCATAATATGACTTTTGACAGTCGCTTGCCTATTCCAAATATTATTTTGGCCCTATGTCTGCCAATATATGAATCATCTGTCTGTAAAATTTCAGAAACTAAGGGAATACGCATGTGATAGATGCGATATGAACATGAATTTTCGTCCAGATAACTGCAGAAAAATACCAAAACAAACAAAGTGCATTTAACCGCAGTTACTTACTATTACTGATTTTGTATTTTCACTTTTGGTGTAACAAGGAAGAAAAATGCAAGTTCATCCAGCATCTTCATCTTACGTGCGCGGTCACATAGTTTTCAAAAATGGTTTGTACTGGAATTCTGCCCCTATAGAGAACTAGGGGATTGTTTGTTACTTGTAGACCGCAACGTCAATTAACATCCAGGTGAGTTGGCAGTCAAGCGCAAACCTTATTACTACATTAAAAAATTTCAAATCACAGAAATACTAAGTTCCCTTGTCTATGAAAAAAATCTAGTAAAGTTTTAACTTGTCCAAACCCCGATATTAGACCAAACCCCACGCTCACCCCACACTACCTCCAGAAACGTTATCTATCACCGAAGATATTTACGTCATATTAGTGCGCGAGTTCCTCGCAGGTGACGTTTCAAATTGGCGTGCCAATGAGCTGTCATCTGAATGGAAAAAAATGTCTCGACCCAGTAAAAAAATATGAAAAAAAACGAGGTTATTTTATATGTCCGTTATATAATAAACAGAGAGGTTTTTCCTTAAGACCATTGACCGCGTAATGCGCTAGGATTGACGTTATACTCTCAGCTTTTAACTTTGAAATCTAATTTTCAAAGTCAATTTTTGCGCGTTACCTACGTAGTTAATGTTCATAGAGAATAAGTTTTCTTACAAACCTTGTCTTCTTACAACGTGTTTGATTTCACTTATTTTATGTTTATGACCAGTAAATTACTCAAATCTCACACAATTGTGTATTTATTAGTAGATTACACAACTGTAGGTACTTTAACTATGAGCATATTTACGTAAAATATTAATATTTATTTATATATCGACGAAAAAAATGTCGATATGTTTATGTGAACAAGCCATCGAAACATTCAATAAACATAATGCTTTCTTATAAGAAGTATACAAAAGAGAATGTGCACTGAAATTCATAGAATGCACATTTAATGTAACTTGTGTCAACCGTTCTATAATAATTATATTTTTAGGTACTTCTTTTAAAAGGATTTTTAATTGATTTAAATTTTTTTGAGTCTAGTGTTTTAAATGTTTACAATTGTCTTAGTATTTTTGGTATTTTTGTTAAATAAGTTTCGAAATTTGCAGGTTTCTAAATATCATAAAACATCATACAGTACAGCAAATGTGCTAAACATTATTTTGTTTACTACTTTTAATAATAATAATAATTCATTAGCCACCACTTCAAAACGTAATAATTAAGTCTAAACTTAAAAATTACTAGGATTTTATTATTCTATCGGTAACTTTGCTAGCTATTGAAATATCGGGAACACGTAAGAAATACAACCGTGAGAGAGAGAAGAGAGTTTAATTTTTTTATTGACTATACACATTTTGAAAAAGAGAGCTCCAACTTACGTAACCTCGTGAACATGGCGGCCGGATGTTGCCTTATTTTCGCCGATAAAAGGAACTACAACGACTAAAATACGGCTGAGATCGAAATATGTCATCTTAATATTGTTTAAATGGCCTCGAATAACGGTGGAAGGACATATTATTACATAATTATTCAATTACATGTTTTGCGGGTAGTGGGACTTTAATTGCCATATGAGCATGACTGTAAAACTGAGGGAATCAAGTAGGATATTTTGTTAAGACGCAACTGGATGTCACAGCTATCTCACTCGCACGTGATAACTTTTTTTTAATATAAAATATTGAATGTACGATTAATAAGTACACCAACGACAGTATCATACATATGTACACTATTTCAATACTGTACTATATTTAATTTAATATGTACATGATTTGAATTTAATATGTACTTAACTGTAGTTTTGACTGAAATAAAAGTTCGAACGTGAAAATTGCCATGATGGACGTTTATTAAATTAAATATTTACATATTAAATTATAAATTTTAAATAGTTCTGAATATTTTATGATATAAAAAAATACTGACATTCGCATATTAAACAAAAGTGCATCCAATAGTCTTGTATCTAGACTAAATCCGGAAAAGTATGAGTTTCAGTTGCACATCGTAACTTCCGTACTCCTATACATGTCACAACACAATACATGAATATGAACTCTGACACACCAGGACTAATTACTCCACAATATGTGCTTATAACTTCATATAATATCTACAATAGGAATAGCCTGAAATCCTAGGCGTTCACAATATCAAGTTCAAATAAGTAAGTGTTACAGACCCATTTTCTTTATCTTTATCCTTAATTTATCCTAAAGATATTTTAACATTACCGTTTACTCTATTTAAGTTTATATCACACGATACCAACTGTCATAGAAACGTTCATTCGTCATATTTCGTTTCTTTTTTTGTGGAAGCAACAAGGATATTTTATCTCGCACAATTTTTTTTTTTTAAATTATTTAAGTGAGCTTATCTTGCTCTTGACCACTTTTTAATATTTGTAGATTCACATCAATGTAAGCCCTACAA
Organism: Lycia hirtaria; assembly: GCA_947563715.1. Taxonomy (NCBI): domain Eukaryota; kingdom Metazoa; phylum Arthropoda; class Insecta; order Lepidoptera; family Geometridae; genus Lycia; species Lycia hirtaria. The sequence goes on from OX387386.1 coordinate 11,782,138, forward strand.
TTTTGCCAAATTTGAGACTTGTATCTATTGCCATTCAAAAGATAATTAAAGCTGTTTAAGTGTAGGACGGACAGTCAGACACATACCGTAGTCTCACGAATAGGCACCCTCATAGTACGGAAGCCTAAAAAGGTAAAGTGTGGGAGCGAGATAGTTGCAGTACCCTACTCCGTACCTTAAAGAGCTTATATGTAGTTTAAAGCATATACAAAATGAAATTAAATCGTGGACATCGAATGTAACCGTTCGGTTGACGCAAGTCAGCTGAGGCCGGTGTCGTGAGATGAAGGCGGGCGTCGTGAAGGCGGTGTCGGGATTCGTACTTACATGAGTCGTGTTTCTCATCAACGGGTGCGGGGGGCGGGGGCGGAGGCAGCTGCTGTTCCAGTGCGTTCACGCAGTTCATCATGCTGCCGTAGAGCCGGCTGTCGCGGAAACTGTCCCTGCACACACGCACGCGTCACGCACTACTCAATGGGAGCCTCCATCGGACCTGTAGATGAGACCACACAGAACGAACGACCCTTCCAATCGAACCCACGATCTTTTCATACACACGTTAGACTGTTCGTTCTCCATGGTGTCAACTCCTTGACCAACTGAGACCCTCATTCCATGTGTGTCTATACCGCTACGTGTTCATCTATAGCCGATGGTGACACGTACATTTTCAGAAACATCCTTGTAATAGGTACCAATTTTTCCAAGCCCGGCCGCTACAAAATTGATTTTTCCGGAGGTCACGACTTTGTTTTCAAAATGCAGTGTGTTTATATAATGTTCAGAAAATCGTGCACGGCGTGCCGATGTTGATGACTTGTTTTAAATCGTTTTGTGCGTGTGACAAGTATTAGTGAGATAAAAATATGGCAAAGCTGTGTAGCCCACGACTTAGGGTACAACGTGAGTAACAGACGTCAAGAAAAATAAACTGCATCAGAGTCAACGATCTTACCTGCCATTCGAATTCCGAAATAACGCCAAGATCTCCTCGAAGGTCTTATTCTTCGTTTCAGGAACTTTTTTATAAGTAAATATCCAAAAAACTGCAAGGAATATACTAAAAGGCAGGAATGTATAGTTTTCCAGTAGTGCCTGAAAAATAGAAAATAACAGTTTAAAGACATTAATAAAACTTCAGATGTGGTAAGTTTGGTGATCATAGCTACTAAACTCTGTCTATTTGCGTTGTTAGCTCGTAAAAATTAAGCATCAAGTGTGCTGTTAGATTCTGATTTGCGGACAACAAGGCTAAAAACTCCATTATGATGAGTTCAGTGCGTCGCATTACATTTATTTGTATCATCCATTTGATAAAAATACAGGCATAATAAAATATATAGGTAACACTATCATAAAGTACTGAAACTGCTAGTGCATTTTAGTTTGTCCTCAAGGTCTCGCTTGCAAGAATACAAAGCTGAGCAGCAGTTTAGTGTCTGAGTTCTTCCGAGGGGTAAAGCTTAATAAGTAGTAGTATACTGTACGATAGTATTATTTCTTTATCTATAGGTACAGTACCTTCATACTAGGGAAACCGATGCCTACTACGAAGTTAGCCATCCAATTGACTAATACCGCAATCGCCATCGCGCTGGGGCGTGGCCCTTGCGAGAACAGCTCGGCCGTGATGAGCCAGGGAATGGAGCCCGGCCCCACCGCGAAGAAAACCACGAAGCTCAGTATGGATACCACGGACAGGTAGCTCATCCAGTCGATCATCTCCTGCACATAGCCGAAGAACTCCTATCAGGGGATAGCGATGGTGTTCTTTCCCGTCGCCGACCGGAGTCGAAATAAATTTCCAAACATAAATGCACATCACACACTCGTCTGTCTGTGTGTCTGTCGTACTCTATGCGTTGTCTGTCGTATGACTTCCACCGATCGGTGCTGGTGGCGAAGTGTCTTCGTCTATCGCATGTACTGCGTATGCTATAGTGAAAAGTGCTATCTGCTTTTGAGCAGTGTTTGTGTGATTTAAAAATCTCGCATCAGTTAAAAAACGCGTGCGTTAGCCTCTCGCGTGTCCCACGCTCATCGGCTTCACATGTCCGTGGTGAGCAAAAATGTGTTTCAGTGCTTTGTGAGTGATGTTCCTAACATTTATATTTGAGAGTTTATTTCTCTTTTATTTACATTGCTTTCCTACCGAGAGTCCGGTTTCGGAAACAGGAAAGTCGCAGCTGGGGGGAGGGCTAGCGAAGCGGCGGCAGTTTCTGTTCCCAGACACTCAAATACGCTAAAAAGATTAAACGCTTTTCAACTAATTTAAAGGTAAGAACTGCATGGGAACCGACACTTCCGCTAAAGCAAACAAAAGTGGTACGTGAAAACAAAAGAAAACAAAATAAAAATATACTATGCATGCATTCGCTTGTAAAATAGACTTAGGAGAGAAAATGTGGGGAACGTAACTTTATGTCATTTTGTTCCCCAGGAAATGTATCTAAGGATGTACTAAGTACTTGAATATGAAAACATCAAAGAAGAAAATACAAAAGTAGAGAAAAATTCAGAAAATAATATACTAAGTAGGTACACTTACTTGTTCTTCTAAATTTTAATTTGTTATATTAATATGGCAAAGTGAGAGCGTGCAAAAGCTGCTAAATAATTTTTGGTTTGTTTTAAAATGGCGAATTTAAATATTATTTGAGGGAAAAAACTTGTATTGATTTTCTCGAATAAAGGATATTTTCAAAATTGGCCATTCAAAACAAGTTAGAATCTTAAAAATAACTATATTTTAATTACATGATGAAAAACTAGTCAAGATTAAGGTTTTTCTGTATCTTAAACATGTCGGTACGAGATTAATTTTTAAAATTCTAACCCTAACCCTAACTAAACCCTAACCCTAACCCTAACCCCTTCTAACCCTAAAATAAAATAATTTTCCCGTAACGATAATTAGTAAACAATAGTTTGTAATTATGACAAAGGTCACGGACTCAGATGTCTGAAAAGATGAAAAAAAAAAACTAACCCTATGTTTCATTATTAAAGTACCTATAAATTTTGAAATGGGTTTGGCAGGTGCTATCAACTAACCATAGCCATTCGGTAATTTTAGATAATATTTATTTATCTGATATTCAAACACAACTATTGCGCATACAAATTTTCAAACCAGACAAATATATACGTTTCAATTATATTAAATTAAATTTGATTATTAATACTTATAATGAATAAATAATATTATGGGGTTGTATGTAATAAATAATTTTACCGATACGAATATCATGACAGACAAGTTTGTAAAAATATTTGTAAATACACTCTCTGAGAATGCTTGTGATGGCAAAACATCACCTAGTTTTCAAACATTCGACAAATCAGGCAAAACTTGAAAAACTTTATAGGTTTTAGTTGCTCATAAATAACTACATAAATTACTTACTATGAAATACTTTTTTGTATGGTGTCTCTAGGTTACTTACAACCTTTTATAATGAAGGTCCTTGGGCATAATTATTATTGCCTTGTTATAGATCGTATTATTAAAGGTAAAAAAATATATTCTAATTTTCAAGTTTTGAAATAATTCTAATTTTCAAGATATAGAAGTTACAAAAAAGTAGGCTCGCGCCAAAGATAATATTAATACTACTTATGTTTAATTACTGCTTACTTAATTCTGAATCCTATTAATTAGGTACTCAGTGATTTGTCTATTGCCTGGAAGATTTTGTTATGCAACTGAGTGGACAAGACAAACACATCGATATCCCTCTCTAAATAAGGTTAACGTTTGCACATAACAAAGTCCAATGACACTCAGAACGTTAGATTGGAATTTAATACCCTATGTGGCAATACACTGTGCTTGTCAATCTGTATTATTACATGTTAAATCTCGTGATGTCCGTAAATAATATTGGAAATATTGTCCTTCAAAACGGATCACAGTGACTAACTACTACTTTATCAAATACTGGTAAAGATGTTGTACTTCCCCAGTCAGACTCTTCAAAAGAGTCACAAAAACGAAAATATTAGTAGAAACCAGACACACCTTTATGAGGAATGAAATTGTGATGAATATCGAGAAGATGAACATGCCGCCAAGGCCGTAGAGGTGTAGCGTGCGACGGCCCGTGCGGTCCATGAGCGGCAGTGAGACAAGGGTCATGCCAACCATAATGGCCCCGATGCCCATAGTCGCGAATTTGGCAGACTCGTCTGTTAAGCCCGAAGATGTGAACAGCGATGTCGAGTAGTAGAACACCTGGAAATTACCAATGACACCACTTACTATACTATCATTCTCTTAGCCGTCGTTATCATTGTCTTAGCCACAATAAATTAATTGCTGAACATAGGCCTCCCTCACTCACTCACTCCGTCATTTCAAGGAGTTGGGATGGCTCGGGTAATGCTGGTAGGGGGAAATGCACAATACACTCCAAGCGGGACGTCAGTGCAGGACCTATGCCCCCACCTCGAATAAGAATAAGAATAGGCCTCCCTCATGGATTACCAAAAATGCATTGCACGCAGCCTGTAAATGCAGCGTCCTTTTGCCACCTGCATGTGGTCATTTGTGCATTTTGTGGCTGGTCATCCTATGCTGCATTTGTAGATACATAGTTTCCACTCAACTAATATCTATGCTTAAAAACTTGCTATGTGCACCTGCCCACTGCCACTTTATCATGAAGATGGCTGACTGCCTAATTCGTTGGGTTATGGAGATGCCTGTCGGATTTCTTATTTTGGATGTGATTTTTCAAACTCTGAGAATGACATTCTCTCTATCTCGTTACGTGACTTGCTTTTTAGGGTTCCGTACCCAAATGGTAAAAACGGGACCCTATTACTAAGATTCCCGCTGTCTTTCCGTCCGTCCGTCCGTCTGTCACCAGGTATGTATCTCATGAACCACGATAGTTAGACAGTTGAAATTTTCACAGATGGTGTATTTCTATTGCCGCTATAACAACAAATACTAAAAAACAGAATAAAATATATATTTAAGGGGGCTCCCATACAACAAACGTGATTTTTTTTGCTCGTTTTTGCTCGATATTGATCACGGCAACAGGTAGACGCTTGAAATATTTACAGAACATTGAGTTATATTACTCACTTCAAAAATAAATAATTAAATTAAAATAAAATTAATATTTAAGGGGTGCTCCCATACAACAGACGTGATTTTCTCGCCGTTTTTACAGATAATGGTACGGAACCCTTCGTGCGCGAGTCTGACTCGCACTTGGCCGGTTTTTCAGACCCATAACCCCATATTGAGTGAGGGACCGTGTTTCAATGTCATACTTTTAATTTAAAGCATTAACGAATATATTGACGAGAAGATATTTCGGATTCAGTTCATTTGTTCCGAAATATTAAAATCCTTTATAGTTGATGAGAGAAACGAGCGTAAAATAATACAGAAGTGCTGGAATGTACCGCATTGATCCCACTGAGTTGTTGTGAGAGCTGCATGACGACACCAATGAGGAGCGGTGCACGGAGGGTGGGCGAACAGAGCAGCTCCCTCATCGATATGGATGCCTCGGCCTGCTGCGCACGTTCTTCTGCACGCATCTCTTCGATGTCTTCCTCTACCTGATATGATCAATATTTTCACCATAAACAATATGCTTATGTAATTGAAATAATAGGGATATTTTACCATCTGTCGATTTCAATGTATGTGATAGTAGCAGTACGGTATTATCGATGTATATTGCATAGCGTTAGAAATGATCATGATGTTACATATAAATAGTTACAAAGATTACTCGTATGAGAAATCAAAATATACTAATGTATAAGCTAACCTGATTGCTAGCTCGAAGCCTTCTTAACGCACGTCTCGCTTCCTCTTCCCATTGACGAGTAATAAGCAAATATCTGGGAGATTCTGGGCAAGCAGGCAATAAGAGCAGTTGTAGGATAGCCGGGCAAATCGCTAATCCTGTAAACAGTACAAGTAAAATATTAATAACGAATAGGTACATAAATATGTATTAGTGCAAGATTAATAAATCGCGTAGAAGATTGAGTGAATGTACGAACCGAGGAGAATAGGCCATCCTTCATCAGTGCCGAGAATCTGCTCAATCCCAAGAACTTGTGAAAGAAGCAGCCCTATAGTCACAGCCAGTTGGTTGACAGTACCTAGCCCACCGCGTAAATTGAGCGGTGCAATCTCCGATATGTACATTGGCACTAGTGATGTATTTAAACCTAGAAAATAGAAATATTTGATTATTGTTATAGTTCTCATTCTTGCGTCAGTTGCCTGAAGTTATGAAAGATCACGGTATCAACTTCTCTCGTATGGTATATGGTTTTAATATGTTCCAACTCTCGGTTCCTTTCTCATTGGCGTTTTAGTTTTAAGGAGTTATTAAATACTTGAACAAGCTTACAGAAGAAGAAGAAGCTTGACTGCTTACCGCAATTAACCCCTATAATGAATCTGCCGAAGATAAGTAACTCGTAGCAATGAGAAATCTTGGTGAAGCCCATTAAACTTGCGCCGCTGATACCAAGGATGTTATTGAGCAATAGTCCTCCTTTTCTGAAAATTTTGGGTAAATATTATGATACAGATATACTCAAACAAAATGTTGAAATCGAATGAGACTAAGTCTACCTTCCAAATCGATTTGCAATCATTCCACCTGAGAAGCCACCAAGCATGCCGCCAATTGCAAATATGCTAACTGCGATTGAGTAAAGCCTGTTTACAGTGTCGTCATGAAGATCTAATCCATACCGGTTCTTGTACACGTCTTTCATAAAGTTTGCGATATTCTGAAAAAAATTAAAATTAATAAATTAAATGAGTAGTTTTTTTGTATGTATTTAAAGACCTATACTTAACGATATGCTAGCGGCTAGATCATACCTTGCCAGGAGCGTTTATGACACCAGTATTGTACCCAAATTGCAGCATGCCCAACACCGCAGCCAAGATAGCATATGATAAGAAGAAAGTAAGGCCCTGAAAAATGATTCAAAGTTTGGTAAAAGCACTCATGAAATAAGTTCGTTATTATCTTGCAGGGATTTAAGATTGACCTGTTCTAAAAGCCTAAGCTTTCTGCGCTGCGAATGTTCTTCAAGGCGATCTACGTATTCCCGGAGCTCTTCGATCTCTTCTTTGACTTGTTGCACGGTGTCCAGTTCTTGTTTGATGGCAACCATGTCTCTCTTCACCTGTTCCAAAGTTTTATTTTGAGATTTGATAAACAGTTAAAAAATAAAATGACAACTACCTGAATTTTGCTCTCAAGACCATCTGATAGCTTCTTTACATTGTCGTTTAGCAAATTCATTAATGAAGTGTGATGCTGTTGGGAGTTTTGCTGCTTAGACTTTCTAATCAGGAGGGAAATGTGTTCCCGAACAATAACCAAAGTTAAGCAACGGACGGACCGGTCAGTCTTCGGATGGGTGACCGTGAGTGGCATTTCTTTCTGAGCGCTACCGTGGGTCGGATGACACGTGAAATTGTAGGTCCCGGTTGTTCAGCAATCGTCAAGTCAAGTCAGAGGCCTTTCGGCGGCTTAATAACTCTGACAATAGGGCTGGCCACTCAGTCTATACGAACTCACTCACTCACTCAGGAGGGAAATAAACAGCAGTGAGTGTAAATCTATTTACTAACCTCTGAGACTTCGCTCTGGCATGACTCGACGCTTTTAGTTAGTTCTTGTAGCTGCGTTCGGATCTCGCAGAGAGCGACAGTCGTCTCCAGCTGTCGGTCGCCGCGCTGCAGCTCATCCAGCTTGGCTGAGAGGTTCATACTCATCACGCTCACCTGTCTCTGAAGGCTGAATAACAGAAAACACGTCAATATCTAACCACAGAGTAGCCAGGTATTAAGCTTTACGAAAATGCACAGAGCTCTCTATTGAAATCTCGATGAATGTAGCGCCAGTGCTCGAATCTCTATTCTTAATTTTTCGCTAGCGCACGAAATTTTGCAGAATGCGTATTTGCAAGCTCAAATGAAGAAGTTCCGAGTCCGGAGCTCAGCGCATCCATTCACCGGCATCCTACTGAAAATTAATTCCTATTCAAACTGCTACATTCAATCGAATTTAAAAGTAAAAAATCGCGTGACGACTTCTCACGCTTACCAGCTGCAGCAAAGGCTTTGCAATTATTTTATTATTCACTTCTTTCGTGCTTGCAAATGAGTGCAGAAAAAAGAATGAGGACGATAAGTAAAGACTGTATTTGCTTGGCTCTAGATTAATAAAACTCATTAAATAAATACGATTATAATAAATATAGGTTACGTACCTATGTATCATTATCGGACTACTAAATGGGTCAAAGATCAAGGAAGTGGGTTACTTAAATGTCTTTCATAATTTGTAACATTTATAGGTTATTATACATATAGCTAAGCATAATAAATACATTGTCAGATATCACTGCATAGGTATCATACTGATAATGCCACGTTAAAATAAATTTCTGGGCATTCGATTCAGAGAACTGTTCCTTCTTGATATTACTGTACTTGAGTAGAATAGATTTTATCAAGTGCCATATTTTGTTATATTACAGTACGTAAAATGTAAGTGAAAACATAAAACAAATATTTGAATGAAGAAAAAATATAAATTTATTACAATAAATATATCATATTGTATATAACATATAGGTGTCATAATAGGTGTTAGTGACTTGTAGTGTAAACGAATATAATGCGTCAATTGTTTTAGGTAAGACAACCTATGCTAAAAGATTGCAGTGAAACGAATTTTCCATAGATATTAGCGAAGCATAAAACGTAAACGCATGAGTAGGTACAACAGTCATGAAAAAGAATCGATAAAGCTTTGACGACCTAGGAGACTTGTTCGAGTCGGGAGTCAAATAGTGAATTCTAAACAGTTTCTAGTATCACAATGTCTATGACAACACCATAAGTGAAAGACACACTACAGTTGTAACACATGACAGTGACACACATGCAAGCACCCCGTCCGCGGCCTAATTGGTGGTGGGAGAGTGGGAGAGCGCGGAGCCGGTGCCGGCACCGAGAGCGGCGCTGCGACGGCGTGTGGTCGTGGCCATCGAGCTAATCGCGTGCTACGGTCCGATCTCATGAGAAGAATAGTGAATGATGTGAGCCCAACCACCGCGCAATTCTCAATGCATCAACATATCTGCAATACAAGATATTTCGGATGCCAAGCCAAGGTGAACATGTAGAATAGGTAGACACATCGACACACAAAACTCGTCATGAATCAATGCATAATGAAGCCAGTAGTAAAGGCGAAAGCTAGTCTCGATCGTGTCGCTAAGATGTCACACGTACCTAAGTAGAAGCTCCCTGAGAGTCGCTTCGTCTTCCTCCGTCGTCGCATATCGTGTCAGCTTGCCTCCGCCCTGCCGGGCCACATGATCAGGTACCACTGTGTGAAAACTCCTTGTTTACATTTTTCAAAACGTGTCGATGGAGGTATTGGGGGAGCGGCCGCTCCAGTTAACGCGAACCGGTATCGCCGCGGGGCGTATTGACGTGCTCTAATAGGAGCGATTAACTGTCAACACTGTTACCGTTCCAATCCTCGAATATATGAGTACGATCATCTAACGCCCCCGCATTAACGAAATAAATAAACAATACTAGCGTATACGCGAAATATACCTCATATTCCGATAATAGTAGAATCTAAATAATGCCGCGAGTAAATAATCTTAGATGGTTATAACAAGCATTGCTAATTAATGGTTCTCATATTACCTAGTAAATAAAAAAAAGTTTGTAACCGGAGGCAATATCGACATAAGAAGAGATAAGGTTGGCAACAAGCCCATGTGGAGGGAATAGGTGTTAGTCTTAGTAGGTCTTCGCTTTTCCACATAAGATTATACTCGATACGCTAGTATCATCTATTTTCCTAAAAATTTGACCGTGTCAAGAAACGGAAAGATTTCACGCCACTTTAGGAGGTTACGCCCTCACACCCTATACCACATACGACGAATGCTTTTTATGTGGCTCACCCTACCGCAGTGCACCTATAGATACCACGGTCGAACCGATATATTTACTTGCCAATTAGCTTCAATGGCCACGACACAGCGGTCCCCAATTTGGATGTTGTAGCGATATATTGCAAACTTTATAATTGCGCGTTGTTTAAACAGTATACCTACTGCCGCTTCCAATCGGTCCGCGCACATTGGTATAGGTGTGTTCGATCTATGTAAAAAAAAATAACATATGATTTGTAAAATGATATTCGTTAAATGTAAGAATGGCAAAAATACGATTTGTATAATAAAATAGACACAACGCAATGTGTCGATTAAGTTGAGTTTCGTTAATCAGTTAATAAAGTATCAAGTTACTATATTTTATAAACAATAATGTTGCAAAAAAAAAAAGATAAATTCACAAATGTAACCTGTGAAGTTAAGGAGGTGAAGATATATCTAACATATTTGAAAAACATACATCAAAATTAGTTAAGCAATTTTGACTAAACAAGAGTATAATAACATGTAAACCATTTAAGCCAAAGTATTACCTTTTTACGACTACCCACTGTGAGTAATATTTAATACGCTACCTATGTTTAAGTTGTATGTACAATTGTACATAAATCATGGAATGCAAGGGGGGGGGGGGGGGGGAGGGGGTATTTTGGCAACTATCCCATAGTACTGCACCAATGCCGCATCGAGACCCGAAATGAATGTAGGTCACAATCGGTCACATTCTCGTTGCCATACGCGGAAACAAGAATTATTTTATTTTTTATTTTTAATAGAGAATTCATCGCCAGTTTAAACCAAGCTTGATGATTCTTTTTAATCAAAAAGGAAATGCTCAGAGGTGTCCGTAAAAATTGCATATCACAAAGAGTTTATCTATCTATCTTTTCTGTCATTTTGAAATAGGCTTCAGCTGCACGCTTTATTTTTTAACCGACTTCCAAAAAGTAGGTTATTTTTTTTGTAGGTATGCTTGTTCACCGGCTACTCAGCCAATTGTGCATTGATTTTGATGTTTTTTTTCTGTATTTGGTAGATCATATATACTATCATACTTCAGAAGTGGTCCCATTTACATCAAAATCGATGCAGTACTTTGGTATCTATAACAAAATAACAGGTAATATATCGTCCAAATGGATGTAGAAAAGTGAACAGAAAGTAGCGTATGTATTGTACTGCGTATTTTAATGTCGGTGTTTTCAGTTTTTTTTACACTATAATTAATCATCAACTTGTAGATTAAACTCGATAGAGTCGATCAGAGTACACAAGATTTTTAAGTTCACATAAATTTTAATAATGGTTTTTAAAATTGCAATCAGGGATTGGTCAGTCAGAAGAAAGCGATTACATCTTTAAGCGTTCGGCGTTTGCGTTGAGGTCTCACGGTAGCTATGGGCCAACTATGAGTGTAGACTCTGCTTCCACACAGAACTATTGCGGCATAATATGGAAACTAAATGATTAATGTTTCCATTTAAAACATAAAGAAATAAAAAAAAGACGTGTGGCACTCGGAGACTGCCGCGGTAAAGCTATTACATAATAGCTTTACGCGCAGTGTGTTAGGTTATTTTCGTTACGGAATTTCTGGATTCGGTCTCCACGCTCAAGGCCCGCGATAGAAGCTATGCAATAGCTTAAAAAGAAGCGCCCTTGTTCTCGAACAAAATAACGAAACACAGCACAGCAGGGCTCTCAACGGCACATTAGTTCTTTATTTGCAGGGTTACGCTCATCTCCTAAACAAATTTCGTCAGTTATTTCCTCCCGGACGATAAGTCGTATAACAATTAAAAGAGTATTATAATGATTCATCCTGAACGTCAGCTGTGGTTCCGAGGGTGGGTTGAGCAACACCTAATCACCACAAACTCGTAGAAAAAAATATTTTATGAAGCATCACAAACTCGTAGAAAAAAATATTTGCTCATTTATTTCCTCCCGATTGAAAGTTTTGCCAGATTATATATAGATAGAATCAGATAGATTATAACATAATATATCTTTAAGAAAACAACTCGTCAGCCGGCTGCAGAGTGGTGGAAAGATCGTAAGCGTAACGAACATGTGCCTATTTTTTTTCGTGTACTGCATCTTGTAGGGTATCGTTGGATAGGTCTATTAAAAATAATTTAGGTAGGTGAATACTATTTTTAAATTTAGGAATCCATTTGAGAAATGTAAGCTTTTATGTGATAATGTTTGTCAGAGTCAAGTGTGGCTTCCTGCCGGCTATGGTAAGTGTGAAAATTTGTCAGATGATGGTTGTGTAGTGGCTGCAAAAAATTGTGCCCAGGTATAAAAATATATGTATATTCAACGATGCCCACATGATGGGGTGGAATTGAAAAAAAATCTATTTTCTGCACTTATTATTAAATTTTACTACATTTTGCAGTTCATAGCCTGCCAAAAGCGCAAGATTCGGTAAGCAATAACATTTTGTAGACATTTCAAAAAAATTATTTTAAAAGATTTATAAGACCGATTTTGAACTTATACTGAAGCTTGAGTAAATTAAAGGGAGGATAAAATGCTGCAGTAATAAACTGATTTTGAACTTATACTGAAGCTTGAGTAAATTAAAGGGAGGATAAAATGCTGCAGTAATAAACTGATTTTGAACTTATACTGAAGCATGAGTAAATTAAAGGCAGGATAAAATGCTGCAGTAATAAACTGATTTTATAAATTTCTCTTATTCCGTGCTCTTTGTCTGGCTTCGTGGTTTCGTTCGTTTAACTTTTCAAAGTGTAATTAACTAAAGTGTTGTTACGCAGGTGTTGTGGCTAAATAAAACATTGCACGGAATAAACAAACGGTCTGGAAGAAATAATCCGTTTGTGCGGAGTAGATTACATTAATTGAAACTCGAGGGATTATTGGGAATTATGATAGGAAAATACCTTTCTTTGAAATCATGGCAGGAAAAATAAAATAAAGATTCACAATAATCGCCGATTTATAAACGCCCCGATAGCTGTGCCCCGCGGTTTTGTCCGTAGCAGTTATGAAAAACGGCGGTGATGGCGATGATAAGTAGACTATGTCCAGCTCCAGGTTTACAGTTATCCCTAGTTTACAGGTTTACAGTCATCGTAACAATCGGTTCATCTGTTTGCTCGTGAAAAGGTAACAAACTACGCTTTTATAATATACATAGAATTATAATGAAATATATTATGTATATCAAAATACATAATATTTAAATAACAATTTTTTATTGTCTCTTATGTTGCCACACATCTTATTTTTAGGTACTGGACTAATAGTGATATTTTTGTTTTGATTTTTTGATCTGGATCATACGTCCACTATAATGCAGTATTCAAATAACAATGAGACTGATTATTAGTTTCTATCCATTTATTAAATTCAGAAATTCATGTTAGACCGATTATGATAACTATTAGTTGACAAATTGTGCTAGGCCGATACAACTATGTTACTCGTAGCTATAGATTGTTTAATTTGGATAACAATGAAGTTTTTGTGGAACATTTGGGATGTTGCTTTTTAGTGTTTGGAGTGATAATTTTGTAAGCTCATTCAGTCATTTTCAAAAATATTTGTATGCGCGAGCGAGACAGGTGATTTAGAACTATAAACTTTTAAGAAAAAAGAAACATCCCACTTGCAAGACTTTACCTTGTAGAAACAGTACAGTGGCTAACATATTTTGAACCGATATCCAAAAAGAAGAAGGTTCACAATTTTACTGTATGTTTTTTGTATGTTTGTTTGATTACTTTGCCAATTATAAATTGATTTTGATGATTCTTTTTGTTTGGTAATAGTTCAGAGGAGGTTCCATATAAATTTTATCAAAATCGATTCAGTAGTTTGAAAACCAAAGTACAATAAAATAACAGAAAAAATGTCATCCAAATAAACGGAATTGCGTATTTTGAAGTTGGTTGATTCAGCTTTTAAACTATAATTATGGCGAAATACCGTCTACTGAAGATTTCGTGATAAAATAATCCAATAAGCATTTGTGATGTCCGATAAGTATATCCGCATTTAGTTCTTAGCGGTGTAATAAGGTACGTCCTACGCTTCGGTATTAAGTTATCGCTTGCAATACATCACACGTACAGAAATGGCACGCAAAAGTTATTGCACATATTTATTTATTACGTAGATAATATCCAGGCGCGGATGTAGATGTCGTACTTTTAACGTATCGTCTGCTTTATGAAATACGGTTGCGGGGGTGGAGTTGTTTTCTTCGTTTTATTTTATTTTTCCAGACTATAACGTGAGCTGCCTTTAAGCTGTGCTATTTAAAAATACCTTTGAGCGCACAATTTCTGTTTTTCTTACACATTATGCATTATTCTGTAGATAAGTAGTAAAGTAAAGTGTGTAGTAAAAATCAGTGATTCTGTATGACATAAATAATTGTTTTCTACCCCTGTATTATTATCAAATTTTGCTGCTTAGTTTTTTTTTATAGTGTAAAATATGTTCTAGTTATACTAATCAGTAGTATATTATTTATTTCGTTTTGTTATTTTTTAGGGTTCCGTACCTCAAAAGGAAAAAACGGAACTCTTATAGGATCACTTTGTTGTCCGTCCGTCCGAGTGTCAAGACCTGTATCTCGGGAACGCGTGAAGGTATCGATTTGAAATTAAAACCATTTACGCAGATCCATAGTCTTTTGCTGCAGAAAGAAAAATCAACATTCTCAGTTTTCGTAAAAAAAATTACAGCCGAATATGTCGTAAAAAACGCACATTTCGACACTCACAAGAGAATCAAAATCTATGGGGTACTTTCCGTTGAGCTAGAACTATGAAATTTGGCAAGAAGCATTGTGTTATGAACATATGGGGAAAAATCCGAAAATTGGACATTTTTAATTTAATGCATGTAGGAGGGTCCAAATTTTAAAGTGCTTTGACCGTATCATGTGGGGTATTATATGAAAGAGCTTTATTAGCACAAGCTAAAACGGGGTTTTAAATATTTTTACCATGTATATTTTTCTGTATAAGAAGGAAAATATAAAAAATATATAATTTCCCCCTTTTATCTGCTAGTTTGTACGGAACCCTCGGTGGGCGAGTTTGACTCGCACTTGTCCGGTTTTTTTTACTACCACCCATATTTCACAAATTAGCATGAAGACGCTATACGCAAGCCGCTTCCATTAGGTCTTTTTGGAAATCCATATGGGAAGATACACAGAAGATTTCTTGTAGCTGACATGATGATGAGATAAAACCTACATGCTGATCCAACAAAAAAAAAACTAAAATTATAATTGAAAGCGCGCTTCTTTGATAGTTACATGCTATGTGAAATTGACATCGATGAAGAATTTTTCGGAAATTGAGTTATGAATAGAGTAGGTAAACGGCAATGTCACAATCTCTTTGGATAGAAGAAACAGGTTTTTTTGCTACTTATTCTAAGTACTACCTGCAAAAATACAGGGCCTTTATATAGTCAGCCTGCAGCAGACGGCAGCAGTCAGACGATATAAGCAGCACCCCAAAGGTGGCACCTTTTTTGTGATTGAATAAACCGATTTGAGAATGGCATCGGTTAAATACTAATAACACTAACTTATTTGAACTTGATATTATAAGTAAACTACTAGCATCTAAGGCCTCCTATTGTATCGAAAATATGTGAAGTTACATAACATACATAAAAAGCCTTACCGAAAAACGTATCTTAACTTTGATCAACGTCTCAAATTCTCTGTCTTCTTTCCGCAAGTGTTATTATATATTAGCGAGAAGTTGACAAAATATGTCAAGGATTGCTCAAATTTGACTAAAGTTTTTCGGTAAGGCCCTTATAGATTATAATAGTGTTCATGTTGCATGGGAGTACAAAAACCCAAAGTGTGCGAATGAAATTCCTACTCTGACGGATTTATTTTATATTCATCATCATCATCTCAGCCATAGAAAGTCAACTGCTGGATATAGACCTCCCCATGTTTTTTTTTTTTTTTTTAAATAGGAGAAGCAAAAAGGCAGACGGCTCGCCTGATGGTAAGCGATAACCGTCGCCTATGGACAATTGCAACATCACTGACATTACTGTCAGACATTACATTGACATTTCCAGAAAGACCGGTTGGAATCGGCTTGCATCCAGCGTCTTCCTGCCACTTGTATGATATCTTCTGTCCACCTTATGGCTGGTCTTCCTACGCTACGATTGCCGGTATTTTAAGGTGGCTCATTAGAGCCACCCGGCACCCGACCCGCACCGCCTCGTCGTTCGGCGTCGACAGGTGGTCCACGGGTGGACGACGCTTTGTTACTTGTGAACATCGCGTGGTCAAGCAGTGAACGTCGCGTGATCAACCAGCGAACCTCGCGCGGCCAACGGGTGAACGGCGCGTGGTCAACGAGTAGACATCGCTTGTTTCACGAATTTTCGAGTAGTCTGTTTGCAATTGGAGTCACTAAGATAGTACAATAAATTATATTTACGAACTTCTTCGATAAGTTTTTCTTTATTATTCATTTTCAAAACGATACTGCCGACTCGTTCGAAAGAAAGGCTGGGAATGGAGAGTAAGGAGCGGCCACAAGGGAGCGGCGCATATCGAACGCATCGTCCTCACGTGAATCATTCGCGGGCAGCGCGCGGTCCACTCGGGACCCGTGGGCTAGCAACGCGCTGTCAACGCAAGGCAAGCATGCGAGCAGCGAGTTGTTAACTCGCCGTCCGCGCGTGGACAGCTTGCGAGCGAGGCGATCCGGTGACGATACGGAGTTGATGTAATGAGCGCATATCCATAAAAGTTCATATAAATAATACTAATCGCTCGAGGCGAGGCGGTGCGAGTCGGGTGCCGGGTGGCTCTAATGAGCTATGACCCTTAATATTACTTACATTTATTTTGTAATATCTATATTTTTTAAATACTATTGTTCATAGCCATAAATGGTTTCAACCACATAAATAAAGAATTATCAAAAATCGGATACTATTTAGGGATAGAAACAGTTTTCTCCTGTTGTATGAAAAACGCGTAGTTTGCTGGCATAAGATCGTACGGCAACGTTTCTCTTAAAAGTTGAGAAATTCTACTGGCACAAGAAACCTGTAGAAAGAACATGAACCCTGAAACATGAATATTTGGGAGAACTCAAGTCTCACCTGAAATTTGATCGATTGGCGAGTATAGGGGCGGCTCTTCCCCTCCGGTCTGTTGATGTTCGAGCAGGCGATGGCACGACTGTCTCATGAGCGCTCCCGACACTAAAACCAAAGATATTAGATAAATAAATAAATAAATAAATATTGGAGGATATTTCACACAACGCCATCTAGCCCAAACTAAGCAAAGTTTGTACTATGGAAACTATATTTATAGACAGCACAAAAATGTCACATCTGACTGGACTTCAACCTGCATATTCCAATCTGTACTTAGGGCTTTTACCAATTCGGGTACAGGGTAATTCAGCTATTCAAGACCGCTCCATAGCCGAACCATATGTGGAGCGTGTTCCGTCGGCCGCCATAGTTTTTTTGATTCTGTCACTTTTATGTCATACAATTGACACATTTGATGAAACGTGACACGTCCTTCGCTCGTTACTAAATCAAAAAAAGATAGCAGCCGACAGGAAATGCTCCGCACAAGGTTCAGTTTCGGATCGGTTTTGAATAACTGAATTGCCCCCCAGGTGTGTTAGGTGAGATGGTCGCAACTTCAAAACCAATCAAGCGTTGGTCGAAGATGTTTATGTTATAGACCTCGTGATTAGTACGGGCATTCCGTACTATGTGCAGGCAGTCTGAACAGTGAAAAGTATATATGAAGCTTGTGGAGAAGTGTCCTGTGTCAACATGATCAATTTCCTTAAGCATGCCCATGAAGAGCGCTATATAATAGTTATTTATTGTTTTAGGCTGGAAAGTTGTTATTTTTCCGTCGAGTGTTGAGTGTGAGTGCTGACAGTTGAATGTTCTTATGAAAAGAAATCTTACGAAAACAGGTACAGTACGCGCACAGCAGTGATATCTAGGCAAATATTTGATATAAAACTATTTCTACATAATAAACAAATAAATTATTATTTATTTATTTACTATGTAGAAATAGTTTTATAAATAGTTAATAGTTTTAAATTATTATTTATTTATTTATTTATTCTCTATTTTCTAGGCCTCGAATTCTATGGCTTTAGTACACCAGCCTTATAAAGTCTCTTCTAATGTCTTTCAATGGAATCCAAATAGTTATTAGCTATCTACGGCTACTATACAGATGAAATCTAAATACATAGGTTTCATCTAGGCAAGCGCGCTCCATCGTAGACCGTAACTGTCGCTTAACACGTGAGTTGACGGTAAATCGCAAGCCTATTCTCGAATAAAAAAAAAAAATCTTGTTGTCTAAATCGATTGTGGTTGTTATACTAACCTTTAATCTAGTTATTGTCATTTGACTACGACTGTTGGCCGTCTTAACTTCGACATTGTTCCTGAAACAATGAAAAAATTCACTTGATTAATATTATCAAGTGATTTTACCGGTCTTATACGCACATTATATTTATCTTATGCCCGGTGGCAGGACGAGATTGTATCCGTTACAGGAAGAGACTGGATGAACACTGCTAAGGATAGGGATAAATGGAATTCTTTGGGGAAGGCTTTTACCCTGAGGGGGTCCACATTAGAAGGAGATGAAATTGCATGAGCAGTAATATAATTATTAAATATTATTAAATTAACTAATCTAATCTAATTATTGTAGAATCAAATAAAGCTTTATTATTAATTTATTATTATTTATTATCTCATTTATTTATTTACAATACAAATATAAACTTATAAAAAAGAAACATAAATATTGTAAAAAACTTAAAACTAGGGTGCCGCCGGCAGCGGGGCGGGGCTCAAGCTGCCGGTAGTAGGGGCTACAGAGAGAGGAACCTCCTGAAAATACGTGCCGTGTCTAGGATTATTTATTATTATTATACGCACATTATCGTACGTAGATTAGTATGTATATACATATACAAGATGGGGTAAAGGCTAACGCTATTAATTATCTTTAAGCATTGCTTATCATATTTTGTTACCTTCTCGCTGACACGTAATGACATTTGCGGAAAGAAGACAAACATAGCTCAAGACTACGCGCATATGTGTGGATCGTCTAAAATTTCTAAAGTATTTTGTTACGAAAGTACTGTAATTATATAAAGGTGAAATAATTATAGTTTAAAAAACTGAAGCAACCGACTTCTTATGGATGCCATTGTCAGAACTGGACCAAATTCAGCACCAGCTTTCAAATAAAAAAATAATCATCAAAATCAGTTCACCCAGTCGAAAATTATGAAGTAACAAACATAAAAAAACAGTCTAATTGAGAACCTCCTCGTTTTTTAAGTCGGTTGAAAATGTGAACTGTTGTTCACACATCAGTCAGAGTATAACGTGAATGTCACATTTTTTCTGAAATTGAAACGTGCAACACAATGATTTTTTATTTGAAAATACTTTATTGAATGCCATGTGAAGTTGATCGCTGAATCACATATTGAATGTACGGAGTAATACAAAAGAGATGCCTTTGTCTAAAAGCAATATCGAGATTATGTTGAATCAGTTTTTATTTTTTTTATTTTAGACAAAAACGTGTCAGCTTTTATGATTTTTACAAAGCGTCTAAAAAGTACGCGAGTATGAAGAGTTGTTGCATCACTCGGCGCAATTTTCCGGGTAGATAGCGTTCATGAAATCAGCGAGATATCAATTACCTACACTTGTTTTTTCTAGGTTATAAGTTGAAATACTAGAATCAAATTTATCAGCAATCTCTTCCACGTGGAAGAGATTACTGATAAATTATATAAAAAATATTGGTAGTCTGTAAAGTCGGTTTACGGACGATAGTTTAACGTGACAACGTCATAACAAAACATTGATGAAATGATGATGTAACGGGACAATAAGCGCAACGGGACAATGACTCATACTTTTTCGTGCGTGCAGTGGGCATTCATCGATTTATTAGACGTTGTCACGTCAAAGTTGTTTGGCAAACCAAACAAGCTGTACCAAACTCAACAATCACTTCAACCGTTTAGTCGTGAAAAGGTAACAAACAGTCAGAGAGTCAGTTAATTTCGCTATATAGTTGTACTGATTTCAAAATTACTAACCGTAATATATATTTGGTGAAAAATTAGACGACATTTTCAAAAGCATTTGATTGGCCTCGATCTCCGAACGAAGCCCTGTTAGGCTCATTTGCTCGAATATTGTTATCGCTTTCTATGAAACCATCACATATTGGTTCGAAATACCACGAGCTTTTACTAAAACCCGATAAACTTAACGTATCTATAGTCAAAATACAGTAGGTACTTAAATTTGCGAGCCTGAAATTATACATAGTTTGTGAGGTATGCGGTCACAGTCGTTTGCGCTAAATTATGATACATTATGTATTGCATACACACATCACAGTATGGCGAGAGGGTTAGGATTAAAATAAATCGTAGCGTTATTTTTTTTTGAAATAATACTATATTATGTTTAGTAAAATTTCCGTGATCCGTTTTCCTCGTGAGTCAAAAGCCTCTGGCCGCGTGTATCTCGAATTATTCGAACAAATCGCAAGTTTTTTTTTCGTAGTTACGGCAAATTTTTGCTTACGACGATATGTATTTATGAAAGTTAAATAGATTAGCAAATCCGATGTCCCGTTGTCAGTTGTCCCTGTTTCGGTAAAATGAAGCCGCATGGTAACCCGAATGCTTACGATCATTGCCGCGATCCAGCGCTGTGAATACAGAAGAGCTTGTTAATTAACATGGTGGTTAACTTTGATGGCGCGTGTTTGCAGTTTCCATTCGTTAGCTTCAGTTTCGAGCAGAGTTAAGGCTCAATTATCCTACAAAATGCTATAATGAACATGTTATATAAAAGAATTGTAACAGTTTTCATTGAGAGATGTCATATATACAACAGCTCTTAATGAAAACTTAGCATTACAAACACTTTACATTAAAGGACATGTAATTAACAATTATACTAAGAACTAAGACTATATCTCTACTATCTACACCTAATAAAGAACAATTTTATAGTACACTGTACAAATATGTACACAAACCCAAAGCTCAAATATTTAGGACACACTGATTTTGCAAACCAAAGCCTTTCATATGCATACTTGTATATGTGTTATTGAAAATTAAACCATATTACTGTGGGAATTCTGACTATTGTTACGTCACTGTTGAACTGGACTAGTATTTTTCTGCTAAAACGCATGCGCGATCAAATTCGGCCCAAATTTCTATGCGGGTTGAATACTAAAGAAACAATAATTGATCTGAATCCTTGACAGTCCTCACGGGTGTTTCGCGTTTCTCTTTCATCTTAAGTTTAACTTTTTTTTCTTCAAATTATAGTATAATGTATGATGTTGTTGATTAGACTTTAATATTGAATATTCTAATTTGCAAGGCGTGCAAACGAATCCAACAGCTGCAGTGACAGTATATAACAGTAAAAAATCATAATGTAACATGGAACTAAAACATTTGTAAGTGGAGAAATTCAGTAGGAATGAGAGTGGAAAAGATGTAGACATAGATTTTTATAATTTTGTAACGTACTCCTAAAGTAACTAAAAAAACGCAAAATTAGTTTGACTTATAACCAAAGCTTATAACTTACTATCGACAGAGAAATTGACGTACTCGTAGGTATGTAGCTTTGTTGTAATTTGTAGCTAAATATTTAATAAATAAATTGTAATTTAGTAATTTTAGAAATTGTCATTTAAAAAAATACTAAAAAACCTAAGCAAACCTAAGTTTTTTGTTTTTAATTACTTTTATTAGTTAAATAGATTGTTATGAAGTCGGTTTAATTTTTCAAATTACTTTTAATTTTTAATGGTGCCTTCTCTTTTGCTTAAAACTAAAAATTTTGCGTACCGCCAAAATGTGGAATGCGCTTCCTGAATGGGTCTTTCCGAATAGATATAATCTAAGTGTCTTCAAATCGCGAGTGAATAGGTTTCTTCTAGGCAAGCGCGCTCCATCGTAGACCGTAACTGTCGCTTAACACCAGGTGAGTTGACGATCAAGCGCAAGCCTATCGTCGAATAAAAAATAAATATTCACCAAACTTCACTGGATAAGTTCGTTTAATTTTTAAACATACTACACTACTATTGTAACGCCTTATTTTTAGGTTATAAAGTATGCCAGATCCTTTTACATAATATGAGTGATAAACCTACCAAATTTCGTTCAAATCCGCCCAGTAGCTTGATATATAGATTATAACATATACAAAAATGTTCTGACAACATTACATAGATACAGGTCGAATTAATAACCTCCTTTTTTATGTCGGTTAAAAACCAAACTAATGAAACTATTTTGATTAGATTAAAACAATCGCAATTCCAAAGATGTAAAAACGACATGAAACTCTGTCGAGAAAAAACTTTAATTAACTCCAATAGTAAAACAGTGGTCTGTTGCAGATAGAAGAAGGAATTACCAGAAAAAAACGTCATCACACAAAATGGTATTGGGGAAGCAATTATAAATTTGAGTCAATAGTACAGAGCAAAGCAATTCTTTATGAAGTACAAAGCGATTCTTTATAAAGTACAAAGCGATTCTTTATGAAGTGCAAAACGATTGTTTATGTAATACAAAGCGACTCTTTATGAAGTGAAAAACGATTATTTTTATTTACGGAGTGCAAAGCGACTTTATAATCTTTATGGAGTACAAAGCGACTCTTTATGGAGTATAAAGTGACTCTTTATGAAGTGCTAAACGATTCTTTACGAAGTGCAAATCAACTACTCGTATTTGTGGAGTGAAAAGCATTAATTTTCTTTTCTCGTAATTTTCTCGGACTTTTTAAAGTTTTAACTCCTGTTAGTACTCAATTTTTTTTTCTCGAATAAGTCCGCGTTTGACCACCAACTCGCCTGTTGGAAAACGACGATGCGGTCGGAGATGAAACACACAGACTACTATGTCGACTTAATGACATCACATAATCGATTTAGCGAAATTCTGAGCCCACTGTAATGCTATTAATTATCAAAACCAAACATGTGTCATTACACTTACTAAATTCCATATGTGTTTCTATGATTTTTTTACTCTCTTAACTCCTTATAATGAAACTTTAACGTACTTTTGAAATATACTACCATAAGCTATCTCACAATAATGTCCTCATCTATAGAGTGGAGCAAAGACACACAAATCCGCGACAGCAACCTACGCAAGATGCTACGCTATCGCGTAGATTGCTAGACTCGCTACGTAACTGCTACGCTCTCTACGATTTTACACTGTGATTATGTATTATGACGAATCGTAGACTTAGGCTACACTACAGGCTCTATGCCAATATTATCGTCAACCATAAAGAAATAACTCAAGTCAATAAGAACATATTTTTAAATCCCGACTTAAAAAAGGGGTGTTAAAAGTTTGACGTGTATCTGTGTTCAGTATGCAGAATTGTAGCTCTCGTGGACCGATATTGATCTCGTTTTTACTCAACTAGTTACGTTTTCTAGTGTATGTGTGTTTGTATGTAAGTCATATGTATATGAACATATATATATGTATGAAAATATGTGGATGGGTTTGCATGTATATTTCTATACGATTGCCTACAAGTACCTATATTATAAGAAAAATAAAATACCCGACTGCAGAAAAGCGGTTTTCCCAGTCTTTGCGTACGATTTCGTTGCTCTTGTGTATGTGTGTTTGTATGTATGTCTATATGTATATGAACATATATATATGTATAAATATATGTGGATGGGTTTGCATGTATGTTTCTATACGATTGCCTACAAGTACCTATATTATAAGAAAAATAAAATACCCGACTGCAGAAAAGCGGTTTTCCCAGTCTTTGCGTACGATTTCGTTGCTCTTGTTGAGTGTCGTTTTTTGTGAAAAAGTATGCATAAGATCGCTGTAAAAGATTATATATGCGCATTATTTAGAATCATTCTAGTAAAATCACTTGATTATTACGAAAAAGTTTATTGAAGGTTAGGAAAAAAGCACATTTTTAGGGTTCCGTACCTCAATAGGAAAAAACGGAAACCTTATAGGATGACTTTGTTGTCCGCCTGTCTGTCCGTCCGTCCGGGTGTCAAGACCTTTATCTCGGGAAGGTGTGAAGGTATCAAGTTGAAATTAAAACCATATACGCAGATTCTTATCATAGTATCTTAATGCAGAAAGAAAAATAAAGTTTCTAAGTTTTCGTAATAAAAAAGTTACAGCCGAATATATCGTAAAAAAACGCACATTTCGACACTCACAAGGGAATCAAAACCTATGGGGTACTTCCTGTTGACCTAGAACAATTAAATTTGTCAATAAGTATTGTGTAAAGTACAGTACACATATAGGAAAAATCCGAAAACTGGACATTTTTAATGTAATCACAAAAATTTGTGTCTTTTTGCCAGGAATGAAGGTCCAAATTTTCAAGTGAATTAACCGTATCATGTGGGGTAGCATAAGCTAAACCAGGTATTTAAATATTTTTACGCTGTATATTGTTCGGTTTTTGAAGGAAAATAGAAAAAAAAATATGATTTTCCCCTTTTATCTACTAGTTTGTACGAAACCCTCGGTGGACGGGTGTGACTCGCACTTGTCCGGGTTTTTTAATTTTGAGAAACATTATTATTGCAAAAAATGAAACTCAAAGAGTGAAGATGAATCTTACGACACCGCGCACATCTAAATTGTTCACACCGATTTGGCTATCATATAGAAACATATATACATACATACGTACATAGATACATACTTACATACATTCCAAAAACATAACCTTCCTTCTAACGAAGTCGGTTATAAAGGGTTAGTAGTTAGTAAGAGAAACCATTTATTGGCAGATTTTGTTAATATTTGCCAGAATTATTCGGTACTCAATTCTGAACAATAATTTCGAATAGGAGCAGTAGACCTCACGAGCACAGACTCTTTTTCAAAAAGTTTGTGCTAGTGACTTCTACTGTTCTTAGAACTACTTTACAATATTCGTATTTCAAAATATAATTCAGATATTGAATCAGGCCCTTGAACTGCAAGAACGTAACCTTATGCCCGTACTTTTGACTTTGAAGCCATTGAACTATTCTCTATGTCGCTTAAAGAAAATTTTGCAAGTCTGGGAGTCAGTGTCACCTGTGATCTCAGCCATTAATACCTATAGACTTACGCTAGACTTCGAGTATCGATCCACGTACTCTGCTTGTACTACGACTTGGGGAGGGAGGGTGCATCGAATTGTGGATGTGGTTTTTGTATAAAATTATTGTCGATTCGTTTATTAATAAATGCCTACATGTAGGTGGAGACAAGGCATGTGCTTTCAATGGTTTGGTGACGCCTCCTTAGATATATTCATTTGGTATAATGAGATCAAACTTCAAACGGAATCTTCAAGGCTAGAGTGAATAGATATCTACTAGATCGACGAGCTCCATCCTCGGCCACACCATCGCTTAACATCAGGCGAGTTAGTGGTCAATCGTAGATCTATAATGTATTTAAAAAAACTGGAACGTTCTGGATATAAAAAATAATTCTCAACGTCAAGCATCTGTACTCATGCTGACACATTTCTTACTGGTTTATAATAAAATGTTAATATTGAAGAAGTAGTTATTTGTTATTAAAAGTAAATAAAATAAAATAAAGGTTACAGATAAGCTGTACACTGAAACTTTTCAAACTGCACAACGTTGTGACTATAGAGGGTATTTAGTAAACTTTAAATATTTGCAATACGCTTAAGGGTGACAATAAAAAGTTTTTACAAATAAATTAAACCTCCAAAAAAACTGAAAAGCAAAAAACAATAAACCTTTTTCATTTAACTTTAATAACTATTTTCTTAGAGTAATGTAAGTATACCTAAGTAATTTTGAGTAAGCGCCAAACAAGCAAATTAGTTAATTACTTAAAGCGTGATGCGTTGCGTTGCGAGTAGTGGTCATGCGGAGAGCGCATTTTTTGGAATGTTAATTTTTATCGCTGGAGATTTCACGTTGCATTATTAATTTAATTTGGTTATTTTTTAAATATAAGGTAATTTTTGGCCCCGACTCATAATTACTTAGGTATACTTTTTCTTAGTAATTATGAGTAGAGAGTATACTTCGAAGTTGGTCCCATATAAATTTTGAAAAAAAAAATTATATGGGACCAACTTCGAAGTATACCCTCTCAAATAAAAAAAACATCATCAAAATCGGACTACTCTGTAAAAAGTTATGCGTGGTCATACATAAAAAAAAATACGCGTTGACTTGAGAACCTCCTCCGTTTTTTAAAAAATAAGTTCCACATGAAATAAAAGACATGTAAATCGCTGCTCTTGAAGTTTTCCATGCAAATCAGATAATTTTTTCTTAAGAATTTTAAGTTACAGTCCGTATATTTCACACTACTATGATAAGCTGTTTTTTAAACTTTCGTTCGGCAGCGTTCGGGAAACTCAAAATCTTTTCGTCTAATATACCTCAGTGCCTCAAGTTGAAAGTTTATGACCAGTGTTTGTTACCATTGATGACATACGGTAGTGAAACGTGGTCCATAACTGTGGGCCTTATAGTTATGGAAGCTCAAGGTCACGCAACGAGCTATAGAGAGGGCTATGCTCGGAGTTTAGATTTAATTACAAATTAAGAGATCTGTAGACGTACAAAAGTCACCAACATAGCACAGCGGATTAGCAAGTTGAAGTGGCTGTGGGAAGGGCACATAGCACATAGAAGTGATGGCCAATGGGGCCAGAAAATTCTCGAGTGGAAACCACGCACCGGAAAGCACAGCGTAGGAAGACCAGCCATGAGATGGACATATTATGACTTTCTAAAAGTGGTGGAAAGACGCTAGATGCAAGCCGCTTCCAATCGATATTTTTGGAAATTCATGGGGGAGGCCTATGTACATGTACGGGATGTAGATCCCGTTGATACTTTATCAAATAATTCCAAGAAGTAAACTAAAAGTGGTTTGTTTTAATGCTGTATAGAAGCAATTCTAATTAAAAATAACCCTATTTAAGCAGATATATATATATATATATACACATAGACAAGCGTTATCCCGCGGTTTTACTTGCGATCAAAAAATACCCTTTTTAAAGTCTACTAAAAAGTGGTAAATGTAGGTGTCCACCTACTCTTCTTTGTCTTGCTTATGCGAGACAAAAATGAAGACCTCCAAATTTCATATCTTAGGGCCAAATTTACATTATACCTACGTTGTGTGTCAGTAATTCAGGACATAAAAGTATCATATGTGAAAAAGCCTTTTATTGAACGTATTGCGAAAGAGTGTAGGGAACCTAAATAAAGAATGTAATAAAAAAAGCTCTAGAACGCTTTGTCAGCCTTTCTAAAAATAAACGTAATAAAACAGGTGCATTGAAAATTGACGAACTCCGGCACACATGTCGCCAACGACTTTCAGTTTAACAAACTCACGTGCTGCAAAAACCGATAAATGTCCAGAATGTTTTTTGCAGCGTTTGCCGGAAAAACATCGAGTGAAAAATATAAGTTCGGCAACATTATTGCGAGAATTGATTTTTGAAACGAGTTTATCGCAGTCTTGCCTAACCTAGCTGACTTTGCGTTTTTATGACAATGAAGTAAATAAAATATTTCTTTAGGTTTTTACGTTTTTTTTTTTTTTTTTTTTTTTTGTAGTTTAAAATGTAATTCAACAAAACAATATACAAACTCAACTAACTAAACATAAAAATAAAACTACTCTAAAAGACCGTTAGCAGCGGGAATCGTTCCCAGGATGCTGGCCCCATTACCTCGTTGTATAGCGATACTTACTCTTTGAGCAAAGTAGAGGCCAGCATTCTGGTCACGTGTTGCGTCGATCAGACGAGACGAGAGCTCTCGATATTTTAAGTTTTTATTTGAAATTTTGTACCATTTTTTTTATGAAATTAATTCTAATATGTTAATATGTCTAAATTAATAAAATTTATTTATTTATTTTCTAACTGAATACAGATTACTTTTTATAGTAAAAACTTATGTCTAATATGTTACAATCAATGTACTTAGTTTATTATATATATTTTTAACTTTTTCAAAGTTTTGTATTTTTTCACGGTATTGTCTTTCATTTACTATGTATAATGTGGTGTTAAAACTCTCAAAAAAAAATTTATTTGAAAATAGGCCAGCACATCACCATGAACTCGCCTGGCATTAAGCAAGAGTTACGGTCTACGATGGAGCGCGCTTACCTAGTACATACAAACCTATTTACTCGCAATTTGACTATATGTACTTAGATAATGTATATTCGAAAATACCCATTCAGAAAACGCATTCCACAATTTGGTGGTACGCACAATAAAAGTAAAGCGTTTCGATCGAGTTTTTGGAATATATTTTATTATTTTTGAGGCATTTAAAACAAAAGGATAGGAATGAAATGGAAGTAGTCTAAAGGACTAGGTGAAACTTGTAACGTCCCGGCCGTCAAAACTACAGACCTTAAAGAACTATGGAAATTAGTTTCATAAAATAGTTCAAAGTTTTAAACAAAAGCATAAATAAAAAAAAAATTTTAAAAAACTAAAACCCGACTACTTAAAAATTACGGTCTAAAAAGTATGAAACAAGAAAATATTCCCATCTGAAATTGTTATGTACAAACTATTCGATATGTATTAAGTAAACAACTTACATGTAATAAATATTTTATTGTATTTTAGACTTATTCCTATTGGTTTTCAAAGCATAACCGTGGTCGTATGTCACCTACCGAAACAAAACAATACATTTTGCAAAATAGCACGGTTATTTTTCAGATCAGAAAATTTTCTTGTTTCATACTTTTTAGACCGTAATATTTCAGTGGTCGGGTTTTAGTTTTTGAACTTATTTTTAACTCATCACATATTTTTTTCTCTTTATGGTTTATTGTTTAACATGTATCTAGATAATGTTTAGGTCACAAGAGTGGACTTTTGGCTCTTAATGTAAAATTACTTTGACGGAACATATCTCAGAAACGGTACGCTTGACAAAAATAAGATGTACCAAACATCATTATAAATCTCTGTTCAATGAAACCATACATGATGGTGGGTGAAAAAATAATGTTTTTGACTTCGTGCCCCCTAGAAGGCGTCATACTCAATTTAATGTAACGCCACATAACCAGCGGACAAATAAGACGCTTCTAACGACACCTCATTTGTTAAGTTATGATAAGTAGTTTAGAAGTTATGAGGGAGCAGATGAACATACATATACATACACACATACCGGTCAAAAACATAGCCCTCCCTTTTGCTTCGCTGGGTAGTCGGGTAAAAATACTTTAAAAAATGCTCCCCTTATGATAAATACACATAGGGAACTTAGCAAACACAAAAACGAAAGTTAAATTGTTTTTAAAATTTTACACGATGGTTACGTATTTGTGGTTATGATGTCAGATAACGATGACAATTTACAATCAACTAAACACTTCGATTGTCTACGTCTACCTGCTGAACTGAAAGGTCGTGGGTTCGATCCCCACCCAGGGCAAACATTTGTGTGATGAGCATGGATGTTTGTTCTGTGTCTGGGTGTTTCTATGTATCATAAGTATATATTTACAATAAAAAAGTATATATGTATTCTATCAGCCATCTAGTTCCATAGTACAAGCTTTGCTTCGTTTGGGCTAGATGGTGTTGTGTGAAATGTTCACAAATATTTATTTATTTTATTATTTATTGATATAAAATGATCGATATTACAATCTAGTATAAATAGATATTTAAGGGTCTTTTCGAAATTTACGAGAGTTTCGTAATATCAAGAGGAGAATTAATAAGTTCGAATGATTGAAAGCGAAACAAATTCATTCAACATCATATGAGAACGAAAACTAATGTAATGTCGAAGAGAATAGAATAACTACCTATGTAAGATGTAATGTGAACTACTTACGAACGTAGAGTTGACCATTTTTGTTTGTACAAAAATATCAACTTGTTTATATTTCGAATCATCGTATTTGGGTGAAAGAACTTCAAATCTTTATTTTTTTAACTTCTGATTTTTGAATTTACAAAAAGTTCTGATTTGTTTTTATTTATCGAGATTTTTTTAGGAATAATTAACTAGTTTGAATTATCTCTATAATTATAAATATTAAATTATTACAGATTTGAGTTATCAATGGATAGATGTATCAGTCGATCTTATTCGCCATTTGATTTGCAATTAGTAGTTCAATTGCAACGGTATTGAATAGCAACGGTCAGGCATAACCGTCTCGATAGCTTAATTGCTCTAACTGGGCGGTTACCCTCGTTATTCAGTGCGTTCGCTGAATATCTATCGAAACAATGATTAATATTGAACCATGTACAATGTTTGTTGTTTATGTTGTATGTAATAGTATCTCTATGTTTACAGTAGGAAAAGTTATGTAGTTGTTGATAAGTTGTGAGATTTTTATTCAATAAGAAAAACTAATAAGAAAAAGCTGATTTTAGTAAAACAAAACAAGTTTTGTTTAGCAAAGTATCTGAAAATGAAAAATATATTATAGATACAATAACAGTCGCTAGCAAATTCGCACGCAAGCTAATGCACCAGCATGAGCCAACATTAGACATTCGCTGATCAGCAAAATGAACGGAACCACACAAATCATGCTACGTTCACTAGAGCCAAGCCTTAAAAAATATTCGACATTTCAATTTACGAAGTTATCTAAGTGATTTACAGTTTTGTTAGAGTTCAATCATTTTAGCTCAGTTGAGTATGGACCCTGTCGCATTTTCTACATACTGCAGATATACAGTATGTTGAATATCCTTACTGCATGTAACTCTGTAAGCCGTTTCCAGAACTTAGATGCTTTCAATATTTAATTCAAGGTTCTCTGCAGATGCCAGTATGTGACGGTATTAGCTGAAATCTACGAACACTACGTTCAGTAATGCATGCTTTGTGTGATTCCGTACTGAATTTAAAGATTTATATAACTTACCGACCCGAAGCACGATATCACCACCAACTTCGATAATCCAGTCTAGCGTTTTACTTTTTATTAGTGTAATATGTTACAAGAGAAACACCAAATTGAAATAAAGTTTTAATTATTAAAAACTGGTAAGTCACTCAAGGGGCGCAAGTATTACGTGGATCCGTTTGCGACACCAAACCCCAGTTTTCACAAATTCACGTTCAAATTCGATGAAAGCTAGCTCGGAGTCGGAGGTTAATCGCGAGTCGGCGCGCGCCGCTCCCGCAGTGTGCAGTACAACTGAGCACAGTAGCAGTACTCGGCAGCGAGACTCTTATCCGAGTACGTGCTGGGGCTGATCGGGACGGCACAAGAATGCAGTCGTAGTCGTAATTGTCGCGCGCAGAGGTTCGTCCGGCGGGGCGCATGCGTCGCATATCGACCGCGGCCGTGCCTACACCGTTCCGCGGCTGCACCCGCTATTATCTTGAGACATCTGAACGCTGGCGAGAGCATACCGGTGTCGTCGGCGACGACATCACATACAGCTATACATATGGACTGATCGGCCCAATTAGTTGCTAGATTGCAGTCGAGACTGTCCCTAGTATATAAGACTGGAAGTTAGTCGAACGCTCGCCGCAACCTCGGAAAATATCCTTACTCTCATGGGTTCTATATTGCAATTCTGAAACTTTTATTGGATAGCCCAGCATGTCTATCACCGATAGATAAGTATGACTTATGAAGTTATTTGTGGTGAATCGAAGGGTGAAATGAAAGGCATCTGATGAGATGGTGCCTTTAAATTTTCGGAGCATTACGTAACTTTTAACATACTTCTGTCATAATAAATACGATCCGCTTTTGTCTTACTTCAATTGTTTATACCATGTCAACTAGTAATCAAATATACATTGTTCAATAATTTAGAGTGAACGAAGAGGAATCCCTTTGACGAAAATGCACACAGTTAACGCATTGCTTTCAGAGTTTTCTACTCCAGTTTCCATTAACGATATTGATGTCGACTACGCTATTTCGTAGAGACTTTATTGTATTTGTTCGCTAAATCTCAAAGGCGGTTCCGTAGAGTTAAATACGCGGAAATGTATAAAATATTGTTTCGTAAATGGTAGCTCATTTTTACTATAGGTACAATTGATTATAAATTAATCCGAATCAGACTGGTGCTGTTAAATGTTACCGTACACTTTTTAACATTTTGAAACAGAGAACGTAACTTTACGTAATGTTATTGTGTATGAACTGTTACCGAAATTCTTTTAATAGCTTAAGAGTTGCTCTCTCTCCCTAAGTAATGTATTTATATAGTTGGTATGGCTGTAAACCTAGTTTTATGATAGCGTTTCAAAGGTCTTGGCTGAAGTGGTTGAGTTTATCGCACCCAGCCATATATCTTGTATTTCCCTATCTATCTTCCATCTTCTATAGATTTTGAACGGATCAAAATCTGTACATTAATTTTTTTTTTTTTTTTTTTTTTTTTTTTTTTTTTTTTTCAAAGAATACAATAGTTTTTATTTATTAATTTTAAAGCTATTTACATATTACCAACTACAAACTATCTACACATTAAGACTATTAAAAAAAAACAATTTTTAAATATATATATATATACAGAAAATAAATTAAAAAAAAACTTACTCAAAAAGTCCACTGGTAGTGGGAAAAGTGGCAAGAATACTGGCAGC
This sequence comes from Lycia hirtaria, assembly GCA_947563715.1. Classification (NCBI taxonomy): domain Eukaryota; kingdom Metazoa; phylum Arthropoda; class Insecta; order Lepidoptera; family Geometridae; genus Lycia; species Lycia hirtaria. The sequence continues at coordinate 11,814,884 of OX387386.1, forward strand.
ATTGCCACGTTGGATGGCAATGCTTACTTTTTGAGCAAAGTAGGAGCCAGCATTCTGGTCACTTGTCACCTCTACCAAGCGTTTGGCTATTTCCCTGTATAAACTCTGAGCGGCTGGACCCCATGAACCTAATGTTTCGACCCCAAACGGCACAAACATGTACATCCGGTCTAAATATGCATATTTGCGCCGTTTGAGGTTTTCTGCTTTTGTTGCGGCAGCACCAGCTTGTTTGCTAGTCTCTGAAAGATGGGACGGCGCCAGTGTGTCAACACAAGTAGCATCCCAGACTATCGGCTGACCCATCTTCCAAGGGATAAGTGTCATTCCATCGGGCCTCTTGCCGTCGTCTCGCATAAGACCGTTGGGCTCTAAGACTGAAGGGACGCCGGCACTGACAAAGGCCCGACGGATGACATCATTCAAACTGGCGTGCCGCGGTATGCGCCCAGCGCTCTTACTGCACGATAGGGCATGGTGGCCCAGCCGATCCGCCATGTCACCACATGAGCAGCGGTGTGGTACTTATAAATGTGGTAATATTTTTTTTATATTTTAATAATTTATATTTTTATTCATACAAATAATAGTAAATGAATTTGAATACAATATATAAATAAACTACCTACACATACTAAATGTATTAAAAACAATAAAATAAAATAAAACAAATAGTCTAATTTTAATAATTATATTACTTTATATAGTAGATTCGTATAATCAGAAATCATAAATCAGAAAACATTTATTGAATAAATTGTGTACACTGATGTTAAATTTACAGAGTTTTGTATCAACAGCTTTGTCCATAACGAACATACAACAATTATTAAAGCATTATATTATAGCGACTCTAGATATTATAGACAATGATAATCTATACCATTTCCTATTTACACAGTAGAAAACTAATGTGGCATTTAGGGCGGTGTCGTCCTTATTTCATTATTTTTGTTCAATCTAGACATTAGTTCTTTTTTTTTTGCCAATATAGTCCTCTAAGTAGACTCTTGAGGATTTGACAGTTTATTATTTATTGTTGACTTTATTTTTTTAAGTATTTCTTTAAAATTAAATTGATATTTATTTTCTAATAAGAAAATACATAATTAAAACATAATACACAAATACTACGAATTAAAAAAAAACCTATGAATCTAGAGAAAACTAAAATTTTGAAAAACAAAAAAATCTGATATGACTATTATTTACAATTGTAATAAAAAACAACAACGGGTTGCACTCCGGGAGTGCCAGCAGAAGGGAAAATTAAAAAAATAAATAACAAAAAGACTGACTCGCGAAGGATTTGAACCTCCACCCTCCGATGGAAAAATTGTGATTTTTATCGGTGCTCTAACCTATTGAGCTAACGAGTCTTACGTGCATGTGTCGAAAATAAGCATTCGGCGCAACGAAATGACGTCATGCTAGAAGAACAAACTTGTACATACAATAATGAACTTTAAATGCAGAACGTTAGAATAGGTTTTTGACTAAAATAATCCGTCCGTCTTACGATCTGACGATCTGACGCGAGTACTTATATTTTTTTTTACCCATCCCAAAAATGCACAACGCCGCTAAAGAAGTTTTCTTAAAAAATCTTCAAATTATATGAAAAGTAATAAAAAAATAATTAATATTAATATTAAATATTTTTTAATCTATGTACATACGAAATACCTATCTATTTATTTATTTTATTTATTTATTTTAGAAACACCTATGACATGAGACTTAACTAGGTAATCTCTAATATTATTATAAGTTCTGATATGCATACCTTTATCAGGCGTCTACATCATTCTTTAACTAAAACTATATTAATTTAAAACGAAAACCTATAAGATAATAATTATAACAGTGATATTATAAATAATCTATTGCGTTTAGTAAAAAACTACAAATTTAACGCATTCAAGTTTAAGTTATTACTTAACTTAAACTTGAATGCGTTAAATTTGTCGTGAAATATAGGTATATCGAGATCGTTTAGCAAAACATTAATTTCATTGTATGTAGGAACGACATAGTCTTAGCAGAGGAGAATTATATGAGGTTAGTTTTAGAGTATTTATTTAACATGGAGAATCTTTGAGATTCTGTAACGCGGGTAGTGACATGGTACTGATAAGGAAAACTGCATCAAAATTGAGGGACAGTCAATAAGGCTTTGAACAACTTTGTAAAGAAAATAAAGGTCACGGATTTTCCTCCTATTGCGCAGATTATTTATTTTAAAGAAAGACAATCGATTGGAATACGGACTTCCGTGTGAAGTCCCTGGACATGAAAATGCCAGAGATCTGGTGAAACCTCGTTGAATGCTTTCAATCTACATATGTATGTATCTACAAAATAGACAATAATCATAATATTAATTTAGAATATTGTCTGAGGTTGCGATGAACAGAGGAGGGGATGATGGAGGAGGTTCTCAATTCATCGGAATCTTTTTTTATTATTTTTTACGCATTTTTCCCGATTACTCGAAGATACCTGGATCGATTTGAAACTTTTTTTTTTAAAGATAGAAAGGTAGTCCCTCAGTTTTTTTTTTCAAAATCGGTTCAGTATTTTGGTTTTTATAACAAAATAAGTAGAAAAATATGTCACCCAAGTTTTGTTTTCAAAACGAATTGCGTATTTTGAAGTCTTTTTTTAAACCATTCCTTTATTTCCTGTAAATTTTTGTCTTTCTATGTCACTCCACCATGATTTAAACAAAATTTGGCAGGATCTTTACACATACTGCGGAGAAGGGAGTGGCTTAGCTTTATTAACTCAAAAATCATCATATTTTTAGATACACGAAAAATATGTTTTTTTAATACAATATAGATCTTGTCTTAAAAAAAAACATATTTTTATATATTTATTTTGTCTTGAAAATTCTAATGCATGGCGCGCAGTGCAATAGCCCTTCAGCATTGTATGTATAGTTATAGGAAGGCTTTGGACGGGTCTTCTTTAAAAGTCGTTTAGCATCTAGGTTTTGTTTGCGCTCTTCTTCAAAATTTGTAACAGCCTTATAAACAGAGTTGTATAAGTACAAAGTAGTTCACTGCAGCTCGCGGCTATACTTTTGATATGTCCACCAATGTTGTCACCCTCTGCGTCAGCCGTGACCCTCGAAATATTATTAGGGCCACGGAATCTTAACCAGGTGGTTTGGTGAACGTTTTTTTTTTCTTTTCGTTTCAATAACCCTAAATGATCTAAGCCTACTAAAGACATTTTCGGAGTAACGAAAAAAAAAACAACAAGGAAATACAACAATCAATAGAAATATACTCTACTTATAGTAAAACTGGCTATTTCCTGCGGTTTCGCCCGCGTAGTGATGAAACATGGTGATGAGGATTATGAAATCTAGGTTATGTCCATCTTTAGGGTCTAAGTAACAGCCAGTCCACACGGCGCGTTGCGTCGTCGCACTCGCAACGCAAATATTTTAACGCATAGACACGGCCACACGGGCGCTTCGCCATCGCAGCGTTACTACAACGCAGTCGTGAGGTTCCGTTGTCGCAGCCGCGACGCGTGAACGTCACGACTGAAAAAACGGAATGAGCTTGCGTATGCCCTCCCTCCCTATCAACGCACAAACAACTGTGCGCTGCCATTCCGGCGTCGTAAATCGCAATGAGTACACCCCCGCCCACTTCGTCTAGGGCTGCAGTTCAGTCGTGTGTGCGTTGCGTCAACGCAACGCGCCGTGTGTACACTATGATTATTAGTATGTAAAACGACGCACCGATAGCGCTAAGTCGACGCAACCCCGACGCAACGCACCGTGTGGACCGGCTCTAAGTAAGTCTGTCTGTGCCAAATATTATAACGGTTGGTTCTGTCGTTTAAACGATATGTCGTTGAAAAGCTAATAAACAGACAGAGACACAACACAGAAAGACTGAGAGACAGAGTTACTTTGACTTTTATAATATTAGTTAGGATAATCCCCAGACGCTCAAATAGGAGGTTGAAGTAATACTCAGACGTACTAAGATTTTTAATTCCACTTTTAGCATTTGAGTACAGTTGTCGTGAATGCTAGGGGTAGTTCATTAAAAAAGTGAACATGTATCATAATATTATTAAATATTTAAAAATATTTATTTTTTCTGTTTATTTTGTATTTGTTGTTATAGCGGCAACAGAAATACATCATCTGTGAAAATTTCAACTGTCTAACTTTTACGGTTCATCAGGTACAGCCTGGTGACAGACGGACGGACAGACAGACAGACAGCGGAGTCTTAGTAATAGGGTCCCGTTTTACCCTTTGGGTACGGAACCCTAAAAACAGAGATATCGAAATGGGGGTCAAATTACACCGTTTTCATTGTAGTGCAACGACCGATGTCGTAATAGTTTCTTAATTATACAGTTACCTTCAATCTTTTAAAATATTTTTTTTTATGGAATTATACTATGGAATTAAATATATTCATTCAACTCATTATAACTAAAGAGTTTAGCGTACCAAAAAAGGGAGGAAAGATTATGATTCTAATTTGAAGTGGGAGTGACAAAACCATAGTGGTGGGGGTGCATTATCATTGATATCCCACTTGGAGTATACTGTGCTTTGCCTCCGCCAGCCTACCCCAACCAGTCAAGGTCCTAAGCTGCCTTGGGTGAAGGCTGATGGGGCGGAAAAGTTCTCGAGTGGAGACCACGGACCGGCAAGCAGCGCAGGGAGACCCACTCACTACTCACGTGATTTTGATTTCATGTTTTCACGCTTTGTTTTTTTTTTGCCAGCCCTGTTTGTACAAACTGTCCCACTGCTGGGAACAGGCCATCTTCTCATTGTGAGAAGGGTTAGGCCATAGTCTGCCACGCTGGCCAAGTGCGGGTTGGCAGACTTCACACATCTTCAAGATCATTGAGAACTCTCAGACATGTAGGTTTCCTCACGATGTTTTCCTTCACCGTTTGAAGTTGGCGGCAATCAACAATACGCACATAACTTCGAAAAGACAGAGGTGCGTTGACTTTAGCTAAACATTATCTGAGTAGGCTCTACAACTTGCGTGTTCAGTACCACTTCAATGCGTCATCTAGAAACACGTCGAGTGACAGTGTCAGTTCATGCAACGCCTTCTTTCGCGGCGTGCTACGAATCGACGTACAAAAAAGTTCTATATATACTTAGGTTATACTATCTATAGGTTGTTTGAATGAGTCCGTATTCAAAGGTCCTTTTGAAAAGAATGTTGTTAAAATTATAGTCGGAGATTTAGACTCAGAAATTAACGTGAGTAATTCGTGATGTATGTTTGTATATATATATGTATGTGGGTATGTATGTATGTTTCTATATAAGAGCCTACAGCCTAAACGGCTAAACCGATTTTCATGTGTCGTTCGGTTTGTCTTCACTTCCAGGGCGTCATAGGGCTATATTTATTGTAAAAAACATCTTTTGCAAAAATAAAAAAACGCGTTTTTCGTAACCTCCAACGAACTATTTCGTAATAAACAAGTGATTTTACTAGAATTATTCTAACGAATGCGTATTTATTGTATTTTTACAGCGATTTTACGCATACTTTCTCACAAAAAACGTACACCAACAGCGTGTCAAGCGTTAGTTTAACTGCAAAAACTATTTTTCTGCAGTCGGGTATTTTATTTTTCTTTTAATATACCTGTATACATACTTGTTATTTATGTTCCTCTGATGCCCACGAAAAGATCAAGTAGACCGGATAATCGACCTTCCACTGTTGATTTTACTATTTTATTGAATTAAATGGCAAAAGGCAATGTAAAAAAGTCATTACCTTTGATACAGTGATAATGTTTATAAAGCTGGGTACTCATTTAGCAGTGTTGCATGTAACGTATCAGATACTGTATCAACCTGCAAGTGGGTACGGCTCGTCCACGGTCCACCGCGTATCTAGCTATTACGAGCTGCCGGATCCTGCGAGCCGCCTTTGTGTTCCTTACGAGCTTACAGCGCTCCACGCGCGAGCGGCTCGCAGCGGGCTCGTGCCTACATACTCACTTGATACCGTATCTGATACATTACATGCTACACTGCTAAGTGAGTACCCAGCTTAATGTCTATCTCGTATACTTCAAATAAAAGATCGAAAAATAAACTCATATTTTTATTTTAAAGAATAATATTTTTAACACAGTTAAAACGAGTTAAACTGGCATTATATTGGTAGCCCAGTCGAAATGATAGAATTGACCACCAGTCAGGGTTTAGACACTGCGTTAAAATCTCATGTCGTTATTTATGAGTCTTTGGACCAGTTCAGAATTTATTAATCGTGTCCTCTTCAAGCACTTTGTCCATAGCTTAAAAAAATTAAATGTTGTTACAATATTGAAGATTTAACAATATTACACAGCTTGCGTTTTGTTCTTGTAGCCATCAATGTATTATGTAAATATGAATTTTAATTGGGAATACATCGAAAGTGTAATTCTAGACTCGGAAGGAAGTAATTAAAATTCATACGTATTTTTTTTTCTCAGCTATTACTGTCCCACTGCAGGGCAAAGGCCTCTCTTCCCTCTTTACATTTTTCTCGGTTTAGAGCTTACGTAATTATTATATTTTATATAATATTAAGTCCCGTTGATACTTTATCAAAGCTTGGATGATATATTTTCCAGTTATTTTGTTTTAATAACCAAAGTACTTAACCGATTTTGATGAAACTTTTATGCAACCATCTGGAAGCTGGTTGCATAAAAGTTTCATATCCTTTATATAGCTGATATCCTTTCAAATACGAGTAAAATAGTTTTTTTTTTCAAATCGGTTTATAAATGACGGATATATGATGTAACTAAGATAAAAAATACAAATTGATAACCTCCTCCTTCTTGGAAGTCGTCGGTCAAAAGTATCTGTCAAAAGCTGACGTATCGCCAGATCAGATCATACTTGCTTCTGTATAAAAATAAAAAACATTCACCCCATGAAACCACTCAAATCTATCTGTCCTACTTACGAAGATTTTTGCTCAGAATCGCCACAATATTCACTGAACGGATGAATAGCAGATCGGTGGGGAAGGGGAAGCTTTTTACTGATTAGAAGGCGTTCTGGACCTCACCCCTTATGATGCGAGTAAGACTCATGCTACGACTGCAAAGAAACTTGCAACCAAAATAAGTATGTCAGAGATATTTCGTACAAGGCGTCATCTGTTAAAAAAAATGCCTGGCGAATTAAGGTGGAACTATGCTTTATGTTTGGTAGTTTAGAACGCTTAAATCCAGCATTTATTAACTTTTGTTATACGATTTTCTAAATTCTGAAATGCCCTACTCAAATGGGGTTTCCCTGATAAGTACAATTCGTATTTTTAGGATTCCGTACCTCAAAAGGAAAAAACGGAACCCTTATAGGATCACTTTGTTGTCCGTCTGTCAGTTTGTCAAGACCTGTATTTCGGGAACGCGTGAAGGTATCGAGTTGAAATTAAAACCATATACGCAGATCCATAGTCTCTTGCTGCAGAGAGAAAAAACAAACTTCTCAGTTTTCATAAAAAAAAGTTACTGCTGAATATGTCGCAAAAACGCATATTTCGACACAAGGTAATTAAAACCTATGGGGTACTTCTTGGTAAACTGTAAAATTTGGCAAGAAGCATTGTCATATAATACACATCAAGGAAAAAATCCGAAAACTGTACATGTTTGATTTAATCACAAAAATGGGGTCTCTATGCAAGGAAGGAGGGGCCAAATTTGAAAGTGTTTTAACCGTATCATGTCCCCCACATACTCTTTCTTAAAAAAAAAAAAAATTCCCCTTTTTAGCTACTAGTTTGTACGGAACCCTCGGTGGGCGAGCCTGACTCGCACTTGTCCGAATATTATTTTATTTTATTCAGTAATTTGTTTGCAGGATGGGAAAGAGTGGCGTTATAAAGAAGGGGTCTATGTTCAGGCAGTTCATGGATTGATAAAGGCTGAACTGATGATGTGAATAGGCAAGCGCGCTCCGTCCTCCTGTCCGCCTGTCTGTCCGGCTGTCTGTCCGTCTGTTTGTCCATCTATCTATCTATTCGTGTGTTCTAAACTTAAATAACTGTACCTTTCGAATCATATTATTACTTAGTTATTTAAAAAAAAAAATAGTTTAGTGGCGAGTCATTGTGCGTTCCGGTCTTCACTGCTTCCACCACCCTTCGTAGAAACGTGTGTGAGTGGTGTGATCGTGAGCCATGGCGCTGTCGCGGGTGGAGACATCGCACCCGTAGCTGCATGCGACATCGCCTGATTCACTTATCGAATTTTCAACCAACCACACATAAAAACCGAACTTTACCGCAAACACAATAGTTTAAAGTATGTATGTTAAGATAGGTTAGAACCATGGGGAGGAGTCGCTATTCTTATACATAAATCTATACAATCTGAGGTGAGTGAAGTTGATTTGAATAATACCGGCATTGAATTTATTGCCGTTAAATTATTAAATTGTAAGTTCATTAGAAATGTTATCTCGGTTTATTGCACTCAACCTATTCAGACGACTCAGTCAGATTGGGATGAACTATTTTCACTTTTTGGCAGCAAAACCATAATTGGAGGGGATTTTAATGCCCACCATACTAACTGGTCTTATAAAAATGACTCAAGAGGTACTAAAATATTAGATTCTAGTTTAAACAATGGCTTTATTTCTATGAATACTGGTAGTGTAACACGAATGAAACTTGTTAATAATTATTTACAGAAATCATCACCGGATATAACATTTGCCTCCTCCGACATCATGATAGATTTAACGTGGAAAGTACTTAATGAAAATCTAGGCAGTGATCATATGATGATTAAAGTTTCGGTAAACTATGATGACATATCACATTATAGCACGAAGCGAAATTTTAAAAAAGCTGATTGGCCAAATTATAGAAAATCAATAAAACAGTCCATATCAAACTTACCTTCTGTTACTGATTCAGAGTGCGTTCAAAATGAATATGATATTTTTTTTAATATTATCAGTAACGCCGCAGATAAGAACATACCGTGGCTCAGAATTAAAAATGACCCAGAAAGTAAATTCTTACCTAAATCTTATTGGAATAGTTCTCTCTCTAAGCTAGTTGCTCAACGGAGATTAGCATTAAGCAATTTTAGGCGAAACCCTACCCCGGATAATTTACAGATTTTAGAAGAAAAAACTCTTATAGCCAGATCAGAATTATCTAAAGCTAAATCGATTCATTTTCGCAGTTTTTGTGATTCGGTTAATGAAGATACATCGTTGTCTGATATGTGGAGGAAAATGAGATGGATTAAAGGCTATCGTCAACGAAATTTTAATGCGCCAGAGATTAAAAAGATACAATTACTCCATAACTTGGCCCCAGATTATGTCGACACTTCTAAACCTATATTTACATCCCAAAATAACTTACTAGAAAAAGATTTCAATATTCAAGAGCTTGAAGCATGCCTTAAAAAGAAAGATACGGCCCCTGGAAATGATAGTATAACATATTCTATGATTTACAACCTCCCTGAAATAGGAAAATTATATCTACTTCAGTTATATAACAAAATTTACAGTTCTGGTATTGTACCCATTCAGTGGAGAAATATCCAAATAGTACCAATCCCGAAAATGAATAGCACCTCTAATACTGACGTTAAGTTACGTCCTATCTCGTTAATGTCCTGCATATGTAAAATTTTACATAATATGATAACCAAAAGGCTAGAATGGTACGTAGAACATCATGGTATATTATCTCATAATACTACAGGTTTTAGAAAAGGACAATCTTCCTTAGATTCTGTGACACGGTTAGTTACAACTATACAAGTAGGTTTTGCCAAAAATATACCCACACTGGCTTGTTTTCTTGATATAGAAAATGCGTACAACAACGTTTTGCCGGAAGTATTAGTTAAAAAATTAGATGAACTAAAAGTGGGAAGTAAAGTTTGTAATTATATTTGGGAATTTTTAAGCAAGAGACATTTAACAATAAACAGTAGTACTGGACAAAATGGCCAATTAACTCGGTGGACATCAAAAGGTCTAGCACAAGGTGATCCTTCTGCACCAATACTATTTAATATAATAACCCATGAAATCTGTAAGACAATTACTACAGAAATAAGCCAGTACGCCGATGATTTTGTTCTATATTTTAGTAATAAAAATATTGATAAATGTGTTTTAGAGATTCAATCTTCATTAAATATTATAGTAAATCTGCTAAACAATATCGGTTTACATTTATCAGCAGCAAAATCAAATTTTTGTTTATTTAGCAGAGGTCGCAGACGAAGTTATATAGAACTTAACGTTAATCAGATAAAATTAAAATCTGCTGAAAATATTAGATACTTAGGTATTCACATGGATCGCTCACTTCTCTGGAATAGGCACATCCGAGAAGTTAGTGAAAAAACGGAAAGATACCTAAACATTTTGAAAGTATTGGCGGGTAGTGGATGGGGTGTCCATCCCAAGCACTTGAGAAGGCTATATATAAATCTTATTAGAAGTAGAATAGACTTTGGTTCTTTTCTTTACGATAATAGTGCGAATTGTCACATTTCTAAACTAGATAAAATACAGAACCAAGCGCTTAGAATTATAGGTGGATTTATAAAATCAACCCCTATTCATGTTATGGAAAGTGAAGTATGTATACCACCCTTATTTATACGAAGGAAATATTTAGCTTATAAGTACTGTCTTAAAGCTATATCATGGTATAATAATTCTACTACAGCCCTGCTTGATGAGTTCGGTGCTCCAGGTGACGATAGATATCGAAGATACTGGTTACATAAAAAGAAACCACTACTCATGTTGACATATAATGAAGTTAAAAAGGAAAAATGTACTACTTCTAATCCGTTGGATATGTTTTTATTGAATGAGTGGATGACTAATATTAATGTTAAAAAATACATAGTTGACGGGTTAGAATGTGTCAAGAAGGCAAAAAAAGAGTACAATCGTGATCTTCTCAAAAATAACGTATTAAATGAATTGGAGCAAAATTATAATAATTGGCACAAAATTTTTACAGATGGGTCAAAGAGCACCGGTACGTCATCATCAGGGATAGCTTTTTTTGATGCTACTTACAAACACGTGGAGTGTTATCAGAATACATCCACAGTATGTATAATGACTTTGGAGTTGTTTGCCATATCAGCGGCATTGTCCTATGTTGAAACTAATGTAAGAGGTAGTGTTGTTATACTTACAGACAGTAAAAGCGCGTTACAACACATAATTAAATGTACCATGGGTAATCGTGGTATTTCAATCGCGTATGACATCTTACGCAAATTGGAATATTTAAGATTAAATCAAATTACAGTTAAAATACAGTGGCTTCCATCTCATATTGGGTTGTCGGGTAATGAGACGGTTGACCGCTATGCGAAACTAGCTTGTATAAACGGGTCAGAATTATACATACTACTTAACCATTCAGAACACTTACCTAAATATAAAAGGCTATGTTTTGATCACTGGCGAGAATACTTTGATATGCGATCAAAATCTAAAGGTATTTGGTATAAAATAATACAAAGCCAACCACATAGAACGCCATGGTTTATTGGGACGGGTTCGGGTATAAGTCGGAAACTTGTTGTTATCGCACACAGATTACGTTCCGGACACATTCCATTGAATGCTTTTGGATTTATGATGGGCAAAGTATCGTCACCCAACTGTGAGGAGTGTGACAAGCCTGAAGATGTGTATCATGTACTAATGGAATGTGTGCGGAACCAGATTGAAAGAGAGCGAATTTTTTCCGAACTCCAAGTGAATGAGTCCAATATGGGAGCAATACTCTGTATTTTAGCGGAACCTACTTCAAGGGCGGCTGGAATGATTTACGGACTGGCGAATTCTTTTTTCCAGGCCGTGAGTCAGACCAGTTCCACGCGTCTTCCTGGTTGGCTGATTATTCCGTAACTTAATAGAGTTGTGGAGTGGTTAGCCGACTAGGATAGTTACATTAGTTACATAATTCTAATTTATAGTTAGTTATAATTGTATGGATAGTTACAAAGTTATTATAGTACCATTAGTATAAGGTTACGATGGGGCTGGCATAGACTGGTAGTCTAAAAGTCCCTAAAAAATATTTGAATAAAAAAAAAAAAAAAAAAAAGTATGTATGTACGATGTAGCGAGATCGATCGACGCGACATGCTACTGCACAGAGAAATTGTTTTTGCATACGTTCGACGATATCGTCGAACGTATGTAAGGTCTATATATATAGACCTTTTGCCCGATTTCCATGGAAAGTTAGCTTCTTTTAGGATATAATATGAAACCACCTTTGGAAATCACGAAAAGGAAAGTTGGCACTAGAACTTCCTGATGACTTACTTTGTATTCTTAAACACAATATTTTCTTCGATTTTCCGTTTGTCGTTACGTCAAGTACGTCATTTTAAGTCAGGTTTGATTCGTGGGTGTATGAGTTATGTTCAAGAATACGGGGAATAAAGTAAATCGAAGCAGAGTTTTTTTTTAACACGAATAAGTCCGCGTTTGACCACCAACTCGCCTGTCGGCAAGCGAAGATGTGGTCGGAGATGAAGCACGCAGACTTAGAAGATACCTATTCACTCTGACCTTGAAATGAGTGAATTGATTGGATTAATAACAATAGTATGTGCTTATATTAAAACAAAAACAAAATACCCGACTGCAGAAAAGCAGTTTTTGCAGTCTAACCTAGGATTTCGTTACGCTTGATACGCTGATATTTATTTCTCTAATCGTATAGTCCTAGGATTGGCGAAGTGAGTAATTAATAAGCCTTTGGTCCATTTATAACTATTTTTCATAACTAGAAAGAAGAATTTTCTTTCACTGTAACATAACCAGTTATTGAAAAGGAAGATTTATTCCATATTCATAACTTAGTTTCATAACCAGCTACGAAAACGGAAGAATTTTTACCTTTCCAGTCTTTTATTTTTTTTACCAGCTTTTTTAAAGTCACAACCATTTCATCACTATAAAGCCCAGCTTTGTTAAACTCTTTATTCTACAATAGTTCTATTGTATTTTATATTTAAATTTGTAAAGAGCCTCTCAGTGTTGGCTTCGACTCCACTGATGACTTTCTAAGGACCGGGCTAGACCCGAGAATGTATTATTTAAGAGACTCTCGTTAAATAGTTGGATAGGATCAAATACAGAAGGCAGTCATCCCCAATACGGCGCGCATTGCCAGAAAATTCCTCAGTATGTAGGCCCTTACCGTTAACAGCTAGAGCCAGAGCCCGCTGTGGGCTAGTTTTAAGTTTTTAAGAATGTATATTTTTTTTTCAAAATTTTAATTGACATTTACACTGTTTTTTTTCTTCAGTAATTACTTAAATAACACTAAAATTTTAATTAATAAGAATATTGTTCAATATTGTTGAGTAATATTATTACTTTAGAAAATTGATTTAGCATCTCATATCTAGGAGTGGCGAGCGCAGTGAAGTGAAGACGAATCTAACGACACCTTTGAATATCAAAATCAGTCAAAAAGCCGTTTAGCGTGTAGATGGTAATATTGAAATATACATACAGTAAAAAATATAACCCTTCTTCTTGCGCAGCCGGATAAAAATTCTATTGTAAAACGACACTTCTGAAGTAATAATCGCGTAGTGCAATGCATGTTTAATAAAGCTTGAATAGTTGCAATGTTCATGGCATAGATGTTTTGTCCATGACATATAAATGTTTGTCCGTGAACAGGTGCCTTTTATCTATAACAGTAACTAGAGCATAGTCTGAATCTTTGGAGTTAAAAAATATCGTATAAAATATCTCTGGCATTTCGGTATGTGTCAACGTTTCGCTTTTGGATGTTATTTTCGTACAACAGAATTTTATAACTTGTCACTCTTAATGAGATAAACGTGTGAGTGACAAAGACAGAAAAATACGCCGAGTCGTGAAATTATATTATCTTTTTTTACCTTTTCTTGTTTCTTTTACGGGTACAGTCGTCTCAAGGTTTTTAGAGGTTTAGGTAAGATTTTCGTATTTCAAAAGGAAATAAATGCGCTAAGGAAAATTCATTTGCGGAAAGATCCCTAGCAAAACCTTTAAAAGCTTAGGTGCATTAAATTTTTGCTACATTTTAATATATTCTTCGCTAAAAGTGTTCATTATACTGCGTTAAACTGTTAGATATAATAAATTAAGGCGCAGTGGATAGTGAATATCTCGCTTGTGCACTACCAACATTGTTGAATATATCATCATCATAATCATCTCAGCCACAAGAAGTCCACTGCTGGACATAGGCCTCCCCCATGGATTTCCAGAAATTATATAAAATGAATATATAAATATAATATAAAATAGTTGAATATATAAAATTACTGAATTTATTTTAAACTACGAATTTGTTTTGTAATAAACTAGAAATATATAGACATGATAATATATACAATAATAATACTTGAATTTTATTTTTTGTAAGAAGAATTTTATTGCTTAAAGAATTTTATACAATAAAATTGTGGAAATGTGGATAAAAACGATTTTTTTGTTGTAAGGTAAGTGTAATTATATTTTTAAACAGCGGTTTCGTAAGTAATTTTATGTTTTCAAAAATATTACTCTGCGTGAGAGAGAATAAATCTGTTTTATTCTATTTTTACTGCAGTCATTGTATGCACAAAATCGGACAATCTTCGTATTCTGTAATGTCACAGAATGCAACATACGTGAACTAGCGCCCTTACGTGCTAGCGTCGATGCCACGTAATTCAGAGTAATGAGCTAATGAGTGTAAGGCCGCAACCCAGTTGTTCCAGGTCGATCGGTACAAGGTTAGAACTACACCGTTTAGTTCGGTCGAGGACGCTAAATCGGTGCAATTATACGTGCATGAGCGGGTCGCAAATGCCTGCATGCAGACCTAGGTCGTGGATATAAATCCTGTTTCAAAAATATATTATGAATAGTTCTTATTGGTCGTCAGTCGGCCATTGTCGCTTACCTTTCACCCGACTATGTAAGAAGAAGGTTATGTATAAAAAATAAATATTGAGCACCACATACTCCAGGGTCCGTGTCTTTTATAAACTAATACACTTTGTTTTTTAAACTATAAGCATAGGTACAAGAAGAAAACGGATATAATTTAATGCGTTATGTTTTTCGAGTGTATGTATGTTTGTAAGTATTCGTATAGTGGATAAATAAATAAATATTGGTGGTCATTTTACACAACACCATCTAGCCCAGACTAAGTAAAATATTTCCTTTCCTTCTTTCAATCACTACGCGAGTGAAGCGGGCTCAGCTAGAAATAAATTTCAAATCGACCTAGAAGTTTGACACGTTGAATCGTTCATATCCCAAACCTAACAGCCCATATTTTTAAAACTCCTGGACTTATTTTGATAAAATTTACTGTAAGTTGGAATACTTTATACTTTATCCGAAAAAAAGAATGATTGCTAACTGATGTTTTGTTTCCTTGCAATACGTCGACATACATACAAATATATATATACACTAATATCAAATTTGGCACACGTGTTTAAACTCGTATAGATTAACATATTATACGAATATTATATGCAACAATCTACATACACATCCACTTCATAACCTCCTCTTTTAAAGTCGATTAATTAAAAAGCTTCCTCATATATCTACGCTGAAAGTGTTTGTAGCACAGTAGCACTTACTTTAATTTAATAAAAGTTATTTAACTTTTATGACGCGGGAGATAAATGCCAGTACAACTCGCTGTCAACTCATATTGTTATTAGTCTACTTTACGAGATAACTGAAAGTAGATTCTGATCGTTAGTATTAATTATCAATTAATATTCATGTTGGAAAATAACGTGGGCGTTAATTTGCTGCTTACTTTCTGAAATTATGATGATATGAGGCATGTTATTTACCTTAACTCTCGGGGTAAGAACTTGTTATGTGAGATAATATTGTTATATAAAATTATTTAATGTGGTGGCTCAGCGTATAATTTTCATGTAACTTTGCCTGACAACAACTTGAAAAGTCTAATAAAGTTTTTTTTTCATTATGTTATTCTATTGGTTAAATTAGCCGACCTAAAAAAAATATAAAGAATTCCAGAGGAACTTCCTGTTTTCAAATTCTTACGAATAAGTTAAGTGATCATTATACTACAATAGTTAGGTTTGCAGTTAAGGTCACGCTTACCCGCTAAAGCAGCAAAAAACAGCTTTTTGAAAATTTACAAAAAGTATTATTTCAAGCTCAAATTTTTAGTATCTAAAATGTTGGACTCTTAGCTAGGGTTCTCCTATTCCAAAAATACGATTGCTGATAAAAGTCTAGATAGATTTATTTTTCCACCAACACCAAAGTTACCATTATATTTTAGCGTTCTACTAGTATACATTTCTGATACGCTTAGTGCACTCATCATCATCTCAGCCATAAGAAGTCCACTGCTGGACATAGGCCTCCCCCATGGATTTCCAAAAAGACCGATTGGAAGCGGCTTGCATCCAGCGTCTTCCCGCCACTTGTATGAGGTCATCTGTCCATCTCGTGGCTGGTCTTCCTACGCTGCGCTTGCCGGTACGTGGTCTCCACTCGAGAACCTTTCGGCCCCATCGGCCATCAGTTCTACGTGCTATGTGCCCTGCCCACTGTCACTAGTGCACTATTTTATAGTAATTTATTTTACAATAATTTTGCTTGCCATCCCGCGGCGCGCGGCGCGGCGGCGCACTATGGGACCAAACGGGGTTCGTCGTCTCAAAAATCTGTAACTCCCTCAATTCTCTATAAAATCAAAAGTTTTTTTTAACTTATTAAGGGATATATTACTTAAATATATCAAAACACTTTTGTTTAATAAATAGTACAGTGTAATAAATAAAAAAACTTGAACATAAAGTTTACGAATTTTCACACTAAACTTGAAAAAATAGGGTTCCGTAAAGGTACCCTTATAGTTTTTCCATGTCCGTCTGTCTGTCCGAGACTTTGATCAAAGCTATTAGTACTAGAAAGTTGTAATTTGGCATGGATATGCAAATTAGTTAATTCGAAAAAGTCGTAGAATAAAATTATGAAAACAAAATATTTTTGTGGTACATCCCCTACATGTAAAATGGAGAGGAATATTTTTCTCATCTACCCCATCGTGTGGGGTATCGTTGGATAGGAAATCAAAAAACAATAGGGGTGTACGGAAACCATTTTTCGAATTAGAGATCCATTTTCAAAATATTAAGCTTTGAAGTGGTTTTTTTTGAGTCAAGTGTCCTCCTCCTTTTCCGGCTAAACGGTTAACATTGGAGATATTAAAAAAAACATACTATTAGTGAATATGATGAAATTAATAGGAAAATTATCATGGGTAAGTAGGCTTTACAAGTTAAGGAGTTATAGACAATCAACTCATAAAGTTAAAAAGTAAGAAAATAACTAACCACGGAAAATATCATTATTTTATCGAATGCAATATATAACCGCAAGTTTCTCACGATAAGATACAGAAGTACACGTGTTCTATCTATAAAACCACAAAAATTACATTTCAATTAGAATAACCGCAAAAATTCTCTGTAAATATTTATAATTTTTTTAACAAATTAATAAAAGTATTTTTTTGTAAACTAAAACAGCTAAAACCAGCACCACACTTCCGAAAATTGTAAGTTTTGTGTTTTTTTTTTCTTCTACTGATTTTTTCCCGCGTTCCACTTGTTTGTCTTTGGTTTTCAAGGGGGCAAATTGGGGCAAACAAATTTTTATTTTTCTGAAAGCGGATGAATGTACAAACGTATTAGTATTAATATCTCGACGGAGTAAAGTGGAGCTAGTAGTTAAAAGTCAATGTGAATTTCTAAAAGTGAAAAAAGTCGAAGGGTTTACTAATTATTTTTTTATAACTAATTAAACAAGTATTTAGACTATTTTAAAATAGTAATCACATGGCTAAACAATTACCTTTTCGATGACATATAATATGTCTATGTTTATTAATAAGAGCTACTAAAATAATTAGCCGGGAACATATCAGATCATAACTACTCTATAGCGCGGAATAAAAACTATCATGTTCAAGTGTGAAATTGGGCAGTTTAATTTGGTAATAAACAGGATTTTTTTATAGTAGCAATTAGCTCAGACATCCTATTATACAGATCAGTAACTGAATATATTAAATTTAGACTTTCGCCCAAACCATTTTTAAGATGACGAACCCCGTTTGGTCCCATAGTGCGGCGTGGTACGTACTTGCGGCTGAGGTAGCGTAAAATACCTAAAATTCAGGGAAAGCCTCGCCTTAAGCATACAAATACTTAATACGCTAACTAAAATACAGAACTGTGATATATCTCTTAGTCAATATTAGTTATGACGAAAATCGTAGAAACCAAAAAACTGTAAAGGAATCACCACAATAATTGTCACTATTGTCCTAAAGATATGGCAATTATGTTTTAGTATTGCGTTCTTATTTATTATCTAAAGACACACTTAATATGGACAGGATTCTATTGCCGTTATGCGAGACGTGCTACACGAGATTTACAAGTATTTAGCCTTGAGCCCAATTAAGATAATCATTTTACGCGTATTTGGTCATAAAAATGAGATTGTTTTCTGCCCCTAAACATTCTCCAATTTTGATAATTTTTTATGTGATTAGAACCATAAAGTAAGCAAATTCTGTTACGTGTTCAAAATTAAAAAGGTGAAAGTAAATAAATTCGGCCAAGTACGAGATTCAATCACATCGAGGCTTTCGTACTCCTATGCATGAACATGAACGCTGAACTAGGGTTAATTACTCAACAAAATGTGCTTTATATCTAAGAATATTTGTAACTTCAATAGGAATAGCCTGAAATTCTAGGAGATCAAATACAATATCAAGTTCAAATAAGTAAGAACACTCAAATAATATTTATATAAACAAAAACTATTCTTTCTTTAAAAAAAAATAAAAAAAATTAAGTGTTACGACACAGAATTCGCCCTATTACATAGTGTTACGACCTATTTTCTTTATCTAAAGAGATTTTAACAGTACTGTTTTCTTCTTCTTTTTTGTATTGGACTCCTCGATTAGAGATTTGCCAGTGTCAAGTATTGAATTGTTTTCAAGTTTCTTAAATAATACAAGTTATATAGTGTTCTATTCACAGTCTAAGTCACGTAAACAGTCATTTTCAAATTTAAGTCTTGCCTCAGTAAAGTGATGGCGACTTTACTAGAAGCTTCTATGGAGTTTAGCCGATAACGTAGAATCACACGTTTCACTGCTTTATTTCACTTGCCCACATTCACGCACTTGATCGAACACTTAATGAATAATAACACCACCATTTTTATAGCATTAATGTTCAAAATAACACAAGTTTAGGAAAATAAAACAAAGCAACAACATGTTACGTTCCCGCCAAAACTCTCAAACTACCGTTTACTTTATTTCATGACACCAATTGGGATCGACGCAAATGGCCAAGAACGCAAGAGGCCAATAAACGCATTTAACCAGATACGTACATGGCCAGATATGCAATTGACCAAAACTTGTGTACGCAATTGACCATAAACTGAAATACGCAATTGAACAAAACTAAAATACGGCTATCAAACTTGACAGGCTGAGAACACAAGACAAATGTCATTCCAAAATTAAGGACTCCTAAACCACTAGTCACAAACTGTCGATATAGTTTTTGAGATAATACGAACCTATCAATTTTGACAGCTGCTATCCGAAATTAAGATCTCGATGAGACCTATCACTTTTGTAAGGAAACCACTAGTCTAGGATCTATAGTTTAGCGAGATATGAGCCTTGTCATCATGTCAGCGAGTTTATTTTCTATAAGTGCCTACTTAAGTAACAACACGAGCAAGAAAAGAGGAAAGAAGATATGATGAGATGATAACGGGACGAGCCACGATTATTCCTGTTGTCCCCCACTGGGGGACAACGGGAACAATGTAAATTGCGTTGTTGTAAGTTGTGCTGATGTCCCCCACTGGGGAACAACGCCAAAACTCTTCACACCGTTCCCGCCGTCCACCATCGGTGCACAGTTACACATTTTCAAAAATATTTTCCTTCAGAGTCACTAAGGTCTAGTGAACCAAAAGGTCCAATGGTCAAAAATGCCAAGACCCAAAATGTCCAGTCTGAAATTCAGTTGCAAATCAAAACCGCGCATAAGTCTTAAGGTTGCATAACCCCTGACACCCGTCAAAGTGACAGCTGTCATCCGAAATTAAGATCTCGATGAGATCTGCACTTCACTTCTTCTTCTTCTTCTTTAACCACTAGTCTAGGATCAATAGTTTCAGAGATATGAGCCTGTCAAGTTTGACAGCTGTCATTCTGACAAGTGTCAAAAATTATGCAACTTTAAGACCTATGCTCGGCTTTGATCCACAACTGGATCTCAGACCAGACATTTTGGGTCTTGTCATTTTTGCCGATTCACTGTGCGCCAGTAGTGGACAATGGGAACAATGCAAAAAGCCATGGCGTTGTCCCCCAGTTGGGGGACATCAGGACAACGGGAATAATCGGTCGAGCCGACCCCTCATGTGAGCGGTGGGTTGTACGTAAATATTTTACAAATAAGCATAAGGCCAAATGTTATTTTGCGTTTTTGGCCTCTCGCTGATGTGTCCATTCGCGTAAATATTTTTTTAAATAAGCAAAAGGCCAAATGGTCTTTTGCGTTCCTTGCCATTTGCGTCGATCCCCACCAATTACTGTCATCGAAACGTTCACTTGTCAATATTCGTTTCTTTTTTGTGGAATCAACCTTTTGTGGCTTTATCTCCTCTTTCAAAAATTATTTACGCAAGCTTGTTTCACTCTCACAAACTTTTCTTCTACGTGGATTTGGTCGACAAAAATTAAATTAAGGAAAATTATATATGTATATAAAACCAATGTAATAGACCGTCACCAGCGGGAATTGTTCCCAAGAAGCTGACCCCATTACCATGTCGTAGTAAGTAGAGGCCAGTATTTAGGTCACGTGATGTGTCGAGGTCTTTATACATTACTTTGGCTGCTAGTCCATTCGGAACTTTCTACCCAAAAAAGCTCAAACATAATATAAGTTCTTGCCATCCCGTGTACTGCATGTATGAGGTTTTCTGCTCAAAAAAAACCAGACAAGTGCGAGTCAGACTCGCCCACCGAGGGTTTCATACAAACTAGTAGATAAAAGGGGGAAATTATATATTTTATTTTATTTCTTCATAAATCGAAAAATATACATCGTAAAAATATTTAAAACCCTTTTTAAATAAAAACTACGGATCACTCACGTCTGTTTTAAGCCGAAATATCCGACTATAGTTTCAACCGCATTCAGCGGTGTTTTTCAAAGGAGCAGCGCCACACGTCACTCTCGGTCAGTAACGCGCCTTGCCTTGCTTGCAAGGCGCGTCGGATATTTCGGCTTAAAACAGACGTGAGTGACCCGTAGGTTTTATTCAAAAATGTGTGAAAACCACGTTAGTTTCCATAGTAAAATTTAAAACCCTGTTTTCTTCTCTATTTTTGCGATTAAATCAAAAATGACCAGTTTTTGGATTTATTCTTTTATGTGTACTATATGACAATGCTTCTTGCCAAAATTCACACTTATAGGTCAACGGGACTCCATGGGTTTTGATTCCCTTGCGAGTATCGAAATATTCGTTTTTTGCAACATATTCGGCTGTAACTTTTTTTAATGAAAATTGAGAAGTTTGATTTTTTTCTCTGCATCAAGATACTATAGATTTGCGTATATGGTTTTAATTTCAACTCGATACCTTCACACTTTCCCGAGATACAGGTTTTGATAGACGGACTGACAGGCGGACAGACAGACAACAAAGTGATCCTATAAGGGTTCCGATTTTTCCTTTTGAGGTATGGAACCCTAAAAAAAGCTTTAAAAATACGCGGTGACTAGCGGCAATTACACGCTCAACAATCCTCTTAACAATAAGAACGGTGTTTACTGATACCACATTATACTGATAGCCAATATCAATATAAACAAGAACTGAAATGAAACAAGTTTATCGTCTTCGAATATTGAATCCTACCCGGGCTCGGCCCAAGCGAAATACTCCGCAAACAACGGATCAGGGGAGATGATGTGTACTTGATCGATCCCATACAATATAATTTAGAGATTCTCGAATAGACTTCATACATGACGTTAGGAAACTCGTATCCGTCACGAGGTTATTATGCTGTTTCTAAAATAAATAGGTGCATACATAAAATAACACCGTTTTTCCCACTGACATAGATGGAGCATGCGACTTCATTTATATGGAAACCTTGCGTGCCACATTTTTGGTAACGTCTGTGACGTCACATAAACGATTTTGTGATGGCATGTTCCATTCGCACGAAATCTATTCAACCCAATGCATCCGCGCGTTTGTACGCTAGTAACTTGTTGACAAAATATCGAATCGGAAGTATATATCACCTGAAATTAAATAAATCTGGGTCGTCAACTGCGATTTTTTATCGCACTTGATACACTCGTTTTGACACGCTAGGTACATACACTTGGGGTATCTATAGAAGTCTATAGTTTTTCTTACGGGGTCGGCAGAGAATCAAAAACCGTTTGACACCACATAGTTCACTGTTAATTTAGGGTAAGATGTACAGAATGTTGGCTTGCAGTATCAGGGGGTCAGTTCATCGCCTACATAACCGCACATGTCGATACTTTATTCTGGGTGTTTCTATGTATCATATTATGTATATAAAAACAAAAGTAAAAGTATGTATGTATTCTATCAGCTATCTAGTTCCATAGTACAAGCTTAGCTTAGTTTGGGCTAGATAGTGTTGTGTGAAATGAAAATGACAAATTATTTACAACTGACTTTGCTAAAAACAACCATAACTGCCGGTTGCCTTACTTGGCGCAGCCTGTGTCAAGGCAACGTACAGGTTGCCTGATTACAATACTGAATTAAAACAAATGCCCCCAAATATTTATTTATTTACTTACTTACTTATTTATTTATTTATTTATGAATGTATGTATGTATGATGTATGTATGTATTTATTTATTCTTTATTAGTCTTTTATCAAAGCAATGCGCCCGTGCAGTGATGACGAGATGGTGATGATTGAGCCTATGTCGAATTCTAGATACTCAGCAATCTTTGTATCAAATTGTATAACGATCAGTTTAGCCCTTTAATCGTTAAATAAAAGTGGCAGATACTGTGAAACAGTTATTTCGCTTAGTTGTTAGAGTTATGGTTACTAAGTAATTCTTATTGATTAATTATTTAAATATCACTGAGCTCTCCGGTTTATACGAGTACGTACTTGTCTTAATGCACTTAAAGACAGACAGTTTGCGTGTATTTACTCAAGTTTTGTTATTTATTCAGATAGGTACGTTTGAAACTCGGAAAGCTAGTTTGTTTCGTGTTTTATTTTTATTTATTTTTTGCACGGAAAATGTGTAACGTTTAATTGAAAGTTGATTACAATTAAACTATTATTAACATTACGCGAGTTGTTGGACAAAATAAGATATTTAGGATAAAATAAATAACAGTTCAAAAAACTAAAAAATACACTACAAATTATTGCGGTCAAAGTTCATTACAAGACTTTTCTAACAAATCCAAACACAGCTATGATACGATGTTCCATCATGAAGTTCTAGTTCTTATCTTCCGGCTCCATCATCAGATCAGTTCGACAGGACCATATTATTGTATTGTCATCAGAACTACATACAGCTGCCAATTTTCATGACGCTACGATCCTTGGAAGATGGTTAAATTAGTTACCTTAGATTTCATTACATACAGGTCGACCTAATTCATATCTTCCGGCTCCATCATCAGGTCAGTTCGACAGTACCATATTATTGTATTGTCATCAGAACTACATACAGCTGCCAATTTTCATGACGCTACGATCCTTGGAAGATGGTTAAATTAGTTACCTTAGATTTCATTACGTACAGGTCGACCTAATAAAAGCGTGTTAAAAACTAATCCCTCGGCAAGTGGACAGGACACAATTATGCACTGGTACCGTGTTATTGGTGTTTCGTTTCTAAAAAACCGGACAAGTGCGAGTCAGACTCGCTCACCGAGGGTTTCTTACAAACTTGTAGCTAATAGGGGGAAATCTTATATTTTTTTATATTTTCCTTCATAAACCGAAAAATATACATCGTAAAAATATTTAAAACCTGTTTTAGCTTATGCTAATAAATCTCTTTATGATACGGTTAATTCACTTTAAAATTTGGACCTTCATAAAGCATATTCCTTGCATAAAGACACTATTTTTTTGTGATTAAATTAAAAATGTCCAGTTTTCGGAATTTTTCCTATATGTATACTAACACAATGCTTCTTGCCAAATTTCATAGTTCTAGGTCAACGGTAAGTACCCCATAGGTTTTGATTCCCTTGTGAGTGTAGAAATGTGCGTTTTTTTACGACATATTCGGCTGTAACTTTTTTTTACTAAAACTGAGAAATTTTATTTTTCTTTCTGCAGCAAGATACTATGAATCTGCGTATATATGGTTTTAATTTCAACTTAATACCTTCACGCGTTCCCGAGATAAAGGTCTTGACACCCGGACGGACGGACAGACGGACAGACGGACAATAAAGTGATCCTAGAAGGGTTCCGTTTTTTCCTTTTGAGATACGGAACTCAAAAAATGGTTTTAGGTGTCGATTTCACTTTATGAAAACTTTTTAATTTATTCGTTACTAGCGTATCGTTTACTTACTTCGCGACTATCATTTATCGACATCACATGTCGATAAACATGTCGATAAATGGACAGGAGAGAGTCAATTTATTATGAAATAGTGTTAGGAACGCAGCCAGCGTGTAACTTCGGCCTTTACCGGAGTAATTTACCATAACGGCAGGAACCGAGCCGTAGCGACAGTGCCGTAGCGAAGCCGGGGCCGAATGCATCCACCGAATACCAGTATGGTATTCAACTAAAATCTGTTTCACCTGCGTACCAGAATTTCTACCTTAGTGGATGCCTATAGATTTTATAAGAAAAGCACTATGGAAACATCGACTTAGGCTGAACGTTGCTTAATCACAGGATAAAGAATTTTATATGTATAGATTTTACGTTTACTGAATTATATTTTTCTTTTCGGTACTGATTCGCATTTTACATTCAGGGGAGTTACGCTTAACTTTAAAGCGATGCAAAGTGGGCTCGCGCTGGTTTTTATCTTATTATTTCTGTAATTAAGTGTGAGACAAAAGTTCAAATGAGTAGACTCATTTGAACTGTAAATTGCGATATTTTTAGCAGTATCTTTGACTTTTAGATCACTTTCTTAATTGCGGAAAAAACAAGGTAACTTTGCATCACTATAAGAGTTGAGTTTGTAACCCTGCTGTTTACTAATCTCAGACAAAAAAGAGTATTTTCATATAAATTCTCAGGGTGATCAGCTTACTCATTGCCGCACAGGGTTTCGAATTCGTTGAAGTTCAGGCGGTGGCCAAGAATTGCTCTACTTTTCTACTATATTTCGTCACTTTATGAAAACAAAAATCAAAACACACTATGCATTAACACATTATACATGAATATTTTACACTATAATCCAAATATATACTTCTTAATTTTAACACTAGAGTACACGCGTGGCCTACTATAGTAGACCAGGGTTACTTTTTTTGCTGTAACTTTTTAGTTTTGCGCGCTAGAAACTAACGATTCCAGGTAAGCCTCGTCTAGTATATTTGTCGCAACCTCAATACCCCGCGCGATCCCTGCACGAACGCATGTGCGAGATATTTGGCGCCAAAAGCGCGGGCCTACTAAAGTAGTCCGCGCGTGTATTGGTGTATCAAAATCAGGTAAGTAGCTTTTCGTGTATTATCGATTTAAAACGCTAAAATAATGTTTTCTAGTTATAATATGTATGTATATTTGTATATTTATTAAATTATTGTTATTTTAAAATTGTAAAACGTATATTATTTTTGTATTTTTTACAGATTTATAACCGATTACATCATGAATGATGCACAAGTGGAAAGGTGGCTACATGAGCTAAGTTCTCTTTTTGGGTTTCAAAAAGACGTTACCCTTGTGTCCTACGTTCCTAAAATAAACAAGGCAGTCAACTTACTGTCTACAATGCATTATGATGCAGCTATCGATCCTGATACAAACGAAGAACGCAAACCTGAGATTATTACTTTTTATAATCGTACTAAATGTGGTGTAGACATCCTAGACAAAATGTGCAAGCAGTTTAGTGTTCTGCGTAACAGCCGTCGATGGCCACTAACAATATTTTTTGATTTGATGAACATTGTTGGAATCAACGCTCTGGTAATCAACCAAGTGAATGCCTCACCCGAAAAAAATATAAGGCGTAACTTTTTGCACGAATTGTCCTTCAATTTGATAAAACCACTTTTAAACACTTCTCCGACAACTTAAATTCAGGATTGGAGCACGTTTGGGCAGCACAACTCAAGAATCCCAAGAGTCTCAACACGATTTGACACCAAAGACAGGACGAGTTGGTCGATGTGCACTCTGCTCGAGAGCCCGAAATCGGTCGACAAAAAAGTGGTGCAAGACTTGCTACAAATGGATTTGTCCCGATCACCAAGCACTAGTATGTCCTGAATGCTACGAAAATAAAGAAAATAGTAATTAAGTTTAGTGTTAATTATAAAAAAATTACGTTGATCTCAGAAGTGCCATTTTTGTTACTTTTTCTTAGATATTTAGTAAATTGCTAATTGTTCACTATTTTAAACAATATATCTAAATTATAATAATGTAAATACTAAGTAAAATAAATAACTTTTCCATTTAATTTATTATTTTAATGAAATAATTATAAATATACAATTTATTGACATTTTAAAATGGCCTAATATAGTAGGCCACGCGTGTACTCGAGTAAAAAAAAGGGGCGCGTGTACCGTAGTGTTAACTCAATGAACAGTGTATAGAAATACGAGTATAATTTCTTAGGATTACCTTTAGTTAATTAAGCGTACCTAGATAATGAACAAGTATTGTTCTACGACTTTTCGGAATCAGGTACTTGCTTGAAGCTACTAAATAAGTTATCGAAATTGAAGAGCCCGTAGGCTCTTGAGATATGTCTCAAGACTTAGTGACTTAGGTAAGTCAGAACCTGAAGAAAGAATATAATTTTTTGTTCTCAAACGTCAGCTCAAACGTTCAGCTATGTTTGAGACGCTGAACTGGACAAAACTTGGCTCATGTTAATATAATCTCTCAGTTACTAATTACAGACCACATTTCCATAGTAGGATTCACACTTGAAATTGCTTAAAGTACTTTAGCCTAGGCAGCTTGAGATACAGCAGGGCTGGAACATCGTTCTCGTCACCCGTCCGTCAAATCTCAAGACTTATTTTCAAGCTTTATTTATTTGTGTCTTATATGATTTACAGTAACTGGCTCGGTGTTTCTAACAGGAATTATATCTGGAACGAAGTAATTCGTCAGAGAACCATAGCCCGTTGGCTATGGTTCTCTGCATGGTAGTTAGGACGACCTGCGATACGATGGAGTGACGATTTAAGTAGTTGGCAATGTCTGGAAACGGAAAGTTGAGGATTAAGCTGAGTGGCGTTAATAAGATACTCCTATGTCCAGTAGTGAACTAAAGTGGATAATTATTTCAGCATCATAAAGGTATAGTTATATAAAGTTATAGTTGTCTGCTTTACCGTCTACTTGTTAGCTGATCCTGATGAAAATAACTTTACACGGATTTTTCTTTTATAAAAGAACACTACTAAGCTGGCGTGATAATCTCACCTTTGACAGATTTTATGGCTCTGCCTGAGTTATTTTGTCAAAACGTACCGGTGACGTCCCAGAAGAAAAGACTCAATAAACAGGGGGGCAATTCAGTTATTCAAAACCGATCCGTAACTGAACCTTGTGAGAAGCATTTCCTGTCGGCCTATATCTTTTTTTGATTTAGTAACGAGCGAAGGACGAGTTACGGTTCATCAAATGTGTCAATTCTATGACATAAAATTGACTGAATCAAAAAAAAATAAGTATGGTGGCCGACGGGAAACGCTCCACATATGGTTCGGCAATGGAGCGGTCTTGAATAACTGAATTGGGCCCCAGTTTTTTTTTACACTAATAAGTCCCCGTTTGACCACCAACTCGCGTAGCATTATACTTTAAGTTAAAGTATAGGACACTTTAGTTCATTGTTACAAAAAACAATACATTTCTTCTAGCTCGTGACAAAAGCTATACGATGGCAAGAGATGTGTTCTGTACGTGTCTGTAGGTTAATATAACATAAGGCACTTATGCAAGCTGACTTGCTCTTTATTGCCTAATAACAAGAGCCACCAGAGTGTTTCCTGTGTCAGTAATTATTGTGGTAAAATATAACCACAATAATTACTACTGATATTTAATTCACCCTGAACGCTAAAATTTTAGACGCACTGCCTTGAGGTATAGCAACACTGTAACTTGATAAGTAAGTTATTGGTATGAGAGGTTGGAACAAACTTAATACTAAAAGCTCGTAAACTTACCACTCAGCCTGTGATTTCATGTCCGCTTAGCATATTATAAGCCACGTATAAACAATATATAGTAAGTTGATCGGAAAAGATACTCACTACTGAGTTTCCAAAGCTAGCGTTCATATTTGTACGGCTTGAACATTAATTTACTTTGAAATGACTTAGCACTGTAATGCAAAGTAAAATTTTAGTGAAATTATAGGTTTTTAAATAAATGCATATACTAATGCTTTTATTTGAAATTTTGAACTATTTTAAGGAACTAATTTAAATATTTCTATTTATGTTTTAATATTTTTTTTAAGTTTTGTAGCGGGAAGTGCTATGATATGCAAAGTTGTCCTTGTACTTTTACTAATCTTCGTTTTTAATCTTAAAATAAACGTTTCAACGACATAATTCTAATTATTTGGCGGATTTGAACGAAATTTGGTAGTTTTATTAATCATAATATGTATATGGATCTGGTATATTTTTTTATACCAAAACTTAAGTTTAACTAAGTATAGTAGTGATTTTTGATAATTAAACGAACTTACCCAGTGAAATTTGTTTTAATTTTAAAGTAAAACTAGTAAATTTCAATAAAAATAAATAAAGAAAAGTAATTTAAAAAATTAAATAGACTTCAAAACTATTCAATTAAGTGAAAAGGGAAAAATAACAACAGCTGTTACATAATATTGAAAAATTAAATAAAAATTAGGTCTCTACGTATCCCAACTATTTTGTTGAGGTCGATGCCTATCTAAGACTTAAAGTTGATGATAGTGACTCGGCACCGATCTAAAAAGACAGTTTTTTAAATTTATATCGAATAGAGAAGGATGGCCAATGCCATAAGTTAATGAAATGTCACGTGACGAATTGAAAGCGTCAGCGTTTTCAGAATAAGAAACTTTTCGAAACTTTTGCTCCTAGGCCCGCTGTACGTTTTATAAAAACATAAAATGGACGTTTTATAGAAAAGTAACGAGCCATTAGATGTAATGGCTTTAACTAGAAGCAGTCGAGTGGTAGAAGCTGGTAAGCTAGTGTGCCATTTACCATTTGAAAGGTGAGAATAATA
The DNA here is from genome assembly GCA_947563715.1 of Lycia hirtaria. NCBI lineage: Eukaryota > Metazoa > Arthropoda > Insecta > Lepidoptera > Geometridae > Lycia > Lycia hirtaria. The sequence goes on from OX387386.1 coordinate 11,844,543, forward strand.
CCTACTCTATGTGAGACAGTCGTCAAAAACTAAAATACTGAAATGCAGCCAAAACCTTTCCCAATAATTAAAGCAAAAGCACAGAATTCGCCCTATTTACAGTGCAAAAGCTGTTACTTATTAAGTAGCTTACAATTTTACGCTCTACTCACGCTGATATTGAGTTAACTAGAACCAGCACCGATTAAATTTTCAATTTAGTTTCATCATACATTAAACATGAACATTATATTAGTTGATAATTATGCTTATCGTATAAGCTTTGGCGTGTAATGAACTCGTGAAATAATTTACAATGAGAGTGGTTATACTTCAAATGATATAGTTAACAAATACCTCGATTGGAGCTTTATTACAACATGCCTATTTTGTTATAATTTTATTGTACATCATCTCAGCCACGAGAAGTCCACTGCTGGACGCCTCCGGAGCATTGCTCTTGCCTTCACTTGTTCACGTGACACGTGTTCTTCACTCAAGAAATTTTCGGCCCTATCGGCCATCGTTTTTGTGTGCTATATCAGTGACTTTTGTACGTCTACGGATTTTTTCATTTCCGATTTGAACTCGCAGACTCCACAAACGCAAAACAATATGACAAGTTGTAGGTACTCTTCGGTTTTCTGTATCACTTATACTGTATTTCCGCAGCCTGTGAATGTACTCTATGGTACTATATTTTTTTTAATGAAACCAGCTAGTTCAGGGGCCTTAAGTCATCAGATCTGCGATAGCTGATATTTTGTTAAATAACCTGGGAACGGGAAAATCTGATTAAATCGTTAGAGTGTACTTGTATTTACTCCAAATTATGGACCAGATTGAAGTCTGGATATAAGCCCACTTAATAATAATAATAAATATTGGTGGACATTTCACACAACACCATCAAGCCCAAAGCAAAGCTTGCACTATGGAAAATAAATGGTTGATAAGGTAGACGGCTACAATGTCGTCATAGTACTAGTACCCGCCAGTTAGCAGTCAGTTGATATTGTTTTGCAATTTTAGCTTTTCTATCAATATTCTACTAAATGTTTAATAGGGCGACGTACCCTTGGAATTATGATTAATAATTTAAACGGAAATACTCATTCATAACTGTAATAGTGGTGAAACTACAAGTGTTTAAAATTCTGATGTCGACAAACTAATGTTTTTTGGGGATTTTTGGAACTAAATTTCATCAGTGGGACGTCATGTATTTCCAATTATTACAAAGCTCTGGATGACACTAAGGTAAGAGTGTTTGTTTATTGCGGAAGTTTATAAGTTATTCTAGTGATATAATCTACAATTTGAGTTAATTTTACTATATTGTACTTTTTAGGCGCATGGCGTCTAATGGTGCTCACTAACCCATGTCTGGCCTAATTTGCGCCAGAAATCCTGCTTTTCTGGCGAATATAAGGACACTGTTGTTAAGTGTTCATAAACCCGCCATTGAGTTCTTATTGCATTACGATAAGTGTTATATCCCTTTGATACAAAAAAAAATAATTATTTGTCGTATCACTGGCCCGGTGGCTATACGGGCGTACTTATGCATTTGCTTTTAAACTCGCCAGTATATCCTTATTGCTTTGAAATACGATTCATTTTTGTTTGATCCAGTAGCAAGTAGAGGAATCACATGTATATCAATGAACAAAATTAAATTCTAATTATTATTTTATGGTTACTCACGCTTTGTTTGATATTACTACTTTCAAGGAATACCTGATTTGTGTATTTCAGGAATACTATACCTAATTATCTATATTACTAACAATAATTGGATGCATAAAACCTCAATATATGCATCGCTTCTGACCGGTTTTAGGGTTCCGTGATATAATAAAAAATCTGTAATAATTTCGAAGTATGGCTTCTGGTATGCAAAAAGAACGAATAGCGTACTAAAAATTATGAACTACTTTGTACGTGCTATGTGCCCTGGCCACTGCTACTTCAACTTGCTAACTCACCCTGCTATATCGGTGACTTTTGTACGTCTACGTATCTCTTAAGTTCTGATTCGATCACGTAGAGAGACTCCAAGCATAGCCATCTCCATAGCTTGTTGCATGACCTTGAGCTTCCTTATAAGGCCCATAGTTAGGGGCCACGTTTTAATGCCGTATGTCATCACTGGTAACACACACTGGTTGTAAACTTTCGACTTGAGGGACTGGGGTATATTGGACGAGAAGACGCTTTTAAGTTTCCCGAACGCTGCTCAGCCGAGTTGGATACGACGATTGAACTCTCTCGCAAAGTTGGACTTGCCTAATCGGTTCGTTATCCTAAGTAGACGTATTCGTCAACAATTTCAAGAGTGTAGTTCCCCACAGATATTGGGGTGGGCACTACATGGGCGTTAGACATAACCTTCGTTTTGTCCATGTACATTTTGAGACCCACCCGTTGGGAAACTCTATTGAGGTCTTCGAGCATCGTACTGAGCTCTTCCATCGGCTCTTCCGGGACTACTATATCGTCGGCAACCGAAGGTGAGTGAGTACTCGCCGTTAATATTGATGTCGAGCCCTTTCCATTCCAGAAGCTTGTAGGCATCTTCCAAACCGGCGATAAAATCAGTTTCAGAGAGACAACGTCTCTCTGCCTCACGCTTCTCGTCAATGGAATTGTTCCCTAATTCTGGTCTTGTACTCGAACCGACATGGTGGCGTTGTTGTACAAACATTTCAGCACTTCGATATATTGATAGTCAATACGGCGTTGTTGGAGAGCCTCAAGCACCGCCCAGGTCTCGATCGAATCAAAAGCTTTCTTATGGTCCACAAACGCTAAGCAAAGGCGCAAGTTATACTCTTCGGTCTTCTGTATCACTTGCCGCAGCGCGTGGATGTGGTCTATAGTACTATAGGCTTTTCGTAAACCGGCTTGTTTGGGAGGCTGGAAGTCAACCTGCGTTCAAGACGATTCGTGATGACCCTCAAAAACAGCTAATAAACATGGCTCAGAAGCGAGATGGGTCTGTAGCTCTTCAGCAAAGTGTTATCCCTTTTTTACCCGACTGCGAAAGAAGGAATACAAATACAAATTTTTATTACTTTAAGAAAGTACAATGTAATTACACTATATATAGTAACTAAACATTAATAAACTAAGATCTAATCAAATTGTACAAACAGAGAAAGTTGAGCAATGAGTCCCAAACTAAGCTCGCGGCTTGTATCTTGGGGCTCTCGTGAGATGTTACCAGGGGCCTTGTTGTGTACAACAAACAAGGTTAACAACTGTGAGTTACATGGAAAAAAAATCTACTGAAGGTTGGACAAATTGTATTACTCAGTACTTTGTATGAGGAAAGGGAGAAGATGTATGCTAACAGATGCCATATTGTACAAAAAGATAATCCATCCGTAACTATTCCTTATAGATGCTTTGTATAAGAGCTTCAGTTTCATCGCGATCTAGACTAAGTAGCCAGGTTCTAAGGTGCTTCTTCAAATGATACCGAGTGAGGTTTGACAGAATGCATTTTCTATACACATTATTATAAGTGCAGGGTAATGAATAGGCAAGACTCCGTTTGGCAAGGAGAGACCGAGCACGGGGGAGGTGTACTTTATAATGTCGGGTGTTTTTAGCAGTTCCAGTGGATTCTGGCCGACATGTCTGATTATAATGAGTTCTCAAGGTTGCATTGTACACAAATATCTGACGAACCCGCAGGACCCCAAACTCATCGTAGAGAGAGTCAGTCGGAAATCGGAAAGGTTTTCGTAAGATTACCTTTAACAAAGCTCGTTGAGCCCTCTCCACGGTCATGAATACTGTTTGACCTGCACTGCCCCAGACAGTTATGCAATATTGCAACACTGACTGACAAAGGGCGAAGTAGATTTGCCGCAAAAGAGGCAGAGGAGCACAGTCACGTAAAGTTTTCATGACGTAAATCAGCTTACGAGTACGCGAGGCTATATCCAGTATTTGCTGTTTGAATGATAAATTCTCATCAATTGTAACGCCGAGATACCTAATGTGTTGTGTCCGATCAATGAAACTACAAGAGCAGTGAGAGGATTGACTTTGCAAGCCATTTGAGCAATAGTGAATTTGCAGTTTCATGTTAGATGGAGGTTGTGATACACAAGTTTTACTGAAAGGGATGTATTTCGTTTTCGAAGTGTTTAGAGTAAGAAGATTTCTATCAAGGCTTTTTGCAATCTCAGACAGACCATTCTCAGCTAGATCATAGACTCGCCGCCAGGTGTTTGCGTGAAATATAATCGCGGTATCATCGGCATACGTGATAATTTCGCCATTTAAGAGGTTACTGTTTAGAATGTCATTGATGTAGATAAGGAAGAGCGTGGGGCCGAGGATGCTGCCCTGCGAAATTCCGTAATCAATAGAAAGTGGCTCGCTGCAGTAATCCGAAACTTTAGTGAACTGTTTACGATTTAACAAGTAAGATTTGAACCACTTCAGGGCCAAGCCTCTCACCCCAGAGCAGTCGAGCTTCCTTAAAAGTAGGCCAACCGAAATCGAATCAAAGGCCTTTGCCATGTCTAGGAATACGCCAATGTATTTTTCCCCACTGTCTATAAAAGAAGAGACTAAGTTGAAAAGAAGTGTGGCCGCGTCTTCGGTTGACCTACCTCTCCTGAAACCAAACTGTCTATCAGATATTAGCTTATTTTTTTCCAGAAAACTAACGAGCATGTGATTAACTAGCTTTTCTAGAACTTTTGAAAGTACACTGAGAAGAGCAATCGCCCTGTAATTACCTGGTATACTTTTGTTTCCATTTTTATAAATCGGGGATACTGCTGCCACTTTCCAGCACTCGGGAAAAGTACCGGTCTCTAAGCTCAAGTTAAAAATAAAAGTCAGTAGGGTGAGAATTGAACTAAGTGACTTCTTGACCAGTTCTACAGAAATAGAGTCACAACCTGGGGCGCTATCGTTCTTGAGACCAGCGATTACCTTAGCTACTTCACGCGGATCAGTGGGGCGAAGAAACAAAGAGTCAGAACATAGAGAATTAGGACTATACAAATCAATCAGAGTTCCCTCTGTTTCTCCTAGTTTAGATAGAATGGCGTTGGCAAGGTTTCTGCCCACAGAAGTGAAATATTCGTTACAATGGTTAACTGGATTATCAGTTTTGTTGTTCGATTTTAGTAATTCGGAGGACCCGGTGTTGCGTTTGGAGGTATAACAGATCTCTTTTATACTTTTCCACAGGCGTTTAGGATCATTTTTATTTTCATTTAATACCTGGCTATTATATTCTGTTTTTATTTTACGTAAAAGACTGTTGCAAAAATTCCTATACCTAGTGTATATGACACGGCGAGATGGATCATTAGGGTATTTTACCGAGTCAAAGTGAAGCTTGTCTCGGTGTCTCATGCATCTCACCAAACCTGGAGTAATCCAGGGTTTCAAGGACGTGAGTTTTCTGCCCAATTTTCGGTTTACCGTATGTTTGGATATTACATTCCCTAAGATATTGTTAAAACAATTGGCAGCAGCGTTTACGCAAGTGCTGGTAAAAATAGGAGACCAGTCAACGTTGTTTAACTCTGCAGTAACATTATTTAGGTTAGTTTTATTTTGATAACATGGTTTATGTTTGGCTGCTTGAACTTTTAAGGAGGTTGCCACTGTCACGATAGAGTGATCGGTGACGGAGGTGTTACATAATAAACCAACAGATTTGGCGCGCGACTTGATGAAAATATGGTCTAAGCAGGTTCTAATTCGGGTTGGGCTTGTTATCGCTGCACGAAAACCGTGAGATGCTAGCAGACAAAGGTAGTGTGATACTTGTTTGTTAATGGCATCGCAAAGGTTTATGTTTACGTCACCCGCAATGATGACAGAAGTTTCACACTGGATACTATTTAGAACCCCTTCAAGTGAACGTAAAAACGGTTCCAGATTAATTACAGATGGTGAACGATAGATACCTAGGATAGTAAGTTTTCCATCTAGTTGAATCATTAATGAGGAGGGTTATGTTTTTCGAGCGTATGTATGTATGTATATTTCTTTGACACGCCCTAGAGCCTAAACGGCTTGACCGATTTTGATGTGAGTGGTGCCAATAGATTTGTCTTAGTTGTGAGAGTGACACTGGGTACATCAAAATAAAAATAAAACAAAATTAAGGATTTTTGGCGGCAAAAAGTAATCTCAAAAAAAAAAGTTTTCAAAATACATCGAGTGTGGTATCAAAGTAAAGAATTTTTAACAGTGATTACGAATATATATATAACTTATATGTTTTATTGCAGTTTGGAATAGGAAATGCTAATAAATCACATCACACTTATAATATAAATGCGAAGTTTGTGTTAGTTTGTTACTTCTTCACGGTAAAACGGCTTGAGGGGTTTGGCTGAAATTTGGCACACAGGTAGTTTATAATCTGGATTAACACATAAGATACTTTTAATCCCAGGATTCCTGCGGGAACGGGTAAAACAGGATTAAACCTATTTCCTATCTCAAAAAATCACTGACACCTGTTCCATTATAATTGTGTTTTAAGGTATGGAGAGGGGAGAAGAGAGGGGAGAAAAGAGGGGGGGGGGGGTGTTTCAAGTGTATGTATGTATGTGGGTATGTATGTAAATCTATATGTTTCTATATGATCGCCTAAAGTCTAAAGGGCTTGACCGATTTTGATGTGAGAGGTGTCGTTAGATTTGTTTTCGCTTGCTGAGTGTCAAAGGCTATATTTTTTTGTAATAAAAATCATACATCTCACACAAATATAAAAAAACGCGTGTTTTTTGTAACTTCCAACGAACTTTTTCGTAATAAACAAGTGATTTTACTAGATTTTTTCTAAAGAATGCGCAATAATCTTTTACAGCGATTGTAAGCATACTTTCTCACAAAAACGTACACTCAACAGCGTATTAAGCGTAAAGAAATCGTAAGTTAGGCTGCAAAAACCTCTTTTCTGCAGTCGGGTATATTGTTTTTCTTTTAACATTGATACTTGTTTGAAGAACTAGTACTCAATTAAAAAAAAAAAAAAAACTAGTACTAGCACTCACTTGACCCTCCCTGCAATATGTATGGGCGCACGGACGGTATATTCACGTTTGACATGCGTGACATGTTTAGCTCGTATTGATTCTGAAGTAGAGATATCTTAAATATCTTTGTGACTATTTTTTTAAATATTGCTGCTGCTTTGTTCCATTTAATTAAGTTTAAGTACTTTTTGTGGTGCGCAACTCTCAGTGCGCAAACCTAACTCGCACTTGAAGCGATTCATGTGTTGCTATCATTATATAACTACTAAGTTTTTATTTCTATAAATATTATAGAAAATGGTAATTAATAAGATAATTTAGTTGACAGTGCACGTATGTAAGTGAAATGAAAAACTAAACAAAGTAAAGTAAATAAATTATTGAATTTCAGAAATCAGTACAAACGAAAGCCTTCACCTACAAGTGTTCTATTTAGCTCTAGAATAATATATTATTAAAGTATTTTTCTTTTTTGTTTTGTTGTATTGCAACTTTAAAGGAAGGTAATAAAGTTGAGATTCGCGTGAGAAACTGGCGATTTAATGTGCAGTTTAGCGCATATTGGTACGTTCCTGGCGGGTACCCGTACACTGGGGTCTTTTTCACAATATAAGCCAATATCATAAATTTTCCATTAGGATAATTTATTAATACCTATTTACATCATATCTTGGATAAATTCAGTAACAACTCATCCAAATTTCCTTTTGATACATCTATTGGTTGTAGAGTAGTGACGTTGTAAAGTCGATGAAATGCAAAACCTGGCGATTATTGGGCCGTCTACCTTATAATACATATATACTTTTTTTTGTAAATACATACTTATGATAGACTTAAATACATACTTATACATAAAAACATCCAGACACAGAACAAACATCCATGCTCATCACACAAATGTTTGCCCTGGGTAGGGATCGGACCCACGACCGACAGCTCAGGAGGCAGCCGTACTACCACTGAGCCATGAGGCCTGTCAAGTTCAGTGAGTACCGCGCCTTGGTACAAAGATTTTTCAAAGCGCGCCAAGCAATCGTTAAAGTAGAACAAAAGGTCTGTTCACGTATAGCACCGCGCTAACGCGGGATTAGTCGCTACTTCATTAATATACTAATTTAATGTGAAACGGGCGTAAATCACAATTTAGATCTTATACGTTTAGGTACTCAAAATTATTTCTGCCACTGACTTTTAATAATGACAACGACCAATTTGAACTCAAGCTCATCAGAATACACTGGTTTATTTAAAAATAAACTGTGTTGCTATTTCCCAGCGACAGCGATCAGAATAATTTCGACTGTATCACAGTACGACATCTTGTTTTACATCTAGATATCAAGCAAACATAATGTCCTAACAAAAAGACAAGAGATAATAATATTGTGTTTGATTACCTAAACTGTATGATTAAAATAAATTCTGGTATCAAAAACGTGTCGAGAATATGATAGATAGATTTTGATTCCCTTGTGAGTGTCGAAATGTGCGTTTTTCACGACATATTCGGCTATAACTTTTTTTACGAAAACTGAGAAATTTTATTTTTCTTTCTGCAGCAAGATACTATGGATTTGCGTGTATGGTTTTAATTTCAACTCGATACCTTCACGCATTCCCGAGATAAAGGTCTTGACACCTGGACAGACGGACAGACAGACAGACAGACGGACAACAAAGTGATCCTATAAGGGTTCCGTTTTTTCCTTTTGAGGTACGAAACCTTAAAAAGATAAAAATTAAACCTTGAATATCGCAAGAAACTTCGTGATATTCGAAGTGGGATAGGTTTGCTTAAAACATTACAAAGATAAATTTATACAGATTCAGTTTGTATAAAAACTGCAGTTCGAAATAAAAGGTAAGGAATTCTTTATATGTCAGCTGTGAATAGAGTTGGTTTATGCAAAATATCGGAAACCGCTGAACGTTACATTTTTATTCTATTTTATCCGACCAAGCCTTTCAAATCCAAAGGCAAATAATGGATTTAGTTTTTTTTACACAAACTTCTGTTTCCGCATAACTTCTAAACTATATAAATTTACCAAAAGAGAACTTTTACAAAACCAAAAGAGTCTTATCAAATAAACCGATAAGGGACCGTGTAAGCGTTTCTTTTTAACCGACTGCGCCAAATGGAAGGTATTAATTTTAGAATGTTTGTATATATTATATGTTTCTATATAGCCATTTACAGCCTAAAAGGCTTGACCGATTTTGATGTGCGAGGTGTTGTTAGATTCGTGTTCACTTCTATAGCATCTTAGGTTACAATTTTTTGTAATAATAACACTTTTACGATTTTGTTTTCTACGGTGATTGTTACTCATTGAAATGAAACACATTTTAACGGATTTATCGATTTACAAGATTTTTATAAAAATGCTTATGTAATAGTTATTTGTTATACAAGAGTACAAAGTTGGTTTTTAACTGCGTGCTCAATTTTGATGACCAAGCAAGCGAAGGATTCTAATATTGAATCACGAGCGCAGCGAGTGATAAAAAAATGAGAATCCTGAGCGTTAGCGAGGGAATTAAAATAGCACGAGGTGAAAAATCTTTGCACTCGAGTGCAACACGTAACTTTTCATCCCACATCAGCGAGGAAATGACTAAATGCAAAAAAAAAACATTTACAATCAAAGATACTTTTATTTCAGTTTAGGTATTAACATTATGATAGGTAAGTATTACAGAATAATCTTTAAATTATAACAAATAACACTTAGGTATAATGGTTGATGACCAGATGAGGCTCTTTTTAAAAATGCCACTAACTTAGGATAGGTGTCGATATGTATGTCTTTTTTCATCTTTATTGTTGCTTTTAGCATTGAATACGTACTCCATAGAGTGCTTGATTTCTTGGTCTCGGATAATTCAATAAAATATGCCATCAAAACTTGTTCGGACAAAGTTTTGGCTCCTTTAGCTAGTCGCCACGTGTTAAGCATATCGTACCTACTGTTTCAAATACTTCTCGCATGATTGTTGAGGGAGAAAGCTCATTTGCGCATTATTAACAGTTTTAGTCAATTCTGTTGGCGTCAAATAAACATCTTCGTCGCTAGAATCACTCATTTTAGATTTTCACTTGTTTTCCAATTTCTTGTTTATAACCTCACAGATCTAAATTTTTTAGTTTATCAGAGTATAACCTAAGATTTTAACAATATGTTGTGAAAATAAAATGGCACGCGAAATACCGAAATAGTTTAATAGTATGATAGTGGAATAGAAATACCGAAATCCACACGGAACAAAAGTTCGAGAGGTCGGAATTGCGGTAATGAAATTAAAATGGAACTGGCAGGACATGTTGACGCAGTGATGGCAGGTGGAGTAAGGTTATGACCGAGTAGCCAAGACAAGGAAAGCGGAGCGTAGACCGCCCAGCTGCAAGATGTGGACGATATTGCGTCTATCGCGGGTCGAACCTGGACTCGATTGGCACAAGATCGAGGCAGATGGCATAATAAGAGAGATACCTATACCCAGCAGTGGGATACAAATACAAATACAAATATTTATTTATAACTCCATAGTTACATGTCAAATAAATTCAATAAACAGTGTAAAGTACAACATACAACATTAATTCTGAGTCTTCGATCATAATAATAATAATTGATAATTCAATAATATTAAATAATAAAATTTATAATTCAATAATAATAAAACGATAGAAAGGGCTGCGGATGATGATGATGAAGTATTTCACGGATTGTGATTCGATTACTATAATGGTTGCTAAACAATTTTTGCCCATCGCATTTTATACTATAGAGTGAAGTGGAGTTGATGATGATTTATCAGAAGAACTATTCAATGTTAAAGTCTTAGATGTTAAAGTCCTTGCATCAAGAAAAGCAATATTTTAAGAAGTATCTATATTAAAAGAAATTCAAAAAATTGGATAAACAAGCGGCTGTTGTAGCCTTACTTATGATTTCGTCACGCTAGATACTCTGTTGATTGCACGTTTTTGTGAAAAAGTATGCGTAATTTTTTTAAAGGTTATAAATGCGCATTCTTTAGATAAAATCTAGTAAAAATCGAACGACATCTCGCACTTCAAAATTTTGTCTATAGGAGATAATAAAGAAACATACATACATACTCATATAAATACATACATGCATACTACCGTCGAAAAACATAGCCCTTCTTCTTACGCAAACGGTTGTACTAGATAAATTCCAAAACCCTATACAGCGAGATGTACAAATTTTTTAATTAATTAATATTTTACTGTAGTTCTTTCAGTTTTTAAAATTGTAATAGTTATTCTTGTTTTTTGTATGCAATCTTAAAAAAGTTAACACACAAAAAATCGTATTATACCTACAAAATCAGAAAAGTAAATGCAATGTAAACTAAGGGGAGGAAGAGTGTATCAAGAACTCATTAGGGAGGGCAATCAATTGGAAACTGCTTGAGTATATCTTAAGCCGCTAGCATGATAGACTAACTAATGAATAATTAATGAATTTTATTAGCACAGGAGGGCTCTACATTCTCATTTAAATTAAAGCCAAGCTTCTGGAAGAGTTACGATATTACTAGTTTATAATCATCATCATTATCAGCCCACTTTATTCCACTGTTAGACTTAGACATCTCCTTTTGATATCACTCACCATGATCTTCAGTTTTCCGTTTCCAGCCACTTTCAACTGTTTTACGTATATCGTCAATCCATCGTATCTCAGGGCGACCAACACCATATTTCAAGGCAAATTATAGACAATTCTAGAATATTCTAGAACATCTGTTTCAATGGCTATCGGTTTTGCGCCAGGCATTACCAGCTCACTGCTACTACGGTCTATTAATTTATAATTATAATTATATTTCCGCGGGAACGCGTACCAACCATATTTAAGTTATATCCAACTTTAAAAAAAGAGTTTGAATACCTTCTATTTCAATGTTTTTTGAAAAACCTTCATGTTTGAATTCTTATCATTTTTAAAACAAAAATTTAATAAAACGCAGTACAGTAGAGTACAATACCTACTGTACAGTACAGTGCAGTGGAGTGTAGTGCAGTGTAGTACAGTACAGTTTAGTGCAGTGCAGTGCAGTACAGTACAATAGGTACCATACAATATATAACATTCTAATGATCATCAAAAGCTTTTGGACATACTAGATACTGATACTTGGATCTCTCAACTAAAAGCAGAGGTGCTTTTCTGAACCATCATTGGCTAAAGAAGAAATCACCTTAGCAGCGAAGCTTTTCCTGAAGCTTTACGTGTGCTCGTAGCGACCTCGAACGGAGCTCGCAGCCTTGGAGAAGGCATTAAAAATGCATACTATTTCGTCGTACATTATAATATTTATGTAAAAGCTTTTTCCAGACTCGGATAAATGGAGGCCGGAGCGGGTTAGCATCTTTTATTTGTGAAACTAGATATTGCCCGCGACTGTGTACGCGTTTAGATGAATCCCGTTCAAACTTCCTATAAATTTCTAAGTTTGAATTGAATTGATTTTCAATCAATTCAATTCAAAGGCCTTTACTTTGGACAAAAAATAAGTATTGCCATCCAGAGAAGAAATGCCGCCAGCATTTTGGGCACTCTGCCTGAAACTGGAGATTGTTTGAAATATCCATAAGCTTTGTTGCCTATGGATAATTTAAATAATCTCCAATCAATCAGTTTTTAAATTTTTCTATACCTACCTATTGTTATGTTTATTTAAATTAATAAGTAAAGTAAATAATAATAATAATAAAGTAAAGTCTTCATTTTCAATCGAACAGATAGTGATATAAATACATACAAGAAATAATTTAAATCAACGAAGGGTCTGCGCTTCAATAGTAATTATAGTTTATATGGGACCATAGCTGAGGTATTACCTACCAAACAAAAAAGAATCATCATAAACAGTTCATAATTGACGGAGTAAACGCTGAACAAATATACAAATAATATATAGTTTAAAAAACTGAAACAACCGACTTCGTTACTTGTAATATTAGAAAGGATTAGGATGCATAAAGTTCATACTCTTCATGCTCAGTCGGGTAATTAAACAAAACGCTCAATCGTCGAAGTAACTTCATTTTAGATTTTTTTTTTGTATTGGACCCGCATTAAAGCATTTGCCAGTGTCAAGTATTAGGATTTTTTCAAGTTTCTTGAATTAAACAAGTTGTAAATGTTCTAGTTACAATCTAAGTCACGTATACAGTCAATTTATAAGTCGAGTCCTGCTTCAGTATCTAAGTGGTGGCGACTTTACTAGAAGCTTCTATGGAGTTTTGCCGACAACGAAAAATCACACGTTTTACTGCTTTATTTCTCTTGCCCATACACGCACTTTATCGAACACTTAATGAATAAAACACCACCGTTTTTATAGCATTAATGTTCAAAATAACACAAGTTTAGGAAAATAAAACAAAGCAACAACACGTTACTAAGACGTTCCCGCCAAAAAAGCCTAATTTCACCTTCTTCTTCTTCTTCTTTTTTGTATTGGACCCCGCGATTAGCGATTTGCCAGTGTCAAGTTTTGAAATATTTTAAAGTTTCTTAATAATACAAATTATATAGTGTTCTACTCACAGTCTAAGTCACGTAAACAGTCATTTTCAAATTGAAGTCTTGCCTCAGTAAAGTGATGGCGACTTTACTAGAAGCTTCTATGGAGTTTTGCCGACAACGTAAAAACACACGTTTCACTGCTTTATTTCACTTGCCCACACTCACGCACATGATCGAAGACTTAATGAATAAAGCACCACCGTTTTATTAGCATTAATGTTTAAAATAACGAACGCGCGTTTAATCTGACGCGAGTTTAAAATTTTTACCCATCCCAAAAATGCCTAACGCTGCTAAAAAGTTTTCACTTCAAAAATCCTTACAAAATTAAAACATTACAAAGTAAACTTATAAAATATAAGTACATATACATTCTCACCTACACAAAAAAGCTATGATTACTGTAAAATTGTCATTGTAAAAGACTCAACAAAGGAAACGTTAACTAAGACGAGAAAGTTATTCAAAGCCTTCAAAGTGAAGTCACCAGTTAAATAAGGCTTAAAAGTGACCACGAAGCCGATGAAAGAACTTTATTTTTGTCATGGCGCCGTCGGCGTGGCGTTGTGACGCTTAAAATATCCCTGTTGTGCTAGAACGAACGACAACAATAGGGTTTTTACGCGATGATTTAAATAGAAACTACTTAGGTCTAAATTAAAATGACAACAAGCTTAGCGGGCGTTGACATCATACGGCGTTTCAACCGAGATGACAAAGTTGTTGCTGAGTGCCGATTCTATAAAGAAATAGTAAATTCCTATTTACATTTATCAACGTGGTGGTCCTGCACCGCTTAGTAACTGGCAAACGGTTAAATGCAAGGACTGTAGGGCGGGTCCTGACTTGTAAGCCAACAGTAAGTATAAGGCCCTGAGATTAGGATCATCGAGGCATCGCAAGAAGGCTGTGATAGGACGGCTTGCTAGTAGCAATTGTCAAAGATTCAACCTCCGGATTTAGTAGTGAGTACCGTGCGAAGTAGTACTGCAGCGCGGTAATGTGAAGGCGTCTACTGAATCGCATAATGTGAAAGCTCTCTAAATGCTACGCTCGTAGCCATTGACGATAATATCGTTGCTCGTAGAGTCGTAGCGGCATTTATTAGTGTGTCAGTAGCGCAAGCTCGTATGCTGTGAACTTTTCTAACATTTTATATTTATAATAATTATAGTTTCAAACAGGGGATGATTGATTGTTTACTCACTGATTGTAATGTATGAGCACGCATAACTTTTTACAGTGCAGTCCGATTTTAATAATATTTTATTTATTAGATAGGGTTATACCTCGAAGTTGGTTCCATATAAATTTGGAAAAAAAGAATCTAACCTAAGGGTGGGAAAATAGGGGTGATTTATTGTTCACTCGCAGATTTTTATGCCGAGTTGTTAATTATAATGTAGTAGCTATTTTAAAAGTAATCAAAAATTAAGCATGTAGTCACAGAATTCGCCCTATTATATTGTAGTAATTAGTAGACTAAAGCTACAAAAAATTATAAAATAAAAACTTTTTACAAAAAAATTAAACCTCCGAAAAAACTGAAAAGCATAAAATAATAAACATTTTTTATTTAACTTTAATATCTAAGTCCTTTTGTATATCTTTTATTATATCTAAGTAATTTTGAGGCGGCGCCAATAATTACCTAAAATTTAAAGAAATAACCAAATCAAATTAACAATGAAATCTCCAGCAATAAACATTGACATTCCAAAAAATGCGCATTTCGCACAACCACACGCAAGTCGCAAGTTCGCAACGCAAGTTAACGCAACGTATCTCGCTGGCGCCGACTCAAAATTACTTAGGTATACTTACATTACTTTAAGGACTTAGTTATTAAACTTAAATAAAAAAATATAATAAAAATATGCTTTTCAGTTTTTCGGAGGTTTAATTTTTTTGTAAAAAGTATTTTCTGAAATTTATTTCTCAAATGAAAGCAATACATGTGTAGGTGTTCTCAATAAAATAGGGTTTTAAAAGATGTCAATAAGGAGGAGGTTCTCAATTCGACGGTATGTTTTTTTCTTTGTTTATTACGCGATTACTTTTGCAATCACGAATTGTTTTGTTTGAAATGTTCAAGACCAGGCATGAGATGGACAGATGACCTCATACAAGTGGCGGGAAGACGCTGGATGCAAGCCGCTTCCAATCGGTCTTTTTGGAAATCCATGGGGGAGGCCTATGTCCAGCAGTGGACTTCTTATGGCTGAGATGATGAATTGTTTTTTTTTGTAAGGTACTTCAGAGGTGGTCCCATAATTTTTTTAGCAAAATCGGTTCAGTACTTTTTTGTGTGTATTAAATTGTGTATTTTTTAATTAGTTGTATCAGTTTTTTTTAAATATTAATTAATTATTTTTGAATTATTTTTTCCTGACTGTGCAAGAAAAAAGGTTATGTTTTTCGAGTGTATGTTTGTATGTATGTATGTAGGATGTAATATAGGAAATCGTACGTTAGACCACAACAGTTGTTGTTGTGAAAATAATATTATTTTCAATTTCGTCACAAATATTTTAGAGTAGCATCAGATCTACGGCATAGATACCCTATGTCTACCGTTACATCACAGATAACTAACGTGCATATATATATATATATATATATATATATTATGTTTTAAGTACAGACGTTCATTGACTCGAAAGTAATTAAGTCGATGTTTGAATTAAGAACAGGGGGACAATTCAGTTATTCAAAACCAATCCGTAACTGAACCTTGTGCAAAGCATTTCTTGTCGGCTGCTATCATTTTTTGATTTAGTATCGAGCGAAGGACGTGTTACGTTTCATCAAATGTGTCAATTATATGACATAAAAGTGACTGAATCAAGAAAGCTATGGCGGCCGACGGGAAACGGTTCACGTATGATTCGGCTATGGAGCGGTCTTGCATTTTTAAATTGATAGTTTAAATTAAATTGAAATTGATAATTGACGTTCTATCAAAATATATACAAAATAGCAAAAAGCATTCTTCAGTAAATGTATCGTTCGTATGGTTACATTACTTTTCTGTGTGTCAAATTCGTAATATGTCTCTTTTAATTTTAATATAAGAGCAGCCAAAAAGATAGCGCCTGTAGGACTCGGAAGAACAGTATATTACTCCTATAAAACGATACCTTTCTCGCTCTATTAAAACAAAGCCTCTTGGAACGGCTTGACGATCTGCAGATCGATGGAATCGAATTAGTCTGTATTTTGGTTAGATACTGTAATTTTTTATTTTTTTTGTGTCTTAAAGCTGGATTCAACTGGATTGAAATATATTTATTATTAATTACCTAAATCACAACCACCAAATTCTATTGGGACTGAGTTATATCCACGTCTGAGTATAAAAAATAAGGAAATTATAGTTTAAAAAACTGAAACAACCGACTTCAAAGTACGCTACTTCGTTACTTTATATATCCTAATCCTTTCTAATATATTAGAAAGGATTAGGATATATAAAGTTCATACCATCATGCTCTGGCGGGTAATAATTAAACAAAACGCTTAATCGACGAAGTAACTCTATTTTCATCTTAAGTATACACATTGGATGAGGAGTAAGAAAGTTTTACTTTTACTAAATCCTTCACGATTGTAAACTTTTTAAAGAAACCTCTCTTTACCCGTTGTTTTTTTTTTGTCAAGAATGAAATTTGTCATTGAATGTCATTATACAGATATACTAATAACTCTTATAAAACAGCGAATGTGTCAATTTTGGGGAAGACATTCTTATTTACAAACAGAAGAATTAAATAAAGGATCTTGGTACACCTCTTTAGATGTTCAAGTTAATTCAAATCCCTGGTTTTGTAAAAAGAAATCCTTTATTAATAGAAAATATTATTCCACGATTTGTCGTATGTCATTGTCGATTAAATTATCATCTCTTTCGTCTCAAAATGGCTGATTCACCACTTTGTAAATGTTGCACATCTCAAAAGGTAGAATCTTTGCATCATGTATTTTATGAGTGTAATGCAATAAAAATAAACATTAAACAATAATATCTTTTTGTTAAGTTCATGATTGTCAGGATAATGTTTGAGTGAAAGAAATCATCATCATCATTACCGCTATTCATCACTACGCGGATACGCTGGTGGAACCGCGACGTGGGGCACAGCTAGTAAATAATAAGCTCGCAGTAACGATTACGACTTGAATGAAAATTTAATGAACAATGAAAGAAGTTACATGAAGTTCGAGAATCTTTGACAAATACCCAAATACTTAATTATTTATACCGAATGGCTAACCTTGATATGTATTATTAGTAGTCAGCTTACGTACTGTGCCGGTGCCTCCGGGCATCCCTTTTTATCTGTTCCCGGTTTTTTTTTGTTGTTGATAAATCCGTTTAGATATTAAGTATCCATTCAGTTAAACATTCAACTTCCTATCCATTACGGTTCAAAGGATACAGTCGTGTATGACAGACGGACAAACCAGTACATATGAGCAGATGGCGTAGACTTAGTGATTACTAAGTCTACGCCATCTGCTCATATGTATGCTCGACATTTTGAGCACGGAAGCCTGATACGCGGGACGTTTTTCCAACAATTTTAATGGCGCAACCGCACTAGCAAGCTAATAGGGCTGAAACTTTTGATGACTAAAGTTACCGATACCAGTCGTTGCGCGCACTAGTTCAGCTTCAAATGGAAAAGTTAGCTAGGACTTGCGTCGGAGTATGAAATAGGTAGATTCATCCCGCGGTTTCACTCGTAATTACGGAACCCTTACTGTCCTCACGCCGATTTAAAGAACTTTTTTTTAAAACTGCGTTAAGTGGCACTTGGTAAATCGATTGCGCCTTAGGCAATTTAATATCTGAAATACGCTACGCAATACGTTTTGCGCTTGTGTTGCGCTTGGCTTGAAAGTCAACGCGACTGTGCCCCACGTATAATTTACTCACAGATTATCTCTATTGATGAAGGCAAAAAGTGTATTCTTCATTTTAGCTGACCACATGATAAAAGTGGAACTAAACGTTTCGCTCGGGTTTTTGGAATAACCACCATAAAATTAAGCAATAAAGAAATATGTATTATTTGTGATATTTTGTAGTTATAATCCGAACATCCAAAATGTATACCCTGTTCAGATTATTGAGGCCTTCGGATTATATATAGTATGTAGATATTCTAAAAGGTATATTTTTACTGACTGTCAAAGAAGGTGTGCTTTTCGCACGTATCTTTTAAAGCATATTTGTGATATTGTCAACTTTTTTTAATGTTGAAACCATGATTCAAAACGCACAAATATATTCAGAAAAACGCACAATAACGGACCGACCGACGTGCAGCAACGAGGATTCAACGATTGATACGTCTAAGCATCTAACATCTAAATTGAATGGGACAGCAGTGAGTGAAATTGCAATACACTGCCTTGTAGTCTAGTAAAAATAAGATTTGTGACAACATAAAATACAACTAAGTATATTGTTATTTAAATGAATGTACTGGTGTTTTGAAATACATTTGACACAATTTCATAATGATATTATAAAAGCTAATTTTGTTATCTTTACACGCTCAAACGGCTGAACCGATCGTTATGAAAATTAGTATGGAGATAGCTTTGGACTTGGAGACGGACATAAGCTACTTATCATCATCATAATCATCACCGTTTTTCATAACTACGCGAGTGAAACCGCGGATCGCAGCTAGTCTATAAATCGGGGATTATTGTTGATTTATGATTTTTAGTTATTTTCTTATCATAATTTCAAGGAACTAAATACTGTGATCTGCTCCATTCAAACGGATTTATTTTTACTAGACTATTGCGTGAGCAGGGAGGGATCGTTCAGATTAAAGAGGCATTCATATCATCGGGGTTCCAGATTATTGAAACCCTACTGTACCTCATCGGTATAATTATCATGTGTATATTATTATCTCTATATATATAAAAATCAATTGCTGTTCGTTTGTCTCGCTAAAACTCGAGAACGGCTGGGCCGATTTAGCTGATTTTGGTTTTGAAATGTTTGTCGTAGTCCAGGGAAGGTTTAAGCTTTGAGAAAATATCGCGTCCACTGATTGATAGGTGATACGAAGTACGCCGGGTCATCTATCTAGTTTTTAGCTTTGCAAGGTATTTGTGTCTACGGTAAAAAGCTCGGAATCGATATTTCCACATATACATGATACAGGCCCGGATTTAATATATGAATACAATGCAATATGGCACAATGGAGTTGATCAAAGGGCCTAGTGCGAACTTTTATTGTTTTATGCCTACTCTATGTTTATTTTGATCTCATACAAATCAATATATGAAGTCCGAAAGTCTGCATTGTATCTCTCTGATGGCTTTGGTTCCTCCAAGTACCTACAGATCAAAAACATGACGAGTTTCTGATGAGAAGAAACCGAAAAATGGCCTTCGAAGCAGGAGTTACAAAGCTAATTTTTAGGGTTCCGTACCTCAGAAGAAAAAAACGGAACCCTTATAGGATCACTTTGTTGTCCGTCTGTCTGTCCGTCTGTCCGTCTGTCCGTCCGTCCGGGTGTCAAGACTTTTATCTCGGGAACGCGTGAAGGTATCGAGTTGAAATTAAAACAGTATACGCAGATCCATAGTA
The DNA here is from genome assembly GCA_947563715.1 of Lycia hirtaria. Taxonomy (NCBI): domain Eukaryota; kingdom Metazoa; phylum Arthropoda; class Insecta; order Lepidoptera; family Geometridae; genus Lycia; species Lycia hirtaria. The sequence continues at coordinate 11,864,744 of OX387386.1, forward strand.
TCTTGCTGCAGAGAGAAAAATAAAATTTCTCAGTTTTCGTAAAATAAAGTTACAGCCGAATATGTCGTAAAAACGCAGATTTCGACACTCACAGAGGAATCAAAACCTATGGGGTACTTCCCGTTGACCTAGAACTCTGAAATTTGGCAAGAAGCATTGTGTTAGAGTACATGTATATAGGAAGAAATCCTAAAACTGGACATTTTTAATTTAATCACAAAATATAGGGTCTTTAAGCAAGGAAAGAGGGTCCAAATTTTTAAGTACTTTAACCGTATCATGTGGGATATCATATGAAAGAGCTTCATTAGCACAAGCTAAAACGGGTTTTTAAATATTTTTATGATGTATATTTTTCGATTTATGAAGGAAAATATTTTAAAAAAAAACCTTTTATCTACTAGTTTGTACGCCTCGGTGGGCGAGTCTGACTCGCCTTGTCCGGTTTTATTCGGTTATTTCGTCAGAAATTAATTGGGAAATTAGCTAATAATTTTACTAAAGTATTCAAGTAACTTTTTAGTCACAATACGTATGTAGTAGTGTACTTTCCATTGCATAATAAGCTTGTATCTAAAAAGTTTATTTTTTTATGAAAGTTCATTTTCATATTTTATTTCGTGATTCTGTTGTAAAATATTTCTAAATGAGCGACCTTACTTACCAGGCGTACTTTCAGTGCGAAATGCATAATTTGTAGCCGTCCCGCAGCGTCAGTTATTTATTCCTCGAAAGTTTATGAACACAGTTTTGAAACGCGTCGTCTGCGATAAATTCAGCAAAGTTGCCTGTTATAAAGATGTGCAGTGACTACCTTTAATAGCAATGCTCATTTGGCGTCTGGCAAGTGAAATGCAGCAGGCATAAATATGTTTTTTTTATTACTGTTCGCACCTTTGCGATGCTCGAGGCATTCGAATCCATTGAAAAGCGTGAAAAAAGGCTAATTTGTAACCATTGTCTTGTTCACAAAGTTTCTAGTTTAACTGTTTTTTACTAAATATATTTTGGTGAGTGTACATATAATCTACATGATTTCAATCCACACTGCCCATTTCTCTTTTGTCAAGAAGCACTGCAGAGCGACATCATTTTTATAAATAAATATTTCACACAAAACCATTTATTTCAAGCTAAGCAGCTTGTACTATAGAATGATGGCTGATAGAATGGATATTTACTTTTTTATGCTAGTTGTTCCAAAAACTTGAACAAACACTTATAACCACTTTTATTGTGCGTACCCTCAAAAAGGGGAACACGTTTCTTAGGTCTTTCTGAATAGATATAATCTAGGTTTCTTTAAATTGAAATTGAATAGATTCCTTCAAAGCAAGCGTGCTCCATCATAAATTGCAACGGTCGCTTAACATCAGCCGAGTTAGCATTCAAGCCTATGTTCCCAACGGCCCTAGCCTATTTTCGAATAAAATCATTATAGTTTAAAAAACAGAAACAACCGAGTTCTTAATGGGCAATTTTAAAAATCAAGCTATTGAATGCGACATGCGATTTTCATCAAATTTATATCCCATATAAATATAATATGTCGCATATAAATTTTATGAGAATCACTTCAGTATGACCTACCTAACAAATAAAATCATCAAAATCAATTCATAATTGGTGAAGTAATCGTTTGTACAAACAAACGAGAAAAAAACATACAGTAGAGTTGAAAACCTCCTTCTTTTAGGAAGTCGGTTAAAAATTCTAATAAAATGGAATAGTGTGTATGCTTGGACATTCTTATTAACAAATCTTTATTATATGATATAAGATTGTAGGTACTTATTTTTATTTTATTTTATTTGCAACGGTACAGTTGGATGATTTTACTTTAAAGCTTACCAACACAAACCAGTGATCTGATTAAATAGGTATGCAGATATGAATAGATTTCGATCTAGCACTAACTAAATAGAGCAAAGAGGATTGTGGGTTGCGGCCGGTCATTCAATATCTGAGTCAGCTTAGCTTTATTTACGAGTTCGATTTGCATAGATTTATTCAATTGCATATTTTCCCAACGGCGGTAAATATAGGTATAATTACACTATTCTCCCTTTACGTGACAGGTATTATAGTTTGAAAAACTGAAACAACCAACTTCAATCAACACATTCTCGAACAAAATAATAATTTAAAATTTGAGATGGTAACTAAACTACAAGAGCAAAATTGAAAATTATTTTCTATGGAACCTTATGCGCATCACCCACACGAGCTGGAGTCGAGGCGGCGTCGAGGCACGGGTGGACAAGCGGCGCACCGCTTCGACTCCACGTCGCCTGCGACGCGACTCTGGTGTGTGAGCGCACTGCCATTTAAGCCTGAAGGAAACGTAGAAGCGGCGCGCCGCTTGTACGCCCGCGCCTCGACGCCGCCTCGACTCCAGTTCGTGCGGGCGACGCGCCTTAGGATTTCGAAGCTAAATGGATCAAATGCAAAAATCGATGACATAAAACACGTATCTATACAGTCGAAATAGAAATCCCACCTAAAACATTTCATGTAAAATTTGCTTATGGGAGAGAATTCTCTTTGTTACCAAAGACAGCTTAGGCCTTTGTGCTTGCATGCCGCCTCCGAGTTTAATTATCTATATAGGAGAATATGATTACACGAAAGGCTTATTGTTTATTATTTTCTTCTTACATTTAGAATGAATTTGGATGAAAACCCTAAATGTAAAACTGGTTGCCATATCTCGCATTGTCATGCCACTTTCACTGACAAAAAGTTATTAGATCTGACTGAATCTGAAGAGCCAAGCCGCTAACTCTACAAAGTCTAACACTACAATCCTTATCTCTGGAAGTCTTAAATGTTGTTCAAACAGCATGGCTTGGCCGTTTTGCGGCTGTCGGCTACAAACACACCTTGCATAACATGCCGCACATAGACTTATAAAGAAGAAAAAAGAGGAATTGAAGTCTCTGTAATTTTGAATTTTGAGTAGTGTAATTGTAATAGTTCCCTGAAACGGACAAATCATGCTTTTTGACCAAATCTACAATCTTTATATCTGGAAGCCTTAAAGGCTTCCAGATATAAAGATTGTAGAGTTAACGGCTTAGCTCTTCAGATTCAAATAAGTCTCATCTAATGTTTTGTCAGTGAAAGTGGCATGACAATGTGAGACATGGCAACCAATTTAACATTTAGGTTTTTCATCCAAATGCATTCTAGATGTAAGAAGAAAATAATAAACAATAAGCCTTTCGTGTAATCGTATTCTCATATAGATAATTAAACTCGGAGGCGGCATGCAAGCACAAAGGCCTGTCTTTGGTAACAAAGAGAATTCTCTCCCATAAGCAAATTTCTGACTTTGTCGGGCACAGAAATGTATCCTGTGATTGCTCTTTCAAAATAGAATCCTAGAGATTCCAATAGAGATTATAGAATCTAGTCCCGCATAAAAAAGTTTAAGCCCGCAAGAAGACAAGACTGTAGTTTCTGCGGAAATTGTACATAGCAATGAACTTTTATTTTACAACTTTACTAAGGAAATGTTGTTCCATACATGTGGTTGCAGGTAAATAAATTTCCATAACGCAAGAAGCGGAAACAAACTTAATACTTATCGAATTTTCAAAGGGAGTAAGAAAGGAACTCCTTTTTTATGCTGAACGAATAAACTGGATAGTATTGTCATGTCGAAGGCGTTTTTTTTTTATTTATTTTATTTATTTAACAACACAAAACTTACATATTAAATTTGCTTTTAAGGTATCTAAAAACTACAGTTTGTACTGGTACCTTCATTCGCAGCGCGCTGACACTTGTAACTGCGCTTACTACACTATCGCAGCAAAGCATATATTCAACAAAGTAAACAATTACGTTGACATAATATTTACATACGTTCAGTCTCATACTCAATGAGAAAGCATCGACTTAACGAAGCACCTACAAATTAAAAATGTCCCGTCCGGGTTATTCAGACTCGAGCGCTAGTCGTACATAACCGGTTCTAGTAGGCTGCGGCGATTCAAAGCGAGCGAACTACTGCTACTATCTAAGTATTTTTACCAACTAAGTTTTGATTTGAATTTAATCATGAAACGTGGGTAGCTTTACAAACACTTTTTCATATTTTTGACGATATCAGAGTATTAATGTATGAGTCTAGTATTTTACCTATTTAATCGTGTTCTTTCGTGGTCAATTTTAATTTAAAGAAGTAACAAGTCCAATAGTATAGAAATATTTAAGAAAATCGCGTTTAAATGGCTTGTCAAAGTTAAACGCGAATGTGGATAAAATTGACTCCGGTTCATTTCGATAGCGGAAAATCTTCATAAACGGTGATTTACGTAATTTAGGTTAGATTTATTTTACTTTTTTGGTGTAAATAACATACATCTATCAAATTAAATCTATTTGTCATATTCAATCATGTTCATTTTCATGGGAAATGCCATTTAAAAATTTTGAGCTACAAGCGAGCGGAAAAAATAAAATAGTTTATATGCATTTTTTTTACTAATAAAATAATTTCTTAAAAATCAAATAAAGCCAAAAAATTCTACAATCAAAGTTCAAAATTCTACAATTTTTAATTTAATCACAAAAAAGTAGTGTCCTTATGCAAGGAATGAGTATCCAAATTTTAAAGTGAATTAACCTTATCATGTGGGGTATAATATGAAATAGCTTCATTAGCATAAGCTAAAACAGATTTTTAAATGTATGTTTATCGGTTTATAAAAGAAAATATAAAAAAATATAATGATTTCCCCCTTTGATATATACTAGTTTGTACGGAACCCTCGGTGGGCGAGTCTGACTCGCACTTGTCTGGTTTTTTATTTATTCATCATTTTTTGGGTTCCGTACCTCAAAAGGAAAAAAACGGAACCCTTATAGGATAACTTTGTTGTCCGTCTGTCCGGGTAGCAAGAGCTTTATCTCGGGAATGCGTGAAGGTATCGAGTTGAAATTAAAACCGTATACGCAGATCCATAGTCTCTTGCTGCAGAAAGAAAAATAAAATTTCTCAGTTTACGTAAAAAAATGTTACAGCCGAATATGTCGTAAAAAACGCACATTTCGACACTCACAAGGGAATCAAACCTAAGGGGTACTTCCCGTTGACCTAGAACAATAAAATTTGGTAATAAGCATTGTGTTAGAGTACACATATAGGAAAAAAATCCGAAAACTGGACATTTTTAATTTAATCACAAAAAAAATGTGTCTTTATGCAAGGAATGAAGGTCCAAATTTAAAAGTGAATTAACCGTATCATGTGGGGGCAAGAATAAGCTAAAATAGGTTTTAAATATTTTTACCATGTATATTTTTCGTTTATAAAGGAAAATAGAAAAAATATATGATTTCCCCCTTTTATCTACTAGTTTGTACGGAACCCTCGGTGGGCGAGTCTGGCTCGCACTTGTCCGGTTTTTTATATAAGTGCGATGAAAAGTCTTCGGTCTTTTCTTCTTCTTCTTCGGACGCGTACGTAACTATTGTACCTACAACGATAGCTATAATCTTTGTGCTTGACTAAGACTGCGGATCTTCAGTTTGCTGTTTATATCTTATCTCGAATTTTTGCAAGCGTGTAAATTAATATATTTCGAATCATATTTCGCTATATTATCTTTCCCATCTATAATAGGTCTATTTGTATTCTGTCTGAGCTAACTATGAATACCACTACGTGAAAATATTTGTGGTAGACACGAAAAAAACTGTAAATATCAAGCTTTTTTTTATTATTAACTTGGTTTCTTGGATGGATAGATTAAAGGATAATATTAAACGACTACAACGTTCTTTAAATATAGAGATAACTTTACAAAAAAAACTTTTGTGCTTGTTGATTTATGGCTACGGAATTTACCATATTATGTGTGTATCGACAGCCTTGGCAGCTTATTTAGTCATTAGAAGCAAGCTTTTTGGCGGAATACTTATATCCATATAGTGTATATAACTATGTACTGTCAAATTAATTAAGTAAGATATTCATGAGCTTAGAGAAATAGAGATTTTTATGGATACAAGTATCATTGAAAGTAGAAGTACAGTCTATTCACAGATATTTTACCTTTGACATTTCATTTTAATTTTGTAAAATCTGAAGCTTTCCCGACCTCGGCTTTGAAGCTGCGAGACCCGAAGCACAGAATTCGTGGCCATATTTACATGACCCGAAGCTTTCGTAATATTACTGACATATTATTTTGCGAATAGGGAAAATAGATTTACAGAATAGAAAACTATCATAATATAGACATGTCTGGAAAAAAAAATTTTCGATATGAAATGAAATTAATGTTGCATAAATATATTACATAAAATATTTTTCATATTCTTTGATCTTGCTGTTTGTTTGTTTGTGTTACTTTTTCAATTCGACCGTTGAAACAACCGATTTAGCAAGTTTTAAAGCGTATTTTCTTACCGATCTATTAATCTATCTGATGTGTGTCTGGGATGGTCCGTTCAGTGCAGACACGCCATCAAGAAGGTGGAATATCTCGACGGCGCCATAAGTGTCGCTTGACAATGTGATGCTCTGAAACAATAAAAAGTTATTTTAAAGCACTATTCTTTTTAACGGGATATTTACTTAGTTACAAAGCTGAGCATCTGCTGGACTCTGGACCTAATCATTGGATATAATTTCACAAGCCGGAAATCGTGTCTACTGAACTCCATACCTAGCCTGGTGAAGGAAGCCATTGAAATCTTAAAATACCCAAATGTATGGAATCCAGTATTAGGTAATCTTAGAAATAAAGATACGCGTCCAAAGTGTGTTCAAAAGAAAGTGATATTGTGAGTGTGTTTTGTCGGAACTATCAATCGAGTTCGAGTTCCAGTGATAACGATCTTCGCAATAAGTAAGTAAGTTCGTATAGACTGAGTGGCCAGCCCTAGTGTCAGAGTTAATTATTAGTCTACCCTCTTTCTTTGTCTTCACTGTAAAAGACAAAGAAAGACAGATTTGTCTGCTCTTTACCGTTTCATCCACCCGTATTCTTCAGTCGCCCGTGAACATGGTGAATGTAACTGTGCCGAAATATTAAAAATTAACGCGAACCGCGGTAAATATCCCGTTATAATAATAGAACTTTAATGAATGATCGTGAATATTTAAAAGTTACATGTTGGTTACATGATAATAACTTTAATTTAACCTTTACCTTAAAGCATATAAATCCGAACCAAGAATTGTTAGTCCGTCTAAGTATGTGCAATATATGAGTGAATTTGCACAATTAAAGTCTACCGATTGCATCTCATTTACACTAATTGAATTTCTATCGCTATACTTGCTGTGGGGGACTAGCCCATTTAGTTCTACTATTAGTTTTTTTTTTGTATAACTGAACAGAAAAATCACTCCACTTGGTGGACTAGGGTGTTGATTTTGCAAAAGCTCTCATTGGCCAAGTCAATACCTACCTACAAGGTTAGCAACAGCAGTTTCAAACTACCGAACGATTTGATTCTCTTGGAGTTAATATCTCGATGATTGAGACGCTCAGCCTAAAAAATAAAAACGCAATAAACGATCGCTTTTGTAATCTATTAGTTGGTTAGGACTGGATAGGGTCATTTGTTAATCAAAATAACAATCGCATTAGATGACATTTAAAAATATCGCATTACAAATACTTTTGGAATGCGTTCTAAAACCTTAAAATCAAAAAAAAATATTATTATAAAGGTTTTAGAAATGTATATACATGGTGACTGTATGAACACTAGCATATTGATATAGGACGTTCAGAACTCGAATCTCGTTCCAAATAAACAAAATAGGTGGTTAATATTTGACTTAATTATTCTGAGCAAACACAAAAATATGGACGAAAAACGCGCGCCGAGAGTACATGCAAGTCGCGCGATCACTACGCAGCATACCTATAAATAGGTACTTGTGCTCGCTCCGTGCGTGAAAGTGTGCGGCGTTCATAAATTTTGAAATATTGGGGAAAAAAAATACCGGGTTTTAGTTTTTTTTTTTTTTGTTTTGGTTTTATTTCTGTATACGTTTCTTAGGACCCCTTATATTATCTTTTATTATTAATTTAATTTAATTTAATTATCTTTTCCTTGAATTTTACTAGTGTTCAAATAGTCAGCCTGTATAGGTACAGCACCTCTTAGATACGTTACATATTACAATACAATACATAGATATCATTACGTTTATGAGACATTACATTACTTTTTACACTTACATTATATTACATTTGTAAAGGGTTTTTCAATAGGGATGCGCGAACTTTGACAGCGCATATTGGCCATCTTGTGGTAAAGCGATAGCTGTCAAATTTGGCATGAACACATATTTAGTCATGACATTTCACAACACCTTAATGTTCTGTGCATTTCAACATGGAACGCTACACGCTTCAACAACGCGTAGAAATTGTTAAAATTTTATTATCAAAATCAGTGCTCTATTCCAATAACGTTCCGTGCATTGCGTCCAATTTATGACGGTCATGGCCGTCCTGCAGAGTCTACAATCCGTCGTTCAATGAAAAATGGTGACCGATATCGGACGATGATAACAAATTTTTGTGGCCTATAGGTGGTATGGATCTCACAAGTCACAAACATGTGGTTTCAACAGGACGCTGCCACTTGCCATACTGCGAAATATAAAAATTTTTCGGATGAGAAATTCGAAGGCTTCGTAATCTCGCGTGGTGGCGACATCAACTGGCCACCGAGATCGTGTTACTTATCGCTCGACTACTTTCTGTGGGGTTACGTGAAATCTCTAGTCTATGCAGACAAACCACAGTCAATTGCCGCCCTGAAGGCCAACATAGCTCGCGCTCTTCGTGAAATTGAGCCCCATTTATGCGAAGATGTCATCCAAAATTGGTTCACCAGGATAGCGGAGTCACTGTGGCTATTTGGCTGAAATTATATTCCATACATAATGTCATCGAATATCCTTTAAAATAAAATAAAAATTGTGGCAATATCACTTAAACAGGTTGTTTTATTTTATTTTAAATACGAGCGCTCTTAATGAAAATCCCTACTTAACAAACCGACCTGATTCAGCAGGCTGTACAAAATTTTATTTTATCGGAGTTGATCAACAATTACCGAACCTATGACGGAAAATTTTCAATGGGACTTCTTACATTAAAATAAGAAAGGCCCAAAAAGTTACCAGTACCAAACCAACAAGAGAACTGAAGGGTTAAAAGAACATCATCATCATCTCAGGCTAAATACGTCTACATAATATGTCCCCACGGATTTACAAAGAGCGGTCTCTTTGGAAGCGACTTGTATCCAGCGTCTTCATGTCACTTGTATGATGTCTTCGGTTCATCTAGTGTCAAATTAGCCAACTAGTCTTTTTTCAGTACGGATTTTTTTATGGCTACAGAACTTTACCGGTCTCTTGCCGAGCTTACTAAATACGCTTTAAAACACGTTAATTGCACTTATTTTAAAAGCCCAACATTTCATAACCTTCTTACCATGTTAGTTCAAGTTGGATCCCGCAATTTTTTTACAGTATATTTTTATCTTTACTCGCCACGTCCAAGCATGCGGTAGTCTTAAGCTCTTTAGAACAATATTATTTTAATATCTGCGTTGAATGAACGTACAGCCGTTGTTTGAAAGGGGAGGGTAAGCACGGCTCAACGATCGTGACATTTTCGAATCGCAGCAGCCCACTGCAAGCTCTTGAGCCACCTTCACGAGCGAACCAATTCCGATCATGATCCTCTGGCTCTAAGCAACTTGACGAGAAATGAAATCAACAACCTCTAAAATAAATAAGACAGTACAATGAAGCAGGCAAGCAAGCAAGCTTTTTATTAGGTATAAAATTATTCAAAACCGTTTTTTTTTAACATGAATAAGTCCGCATTTGACCACCAACTCACCTGTTGGAAAGCGACGATGTGATCGGAGATGAAGCACGCAGACTTAGAAGATAGTATTCACTCTGACCTTGAAAAGACCAACGTTGTAACTCTCAGGAAACAAAGGTGGCAATTTGTTTCACTCTTTACTGATAAAACAACTTTTACATAGCTCTTTCTCACTTTAGACGAGACGAATTAATGACGTGATAAAAAAAAACTTACAATCTCATTAGAATAATATTTTTTTAAATAAGTTTTAGGATAAAAAATTATCAATAAGTTTTGTTACTTTATTAACTACAACAAAACAATATACAAACTACACTAACTAAACTACAACACAAAAAGCAAATCGACTACCCCAAACCGATAAAGGTCTAAAAATAATCCAAAAGCTCAAATCCACTACCGGTTGGCAGCGTACCCAGCATGCTACCTGCATCGCCACGTTGAATGGCAATGCTTATGCGTTGGCCCAGGTACGCACCAGCATTTTGGTCACTTCCCACAAGTACAAGTAACATTAGTAATACAAGTACATTTTCATATAGATAATGTTCAGTGTTGCTATGTATAAATATTTTCTGCTCAAAACTTTTTGAACATTTCATCAACTATTTAAATACATATACCAGACGGGCGACCAGCAATCAATGTCATCATCCCAAAAGAACAAGTCGTAAGTACCTATACAAATTATTTTGTGTCACAGACTCAGCGCAGCAACAATAAAATAACATTTGACAACTAATGTATGAAATTAGACCTAGTTCCCAGAAAAAGCCGTGAGATATAACATAATTATCTCCAGTCGCTAATAGTAATACATAGATCACATTTATTCGAACAGTACCACAGTATGACATACATACATAATATTACGAATAATGAAACAACACCAAAGGAACTTTTTCCATAACAATGCAAACTCGCAAAGTTCCATACCGGTTTTGTAGTTTTGCTAATCGATTGTTTGTTTATGGTTTATTCAGCACATAGATAGGCAATAAGAATTCAAACACTTGGGCTTGAGATGAAATTAGATCGAGAAAAAAAACCGGTCAAGAGCGAGTTGGACTCGCGTACGAAGGGTTCCATACCATTATCTACAAAAACGGCAAAAAAATCACGTTTGTTGTATGTACTTCAATATTAATTTTATTTTAAATTAATTATTTATTTTTTAAGTGAATAATGTAACTCCATATTCTGTGAATATTTCAAGCGTTTACCTGTTGAGGATCGAGCAAAAAAATTACATTTCTTGTATGGGAGCCCCCTTAAATATTTATTTTATTCTGTTTTTTAGTATTTGTTGTTATAGCGGCAACAGAAATACATCACCTGTGAAAATTTCTACTGTCTAACTATCACGGTTCATGAGATACAGCCTGGTGACAGACGGACGGACGGACGGACGGACGGACGGACGGACGGACAGACGGACAGACAGCGGAGTCTCAGTAATAGGGTCTCATTTTTACCCTTTGGGCATGGAACCCTAAAACGAAAAAAATAAGCAAGCTTTAAGCTTTCGTGTTTGCCATTCATTGTCATGACACCAAAAAAAAAATATTTTACGTTCAAAGAAAAGATAAAAAAATATTTTGAGTATCGATCAAGTTTGAGAAACGGTTTTCGGTAAGACCAGAAAATTTAAACTTAGGCTTTACCAAAAAAAAACGTTACTTATCTTTGATCAACAACTCAAATTCTCTGCAAATCGCACAGAGAAGTAGACAAAATAATTGATCAGGTTTGAGACACGTTTTTGGTAAGACCATAAAACTTTAAGAGTCGTATGGCTTAAAGTATATCCGTTGAGGTAGCTTCATAAGATGAATACGATGACGAGTCACTGAGATCCAAATGTCAAATGTCAAGAGATGAATCTATCAAGCTTGAGCTGATTTTTGTCATGCTTTCAATCAAATTGGAAGTCAAAAAACAACTCCTAATGTTGTACTGATTTGAAACTTTTCAAAAAATTAATGATTGTAATACCGATGACAATCATCATCATCATCATTTATTGGCGCAGCGACCCAAAATGTGTCTTGGCCTCCGATACTAGAAGACGCCACTCTTCTTTATTTTGTGCACGTTCTTGGCAAGCATGAAGATCCAGCTACCGATGACAATACAATAATTTAATTTTATCGAGCTGAACTGATGTTAAAACTCTTTGCCGATTACTAATAAGCCATAAGCATCTCCATTTTGGGCTCATTTGGTCAGTTTTAAAGGTTCCAATACACTAATTAGTGAAGGAGTTCAGTTGATGTATCTTGCTATAAACATTTTAGGGGATTAATCGTAAAACGATTTTTGAAAAATTGATTTTTGAATCTTTTCTTACTATAGTTACATATAGTTTTAGGACACATATTATTATAGTAATAATATTTTTGGATTAAAGCCTTCAAAACTTCAAAGCTCAACAAAATCAAGTCAATATAAGTACGAAAGACGTCATATTTGGTGGCGGTCAATACTGACTGGCCAACATATCTACAAGGTTTGGTTGGGGGAAGCACAATCGCATATGCAACTTTGCAGAATTAATAAACTAAAGTATCTGTTTCACTGATAACATATATGAGAGTTTATTTTCGAAATTAAGTGCTCTAGTCGATGTACAGTCCTGTTTTGCCATATACTTCATAGAGTTATAGTATAGCTATGGTACCTACAGACAAATTTGGCATTCTGGGCCTATGTCTTTTGTTGTTTTAAAAAATAAATCTAAGTTGAAATTAATCTACCAACTCACCTGATGGTAACTAATGGTAGGTAACCTTAATCTGTAATAAATGTGTCCACAAACGATTGTCTAAAAATCTTTTACAATTTATTTACCTATACTTTTCTCAAACATTGATATTGAAAAGTGGATATGGTGCTACCGATTACTTGAACTTTATTCAAAGTTAACATAAGTGTAAGTAACATAAGTTATAATAAGCGTAGTGCGACGAAATCACAAATGCTTTGCAGTTATTGACTGTGCTTACTGATCAAGTGATCAAATGACAATGATTTTAATAGTCTATTTATGAATATGTGTTCATTTGTTATTCTTAAGTAATAATCTAGTCCGTTAAGATCTATAATATTCCGACAATGGAGTATTAGTCCACGCGACTTTACGAGTATATTTTGGATATCATAGTTATGAGACGTCACTTCAATATGATGTCACATAACTATTTTTTTAGTTATGTGACATGTATGTGACGAAATGACCCCCTTAATGGGCTCTTCCCAAAACTTAAGTTACAAATACGAGTTTTAGTTATTAAAAATAAAACTTAAAAATATATCGCGTATAAGGACGTATCAGATTTTGGTTTTCTCCCAAAATCTAATTAATATCAATGACAATATTTTTTGTGAATTATATCAATACCGCCATTTTTGGCTCGTTCCTACAATGTAATAATACGAATACATCGCAGTACAAACATAGCGATCGCTACATTCCTGGACTGAAGTAGGTCACTGCTTAAGTACTGTTAACTGCGTTACACAAAGTTGCTAACGTTACCAACTACCTACGTTGAAATACAACAACTAAATTATAACTGTGAAAGCAATATCAGCATTTATATTTCGTAATAGTATTAACAAAGCCTATTTTTAACTGACTTCCAAAAAGAAGGAGGTTCTCAATTCGACTGTATGTTTTTTATGTTTGTTCAGCGATTAGTCCACCATTACATTACATTAAAAGTACAATGTGATATTAAAGTATAAGTAACCTCTATGAAAGTTAATATCATAAGTTATGCAAAACATCAAATTTTTTATATTTTGACTAATACAATCTAATCTCAAAACCGAAAAACGTTTGTGCTGAACAAATGACTGAAATATGATAGGTCAGTTAGTCATACGAGCGACGATATGCAATATCTATAAATCTTACATATATTATAACTACCTATTTAGTACAACCGTGCGCGTCGATTGTATGTATCAGTCTCGTTTGCGTGAAAAGTAGGTACATGTTTATAGATATGTCATTTCTATTGCTCTCTATACATTTTTGGCACTTGACCGAGATAGCTACATGTGAGAATATGGAGAATGTCCCAGTGCGATACACTATGGATGGTGATGATGATGCAATGCCAATCGGATCGGAAGGTGTCATTTATTTCCTGTTTTATATGTATGTATGTATATGTGAATAGTGCTGCCATCTAGGTGACCTAGATCTTACCCATGATGTAACCTAGGTTTCTACTGCATTCAGTTCGGTTCACTAGTTTACACGGAAACCACAACCCTTCTGACAAAAAATATCTTGCCAGTAATTTGTTTTATTAGTTTGAGACAACGCTTAATGTTATTCAGAATTACAGGCATTTGTATAAGCATTAGCAAACACTAAATTAATAATTTCCAAAATTCAAAACTATTACATGGCACAAGAAGCGTCTCGGGCTTTCACGTGATGGGAATGTGATTGGTTAATTTTGTTGTAGAATAATGTGCTGCCATCTAGAAAAATATACTGACACCATGTTGGGACCTAGCTTCCACGTAGTGTCCTACTTTAAATTATTACACTAAAAATAAGAAAGATGGCGCTAGGAAGAACTGAGAACGAACTAGTATTCCTTCCGTTTTTAAGAACCGTTTTAAACTTTTTTTTCTGCCTAACTAACTATTAGCCATGATTTCTACACAATATTCCAGGCGGAACTATTTCTATTATACAAAGCAATGAAGGTGATAAAGAAACGAAAAAAGAGCGGATCGATATATGGAGGAATGAGATAATCGGCCATCGACAACTACTCTCTAATTCCGTAGTATAGGGTAGTATGGTATAGGGTATATTTTATTATTAAGTATAATAATAATATATCTATTGCAAAAAAACATCTTTTCGTAATCTCCAACGAACTTTTTCGTAATAAACATATGATTCTACTATGATTATTCCAAAGAATGCGTATTTATAATCTTTAACAGCGATTTTAAACATACTTTCTCACAAAAACGTACACTCAACAACATATCAAGCATAACAAAATCGTAAGTTAGACTGTAAAAACTGCTTTTCTGCAATCGGGTATTTCGTTTTTCTTTAAATATAAATTCTTGTTAATTTTAATAATAAATCTGCAAGCTCGGCGTGGGAAGATCAGCACATAGTAGATAGATCGCCTCTTACACAAGTATTATCAGGAACACGCAGGTTGCAATCCGCTTCCAACCGGTCTTCTCGAAAAAATTAGCTTATTAGCCTATGTCCATCAGAACCACCTTCTTGTGGCTGAGGTGATGATGATAATGTTCAATAGTATTTATATATATTTATATATATATATATATATATATATATATATATATATGTATATCGACGGTTAAAGGTAATAGGGTATAAGGTAACAGAAGACTAACGGCCGTAAATAAGCGATTAATCGCATGTCTATTACTTATTGAAAAACCGGACTGGAAGTGCGGTAAGCGCGGAAGTCAAACTCGCTCACCGTGGGTTCTATATAAACTAGTAGATAAAAGGGGGAAATTATATATTTATTATTAACTGTTTTAGCTTGTACTAATGAAGTTCTTTCATATGATACTCCACATGATACGGTTAAAGCACTTTAAAATTTGTACGGAACCCTGATAAAAATAACACAATGAACAATAAAATAATGCTTGCGTAGATTTTACAATCATCCGTTTGTTAAGAATTATTCTTTGATGACCAATGGTACCATTTTGAGAAATAACCATACTTCGTCAAAACCATAATATAGTATTGTATTTTGGTACTTGGTGAGAGTGACTGGTGTGAAAGTATACGCACGCACATGCGCAGTATATACAGTCACCGTATAGGAGTAATGTGCAGTAAGGACGTAGACTTTTTTAGACCAGATCTCAATTACATTCGGTCTTATTGTGACGTTTTTTTAGGCTTATAGAAATAGCGCAATGTTGGGCTCACATAAACCGATCTAGTTTTGTCTTGTTCCGTAGTGTTATTTCTTTCCCGAGTTATGACGGAACGTCGAAAAGAAATGACCTATAGATACTTGGATTTTTAATTAAACGGAGTAAATTGGCAGATCGAATGTTGCCACTTTATTATGATATGAAAATAGTGATGTGCTAAAAAGAGCTGCTAAAATGAACTAATTCATAAAAATGATCTATTTCATTACGTTGTATTCTAGATCTTATTATCCTAACAAAATATGTATTAATTGTAATTAAACGGAGTAAATTGGCAGATCGAATGTTGCCACTTTATTATGATATGAAAATAGTGATGTGCTAAAAAGAGCTGCTAAAATGAACTAATTCATAAAAATGATCTATTTCATTACGTTGTATTCTAGATCTTATTATCCTAACAAAATATGTATTAATTGTGTATTTGTACTAGTAATAAAGATATCAAAGATTTCAAACTATTACATACCACGATCTTCTAACAGGTTTCTTAGGAAATTACTATTACACTTTATCTATACGGAGATACAGTTACGGAATCGCTTCTTATTTCCTGATATTATTCAGAAAAAACATTCCTCTTCCTGTGAGATTCTTGCTGACTCAATAAAAGCGATTCGCTGACATAAACGTTTCAAGATGTATTTATAAATTTTCTTATTTATTTTGTATTTATTATTTTCATTCCGTGTTCCGACCTTTTTTTAACTATATGTGTCACAAATCCCATCACTATGATTTGAGAATTGGTATCATTATTTCGAAAAGTGACATTTCAGTCTGTCAGTTTACTCCGTCTAATTAAAAATCCAAGTTAAAGTTCTGTATTATTTTCAACCGACTTCAAAAAAGGAGGAGGTTCTCAATTCGACTGTATTTTTTTATGTTTGTTACCTCAGAACTTTCGACTGGGTGAACCGATTTTGATGATTCTTTTTTATTTGAAAGCTGGTGATTCCCGTATGGTCCCATTTCAATTGGTCCAGTTCTGACAATAGCATCCATGAGAAGTCAGTTGCTTCAGTTTTTTAAACTATAATTATCTTTTGCTTTTTTCTCACCAATTCGAGTAATATTCAGTTTACAATCAGCTACTTTTTTTATTCGACAATAGGCTTGCGGTTAACCGTCAACTCACCAAGGGCGGATCCAGGGGGGGTCATGGGCGTCATGACCTGGGCTGGGTCCTTTGTATTTTTGAGCCTTGTCAGTACTGTGACAACACTAAAAAATTTCGCGCTCGCTTCACTCGCGCATATAATTACCTATGTTTATTTACTTGGACCAAATACTCCCCCCCCCCCCCCCCGCTATTTAATTCCTGGCTACGGCCTTGGCGACCCCCCCCCCCCCCTGGCGCCAAAGCTGGATCCGCCCTTGCAACTCACCTGGTGTTAAGCGACGGCAAAGTACGAGTTTTACTCGTACACCGAGACTTCCGTACTTCCATGCATGACATAAAACATGAACACTGACACCAGGGCTGATTAATCAACAAAATGTGTTTTACATCTAAGGATATTTATAACTTTACATATTTTCTACAATAGACTATTCCTATTGCTAAAACAATATTCAAATTCAAAGTTCAAATAATTAAGTGTTACAGACCTATTTTCTTAATCCAAAGAAATTTTATCACTACAGTTACTCTAATTTATGTTTATTTCACATTACACCAACTGTTAACGACACTTCTCTTGTCATTTTTCGTTTATTATTTGTGGAATAAACAGGGAGATTTTATCTCGCACAATAATTTCCAATTTATTCAAAAATTCCGTACTGATGGCAAGCGGCCAGATGGTCTTAAGCTGGTTCCATGGCAGAGAGGTCGCTGTCTCGTGTGGGATGCAAGATGCAACGTGCGTATGCTTATTTTCATCCTGCCACCTCCCGTCCACTCAACAGGTCGCCGGTGCGGGAGCGGAGGCAGCCGCTAAAGGAAAGCACCTCAAATACTCCTGCCTGGAACAAGCGCACGACTTTGTGCCGTTTGCCGTCGAAACGGCCGGACCTTGGTGCTCCGAAGCCCGGAAATTCATGAGCGAGCTGGAGCGGCGACTGAAAGAAAAGGGTCGCGACCCTCGCTCCGGGTCATATCTGATGCAACATATATCTCTGTCGATACAACGCGGTAACGCAGCCAGTATGATGGGGACTTTTGGGTAGGGCTCCATATGGGGAACTCTGTTCAATTAAATTGACATATTTTCTGTTTATTATTGATATGTATCTTTATTATAAGTGACGATTGTTTACAATTCAAAAATGATTTAAAACAAGCTTTTCTCGCTCTTAATCAGTTTTTAGTATTTGTACTTTTGTAGATTTACATCAAAGTAAACCTAACAATTTTGCCAATTTTGAAACTTGTTTCTATTACCATTTAAAAGATACGACTGTTTAATTGTAAGACAAATAGATACGAATAGACTCCCGCACCCTTAGTACGGAAGCGTGAAAAGCAGGACCGCACATTCCCATATACTTTTTTTGTGTGCATGTGACTACATCGCAGCCGCGATGCATCGATCGTTAAGTGGAGACAGCGGGTAAGCACCACACCACGCCCCGGTTCCCTCTGTATGAGCCCTTACTGATTTTAGACGCCGCTCGTGACAAGAGTTAGATGACAGAAAGAACATGAATGATGACCGCCATTTCGCAAATGGTTCAATGTCCTAACGTAAAATCGATAATTACGTCTGACTTTGTATAATCATTATTATCCGGACAAAATGGGAATGCCATTGGCAAAATGTATAATTCTGTATGCTGCTTTTCCAGAGTATTCTTAATTCAGTTTTAAAAGCAAAATCTAAACCAAGAGTTTTGTACAATGAGTGTTTTATTACTGAAATTGTTTTGATTGGATGAAATTTTGACGTTTATACATAGTTATACATAAATCCTTTGAGGAGTTTTGGCGGTAACGTCTTTGTAACGTGTTGTTGCTTTGTTTTATTTCCCTAAACTTGTGTTATTTTGAACATTAATGCTATAAAAATGGTGGTGTTTTATTCATTTAGTGTTCGATAAAGTGCGTGAGTGTGGGCAAGTGTAATATAGCAGTAAAACGTGTGATTTTACGTTGTCGGCAAACCTCCATAGAAGCTTCTAGTAAAGTCGCCACCACTTTACTGAAGCAGGACTCGACTTATAAATTGACTGTATACGTGACTTAGATTGTGACTATAACATTTACAACTTGTTTTATTCAAGAAACTTGAAAAAATCCTAATACTTGACACTGGCAAATGCTTTAATGCGGGTCCAATACAAAAAAAAAGAGAAGAGAAATCCTTTGAAATTATTAGTATTATTATTCGTCTCATAAAAATATCAAGTGTTCATGTCTAATACTAAAAAGAACTATATAAACATGTATACATTTGTATGTATATTATGTGGTTATAAAAAAGTATATTCTATGAACTTATGCTTAGTTTGGGGCTGCATGGTGTTGTATGCAATGTCGTCCATTGTTTAGAAAACTTATTGAATCTAGCGTCACTTGCGGGAATGTATCGCAAAAATTCGCGTTAGAGCACGAAGAGTCAAGAAATCCTGAATATGCCTCGTGAAGAGGTGAAACATGTATCGAAAAGAATACCAGCTTGAAGACATCGAGGCCATAAAGAGTACCAGGTAGAATACACCGAAGCAGAAGAGTACCAACCCGAAGACTTCGAAGTAGACAAGAGTACCAGCTGGAAGACCTCGAAACGGAAACACACTAAATATACATATAAGTTAGATTTAAGTTTTCGTCCAATATTTTCTATTTCTAAATATAATGCGAGTTTCATAAAAAAAATGAGGTTTATGTAGGTATAAGCTTATACTTTCTCTGTCACCGTTATTGGCTGTCAGCCATCCGCTGGCCAACCAGAATGAGGGAGTGTGAGGCAACAAGTACTTTCAAACCCCCCCCCCTTTTCCCATCCCCGAACCCGTTCATTCCATGTCCTCATTTCCCAACTCCCTCCAGGCTTCAATATTCTATACGACAACAAGTATCGAGGATAGGAGTTTCACTAAAGATTACTTGAACTTAAAGTACATACCAATATTAGGTAAGTACACTTTATGTATTAAAATTCTTGGAAATTTTAAATAAACAAATAAAAATATATTCATACATTTGTATAAAATATTGTATTTAAAGTATATCTACTTATATACTTTAAATACAATATTTTCTGTGGCTTAAAAAACTTAAAAACCAACTTCAAAATGCGCAATTTCCAGATGCACTTGCTAACTTCCAGTAAGTTAAAAAATAACCTATGTGTTATCCCAGGATCTAAGCTACCTCCATACCAAATTTCATGTAAGTCGGTCCAGCCGTTCTTGAGTTATAAATGTCCACAAATATTTAAAAAAAATAAAAAAAAATAAAAATAAAAGTGGTGTAACTACCCCGACATATAAAAATACCCGATATATAAAAGTTTATAAATCTATTAACGTAAATACGTTAGTATATTTATAAATATATACATTAAAATATATAATATTATAAATTATACTAAAACATAAATAATAAATATACATATATGATAAATAATAAATAATTGTAAAGCTGAGTGATTTTGATGAACTACTGAATCGATTTTGATAAAATTACTGTGGGACCAATCTGAAAGTATATCCTTTCAAGACTAAAAATAATTTTCCAAATCGGCTAATAAATCTCAGTCTAACAATGTCTTAGTTTTGGGTTGGATGAATTGATTATGTTTTGTTTTTTTCGTCTTTTTCAAATAACAAAAAAAAAACGTTTCAACCGAATATATCAACTATGGTTTAAGGATGTACTTAGTTTGTGAATGCGAATTTATATTAAAAGACAAAATAATATTGGATTCAGCATTTAGAAATTATTTTGTATTGGTAAATAAATTGTTGTCGCAACCATTTCATCGTAGCATATGCTACGAAGCGTAGACCCTAGACCGACAAAGAAGCTTGGTCAATAAACTTGTATATAAATTGAAAAAATAATATATTTTATGTATATCATCGAGCATTTAAATAAACTAATCAATGAATTTCATTTTAGTATCATGATTCCAATTCCAGCTTAGATAATGCTTATTTGTTTTTCGCTCTGGTACTGATACACCCGAATAAGATACAGCTTTTAGGGAGGGGACTCGCGCACGTTTAGAAAGGTTACTCTCCCTGCCTTACAAACTTCAAACGCGAAATAATATTTGTTTGGCAATCTTTGAAAAAAGTTTGTCTGAATTTTCTTTATGTAGGTAATATGTGTCTTCATTATATCTCGTTACTTTTTAACCGATTTCTAAAAAGAAGAAGTTTTGTAGTTTGTTTACCGATTACTCAGCCAATTGTCGATTGATTTTGATGATTCTTTTTGTATTTGGTAGATCATACTTCAGAGGTAATCCCATTTAAATTTTATCAAAATCGATGCAATGCTTTGGTTTTTCTAACAAAATAACTGGTAAGGTAACATTCAAACAACTGTAGAAAAGAAAACAGCAAAGTCGCGTATATGCGTGTATTCATTTTTCTGCAGGGGTTAAACAAATTGCGTATTTGATGTCGGTTTTTCAGGTTTTTAACTACGATTATTTCCTTCTGTTTGTTGTTGGAAGAATGGACTTCGGAGACAGCAGCTAAAGATAAAAAAAGTCTATTGAAGTTTGTGTCAAACAATGTAAATGCAATTTTTCGCAACGTTTCATACCTATTTTAAGTTTCTATGAAGCTGCATGCAGAAAATTATATATTAATTGAAAGAATATAATTTCGAATTAGTCCCACAGAAAGTTTGTCAAAATCGATGCAGCAGTTTGGTTTTTAGAAAAAAAATACTGGATAAATATGCAATTTCGTTAATATAATATATATTATATGTAATAATAATTCATATAATATATATTATATGTTATAAGTAACATATAATATATGTTATGAAGATATAAATTGCATAAGGAAGATGTAAGTCCAATCTAAGGGATGTGGATCTGGATCTGTAAGGGACAATTCACACAAAATATGGTATTTTGTGTGAAACATGTGTAATATTTTTATATATTTACAGATATTTATAATCTATGGTTATGTATTTAACTGACGTTGATATACGAAAACTTGTATCAAAATGGAATTTGATATGACAGCCCTCATAGCTCAGTGGTAGTATGTCTGCCTTCTGTAGGTCGTGAGTTCTATCCCCATCCAGCGCAAATATTTCTGCTGACCATGAATGTTTGTTCTGTCTCTAGGTGTATATATTTATCATATCTATTTACAAAAAAATGTATTTATGTATTTTATCATCCATCCAGTTTCCATAGCTTTGTCTAGTTTGGGACTAGATGGTGCTGTGTAAAAATACCCACCAATATTTATTTATGTATTTAATGTGAAACATTTGTAATATTATTGATGTGATTTCTTGCATGTTGTAAGTACCTACAAAGTACAAACAGGCAATAAATATATTTCAAAATGAGAAAATATACGAGTTTTATTCATATCGGCTCTTAAATCATAATATGATATAAATGTATTAAAATATATATAAAATAAAATAATTATATTACAAAATATATTATATTTTGTACTTTAAAAACTTACTTCATTCTGAAATAAAAACTACTTAACAAAAATTTATATTTTTTTTAAATGATTATTTCTAAAGTATTTTCTTTTTGTGAATTAAGATAAGTTTCACAGACATACATACATATTTTACACTACGTTCAGGTAGAAATTATGTTCATTAATGAAAGAAAATATCGCGGAGCGCCTAAAATATTGACAAAATACGAACCACTTTTATCGAAATTGGTTAAGAGTGAAGATGAAATGAAATCGTCTTAAAAACTACTTGTTTATCTGTTTTTTTTTTCGTATTTCGTTACTGAACTAATAAATACGATATACTTAGAACATTATAAGATAAAGTGCTCTTATCTCAAGACTATCAAAATCTCCGATATTATAATTGATTGTTAAGACCTTCATACCTCATACCTTCATAATAAGCCTTAAACCTTGGAAAAGTTCTCTATAAGTTAATTTTCTTTTTTTTATAAAAGTTCCCTTATGTTTTCGCGTTTATTCCCAGTATTTCGCTGTTGTGAACTGATTTTGATGTTTTTTCATTTTTATTACAAAAGCAAACTTCAGATGTAGTGGAATATTTCGCTTATATTTTTAGTTCCAATTATATGAAAATTTGTGCGTCTGTTTAAGTCAATCTTTCGGTTTTTATCTATATTTATAAGTAATAATAATAATGTGTTAGTATATACCTAAAGTTCGTAGTGGATAAAAAAATTAATTTTCTATTTTATGTTGGTAATATTAAACTTGTACTGTAAAATGAGCGGAATAAGTTTTAAAATAAATAAATATTTAAAAACATAGTCGTGTATGGATAATTTCAATTCTTTACAACCCTGCAACCTATCTTCTACATTACTGAAACAGTGTAGCTCCTACACCTTATTAAACAATATTTTCCCCAAAATGATTTATCAATATCAAATTGCGTGAATTGTAAACAATGATATCGAAGTCTATTCGAATGCAGTTCATAAAACATGCTGCAATAGCTCGGCTGCGGGTGTCACAAAACTTACCAGGTTCTCAGCTCGTAAAAATATTGTTAAAATACCAAAAAAGACAGTTTAAGTAAAAGTTGGTTAATTTATTGTTGTACTGTAAAAAATATTTTACAGTAATACCTCAAATTAATCTTACCTTTACTTTGAAATGTTTATATTATTGAATATTACTTTATAATAAACATTCGCTCTGCAAATAATAAAATATATCAAATTCGCATTACAAATCGCATTAATAATGTACCTACTTAAAACAAACTAGTATGCAATTTACGGTATTAATATAATTAGCGTATGAACGTATCTGTCTAGTATGTTAATGACGAGCTGTGTGCAGGTGAAATTGCTAGTAATTATTATGTCCGTCCTTACCTGCAATGGGTAACTATTATCGCGTATCGAAGTGTTCAGTTAGTATCAGTACACGCATCTACAGACACTCATACACGCACGGCGACACTGTTAGTACGGAAATACTGCATTGCACACAGTCGCGGAAGGGTAGGGCGGGTGCGGAGGCTGGATGTTGTACCGGGCCGGGTGCAGGGCGCGCTGCCCAGTGCAGGGGCGGCGACGGCGCGGCTCGCGCGCGTTGCAGGGGGTGGCGCCCTATCACCCGGGGCGGCGCATCCACGGCTCAGTCGGCGATCGATCGCAGCGCGATGCGGACACGCTGTCAGCCTCCGAGAGTACACGCAACTCTCGCGAACCACGCGCTGCTCTCACCGGGTTCAGCCTGACGAGCGCGATCGCGGCAATCGCGCGTGTAACCTGACCCGCTTTTACCCTACTTTCGCCCTAACGTCTTAGGGCAGAACGCGCATGGCCACACCGGGGTTATAGAGGGGCGAGGAATGAATCCTGGAGCTGGGGCGGGGGCGGCCGTCCCGGACTTTCGTTCCCGGGTATTTCGAGCCAGTCCGCACTGGTCTGCGCATACGATCGATAGCTCTGGACATGCGCGGCGGGTACGAGGAGACCCGCTGCTCGCGAGCGGCAAATATTTTTTGATCGATGATGTCTGCGCTAGGCGCCATTAATTTGGGCAAAAATCGGCGCATGCGACGGAATCGTATCAACTTACGAAGAGCCGGGCGCGATGCGCCGTCTCCAACGTTATCTAAAACGTGATTGGTCAGAGGAGTGCGCCGACGCGGTGTGCTCTTTGGCCGGTTTGGCCGCACCGGCGCGTTGCGGCACCGCACCAACACACCACGCTTACCTCACTAATGCCACTGGTCTAGATAGCGTGCCTCGGCCCTTACTCTACCCTCTGTGTGGATACGAGGCGCCAATTTTGGCCTCGTCTGTCAGTATTTCCAACAGAGCAACCTAGATTGATTTTATCTGTTGAAGCAATATTAAAAAGAAACTTTTAATAAAATTTTACTGGTTTCTAAACTCTTCGATCGTGACTCCAAAGCATTTACTAACTTTAATGACCGCCTTAACTTTTCCGTCTTGTTTTAGAGAGTGTCATTTTATGCCAACGGCAAGTTATAAAATTTAATATTCACTTATTGATAAAGTATCGGGATAGGAATGTCATAGATTCACATTATTAATTCACATCTGTGATACTAACTGATTAAGGAGTATTGTCAAACCCTTAAAATAGCTTAATTTTGGCTAAGCAATGGATCTACCACACTACTAATAGCTACAGGCACCTTTTCTAAGGTGTGACCATCGTAGTCATTCTTAGCGCGTCTATAAAATCATGCTTAGGGACTTACATGCGTTCGATTAAAAAAAAAGTGCGCAAGACTCGCACACAAGTGCGAGTCAGACTCGCCCACTGAGGGTTCCGTACAAACTAGTAGATAAAAGGGGGAAATTGTATATATTTTTATATTTTCCTTCATAAACTGAAAAAATATACATCGTAAAAATATTTAAAAACCTGTTTTAGCTTGTGCTAATGAAGCTCTTTCATATGATACCCCACATGATACGATTAAAGCAGTTTAAAATTTGGACCCTCCTTCCTTGCATAAATACCCTATTTTTTGTGATTAAATTAAAAATGTACAGGTTTCGGTTTTTTTCCTTTATGTGTCCTATATGACAATACTTCTTGCCAAATTTCACAGTTATAGGTCAACGGGAAGTACCTAGACTATGGATCTGCGTATATACTTTTAATTTTAATACCTTCACGCGTTCCCGAGATACAGGTCTTGACAGACGGACAACAAAGTGATCCTATAAGGGTTCCGTTTTTTCCTTTTGAGGTACGGAACCCTAAAAATGAGGTCAAAATCCACTACAGACTGTTATTTTCTAATAAATAGTAAACAAAACTGTAATAAAGTAAATTAATACCCCTAAAACCATTAAATTATTAATTGTTTTAGATATTAAAGGAGTGTTATAAACATAATATTATAAGTTACAATATTATGTTTATAACAACTAAGGCAAATCTAACATGTTGTGTACGTTATAATTTATAACGTACACAACATGTTAGATTTGCCTTAGTCGTGCAGGTTACCTGTTAAAATTTACCACTACAGTCTCGTGAACGTAGAGTACTCTGCTTGTATAGCGTATTCGCGATTAATATTGCCCTGTACCAGTACCACAGTACTGTTGCGAGCGGTCGATGAACGCAGGGTCGGGCAGAGATGGTCGCCGTTAGGGTGTGGGGTAGTAACCTACGTTCGGTCCTGTAGTCACTAGAGGAGGGGTGGAGACGAGGTGGGGTGGCAGCCAAAGTCGCCAGGGGGTGGTACGGCGCACCCTCTCGCTTCACCTACGTCCTAGCCTCTGCCTAGGTCGGTCTGAGTCGTGTCGCGTACACTATGCTATTTTTAACTGAGTGCTAATAACAACTACGTATATTTTTGTCCGCGGAACAATCTTTTGAACTTTCACGGTATTGTTGAAAGTTTTCGTTGGTGTTCGTTTATTGTTTACCATATTCTATCGTACGTTAAATGCACTAAGTATTCACAAATTAATTCTCATTAGTTGTGTGAAATAATAACAAAAGTTAAAATGTTACATGATTTTTACAAAGTTACATATACTTTCATCATTCCATAAAGTTATGCAATTTGTATTGGTTTTAATCACTTAAAAACTAAACTAAAATAAAAAATAAATGAGTACTTTATGTAAAGTAAAATGAAATGTTTTTGCGGAAAAAATCACTCATACCTACGGATATTAAAATTATTTTGTGTCATAATTACATGGGTAACATGTAAGTTATACAAGTTTTCATTTTTTTGCTTAGTTTTTTTTAGCAAAAGTACCTACTAGTGTTTTCAGCTTCTCTATTAAAACATATTTACGTATAATCCGTATACGTAGCTTTATGAGGATAGTTCTGACCGCTATTTTCGCCAACACTACGTTTTTTTTGCAATATCGCTTTCTAGCCTTAAATTATTATCCGAATTATTAATGATTACTTTTGATTTGATTGGAACCTTAATTGACAAGGTTCCCAATTATTGTTTTTCTTTTTAAGGTTCCGTGCTTCAAAAGGAAAAAACAGAACCCTTATAGGATCACTTTGTTGTCCATCTGTCCGCCTGTCTGTCCGTCAGTCCGTCTGTTCGTCCGTCCGGATATTAAGACCTGTATCTCGGGAATGCGTGAAGGTATCGTGTTGAAATTAAAACCATATACGCAGACCCATAGTCTCTTCCTGTTTTTGTAAAAAATAAAGTTATCGACGAATATGTCGTAAATAACGCACATTCGACACTCACGAGGGAATCAAAACATATGGGGTACTTCCCATAGACCTAGGACTATGAAATTTGGGAAGAAGCATTGTGTTATAGTACACATATAGGAAAAAATCCGAAAACTGGACATTTTTAATTTAATCACAAAAAATAGTGTCTTTATACAAGGTAGGGTCCAAATTATAAAGTGAATTAACCGTAAGTATCATGTGGGGTATCATATAAAAGAGATTCATTAGCACAAGCTAAAACATGTTTTTTAAATATTTTTAAGATATATATTTTTCAGTTTATGAAGGAAAACATTTACCAACATTTTACATATAAAAAAATTGAGCATGAATTATTATTACAAGTATTTTTTGTAAATTTTCTAAAACCTTTTTTTGCTGCTTTTGCGGACAAAGCGGGGCAATAACGTGTTAACAGCTTTTTCCGCTATACTTGTATAACAACTCTATGAACGTGTCACGGCGATGCCCTTTCAGAGCATTTGGTCTACTTACCCAAAAAGTCTACTTTCCAAAATGACCACTTTATCAAAATTACCACTTTGCCAAAATGACCACTCTCTTAAATTACTACCAAAACATCTACTTTCGTTCACTTAGCAAAATGTCAATAAAATGTGCGACTGCCGACGATTAAATTCCCCACGAACTGAGAGTTGGTCTGTAGGTCAGGAACGAACACTGACGATCAAGATGTTTACGACTCTCAATGCACTCAGCATGAGTTGCTAACGTTTACCCTATACGTGTTTTTTCAATCATAATTTCCTCTTAAAATTTGCGTAAGTGCGATAATAAGCAAGCATGGGGCCGTACAAGCGTTCAAGCAGTCTTATTTCAATATTAGTTTGAGTTTTGTCTCGCTCTATCTACAGTTGAGAGAGCAAGACAAAAGTTGAAGTAATATTGAATTTTTTTTATTTATTTATTTATTATTGCAGTGTGTACAGAGCAAACTTAAATAAGCTAGGTACATACCCTGTTATAGGATGTTGCAAACATACATTTACAAGTAAATAAAATATATAGGTTGAAACAAAACTTAAAAACTACAAAAACTAGGGCTAAATGTTGCTTAAAATTTATTTTTTGGTGTCGTAAAGTTGAGATCGTTTAGTTTTTAGAATATATCCTATTATATTTAGAATATATATATTATAAAGTAGTCATCAATTTTATAATAGCTTTTATGTATCAAAAGATTGCGCAATTTGGTTTGAAAACATTTACCAGAAGTCTCATTTTTTATCGAGTTAGGAATTTTATTATATTTTTTTATTGACATGTTTCTGGGCCGTTTTTATAAATTTCTAGTTTGGGTTCAGGAAGTATTACTGTGTTTTGTCTTCGTGGGTTATTGCATTTGGTATAGAGATGTACTTAAGTGTTTTCTGACAAATAATGAGGTTTCAAGTATGTATGTATATACACGGAAAAGTAAGGATATTTAATTGGATGAAGTGGGGCTTAGTGGGGCTGTAATGGCTGTCGTTTTATCAGTGTTTAATTTTAAAGTTGCTAATGCATATATGAATTGAGACATCTTGAATCTTACTTTTTTGATATGAGCTTTCCAATTTAGGTGTGAGTCATGTTTTAGGCCTAGAAGATTGTATTTATTAACCTCATCTAGATTAACTATTTTTTAATGGTAGCAAGGTCGATAGCATTTTTTTGGTACTGTAAAAATTGCATTAATTTTGTTTTATTCAAGTTTACTTCTAGATTATGAGCTGCTAACCAGTCTTTTATATCATAAAAAGTATTTTTTATTTGAGTTAGTGTTTTAGGATCTAATGTACATTTGAATAAGAATGATGCATCACCAGCAAATAATATACATGGAGAAACAATCAGATTTGATAGTTTATTGATATAAATTAGGAAAAAAATGCAACCTACTACGCTTCCTTGCGGGATAGCAGAGTTTATAGTAATTATTTTTGATAGAACTGTTTTTATAGCACCAGTATCAGGTTTGTGGTAGTCTATCTGGACTAGTTGCTTTCTATTAAGTAGATATGATTTTATAAAATTTAGTGGCTTTCCTCTAATTCCTATTTCAAATAGTTTTGTGATTAATATGTCATGGGAAACTCTATCATATGCTTTAGTCATGTCTAGCAATAATCCAATTGAGTGGTGTTTGTTTCGCATGTTATAAAGGACATTCTGGATAAAGTTGTAGATTGCTAAGGTTGTTGATGATTTCTTACGAAAGCCAAATTGATTCATGCTGAGTAATTGGAATTTTTCCAAAAAGTTATATTGTCGTTCAGATATAAATAATAGATAGAAATAAATTTGCTATAAAGATTGTGGCAACCCCTGTGGACGAATTAGAACGCACAATATACGAAGTTGTTGCGGACACGCGGTAACCCATTGTAATGAGTAGAGACCGGATTATATGCACTTGCATATTTACCACATTTTCAGCGATCATTGCATATTATGTCTGAAATTTAGTGAACATGCATATTCTCGCTGTATTTACTAAATTTTTCGGTAGGTTACCCTATAAGTGTAAAATGATGTCTTACAAAAATTTTCTCTTCATACCTACACAAAAAATGTTAAATAAAAAAAAATAAAAAAAACTATTGAGTATTAATATTATTTATAGTCTACAAGGTTGTAAAATTTTGAACGAATATGCAATTTACTGATTTAATGCTGATTTAGAAGGAAAACAAAAATATTGCACTTTTCCCTTTTTTACTTTTCTAAAATTCATCATTTATGTTGCATATTTTAACAATTTTCACGCATATTTTACCCATTTTCATGCATATTTGCATGCATATTTCAAGCTTTTTATATTGCATATAATCCGGTCTCTAGTAATGAGTGAGCAACAAACGAGGCAAAGCAACGTAATGCAATGCGAAGTGACGCGATGCGACTCATTGTTTACATTACGACGAATAGCAAAGAAAATACAATAGCTATCGTGACCATCCGTTACAAAGTATGAAGATAGTCAGAAAACTATTGTGTGAAAATTTTCACAAAAAAACAGCAGCGCCCTCAATGCCATATTAGTTCTCCTTCCGAACATACTCTAGGCACAGAAGATAATATGCTCCAGGTTAATCAATTATAACAGTGGACTTAGGGCAATACCAACTCATGGAAATAGCATCTAAACGGGTAATATGAGTAGGTACATAGTAGTGTACTATGTACCAACTCATATTACCCGTTAATGGGCACGGCACCCCAAAAAAAACTCATTTTTGCTAACTATATAAAACGCTCCAATTTAGCCTAGGCAACCCTGTAAATTTAAAAACACTATTAATGTGCGTCATCCTAGATAGATCACATCATGTTATTTGATGAGGTGAGTAAACATACGACCCGCTCTTAGTCTACTATGTTCATCTATATCAGTGCAATCAAAGCGCAATGGCCAAGTGATTTGATGGGCTGGTGGTTATTATCCCGCACGTCATATTCCAGTCAAAATAGACAATTTTTTTTTATAAGTTAGCCATAGTTCGCATAGAGCTGAAAATTGGTATAGATGTTAAATAAACCATTATCTACTAATGAAATGTAAAAAATCCCCTTCGATCCTACTTCTGCAAAAAAAAAAAATTATCCAAGGTCAGAGGTCAAAAAATCAGGTTTTCCCATTTTTAGGGTTCCGTACCTCAAAAGAAAAAAACGGAACCCTTATAGGATCACTTTGTTGTCCGTCTGTTCGTCTGTCCGTCTGTCCGTCCCTCCGTCCGTTCGTCCGTCCAGGTGTTAAGTCCTATATCTCGGGAATGCGCGAAGGTAACATGTTGAAATTAAAACCATGTATGCAGATCGATAATCTCTTACTGCAAAAAGAAAAATCAAATTTCTCTATTTTCGCAAAAAAAAAGTTACAGCCGAGATTTTTGCAGAAGTAGGATCGAAGGGGACTTTTGACATTTCATTAGTAATGCAAATTACTATGCAAATTATGGCTAACTTGAATGTCTATTTTGACTGGACTATATGTAAATGCCGCGCGTCGTACTGTAGTCCCTACTAATTTAAAAACGGTACAATTTGTGGATTTATATTCCAACAAAATCACAGAATTATTATTCTCTATCTATATATTATGGAATGTTATATGCCAAAACAAAAATTAACAAAAAAATTCACTTGGACATTTTATTCATTATAATAACCAACAACAATATCTTCTATCATTACAAGACCTAATCGGAAAAATAACCTAAAAATAAAACTTCACAAAATAAATTAATACTCTTCGCCACCTTCGCCCTCTCCTTCTCCAGAATCCATGCCAACCTCTTCGTAGTCTTTTTCGAGGGCAGCCAAGTCTTCACGTGCCTCCGAGAACTCTCCTTCCTCCATACCCTCGCCGACATACCAATGCACAAAAGCGCGCTTCGCATACATCAAATCGAACTTATGGTTAAGGCGCGACCACGCCTCAGCGATCGCAGTCGTGTTCGATAGCATGCATACCGCGCGCTGCACCTTTGCTAAGTCACCACCCGGCACCACCGTCGGCGGCTGATAGTTAATGCCCACCTTGAACCCGGTTGGACACCAGTCCACGAACTGGATCGTGCGCTTAGTCTTGATCGTCCCGATCGCTGCATTCACGTCCTTGGGCACCACGTCTCCACGGTACAACATGCAGCACGCCATGTACTTGCCATGGCGAGGGTCGCACTTCACCATCTGGTTGGCTGGCTCAAAACACGCGTTAGTAATCTCCGCAACCGACAGCTGCTCGTGATATGCCTTCTCCGCAGAGATCACGGGTGCGTAGGTAACCAAAGGGAAGTGGATTCTCGGGTACGGCACCAAGTTCGTCTGGAACTCGGTCAAATCCACATTCAATGCCCCGTCGAATCTCAGGGAGGCAGTAATGGATGACACGATTTGACCGATTAATCGATTCAGGTTAGTATATGTCGGCCTTTCGATATCCAAGTTTCTTCGACAGATATCATAAATAGCTTCATTGTCGACCATGAAAGCGGCGTCAGAATGCTCGAGCGTCGTGTGGGTAGTGAGAATAGAATTATAAGGCTCCACAACCGCTGTTGATATCTGTGGCGCGGGGTAAATTGCGAATTCGAGTTTCGACTTCTTTCCATAGTCCACGGAAAGCCGCTCCATGAGTAGAGAAGCAAAGCCCGAGCCTGTACCACCCCCGAACGAGTGGAAGATGAGAAAACCCTGCAGACCCGTGCACTGATCGGCTAGTTTGCGCACTCTGTCTAATACCAGGTCCACGATCTCCTTGCCAATAGTGTAGTGTCCTCTCGCATAGTTGTTAGCCGCATCCTCCTTACCAGTAATCAGCTGCTCCGGGTGGAACAACTGGCGATAAGTGCCGGTACGGACTTCATCCACTACGGTGGGCTCTAAGTCAATGAACACGGCTCTGGGAACGTGCTTGCCTGCACCTGTCTCACTGAAGAACGTGTTGAACGAGTCATCGCCCCCACCGACGGTCTTGTCTGATGGCATCTGCCCATCAGGCTGAATGCCATGTTCTAGGCAATACAGCTCCCAGCATGCGTTACCGATCTGAACACCAGCTTGACCGCCGTGTATAGATATACATTCACGCATTTTCGACTAAAATACTTGCAATATACTTAAAAATAAAACTGTTCAAGCGGTTCCTACTAGATCAACACCAATTTACAAACTGACGGTAAAAAACAAAAGCTATGCTAACAAAATATGCCAATGCCTTTCCAAATTCAACACGTTTTTTTTTTCATTCTAATAGCTTTAAGGAAAAAGGTTAGACTAACTTTTACAAGATTACAAACAATAGGTAGGTATAATGTATTTACAAATTAATTTTAAATACAGAGAAGTGCGTTTAGAATTCCTCTGTCACTTGCACATACCTACAATTTAAAAGATATAAAATGATTGCTTGGACTTACGATTTTTTTTTAACAATAAGATGTTACTAATTATTCGACCCAGAAAGCGACAACACAAATATTCAATAAAAATATTTATTATTGCAAAAAATTTAGATAGGGCCAATGTAACTCGAAAAAGTAAAAATAAATCCAACAACACCGCTCCCATCAATTTGGTCTAGCCGTTTAAAAAAAAAGGCTTCTAAAGATAATACAGAAACATACAATACCGTCGTATCCTATAATGTTGTCATTTTCACTTATCAATGAATTCAGAATGTGTTTTTTTCCGTACACAAACTACGGTTTCAGAATATTAATTTTTTCTTATGAATTACAAATTCACTTACTGAGATAATACACTTGAAATGTCTTAAAGTATTTAAAGCATAGTGAGCAAAAGATACCAATACTAAATACTAATTACGTTTCATATTCTTGAGATGCCAAAAAACCATAAATCAGTTATATTGATGCGTACTGTTATAAGGTAGTTTATAAAAACATACGGCTTGCCATGGGCGTATATATGGGGATAAAATATATAATAAATTTGTGATGTCAAAATTCTGGAATAGGTACCGCGGATGGCACGCATGTTACAAAATATATATAAACACCTGATGTGCGGTAATGTGTGTGCATAACGACAGCTTAACTAAAGAGATGCAGTATGACCCATGTTCGTCTTTCGCCCGCGCATACTACAAACGCGTAGTATATCAACTGTAAACTATATATTTTTACCCGATTGCGTAAGAAGGAGGGTAATGTTTTTCGAGTGTATGTATGTATGTTTCTATATGACAGCCTGAACGGCTTGACCGATTTTGATGTGGGAGATTGATGTGTCATTAGAGTCGTCTTCGTTTCCAAATGTCATAGGCTACATTTTTTGTAATAATAAAATACATCTCTTTCTATAAAAAATAAAAACTTTTTTCGTAATCTCTAACGCACTATTTCGTAATAAACAAGTGATTTTTTAGAATTATTCTAAAGAAAGCGCGTTTATATCTTTTACAGCAATTTTACGCATACTTTCCTTCAAAAAACGTACACTCAAAAGGTTATAAAAGTATCGAAATCGTAAGTTAGACTGCAAAAACTGCTTTTCTGCTATCGTTTTTTTTAAATATACATACTTTGTAAGAAACCCTAACTCCATCTCTGTCATATCTATACAAATTGAGAGAGATGGAGATATAGTTTCCAGGGCGATTCCGAATCCGACAAGTTGTGAACAAGGCCGTAAGTAGGGCTTAGGGATTCAACCTCCGAACTTCCGAAATATCCTGGCAATTATGAAAAATCCTTCCTCTTTTTTAAAGTTTACTTAATATGCTTCAATATTATTCGCGCTCGCTTCGCTTGCACATGCCCATATTTTTGAAGATATAGAACGACTGAATGAACTTATAAAAAGATCTTCGTTCGTAAAACTAGAAAATAACATCGCTAAATATCAGTCGAGTTGGTGATCAGTCGTAGATCTATCTTACGTAAAAAAAAAACACAAATATTCCACGAAAAATTCAATTCGATCCAAGCAATTTTACATAAAAAAAATATTTTTACGTTAATAATTTCGAAAAGATCTAACAAGACTCTTAAAGTGCCGTGCTTAAATTTGCAATCAATGCATTCAAATGGTTATATCATAGATGTAACTTTTAATTACAAGTATACTTACTTGTAATTAAAATTATTTATAATTTATGATAGCGTAAGTCACTCTTACTTATCCAGTCGGATAGGTATTTCATTTTTTTAGCACATTTATACTTGTTTGGTTCATCTGGGCCACTTGCTAACACGATCAATGAATTAAATTACTTCCAAGATTTAATTTGAAAAACCTAATTTTTTTTACTATTTTGCCATGGAAATAATGCGGGCTCACTAATTCGAGAAATAAATTATATCATTATAAAAACACTACAAAAAATTTCGCGCTCGCTTCGATCGCGTATGCTTATTATTTATGTTTTTGTTTACTTCAGTCATGCAAATGCTGAGCACTCGTTAAAACGGGTGAAGTCATAGGGTACATCTAGTTTAATATGAAATAATATTGTTCCGACGTTACTTTTACACTTTATTTACAGTTATACGTTTGTCCGTAATAAAAATTTCGTGTATTATAATGTTTATAACTTATAATTATATAAACATTGACGTTTAGAAACTAGTACGCATCTGCGTATAGTCTGCACAAATAAAGAGGCAAATAGTATTATATTTTTGTAAATTTTTGTACCCGCGGACATTCCCGATGAGAAAGCTATAGCTACGCCCATGCGGCTTGCGTTTCGTAGGTAGATAACAAACAATGCAACTTGCAAAGACCGAGCACAAACTGGTAAAACAATCGTTTTTTATGACATCTACAGACCGGTAAGTAACACTAAAGGTATTTTTTGCTCGTTCACACTGCACGCCAACTTGTGTCATAACAAGATACGGCGCAAAATCGTTAGAATATCGATTTATGTTAGTCAATAGTGTATTATATTTGACTTATTATTATTACCTAATTGTCTGTGAATTATAGATATCACAATCATCTACCTAGCCCATTACAATCCTCCAACTAAGTGATAATATGAGTATTTCTAAATTTAGAATCTATAAAATTAATTATGATGGTCAGATTTAATATTACCTGAGAGACTGCTAGGGGCCAGATTTTTGCAAACTAACTGTGCAAGATATGCTAGAGCATAAAACAGTACTTTTACTGTAAATTATCTGTATCAGGTTACGGTGCTGCATCAGGAGCAGCAGCAAGGAAGTTCATTATGTCATTCATTAGGTTCAAAATACCAATCCTGAGGCACAATGTTGCTAATATGGCTAAATTGAAACTCATTGTTCGATTTCTATACAGTATTCTAAACAACTTTAATACTTTTTTGCCTATTTACATTCAAAATCAAAATGGTTGTTCCAAGTTTGGTTTCAAAGACAG
This sequence comes from Lycia hirtaria, assembly GCA_947563715.1. Taxonomy (NCBI): domain Eukaryota; kingdom Metazoa; phylum Arthropoda; class Insecta; order Lepidoptera; family Geometridae; genus Lycia; species Lycia hirtaria. Next base: position 11,900,803 of record OX387386.1, read on the forward strand.
ATTCAATCACTTACCTACAGTCTGGTTGGATGTAGCGGAAACATCTTACATTTCACATCTGTCGTTAACATTTTAGAGACTCATTAAAAGTCTAATAGAAGTTATACCTAGTAGTTATTAAATATGTATCTGTTTTTATAACAGAGTAAGGTTTGCAGGCTGGATTCATTCATACACAGGGATGTAAGTATAGATATCCCATCAAACTGCTGATATCAAGTCTGCTGTAACCTCAAGAGGCTGATAGAACAGTGGATATTATGTACATGAAATTCTTAGCAGAGTATAACTATCTCATCCTAATATTTGTATTGTGTATTACATAAACTTTTTGTCTGTAATACTGTAACCCCAATAAAAATAATAATAATAAAAATCATTTGATTTATTAAAAGTGTTTGTAAAAAGTATTGTAATAGAAATTAATAATTGATTATTGTTTCTTTACATGTCTCAAGATATTATTCATCATTATCGTTGTCTGTCACCAGCAGATAACAAACAGGTCTTCACCTCAACGCTGTGTGTTTTCTCCAACATAATATAATAGGTACCTGTTTTGTTGGAGTGCAAAACAGTAATATTTTTAACTGACTTCGAAAAAGGAGGAGTTTATAAATTCGTACCGCATATTATTTTTTTATGTATGTACACGAATTACTCCGTCACTCGAGAACCAATTTGTGTGTTTCCTAAATTGGTGAATAGAGAAAGCTCCCAAGTTGGTCCCATAATTATTTTATAAACTTCGCTTTATTACTTTTTGAATAATATTTAAAAATGAAAATATTTTCATTGTATTCCAGAGTAAGTGCGTCAGATTATAGAATCGCAGAGTTCCACCTACACGTTTTTCTTTGCAAGAGTGTTAAAATTAATAAGGATTATCGTATAAACATCTGCACATTTTCTAATCTTCGAACACGAGCATTTGACATTCAATGACATTTGCCATTGCATTCTTGACAAAAGAAAAAAAGAGCGGGTGAAGATGTCTCTTTAAAAAGTTTAAAATCGTGAAGGATTTAGTAAGTTGCGTTTGAAGTCGGTTTTTTAATAGAAAAATTGTTCATAAGTCTTGTCGGTGTTGTTTCTTCTTAAGGCTAAACAGCTGAACCAGTCGTTATGACATTTGGCACAGACATTCTTTAGAACCTGGAGAAGGACATAGGTACACTATATTTCATCATCATCATCATCGTTTTTCATCATTACCCGGGTGAAAAAGCGGAACACAGTATATCCTAAACATAAAAAAAAATATTCATAAAGACCCTGATAGATGTATATTTAATTTCAACAGTATTTAATTTAGCATAAAAATAAAGATCTGGGCGAGCGAAGGCGGCCTATTCTATTCGCAGCGAATAGGACGCGGAATGGTTGTTTTCGCTCATTGCACTTACAGTCCCACCAGTGCTCTGACGTTGGCCTTGAGGAACAAGCTCACATTGCAGCAGTACACCTCAACGCACTGCTGTGTGGCTGCTAATAACCTGCCCGATGTTGTCGCCTGCTATCGGTCTGGTTCAATCTGAAGCAGATACAACAGAAACAGCCTGGCATATCCCGTGTTCCTAAACTCCCTCCTACCCCCTTTTCCAAACATCCTTCCCCTCCTAAGGCTTCCACGGGCCTTGAGTTCCAAAATTTCTCGGAAAGTGTGGTTTTGGTACTCAGAAGGTACCGCGGTAACCCGTAGCCGGTATGTTAGTGATGAATGAATGAAGCCTCCCATGTGTTTCTTGGGACGGCCCGCTCATCATAATAATCATCATAATCATAATAACATACGAAAGACCGGGGGGGAAAGCGGAGGGGGCAACCGTTTTCATCTCTCACGTTGTGCCCACTAACTTTCATCTTTTGTGTCGACAGAAGTAAATAAAATAACAACTATGGAACAAAACAATAGACTGCAAACATGCAAAAAAAATCTTTCCATCAATAAACAGGAAAATAACCAACAAGCTACTTGGCCTATCCAGGTCGGGCCTACGACAAATGATAGGTATCATCACAGGTCACTGTAACTACCACCGTAACTACCATCACTGTAACTACCACCTGCACAAGATTGGAGCCACAGATAGCCCCTTTTGCAGAGGCTGCCTTCTAGATAACGAGACTGTAGAGCATGTGTTACTGCACTGTACTGCTACAGAACATGCTAGATCAAGATCGGGACTTCTGGAAAAATCTCAAAGTCAAAATCAGCTCTACAATGAAACACCTGACGCAACAGAGGTGGAGCAATTGTGCCAGCGACCCAAAGTTGTGCTTCGTTATTTTAAGGAGCTTGGCTGGTTTGAGTAGGCTGGCGGGGGGAAATGCACAATACACCCCAGGCGGGACGTTGGTGCAGGTCTTATCGCCCCCACTTCAAATTAGAATTAGAAAGATCTGGGCACGGCCGTTGCCCCGCCATGTGAGCGAGCGGGTACGTACGGCCGGGAATATCTTTACACGAAGAGATTCGTCGGACTCGAAGTGATTTGTCGGATTTTTAGACTCTCATAGCTTCGACCCCGATAACACTAGAGAGTTCAAATTTTCAAGATCAAGTGTGATCAGTAGACTAATGCAATATAACAAAAATCATGCTTTTATACTTTCGATTTTATTGATACCTAAAATACGCCAATTTGCCTTTGATTAACTAAAAAAATAAACGACTTGCTGAAGTCCTAGAAAGCTGAAATTTGGTATGTAGACTACAATTTGCACACAAACAATGCTAAAATTAAAACATTTGTAACTTTCACCCTTTCACCTATTTGGGGGTTATCCCGTTATTTTCATCAATAATATATCAATAATATAAGGTACTTCCTGAAGTCCTAGAAAGCTGAAATTTGGTGTGTAAGCTAATATTTACACATGAATAACGAAGAAATTAATATTTTACTTTTCACCCTCCAACCCCTATTTGTGGGTGCACCCTCTGACTGTAATCAAAAAGACAGGGCACTTCCTGAAGTCTCAGAAAGCTGAAATTTTGGTATGCAAACTACGATTGGTACATAAACAACAGAAAAATTAAGACATTTGTAACTTTTTCCCTCCAACCCTTTTAAAGGGTGAATTTGACTATATTTTTTTACCATAACATAACTTCGATATGGATAATTCTAGAGAGTCCAAATTTTCAGGATAAAAAGTAGTCAGTACATGTATAAAACACACAAAGTTTCATTTATGTAGCTTTTATACTATAGATTTAATTCACATGTAAAATACGTCAACTTTTGGCACTCACACACTAATAATAGTTAGTTTCTTACGGCAACTCTAGATGGCGTGCGCGATCGACTTTAGCATACGCTATCATTTTGCGCGCTTTGCTTTATACATCCTGCATACTTATGGGTGGATAGTGTCGTTTTCGTTCGTTTTATGTTTAGTAAATATGGATTTGTATTATACATATTCGACTTTCGTTGATGATTTGGTTTGTTTTAGGTAGTACTTATTTACACAGAAATTATATTATTAGAGAGCTTATTTAGAAGCTTGGATTCGGAACGGGGATCTTGTTAGAAAAGGGGTACTAATTAGGTTAAGAATTTAAAATATTGAATAATAGCCCGGATACAAGAATAATCTAAAGCTGGTTTAGTGCACGTATTCCTCTAAAAAGGAAATAAGACAAACAATATGAGTAACGAAATAATTTCTTTGGAGGACAGGCTAGGGCGCTATCGTACAGTTCATAGTGTCTGGAAATGGTTCATGCCTTTTCCATTCATTGACTCAACGTATTTGATGTGGCGTTGCAAATTAAGGTGTGCTATTGTTTGTTATTTTGTATAACATTGAGACGAACTGCAACTTTATACTTGTGTTGAAGACTGAGAAGTGTATCTGGATACCGACTCTTATTCACGCGCTATAGTATGACGCACATCAGAATTGAAGGTTACAGCAGCTATCACCTATTTTTAGTAATAAACCAACAAGAAAAGAGGCTATGACAGAGAGTGTGCTGCAAAAAAATAATAACAGATGCACAGGAAAATACATTCCGTTAAAACAAAACGTTGCAGAAATTGCAGGGTCTCTTACAAAAAGAAATGAAATCCCATCAAAAACATTTCATGTAAAATTAGTTGCCATGTCTCGCATTGTCATGCCACTTTCACTGACAAAAAGAAAGCAGATGAGATCTGACTGGATCTGAAAAGCCAAGCTGCTAACTCTACAAAGTCTAACGTTATAATACTTATCTCAGTAAGCCTTAAATCTTAGCCTAAAGTCAAAAAGCATGGCTTGGTCGTTTCATGGAACTATTACATTACTATTACAATTATACATCATTCAAGAGCAGAGATTTTAGTTTCTCTTTCTTTTTCTTCCTTAGAAGTCCATGTACGACATGTTATGCGACATATGTTTGTAACTGACAGCCGAAAAACGGCCAAGACATGCTTTTTGATCAAGATTGAAGGCTTACACTGTAAGCCTTACAGAGATAGGTATTGTATAGCGTTAGACTTTGTAGAGTTAGCAGCTTGGCTTTTCAGATTCGGTCAGATCTCATCTGCTTTCTTTTTGTCAGTGAAAGTGGCATGACAATGCGAGACATGGCAACCAATTTTACATGAAATGTTTTTGATGGGATAAAGTATTACATTTTGCAATGGTTTGCTTTATTTTAGCATACAAATAAAAGACAAAGTATTACATTTTGCAATCGCGCAAATCAAGCAATTTATTTGAAAATATAATGTTAATACGATTAATAGTATTAACTTTATTTATATAACAACAGTAATAATAATCAAACCAAATCAAAAAATCAGTAATAGTAATCACAGGTATTAAAAACGTCATTTATATATACATAACAGTCATAATATATCTATCTGTCTATCTATACATATAATAAGACTGTAATGGGTCGAAATATGTACATTAAATATTTTGATCAGGGTATACCTACATGACTATCGATATAGAAGCCAAAACAATAATTTTCAAAATGTTTGTCTGTCTGAAGAAATTTGGCAGGATTATTACGTATACTATATAGAAGGAACTGGCATACTTTTTTATCTCAAAAAATTTGATAGATCCTGTGGGATACACTAAACAATAACATAATCGTTTAATCGCGTTTTACGCTGGATGTACTGGACGAAATTTATAAAAGAAATTATTAATTCACATCGTACATTAATATAATTAATGATTAAATTATTAATTACATTATTAGAATTATTACATCGAACATTAATAGAATTATTGATTAAATTATTAATTACACTATTAGAATTATTAATTACATTATTGTTATATAATACTTATAAGTGCAAAAATCAATTCAAATGTAAAACAAAAGTAATAATGTTCAGTGAAGGTGAAGTAATTTAATAGAACGTAAACGAACGTTGAAAAAACAGTTCTATTAAATTATTGAATCATATTGCAAAGCTTCATAAATTCTAGTCATTATGACGTTCCAAGAAGTTTTCATGGGCATATCGTCGAACTTCTTCTGCAACTCTTCAACAAAATCGTGGATTTTACTGGCAAAAGGCTGTGCCTTGTAGCGATGCCTTAGTGCAAGTATTTCAAAGCTGCAATGACAATATATAATTAAGGCGCTATCCACACATCCGTGGCTACGACGTGCGGGATCCCTGATGATGAGAACTATAATGCGCGGCGCTCTAAGAATAATATTGAAGACACATACACATCATAGAACCGATTTTGTCCCGTCCAGGGCGCGTATTGTGTACTTTACTAATCTAGGTTTAGTATAGACGAATGAATTTATTCAGCGACGAGTTTATCAGAGATGGCAACCCATGCCAATCCCACTCATATTTTACTTTCGTCTTTCTTGTAATGAAATACGTAGAAAACAACAATTTTTTTTTACGTGACTGTAATTGAGCTAAGAAATGTATGTAGAAGTTTACATGGCTTATAAGCAAACTACACGAATCCCACAGCTTTACCCGCGATTAAGAAAATAGAGGCCAACCACTTTAACCACTACAACATCAAAAGGAATAACATCTTCCATTTTTTTATCACTACTATTTTATATCCAGCACATAATTTCGCGCTCGCTTCGCTCGCGCTTTATTACTATTTTGAGAGAGAAGTAGGTACCGTGGGTTCACTAATACGAGAAACAAAGTATGTTACTATAAAAGCACTACTAAAAATTTTTGCGCTCGCTTCGCTCGCGCATACTTAGGCACGTTGGTTCATATACCTATATATATAGGTCAGTCAGTCAGGACTTTAAATTTTATTATATACTTATTTAGATTAGACGCAAAAATATAAATATTGTAAGCCAGACGCCTAATGTCGGCAAGGACTACAGACTTATACTTCTGATAAAACGCGCCGTGTCTTGGATTACTTTGACCCTTGATCACAATCATCTACTGAGAGCTTTTAGAGATGTAGATCAAGGATCTTTGCTATAAGAACGTCGACCATAGACAAAAAAAAAACTCCAATCAAAGGTACAACTCAATTATGGTCGTCAAATCATCATCCCACTTCATCAACTATCTCATGAACCAAATATCTCAGACCCTAAACTATCATCAACTATTAGTCCTATACAGTCATAAGGAAAAAACGGAACCCTTATAGGATCACTTTGTTGTCCGTCTGTCCGTTTGTCAAGACCTGTATCTTGGAAAAGCATGAAGGTATCGAGTTAAAATTAAAACCATAAGTGCAGATCTGTAGTCTCTTGCTGCAGAGAGAAAAATCAAACTTCTCAGTTTTCATAAAAAAAAGTTACAGCCGAATATATCGCAAAAAACACATATTTCGACACTCGCAAGGGAATCAATCTCTAGTTTTCGGTAAGTTTTCGGCAGCCTAGTCGGGAGACCATCTGACTTGCGATCCGCAGGTCCTGGGTTTGAATCCCGCGGCACGCACCTCTGTCTTTTTGGAGTTATGTGCGTATTGTTGATTGCCGCCAACTTCAAAACGGTGAAGGAAAACATGTTGAGGAAACCTACATATCTGAGAGTTCTCAATGATCTTGAAGATGTGTGAAGTCTGCCAGCCCGCACTTGGCCAGTGTGGTAGACTATGGCGTTACCCTTCTCATAATGAGAAGATGGCCCGCGCCCAGCAGTGGGACAGTTTGTACAAATAGGGCTGATAAAAAAAGGGAATCAAAACCTATGGGGTACTTCCCGTTGACCTATAGGTTACTGTGAAATTTGGCAAGAAGCATTGTCATATAGTAAACTTAAAGGAAAAATCCGAAAACTGTACATTTTTAACTTAATCACAAAAAAGTTGGGTCTTTATTCAAGTTAAGAGGATACAAATTTTAAAGTGCTTTTTTGCGTATCATATTATGTGGGGTACCATATGAAAAAGCTTCATTAGCACAAGCTAAACTAAGTTTTTAAATATTTTTACGATGTATATTTTTCGGTTTATGAAGGAAAATATAAAAAAATATACAATTTCCCCCTTTTATCTATTATTTATTTTGTACGGAACCCTCGGTGGGCGTGTCTGACTCGCGCTTGTCCAGTTTTTTTATCATTACACGGCTGAAACCATAGGGTATATCTAGTTTAATATGAATTAATGATGTTCCGACGTTATTTATATACTTTATTAAACTTTACTTACAGTCATACCTTTGTCCGTAGCTTTTCGTGTATTTCAATGCTTATAACTACGTATAGTCTGGGAAAATAATGGGGCATATAGTAGTATATCCTATCCCCCCCCCCCCCCCCCCAATGAGAAAGCTATAACTACGCCCATTAGCATTTAGTAGCTATAGCTTTTGTATTATTACAAAGCCTAACAAATATTACTTACTCGTCTTTATATGGCACTTCTTTTTCTGCCGTCTCCTCCGCCAGCTTTTTTATTATGGATTTTGTTGCGATTCGTTTTTGATTTTTAAAATTACGAATAATTCGTTTTATGTCCAATTGACTAACTTTAATATCAAATCTGTTTTCGTTAACTTCGCTCATGGCTTTATTCAGCTTTTTTATCAACATATTTTTGAATTTCGACCTAAAAAGAAAAAAAAACATAAAACACACAAAAAGTAACATGATAAGTATACCTACATAAAAAGTAATATGATTAAAAGAAAATCTAAATTCCAAACTTCGAATAGTCACTATTTTATTTTATTTTACTAGGAAAAAAAACAGATAACAAAACCATTAATTGGTTTATACGGCATTTAAAAATATGGCAATACTTTAAGGGGCCATTGTATTCATCATTATTTTATTATGAGACCAACTCTAAAAATGCGAGAAAAAGATCAGTTATTTGGTGGCGGCTAAGAGTCTGCAACCATCGTCCATCTCGTTCATTCGCACATACCAACATTTTTTAAGATATAAAATGACTGTATGCACTTATTACAAAAATAGTCCCACATAGGTTGTGTTGTGTGACACAACACTAGAAAGGAACATCACAAGTTTTCGAAAAAAAAATTAATTCTGATTCAAGTTAATTTTCATACATAAAAATCATGTTTCCGTTAATAATTAACCATTTTTGTATATGAAAAATAACTTGGATCAAAATGAAAATTGTTTCGAAAACTTGTGTTGCTTTCTAGTGTTCTGTGGGACTATTTATTTTTATTTTATAAGTAGTAGTAGTACTAATAATCATTCAGTAATTTTATTTCATCAAAAATGTTGTTATGAGCGAGACGTACGATGGTCACGCTACAGGCACTACAGGCAACTTTTTGTAAGGAACAAACAGCTGATTTTATTCTCTTGTACTCAGGGTTGGGCCCATAATAAAAGATGTTGATAATTATGAGTACAATGGGCACTTAATAATTAAAGTACCTGCACTACGAGATACTATGGATCTGCGTATATGATTTTAATTTCAACACGATACCTTTACGCGTGACCGAGATAAAGGTCTTAACACCCGGACGGACAGACAGACGGACAACAAAGTGATCCTATATAGGTTCCGTTTTTTTTTCTTTTGAGGTAAAAAAAGAAGAAGAAGAATACAAACCTATTTTTATGTTGTTTCTCGAAGAATTCCAACATCATGTTGAATAAGTCAGCTGCCCTAATCTCATCCTCCGGATTCAAATTTTCTTCTAAAATAATATGTGGGTCTGGCTCCTGCTGTGGTGATTGTTGGTTTGTGGATGTCGGTGATGTGTTGGTTGTGTAATTCGGTGAAGGTAAAGGTATGTCTAAGTATGTTGGTGATTGAATAGGTGTGTATGTCGGTGATGTGTTGGGTGTGTAATTCGGTGAAGGTAAAAGTATGTCTATGTATGTTGGTGATAGAATGGGTGTGTATGTCGGTGATGTGTTGGGTGTGTATGTTGGTGACGGAATGGGTGTGTATGTCGGTGATGTGTTGGGTGTGTATGTCGGTGATGTGATGGGTGTGTAGTTCAGTGATATTGGTGATGGTATTGGTGGTGTGTATGATTTACCCATCTTATTCCCTGAAACATAAGTAACTAGATTAAATAAAAGTATGTAATAAAAAAAAAATTAAACCGACTTTAAACTGAAAAGAGAGAAATAACACGAAGAAAATCAATACTATACAATACTGGGCGTCTGTAGGTACGTAAATCAACTACTTTTGAGGTCAGTGTCAGGACCTAACCTGTCATCAACTAAGTTCTATCTATATACTATAGTTTTATTATTAAATTTCTTTGCGACCGACGCGATAAAAAAGAAGTTGTCTTGTACTACGCTTGTGCCACGCTTGAGGTAAACAACAAGAACCGGCCTAGCATCGGCGCACGCACACTGGGCTCACCTACACAACGCTGCGGCGACGTGTCGGTGAGTCGTTATCATAATGTACTTTATTTGTACTTATTTTCGCGAGAAGTTGTCGGCTCCGGGAAACAGGAATCCTAGTCCGGAGCCTGACGCACTTGTAATTATATCATGTAAATTTGTCACAATAAATAATTTTGAATTTATTCATTTTTATATTAGTACACATTTACTCGTTTTGTTTGAAATTAAAAATTGTAAAAAGGTCGAATTGATAACCTCCTTTATTTGAAGTCGGTTAAAAACGGTCATCAAATCTCATCACCCCTCATGTCACTGTCTATCAAACAATTGAAATACCTAACTAACCTCACTTTGTAATTGTAACAATAATTGTAGTACAACAAATAAACTAACCTCACTTTTTTTGTAATTGTAACAATAATTGTAGTACAACAAATAAAATTCTTACCATAGAATATACTATTAAGGTATTTTGTGCCACAGAAAACGTTTCTCTTTTCTTCAAATTATCCACTGGTATTAAAATTACACATGTGTATAGCATAAGTCAATAAATACTCAATTTTAAGAAAAAGTTGTAGATAAAGGTAAAGGTATCGCTATCCAAGAACTGTTTACAAGTTAAAGGCGTACATATGTCTATAATAACGTATTATTGAATCTGACTTACCGTTTTGGACAAGTTTTCTTTGTTTTGGAGACTCACTTTGAAACACAATTGAAGCACAAATACTAGTAGGTACTTCAACTTAAATTTTTATTTTGTGACTCTTCGTTTGGGGTTGTCCATTAATCATAAAAATACGACAAGCCATTTAGGCTCTAGGGCGTGCCAAAGAAATATTTATACCTACATACATACACTCCAAAAACATAACCCTCCTTCTTTCGCAGTCGGGTATAAATAGTAGCACTACCTAAAAAAATCGAATGGAGGTATTTCATTACACAGGTAAGTTATCTTTAAATACAGGTATAGTCTTGGTCTTTATTAGTATAGGTCTTGGTCCATACTCAAGAAAAAAAGTTAACCCTTAGTAACCAGGGTTACGGGGGAGGTACAGGGTCACGAATCCTCACCATCCATGAAGCTCAAGGTTTGACGTCGAGTCGGTCATCGTCATCAAGACCAAAGGCAAACTACAGCTGCATGACAGCGTCTCGCACGCAGTCGTGGCAGTCTCGAGGCACACCGGGACCTTCACTTACTACGCCGATGAAGGAGATGCCATCAGCCGTTTTGTGCGGCGGGCGACGGTAGCCACACCAAAGACAATTTTAGATTACAATCTCAAAATGGCTATCAAAGATCGAAACGCGACGGTAGTGGAGGCCCTGAATGCAAAGTTTCGGTGTACGTTGTAAAAAAATATGTTCTTATGTTGTCCCTTAAATAGTAGTAGGAAAGAGTGTTTGTACCCAGAGTACTCACGCTCGCTTAAAGGCTTCTTCTTGCGGCGGCGTCGTGTGGTGGGTCGCCCTCTTCCCTCAAATATGGTTGAGGAGAGCGACTGCTGGCACATGCGTCAACTCGTGAACGGGTGCTGCTTGCGGGAGCTGGACTGCTTGGCGTACACACGCATGCATGTGCATTGTGCATGTTAGTTAAGTATTAACAGTTATTAGTTAAGTATTAACGTCTTTCTCTTGTATTCTAGTTTAAAAAATGTAGTTAGCTAAAAAAAATAATATGTATTAGTTTATAAAAGGCACGGACCCTGGAGTATGTGGTGCTCGAATTTTTCAAATAAAAAAAAATACAGGTATAAAGTATAATCTAATTTTATTCTGGAATTAAGGAATATATAATATATATGGGGCTACGTGTTTTTTTTTTGAAATGGAATATAATATTCCTTTGCGCCAACGACTAGCTAAAACTATTAAAAACCTAAGAGATTAATTGAATAATTTTTATAACGTAAAAATAAAAAATATCTTTTGGATTTAAGTAATACTTAAGTAGATACGCTGTGTATATTTTATCTATATCTCAATATTATCAAAAATGTTATAAGATTTAACAATAATGTAGCCACATAGTTTAGTGTTCGAGATGCGTGATTATAATGTAGAAATGTAGAATGATAAGTAATCTTTAGGATACGTTAATATAGATAGTAAGAGTATGACTGATATAGATAGGAGGCCTCTAGCACGTAGTACTTAGTATATAAGCTTAGTTATTTGTTACAATAAATTAGACCGATACCATCATGTGTCTCTTTATCACCAACCCTCCAGGCTCCGGCATAAATAATATTTTTATACTGCAAATAAACTACAGGTGAAGTCTTATTTATTAGAACAATGTCAACTAGTTGTAATTTTGTTTCGCATTAGCCCATAACTCATTAAATTCTTTCTGAGCCACACTAGGTTTTTAGGATTCCGTAGTCAACTACGAACCCGTATAGTTTCGCCATGTCCGTCCGTCCGTCCGTCCACGGCTTAGCGCAAAAACGGTAAGTACTAGAAAGCTGTTATTTCGTATGATTATACATAATTATAACGCCAACAAAACGGTAGAATAAAATCATGAAAAAAAAATTTTTGGAGGGACGTCCCTACACGTAAAGTGGGGATGCATATTTTTTTTTATCTACCCCATCGAGTTGGGTATCGTTGAATAGGTAATCAAAAAACATCGGGGGTAGCGAGAACCATTTTTCAATTCAGAGATCCGTTTGCGAAATATTAAGCTTTAAAGAGATATTTTTTGTTAGAGTCAAGTGTCCCCCTCTCTACCAGCTAAACGGTTGACCTACCTAGTAGCATAGTCATAGTCATAGTCATAGTAATTTATTCATAACGGAGAATGTTACATGTCAACAGGAAAAAAAATCTATACAAATGTACGTTCACTTAACAAAACGAATCAATTAAAAAATAAAAAAATTGCAATAATTTCAAATAATTGAAATAGCAATTCAAATACATAAAATAATAATCAAATAATAATAATAAAAATGTCAATAGTATAAAAAAATCACAATAAAATTATACAAGATAAATAATCAATAATAATTAATACAAATGTCATGTCACTTGTATCTTAGTCATATCATCAAACTTGTAGAATGCTTGTTCGATAAGCCATTTTTTTAGTTTGTATTTAAATGATCCCCTAGACGGCGAGTTTCGGACTTCATGTGGCAGGCGGTTGTACACCTCTGCTGCAGTCACATGTGCCAGTTTACTCGTCTTAGCGAGACGGCGAGGCATGGCACGCAACCGATGTGCGAGACGCGCCGAACCGCCTCCACGCGTGTCGCCGAGGTGAGAGTACTCCTCTGGGTGGTCCTTGGCGTACAGTGCTGCCTGGAGACACACTAGGCTTGGAACAGTCAGTATCCCCATGGCACGGAAATACGGTAACGCGGATGTGTCTTGTGACACTTGTACAATTGCACGTACGGCCCTTTTTTGCATTCTGAAGACGCGCTCCCAGTCAGCAGCGCGCTTCGGTGCTTCAGTACGGCATCGAGCTATGGGGCTCGATGCCGTACTGAAGCACCGAGTGCACAGAGGCGAAATAGTATTGCCGGACCATGGGGTGCGGCAGAATTTCAGATACTCGCCACAGAGCGAAACAGGCACCACCTATTTTTCCGCATAGTCTGTAAATGTGTTCCTCCCAGGTTAGAGCACTATACAGTTGGAAACCCAAGAACGTGGTCGAACTCACCTGTTCCAAGTCAACACTGCCAATTTTCACTCTTTGTCTATAGCAGCGGCCGGCTAAGTTGAAATGGATGAACTGGGTCTTACTGGTGTTCAGCATCAACCTATTATAGCTAAGCCAGTCGTTTAGATCCGCCGACACTTTGTTTAGTTTCTCTTTGAGCTGGTCTACTGTAGGTGCAGTAACAATAACGGCGACATCATCTGCATACATAAGGACGTGTCCGTCCCGAATGTTCTCCGGCAGTTCGTTGAGGAGGAGGGAGTACATGATGTTGGAGAGCGAAGATCCCTGTGCGACTCCGATAACTGTATTCAGTGACTGAGACCTCACTCTTCCTCCATCTCCCACAACGACCTGATATCGGTCCTTCATGAAGTCGGTGAGCAGATTCAGCGCAGCATCCCTGATCCCATAATGGCTCATCTTCGCTGCCAGGACACCGTGGTTGGCAACGTTGAAGGCCTTTGATAAATCACAGAAGACCACAGCTATCTGATTCCGATGCTCCCGAGCTTGCGTAATATGACGAACAAGCGTTACTGCGTTGACTGCGTCGGTTATACAAGAAAATTTAGACCCATCCGGTCACGTCAATACCTCATAATACTCGCTATGTTTTCTAGTCCTGCCCTTTTCAGATTTGATCACTTCCCACGTTGATTTTATTACATTGTCTGAGTTAATAATAATATTATTGTAAATATTACTTCTCTCAAATTTAATTAATTCATCAAATTTATTTTGAAATTCGTATTTTTTTTATTCTAAGTCAATATTATACGGAAATTTTAATTTTAAATGATTCATGTCAATTAAAAGGTCGTTAAGATTAAATATTTCACTAGTAGCCCAGACAGTCTTTCTATTAGCTCCAGTTTTGCGACTGATTGGAAAGCAAATGTCATTATTGTACTGTATTATATTCATTACCGCTTGTGCCAAGTCATCCGATGAAGTTTGATGCTTCTTTTCAACTTTTAACCAGTCGATGCTTGCCAAGGCAGAAGCAAAGTTTAGTTTGTTAGCGCGGCTGTATGATCTAGCGAACCGAGGCCTGGGTCACAGGGTATCACGGCACGCACTGCGAGGTGGTCCGAAAGCAGGCTCACAAGGGGGCGCGCGCGCGCAACACCTGCCGAACCGCATCCGACGTAAACATGGTCTAGACTCGTACTTGAAATGTTTTCTATTCTAGTGGGGAAGTCGACAATATTGCACAAATAGTTTGAGGATAATATATCATTTAGTCTATTTAAATCCGACTTTTTCGGATCCATCGTGTCGATGTTTATATCACCTAATATGACAAATTCCCTATTATCCTGCCTTAACTTGTCGAACAAGCATTCTAACAAAGGAAAGAAAAGTGAAATATTCGTAACATTCGATCGGTACACGCACAATATAAGTAGTGATTTTTCTGTCTAATAATTCAACAGCAGATATAATTATAGCATTATAGCATATAATTATGATGAAATTAAAACGAAAACTATCACGGCTAAGCAGGGTTTACAAATTATCGAGTAATAGTCGATTAACTTAAAATAATTACTTAGACAAGTCATAAGTGACCTACGACATATGTTAACTCATAAATGTTCGTAGTACCAAACAAGAAACCCTGTTTCAAGGTCACATAAATTATTATATGTAACTACGGAACCCTATATTGCGCGTGGCACGACACGCACTTGGCCATTTATTTTCCTTTCTTATATTCTGCAAATAGGTATTTATACAGATCACCTAGTTTAGACATTGTTTTAATGAAAAACGTACGAGGTAACGGTGTACGCATGTATTCGGCGCCAAAATAACGAAATAACTGGTGACTGGCAAGCCGAGCCGCACTAGTCACACTACACGCTGCTTTTCGGTTTAGAAATCGCGCGTTTGACGAAAATATAAATACACGTGATATCTTACTACACCCCCCTCCCTCTGGTGATGTTTCGTGATTTTTGCCAAACCCCCTTCCCCCCTTTCGAACCTCACGTGATTAATGGACGGCCCCTTTGCACAAATACATTTTTGTGAAGTGGAAAAGTGAATTGTGTTATGGCTGACAGATGCTTGTCGAAGTCCAATCAGAACGCAAAGCGATTTAAAAAAAATGAGGGTAGTTGGATAATTTTCATCCCGCCTACTGTGATTGGTTTACTATTCCGTGGCGTCGTCTTTGAATCTTTTGTATTGGCTAATATCAAGATTTAGATAAAATCTAACCTTTTATGAGAACATGGTGCAGTATTGCCAGATCGAAATCGTAAAAATACGGTAGACGTAGCGCTTTGAGCGCTATATTGATACGGTATTTACAAGAAAAATACAGCAGATCTAAAAATAAAATGCAGCGTAATTTACAGTAGAATTTTATTGTCGGTTATGTAAGAAAATAATGGTATTTAATTAATTAATAATTTAATTTAATTAATAATTTTATTGTCGGTTATGTAAGAAAATAATGGTATTCAAATATGCCTGATAAAAAAAATATCTTGACGTGACTTCATACACTGTATTTTTTAAAATACAGTGTGGACACTGTATTTTTATCTGCTGGATATTATCATCTGCTGGAGCAGATGGCGCAAAATTAAATCGTTACTTAACTTTAAGCATAAACAAGTGATTTTACTGGAATTATTTTGAAGAATGCGCATTTATAATCTTTTGCAACGTTTTTACGCATACTTTCTCACAAAAAACGTACACATAATACTCTAACGAAATCGTAAGTTAGATTGCAAAAACTGCTTTTCTGCAGTCGGGTAGTAAGTTTTTCTTTTAATATACATACTTGTTTACAACAAAGAATTAAAATTTTCGAATATTTATTGATGAGTTGTATTAATAAACATAATTTTTAACCGACGAAAAAAAGGAAAAAGAAGGAGTTTATCAATTCGGTACTTATGATTATTTTGTACGTTTTTTTTTATACAAGATAGATCTACGACCACCAACTCGCCTAATGTTAAGCGACGGTGAGGCCGAGGATGGAGCTCGTCGATCTAGAAGATACTATCTATTTACTCTAGCCTTGAAAATTCCAAGATTGTAGGTCTCAGAAAACAGAGATGGCGGCAAAGAATTCCATTCTTACGTAATAGGAATGTGGATCGATATCGCTTAGTACGGTGTTGTTTGTTGTTCACCGATTACTCAACCAATTGAGCATTGATTTTGATGATTATTTTTGTATTTGGTAGGTGATACTTCAGAGGTGGTCCCATATAAACTTTATCAAAATCGATGCAGTACTTTGGTTTTTATAACAAAATAACTGATAAAATATCATCCAAGCATCTGTAGTAAAGTGTGAAATTGACAACCAGTGCCACCGTGTTCTCGTCTTTTTCTTCTGCCACACCATGGATGAGCACAATTTTCCGTCTGGCATGCATCTCCTGGTTGTCCACCTCCCTTGCAAGTAAAGTGATTTGGTCCTGGAGACTCTTGAGGGCCAGCAGCATGTATTTCCGGAATTATGTAAACTACTCAACTATTGATGCAGGTCTGGTCGTAGAAGAAGAAGATTTTTCTAACTCAGACTGGAAGGCATCCATTTTCTGCAGAAAAAGAGCCTGAAACTGTTCCTGGGGCTCCAGTAGTGCTTCCATAATTTACTGACTATGTGTGATTAATGTTTGACGAGATAAGGTGTAAAAATACTGTGTATTTTGATAAAAATTACACTCCCGCACAGGTATTTTAAATTATATTTTTAATTACACATACTCTTTACTTTATTACATGAATATAACTTTTTATTTCATTAAATTAAATAAGAGCTCATTACAATGCATGTGTTATTAGTGACTACCCACATCCGAAAGTACTATAAAGTATACTGAGTCATGTGGGGCAAGTGTACGCTGTGTACGCAGCGGGTAAGTGTACGCACGCTAAGTATCACGTAAACCATATATACCACATTTATACGCGATGACGCAATAATTAATAATTTTGACAGTCTCAATGTGATGGGTGGGGTTAAGTGTACGCACAAGCTTGTCGTGTAAGCACCTACTCCTCTTGGTTACTTTTGTTTTCTTTATGTAAGGTCAATGGTAAATACTGCAATATTTTGTTTCAGAATCCAGAATAACTATCTAAAATGCTCGAAATTACCAACGGAAGGCTCCCGACAGATGACGAATGAACATTATTCGCTGCTAAATTCATTAATTAAGATTGATCTCATTTATTGGTCCTTGTTTGATTTTTGTTTTCAATTTATTCGTTACTGAAATATAGGTATAATTAGATAATTATTTAAGTTAAAATAATAAGCTTTGTAATATGTTTACAACTCATAATGTTGTTGATTTATCTGGCGTACACTTACCCCCCTACTTGGGTAAGTGTACGCATTTTGACTACCTTTGTATTTTTTAAGTTCAAAGAATTTGTGCCATTATAGATGATTATTTTCATACTTAAATTGTTGATTAATAAATAGTCAAAGCAATAAATACTGATTTGTTTTATTTAGATTATAAATTTTATTTCAAAGTTTAAGTGCGTACACTTGACCCACATGACTCTTTATCATTTCTTTACGTGAAATCGATTTAGGATTAACTACCAACTGACTTTTTGAGGATTATCTAGAGAGTGTACTGCGCACTTTAAAAAAGTCGATTAAGATTAGTCACGTCATGGGACCAACAGTATAATAATCAAACTTCCAGATAATGTCACGGACGCGCCGAGTCTACCATGTTTCAAATCTCGCCTAAAACGATGGCTTATCGAGCAGACGTATTATGACTTTAGCGATTGGCTTGCAAGAATAAGAATCTTTAATAATTGTTCTTGATATTTATTTTTTACATTTTAAATCCTTTTAATTACTTTATTCTAGATTTTATTTGAAATTTAATGTATTTGACATGAGATAACAGAAATTATACTATTTTTCAGTAGTTTTCATATTGATATTGACATCATATTTTTAATTTTAGTAGGTATATACACCCTTGACTACACATTATGATAAGTAATATGTCATAATAATATTATAATAATTTCTGCCAAGGTGGGTACTCTAATAAAATGAATATGAATATTTTGAAGTCGGTTTGTTCAGTTTTTAGGGTTCCGTACCTCAATTGGAAAACTTTGTTGTCCGTCTGTCCGTCTGTCCGGGTGTCAAGACCTTTATCTCGGGAACGTGTGAAGGAATCGAGTTAAAATTAAAACCATATGCGCAGATCCATAGTCTCTTGCTGCAGAAAGAAAAATAAAATTTCTGTTTTCGTAAAAAAAAAATACAGCCGAATATGTCGTAAAAACGCACATTTCGACACTCACAAGGGAATCAAAACCTATGGGTACTTCCCGTTGACCTAGAACTATGAAATTTGGCAAGAAGCATTGTGTTAGAGTACACATATATGAAAAAATCCGAAAACTGGACGTATTTAATTTAATCACAAAAAAATAGTGTCTTTATGCAAGGAATGAGGGTCCAAATTCTAAAGTAAATTAACCGTATCATGTGGGGTATCATAAGAAAGAACTTCATTAGCATAAGCTAAACAGGTTATTAAATATTTTTACGATGTATAATTTTTCGGTTTATGAAGGAAAATATGAAAAAAATATATGATATCCCCCTTTTATTTAGTTTGTACGGAACCCTCGGTGGACGAGTCTGACTCGCACTTGTCCGGGTTTTTTTAAACTATATATCACCTCTTGCAACGTGTAAACGTCTCGGCTGATTTTGTGAGTAGGTAAGTAGCTGTACTAATAAAGCATGCTTGTATTTTTTCTGTTACTCAATAGTTTTTTATTCAACAAGCAAGAACAGAAGTATGAGAGCAAGACTGAAGACAGCAACCAGTAATTGGGAATGGCTGGTCTCCTGCGGGGTACCGGTGACAAAAAATGGTACCCTGTAGCATCCGAGACTAGAACTTTCCACTGGTTTTGCAACATCAATACAACATAACAAATAAACAAACAAACAACCAACAAAACTTACAAACTTTACTTAGTCTCGTGTAAACTCTACTTTTAGTTCAACTTATTCTTCTACACATGTGTTTATATCGTAGATAGAGGTGTTGGACACCATTAAAGATTGGTCGTAGAATTCATTTATTCAACTATAACTTCTTACGCTGAACTTCAAAGATAATCAATAGTATCGAAAGTGGCTAAACATCGATTTTTCAGCTAAATCGATCTTAACAGATCATTAAGTGGCAATCCTTACAAGCGAAAAAATTGTATACATCTTTTGAAGCATGGAAATTTGTGCTATTTTACACGTATTCCATTCGGAATTCATGACGACAGCATTTCAAAGAGCTTTAACTCTTAACGTTAACTTTAGCACTTTGTAGCACTTTATCAAACCTACCAAATAAAAAAGAACCATGAACAAACATACAAAAAACATGTAGTCGAAATTAGTAACCTCCTCCTTTTTGGAATTCGGTTAAATACTATTCAGAGTCTGAGCTACGCTCAATTACAGCAACAGCTACGTTGCAGAGCCGTTGCACTGCCGCTGCCACGTCGTTGCTTGAAACTTGGTCCCTAAAAATACATACGAACTAGTAGTACCGCTGGTGCGGTCGACTGCAAGGCAGCCGTTGCCATTGCCACCTGCAATGGCAGCTTGCTCTAACTAGCACCTTAAATTGCTGCTTCATCTTCCACATTCTAAATAGGATGTAATAATATTTTTAGGTGAGCCACTTACAAAACATCATCATCATTAAATAAAACTACTGAGTTGGTATATTTTAATTTTTATTATAAATAGAAGGTATAAGAAGTGCATTATAAAATAAAGGAATATTTTATATATGCAACTGTAATATTTATATAAGCAAAAATATATATATATATAAAATTATTCTGCAAAACTAGGCTGCCGAATTGAATTGTGCTGAATTGGGTTAAATCTTATTGCTTCATCACATTGAGATTTAAACATGTGCCTGAAAAAAAACAAAATTCTTTATTTTTATTATTCAAAAAAAATATTTTAACCTCCGACCCAAAAAAAGGGGTCCTATAAGTTTGACGCGTGTATCTGTGTATTTGCATTATGGCATTGTAGCTCTAAAAGGATGTAATCGAGATTTTTCTTAGCTATGATCCATTTTATTTATGCCGGAGGTTTATAAGTTTTCTAGAATAGAATAGAATATTTTTATTGTATAAAAACTGTGTACCTAGAGATGTTGTTAATAATAAATAGTCCAAACAGTTTACCCATTGCGGGCGTGCGACATTAGATTAGAATAAGTACAATAATAACTATAACTAGGTATTACATTAACAATAACTATACTCTACAAAATGCTTTCAAAGTATTACTTACACTTATGACTATATAATCTTTGATTAGTATCTATATCCTAAACATACTCTAGTATATTTTATCTGTAGGTACTTTCATGTTTCTTTATTTCTAGTTATTGTAGGTATATTACTTATTAAAACATTATTTAAACTTATTATTTACGATTAATCATTCAGACAGATACTACTTAGATCTTAACGTTACACTATTGGTTTGGTTTCTTTATATATCATTATTTTACAGTTCTCTAATATTATATATTACCTATATATAACTTTTACAACGCAAGGTTATCTATTCTCTTAAATCTTTTATTTTGTGAATTGCAAGTCTGTTTATGAAAAAAAGTTAACCCCCTTTTTATCACCTAAGCCAGCGAATTTTTTAGACATTTGCAATATATTTATTGACATATTTAATTGAATATAAAATACTTTTCATCCATTAACCAGCTCGGCGAAAGTCGTCTTATAACGGGATCTTAGACTATAAGTTTAAATATTAACCTTAAACATCTTTTTTGCAAGATAAATGTTGATTCTATTTCAACAGAATTACCCCAAAATATAACTCCATAGCTTATCTGAGGGTAAATGTAGCCATAATAGGTACTAAGAGCAATTTTTTTGAGGTTATATGACTGATTATGGTCAAAATGTAACAACACTTAGATAATCTATTGTTTACTTTATTTATGTGAGACTTACAATTTAAGTGGGTATCTATATTAACACCCAGGATATTAGTTTCCTCTACTGTTGTTATTCTGTTTCCTTTAAAGAAAATATTAAGTTTTTGTTGTTGTGGCTGCTAAACTAATTTGTTAGCATGACATGTATAATTACTAGTAATAATTATTAGTTGGACCGATACTCAATATATGAATTCATACATTTTAATTCATATGTACACACATATTATATAGATCAACGAAAGATCATCAACTCAATTAATATGATTTATCGATGCATATAAAATAAATAAACGTAAAAAATTATTAGATACCTAACCTGTTTAGCACCACTTGAGTGTAGCGCTCAAGCCATTTTACGACAACTTTGCAGACAAGGAACATGTGGATGGCCATCCTGGCGAAGAGATTTAGGAAGACTATAAAGTTAGCAACTAGGAAGCACACCATTATAATCATGTCATTAACTGCATTAGCAAGGTGTTTATCTCGCTTGTGCTTTCCACGTAGGGGGCAATACCTGTGGACAACGATTTTTATAGCGTACTATTTTGAATGAACTACGTTCTGAATTTGATATTTATGTATCTAGCACAGCGTAAGCGTAGCAGTAGCAAACTATCCACATTCTACACATAAGCTGCGTAGGTGGTAGGTAGGTACTGCCGAAGTAAATACTAATAGATTAGTATTTACTTTAGCAGTACCTATTACTAAGGGCCCGACCCGATGTCTACGGTACGACGCCGTGCCGTGAAATTGCACGGCGCGGCGCCAGAATCAGACGATTTTTAGTAGGCGAAAGCGTCGGATTCCGGTGTCGCGCCGGCTTTTGTTTCCGATCCGAATTTCAGATAAGAATATTTTCTTGTTTCATACTTTTTAGAGCGTGATACTCATATTTTAGTAGTCGGGTTTTTAGTTTTGGAACTTATTTTTTATTTCATTTAATACAAACCAGTTTTTTATATCTGCAGAAAAGTAAGCAAATTCACTTCCGTGCCTCCGCGGTATATAAGAGACGATATGCTATATTTTATCATCGTCATCATCACAGTTTTTCATCACAACGCAGGTAAGTACTAGGGTACTACTTTCATTGTGCGTATCGCCAAAATGTGGAATGCGTTTCCTGAATGGGTCTTTCCGAATAGATATAGATAATCTAGTGTCTTCAAATCGCGAGTGAATATGTATCTTCTAGGCAAGCGCGCTCAATCGTAGACCGCAATTGTTGCTTAACACCAGGCGAGTTGATGGTCAAGCGTAGGCCTATTTTCGATTAAATAAATAAAAAGCTAGTAGGTACCTATATTATCTCTAACACATGATTGATTTGCGCAACACAAACCTCAAATTGTATCCAGCACATTTGTCGTAGAGGTGTTCGAAAACCCTTAAAAAGAAATTAAGTTTTTCTCGATTGTCGTCGTGAGTGGCAACGCTCTGGTTATCATCTATCAAAACAACATTCTCAGTCCTGTTTTGAGCTAATGGGTACCGGAAAACTTTACAGTTGCATCTTCTCATACGAGTCCCTGGAATAACATTGTAAGTTTATATATGGTGACTTAATCGTGTGTATAAATTGATTGCCTTAGTTAGTACATAATTTAATAATTATTTAGAACGTCTAAAAGGAGCAAATAAAAAAAAAAAAATCGATGATTTACGTCATACATTTTGCTTGCTAAGATATAGCAAACCATTTTGTGTTACAGTCAGATGTAAAGCTATTTTGTCTCGTGTTTTGGATGAATTATATTATCTTTTGTACACAGAATAAATAAAAAGAGGCCAAGTGCGAGTCGTGTCACGCGCATAGTAGGTTTCCGTAGTTGCTAATCATAATTTATGATATGCAACCGTATGTAACCGTATGTATCTTTATATCGGTGTATCTGTGTGTCTGTCTGTGGCATCGTAGCTCCCAAACGGATGGATCGATTATGATCTAGTTTTTTTTTTATTGTTTGAAAGAGGATTTTATCGAGAGTGTTCTTCAAAATGTTTCATCAAAATCAATTCATGCGTTTTTATTTGTCGGGGTCTTCTAGTGTTCTAAACTTAGAATTGTATATATTAAATATATTTTAAATGATTATTCCAAATAAGTATCGAACTAACACAAGTCGCTTGAAAGTTGTTTACATCGATAATGCACCAAGAACGTTTCAAGACATGCAAATGGTAATATGATGGACAATAACAGAGACAAAAAGAAAACCACTTAGTGTGCATTAATTATAATTGTATATATTAAATATAAAACACATTACGGTACATTTGTTCTTAAATCCGGGCGTGCATTTACCTCGCGTGGAACTTATCATCGACTCCTCGCTAAGGCGCGGACTCAGCGCGAGCGGGTCGTACCTATGTTAAATGCGAGGCAAACAGCGTTCACTTTGAATTGGTGTTTAGTACGCGGAGTTTGTAGTTTTAGAAGTCTGTAGTCTGTGATTGTACATATGTATACTACCCAAATATTACCTGAACAATTGCATGGCATGGTTTCTATCCATACATCTCGGTTTTCTTCCAGAGAGTAACTAACTCTCTGTCAATAGTTGTAATAGCTAATACGGTTATTTGTTGTATTTTTATTTTATTTATTTGTACTATTTCTGAATATCTATTTCAAAGAAAGACTGAAGGTAACTAGGAAGGAAAATATTAATTATTTTGAAGGTGCCGTGTCTGTCTTAAATTTGACAGATGCGTACTCAAAGAAAATTAGTATCCTCTCTCTGGTAGGGATGTCAATAAAAAAAAAAGTATAAAGTTGTTTACTGCATCGAAACTGAGTAGTCGGCCATTGTTCACGCGACGGTGGCATGACTCCAATTTACCATTGTTGATACATTGGAGTCATTATAGGTAACATTGTTGTATTTGAAAGTATTCATGTGTCGAGGAGTAACGTCAAGACAAACCTCGGCGAGGTTTTTGGTGTTTCTATATTTATCGTATTTTTTTCGTAACGGGCCATCTTCTCATTGTGAGAAGGTTTAGGCATTAGTCTGCCACGCTGGCCAAGTGCGGGTTGGCAGACTTCACACATCTTCAAGATCATTGAGAACTCTCAGACATGTAGGTTTCCTCACGGTGTTTTCCTTCACCGTTTGAAGTTGGCGGCAATCAACAATACGCATTAATTTATCGTATATTCATGTTTATTTGAGTAACTAAATAAACATAAAAAAAAGCTAAGCAAACACTATCATTTGAAGGTTTTTGAGAAGTTTTGGGTAATCATTTGCACGCAAAACTTTCCGGTCGGTAAGACATCACAGGGGTTAGCGAGTTATTGTTACTTTCGCGACAAATAAGAAAAACCGGACATTTGCGAGTCAGACTCGCCCACTGAGCGTTCCGTACAAACTAAATAAAAGGGGGAAATCTATTTTTTTTATATTTTCCTTCATAAACCGAAAAATATACATAAAAATAATTAAAGACCTGTTTTAGCTTATGCTAATGAAGCTCTTTCATATGATACCCCACATGATACGGTTAATTCACTTTAAAATTTGGGCCCTCATTCCTTGCATAAAGAGACTATTTTTTGTGATTAAATTAAAAATGTCCAGTTTTCGGATTTTTTCCTATATGTGTACTCTAACACAATGCTTCTTGCCAAATTTCATAGTTCTAGGTCAACGGGAAGTACCCCTTAGGTTTTGATTCCCTTGTGAGTGTCGAAATGTGCGTTTTTTACGACATATTCGGCTGTAACTTTCTTTTACGAAAACTGAGAAATTCAATTTTTCTTTCTGCAGCTAGAGACTATGGATCTGCGTATATGGTTTTAATTTCAACTCAATACCTTCACGCGTTCCCGAGATAACGACAGACGGGCAGACAGACAGACAGACAGACAGACGGACAACAAAGTGATCCTATAAGGGTTCCGTTTTTTCCTTTTGAGGTACGGAACCCTAAAAATGGGGATATCACAAAAAAATAAGGTACTTATGTAATCAATATTTTTGGTGATAATATGATTTTTACTTCTTATTAGCGAGCTCATACGACACACTTTCATGGCTCAAATAAAACAAATTATGTATATGCAAGAACAATGAGCGAGCGCAGCGCGAAATTATACAGGTTTTTAATACTTAATTCTTGAGTGATTCTTTTACTCAGTACTGGTGTCTCTTAGCACTGCCATGCCCCAAATGTACAAAGGATAGTTTTTAATTATGCACAAGTGAAGAGAACATAAATCTTTTCAGTGTTTTTAATCGTTATTTGGATATATAATGCATTTTATATCGTATTAGAATACTTTCAGAAGGCCGAAAATCACAACACATAATTATTGATTAATTCTCGAGAGAGCGCGGAAATTTTTGGTTGGTCAATTTCAAATAAATCATTATTTAACATGCTCCTGTCTGTAATGTACACAGTACGTGTCGCCCTGCCTAAGTATGCATTCGGTCCAACCGTCTTCTTCTTCTTCAAAATGAAATTTCTGGGAATTAG
Organism: Lycia hirtaria; assembly: GCA_947563715.1. Classification (NCBI taxonomy): domain Eukaryota; kingdom Metazoa; phylum Arthropoda; class Insecta; order Lepidoptera; family Geometridae; genus Lycia; species Lycia hirtaria. The sequence continues at coordinate 11,926,788 of OX387386.1, forward strand.
TATTTTCTTTGATGCTAAGGTCCATATCTCCTAAACCCCTCCCTTATATACGACCATGGCATATCTCAACCACAGACATAATTTTTATTTCTACATCTCAACATATAAATAGGACTCGAATTCTGTGGATATTATTTATTAATAATTTTTATTTATATTACTAAATATTTCTTATGTTTGTCATAATACGAGTACAAGACATGTCCAGACAAGCCGCATACGCGGTCAAAAGTAGAAGGAAGTCGTACGTTCGCCAAACGCTACTTAGATACCGACTACAGAAACAAAAAAATAGGTAGTAATCTACATGCATTAAAAATCAAAAAATTATAAAGAAGATAATTTGCTCTATTAGAAAATATTGTAAAAAAATATGACGTCTTTTTGACGGAATAATTAAACAATTTGTAAAAAAAACAACAAAATCAGCAAAAAATAAAGACAATAAAGATATGTAAATAAAGCAAAAAATAATTATTATACCACCAGTTCTCAATATGACCAAGTAAGTTTAAGATTTCCCTGTTAAGATACGCGTACGTTTGTATACGTGGCTGTAGCGGTTCAAGCCGCCTCCTAAAACTGGACATACATTATATTCACGCACCAACTTTACTCCGCCAACAACAACTGCTTTCATGGAGACAGTTACGAGTTATGTTGCTTTATCAGCTTGTCATGGCTTACCAGGTCGACATGCATAGAATAATCTTTCAATCAATAAATCAATAACACTTTATTGACACCACATAAAGTAATAAGACAATAAACACGTAAAAAATAGACGTAACAAGGCGGTGTTATTGCTAAAAGATATCGTGAAAGAGAGAGAGAGAGAGAGGTCGATCGTCGAATCCAACTCGGCTGGGCAGCGTTCGGGAAACTCAAAAGCGTATTTTCGTCCAATATACTTCAATACTCAAGTCGAAAGTTTGTGACCAGTTTGTGACTTATGGCTAAGATGGTGATAATGACAACGAATCATATCCATAAAATTTTAAAATCAAAAGACCTTAAATAAATAAATAAACAGGTTATATCAATAGATTAATAGAGCCAGAGATCGAAACACTTACGCAATTTTAGAAATCAATTTATCACAATTTATTAATTTATTGTCAATTTACCCACAGTTACAAATCCAATTATTCAGTTCAAAGAGATCAGATAAATACTAACACAATGGAATCCGCCGAAATACATGGCAAGAACTCAATTTTCATATACAGAATGCCAAAAAATGATATAACAAACAACAGAAGTAAAGGCACCAGCAGACGAATCCAAGGACACACTCATAAAATTGTGAAGAATGATTTAAATAATGACGATATCCATAAAATGGTTAATGAAATATTAGTACAGGAGAAATATAGCCAGCATTCTTCCATATTTATGATCGTGCCAGCTTCGGACGATGATGACGTTAGTCCTTATGAGTCCACCAGTTCTACCATTTGTTTACAGTTCTCCAAAAGTTATTTTAAAAATAATTCACGCAAAGAAATCTGTAAGTTTTTATAGTACCTAGGTCTAAGTATAAGTCACTTCTCAGCTAATGTGGGCTAGAACACCGTTATAATGGATAGTTTAGTAATAATTAATCCATTTGTATGGAGCAGTTTACATTAAATGAAATTAAGAGAATTCTCAGAAATGAGGGCTACCGTGTTTGAATTTGCCACTACAGGCGCTGGTGTAGCGTGAGGTCACCTATATTCTAGTTTTTAAGTATAAAATATTTTTGTAAACACATGTCATGATAAGTTATTGAGAAACTGGCACTCATGTCACTCGTTAAAAATGGTCAGATATAGACAAACCGTTTTCTGGTATCGATGTTTTTTCGTGTTACTCTTCATCATCGTCAGATTTTATCTTGGACTTCAATGTTACTTCTTTAGCGTTTTTAAAGGTGAAAAGGTATACTTATTTAGTTGGTATTTTACACATTAAACACAGCCCCCGAGACGAAGTGTACTCATTGCGACGCCGGAACGGCAGCGCTCAGTTGGCAACGCACAAACAACTGAGCGCTGCCGTTCCGGCGTCGCAATAAATACGTCGTCGCAACGCAAATATTTTAACGCATAGACGGCCACACGAGCGCTTCGCCATCGCCGCGTTACTACAACGCAGTCGTGACGTTCCGTCGTCGCAGCGGCGACGCCGGAACGTCACGACTGCGTTGTAGTTCTTGAATAAAACAAGTTGTAAATGTTCTAGTCACAATCTAAGTCACGTTATCACGTATACAGTCAATTTATGAGTCGAGTCCTGCTACAGTAAAGTGGTGGCTACTTTACTAGAAGCTTCTATGGAGTTTTGCCGACAACGTAAAATCTCACGTTTTACTGCTTTATTTCACTTGCGATCGGTGGAATTGTTATGTTCGTACGGTGTGGCCTTGGTGTTTTTGCATTTGCCTTTTGAGCGAACAGAATATTGAAATGTTAAGAATTAGGCGTTACATTATAAAAATAAACAATTATTGTTTTAGTTTCAACACAGAAGCGACAAGCCTATGGCCTGAAGCTTACGTATAAAAGTAAAAGCGAGCATATTGCAAATAACCATCTAGATCAAGATAGGAAAACAAATGTTGAAAAGACAAGTGTAAGTGTAGATCATCAGAATAAAGAAGCTGACATAAATGAAAAAATACAAAGTGGTGATGGTCCGATACGAAGTCAAAATAACAACTCAATGCATTACAAAAGAACAAGAAGAAATAAAGAACTATATAATCAAACACAAATTACCGACATAGAGCATGTTACAACTGATCTAGTGCAAGAAAATTTAAGGCACCGTGTACAGAAAAATATTCCAAAACAAGTATACGGAGCAGTATATAGTGATAAGCAAAATGAATATTTACAGTTGCAACGTCAAATTACTGGACTGTTGCATGAAGGAGATCAGTCAGCTCGACAAATTTCCGGAGGTATAAACGGGCTGCAACGGATATTAGACGTTTTAGAACATTTATGTATCACAAAGAAAGAAATCATTGAACCAGTGTTAGAAAAGGAAACGCACTCTCAAACTTGTCAAGTCGATTTCGTAGGAGCGGTAACTCATTTGGTCTCAATGGATACAACTGAGGACAGACCTTGTTGTTGTGTTTCGAAAGAATCAAGCGTGACTTTTGTTGAAAACATTGCTTCTGAAATCATGCAGCCTATGATTGCCAGCCAAGGTGTAGCATTAGGTAACACACAGTATTTTAGTTACTTATAAGAAACATATCCGTGACCATTTTTTTTTATAAAAGCTATTCATGTAGCCTGTGAATTCATACTTTTTTCTTTATAATATTTTGACAGCCATCAAGGCAGCCACGTTCTAACAGACTTATAACTAATTCTTACTAGAGCTAATTCTCACGAAAGTGGCAGTAGCTAATTGGCAAGTCGCATTGGTGTCTTTTTATAAAATTCTTTGTCAGACAAAGATAGTCTAGTAAAACCATTATTTAACAAGCCATTTATCTCAGAAGCTATTAGCCGACGAATAAAAAAATGGCAGGTACCAAATGCTCCATAGGGCCAAAATGACAGTTCCCAAAAGGCCTAAGTAATCATAAATTTTATTAATCGTAATTCTAAGTCACCATAAGTCTAAAAGCAGCATAATGCATACCAGTTTCTTCTTCTTTTTTGTATTGGTCCCGCATTAAACCAGTTTAGTACTAAAAAGCAGTGTGACACTTCTCAAAGTGACATAATATTTCAGCATTTGGCAGCAGCCCCGGATCTAGGGGGGGGGGGGGGGGGCAAACCGGGGCACCCGTCCCGGGCGGCATTTTCAGGGGGCGCAAAAATCATAATTAATATGATTAAAAATAAAATCCTCCACAAAGCGCCTAGAATACGAAAGCTTGGTTGACTCACCGTTCACTTTTAAGAAAAAGGCGCCACATAGATAATTATATTAAGTTTTTAAGTAAGTTATTTTAAGCGCTGGACGCCACCGTCAAGTTTCTGCCCCGGTTCGAAAAAATCGTAGATCCGGGGCTGTTTGGCAGCTACCATGTAAAATTAAAAGTTCACCGAGTTGTATCAATTTTGAACAGAAACCACCAGTGTAGGATAGTTTCTGAGATATTAACCTTTCATTTGACAGCTGTAATTCTGAGTTAAGACCTCGACGAGAAGCTCGGCGGGAAAACCTTCCGAGGAAATACATTCCACGTTTTGCTTGTCCGTGAAAAAAGAACCCAGAATCTGTATGAGATTAATCAATGCATTCAATTGGTTGTATTTATAATTTTTGATTCTGCAAAAGTCGCTCTTATCCAATCGGGTATTTCATTTTTCTTTTAACGTAGGTAGATACTTGTTTGGTTCATCTGATTCACAAAAACCTAGGACTCGCTAACACGATCAATGAATCAAATCACTTCCAAAATTTAATCTTTATAATCTTAAAAATTTTGGCGCTCGCTTGCTCGCGCATTATTACTATTTTGACATGGTAGTATTGTGAGCTCACTAATACGAAAAATAAAGCACATAAAACACTATTAAATTGTTCACGATCGCTTCGCTCGCGCTTACTTATTACCTCTGTTTTTGTTTACTTGGGTCATGCAAATGCTTAGCGCTCGTTAAAACGAAAACAAAAAATTATATTACTAACCAAAATGTCATAGAAAAATTTGTTATCACTAACTTGGTGTTCGTCTAGGACGTGAACTTTGGGGATTGAACCCCCTCCCCCGAAATGAATTCCTGGCTACATTGTGCATCACTTTATCTTAACAAACCTATAGCAATAACATTTTACTTGGTACTTCAAATCTTCTGTTACATCACCGTAAGTGTTCATTTTGAAAAGCGGCGAATTCCGTTACATTTTAGGGGACCGTGCTTCTGTCCGTCTATTGAAACCCTTTTTCTCAAAAACGCGTAGAAATTAATATTGAAAACGTAAATTTCTGGCTGCGGTAGCAGGAGCTGTAAAAAAATAAGCTTCTAAATCGGTGCAATTACGAATAAACCTAAAACAATAACAATTTGTAGTTAGTCAGAACCTTAGAAGTTTATGAACTTGAGCAGGCGTAGGGGAAGAACCGGGGTATGAAAATCTGAATTCAGTATCAAACTTGCTAATTCGTTTTGGAGTGTGTCCATTAACTATACGCTATACTTACTCTGTTAATAACTTACAGGTCTTACAATCATATCAAAATAATATTAAACTTTAAAAATTATACGGAAAACAACAACAAAACATACATAAATGTTTCACTTAAGTACTTATCTTATTATATTTTCAGCTCTCAGTCATGAAGCGTATCAAGATATGAAAAACGTATCTAGAAATTTATTCCCACAGAATAATAATACTACAAGAAACCGAAGATATGACAAACTTTCAAAAATGTATCAGCAAACCGAGCAGAACTATCAACCGACAAATATAAAAACGGTTATCAAAAATACCATCATGAAAACAAATCAGTCGGAACATACTGTCTGTAACCAGGCACCATGCGAAAACGCTTGCACTAAAACAAATACGAATGGCAGTCATAATCAATATAACCAGCCAAACCCGCAAAATTGCCAACAAATTGATATACAGCTCGATACACCCGGTCCTATGGATCTTACCTGTTACAGTCCACCACCTTGTCAACCGAATACCAAGTCAGATAACTCGGTAGCAATGTGTGATAACCGAGATAAATGTTCTGGGGGCTGTGATCCACCCCTTTTTCCTGGGATGCAATATAGCCAATCTCCGCCTATAGGTCCAATGGTTCCACCGTTACCACCAACTCAACCTATTTGTATAAGTAAGTATGAATGTGATCATAGACAATCCTGATATTATAGTAATAGAACATGACATGTGTTGATTGCGCTGAAGTTTATTTCCGTTAGCTAAAATAATATTGGCACTGGGCATTAGAGTAATTCATACTTACAAGGACTATGAAATATATGTAGATACTGTTATTTTTTCATTTAAACTTTTAATATGCCGATTTTTAATACTCTACAGAACCCGACGGTGCTCGTGACACTTACAACCAACTGCCATGCGATCATAAATCGAGAAAGAAACAAAAGGTGAAATGCACTTGTGGAAGTAAAGAGAGTGAGAAGTGTCCATGTCAATCTAAAAATTGGAAAAAGTGTAAATCACCTGGGTGCTCCTGTACCATTCGCAATACTCAAACTCCTCCTGGTTTGTATCCACTTGATATGATGACTGGCCCCTCAAGTACGCTTCAACGCTACGCGCCTGGTTATCAAAGATTCGCTTCTATGGATTTTGGGCACCAGTGTGCTATTTGCGATGAAAGCGCTAAAGAGGACGCTAGAAAAAATAAATGTACCTGCAAGTCCAAACGTGGAAAAAAAATAATCGTATGTGAATGTCCTTACGAACCACCACCGCCACCGTCGCCCATAGAATATAAGTATGTTGTAGAAGTAGACGAAAAAGAAGAAAGAAAAAAAGAAAGAAAGTATAGATCCAATATGACTCAGACTATTTCCGGATTCAATATCCGATTTAAAAAGAGGCCGATTGTTGATGAGGAGATGAGTTTTGAGGATGCAATTAGATATTATGATGAGTTAGAAGGTCGGATTAGGCGTGTCGATAATTATGACCAAGATGACTGTAGCTGTAAGATAGAGGCTGACTGTGAATGTCCGTATGATCCTTTGTTGGACCAAGGAGCTTGGGACACAGCGCTCCTGGAGCTATCAGTGCCCTTCAACGCCACGCTATCGCAGCCCGAACTAAAAGGTCTTAAAGTATCAGTTGAAGGTAAAGGCTCTTCCTCTAAGGGTCTAGCTGGTGTCCGATGTTTTGAACGTTGTTTTAATAAATAATGTAAAAATTTTGGACCTTTTCTCTATGGTTAGGATTGATAATTAAATTTTGATTGATTTTTATCAGATTGGTCTTGATTTGCAAAAACATACGTGTTATCAACTTAATTAGTTTTATGTATTTTTTGTTTTATTAACGGTACGTGATCATTACAAATAGCAAGGAACTTCTGACGGATAGGGCAACAAACGAAAATTCAAATTCCTAAAATTTAAAAAAGGGAAATAAGCTTATGTAGTACCCATAACTCTTTTGCCTTTCCAATGGTTCGTTGATATAATACGGAACACTAAAACAAAAAGTAGAAAACACAGTATTAGAAACATATCAATAATAAAACAATATTTTGAGATTTTAGTATTTTTCTTCTAATAATTTTTTTATGCTCTATTATTTCTCCATATTTTAGTATAACTATTGTTTGTGGATGTACGTAACGTATTAAATCTGTTACTGTTAATTATCTAGGTTTTATTTAGATAATGTAATTATTATATTAAAACGATTTCGTTTCAATTTGGCTATCATTTATTTTCAAAAACCCCCGTACAATATATGTATAAGTAGGTACATAAGTAATTTAGTAGGGTATCATGATCATCATCTCAGCCACAAGAAGTCCACTGCTGGACAAGTTTTCCCCCATGGATTTCCAAAAAGACCTGTTCCAAAAAAGATGGCTGGTCTTCCTACGCTGCGCTTTCCAGTTCGTGGTCTCGATTCAAGAACTTTAGTAGGGTATATAAATATTTAAATATGTTTACGCTGGATAAGGTCCAGCGTAACCTCCTGTTACGGTAATCGGTCGTTGAGATCTACGATGGAGTACACTTGCTTAGAAGATATCGATTTATTCGCACACCACAACCAAAGCTACTGTAAATTTATTTAACCGGTGGCTTTTTGAGAATAATATTTGCCCATTGTTTTATTATGCGTTTAAATTCAAGTATAGAACCTTTCTTCCTTGCCACCCTCGTGACAAAAAAGGACAGGACATAATCCTGACCCCATTTTTTAGGGTTCCGTACCTCAATAGGAAAAAACGGAACCCTTATAGGATCACTTTGTTGTCCGTCTGTCTGTCCGTCTGTTCGTCTGTCCGGGTGTCAAGACCTTTATCTTGGGAACGCGTGAAGGTATCGAGTTGAAATTAAAACCATATACGCAGATCCATAGTATCTTGCTGCAGAAATAAAAATAAAATTTCTCAGTTTTCGTAAAAATCAGAAATCAGAAATCAGAAGATATTTATTGTAAAAACTGTGTACAATGATGTTAAAAAAAAGTTACAGCCGAATATGTCGTAAAAAACGCACATTTCGACACTCACAGAGGAATCAAAACCTATATACTTCCCGTTGACTTAGAACTCTGAAATTTAGCAAGAAGCATTGTGTTAGAGTACACATATAGGAAAAAATCCGAAAACTGGACATTTTTAATTTAATCACAAAAAAATAGTGTCTCTATGCAAGGAATGAGGGCCCAAACTTTAAAGTGAATTAACCGTATCATGTCGGGTATCATATGAAAGAGCCTCATTTTAGCAAGCTAAAACAGGTTTTTAACACATTCTTCGCCCCTTGCAGACCCTTCACTTCAGCTGGGAACCAAAACTTTTAGGCGAATTTTGATTAAGTACAGAGTGGCCGCGCAAAGCAACGTTGACTGCCTCAAACGCGCCGGCGTCAGTAAACCGCCGGGTTTACTGACTACTACAAAATCACTCGGGTCCGAGCGGTGAGCAAGGAATGTGTTAAATATTTTATGATGTATATTTTTCGGTTTATGAAGGAAAATATAAACAAAAATATATGATTTCCCCCCTTTTATTTAGTTTGTACGGAACCCTCGGTGGACGAGTCTGACTCGCACTTGTCCGGTTTTTTTTGCTTCGTTCAGCTAACCTAACCTACGACAATGAAGGACCCTAGAAATCTTCACCGTAACCTCACCGTGAACCCATCGGCCGTAGCAAGAGAAGACTAGAAGGAGATAGGTATATATACAAGCTCTTTGCTATCGACACACCACTATCGGATACAAAGTAACTACTCAAAAATTGAAAGAAGAACATTAGCTTCAAAATGAAATTGTAAAAAAAAATATGATGTCATTCTGACAGTCTTTGAGCAATTTGTAGAATTTGTACAAAATATTTTATAAACAAACAAAAATGTGTAAATAGAACAAAAAATGTATTAACAATATTATAAAAAAAATAGTAAACATTGAATAAATATAATATTTTAGCCACCTCAACTTAAACAAAATCCTCAATATGCCCAAGTAAGTACCTACAAAATTTCGTTCATGTGGTGCCTACACCCACTTCAAATTATATACCTACCTATAGCTTTGGTCTCTTGATCATAACGCTAAATATAATACAATAACTACGCCATAACGCACAATGCTGCGGTATGCGGTGTCGGACTCAGATTCGTATAAAAAACGTCTAGAATGGTATCTTGTTCCATTGCAGTATGAGTCAAAGATGAAAAAGAAGTGGAGCTGCTTATTGCAGCATTTTGTGATCAAGAGACCAAAACACAGCGCAAAATCCATCCGCGCAAAATCTATTCAACTAATGCATCCGCGCGCTTGTGCAACCTACGCTAGTAACTAATTGACAATCGGAAGTACCTGAAATTAAATAAATTTTGGTCGTCAACTGCGATTTTTTATCGTACTTGTTGACACGCTAGGTACATAATTTTGGGGTATCTATAGAAGTCTATGAACATATGATCGCAGTGCGTCGGATCGCGTCATATAAATAAATCCCTTGAAATTTGTATATTTCCTACATTTTCACACTAAACATGTGGCCTTATTTACACAAAAGAATATCTTAAGTATACGGCATGCAATATTAAATGTTCTGCAACAGAATGCGTACATGTGACTTTGAATGCGACAGCTGTACGCAAATTATAGCTATATATAGACCGCCCGATAAGAGTAAGAAACGCACGAATTGTTTACCGAAGAAATAGACACCATACTACGAAATCAGCCGTCAAAGGACCGTGATATAAATATTAATATAAATACGTGAGACTAATATTAATATAGACAACTTAGAATGTTCAGATACTAGCAGGTACCTAGATATAATGAGTAAACACGGCCTGCAGCGATGCATTCTACGACGCGGGCAGAAATAAGGAAAGGACAACTAGTGACGTCATGCCTAGATCACATAAGTATTTGTGAGGGCCGCCCGCGCCGGCGCGCACCTCGAATTCGGCGCCTATACGCTTATCACTCAGCTCGCTGATCATTATCTAACTGGACTTACAATAGGGCTTATATATACAGGAGGAGGCTAAAAATCACTAAAACTATACTACGTAAACATATGATTAGAGATAAACTGGATAGTACGGATTGGTGTGATTTGTTAAACATAGACTGTTTATTATTATTATACCAAAAAAATGTGTCAATTCTTTTGTAATATTTATGAAATGTCTAAATTAGATATTAACGTTGTACAGGCTCGTAAGACACAGCCATATAGGTAAATAAGCGTTTATTAAATTTAATAAAAACTATGGACTTACTATTTAAAAAATGGAAATCACAACCGAATAATACGAACTTACGCTTAAAGGAGGTTATATACAAAAGCTAGAAATAATAAAACAAATAAAATTATTAATGTGGCTAGAAATACCTTCAGGCGTCAAGAAATTAATAATTGTAATGGTAATATTAGAAAGATTTAGCAAAATAAAAATAACTGGTTAGGAAGACAAAAGCCGAGCATAAATTAATAAAGAAATAATATGTGTCAGAAACAATATATAAATATAGTGTTTTGTGAAACATTTACTAGTGAAATAGAAAATATAATAAAACATTCTTAAATCGCTCAGACTATGTATAATGACTAGTGACTGTACATTTTCAACCGACTTTCAAAAAGAAGGAGGTTATCAATTCGATCCGTATGTTTTTTATTTTTTTGTATGTTTGTTCACCGATTACTCCGACATTCGTGAACCAATTTTTGTGTTTCTTAAATTGACATATAGAGAAAGCTCCCAAGTTGATCCCATAATTATTTTATAGACATTGCTTTATTACTTTTTGAATAATATTTATAAATGGAATTTTTCATTGTATTCCTGAGTGAAGTGCGTCATATTTCGCAGAAACGTTTTTCTTTGCAAAAGTGTCAAATTTTAAGGATTATCGTAAAAACATCTGCATTTCTTCTTCTTTTTTGTATTAGACCCGCATTAAAGCATTTGCCAGTGTCAAGTATTAGGATTTTCCCAATTTTCTTGAATAAAACAAGTTGTAAATGTCCTAGTCACAATCTAAGTCACGTATACAGTCAATTTATAAGTCGAGTCCTGCTTCAGTAAAGTGGCGGCGACTTTACTAGAGGCTTCTATGGAGTTTTGCCGACAATGTAAAATCACACGTTTTACTGCTTTATTTCACTTGCCCACACTCACGCACTTGATCGAACACTTAATGAATAAAACACCACCATTTTTATCGCATTAATATTCAAAATAACACAAGTTTAGGAAAATAAAACAAAGCAACAACATGTTTCGATGACGTTATCCCGCCACACACCGTCACATCTGCATTTTCTAATCTTCGAAGACGAAGCATTTGACATTCAATGACAAATCACATTCTTGGCAAAAAAAAACGAACGGGTGAAGAGAGGTTTCTTTAAAAAGTTTACAACCGTGAAGGATTTAGTAAAAGTAAAACCTTCTTACTCCTCATTCAATGTGTATAAGGTGAAAATAGAGTTACTTCAACAATTAAGCGTTTTGTTTAATTATTACCCGCCTGAGCATGATGATATGAACTTTATGTATCCTAAATTCCTAATCCTTTCTAATATTACAAGTAACGAAGTAGCGTACTCTGAAGTCGGTTGTTTCAGTTTTTTTTATCATAATTATCATATATCAAGGTAAATGCAGAAGATATAGTAAAAATAATAGACAAAATAAATGCCAACAAATTGCCGGGCTCTGATGGTATTAGAATGAAAGATATAAAATATATTAAAGAAAAGATAAGGCCTGTATTAGCAAAATTTATAAATTTAAGTATTTTAAGTGGTTAATATCATAATGAACTAAAACTATCTATCATCAAACCTATATATAAACAGGGAAGCCAATAGCGATTTTAAATAGCATAAATAAAATAACAGAAAAGGATATAGTGTCACAAATTACATTTTTATTTTTTTAGAAAATAATAATATACCTACTATCGGAAAAACAGCATGGATTTAGACAAAACAGAAGTACCAGTACAGCGCTGGAGCAGTTCACTGATGTCGTAAATAGTTATCTAAACGAAAGAATACAAGTAGTTGCAGTTGATTTAAAAAAAGCGTTTGATTATTTGGAGCACGGCGGTCTGTTTCGAGCAATAGATGAAAGTGGCATTAGAGGATATGTAATGACTGGTTTAAAGAATACTAAACCGGAAACACATGCAGCTAGTGATAGATTATTATCTATGAAGAAAAGTGTACAGGACGATATCAAATATGATGCACCAACTGGATCTGTATACGGGCCAGTCGGCTATGTAGCTATTGCATGTAAATAGTATAACAAACGTAATAAAACACTGTCATAATGTATGCTGATGATATGTGTTTACTGTACGGTGACAGAGATATAAAAACATACAAACAAACATTCAGGAAGATTTTAACAACATAGTAAAATGGGCACATGACAATGGTATCATAATAAAAATAAATAAAACAAAGCTGATTCGCCTGTATTCACCGTACAATAAACACAGACATTAGCGACAATTAGCATTGTTGGTCATTCTTATGATTGCTTGCATGATGAAACTGGTAAATGTACTTACCTAACTGTTCTGTTTTAGGTGAAGTAAAACAAATTAAGTATCTTGGCCTCACCATTGATAACAACTTTTCATGGAAGGCACATATTAATAACGTATGCACCAAGCTTAGAATTGTTTTAGGTAAATTTTATCAACTAGCAAATGTATTGAACCGTGGCATCCTGTACAAAGTTTATCACGCGCTGGCCGATGCTCTTATTGTTACGGACTATTGCTACTGGCTCACTTTTCCAACATATATACAACTAGTACAAAATCAATAACTTAGAAAAATAAAAAGATTAGTATGCAAGAAAACTAAAGAATCGTTAAATAAAGAATACTCAAAACTATTTAAAATGTGTAAAATTTTACAAATTGGAACTAAAGTTAATTATTTACTAATATCAGACCAATTTCAAAATAATACATTTAAAACAGTGGAAATTTTCCACAAGCAAACCCGTAAGGCAGCTAAGTCACAGTTGGAAATACATCATAAATGTAAGAACTTATGTAAGAATTATTACGGTAAACGTACACTAAAATGGTTAATACCTAGGTTATGCAACGAATTACCGAAAGGATACGAAAAACAATTTAGAAACAAACATAGGTATAAGATAGCATTAAAAATATTGTTGCTAGATAAAATAGGTACTAGACTAAATTAATACGTATGTAGGTATTTTTAACGCTATCTACGTAGCTTATCTTATTTATACTTATACCTACAAACAAAAGTTTTGTTATTGTGAATGAGAGTTTATTATCTGCCTACAAACAGCTATGCAGTTTTGCAGAACTGTGTCATAATAAATTTTCGTTAAGTAATTAAAGAATAAATTAATTTAAAAAAACTTTGAAGTGGTAATTTTTGTTAGAGTCACGTGTCTACTCAAGTATTCCGAGTTGAAAATAGAAAATCCTGTGATCCATACTGACTCCTGCCAATACTTACTTTACCGAACATTAATTTTGGTACACACGTGTTTCAACGCCATCCGGATTCATCCAATAGTTTAGGTAGATAAGAGACATTCGAAACCATCATTAAGGTAGTTAAGTAGGTAATTTTTTTTATCGAAAACTCAATACGTATTTTTTTTACAGGACCGTTAAGAAAATGATACATTAAATAAAACAAATACAAAGTAATAAAATGTATGCCTTTACATATTAACTTGATATACGTGCTAACAACGCTTCTTTAATACAGACATTGAGTTGAATTGTATAGTTTTCAGTAATTTATTTTCGTCTAAAAACCAAATACGATGTCTCCTCATGGTGAAATATCCTTTTCGCATCAAAATACAAGTATTAGTGACAGCCATCACAACATTAGTATAATTGTATACAAAAAAAGCTTACATCAGCACAAGCAAAGAAAACGACTCAGATTTATTGAACATACAAAGAAACAATTGTTACAATTACCTCCAGAACGACAATTGAAAAATGACAAAAAATGTGTTAAGCAACATCGCAGCGAGCCAGATCTCAAAGATAAATCAAGAAACCCAAAATTGAAGAAGAAAAGCTCTGATATGGTGACTCATTGCAATAACCCATACATGACAGACTACGTTGTGAATATGGTAACCGAATGTACTGATCCAAAATGCCTAGATTTTTTTAACAAACCCGTCAGCCGCGGCAACTTGAAAATATATAGGTGTCAATTAAGTACTGCAGAAGAAAGCTGTTGTTGCTCTTGTAATTCTGATGCTATGTTTGAAGTAATGAAAAGCCTTTATGACTGTTACAAGAAAAAAAACTGTGACCATTGTAATTGCATATTATGTGGTCATCTACCAAGAGAAGAACGCAAAAAAGGTGAAGAAAGAAAATCGCTTTCGGCCTTAGGGGACAAAAAAAGATTGAGTGTAGCACAAAAAGAAACAGTCAAGGCTGAAAAAGAATTAATGGGAAAAACACCTGCTGAAAAAGAGAAAATACTAAAAGACTTAGCTTCAAAGGGGATTGCATTTCCTGAACCAAAATCGGCGTCAGAAAAAGCATTAATGCAAAAAGTAAAAAAAGATTCTACGCCACAATTATTGGACTCTCTAAAAGGAAAAACAGATGCAGAAAAAGAAAAAGTCTTAAAACAACAGATTGAAATGGGAGCACCTTTACCCGAAGGCAGAACACCATCTGAAAAAGCACTTATAGCAAAAGTTAAAGCAAGTACTAGAGCTTCTAAAGCTACGTTAGCCGCGATACCGAGTGAAAAACTAAAAGCAGCGAAAGCTGCCGGGCTCCTTACCCCTTTAACAGGCAAAACTCCGGAACAAAAAGAGAAAATTCTAAGAGGATTAGCTAAATCAGGTATTCCTTTACCTGAACCCAAAACAGCGTCAGAAAAAAAACTCATTGACAAGGTCAGGACCGAAATGGGCTTACCACCAGAACCAGACACGAAATCACGAAAAGAAAAATATGCCAAAGCTCAAGCTGCTGGGCTTATTACACCATTAGAAGGTAAAACACTGGCAGAAAAAGAAAAGATACTTAAAGCTCAGGCTGAGGCTGGGCTTCCCTTACCAGAAGGTAGAACCTCGTCAGAAAAGGCGTTAATAGCTAAAGTTAAAGCTGAAACGCCATCAGTGGCTGCCAAGATACCTTCGGAAAAGTTACAAAAAGCAAAGGCAGCCGGACTTCTAACACCTTTAGAAGGTAAAACTCCGGAACAAAAAGAAAAAATTCTCAGAGGCTTAGCAAAATCAGGCATACCGCTTCCTGAACCCAAAACTGCATCGGAAAAAAAACTCATCGACAAGGTGAGAACCGAAATGGGTCTCCCACCAGAACCAGACACAAAGTCACGAAAAGAAAAATACGCTAAAGCACAAGCCGCTGGAATAATTACACCATTAGAAGGTAAAACATCGGCAGAAAAAGAAAAAATACTAAAAGCTCAGGCTGAGGCAGGACTTCCCCTGCCTGAAGGTAGAACTCCATCGGAAAAAGCACTGATAGCTAAAGTGAAAACTTCAGCACCAACAAAGGTGCCATCGGAAAAATTACGAAAAGCTAAAGCGGCAGGGCTATTAACACCTTTAGAGGGAAAGACGCCAGAACAAAAAGAAAAAATTCTAAGAGGCTTAGCAAAAGAACGCTTACCTCTACCTGAACCGAAAACCACATCAGAAAGAAAACTTATCGACAAGGTGAGAGCTGAAATAGGTTTGCCGCCGGAACCAGACACAAAGTCACAGAAATCAAGATATGCTAAAGCTCACGCTGCTGGACTTATAACACCATTAGAAGGTAAGACACCATCACAAAAAGAAAAGATACTTAAAGCTCAAGCTGAGGCAGGTCTTCCTTTACCAGAAGGTAGGACTCCGTCAGAAAAAGCATTAATAGCTAAAATAAAAGCTGAACAACCAGCAGTGGCTGCAAAGATACCTTCACAAAAGTTACGGAAAGCAAAGGCAGCCGGACTTTTAACACCTTTAGAGGGTAAAACTCCAGAGCAAAAAGAGGCAATTCTCCGAGGTTTAGCTAAATCAGGTATACCTCTACCAGAACCTAAAACTGCATCAGAAAAAAAACTAATTGACAAGGTGAGAACCGAAATGGGTCTGCCACCAGAACCAGACACAAAGTCACGAAAAGAAAAATATGCCAAAGCTCAAGCTGCTGGGATAATTACACCGTTAGAAGGTAAAACACCAGAACAAAAAGAAAAAATACTAAAAGCGCAGGCTGAAGCTGGGCTTCCTCTACCCGAGGGACGAACTCCGTCGGAAAAAGCATTGATAGCTAAAGTAAAAACTTCAGCACCAACAAAGGTGCCGTCGGAAAAATTACGAAAAGCTAAAGCGGCCGGACTGCTAACACCTTTGGAAGGCAAAACTCCGGAGCAAAAGGAAAAAATTCTCCGAGGTTTAGCAAAAGAAGGTATACCTTTACCTGAACCGAAAACTGCATCAGAAAGAAAACTCATAGACAAAGTGAGGGCTGAAATGGGTTTGCCGCCAGAACCAGACACGAAGTCACAGAAATCAAGATATGCTAAAGCTCAAGCCGCTGGGCTTATTACGCCTTTAGAAGGTAAAACACCGTCACAAAAAGAGAAAATACTCAAAGCACAGGCTGAAGCTGGGCTTCCCTTACCAGAAGGTAGAACCCCGTCAGAAAAAGCATTAATAGCTAAAGTTAAGGCTGAAAAACCAACAGCGGCTGTAAAGATACCTTCCGAAAAGTTACGGAAAGCAAAGGCAGCCGGACTTCTAACACCTTTAGAAGGTAAAACTCCGGAACAAAAAGAAAAAATTCTCAGAGGCTTAGCAAAATCAGGCATACCGCTACCTGAACCCAAAACTACATCAGAAAAAAAACTCATCGACAAGGTGAGAACCGAAATGGGTCTCCCACCAGAACCAGACACAAAGTCACGAAAAGAAAAATACGCTAAAGCACAAGCCGCTGGAATAATTACACCATTAGAAGGTAAAACATCGGCAGAAAAAGAAAAAATACTAAAAGCTCAGGCTGAGGCAGGACTTCCCCTGCCTGAAGGTAGAACTCCATCGGAAAAAGCACTGATAGCTAAAGTGAAAACTTCAGCACCAACAAAGGTGCCATCGGAAAAATTACGAAAAGCTAAAGCGGCAGGGCTATTAACACCTTTAGAGGGAAAGACGCCAGAACAAAAAGAAAAAATTCTAAGAGGCTTAGCAAAAGAACGCTTACCTCTACCTGAACCGAAAACCGCATCAGAAAGAAAACTTATCGACAAAGTGAGAGGTGAAATAGGTTTGCCGCCGGAACCAGACACAAAGTCACAGAAATCAAGATATGCTAAAGCTCACGCTGCTGGACTTATAACACCATTAGAAGGTAAGACACCATCACAAAAAGAAAAGATACTTAAAGCTCAAGCTGAGGCAGGTCTTCCTTTACCAGAAGGTAGGACTCCGTCAGAAAAAGCATTAATAGCTAAAATAAAAGCTGAACAACCAGCAGTGGCTGCAAAGATACCTTCACAAAAGTTACGGAAAGCAAAGGCAGCCGGACTTTTAACACCTTTAGAGGGTAAAACTCCAGAGCAAAAAGAGGCAATTCTCCGAGGTTTAGCTAAATCAGGTATACCTCTACCAGAACCTAAAACTGCATCAGAAAAAAAACTAATTGACAAGGTGAGAACCGAAATGGGTCTGCCACCAGAACCAGACACAAAGTCACGAAAAGAAAAATATGCCAAAGCTCAAGCTGCTGGGATAATTACACCGTTAGAAGGTAAAACACCAGAACAAAAAGAAAAAATACTAAAAGCGCAGGCTGAAGCTGGGCTTCCTCTACCCGAGGGACGAACTCCGTCGGAAAAAGCATTGATAGCTAAAGTTAAGGCTGAAAAACCAATAGCAGCTGTAAAGATACCTTCCGAAAAGTTACGGAAAGCAAAGGCAGCCGGACTTCTAACACCTTTAGAAGGTAAATCTCCGGAGCAAAAAGAAAAAATTCTGAAAGGTTTAGTGAAAGAAGGCATACCATTACCTGAGCCGAAAACTGCATCAGAAAGAAAACTCATCGACAAGGTGAGAGCTGAAATGGGTTTGCCACCAGAACCAGACACAAAGTCACAGAAATTAAGATATGCTAAAGCTCAAGCAGGTGGACTTATTACGCCATTAGAGGGTAAAACACCGTCACAAAAAGAGAAGATACTTAAGGCACAAGCTGAGGCTGGGCTTCCTCTGCCTGAAGGAAGAACGCCATCTGAAAAGGCATTGATAGCCAAAGTAAAAGCTGAAACACCGAGAAAATTTCCATCGGAAAAATTACAAAAAGCAATCGCAGCAGGTCTTATGACACCATTAGAAGGCAAAACTCCTGAAGAAAAGGAGAAAATAATTAAAGCTAGACTCGCTGCTGGCGTACCACTTCCAGAAGGAAAAACAGAATCAGAAAAGGCTCTTATTCGGAAACTAAAAGAGTCAGCACCGGAAGAAAGAAGAAAATCAAGGGCAATGCTCGGTTTAGGTCCAGGTCGACCACCTTTGCCCCCAGATAAAGCTCAAGCACTTGACCGGAAAACTGCTAAAGTAATGAAAGAAGGCAAAGGTCCTAGTGACGAATGTATTTGTGACCTGTTGACACCAGAATCAAAGAGAACACCACTAGGAGAGGAGATAAAACCATCGAAAGAAGCAACTGAAAAGTTACGAAAAGCAAAAGCAGCTGGACTTTTTACACCTTTGGAAGGCAAAACTCCGGAACAAAAAGAGAAAATTCTCCGAGGATTAGCAAAAGAAGGTATACCTCTACCAGAACCTAAGACTTCATCGGAAAGAAAACTTATCGACAAGGTAAGGGCCGATATGGGTTTGCCTCCAGAACCAGACACGAAGTCAAAGAAATCAAAATATGCTAAAGCTCAAGCCGCTGGGCTTATCACACCATTAGAGGGTAAAACACTGGCACAAAAAGAGAAGATACTTAAAGCTCAGGCTGAAGCCGGTCTTCCCCTACCTGAAGGTAGAACTCCATCGGAAAAAGCACTAATAGATAAAATAAAACGTGAAACACCAGCTGAAGCTGCAAAGATACCATCAGAGAAACTACGAAAAGCTAAAGCGGCCGGATTGTTAACTCCTTTAGAAGGCAAGACGCCACAACAAAGAGAAAAAATTCTCAGGGGCTTAGCAAAAGAAGGTATACCTCTCCCTGAACCAAAAACTGCATCAGATAGAAAACTAATCGACAAAGTGAGAGCTGACATGGGTTTGCCACCAGAACCAGACACGAAATCACAGAAATCAAGATATGCTAAAGCTCAAGCCGCTGGGCTTATTACAACATTAGAAGGTAAGACACCGTCACAAAAAGAAAAGATACTTAAAGCTCAAGCTGAGGCTGGGCTTCCGTTACCGGATGGTAGGACTCCATCAGAAAAGGCATTAATAGCTAAAATAAAAGCTGTAACACCGGCAGCGGTTGCTAAAATACCTTCAGAAAAACTACGAAAAGCAAAAGCGGCGGGACTTTTAACACCATTAGCAGGTAAAACTCCAGAACAAAAAGAGAAAATTCTTCGAGGATTAGCTAAGTCTGGCATACCTCTACCAGAACCCAAATCTGTGTCGGAGAAAAAACTCATAGACAACGTGAGGACCGAAATGGGTTTACCACCAGAACCAGACACGAAATCACGAAAAGAAAAATATGCCAAAGCTCAAGCTGCTGGGCTTATTACACCATTAGAAGGTAAAACATCGGATCAAAAAGAGAAAATACTTAAAGCTCAGGCTGAAGCAGGCCTTCCTCTGCCCGAGGGAAGAACTCCTTCGGAAAAAGCATTGATAGCCAAAGTAAAAGCTTCAACACCAACAAAGGTGCCGTCTGAAAAATTACGACAAGCAAAGGCAGCAGGGCTCTTAACACCATTGACAGGTAAGACTCCAGAACAAAAAGAAAAAATTCTTAAAGGCTTAGCAAAATCAGGCATACCTCTACCTGAACCCAAAACTGCATCAGAGAAAAAACTCATCGACAAGGTGAGGACCGAACTGGGTTTGCCACCAGAACCAGACACAAAGTCACAAAAATCTAAATACGCCAAAGCTCAAGCTGTTGGGATAATTACTCCATTAGAAGGTAAGACAGCGGCAGAAAAAGTAAAGATACTTAAAGCACAGGCAGACGCTGGCCTTCCCCTGCCTGAAGGTAGAACTCCATCGGAGAAAGCATTGATATCTAAAGTTAAGGCCACTCAACCACTTACCCGTCCATCTAAAATTCCTTCAGCTAAACTTAAGGAACTTAAAGCTGCTGGTCTTTTAACTCAATTAGAAGGTAAAACGCCTGAGCAAAAAAAGAAAATATTAGAAGGTTTGGTAAAAGCCAGAGTACCGCTTCCAGAAGGAAAAACTGCGTCAGAGAAATCACTTATAAAGAAGGTGCGAGAAGAAGCTGGTCTGCCACCTGAACCAAAAACACCATCACTTAAAGAAAAATATAAAAAAGCACAAGAAGCTGGAATTATCACTCCGTTAGAAGGTAAAACTCCTGCTCAAAAAGAAAAAGCACTCAAAGCTATGCATGAAGCCGGCATAGAGCTTCCAGAAGGCAGAACTCCATCTGAAAAAGCTCTTGTACAAAAAATCAAAGCATCTCCGCGAGCTTCAGGGAAACCTGAATTAGGGATTCCCCCAGAAGCAATAACACCTTCAGAAAAAGAAGTCGTCCGTAAAGCCAAAGCCGAAGGTTTATTGACACCTCTTGAAGGCAAAACTCCAGCACAAAAAGAAAAGATTCTAAAAGGACTGGCCGAAGCTGGACTACCTTTGCCAGAGGGTAAGACTGCATCTGAAAAGTCTATGACTAAAAAAATACGTACATCTGCGGGCTTACCACCAGAACCTACGCCGTCAGAGAAAGGAAAAATCAGAACTAAATCAAAAAAAGTCGGAGAAGGGACAGTTTCTAAAAAACTCGCGGCTAAAGGAGTAACCGCACCTGGTGTAACAGAAGAATTTGAAGACATCGTTAAAACAACTACGTGTGAACGAGGATGCGGGTGTGATAAAAAGAAAATCAGATTTAAACATAGTTACGTTAAAATTCGAGTCACTTCCCCAGATATATCTTCCCTGTGTCCCTGTCCTGAAGAATGTGTACCTGGCGTAAAAGGAGGTATATTCACCGATAATGAAGGAATCAAGGTGACTGTCGGAAGTGCTGTTGGAGTACCCTCATTTTTCGAACAGAAGGCAAATAAAATTGATACTGTTCAAATTCCTTATGTAAAAAAAACACATTCTCTTAAAGAATTATCAAAGACTAATACAATAAAAGGAAACAGATCAATGCTGGAAATTAATTCTGAAAATTTACTTTTTATTCATAAAAAAAATAGTAGGTTTTTAAACTCTGAGCATAGTATTACCACGGATGAAGCATTTATTCGTCAATATAATAACACCAGTAATTTAGTTAGGAACGGTTCCGAAAGCAATTCTATAATAAGTTCCTTTAAATCAAAAGCTTCAAGTTATTTAATATCATACTGCAAACACTATAAAACATCTGTTTCTAATTCTTTGGACTCCATAAATCAAACAATAAATTTAACAAGTTCTAAATCAAGCTACGTATCTATACTAGTCAAAACTGAGTCTTCAATTAGCTTTTCTACAGAAAGTGATGGAAGTATAGACACAATAAGTTTAATATCTCTACATGAAAGCAGTATCACGTCAACTTCTAGTCACTACGTGTGTGTTCCGGAATCGAAATCGAGTGGCATGAATATGGAAGACTATTTGAACAGTGATATTGATTTTAGCACTGTTAGTTTCACAAGGTAATTAGTTAAATTATGATTTTTACTTAATTACTTCAATAGTTTGTATTTTACAATCGTTAATATAAATGTGTAATAGATTATTAAAATATAAACTTACTAGCTAAGCTGGCAAACGTTGCTCATAATATCATCACGGCAGCTCAGTCGCGGCCTCCAGCTTGTTTTTTTTCTATTAAGTACTCGAAATCTTCGTCATGACAAGTATAATAATATAGTGTATCATATCGTCGCTTAACATCAGGCGAGTTGGCGGTCAAGCATAACCCTATTTTTACATTAAAAAAAGTAATAAAAACTGAACAACCAGCTTCAATCTCTCTTTAGACTTTGCAATCTCTCTTTATTAATCTCTCTTTGTAATACCCTCCTTTACTTGTAATTTGCTTTTTAAGCTTATGTACTAAAAGTGCGGAAGCCTATTCGTGAGACTACGGGGTCGATCTGTTTGTCCAAAACGGCTGTGTATTTTCAACAGTTAATAGATACAAGTCTCAAAATTGGAAGATTCCAGTTTCATCATAATCTCAGTCCCAATAAGTCCACTGCTGACATAAACCTGGGACCAAGGCCGTAGGCAAGGGGGGTTTGGGGGTTCAACCCCCCCCCCCCCCCCCCCCACAGGCTTCAATAATTTTATAAAACGCTTCAAAGAGTTTGGCGCTCGCTTCTCTCGCGCATGATTGTTTCATATTGATATGTATTTGTATTGATCATTAAAGTGCCGTGAACTTTCTAATACGAGCAAATAATTCACTAAAAATAGCCACTAGCCAAAAAAATTTGCGCGTATCTTGTAGATATGTTTGTAATTTTCTATAAAGTCATATGTTTATGTTTAGGAATATTAAATTGGCAATCAATGCATTCAAATGGTTGTATTTATATTTTTTATAGCGTTAAAGTCGCTCTTTACCAGTCGGGTATTTCCTTTTTTAACACAGTTACTTATTTGATTCATCTGGTCCACGAAAATCTAGGACCGCTAACATGATCAATGAATCAAATCACTTCCATGATTAATATTATTAAATTAATAATTAATAATATTAAAAACCTTAAAGATAAAGATAAAGATAATTTATTTGCATACAACACGAGAATTTTATACAACAAGTGCATAAAAGATGTTACACTAAATTTAGTCGCTTAAAATCATGTTGTGCCGATTAGGCGTACAAATGTCAGGTAGACAGCATCATGCACATGCGAAAAATTAAAAAATAATAATTATTATTATTTGTTATTAGATTAATACACAAACCAAAAACATATAAAATATGTCAAAGCAGAAGCAATAAAAGATACACATAATGTCAAATAAAATTAAAATTTGTCATTTAAAAAATCATTGATGGAATAATAACACTTCTGCAATAACAATGCCTTCAACTTTTTTCTAAATAAATTACTATTCTGGTCTCTTATTGACTAAAAAATATATTTTATTTTGACATGGAACTGTGGGTTCATCACTACGAAAAATAAAGCATATTAATATAATTTTCACATGAAAGTACTATGGGTTCACTATACGAGAAAAAAAGCATATTACTATAAAAACACCACAAAAATTTTCGCGCTCGCGCATTATTAATATTTTGACATAGAAGTACTGTGAGTTCACAAATACGAGAAATTTAGCATATTACTATAAGACACTACTAAAAAATTTCGCTCGCGCATTCATATTATTTTGACATGGAAGTACTATAGATTCACAAATACGAGAAATAAAGCATATTACTATAAAACACCACTAAAATTGTCGCGCTCGCTTCTCTTGCGCTTTATTACTATCTTAACTGAGAAGTACCGTGGGTTTACTAATACGAGAAACAAAGCATATTACTATACAAGCACTACTAAAATTTTCGGTCACGCAAGCGTGCTCGTTAAAACGATAAAAATATATATTATTACATACTATTGAACATGTTGTTATAACAAACTTGGTGTTCATCTGGAACATTAAAGTGCTAGAAGCCCGTTATACAGCATATTACTTACTGAAAAATTAAGAAACCTTTTTTGTCCGCTCGCTACGCTCGCACATTATAAGATATGGAACAACATGGCAGATCCCCCCCCCCCCCCCCGCTATGAGAAGGCTATAAGCTCCCCCGCCCCGAAATGAGTTCCTTGCTACGGCCTTGCCTGGGACCATGGATTTTCAGTAAGACGTCAGCATCTTCCTGCCATTTGTATGATGTCTTCTGTTCACCTTGTGGTTGGCGGGTTTACTTTGATCTAAATCTACAAATACTAAAAAACTGGTCAGAAGCGAGACAAGCTTGTGTGTAAATAATTATTGAAAAAATGGGAACTAATAACCTATCTCGGGACTAATAACCGAACTACTGGTCCTAAATCACAATTTATTAATGGATTGCTATTTTATTCTCAGTGAGAAATCAAATTATTCAGTTCAAAGAGATCGGTTCAATAACAATACAACAGAATCGGACAAAAAACATAATAAGAACTCAGTTATTATATTTAGATTATCGAAGAATGATATAAAAATGGACAGAAATAAATGCAGTGGCAGACATAACAAAGAACACACACATAAAATTGTGAAGAGTGATTTAAATAATGAAGAGATCTATAAAATGGTTAATGAAATATTAATACAGGAAAAATTTAGCGACCACTCTTCCATATTTATGATCGTACCCACTTCAGAAGACGATGATGATGATGGTGGTGATAGTCCATACGAATCGGCAAGTTCCACTATTTGTTTACGATTCTCCAAAAATTTCTTTAGAAATTATCCACATAAACAAAATAGTAAGTTTATGATATATATAATATCATCATACTTATACTTAGGTAAATTCTCTGCTAATATAGACTAAAACACCTTAATTTTAAAACTTTTAAAACCATGCGTGCTCTATTTTTTATTTTTTTAATATACGTAATTATAAGTAAATAGTGATTTGAAAATCGTAAAAATAAATAATCAATGTTACAGTTTCAACACAGAAGCGACAACCATATGGCCTGACATTTATGTTTAAAGGCAAGAACGAACATAATATTACGGATACAGACATAAAAGACCAGCCAGATCAAGACAATAATAATGTTGAAAGAGAAAGTAATACTATAGATTACCAGCATCAAGATATTCATACACATGGAAAGAAACAAAGTGGGGATAGTCAAAGAAAAGTGAACAAACCAGAATGCTACAAAGGAGGACAAAATAAAGAACAATTTAACCAAGTACAAATTAAAGAGCCAGAGCATCTTACAACTGATCCAATACATGAAAATATAAGACAATATAGGGAGGAAAATATACAAAAACATGTGAACGATTTTCCGTACTATGATAATCAAGATGAATATGGACAGACACAACGTCACTTTACTGGTTTAATACGTGAAAGAGATCATTCAGCACGACATTTCGGAGGAATGTACGGGCTAACCAGAGACAATCTTGAATACGTGACTAAATTTGGAGATGAGAAACGACAAACTTTAGAACCAATGTACGATAACTTAGAAGTAGATGAAGATTATACATTGCAACGTATGTTAGACGTTTTAGAATATTTAAGTGCGAAAAGGGCAAGAGATATTGAACCTATACTAGGAAAGAAAACTCAATCTAAAACATGCCAAGTTGATATTGTAGGAGTGGTAACCCATCGGGTCGCAATGGATACAACAGAAGATAGACCTTGTTGTTGTGTTCCGAGAGAATCAAGCGTGACATTCGATGAAAACGTTGCATCTGAAAT
The DNA here is from genome assembly GCA_947563715.1 of Lycia hirtaria. Taxonomy (NCBI): domain Eukaryota; kingdom Metazoa; phylum Arthropoda; class Insecta; order Lepidoptera; family Geometridae; genus Lycia; species Lycia hirtaria. The sequence goes on from OX387386.1 coordinate 11,952,585, forward strand.
CATGCAACCTATTATTGCCAGCCAAGGTGTAGCACTAGGTAATAAAAAATAAAACTATTAGAAACATCATCACTGACTCAATACCCGACTGCGCAAAAAGAAGGGTTATGTTTTTCGAGTGTGTCTTTAAATGTATGTATGTATCTGTATGATCATCTACCTACAGCCTAAATGGCTTGACCGATTTTGATGTTTTATGTTATTACATTTCTATAGTACTTATTATTGTTTGTAGGTCCATTCAGTCATTACGAATTGATCGAACGAGAACGATCTGCGTCTGTGATGTAAAGTAATGAGTACTCGGTCCCTTGATATTTATTATTCGTATATTTTTATTGCAGTTAGGCAACCGACTTGACTCGGAGAAAAAAGAGCTACAGAGTTGTTTTATCTGCTTGCACTGGTTATTAGGCTTCATTGCACTGAAAACTATCAAATGAAATATCCTATAGCACGGAAAGGTCATGCAGCTTAATATAAGATAACAAATAAGATAGATAAAAAAGATAGCCTTTTATTATTATTTTATTATTATCATTTTATGGTTCCAGCTCTCAGTCAAGAAGCATTCTTAGATATGACAAATGTATCTAGACATTGGTTGCCACAGAATAACACCACACGAATTTCAAGATGCGACGCACATTTAAAAAGCTATCAACAAACTCAACAAAATTGTCAACCGATGGATATAAAAATGGTTACGAAGAGTGCACGAAGGAACCAGCCAGAACCCATGTCATCTAGCTGTCAGACACCACGAAAGACTCTCACAGAAAAAAATAGGGACAGTCGAGATCAATTTCACAAGCCCAAACAGCAATCTTGTCACCCGATAGATGTCGAAATGGTTACGAGGAGAATCAAGACAGAACCGATGGTCTCTAGCTATCAAACATCACGCAAAACTATCACAGAAAAATATAAAGACTATCGAGAACAATCCTGTCAGCCCAAACAGCAATATTGCCAACCAACAGATATAGAAATGGTTACGAAGGGACACAAGCCGGAACCAATGGCCTCTAGCTACCAGACACGACGTGAAAACACTTTTACTGAAAAAAAGCTGTATACTGATAGTAATCGAAAACATTATTACCAGCCATTCAAACAAAATTGTCATCCGATAGACATGCAGCTGGTCACAAGCTCGTTCATGCAGCTCAATACGCCTGGACCGATGAATCTTACCTGTTATAGTCCACCATCTTGTCAAGCGACTACCACATCAGATAACTCCGCGATGTTGTGTGATAATCGAGATAACAAATGTTCTGGTGGTTGTGATCTACCCAGTCTTCCTGGGATGCGAAATAGCCAAAGTCCGCCTATAGTCCCTGTGGTACCACCGTTTCCACCAGCTCAACCTATGCCTATAAGTAAGTGTAGAAGTGGATATTAGACATTTTTAAAGTCTTAGTAATGGCACTTTTAACATTATTTGATTGATTTGAAGCTTTTACATATCTTTCTGCAAAAATCAAATAGCTTCTGTGCAATAAGTGAGATGCTTTAAGTACCTAGGTACCTAAAGTACGATTACACAATCTTACTTATAAACGCTGTATAAGCGCATTTTAGTTAAAACAGTGTTTTGTTTCGTTTTCGCGCATGACAGTCCCCGTCTGATAGAGTGGCAAATCCTTATTCAGTGAATAAGGATTTAACATGCGTTTATAAAGTAAGACGGAATGTGGAAAAAAATTACATACCTACTTCTGTTACTCCTTAATTTACATGTTTAGAAAATTTAAAACCCTCCGACATAAAAAATAGCTGAACTGATTTTAATAAAACAGCTAAGAACTCTTTTGAGCAAACCCTCTTTCAAATAAAAAAAAAGAACTAGAACTACAAGGCCACAGACAGATACACACACTAATACACATATAAAAAACATGCAGTCGAATTAAAACCATTTTTACCGACTTCAAAAAGTAGGAGGCTACTTTTTGAAGCCGTTAAAAATGGTTTCAATATGTCACCTTTTAAGGGTTCCGTGCCTCAAAAGGAAAAAAACGGAACCCTTATATGATCACTTTGTTGTCCGTCTGTCTATCTGTCCGTCTGTACGGGTGTCAAGACCTTTATCTCGGGAAGGCGCGTAGGTATCGTGTTGAAATTAAAACCATATACGCAGATCCATAATATCTTGCTGCAGAAAGAAAAATAAAATGTATCAGTTTTCGTAAACAAAAGTTACAGCCGAATAATATGTCGTAAAAAATGCACATTTCGACACACACACAAGAGAATCAAAACCTATGGGGTACTTCCCGTTGACCTAGAACTATAAAATATTGCAAGAAGCATTGTGTTAGAGTACACATATAGGAAAAATCCGAAAACCGGACATTTTTAATTTAATCACAAAAGAATTGTGTCTTAATGCAAGGAATGAGGGCCCAAATTTTAAAGTGAAATAACCGTATTATGTGGGGTATCATATGAAAGAGCTTCATTAGCATAAGCTAAAACATGTTTTTAATTATTTTTATTTAAATTTTTCGGTTTATGAAGGAAAATATAAAAAAATGTTTTTTTTTTTATATTTTCCTTTTATTTTGTTTGTACGGAACCCTCGGTGGGCGAGTCTGACTCGCACTTGTCCGTTTTTTTTAATATTACAGTACCCGACGGAGACTGTATCGCCTGCGGTCCACCGCCATGCGATCATAAACCAAAGAAAAAACAAAAGGTCAAGTGCAGGAGTAAAAGTAAAGAGAATGTAAAGTGTGTGTGTCACTCTAAAAATTGGAGAAAATATAGATTAACCGAGTGCTCCTGTAGCGGTCGCAAAACTCAAACTCCTCCTGATATGTATCCGCTTGATATGATGACTGGCCCCACAGGGGTACCACTATGTGGTGTACTTCTACCAGATTCCTCGCTTTCACCTGGTAAGGCCCCACCAGCATCAATTCCCGCCCCAGGCACGACACTTCCGCCTGGATTAACGTTTCCACCTGGTGACCCGGCCTTACAAAGTTACACGCCTCGTTATGGTTACCAAAACCCTGCTAGTGATTTTGGCCACCAGTGCGCCATTTGCGAAGAAATAGCTGAAGAGGAAGCCAGAAAAAATAAATGTAGCTGTAAATCCAAACGTGGAAATAAGAAAATCATATGCGAATGTCCTTATGAACCATCACCGCCTCCGTCGCCCATACAATATATTATAGAACCCGATGAAAAAGGAGAACGGAAGCGTAAGTCCGATATGACTCAAACTACTTCTGGATTTAAATTCAGATTTAAAAAGAAGCCGATCGTTGATCAGGAGATGAGCTTCGAGGATGCAATTAGGTATTATGATGAATTAGAAGGTCGGAATAGATATAGTGATGATTATGACAAAGATGCCTGTGCTTGTAAGAAGGAGGTTGATTGTGAATGTCCGCAAGATCCTTTGTCGGAGCAAGGAACACCGCCACTGAAGCCATCGACGTCGTCTGAACCCGAACTGAAAGGTTTCAAGATATCCGTTGAGGGTAAAGGTTCTTCATCTAAAGGTCTAGCTGGTGTTTGCTGTATGGACCGTTGTTTTAAGAAATAATACTATTCTATTTCGTCTATTCTCTATGACCATTGGTCGCGTAACACGAAAGGCAAATATTAAATTAAGAATTCAGACTTGAAGTCTGTATTTATGTCAATTCTTACGTTGCCAATGATCTAGAATAGGCTTATGTGACAAACGTAAACCAGCGAAATAATGCAAAAATCTCTAAACTTGTATTTAATTTTATTGTTTATTTACCTGAATGTATAATTGAAGTTTTGTTTTATAAACAACACTTTTTCATTAAATTCATTAGAAGTATAAAGGAGCGTGTCTCCTACTGTGCCTCAATTGACCTAATAAATTGGAGAGGGCAACATTATCTTTATTCATAAGGTGAAAATTATTTTTTCTATAAAAATATGGATTAAACATCCAGAAAAGCATAGGGTTGTGAAAAAAAATTTTGTTACTTTTTTCACTCTAAAAAAATTAAGTTGAAAAAATAGTGTTACAAACGTGTCAACTTGTAAAGAGATAATTATTATGTATGTTTGAAATTGTAATAAAATATTTTTATGTATTTTTTACATTAATTATATTAGTATTTGTCGAAATGATGTAGGTACGTTTTATAGTACCTACTAACTCTATAAATTGTTTTATATTTTATTTGTATATAATATTACGTAAACTATATATTTTTTTACAATTCGCTTCTTAATTTTATTTTCGTAAAAACCTCACTCAGCCAGTTTTTTACATTAAAAACGCAAAGCGTGATGTAAAGCTGCACTTTTAGGAGAGTAGTCAGAAATTACATTTTGCAAGCAAAAACATTATGCCCTCCGCTTATTAAATCAAAAACTACAAAATTTTCGGACGTGTTTCAGTTTAATAAAAAAAAACTATGGGTTTAAAATAAAATCTGAATAAAGAAAAACTAACTAACATAAAATAGACAGAAAAATAATATATACCATAAATACTTGCCTCTGAGCGCGCTATGTAAGCAAATCCACAGAACAATAGAAGGCATGCCATTCGACGCATGATGAATCACCTTCGCGGCAATTGCACGTCACTATATTCTCACTGTACCGATGATTTAGATTTTGGTGTGACTTTTTTGTAAACATTATTGTGTGCGTAAAATAATAATATAGTGGTTAATCGTTTGGATTACAACCCAACTATAATGTTATTAATGTTTCGCAAGTCAATTTAAGTCATTTTATACCGTCAAAGCATACACATGTCCATCAGTGGATTTCTTTTGGCTAAGATAATGATGAAAGCAGACCTAGGTAAGCGAGTGTTATATTAGGGATTTGACAATTTACGAATTATGCCGCCTTAAACGAATATCAAATAGATGAGCTACTAGTCAGTCTTTTTGAAAATCCATAAGGGAGGCCTATTTCCAGCAGCATTATTACTTATTATCAAGGGCGTCGCCAAGGTGGGGCAAGGGGGGCAGCTGCCCCCCCCCCCCCCCCCCCCTAGAGATTAAAAAAATGTAGCCAACTGCAAAGCAATCAAAGTCCTAAGGCCGTGCAATTATACTTGTACCTACAATTCATATTTTTCTCATCCTCCATATTAACTTGCCCCCCCCCCTGGGCCATGGGCTGGCGACGCCCTTGCTTATTATGGCTAAGATGATAATGATGAGCTAGTTGCCAAGAAGCTTTTTAGTTTCGATCATCGCTGCAAAGTGACCCCAAAATAGCTATAGAAATAGCTTAACGACCTTTCTCTTTCTACAAGCAAAAAGTCAAACCAAGAAGAACACATTACCATAAATTTTTGGTGATCCAAATGATCTTTGTTTTATTTGTTGCAGAAGTAGGATCGAAGGGGATTTTTGACATTTCATTAGTAATGGTTTATTTAACATCTATACCAATTTTCAGCTCTATGCGAATTATGGCTAACCTGAATGTCTATTTTGACTGGACTAGAGACCCATTTAGATTTTTAAAAATATAATACCCCACGGCACTTCTGGCAATATCACGCAATTAAGTAACCGTTTTTAGGGTTCCGTACCTCAATAGGAAAAAACGGAACCCTTATAGGATCCCTTTGTTGTCGTTGTTGTCGTCTGTCCGTCTGTATGTCCGTCTTTCCGTCTGTCCGGGTGTCAAGACCTTAATCTCGGGAACGCGTGAAGGTATCGAGTTGAAATTAAAACTATATACGCAGATCCATAGTCCCTTGCTGCAGAAAGAAAAATAAAATTTGTAAGTTTTCGTACAAAAGTTACAGCCGAATATGTCGTAAAAAAACGCACAATTCGACACTCACAAGGGAATCGTAACCTATGGGGTACTTCCCGTTGACCTAGAACTATGAAATTTGGCAAGAAGCATTGAGTATAGGAAAAAATTCGAAACTGGACATTTTTAATTTAATTCCAAAAAAATAGTGTCTTTATGCAAGGAATGAGGCCCCAAATTTTAAAGTGAATTAACCCATATCATATGGGGTATCATATTAAAGAACTTCATTAGAATAAGCTAAAACAGGTTTATAAATATTTTTACGATGTATATTATTCGGTTTATGAAGGAAAATATAAAAAAATATATGATTTCCCCCTTTTATTTAGTTTGTACGGAACCCTCGGTGGGCGCGTCTTACTCGCACTTGTCAGGTTTTATTCAATTAAACGACAAGTTGCTAAATCTGTCGATTAACTTCAAGCTTACTTTACTTATATTAGTTCAGTGCAATCCAGAGCTTTGGACAACAGTTCAAAACACTGTAGCAATGCACGGCACTTACCACTTCAAATATTTAATTGGTATGCTCAATAAACGTGTATTTTTAAAGGTGTTGCATTTCGTTGTATTTATATTTTAAAGGCAAGGTAAGCGAAGCTTGGGACGTCCAGCTGCAAGAGTCGACGATATAATATCAATCACGTGTTGAACCTGGACTCTGTTGATACAGGACCGAGAAATATAGCTTGTAAGAGAGGATTATATCCAGCAACGGGATAGAGAGGGCTGATAATCATTATGATGTTGTATTTCTCTAGACGAACTCTGTAAGTCCTACAACGTACTATAGGTAGTATTTTTGTTCTTAACATTAATGCATATTGCATAAATAATGTACTTATATAAATATCACTTGACCTTGATTTGAGATCCTGCACGAAACAAAACTTTTTTCAAAGCAAACTCATTAAATGTAGTTATTATGTATTTAATCTGTTATAACTGTTAATAATAGCATTTTGGTAATTGAAACTGTTTGAATACAAAATATAACTTTACTGATGTGAGATTATTACCTTCTAATTACAATTATTTTATAAAGCATCATTTTAATTAGATATACAACATGTAGTTACAATAATTCAGTCTAAAATGTGAGATGGGAATGTATCAAGATCATTTCTTATTCATCAAACACTAATCGCCAATCAGCGTCATTTAAAAGAAGTACCTAAATCCTACAACATTTTGAATTTTACATCTAGTGCACAAAATAGAGGAAACAAAGTCGTCAAATAATAAATCAGACGTAACTGAGATGCCCTATAAGACTACAGATTCAACATCTAATTTCTACCTAATTAATTCCGAAAACGAAAGTAATTTACTTTGTTTGATATCATTTTACAAGGGCAGAACAGCAGTTAGAAAAGTCGGGCCTTGTCCAGAGTACACACGTATCCATTGTGTCTAGTTTTAATGCGAACGCATGGATTCGGTGTGTCGCCAATTATTTATTGTATATAGTTGAATAGGCCTTAGCCGTTAGTGCCTACGTTGCTTGCTTATATCTGTCAGTAAGGCCCCAACGAGTAGATTTTTTTTTTATATTAGGCTAGGTAACGTCTCTACTATATGAAGTTTTCGCTCAGCATCGAAACCAACGTACGACTTAAGACCCAATGACGGGATCATCTTTCGATTAGGTTATTAGCGTTCATTAGATGCCCGTAATAAAATATCAAGTAACTTAATGCTACGTCGGGATGAGACGGAGGTTTATACGATGGATCTAAATATTCTGTGAAGCCCAGTTTCTTCATACCCGAGATAGATATCCATTTTTGCAGTGGCATCGTATTAACGAATAAAAATGGAAATATCTATTAAAAAATGGAATTTCATAGCTTAGTCTATGTTGAATCTATAGTTCACAAGAACGTTAGAAATACACTAAAACTCATACATTACCAATTAAGTACAAATACTTCTTAAACCTAAACAATGAATGCAATTAAGATTGAAAATATTAACTTAGAAATTATTCTTAATCTTATAATTCGTATACTAATGCGTTTCAAAAGGTGGGTTGTGGTAGTAATGTCACAATACGTAAACATTAAATTGTTTATATTGACAACACAACTCGACATAAAAAATTTGATTTTAAGAATATAATGGTAAAATCTAATTTTCAATAGCTAATTTTGCAAATCTATCTTTAAAACTTGATCGAAAAATGATAACTATTCCCTTGAAATATAATACTCTTATCATATAACATAGAAATCTTTAGGTACTATACTATCTGTACAGCGTGTTTGGTAACTAAAAGCATTTAAGTGCTGTTTAAGGAGCGAACATGCCGTGGTGAAGTCATTTCAGTATTTTTGTGTGTTGTAGTTTTAATTTAAGGAGCAAACTAAGTAAATCAAAAGTACCGTACCGTAATCGCGCATTTCTATACATAACAGAACGGAACAATCAATATTTCTGTAATCCCATTCCAACCAACCGATCTACTGAAACTGATCATCCATCTTTATTTCCTAAAGACAACTATTTGGTGGGTCCAATAGAACCAATTTATTTTGTTCCTAAACAAACAATTTAATCCTTTGGGACTTATCATTTTGGCCCTCTGGACTTTTTGACACTGGACCTTTTGGCCCACTGGACCTTGTTACGTTTAAGAAATTACCTAGAAATAATGGATAAATAAAAACTTTTTGTTGATTTAAACATTATGTCAAAATTTTAGAAAGAAATAAAACTGATGAAATAAAGTTTCTGGCAGCCTAGTCGGGAGACCGTCCGACTTGCGATCCGCAGGTCCTGGTTCGAATCCCGCGACACGCACCTCTGTCTTTTCGAAGTTATGTGCGTATTGTTGATTGCCGCCAACTTCAAACGTTGAAGGAAAACATCGTGAGGAAACCTACATGTCTGACAGTTCCCAATGATCTTGAAAATAGGGCTGACAAAAAAAACTGATCAACTACTTGATTCATTCGGCACAACTAGTTGGTCGGATTGGTTGACCTGCAAAATTTGCCCATTATACTGTTTTGTTTTGTTTTGTTTAAATCGAATTTTAACTTATTTACTTTCAAGTTATTCGAAGTACTTAAATAAGTTAAACTTCGAAAATCTGATCAAAGAAAAAAACAAGCATTCATGGTTTCAATTAAAAAAATAAAGTTTACAAATAAGATACTTAATATTTCGGCGAAGAAATCAGTTTGCCTTGTTGAATGGGTAAACGCGCACTGTATTAGCAATAAATGCGCGATTGACTGACTTTACAGTTTGGGGCACAATTCAGTTAATCAAAACCGATCCGTAACTGAACCTTTTGCGAAGCATTTCCTTTGGGCTGCGATCATTTTTTGATTTAGTAACAAGCGAAGGACGTGTTACGTTTCATCAAATGTGTCAATTGTATGACTTAGAAGTGACTGAATCAAAAAAAAGATGGCGGCCGATGGGAAACGGTTCACATATGGTTCAGCCACGGAGCGGTCTTTAATAACTAAATTGCCCTGCTGATCACATGTCTCAAACTCATTGAAATAGTTTAGTTCAGCTAGCACCCCTTTACCTAAATATTTGTTTCTCGCTACCAACCACACTGTATGTTTCGAAGTTTCATGAAATAACATACACATATTTACGCTTATATCTAAATCTTCATAACGCTTATACATATTTATAGAAAGGACATTATTAAAATTTACATTGAGACAAAATTCGAATTACAATAATCATACTTAAATTACAAAATGAATTTAATTATGTAAAAAAATAGATTAATACAAAATAGATATTCGTAATTGTATTTCTGTCATTCAACACCTATGAAAATAAAGAATATTTCAGCCACCCCAACTGATTGTTTAATGCAAAATTAATTATCAATGAGGCAAGTTGCAATATAAATATTGGTACACAAAGACTGATAACAATAAGACACCGTAACGAGAATCCTTAACATAATCATGCATAAATCATCACCCTAGATGTAACACCTCGTATATGCCATTAGACCAGCTTTAGATTTTGACGCAAAAAAAGAAATTAGATTGCTTTTCACTATTCTAGTAAAACTTTGCAAATTACAATCCTAGTTTACCAAAAACCAAATGATAGTGACATGGGCAGCAACTGTGACTCTTATAATACTAAATACAATACTAAGCAACTTACAATAGCCATGAAGCATGCTAAGGCGACGTTTATGAGAGAAACACGATAATTTAATTTTCTACGGTACACAGTTTGTTCACTTGATGCAAAGCCTTAAAAGAGTGATAGCCGAGTTCATTCAGAAAATTATAATTATGTCTTCAGCGACAACTGACAAATAGGAACATTTGGTATGAAGAGAGGCTCTCTATACGAGCCGTAACAGCCTAAGGCCCTCAAATACTTCCACAAGACATGCTTGTGAATTGTCCTTTGCTTTTGGGTATTATTCATCTAAATCGGTCACAATTCGCAAAAGCTGAAATAAATCAGAAAAGAAATCTTTAAATTAAATTGTGTAGCACTTAATGGTTCCCTAGTGCCAAAACAAGCGCGAGTAAAATTAAATTATAGTTGTGTCTTATATTAAATATAATTTATTTTATTCGTTGACATCTTACGAGTTCAACTGTTGATACATAATATTTAAGTCATCTGTGACAATAATGTACTATGAGTCATATATCACACGGCTTGTACAGTAACAGTAAATAAATACGCGTTACAGAGTAAACATACTAAGGTGCTTTTTAATGTGTATAAGACCTCATACGAGAATCATTGAGACTACAATCGTCGCCAGTACATTGCACATTTTTTCATATAGGAGAAAACTGTTTTCTAACCTTAAATAAAATATACAATATCGATGACACTGATAAGGCTAGGCTTCTGTGTAAAGTTTTCTTCTTCAAATTTAACATCGACGTAATAATTAAATTTGAAAAAAAGCAAAACGTACAAGCCGCTTATTATGAATCATTCCCGAACAGATAAAAATGAATCAATGAAGTCGAACAATGTTTAGGGATAGACATCAGTTTTCTCCATTTGTATGGACAAGTGAGCGGTAAACGTATGTATTATTACTATATCTATCTTTATGTAATTAACGATAGACACTTTTTTTATTTATGAACTTTTATTTGGCCCGTTTCTTTGAAAGGTGATAACTAAGTACTATCATTTTTACAAGATAAAGCTAAGCATTTATAATTACTTATTAAGTAAAGAGTAAATTAACACTATTATTAATGTCTTCTGTGCTATAGCAAACAATAGTTTACTTACGTTATCATGTAAAACATGGACAAGAGAAAGAGACCACCTTACGGTTAACTGTGTGAAGTTATTTCGTTATAAAATGTGTCCAGACAAGTTACTGTACTTATTGTGACCAAACTCTTATGCTGAGACCAATACCAAAATTACAAAATATCATATCATATAATATTTTTTTTTGTAAGGGCTCCGACATTGGTATCCTGAAAATTTTACTGAGAATCCGGTTTTATTATTTATTTAATACGCCAGAGACACATGACCAGAGAATGTTTTTACAGTAATATCGAATATTCTTAGTAAAGTTGAATTTACTATAAAACGCCATTTATTGTGATTTTCTAAAAATATATAAACTACGACATTTAAAAATAAAAAGTTGTCTTCGCCGAAGACACTTATGGATAAAACGTTGCAAATAGTATCAACAATCATCCTTTTCAAAGTTTCGTATCAAGCAATTGGTGTACAGTTACTTGTTTAGAGTTAGTATTAAATAGCTCACAAAATCCAATTTTTCACAAGTTTCTGTAATTCCTAGTCACATTGGCATATACGATAGGCATCTAGAACGACATTTCACATTTCTGAAGAATTCGAAAGGAAACATAATAACATGGGTGCAAAACCTAACATGTATTCAAGATTCATACCACAGTAACACTTTGAAGAATGTGGAATAAATTGAATATTTTTAATTTAAATTATTTAAACGATTGGGCCTAAAACGTAAATGTCTTAATAAGATTTAATTATTTTTTTTATTCTTTTTTTTTTAGAAAGTCCAGTTTACACAGTCTCGTATTTTTCTATGTATGTAAAAAGGCCTGATAAATAAAAAGCCATGAAACATTTTTTTTATTGGATTTGGACCCGCTTTGGAGCATTTGCCAGTATCAACTATTAAGATTTCTTTAAGTTACTTGAATAAAACAAGTCATAAATGTTCTAGTCACAGTCTAAGTCAAGTATGTATACTATACAACCATTTTCAAATTTTAGTCGTGCTTCAGAAAAGTAGTGGCGACTTTACTGGAAGCTTCTATGGAGTTTTCTCGACAACGTGACAAGACAAGTTTCGCCGCTTTATTTCACTCACTCACGCACTTGATCAAACACCTAATGAATAAAACACCACAATTTGTATCGCATTATTATTCAAAATAACACAGGTTTAGGAAAATAAAATAAAACGACAACATGTTTTCATGACGTTCCCGCCAAAATCCCCATGAAACACTTATTAACCGTACGTTAGTCGCTTCTTTAAGTAACATAGTTTACTTTATTTTCCCGAAATGTCGATCTGCCTTAATTACAAAAGAGTCACCGCCTCACGACTATTCAAACATTTGAATTATTAAACTAAGAATCAGGTTATACGAAATAAAAATATCAATACCGATGGATACCCCTAATCTAAAATAAGAATAGATTTTTTTTAACAATCACTTAAGTCGGCAAGAGGGCGTTTGGCTTCGTTAGATGAGATAAATAATAATAATAACTCTGATTGATACATCAATGAGAGGTTTAAAAAAACCTTTAATTACTTCTTAAGTTGATCACTATGTAGGTAGCGCAATTAACTTGTTTGTTAAATTAACGTATATTCCAGTACGTTGTCAAATGAATAAATCGAACGTATTATGATAATATAAATGATAACAGTGTCAGCTATTTTTTTATGCAGAAGGTTGTAGATATATATATACATTTATATGTGTGTATATATATATATTTCTAACATGTATTAACAGAAAAAAATGCATTTTGAAAATATAACGTAACGTTTGGAACGCACTTTTTATAGACAGTCTTTTAAGTCATATATGTTATTAGTGTCATCTATCGGCAATTTCCAATTATTTTTCTAAAAAGCATTGTTTTGTTGCTAATGTTTCGCCGAAGTTGGTCGCGTGTACCAATATCACGTTTCACCGCCACGACACCTCCGTAGTAAATTATGTGAAGCATGTAATTTTTTGTTGTTTATCCAAACAACAAATAATTATCTAACAATTCAAAAACATTACAAAGTACGTCAGGCATAGCGAATCAACCCCCAATAAACAGGCCCCTCAAGTTATAGAACATGTAAAAAAACTACAGATAGCACTATCGTCGGACCAAAACATGCTATGAATACCATGGTGTAGACATGGCGGAGAACGTGGAGGATAAGCAGCAAAAAGCACGTATAGCTGCTGAAATCCGCAATAAAAGATTATATTGGCTACACGTTATCAATATCAGCAACTATTATCGTCAACAGAAATTCAAGTCTTTAAAGCGACATTCCGAAAGTCGCAGACGAAACGAGTCGCGCGCGACACAGCTGCGTCATGCGAATACCTACAGTCAGTCTATATGTAAAAAATAAATCAGACCCGCGTTACACATACCTTCAATAGTGCTTAATGATGGATATTTTTTAAAGAGCACTTTGACGTTGTGAGGGATGCTTTGATACTAACAACAAAGTCCGCGCACTAAGTAGCGTATACAGGCATTTGACTCGGATATTTTTTACACGATTGGCTATATATTCCAGCTCAATGTACTACTCATACATGTATATTCAATAATGCAGCCGCAAGCGTCAACTCTGACGACCACAGCCATCGGAATGATACCCTAAGAGTTACTATTACTGTTTCTCAAGACTAACGTCAAAAACCCAGTCACTCCGTATATACAACCACAAGGCTAACTACAAAGGTAAGTAAATTGAGTACACATAGTAGCGTCCACACTCACACATTCAATATTTTTTATTATATCAATTAATAATAAAAAATTCGGGAAAATTTTGGTTCAAATCATCGTGTTCATACAATGCAGAAAATAATTGTTTTCAATCATTTTTATTACGAAAATAAAAACCTTCGCATTCACGATTTTGTGTATATTCTAACACGTGGAACACATATGAAACAAGTCCTTATTTTAAATTAAGTTTTGTACGAAAAACGCAAACCCAGTATTTTTAATACTCAATTTACTTATCTACAATTATTTCTAAGAGGTTACTTATGGTTCGAATAAGGGTTTGGTTGCGAGCAGGGTCTTCACCTCCTCTTTTGAATCGTCGGACAGGAGGAGCGTGTGGGAGTATCCCATGGTTACCTGAGTTATACACAGACCATCCATCCTGGTCACTTCGCGAGGACGCGACGACGACTTGTTTATCTCACCCATGCCCTGAAATCATAATTAAACATAAAATAACCTACATCTTACCCTCTAATCCCATCTAACCCTCTAACCAGGGTCAAACGTAGCGTCAAACAGCCTCATGCTCTGCTTAAGGGAAAATAGACGTGATTTTTAACCGACTTCTAAAAAGAAGGATAGTCACAATTCGACTATATTATTTATTTTGTATTTTTGTTCAGCGAATACTTCGCCAATTATGAATTATTTTTAATGATTGACTTTTTTTTTGGTAAGTAATACCTCAGAGGTAGTCCCATATAAAATTTATCAAAATTAATAATCAACACTAGTAATATAATATTATAACGATAAAAGATTTGTATTTTTGTATGTTTGCAACGAATAAACTCAAAAACTACTGGACCGATTTCAAAAATTCTTTCACCATTAGAATTATACATTATCCCTGACTTTTTGGAAATCCATGGGGGGAGGCTTATGTCCAGCAGTGGACTAAAAATATGATGATGGATGATGATGATAATAAAGCAAGCTCTCACCAATTCTCCATAAGTAGGTGACACACCCCAGGCGATCAGCGAGTCATCTGCGGCGACCACAATTGACGTATTGCTTGTCCCCACGCTACGGATGTTCCAGCCTGCAATAAGATAGCAAGGTTAGCAATGGTCAGAACATTAATAAATTTTACTTATACATTAAGTACATAAAACAAAATATTCTCGATATACTTATGTAACAGTTTAGAACTGGGATTTGTCTAAACACATTGTAATCATGTGTAATGTCGAGCAAAGCCACGCTTCAACAAAGAGCGTTTTAAAAAAGGTGTCTACAAGCACCTCACCGGGCTAGCAAAGTAATGCCACTGATGTTGCAGTTACCCATAGGCGACCGTTTTCACTCACCATCAGGCGAGCCATCTGACTTTTTTAATCTTTTTATAAAAAAACATGTACAACTTGATGATATATGGCCTTTAACTGGTCAATAAAATTGTATGTTCATGGAGCGAAAAATACATCATTCGGCACGCTTCGGCTTAGACAACGCGATTCGGAACGTTCGTTCTTAGCTCTTAATTCCGGAAAAAAAATACAGCAAGCAAACAAACAGACAGTCAGCCTAATTGTAAGTGATAACCGTCACTTTAATACTAGTGGTGTATCTATAATAATTTTTAGGGTTCTGTACCTCAAAAGAAAAAAACGGAAGCCTTATGCCCGTTTTCACCAACGGTTCCTAAATTAAAAGGGGGCCCTTACGACGACTTAGGTGTTCATTTCGTTTTCACCACCATTTAGGGGACTCTTGTTTCTAAGGTGACTCTTAACTTTACGGGCCCAAAATTTGGCTACTTAACGTTAAGTGACAGTTTATTCTGCAGTAGACTGTTTGTAGAACGTGTTATTTTCGACAAAATTATACTTGACTTGCACTTGTACGGAAGCATTGGTGGGCGCGTCTGACTCGCACTTGTCCGGTTTTTTTTACAACTCGGCTTCTCTGTTCCCTGAGAGATACAATTTGGGACTTTTTAAGATCAGTGTGAATAGGTATCTTCTGGGTCTACGTGGTTCATCTTCGACCACATCGTCGCTTTCCAACGCGAGTTGGTGGGCAAAGGTGGACCTATTCGCAATAAAAAAGAACCGAATGGTGGAATGAATAATGCAACTAACCTGTGAGATCATGCACCGGCTTAGGGTACATATTAGCTTCACCTGTGCGTTTGGTTTGTCCAAATAAGAAAAGGGTGCCTGCAATGAAAAATATCCATATTAAGACAGACATAAACAGGATATAAACAGACGTGAAGTATTATGTGACATGCTATACTTCACCATAGAAACCTAACAATAGAATAGAATTTTCTTCCATAAAACGTAAATTGGCACAGAACCGGAACGAGTGGCGCGCTAAAGCAGAGATCACTCAGCAGTGGGTGGAATATGGTAGATGATGAATGAATTAATGAATGCGTAAACAAAGGTAACGTAACGGTAAAAGTTGGGAAATATAAAAATGACAACGAATGACGAACAAAGATCGTTACTTTTTCAACAAATTCGCAATTAATGGTGGATCTACCATCGATCCATTAACTTTGGTTGATCGACATTATCAACCAGTATTCCTCGATTAGCCAAAGCCATCACAACACTCAATCGACGTCGACATCGATCAATAGCATCGAATTACGATTGATCAATGAGTTTCATGCACAAAATATTAAAATTTAATGACGAAGGTGCAGCGACTTTTGTACACTATAAGCAAAAATGGTCGCGAGAGGTGAAAAGAGACTACAATGATACGGTCGTGACGTAGTCATCCTCAGGTGTGATTGAGTGAGCAGTCACGTTCTGGCGTCATTTCACAGAGGGAAGTAATACTTCAATAACTTTGTTATTTCTTAACGGATTATACTCATCCAAAAGAATAAATTAGTCTAAAAGTCTCCTAGCATACGCCGATGTACTTAGAATTTAAATATATCTTGCGTGCATGAGCCTTATTGTTGTGGTAATATCAAACGCATATATTTTTTTTCTCTACGTTCAAAACAGATTGATGAAGCGTGGGAGTGAAAAGATAATTCAAAGGCGAATCACGCTCATTGTGGTGACAGATTTCACCTGTCATTATGTCTTTTACTTATTAAGTATTAGAGACAGGAGCTTAAAAATCCTATTCTCTTTGGTTATTGCATATTTTACGAAAAACCATGATGTTGTTTAAAATTGTTATGAAATTTGGTGCAGAGATAGTTTAGAACTCGGAGACTTATATTATATTTAATCATCATCCTCACTATTTTACATCGTTACATGGGTGAAACCACAGGGTGCAACTATTATAATATCCACACAGCATTCTGGCTGCCATGTTGCTTATAAACCGGTGTCTCCTAATTACGTTACAACTAATAAGTTGGGTAATAAGCTAATTCTGTATATTACCGAGTTACAACTAAGTTGGGTAAAAACGCTAATCTGTATATTACTAAGTTACAATCGCAAATGAATTGGATTCTTCTAGATAAGCGCGCTCCATCGTAGACCGCAACGTCGCTTAACATCAGGCGAGTTGACGGTTAAGCACAAACCTACTTCTACATTAAAAAAAATTGGGCAACACGCTAACTCTGTATATTACCGAGTTCGTTTATAGCGAGACTGTAAGTGGAGCCGCAGTAAACAGCGCGTACGCCACGCGCCTGCGCATCGAAGAACTTGATGAGACGCGGCACGCTCTCGTCGCTTGGCGTCGCGTGCCCCAGCCGCCCAAACCCGCCGAAGCCCCAACTGAATGCACGTTTCTTCGAGTCGATCGCCACCTGAAATTACACCAACATACCGGAATACGGCTAAAACTTGATACACTATCAGTTCAGCCGTTTTGTATGTCGGAGTTTTTTGGTTTTCTGAACTTACTTGTTTATTCAGATTTTAATTCATTTTTTTGCTTCTTTACGCTTGACTAACTCCTTTTTTTTACTCCCTAGGTTCGTAACATGGTTATCGGATATACGTAATTAGCGCATTGGCCATTTTCAAGAATATATAGAGTTGTAATAATACATAAGTGCGCACCTTGAATTAATTAATGAATATTCAATAATGTTAAGACTTCACACATTAACGAGAACATTTGAAGGATTCTCAGACATACAGGTTCCTTTCGATTTTTTCTTTCACGTTTGAAACTATATAGTCGAAAATAACAAAATGTATATAAATTCGAACAAACTAAATTGCGTGCTTTAATAATTATGACATACCACCGGTTCGCATCATTCAATAAAAGTTATCAGTTTTAGAACTCTTATTGAGTTCTCTTTCTTACAAGAACTTTTTGGATTTTATAAATAATGAGTGTCAGTAATATTTATACGGCAAATTTATTTACAACTTTGGGCAAGAATTGAACTCACGGTATGGTTAGTCCCACAAGAGAAGTCCACTATCACGACGTCTTTCACCGGACTCACGAGGCCAGTCTTCGATTTCTCGTAAAAAAAGGCGATGTGCTTCGGTATCGTTTCATAGTAGAAAGACAGTTTCGTCGACGTCACAAAGTATTTGCCATCAGTGTTATGTCCTGTGAACCAAAGAGACCCTTTGTATTATAATATTATGTTGTGCCTTACTCATTGAGCTAGAAATACTTAGGAACAACTACATAAAAAAACCAGACAAGTGCGAGTCAGACTCGCCCACCGAGGGTTCCGTACAAACTAGTAAATAAAAGGGGGAAATCATTTTTTATTTTTATTTTCCTTCTTATACCGAAAAATATACATCGTAAAAATATTTAAAAACCTGTTTTAACTAATGCAAATTAAACTCTTACATATGATACCCCACATGATACGCTTAATTCACTTTAAAATTTCGACCCTCATTCCTTGCATAACGACACTATTTTTTTGTGATTAAATTAAAAATGTCCGATTTTCGGTTTATTTCCTATATGTGTACTCTAACATAATGCTTCTTGCCAAATTTCAGAGTTCTAGGTCAACGGGAAGTAGCCCATAGGTTTTGATTTCTCTGTGAGTGCCGAAATGTGCGTTTTTTACGACATATTCGGCTATAACTTTTTTTTACGAAAACAGAAATTTTATTTTTCTTTCTGCAGTAAGATATCTGCGAGGATCTGCGTATATGGTTTTAATTTCAACTCGATACCTTCACGCGTTCCCGAGATAAAGGTATTGACACCCGGACGGACGGACAGACGGACAACAAAGTGATCCTATAAGGGTTCCGTTTTTTCCTATTGAGGTACGGAACCCTAAAAATGTTCAGTTTTAAATTGGATTCCTGAGAAACTTACCCAGCTGTCCGTACTCTGGGAGACCGAACGAGTGTAGAGCTCCATTGCAGTCGAGGATCATAGAGAAATCTCCACCGCAACCCACCTTCACTATCGGCGCGCCACTGGAAAACGAAATTGATTATAACACACGTGTCATTTTTTTTCTGACTCTGCACTAAAAGGCCGTAATATTCGGATTCTAATGGAGCACGACTTGCGCAATTTTAGAGTTCCGTAGTAAACAAGGAACCCTTATAGTTTCACCATGTCCGTCTGCCGGTTTGTCTGTCTGTCCGCGGATTTGCTTAAAGACTATTGGTACTAGAAAGCTGTACTTTGGCATGAACATGCAGATTAGTTATACCAAAAATGTCGTAGAAAGTAGAATAAAAGCATGACAAACAATTTTTTTGGGGTGTCCCCTACGTGTAGTCGGGAGGATTTATTTTCTCATCTACCCCATCGTGTTGGGTATCGTTGGATAGATAAAAAGAAACATTGAGGGTTTGGGAAAACCATTTTCCAATTTAGGGATCCGTTCGCGAAATATTTAGCTTTCGAAGTGATATTTTTTATTAAAGTCAACTAATCAACTTAAAAATGTACTTAGAAAAGTAAGAAATGAAAATTTAGTCCAAGTTTCATTTAAACTAACATAAGTAAACTCGTATGTTCATAGTATCAAACAGAACACTCTGTTTTAAGTTCACAAAAAATATAATATGCATCTACGGAACCCTACTTTGCATGTGGCACGACAAGCACTTAGTAATTTATTTATTTATTTATTAGGCAGATTTGTAGCGATTGAAAATCCAATTATTTCTATAAAAAATAATATCAAAATTGGATTAATAATTCCGAATATACATCAATATCAGTGTACTACACGTAAACAAGAGAAAAAGAGACGCAATTATTTGTCTCGTGACGTAGTCATCCTATCGCTCACTCACCCGTACACACTGTTAATGCATTAACACACGTACACCTTACCTACGCAGTGAGTGACTGTGCTGTCGCGATTAATCGAGTTTTAAACGAGGCAAAAAGAAAACTTCAATAACTTCGCGAATTCTCAACGGATTACACATCCAGAACAAAATAGTCTAAAATTCTCTTTGCACACGCCTATATAATTAGAATTCAAATATATCTAGTGTGGTTGAACTTAATTTATAATATGTTTTGTATCAAAAAAAGTTATAGGGAGCGAGTGAGACAAATGCGGCACCTATCCCGATATGTCAGTACTCACGTGTAATGTACGCGAGTCGGCGTTCGAACTTGCTGCGTTGCCACGCTACCGATGCCGCACTGCGCGCTTTTATTGTCACCGCATGCATATACGGTACCAGTATCTGAAGAAGAAATTAAGTACAATGATACTATACAAACTGTCCTCCAATATTTCTATAATTTACAAATAACTATAAAAGCAAATCATTACATATCAAATAACCGTAAATCGGTACAAAGGTGTAAGGCAGGCGGCATTCCCGCGCTGGATAACAAGGAGCCGAAACAGGAGTAACCGCACACTCCTCTCTAATGCGTTCCAATAAATCGTGCACTAAATTACAAATATCATAATTAATTGACAAATAAACTATCCAAAAAGATCGATTGGAAACGACTTGCATCCAGCGTTGTCCCACCACTTGTATGAGGTCATCCGTCCATCTCATGGCTGGTATTCCTACGCTGCGCTCGCCGGTGCTTGGTCTCCTCTCGAGAACTATGGAGGAGGCCTATGTCCAGCAGTGGAATTCTTATGGCTGAGATGATGATGATGAAACTATTATATGGCACAATACAACATATGTATTGTTATATGAGAGTAAAAACGAATCTGATTACACTTCAAACATCAAGACCGTGTTATTTCATCTGGATAAATTTCTCGGACAATGGCTAGCCTTCCTTCTTTAGCAGTGAAGGTGCTGTGATTCTGTTGGATATCCATTACAACAATTCCTGTTTTTGTAAGCAAAACGTAAAGTAACGGGCAGCGTAAAGTCAGATGCAGAAAGAAAAGAAAAGCATGTCCAGAAATAATAACACGCAAAGTACACTGTAATAAAATGTTATAACGTACCAGTTACAAAGAGCGTATGGTGCCTGCCCACTGCTGCGTGGATAACGTTCTGGCCTTCCATCGCAGGCACGAGTGTTGGTATGTCTCGAGTCACCGTGTCACCCAGGCCGAGTTGCCCGCACGTGTTTCGACCTGTACGCATATGGTTTTAATGGTCTAACACTCATAACCAAAACCATCTAATAAAAATGGTTTACACATGGAATTCACCATTCTCAAAATGGCATAAATGAGTTTAAAATTACTAATTCTACAATGGTGAATATTAAAAATGCCTAGTTCTCATAATTTATTTAATTTATTTTATTCAGGAAACAAATGATGAAATATATTAATAAATATGGGTAGGGAGGCCTTTGCCCTGGAGTGGGACAGCATGTAGGCTTATAATAATTATTATTAATATATATATATTATTGATATTATTATTTGTCATTAAATATAATTATATTTAATGACAAATAAATACTACAAATTATTAATTCTGGCAACAATCAATTGATCAATTCTCTGCCACTGCAAAAAATAGCTCATTTTGACTTTGACTTACTGTACTGTACACTCTCATACAAAAAAATTGTTTAGCTAGACATTTGTAGAATTGATTGGTCACTGTGAAGATTAGACATTTGTAGAATTTACCCATATGCGAACTAGGCATTTGTAAAGCTATTCATTTTTGTAGAATTAGTCCTTTTAACATTTAGCAATTACGAATTGGGCATTTAGCGCCTAAAACATTTTTATTATGACATAAAACTTTTACTTCTATACACTAAACTAAGTTTCTGTTTAATCAAACCACAGTATTACCTAAGTAAAATTTCATTCATTATTAAAATTTCCAAGATATCCCGCATTGTACTTGTGGCTAATTTTATTTAGCAAGTTATCACCACCACTACATCATTGACCAAAATATAAATAGAAGTAGCGTTTAGGAAAGCTAGCTTTCAATCAGCCAACTCATTGACTTTAAAACATTTGGGCCCAACTTCAAACTTAACGACGTCATTTAATTAAGAGCTCTCCAACAGCCACCACTGTCAATCAATCGTCGTGTGCTATCAATCGTCGGCGACATATAATGCAATTCAATGATACATACCAAACGTATAAGCTTCGCCATTTTCACCAATAAGCACGGAATGGCCTGCAGAACAGCTGCTGGCCACAAAGCGGTACTGGAATAACAAATTTGTTTCTACATATTATAACTGTACCCCGTGGTAATACTCTTGTGATAATAAATAATGTTAACCATGATACAATATAGCATATGACCATTTCCAGAGTTCCAGTTATCTCTATACCAAATTTCGTCATGATCTACATACGAGTATTTAGCAGTTTAGATATGAAAAGGTAACAAACAGATAAAACTTCCAAGAATTGGTTGGATAATGAAAATGTGTCTCATTTTGGCCACTTATTGTAATGTAATATAATAATACGTGATTTTCTCTTCTATGTTTCTGATGTTTGCCTCGAATTAACTTTTTCTCCCTTACCTTTATTTTATTTTATTTATTTTATTTTATTCAGGAAACACACAGTATCAAATATCTAAATAACTTAAAAAATAGGGTCACTCAGAACTATTTACGTGTCTCCGCATATGTATTATTATTATTACTATTTATTTTACAGAATACCGACACCTGCCGACCTGCCGTTAATACTCTACCCCTGCTGGTTTGCCTACAGCAAACGCATCAGTTACTCAGATGGAGAGCTTATATAAGTAACCAATTTTTATAGTAACTGTAAGTGTGCACATACCGGGGGTCCGTTTTTTTTTATATACATACTTTTTAAGAAACCCTAACTCCATCTCTGTCATATCTATACAAATTGAGAGAGATGGAGATATAGTTTCCAGGCCGATTCCGAATCCGACAAGTTGTGAACAAGGCCGTAAGCGGTGAGGGGGGGCTCAACCTACCCTCCCCCAAAATATCCTGGCAATTATGAAAAATCCTTGCTCTTTTTTAAAGTTTACTTAATTTGCTTCAACATTTTTCGCGCGCCAAAGCGAAGCAATCGCTCGCGAATGCCCATTTTTGAAGATATAAAACGACTGAATAAACTTATAAAAAGATCTTCGTTCGTAAAACTAGAAAATAACATCGCTAAATATCAGGCGAGTTGGAGATCAGTCGTAGATCTATCTTACGTAAAAAAATCACAAATATTCCATGAAAAATTAAATTCGATCCAAGCCAATTTTACATAAAAAATATATTTTTGCGTTAATAATTTCCAAAAGATCGAACAAGACTCTTAAAGTGCCGTGCTTAAATTTGAAATCAATGCATTCAAATGGTTATATTTATATTTTTTGATAGCGTAAGTCAGTCTTACTCATCCAGTCGGATATTTCATTTTTTTTAAACACTTTTATACTTGTTTGGTTCATCTGGGCCACTTTCTAACACGATCAATGAATTAAATTATTTCCAAGATTTAATTTTTAAAACCTTAAAAATTTTCGCGCTCGGTTCGCTCGCGCTTTATTAGGTACTATTTTGTCATGGAAATACTGCGGGCTCACTAATACGAGAAATAAATCTTATTACTATAAAAACACTACTAAAATGTTCGCGCTCGCTTCGCTCGCGTATGCTTATTATCTATGTTTTTGTTTACTTGAGTCATGCAAATGCTGAGCGCTCGTTAAAACGGGTGAAGTCATAGGGTACCTCTAGTTTAATATGAATTAATATTGTTCCGACGTTACTTTTACACTTTATTTACCGTTATACGTTTGTCCGTAATTTAATTTTCGTGTATTTAAATGTTTATAACTTAAAATTCTATAAAGATTATAATTATATAAACATTGACGTTTAGAAACTAGTACTCGTATGCGTATAGTCTGCGCAAATAAAGAGGCAAATAGTAAGTAGTATATTTTTATAAATTTTTGTACCCGCGGAATTTGTAGGTTGTATTAGTAAAGTAGATGTAAATTACTAGTATTTAAG
The DNA here is from genome assembly GCA_947563715.1 of Lycia hirtaria. Taxonomy (NCBI): domain Eukaryota; kingdom Metazoa; phylum Arthropoda; class Insecta; order Lepidoptera; family Geometridae; genus Lycia; species Lycia hirtaria. The sequence goes on from OX387386.1 coordinate 11,976,717, forward strand.
AAAAGGAAAGAAATAATCTAATGCAACTTTAAATGCAATAGTTTTTTAAAATGAATTGTATTAGCATCGAAAATGTCCCCTTCCATGGATGTGATCACACCGTTTTTCCATCCAAAAAAAATATTTACGGTGTACGAGCCATATGAATTGACTAGCAATGAGTACTAATATACACTACAATATATTTACTTCGTATATGCAAAAAATCATGTATCTAAGGCTATTAGCAATTCTTGGCTGATCACATAAAGTTGGTGATCAATTTTTTTGTCACATCCATGGACGTTCGTCACAACAGTCATAAATAAAAAAACTATTATGCGTGTATCGAAATGCAATCGGGCGGGAACAGGGCTAAGTTAGTCTTCTTTTAATTCAGTTATTAGTTCACACCGGCATTGCAACATCGACGAAAATTTTCATTTTTAATTTTGAATCTCATAATTTGTCAAGCATAAGGAGTCACAACTGTGGAAGTCACTAGAGGTATGTCATTTTGAACTATGCAGTTCGGTTCCATGGCTTCAATGCGTTTTTATGTTAAATACACATGGTCAAATTTGCATGTTAATTATTGGATACGAGATTATATTTTTGAGCTTGAAATGAGAAAATGTCCAATCCATGGACGTCATTTCCATGGATCCGTGGATTAATATATGTCCATTGAAGTGACTTACAATCCATGGAAATTACTTTTGTGAATAATGATTTTGGTTTACACTGTTTGTTAGTGAGTGTGGTTGCATGGGTGGTGGCACTGGTGGCGCATGCATCACTTTATTTTTATCTACCAGCCACTTGCCCTTCAATACGGCCTTGTCGAGTCAGAGGTGCCGTACCACGAGTACGCACCAGTGTCAGTTCTCAAAAATAGCCGTGCTTTGCTCTATTGGGACCGATTCATAATCACGAACAGCACTATTTTTGCCAATATGATTGATATCGTTGATGATCGTAGATCGATCTCAACGCCGGGCAGTGCTCGTCGACATCACCACCCCACATGATGAGAATATGTGAAGGCCGAGAAGAATAAGCTTAGCATGTACCTTGACTTGGCTCACGAGATAACCGCCATGTGCGATGTTGACTCGACGATCATTGTCCCGATAAATCATTTCGGTGAACGTTGTCATAGCAGAGAGCTTCGCCCAACATCTCAAGCGGCTCTCGCTCGATGGCTGGGTCAAGGGTTGGATACAAAAAGGCAGTGATTCTGGATATGGTACGCATTGTCAGGAGGTTCCTCGGCCTATAGCCATCGCTAGCAGTTTGAGCCCTGCCCCGCTGCCGGCTAGCTAAACTACAGTGCCAGTTTTATGTTTTTAATATACATATTTTATATTTATGTATGTTATAAAAAAAACTTAGATCTAAGAATATAAATAAATATAGAGGTATAGTAATTAATTTGAATGTGATTGTTGATTTTAGCTTTATTACAGTGACAGTACAAGTAATATGAAGGTTTCTGATTTTATTAACTAATTTCAAATAAAAATAAATAGTAAGTATATTAGAATGCTTTTTTATTATCTTTAAAACCTTCTCTTCAGTATCTCATTTCGATGTATTTTTTTATATGGAATGTCCCTGCCATGGATGTCACTTCCATGGATGTTATTTTTTTTAAACCCCTATAAATAAGCCCCCTAAAAGCTGTAAGCTCGGGAAGTATTTTTCTCTTCAAAAGCAAGACAAAAATTAACTATATACATCATAAAAATATCAGAAACAAGTTTTTACTTTTTATTTATTTTTAAAAATCTAAAATGAGAATGACCCAGTTATACTACAACGTAAATATGTATAAGTAGAAGTGTTTTTAACCCCCAACCTAAAAATAGGGGTTATAAATTTGTTGTGAATCTATGTGTCTATCTATGTCATATAGGTCTCAACAGAATGAACCGTTTTTATTTATTTGATAGAGAATTCCATCGAGAGTGTTCTTAGCTATGTTTTTTCAATTTTCTAGACTTATACTTGTTAAAAGATGTAACTCACCCGCCGGTCAGTGAATCTGTGGAAGGTGTACAGGTTAGGATGAGACCTGTTGTTAGGAGTGTTGTCTCGTTTAGCAACCAGGTCCCAGGACACCATGCCTGCGATCAGCAACACTCCAGGAGGCTTGTAGAATGTTTTCAGCAACTCCTACATGTGGAAAGTATGTTATTATCAGACCCATCAGCAGTCCATGTAGATGAAAAAATGAAGTTGGACAGATCTGTGAAAATTAAACATTTTTGCCTAGCATGAACTTGCAAAAAATAGAGAGATGGTACCAAGCCTGAGAATAAATAAAATAATAAATCCGGCCAAGTGCGAGTCGGACTCGCGCACGAAGGGTTTCGTACTATTATCTATAAACTAAAACGGTTTTTTTTTTAATTTATTCATAACCATTGTTGCCAACCAAGGTTGCCAACCTTATGATATATTATAAATTCACAATATTGTCCAATGTGTTCTATTGGGGCTGGGGGCCCTGTATATTCATGGAGCCCTGTTTGGCTGGACTGCAGCCAAAAAGCAAAAAGCCGTTATATAGATCCACCCCTGTGTACCTAGATGTTTAAGTTAAATTTTACCTAAGTACTAAATTTAAATTATTTACTTAGTCTTACCTTTTAACTTTTGTCTTTAAACCTATAATTAGATTTATAAGACTCCATCCATAATATCAATAGCATAAAAAAGAATTGTATGTTTAAGTATAAAAAACAGCTTTTTCCTCAAGTTTAGACAAATGTGCTACTTAAACTCAAACTATCTTCTTAGGATACTTATATTTATATATTTTAAAACAACAACTTTTTATTCCCAACTGTCTTACAGAGGGAAATAAAATGTTACTCTTTAAATTGTCATACAAATTAGATGCTCCTTTAGAAAATGTATGAGCTAATTTTTATCTAGACACCCACCTCTGGCAGTTTTGTAGCAGTATCAGGCATTGGTAGCATGGACTTCTGAACGTCTTGAAGCTGCTGTTGGGTGTCTGATAGAGAAGAATCACTTTCATCATCATCTGAAACTTGCTTGCGTGGCTTCCTCCTGGGCTGCTTCTTTTTATTGCCTTTGATGGTTGGCGCTTTGCGCTTGGTTGCACTTCTATTGTTCGGCATGATTCTGTAATCATGTTATTTTTTTTTGTTAAAAGTCACTTATAGTTTAATAAAGTAATTTAATAAACATGCACCTGTATTAAATACTGATTATTTTTTGCCTAAGGTAATAGTTTCCAATAAAAAATATTTTTTGAAATCAAAACACAGCCCTTGAAGATGATTAATAAAACACAGAGAAAAAAACGTGTGATGGTGAATATTTAGCTTTAGTTGTTAATTAGGGTATTTTGAGAAAATGAGGCATAAGGAATCTGTAAATGACCAAAATGCCGGTGTCTACTCGTATTTGGATCAGAAATTTAGGTAGATGATTCAGTAGGGCTAGAAGAGTCAGTTACCATAAGAGGGGCACCTGACTATGCAGCCCTTAATTAATCACATTCTATTATGTTACCCTATCAGACAACTGTACCAACACTTTGCTGACAATGAAATTCTATTGAAATGCCTTCTCTTCATACACAATTTTGTGCAAGTTTAGTCACAATAATCAGCTCTTTACCTGCACTGGCTGCAGCCTAAGCTTCTGCAAGGTACAAATAGGTATCCTATATGAATAAATCTACATGCCTGTGGTCATACTAACAGTATCTCAATTCAGCTATTCAAAACCGATCCGTAACTGAACCTTGTACGAAGCATTTCCTGTCAGCTGCTAGCTTTTTTTTGATTTTGTAACGAGCGAATGACGTGTTACGTTTCATCTAATGTGTCAATTGTATGACATAAAAGTGACTGAATAAAAAGAACTATGGCGGCCGACGGGGAACGCTGCACATATGGTTCGGCTATGGAGCAGTCTTGAATAACTGAATTGGGCCCCAGGACATTTAGCTGTGTAAAGTGCAACCCAAACTCCTTGGTAACCTATTCAGTCAACTTGCTATAACTTTTTGAAATTAAACAAATTTATTTCCTAGGTATATATTTTATGTAATTTGCTTTGTACAATTTTAATCTAAATTTAAGTTTATTCGTATTTTTGTTACTTTGTAACTCCTTATCATTAAGAAAGTGATTTGATTTATTACTGCTCTGGTGGATAAAGCTTGTTAGGCAATTTGAAATTGAGTGCAACTTCAGCATTACACTGAGCACAACTTCAAGAGTTTATGCATTGAGTTGCACTAGTCAACATGTGGCTGGAATGCATATGAGCTCATGCAAAATTTATGCATATCAACAGTTTATTGTAGTCAGCAGTTTGTTTTAACATAGATATGCAGAATTGACTAATAGTGTTAAGTACATAATGAATTTGTCCATGTAAATGGTGAAATATGATATGGAGCCCTAATCCAAAGACTTACTGTAAATAGGGCCATGAATTCTGTGCCCTAATCATTACCTGATTCTTTTATTATTATATATTTAATGTTTATAATCAGCTTGAAAAAACCATACAACTGATTCAGTTTAGCTGAATTTTTTACTTGTTGATAATTTTACATATTATTAAATAAATGTTTATCTACAACTATATCTCTTGTAATGAGATATGAATAAATTAAGCAGCTTGAAAATTAACAGCAAAGAGAATACAATAACCTATGTCTATGTCTAGTCTGTGTCTCTAACAACAAACACATGAACAATGAGGTTCATTTAAAGCCTAAGTATTTGCATTCTAAGTGTATAATAGTGTGTAATATGATTTTTAAATTATTTTATTCATTACAAAATTTTAACTTATTTATCCCTATACATTATTATGACATAAATTTTGATAATACTTTTTTATGTGACTGAAACAAAGAATGTCCGGGTTTGTTTAATGTGCTCTTTAATAGACTTCTTTTCAAATCTTATTTTAAATTTCTATTTCTACTAAGTAAATAAATAAAAGAAAAAAGCTATACATATAAACCATTGCCTATGCCTTTGTTGGTAATTATATAAACAACAAACATCAAAAAGGGGAAAAGTTTTTCCTATTGTATGTAAAAATGCACAATGTAAGTACTGGTGATAACTCCACGCTCAGTGATCCCTTTCTACCGTAGGTACCGTTTCTGCCTACCTGTTGTAGTAAAAAACCGTTAAGAATCATGTCTTGATGAAATTGCCCAATTTGGAATAAAATAAAAATATAATCATTATTTTACACGTAATATTACCGAAGAAAGTAGTTGTCTACATAATGGCTTCAAAATTAGTGTAGATCCTTCAATAATTCTGAGAAGAAAAGCTTGCCGACAACGACACGTGTAATGTATAAAATACAACAAAATTAATGTACAATCTTAACAAAATTCATTATTTCTATACATTAACATTATTGCAAACATTTGAATAAACTTACCGATCTAAAAACAAAAGAATGCGTCAATTTTTAATAATTTCTCAAATTACTACACGACAACTACGAACTACACAGAGACTGAACAGCCAAAGAATAATATTATATTGAAAACGAAATGAATGAAAGAAATATCTTTAGTTTATGCTTGTTAAAATTCATAGATAACTTAAGTCTCATTCGAAGTTTTGGCGGCAACTTGAAATAAAAAGTGCTGTAATTTCTTGGTCATTCTAATTCTAGTCGATAGCGATTCCGTTCGGATATGATATTTCCGTCTTTGTCATTCTTTAGGTAAATCACAGAGATGGAGATATGGTTTCCGAATGGAATCGCTACCAAATGGAATTATTACAATACGCAAGAAAATTTATTTATATCTATGTATTTTAAAGTGAAAATAATATTTAAATATTATTTGCATAATTTTGTGAGCACCGTACAGACAGACAAGAGAGATGGAAATTTAGAAAATCACTTTTTTTGCTTCTGTATCGATAATAATGTATCATCCGAACTTTTTTTCTTCAAAAATATTTAATGTTCAGAGTTTGACCCGTTAACAAGGAACATTAATACTCACGGGGAGCCCGTTGCAGTCTTATTATAATTATGTATAGAGTAAAAAATAGAATTGATACATTAAATATGATTTTATTTTGGGCAAAACTATCCAAAACAATTTGCGTGAGCAAAGTAAAGTAAAAGTAAGGCTTTCCGAAGTATAAATAACTAGCTGCCCGCCGCGACTTCGTACGCGTAAGAAAATCGTTCATGTCACGCTCCTACCCACACTCAATGCACCCCCTCTAAGCTAATGCTTCAGTACCACATCTGCCCTGCTCGTGTTTCGCTCCTAGCTCAATTCTTCTGACCCAATATATTAATAATGAGTCAGTGGTCAAGCGTAGATTTATGTATTTGAATGAAAACTAACTCCTATTCCTTTCTCGCCCCGCCCCTATCCTACTCCCGTTTGGCTCCCAAACTGTTCCTGTTCTGCTTTTCCCGATTTCAGATCGTTCTCACACCATTTCCACCCTACACTCACCCGTGGTTCTGCCTCGCACCTGTCCCACTCCCTGTTCCGTTTCTGTTTCGCTCCCACCTTGCTCCCAGCTCTGGTTTGTTGCTCCCTTTTCACTCCCACTTCAATCCTGCTCCACACTCACCTCCTCTCAATCTTACCCCTCCCGCTGTAATCCCATTCACTCTGACATCGCTCACGCCTCACTCCCGCACTGCACTCTCTTCCACCTCGCTTTATTTATCCCGTTCACATCCCGCTCCCGTGACGCTCTCCATCACACAAATGCCTCACTTTCGCCAGCTCTCCTTCCCCACTTCCGCCTTAACATTCAACCCTGGAACTTTCGTATAATCTTTTAACTCTCCTTTCCCCGTGTACAATCCTTAATTTATCCCTATTGCAAAACTATAATGGCAGTATTCATTTATATCTTTTAGTTATTAATTGATCTAAATCTTAATTTTGATGTCCCTAACATTAAAACCCTTGAACTTTCATATAATATTTTAGGGTGTTTCAACTCCATGTTTCCTGTCGTTACGAAACTAATATAACAATATTTTATTATAGTTTGCATCTTATAGTTAATATAAATAATGGAATTCATATCCCCAACATTAAAACCACGGAACTATCATACAATATTTTACTCCCACCTTTTAACCCCTTTATTCAACCTAAGTAGCAAAACTATAGTTGTAGCAGTTTTCATCTATTGTTAGTTAATATAAATAAAAAAACTTTGTACCTTTAATTCAATTTTTACTCCCCTTTTCATCCCTTAATTTATCTTTGTCGCAAAACTATATTAAAAGTATACGTTGTTAATAATATATTTATTAATTAACCTAAATACTACATTTTATGCCCATAATATAAAAAACCCTAGAACCCTCATAATTTACTCCCCATTTTGACCCATTAATTCGGTCCTTTTGCATTTTTTTAATGATATTGACATGTTTTTTAATATTTTTGCACATTATTTTGTTCTATTGTCCATACTTTTCGCAGTGTACGCGATGTAAAAAGTTTACAGCTTTAACGAAAAACGTTACATAACTTTGATCAACAAAATATGTTGAATATTGCTCAAATATGAGTACCTAGGTTATTATTCGTAACGTTTTTCGCTGCGTGGTGCCAAAGGCCACGGCGCGCGGCAACGCGGCGGCTTTGATTTTTCTATGTATTAGTATTTAATATTAATATTGTAGATTTTTTTTTGTTCTATCATCAATAGTTTGCGCAGCGTATGCAATGAAAGACATTTTATGGCAATTTTTTTTACACCTTGGGTTACATTATTGAAGTTTTAGTAGGGATCCCTAATTTTTTCTCATACACGTTATAACTTATGTTACTCAGGAATAATGTAACATTCTAATGGTGTAAGAAGTTTTGAAATCGGTCCAGTAGTTTTTGACTGATTTCATATCAAACATACAAAAATACAAATCTTTCCTCTTTATTATTAGTGTAGATGTAGATAAAAAAAAGGTTCACACTAGCTTCACTCACGCATTATCAAAAATACTTTTCTATGTTCTTTACTATCTTTTGTACATTTGGGGCATGACAGCTTTGAGAGTACACTAACAGCAAACTAGCATATTAATATATTTGATATATAAAACTGTGTCGCGTGCCATAAGATTGCTGACTGTTTTGGGTGCGTATCCCGACGTGGGCTAAGTACACCCGCCTCACTCGCCTCCCGCGCTCTCGTGTGTGTGCGTGGTGACGTATGTCGCCACACCACCCACCCACGGAGAAAAATACACCCCAGAAAAAAAAAATATAACAAAATGCTTATAAAACTAACACTAAACATCTACAGGCGTCTTAAAATGAACTCGACGACCTGAGCGAGTTGTGTACTGAGGAGGAGCGGGAGGAGCAGGAACTGGTTGTGGGCTACGTGCTGGTGATGAAGGTGGATGGTGAAGTGGAGCTGGAAGAGGTGCCTCTTCAATATAAGCTGGCTTCACCCTATCCAAACTAACCTGTACGTTCCTGTTACCCACGGTAATGCAGATGTTTTTATTGTCCCTGCTGATAACTGGGTGAGGTCCAGTATAGGGTGGCGTTAGAGACGTTCTTACAGAGTCATCCCGGAGAAACACATGGGTGCAAGTGGATAGATCCTTGAAAACGAATGGCCGACGTTGAGTATGCTGAGATCCCGAGACTGGTTTGAGATCGTTCATGTGGTTTCTCAGTTGTGACGTAAAATCGTGTACATCTACTAACGTATGGCTACTCGTTGCTGGATTAATGAATTCTCCGGGCAGTCTGAGAGGTTCACCATAGACGAGTTCAGCGACTGATGTTCGTAGATCCTCTTTTAAAGCTGCACGTATGCCCAGAAGTACCAGAGGTAAAGCAGCGCACCATGTACCTCCGTGGCACATGAGTGCTGCTTTTAGTTGGCGGTGTAACCTCTCCACCATACCATTGGCACATGGGTGATAACTGGTAGTGCGTGTGCGTTGAATTGAGCACTGCTTTAAGAGAGCTTGGAATAGCGAGGACTCAAACTGTCGGCCTTGGTCAGTTGTTATGACTGAAGGTACACCAAAGCGAGCAATCCAACCGGCTGTAAATGTTTCGGCCACTTCCTCTGCCGTAATGCCGACCATGGGCCAAACCTCAGGCCACCGGGTGTATCGGTCTACGGCGGTTAAGCAATATCGGAAGCCTTTACTTTGGGGCAACGGGCCAATAATGTCAATGTGCACGTGGCGGAAGCGGTTGGTTGGCGCAGTAAAACTTCCTAAAGGTGTTACAGTGTGTCGCGACACCTTGCTGCGTTGACATGATAGGCATTCGCGAGCCCATTTGCGGCAATCCTTGTTAATAGAGGGCCAAACAAAACGTTCAACCACCAATAGTGCAGAGGCCTGCACGCCAGGATGGCTGAGGTTGTGTAATTTATTAAAAAAATTACGTCGGAAAGAAGGCGTTACGAATGGTCTAGGTTTCCCTGTCGACATATCGCAGATTATCTTCGTGTTTGTGCCCGGGATGTAAACGTCTTCTAGTTGGAGCGATGAGTGCGTTTTGGCGTGTTGAAGCTCGTCATCTGTAGCTTGTTCGATGGCCAACGCTGCGAAATTTTCCTCTAAGGAGATTGCTTCAATCCTTGACATGGCGTCAGCAACCACATTGTCCTCTCCCTTCACATGAACAACATCAGTTGTGAATTGAGAGATAAAGGACAGCTGGTTGAGCTGAACAGGAGGAAGCTTTTCGCGTCGTTGCGTGAAAGCGTAAATGAGTGGCTTGTGATCTGTATAGATTGTGACATGTTGGACTTCGAGTAGGTGGCGAAAGTGTTGAACACTTTCGTATACACCGAGAAGTTCGCGATAGTACGCGGGCCACTGAGCTTGTTTGTCTGTCAGCTTTTTACTGAAAAAGGCCAAGGGTTGCCACTGGTTGTCAACATTTTGTTGAAGGCAAGATCTCACGTGAACTGAAGAAGCGTCCGTGAATAAACCCAGAGCAGCATCGCTAACTGGATGGGCAAGGAGAGTAGCACTGGCAAGGCTATCCTTGCATTTCTGGAATGTAGCTTCAAGTTCGGGTGTCCAGGGCACTGGCTTCGCACCTTTGATCTTAGAAGAAGCTAGGATATCAATAAGCGGAGCTTGCAAATTGGCTGCGTGAGGGAGGAAACGGCGATAAAAGTTTATCATGCCAAGGAACCTGCGGAGGCCTTGCACAGTTTTTGGCAAGGGGTAATTCTGCAGAGCTTCTATTCTCTCTGTAGGTGGACGCGTACCGTCTTTGCTGATCCGATAGCCGAGAAAAGTTACCTCTTCGGCGCCAAATACGCACTTAGATGCGTTGACTACGACCCCGTAATTGGCCAGGCGCTGGAACAGGATTTCCAGGTGTTCCAGGTGTTGATCCCTGCTGTGAGAAAAAACTAAAACGTCATCAATATACGGGTAGCAGAAGTCGAGTCCTCTTACAACTTCATCCATGAAACGCTGGAAAGTTTGTCCAGCATTTCGGAGACCGAAAGTCATGAAAGGGAACTCGTACAGTCCAAATGGAGTAGTGATTGCTGTTTTGCAAATATCAGCCTCCTGGCCAGGAATTTGTTGGTAGGCCTTCACCAGGTCGATGGTGCTGAAGACGGAATTTCCAGCAATGTTGTGTGAAAAATCCGCAATGTGTCTTACGGGGTACCGATCTGGAACGGTCCTGGCATTCAGGGCCCGGTAATCTCCACACGGTCGCCAGCCTTGTTCTCCTTTCTTTGCCATGTGAAGTGGAGAGGCCCAAGGGCTTTTAGAAGGTCTGGCAGCACCACAGTTGACCATGTCGTCAAATTCTTTCTTGGCCGCGGTTAGCTTCTGCGGACCAAGGCGGCGTGGACTGGCGGACCATCGGTGATAACGATGTGGTGAACCGTGCTGTGTTTCACTTGCCGTGGAAGACCTGGAGGTCGAGTCAAGTCTGGGAAGTCCAGAAGAAGCCTCGTGTAAGGTGAAGAGTCATCGACAGAAACTGCCTTGACACTCATTTGGTTGACCTTTGCGATTGAAGCAGGAGTTGTTAAGGTCGTATTCCCGTCAATCAGGCGTTTGTGGCGCAGGTCTGGCAGCAAGTTGTAGTGGCTGAGAAAATCCGAGCCTATTATAGGAGCCTCTACGTCAGCGATAGTGAAATTCCACTGAAAATCGCGACGTAGACCTAAGTTGAGGCGAAGGGAAATACTGCCGTACGTTTTTATAACACTGCCATTTGCTGCAGCCAGTTGGTATCCTGTTGACGACTGTGCGTGACTTTTGGCTAACCTATGAGGATAGCAACAAAGGTCACTGCCAGTGTCACTTCAATTTTAATTACAACGTGGCGCAACCTTTCACTCTCACTTTTATCTTTTAATAAGTAGAGTCTAACTATATCAACGATTGTTATTGTAAATTCGTAAAGGACAAAATTGTTGATACCTTTTAATTATAATTATTAAACACTATTGTACGCAGTTTATCAATAAATAGAATAACTTTATTGTACATCCATACACAGTAACTTAAATATAGATAATAATAGTAAATGAAAGTACAATGGCGACCTTATCGCATAGAGAAAATTCTTCCAGGCAACCGTAGGGTGTATAGGAAATCTAGCAATTTGAAAAGGAGATTGTGGTGTACAGTACATATTAAATAATATAATTGTGTCATAGATACTTATACAAAACGTTATATATATAAATTCTAAATAATAAATTATTATAATATATGTATGCAGGTATATATATTATATAACATAAGTATATCAAGGCCGTAGCCAGGAATTCATTTCGGGGGGGTTCAGCAATGGACATGGGCATATCTTATAGCCTTCTTTAATATAATAATGCCTTAATATAGCCTTAATGTAATGAGTATCGCGTAAAAATATATAAGCAAGCGCGATTTTTTATAGTAGTGTTTTATGTATCTATGAACTCACAGTAATTCTATGTCAAAATAGTAATAATGCACGAGCGCGAAATTTTTTGTGCTGTTTTTATAGTAATATGCTTTATTTCTCATATAGTGAACCAATGTCAAAATAATATGAATGCGCGAGCAAAGCGAGCGACAAAAATGTTTGGTATTGTTCTATATTAATATGCTGAATTTCTCGTATTTGTGAACTCACAGTACTTCTATGTCAAAATAAAAGTTTTTTTTAAGGTTTTTCATATTAAATCATGGAAGTGATTTGATTCATTGATCGTGTTAGCGAGTCCTACATTTTCGTGGACCAGATGAATCAAACAAGTAAAAGGAAATACCCGACTGGTAAAGAGCGACTTTAACGCTATCAAAAATTATAAATACAACCATTTGAATGCATTGATTGCCAATTTAATATTCCTAAATATAAACATATGACTTTAAAGAAAATTACAAACACACCTACAATAACGCGCAAAAATGTTTGGTTAGTGGCTGTTTTTAGTAAATTATTTGCTCGTATTAGAAAGTTAATGATCAATACAAATAAAGATCATTATGAAACAATCATGCGCGAGCGAAGCGACCGCGAAAATTTTGAAGCATTTTATAAAATTATTGAAGCCTGGAAGGATTTTGGAGGGGGGGTTGAACCCCCAAACCTCCCCTGCCTACGGCCTTGATATAAATACATATCGATTAAAAATTCCTTGCTTCCTTGCATAAAGAACCTATTTTTTGTGATTAAATTAAAAATGTACAGTTTTCAGATTTTTTCCTTTATGTGTACTATATAACAATGCTTCTTGCCAAATTTCACAGTTATAGGTGAACGGGAAGTACCCATAGGTTGTGATTCGCTTGTATCGAAATATGCATTTTTTGCGACATATTCGGCTGTAACTTTTTTTATGAAACTGAAAGTGTGATTTTACTCTCTGCAGAAAGAGACTATGGATCTGTACAAGGGCGTCGTCAAGGGGGGGGGGGGCAAAAAAATGTAGCCAACTGCAAAGCAACTAAAGTCCTAAGGCCGTGCAATTGTACCTGTACCTACAATTCATATTTTTCTCATGCTCCATAATATTAATTTGCTCCCTCCTGGGCCATGGACTGGTGACGCCCATGGATCTGTGTATATAGTTTTAATTTCAACTCGATACCGCGTACTCGATACACTTAACGCGTTCCCGAGATACAAGTCTTGACAGACGGACAGACGAACAATAAAGTTTATCATGTGTATGTAGAGAAAATCCTCTCAAAATAATCATAAAAATAATATTTCCTACAAATTTCAAACAAAAATTAATAGCATAGTATTTTTAACCGACTCAATTCAATTGGATGTTTTTTTTTGTATGTTCTTCCGTGATTAAGCACTTCGTCAAATTATAAACCGATTTTAATATAATTTTTTGGTAGGTCTGTGGTGGTCCCTAAAATAAATTTAATCAAAATTAGTTCAGTACTTTTTAAAAACAAAATAACTAGAAAAATGTCATATAAGTAAACAAAATTACGTATATTGAAGTCAGTTATTTCCGTTTTTAACCCCCGATCCAAAAGGAGGGATATTATAAATTTGACCTCAGACCTATGTTTAAGCCTCATTAAAGATATAAAATTTACTAGAAGATTCAGTGATATTTTCTCGAAAATAATAAATACTTGTGGACATTTCACACAACACTATCTAGCCCAAACTAAGCAAAGCTTGTATTATGGAACTAGATGGCTGATAGAATACATATATATATATATATATATATATATAAGTATATATATATAAGTATATATATATATTCGTTTTTTTGTGAATATTTACTACCAACTGAGCCACAAGACCAGTCAGAAAGATGATTCACAATTTTTGTTTCACTTATCCACACTTACAATTACGTGTAGACTAACACTATTACTACACTACTATTTTTTTTATAAGCACCAGTTTGCAACACAAGTTAAAGAAAATAAATCCGTCTTTGCCGACTTACAAGGGCGTCGCCAAGGGTGGGCAAGCTGCCCTCCCCCCCCCCCCCCCAGAGATTAAAAAAATGTTGCTAACTCGCAAAGCAACCAAAGTCTTAACAACAATTCATATTTTTCTCATCCTCCATCATATTAACTTGCCCTGGGCCATGGACTAGCGACGCCCTTGTGTACTTATTGGGAAACCAGCATTTCACACTGGTTTCCCAACTACACATTGTGTAGTTATTTTGGTAATGCTAGCGATATTATAATATGTGCTTAATTAATGTATGAAATATGAAATATTATGGTTAGTCCAGTAAAAATAAAATTTTGACCTCATAAAATGCAATAATAAAAAATTGTTATTTATGTGATAGTATCGGTGTTTTGAAGTACATTTGTCACAATGTCATAGTTATGAGATGTGAAGAACTTGAGAAAAACCATGGAAATACCTAAAGTTGTGCTTTTCAAGTTTATAGTTAAACAAAACATTCATATTGGTTGATAATTAAGAATTACATATACTTAAGGATATACTTAATTTATAATCACCGGGGTAATTTTGTAAAAACATAGATAAAACGAGTTTTTTACATTAATTATATATTTGAATTTCCGCGCGCTACCGACTGCCGCAATGGGGAGCTGTGCGCATGCGCGTAGCGATGGCGCTGGATCGGTTTATGCAATAAATTATGATGTTAAAGTACATTTTTGACCTACTGACGGAAAAATAATATTGAATATTTACGTGTTTTTTTTTACTAATTTGCGAAAAGGTCAATATCCTCAGTACTATAATGATTTAAGTGTTTTATATATTTATCGATGAATCTCAAAAAGTTGTAGAACTAAAATCGAAACCTAGTTTTATTTTAAGAGAGCTATTCAACGATACCCTACACTATGGGGAGGGGTTGAAAAAAAAAACATCCCTTCTTTACTTGTATGGAGTACCCCTATTTTTATTTTTTTTATAATTTGACTACGGTATTTTGTAGTGATTTACCTTCATGCTAAATATCTGTATGTAGAGCTTATAGATTCCGAGTAAAATGGCTGTGACGTACCGACAGACAGACAGACGCACAGTGATCGGGAAATCGAGACGACCATTCATAGTTTTTTTTTTTCTAAAATTCGGATTTTGGTTGTTTAAAAGTATGTAACTTTGTTAAAACTAGCATTATATTAGATAATTTACTAATATACATCCTTTTATTATGCTTGATAAATGTAAACAATGACCTTGAATATTTCAAATGTATGGAAATGAAAATTATTTTCCCAATATCTTTTTTGTTTCTAAAGATGTAAATCTGAAACATTCAGAGATTAATAACGAAGTGCTTATGCAGCTATACTAGATTTGGGCTTAACTTAAGGTGTCCCCTATCAAATGATATGAATGATTGAAAAGCAAATTTTGGCGAAAATTTCATCTAGCTATAGGTAATTACATTAAAATGTAATTTAATCGATCTTTTTTGATCACAATTGCTGAAGAACTTTCATATTTTTAACATTAAGTTAAAATAATATTCATTTATTTGAAAATATCTAATGAAATAAGCATAAGCATGAACTTTAATATTTGAGATATCTGACTATTCGGCTGATTTAGCATATAACTTAGAAGCTAAAACCTTTAGGCATTAAAAGATTGCTGACACATCCATACTAACTTTCACCTAAACTTATCTCGTCCCTGTTCAAAGATATAAAGGATTGAAAAGTTCAAATTTTAAAGAAATGTTAAAACCATGTCGTCAAGATATAATTATCATCAATTATCATTCTGAAAGTCACATATTTCAGCTATGAAAGTTCACGTTTATGCTTATTTCATTAGATATTTTCGATTAAATGAAGATTTATTTCACTTAAGAGTAAAGAAAATAACGACTGTAAGAAAACTTTGTAAGAAAAAGAACGGAAAAGTTACATTTTAAGTATATATAACATATAATATATTGACGACGTGGTTTTTTTATTTCTTTAAAATTTGAACTTTTCAATCCTTTATATCTTTTGAACGGGGACGTCATAAGTTAAGTCCAAACCTATTATAGCTGCATAAGTACTTAGTCATTAATATCTGAATGTTTCAGATTTACATCTTCAGAAACAAAAAAGTTATTGAGAAAATAATTTTAATTTCCATACATTTGAAATATTCAAGGTCATTTTTTACATTGATTAAGCGTAATAAAAGAATTTATATTAGTAAATCATCCAATTAAATGCTAGTTTTAACAAAGTTACATACTTTAAACAACTAAAATCCGAATTTTAGAAAAAAAACCTATGAAATAAGGGTGCCTCGATTTCCCGATCACTGTGAGACGGATAGATGGACATGCCGAAATTATAAGGGTTCCTCGTAATTACTACGGAACCCCAAAAACTGACAAAACTGACTCCAAAATATTAAATGATAAAATTATAATTCAAGTTTTCGGCAGCCTAGTCGGGAGACCGTCTGACTTGCGATCCGCAGGTCCTCCTGGGTTCGAATCCCGCGAGACGCACCTCTGTCTTTTATGCACTGTTTTAATTTCTACGTATTTAGTAATACAAATGAAGATCACACCAAGGTCTTAATTGATCACCTACGAAAAAGAGTAGGTGTTATTTTTCGAGCGTGTATGTTTGTGTTTTTATACTACCTACGTCCAATATATATGTACTTAACTAATATTATCTTGTACACATACATCGTTTTGTGCCTGTATAAGTAAAAAAATATCTGGTTTATAAGAAATACTTATTTTTTTACTATGACTATCATAAGTTGAACGATGGATCATATTAAAACTTTTTAAATCAGCTTAGCATGCAGTTGTTCTTTAATTTTTTACTGACTTCATAAAAGGAGGGGGTTATTAAATCTACTCATTATACTTGATAAGTAATTACGCAACAATAAACGTGTGTTTGATAACTGCCTGTCTGTCCTACGAAAAATAGACAAATTTTCTTTCCATTATTTTCTGCATAGGAAATTAATAATATGGTATCGACGACTACGAGTATGTAATAAGCAGATAAAACAGTTAAAACTTATCCTTCTTCTTGAGCAGTTGCGTAAAAATGTCAAAATGCGAAATTGAAATAAACGCGAGTATGAGGTGGCCGGCCGGCCTCCCCTGCCCCGCGCACCGCCTCGCCGCCGCGTCGGCCGGCCGCCGCCGCTTCGCGCTGCGATTTATAAGTACTTACTTATATATACCTATGTACTTGTGTATTCATCCGCGAGATTTTGTGTTTTTACTGAATTATTAAAAACCTTCAATAGATTTTTTGGAAATTCTTGTCATTTCTGATAAACAGAAATTAATGCTATCGAATCACATAAAAATCGTATGTTATATTAAACCTACAATAGTTAAAATCAAATAAAACATATTTTGTTGCTAATTACTAAGGAAATATGTATTATAAATCGGGGATTATTGTAGATCTATGATTTTTAGTTATTTTGCTATCATAATTTCAAAGAATCCCTCCTACTGCAAATACTGGGATCTGCTCCATACAAACGGATTTATTTTTACTAGACTAGGTATCTTATTTGTGTGACGATTCTTAAACCAATAATCTTATTTATAATCTGTAGAAATTTTATGTTTACTCTGTGGCCAAATCTTTCTTTGTCATGTTCTTTATAATCTGTGGCTGTTGAGTGCTGACGGATCATGTTTTGAAGTGGATGGAGGCCAAATGTGTGTATTTTTGTGATGATTGTGCGTATAATTATTAAGGTAAATGACTATTGAATCGTTTTTTCAATACTCCGAAATCACCCTTTTTAAATAAGGCATAAAAAACTCCGAACAACGGTATATTATACCCGTCGGATCATTGCCGAGGTGGCAATTTTCTGATGTCACAATGAAAAAAATATTCGTTTTTCCTCGTATTTTCTCATTTATTTCATACATAAGCTAGCCAATGATTAAAAAAATATGTTATTTTGATGATAGCATGAATTCATATTCGAAAATTTTGTATGTAAGAGTTTTCCTTGTATAGAGAATGGTTGCCATACTCTTCAGAAACATTACACTGAAAAGCAAATTGGCTTAGATACCTACCTTATCTTACACATTATCTAGACTACAATTTCGACGAGTACTTTAATGTTGATTGTAATGATGAAATAAGATATGCAATTTCAGAAATCCAAGTATCATCTATAATATCATCAGAAGCACTTCTTCATATTATTTTAGTCTATATGAAAACAGCACCAAAACAGTACATGATGACGAATGACGATCGCTTGAAGCTTTTCATCCCTAGTTTATAATGCTAAAGATAATATTTTGTATCTGTTTTTTACTGTGAAATATCTAGATAAACACAAAACATTTGAGACTCATTTTGCTAGTGCATTTGAAACTTTAACATAGGCTCTAAGGCCAGGCTGTTTTGTTGCCAATAGTATAGTTTGTTCAGTTATTGAACTACCTATTTATCCTCTATGGCTAAGGATCACATCTATAGTACCCCGACTTACGCTACTTCAACATACATGAATTTGGAGTTACACAATTTTTTTATTTTCTCGTTTATTCGTTTTTTGTGTTAACGCCGCGCAGTCAAGGTAAAGCGGCGTTTGTTTTTGACCTCCCCCACCCTGCACTAATCAGTGCCAGGGCCTGATGAAATTGGTAATGTGATCAAAGACGTTGTCGAATTTGGTAGACAAATAAATTTAGAATATAGTGATAGGGGATAGTGATGACGTTCAAGAACTGCTGGATTCACACAATCAGGAGCTTACAATTGATGAGCTCATAAAAATGCGTGAACAAGAGAAAGACATTGAGAATCTTGATTCTTTGGACTCAGTTCAATTATAAGATCAAATGACAGTTGGAAACTTGACAGAAGCCGTCAGTTCAATTCAATTGAAATTTCAATAGAAGGGTTAACAATTTTGGAAAGAATAGACTCCAACGAAGAGCGCATTTCTGTTACAAAACAAGGAATAAAAAATTACTAGCATGCTACGAGCAGATATTATGGGAGAAGAAAAATCATTGACTCGTCAGATGACTTTGTTGGATTTTATGAAACCTTCTACATCAAAATAACTTCGGATTGTGTTTATAATAATATAATTTGTCATATTATCTACAATTAGTTACACATTTATTCCAAAATTATTGTTTTATTTCGTCTCTGGTCCCAATTAAACATACTTTGTATGTCTTTATATGCAAAATTGTACCCTGACTTACGCGAATTCGACTTACACGGATAGCGTTCGGTCCCACCTATCGCGTAAGTTCGGGGTATTACTGTCTATAAACTGGCTCTATAATATCTAATACTATTTAAATTGGTTGTTTATTTTAAGAGTTCCCTCAAGATATCTATTAGAATCAAAATAGTAAATGTCGACACAATTTAGTTAATTTATTCTAAGATTGATTTGACCAAATATCTGTAGGCAAAGTATACTTTACTACTTTCTTAAGAAACTTATATATAATGCTATAAGTAAATTTTTAGAGTACAATTTTTAAAGCTAATTTAGGCAGTGTTAGATATTACCAACAGATATGTACTCATGTATGTGTTGCTACCTACATGATTTTACTATCTGTCAATAATGTTGTGTAGGTACCCACATTGGATGAATATAAGTTAGTTTTGCTTCAACTCAACTTGGTGGTGTTTACTTTAAGGCCTGTTTTCACTTTGATTAGTGCGAGTGCAGGTGATTAGTAATCCCGGCTGATTAGTGCAGGTGTGTAGTGCGAGTAGTGTCCAATTCTGTTTAGTAGCTGTGTTTAGTATAATTCAGTTGTCAGCCATCGGCCCGCAAGTATGGAAGAACGCGGATCCTAACTCTGACGCAGCTAAAGAGTTGTTTGACTGTGTAAGTCATCTCAAGTGATCAATAGTTTAAGAATATACAATGGGACTGTCATGTTTATAAATATAATAAAAGTCCCAAAAATAAATATGAAAAAACAAAAAGTATGAACGAACCGCAAGAAGCGCGCTTGCAATTGCAAGAAATTGTGAAAGAAAATATAAAAATACTAAAACTAAACTACACGCTAAACACTAAACACTGCTGTCCAGACGTGTTTAGTGGCACTGTGGCAGGCACGCTGCGAGTGACGGGGAAGGGAGAGCGCGCGGGACGTGGCTACTCGCAGTCTACTCGCAAAAAATTATAGAACACGCTTCTAATCACTTGACTATGCAGGCTACTACACACTTGCACTAATCAATCGGTGTCCACACGTGTTTGCTACTAATCACTTAACACCTGCACTAATCACAAAGTGAAAACAGGCCTTTAGGTAGTATCAAATTAATTTAAGTATGACATTAACAAGATCAAATTCTTTTAAGTGTAATGTTGTAATGTGTCAAATTGTTTTAAGTGTAATGGAGTAATAATTTAAAACGAATTTAGATCTTTATAAGAATTTTAAACAAAGACTGTATTCGGTAATTGTTCCTCCAACTATCTGAACACTTATTAAGAACAATTATTATTATAGAATAATTTTGTTGATCTAGAAAATGACCTACAATAAGAACTTATCAGCCTTCTTTATAACCTTTATACAGTTAACCCTATCAAATCGAATGGTATTACTTTATTGTAATTTACTTTAATTAAGGTAAATTAAGGTAAGGTAATTTACTTTATTGACAATTTTTTAAATAAACTATTAGCTACCACCATCTAAATACATACCATTAATAAATTGTTTATAGATATAATAGTACTACTACTGCTAACTTGCTTTATACCACACCACTATACTACACATATGTACATACTACACCATACATGACAATGCTTACATGTCAAACATATATATATATTATTATAAAAATTAGTACACTTGCAGTCTAAATTAGCACTGCATGGCATGCTCTTTTAATTTTTTTAAGTTGAGTCTAATAAATTATTTTGTCCTTGCATTTGTTGCCTATCCACCATTGTTGTTTACAAAATAACCCAGAATTTATATGGCATGTTAGTTGAGTGTTGGAAACAAAGATAAGATATAATAACAAAAACAGCATATGACTTAATGTAGACATAATTCATTTCATGGATCCAACAGTAAACATGCATCGGAATATATTTACTTACTTACTCTATTGCTTACTTTTTGAGTAAAGTAGGAGCCAGCATTCTGGTCACCCGTCACTTCCACCTAGCGTTTGGCTATTTATTTTTATATATTTAAAAAGTTGATGAATATTATATGAAAGAGCTTCATTAGCTCACAAGCTAAAACAGGTTTTTAATTATTTTTTTAATGTATTATTTTTTTCGATTTATGAAGGAAAATATAAAAAATATATATAATTTCCCCCTTTTATCAACTAGATTGTACGAAACCCTCGGTGAGTGAGTCTGACTCGCACTTGTCCAGTTTTTTTACCTAAAATCAGTTAAAGATAGCTGGCACAATATTTTAAAAGTGAATCTTTTGATAATGAATTTGTATGGAAACAGGATGCCAATCCAGGCGCCCCAATGGACTGACTATTTGAACTGTCCGGTGTGCTGCCGCGAGTTCGGACCACCACCGCGGAGCCCCGTCAGTCTCGGCTGTGGACACACACTCTGTAGACATTGCCTCAAACACTTGCACAGGAAACAATGCCCTTTTGACCAGGTAAGCAATACTAAATAGCTGTAACTCTTTATTTATCACTACAGACTGGCTCATATGCAACATAACTAGAAATATGCATGAAAAATGCTTCAAATATATAAGAGAAGTGTTAAAGTATGGAAAATTACAATATGTAAAACATAGCAATTCCTAGTAGTAGTATTTTTATTACACAAATTACATACATTAAGTAACTTTTATTAGTATTATTGCACAAAGTATTATTAGCAAATTATTCACATTTAAATGAAATGGCCAATACATATAGTATGTAAACAAAGCACTATTCAGGGCACATTGAAAATTGTGACAGATTGCCAGATTGAAAACTGGTAATTGCCCGGTAATGGAACTCAGTAGTATGTGGTAATTTTGTAACAGTTTCATTCATCCAACAATTGAAGCCTTAACTATATGATTATGATCCTTGTACTATGAAAGTGAATAATAATTTTATGAAAGCCGTGTTTAGTATGGGATGATTAATATTGAGTAATTTAAATCCATAACTAATATATTATTCCTTGAAACAGACAATAATCCTGCTGGATTTAGAAGATCTAGTGACGAACACGGCGATACTACAACTGGCAGGGTACGCGCCACCTGCGCAGCCCTATCACCCGCCGTGCGTCCAGGCGCTGTCGGAGCAGGATCGAAACTCGTACGACATCATCATACGATGCCTCGAAAACCTCGCCGTCTATCTCAAGTTCTGTGGAACTGGTATGAATACAAATAAATAGAGACTGTTTACTTAAAGTTCTATTGTGCCTAAAAAGAGGAAGTATGTACTGCTATGGTATTTTGTGATCTCGACTGAACAAAATAATGAAATAAGGATAGCAGCCCCTTCAATACCACGTTAGTTCTCTAATCTTTAAGAAATATCTATTATACAAATATATAATATAAAATATAAGTCAATTGCAAAAAAAACAAACATGTGTAATTGTTAAGTAAAGCAATGATTAAATAATTAAATTGTATAATTAAGCATTCATTATAATTAAATATATTTTATTGCTAATTAATACATTTTAAGCTGGATGCTATGTCATATCTTAAAAAAAAAACTTAGATTTAAAAATAATACATAAGTAAAAAAGGCAGAAAGAAGTATATAGACACTACAGAAACAATTTGATTGACAGATGTCATAGGTTTGTTACATAAGTAAATTTTTATCTGTAATTATATGTATTTGGAATCTGCTCATCAAACTCTTTCTTCTTACATACCTTATTTATCTCTTTTTTAGGGTTCCGTTTTTTTCCTTTTGAGGTCAAAGGAAAAAACGGAACTCTTATAGGATCATTTTATTGTCCGTCTGTCAAGACCTGTAAAGGTATCAGTCGGTTCTTCGGGAACGTGTAAAGGTATCAAGTTGAAATTAAAACCATTTATGCAGATTCATAGTCTCTTGCTGCAGAGAGAAAAATCAAACTTCTCAGTTTTCATAAAAAAAAAGTTACGCCCGAATATGTCGCATATTACGACACTCGCGAGGGAATCAAAACCTACGGGGTACTTCCCGTTGACCTATAACTGTGAAATTTGGCAAGAAGTATTGTCATATAGTACACATAAAGGAAAAAAATCCGAACACTGTACATTTTTAATTTAATCAATTTAAAGTGCTTTAACCGATTTGTAATATTACATTACCAAGTCCGCCATATTGTAATTACTGTGACGTCAGATAGCTACGTCATAAAGCCATACTCGGACCATAGTAACGAATCGATTGAAACCTTAATCACGGAATTTATGCGAATAGTTCTGGCATTATGGTAAATATAATATGTAAACGCACATACGTACGTAAAACATACATGTGTGTGTGTAGGCTTATAGGTCATATTTGAGTTCCACTTTTTTTTTCCTTTGGAAAAGTAAATAGCAAATCTGGTATTTTTTTAACAAAGATGTTTTTTTTTGCAATTGGATTACTTTGAATCCGGAAGTAAAATCTCGTTTCCATTTCAGCGACTAATGGCATTGCGAGCAACAGGCTGTCGAGGCCGATGCAACGCAAGTTGATAACGGTGATACAATGTGCGATGACAGACGAAGAGGGGCGCGGGAGGGCGGCGCGGGCGGCGAGGTCCTTGGGTGAGAGGACCGTCACTGAACTTATATTACAGCATCAGGTTATTACTATTTATTTTCCTTTTCATGTCAGCCAAGATATATTCGCTATTGGGCATAAGCCTCACTCAACAATATATACGATGACCGATTTAGTGCCGTGCACATCCAGCGGACATGTACGATTTTCACAAATTGATTTCAGATTTAAAATAATGAATTGTTTAAATTTCAAATTGAGACTGAAGTGTTAAAAATAGTTATAATACAGATGTTTTTGTGTAAGTTTTAGTGTTGCAAGTCTCTATACATTAACAGCAGAAAAAACACAAAGAAAATGAACTCACAGACAAAATGACATGTTCCCTTCCCGCCAAATTTTGTGTTATTGTTGTCTTGACTGTTTTGTTTTTTTTGTAGAATCCTCAACAGCTCAGCGCAAATCTATGGGCCGCGGTGCGAGCCCGTGGGTGTCAGTTCCTCGGTCCAGCGATGCAGGAAGAAGTCCTCAAGCTAGTCCTCTTGGCGTTAGAAGATGGCTCAGCGCTGTCTAGAAAAGTAAGGAATTTTTAATCTAATATCTTTAAACGAGCAATTCTTGTATATATATAATCTGAATCTCGGAAACGGCACAACGAAAACATTTTAATGAAATTTGGTTTGTAGGTAGATTAGGGGACGATAAATCGATCTTGCTAGGTTTCATTTTTAATGAACCCGGCTTTGCTCGTATTATCAGACATAAAAAACCGAGTGGAGCTCGGTCGCCCAGGTACTGATATTATAAACACAAAAGTGCGTGAGGAGGTATTATTCTGGTAGGTGAGTAGGTAGGTGGTTACTGGAGTTATACAAAAAGTGAAGTTCTGAGGGAGATCAAGAGGTTCTATGGACAGTAATAAATATCGGTCGCAAAACCTGTTAGTAGTTTGGAGAAAGATCCAAGAGCCAAACTGACACTATACCGAAGATATCCCGGATATCAGCTTGTACGAGATCAGGATGGCCTTGAAACAGCTCAAGAACAACAAGGCACCCAGACGACGAAGGAATTACATCGGAGCTACTGTAAGCGGGTGGAACACCAGTACTGAAAGTCCTTCAGAGAATCTTCAATTCCGTCTTGCTTGAGATACAACGCCAGAAGCATGAAACAGAAGCATGGTGGCGTTGTTCTTCAAAAATGGAGATAACACTTTGCTGATGAACTACAGACCCATCTCGCTTCTGAGCCATGTTTATAAGCTGTTTTCAAGGGTCATCACGAATCGTCTTGAACGCAGGTTTGATGACTTCCAGCTTCCCGAACAAGCTTGTTACCGAAAAGGCGTATATATAAATAGTATCATAGACCACATCCACACGCTGCGGCAAGTGATACAGAAGATTATCTAAAGTAATGAAGTAATGAGTTATGAAGTATATCTTGCCCCTTTGCTTAGCGTTTGTGGACTATGAGAAAGCCTTTGATTCGATCGAGACCTGGGCGGTGTTTGAGGCTTTCCAGCGATGTCGCTTTGACTATCGCTATATCGAAGTACTGAAGTGTTTGTACCACAACGCCATGATGTCGGTTCGAGTACAAGACCAGAACTCAGAGGCAATTCCATTGAAGAGAGGCGTGAGACAGGGACACGTAGTCTCTCCGAAACTGTTCACTGCCGGACTGGAAGATGCCTATAAGTTTCTGGACTGGAAAGGGCTTGGCATCAATATTAACGGCAAGTACATCACTCACCTTCGGTTTTCCGACGATATAGTAGTCATGGCGGAGTCGATGGTAGATCTCAGCACGATGCTCCTCAACCGAGTTTCTCAACGGGTGGGCCTCAAGATGAACATGGACAAAACGAAGGTTATGTCGAACGCCCATGTAGTGCCCACCCCAATAACTGTGGGGAACTCCACTCTCGAAGTTGTCGACGCATACGTCTACCTAGGACAAACAGTCCGACTAAACAGTCCAACTTTGCGAGAGAGGTCAATCGTATCCAACTCGGCTGGGCAGCGTTCGGGAAACTCAAAAGCGTCTTCTCGTCCAATATACCCCAGTCCCTTAAGTTGAAAGTTTACGATCAGTGTATGCTACCAGTGATGACATATGGCACTAAAACGTGGACACTTACTATGGGCCTTATAAGGAAGCTCAAAGTCACGCAGCGGGCTATGGAGAGGGCTATGCTCGGGTCTCTACGAGATCGTATCAGAAACTAAGAAATCCGTAGACGTACAAAAGTCATCGACATAGCACAGCGGATTAGCAAGTTGAAGTGGCAGTAGGCAGGGCACATAGCACGTAGAATTGACGGCCGATGGGGCCGAAAAGTTCTCAATGGAGACCACGAACCGGCAAGCGCAGCGTAGGAAGACCAGCCACAAGGTGGACAGAAGATATCATACAAGTGGCAGGAAGAAGCTGGATGCAGGCCGCTTCCAACCGCTCTTTTTGGAAATCCATGGGGGAGGCCTATGTCCAGCAGTGGACTTCTTGTGGCTGAGATGACGATGAGATGTCTGTTACTGGAGTTATTCAAAAAGTGCAATTACAGACTTTTAAAAAATTGTTTTCTATTTAGATATTTGTTTTTTCATCGAATTATGTGTTTCCTGTTTCAGGTTTTAGTTATGTTCGTTGTCCAAAGATTAGAGCCACACTTCCCTCAGGCTTCCAAAACTAGTATAGGTCATGTCGTCCAACTACTCTACAGGGCGTCATGTTTCAAGGTAAACCTTGTTATGAATATTTACATTTCGTTCGCTAATAGTATTATTGTTTTTTTGTGACTGTATTACGGTCTATCTCGCTCTAAACAGGTATCAAAAAGAGAGAGCGACTCATCTTTGATGCAGCTGAAAGAAGAATTCCGTTCATACGAGTCGTTGCGTCGCGAGCACGACGCACAAATAGTCCAAATAGCAACCGAGGCGGGCCTGCGGATAGCACCTGATCAATGGAGTTCTCTACTGTACGGTGACACCGTGCATAAGTCCCATATGCAGAGCATCATTGGTAAGATTTCTTATTTTTAGGGTTCCGTACCTCAAAAGGAAAAAACGGAACCCTTATAGAATCACTTTGTTATCCGTCTTCCGTCTGTCAAGACCTGTATCTCGGGTACGCGTGAAGGTATCGAGTTGAAATTAAAACCATATACGCAGATCCATAGTTTCTTGCTCAGAGAGAAAAAGCAAACTTTTCAGTTTTCATAAAAAAAAGTTACAGCCGAATGTTGCAAAAAACGCATATTTCGACACTCGTAAGGGAATCAAAACCTATGGGGTACTTCCCGTTGACCTATAACTGTGAAATTTGGCAAAAAGCATTGTCTAGTACACATAAAGAAAAAAATCAGAAAACCGTACATTTTTAATATAATCACAAAATTACCGGGGGTTTTATGCAAGGAAGGATGGTCCAAATTTTAAAGTGCTTTAACCGTATCATGTGGGGCAGATAGGTATCATAGCACCTTCATTACAAGCACAAGCTAAAACAGGTTTGACACAAATATTTTTACGATGTATTTTTCAGTTTCTGAAGGAAAATATAAAAAAATATATAATTTGCCCCTTTTATCTACTAGTTTGTAACGGAACCCTTGGTGTCGGAGTCTGACTCGCACTTGTCCGGTTTTTTACTTATAGATAACATTGGACACGTGCGGTCTAGGCATTTTCTATTTACAGGTCATCAATAATATATATAACTGAGATTACAATAACTATCGTGACTAATGACTATTCATCGCAAAGCGAAGATAGTCTCGTGTAGTCTGTTTGAAAAATTAACTATCGTGGCAAAAAAATAAAATAAAAAAATGATAGGAAAATCAACAGCTTTATAACATATACCTATAATTACAAAAAAATAGGAACTAACGTATTGGTTGTTGCTTGTCGAACAAAATAATGAAATAAGAACAACAGCGCCGTCAATGCCACATTAGTTCTCGCATCAAACAAATACTAATTTGTTTTTTTTACTGAAAAAATGTGGGTCTTGTATCGTGTGTTTATGTGAATACGTGTACGTAACGCAACTGAGACAAATCCTCTTCTGCCACGCGCGATGTGTATCAGTTCTCACTCAAATTGTATTAAAGTTTTTTTTTTATTTCCTCTCACGATGGCAACAAATTTGAAAACGTAAAGTCATCACAATATAAAAGGTCCGTTTTGACATTTGTCTTCGCGACGTAACTAGTGATGTAACCATACGACTTGGTACTCGATACTCACGATAAATCGATTCAAGTTTGCATGAGTAATTATTTGATCGATTTGAATATGTAACATAATACATAAATAAATAAGCCAGTTTTTAATATATATATATATATATATTATATGTATTGTAAAGTGCATTGGATTAAAGTTCTGATTAGAAAATTTTACTTACTTTGATATTGTAGGTATTTTGAAATGATACTATGAAAGGTAAATTTTCTTTCATTTAATATTTTTGTTACAATAACATTCACTCAATCACAAAAAAAAAACGAGAAAAAGTGAATCTTCAGTCAATCATTTTCTTCAGATGATGAGCCTAAATTGTCAGTTGAGCTTTCGTCACCCGTATTTAAACAATTATTTCATTTTCAATTATATTGTCGATATTGACACTAGCCTAATGTAAATTAAGCTTAAGTGAGTCACTGCTCAATTCATATTTGTATAATATTTTAGAGAAGGAAGTAAAGTCGTTGATATTTTTCAGACAAGCTGCAGACTCCGGCTTCATTCGGCCAGTCCGTGCAGGAATTGTACATCGCGTTGCAGCGATCCGGCGACCCGTCACAGCTGGTCATGTTAAGTATACATCTTGATCGGCTCGCGAGTATCGAACCAGCACCAGGTCAGTTCAGTACCCACCCGATCCGTTTAATTTTTGAGTAACGTTGTCATGAAAATCTACTTAATTATTTTTTAGGTTTCCGCCCTAAGGTTGCGGATATTTTTAGTATGTTAGGCTGCCACCATCTTACAATCATGCCACCTTCAATTGGAAATAGTATTTTTTATCAGCCCTGTTTGTACAAACTGTCCCACTGCTGGGCGCGGGCCATCTTCTCACTATGAGAAGGTTAAGGCCATAGACTACCACGCTGGCCAAGTGCCAGACTTCACACATCTTACAAGATCATTGAGAACTCTCAGACATGTAGGTTTCCTCACGATGTTTTCCTTCACCGTTTGAAGTTGGTGGCAATCAACGATACGCACATAACTTCGAAAATACAGAGGTGCGAGCCGTGGGATTCGTACCCAGGACCTGCGGATTGCAAGTCGGACGGTCTCCCGACTAGGCTGCCCGAAACTTTTGCTTAGGAGGAAATATTTGCTTTGGAATATTTTTATCTGCTCATAACCAAAACCTCGCATAGACCCTACAGGCAACAGGGGACATTTATTGGCCGATTTATACACTTGTATGCACAGTCTATTTCCTACTAATATTACGGAAATGGTGATGAAGATTGATGGTGATATACTATGTCCGTCTCCAAGTTCTAAACTATCTCTGTAACAAATTTCATAACAATCGGTTAAGCCATTTAGCCTTGAAAAAGTAACAAGCAGATGGAGAAACAAATAGTCACTTTCGCTTTTTGACCGACTTCCAAAAAGGAGGAGGTTCTCTAGTCGTCAGAATCTTTTTTTAAATTTTTATGTATGTTCCACGATTACTCGAAGACACCTGAATCGATTTGATGGTCCCATAGAAATTTTATCAAAATCGGTTCAGCATTTTGGTTTTTATAACAAAATAATTGGAGAAATATGTCATCCAAGTAAATGAATTGCTTATTTTATTATTTTTAAGTCAGTTTTTTTTGTTTTTTAAACGATTACTTCTAAAATATTAGGATTTGTTAAAGTTTGTGAGGGTAGTGTTCGTTCAATCACTCAATAATTATAGTTAAAAAAACTGAAGCAACCGACTTCTCATGGATGCCATTATCAGAACTGGACCAAATTGAAATGGGACCACACGGAAAGCACCAGCTTTCAAATAAAAAAAAAACATCAAAATCGGTTCACCCAGTCGAAAGTTATGAGATAAAAAACATTTAAAAAAAACAGACGAATTGAGAACCTTTTTTGAACTCTGTAGAAAATTAAGACGAGTTCAACAGTAAAGCCAAACGCAATACTGACATGTAACAACTATAATATAAGGTTTCGTCGTTTCAGATCAACGATAATATCAGTGGCGGATTTACACCTTTGCCGCCAGTAGGCTATTAAATTTTTGCAGCTCCTACTGATCTTGAAAATCGATACCCTAGTGCAATCTGCCGCCCCTAGGATGCTGCCGCCCCTAGGCTGCGGCCTATATGGCCTATTGACAAATCCAGGATTGGATAATATATCGCCAAGGATTTCGCGTCAGCACTCAAAAACGTCTGAACTCAATGAGGTCTAAAGCGTTAACTGCGTAATTTTGATTTTCAAAATAATTCGAAACAGCAAAATAGATGTCTTAAAACTTCTTCTTCTCGATCTAAATTAGGTTTTAGCGCGGTCGCTAAAATTCGTTCGTTCATTGTCGGTGTATGACTTTCGGTCAACTCAGGACACTTTGTTCGTTGCAGCAATGTAGTAGACTTCGTGTTCGTATGATAATAACGTAATTGTTTCAGATGCGAAATGTCCGCCTTGGCATGATTTAGCCGATATAATGTCGTCTCTGAACGAGGTTGTCGCTCGGCTTATACACTACCTTCAACATCAGGCGAACGCACGCGACGTTAACCATAACGCGAAACATCTGCAAATTAATATGGACAATAGTGAGTATAGAAACTATTACAGCACGGATAACAAAAACACGTGCTAGGTCACGTAAAATGCGATGGAAAATGATGATGCGGTCTAAAATAGACTTGTTAAGACTACATAATTTTAGACTGGCGAACAATAGAAACTATTTAAAATTATATTTTGTAATCAGTAGTTATAGCATCATCTAAACCGAACGTGGTTTTTGACTTGACGGAGAGTGGACGTGACTCGACGCTAGTCAGAACATTCGCTTTTGTGTATGCTGATCTTGATCAATACTGTTTAATATAAGTAATGCTTATAATAAAACTGTAATGAAGTCACGTTTGATCATTGATGATAAATAAAAATAAATAAAAAATTAAGCACTAGAATGCAAAAATGCCATTTTTTTCTATCTGCCCATATTTGTGTAGCGCGGGGAAAGTATTTTGCAGAGTGGGAGCGCGGTGGAAGTAGTTTTTTTTACGCATAAGTAGTGGCGGTTATTAGTTAGTCTATTAAAAAAAATAGAGGATGTTGTCGATATTATTATTTTTTACTAATTACGCGACATGCGGGTTCTACTACAATATTCTGAAAACAGGCGTGTTATAAATGATGTCCGGGTCAAAGTATATTACCTGTGCTGTTGTTTGCGCAGAGCAAGCGACGCCGGGCACAGGCGGTTCTACCCCGACGCACGGCCGATACAAGGTGTCGATGTGTCGAGACGCGGCGCAGCGCACCTTCTGTCCACGCGGGAACTCGTGCACTTTCGCTCACACTGAGGAAGAACTCGAAAGGTAAGTTGTAATTTGCTGGCGTTGGTCTAAAGGACGGTACTCGTTGCGATCTTTATTTATAAAGTCTGTTCAGTCAGAGAACTAAAGCGTCATTGAGGGCGCTGCTATTCTTATTTCTTAATTTTGTTCGAGAACAAGGGCGCTGCTGGCTGTCCATATTTGATTATTTTGCTAAATCGAAACATTACTTCCCATTATTTGTCACAAAAGTTCTATATCCAAACATACTTTGTAAAGTTTGGTGAACGAGCATTTGACGTCTGAATGATGATTACTACGCGACTAGATTATTCGAATTCAAATATTATTCTCGTAAATAACAAATTTTTGACGAATATTTATGATGTTGTTTTGTAGTTTTCCAAACGACGATTTTTTTAGTTCATTTAGTCATTTTATATCTTCAACAATGTGGGCATGCGCGAGCGAGACGGCCGATGGTCGAACTACGGACTCTTAACGTTGACACCAACGGCCTTACCGAAAACCGTTACTTAACTTTAAGCAATGTTTAACATATTTTGTAAACTTCTCGCTGTCACGTAATGACCCTTGCGGAAAAAAGACAGAGAATTTAAATGTTTGGTTCGCAATTATAATAGACGCGAAAGTTTACGCGACAAACGCTCGTTCGTGAAAGGAATGCTCGCAGTGATCCCGTTCACAATTGCAATATCATGTATAATTTATTTATTATATTATAATAATCGAAAAGCTAATTTATAAACGGTCTTACCGAAAAACGTTACTTTAAGCATTGCTTAACATATTTTGACATTTTTTCGCTGACATGTAATGACACTCGCGGAAAGAAGATAGAGAATTTAAGACGATGGTTAAAGTTAAGTAACGTTTTTTGGTAAGGCGGAAAATATGATAATGTTATTGCTAAGCGTGCTGTGTGAAATTCTTAAGTGTTGCGATTCTTTTGTCTTAAGTTACATTTAATTAAAAAGTAGCAATCTATAGTGGTAAGGCTCGGCAGAGTCCACCTGGGAGAATATCACGCCTTTGTGTTTTTATTCAGCCGCAAAGCAGTTGTGCGCAAGCATAACTGTATCCTAGATTGATTTCAGCGGAATTCCTGGTCATAATGAGATTTAGTTTCTGGTATCTCAGAGCGACAAGCGGTGTGCATTGGTGCACATCTGAACTGTTGATCTCCAAAGTTCTGGCTAATATTGAATTGGTATGGACAATATGTTATCTACATCAGCGACTTGCTCGACTTAGAAAATATGTTGTTTGTGGGCATCCTGTAACCTAAACGGCTTGGCGGAATTTGCTGTGCGTTTTGTCGTTTGATAAAATTATTGTTATAATAAGATCAGTACTAAAATCGATGTGGTGTATATAATTTCCTTTGTTACTAATTAAATTAAGATATTGTTTTTTTTTATATTTTACTTTCAATAGGTAAACAAGGTTCAATACATAAGAACGATCGGTAAAAGCACGTCTATGGGTAAAAGCAAGAATGTATCTTTATTAATATGAAAGATCTATTTTTAATTTCCTGACAAATCTCTATGTGAGCACACTAGATATAATTGACGGTATTTCACTGTTGACGGTGTAGGCTACTTTCCTACACATATCGCATTTCTATATTAATAAATAATTATTATAATACAAATATATAAACAAACATTTGTATTAATATATACATAGTACATACACACTATACATTACTATTTACATACATAATATTTCCGTATTTATTTATTTACAACAATATTTACATTCTAAATTAAATGAAAAAACACTTACATTATCTAAATATTTATCAGTTGGTCGCTTTCGATAATTACACCGCGCATCGACCCTTACCCCATCATTATATTTTGCACGCCTATAGATGGTGCCGCCCAAAGAGAATATAACGTACTTAAGAGGCGGCACTTCCATATAAAAAAAAATGTATGAAAATATTTCAAATTTTGATTTGAGTCGAAATGTATGGAGTTTAGGTCGAAATTCTTAATTCAATTCATTGTCAATTTGATTGATTTCCCACATCCTCCCATTGCTGAGCAAAGGCCTCTCTTTCCTCTTTCCATATTTGTCTATCGGATGCTATTGTAGACCAATTCTTATTGAAAGTATCGAGCTCATCTCTCCACCTCTTTCTAGGCCAACATAACACACCATACCATCGCAAAAAATCAGCGCTGCAGATCGTTCGGCAGCATTATCGCTGAGCACTTACCTTTTTTGATACACCAGATACTACAGCATCAACTGCATACTTTTTAAATAATTTTTGTTTTCAATGTTTTTCTATTGTTACTTTGTATTTGTTTTCTCTCTTATCTTGTTGTTGTTCCCATTGTAGTGTGTGTATAAAAATAAAACACCAAAGACCGAAGAAGAAGTTTTTAGACCAAAATACTTTTGTCAATCGTAAACTTTAAACATTTACAAATGTTTCTGACTTGTTCCGATGTACAATATTTAATAAAATGTGCTGTAAGTATGCGTATTTGTCAGGTTTCGTTCGATGCCGAACGTGGGCCCGCCGGTGGTTGTGAACGGCAACTATAATTACATGGTGCCGCAAATGCCGTCCCTCCAGCCGCAGTTGCCGCCGCCGGTGCCGCTTCCTCAGCCGGCGATCTATCCTCGCTTCCCGATCACGCAACACCATCCGATGCCGGAAAATTACAATATGCCACGTGAGTCAATACTAAGATTTTTTTATTCATTAATCAAACAAGCATTTCAATGAATAATAAAATAAGCTTTTATATTTATATAAAAGTGAACTAAAAAGTAAAGAACTAATTTGTGACTTATGTAATAGGTATGTATGTATGTAGTAGGTATAGAACAGAATAGATACAGAATATTCGTATTTTGGTAACTAATTGCCATTTAATATAGGTGTATGTAGATATGTAAGTTTTACGTATTTAAACAAATAAAAATCTATCCAAAATATAAAATAGGTATACATTTTAAAAGGTTAAAGCATTAATGTATATATATATATGTATGTGTATGAATAACGTAAAGTACTGTTTGAATGTGTAAAAAATATATTTATTTTACAGCATTGCCTCCAATGCCGCCGCCTGCAGTTTTGCCGCCCTCGGAACTAATACCGAATCAAGATTTCGACAGCGCGCGTGCCGTCGATAACATCCAACCTCAGTGAGTAATTTCCTCTATTTTAGTACTATCAAAATCAACAACTCTCATTGCTCGCCAGTATATTATTGTTCGATGCATCTATCAGACTTCTACCATTTTCTGCTTTCGAAGTATTAACAATAGCAACTAAGCGTGTTGCTCCGAAAAAAAGTACTGACTGCTACGGGTTGTCCGCTAATCTGATAAAAACTGCGATAAAACCGCTAGCGCCCTTTTTAACCTATGCATGCGTAAAGGCGCCTACCCATCGGCGCTCAAAAAAGTTCAAATCAGTCCTTTATATAAAGGTAAAGAGAAAAAAGCCGATGCTAAGTGTTACCGTCCTATATCTCTCGTCCCCGCGGTAAGATATTTGAGGTCGGCCTAAATAATCGACTCTTAAATTTAATTTTAGACCGGGATAACTTATCGAACCGGCAGTACGCGTACCGTGCGGGCGCGGGACGATCGATCTGGTACGCGAAGTAGTGTGGAAAGTGGTGAGCGCGCGTGAAGCGGGACAGCAGGTCGCCCTGGTTTGCTGCGACCTCTCGCGCGCCTTCGACACCGCCGACCACGCACTTATCACAAGAAAGTTAGAAAGTTAGTTAAAGTTCCGGTCCAGCTGGGTCATTACTGACAGAATTTATGTCCGGGCGAACACAGGCGGGCGGCAGTGTCCCGCAGGGCTCGTGCCTCTCAAACACCTTCAACCTCTTCCACATCGACCTGCCAGGTGTCGTCGAGAATGCCGAAATCTACATGTACCTCGATGACGTCGCAGCAGTAGTCACCGCACCGACCGACGAGTGCCCAGGTGCAATGCGAACTCAATTCGGTTGTACAATAACTCGAAGAGTGGTTTCGGTCGAACGGACTAGCGCTGAACAAGGAGAAAACCTGCTTTATGACTTTCAACCATAATGGACAATCGCTAAAACAATATTCTATGGCAGTCGGCAGTGCCGCGCTTCAGCAGGTCCAATGTAGTGCGAGGCTATCTATCAGGTAGCTCTATTTTCACACAACAACCTGCACCAATTCCAGAGGAAGGGTGTCAACCAGACAAGAAACTTGCGAAGTTACAAGAGGAGAGATCAATTGGTGACGCTGTTGCACAGGCTTATGAGGTCGGAGAGGTCGGTCTACATCGCGGGACCTGCCCGATAACCGTCTGCCCGCTCATGTGCGCAACGCACCTTCCTCGTTGTCCTTTAACATAAGGCTTAAGACGTGGCTTCTGGAACAATTATTTTATGATAATAACGCGTTTATGAAGATACCTGAAATCTAATTAATATTATATAAATGTTTTTCTTTTATTATTTTTATATTATACCGACGACATATTGAATTATTGTTAATAATAATAATAGTAAATTCTTACAAGATGACATAAACAAACTGCCCACAACAGAACATGAAACTCACTTGGCTTAGGCCCGTGATTTCATCGTTACTACCGAGGTATCTTCAATACCTTGAGAAAAAATACATTTACGTAAATAATAATAATAATAAACCTTTATTGACCAAAAAACTTAAATCATAACATTTTAAATATATTTTATACATTAGATACAAATAAATTGGACTTACATAAGAATGTTATCTATAGAACTGTCTGACACCTATACTAGTAATTAAACTGTGCAACAGGTGCCAGAGCCTTCCGTAGGTAATGACTATGAGAGAACATTTGGTTTACATGGAGCAAATAATTATATTAAGTTTTAATAGAATGATTAATTTATAAATAATATAATTATACAATTTGTAACCTATGTATACACATTATTATTGCAATTGATAACGAGAATAATCTAATTAACAGTAATTATTGATATACAAACTTGACATCACTCAAGAAATATTTGACATGTAACTACGGAGATATCAATAAAGAATTTGTATTTGTGTTTGCTTCAGAAATTTCTCCGCGCCCATAATGCACAACCCGGCTGCGGGGCCGCCGCCGGGGCTCAATATAAGCCAGAACGGCGCGACAGCCGCAAGCGCAGCGCCGCAGGAGCGGTACTATGCCCGCTTCCCGCACCAATACGATGCCGCCACCTCTAGCACGTATGTAGTAAAACGGCTGCACTCGATATATTATGTACTATGGATTTTAAGGCTCGCTGCAGAGCGAACAGCGGTGCGGTGGGCGTTTTCTTCGATTACAGAGTGGCGATGTCCAGCGCGACTAGCGACGCGTCGTGCACGCGAGAGGCGGCGGGCGATGTCTGTGGCGGCGCTAGATATCAAACAAAACGTGCGTGAATTCGGTTCTCCGTGGTCGAATTATACAGTGTTATTTATTTAATGTAATACTTGTGTTTGATTATATCGCTCGTCGCCCCACGCTTCGCCCCACTTATATATTAAACGGGCCTTGATGTATATCAAATTATGTCCAAGCCTATTTCGACTAACTAGAGTAGTTTCGACACATTACGCCAAAAATGCAAATGCAAAAATGCGTTCGGTAAATACTAAACATGCATGATGCCAAAGAAGCAAAATGCATAAATTGTTTTTTAGTGTTCCGTACCGAACCCTTATAGGATCACTTTGTTGTCCGTCTGTCTGTCTGTCCGTCCGTTCGGGTGTAAAGACCTTTATCTCGGGAACGCGTGAAGGTATCGTGTTGAAATTAAAACCATATACGCAGATCCATAGTATCTTGCTGCAGAAAGAAAAATAAAATTTCTCAGTTTTCGTGAAAAAAAGTTACAGCCGAATATGTCGTAAAAAACGTACATTTCGACACTCACAAGGGAATTAAAACCTATGGGGTACTTCCCATTAATCTAGAACTATGAAATTTGGTAAGAAGCATTGTGTTATAGTACACATACAGGAAAAAATCCGAAAAGTTTACATATTTAATTTAATTCCAAAAAATTGTGTCTTTATGCAAGGAATGAGGGTCCAAATTTTAAAGTGAATTAACCGTATCATGTTTTATCATATGACAGAGCTTAATTAGCACAAGCTAAACAGGTTTCTATTATTTTTATGATATGTAATTTGCGGTTTATGAAGGAAAACATAAAAACAATCATCTAATATATTTTATCTACTAGTTTGCACGGAACCCTCGATGGGCAATTCTGACTCGCACTAGTCCGGTTTTTTGTCCTTATTTGTATTTTAAAACAACAACATTTATTTTTTTGATTATTTTGTGGTACACAACCATAAAAAGCAAGTCTTATATTACAGGTTTAACCCTCCAGTGGACAGCATTCCCGCCACGTTGCCGGCCGGAATCGTAGTTAATTATGCCAACAAAGAGGCAGATGTCGCCCCTTATTCTTTTGAAGATCGTAAGTATTACAAAAGTAGGAAAATAATAGTTGACATCTCTTTTACCTCTTGAAACTGATAACAACAGATCCTCGATAATCCAAACACCCAAATATTGTTCGGATGTACAAAGTGTTAGATAATTAAAAAAAAAAAAAAAAAAAGAGAAAAGAAAGGTATTAAAAAAAAGCTTTTTATAATAAACCACGTATTTAAGTCGTACAGAAATGTTATATAAGTAATTAAAGTTATTTTTAACACGCTTTTATTAGGTCGACCTGTATGTAATGAAATCTAAGGTAACTAATTTAACCATCTTCCAAGGATCGTAGCGTAATGAAAATTGGCAGCCGTATGTAGTTCTGATGACAATACAATAATATGGTACTGTCGAACTGATTTGATGATGGAGCCGGAAGATATGAACTAGAACTTCATGATGGAACATCGTATCATAGCTGTGTTTGGATTTGTTAGAAAAGTCTTGTAATGAACTTTGACCACAATAATTTGTAGCGTGTTTTTTAGTTTTTTAAACTGTAATTTATTGTTACATAATTAAGTAGCTGAATTGGAATTCTTGGAATCACACTTTCTTATAGAATTCGAAAATAATGCCACGATTTACATGGAAAGACCTGCGGCGAATGTCGAATCGCCCATATATGTACGCATACCACCTAGCATATCTTACACGGTAGAGCAAGCGTGGCACTGCGAGTTGCTAGAAAATCGTGGTTGTACAGGGCAGAGAGTTCGTTCGGATTATAAAGGCTTGCGGATCGAAAATATACAACACCTCTTTTCCTTGCTGTGCAGTGTTTAAGAGTATAGCTTCTATTAAATAAATTCCCTATTCTGTCTGTAGATCCCACAGAAGCGCGGCAGGATGTGATGTCCATGTACAGACTGAACACGTATCCACCTCAAACCCAGCGGCTGGAGCGACATTCGGGCACGCTCTGGCCACCCATAAACAATACTGTAAGTTTTAATTTCTTGTCCTAATTCCGCTTTTGGCTCTAGCTTACCAAATCTCAGCCAGGGCGGGTGGCAAACATGGGGAAACGTGTTTGCCAAGCATATTTTTAATCGTCAATAGCCTTGCGTTTGATGGGTGTGCCAGTGACCCGCCTGATGTTGTGCTTTGCTGCAGTCCACGATGGAGCACACCTGTCTTGTAGAAACCTACTCACTCGTGGTATAAAGACGCCCCAAGTGGTTTAAATATGTATGCTAATAATTATTATTTAGATAAACACTGATCCGAAGGGAAATGAGCGGGGGAGATAGATTGCAAGTCATTGGTAAAATAACTTCAATGTTTCTATTTTTATACGACTTTCTGAAAATAATGGGTCCCACATTTATAGGCTATTTTAGTTATAGAAATATCCACTAAAAGTGATTCAGCAAAGAGCGATTCAGAAAGTGTACTCATATACGTTCTAGGCTTGCGAAGCATCACCGACACTACTAGTTTTTCAGTTATCCATAGGTGATGTTTAACGCTTAACCAGACTAACCATTTGCTTGTTTGTTGCTCTTTTTTGTTAAACAGAGGTTAAACCATTACAACGTTATCTTGTTGAAACGTAGGTTTAATTTAATTTGAATTTGTTCATATAATAGTTTCATTGCATGAATTGCTGGTATGTGGGTATCGGCTATAATTATTAATCTAGATATCTAACTTTGATGATTTTACAACGAAAGAAAGGGTAAATTCGTGACACTGATAAGTTTTATGTTGTTATAACGATATCAATATTTATTTTTTAAACAGATAAGATTTCTTTAAATTCCGAAACAGTGTACTAAGGTATATTTTGATAATGAATAAGTATCTATGTTAAAAGAAAAACAAAATACTCGACTGCAGAAAAGCAGTTTTTGCAGTCTAACTTACGATTTCGTTACTCTTAATATGCTATTGAGTGTACGTTTTTTGTGAGAAAGTATGCGTAAAATCGCTGTAAATGATTATAAATGCGCATTATTTAGAATAATTCTCGTAAACCCACTTGCTTATTACGAAAAAGTTCGTTGGAGGTTACGAAAATACGCATTTTTTTATTTTTTGCGGAAATGTATTATTATTAGTACAAAAAAAATTGCCTATGACACTCTGGAAGTGTAAACGAATCTAACAACACCTCGCACATCAAAATCGGTCATGCCGTTTAGGCTGTAGGCGATTATATATAAGCATACATGCATACCCATATACAGACATACATACATACCCATATACAGACATACATACATACACACATACACTCGAAAAACATAACCCTCCTTCATACGCAGTTGAGTAACAAAATGTACGGATCTTTGTTACGATATCAGGATTGGTTTTTATATACCTTTTTTATAACTGTACATAATTTTCAACAGATGTTTAAGTTTGACGGAATGGTGAATGCTCTCCCACTGCAGAACGCTAACGATGACGTAAGTATTTATAAGTATATATTATCTGTATTCAAACGTTAGTTGAGATTTATTAAATCATACATTCAGTGACGCGTTGCTAATTTTATTGTTTATTATAAAATCAGTTGCTCTCCCCCGCCTCGCTTCGAAAATGCCCCCTCTATTTTCGTGGTGGGACCTTACTTGTCTTATAATGAATGTATAGTCACGATTATAAGTCCATTAGCACTCTCAAAAAGCAATATTATTATATGTATTTTTTGTAATCTTTTTAAATGAGTCGATTCGCACTTACACACTTAGACTAAGAGCGCGTCTACCCACCTCATCGGGTAACAAGATGTGACCTATCTAGGATGTCGCACCTTATCGCGGTGTCTCTAAATGTATTTGGTTGCCTCGGCTAAACCTGGAGGGTTTTGTACAGTTAGCAAAAATGTGACCACTTTTTGGGGTGCCATTTTAACGTGGTTTATTACGAAATGTACCAAGCTGAGATCAAAGAACCCCTTTAAGATGTAGGTCAACTTTTTTAAGATGTAGGTTACTTAAACTATCTCATAGTGTAGCTTTCATCTTGGTAGGTAGTCATTTAAGGGTAGCTATCACAGAACAAAACTAAACAAATCACACGAAAATTGGCTCCCATTCTTAACAAAACGTATAATGTGGTTAATTTGGAATTTTTATTTTATTTTAACACTAGTACAAGTAGGACTTTCGAATGGTATAAGTCACATCTTGTTACTCGATGAGGTGATTGGTATTATTTTTTGGTACCCTAAAATTAGCCCGATTCACGAAAGCTCTAGGGTTAGGCGAGGCAACCAATTTTTTTTTGCCACTTCTCGATAGGCTCTTTCGAAAGTACTATGTCCCAACTTGTTACCCGATGAGGTGTTGGACACCCCAAAAAGTGGTAAAATTTTTGCTTACTGTACAAAACCCTCCAGGTTTAGCCGAGGCAACCAAATACATTTAGAGACACCTCGATAAGGTGCGTCATCCTAGATAGTCACATCTTGTTACCCGATGAGGTGGGTCTACCACCTAGGGCACGCTCTTAGTCTAACTCTCATGTGACGGAGTGTGTTGTGACGTCAGTATACACTTATATAATATACGCTAATTATTAATCTACTAGGAGATTATCGACCTTAAGGTAATAATGAACTTTTGAACCTTGACTGTACAACGTCGGTCTGCCCCCGTACCAAAAGCGTTCAAGCAGTCTTATTTCAATATACTCTCATTGTTCATTCCATAAGATTGTATAAATTAGCCACCGTATTCGTAACAACATTGTCACTCAAAAGTCAGGCACAAACGCTACTACGAGATAATAGTGAAATTTGATGCTAGATGGGGCGAGAATCGAGAACAATGTTACAGAGTTAAATAAAACGTTAAGCTATAATTTAATGAAATTCAGATGATAATTAACGAAATTCATTGCAATCACATTTAAATGCAGCTTTGCTAATCTTAATATATTTTCCTTTTTAGATATTCAACGTGGGATCCGACAGACGCGTGGTTGGCGCCGACCGGGTGGCGACAGTTGCTGACCGCCTCGCCGCCGTCGATCTCAATAATATGGCGGACGATGTGCGTATAACACTGTATTTACTCGACCATAAAGTTAGGAAATCAATCTTAGTCTTTAGTCTTATACTTTACGCCTTTTTAGCATACCACAACGCTAGATTAATTATATCTTACGATTTTTTTGCATATCATAACGCTGATATAGATATACCTCACAGTTTTAGCATACTGCTGATGTAGTCTAGATATATCATATTATGCTTTCTAGCTTATCACAAGGCTGCCATAAGATACGTCTTACAACTTTTTGGTATGCATACTAACCCATTTCTTGTGACTTAAACATACTATAAACTGATCAATTTTTATTTTACTATTGCGTGGCTGCAAAGAGAATAATAAAAAAAAATAAAAAAACTGGCATTTGTTTGTTTAAGAGTAGAAGGTTAACTGATTTTTATTCCTAAACATTGACCTATTTCGGTAACTTATTGTGTAAGCACGACTAGGCTTTGTATTTTCTGCTTATTTTTTTCAAATATGATTATAAATTTAAAGGTACAAAATTACAAAAAAAGAGAACTAAACAAGTAAATAGGATAATATTTTGGAGTATGGAGAAAACAGTTTTCTCCTTTTGTATAAATAAAATACGCGTTGTTCCTCTGAATGAGCATGTAATTTAACTGTCTAATGTATTTGGAAATTGTTATCCACAGCAGGAGCTCGAAGAGGAACTGCAAGCTTTAGAGCGTCGCATCGATACAGAGTTCAAGAACACGGATTAAGTTGTAGTAGTCGGGTGCTGCAGCTGTCTCGCTCTCACGCAACACCTCTTTTCTAGATATTAAATTAAAGAATGCATTTCTGATAAATTCGCGATCAACAGCGTTATGAGAATTGTACTAAAAATATTCAGAATAGTTTTTCTTTTGATAACCATGACATTATTGTAAATAAACGTCCCGTAGTGTGATATTCTTCATCTTTACTCATTTGCTTTGGTCAAAGTAACAGATATCAAAATAAAAAATAGTTTGAATACATTGTCACAATATTCTCATGGCTAACGTTCATATATTTAAAAAAAAATACAAAAAAATATATCTAGAAAAAAGTTATAGCGTGCCAACGAAATAGCGATGTCACCCAACTCTTGCGCCTTGATATGGAAACAGATAAAACGAGATATCTTTACAATTCAATCAGCAAATAGCTTATATAAGCTGAATCGGACAATCATCTTATGGAATTGTGTGGAAAATTTTCAAAAGTGCCATTATTGTCGAAATAGAATATGGTATACGTTAAGAAGTCGGGGTTAGTCTCGTAGCTGCGTCGATCGCGCGCTATATTTATTTAGCATTTGATTGAGCTATATAACATTATTGGATGAACTTAACGCGTGCGAGTGTAACAGCTGCGACATCTATCAGAGCTCCTTAAGCATGTAATATAAATGAATTACATTTTTGAATGTATTTCTATAGTATGATTACCTATTTAAGTGCAACATTACACATTATTAATTTCTTTGAAATCTGTCGATTAAATATTTAATTGTAGTTTTAAGTAATCATATTTAACATCCTCGTTGTGCGTTATGTTCGAAGATGTAAAATGGTGGAATACGCCATTCGCATCTCTAGCGTTTATCATTTATCAAAAATGCAATTCATTAGAGCTGATAATTATTGAGCGACATGTCTCGTAGTGGGACATACATGAGCGATGTCATTTCGAGTCTACACATTGCTTTGTGGTTGAGATATCGTCCGACGCCGCAGCCCGTTGCAAAAGTCGCGGAACATAAAGCGACACGAAGCGTACGAATGTACGAGTATGTGTGTAAATGCCGTCGTGCGATCGTCGGGCGCAACACGTAAAAGTAGCACGCGGTATGCCTCGTTGTCCTCGGCGACAACGAGGTACGTTGAATTCGCGTCGCAGTACATGCAGTAGGTACATGTCACGGGACACAATAGTACATTATGATACAAGTGTGCTAAGTTGGTAATTACAGTCGAGGCGGAATTGCAGCCCGAGCCGAAGGCGAGGGCGTAATAGAGCCGAGAGTGTAATGACCATATAATGCACACGCGTTTCATACGACATTTTTCAACACAGTTGCGAGAAAAAAAACACCCGTTTATAACTGACATATTTAATTTAAGTAAAAACTCTTTGTTGAAATTTAAAAAAAACTGTAAAGTAAAGACACTAGTGCGTAATAGAAAACTCAAAAGCACGGTTTATAACTGAAATATTTAATTTAAGTAAAAACTCTTTGTTGAAATTTAAAAAAAACTGTAAAGTAAAGACACTAGTGCGTAATAGAAAAGTCAAAAGCACGCGTGTTTTAAAGGATACTTTTCGGCCAAAAAAACGGTTGAATAAGGGCCACTTTACGAGCAAGTGTGTTGAAAATAATATTACAACCTGGTTAATACGATGTTTATAACTTATATTCGGATGCAAAATA
Source organism: Lycia hirtaria (assembly GCA_947563715.1). Classification (NCBI taxonomy): domain Eukaryota; kingdom Metazoa; phylum Arthropoda; class Insecta; order Lepidoptera; family Geometridae; genus Lycia; species Lycia hirtaria. The sequence goes on from OX387386.1 coordinate 12,020,861, forward strand.
TGATCGATCACAAACATGGTTTCTACAGTTTTGCCGAAGTATAAAACATAATTTTTTTTTCTGATGCAATGTTATGTTATTTGTGCCAAATGAAATGCTCAGCAACGTTATATCTGTGAAATATATTTTGATCGATCATAAAATTGATAATCGAGCAAACAAACGACACTCAAAAGCGATCGTGGCATTCAGTGGCGTTATAATTTTATGCTTTTATTTTAAACTTTTACTGTTTGTTTTGAACTGTTATAAGAATTTAATTTTGATATTTTTGCGACTGATATGACTGAATCTTATAATTGTTATTAACTTTTGAGTTTTCTGGTGATGAGAGTTGTGACGTCAATGTCTAGTCTGGTCCTTCTGAATAAAATATCAAATTCACACATTCAAAGATATGGGGTTGTCTTTTATTTACTATATAAATCAAAATCTAATTTGTTGTACAATGTAATCTGAAATGAAAGGCCACCGCATTATAAAATCTACATTTTGACATCACTGTATTCTCCATTACAAAACTTTAAAAAAAAAAAGATAAAAAAATATATTAAAACGCCTACAAGTTTATAGTTGTAGGCGTTTTAATATATTCTTTTATATTGCTTTAAATTGTTGAAAATAAATCATTGTTTCGAATAAAAGCATAAAATACAGTCATAAAAATACATACCCCATGGAGGCATCAATGTTGAATACATTAGTATTTTCAATAGTATTTTCAATAATATATCATATTATCTATTTGTATGTCAATTCATAAATTTTGAATATGCGTAAATGGTAAATGCTACAGATGTCCATTGGCATTTATCTATAAAATAGGTATAACGGGTTCAACCCAGGTTGTCTGAGAGATATTTTATAGGTAAGGAGGGGCTTTCAACTTAGAATATAGATTGACGATATATTGTTGGATTTCATGTATAACACATGTGCGGTCGTATCCTTAATAGCAAACTTATTTCAATATTACTTTGACCTTTGGCTTGCTCTGTATGCTGTAGAAAGAGCGAGACAAAAATTCTATGTATTGTTGAAATAAAACGCTTGTGGTACGGGTGTGGTATAGTAATCGTGCACGACGGAACAGATTAGTGTAGTGTTGCCAAAAATGGTAAAAAGAAGCGCGGACACGGCGAAGAACACGGCTTGTGTCAGTAGTATTAGTGTCACATTTGACGTTTGTTTGTGCGACATTAGACATTTCTCAAAACGGGACAAAAAAACACATAAACAAGAGATAATGACATGTTTTTCTGTGTGACATATAATGATTTATCATATACTCCATATTATAACGAATTATACAGAAATTAATTTAAAAAATTGCATTATGAATCGTTCATATTTGCACAGAAAATGATAAGGACTGCAGATAAGAAGCTTGATAGGTAGGCAGATCTACCTGTCAGATATTTTTAATGTTGTGAGGTTTGTTTTAAGGCAGGTTCTGAAAGTCACGATAATCGTGCGTGACAGACGCTACACGCTTCATATGCGTCGTCCGCGATCAACGAAACAGTTGTCATGCATTTTAATGTTTCGTCATTTGTTGGGTTAAGCGTGATCCACGGACCTCATTTAAAAAATAATGACTCTTGTGCCGGTCAACATCTTAATTCTACAATTGCGTTTCAACTGTCGATTTCAAAACACAAATATAAATGTTTGTACAGATTGTATAGGAAGAATTGTAAACGATTATTGAGTGCATGTCACTTTATCCTGCCTACTTGTGGGACAACGATTTTTGTATTATTCTAAAACAGTCGAAATAGGAAAAAAAGTTGTCGTTTCTATGAATCAGTGTGAACTTTAAAAAAAACGTCCAATCCTGTTAGAAAACTAGAAAACGAAGTACCTATAACCGGTCACTTCACTACTTATGTGATTATTTGAATGCCTTTTTTTCTCTATGGGTAGAGGTATTTATAAGTTACATTAATGGTTTCTGTAATTCAGCTAGCTAGTGCTAGTCTGTACATGTAGGATTCGGGTTGTATTCGACTAGTTAGCCATTTAATAATATACAGGGACTGTTGGTACACTTATTCAGTTCGATTGCACGACGGATTAAGCACGGCCATACGATATCAGTTTGAAGTAGTCACGACTGGCTGCTTCAAATTGTAACTGCTTGTTGAGTTACAATGCGTGCAGTAGAATACACGAAATAGTTTGAACAGTCGAGACAGCACGGGGCCAAAGGTCAGTGTATATAGTTCAATGGCAAACTGCTGGAGCAACGTATATAATATATGGCCATATTACGGCCTCCCTCATCTTGAAGTCCCTCACCTGTGTCATGCCTGACGTAGTCATGACCAACTGCTTCAACCAAAGGTTGCGCGAAAATGTGACTGGCAACAACTATAGCAATAATTTATAATTGCAAACACGACTAACACGACACGGATTTGTGGATTTGTTGTGATGTACTCAAATGTCGCGAGTAAAACGCCCTTTTTTTCTTATAACAGGTGAAAATTGCTTTCTATTCTTTCTAACATTTTCTTGTCAAATTTTTGTTTTGCTGTTTTTAGGGTTCTGTACCTCAAAAGAAAAAAAACGGACCCCTACAGGCGGACAACAAAGTGATCCTATAGATCACTTTGTTGTCCGCCTGTCCGTCTGTCCGTCTGTCAGGGTTTCAAGACCTTTATCTCTGGAATGCGTGAAGGTATAGAGTTGAAATTAAAACCATATGCGTAGATCCATAGTATCTTGCTGCAGAGAGAAGAATCAAACTTCTCAGTTTTCATTAAAAAAAGTTACAACCGAATATGTCGTAAAAAATACACATTTCGACACTCACAGAGGAATCAAAACCTATGGGGTACTTCCCGTTGACCTAGAACTATGAAATTTGGCAAGAAGCATTGTGTTATAGTACACATATAGGAAGAAATCCGAAAACTGGACATTTTTAATTTAATCACAAAATAGGGTCTTTAAGCAAGGAAAGAGGGTCCAAATTTTAAAGTACTTTAACCGTATCATGTGTGGTATCAAATTAAAGAGCTTAATTAGCACAAGTTAAAACAGGTTTTTAAATATTTGTATGATGTATATTTCTCGATTTATAAAGTAAAATATAAAAAAAATATATAATTTCCCCTTTTATCTACTAGTTTGTACGGAACCCTCGGTGGGCGAGTCTGACTCGCCTTGTCCGGTTTTTTTATATGGTTAGGAACGTGAACAATTTAAACAAGTCTACGTTCGTAATTTCACGTGAAAATCGAAATTGGATTATGTTCAGTGGTAGAATTCTGTTTTCTCGTATTATATGGACAAATGCGCGTCACAGACCTCTTAATTGACTAAACTTTGATAGCTCTATGGAATTTTATATAAGTTAAGGTGGTTTAATTCTTAAATGTAATAATATATACAAGATCATCATCATCATCATCATCTCAGCCATAAGAAGTCCACTGCTGGACATAGGCCTCCTCCATGGATTTCCAAAAAGACCGATTGGAAGCGGCTTGCATCCAGCGTCTTCCCGCCACTTGTATGAGATCATCTTGTATATATAATATTTATATATACAAGATATATAAATATTATTATTATATACTCTATTCAATTTAAATCTTAAATCTAAGTTTTTTACAATTATTATCTCATTTATTTATTTACAATCTTAATTTTAAATTTTTTACAACTCAAATATAAACTTATAAAAAAGAAACATAAATATTGTAAAAAAACTTAAAACTAGGGTGCCGCCGGCAGCGGGGCGGGGCTCAAGCTGCTGGTGGTAGGGGCTACAGAGAGAGGAACCTCCTGACAATACGTGCCGTGTCCAGGATGACTGCCTTCTGTATCTGACCCTTGACCCAACCATCGAGCGAGAGCCTCTTGAGATGTTGGTCGAGGCTCTTCGCTATGACACCGTTCACCGAAACGAATATCGGGACAATGATCGTCGAGTCAACATCCTACATGGCGGTTATCTCGTGAGTCAAGTCAAGGTACTTGCTGAGCTTGTCCTTCTCGGCTTTCACGAGATTCTCATCATGTGGGATGGTGATGTCGACGAGCACTGCCCGACGTTGAGAGAGATCTACGATCACGATATCAGGCATATTGGGAACAATAGTCCTGTCCGTAATGATAGAACGGTCCCAGTAGAGCAAAGCACGGCTATTTTCGAGAACTGGTGCTGGTGCGTACTGATAGTACGGCACCTCTGACTCGACAAGGCCATATTGAAGGGCAAGTTGCTGGTGGATGATCCTGGCTGCTTGGTTGTGCCTGTGCAAATACTCGCCGTTAGCAAGATGCGAACAACCGGAAACAATATGTCGGAGAGACTTTCCGGGACGGTGGCATGTCCGACAAATGTCGACCGTACCGTCCTTAATGATATATTTCCGATAGTTGTTCGTCTTGATAACTTCATCTGCAATTGCACAGGGAAACCCTTCAGTTTCCCCAAAGAGGTCATCGAAGCGTAGCCAGTTCACCGATGCAGGCAGGTCTACATTGGGTCCTGATAACACCTTGTAGAACCGCCCGGGCAACTCCTTGCTCTTCCATACGTCCTTGCGGTCTTCGATGCTGAGCACTGTTGGTTTGCGCCAGTTTTCTTTTGCCAAGGAGAGAGGCGTCAGGCCCTTATCAACTGCCACTACATCACAATGCTTACCACACTCATTCTTTCGGAAATAGTCCCTAAGATTGCACACCTCACGGTTGTGAAGGTTCTTGGCGTTTAAAAAGCCACGACCCCCCCACTTCCGCGGGATGTACAGTCTCATAACAGACGAGTGTGGGTGTAACATGCGATGTAGTGTCAGTTGATGACGGACCCTCATATCCAGGGCGTCCAGCTCAGTTTGAGTCCACCTTAATATGTCAAAGGAGTATGTCAATAGAGGCATCACCCAACCATTGAAAGCACGTGTCTTATTGCCGCCAGACAAAAGACTGTTAAGTACTTTTGTTTTTTGTTGTTGGACAAAAGAAACGTTCCTTCACTGATTTTTTAATGTCCTCTACTGCTATACCCAACGACTCTGACATACCAAGGTATTTGTCTCGGCCTCGGAGAGGGACCTGAGGGACATTGTCTCAGAAAGTTGCAAATTCGGAGAACTTCCCCCCGCTGTACCTGCACGACCGCACACTTATCAACACCAAACTCCATTTTAATGGCGTTGCTAAAAATCTCGGTAGTTTTTAACAACGTCATCAAATCTTGTCGTTTCGGTGCAAAAAGTTTGAGTTCGTCCATGTACGCAGGTGAGAAATGATCTAACCCCCTCTACGAAGCCGATAGCCTAGCCCTGAATCCTTCAGTAAAATACTGAGAGAGTTCAGTGCTAGGCAAAACCACAATGAGCTCAAACTGTCACCCTGGAATATGCCACGTTCAATACTTATCAAGTCCTATGGTGTAAAAGACCCATCCCCAACTACCCGGTTGACGAAGGACTGTGGTCCACTGCCTCATATATGCGACTAAGAAGGATCTCAGAGTTGCATCAATTTTACACAACTCTAAAATCCTTTTAAGCCATGAGTGAGGCACCAAATCATAGGCCTTCTTGTAGTCAATCCAAGCAGCAGAGAGTGCTCTCTTACTCCGCTTGACTTGCTGGCTAATAGCCGTATCGATGAGGAGAAGCTCTTTAGTACCACGGGACCCAACTTTACATCCATTCTGAGAAGAGGCCAAAACGTTGTTCGCGACAACATGCGCATTAATTTTGTTTCTCAGAATATATGTAAGGAGCTTGTAGATGGTGGGCAAGCATGTTATTGGTCTGTAATTTTTGGGTTCCGTGGTACTACCGGACTTATGGAGCAGAAAGGTGACCCCGGTGGTCATAAATGCAGGTAGAGGACCAAGCTCGAGGGCTTGTTGGAATTGTGTGGCCAAGCACTCATGCGAGCATCGAATCCATTTTATCCAGAAGTTGTGCAATCCGTCCGGCCCAGGACTCTTCCAGTTCTGTGTCGTACGGATCGCACAACTAACGTCTACGGGGTCTATTACAATAGACCCCATGGGTTCGATGACATCGCTCTCGCGTTCGACAACCCGCATCCAATCACCCTCCGTATGTTCGACGGGCACCGACCAGATACCACGCCAAAATCAGTCATGGCGCATGCATCCGGTAGCTGTCCGTCGCTAATATGTTGTGCGGTTCCCTCCCAACCTCGGTACACATTCCTTTGGTCACTTTGGAAAAGGCGCCAAGTTCTGCCAGTATCTATTTACACGCTCTCTGTTACACTGCTCTCCCATGCATAGACTTTCTGTTTCAAGTAGTCGATGCGTTCCGTGACATTAGCTAAGTAGTGCTGGGACCTAATACCAGTCCCTGCAAATGCTTGCGCCACGAAACGCTTTACTCGGGGGCGAGTGTTCCCCCGGCTGAAACAGATCAGCTTTGCCATTGAGAGTCCTGAACGTAGTAATACGCCGCTCGATTCTCGCTTGCCACGCAGGTACATCCCCGACGCGCCGTGGTGTACGGTTAATGTCCGGGAATTTAACGCGTGCAACACGACACACGGCGATGGCGCCGCAGTATAAAATCGAGTGGGTATCAACCAAATCTCTGCAAGTCCGCAGATACGGAGCTAGCAGAGCATTCAGGGCTCCCATTAACGCTAGATTGCGTCTATGTGTAGGCAAACGTGGTAGACGTGGCCTAGAGTCGGGTGCAAATCGGTACTGGGAAATCAAGTCTTCCAGAGTGCTCCTCAACTGCTCACTCACCTGACTGGTTACAGTCATGTTCGCACTATCTCCCTCGGCGACAACGGGATGCGTCGATGTCACAAATGTCACCCCCGATGTCGGTGTTGTAGCCAGTATCGGAGGCGACGACGCGAGAGGCGGCGAGTCACGCGTCGACGAAGAAGTTGGACGAGCATAAAGCACCTCCAGGCGGAGCCGATCAAGCACGGTCTGATCCAGCAGCTTACACCGGTGGATAGCTCGCACTTGGTCCGATAATCGCTGGGCAGAAACGGTGACGGTCGGTTCAAGGGCTTGGAACAAAGGCAACATCCTGGTACGATACGCAGACATGTTCGTACCTCCCTCTGTAGCTCCATAGTACGCGCACATGCAGCTGATGTTTATTGATGGTGTCCATCGCATGCGGGTGCGCGTTCCACCGACAGCAGAGGCCGTATGTTGCGAGAAAGATCCCGCAGAAGGCCCCAGGCTAGCCGGCAGCGGAGGACGTCCCTGCCGCGCAGGTCTTCGTGGCGGCGGCGTCGTCGGAGGCCTGATTTCGTCGCTTGACGCGCTGGTGCTGACGTTGCGGGAGGTGAGGTACACCTCACTCTCCGATGTTGCACACGATGAATCTGAAGAAGACGTTGACGACGGAGCAGGGAGTGGTGTTATGGTGCAGGATGTAGCCGCTGCATGTTTTGATTTGGCCCTTGTAATCATTTATTTAATTCTCACTTGAAAAATTGTCTGACAATGAGCTGTCACTAATCTTGTCAGTAGCGTATTTCATTTTTATATCTTTATTTTCGTCTTGTTTTCCAAAAGTTTAATTTCCAAACATTGTTCAATATTAGTTTTGATTGTAACATATAAAATAAACCACATTAAATGCGTATAAACTGATAAATTGAATTAAATATTTTACGATTACAAAAAGCGTGTGTCAACAGCGGTGACAGTTTTTTTATTATTAATATATTCAAAATATATTAATTGATAGGTATTGATGGAATGATCGATATTTATATATATATATATATATATTACTACTAATCAATCATTCTATCAATTAATATTTCAGCAATAACATTTTCATATATATATATATTTATGACATAAGCAAAACTTAAATCGTTATAGTTTCGTGTCTATCGTCTTTGAAATAGATTTTTAAGTCCTAACTTGTTTGACATCTGCACGTTTCCACTAATGGCCTTACCGCAAAACCGTTACTTTGATGAATGTCTCAAATTATCTGTATTCTTTCCGCAAGTAACATTATGTTTCAGCGAGAAGTTGACAAAATACGTAGAGCATTGCTCAAATTTGAGTAATATTTTTTCGTAAAAACCTAACTTTGTCTCTAAAGACGGACAAAAATAAAACTGAAATGTTCGCACCGGAGAAAATGTCATGCCTCAATTTTATGTGATTATAAGAGTAAAATTTTCATATATTAATGAACAATGAACATCGATGACTTCTGGGCCGCTACGGTAACCGCAGATTTGGCCTAATTAATTTTGATTACACATATGTGTACATACAGAATTATAGACTGTCAATGCTGAACAAAAATGTCTTCACCGTTTACCAAGTTTATCGAATTTGTCTTTTATACCACTTGCCTGATGTTAAATATTTTAGTGAATAAACAATAAAAAAACAAACCTAGTAAAGTCATATTTTCATAAAGAACACACAGGAACAAGAAAAAAACTTGAAAGTCCTAGTGGAGAAAAGTACATGATGACGATTGTGGCACATTTTTTATTCAATATTAACGCTCAATAGTTCTGTATTGATATATGGTTATAGTAAAATTACGAACAACTTGTATATGAAATGTAAAAAAATATGTTTTTTTTTTATCCCAAGCCGCAAATACGACGACATGCCAAATTTGTCTATGTTTGGGCTGCATTTATTTAACCTTGGAAAAATTAAGTTATGACGTGCACTTGGCCAGTTACGTCTAGTAAACATGTCAAAAATCACTAGAGCATATAATGTAATAAATAATAAAAAAAACTTACATTAACTGATAGAGAAATTTGTAATATTGTAGATAATTTTATACACCTTTAGGCTGGTCGTCGAGGATTGTCGAGTCGAGGAGGCATTGATCGATGTGCGATAAAAAATGAACTGTCACTGTCTAAAATAGCTAGATAGAATGCCTTTTGTACATCCACTGTATTATTACATTGGACGTTACAAGAACGAAACCTCGTGAGGCTGTGAATTGTAATGCACCTACTTAATATTATAAATAAATAATGTTAAGATATTTTAGGAAAAAGAAAATGTCTTCTCACTTAGATGTAACCCTTAATAAATTAATAGATTATTAGTGGAGCATATTGATCAATGTAACCTGGTATCTACTGACGAAACTTGTAAATTATCAGAGCGTCTGTCGTATAACTGTTTGAAAGGCTAACCAGACTGGAGCCAGACACTTTTATGCATACGCAGCGAATGCCTCGCTTCGCATGCTTCAACTGTGTCTCATACTTAGTGGCTTAGGGGGCACAACGGAGACAATATACGCGACGAATGTTAAGAATATAATATTTTTTATCGAGTATTGTACAACATTCTAAATTAAGTTTACACATTCACCATCTCTTATTAGATGTTATTTTTTTTCGCCTACTTCATATACAAAGTAGAGAAAGTACATTTCAATTATAATATACTGTAAAGGAAGCATTTCCTCATTATACGTTTGTGGCTCAGAACAATTTTCGTCGACGACCGTCTTTTTAAAATTATACCATACCTAATATTATATTTAATATAGAGTAGCGATGCTCGCTTTTCATTTGTATTGTAATATTGCTATAGGTGGGTACAGATGGTGCGACACATGCGCCTCGAATGTCTTGTCAAGTATCTAGCGGGTGGGTTATTGATATTGAGAGTTCATCAATACGCAAATGCTTACTGAACACTCCATCCACACAGCACAAGGCATGCATGACAGAGCATTCGCGGTGCATGATCCACACTAAGATGTAGTGTTTACCTGTTCGTCGAAGCGATATCTAAGGCTGGTGATATCTATTTATTCTCTATGTTCTAAGCTGAAAAATTAACTAATGTAGGGGGTAACAGACGTAGCTGGGAGATTCAACTCGACGCCTCCATCTCTTGTAAATATTTAAGTTTTTCGAAGTAGATTTTATATCGGCATTATGTATATGTAGTATAATTATGTTATTAAGTATAATTGCGACGGCCAATTGTGATGCTACAATTAAAAAAAAAACAGATTAATATCTATTTTGTGTTAGAGAATTATTATTTTAGGTAAGATCTCATTGAATCCCAACATGTATTCTCAACTTATATTGTTAAGAGCCACTAATGCGTATTTAAATGTTTATTTTTATATGTTTAATTAAATTCTATTTAATTGCAATGATCTACTAAATATTCATCATCTTGCTCATGAATTTAGACGGTGGGAATTTATTTTGGTAGATCATACATGTAGTTAATAAAGTATCAAAGCATAATACGGAATATGCATAAGATAGGGTTCCGGAATCGTGTTCCCAAAATGATACCGAAACTTTTGAACTTAGCAAACATTTTATAAATGTTATTTTGTTCTTATAATGCAATACAATGCTAAATAATTACTTAGAACACTATCTGGAGAACATAATTTATTAAAACTTATTTTATATAAAGCCAATGAACTTTGAACTAAATCTAAACTATAACTAAACTATATAGTAAGACTTATGCAGTTTCCTTCAATAACTCCTAGTACTGTTCGGAATAATGGTAAATGAGTTTTTTCTTTAATCCAAACAAGTTGTTATATGTATTTATTAAAATTTATTTATGATGTAGTTGTAACTAGAAGCTGCTTATACGATAAAGAGGTTAAAAAATGTAAAAAATCTCATCTTCCCTTTAAAATACCATTTTGACAATACCGTGCAAATGCAACAAAAAAATTGCTTCTATTCGCGCACAGCACGATATTTATTGTATCTTATTCGAATTTGAGAGCTATGAATACAATTACAATATCAAATTTCATGAACATGGTTCAAAAATGTAAAAGTTGTGACGCTGTGATTAACTGTGACTTTCTGATGACATACACGGCGATCTTACGGGTGCTTTGTTATATAACGAAACCCCGAAAAGTGGCTTGATTTTTTTGTATAGTTAAAAGTTTAAAACCAATTTTATTTTGGTGTGATTTATTTTTCCTAGGAAAAGTCATTATAATAATAGAGTCTGTTTAAAGACTCGCTAACATGACTTTTGAGATCAGGCGAACTGTCTGTTTTGCGACATTAACTATTTGTTTTATGTAATATAGGATTACTATTAATAGTCGAAACATGACAGGATCAAGAGAAAATAACTGAAAGATCTCTCTCTACACATGTAAAAGCAATGTGAAATATTTTTGTGTATTGATTTATGTTTTGCAGTTTCCATAAAATTCATACTCATTGATTTAAAGTTTTGTTACTTAGATAGAAAAATATTTTAATTGATTTGTTACATGTTATTGTAATAAAATAACTAGAACCAACATCATATTTTTTTGGTGAGATTCATATTTTATGAATTAATTTGCAAACATAAGACAAAATGAATTTACGGTTTACCGGCACAACTTCGAAAAAAATATTTATAAAGACGACATCAGTTGCAAAAATATTACGAGTAGTTTCAGTAAGTTAACAGTTTAGTTCAAAATTAAAATCAATACACAAAAAATACTTTACAAGTGATAAACGAAGATCGATAACGGAATAAAAATAAACAAACAACGAAATTGAAATGGAGACTTAAATTTATGAGCTATTCGTTTATTTAAATGTTTACAAATTAGTTATTTTGCTAAATAGACTAACAACGCCAGATAACTTAGTAAATTATTTTGTGATTACCACGTGCAATGTAGTAAATTTGTATGATTGGATATATTATTATTTTTGTATAGATGGTGCCGACTCGATCAAGTACTATAAATTTAAATATAATTTAAGTATTTATTGTATATTTTTATTAAGATTAACACGCGAAATGCTGTGTGAATTTCCTTATAAATAGATTGTGGACTCATCCTATTATCATATTATTAGAAAATGAGATTTATAATCACATATTGTAGCAGTTTCAGAGAAAGATTTAAATCATGTTACACGTTACAATAATAATATTCAAATAAATTTGTGCTTATTAATATTTAGAGTTACAACATATATATGAACATTAGGTAAATTGTGTATAACGGGGGATTGAATAGGTAACGGCGTAGAGTTGCATCTTTCAGTTTTATTTTTATATAATTATACTATTGGAGACACTGCGTCCCCGATGAATCGATGATGTAAGCATTTGTTTAAAAATGCATAGAGGATTATTTCATTTTGTATGATATATTTAGTTGGCGAGCCGTAGCGTTAAATATAATTGTAATTACGATTGTTAAGATGTCCTCGAACGGCGCAGCAAAGGTTTCAATTAATACGTCAATCGTGCATAGCACTCGAAAATTGCTCGCGTATTTAATTATTGTGCTATATCAATAGTGCGATAAGTTAGTTTATTGCTTGGCAAAACATCGAAAAGATAATGGGTAATTTTGTATCAAATCCTGTCTCAAAAAATGTTCGTTGTAGCTATAAGCAGTTGAGTCCGCGTCGAGTCTCATAGACGCGGCGCTTCAATCGCATTCCGACGATTTCAAATCAAAAAAAGTATTTAAAGTATTCTGTGGTCCGTGGACCACAGAATACTTTAATAGTACCTGGTAGCAGTAGAGGCGGGCCTGTCAAATTCAGTTCCCAAATTTCACCATCGTGCTTAAGATGGCGCGGACTTTAGATATCGATGTCCATGTTGGTTTCCTGTTGGTTTCATTATATTATACGTACATCATATTTTGGAAAAACATACCTTAAAATCAAGAATAGATTTTCAAGTAGCTGTGCCCTGCTGTTGCACCACGTAGTGATGAAAAACGATGGTGATGGTCTCTTAAGTTGTCATCTATCTGTGTACCAAATTTCATAACGATTGGTTCAATCGCTTAGTCGCGAAATGGTAACACACAGGCAGAGAGAGTTCACTTTCGCTTTTATAATATAGGATTATGTCAGTCAGTTGTCAGGATATTATAGTTAGGATTCAATGGAGACTATATGGACTTGTATTGTTTTAAGCCAACTAATGAAGACGGACGGATCTAACGGCTTCGCTACGTCTGAAGATAGTATAAAAAAAAATTAGCGATGGCTAGTTTTACAGCCGTCATTTAATACTTTTTTCTGAATGAAAACTATAAATCATATTGCTACAAATTACTTCAATATATGGGGATTATTACCCATTGTCTTTTCTTTGCCGCGCTGTCCGAGAACTTGAATTGTACGTTTTGAAGTTAACTGAAGTTTTAAAAACGGAGTGTTAACTCGACAATTGTACTGAAGGGTGACGGTGGTTTGTCAACTGGTGGACAGACTAGACGGCGTGCGAGCGATTGATCCATTTACTGAATTATTAAAGTTAAAATCCATCAGTATCAATATCAATCTAGTCATGTACTTAGAGCTAGCAAGCTAGCGTAATCCCGTTCATACACTTGCCCGTATTTAAAATAAAAAAACGTTACGAGTAAAATACGCTAATAATGTGCCTTGTTGTGCCCATAATAGTTAACAGTTATCGTTATGCATATATCGCATATTATTAAAACACTTCATTCCATCCCAAGCAATGACTTCCCATCACGTGGACGTAAAGTCTAAAACAAAATTCACGAATATAGTGTCCTGGGTTAACCGATGCTCATACCAACAATGACGAATTTAAAGATTTTGATATGAAGACTCATAAGTCGCCGTGCTAAAGCCTGATTTAGATTGAGAAGTCTAGTGACGTGTAATTTTGCCGCTTCGAATTATTTTGAAAATCGAAATAATTTTCATCGTGTAATGGATCTAATTAGATCACATTAAGCCGGACGTTTCTGAGGACTGACGCCACATCCTGTTGATACTTTATCAAAGGAACGAATTAAAGAAGATGAGCCGCTTGATCCAATAGCGATACCACAATGACGGATATCGCTTAACATCAGGTGCGGCCGTTAGTTGTACTTTATATTAAAAAAAAAGTGTTGATTAATTTCAACATAAATTACACATACCTACATATTGTGTAAATTCAACCAGATCTTTGGGCAGGTTATTGCGCGAATAGTGCGATTTTTTATTTATTTATTCATCTTCATTTATGTTAAAAACTTCTACACGACTGCTTGAGCTTATTACTAGCTTTCAATGTGATACTGCTCCAACTTTTAGATACAATCATGTTAATCCTAAAGAATATGATCGGGTACTTGTTTCCTATATAGGTAGATAGAATATTGAGACATCTCCCACTTTAAAGCCATAGCGAGGCATGAGCGTAGCGTATCACCAGGGACATTCTTTATGATCATTTAGCAGCTTAACGCATAAAACTTGATTTTGAATATTAGACTAAAAATTCAAGTTTTTAAAGACAAATTTTCAATGTGCGTTACGCGGCCAATGGGAATACTAAGAACACCCTTCCACCCCCCTTAAATTAAAAAAAAAACTCGCAATCTGCCTATACTGTCTGCTTGATTGAACAAATGTACTTTGTGATGTGATTTTTTATTAAGAAGTCAGTACAAGTAATTTGAATTTTTCAAAGTGAATCATGTAACCCTTGCTTAATCGTCGGGATGTATTTTGTAACATTTTGAATATTATTAAGGAAAAAATAACTAGATGTGTGATTTTTGTAATGGCCCGTTTCATGTGTTTTATGTAACCTAGAGGAAACGGGTCGTGGCGACTAGGCTAGTTTTGTTTGGACTTTGGAGCTGAAGATGATAGAAATGCATTTTTTCCTATAGTATTTTGTTGCTTAGATTTATTTTGTTTTGTAATAATTTCTAAGAAATAAAAATGTTTTGATGGTACATTCGATTTTCATTATATGTTAATAAGTTAACAATTTACTAAAAACTAGTTTCCTCTTAAAGACTAGTTAACCTCTTAAAAACTAGTTTCCTCTTAAAAACTCTCCGCTACTCTCTTCATGCTGCATATATATTACCTGCTGAGACATAGTATCTTGGATATGAAGATGATAGCACAGTTGTGGAAAGGTACACTTCTGGTCCAAGAGCCAAAGGCGGAAATCGAGGCGTTGAGAGAAGATATGGTCGTGCATATGAATGAAGCTTTAAAAGCTGTATCCGACTGGGGTGACGAAAATATCGTCAAATTCAACGCCAACAAGACTCAAGCCTGCCTTTTCTCCACCAAAAAGAGTGAGTTTCTTTTGTTTGATCATATTTTCATATCTCGGGAAAAAAAAGTAATTTGTTATACAAGAGTGCAATGTTACTTTTTAACCGCGTGCTCAATTTTGATGACCGAGCAAGCGAAGGATTCTAAATTTAGAATCCTGAGCGTTAGCGAGGGAATCAAAAGAGCACGAGGTGAAAAATCTTTGCACTTGAGTGCAACACGTACCTAAGTTTTCATCCCACCATTATACCTAAGTGTTATTATAACAAATAACACTTAGGTATACTGGTTGACTTGATGACCAGATGAGGCTCTTTTTAAAAATGCCACTAATTTAGGATAGGTGTCGATATGTATGTCTTTTTTCATCTTTATTGTTGCTTTTAGCATTGAATACGTACTCCATAGAGTGCTTGATTTCTATGTCTCGGATAATTCCATAAAATATGCCAGCAAAACGTTTTCGGAGAAAGTTTTGGCTCATTTAGCTAGTCGCCACGTGTTAAACATATCGTACTGTTCAAGGGCGGATCCAGCTTTGGCGTTGGAGGGGGTCACCAAGGCCGTAACCAGGAATTCATTCGTTTAGGTTTTGTTTACGCAGTCGGGTAAAAATAATAGGAAATCATATGTGAATGGCTTGTACTGAGCTAATAAGTTATTTTTTATGAATGAGGTAATAGTCGATTCTTTGCCGTTGTGACATCAGTTATATGACGTCTCATTCAAAAATGAGTAAATTGCATGTATAAACTTATTTAATAATGCAAATAAAAAATACATTAAATTATTTTATGAAGTGATGAAAGTGAAGAGTAGCGTGGCGGCGCTGTTTCGCTCGCACGCGGCACCTTTAGATATAAAATATATATTTTTTAGTTAAAATATTATTACAATTAGGTACTTTTGATTTCAGATTTTCTGTCAGATTCATAAGAACTCTATTACAATGTATTACAGTAGCTGTTATTTTTATATGTGATGCTTTGACCGTAATAAGCGTGTAACCGAAAATTTTTTTACGTGTAGGTATACGTAAATTTCGGTCAAAATAATAAATATAATAATTATATTAATTTTCCAATACTAAAAAGAATAAGAATAATGAGATTGAATGTCAAATGCTTCGTTTTTGAAGAATGAATATTATAAATGGAAAATCCTGACAACTATAGCTTGATTTATGACTTTATTAATTCCACCGGATGTAGGTACTATTTAACCATTTAACAAAGATGAAACTCCCATATTATGATGATGAAATTGATGTTACAGACTTTGCTTTGGCCTTACTGCTATATTGCTTCATAAAAAGAAAAGAAAATTGATTAATTGAAGACTTTGCTTTGGCCTTATTTCTTTCAAAACCCCGAAAGAAGACTTGGCTCTGGCCTTACTCTAATAGAATTGAGATGTTAAATCAGACGAGGCTGTATGGTCAAAAATGACCTTTGCCTGCAAGTACACAATGTACGGCGAAGATTAAGATAAAAAAAATAAGAATAGAAAATGTGCAGATACTTATACGATAATCCTCAACATGACGTGATACTTTTGCAAAGAAAAGCGTGTAGGAGAACTCTGCGATCTATGTCTGCGATTCTATACTCTGAAGCACTTCACTTAAACAAATTAAATGACTGTTAATTAGTGATTAAAACAATGATTTCTTAACACGTCCCTCTATATATATATATATATGTATGTACATGTGGTGGAACTGATGGAGGCCCTGGTTTATCAACGTATAGGTACTATATGATCTAAAAAGGCCTAAATGACATCCCTCTCCATCTTCTATTAAAACAACCCTTATGTTTTTTAAAGAGAGAATGGAAAACCGATCGTAAATGTACGAAAGGTAAAGGTATAAAGTAGAATGTAGTAATGAAACTAAGGTTTTAAATGCATATTTCTGTAATAGACACCCCTTCCTACTAATTAATGACACGGGGGTTGTATGGATACGACATCAGTTTTTAACAAGTCTACTAAATATTTTTGTTTTTGATCGATTTCACAAAATTGAGATCATCAATTTGATATGTATGTATGTAACATTGTTAGAATCGCACAATTTTCGCAAATGCTACAATATATGCTTCTAAGCGGTAACCTATCCATAATTCGAAATAGATTTTTTTGAATCTTACTTGTCCGAATCCATTTTATAGAACTGATTTCAAATGTTTTACACGAGTTTCTTATTCCATAAGTTTGTTAGCCATCTGTTTCATTTGCTCGAACAGTTATTAAGTTAGGTTCTATAGTTTTTCTGTTTTATTATGTCCAGAAACCTCATTATGATATGTATGTATGTAACATTGTTAGAATCGCACAATTTTCGCAAATGCTACAATATATGCTTCTAAGCGGTAACCTATCCATAATTCGAAATAGATTTTTTTGAATCTTACTTGTCCGAATCCATTTTATAGAACTGATTTCAAATGTTTTACACGAGTTTCTTATTCCATAAGTTTGTTAGCCATCTGTTTCATTTGCTCGAACAGTTTTTAAGTTAGGTTCTATAGTTTTTCTGTTTTATTATGTCCAGAAACCTCATTATTTGCAAATATTTAATTATCAGATGAGGTTTCTTTTCATTATATTATACATAAATTTTCATATTACAAAGATTCAGTTAACAGACGAGATGTGAAATGAGCTTTCGGGATATTAATATAGCCTTTCGCTATGTAATTTGTGTTTTTAGTTAAGGTGTAAACAATAAATAGTTTATCTATCTATCTACCTATAGTGTCTTTTGAAAAAAAAATGTTTTCTGAATGATATTCGGTATTACACAATTCGAATTATAGATAGATAACCCTTCTAAGCAGGTGTGCAAAATTTCATATGTGTATGTATGTATGTATATATTCCATGTACGTATGTTTATCCACGTATTACGCGGAATCTAGGAATCGTATTGCAATAAATATTTTTTATTGAATAAAGTATTTCTTAGATTAGGGAACAATGTAAGTTTTATCAAAAGCAGTTCAGTAGTTTTCGTGATATGGACTTTTAAAATTTTAAGATATGAAAGTTTCAACGCTGCAAATTAAACGTTTAAAGGCTTTTGAACGAAATTTGGTAGTTTTATTACTCATGCTTTGTAAAATGATCTGGCATAATTTATAACCTAAAATCGTATTTGAGGCGTATCCATAACATTTCCACGTCCATTTCGCTGTGGAAGTGCAACCGTTAACTTAGTTCAATCGCAATTGGTGGAGGGAACAGTCACGTTTTAAATACAAAGTGAAAAGTTTTCCAAAAAAGTGTACTTAAGTAAGTAATTTTTAAATTAGTTTATTTAATTAAATAAAGAAGTAGATTTTATCGTTAAAATGTAATTATGAAACGGGCAAGTTTTTTTTCCTTTTCTTAACCGGAGAGAAGGCTGAAGTTAATTTTCGTAAATTGTATAAGATTACTTTTAATTATAAAGACGTCTCGTATGAGCTGTTTCTGTATGGTAACTATTTTAAACTGCTTTATTCTTCGACTTTTTTAAATTAAAAATAATAATAACAGAACCATTCATGCTGTAGCTAATTGACAAAAATTATTTATTATCTTTAATAAAAAAATTAACTAATTATTTATTACAAATTTCTACTGCGTATATTGTTTTTTTTTATTTATTCTAGTTGCCAGTTTTGTAATCAATTTAGTTCTTTTTCTTGCAAATGTTTTGGTGGAAATTTTAATTCAAATTAGTTATGATATTCCAAATTTAAATGACATAATGTAGTATTATTTCTCTAGAGGTTAAATTATTTATTTTAGACCCTCTCTACACGACAAATCTTGAATCAATATGGAATATAGGTGTTATGAAAAAGTATTTTTAGGGTTCCGTACCTCAAAAGGAAAAAGCGGAACCCTTATAATATGATCACTTTGCTGTCCGTCTGTCCGGGTGTCAAGACCTTTATCTCGTGAACGCGTGAAGGTATCGAGTTGAAATTAAAACCATAGTCTCTTGCTGCAGAAAGAAAAAATAAATTTCTCAGTTTTCGTAAAAAAGAAGTTACAGCCGAATATGTCGTAAAAAACGCACATTTCGACACTCACAAGGGAATCAAACCTATGGGGATATACTTCCCATTGACCTAGAACTATGAAATTTGGCAAGAAGCATAGAAGCATTGTGTTAGAGTACACCTATAGGAAAAAATCAGAAAACTGGACAGTTTTAATTTAAACACGAAAAAATGGTGTCATGCAAGGAATTAGGGTCCAAATTTTAAAGTTCTTTAACCACATCATGTGGGGTATCATATGAAAGAGCTTCATTAGCATAAGCTAAAACAGGGTTTTAAATATTTTTACGATGTATATTTTTCGGTTTATGAATGAAAATATAAAAAATATATGATTTCCCCCTATTATCTACTAGTTTGTACGGAACCCTCGGTGGGCGAGTCTGACTCGCACTTGTCCGGCGACTTTTATTTACTATTTAAATTCAAACTTAGTCCAAAAAAGACATATATTTAATCAACATAGGTAAATTAATCTTGTAATGCAGCTAATTATCCTGGGCTTTTTAGCTCCAATATTAATACTAGAATAACATAAATACATATAATAAATATAGGTAAATTAATCCCATCACAGCTAGTTTATTAACCTAGGTTACCAGGTCTTCCGAAAGACTAGTAAAATAGGTAAGAACTAGTTTTCATACAGAAACTATCATTTATTATTGAATATTTTCAATCAGTTTATGTTATTTCCAATTTCTTTGTATTTATAAAAATAAAGCCCATTTTAATTGCAATGACACAGCCAGAGTACTAATTTTCTTTATACACAGTGCACAAAGAAGTAGTTCCTTTAGCACCTTTGAAGGAACTATAGTGACAAAACTGACACAGTAGCTCCTTCAAAGTAACCAGTAGGTAAAGGAATTTAACTACTTAGAACAAAGCCTAATTTTAAATATTGGTTTATTGTTTCTTATGTTTACTGTAAATTAGATTACGTTAACAATTATCTTCTTACAATACATACATCTCCCTGATGATCAAAATAAATAATTGAGTCATTAATAAATTGCAAAACAGAGTGTGATTCATTTTAACATGCGTGAGTCATTCAGAAGGGGGCGGTCGCGTGTTCGGTGCACTTCCCCGACATCTAGCCCTGTTTGACCCGTTCACCCCCATGAATTCTTTACTAATAAAGCTAAATTCAATAGTATGACTCTTGGCTCAGATATCAGATTAAACTGGCTGCATGTAGTATATCAACGATCAAAATAGGGTTTGCTTACCCACGTAGGTGAAATGGTCGGTAAAAAATATACTTACATTCAGAGAATATCTCGAAGTCTGGAAATTGGAGACGGAAGAGACCCGGGACAGCTGCTTGTTGGCTGTTAAGGGTATGGTTTTAGCGCAATGCATCCTGCCTATCTTACCTACCTAATACCTTCCGTGAGATCGATTGAATTAACCGGAATCCTCCATCAAGCACTCAGGCTGGAGATGAAGGTGTCCAGCTTGAGTTGTTGGTGGAAGACTCCCGTTAAAAAAATTGAAACAACCGACTTCAAATTGGAATATTTGGATATTTTTCATTTATTTTATTTTATGAAATTTCTAGATAGTTAGATAGATAGATAGATTCTTTATTAAAAGACCACAATACAGAAACACAAATACAGGGAGAATAATATTACAGCTAGATGTTTTAATTGGCGGCCTTATCGCTTAGAGCGATCTCTTCCAGGCAACCTTGTCCCTTCTAACTGGGACTAATCTGTAATAGTAGACTACATATTATGTTTTATTGTCGAGTTTGACTAATACTGGGCCAGTATTTGTTAATTTGCATCAGATTCAACATAACTTTGCTCATTTTGAGACTTGTTTGGTTATATTATGTCAATTTAGCGTAAATGAAATGAAATGAAATGAAATAATTTTATTCCGGATGTTTTGCATCTATATAAATTACATTACAATTACAAATTAAAATTAAAATCAATTATCGAAGAGAATTAAATTAGATTGAATTAAATTATTACAACATTAAAAAATAAAATTAACAGTAAATTTCAAATGAACTTAATTAAATTGTTTATCCCCTCAGGAGGCAATAAATGTCCTTATTTGCTTTCATTTTGTTTAAATGTGACGGTTGTTCTCTTTTTTAACTGACTTCCAAAAGGAAGGAGGTTCTCATCGACTGTGCCGCCAGTTAAGAATTGTTTTTTGTTTGGTATATAGAGGTGGTCCCACATAAATTTTATTAAAATCGGTTCAGTACTTTGATTTTTTTAACAAAATAACTGAAATATTGTCATCCAAGTAAACGAATTGCGTATTTTGAAGTCGTAGAAGCGTCAAAGCGTTTTAGTTTTTTAAACTATAATTAATAATAAATAAATAAATATTTGTGGACATTTCACACAACATCATCTACCCTAAACTAAACAAAACTTGTACTATGGAACTAGATTGCTGATATAATACATATATACTTTTTTATTGTAAATATATACATAGAAACACCCAGACACAGAACAAACATCCATGCTCATCACACGTTTACGGGGATCAAACCCACGACGTACTACAGGGGCCCAATTCAGTTATTCAAGACCGCTCCATTGCCGAACCATATGTGGAGCGTTTCCCGTCGGCCGCCATACTTTTTTTGATTCAGTCACTTTTATGTCATACAATTGACACATTAGATGAAACGTAACACGTCCTTCGCTCGTTACTAAATCAAAAAAAGATAGCAGCTGACAGGAAATGCTTCGCACAAGGTTCAGTTACGGATCGGTTTTGAATAACTGAATTGCCCCCCAGCTCAGCAGGCAGACATGATACTACCAACTGAGCCACAAGTGCGCCAAACTTACTGCTTAAATAATTATTTGCCTCGATAGTTCTTTATCCAAACAGACTCTTAAGTTTCAATATTCCTCTCTAGAGTTAAAATAACACGTTTTAGTTGTAAGGTACCTAAAAAAATGGTTTTTTTTTTAAAATCTCAATAATACAAAATACCTACTGATCTATGGTGAAATAAGATACATTTAAATCCAATTTTACTTACTTTTTCGTAAAAAAAATGTGAAACCCCACCTAATTTTGTTTTTGCAGAATTAAATATGAGGTCTTTAAGCATCGTGAGTGTTTGGTTGTGTGGTCTCATAGCCACTTCTTCAGCGGTAGAAAGCGGTAAGTTACACACAACACACAAATTATACAAGAAAAACAAACTATCCGACTGCATTTTGCGATTTAATTGCTTTATCTTACATACACTTTTATTACGCTTGTTATGATGGTGAGTAAACGTTTTTGCGAGAACGTATGTGCAATGACGAAGTGAATAGTAGATTATGCACCAAGGGGATAAAGTAGTGTCGTATGTCACGACCACCAAGACAAAAACAGGTTTTTAAATATTTTTATGATGTATATTTTTCGATTTATAAAGGAGAATATAATTTCCCTCTTTTATCTACTAGTTTGTACGGAACCCTCGGTGGGCGAGTCTGACTCGCCTTGTCCGGTTTTATTTATGTTATATTGTCGGTTGCCAGTTCGATTTTCGAGTGAATTCTTTTTGTTATGGGCCGTTATGGTCGAAATATTCATCTCTGATTGGTCTCTGACAACCTAGTAGGTTTAGGTTCTAAATTCAATTCACATTATATCACAGTGTGATATAATGAAATATACAACATTACAGCCCAAGGGCGTAAATGTAGTACTTTGGACCCGCTGTACTGTACATGATATAAAAAGGAACATTATTGGGCAGGTGGTGTGAAAATATATTTTAATGAGCATTGCCTTACAATCATTCTTGCAAAATAATTTATTTGGTATTGATGTCCGTGGAAGGTTATGAAATAGCGAATTTTTGTATTTTTGCGAAAGTTTTATAGATTTCTGAATATATATATATTTTTTAATATATCTTCTGTCTAAATAAATAATTCTGTCTCTCACTTGTCTAATATCCCCACCCCATACTCAGTGTATGTTATATATGTTTAAAAATGATGCGATGCGTGAGAGAGATAGGTGCGCGTTTTGAGCCTAACCTTCAATACCTAGCCTGTGGAACATAAAATAAATTTTGTTTTCAGAGCAAGTGGTATTGCGAGCAGTGAAATACCGTGACGCCATCCTTCCTTGTGGGCAGGGGAAGGTTTTCCTCGACGGACCTGATTCTTACGTGCTGTGGATGAAAGACAATAAGGAGTTTTTATACCGCTATCCCAATGAAGACACTAGCAGGTAAGACTGATTAACAGAGATTGGCGTAGGTCAGTACCATTTGAGGTGAACAACTTGTACCATTTAAGTTAGGATAGAAACACCTTTAAGGATCACGAATGATTCAACAAATAAAATTATATAATTTATTATACCCGCTTAGTAATTAAAAGGTGATGGTGATAATGATGGCAAAATGTAGCAGATACATCATAAGGCCATCAGTTCAGATAGAAAGACCTTACCTACTCGTCACGGCACTTATTTCCATTATTAAAAAATAGTAAACGCATTGCAGGTCTTCTTCAATCCAGACTCTAGAGCAGGTGTTGGGATGCGAAGACTCGTGCGTGGATCCCACTTCTCTGCAGCTAAAACGAGTCGGAGATCAGGATGGAGGCGTCTACCGGTGTCGAGTCCACTATCAGGCCTCACCTGCCGTTGACTACGTTATAGAACTGCGACTTGTCGGTTTGTTCAACCTACTTTGTAATCAAAATAAAAATAAGGA
Organism: Lycia hirtaria; assembly: GCA_947563715.1. Lineage (NCBI taxonomy): Eukaryota > Metazoa > Arthropoda > Insecta > Lepidoptera > Geometridae > Lycia > Lycia hirtaria. The sequence continues at coordinate 12,044,678 of OX387386.1, forward strand.
ATAGACTAGTTTTATCATGCAAACGGCTAAAACGTGGAATGCACTCCGAATTAGGTATTTTTCGATAAACATATCTGTAGGGGTATTCAGAACTCATTCGGAGTCAGAATCGATTCGGAATCTATATCTCCGTCTCTGTCACTCTCTATGGAAATGATAGAGATGGAGATATAGATTCCGGATCTGAATGAGTTCTGAATACCGGGGCTGATCTGAGTATCTTTAAATCACTAGTGGCACTCCGTCGAAGAACCACATTTATCTAATGGGCAAGCTTTTATAATATTAGAATGTAAGTCTGTCACTCTGTCAGTTTGTTACCTTTTCACAACCAAACGGCTAAATAGGTTATTCCCGTCTCTAGGTTCTCACCTAAGCTAATTTTCATCACCATTTTCATTAGTACCTACCTACGCATGAAACCGTGGGGCGCAGCTAGTATAATATAATGTTAGTAGTGAAATATCAGTCTCTGACTTAATCACAAAATCTCAGAAACCACGTGAGCTATGAATTTGATATTTTACAGGTCAGTTGAGTTGAGGATTTTGCGAAAGGGCCAAATTAGGGATTTGTAACAGACGGTAAAAGTTTCTTTGAAACTACCATTATTATGATGTCAGAATAGTTAAATTTGGTATTTTGATTAAAAAATATATAATAAATAGTAAGTAAAAGATCAAAGTACTGTAATATATTTTTGTTACCTCTTACCTTACCCTTTTGTTACCCTTACCTTACCTCTTCCTTTTCTTTCCTCTTGGATGGATCTTAAGTCAAAACAGGGTTGAAAGTTTCTGTGAAATTTATATGAATTAGCTGTTAAGAGCATGAAATTTCTTATTTAGTTGTTCTAATACAGACTAGCTCCATCGAGGGTCTAAAACCCTCGCTATCGCGTATTAAATATTAAGGACTTGAATTATGTGTCATGCCATTACACGTGGCACATAATTCAAGGCCAAGATACTTAAGGTAATAGAGCACTTTCCACCAGGAAATTCCAGTCTCTACATCCCGGTTGCATCATTAGATCAGTTCCATGTTATATATCAATGTCATCCAATTTACATATACTTAATTACATGCAAAATTTTATCCCAGTCAGAAACCGAAAAGTGAGTCACATTTAACATAGGTAGGAGAAGGTATGGTTTAATTACAGTCACAGAGACAGTTGAAACTATTTAAAAGCTTGTAATAAACTTGTTATTTAAAAAAAATTAGGCGTAAGTATAACTATAGAATTTAAGTTTTAAAAATTGAGGGGTTGTAATTCTAAAGGGTCCCAGTGCCAAAAAAAACATAAACAATATTACGAGTATTACAAAAAATACGATCTACGTGCCATGCCTAATAATATGCAAATGAAAAAAAATATTGGCACTTAGACCCTTTAGACTTACAACCCTTCAATTACTCTTTAGATGTATTTGATTAAGCTTTTGATATATTTGTACCCGACATACAATATTTTGAAACACGTTTCACGAATGATTTTCGACTTAACATTTTTATCCATTTCGTTGCCCAACACCCAACACCCATCCGACATATGTTACATCATGTTTAATTTCTTTTAGATTCACCTGGGACACCGAAGATTTTAAACCCGGATGGATTCGACCTCTCCGGCAATGTTGGCCAATTAAGCTTGGGCTCTAACATGACCCTCATCTGCGAAGTGGAAGATGTCGATGGTAAGATGCCGATTGTTACTGTAGAAACAATATTTTGGTTAAAAATATATACATATATATATATATATACATATATATATTTAGTTTTTAAAAATTGTTTTATTGATTTGTTGAAAAAAAATGGTTGTCTGTAAAGTCGGCTTACGGACGATAATTTTACGTGATAACGTCATGATAGATGCGTCACAAGCCGAACGCTTAGGCCGATCGTGCCTCTCTATTGCTTGTTAGCGCTCTCGCTTGCACGCGCGGCTCAGGCGGAACGTAACAATGAGTCATGCTTTTTCCTGCGAGCATCCGGCGTTCATCGATTTATAAGACGTTATTACGTCAAAAATAATATAAAAAAATAAAAAATAATAACGATTAAATTCAGGGTATCATAATTATACGCCTAAATTAATTGAAAGTATTTTTTACCTTTAATGACTTACAGACAAGCCAAGCACATTATTATGGTGGGAACGCAATGGAGTTGAGATGGCGCGGGCAGAGGTGGTTCAGGATGGCTTATTGCGGGCCACAGTGCGTGTTATCAACGCGACCAGAAACGAACTAGACGCACACTACGTTTGCTTGGCTCAGAACGCTGACGTCACAGACCCTCTGACTGCAAGCGTGGTCGTTAAAATGCATCGTGAGTATGTGTTTACAAAAGCTGCCACCAAATAATGACCAGAATCATCTTTCTGTGTATATTAAAAGAAAAACATAAATTGTAGCAGAAGGTAAACTTGAACTAGTGCTATTTTAAACAAACACCGAAAAACTTCTGATGACAGCAGTCATCAGAAGCTTCAAAATGTCTTGGATGTTTAACTTAAATTTTAATTTTACTTTAGTTTCCGTTTTGTACGGTTGAATTTGCATAATTTTAATATATATCTACCTACCTATGGATTCCGATCTGATAATTATTATAATCTAATTGAATTTAAATAATAATAATGGTTACACTAAATTTCTTTTATTTATTATTAAATAAAAAAAAATATTTACAAATTTAAATTTTAAATTTCTTTATTTTTTTTTCTAAATTTGCAGTGCCACCTATATCGGTTGAGATTCGTCTAAATAACAACCTAAACTTCGAAGCGGGACAGCCACGTGTGGTAGACTGTGTAGTAATAGGCTGCGTCCCGCCACCCACAATTACGTGGCATCTCGGAGATATCATGCTGAGACCCAGTGTCCATAAGGTACTGCAATTTTGAAATATTCAACTTAGAAGAAGCAATGGTGAAATTTGTACTATACTATTTATACTCGATTACTTCCGCACTGCGATATGTAACGAATAAAATAAAGATACGCGACACCAGAGGGTCCTGTAGAACTTGTGTCTTATGAGACTCGATTAATACTCGTGACTAGCCAGGCAGCTCTGTTGGTAGTATTCCTGCCTTCAGAGTTGCAGGTTATTGGTTCGATCCCCACTGAACCTGAAGTGCTGAACTAAAGTGAACCTGCTGAAGTGGTTGAATATGGCCTATCAGACTACATGGACTACAGCTTCTCCTGTGCCCGGTTAAAAGAAAACCCACAATTGATAGTTGGTATATAAAACGACGCGACTGGTAGTCAAGATAATATCTCTAAATTTGTTGCATGTATAAAAAATCTCTCTTTTTCTGACTTATACAATATTGACAACCCTAACGGCACTTATAATTATTTTATTGAATAATTTAAATTGTTTAATGATTTATGTTTTCCATATGTACAAAAAAAGTTAATGTAGTAAAAAAAACTCAAGTGGATGACTCGAAGAATTAAACCTAAGCAGTAAAAATAAGCTAAAACTATTGTGGCAATACAGGAAGAATTCTAATGTAAATAATAAGGATAAGTTAACCAGGTATTCGAAACTGTTTAAAAAAACTAAACTCACTAAAAAGCACAAATTAACTTTTCTATGAAAATGGCAGTAAATAAATCCAAATGTACATGGAGCATAATAAATAATTCTAAGACTAAGATGCCGAAAGATTCTGATACACCAAATAAAACTTGGTAATGCTATCATCCCAATAGAGATATCTAATGTGTTCAGTGATCATTTCATTGATAAAATTAAACCCAAAAGTAATAATGGCCATGCACAAACTATGCTTAGTTTGGGCACAGAAGACATTAGTATGATTATTACGCATAATATGATTCATCACCATCATCATCTCAGCTATAAGAAGTCCACTGCTGAACATAGGACTCCCCCATGGATTTCCAAAAATACCGATTGGAAGCGGCTTGCATCCAGCATCTTCCCACCAGTTGTATGAGGTCATCTGTCCATCTCATGGCTGGTCTTTCTACGCTGCGCTTGCCGGTTTGGTGCATAGTGTGATTGGGAAAAGATATTGCTTTCTAAATGTAACTACCAATATTAATACTCCTCAGACTCTATGATAACATTTCACCAAAATATTTGCTGATTTCACATGTTCTTATGTTAGGAGCTTCACGACGGCAATTTCACTGTATCGTCTCTGACCTTGGCGCCCTCCGTTCGAGACGACAAGCACGAGCTGATTTGTCGCGCACACAACTCTCACTTGCCCAGAGAGGTCTATGAAGACAAGGTCGTCCTTAACGTTGGTTGTGAGTATCATAATTGGAGGGTTGTAAGTCTAAAGGGTCTAAGTGCTAATTTTTTTATTTTTTTTTTCATTTGCTTATTCTTAGGCATTGCATATAGATCGTATTTTTGTAATAATATTGTTTATATTATATTGTTTATGTTTTTTTTGGAACTTAGAGTAACAACCGTTTAATTTTAAAATGACTTCAATAAGAAGTTATATTCACACATATTACGGTACGGGCTCCTCTATGGGGAAAAATACCCAATACATTTTGTGTGAACGCAGATGCGTTCGGGCTTTCAGTGTTTTATGTAAGCGTGCGAACGATCGGTTGAGTCATCAGGGATCCCGGACATTCCGGACCCTAATATGTGTGGATAGCGCCTAAAATATACCTATCTAATGAACTGAACTGAACGATAAACCACAAGGATGACGCAAGTGTTGCCGAGCGATGAGAAGTGTTGTCTTTCATACAAATAGGAGAAAATAGTTCTCTACCCCTAAACATTAACCGATTTCCATAATTATTTTTTTGCCTGATTATTATCTAAATTGCTATGACTCTATTGTTTGCAGTTTTCAAATAACGTTATAATTCCCATGTTACAAAATTATAAGTTTATATTTTGATTTTAAAAAAGCAAACCGTAGAGGCATAGCCAAAAATGGCTCCAATTTCCAAGCATATAAAAAAATTATCGAAATCGGATAATATTTAGGTGCAAGCCTATTACTACCTTAAAAAAAAAAGATTTTTCTTTTTCTTTTAATAGTTAGTCAAAAGCGTAGTTTGTGGATTAAAATGACTCATCTAAATGGTTTATGTGTTTTGTTTACAGTTAGACCAAACTGTGTGATTGATCAAGAGGAAGTGGTCGGCTATGTGGCGGGTCAGACGGAGAGCGTCACTTGTGTTGTGGAAGCCTATCCAGAACCGATTCAGTTCAGCTGGACCTTCGCTGACACCAAGACCCTTTACACTAGTGTCAAGGTTAGCGTTTAGATCAGTAATAGATTTTTACTATTATTCTTCATCTGCATTTGCATATCAAGCTCAGTTCCGATCGAGTGTGGAGTTCTCTTTGACAGTTCTGTGGAGATCTTTTTGACAGATTAATCGAATGGCAACTGGAAGTTTTTGAGTCGGTTGACCGGCGCACCAAGAGGTTGATTTGGGATAATAAAGTGGTTGGTAAGAAGCTATTCTCGAGTATCGCCGTAAAGTATGCATGTGTTCCATGATCTTATTTCACTCTCCCCATTCCACTACAGGACTAGCAGAAAGTCGGCATACCTAACCGTTTTTGTATAACCATTTTTACCTGAACAATATTATAAAGGAATCTTCATACAAGCGGTCCTTTAAATTTAATTTAGAAGCTTATTTAAAGTGAGAACGCAGATATAGCCTAATATCAAGAGGGCTTAGTATGAACAGTTCTATACCACTTTTTCATGACTAGTCAGTTGAATCCATTATTATGAAAAGTACAGATATAGCTGAGATCCTGGAGATATTATGGACATTGGACATCACTATATTTATCACTAAATTGAAACTGCTAAACTCAAAAAATCTGACGAATCGCTTCGAGAAAAGACAGTCCCGGCCGTACCCGCTGGCTCACATGGCGGGATACCAGATACAGGTAATAGGTATACTTATATTGATACCTTGGAGTTTAGGCGGAATGTGCCATAATATAATATAACCATACGTAGTCGTAAAAATATTTTTACTTCACTCACATAATTGATACTTTCCCTTCGTTCTGTAGAAAGTTCCCGGCTACCGCCATCGTTACTCTTCCTGTTTGACTTGGAAGCCTCAAGATCGAGACCGCGGTGAGTTGCTCTGTCGCGCCACCAACGTTCTCGGCGAGCAAAAGAAGGCATGTGCGTACTCCATCGTCGCTGGGGGACCACCTCTGACACCTGACTGCGAGTTATTCAACTCTGATCCGCTGACTATTAAAATAAGTTGCAAAAAGTGTAAGTAGCATTCTTGTGATTTTACTAAGTAATCGTTTTTAGGGTTCCGTAGTCAACTACGAAACCTTATAGTATCGCCATGCCCGTCCATCCGTTTATGAAATTAAAAGGAAACCTATCACGGGTAAGGCTTTACAATTTAAGGAGTAATATCAACTCATATAATGTACTGGAGCAGCAAATTTCGTACAAACCCTATTTAAATCGCAAAATCAATCAATTTGTTAATAGTATCAAACAAGTATCTCTATTCTAAGTCTGCGCATAGTAAACTTTACTGCTACTACGGAACTTTACCTTGCGCGTGGCCCAACGCGTACTTGGCCATTTTGTAAATTGATATAATCATAGTATTTCTAACTATTATTATATTTTTCCAAAAAATACTGTTTGGAAGCGGCTTGAATCCAGCATCTTCCTTCCACTTGTGTCTGTACCATGGATTTCCAAAGACGAAAGTGCAGAGCCTATACTAGCAATAGATTTCTTATGGCTGGGATGATGATGATGATGATTATATATTTGTAGTTGCTTGTGCACACAGACCAGAGAAGTATATTAGAATCAAGTATTTTTGTTGTTGACTGGTAGTATGTAGATAACAATAAACATTTGTAAATCCATCATGGATGGCTCGTAGATTCTTTGAAACTAACGAATAAGTGGGCGCATTTAATTGCGTGCGCAATATTTGACTAGGATATTTTTACATAAATATGAGTCGTAAATCTTATAAGCGTTCTTTTCTATTAGGCTGGGATGGCGGACGGCCACAGACAATACACCTAGAGCTCCAACACGATGGCACCACGCTGCAGAATGTCTCGGACAGCTATGGGCACTTCGCTTTGCCTCAAGTGCAAGAAAACAACTTGACCGCAGTGGTGTACGCGAGCAACAGTCGAGGACGAAGTGACCCGCGAGTCCTCTCTCTGCAGCCGAGTTTGAACAAGACTACGGGTAATAAAACTTTTATACTATCACTTGTGAACTACGTAGAACAGCTCAGGAAGTTTTGGCGGGAACGTCTTAGTAACGTGTTGTTGCTTTGTTTTATTTTCCTAAACTTATGTTATTTTGAACATTAATGTTATAAAAATGGTGGTGTTTTATTCATTAAGTGTTCGATAAAGTGCGTGAGTGTGGGCAAGTGAAAGTAAAACGTGTGATTTTACGTTGTCGGCAAAATTCCATAGAAGCTTCTAGTATAGTCGCCACCACTTTCCTGAAGCAGGACTCGACTTATAAATTGACTTGACTGTGACTGTGACTTGATAAGTGACTTAGATGTTAGACTAGAACATTTACAACTTGTTTTATTCAAGAAACTTGAAAAGTAATAATACTTGAAACTGGCAAATGCTTTAATGCGGGTCCAATACAAAAAAGAAGAAGAGAACAGCTCAGCGAACTTTTTTTCTAGACCAGTGAAAAAAAGTCTATACTAGCCTATATACACATGGGCGTATATAAGGGCGGGCCGATATGAAAATATTTATAATGTAACTTTTTAAAAATTATTTTTGATGCCTACAGATAAAAAAGGCGGTTCTGTGACGTCATTTAGAGGTCGACCAAAGGGCAAATATTTGTTATATTTCCGTAAAAATACGCACCATATCATCATATTCAGAGCCCAAAGTAAATAAATATGGTTTAGAGACATATAATCTAGAAATAGTTTTGGAATCAGCATATGTTACATTTTTCTTTACATACCCCATTGTATTATGTTGTTGTAATAAATCTGGGCCCGCTGTTGCCGATTGTCCTTTATAACAGAAATAACTGAAACGAGTCGGAATAAAATACATAAGCCGACGTCTTAGTATAATTTCTAATACATATAGGTATAAGCCGACGTCTTAGTATAATTTCTAATACATATAAGTATAAGCCGACGTCTCAGTATAATTTCTAATACATTGCAGGCATTCCCAAGAAGACACCCATTGAAACTGCTCTGTTGCAAGCAGCAGTTGCTACCATTCCCGTAGTTATCTTGCTGTGTTTGGTGTCTTACTACGCCAGGAAGGTACGGAAGTGCAGTACCAGCAGTACTACAGAGGCGGCAGAAGAACACACGACCACGGGCACCATGTCTGATTTGGATGGTCTGTATATACATATGTATATGGGATATTATTAATTGTGCGAATTGAAAAGTAAATTAGCGACTGTTTTTTATACTGACTGTTAGAAATACTCAACAGATTAGAGAATGTTGGCAGTAAGTATTAACGAAAACCGGAAATGTCCAGCTGGGGTACTCTCAACTCTTATAGCGATGCAAAGTACGCTCAGCACCCGTTTTTAACCGACTTCCAAAAAGAAGGAGGTTATCACTTCGGTCTGTACGTTTTTTTGTATGTTTGTTCACCGATTACTCAGGATTTTGATGATTCTTGTATTTGGTAGATACTTCAGAGGTGGTCCCATATTTTTTTTATCAAAATCGATGCTGTACTTTGGTTTTTATAACAAAATAACTGGTAAAGTATCATCCAAACAACTGTAGAAAAGTCGCAATGTACGCATAGGTATACGCGACTTGCTATTCACTTTCTACAGGCGCTATACATTTTGCATATTTTGAAGTTGGTTTTTTCAGTTTTTAAACTATAATTATTATCTTGTTTTTTCTGTAATTCAGAGTGAGACAAAAGTTCAAATTAGTCTACTTTAAATTGTGATATTTTTAATAATGGCTTCAACTTTTGTGCCACTCTCTTAATTGCAGAAAAGGCAAGATAAAAACATACACACATGCATATGGATACATACATACATACAGTCGAAAAATATAACCATCCTTCTTACGCTACCTGGTAAAAAATCTTATTTCTCAGGTTCCTTCCTAAGGCAGCCGGAGTTCCAGCCAGTTCCACAGGAAGATCGTCCATGTCCTCACCTGTCGTTGCACATGTCACACTGTGAAAATGTAAGTATACATCGTTTTGTTTTTAAATTTGCTGCTCCCATTGAGCTACAATACTTAGAGTCACAGTCATGTAAAAAATTACCACGTTAAAACTCTGTAAACTCTACTGTGCACCCGCGTGCTTTTTAATTAGTTGCATCAAAGCATCCCCAATCCAATTACAACACCGTGTGATGCCAAAACGATAAAAAAATACTCGCAACATTGAACAACATAAGGATTATATCGTCTAAATTAAAATAAAATTCAAAAGTGATTTCTGTAAAATTAATAAATATATAATATAACAATGTACTTACATATTACGCCGTTCGGACATATTTGTATTTGTTCGTGCTTGTATAAAATTTGCTTAAACTACTTGGCTGCTAATAACCAAGAGGACCACGTAGTGGACCATGGCCCGTGAGTAAGAAAAGGTTTTCCGGTGGAGATCCGGTAGATGTTGCCGGTTCCGATAGATATCCAAACAGTACCGGAACCCACGGAATACCGAATCCTTCGCACCGGATTGTAATCTCTATTTTTTTTTTAATGTAGAAATAGGTTTGCGCTTGCCCGCCAACTCGCCTGATGTTAAGCGACGTTGATAGATAGATAAACTCTTTGTACACACCTTAGAAACTTACAATCAAGATAAGATATTGCGGATATATATTGCGTTGCGGACTACGATGGAGCGCGCTTACTTAGAAAAAACCAATTCACTCGCGATTGACACCCAGATTATATATAGAAAGACCCACTCAAGAAGCGTATTCCATAATCTATCTTCCTCAATCTAATCTTATTATACTAGTAGTAGCACAAAAAAAATAGTAAAAAAATATATCGAAAGAAAACGATTGAGACCTGGTAATACGATTTCCATACAAAAATATTACCAAATATGGTGGAAAAGTGTTAGAAATAGTGAAATAGTTTTACAATGAAATAATTGTAGTTAGCTTAATATCGGTTTTTATTGGCGTCAAATCATGTTTGTTGAAGAAAAAGTTGAGACCAATAGCAAAAGTGACAATTAAATATTTATGCATAATTTTAGACAAATAATATTTGAATAATCAATATGAATTTTCTTCAATAAATATGATTTGCCGCCAATAAGGGCCGATATTAAAGCCAACCACAATTATAGTTTCAGTTTAACTATAGTTTTACAGTTTTAGGTACGAATATATTTTACGAAATATGATCGAAAAACTGTAAAACTATAGTTTTTCGATCATATTTCGTAAAATACTTTTATGGGAATCTTACACGATAATATGAGTGAGCAACCTTGTAGCTATCTGTGTAATTTGGTTTCAGTACTATTCCGTGACACCGAGTAAGGCTGCGCGTTTGCTGGGCCACACGACCGTATCGCCGTCCAGAGCACGAACCGCTCGTTCTGGTACTGATGACGAGAGGACTTCTTATTTTGTCTGAATAGCGTAATATTATAATAAATGGTCACTTATTGTCCCTTGATAAATTTATAACACGTGCGATTTATAGTGGAGATCAACTCGCGCAGCTATCTCTCTCACGCATCACAACCTTTTTAAACATATAAAATTATCGGTTATGGGTATTAGAAAAGTGAGAGATGCAATTTTTTTATTTAGATAGGTGAAATATAAAAAAGTGTTATTCAGATATCACTTATAGTGCCGAAGCAGTAGTGAAAAAAAAACATATAGTATTGTCCTACTCCTCAGCTAATTTAAAAGAAATAACAGAAAAACTTTTTTTTTAATTCTTCTATATAAGTATAAAATATTTCTTACTTTTCAACCGACTTCCAAAAAGAAGGAGGTTACCAATTCGATCCGTATGTTTTTTTCTAATATCCCTACTCAATTATTTTATATGTTTAAAAATGGTGTGATGAGCAACGGAGCTGCGCGCATTGAGTAAATCCTTAACTGTACACCTGGCGTCGGTCGGCAATAATTGTCCAAATACACAAACACACTAAAACGTATGCCATGTTATTTCGTTACGGTTTCTGAATGTGCACCTTCGTTGCTGACACGAGTTTCAATTATCTGATTATATATTTATAACAGCGAGAAGACGCTGGATGCAAGCCGCTTCCAATCGGTCTTTTTGGAAATCCATGGGGGAGGCCTATGTCCAGCAGTGGACTTCTTATGGCTGAGATAATGCTGATTTTTTTAATACCCTTACATACATGCAAACAATCACGCCTATTTTCCCTTACGGGGTAGGCATAGTATCCAAGACCATGAGGCCATTTTGAGCCCACATTTTACCGTAATGGCTAGAGGGTTAGATGGAACGAAGGGGATATTAGAGGGTTGAAATGTATTAGAGGGTAAGATGTAATGTCGGCCCGCAGTGACAGGGGGTCAGCTCAGCCCATGGCCTACATAAATAAGAATTTCCCATATAACTTTACAGTACATATGTCATGTCAAAGCATGCATGCTTTGACATGCTAGGCGTATTGTCCATTTGACATTTTTGTATTGACATTTTAAATGATATTGTATTTTTAAAATGAATATTTCGTAATCCTCAGACATGAATTGTTTAAGAATAATTTTTGAATATTGTGAGATAATTGTAATTGGTATTTTCCGTTTTTATCTCAATAAACGAATTTGAATTTGAATGTCCGGCAAGAAAAGCAGCTGGTACATTTTATGTTACTATTGTTGTGTTATTAGGAGTTTATTGTGGATGCCTTGTGCATAATTGACTCGTACGAGTATTATTTTCCCTAAATTCCAAGGGCTTTAATATGATGCCATTTCTCAGGTTCTACTTCCTGTCATACTTATGGCACAGCGAGCGAATCGAAGCATAGAAAACCTACACGTGCCTTTACTAGCTTCTGCTATTCTTATATATTATAGATATGGATTCCTATTCAGGGTGGTAGACTGACTACGCTGACTGAACCTGCATATCAATAATGCCATATCCTCGATGTATACCTACAACTACATAATAACAGAAGATCTAGTACGATTTTTTGTCATGCATGAAATTTTATACATTTTGTGAGTTTCATGAGTGTCATTTAGTTTGGCAGTTTACGTGAAGTCGCGGTCAAAAAATATCACACTAAGCCCTCAGTTCATAGAGTTCAGCGTATATGTTGTGGCTAACTCGGCTGTTAATTGTACGGTTAATTAAACTAGTTGATTGCGATATTGCGCGATATACATATGTATATGTATACTGCTCTGTCGGTAGAGCAAATAAATGCAAACTTTTACCTAAGTACAAATTATTTTTCTAGTCATGTATGTACCTAACTACACACGAAAACTTAGGGATGATACATTTACAATTTTTTCAAAACTATCCAGCGTTTTGAATAACATTTTTGATATCCTTTAATATTGTAATATTATTGTAGTGATACTGCGGTATTAGTAGTTGCTAGCATTATTAGTATTTATTAGATATTATACTAGTGATGTTTAAAATTCGTAATTTATTTTATTAAAGTATCAAATTATAATTTTAAAATATATAGTAACCGTTATTTTATTTTAAACCACGGCTAAGTAGGCTTTACAAGTTAATAGTCAAACGTAAAAAAATGACTTCGAAGTTCCATTTTAGTAATAAAGAATGGAAATTTCGTGCAAATTTCATTAAAACTTTTATAGATGGGGGATTGATGTGCATCTACGAAACCCTATTTTGCGTGTGGCATGACACGCACTTGGCCGCTTATTCTTATTGTGTTGACTTAGATTTTTTATAACTCCAAGGGACAAACTCCATAAACTTCATTTTTTACATAGAATTTTACCTCTTAGTTTTAAACTGAGATACGGAACTCTAAAAACTTTTCGGACGGATACATGTTTTTTTTAAAGGAAAGTAAGTTATTCACGACTATTGAACAAGACAGACTGAAATACTAAAACCCCACTAGATACGTCTTTGTGCTCTACATCTTTTCTTACAAAATTATTATAAAATTGATCATATTTATATATAATCAATTTTATAATACTTTAATTTTTAAAAAAAACGGTCTTTTTGGAAATCCATGAGAGGACATAGGCCTCCCGGCCTATGTCCAGCAGTGGACTTCTTGTGGCTGAGATGATGATGATAAATTTTATAATAATACCTTTTTTGATAAACTTGATGTAATTATACTGATTTCTTACTATTGACTTTATTGCTATATTTTCAAAAGTAATCAGAGAATAAGCTAATAATTTATTAGTAATCAAGGAGTGCATAATGGTTTCTATATGGCGGACTAATCTCGTTTAAAGAAAGTCTAATTACACGTAGGTATCTATCTACATTTTAAAAAAACCCGACTGTAGAAAAGTTGTTTTAAAAGTATGCGTAAAATCGTTGTAAAAGGTTATAAATGCGCATTTCTTAGAATAATTCTAGTAAAATCACTTATTTTATTTATTACGAAGAAAACTGTTGTAGGTTACGAAAAAGCTCATTTTTTTCATTTTTGCGAGTGTCGTATTATTATGACAAAAAATAAATAATATATAATAGTATACAAACAAGTCTTAATAATAAATAAGTCAGTAATAAATTATGTAATAATAAATATTAATAAGCCCCGCCCCGCTGCCGGCGGCACCCTAGTTTTAAGTTTTTTACAATATTTATGTTTCTTTTTTATAAGTTTATATTTTAGTTGTAAAAAATTTAAAATTAAGATTGTAAATGAATAAATGTGAATATAAATAAAACAATATATATAATTATAGATTGTTTATTTTTTGATATATTGATATAGATGAAAATCACCGATGCTTATTGGTTGTCTGTTGTCTGGCAATGGTCATGACCATGCCCAGTTACACAAAAGTTAGCCGATTGGCCCGCTGGGACACGTTGCTAGATGCAAGGGCGTCGCAAAGGGCAAGGGGCAAGGGGGCAGCTGCCCCCTTGCCCCCCTTTGCGTTCGCGGTCGCGCTAGGGTTGTTTGGTTTATGCACAAAAAACTATCGTGGTAGTGGCACTCGTATCTAGATATTTGATTTATTATTTTTGAGAATGAAACAGGAAATACGGAAGTATAAACAAATAGTAACAAAAAATAATAATTATATTATATTATTAAAAAAAAATGTTATTATTATATTACAAATTTGTCACAGAAAATATCATACGACGATTTCGATATTGGCGAAATGCATGATTATTATATTTTACAGTGTAATAAATTCGCATTATTATGTACAATTATTTACAGTGAGATATGGCACTCGCGCTCTCACTGGTCCCAGTCGGTCCGAGATATCGCGTCCGTGAGCGGTGTCTATGTGTGCGTTGCTCGAGTGCACTTTGTATGACTTCTGTACTATCACTGTTTTGTGTTGTGTGAATAGTGCCTTATTTATTTCGTAGCGCGTGAAACGCTTTCCGCGCTGTTTATCGCTCACACGAGCACAGACTCCAACCAGTAGAGAGTGGGGAGGTCTTGTCTCAGAAGGTGCCGCGGGGGGCAGTCACCGTCGCGACTCGGCTCTCGAGACAAGGTTGTGCGCGTCACAGCTTTCAAAAACGTCTTTGTTTAGTGTTTTGTGAATAACGGATCATGCTTCTCCTTTAAACAAGGTAAAATAAGATAACCCATATATACATATATATATATATGTTATTTAGTTATACAACGCCAGGTGCATAGCGAAGTTACTGCTTAGGTGTAGTTGTTGAACCGGTTATGCGATAAGCTACTTTTCCAAGTCGACCATGTTTGATTGCTACTATTTTTTTATGCAATCGACTTGTTTGACAGCGGAAACGAAACCTTTGCCCAACACTGGGATAAAACATACTGATTAAAAAAAGGATTTAAAGCTTAAAGTTTATTAACACTAACACGAATACGGTCTCAAACATGCTGCGCTGCAATTGTTCTTATAAAATTATTTTTTTGTAAAGATTGTACTTACGTATACGTACTATCATTTAAGTTATCATAGTTTACATAGGAAAATCATACATATTCGGATTGTGATAATGACCTTTTGATACCACACGAGATTTTGGAAAAAAAATATTGGAGCAATTAGTTTATAAAATTCTCTATAAGTTCTTAATTTAGAGTGACGTCATAAAATCCATGTTATGCGGAATGCGAAAATAATACTGTCGATTGACGAATTCGACGAAATCGAGAGATTCCACATATGAATGGAGGTAGGTATAGGTATACCCAAGGTACACGGTACACCTACGAACATGCATACTTATTTTATACAAATAAATACTATTAAATTATTGCGCTATTCAGCTGAACTTGCTTGAAAGTGAAAGCTTTTATTTCCCTTACATATGTATTTATTCAAGAAGACCTTCTTATTTAGAATTTAAGAAAATTAAAATTACAAAATAACGTTTGAATGAAAGGGTAAGTATAACGACAGGGTAGCATCGATATAATATCGTTGCAAAAACAAAGTTTATGACACGATATGGATATCAAATTGTCAAGATGCATATCTATTACCATTATTTGATCTCTACTCGGATACTTTAAAGTATAATTAATAATATTAAATAACAATTTCACTAAAAGATATTCATTTCTATTTTCAAAATCAATGAACACGCTTTTTAACCGACTTCCAAAAAGAAGGAGGTTATCAATTCGATGTTTGTTCACCGATTACTCCGTCATTCGTGAACCAATTTTTGTGTTTCTTGAATTGACATAATTATAGAGAAAGCTCCCAAGTTGGTCCCATAATTATTATATAAACATTGCTCTGCACATCTTCTTATCTTCGAAGGCGAAGCCTTTGACATTCAATGACAAATCTCATTCTTGGAGTTTTGGCGGGAACGTCTTAGTAACGTGTTGTTGTTTTGTTTTATTTTCCTAAACTTCTGTTATTTTAAACATTAATGCTTTAAAAATGGTGGTGTTTTATTCATTAAGTGTTTGATAAAGTGCGTGAGTGTGGGCAAGTGAAATAAAGCAGTAAAAAGTGTGATTTTACGTTGTCGGCAAAACTCCATAGAAGCTTCTAGTAAAGTCGCCACCACATTACTGAAGCAGGACTCGACTTATAAATTGACTGTATACGTGACTTAGATTGTGACTAGAATATTTACAACTTGTTTTATTCAAGAAACTTGAAAAAATCCTAATACTTGACACTGGCAAATGCTTTAATGCGGGTCCAATACAAAAAAGAAAAAGAAGAAACCTCATTCTTGACAAAAAAAATAAAAGAGCGGGTGAAGAGAGGTTTCTTTAAAAAGTTTACAACCTTGAAGGATTTAGTAAAAGTAAAACCGTCTTACTCCTCATCCAATGTGTATAAGGTGAAAATATAGTTACTTCGACGATTGAGCGTTTTGTTTAATTATTACCCGACTGAGCATAATGATATGAATTTTATGTATCCTAATCCTTTCCAATACTATAAGTAACGAAGTAACATACTTTGAAGTCGGTTGTTTCAGTTTTTTAAACTATAAAATTATAATAAACAAGATTCGTCATACAAAACAAAACAAATGAACAGACTGGGTTTTGCTAGTTACCCTTGAAGAGTTCCACTATCCCTCCCGGTTTCATTAGACCTTATAACCAAATATAATTTACGAAACTCATCAAAACAAGTTAAATGAGCTTAGACTTAATATTGTTCCACTTTCCACTGTTTTCTTTCCCATCATCAGACTCCAATATCATTAAATCTAACTATGTAAGGCGATGTTCAAGAGTCCTCTATTCGTCTTCTCTTTTATTTATAGTGAAGTGGCCAAAATCCAAAGCCCCAAAGCTTTGCAGATTTATGGTTATTTTACTTACCTTTCGGCGTTACAAAATCTGAAAATCGAAACTGGATATGTAATCAACATGAGTTAATAACTTGTGAAGTTACTTTAAACCTACTCAAAATAGGATTAATATAAATAAAATAAATAAATATATATATTTGTGGACATTTCACAGAACACCATCTAGCCCAAACTAAGCAAAGCTTGTACTACTATGGTACTAGATTAACCTTCAGTCCATCTTACATGGTCGTCATACAACGACTGAAAATAGACGATAATATTCTTAGGTACGAGTATTTACGATTAGGCCGGCTTTTTCGGTATAAGCTTCTATGTACAGATATATAGAGGCGTTTCGTGATAAAATCTGCAAGTCTATTTACCCAGTTGCATTCGCATTCCTGCTACTAACAAACACAACATAATTTTGTCGTAGTTCATAAACAAAAACGATATCGAAACCTTTACACAAAAAAGTACAGTCGAAATGAAAACCTATTTTTGAAGTTGTTAAGATTACTGTAATCGAGATCCCAAAAAGATATAGTTTTTATATCGAAACGCTGTTGTAATCGCACAATTTCGTCAGACATGGTCATTTTGTTCATTAACGGCATTCAGGCATACAACTGTGGTTATCGCCAGTTACGTTCTAAATTATGTAAGCGAACACAGCTTATAGCCGCCGCGCCGTCCGCGTTGGCTTAACCATTAACCGCTGTCGAAAGCCACTTCGATTCAATCGAGCTATCGAATTTTCTTATAGAATATACGAAATCTAGTCCCGTAGATATAGTTCCCGTCACGTAAAAAGAACGCTGGTTTGTTCGTAAACGCGAACAAACCAGCGTTCTTTTTACGTGACGGGAACTATAACACTTTTGCAGTCCACGTGGTATTTCCCATCACACATTTACCAGTTATTCAATCGCCAAGCAGTAGTGTGCAAACTTTACTGTGTTCCAGGTTGAATGGCAATGTTTCCAGCGAAACATATGAGTTTAGTGACATTTAACGTCTGATATCTCAGAGTCACAAGCATAAATAACTTGTATAAATAAAAATGTCGTGCTAATTAAATCATGGGCCGCACGGTCTTTGTAGAGTAAGTAGAGTATGTTTTTTTATTCGAAAATAGGCTTGCGCTTGACCGTCAATTCACCGGGTGTTAAGCGATAGTAACGGTTTACGATGTAACGCGCTTGCCTAAGGAAACCTAAAAAAAATATAGAAAGTACAGTAATAGAATAAAAATAGTTCCCTGGCTATGTTCCCTGGTTGTTGTCAAAAGCAAAACTAACATCTTTTTAACCTGCATTGACAGAGCTTGTGATTTTTTATCACTTGTTTGACATCGTGTAACACATATACTCACACACACACATAAAATTAACTTTTATGGAGAGAAGTGGATGTTAGTTTCCCACATAATAAAATTTGAATTTGATTTGAAAAATTCAAAATCAATGCTGACTCGATCTCTATTTCCGTAGTATTTAGATACTGCTTTATGAGACAAGACCAAATAAGAGACAGAAAAAGGTCGGAAATCTTGTGCACAAGATGTCGAAATTATGTATATATACATTTGGATAAATATATTTTTTATTTATTCTAAGAAATTTTCGAGTTTGTTGTTGGCAAATAAATTTAATTTAATCATTATAATTTGATATTATTTTCTAAGCCGGAAACCAAACAGCTTCATTATAATTCTACCATAGACTTGACTGTAGGGGCGCTTACTTTTACAATCCCTTTTACCTACTTTAAAAAATTTTTGGCTACTGCTCCGTTAGGAAAGGCTGTATTACTTATTATGGAAATATGCGATAGAGATTATTATAATGTTATTTATATATTTATTCAGTGAAACGACGGAGAATAACCGGAAGTTTGTTTAAGAAAGCGAAAACGTAGAAAATAGCACGACTATTTTTCCTAAACTTGTTTTTACACTGTGAATGATATAACTAAAAGTAGAAGGGTTTTATTGATCAAATATTTAATTACATATATTCATGAGTGTGGGTATGTGTAATAGTGTTTAAACGTGTTTTGTCATGTTATCGGCAAAACTTCACAGAAGCTTCTAGTAAAATCACGATCATTATTAGAGCGTGACAAGAACTTAACCGTGACGTGTATTACTTTGTGTTTGACACTTGTTTGGAGTTATTCATGAATCTTAATACTTGACAATGGTAAATGCGGTAATCGCGCGAGACCAGTGGCGACCCAGGAAAGAAAAAGTGTATATAATTTAAACTCCTAAATGACTGGTACCCACCACATTAGAGAGCAACATAAGTTTCTCTATGCGTACAGACGAAGTAAGAATAGTGTCGGGTGACCCAGTTGTTCAGCTCTCCATTATATTGTGAATATACCTACTTACTCACTTATTGAGATTGCCTCGTTGCTTAGACGGATACTGAACGTTGGGGTGAAGGAGGATGAAGCTCATCGATCTAGAGGTGTATTTATCCTAGCCAAGGAGTTGCGATTCATACGGTTTTTCTTACCAACTGACTTAAAAAAAGGAGGAGGTTAAGTTGTATTTTTGCACCTCATTCGGCCATCAGTTTGAAACCAATTTGAAAAATTACTTTTCATTCAGATTGGACCCTTAGAAATTTTATCAAAATAGTTTTGGTAGTTTGGTTTTAAAAACAAAATACTAAAATGAAGAAAAAAACATTTCATCTATTTTGAAGTCTTATAGGTTGTCGAGACAGTTTTCGAGAATAAATCTTCATCTCGTGATAGAATAGAATATAATGTATTGCTATATTATTTATTATTATTATTTTTTAAATAGACTATTTTAACAAAAGAAACAAAACTACTATTTATTCTATGTATGTAGATATTATTTTAATAAATCTACTATATGACTTTACACCTTTTCAACCGACTTCAAAAAAGGAGGAGGTTCTTAATTCGACTGTATTTTTTTTATGTTTGTTACCTCAGCACTTTCGACTGGGTGAACTGATTTTGATGATTCTTTTTTTATTTGAAAGCTGGTGCTTTCCGTGTTGTCCAATTTGCTCCAGTTCTGACAATGGCATTCATGAGAAGTCAGTTGCTTCAGTTTTTTAAACTATAATTATATTTATCCTGTTTTTGTAAGAAAGCTATACTAAGTCCACGTCACACACTCCATACAATGGCGTACTATTCAATGACATATACGCAAGTTGACGTATATATATAACGTGCCCACATGTATGAAGCTAAGGATCGTGGCATGGCTTCACTCGCTCGTGGTCTCATTTGGATTAGAGCACTTCAAGCACGCAACGCTTTCATCAGCTGCTATCGAATGTGTCAGTTCGCCCAAACTCCAACAAAGCGACAGCCGAGCGCGGGGGTGTGAATGTGGAACTTGAGATTGACGGGAGGCAGGGAGTGGCTATTCTGTTAAGGTATTCTGGTATTCTGTGGTATAATATTTTTAGAAATGCATAAGTTCGTTATACATCCCGCAATTTTCCGTACATCAAGAGAAAACTGTTTTCCCACATCTGATGAATTGTGTGAGATTTATCACAGATTACGCAATAGTAAGTAAAAGTGTTGGGACTGAGTATGCTCGGATTATATTAGTCATCCTTAAAAAACTGGAAAAAAACTAAAAAAAACTTAAAACTTTAACTTTCCTTAAAACTTACTTTTCTTATATTTTATATTTTTTTATTATATTTATCAGCCCTGTTTGTACAAACTGTCTCACTGCTGGGAACGGGCCATCTTCTCATTGTGAGAAGGGTTAGGCCATAGTCTGCCACGCTGGCCAAGTGCGGGTTGGCAGACTTCACACATCTTCAAGATCATTGAGAAATCTCAGACATGTAGGTTTCCTCACGATATTTTCCTTCACCGTTTGAAGTTGGCGGCAATCAACAATACGCACATAACTTCGAAAAGACAGAGGTGCGTGCCGTGGGATTCGAACCCAGGACCTGCGCATCGCAAGTCAGACGGTCTCACCACTAGGCTGCCGGAAACTTTACTTTTCTTAGTCATCCTTGATTTTGTCGGTTTTGACAATGGGTAAGTAGGTAGGTATAATCAGTATAATGTCATCGTCATAACATCAGCGTACCCCAACGATGGACATAATGCCAACTGCCTTTGTAAGGCGTTGAACATGGCTGGATATATGAGTGTAAGTATTCAATATTAATAATGATACAGCAGCGCCAGCGTGGCAATGCAGCGAGTGTGCTGGAGACTTTGGGCCTGGGATTTGCGCGGAGAACTACTAACTGGTTAACATAACTTCGTCATCTTGACTTGCGACGTGCCATACTGGTAAATTCTAGTTTAACTAAACATAATATAATAGGTCATATTGTAATAATATAACAATAAAAAATATAGAGAGTGTATAAATTTAAAAAATATATATAATAGGCTAGTTGCCTAAATTTGAAAACTTGGTTAATTATATACTTTAATATCTATTTTATCCCAAAAAAACTATATTTTAAAGAAAAAGTAATATTTACGTTACGTATTTTGTATTTAAAAATAAAACAATTTAGATTTTCCTTGAAAACGATGAATAGTGTCATGGCGTCTTGAATGACATTACAGTCTGCGAAATCCATGCGAAATCAAACTGTTTACATCTGTGTCAAGTGTCAAAACAATACGGAGTAACCATAGTAACCTGCTCTGTTGTAGGAAAACGTCAACAACAAATTGCGGGGCGTGACGTAACACTTTCTGATTGGTGTTCGATCATGTGACTTAATGCCTATTTTTTACGAATTTATTTTTTAGAAATATTAATAATCTTTAACTTTTATGAAAAATAGACTATTTATTTTTACCTACGTCTCTTCATTTATAATTAGAAACTATAAACCAAGCAATTTGTTACTAGTGGCAACAAGCCTATTATTATAAGCCGCGTGTGAATCGGTTTCTTCTAGGTGAGCGCGCTCCATCGTAGACCGCAATATTGTTTACTATATATATATCTTCTGTCTTAGATAGTTTTTAGATCTTTTAGGTAGGTCTTAGGTCTTAGTGCCTGTGCGTACGAACACGCGGATATAGTAAGACCAGTCATTACTAAGTCGCGTCAGCGCTTTACAGTCAATTAAACAGGTCCAGTAACAGTACTTACCTACGTAGCTACTGCTCAGCGTCTGAAATCTATCTTCCGTTATCCGCTATTGCACAAGTTAGTTAAGAAAACTAAAAACCCCCGATATACAAAACGGCTGAACCGATTTTGATGAAACATAGCTAAGAACTCTCGATCAAATCCTCTAACAAACAAATGATAATGATAAAAGAGAGGTCAATATTGGTAGTTTCATAATCATCATCATCAACCATTGTCCACCCACTGCTGAGTATAGGTTTCCTTTTTAGCGCGCCATTCTTTCCGGTCTTGTGCCAATCTCATTCACTCTCATCCATTGTTACTTTCTCACAAAAATGTGCACTCAACATCGTATCAAGTGTACGGACGAAATCATAAGTGACTGCAAAACCACTTTTCTGCAGTCGGGCATTTTTTTATTCTTTTAATAAAGATACGTGTGAAGTATGGTATCAGCTACGCGCAGGCTTAATAAATTTGTCAGTTAACTGGACGTCGAGGCTGCTGTTTTAATGGCTAATTAATCTCATTAATCTGTGTCAAATAGTGTCCAATGGCATTCTTCGATTTATAAATAGCTATTATTGAATAGCTGCTATTAAACAATATTTTCCAACGATTGTAGATTGATTAACGATTGAATAGTAACTTCGACGCCCTGTACGCAAGTACAAACAGCCAAAGAAGCCAGGCAGATGAAAGCAAATTTTGTCAATTGATACAGAAACTATACCTCGCTACGCTAACTCAGTCAAATAATTCTAGTTCAAAATTGTATGTCCTATATACACAGAATTGAAATAACAAAACTATGAAGAAAAGAGTTCAACGCGCTATTGAGGAAACTCTCAATACTATAGTATGCGGAGATATCTTAACGGTTAGTCTTAAAACAGGTGTACTTCAAATCTATTGGATAACATCATTTAAATTAAACCAAATATATCAATTTATTTATAAAGTTTATATAAAGTTTACTTAATTTATCATAATATGTGTATTTCTGACTTACCTGTAACATGTATGTTATTCAAGGCTAGTAAATATTAATATTACAAAGCCGAAAAGCCGAAAGTTCATTGACATATTTTAAATGGTGATTACAATGATCTAGTTTCCATAGTACAAGCTATGCTTAGTTTGGGCTAGATGGCGTTGTGTGAAATGTCTTTCAATTTTTTTTATTTTTTTTTTATCTCCTTTCGGCTTAGTACGAGGTACCATAATAATTTTATAAAAATGTCTTGATTTAGCGCATTAAACTCTTTTCGTAGTGACCGGTAACGTTTCGTAGTCAACAAAGAACCCTGATAATTTTGGCTTGTCTGTCCATCTGTCTGTCTGTGCGAGGCTCAGGTCAGAAATGTATGTAAAGTGCGCGGATGATTTTCTTTTCTCGGTCTATCGTAATGAGTGTTGTCGATAAACAGGACGTTCAAAACATCGAAGGTGATATGAAAGTCGATATAGGTATCCGTTTGCGAAATATTAAGTATTAAATTGCTAAATATTGTTATTACTATTTGTGGTGCCAATAATATTATTGATTGATTGAAATATTAAATAAGTTGCATATTTTTATTGGTATAGTGTTGTCGCTCATATCAAAATGATTTACGTAGTAGAAGATTAATGGTATCGTTTTATAGTTTTCCGTAGAAAACAAAGGAATGTCATGTCCGTCCATGTCCGTCTGTCTGTCTGTCCGCGGCTATGCTCAAAAACTATAAGTACTAGAAAGCGTACCATACTGGTATATATATATATGCATATTAATAATGCCGAGAAAGAGTAGAGAGTACCATATTGGTATATACACATGAAACATTCAAAGCAGAAATCGAGACATTTGGTATAGCTGCGCGCTGATTGCAATCCAACCCTCGATATGCAGGCAAAAACAAAGACATGTCGCTTCAACCGACAAGCATTCAGTTCGGTATAATATAATCGTGCTTTTCACTCAATGGAAATTGGCCGATTGTTCTACTTTACAATGGAAAACGCATTTTAAATAAGTAATTGTGGCTGATTTCGATGTGGTTCTTTTTCTTTTACACTTTCACATTGTTGTGACTACTCGTGATTGGAGAACAGCGATTTTAAGAATAGTCAGTGAATTGAATTTACTTCCAACTGATATGCATGGCTTTTTTAAACACGAATAAGTCCACGTTTGACCAACAGCTCGCCTGTTGGAAAGCAATGATGTGGTCGGACATGAAGCACGCAAACTTAGAAGATACTTATTCTCTCTGACCTTGAAAATACCAACGTTGTAACTCTCAGGGAACGAAGAAGCCGGCAATTTGTTCCACTCTTTCGCTGTTCCGATAAGAAAAGTAGAGTTAACCGTTTATTACGAATATTGGGTAAATCCACAATATATCGGTTGTAGTGTCTGATTTTCTATTTATTCTTAGGTAGAAAGGAGATGGTAAAATTAGGTCATGCAGGTCAGACGCACATTCTCCGAAATGTATCCTGTAAAAAAATTACATAACTGCTACCATGCGGCGGTGTTCCAAAATAAGTAGCATATTAGCAACTAGCTTATTTATACCAATTCTAGTGCTTGGAGCTGGCAGAGCCGTTCCAAGATGGCTTGAATTTGATGAAGATTGAACATCTGAATTGTCCCCTAACTTAGGTCTATATTTGCATCCAATCAAATTCAACCGGATGAAATAGCAAAAGTATTTTGATGTGGCCTATGTTACTTGTTACTATTTAAATAGGCACTAGTGAAAGGGTTGCTTCTAGGCAAGAGCGCTCCATCGTAGACCGCAACAGTCGGTTCATAAAGCGAGTTAGCGGCCAAGCGCAAACCTATTATTAAATTAATAATAAGCGGCCAAGTGCGTATCGTGCCATGCGCAAAGTAGGGTTCCGTAGTAATTACACGATATAATTTTTGTGAACTTAAAATGGGAATATTATGAACATACGAGTTAAGTAACTTATGTTAGTTTAAATGAAATATGTACGAAATTTTCCCATCGAAATTTCAAGCTTTCCCAAAAACAGCATTTCAAGAAGACTGATTTTCAAGAGAGGAATGATTTGTAAGATTTTTTTTATTGTTTTTTAGGGTTCCGCACCTCAATAGGAAAAAATAGAACCCTTATAGGATCTTGTTGTCCGTCTGTCCGTCCGTCCGGGTGTCAAGACCTTTATCTCGGGAACGCATGAAGGTATCGAGTTGAAATTAAAACCATATACACAGATCCATAGTATCTTGCTACAGAAAGAAAAATGAAATTTCTCAGTTTTCGTAAAAAAAAGTTACAGCCGAATATGTCGTAAAAAACGCATATTTCGACACTCACAGAGGAACCAAAACTTATGGGGTACTTCCCGTTGACCTAGAACTCTGAAATTTGGCAAGAAGCATTGTGTTAGAGTACACGTATTGGAAAAAATCCTAAAACTGGATATTTTTTATTTAATCACAAAAAAATAGTGTCTCTATGCAAGGAATGAGGGCCCAAATTTTAAAGTGAATTAACCGTATCATGTGGGGTATCATATGAAAGAGCCTCATTAGCATAAGCTAAAACAGGTTTTAACACATTCTTCACCCCCTGCAGACCCTTCACTTCAGCTGGGAACCAAAACTTTTTAGGAGAATTTTGATTAAGTACAGAGTGGCCGCGCAAAGCAACGTTGACTGCCTCAAACGCCGGCGGTTTACTGACTACTACAAAATAAACGGGACGCTCACTCGGATCCGAGTGGGAGGCGCCGCTACTATAGCCCCGCTTCACTTGGATCTGAGTGGTGAGCAAAGAATGTGTATATACAAATATATATATACACAAAAACTAAACTAATTGAAATTCCTAAAAAAAGGAACGAATATTGAATTGATGGTAAAAGTAGCCAGAATGCTAGTATCATTGCCTTGCTGGATAGCAATGCTTTCTCCAGGTAATGAAAGGTATATTTAGTACTTAATTTAAATTCAAATCAAGTATAAAAACTCATATTCACTCACAAACTTTTACAAATTGAGACGCGAGTTAACAAGATTTAATAAAAAATATTTACAAAATTCGTAATAAGTTATTGATATATTTATTGATAAGCTTGTAAAGAGGATTTAAGCACGCCCTTTTTAAACTTCTTTTTTTGGCAGTTTTATTTTATTTGATTTAAATGATCACATACCGCGGACGCGCTTAAAGGGGTTTAAAAAAGTTCTTTTTGGCATTTATTTATAAATTATCCACATTGTTCATAATCAAAATTTATTTCGTATAGATAGTTTTATAATAGTTTTATTATATTAAAATATCAATTTGCCGTTATCGTCTTAAGCCATGGCAAGACCAAAACCAATACCTACCCATCCAGTCGAGATATATTTCGACACTTTATCAAAATATCATTTATATATTTTCTTGTTTCTATTTTCAGCTAAAGTTCCTTTGTTTTGGCATATGGTAAGCTTGATTTTTCTAAGTCCCAATATGAACTACTATTGCAAAGATGCAGGCGGGCCCGCAGCTGGTGGAGGAACTGGAGCAATGAATACATGCCCGTGTTCAAATCCGGAATGGGACACATCAGTATTTACATCAACCATGCAGACGAAATTCAAACTTCTATGCGAAAAGAATATATTGATACAAGTCCCTCACTCTGTTTTGAATGCAGGAATGCTGGTTGGATCTCTTTCGATTGGAGTCCTTGCTGATAAGTAAGTCTTAATTTTTTTGTGTCCCGTACTTTGTTGTCCATCTGTGCGTCTTTCAAGACCTTCTATCTCGGGATACCTCTACACGTACAGGTATCGAGTTAAAATTAAAATCATTTACGCAAATCTATAGTCCTTTACAGCTGTGAAAAAATCAAACTTCTCAATTATCGTCAAAAAGTAACATGCCGAAAAACCGCATATTTCGACACTTACAAAGGAATTAAAACTTATTGAGTATTTCCCGTTGACGTAGAACTATGAAATTTTCGCAAGGAGCATCTTCCTAAAGTACACATAAAGGAACAAATCCGAAAACTGTAAATTTTTACTTTAATCACATAAAATAGGGCCTGCAAGGAATAAAGGTCCACATTTTACATTGAGTTAACCGTATCATGTGAGGTATATGGGATATGAAAGAGCTTCATTAGCACAAGCTAAAACAGGTTTTTATTTATTTTTACTATATGTAATTTATGGTTTATGAAGAAAAATTTAAAATAAAAAATCCCATTTTATCAATCAATTAATCAATGAATCTTCGCCCTAAAGTTTTAAGCTTTCGTGGGATTTCCGGGTTAAAAAAAGCTATATTATTCAAAAGAAAAATACTTCAAAACTAGATTCCTGAATTATTTGTCATAGTTTGTACGGAGCTCTCAATGGACGAGTCTGCCTCACACTTGTCCGATTTTTAGGGTTCCGTACCTCAAAAGGAAAAAACCTTATAGGATCACTTTGTTGTCCGTCTGTCCGTCCGTCCGGGTGTCAAGACCTGTATCTCGGGAACGCGTGAAGGTATCGTGTTGAAATTAAAACCATTTACTTAGATCCATAGTCTCTTGCTGCAGAAAGAAAAATCAAAGGGTTTAGCCGTACTTCCATAGACAAACTGCCCCCGATTGGAACCTATATCGTAACCTATGTTATATTGTAGAAGGTACTAATAGTAGTTCGTCTAGTAGATATTAGCTCTATATCTTAGATACTCGTAGTTGAGGAGCTATTTGAAAATAAGTGTCCGGAGACGACTTTTTTTTCAAAGTGATATATCTCTGTTGATTTTAAAGCTAGGAAAATAAAACAAATTTCATTGTTTATGGTATACTTTACAGTTTATTTTATATAAATTTCCATGAGCCAAACCTAAATAAAAAAATGCAAATATATAATTTTTTTATTGATTTCTATCAGATCGAATTGAGTTACCACTTTGAAAAAATTATATCATCATCTCAACCATAAAAAGTCCACTGCTGGACATAGGCCTCCCCCATGGATTCCCAAAAAGACCGATTGGAAGCGGTTTGCATCCAGCGTCTTCCCGCCACTTGTATGAGGTCATCTGTCCATCTCGTGGCTGGTCTTCCTACGCTGCGCTTGCCGGTACGTGGTCTCCAAAAAAAATTATATAATAATTGTCTATACCTTGTCTAACAGCATGCCAAGTTTCATTAAAATCCATAAGGTGCAACATGTTGAAAAAATAATTAAAGTAAGTGGACCACCCTACGACCACTTTGTTGACGCTTTCAAATTGTATTAGATTTTAATTATCTTTGGCAAAGTAGCGTTTTGAAAGTTTATAAAAAGCATATTAATGTTTGGTGGTGTCACTAGCCTATTACAATGTTTTGTCGATCTACTTTTATAGTGACTATATTTTAATATTAGATTTTGAGCTACACAAAATACAATACTTACTCGTATTACGAGTTGAAATTACTCTTTTTAACGGCAGTATTATCAAGTCTTCATTAAAACTGTGACGTATACAAAAGTCTTCATCTTCAACATTAGCATCATAATAATAATCCTCTTCTTCGTCCGCTGATCAAATTGTAAAATATCACGTCTGATTGGCCTTAAAGAAATTTCATCAAAATCGGTTCAGTTATTTAGTTTTTAAAACAAAATTCCGCATTTTGTTTGTAGTGTTTGTAATAATTTGATTCAAAAGCTACAGGACTGATTTTTTAAATTCTTTCTTAAAAATAGTGTGCTACATTATCACTGAGTAACATAGGTTCTTAATCGAGTTAAATTAGGGATTCCTACGAAAACTCAAACATAATATCAATGAAATCCAAGGTGTAAAAAAAATTACACAAAACTATTTACATCGCTTTACTAGCGCTACGAAAAACAAAATAAGATAGATCATAGAATAAAAAACCGGACAAGTACGAGTCAGACTCGCCCACTGAGGATTCCATACAAACTAGTAGATAGTAGATAATAGTAGTAGATAAAATAAGATAGTAGATAAAAGGGGGAATGTATATATTTTTTTTTTTTAATTCTTTTTAAACCGAAAAATATACATCGTAAAAATATTAAAACCCCTATTTAAGCTTGTTGCTAATGAAGTTCTTTCATATGATACCCCACATAATACGGTTAAAGCACTTTAAAATGTTGACCCTAAAAAAATAACCTAATAAAGACCCAATTTTTTGTGATTAAATAAAAAAAAAAAAGTTTTCGGATTTTTCCTTTATGTGTACTAAACGACAATGCTTCTTGCCAAATTTCACAGTAATAGGTCAACGGGAAGTACCCCATAGGTTTTGATTCCCTTGCGAGTGTCGAAATATGCGTTTATTTGCGATATATTCAGCTGTAACTTTTTTTTTATGACACCCGGACGGGTGTCAAGACCTGTATATCGGGAACGCGTGAAGGTATCAAGTTGAAATTAAAACTGTAATATACGCAGATCCACAGTCTCGTGGATCTATTCCATCTCTATGATTATTGACACTTAAATTCACATTTTTAACAATAAAATTATAAAGTTCTTTTCAGAACTATTTGTAATAATTATCTATTTATGTCGAGCCGAGTAACAAAGGCTTTCTATTATAATTTTTGAATTTACCGTACCGCGCATGAAGTCCCGGCATAGCATACCCTAGTTTAATAATATGTTTATGTATACTTTGGCGACGGAAGAGCGTGTCTAAATACGAATTACTTTACAATATGCGTATCCTGACAAGCTCTTGACCAGTTTATTTAACAATTTTTTTACATCTTTCAGATTCGGCCGGCTAGTGATGTTTAGTATAATGTGTTTCCTTGTTTTTTTGTTCGGATCTCTACTTTCTTTTATGCCTAATTTGATATGTTTCATTATGATGCGATTCTTCGAAGGATTTGGTATTGGTGGCGCAATTGTCACTGGCTATGTCCTATGCGTGGAGTACTGTGGTATCAGTCAGAGAGAACTTATATCAGCCTGTTACCATATACCTCTCAATTTGGGACATTTGAGCGTAGCTCTTGTCTCTTACTTAATAAGAGATATGGATAAATTTCAACTTACTATATCGATACCCATGGTATTCTATACTTTTATGTACTTCTTTTGCTTGGAATCGCCGAAATGGCTCATGGACAGCAATCAAATCGATAAAGCTGCTGCTACAATGAACAAAATTGCCAAATTGT
Source organism: Lycia hirtaria (assembly GCA_947563715.1). Classification (NCBI taxonomy): domain Eukaryota; kingdom Metazoa; phylum Arthropoda; class Insecta; order Lepidoptera; family Geometridae; genus Lycia; species Lycia hirtaria. The sequence continues at coordinate 12,074,931 of OX387386.1, forward strand.
AAGTTTCTTATTTTCGTACATATTATGCATATAGTAATAATCTGTATCTACATAAAATATTAGTGACATTGTGTTCTAATTGAACCATAAATAGTTTCTTATACGCAACTCAATACGTAATTGAGGAGATGGATTCTTTTCTGACATACTACATTATCAATTTATTATAAGAATACAATTAGTATGAAACACTACGGCTATCAACACGCTATCACTTCAATACCTATATAAGAAGTGTATCTTATTAAAAGAAAAAAATACACGACTGCACACTGCATAAGTAACGAACGCTTGGTATGCTGTTAGTGTACATTTTTGTGAAAAAGCATGCACAAAGCTACTTACTGTATAATTTGAACATTCTTCAAAAGTATTATTTTTGTAAAATTTGATAATCAAAAGTTAGTTGGAGGTTATGAAAAACGCATTTTATATAAATTTTTACGAGGATTGTATTAGGTTTTTTCAATTAAATCAAATTAGCTTTATTCAAATGAGTCTCGGATTGCAGCCCGGTCTTTCAGCATCAGTGGAGCTGACGCCAACAGTGAGAGGCCCTTTACATAAAATAATAATAGTGTTTTGGTATGTGGATGGATGACGAAACTATTGTGCAATATGAATTTGAAAAATCGGGGCTATTGAGATGAAATGGTTATGATTTCGAAAACTAGTATATTGGTTGATGGTCCCACACAGCAGATAAGATGTGGTACTTCTGTATGGAGGCATCAGAATGAGAAAACGGCTCCTGCCAATTTCGTCTAGTTATACAAAAAAATTGAGACAGGTAATGACTCGCCCACCCGTGCACCCACAAAATGGACCATAGTGGCGCGAAGCAACATTGACGTGGGTGGCTAAGGGTGTCGAGAGGTGTGCTGCTCGATCACTAAGAGCTACTAGCGGCGTTATGCTTCCACCCTTATATTACAACAGCAAGAGCTTATAGCTCTTGCTGTCTCCAACGCCCAGCCAGCCAAGGGGCAGGGGTCTCATTTAGCCCCAGGGAAACGTCGGTATTATTTTTACAAAAAAACATAGGCTATGAGACTCAGGGAGCGAAAACGGATCTAACGACACCTCTCACATCAAAACGGTTTAGCCGTTTAGACTATAGGAGGTAATATACAAACATACATACACTCTAAAACAGAACCGTCTTTCTTGCGCAGTCGGGTAAAAAGATCGGGAATTAATTCGCCGTCACGTGCCTGTGATGGATTTATTTAGCCACGGGTGATAGTGACAGAAATGTAATAATTGTTTACTATGCGAGCGAAGTCGCTCAAGTCGCTAAGTAATAATAATTACTTATTCTGTGTCGCAGGCACATCAGGATACATCTTTATATTATACCTATCTTGAAAGACAACCGTAACCTCATACATTATTGCGTGTTATATACAGACCTTAACTTGCGTATGTGACACTAATTAGCACGCCGTTGTATGGAGTGTTGGACGTGTCGCTATGGTATTGGATAAAGAATCCTAACGTGTGTTGGAAACTTTCTTATCTAGTTATTATTCATAAATCGTTTTTATGTAGGTGTATTCGTATTTACAGGGGAAGGTGTTTTCCTCATTAAATACAATGAAGTTTAATTCGAAATTTTATTTACAGCAACAAAACATCTTATGGAGATGTCAAGGCTGACATGGAAAAGTATAGATCCACCCAGAGAGTTTCGCAGGAAAAAGAACAGTTCTGGCACTTATTTCGATACAGGAAGTTGACAATAAATTTTGTATGCATGGGTTATATCTACTTCGTATGCGGCATGGGCTACTACGGGGTATCCCAATATATAGGAAAAATGAGCGGAAACGTACACCAAAACGTCGCCATGTCTGGAGTAATGCTTATACCAGCATCCTTGTCCTGCATCGCCTTACTTCATTACCTTAGCAGAAAAACATTTTTAATACTCACCAGTGTAATCTCGGGTTGTCTTATGTTGATAGTCGTTTTAGTAATTCCACCTAGCATGAACATTGCTAGAGTCATTACCGCTTGTCTTGGTAACTGTTTTTTCTTTATGTCTTTTATTGTTGTATTTTTATATGGTGTGGAGCTTTTTCCTACGTCCGTCAGAAATAGTGTTTTAGGTTTTCTTTCTGTGTTGTCTAGAACAGGTCAAATAATAGCGCCATTTGTAAATTACTTGCCGCCAAGGATAGCTGGCCTTATTTTTGGTGGGCTTGCAGTAATATGTGGAATTGTCTGTCTTCCACTACCGGAAACCAAGAATAAAGAGCTACCGTCAAGTATGGAGGCATATGTGAACCAGAGTTAAGTGCATTGTGACGATGAAAACGGCTAAATCCTAAGTGTCGGTAAAAGTTTTGACCATTTTCGTATGACCGTAGTACTACTGATTTATTCTACAAAAACTGTTTACCTAATAAAAATTCGAAAAATGCCTTTTCTAAAATTAGTATGAGCCATGCGTACACAAAGCTCACCCTACGCTACTAAAAAAATAGCTTCAGATTTTATTGTATGTTATTTTTACATTTAGAAGAAATATGCCAAAATGATGTATGTTTAAAACAAAATAATGAGAATAATAATAACAGGCAAAATTTCCACGAATCTGTAACATGAAAGCAGATTTTATATTTATATTAAGCAGAGATTAAGAGATTATGCAAAGATTATATATAATTAATCACTTAAATCTCGGGTCACATTGCAGCCCGGTCCTTTGATGGGCATTAGAGGAGTTGAAGCCAACACAGAGAGGCCCTTTACATAAAATAAAATAAAAATACAGTATTTTGGTATGTGGATAGATCATGGAACTATTGTACAATATGGAATTTGACAAATAAAACTTGGTTGGAATTTTTGGTTATGATTTATAAAACTAGTTTATTGGCTGATGCTCCCAACACAGTGAGTAAGATGCGGTACCTACTTTTGTGTGGGAGCATTAGAATGACAACACGGCACCTGGCTATTTGTCGCATTATCCAAAAATTATATTAATATGAATTTAATATTATTAATATAATTTATATATTAATTTATTAATATTATTAATTATTGTTATCTCCATGTTATTAGAGATTGAAATTTGACAGTAATTTGTACCATGAGAAAATTTTACTGGCTATTGCTGTACATAGCGAGCGAATAGAAGTTTTCACATTTATATGTATATTTTTATATCATTTAATGAATTTCCCTAGAACAAGTAAAGCGATACAGAAGATATTACACCAACTTCAATTTTACTGAAAAAAAATTATACACAAATTAATAAATTGCAATCACAGATTATTAGTAAATGTTTATACCTACCAAATTAAATCTATAATCGTGTTTTTGCAAACGGTTAAATATGTAAACATATGGTTAGTCCTCTTGTTTTCCTGTAATAAAAATTAAATTTATAATTAAATAATGCCTGTAACATAATTTTGATAAAGATTGTGATTATATTAGATAATCAATAATGTTATATTAGAAATGGAAAGGAGTAATTTAGTATTGACAAATGGCATGCCATACATGGCACATTACAGTTTTTTTGTTGTGAAAAATTAGATCAATGCATTTCGTGGAAGTATTTACCTGCTTACTTAATTAATTATTTCCAAAGCTAATAAATTTAATTATGCCAAATTATTTTGGCAAAGACATTTTAATTTCTATGCAAGACATGTATCGTTAAGTGGTGGCATTATCAATTAATAGTTTTAATGAAAGGTCAATGATTTTTATATTTTCATTTAGTTATTTTTGTAGTCTTTTTTATTTAGTTTTATATCGGATTACGCTAATATTTCCCAGCTTTATTTTTCCTTTTGAAATTTATTTATAAATTATTTTGTAAACAGACTCATAATCTTACATATATTATAAAAGTTATTGAAATGTGTTTTATTGTAAAATTAGATCCTTAATTTAAGCTTTGTATCCAGACGGGCTGTGTACCAACATGATGGATCAGAATGACGAGGATCAAATGTATAAAAAGATAATCATAATTAAGGTGGTACGATACGCATGTTACACATTACCATTTTTTTCTATGTTATTTATTATCTTGTATTTTTGGGGCATGCCAGCGCAGCAGTGAGAGCACAGTAGCACACTAACAGCGAAATAGCATATGAATGCCCAAAATTTGACAAAAGATAACTAACACAACTCGACAATCGTGACTATCGCGAGTGAATATTGGTTTCTTCTAGCTCCATCGTAGACCGCAACGTCGCTTAACATCAGGCGAGTTGGCGGTCAAGCGCAAACCTATTACTACGTAAAAAAATGCTTACATAATATTTTTTTTTATCAGCCCTATTTGTACAAACTGTCACACTGATGGGCGCGGGCCGTCTTCTCATTGAAAGAAGGGTAAGGCCATAGTCTGCCACGCTGGCCAAGTGCGGGTTGGCAGACTTCACACATCTTCAAGATCATTGAAAACTCTCAGACATGTAGGTTTCCTCACGATGTTTTCCTTCACCGTTTTGAAGTTGGCGGCAATCAACAATACGCACATAACTTCGAAAAGACAGAGGTGCGTTTAGATAGAAGTGTTTAAAAAAAAGATATTCTTTGATATCTTTTAACTTGACTCAGGAGTAGCAAAATATATCTTTTTTCACTACTTCGTCGGCAATGTCAATGCTATCTGAATATTTATTTAAAAAAAACAAAATCATGTCTCAATTTTCTAACATCCCTAAGCTTAAATTAAAATATTTCGATGCGCAAGAGAGATAGCTGCGCGATTTGAACCCTTCCTTAATGATTTTATTCTTCTAAGAGGAGACTACACTGATCCTACATCTTAAAAACATGCAAAATCTGGTAAAATAGGTATTTCTTGCACTCCGTAACACACGCTTCAAGCGTGCAATGAGGCTTAAGCAAAAAATTCGAAAGTTTCGACCATCCCACGTGTGACGTGACACCTCCATGGCTAAAATGGAAAATGTTCCCAGGTTCAGATCGGGATAGTGCGGGTTCAAATCCCGTCGGATGTGTGTAATTTTTCAACTGTCTATAAATTTATAAATACTTTAGTCTGTAAATCAATGAAAAGTATCGAATATAATATAGCTAAATTCCAAATAAGAATTTATTCTCTAGACTACTAACTGGACCTTCTGACTTGGTCCTAGGTTCTAGGTCCTTGGTTCGAATCCCGCGGCACGCACCTCTGTCTATTCGGAGTTATGTGCGTATTGTTGATTGCCGCCAACTTCAAAACGGTGAAGGAAAAACATCGTGAGGAAACCTACATGTCTGAAAGTTCTCAATGATCTTGAAGATGTGTGAAGTCTGCCAACCCGCACTTGACCAGTGTGGTAGACAATGGCCTTACCCTTCTCATAATGAGAAGATGGCCCGTGCCCTGCAGTGGGGCAGTTTGTACAAACAGGGCTGATAAAAAAACCTTTTATGTATGAAAATGAATTTGGATCAAAATTATATTTTTCTCGAAAACTTATGATGTTGCTTTCTAGTGTTCTGTGGGACTATTTTTTTATAAATTCATTCAATCATTTTATATCTTCAAAAATGTTGGTATGCGTGAGCGAGGTGGACGATCGTGAAACTGCAGACTCTAATGAACCCCAAAACAAACTATCTCTTTCCAGGATGACAGACTACGAGCGTATCAAAACGTCGTGCCTGGAGCGGTCGGAGCTATGGGAAGACCCCGACTTCCCCGCCACGCAGACTTCCGTCTTCTATTATCAGACGCCGCCTTTTCACTTCGTTTGGAAGAGAGCTAAGGTACAATTACTAGTACTACATAGTGAATTCATTTATTTTATTTTAACAAATTTTATTTCAGTCAATATTTTGTTTCGGTTTGTTCAATGGCTATGCTTTTATTTAACTTCACCAAGGATATCCCACACGATGGGGTAGATGAGAAAAAAATAAAACTGGACATGTGCGAGTCAGGCTCGCCCACCGAGGGTTTCGTACAAACTAGATAATAGTACTACCGGGCGAAGCTAATCATTGATAAAAGGGGATTATTATTATTTTTGTACATTTTTGGTAATAATCCGAAAAATACTCATCTTAAAAATAATTTTAAAAAACGTTTTAGCTTGTGCAAATGAAGCTATTTCATATGCTATCCCGCATATTTTTTGTGAGTGTCAAAATATGCGGTTTTTTGCGACATAGACGGCTGTAACTTTTTTTTTAGAATAATCGAGAAGTTTGATTTTTTCACAGCTGTAAAGGACTACAAATCTGTGTGTATGGTTTTTATTTCAACTCGATAACTGCATTCTCGAGATACTCGTAGAAGGTCTTGACAGACGGACAACATGAACAAAGTGATCCTATAAGGGTTTCGTTTTTTTCCTTTTGAGATACGGAACCCTGAAAATATATCATCCAAACTTTACGTGTACCTAGGGCCACAAGTTTTTTTTTCATTATTTTACTCTACCATTTTATTGATGTAATAAATATGTATGTATACTCATACTAAATTACAGCTTTCTAGTACTTATTTCGTAGTCTTTGAACAAAGCCGCTGCCAGACTGACAGACGGTCAGACATGGCGAAATGAGGGTTTGTTGACTACGAAAACCTAAAAATGCAAACAAGTAATATACCTACTATAGAATACCAAAGACGATACAAAAGTGGGTTTAAACAACTACAGCCTCACCGAAAACGTTATTCATGATCAATGCTCAATATATTCTATCTACTTCTCGCTGAGATAATGCGAAAACTGCGTAATGACACTTGCGGAAAGAAGACAGAGAATTTGAGACGTTGCTTGTAACGTTTTTCGGTAAGGCCGCTAAAGTGAAATTTTGCTTTATAAAGATACTCGTTCTAAGACTTGAATAAATTAAATATAATTTGTATCGTTGTGAGAGAAACTTAGCTTATTTGCATGATGAGATTAGTAAGTTAAAATACATGTATTATGTAGGACGGAATAGGTAAACACTTTCTTCTTGGTAGTAAAATAATAAACTTAGATAATAATTATAGTTTAAAATACTGAAAAAAAAAGATTCCAAATACGCAATTCGTTTCATTAGATGACATTTTTACCCGACTGCGTGAGAAAGAGGTTATGTTTTTATAGTGTATGTAGGTATGTTTGTATATATGTATGTGCGTACGTATGTATGTATATTTCTATATGATCGCCTATAGCCTAACGCCTTGACCGATTTTGATGTGCGAGGAGTCGTTAGATTCGTCTTCACTTCCTGGGTGTCATAGATTAAATTTTTTGTAATACTATTTCGGTAACTCTAACGAACTTTTTCGTAATAAATAAGTGATTTCACTAGAATTATTTTAAATAATGCGCGTCTATAGTCTATTACAGCGATTTTGCGCACACTTTCTCACTTAAAACGCACATTCAACAACGTATCAAACGTAACGAAATCGTAAGTTACACTACAAAAACTGCTTTTCTGCAGTCGGGTATTTTGTTTTTATTTTAATATACATTTTATTATTATATACGATTTCGTTACGCTTGATACGTTGTTGAGTGTGCGTTTTTCTGATACATACATACATACATACCCACACATAAAAACATACATACACTCGAAAAACATAACCCTCCTTCTGATGCAATCGGGTAAAAATACCTTACAGTCAAATTGAGAATCTCCTTAAAAATAACCTTTCTGATCATTAGTCCAGTTATGGGACAAGGTTAGGGATAATAAATATTTTATTATATTTCATACATATTCATAGTGGTGTTCAGAGGAAACCGTGGTCGTATGCCACTTTACAGAATGTATTATTGTTTTGTTATGGTAGGTATAGCTATGAATATGTATTAAAAACGTGATTTTTCAGTAGTCGGGTTTTGGTTTTTAGACTTATTTTTTATTTATATAATAAGTATATTAATAGAATTTTTCACACAACACTATCCAGCCCGAAACTAAGCAAAGTTTGTACTGTGGAGTGTGGGAACTAGATAAGTAAGTAAGTAGTTGTTATAGTTAACCCTAGAATCATAAGATACAATCGGGATCCAATATGTCGCCCGTGACATAAAACACTACTTTATCCCCTTGTGCATAAGCTACTATGAAAAATATTGTGATGCGCAAGAAAGACAACTGCGTGCCTTGAGCGCTTTTTTTAAGGTATAGTCATAGGTCATAGTAAGGTTTTATTTAAGTTTTATCAACCTATAGTTGTTGCATGGATGAATGCGCACTCGACAGTAGCCACAAGGCAGGCCTAGTTACTAACCTTCCCGCATTTGGTAACTGGTGGACGATTCGGTTCTGTCTAAATTAGTAACTATATAAACAACAAAAAAGGCATAACAAAAAAGTCATTGTAAGGTTCTACAAATATCTCGTAAAAAATCTCAGCGAACGTAACAGAGGTGATGTCATCGGTGACCGGGTCCGGTACTCACTGTTTGGCGTCCGAAAGCCGATCGACAGCAAAATCATTAAGGCGCTGTCGGTAGTAAAACCTTTGTCTCGCTCACGCATACCATCATTTTCAAAGATGCAGAATAACTAAATAGACTGAAAACTGGGTAAGCATAAACATGAGATCACAATTTGCAAACCTTTTGCAAAAAATGATTTTTTGATATTCTAATTCTTATACATGCAAAAAAAACGGACAAGTGCAAGTCAGACTCGCCCACCGAGGGTTCCGTTCAAACTAGTAGATAAAAGGGGGAAATCATATATTTTTTTATATTTTCCTTCTTATACCGAAAAATATACATCGTAAAAATATTTAAAAACCTGTTTTAACTTAATTATGCTAATTAAGCTCTTTCATATGATGCTACCAACTTCAAACGGAGAAGGAAAACATCGTGAGGAATCCCACATGTCTGTTTTTCCTTTAAGTGTAACTATAACACAATGCTTCTTGCCAAATAGGTTGTGATTCCCTTGTGAGTGTCGAAATATGCATTTTTTACGACATATTCGGCTGTAACTTTTTTTTACGAAAACTGGGAAAGTTGATTTTTCTTTCTGTAGCAAGAGACTATGGATGTGCGTATATGGTTTTAATTTCAACACAATACCATCACGCATTCCAGAGACTAAGGTCTTTACACCCGGACGGACGGACAGACGGACAGACGGACAACAAAGTGATCCTATAAGGGTTCCGTTTTTTTCTGTTGAGGTACGGAACCCTAAAAATGCATTGGAAATAAAAAAGTACTTGAATCCATTCTTTGAATAAAAGCATGTTTGAATCAAAATAAAATTGTTAGTTGTAATCCTTTTATCTAGATTTTTGCATATCCGATTTTTCGTTGATCATTTAGTAATTTTATATTATCAATCAATAATATAATGTTTCTATGCGTGAGCAAGACAAAGGAGTTACTACCTACAGAGCCTTAAGGCGTTATTGGTAATAAGCCACCTGTATCACTCATTCATACCAACATTTCTGATGATAGTACATTACCTAATCAATAAATTTTGGCGATTATGAAACGCTTCGGCTCCAGACACATTAGGTACATTGTGGAATACGCTACCTGTGTGGGTTTTCCTCGAGAGGTGCAACTTGCATGTCTTTAAGCTGTGAATATTATTTTAGACAAGCGAGATCTTTTGTGGACTGCAGCTTGCTAATATGAGCTAAACTTACGAGAATTCTTTAAAAATATTGGTTGTCTGTAAAGTCGGTTTACGGACGATAGTTTAACGTGACAACGTCATAACAGAACATTGATGAAATGAATATGATGATGATGTAACGGGACAATGAGCGTAACGTATCGGGACAATGAGTCATACTTTTCGTGCGTGCAGTCGGCGTTCATCGATTTATTAGACGTTGTCACGTCAAAAAAAAAATGAATTATTATTAGTTTATTGCTTAGTTTGTGTTAGATGGTGTTGAGTGCAATTTCCACCTATATTTATTTAACTGATACACATAGTTTAATAAAAATGATATTAGTTTCGTTACATTCCATATCGTTTTTCTAATAAGTATTTACTAAGTAAGTAAGTTCGTATAGACTGAGTGGCCAGCCCTATTATCAGAGTTATTAAGGCGCCGAAAGGCCTCTGACTTGGCTTGACGATTGCTGAACAACCGGGACCTACCATTTAACGTGTCAGTTGACCCACGGTAGCGCTCAGAAAGAAATGCCACTTACGGTCACCCATCCGAAGACTAACCGGTCCAACCGTTGCTTTACTTTGGTGATCGTTCGGGAACACCTAGTCAAGCTACGCCACGAGCGCTACATACAGTATTTACTTATAAAACATTATAAACATGATAAATGTTATTTTCTTTTTTTACAAATTCTCTGGATCTTTCAAGTCAATTCACTATTTTAATGTCATTGAATATCTTCAACAAAGTCGGTATGTTCAAATTGTGCAAGCGAGACCAAAGGTTGACAACAACTTTATACTGCATATTATTTTACACTACGGTGCCTTAATTAAGGAAGTCTATTCTGGCGACTGCTCAAGTTCAATACCTCGAGGATGTCTCGAAAGATTGTCTACAACATTTCATCGTGTGACCTTCCCACAGCAAACTTAAAGTGTGGACACAATGATGCACGTGGCGCGCCTATAGATGATGCGCTCTACGTGAGAAAACGCAGCATAGGTACACAAGTTAGAGTACTGTTACTAAAGCCGGCTCCACAGCAATGTTTTTGACGTGTGTAATATTTTTTTATAAATAGTGCAGGGGGGCTACGCATGTCTCTTCTAGCGATGAAAAGTTGGCTCACACCCGTTTTATGGTTAAAATAGAAGAAGGAGAAGAACCGTAAGAAGGAGGGTTATGGTTTTCGAGTTATATGACGGGTTGACTGGCCTTGTGGCTCAGTTGGCAGTATGTCTGCTTGCCGAGGTGTAGTTCGTGGGTTCGATCCCCACCCAGGGTAAACATTTGTGTGATGAGCATAGATGTTTGTTCTGTGTCTGTGTGTTTCTATGTATCATATGTATATATTTATAACAAAAAAAAGTATATATGTATTCTATCAGCCATCTACTCGTAGTTCCATAATACAAGCTTTGCTTAGTTTAGGCTAGATGGTGTTGTGTGAAATGTCCACATATGTTTATATACCTAATATATATATATATATATGTTTGTTTATGTTTATGTTTGTATGTATGTATGCATGTAAATATGTATTTATGTTTCTATATGACAGCCTACAGCCTAAGCGGCTTGACCGATTTTGATGTGCAAGATGATATTATATTCATCTTCGCTTCCATAGGCTATATTTTTTTGTAATAATAATAATACATCTCTTACAAAAATAAAAAAGTGCGTTTTTTCGTAAACCCCAACGAACTATTTCGTAAGAAACATGTGATTTTACTAGAATTAATCTAAAGAATGCGCATTTATAATCTTTTACTGTGGTTTTACGCATACTTTCTCACAAAAAACGTACACTCAACAGCGTATCAAGTGTTGCGAAATCGTACGTTACACTGCAAAAACTACTTTTCTGCAGTTGGGTAATTAGTTTTTCTTTTAATATACTAGATTTATATTTATTAGATACTCTTACTTGTTATTTTGATTTTTCTGTAATTAAGAGTGCGATACTAAACGTTCAAATGAGTCTACTTTCAATTGTGACATTAAAACAGGTTATTCAACTTGTAGAATTATAGAAAAGGCAAGATAAAACCGGCCACAGGCCAAATTTACATGGCTATAGTAGATAAACGTAACCCCGCAGGAGCTCCAAGTATCTATTTTTTCAGAACTCAGCCAAAAAAAATGATACTTACCCAAAACATTTTCAGTTAGTACCTTACCTACATAATTTTCATAATGTTGTAACTGACACTTTTTTCAAAATGATCAAATGCTTTACATTTGATCATTTTGAAAACTAGGTTTTACAATTGTCGTATTATAAAGTCACGATTACGTGTGTCACTTGGTTGTGTTCGAGTTGTGTAGTACGAGTGAGTGGCGCCAGCTCGCATTCACAAAAGTGCCCAAACACACACTACAGCAATCTGCATGTACAATACATTAATACTACATGTACTCTTACGCTCGTGAATTGCAAAAACTATAGGACGTGTAGGTATGTAGTGTTAACTCATTACTTAGAGGCCATTAATTTATTACGTAAGATGATTTAGGGGGGAGGGGAGTCGACCATGTCTTATTTTTTCTTACAAGGAGTGGGAGGGAGTCTTAATAGTTCTTACGTAAGATCACAAAAATTAAAATAAAGATAAAATTATACTTTGAAAAAGCGCGGGCAACCGCGCGAGTGCCGAAGTGCGCTCGGATGTGTATAAAAGTACAAATAAACATTCCTAAAAATTGTTACTTTGAAAAATAAACAATACGTTTGGTTTATTACAATATAGGTACGTACGAATATATTTTTTTCCTTTAGATTCTTAAGTAATAAATATTACACAGGGGGGAGGGGGTCGGCCTATTCTTATTTTTTCTTATATAGAGGGGGAGGGGGTCAAAAACTGGCAAAAATTGTCTTACGTAATAAATTAATGGCCCCTTACGTATTTGGATATTTTTGGATTATAGATCAACTCCACCCCACGATTTATTTATTTAGTAATAATTTTATAGAACTACCTCCTAATAATTACTTATTAGGAGGTAGTTCTATAAAATTATTTATCTATTTTGGCAGTTTATTAACTAACTCCATTGGCATTATTATTTTGTTCGAGAGAATGTCGATAAAATTAAGTTGTTTCAGTTTTTAAACTACCTAATATAACACGTACTTGTTTGTTTGAAGCTTACAACAATAGAGCCGGGAGTGTCAAAATACATCTAACAATTCACAGAAGAAGCAGAAGTCACGTAAAGTTTAAAAAGCGTGGGTAGACGTGGGTAGCCCTGAGGCAGCCTTAACCACCTGTCTGCCGCTATTCATCAAACATCTCCGTTTTTGCACGTTACATTATGTCGAACGTATTTTAACAGTATCATTTGTAAAATGTTTGTAAGAGATACGTGTCAAGGCATTGTATTCTTTTTAAAATGTAAATCTTAATTTGATAGTAACAAAATTATTATGTAAGTCGTAATCTAATAGCAACGCTCATTTGGACAAAAGGCTACGGATTCTTCCTATATACCTAATACACAAACTTATATAATACACATATACCTAAGACACAAACTTATGTTTTGACGTGACAACGTCTAATAAATCGATGAACGCTGGCTGCACGCACGAAAAAGTATGACTCATTGTCCCGTTACATCATCATCATCATTACACCAATGTTTTGTTATCACGTTGTCACGTTAAACTATCGTCCGTAAATCGACTTTACAGACAACATTTTATTTATTTATTTTAAAGTAGACACCCTACAGTTCCATTCGCATAGTAATGAAGAACGGTGATTGTGAAATTAATATAGCCTAAGTTCGTCTCCTGGTTTTTAGGTACTATACCAAATATTATAAACAGTTGATGCAGTCGTTTAGTCGTGAAAAGGTAACAAACAGACAGAGATACAGACCTAGTTACTTTAATTATTATACTCGAATCTATTACTCAGGACTAGTTAGGATTATGTACTTTTTAAGCGTTACTAAACGCGGCGCGCGACGTCCTGCCTACCTATCTGTGAACGAGCCCTCAAGATAGCCTTAGTAACAAGTTGCAGCCGACGCGACTGGGCGGGAATGTGTTCTGCGGCGGCTCAATACAATACACTCATATTGTTTTTTAATGTTTTTACAACCCACATTTTTGACGTGATAACGTCTTATAAATCTATGAACGCCGGCTGCACGCACGAAAAAACATGACTCATTGTCACGTTCCGCCTGAACTGAGCGTGCAAGCGAGTACGCGGAACAAGCGATAGAGAGACACGATCGGCCTAAGCGTTCGGCTTGTGACGCATCTATCATGACGTTATCAGGTAAAATTATCGTCCGTAAACTTACTTTACAGACCATTTTTGTAAGAGCGCCCTCTTGCCGTTGCTGATGACGCAAGTGCAAGACTTGCCAAGCCGCTGTGTCGGCTACAACTCACGGAATGCGTCCGTCCGTGTAAGAAACGTTGTCACATGATATCCTTTATAAAAAGAAAAAAACTTTGTTTTACACAATTCGATTATCCAATTTTGATAAATATTTTCTTATCTGATTGGAATCATAAATGAATGTAACTACGGATAACTTTTTTTAAATTACGTCACAAATCCGATTTAAAAAAAGATAGGACTTAAAAAAATATTAAACGGTAGAAGCATAGCCAAAAATTTATGCAACCATATGAAATAAAATTGGCCAAGTGCGTGCCAAGTCACGCACAAAGTAGGGTTTTAATTTCATCATATATGCCACTAGCCTATATTTTTCATATCTCCATGGTTAACATTTTAGCCGATAGAGTGGGAGGACACTTAACTAACAAAAAATATCACTTCACAGCGTAATATTTTGCAAATGGATCCCTAAATTAAAAGATGGTTTTCGCACACCCCCAATGTTTTTGATTACCTTATCACAAAAAAAATGAAGATTTTAACTAAATCTACCATTTTGTTGGCATAATAAATAGTATGTATACTCATACGAAATTACAAATTTCTAGTACTTAGTCTTTGAGCTTACCCGCGGACGAACGGACGGACATGGCGAAACTATAAATGTTTGTAGTTGACTACGGAACCCTAAAAACGCTTAACGCTTACGCTCTTAAACTTAATGTATGTTAAAAGTGCGTGTAGGTGTCTTTATTACGTGAACAAGGCCACAGAGGCCGCTGCCTACCTGCAGCCTACATGTGAATGTTCTTGTTCATAAACTAGCCGTGACCCGCGGTTTCACCCGCTTGGCGACGGAAATTGGTGAAATTGATTTTGAATGTCTTTCTGTAAACTACTTTTTTAATCCTGGACGCAAAAACAACGAGGTGTTATAAGTTTGACGTGTCTGTCTGTGGCTTCGTAGCTCCCGAACGGATGAACCGATTTTGATTGTTTTTTTTTATTTGAAAGGTGAATTAGTCGGGAGTGTTCTTAGCTATGTTTTATCAAAATCGGTTCAGCCGTTTTTTTGTCGGTGGTTTTTGAGTTTTCTAAATTTATACTTATTATTTATACTAGAGTATTAGCTAAATAATATAGAATGTAATGTAATAAAATGTAATGTATGTAATGTAATGTAATATAAATATGCCTTTGGGCAATTTACCAGACTGCGTAAGAGGGAGGGTTATGTTTTTCAAGTGTATAATTATAGTATGTTTCTATGTGAGCGCCTACAGCCTAAACGGCTTGACCGATTTTGATATGCGAGATGTTGTTAGATTCGTGTTCACTCCCTGAGTGATATAGGTTATATTTTTTTGTAATAATAACAATCCATCTCATGCAAAAATGCAAAAATAAGAAATGTGTTTTTTCGTGATCGTCAACGAAGTTTTTCGTAATAAACAGGTGATATTACTAGAATTATTATAATAAATGCGCATTTATAATCTTTTACAGCGATTATACGCATACTTTTCTCACAAAAAACATATGACGAAATCCTAAGTTAGACTCCAAAAACCTCTTTTCTGCAGTCGGTTATTTTGTTTTTCTTTTAATTAGATACTTGTCATAACTGTATTTCATAACTAGCTACGAAAGAAGATTTTTCTTTCACTGATTCATAATCAGTTATGAAAAAGAAATTTTTGATCCATATTCATAACCAGTTACGAAAAGAGCTGGAATTTTTCTCATTTCATAATTAGCTACGAAAGTGGATATAATGATTATTATGGTCTATGTGTATTTATCTGTTTTCTCCAATATCCTAAACTACCAATTAAAATCTTTCAACCGATGAGTCATGTGACTCATGTCATTCGCGGTCAGGTATTGGCTATTGGCCAGTTACTTAATGATATATATTTTTAATTTTTCAGGATATATTCCAGAGCCCAACTTTCGTTTTAGACAAGAGTGAAACATTCGATGTCGTGCCGGGCAAACTAGGTAAGCAAAATACAAATATCTTCAACTAGCTCTGCGCTTTTTATTCGTGTAACAACTTAGGTCATCGTGGGTAACTTTGAATCCTTGTCGAACATTGTACATAGCTTTTTTTGAAGATTCTTAACGTTTTCTCCTAAAAATAAGTAGTCAAATTACTTAATGGATTAATTAGCAGTCGTTTTGATCACTATTCTTTTGGGAAAGAAATCGACAACATTCGAAAAAACTTATTTACAATGTTTGACACGGATTAAAAGTTACCCACGGTGAGACTATGATACGGAATTATCATATTATGCTTTTAACTTTGCTTAATTTCAGGAGACAAATGGTTAGTGTCATGCCTGGGAGTCCTTTATCTCTGCAAAGGGCTCTTCTACCGGGTAGTGCCGGCCGACCAACGGATGGACACAGCATACGCCGGAGTTTTCAGGTAAAAAAGATAAGCACTATATTTATCTGAGAGCACGGGTGTGCCCCCGCCATGTGCGCCAGCGGGCACGCCGTTACTACCTTTTCTCTATCTCTTCTATCTTAATAAACAAAACGATAACTATCCATTTTATTTGTATATTCATTAAAAATATTATTAGTATTGTTACAAACTGAACCAGAATAAGGCTGGCTATAAATTTAAATGTGTCGGATTTAATTTATTGGGAACAGTATCTTTTCTGCAGTCGTCTATTTTTGTTTTTCTTACAATATAGATAAGTACTATATGCGTAAAATCATTGCTAAAGGATATAAATGCGCATTCTTTAGAATAATTCTAGTGAATTCATTAATTTATTAAAGTATTTCATTTCGTAAGCTTCATCGAACTATTTGGTTCGATGAAGTTTACGAAATAGCGCATTTTTGAATTTTTGCGAGAGTCTTATTAATATTATAACAAAAAAATAGCATATGACACTCAGGGAATGAAGAAAATCTAACGACACCTCGCACTTCAAAATAGGTCAAGCCGGTTAGGCTATAGGCGATCATATAGAAACATACATAGGTACATTATATACTCGTACATTTGAAATATAACCCTTCTTCTAGTGCAATCGGGTAAAAAAGACAAAATAGACGGTATTCTACTGCTCCTGTAGTGGGTGGAATAACGTCATATCTACCTAAACCTACCTGCCTACGTCGTTGCATACATTGCCGAAATGACCGAAAACTCGTTGAAAAACTCGCCAAAAACTCTCTCTACCTAATGTATTAATTAGATTAATTATTTATTAACCTATTTATGTACGTCCATGTAGGTTTCGGCTCTGGTGGTGCGGGCAATGGATGGAAGTGCTGGTGGACGACCGACTGCCGACAGTGAACGGCAAGCTTGCCTTCTTGCAGACCAGCTACTCGGAACAGCTCTGGCCAGCACTCTTGGAGAAAGCTTACGCGAAGTAAGTTATACCTATAATGTTTTGAGTTAGTTATGTCTGATTTATTTCTGCTTTGAGCCCAACCTTAATAACCGAAGATAATAATCTTCGGTTATTAAGGTTGGGCTCAAAGCAGTATATCTCTCGCGCATCACAACATTTATAAACATATAAAATCACTGAGTGGGGATATTAAAAAACTGAGACATTAAAAAGTGGTTTTGCTTATTTAGATTAGTAAAATTTAAAAAGTATATTTTTTCTTCGATATCTTTTATTGCTATTGGCTGAGGAATAGCAATATACATATATATATTATTAGTTGTACCGTCGCCAATATCAATGATATATGAATTAATCTTTTATTTAAAATTTCTGCTACGAAAATCATTTCTCATTTTTCTAATAGGTATCCCCCCCACTTAGCGATTTTAGAGAGATAGCTGCGCGCTTTGAGCCCAACATTTAGTTATATTGGCCCTAGTTGAAAACCCGATCTCCTAGAAAGAATTATCTGAGTATCTTATTTTTTACGCTTCCGTACTAAGGGTGCGGGGAACCTATTCGTGAGATTATGGTGTCTGTCAGTCTGGTATTTTGACTGTTTGAAGGTGATTAAAAAAGATATAATTCTGAGCTAACTCCCCGTTAAGTTCCTATGTACGTTAGACAGTCCTACGTAATGATGTTTTGTATGTTCAGGTTGCATGGTTCCTATGAAGCCCTGAAATATGGCAGCCTCGTGGACGGACTGGCTGATTTAACCGGTGGAATCACAGAGATGCTGCCGATACCTGACATTCCTGACGCGCTTTCGCTCAAGAACCTCCTGGAAACCACCAGCATAGTCACCGCACATTATCATCCCGCTGTAAGTTTCAAGATGAGAGCATATTTACCAAATGACATTATTATCACATGGACACGTGACAGATACTTATATAAACCAACAGTGACATTTTTATTTAAGCTCTGTATCGTGGCGCTAAAGCCTAATTTAGATGTTATTAACATCTATTTTGACACTTCGAATTATTTGAGCGCTGATGCGAAATCCTTATCGATGTAATATCGTTATCATACATGACCTCTCATTTGTTAAAAAGGAGGGGGACGACAGCTCACCGCCTACGCTCCTACACAAATGCAATGAAGATGACAAAGACTAAATAGCGAGTCACTCGCCTGGTATTAAGCGTCACGCTTACTCGAAAGAACAGGCTTAAAAGTGCTGTCAAAAGTCTCGAAAACAGTTTAATGCCAACCAGTTAAGCAAGCTCGGTAACACTGAAACTGAAACATAATAATTATTTTAGATACATACACAGTATATTTGCCAATAGAATAGCAGCTATAAGTACACTGTGTGAGACTGGCCTTGTGGCTCAGTTGGTAGTATGTCTACCTGCTAAGCTGTAGGTCGTCGGGTTCGATCCCCACCCAGGGCAAGCATTTGTGTGATAAGCATGGATGTTTGTTCTGTTTCTGGGGTTTCTATCTATCATAAGTATATATTTACAAAAAAAAGTATATACGTAATTACATATGTATTCTATCAGCCATCTAGTTCCATAATTCAAGCTTTGCTTAGTTTGGGGTAGATGGTGTTGTGTGAAATGTCCCCATATATTTATTTATTACTGCGAAGTAGATATTTAATCTACTTCGCCAGAATGGGATTGTCCATTAATCATGTCAGGCTCGATAAGGGGTTAAAAAGTCACGAAATATTAATATTACCACCGGCAACGGCTTCCCAGCTCACCTCGACGAAAGATACTTCTTACCAAAAAATACACATGATGTGGTCTTGGGTTAAGGGGAGGAGGTTGTCGGAGGTTTTTAAAACCTCGCCACGTATCACAACGGGAGAGGAAAGGTTAAAAAGTTGCTAAAAAAATCTCACATGATTAATGGCAACTAGTTAACCCTATAGATAGTGTTCTTTAGTAGTACTGCTAATAGAAAATGTTATCTATTGTTGAGCTAAGGAAATTATCTACTTCCAGGAAAATGAAGATAGACAAAAGGCCTTAGAATTTGAAATGAACTACAGGATATGTGAAATTAAACAGGTGAGTTTTTTTTTTAGAAATAATCTTTTATTAACATAAAAATACCTTTTTAGCATCTGAATTAAGAAGTGCTCATGATGTTTTTAAAAATGTCAATGGGCAATAACATTCGCGATTTAGGTGATAATGACAATGCTTATTTTCGCTTCTTTCATCAGATCTTTTTCATTACATGTAAGTAGATTTAATAAAAACTAACGAACATTAAAAAAAAACTAACGAACATTAAAATGAACTACGTAGAAACGTACTTCTGTATTACAAAACTTAACTTTATCAAGGAAGTTTGAGAGCCAACTTTCTGGCTCCATCTTAAGACCAGCAGCCGTACTTTCAACTTTTATAGCTTTGCAAAGTTCGCTCAGCGCTTGTTTTTATCTTGCTTGGTCTGCAATTACGACAGCGACACAAAAGTTGAAGCAATTATTAAAAATATCACAATTTAAAGTAGACTCATTTGAATTTTTGTCTCACACTCTTAATTACGGAAAAAGTAAGATAAAAATGGGCGCTGAGCGAACTTTGCATCGTTATTAGAGTTAAGAGTAACCCCGCAGCTCTATGCTACCATAAATATTGTACTGTCTTCGGGGAAATTACACATGAATACCAAACCTTAGCAAGATCAGACCAGTGGAAGTTATAGGTACTGATATCATTTCCAAGATAGACAAAATAACTTTTATTTTGTCAAAATAAAAGGCAAATAAAAATAGACAGCTTTTGAGAGCGAGTAGATCGAGTAAGTAGGTATGTAGTATGTACAGGTTTATTAATGTATATAATGTATAAAATATATATGTATATCTCCAGGTTGAAACACAAGATGGCTCAGTTTCTTTGGTAAGATTACGAAGACCACTCGGCAAGGGAGACATTGGAGTCACACACGTCATTTTAGATAATGCTACGTAAGTTTTCCAACTTTCGAGATTCACTCTTATCATTATACCTACCTACTGTCCGAATAAGCGACGATTGATTTTTATAAAGAAGTGTGTTAAATAGGATCGACTTATAATTTGTATAGGTAATACTTATACACTATTTTGTTGTTGTCAACAATCAAATAAAAAAATAAAATAAAAAATAAATCAGAAACTTTTTATTTTTCATTTACAATACCAATTGTGTCATAAAAGTAAACAGCTTCTTTCTTAGGGTTCATTAGTTAACAGGGAACCCTTAGTTTCGCCGTCTGTATGTCTGTCCGCGGCTTTGCTCAAAGAATATGAATACTAGGAAACTGTAATTTGACATGGATATATGTATATATATATTAATCACGTCAAAAGTCGTAGTAGTCGTAGTTTCTTAATACCAAATCCTACCCTACATGTAACTAACTTAAAAAATTTACTTAATAGTTAAGTAAATAATGAAAATTGCAAATTTCATTTAAACTAACATAAGTTAACTCTTATATTTATACTATAAAACAGGAAACCCTGTTTAAGTTCACATAAAGTATGATGTGCAACTACGGAACCCTACTTTGCGCGTGGCAGACGCGCACTTGACCATTTTTTATTCTTTAGAAAACTTATTATTGTTGTTTAAAAAATCGCCATTCAAATTATCTACATACTTTTATAACACAAATTTACTTCACATACTAGTATTCCGTAATACCATGTTTATGTAATCTATGTATTCATTTCCAGATGGCTAACCATACCGCCTCGAGAGCGTGACCGACTCATATCATCTGTAAAAGGCTTCTGGGTTCTGTTCAGTGACTTCCAGCGCCTTTTTCCGAGAGTTGAAATGGTCCATTTAGACGCAGAAACAAGTAAAGCTGAAACATCCCTATTACAGAAGATTAAGTGGCAGATGCGAATGTATCAAAGCGGATGGAAGCGGGGGGTGTCTGCCGGCGGGTGTAGAAACCACGTCAGTGAGTATAGGTACCTAACTACTTTGAAAGAAACTCACCAAATTCGAGTCCAAACTTTTGATACGAAATTATTGTAATACCATTATCATCAAGTAGGTCGGCTATTGGCGTGTCAAAGCATCGTCACACTGCGACTCACTTCTCACTCAGCTCAGTGAGAAGGGGTGGGTTCTCTCTCTCTCTCTCTCTCTCTTGTGATCTAACATCCTGTGAGAGCCCGTTTACTATATTAATACTATATTATATACTATATTAATATTACTTACCCAGAATGCATGCCAATAAAAAGAATAAACAGGATATCACATAATATTAAAGTCCACTAGATGTTAGAATTAACTAGATTGATAGATATTTCTTAGATTTGGCTAGAGTGAACAGATATCTTATAGATCGACGAGCTCCATCCTCGCCCACATCCTCGCTTAACATCATACAAGCTGGTGGTCAATTGTAGATCTATCCTAATAAAAAATATATTAGTAAATCAAAACTATCGACGTAGGTATTACTTTTTCACAGCTAATTCTCTGATTATATTATGATTAGCTTTAATATGTATTAAATTAAACCTTAAAGAAGGACTAGACAAATAATCATCACCACCACTATTACCTATACTTTTTCAACACGGTAATAGTCCGCAAAGCATTACTAGTACCTACCTACAACAATAAAAGTACCTACAATTACATCATCATAAAACTCATTTGTGCTTTATAATTCTATAAATCACCTACTGAAATGTTTACGCCGTTCTCACCTGCTTCCAGATTTCTTCCACATGAACCCTCAAATACAGATTGTTCTAAACGAACCAGACACCGTAATCGTCTCCTTAAACCAGCACAGTATCATGGAACCGAAAGTCATTGGCTTTAGCATCTACAAGACCCCGAAGACCCTCCCCGAGACAGCGTCACCTATGTTTTTCAGAAGCACCAAAAGTACGATCAATTCACAGTATACCAATAGTCGTCAAGTAAGCCACAGGTACGTTGAAAAACATGCGCAATTCAGCAGCTATGCAATCAAGCGAATATTTATTTTAGTATGCATACCTAATTGGTAGTGCCAATGCGAATTCTTATTTGTATAAGTACCTACATACAGCGATTTGTAAAATATATCAGGCAATGTTGAGAATGGGATACATAGTCGGGTAGAAACCAGAGTGTGCACTTATACGCTTAGGTAACTATGCCTATATTGCCAGCTATTGGTAGATGGAAGCATCACTGGCTTCTTCCGTTCCTAGTCTCGTTTGAAATGATTAGGAAGTACCCTAGCTATTCTTGTCACACCGATACATACCACTCTGAGGTTACCAATAGAGTGAATAGATATCTTCTAGATCGAAGAACTCTATCTCAGCCACACCGACACTTACTATCGAGCAAGTTACTGGTCATCTATTTCATGCAAAAAAATAGAGCAGAGAGATGGCTCTGATTATTTAGAAATTACATCAATTATATGTATAGGTACATATAATTGATGTAATTATATTATGTATACAATTGGGTTTAATATATTTACTTACGCTTTGGTTATTAGACGGGTGATTAATTTTAGAATCAGTTTGGAAAGAGAACTATCGAAACTATCTGACGTCTCGATGTTTGTTGCTAGTCAAACTAAATAAGGAGAGCAGCGCTCTCAATAACACATTAGTTCTTTTTCCGAACAGACTTTATTATACAGCAATCAGATACAAACACATCTGATTGCTGAAAAAAAACACTGCATCAAGAAATAAAGGCTAATATCATTCGCCTCGACTTCGGTATTCTTTCAACGCAATATAAGTACGAAAAACTCAAAATACCCAGACGTATTTTTTTAAACGCAGGCCGCATGCGATGTTTTGTGTGATAATGTATTATCTTTCTCAAAAGCTAAGCGAATTTAAAGTAATCTGCGCCTCACCTCCCAATTTTTCTAGATGTGAATTGGATGCAGGCGCGTACCTTATAATGCCAACAACTTTCGAGCCACGAGAAGAAGCCAATTTTACGCTGCGAATATTCTCGAACAAGTCAAACAAGATGAAGGTGTTGGACGACCCCCCGCAAATGACAAAAGCAGCACTTCTCAAGGCGCCACCTGGGACAGAAACCAACAGCTTCGCCCAATACGAAGCTCTGTTCTTACAGCTGGCTGACGAACACAGAACCATTAATATATTCGAGCTTCAGGAACTGCTTGACGCATGTTTACCGAACGATTACATAAAAAGCTGTGCTTCAATCGACACCTGCCGGCAGATCGTGCTTTCTTTAGACGTATCCTTTACCTATATGTATTATATAAGTACAGCGAAATGTTCTTGATTTCACTCTTTACCTATATATAAAAATATCGTTTAATTCTTTTACGATAACTAAGTCTTCAATAAGTTGATGTGGCGACGATTTTAGAATGCGTGCTAGTTTTGTTTTCAGCCTAGCATTAATCTAGCGTGTGATGTGGTCGCATCGAGCGAATAGAAGCGGTACCTACCTTATACTTTTGGCACGACCGAGCCTAAAATGTATTAACATTATCAAATAATGATAATTTCCTTAACAACAATTATCAGAAAAAAGGCAGCGGTCGCATTTCCCTATCAGACTTCAAAGATTTGATGTGCAGCCTGAAGCACTGGCAGCTTCTGTTCAAAAAGCACGCGCGTGAGAAAATGGGAGTCCTTCGGGCGGAGAGGCTGCGTGACGCGCTCCGAGATGTTGGCTTTGTGGTCCCCGAGCGAGTGATGACGCTACTAGTACTTAGGTATATGAGGAAGGACGGCATGCTCAGATTCGGCGATTACGTCTCGGCAGTACTACATTTACATAGGGCTTTTGGTGCGTACCTTACTCATTGTGTACCTAGTTCAATCTACAAAGCGATAATTGTCTGCTTTTTAAATGGTTAATCAATCTTTAACCGCTGGTAAATATTGTCCGATAGCAGTCGTTAGATTTATAAATAGAAAGCTGCTATTGAACAACATTAGACAGCGATTGGAGATTTGGTACGCGAGCGCACTGCAAAAAGCTTACCTCATCGCTACCACGAAGAGACCTGTTTCAGGTGATTCTGTGATTGATGGGCTTCCTTAATATATAGGGTTGCCTGAGCAAATCCTGAAGCGTTACTTGTGGGAGCCACTCTTTTTGCAGTGTGCACCCGTACTAATCGATTAATGATTTAAATAGCAGCCTCGATGCCCAGGTTTTTGTGGATTTAATTGTTTTATCGTTTAATTCACATTCCTTGATTCATTTACATCAACATCGCTTTTACTATTTATTTTCAGAAGTTTTCTACTCCAACGAGAGCCTGCATTCAAACACAATACAAGTAAATTTGACTGAGGTTAGTTTTCTTTTTATCTTCGCTAAAATTATAAATGCGTATTTTTTGCTTTGTTTTTTAACATTTTGCAATTAAACGGCTGAACATGTCGCGATGTAATAATTACGTCGCGATATGGTAGGGCCATAATGTACATACATACTACATACACATAAATAATTATACGAGGATAGACTAAGATTTCCTCAGAAATTGCAGTAAAAATGCCGGGTAAAACTAGTAAAATATAATTGAAATAACACAATCAATTTCAAAACGTCAATTTATTCACAAAAATACTACTCATAATACATATTGCACATTGAATACAACCATATCAATCATATATAAGCAAGCTAATTTCAAGATACGTTTATAACTTAGATACCTTATATATAATTATATGTATGTATTGTATATTGTATGCCGTGGGGTACCGGCTTAGAATAGTACCTCCCCCTCTCTTCCCGTGGGTGCCGTAAGAACCGGCTAAGGGAAATACTACCAGAGATGGGCAGCAGCATCCTCTGCGGAAAACGCTACCCACTGCGCTCGCCAACCCGCATGCCAAGCGTGGCGAGTAATGGCAAAACCCCCCCTATGACAGACGACAAAAATACCAGGCCCCCAGTCCCCGGCAGCTCCGCTATTCCGGACTACGGTAGCGGTCCCGGTCACGGCGGAGCAAGGGGTGCTAAGAATCTCCGGAAGAGATCCGGCTACCACCCCCTGCATAAACGACGACTGGCCCTGGTAACACACAATATTCGCACGATGAGGACAGACGAGAAGCTAGCTGAGCTGGAAGAAGAAATGAGTAGGTTACATTGGGATATCCTGGGGTTATCGGAAGTCCGACGAGAGGGTGAGGACACGATAACCCTGAAATCCGGTAACCTACTATACTACCGGGAGGGCGACCAACAGTCCCAAGCTGGTGTCGGGTTTCTCGTCCACAAGTCCCTTGTTAGCAACATTCTTGCCATCGACAGTGTATCGAGCAGGGTTGCGTACCTGATACTCAGAGTATCCAAGAGATATTCGTTGAAGGTCATCCAGGTATACGCACCGACCTCGGCACACTCGGATGATGAGGTGGAGGTGATGTATGAGGACATTAGTAGGGCCATACACACTTCTGAGACCTATTTTAATGTTGTTATGGGGGACTTCAATGCGAAGCTGGGCAGGAAATGCGAAAGTGAGTTGAGAGTGGGGCAATTTGGATATGGACAACGGAACCCCAGGGGACAGAGGTTGGCCGACTTTCTGGAGAAAGAGGGACTCTTCATGATGAACTCTTTCTTCCAGAAGCCACCTCATAGGAAATGGACCTGGTTGAGTCCCGATGGTTCTACGAGAAATGAGATAGACTTCATCCTGACCACCAAGAAACAAATATTCAATGATGTCTCTGTGATCAACATGGTTAAAACCGGAAGTGATCACCGAATGGTACGAGGCACTTTGAATATTAATGTTAAACTGGAGAGGTCCCGTATGATGAAGTCTACACTCCGACCCACTCGCGCCCATATCCAAAACCCCGAGAGCTTTCAGCTCGAACTATCAAATCGCTTTGAGTGCCTGGAGAGCTGCGCATCGGTGGATGAGATCAATAACAGGTTTGTGGAAACTGTCCGTACGGTGGGCGCGAAGTTTTATAAACCCCACCGTACAAATAGACCGCAAAAGCTCTCGAGCCATACCCTCGACCTCATGGCTGAACGACGCTCATTGCAACTGCAGTCTTCCGGTGACGCCGAGTCATATAGGCGGCTCAATAGACTCATATCAAAGTCTATGCGACACGACATCCGTATCTTTAATACTAATCGTATTAAAGAGACGATAGAGCGGAATAAAGGCTCCAAAGTGTTCGCAAGAGACATGTCTATTGGGCAGAGCCAGTTGACGAAGCTGAAGATGGAAGATGGCAGTATAGCGTCGACCAAAGCAGAAGTCTTGAGGGAAATCGAGAGGTTCTATGGACAGTTATACACATCGGTCGCAAAACCTGCTAGCAGTTTAGGCAAAGATCCAAGAGCCAAACTGACTCGACATTATACCGAAGATATCCCGGACATCAGCCTGTACGAGATTAGGATGGCCTTGAAACAGCTCAAGAACAACAAGGCACCGGGCGACGACGGAATTACATCAGAGCTACTGAAAGCGGGTGGAACACCGGTACTGAAAGTCCTTCAGAGGCTCTTCAATTCCGTCGTGCTTGAAGGTACAACGCCAGAAGCATGGAACAGAAGCGTGGTGGCTCTGTTCTTCAAAAAAGGAGACAACACTTTGCTGAAGAACTACAGACCCATCTCGCTTCTGAGCCATGTCTATAAGCTGTTTTCAAGGGTCATCACGAATCGTCTTGAACGCAGGTTTGATGACTTCCAGCCTCCCGAACAAGCCGGTTTCCGAAAAGGCTATAGTACCATAGACCACATCCATACGCTGCGGCAAGTGATACAGAAGACCGAAGAGTATAACTTGCCCCTTTGCTTAGCGTTTGTGGACTATGAGAAAGCCTTTGATTCGATCGAGACCTGGGCGGTGCTTGAGGCTCTCCAGCGATGCCGTATTGACTATCGGTATGTCGAAGTGCTGAAGTGCTTGTACAACAACGCCACCATGTCAGTCCGAGTACAAGACCAGAACTCAGAGGCAATTTCATTGAAAAGAGGCGTGAGGCAGGGAGACGTTGTCTCTCCGAAACTGTTTACCGCCGGTTTGGAAGATGCCTATAAGCTTCTGGAATGGAAAGGGCTCGGCATTAATATTAATGGCGAGTACATCACTCACCTTCGGTTTGCCGACGATATAGTAGTCATGGCAAAGTCGATGGAAGAGCTCAGTACGATGCTCGAAGACCTCAATAGAGTTTCCCAACGGGTGGGCCTCAAAATGAACATGGACAAAACGAAGGTTATGTCGAACGCCCATGTAGTGCCCACCCCAATATCTGTGGGGAACTTCACTCTTGAAGTTGTTGACGATTACGTCTACCTAGGACAGACGGTCCGATTAGGCAGGTCCAACTTTACGAGGGAGGTCAATCGTCGTATCCAACTCGGCTGGGCAGCGTTCGGGAAACTTAAAAGCGTCTTCTCGTCCAATATTCCCCAGTCCCTCAAGTCGAAAGTTTACAACCAGTGTGTGTTACCAGTGATGACATACGGCACTGAAACGTGGTCCCTAACTATGGGCCTTATAAGGAAGCTCAAGGTCACGCAACGAGCTATGGAGAGGGCTATGCTCGGAGTCTCTCTACGAGATCGAATCAGAAATGAAGAGATACGTAGACGTACAAAAGTCACCGATATAGCACAGCGGATTAGCAAGTTGAAGTGGCAGTGGGCAGGGCACATAGCACGCAGAACTGATGGCCGATGGGGCCGAAAGGTTCTCGAGTGGAGACCACGTACCGGCAAGCGCAGCGTAGGAAGACCAGCCACGAGATGGACAGACGACCTCATACAAGTGGCGGGAAGACGCTGGATGCAAGCCGCTTCCAATCGGTCTTTTTGGAAATCCATGGGGGAGGCCTATGTCCAACAGTGGACTTCTTATGGCTGAGATGATGATGATGATTGTATATTGTACTAATACAATAATTTATTTATCAAAGATATTCCAAGCTTATTTACTAAACGATACATTTGTAGCGTAAGTACCTTATTATATTATATTGCATCTAATACAATCATTTATTTATCATAGATATAATTAAGTATATAGTATTCAATAGTACTCAACGTTTATAAGTAACTATGTTACCAAATATTGGCACAACCAAGTGACCAGTCTATATAATTTACATAGACGCATTTTTCGAAAAGCAAATGTAAAATTACGAAAATACTACGTAGACGACACAATTCGAAAAAAATACACCAACAAAGAAATGTATATACTTAATTTACGAACAGTGATTTGGGCATACGCTGCCATTGCCTCATCATAGTAAAGGAAATTATACTAAATAATACAGCAATTGAAAGTGACTTGAAGAGAAAAGAGAACGCGACTTCTATTACTTAAGTCCATTCTTCTGAATGTACTTCCCGATAGTCGAATACTTAGTTTTGTTTCGTTGTTTTTTTTTTTTGTAACACGCAATTGCCGTACTATATCGAAGCATTACTTTATCTATTCTTTACTACTGCATAACCACGCACGCGTCTTTTAGGGCGAGGTGTGAAAGTGAATGCAAGCAAGATGTGCGCAGCGCATGTCGAGATATCTGAACTCACCTTAAAATATATAAATTGTGATGATGATACTCGTTTACGAGTATCAGTTTACATCGAGTAAAAAAGAGTAGTATCCCAAAGAAAATTCGGAAGTAATTATAATTACGATTTCAACATGGGCCTACTGATGTACCACCTTAAAGACCCAGACACACCAAAATATCCAATACACTCAAATCGAGCAGTCTCTACACGTTACACAAACAGATCAGAATATATGAACAATATGACTAATACTGATAAATATACTTTCCACTAAACTACGTAAAAAAAATTAAATAGTCTTCACGCACACTGCATAAACGCGCGCACGCAAAGGTGTGGTACCTACTCGTACCTATATTATTTATAGTACGTACAAGACCTGCTAAATCACAATTCTATTTGTCTAACGGTAGTGGATTGCAAACGGATTTGATGTGTACTAGGTTTCAGGGGAGTTACCACAATCTTATTTCAATATTACTTTCACCTTTGTCTTGCTCTCTCAACTGTAAAAAGATCGCGATAAAGGCCAAAAGTAATATTGAAAAAAGACTGCTTGAATGGTTGTGGTACGGCCCCAGAAGGAAGCAGCATAATATTATTCCTGCAGTATAAGTTAGGGCGGCCATACAAACTAGGGGCCTTACCGAAAAACTTTACTTAACTTTAACCATCCGTCTTAAATTCTCTGTCTTCTTTGCGCAAGTGTCATTTACGTATCAGCGAGAAATAGACAAACTATGTTAAGCAATGCTTAAAGTTAAGTAACGTTTTTCGGTAAAGCCGTCAGTCGTTCGAGTTGTCGACTCGACTGCACTCACTCAGAGTCAGATACTGGTATCTATAACTTTTCATTTTATGTCCACATTTGTATGTTCTTTAAAAAACTTTATAATGATACATATTTTCTATTTTTACTAGAGATATATTCAATGATTTTATATATTCAAACATTATAAAAATACGTGAGCGAGTCAGATGATAATCATTATTTTAGTAAGAAGATATAAGCAGCCACGTTCAAGCTCGTATATGGCCGCCCTCAGATCTAATGAGGTTGCTAACTAACCCTGTTTTTCCTTTGCAGTGGCTACACAGTGCGTTTGTGTGTTGACAAAAGAGGCAACCAATAAAGGAAGAAGCCTTAATGCTACTCTACGTGTCGGTTTTTCGACATACAGTTCAGGAAGCTCCGGATTTTAACCCCGGACATAACTATTGTCTCGCTGGGCGCTTACATACCTTACATAGTACTATTTTAATAGGTACATTTACCTTAAACGTTACATAGTTTTATATAGATTTTTATGTACTTTTTTATATAGTTATGACTAGGTACAAGCAGTGTTGAAATACTCCTTTAGTGTTCACTCTTTTTTTACTCCACGTATAATGAGTAATTACTAGTACAGCAATCTAAAAGTCCGGTTGCGAAAGTGGAAGAATTTCGCACATTTTTTTTGATCGGGCGGTCAAAGCGAGCGTGACGGCAATATATTTACACGAGAGCAACAGAGACGAATAGTAACAGGTTAATGAACGAAATTATTCCTGTTGCGCAACCGGACTCTAGTGGTCCTATTCGTATGTACTTAGGTTGTATTTGTATACTTATATGTTATTATTATCATTTTGATGTTTTGACCGTCTCGTTACCTCGAGTAAACAGTAAATTTCGAAGACTTAGAAATACGGCGGCAAGCATCGGTATATTATATCGGTATATAATTTCTTTTTTTTTTCAGGCTAAGCGCGCATGCTTTGACTTTCTTTTATAATAAAATCTTTTATTATATTTCTATTTATACCATGATTGTCAGCTATTAATACATAAATAAAATACTAATTAGCTATTTAAAAAATACTACAATATTAATGTATTTTATACATGCTATGCATTTTTAAATGTTAAATTTTAATCTATTATTATAAAATAGTAACTTTTATTATTAAGCTCAAAACAGAAACAAGAAACATTTAAAAACTACATGTTCGAAGATCTCGCTTTAATTGAACCTTGTAATAAATATAATAGTTATAGTTAAGTTACTTTTTATATTGTTTTGTACATATGTTAAAAATGATATAGGGTCATAACCACCGTTTGGTAGTTTTATAAACAATAGCTTCGATTTTGTATTACCACTCATACACTTAAGAGCGTATCAGTCAGGACTAAGACAATACTTATTTTCGTTTCTACTGATTGTAACAGTGAAAGATATATTACTACACGTTGACTGTCATGAATGGGGTACTTTTATGCTGTTTGGTTGATTTTTTTTAAGGAACTAAGTAATTTCAATGTTTGTGATTGATGTTGTTTATATATTTATTAAAGTTTTGTAGTGGGGCGCTCTCCACTACACTGGCGCTGTGACGTGTAACATTTGATTAATCTTCCCATTCAGCTTTTAATAAAAAAAACTCCGTTTATATATGTACGTAAACATGTTGTTTTAATGTATTATACAATGTGAAGTTAAGCGATCTAAGTACATTTTTTCGGATTAATGTAATCTGAAATAAAAGGGTATGAATTAAATAGGAAGATTAGTCAAAAGTACTATCTTTTACATGTAACAGCGCTCCCCACTACAAAACTTTAAAAATTATAAAAATTAAAAAAATAACATTGTTCACAAAAATATTGTTTTAAGTTTCGAACAAAAACATCAAATAAATACCTAAGAACACAGACTTTAAGAAATTACTTTACATACCCCATTTTCCGGACTAGTTGCAGTGACATTGTCGGACCGTATGATCGAAACTTTTTTTTAAAAATTATAATGTAAAACCTTTTATCGTACCTTTACAATCTGATTTGTACAGTTTTGCAAACAAACAGATAAGAGGGATCACAAATATTTTATGGTGGCACTGAGGAAATAACAACCTAATTGAGGCTAGCAGCTAACGAGTTAAGAGATTTTTTATTGTATTCATACTTTAACCAATCTTAAAAACTCGAAATAATAAGCTTCACACAAAAATTATATGACCTTTGAAAAAAATACAATAAACTTTTGGCAAAATGTAAGTATAGATGGACTTTTTAACTTTTTGTGTGGACCATCTGATATTTTTTTCGCAATTTCATATTTGATATCATAGTAAAATTGTGCACAATTACGAGCATAATTACGCTTTTACTCGAGGAAAGGATAGCTACAATTTTGATGAATTTTGTAGTGATCACATTGGTAACACAAAATGGTAGAATAGGTATGCATTGCATAAATTCTGTTGTATCATTCACTAAAATTAAATTCAGATCAGTGAAATTAATCTTTATATTTTCTATAGCTAAGAAGAAAATGTTAAAACTGAATTATCCTGTTTTAATTGAACAAAGGATTTTGTACCTGTTTTCTACAAAACAGGTACCAAATCCTTTATTCCAGTTTTTGTCCTTTGTACCTACGTACAGAGTTCCAAAGTTTCTAGCTTTAGATGTGTTTCAGTCGTGTTTTCGTATACGCACACATACATGTGTGTGAGGATGAGCGCTCACCGCTTTCTCCATCAAGCTCAAATAAATAACGCATTATTTAGGATCACTACACGAATATTATATGTCAGCGCTCGCGACCACTTGTGAATTTCACCAAGTATACCACGGTTTCAAAATATTACTCGCATAGATGTTTTTATATTTCGACAAAACAATATCTAATAGTTTTGACTCAGAATGTTAAGCCTATTTAGTTGATTCTTTGGTGCTATTTAAAAATTAAAATAGTCATATTCAGTTAATGTCTGTTATTAAGAAATTTAATAAAAAATACTTATAGAAATACCGATTTTTCTGATTTGTCTTTGGCTATACCCTATTTAACCTTTTTTTGTGTATTTACATGGTTATTAAAATGCATATTCGATAAGATATGTATACTTACCATTTAATAGATGTACAATGTAAAAGTATATATACTACAAAGAAATAAAGACCGTTCTATCTAAGGAGCTTTGTAAGCTACTTTTGCGCTGGTACATGATAGATGATGATGATAGAAATAATTATGTATAATAAATTATATCCATTACATGATGCTTAGGAGATATTAATAATTATCCAAATGAATTGTGTTTTTGATAAATTTCACACAATTAGTTGATACGCCATCAACTTCAATTTTTCAATTTCAATTTCAAGAATTAACATTATTAGAGCAGTTAATACAACAAATAATATCTAACTATTCCATTATAGGATAAATAAGATGCATTATATTATATATATATTTTAAAATAATATTAATTGGTAAAGGAAATTGTAATTGTTTCACGAAATTAAACAATCAAAATAAGAATTAAAAGTATCCGTATTCAAAAGGACTAAGAGCTCAGCTAATATTTATTTCATTTATAGAAATGTTTAGAACTACATATATACAGAACTGTTAATCATTAACCGAATTTTGTATTAAGTTTAAAAGTTTTCCATGAAAGAACATAATTAAATAAGAAACAAACTATATATAGATAATTCTTTAATACTGAAATTTTGCGCGTCAAGTGTCGTCCTATATTGAAATTCTTTAGTTTGTTTTTTTTATGTTGTGTTATATTTAACTCTATTTGACAGATCACCGCGCTGTTGAAACAGAGTTCTTCGTGTTCACAATTAAAATGTCAACAAAACGTCGCGTTCTGGACCTGATAAATATATTTGCAAAACTCATAAACACCAAGCACATTAACATATAGTATATCAACCACAATTAAATATAGTACACATTGCCAGTATATTGTAGGAGAGAGCAATTTTTATCCAAAATCGCCTCATAGCTGTGTGATTTCTAATGAATGAGGTAGCATGTGTAACGTTCCTAAAATGTAATCTATATATATAAAATCATTTATAATTTATTATAAGTATTATAATTTAGAAAATCGATCAATCAACAGGCGCTTGAACTTAGAGCTGATTAAGATTTACTAAAATTAAAATATGTATGGGACCACCCCTGAGTTATTCCTTTATTTACAAAAAAAATAATCATTGCAACATGTCCATGTGATAAATTTAATTACAATTATTACAAAATATCCTGTAGATATCTTTACTTTAAAATATTAATGATTTTCTGATCTCAACATCGATCTCAATGTTTTTTTTATGAAATCACCTCTGAGGTGCAGCATTTCTTAAAAAAAGTAGGTATCACTCAAATTATACTAGGTATGTGGTAAAAAAACACAAAGGACCTCCACCTGTTATAAAATCAGCCAAAAAATTAAAAGCAACCTGTGTTATCACGAACATGATTCTTAAATATACTTTAAACCTATAATCTTAAATATGCTGAAACTTACTTTGCACTGGAGATTAACAATGTGATGAAAAATGCAACTACAACTACGATTTCCCTTCTAAATTTTTATGAGACATAGCTTCATGTAGAATACACTAGATTCCAGACATGTGAAATATTCTAAAAGAGACTTAAGATTTTTTTTATTTTCCTTTTGATTTTTAAGTATTTCGTGATTTACACAGTAGCTGAAGTTACTGTAAGACATTGTGAAAATTTGCTTATAGGCTTATCTATTATTCAATCATTTGATCTAAGGTAATTTTTTTTTTCTTACTTGAGCAAATACCACTATTTTCTAATACGACTTCATTAGGCATGTAAAGAAAAACAGACTAGTATTATATTACATATTGATGCATACATAGCTACATACTATGGGTATATTTTAAAATGTGTGTTGAGTTGGTATTCTTACCTAATTGATTTTTAAGATAGCTGCAATCAGCAAGGAACTTGGCTTAGGTTTTTGTAGCTTCTCCCCCCTTTTCGATTTTCAGGTCCTGTTCATTTAGGTCATCGTGCCCGCTGGCTGCTTTATGCAGTTCATATAACTGCATAAGCTGTTCATCAGTCATGTAGTCTAACATTTGCGTATCTAGTGGAGTGCCAACAATTTTTGTTTTAGCCTGGTTCAGTGGCTTTAACTGCTTTGCCATGTTGATAGCATAGTCCTAAAACAACACATATATTAATCACACCATCTGCTTGATAATGGACCTTTATATGTCATTAAAAGAGTATGTATTAGGCTATTTATTTAATCCCTAGGAGATTAATATTTCATTATGTGGCAATGCAACATAATGTGGTTTGAATGGTAACCTATCTAGAATCTGAAATACATTTGTTTAAGGAGGTACATATTTCAATATTACAAAAGTATTTTTAACTAACTTCCAAAAAGGAGGAGGTACTCAATTTGTATGAATCTTTTTTTTATACATGTATGTTCCCCGATTACTCAA
The DNA here is from genome assembly GCA_947563715.1 of Lycia hirtaria. Taxonomy (NCBI): domain Eukaryota; kingdom Metazoa; phylum Arthropoda; class Insecta; order Lepidoptera; family Geometridae; genus Lycia; species Lycia hirtaria. The sequence goes on from OX387386.1 coordinate 12,110,135, forward strand.
AGACATCTTGATTGATTTGATATTTTTTTTAATTGAATGAAAGAGCATTTTCCCCAGGCGTCCCATAGAAATTTTATCAAAATCAGTTCAGTATTTTAGTTTTTATAACAAAATAACTGAAAAATATGTCATGCAAGTAAACAAATTACATATTTTAAAATTGTTTTTTTTTTTAGTTTTGTAAATGATTATTTGTTACTAATTACATTAGCAGGTAAGTGGGTTTTATTCACTACATTACACTAATACAGAACTTCTAATTTATTATTCTTTGAAATTAATTTCTACCAAATCAATTGTATTATGACATATGGCGATAGACAATAAACAATCACCATTTTAGTTTTTTATCTGCAGTAGCATAATTAAACATGTAGTGAGTGGTTGGGTGTCACATTGGGGCTGTTTTTGTGTTCCACCACAAACCTGGTTTTTGTTTGTATTATATTGGAATAATATATTTTGGAATACAATTAACTAAAACTAATAGCTCAAGTCATTTAGAATAACTTCCTTTCTTATTTATTTCATACTTGTTAATACTGTTTTTTTATTTGTTTAAAAATATTACCAGTAACATATGTCACATCTTCACATGACAATTTATTTGGTGGAATTCCATTATACAATAGTAAATAAATATTGGTGGACATTTCACACAACACCACCTAGCTCAAACTAAGTAAAGCTTGTACTATGGAAACTAGATGGTTGATAGAATACATATATTCTTTTTTTGTAAATATATACTTATGATACATAGAAAAACACTCAGACACAGAACAAACATCCATGCTCATCACAGAAATGTTTGCCCTGGGTGGGGATCGAACCCACAACCTACAGCTCAGGAGGCTCAGTCATACTACCACTGAACCATGAAGCCTGTATTTTTTTGATAAATGCCCTGAAATGTGTTTGGAGGTGGCAAAAAAGGTTGCAAGATTTTGTGGAACATGCATTCGTATAGACCAGATGCATTGCATCCGGTCTATACGAATGCATGTTTGTCATCAATGTTGACTCGAGTGCAAAGAACAATTCGAACATTTCAAATATCTCAAATATAATGGCACTTTTACAGAATACAACTTGTGTTTATCTGATAAGTCTTGAATCTTCCCATCTGCTAGGACTGTATTATTTAATCCTACTACCTACTTCTTGACTAAGTAATATTATGGAATATTTATTAAGTAAATGTTACATAACTACATTAATATTGTTTTCTCTGGTTTGATATGCCCAAGTATAATGTTGTACCTATGAAAATAAATTAATTTAGATTAGGAAAATACATACCGTCCATTCTTTTAAGAAAATATAGGCTTCGTCTGGTCTACAGTTCTTGTGGCGCTTAAACTCGTCTCGGGCGTAATTGTTCCCCATGATGCGGAGTTCTGGCGGAAGACCTCGGTGCACTCGTAAAATCAGTTTGTATAATTTTCGCACACGTAATATATGTTCTGGTCCAAACATACTGAAACAATTTATCCAACCATTTCTTACGATTCAAAAACCTTCACTTTACGTGTATTAGTGATAAGCGTGAGAAACCGGCATATGCTTATTATGCTTCGATTCGATTTTTCTATTAATGGCTTTAAATAACACAAAAATTATATACTGTAGAGTGTTACGAAACAAATAAGTTTAACTTAACCTCAGTTGGCTATCTAAGCTAATTATTTGAAACTCATTTACCTGGCGGTTCCAGTCGATTAAAAAATTAAGAACTATGCCATGACTTACGATATTATCACTATATTAATTTATAAACAAAATTAAAACAAAATAATAACTCCACGAATTCCCACAACAAGTCATCTGAGCTGAGAAGATTGAATGAAGTTTTCTTTTTTTTTTGTATTGGACCCGCTTATGGTGCTTTTGCCAGTGTCAAGTATTAAGATTTTTTCAAGTTTCTTGAATAAAACAAGTTGTAAAGGTTCTAGTCACGTAAACAGTCATTTTCAAAGTCGGGTCCTGCTTCAGTAAAGTGGTAGCGACTTTACTAGAAGCTTCTATGGAGTTTTGTCGACAACGTAAAATGGCACGTTTCACTGCTTCATTTCACTTGCCCACACTCATGTACTTGATCGAATACTTAATGAATAAAACACCACCATTTTTATCGCAATAATATTCAAAATAACACACGTTTAGGAAAATAAAACAAAGCAACAACATGTTTGGATGACGTTCCCGCCAAAACTCCCAATGAAGGAAGACGCCAAGCCAAAAGATAATTCATTAATGACAGTATGTAAGCCGTAAGCGACATTGACATCAAAAAAAATAATTGACAACTGACAATAAAATAATAAGTGAATAAAGTTTTTTTTTCTTTTGGGCTTTTGACGGGAACGTCATAGAAACACGTTATTGCTCTGCTCATTGTTACTCTGAAAATTACTGTTTATGTGACTTAGACAGTGACTAGAACATTATAAAACTTGAATTCTTGAATAATACACAAACAAAATAGAAAATATTTAAATACTTGACACTGGCAAATCGCTTATCGCGGGGTCCAATACAAAAAAAAAAGAAAAAGAAGACATTTTCTTTTGGTGCTTTTTTTTCCTTTTAAGGGACAGCAAAGTGAACGGTGCCATCATCCGTTCTTTTCTTCATTTTTGTCTTTCGTTTTTGTCAATAAAGTTATAGTCGAAGTAAAAGTTGTCAGATGGTGGTTATATGTGAAATGGTGGTTAGTAACTTTATTAAAACTTCCATGGAGTTTTGCCAACAACATGAAAAGTCATATATCACCGCTTTATTTCACTTGACTTTACATATACACTTGAATAAACGATTAATGATTATAACAATACGGAGGGTATTATAAATATTTTTTGAATTAGCACAAGTTTTTAAAATACAATACTTACCTAAATACAATGTCCTGACTGACCATACAATGTTTTTCATTATATGGAAAGGCATAGGAAACTGAGCACTTATAGCTAGTTGTTCTTTTATTCGTTTTTAGGGTTTCGTACCCAAAGGGTAAAACGGGACCCTACTACTAAGACTGTCTGTCTGTCAGTCTGTCACCAGGCTGTATCTCATGTTTTTCGGTAAGGCCCTAATAGTCTAGTAGAAATAAGATTTGTGACAACATAAAAGACAACTAAGTACCTATATTGTTATTTAAATGAATGTACTGGTGTTTTGAAATACATTTGACCCAATTTCATAATGACTAATTTTGTTACTTTTACACGCTCAAACGGCTGAACCGATCGTTATGAAAATTATTATAGAGATAGCATTGGACCTGGAGACGAACATAAACTACTTTTCATCATCATAATCATCACCGATTTTCATAACTACGCGAGTTAAACCGCGCAACGCAGCTAGTCTATAAATCGGGGATTATTGTTGATTTATGATTTTTTGTTATTTTAAGTTATTTTAACTTAACTTTTATATTATGTATAAGATGAAATTATGATAAATATATTTCAAAACACCAATACTTTCATCACAACAATTTTCTCAGTTATCTTTCATGTCACAAATCTTTTTCTTGCTGGACTACCATAGACTTGCCTGTTTATTAGCTACTGGGCTTGTAACGCGGAAGGAGTTGTCACAAAATCCTAATATTTATAGAAGCGAAAGTAGCTTTGTCTCTCTGTCCGTCTGTTACCTTTTCATAAACTAACGGCTAAACCGATAGCTATGAAATTTGGTGCAGACTGAGAAACTGGAGACGGACTATCTTTAGCATCACATTCTTTCATCACTATTCGGGTGAAACCGCGGGGCACAATGAGTAAATAATAAAATAATATTGAAATCCATGGAGGAAGCCTATGCCCAGTAATATAACGACTTGTGGTTAAAATGATGATGATGTGCATACAATACTAGTGTGCCGCCTATTCCATTCCTTCCAGTTTAAGAAGAAATAAACTTTTGAGGGTCCGCAGATGCTGGAAGCCAAACTAGGTTATTGTTACCTTAAGTGACTTAACGAACTTCTCATATTAGAGGATGCTCAAAAGTCCGGGTGACAGTCATGCACAACCGGACTTCTTTCGTCATGACCGGACTTCTGATACTAGAGGCTCAAAAGTCTGATTGACATGCTTAACCGAACTTCTGAGCCCTAAAGGATCGAGCACATTAGGACGGGCCGCAGCGGGGCGGAGCGGGCCGCAGCGCAGCGCAAAATGCTTACCTAGCACATTAGTGACGGGCCGGGTCGCAGCGCATTGACGGATTTTGAGTACAGTGTACTGCCAGAATTTGCGTGCAACTGTACGTTATGGATAGCTCTGACGAAAACTTTCATTTTTTGCCTGCTGTTAGAAGAATAAGTTAATGAACAGCATAGACAAGAAGTTCGTCAAAAAAGAAAACATAAAATATGGACGGGGCGCAGCGGGGCGGGACGGGCCGCATCGCACGGACGCAAATCCGCGTCGCAATAATGCGAGCCGCTGCGGCCCGACACAGTGTGCGATATTTCATACAAATTGTATTCAAGCGATTTGAGCGGATTTTTGCGCTCCGCCCCGACACGCTGCGGCCCGGCATAATGTGCTCGAACCTTAAAAGTATCATAAGTTCGGTTAGCCGGACTAATAACCGAACTACTGACACTATTCCGTCAATCAGTCCGTCACGCGTCATTAATTGGATCATATTGCATAAACGGCCACTGATAGTCCCCGATTGAGAGTTTAGTGTCATTTCAGTGTAAAATAACCTATGTAACACTCGCTCAGTCGGCGACTATACGTGTGGTTGAATCAACACGCGCATCTCTCTCGCGCATCACTAAATTTTGGTTTGTTGCCCGTAAACGTATAAAATGATTGATTAGGGATATTAGAAAAAAGAGAAATGAATTTGTTTATTTAGATAGCAGAAATACTTTTAAAAAAAAACGGACAAGTGCTAGTCAGACTCGCCCACCGTGGGTTTCCTACAAACTAGTAAATAAAAGGGGGAAATTATATATTTTTTTATTTTCCTTCATAAACCGAAAAATATACATCGTAAAAATATTTACAAACTTTTTTTAGCTTGTGCTAATGAATCTCTTTCATATTATACCCCATATGATACGGTTAAAGCACATTAAAATTTCGACCCTCCTTCCTTGCATAAAAACCCTAACTTTTTGTGATTAAAAAATGTACAGTTTTCGGATTTTTCCCTTTATGTGTACTACTCGTATATGACAATGCTTCTTGGCAAATTTCAGTTATGGGTCAACGGGAAGTACCCCATAGGTTCTGATTCCCTTGCGAGTGTCGAAATATGCGTTTTTTGCGACATATTCGGCTGTAACTTTTTTTATGACAACTGAGAAGTTTGATTGTCCCTCTGCAGCAAGAGACTATGGATTTACGTATATGGTTTTAATTTCAACTCGATACCTTCACGCGTTCCCGAGATACAGGTCTTGACATACGGACAACAAAGTGATCCTATAAGGGTTCTGTTTTTTTCCTTATGAGGTACGGAACCCTAAAAATTATTCAGATATCACTTATACTGGCGACAGAATAGTGAAAAAACATATATTTTCCAACTCCTTAGCCAATTTAATATTTCAAAGATTTTTTTTTAAATTATATCTCCTACCATAATAAAGAAATTCGTTTCTCACCTTTCCCTGTTCAATGATTTTATATAATGTTTTGATGCGGGAGAGAAATAGCTGCACGGTATGAGTCCATTCTTATAAGTAGATTACACGTAACGAATGATTGTCTCACTATTTTTAACAGACATCAAAAAACTGCATTTCTGCAGTCGGGTATTTTGTTTTTCTTTTAACATAGATGCTTGTTCTTTTTAACCGACTTCAAAAAAAGAAGGTTATCAATTCGACCTATATTTAAGTAATATTGTGAGAACTGCACAGTTTTTAAACGGTTATATTTTGCTTGACCTGTTTAATTGTTTGGGTCAAATTTAGTAATTGAAATTTTACCCCCTTGCAGTTGACGGATCGATCTGAAATTTGGTATACACCTTTAGTCCTGATGACAATACAATTTAGTATATGGCACTTATAACACTTACCAGTAAGGAACGTAGAGATATATCCTTTCTATCGTTTTAAAGGTGACACAGAAAACAATGATCGACTGATATGAATGATAACTGACAACGACGTGGACAAAAACAATTTATCTACCTTTCATGCTAGGCTAGTTGGCAGTTTAAATTATCCGCCATTATAATCCTTACGTGTAATCAAGGCGTTACTTTCCTCTTCAGTAGCGCGTACCAAAATACCACTGTATAGAATAGAAAACTTCAACGTTGACAAGCTACACGGATGTAAAAGTAGTGTAAAACATACGGCGCATGCGCATCATATTACTACACGCGTCTAAAATAAGAGAATCAGGATAAAATATAGAAGACAGCGTACAGGGACAAATTTAAATTCAAATCGTATATTTCATATTCATTAATAAAATCCAACAAAAAATACTATATCGCATAGGGTTTAATCTAACCTCTACCTACTATATTAAATATTCACAATAGAAATTGTACTTTGACACCGACAGCAATTTACTGTACAATCAAACACATCCAGAAAATAAACACAGACTTTTCAACAATTCAATTGAGCTATTCCAATTGTAAACATAGTTTCAAGTATAACAATATATCTCTTGAAACAGTGTATATCATTGCTCTGACAGGTGCATTAAGGCGCTGACAGGTGCCGCAGCTACCTCGCTTGCGCGCGACCCATTTTTTAATGTATAAAATTATTGTATTATTTTATAATAATGTTAGTACTTAACCACAGGGACCTTTCACTATTTCGGGATAAAGTGTTATTATAAAGTATAAGCAATCTATATTCCTAATTTAATTCCGTTTTAGAGTGAAGGAGCTCATACACGCACACGCACAAATATACATTCAACAATTTTAGTTTATGGTATAAGCAAGACAGCTGCGGATCCTGTCGCGGCGCCTTAATCCTAAAACATGGAAACTCATTTTGAATAGAATAATAGTCCTCGGGAGTCTACTCTAAAATATATTGAACTATGAACGCAGAACAATTTTTGTTTTTCCATTTTTGAGAAGGGTCCCGAGCACTAGCAAACTAACGCTAAGCGCTATATCGTGATCTTTGTCTGTTTTTGATATTTCTATATACATTAATAATTAATTACAATAAGAAATCACATCAACAAAAGTGTGCCTATTTGATATTTTTACAGCGTGCAAATTTAACGATGTACCTGAAAAAACTAAAATTTTTGAATAATAAAATAACTCACGCATACAACATAGTAAAAAGTAAAATAATTTGTTTAAAAAAATTAAATCGAATTTGTCATCTTAAATTAGATATATCTAGTATTGTAAAACTAAATTCTCATTTGGAACATTATTAGTAACGGCCTAACGGAAAAACGTTACTTAACTTTAACCATCCTCTTAAATTCTCTGTCTTCTTTCCGCAAGTGTCACTCGGTGTTAGCGAGAAGTTGACAAAATATGTTAAGCAATGTTAGTTAAGTAACGTTTTTGGTAAAGCCGTACAAGTGCAAACCGAAAAGGTTCACAAGTTAAAATCAGTCGATTTTGATAATCATTCATAGCTATTGTGAATTATACGGAAACAACGATTTTACATCATAGAAATGATTTTGATCTTCACTAACATAAAAGGAATAAATATAAAGTGACAAGCCCAATTTAATAGGTCACATTTATATGAGGACTCGCAGAGAAAATAGCATAATTTTCGAGACAAGTCCAATATCGAACGATTGTGAATATAATTACTGAAAAATATTGTTAGAGACAAATGCGATCTATTAAATTGGCCCTACTGTAATAGGCAAATGGGGTGGGCCACATATTCCAACAAAACCAGTAAAGTTGAGCACCCCTACTTTATTGATGTCTTCTCTTAAGAAAGCCCCGGACATCGTATCTTATCATACTATATTTTACTCTCCTTTTAATACGTCCGTTTCGAAACTCTATCCTTGAATTGACCAGATCTATTGATGGATAGCTTTCCTTCTTTGATAAAATAAAAAAATAGCCTCAAATTGAAAAATAAGTAACAGATTTTCATCAAACCAACCAAAGAAGCACAGTAATTAAATTATGATAAAATAGAAGGAATATAGGTCTAGCCGTTTTAGCGAAAAATTATAATTTGCATACGTAAACACACCTCCAAACACACTTGAACGGCCTCTTTGTTCTGATTTTGGTAAACATATTAGTATCGCATCACATAAATCGTAAAACAAAAACATAAAGCGGCTCAGCGAAACGCGACATCAAAGAAGCATTTCGCCACCGCATCACATAAGAAGCAAAACACCAAATCCCGAAATTTTGTAATTCAAATTTGAAACGTCAACCATAAATGCCCTGCGCTAGTATTTGTATGCAAATAAAGCGATGTCCGGGGCACCGTTAATGCTAAACAGTCTGGTATATCCGCAAGGACGGTCGCTAGATCCTCTCTTGAATGAAGGGGTGCGTAAGACAGTGGTTCACGGAGGCTCGCTTCGCAGGATCAAGCATCAACATCCGTTCCAGGAGGTCCTTGAGTTGTGTAAGCTTTTTGGCTTCAGGCGGAGCCAAACGGTGGTGCGGCGGCGCTAGCTCACTCTGCAGGTCTCGTGATGGCTTTATACTTGATATTACCACGATTTTCTCCTGTAATTTGATTACAATTATCAACTTAATGGATTTAATCAACATTATGGAATATATATGAATATGAAATATTACATTACATTTGCAATATTTTTTCTCAAGGCTTGTTTATAGTATTTTGATTGCAATTGTAATTTGGCGCTAATAAAAACCGATTTTAAAGCTAACCACAATTACGTTTTTACGTTTTAAAATTTTAAATTAAATATGTTATTTTCGTTTATTTCCCGTGTTACTACCAATCTTACTACTAGTAGTAACACCGGTAATTGAATTACCCTTCTTACTACTGCAGTTGAAAGTTGTTAGAACAGCAATAAAAAACTGCCCGTGTTACTACCTTAAAAACAAACTTGTATTTTAAACAAAATGTAAGTAGGTATATATTGAATGATCAACCAGCTCGGCCTAAGAAATTCAAGTTTGTTCGTCTAGCTCTAGGATGATCATTGCCACCACCACATGAAATTACACATAGATAAAGGTGTCAAAATCATAGAGGCGTACTATCGCAATATTATATAACAAATAGAGAAAAAGATAAATATTGGCCAAGAGTGCTGCTCCTGCATGATAATGCTGATCAAATCACATCTTAGCGATGTTTCAAATGTGTAAAATGTATGTGTCCGCTGCTTAATATCTCTTTGCAGGCGAAGTCATGAAACGACATTAAGAGCTTTAGTTTTAAGAGACTTTAATTTTAAGAGCTCGGTCAGGCTAGTGGTATGAGCTATTAACTAGTACGTATTTTATCTCTTGAAGAAGACTGTAATTTAATTTACTAAGTTAGAGACTCTCTCAACTTTTACGGACTGATAAAAAAATAAATAATATCATCCCAGCCACAAGAAGTCTGGACATAGGCGTCCCCCATGGATTTCCAAAAAGACCGGTTGGATGTGGCCTGCATCCAGCGTCTTCCCGACACTTGTATGTAATCTTCTGTCCACCTTGTGGCCAGCCTTCCTACGCTGTGCTTGCCGGTTCGTAGTCTCCATTCGATAATTTTTTGGTCCCATCGGCCGTTAGTTCTACGTGTTATGTATCCTGCCCACTGGCACTTTAACTTGGTATAACCGTACACCCGTTGAGAAACTCTATTGAGAACTTCGAGCTTCCTGCTGAGGTCTTCCATCAACTCTGCTATGACTACTATATCGTCAGCAAACTGAAGGTGAGTCATCACGCACGCGAGTACATCTACTCTCCGTTAATATTGATGCCGAGCTCTTTCCATTCCAGAAGCTTGTAGGCATCTTTCAAAGCGGCTGTGAACAGTTTCGGAGAAACTACGTCTCCCTGCCTCTCGCCTCTCTTTAATGGAATTGCCTCCGAATTCTGGTCTTGTACTTGGATCGACATGGTGGTGTTGTTGTACAAACACTTCAGCACTTCGATATACCGATAGTCAATACGGCATCGCTGGAGAGCCTCAAACACCGCCCAGGTCTCGATCGAACCAAAGGCTTTCACATAGTCCACAGACGCTAGAAAAAGGGGCAATACTCTTCGGTCTTCTGTATCACTTATCTTCTATCTCAAAATAACAAGATGGCCCGCGCCTAGCGGTGGGACAGTTTATACAAACAGGGCTGATTTTGATTGACGCAGGTATTACATACAGAACGGTCACTTTCCGCCTCCCGCTAATCTCGGGCTAACCTAACCTAACCTGCTCCCAGCACTCGCCTTGTTCTATGCCGTTTGCCTGTACGGCGGAACCATCATCGGTTAAGGCAGATGCTATGGGCTTCACGCGATTGAATCCCAATTGAATCACGAACGAGTGCCAACCAGACGACAACCTGTTATTTTTATGTATTAAAATGGTATTAACTCCATGTATGTGTGTGCGTTATATAAATGCGTATGTGTCACTTGATATTCAGTGTTGGATGTACACCATACAATGAACTTTAAGGGCTACCTTGAATCTAAGGCTAAACTGGCTAGTAAAAAGCTTGGCATCATTAATAAGGTTAGGCGATACTTCTCACCGGGACAACTGCTTCATCTGTATCAAGCACAGGTCCGATCGTGTATGGAGTACTGCTGCCACCTTTTTGATGGATCAGCCAAGTATCAGCTGGAAGCTTTGGAATCAGTGGACCGGCGAGCTGTGAGATTAATCGGTGTCGATAAACTAGCTGCCAAGAAGCTACTTAGTCTCGAGCACCGCCGTAAAGTAGCATATGTCTGTCTATTTTCTACAGGATTCATTTCGGGGAATGTGCGCAAGAGCTTCACGACCTAATTCCACCCTCCCCATTTCACTTCAGGACTAGCAGAAAATCGGCGAATTACCACCCATTTTTCGTTGAAATGCCAAAAATCCGTACTCAGCGATATCGATCCAGATTCCTGTTGCGTACTGCACAAGAATGGAATTCTTTGCCGCCATCTCTGTTTCCTGAGACCTACTATCTTGGAATTTTCAAGGCTATAATGAATATTTTCTAGATCGACGAGCTCCATCCTCGGCCACACCGTCGCTTAACATCAGGCGAGTTGGTTATTAATTGTAGATCTATGTTTTTTCTTTTAAATACATCCGATGTATATGTGAAATGCCAAAAATCCGTACTCAGCGATATCGATCCACATTCCTGTTGCGTACTGCACAAGAATGGAATTCTTTGCCGCCATCTCTGTTTCCTGAGACCTACTTGGAATTTTCAAGGCTATAATGAATATTTTCTAGATCGACGAGCTCCATCCTCGGCCACACCGTCGCTTAACATCAGGCGAGTTGGTTGTCAATTGTAGATCTATAATGTATTTTTTTTTTAAATACATCCGATGTATGACCAGAGTGTATGGTACCGACCGTGAAACACTTATGATCTGGTGCTACCTGGGCGAAAATTGTTTAAATATCTTTTAAATTAATATTCTTCACAAAACTCAAAGTTAACCAGGTGGCTCGATCGATACTTGGCCAATACGATGGCCAAGGCTATAAGTAATACCAGCAGCTTGTAAAACAAGTGTAGATGAACGAAGAAATAACTCCTTGCAGATTGAAGCCTAAATAGTGTTCTAATAAACTGCTATTGCTTGTACACCTACCCCCATCTATCAATCGTTATACCAGTATTATTTTATATCTAGCAATTCAGCATGGCCGCTATAAACTATAATTTTACTATTACACTATTCGGTAAGCGCCTTTACTAGTACTACATCTAAAAGTTTAAGGCTCGAATATGAAGATGGATATAGATTTTTTTATTTCATTAATCCCCGATGCAAAAACAGGGGTGTAAGTTTGACGTGTGTATCTGTCTGTGGCATCTTTTGGAGACTGATTCTCCAGCGTCCGTGGGAGCTTACCAAATGCATTCCTAAACACCAAAACCACGCCAAGCGGCTTAGCAGTATTCTGGCATGATGTCCGGTGACGTCGATCGAGAAAAACGGGTCGGTATAGTTGCTCCACTGTTGTTATATCGTTTTGCCACACGACACAATGAGATATTAGGTAGCCAGTCATGGAGGCATCTGAGGCATGGTTACCGCTGGTCAACCGTATATACTAGGGGGCCAAAGTATTGTGCGCAAGAGGAAATTCTGTATTCTTGTCTACTATTTTCATTTTCTGCAAGTTAATGGAACTTATCCTCAATAACAGATTTCTGGCATACCTAGAATACAATGATTTCCTAATCACTGCATTTTGATAATTTTATTGTAATCATAAAAAGCGATTTTGACCTTCATGCTTTATTTTTTGAAATGCTTGCGGATAGCTAAAATCGAACGTTTCATGAACTCGCCTGCAGCGACATTTAAACTATTAATATATTAGTTTATAGTATTATAGGCTCACCCGCTCTGTAATTCTGTCGAGTTCGTGGTATAAGAAATTGCAGTTAGCATCAAAGTGCTGATCTTTGAACTGTCCCTTTTTAATCATCTTATTGGGAATCTTGCCCTTCAAATCCATGAAAAACTTGAGCATATCATTATTAGAGATGCCGCTAAACATGATTTTGCCTGTGGACAGTTCGTATATAGTGCAAGCTGTCGACCACATGTCTATCCCGTGTTCGTAAGGCACGCCAAGAATAATCTCGGGCGCTCGATAGAAACGGGACACTAAATACGGGGTGATGTCATTATCTGTGACAAGGGATGCTGAGCCGAAGTCGCACAATTTCAGCATCAACTTGCTCTCGTTCACCAGGATATTGTCTGGTTTTATGTCTGGAAAATACAAAAATAAGTTTTTTATTTTGTTTCATACATCATCTTATAGATGTTCGCTCGCCATGTAGATTATCTAAAAAAAATGTTGTCCATTTGTTATATTTCCGCTACTAAACGGCTAATTATCATGAATTTCAGTATAGAAAAAACTTAGAAGAACAATTTTATAGCGCATACGGATTTGACTTTCATTCAAACGATATTCAAGGATACATTCGCTCGCAATCATACACATTACTCGCAAACGCAACGATTGCTTCGAACCAATCGAATTTTAATTATATTGACAAAAAAAACATGCAAATTTTGTTGATATTGTTCAGAAGCTGAGCGTCTGGAGAAGGATAGTGGCTAAATAAACACATCATTCTCAATTCTAATCCCTATGTATTAAGTGGTCAATAGTCTTGAAGACGAATCCTACAGTTACATAATATTCAGTGGATAATTCGCAGAGAGCAAGTGCTGTCATATCACCTCGCATACATTTTGAAAACTAAAAAAAAAACCTTTAAAAAAAACTGAAATAAACCGATACCTTCTGATAAATATATTCATACACTATGTTAAGCCCATCGCAGATGCGCAATGCTTGTTTCAAAACAGGCATAATATAACGCAAGCAAATATTGAAAAAAAATTCGCAAACACGCAAACAGCTCGTCAGTTAAACACGAAAAAAGTCCGCGAAATGACAGAAAATTCCAGAAAGTGGAAATAATACAACTTATATTCGACCAGTGGGCGATGAGTAATCTTAACTAACATTATAAAAGCGAAAGTAGCTATGTCTGTCTGTTTGTTATCTCTTCACGGCTAAACGTCTGAACCAAGTGGTATGAAATTTGAAGAAAAAAAATAAAACACAATGATTCTTTAAAGCATGGGGAAGGCTATATTTTATAATCACCATCACCTTTTTCATCACTATGCGGGTGACACCGCGGGGCGCAGCTAGTCTTCATATATAGAGTTCAGTTCTGATACTACGAAATAAGATCACCTTATTCTGTGGTCGTTGCTATAAAATAAATTGTAGTATGTACCATATGGTACTTACTACTATTATTACTATAGATATTCTGCATATTTGTACCCGACTGCCCAAGTAAAGTAATGCTTTTCGGGTGAATGTTTGTACGTTTCTATATTATCGACTGTAACTTAAACGGCTTGACCAATTTTGATATCTGAGATGTCGTTAGATTCATTTTTGGAGATTCAAACATGGGAGATTTTTTAGGCTACATTTGCAGTCGGTCAGTATACAAATACCAAAAAATACGCAGGAAAAGCATTTTTCGTGTAATTTAATTCTTATATAGCACGCAACAGCCTATTTTGCTCAACATTGTAACAAATTCGCTTAGTCGCTTTCGCATTTCTTAAGCACATAAGAAATTTACTCGGTTATGTCAATGAAGCTATGGCCATGTAAAATTCGCTCGGAGTGTAACGCACGAGCGTTCGGTTTCTACGAGAGAAAAAAAGAGATTTTATGTCTATTTCTGTCAAAGAAAGCGGTATACTCAGATTACTTTTTAATTCGCTTTGATGCCACTTATATCGTGCGCACTGCTAAAATATGGAATACGCATCTTGAGCGGATCTTTTCCGATAAATATAATCGGATTGTCTATAAATCCCAAGTGAATAGTTTCCTTTAAGGTAAGCGCGCTTTATCGTAAATCGCAACATCGATCGCAAATCAACAACAGCTGATAGCGGTCAAGCGCAAGCCTTTCAATAACAAAAAAAAGTTCTAAGCGTAGACTCATCGTCTGGGGGGGTAAATAAAACACACAATAATAAAATATATGTGATCTAAATTCAAAATATGTTAAATGCACCAACCTGCATGTAATATACCAGTCTTTTTGAGCAATTTGAGTGCTAATAACATCTGCTGCGTGTAACTCCGGACGGCTTTGATGTGAATGCCGCTGTTCTTGCCGTACTTCTTGAGAACCTCGCGAAGGTTCATTGAGAGAGGCTCCAGTACCATGCATAGATGCCGCTTGTGGAAAAAGTGCCGGAACAAACGAAGACAATGGAACTTATCTTCCGGATCTGCGTCGTTCAACCGTTTCAGGATTTCAAGTTCTCGTAATCCAGTTTTGTGCCTAACACGTAAATAAAAATTAGAACTAATTTAAAGCAGACTCGACTACAGTAAAATTTATTAGCTATATATATATTCTGTACCACCATATTTGCATAAAGCAAGTCATAAATGTTATAGTCACAATCTAAGTCACGTATACAGTAATTTTCAAATTCGAGTCGTGTTTCAGTAAAGTGATGGCGACTTTACTGGAACCTTCTATGGAGTTTTGCCGGCAAACGATGAAAAGACATGTTTCGCCGCTTTATTTCACTTGTCCACATTCACGCACTTAATCAAACACTGAATAAACAAAAAATGGTGGCATTTTATAGCATTGAAATTCAAAATAATAAAAGTTTTAAAAAAACAAAATAAAACGACAACATGTTTCCATAACGTTCCCGCCAAAACTCATCAAATATAAATGACATCAATGATATTTTAATATCATTGATGTAATTTATAAGACAAAGATAACAATAAATAAAATTTGAATCTGAATATCTGTATTTTTTATACACATTCTAACTTCTTTGTTTATAAACCGATTTTGCTAATTATTTTTGTATTGGGCTTAGTATAGCTTCAAATTGATCCCGATTAAGTTTCATAAGCTATAACCTCAGTAAATTACTCACAAAAAAGACCAATGATTCCTAGTTCCAAGGAACTGAACCCCACAGCTCCCTTATATATATTGTTCGGGTGCGTGCTGATTATTTTAATTTTTAAACTATAATTGTTAAGTCATTTAACGCCGTGAAGGATTTTTATTTTATTCTGACACAAACAACATAATATTTGTAACGCAAGAATTACACTAATGTTCAAAATACTAAAATACAAGCATTAAAAACAAGAAAAAAAGAAATAGGAAAACATATAGTTACATAATCCCGTTACTTCTTGACGGTTATGTATTAGCTGTCACTTGGTTCCAAGTTCAAATTTGAAATTACATAATATGTTATTCTGTATATCCATTTGTTAAAATTAGAAATAGCTTGAATGTAGTCAGTAAAGCGACTGCAGGAAACTTGCAAGAAAAGAAAATAATAAAGCAAAGAATCATGCAAGGTGTATAGTTACATAATCTCGTACATGATCTCATGATTTCTGATTATCTTGACGGCCACATCTTGATTGCCTCTGGCTTGATCCCGTGCTCGGACCACGTTCGAAAATACACCTTGTCCAGTATATCCGTAGACATTATATCGCGTGTCAAGTATTTCCCCAATGCGCACTCTGTAGAACAATAACACGTTGCACTTAATGTTACAGCATATCGGGTGCTGCCAACGTTGCTGCGTACATTCAAATAGATAATTAGTAATAAAAATAGATTTTGATCAATAAAAAAAAACATAAGAAAACGACATGTTTCTTAATATACCCGCCAAAATCCCAACTCAGAAAGGTTTTTAATCATCATTTAATCACTTGCCTGTTGGCAGCAAACCTTGTTCGTGACGTCCACCTGTCAGTCCTCACCCTTAGATTCAATCTTAAAGATCCTAGCAAGCTACGGAATACAAGTTTTCGGACAGCTCAGAAAATCTTAGTCAGTGCCTGGCCGTGTTTCTAAGGTACTTCATATAAAACACACATATTAATAAAAATAAATCGAATACCTGTAATAACCCTCCGCATCATCCCAGTTGTCTGTCAGAGATGGATTCTCCATACCTTGTCGTTTGCTGGGTTTTCCACTCACGCGCTGTGAAAACATACATTCAAAAATATTAAATGCACACATTTCACAATACATCTACAGTGAAAGTTAATTAAAACAAATGCGGGGTGAAATCTTCTGTTCTGTATTCTAAACTATTCTATTTTGACATAAATCTGTTTAGTTAATTTTCTGACCGCTTATTTCCTAATTGCGTTGTCGGTGCCAATAATTATGTTAGCATTTAGCTTGAATTTGTTTTATGTGTTACTTATAACAATGTATTGATGTATAACATGTTGGTACCCAGTAAATAAATAAATAAATTGTATAATGTAGGAACACTTACGCCCATTGTTTCGAAGTTATCCTGATCAGCAAACATATCCCATTCTCCGGTATTTTGTTTATCTATCTTAAGTTCTTCGTCCTCCTTCAATAAGCTCTTCAATGTTACAGAGGGCATCGATTCAGATTCCTTCTTGCTGACATCTGTTAATTTAGAATCAAGCGATTTGTTTTCGGAGTCCTGGTGGTCTGAGGTGGCCTTTTTATTTGATTCAAGCTTTGGTCCATTGTTTGGTGGCGCAGATAATTTCGACTCCAGTTTCTCATTAGCAGAATTAGTTATAGTAGGTGAGTGCGCTACCACGGTGTCATGTTGATTAATTTGGGATGAGTTATTCGTGTTACCGCCGAGACTCTGCAATGAAGATTGGACTTAATTTTTAGATATATTTAAGATTACCAGATTTGAAATAATCTAATAGTAGATTATGCACCAAGGGGATAAAGTAGAGTTTATGTCACGGGCGACATATTGAATCCCTCGTTATCGCCTCAGACAAAAACGCTTTTATCCCCGAGGTGCATACTCTACTTTTTACACCTACTGCGAGATAGTAGAAAGAAAAGGTTTTGAATCTGCATTATTTTAGACCAAACGGAGCGCTTTGTTGTCATTATGTACGAACTTCAAAAATTACAGAATACATTACCTGACTGGATTTCCTTTGATATATAATAGTGTACCTACATTATGTATCTGTACGTCTTTAAATCGCAAGTAAAATAGGGTCCTTCTAGAAAAAGGCGCTCCATAAATAACCGTAGACGTTCAAAACTAGCGGGATCGGTGGTTAAGCTCAAAATTTCCATAATAATTATAAATAACAACCCTAATAAAATAAAGTACAACATCAACAAATGTTGCAATTGTAGCATATTTGATCCACTTTGATTGCAGTATTCGTGCCTGTTTTATTTCTTTTTAATCGACTTCAAAAAAAGGAGATTAACATTTTGATATGTATGTATGTAATATTGTCAGAATTGCACAATTTTCACATATGTTAGTCTATATGGGCTTCTAAGCACGTATGCCAAATTTCATAAGTGTATGTATGTATGTATGTTTGTCCATGTATTACACGAAAACTAGAAGTCGTATAGCAAAATTAGCAAAAGACGTGGCAACATAAAGAAAGGGTATTTTGTAGCATCTTTTTTTTAAGGGATTTGTCGTAATCATTTGCAGCATGTATGAACGCATGTACGAAACAATGTACAAAAAGTGATAATTTAAATAAAATAGTTGTCGCACACTAAGAACACCAATTTCCTTAAAAACATCTTTACTTGAATATCTAAGAGGTTTCTTTATGGTCAATTTTAACACCGATCTCTGTGCTCTCTCTACTTGCATAATAAATGTCTTGGCTGTATTACCCTAAAATTAATACAATAGTTAAATAGTGACTGGCATAATGCATAATACACTGACAACAGCATGTCTGGGGATGTTACATCACGAAGATTCTTCATTATGCCTATAACCTTTCGAACACGAGCAGAAAGTGCAATTATTTAATTATTTCGTCAATAATTGACAGATATTGTCGTTAGAAATTGTCCTACTTATTATTTTTACTGATAACTAATTACGTTACGGAATTACTCATAGCATTACGCTGATAGGTACCCAAAATGTACAACTTCAAATCCCTATGAAGAATTGAAATGAATTATGCAGTTGACACTAAATAGCACGAGTAGGTATTGTCAGTCTTCTTTACCTAAATATAATAAGTAAAACATTTTTATACCACGTAATTTTAACGTAAACATTACTTCTTAATTCAAAATATAGAATAGTTTAAAATCCTACTTTTTGGTTAAAGTAATAATATGATACCTCCCGACACAGATCCAACAAAGACTACAGGGTTCCAAGCAGACAAGCTTCAGACTTTCGTCGACCAGCGATTTTATAACTGAATCGCTGTATCTTATTTGAACGACATGCTGCATTCGATTTTAATGACTATCGATGTTACATTAGTTAGGGGAGAGTTAAAAAGAACAGAAACACTGGAGGGTTGGATCCTGGACTATACATTTTTTTTACACTAGCACCTAGAAAAATTCGGACGAGCATCGAATAATGCGAATCAAATATAGCAGATTATTGATGCTTAACATCGCTAGTATACTTTAGTCACACAGGATACATTAATAAATAGTTCGCCATAAAAGCAATACCTTGACCAGTTGTTCCCGCTGCTTCCTTCGGCGCTCAATGATCTGCTCTTCCGTCTCTTCATCGTCAGAATTGATGGAAATGTTGTACTCTTCATCACTGGAGCTTGGGACCAGTTGCGGCGCGTCTAAAGATTTCTGAAAGTACGCCGCACACTTAGCTTTTTACCCGACTGCACAAAAAACAGAATTGTTTTTCGAGTGTATGTATGTATCTATGTTTCTATATGAGCGCCTACATCCTAAACGGCTTGACCGATTTTGATTTTTAAGGTATTGTTATTGTTAGATTCGTTAGAATTATTCTAAATAATGCCCATTTATAACCTTTTATATCGACTGCGCATACTTTCTCATAAAAACGTACACTTATCTTATCAAACGTAATGAAATCGTAAGTTAGACAGCAAAAATCGCTCTTCGGCAATCGGGTATTTTGTTTTTCTTTTAAATATATATACTAAATAAGTATTATTAAAAGATTATCAGATAGACTGACTACAAAAAATGTAACGTATGATACTCTGCACAAAGACAAATCAATCACATTCCTAAACTAATAAGGGGTCGTTGAAAAGGTTATTCAACGACTCCCTTTATAAAAATAAGATTCAATATAAGAAGATTCACATTGGAATATATTACATTTCACATTGAACGTCTTGACCAAACTCCAAAACAAAACTAAATAAAATAGCACCATTGTAAAACAAAACATAAATCTAAGGAACCTACTAATTCGAATTTTGAATTGAAGAACATGGCCAGTGCTACACCAGATAAATAAGGATAATACAATCAAAGAAGGCCACAATATAATTGGATTTTACATAAATACCCCATAATATTAAAGTGATGCACAATTCAGGATTGTAGAAATATACCTTGCGATCTCTATCATACGAGCGCGTGCGGCCATCGCGCGAACGGTCCGATCTGGATCGATCGCGGGACCGCCTGTCGCGGTCGCCCTGACGACGGTCGCGTTTGTCCAGCGATCGCCTATGAGAGCGAGCGTCACGTTCCCGCCGACGCCTTTCCGCGGACCTGCGCTCTCGATCCCTGATCTCCGAAGCTCTGCGCTCGCGTTCCCTATACTTTTCTCTCTCTCTTTCGCGTTCACGTTCCCGTATCCGCATCTTCTCCCTTTCGCGCTCCCGTTCTTTTTCCCGTTCCCGCTCACGTATCTCTGCTTTCCGCCGTTCTCTTTCCATCTCTTTTCTATTCTCTCTTCTAATGACTTCCCGTAAATCTATTTCTTGATGTCGGCGTGATTTGTGCTTTTCCTTTTCTGAGGACCGATCCTTGCTGGACCTATGCTTACGTCGTTCACCTTCTCTTTCCCTCTTGGATCTGTTTGGTGATTTGGCATCATCGTCTATGTAAATGACACTCATCGAGCTACTTCTATCCAGCTCATGATCGCTTCTGTCGGAGTTGTAGGCTACTAGTCGAGCCTGTAACAGTTCCTTCTGTTTCATCAGTTCTTCGAGATTGAGATCATCTTCCATCAGATTGAGGTCGGGACTTGCACAGTCGTCTTGGTAGTTTTCAGTTTCAGTAGTCGATGATACAATTTCTAGAGCATCATCTTTTAGCTCATTTCGACTGTGTTTACTGTGGCTCTTTGCAGTACTTCCATTTTTACTACCTTTTGTATGATTTTTTGTGTTTTCGTCATCGGACCCGCGTGATGCTTTCACAGATTTGCACTGCTTAGATTTTCTAATTAACTCTTCCACATCTGACAGAGAAGTTTCGCTTTCCGATTTGGGGTTTTCATATTTGGATTTTTTAGATTTCTTTCTTTTTTTGTGTTTGATATCCTCTTCGTCGTCTTGCCTTTTGCGCTTTTTATGCTTTTTAGATTTTTTCTTTTTTCTCTCTTCCTCGTAGCTTGATGAAGTGATATCAGAATCTTCTTTCCTGTAAAAAGTTAAATGAGCAGATAACATGTGTACTTACAACGGGCGCAACAATTGGTTCATCTTCCTCCTCATCGTCCTTCACAACATAGTGAACGACTCTGCAATGTTATGCAAAAATCATAAATCCTCGCATCATTCTTGGAGCACACATTTTCCACTTTAAACCCACTGGTTACCTTGAATTCGGATTACGTAAATCTATGAGTTCTATTGAAATATTAATTGACAATTCATTTCCACGGTTCATA
This sequence comes from Lycia hirtaria, assembly GCA_947563715.1. Taxonomy (NCBI): domain Eukaryota; kingdom Metazoa; phylum Arthropoda; class Insecta; order Lepidoptera; family Geometridae; genus Lycia; species Lycia hirtaria. The sequence continues at coordinate 12,131,531 of OX387386.1, forward strand.
AAAAATTCCATAATTGTAAGGTAACCGCAAAGTCTATGCTATATTACAATAATAATAGTATATAGGTACCATAACAATAGTAGGTAGGTATATTTAAAGTTTGTTTTGGAAAAATGTTTATAATTATTTAAATTTTTTTATTCAATGACATCTGTTAAATGTATAGAGACCGTTCAATTAAGATGTCATTGTCAAACATAGCCAATATTCAATACGAAACTATAGTTATGTACGCAGCCGAAGCGGTTTTTTTTTTTTTTTTTTATTTTATTTTTTGGTTAAATTCAATGATTTTTTTCATAAGCACAATACCTACTTACATTTTGTTTAAAATACAAATTCGTCATATTTTGTTTTGTTTTTGTTGTATTAGTTTTACGGTAGTAACACGGGCAATGTTTTATTGCTGTTCTAACAACTTTCAACTAAAATAGTAAGAAGGGTAAGACAATTACCAATGTTACTACTAGTAGTAAGATTAATAATAATATATAGTAATTTTTAAAGAGTGAATATATAGTAATTTTTAAAGAGTGAGCAGGGAACCGTGCTACCGTTTAGTCGAACTGGAACAGTTACGTAAGTGCGATAGTGGGCAAGACACGGCGAAATCAATTTTGTTAACAGGAGAACACAATGTGTAAAAGGCTAAGAGTCCTTTTACACATTGTGTTCTCCTTTCACGCTTTCAATTTATGCGTTTCTTGACGGCCCGCTGCGGTGCCGAAGCGGTGCGTTAGTCGTACTAAGTCGTACGATCGTTTTTATTTCATACAGAACGCACGGTGCGGCAGCAGCACGGCGCCGGTGCCGCGAACGTACGACAACAGGACGGCAGACGGCAGCGTCTCAAATATCACGTGTTCAATTCGCTGTTGAATAGTGCGGTGAATATAGATGTCAGAATTTTACTTTTAACTAATTCAAGTAACTCGTAGAAACATTCTCTAGACATTCTTAGATAAAAAAAAAACCGGACAAGTGCGAGTCAGACTCACCCACCAAGGATTCCGTACAAACTAGTAGAAAAAAAGGGGAAATCATATATATATTTTTCATTCATAAACCGTAAATATACATCGTAAAAGTCCGTTACATCTTTTTTTGTTGCTGAACAAAAATAATTCGTTCACCGTTTCACCATCATTATATAGTTTAAAAAACTGAAGCAACCGACTTCTCATGGATGCCATTGTCAGAACTGGACCAAATTAAAATGACCACACGAGAAGCACCAGCTTTCAAATAAAAAAAGAATCATCAAAATCGCTTTACCCAGTCGAAAGTTCTGAGGTAACAAACATTTAAAAAAACCGGACAAGTGCGAGTCAGACTCGCCCACCGAGGGTTCCGTACAAACTAGTAGATAAAAGGAGGAAATCATATATTTTTTTATATTTTCATAAACCGAAAAATATACATCGTAAAAATATTTTAAAACCTGTTTTAGCTTATGCTACTGAAGCTCTTTCATATGATACTCCACATGATACGGTTAATTCACTTTAAAATTTGGACCTTCATTCCTTGCATAAAGACACTATTTTTTGTGAAATTAAAAATGTCCAGTTATCGGATTTTTACCTATATGTGTACTCTAACACAATGCTTCTTGCCAAATTTCATAGTTCTAGGTCAACGGGAAGTACCCCATAGGTTTTGATTCCTCTGAGAGTGTCCAAATTGTGCGTTTTTTTCGACATATTCGGCTGTAACTTTTTTTTGCGAAAACTGAGAAATTTTATTTTTCTTTCTGCAGAAAGATCTACTGGATCTGCGTATATGGTTTTAATTTCAACTCGATACCTTCACGCGTTCCCGAGATAAAGGTCTTGACACCCGGACGGACGGACGGACGGACAGACGGACAACAAAGTGATCCTATAAGGGTTCCGTTTTTTCCTATTGAGATACGGAACCCTAAAAAAGATAGCAGCCGACAGGAAATGCTTCGCACAAGGTTCAGTTACGGATCGGTTTTGAATAACTGAATTGGCCCCCAGACTCTTGCGAGTCCCAAAGGTGATTTTAAACTCTACATTGTATGTGACTTTAGCGGCTGACAGTTTGCCGCTAATTCACCACTCTATATATTTTAAATGGAGAGTCCATAAAGCGCACACTGTACGCAGTTTGCATTGTTTGGCTTGGAGATTTATTCAGTATGGAGCCGATGACCATTTTTCAATGCAGTTCGCCGCTCAATATTTTGGGTTTGCCGATTCGCCACTCAGTCAGTCGCCGGACAAGTGGCAAACGTTTCTATTTCTACAAACGCTTACGCTTCGAAATGCTAAGAAACTCTGACGTGCCGTCATGTGATCCCATACATAGAACTATTTTGGTATAAAAAAACATGTCTCACATTTGTAATGGTACTTACTCTTTATTTTTCCCCATTTTTTATGTTGATTGTGGAAATGGAAGGAGACTCCAAATAAATCTGCGAAAGAAAACAAGTTTCAGTAAATATTATGCCGGTCAATTCCTTTTTTTTTCACTGGCTACAGGATATCAGATTGGTACTGTTATTACTATGGTCAATCAAGTGTATATATAGTAGGGCAATTTCGCTGCAAATTTGGGCATAACTGTGCACTTTTGAATGGATAGGGGGTCTCAATACAAGCATTTTAAGTTGTGGAAGGAAGACAGAATCATCCCCTGAGCGCGGGGGTAGGAGAGTGAAGTATGCATCTCTTTTGCTATTAATTTGTTTTAATTACTGGTTTCTTAAAAATACTAGGGCTTGTTTGGTATCGTTTCCATATAAAATAAACACGAGAAATTCATTTTGGTGCCTAACAGGTAGGTAGGTATGATTTCTCACATTGTCATTATTCTTTGTTTTTTAACAAGTATCTATATTAAAAGAAAAACAAAACACCCGACTGCAGAAAAGCAGTTTTTTCAGTCTAACTTACGATTTCGTTACGCTTGATGCGCTGTTGAATAAAGTTTCTTGTGAGAAAGTATGCGTAAAACATATAAGTTATATATATATATTCGTAATCACCATTACCGCATTACCGTAAGTTAAACATTCTTTAGTTTGATACCACACTCGATGTATTTTGAAAAAAAAAAATTTTTTAGATACTTTTTGCCGCCAAAAATCCTTATTATTTTTTTTAATTTGATGTACCCAGTGTCACTCTCACGACTAAGACGAATCTATTGACACCACTCACATAAAAATACAACAAGCCGTTTAGACTCTAGGACGTGCCAAAAAATATATATATACATACATACAAACATACATACACTCGAAAAACATAACCCTCCTTCTTTCGCAGTCGGGTAAAAAAGTGTTACAACTTTTTAATTACAAATTATAGTGATTTAAAAAAATACGATAGCATACTCTATTTATTCTAGTTTACAAAATTATATACTTAGTTGTTATAATACTGTCTCTCAATAAGTTGAATTAAAAAAAAAACTTGGTCGCGGAAAATCGCTCACAATATATTTCTAGTACAATGAAGGTTTGGACATACAACAGATTTAAAAAGGTCATAATTTTATATTCAACTTACAGTCATAGAAAGTGTATCAGATGACGAGCATTATTAGATTATAACAAGTACCCATAATATAAGAAAAGAAAAAACCCGACTGCAGAAAAGCAGTTTTTGCAGTCTAACTTAAGATTTCATTACGTTTAGTAAGCTGTGAAGTACTCGTTTTGTGTGAGAAAAGTATACTTAAAATCGCTGTAAAAATAAATGCGTATTCTTTTCAAGTAATTCTAGTAAAATTACTTATTTATTACGAAAAAGTTCGTTGGAGGTTAAATTATGAAAAGTTTTATTTTATTTTTGCGAGAGTTGTATTATTATACCACATTTATTTATTTATTTTCTTAAGTATACATTTTTACAATATTCTTATAAAAACACATTAAAAATATTATAAAAACCTACACCACACAGATTGGAGCACCGGCAGCGGGGAGGGGCTCAAGCTGCCGGTGGTAGAGACTACAGAGAGAGGAACCTTCTGACAATACGTGCCGTGTCTAGAATAACCGCCTTCTGTATCCGACCCTTGACCCAACCATCGAGCGAGAGCCTCTTGAGATGTTGGTCGAGGCTCTTCGCTATGACACCGTTCATGCACCGAAACGACTCATCGGGACAATGATCGTCGGATAATAATAATGATTATTACTAACATATTTCTCTTCTTAAATCTACATTTTTACAATATTTCTATAAAAATACAAACTTAAACCTAGGGTGCCGCCGGCAGCGGGGAAGGCCTAAGCTGCTGGCGGTAGGTGCAACAGGCTCAGAAACCTCCTGACAATTCGTGCCGTGTCTAGGACGACTGCCTTCTGTATCCGACCCTTGACCCAAACATCGAGCGAGAGCCATTATTACTATTATTATATTATATTATTATTACAAAAAAAATATAGCCTATTACACTCAGACAGTGAAGACGAATCTAACGACACCTTACATTGACCCTTCGCTTCCACATAAATATGTTTGACAACAGCTTATCTTTAAAAATAAAATTAATGATATTAATAGAGTTGACATTTACATTATGGCTCAAAATGATAAATGCTGTCAGGGGCTATCCATAAATTACGTCACACGATTTTCACTGTAATTTTTGGAGCCCTCACCCACACGTGTTAGCTGTTGACATCACGTTTTTTTTTGCAATTTTGATTTTGTACTGTATGCTTTATTTGATATGCAAGAATACTTAATTTTTTTTTTTTTTAAATCAAAAATCACAAAAGAGTAAAACCAAGAAAAACATATCCACGTCAAGAATCAAAACATCTGAAAATTACATAGTATTAATTTTTACACATATGACGTCACAGAGCTTAAGACTCGCCCTTCCCCTTATTACGTGATGTCACACTTTGTTTTTGTTGGCCACTGCCTCCCTCTTAATGTGTGACGTAATTTATGGATGTATACTAGTATTACGTACGCGGCCGACGCGGTATAGATTTTACAGATGTGCTATGTTTCATAGAAATACAGTTTTTTGTTTACATTTTACTGTCTAAGATAATTATTTTTTAAGCCTTTATTCAAAAACAATTAAGAAATTACAATTCATTGATATTTGATTTTGATATTATATTGTCCTATTATATTAGCTTTAGGGATTCGTCAAATTTTCGTTGTTATACGTCGTCCAGTGTAAATGATGTCCAAATGTTGGCCTTGTCCAAATTCCTCTTTCTTGCGTTCCTCGTCCACTCTTTTCCTTCTCTTTGTTTAAAAGTGTCTTCCCATCTTCTGTGTGGTCTGTTCCTTTTTTCGCCTCTCGGTACCCATTCTACATATTTTTTTTGGTGCACTTAATGTTTTCCATTCTACATATTTGTCTGGCTTAATTCCATTTAAGTTTCCTTATGGTGACAATTATATCTCTTAATTTGGTCCTCTTTCTAATGACTTTATTGGAAATTTTATCGGAAAGTTTTATCCCTACCATAATTCTTTCCATTTTCCTCTGACATACTGCTAACCTTTTCTCATCTGCCATCCTAAAGGCCCATGTCTGGCAACCATATTTTAAGCATGGTAGTATTGCAACCCCTTACACCTTTTTCTTAATTTCTATGTCAATGTCTTAATTTTTCAGTATTTCTTTCAGTCCCCAGTACTTTTTCCACGCCAAACATATTCTTCTGTCAATTAGTTTCTCTGTATGTTGTTCAAATGCTATTGATTGTCCAAGATAGGTGTACACCTATTTACACCTGTTATTTAATTATTTCACCATCAACCATAATAATTTCTTCTTTCGAATTTGTCATAACTTTTGGCTTTGCCGCGTTCATTGACAATCCAACTTTTTTCTCTCTAAAGCTAGTTTATTCAGTGTTTTTGGAGATTTTTTGCGGAATTGGCAAAAATCACAAATGTCATCCGCAAACCTAAGGTGGCTCAGAATTTCTCCATTTATTCTGATCCCTTTATCTTGCCAGTCTATATTTCTGAAAATCAATTCCAAGACCGCAGATATTTTTTAGGAGAAAGTGGGTTTCCTTGACGCACTCTTTTCTTTATAGGAAATTCTCCTCCATCCTTTTCGAGGCGCATTCTTGCCGAGCTCTTGGAATACTTGGTTGAATACAAAATTTTTATAGGAATAATTTGCACACAAATTGTAAAATTTCATAAGAAAGCGCAAAGTAGATACAAATGAGGAACAACTCCAGCTAAACTAGATAAAGTTCAAAGTGTATTCAATAAAAGTAAATATTGTTCAAGGTGTGGACAAACTAGTCATGATATAGCTTTAGTCTTAGAAACATTCAAATTTATTTTATTTTATTTATTCAACAGCCCTTTGTAACATACATTAAATAACATATGTATATAAGGCTTAAGGCAGCTTTCAGCAGCCTAGTTATCAAACATCTGTCTTTTTGAAGTTATGTGTGTATTAATTGCTACCAAGTTTAAAAGGTGAAAGAAATCATCATGACAAAACCTGCATATCTGAGTTTAATATTTTTTTAAGATATATAGGTCTGCCAACCTGCACTTAGCCACCACGTTGAACTATAACTCCTAACTGAAGAGTAAAAAAAAACTTTTTCCAAAAAATTAACAATAAATTTTAGAAAATGATATCAACATTTTTTACAATTTAAGAGTCAAAAACAAAAGAAATTGCCACTAAAGCTGTCTGATCACAGAACTCTTTATGTCGTTCCCTAAGGGTTTGTAACCAAACTACTTTTAAAACCTTTCTCTTTATAAACAAAATAATAATCATGAGAACATTACAAAATATATTAAACCAAAGTTCGAAAGAAATTGTGGTCATAATTCATGCCTTCAATTGTGACCATGATTTTGTTAGCTATCAACAGAAATTCAGTACAAACAAGTTAATAATTAAATGTGGTTTTTCATAACACAAGTTCATATTTCAACATTGATGAGAATAAAGCTTAATGTTGATAAGGATACAAAAGTCAAACTCAGACTCACACTGATTTTTAAAGATAAATACACTGTAAAGTCTTGTGAAGTACCTTATTTAATGTAATTCATTGCATTACACTTTATTCACCATTGAAGTTGAACAGACTCGATGCAGAGACTAATAGTGCAGGGCCGTGTAGAAGGCAATCAAAGTCCTAGATGATCACCAACTCACTGGACCAACCTCATTAAAAAAGCTACGCAGTCCACCCCAGTAGTGGATTCGTAATGCAACCAACCGCCAGAAATGGAGAAGCATCGCGAGATGAGAAGCTGCCCTGGAGAATTACGGTGACGGCGAGGAGCCACCGTCATTGCAACCAGGACCACTCTAACAAGAGTGTACGATTAGGAAGAAGTATAGTGTGGGTAAGATGAAAATAAAATCCGTACCGTTTTCAGAATTGGCTTTTGTTGTGCATGTTTTTAAGGTAACCTCATAGATTGACTATTGTTGTAATAAACAAACTTGGAACACATAAACATTAGTTTATATTACTGATAGACGAGGTTACCTAAATATGTAGGTAGTTTTACACATATCTTATGAGTTTTTTGGAATGCATATGGTCAACATACCTCAATTTGCACGTACTCTTTACTTCGAAAGTGTTTCAATTCGAAGATCTCGTCGTTTACTTAAGGAATAGAAAAGACGTAATTCATTTTTAATTACTGCACATGTTTTTTTTTTTATCTATATAGACGGATTTCGAAGAAATCACCACAAACTTATCACAAAATAATTTGTAAGTACATAACTTTTTTTAATTCACACACTCGTAAGCATAGAGTAGTAACTTACAAACGGGAATGCTACTGTGGGGGACAATAATGTACAACTACTGTAATGCACAACCAGTTTTGAACAAGCAGAAATGTCCAAGCAGTATAGCCAAGCAGGAATCCATATTTTTTTTAAATTCGATTTGGAACCGCTTACAGCATTTGCCAATGTCAAGTATAAATATTTCTTCAAGTTGCTTGAATAATACAAGTCAACTCAATTAGTTCTAAACTAAAGTCCTACCGTAAATTTTCTTGCTACAAACTATTTCATATTTTAAGACCGAAACAAAAAATTATGCTCAAGTAAACATTATCTATTTTTAATTCCTGCATATTCCATAGTACTAAGCAGCTAGAAATGTACCTATTGTTACACAAAATTATAAAACAATAGACTTATACCGGCAAGCGCAGCATAGGAAGACCAGATTTGTGACTGTATTTTATCGTAAATTAACATGAAAACAAAAGCCCTCGCTGTTTGACATTTCAACTACTTCATAGTGTTGAGGTAGTGTTAAGGTTCATATCATCCGATACTGGGCCCTTATTCGCTATGACCATTTGACGTGAAACCGTACTTGCGTCACGGAATTTTGCATAACTCGGTATTCTGTATGACACTTGTCCGATCCTTAACAATGGGGTGGTACGTAATGGCAGTGTTTTGAACTGGGCCCTTATTCGCTATGACCATTTGACGTGAAACCGTACTTGCGTCACGGAATTTTGCTTAACTCGGTATTCTCTATGACACTTGTCCGATCCTTAACAATGGGGTGGTACGTAATGGCAGTGTTTTGAACTGTCAAAAATTCCTTGCATGCGGTTTGCGCGTTTAGTCGTTTTCGACACGTTTTCGAAGTTTTTTTTTTTTCCTTTTATTCTTTGGCATCGCACATGAAGACGATTTGTGACATTTGTGTACATAAAATTTTCAAAAGTATTTTAAAGTATTAAAAGTATTTATAAATTCTTAGCTTTTTAGCATTTAATTTGTTTCGTGAGTACTTATTTTTACCATTGTTCATCGAGTAGTTAATGGATATTTTTTGATAACGCTCTCATAATGTTACTGTATTTCTTAAGAACGGAGAATTCTTGTATGTTTATAATGCTTTAGGCTTTAATTTCCAGTCACAATGAACCGCACGAAAGCCTCTGCCAGCCTATATAAATTCAAATATGTATTTATTTCCTTTTTTTACAGTTTGGTGGATGTTCTACAAAATATATCAAATAAGTTAAAGTAACACCGCTTCCAATTGGTCTTTTTGGAAATCCATGGGAGAAGCCTATATCCAGCAGTGGACTTCTTATGGCTGAGATGGTGATAAACATTACAACATCTTCCTGTGGCGTGAACTGTCACAGACCAATACTGCTCTCCATATCCTGAGCAACAGATTTGTGCACAATTAGAATACCCTTTAATTATTTTTTGTTATGTACGGCCTTCCAGCAAATATTCTATTACATGACCCTCCAAGCTTGAAATTATTAAATAATATGAGTGCATAAATCTCTTGCGTTTATTATTTTTTTTTACTCAGAGCAAGAGTAAGTCAGTTTTTAAGCAATAATAAATTATTTTATTTGTAATAATATTGCCTCTGTTTTATTTTATTTCTGTCTTCTTCAGTGATAGGGAAATAACTTTTAATTTGTGTTAGGAATAAAACAGGTCTTATGAAATTTGTATCATTTATATTTTTTAATTTACAGATATTGATCATTAATTTAAAAACTACAATAGGTATATCACAAATAATAATGTGCTATTCAAGATGAATTCATATTCATATTCGTTTAATGAGATAGCTCCTCACACCCGGTAGCTCCTCACAAATAGTTTGGGATCTAAGGCTAGGGGATCGGCAGCATCTCTCGGCAACCTTTGGTGTATAGCTGAGTTTCGTTGGCACCACCTTCTCACATGCCGCCTTCGTAGTATAACATCCATGTTATCACAAAATGAATACAAAGTCACAGAACAATACGGGATTTAATTTGTATTTGGACAAAGTTTCGCGAAGGCAATCTAGGATTACACGAGGCAATGATAGTGATTGACAATAATGACAATCAGAATCAGTTGAAAATAAATACATTTTCGTTCTAAAAATACACTCGTCGTCCTCTATATTTTAATAACTTGGGTTTTTTAATCTCAAAACTAGACAAAAATGGTATTTAATAAGATATAACAGTGTTTAAATGCAGAAGAATTCGAATTAAACAAAGATATGCTTATATTTATACGATGTAAAAAATATCCGGTATTTTCCGTTTGACCGGAAGTAAGTTTTTGAACGTACGTAGTGTAAACCTACCGTGTGGCATACTGAATACTCTTTTAAGAAAACATCGGGAAAACAACATAACTATAACATCAGCCACACCGTCCGAAGTTTTTGGATTCCACGCGTTCGTACGTCTCGTGGTTGTAATTACAGTGGTCATAGCGAATAAGGGCCCTGTCAAAAATTCGGTTTGCGCGTTTAGTCGTTTTCGAAGTGTTTTTTTTCCTTTTATTCTTTGGCATCGCACATGAAGACGATTTGTGACATTTGTGTACATAAAATTTTCAAAAGTATTAAAAGTATTTATAAATTCTTAGCTTTTTAGCATTTAATTTGCAGAAGCTTGCCAACAAGTTGAACTCTATGGGAGGACCTATTAAAACGGTTGTGAATTGTCACAGACCAATACTGCTCTCCATATCCTGAGCAACAGAGTTGTGCACCCAAATTACAAAATACCCTTTAATTAATTTTTGTTATGTACGGCCTTCCAGCAAATATTCTATCACATGTCCCTCCAAGCTTGATATTATTAAATAATATGAGTGTATAAACCTCTTGCGATTATTTATTTTTTTAACTCAGAGCAATAGTTTGTCAGTTTTTAAGCACTTAGTATTCAAGCAAGCATCTGTCTCCAGAGGATCCTGCAATATTTTGGACATATTGCCCGAAAGCCCCACGACAACCTGGAGAAACTCATTATGACCGGTAAAGTGGAAGGAAAAAGACCCAGGGGACGCAGCCCAATAAGATGGTCCGACCAAGTGTCACAAAATCTGGGCACAAAAATCTCTGATGCAATACATCAGGCTGAGGATCGTCAGAGATGGAAAGAGATCTGTCGTCATCTGCCACACCAGGATCGGGAGCATCACGACGCTCAGCAGTGAGCAAACGAATAGAGGAGGAGGAGGATTGAAGCAATAATAAATTATTTTAATTGTAATAATATTGCCTCTGTTTTATTTTATTTCTGTCTTCTTCAGTGATAGGAAAATAACTTTTAATTTGTGTTAGGAATAAAACAGGTTTTATGAAATTTGTATCATTTATATTTTTTAATTTACAGATTTTGATCATTAATTTTAAAACTACAATAGGTATATCACAAATAATAATGTGGTATTCAAGATGAATTCATATTCATATTCGTGTATTGAGATAGCTCTTCACACCCGGTAGCTCCTCACAAATAGTTTAGGATCTAAGGCTAGGGGATCCGCTGCATCTCTCGGCAACCTTTGGTGTATAGCTGAGTTTCGTTGGCGCCACCTCCTCACATGCCGCCTTCGTAGTATAACATCCATGTTATCACAAAATGAATATAAAGTCACAGAACAATACGGGATTTAATATGTATTTGGACAAAGTTTCGCGAAGGCAATGACAGTGATTGACAATAATGACAATCAGAATCAGTTGAAAATAAATACATTTTCGTTCTAAAAATACACTCGTCGTCCTCTATATTTTAATAACTTGTGTTTTTTAATCTCAAAACTAGACAAAAATAGTATTTAATAAGATATAACAGTGTTTAAATGCAGAAGAATTCGAATTAAACAAAGATATGCTTATATTTATACGATGTAAAAAATATCCGGTATTTTCCGTTTGACCGGAAGTAAGTTTTTGAACGTACGTAGTGTAATCAGAAAACGCGCCATAGACAACCTACCGTGTGGCATACTGAATACTCTTATAAGAAAACATCGGGAAAACAACATAACTATAACATCAGCCACACCGTCCGAAGTTTTTGGATTCCACGCGTTCGTACGTCTCGTGGTTGTAATTACAGTGGTCATAGCGAATAAGGGCCCTGCATTCGATTCGATTCCATGGTTTTCCGTGGTTTGGATTTCTAATCAACCGGACTACAGACAAAATATTTTTTCGTACGTAGAACTGACGGCCGAAAGGGGTGAAAAGTTCTCGAATGGAGACCACGAACCGCCAAGCGCAGCGTAGAAAGACCAGCCACAAGGTGGACTGAAGATATCATACAAGTGCTAGGAAGACGCTGGATGCATGCCTCTTCCAACCGATCCATCACTAGTGTACAAAATGTGTTATATTATGTATCATTCTATAACTAAAATTGCTCAATTTTGTTTTGTTTAGACCCAATTGAGCGAATATCTTTATCTCTTTCTGGTTGAGAAAAATTACTGTTGATAAATACAGTAACTAAGGATAAATATTATTATAATAATAATATATTTACGTCGCTACATCTACTGTTTTATTCTTTTGTACAGGTATAGTTCCCGTCACGTAAAAAGAACGCTGGTTTGTTCGCGTTTACGAACAAACCAGCGTTCTTTTTACATGGGTATTTTTTAATTTTTTTACTTGGGTTTTAACCCTCTTAAAGCATTTTCCAGTGTCAATTTCTTCAAGTATCTTGAATAAAACAAGTTATAATAATATTGTAGTCACAATCTCAGTCACTTATACATTCATTTACAAATTCGAGTCGTGCTTCAGTAAAGTGGTGGCGACTTCACTGGAAACTTCTTAAAAGTTTTTCCGAGAACGTGAAATCACATTTTGTCGCTATATTTCACATGCCCACACTCACGCACCTGTTCAAACACTTAATAAATAAAACACCACCATTTGTATAGCATTCAAGTTCAAAGTAACACAGGTTTAGGAAAATAAAATAAAACAATAACATGTTTCCATGACGTTCCCGCCAAAACTCCTACAGGCATGTACGGACAGGATTGCGCAGTCAGTTTTGTACGTCGCATTAATTGCAAGCCAATGAGGCGTTTTCAGAAGAAAAAAACAATAGTTCCAAATAACGTACTAGACGGCATCGTGGTCGCAGAAAAAAATCTGTCAAATTTCAATTGTAATCGCTAGAATATCCATTTCCAGGGAAATGTCACACTATAATAAAATTTTCAGTGACTAGATGACCCGGCGTACTTCGTATCACCTATAAATGAGTGGACCCGATATTTTATCAACGTTTAAACTTTCCCTGGACTACGACAAATATTTCAAAACCAAAATCAGCAAATCGGCCCAGCTGTTCTAGATTTTTAGCAAAAAAAACGAACAGCAATTGATTTTTGTGTATATAGAGATAAATAAAATATTAGGTAGGGTAACCTATAACTAATACTTCATACTGGCAAATCGCTAATCGCGGGGTCCAATACAAAAAAGAAGAAGAAGAAAGTGACAGAATTATGTCTAATGTATGTACTATTTTTTTTAACGTCACAACGTCTAATAAATCGATGAATACCGGCTGCACGCACGAAAAAGTATGACTCATTGTCCCGTTACATCATCATCATTTCATCAATATTTTGTTATGACGTTGTCACGTTAAACTATCGTCCGTAAGCCGACTTTAAGGACAACCATTTTTTTTTCTTTCTGAAAACGCCTCATTGGCTTCGTTTTTTTGCGTGTACATTATCTGCCTCCGTATTCAGAACCCATTCGGTTTCGGAATCGATTCGATTTGTATATCTCCGTCTCTGTCATTCTCTATGGAAATGACAAAGACGGAGATATACATTTCGAATCGATTCCGAAACCGAATGTATTCAGAATACGGGGGCTGGTTGTGCAATATAGGTACTCAGAATTTTGGCGGGAAAGTTGTAGAAACATGATAATGCTCTGTTTTAATTTTCTCAACTTGTGTTATTTCGAATGTTAATGCGATATAAATGGTTCATTAATTTACTATTTGATCAAGTGCGTGAGTATGGGCAAATGAAATAAAGTAGTGAAACGTGTCTTTTCACGTTGTCGGCATAACTCAATAGAAGCTTTCAGTAAAAACGCCACCACTTTTACTGCAGCACAACTCGAATTTGAATTTTTCAAATTCGAGTTGATTGTGAATAGAACATTCATACCTAACTTGTTTTATTCAAGAAACGTGAAGAAATCTTTATATACTTGACCCTGGCAAATGCTGTAAGCGGGTCCAAATCCAATATAGAAAAAAAAACATAGTAAGGCCACTTTTTTGTACTAATAAGTTTATTTTATTTTTCATCTTATTTCGCCAAAGAGTAATATTACTTCGCATTGTATTGTGTTTTGAAGTAGCGGTCTCTTACTGGTCTGTGGTTTCGAAGCTTCTCACTTTGTAACATATTATCTTCTCCACAAAAATTGCAGTCACTACTGTATGTATTCACTCAAATAGTGTTTATTAATTACATATTTGATTGTTTTCTTAATGAATACAAATCGTAACTACGATTCGAAGCTCTAATAAGTGTATTAATTGTCACTATATAATAAAACAGTTACCTCATACATGGAATCTTAAACTTCTTATTTTTCTAATTTCAGGAAGTCATGACGCATCTAATGGGGTTTTGCTGTGATGATGAGACAGGAGAAGTTACTACTTACGAAGTCAATGACGAAACTGGGGAGCCTGCAGTAAAAAACCGTTTCTCTACATTTCACACAGAAAGAAACTTTGAAACTTTCAGTACAAAAAAAATAATTAACTGCAAGTTTCCTAGACATGGATATTACAGTAAGACAAAGAAGTTTCAATTACTGAAAGCTAACATAATTGCTGGATCCAATCCTGTCAGTCATCGGCTGCTCTTACTACCCACATTAATGTTCTCTCCGGCACTATGCGCTATACTCATGATATTTGAAATATTTTTGCATATTCGCTGCCACAAGAAAAACAAAACTTTGAAAAATCCAGATTTGTTTTATCGCAGTCCATTCCATATAATAACAAGCATGTTCTGTGGAGTGTGCAGAGACAGTGACACTGCATCTAAGATTGGACAGTTGCAGGATAAGAGAAGAGTTCGTTATGATTACTTTAAAGGTATAGCACTATAACTACCAGACATCTAAACAACCCTAATCTTATGAGTTTCACATGCCCTACTCACAATCCATCAGATTTGATTTGGACTCCACATCTGTCATTTACATTCAGAATTACAGAGAGAAGAATGTAAATTATGTTCTGAATTCAATTATGATTCATTATGAATATTTTTGCTGATTTATTATTTAAATATATTTTACTCAAAACAAGAGCTGGAACAAATAACACTAGTATTAAGTTAACTGTTGGTATTGAAAGACTATTATTATGGATTGATTTTTATATTATGAGTTGTGTAGTGCATGCTGATTGTTGTCAGTCATTTTTTGCATTTATGTTTAAGTTATTTATCTTTGGGTACTATTAGTACTATAAGAAACACTTATATCATTCTAATTCTGAACCTTATTCCATAAATTTTCCACAGTAATAATTTTTATATAAATCTCAATTCTGGGATTTTTTTCAAAATTTAATTTCTTATTGGACCTACAAGGTTGTTTTTATCAATGGCACTTATGTGTTTGCTGTAACACTACTTGTGTACAACTTGTTGTAAATTATTTTCATACTCTTCATATTTTATTTGATTATCACTATTTTAAATCTACACACAGATGAGTGTTCATGGAACTAAGAATCGCGACATTTACACCATGTCCTCAATTTACCAGTTTGACTTTCAAACTGGCATGCTAATCTGTAATGTGCTAAATGCACTTTAAAAAACAAATGAGATTTTAAAAAGAGCACAAACCCTAAGCCATCATAACTTGAACCATGTGAAATTATATACACTCCAGATAATGTAATGTTTACCTGTAAAAGTTTGTTTTCTTATGGATAAATGCACACTACACAATTCCCTTAAACTATCTTGTCAGGTGAAGGTGTTCTTTAAAGTTATAGTTATATTTTAATAATGTCTAAATGCAGATGGCACTCATATCATGAGACAATTCTTGGTCTATGTGTATTGATAAAACTTGTATAAGGCCTAGGCCACACTACGGTTAAACCGCGTGAGTGTATGAAACAGGAAAACGAATACAAGCGGCCGCACTTGCGGTTTTTCCCCGCGACTGATTTAGTACCGTCTCGAGCGGTTTCGCGGTTTATAGCGGTTACCGCTCGCGGGGATAAACCGTAGTGCGGCCTTAGCCTAACCGAGGTTAAACTCACATGAAAAGTGCATTCTAAATGTTGCATTATTTATTTATTTTAAAATGCCGTTTACCTATTAATACACGAGAAATAAATATGTTACTGCAATCTTCTGTCTTCAAACATTATTTTCAATTTTTGTCGTTTTATATTATTATAATACATTCAATTTATTCATTTGACGAAGGAATGGAAATATTGGAATAAACTTTTTTAAATGTAGTAACACAAGTTGTTTGTCTTCTTGGAAGCACCACCTAGATTTTTTCTTAAATCCCCTCAGCAGGATTTTGCTGAGGTTCTTGGCAGGCAGTGCTGTAAGATTAGAAACACACTCACACTCTTGTCTTGTGTTGTCATTTCGAGCCAAGCAAGTCAAGTCACTACGCCAACACAACCACGTGTTGTCGGCAAAACTCCATAGAAGTTTCCAGTAAAATAATTTAAAAATAAAGTCAGTTTACGGACGATAGTGTAACGTGACAAAGTCATAACAAAACATTGATAAAATGATGATGATGTAACGGGACAATGAGTAATACTTTTTCGTGCGTGCAGCAGGCATTCATCGATTTATTAGACGTTGTCACGTCAAAAAGTAGTTATAGTTTGTCAAGATGTTACCAACAATTGCCATAAAATATTTTATTGGCTAGATCACAGAATTCGCCCTATTAACATGGGCTAGAATAGATAATAATAAACAATAACTAGGTGTATCACAAAAAGAAATGGTTGTCTGTAAAGTCGGTTTATGGACGATAATTTTACGTGATAACGATGCGTCACAAGCCGAACGCTTAGACCGCTCGTGCCTTTCTATCGCTTGTTCCGCGCTCTCGCTTGCACGCTCGGCTCAGGCGGAACGTGACAATGAGTCATGTTTTTTCGTGCGTGCAGCCAGCGTTCATCGATTTATAAGACAATACTTATCACGTCAAAATTATGGCAAAGAAAGGCTATTCCTCGCAGTGGCCACAAAAAAGTGTTGCCAGCCTCTTAAAGATAAACATAGCTAAATATGTGAAAAAACCGGCCAAGTACGAATTCCATACACCCTTTTCCCTTACTAAAGTTCATAAATCATGAGAACATGTTTGATGAAAAAACAAACAACGTTATAGTTTATTGACGTGATAACGTCTTATAAATCGATGAACGCCGCCGGCTGCACGCACGAAAAAGCATGACTCATTGTCACGATCCGCCTGAGCCGATCGTACAAGCGAGAACGCGGAACAAGTGATAGATAGGCACGAGCGCTCGAGCGGCCTAAGCGTTCGGCTTGTGACGCATCGTTATCACGTAAAATTATCGTCCATAAACCGACTTTAGAGACAACCATTTTTTTTGTGATACACCTAGATAATGTTTATTATTATCTAGCCTCTAAAATATTTTTACGGCAATCGTTGGTAACATCTTGACAATCTCTAACTACTTTTTTTAAATAGTTTTGGAACCGCTTAAGCATTTGCCAGTACGAAATTCGAGATAAGTTCGGTTCTAAAGTTTTTAACTCACCTTTCTCAATTTTGAAAGTTTAAGTTTAAATTTTAAGGGATATTCTCATAATTGAATGTTGAGTATGATATTTGGCAGGTATGTAGAAAAAAATAATTATGCAGTATATTATATACGTGACTTAAATTGTGACTAGAACATTTATAACTTGTTTTATTCAGTAAATTTGAAGACATATTCATACTTTACACACTCACACACTTTAACGAACAATTAATGAATAAAACACCAACATTTTGATGGCAGTAATGTTCAAATTAACACAAGTTTGGGAGAATAAAACAAAGCAACAACAAGACGTTCCCGCCAAAACTCGATCAAACTCCTTCCTTACTTCATTCTAGGTTTATGGTGTAGCGTTTTCTTTTCTTACTAGCTAGTCTGTGGTCTATTCTATGTCCTTTTTAATATTCAATATTTTCCATGGAGTTGTGCCAGGCTGACCGTGTTTTCTAAAAAAAGTACTCTTTGGCTGACAAATAATACATAAACACCTGCAAAATTACAAATCCATTTTATAGGATTTCCGCGTAAATAAGTTATATGTCCAAGTGCAAAATAAACATCTAAGGAATGAATAATTTTTATGTTTGGCATACGCATTATATTAACTACACAAAATGCAAATTCCTAAGAAAAACATGTTTATTACTTTTGTGACATTATGTTTAATGCTCCTTACTACTTGCGCCGATGTAAGTATTTAATAGTCGTGTGTTGTAAAGGGTAAAGGTTCCGTCACGAATAAAAAGATCTGTGTATGAGGATATTCGGAGGAGGCGATGGGAAGTGGCTATTGATTTTATCATGCAATACTACTCTGATGCGCGCCTTATTCCTCACTCCTCCCACTGTATGCACGCTATTCAGACTCCCGACACGAATGAAAAACTCTGGGTACGAGGATATTCGCACAGCTAGGCGGGGGAAGTGGCTATTGAATTTATCATATAATACAACCTCGATGCACGCATCACTCCTCACTCCTCTCGCCTAAGCTAACCAGCTGGCCTAGCATGGATGGTAAAGAAACATATTTTATCCATGTTGTTATGTCCATTGTCAATGTCAGTACATAATGTATTTCCTCTGAATGATGGATAAAACGGGGGAAAAACGATTTGTCTGCATTCCATGCTAAGCCCAGAGATCTGGATCTGGACCTATATGGTATGGTAAGCTTAAATCAATAAGGGTAAATAGTAGAATGGTGAAGTTGTGGTGGCTTAAATGGTTTGATTGATTTTGTTGTGTGAGATGTATTATTATTTGTCATTACTTCCCGATTGTCATAGGCAAATTGTTGCACTGTTGTTGTATAGATAGGACTAGAGGCTAGAACTCTCAGAATCATGTGGATAGCACTGACTTTGAGACTATTGTCAATAGTTTTTTATTTATTTTTACTTTTTTAGATGTTTATAAGTACATGTGTGACCGATTTGCTTGGTTAATGCATAAGTATTAGAGACTAAACATAATTAATTGGTATGCTGTTTTTATAACTGTTACCCTTCTGTTAAATAAGCTATTGATATTACATAAAATAAATAAATAATTACATTTTCATAGGGAGAAGTCCACGAAGATCGACGCTGCAGTTGTATCTGCCTCGATGTTGGCACTAACAAATCTAGAGGGGCCAAAACTTTTTATCAAGACAACCATGTCTTGCCTGAGCAATGGTAACATGAATTTATTTTTATATTACTAAACTGTAATGTTACCTTTTATAACATTCTTTTATTAGCTTCTCTTGTATCTAATGACTTTTTTAGCATCTCTTTTGCAAGCAATCTATTTCAGATAATGAACTTTTTTCTTTTCTTATAAAAAGCAGTAAACAGGCAGATAGCTCGCCTGATGGTAAGCTATGTTTTTTGTGAGAAAGTATGTGTACAATCGCTGCAAAAGATTATAAATGCGTATTCTTTGGAATAATTCTAGCACAATCACTTGTTATTTTGAAAAAGTTCGTTAGAGGTGGTAATATTTTAAAAAAATATAGTCTATGGCACTCAGGGAGTGAAAACGAAACTAACAACTCGCATATCAGAATCAGTCAAGCCGTTTAGTCTGTAGTCAATCATAATATAGAAACATACACTCGAAAAACACAACCCTCCTTTTTACGCAGTCGGTTAAAAAGATGACACTTCTCACCAGCAACTGTATTTTTCAAATAAAGTAGCAACCACAACAAATCTTGCTTCTGTGGTAAATTTTGAAATATCTGTCTCACTAAGGTTGAGCCGCGCAAAGATTTGCCAATTATTTTGAGGAAATGGTAAATTGCAATATAAGTCCTTTTATTTTTTTACAGTAACTGCAATGACATGGTGTTACCGCGTATAGTGAATAAAGTTAATGTAAGCCTACTGACATATTGCATACAATGTGATTGTCGCTTCGAAACTCGAAACACTACAGTTGTTATGGTGAGTTGTTTGTTGCCAGCAAGTATTTATTGTTGTGAGCTTAGATTTAATAGACCGAGATAGATAGTTTCATTCAAAGATTCCATACACATGTGTGCGTGACTACGTAATTACTCTCTTTGACACGCACACAAGAGTATGAATAAGGTTTTTGGGTTCCGTTCCTCAAAAGGAAAAACGGAACCCTTATAGGATCACTTTGTTGTCCGCCTGTCTATCTGTCAAGACCCTTTTTCTGAGGAACGCGTGGAGGTATCAAGCTGAAATTCATATCAAATACTCAGGTCTACTGTCCCTTGGAGCTGTGAAAAAATCAAACTTCTCAGTTTTCATAAATAAAAGTTACAGCCGAATATGTCGCAAAAAACGCATATTTCGACACTCGCAAGGGAATCAAAACGTATGGGAACTGTGAAATTTGGAAAGAAGCATTGTCATATAGTACACATAAAGGAAAAATTCCAAAAACTGTACATTTGTGTCACAAAAAATTGTGTTTTTATGCAAGGAAGGAGGGTTCAAATTTTAAAGTGCTTTAACCTTATCAAGTGGGGTATCATATGAAATAGCTTCATTAGCACAAGCTAAAACAAGTTTTTAATTAATTTTACGATTTATATTTTTCGGCTTATGAAGGAAAATATAAAAAAAAATATATAATTTCCCCCTTTTATCTACTAGTTTGTATGGAACCCTCGGTGAGCGAGTCAGTCTCGCACTTGTTCGTTTTTTTTTACGTAAGATACATTACGATTGACTACCAACTCGCCTGATCTCACCGTTCCTGTTGCAAGTGAATAGAAATTTGCCAACTAAAAATTAATTTCTCGTATTTTATTTTAATGTCAAATGCAGTTCAGACTGCCAACGCTGTATGCTAAATATACGGCCGTTTCTTATCATAGAACCTACCTCTTTGATACACATTGGTAATTGTGATGGGACGATCGTGTATCTCGATGGAATACATAGATATATTTTATATGACTGATGATGACTGTGAGTGATAATTAAAGTTTACCTCTTTGATACACATTGGTAATTGTGATGGGACGATCGTGTATCTCGATGGAATACATAGATATATTTTATATGACTGATGATGACTGTGAGTGATAATTAAAGTTTTCAAAGTAGAATAGTCATTCAGTAGATAGCTATGTGGTTATCCTGGCTTAGTACTGGGGATTATAATAACTATAGATCTTGATTGTAATAACTTTATAGTATAGTTGATGAGTGTAGTTCAAAATATTTCTTTTTAAATCAACTTCCAAAAAGGAGGATTCGTCGGAATCTTTTTTTATGTATGTTCCCTAATTACTCGAAGGCGCCTGCAACGATTTGTTTATTTTTTGTTTAAAGGGTATACTTCCCATGTAGCTCCATAGAAATCGGTTTGTTGAAATTTTTGAATTGTTTGAATTTTAAAACAAAATTACGCATTTTAAAGTCAGTTTTTTAGTGTTTTAAGCTATAATTACTCGTTTATTAAAACCTGAGAGCTTGCTTCGACGATATTTTGTCGTGAGCAGTGGCGGGCTAAGCGATATCACTAGCCTTTTTTTATTCATATCTATTATTGGGACTTTTATTAATTAAACATGACAGTCCCATTGCCTTATAAAGCTAGTATTAACTTGCTTCACTGAGCTAATGTCAAAGTGATGGATGTTAAAATAAATATTGCATTGAAATAAAGAAGATTCGTTCACCTTTTCTTGCCTCTTTCCTTGTTCACAGATTGTGGTCGTGACATTGCTAGTAATTATATCAGTGCTAATGTTATACATGACCTGTCTAGGTATTTTGCAACAGATTGTTAAACACCGTAAAATTATCACTAACACAAGGCTGGGTAATGAAGAGGTAAGGATCTCATTTAATATTGTGAAAGTAAAAGTTTTTGAGTGATGATGATGATGATTTACTAAAGTTTACTAAACTAAAACCTCCTCGGTGATGTCTCCCTAATTCTTTGCCCAAAGCAACATTTGCCTACCTATACTTCCTTACATACAATTTGTTTGTGACTGCATCAATACTTGCTTTGCCACACACTTGGCTTTCTGGGGTTCATTTAGACAGGTTGTCGACCTCTAAGTCAGCACCTAGGGGTTCATGTTTTATTAATCATTTCTGTATTATTAGTCAACATGAATAGTCAACAAATTAAAAGAAAACCAAAATAACCAACTGCATAAGAGCGAATTGTTTAGTGTAATGTGCGTTACGCTTGATATGCTGTTCAGTGTACGTTTTCGCTAGAAAATATATATATATAAGACCCTGTAAAAGATATTTAAACGAGCTTTCGAATAATTCTTGTAAAATTTCTTATTTACTATGAATAAGTTCAATTTTTTTAATTTGGCGAGTGTTGTTATTTTTATTACAAAAAAGAAACTAACCATCAAATCTTACCATTGACAGATAGACAGATTCAAAGAGAATACAATTACTACGACAGATTGTCAGTTGACTGAGAGCTTTGAGGTTCTTCTTCTTTTTTGTATTGGACCCGCATTAAAGCATTTGCTAGTGTCAAGTATTAGAATTTTTTCAAGTTTCTTGAATAAAACAAGTTGTAAATGTTCTAGTCATAATCTAAATCACGTATACAGTCAATTTATAAGTCGAGTCCTGCTTCAGTAAAGTGGTGGCGACTTTACTAGAAGCTTCTATGGAGTTTTTCCGACAACGTAAAATCACACGTTTTACTGCTTTATTTCACTTAATGAATAAAACACCAACATTTTTATAGCATTAATATTCAAAATAACACAAGTTTAGGAAAATAAAACAAAGCAACAACACGTTACTAAGACGTTCCGCAAAACCCCAGCTTTGAAGTTAATCGGTGATGATAAACTAGTTGCAAAGTTTTCTCTATGTTTAAAGAGTCTACTAGACAAAATTTTCTCTATTGTTTTTTTTTCCGCCAAAAAGAGAGGCTCTTAATACTTTTTGTTTATTAGTCTTATGTTGTGAACAACAATGGCAGAGTGGTAAACAATAAAAGCTTATTATTTCGAAAATAAGAGCATAAGAATATGGTCATATATTAACACAATAACTTCTGATAACACATACCTTGTGTTTTTTCAACTCCCTCGCAGTTGCCGCTGGCCAGCCAGGCGTGTTGGGCCCAAGTTTCTTTACAACGATGCGAAAAACATACACTATTGGCGAACATTTAAAAAAATACTTCAGCAGTTATTGTGTTAAGCTTATAAAACAGCCCGGTTTATATTATTATGTAGTCGTAGATAAATTTATATTTTGTTTCAGCAATCTTTGGGTCTTCTACATGACGATCGCCATGATACATCTGACGCAGAATACTGACCACTCTTCAAGGAAATTGACTGTAAAGTTCGCATTTCTTATAATAAGCATATTAATGGATTATTGTTAAAGCCAAGGTAAACCTAAATGCGCATTATGGCATTCTTTATTTAGGATATATATAGATAATGTAAAGGCGAATCTAACATCACCCCACACACTTGAAATAGGTAAGTCAAGCGCTTTCGACTACAGTTAATACCAAAATGGCCTTAGGTATATATTGTGTGGCAGTACATATTTTCTTAAAATAAATAATACTATAAGTCATTATACTCATCATTATTAACACTTTTTTTGTGAGCCAATCCTGACCCGCGAAAATGCAATAGCATTTTCGCGGCAGAAAAGGAGATCAAAATATTGAAGCCGCGTCTCCTTTTCTGCGGTTTGGGCTGCTCTGATGTCTGATATATACATTTGGTTACTTTCAAGCCGGATTTTATATTGTTATGTATTTATTCTCACCGACTCTTTTACGACGGATGCATGTATTCTATGTATATCTAACGCAAGTATTAGGGGTAAAGCTTACACAATGACATAATACTTATAATATCAGTCGTAAAAATATTTATTTATTAATCATTTTGACACTTTATGTAGTTTTGTATTCTTTGGTTCATAACCTAATTAGAATTATAGACTCTATAATTCTAATTAGGTTGGGATGCACAGACTTATTAAGACTAGGGGCCACTCGGGCAAATTATGAACTGATGGCGGGCCGCCAGAAGTTTAAGTAATTAAAGACAGTAAAGAATTGATAATAATGTATTAAAATTGAAAAAGAATTTATTAATTTGAAGCGTGGCACTGCATAGTGCTTACAATCTTTTTTATATTTGGCTCAAATTTACTTGTAGCAACACGTAAAACTACTTCCAAACTTTCATTTGCAAGGCGGTTTCGATTTTTTGTTTTATTATTATTTAGTATTGAAAAGGTTTGTTCACATATATAGGTAGAACCAAATAAGCTGGCACATTTCAGAGCGTTTATGCGCAACTCTTTGTACGTATTTTTATCAATGCAGCGGTAAAAGTTCAGCAAGTCTCCTTCGTTGAATTTGTTGCGTAAATCTTGGTCGTTTTGAATGTCGATAATTTCTAACTGCATTGACTCTGGCGCATTTTCAACTGAAATCGTGAAAGGATTGCTGAATATGTCCAACAGAGGTTTCACTTTTTTAAACTCCGAAAATCTGTCTTGAAAAGATTGAATCAAAATATCTAGCTTTTCTACATCATCATCATCATCTCAGCCATAAGAAGTCCACTGCTGGACATAGGCCTCCCCTATGGATTTCCAAAAAGACCGATTGGAAGCGTGTGTGTGCGTGTGTTGTTGGTGTTGGTTGGTTGCTTTTCTACATAACTGAAATTAATCGCAGTTTTGTTGAATTTTTCAGCCATTTTCTTATAATTCGGAAAATGATTGTAATTTCCGGAATTCAATTGCGATCTGAAAAGTGTCAGCTTGCATTGAAAGGATGATACATGAGCGTAGAGCTGGGATATCAGTTGATTTTTGCCTTGAAGCCGTGTGTTCAAGACATTCAAATGATTTGTAATGTCAAGTAAAAAAGCCAACTCATACAACCAATCAGGATTTTTAAGTTCCAGGATATCCCTTTGCTTTTCCGCCAGAAATATTCCAATTTCTTCTATTAAATTTAGAAATCGTTCCAGTGTCAATCCACGACTTAGCCACCTTACTTCTGTATAATACAGTACATCTCCATATTCGCTTTCGATGTCATCAAGGAATTGTTTGAATTGCCTGTGATTGAGTCCTCGTGATTTTATGAAATTTACAGTCGAAACTACCACTTTCATGACATTTTGAAATTCAATTTTTTTAGAACAGAGGGCTTCTTGGTGTATAATGCAGTGAAACTGCATGAGATCTTCAGCGTTTATGTTTTTTTCTTGCAGATGCTTTTTCAGCAAAGTAACTAGCCCAGAATTGACACCAATCATCGAAGGAGCACCGTCAGTCGCAACTCCCGATAATTTTGATAAGTCCAAATCAGTTTTTGAACACACATCCAAAAGTACATTGAGTATATCAACTCCTCTGGTTTGACCTTTCAATGAACACATTCCTAATAACTCTTCTAAGACTTCAAAATCTTGAGTAACACCTCGTATGAACATGAGAAGTTAAGCTGTGGAACTAATATCAGTGGATTCGTCGAGTGCTAATGAAAAAAATTCAATGATCTTAGTTTTTTCATTTAATTGTTCCGCAATATTACCTGACAAAGACATATTCGTCTTTGGATAGTCATACGATTCAGTTGAATATTTTCAAACTTTTTTGCTGCTTCTGGACACATTTTCTTAGCGGCAATTTCTATGCATTCTTTTACAAAATCCCCATCATTGAAGGGGCGACTTCGCTTTGCTATCATTCGAGAAATTTCATAACTAACTTCTGTAGCTGTTTCTGAATCTTGAATGGGTTTTGTAAACATTGCTTGCTGACCAATAAGCTCCCGTTTTAAAGATAACATTTTTTGCTTTCTTAATTCGCCTGTAAACTTGGTAAAAGTAAGATGCTGCGTTTCATATTGCCTTTTTACATTATATTCCTTTGCAATCGCAACAGAATTCTTGCAAATTAAACAAACAAAGCAAACTAAGCAAAAACAAAGTCGTTTACTTTGTTATGCGACCATACAAAAAAGTATTTCTCAGTCCAAATTTCTTGAAACTGACGATTTTCATCTTTAACCTTACGTTTTTTACTAGATCCTGGCTTGTCCATGTTGCGTTCTAATCCTGGCTAGGATTAACACAGCACCTAAAAACAATTACAGTACCTACTTAAATTACCCATCCTTTTTTAAATTACCAAAAATAATTGATTAAATAGGTAGGGAAACACTTATTAATAACAGAGTTTTACTTACGATTTCACAACACAATTATACACGGCACTTGACGGGAAATCTACGTTGAATGTGGATCAAAATATATGACACCGGCTAGTCGAGTAAAAATCTACACTAGAACTATTGACACTTCACTCAAATTAAAACCGAACTGTCGGTCGCTGCGGTTAGCGTGGCTTTTATACCGCGCTTAGAGAGTCGAAAACTGTCTGGAGAAATCTCGAAACCAACTCTGGAAGCTTCGTGTATCTACCTATGCGAGCAATCGGGAATTCGGGACTATTGCTATCTCGCTTGCTCTAACAATATAACCCGTGGATAACCCGCCACCGCGCTGCCGTCGTTGCCGCGCCGCCCCGGCCGCAGTAGGAGTAGGAGAGCTGCGTAGCGAGACTTGGCCTTTTGTACATGTTATGTTTTTGATGGGATTATCTTTAAAAGGGGGTTTTAAGTCCACTATCACGTCGCACTCTTAATTAAATACTGACCGAATTCAAAATCACTAATTTTTAGCAAATGACGTTTAAAGTTTTTTGTGTAACTGGCATATTTTTTAAATGGCTGTAGAATCACAACTAAAAATCGTAATAAATAACTAAAACCACGTACTTTTTCTTAAAAACATGGCCTTTCAGATCCAGTGCAAGATATTAAGATAGTTTTAGGCATTTATTTAAAAAATGAATTTTAATTGAACCTATCAGAATTGAGCCCTTATTTTACAAAAAATAAATAGGTATTGTTGACCTAACTGAAAATAAGTCTACGTTTCACTCAATACTTGTAATAAAACTTTGACCATTTTTAAATTAAGTCACTATTCCACTAAACAAATACAGAATTGTGTGACTAAAGTCATAATAAGTCACTTTTCCACAAAACATCTAACTACTCGTTATGACTCATTTTAGAAAAAATCTTATGACAAAAAAAACGCCTTTTTTTAATCAAGTGTTTATAATAAAAAGAACTAACGAAAAATCACAAATCTTCTTGAAACATAATGGGTAAGTAACAAAATAACTGTTCATATTAAAAAGCAATAATGTAAAGTTTAGATAACCCTTAGTAAGTAAATACTTAGAAAAACTAGCATTTTGTTTTATGATTAACATTGAAAATCACGTCTACAATTAATCTTAATAAGTAGGTAACAACATGAGATCAGTATTAACTCTTTGAAACACGCAATAATAGTTATAATAAAGTCTGTAACTCAACAATAATCAGTCTATTATTCAGTCTAAAAAAGTAACAAGTCTTACCGATAGGACGGAAGTAAACTGTTATAAATAAATGCTAAAAACTTTATATCTAAATTTTTGTTAAACAACTAGTAATACTTTATAATTATAGGTGCTTAAACATTATTTAACTTGGCACAATATTGTCTATAAAAATATGAGGAGTTGCACTCTACGAAGATAAGAAGTAACAAAACTTATCAAAAATTATAATTATCCTAAATCACATCATTGTAATAACTGGCATAATAAGACGGTATCACTTTTTTGGATATTAGGCTCTTTAGATCTTTTTTTTATTCTCATTAAGTTGGAACCGTTAATTATACGCCTTGTCTAGGACAATATCTTGTATCATAGGTAAGGGCTTTCGCAGACCGGCCCGTACGTCTAATTCCCGATATTCCTCCTCTTTATATGACGTCTTGAAGAAGAATTTGAAAGGTTCTTCTTTATGGAACTTTAATATTTTTACGTCATTCCATATTAGGGGGTTTCTGTTTATATCTTTGGTGAAATTCAAACCCCATTGTGTTTGTAAATTCTTTACGTCTACGAAATCTTCAAATGTTAAAGTCTGTACTTGAAATTTTTTGCCAGTTTTCTTGGCGCTCTTGATGAGAGGAATATATTGGACTGGAGTATATATCGTGTCTGCTTTTAAATATTTCTGTATTTCCTTTTCAATTAAACTGTGCGCGTTATCGTTTTCGTTTTGTGTATGTCCCTTAATTAAGTATTTGTGAGTTATGCAGTTTATATTTTCAAATTGTGTCAACGCATACATATAAATTGTTGTAATGAATTTATTTTTATTTTGGCCGCAGCAATTGTCAGAATAGAACGTGACTTTTACAGATTTACTTGTACTTCGTTCATTAACAATTTTTAGAAAATTTAAAACGCAAGTTGCAATTTCAACAGAACCTTTCTGACCATGAGTTTCGTCCCAAAAGTAGCTGTAAACATCTGTATAAGCCTTGTTGCTCTCTTCCTCAGTCGCATTCTTTTTGGCTAATTCTGCAATAGTGAAATTGTAACAATTCGTCTTTGATTTATAATAGAAACTACTAGATGTTCCAAGTGGTGCCTGCAATATTGCTTCTAGGTCGTATACGGCACATATGTTATTTTCGTCTATTTCGTATCTATCTTTTCTTTTTTCTATTCTCGATAAATCCTTCTCTTCTAAATGTTTATCATACTCTTCTTTTAAATCCTCGTTTGACGTCAATTTGTAATCTCTGCAGAGATCACAAAGGTCTTTTTTAGGCTGGTGAATTTTTATGCCGGTGTCTTTGAAAATTTCATAAAATTTACAAAATTTTCCTAACGGTCGTCCATTCTTTTGTTGCAGTTCCACAAAATCTTTATAAATTTCTGTCAATGTTCTGCCAGGAGAAATGTATTCACAAGATGACGTTGCTCTAGTATAATGAGACTCAATTCGTGGAATGGAAGCAATGAAATTTTTCATATCGCTGACCAAAGCTGCGTCGTTTTTTTTATGATTTCCGTGTTTTCCACGTTTGTCCTCAGCCAAGAAGTTCTGTTCATCAGATTTTTCTTTCACCGTACGTATCATCCTGTCTGATATATCGATCGTATTTATAAAAAAAGTTTTGCAAACCCTATGACTTATATTACCTTGCTTGAAATGAAATGCGTAATTTGATTTTCTTGGATTTTGTGTCTTACTGTATTTGTATTTGGGCTTGATTTCAATCATACAACTTTTGATAAATGCTCTTTGCATATTTATATTCTTCAAACTCCAAAATTTATCAAAAAGGATTTTCCTGTCCTGTTCAGCAATTTTTTCGGAACATTTCAAGCGGCACTTTTCATTACAAGGTGGTTTAACCGAACGCGCATCAACTACTTTATTAGTTCTCACTGAAATATATGATTGACCGGCATTTCTTAAACGTTTTGCATTATTAAATTTCCAAGTCTCAGGGTCGCGCTTTCTCTTTCTGGTTTGGGGCTTTGGTGTTGTTGAACAATCAACACTTTCAGATGAAGTGCCCGAAGAGCTTGATGACGACGATGATGAGGCCGAAAGACTTCTGCTTCGACGAGAAGAAGACCTTAACAATAGTGGCGGTGGCCGTTTATCTACACTCTCTATTCCTGTATAATATGTGGGATCTGAATCACTTAGATCCGGATCACTTTCGCCAGAATTAATAGGAGAAATTATGTAATTCTTTTTTTTACCAGTTGTTCGAGGGGATATTTGGAATGTTTCACATGTTGTATTGTTGCTAGTTGAAGGAAATGTATTTTTGTAACTTACAGTGGGTGTATCTGTGTTTTCATTCGCATAATTTAAATTCGAGGGAAGGGACTCATGAATTTCTACGGCTGGTCGTTTTTGGAGTATTGTCGTGGTAGCATTTTTTGTTCTGACCAGACTAGATAAATCTATTTTACAGATAAATGACTGTTGGGACTTAGATGGTATATTATTAACAATAGTTGGGGTTGGAGTAGACGCCTGAACGAAATGGTTTTCAGATTCAATTACTGACGGTAGATCGTGACTTGTTATTGCAGCAGATACATGTAGAAGATCCTCTTCCGATCCAATTTCAGATATTGTTGGCATTTTGGTTTTGGTGGACGACGACAGTGAAATATTATTTCCATGTTCTTGTATAGGTGATGCGACTTTTTTTGAATTTGTTACAAAAGATGCTTGCGTAGAACGTTCTTGAAGGTCTTGTTCAGGAATTGACGATGTAGTAGTGGTAAGCACTTGCAAAGGACTTTCTTGAATATTTGTTTTAAGCAATGTTACGCTACTAGTGTGTATAGTGCGAAGGGTAACATCTTCACATTCAGTTGCAGATAAAATATTATTATCTGAGAGTTTATCGGTTGAACATGGCGGAGAATTTTCTTGAGAAAATTCTTTGATGATGGCATTACTCATAACAGCTGAATCTGCAGCCATTGTCGTAGATGAAAAGGATGGAACTGTGTCAAAAACTAACTTACGGCAAACTCTTCTTTTAGGTCCGAAATATTTCTTCTTAAACACTGTTTCATTTTCTGTGTTAGGACAATTATTTTCATTAATATTTAAGTTTTTAAATATCTGCTTCATACGCTGTTTTTCCATGGTGAATGTGAGATCTACAACAGAAAAAATAATTTCAATGTTAATTTTGTTTTGACTTAAACCATAAAATTATGTTTCAATTTACATAATATAGAGACTTATTTTTAGATGAAACGCATTTCTACCTATCATTTTTTGTATTACAAAGACTTAACTTTAAATGCGCCAAAGGAATGACTAATGTTTTTAAACTAAAGAGACCTAATTTGACAACGGGCAAATTTATTTTACGATTTTTAAAACAACACAGACTCAACTCTAAAACGGTCAATAAACCTGTTGCAAGCTTTAATCAAATACTGACTCAATACAAAGTTAGTCAACCAGACTACCTAGATACTTTATAAAACAAAGGCTTAACATAAAATCTGTCGATATTGCATAAACAAAGTTCATAATAAACTTACCTTATGTTTTTGTAAAACAATGGCGTATATCGAAATCGGCCGGCGTTCAACACAGCCACCACCTGCGACCGCCGACGTAAGACTGAGTCGGTCACTATTCGACGGAGGAAGCGGGTGCGCGGGGTATGGAAAATCTAGACTCATTTTATTTTTTACCTTAATGTATAAAAAATAGGGTTGTTTTTTTTTGTGTGGGTTATGAAGCCTGCTCTTTTAGGTCATTATTTCACTGTAACTCGTTTTGGCCAAATTTTTAGTTCGGTCGATGTTTTACTAAGAGTGCGACGTATGATCTTGGACATTCTTTCAACTTTGTTATAAATTGGAAAACCGCATCGAGCCATGTCTAATACCCAATGTTTTAATTCATCTTCACCTTCATGTTCTAGTACTGGATCTGGGCCTACTTTAGGCTTTTTATTCCCAAATTTTCCAGAAAGGCGATTGTGGGCGGTAGTTTTTGATGTCCATAAAATCTACATGCCTCCCTAATTCCGATTTTTTGTTTCTTATATTTTCAGTAGGTAGGTTTAGGTCTTTTTCTTTGTAATCAAATAACCGCCTGCTATTTTTTTTCACTAGCCAAAGTTAGGTAAAGCGTTAGTTTATTAAATAAGCGTAATTAAAGGAAACGTAATATTATCATTATAATTTTTCATGGATGAAAATTAGGCAATTAACAAAAAACTATTTATATCAATTTTTCGTAAATATGGTCGAGAACCGCAGCTCCGGATCTAAGATTTTTTCGAACCAGGACAGAAACTATTAATAATAATAATAATTCATTTATTACATAAGAGTTAAATAATTATTTACAAAGTCTTCAATTTAGATAAACAACTTATACAAGTTACAAAAGGATTTCGAGGGCCCCAAACTAGGCAAAGCCTGTATCTTATTATTATATACTTATAAAACCTCATAAGTATATAATAGTTGGCATTTTTCGTGAGTGGGACAATAAGAATACTTTAATAAATTTGTACTCTTTAGTATCTATTTACTAATACCTAATTACTTAAATTACCTAATTACTTATCATTTGCCTGATATAAAATTATTTATCCGGGGAAAAATAAAGTAGATCTATGTACATTGTTATTGTTTTGGTTGGATCAATGTAGATGTACGTAGATCAACGTACATCTAAGTAGATCTACGCGCATCAACTCGCCAATTTAAAAATTAACGTTAACTTACATGGACATAGACACAAAAAATACAGAATGTAAAACGACATAAATAAGAACAATGAACAAGTTTCTTGTCACAATCCGGCCCCAGCTCAGCTCAGCTTAGGTCTTCCGTCAGGACCGATAGGTTTATTTTTTCCCCTATAGGAAACATATAACTTGGAAAGAGACATTTACAATCTTTAGATCTCAGCATTTTTATCTTTTTTATTTTGCTACAGCTGAAAATTCCTAGATTGTGGGTCTCAGGAAACAGAGATGGCGGCAAAGAATTCCATTCTTGTGCAGTACGCAAGAGGAATGTGGATCGATATCGCTGAGTACGGATTTTTGGCATTTCAACGAGAAATGGGTGTTAATTCGCCGACTTTCTGCTAGTCCTGTAGCTGGCTTGCTTTGTTTTCGCGCTTTGTGGATAAAGATTTTTTATTTATAATCAAATTATAATATAATTTTGATACACGAAGGTCGGCTTACTGACCATCCCACCCTAATACCTACTCGTATGTTAATAATACAACCAGATACGCGTTTTTTTCTCAGGATCTTAGGATGTACGTTAATCTAATGGGCTGTTTTACGTTACATGCATGTACGCGCTATTTTTCCAGCTGAGTTTTCTCGTTGTTCGACTGTCTCAACTGCTTCTACTTTACATGTATGTATGCGCTAATTTTCTAACCAGGTTCTCTCGTTGTTTAGCATTCTCAGCGTTCTTACGTTAAACGCATACACATCTTTATTCTCCAGCCAGGTCCAGGCTGCATTTGCGTTAAACGCATGTACGTGGTTACTCGTTATTCTCCAACCAGGACACATGTTTTCCAGTAGACTCAACTGCATTTATGTCACATAAATGTAAGATATGTACGCGTTTCTTTTTCATGGTCTCAGGTTGTTCAGTAATTTCAACGGCTCTTAAGTTATAATTATTATAGAAATCGATATAATATTGACGTAGACAGTCGTATTTCATAGCATACCATAAGGACCCAATTATTTCCTGCTAACTACGAAATAAGGAAACGCCTCGCTTACCTATAATTGGTATAAAAGTGTAACTTACGAAATCCGGAACAAAAACATCTGGCAATATTAATAAAATGCCAAATGACAACATTTTTCAAAGTGCACTCATGCTACTCAGTGTTATCCTGAACAATTTCAGAATTTATTAAATAAATTGTACTATAAGCTCTCCTTGAGATAAACAGTAGCATAATACATCAATTACATTTTAATTCTTTTTTTTTGTGCGTAGCAGTTGTATGAAGTTTTGTTTTTGCTTTGTTGTTGTTAATATGGATAGGATTTAAAAAAAATAGATGTTTTATCGGCTACGCATTAACTAATTACATGCTTATATTACATATAAGAGAAAAAAAAATACTTGTAAGGTACATACATAAAATAAAATATATATAATGTAATTATATCAATAATAGTTCAGCAAATTAGTATACTATACATGCGAGTCTGTTATACCAATATTAAATAATTTACTTATAACATAAACGGAGATTTACGCGATAGAAATGAAAAGCTTTACTGAATGTTATTTGCTCAGTAATAAAACGCAGCGTATTTTACACGCTCTCGTGTAACCACATTAATTCTTTGGAATGCACTAGTTGGTCGCGACAGAATGCCATTTAAGTTTATTTAATAAGGACAGGCATTATATTTCAAATATGAAAGAGAGAGCATTATTTCAGTTGCCCATGCGTATTTTTTACGCAGATTATCGCTCTAGGGTCAATAAGGACAGGCATGGGCTGCGCGTTGGTTGTGGAAGGTGTAGGCCTCTGTATGCTTAATGCCGGTGGTGGCGCTAGCGTCGCCGGAGCAGGTGACGACCCTGGCGTCGTTGGCGGCCAGTTACATTACATGCATGTACGCGCTATTTTTCCAGGTGAGTTTTCTCGTTGTTCGACTGTCTCAGCTGCTTCTACTTTACATGTATGTATGCTCTAATTTTCTAACCAGGTTTTTTTCTTTTCTTCCTTGGCATCGCACTAGGGCATTCTGCCAGCTTCAATGTTAGTTTCAGAGAGATGGCGCTGCCGTCGCGTAAACACTAAGTTGATTACGATTTATTTTACTAAAATTATTTAAGTAACAAATCAGCGTTAGTTTTAATTGCAATCAAAAGTTTGAAGTTGGATTTTATGGTGGTAGTGTTAGTCACATTACTTACTCAGTTAATCTTGCAAAAATGTGGAAAAATAGTGTGATATGCATAACCTAATCAGTAATTTGTGACTATCATTAAAACAGGACTATTTTCACGTTTATACGTTTCTAAATCTGTTAAATTCGATCACAATACGAAGTGTATACTTTTGAACTATAAATAACACACTTTTATAATATGATTTTGATGCACGAAGGTCGGCTTACTGACCATCCCACCCTAATACCTACTCGTATGTTAATAATACAACCATATACGCGTTTTTTTCTCTGGATCTTAGGATGTACGTTAATCTAATGGGCTGTGTTACGTTACATGCATGTACGCGCTATTTTTCCAGCTGAGTTTTCTCGTTGTTCGACTGTCTCAACTGCTTCTACTTTACATGTATGTATGCGCTAATTTTCTAACCAGGTTCTCTCGTTGTTTAGCATTCTCAGCGTTCTTACGTTAAACGCATACACATCTTTATTCTCCAGCCAGGTCCAGGCTGCATTTGCGTTAAACGCATGTACGTGGTTACTCGTTATTCTCCAACCAGGACACATGTTTTCCAGTAGACTCAACTGCATTTATGTCACATAAATGTAAGATATGTACGCGTTTCTTTTTCATGGTCTCAGGTTATTCAGTAATTTCAACGGCTCTTAAGTTATAATTATTATAGAAATCGATATAATATTGACGTAGACAGTCGTATTTCATAGCATACCATAAGGACCCAATTATTTCCTGCTAACTACGAAATAAGGAAACGCCTCGCTTACCTATAATTGATATAAAAGTGTAACTTACGAAATCCGGAACAAAAACATCTGGCAATATTGATAAAATGCCAAATGATAACATTTTTCAAAGTGCACTCATGCTACTCAGTGTTATCCTGAACAATTTCAGAATTTATTAAATAAATTGTACTATGAGCTCTCCTTGAAATAAACAGTAGCATAATACATCAATTACATTTTAATTCTTTTTTTTTTGTGCGTAGCAGTTGTATGAAGTTTTGTTTTTGCTTTGTTGTTGTTAATATGGATAGGATTTAAAAAAAATAGATGTTTTATCGGCTACGCATTAACTAATTACATGCTTATATTACATATAAGAAAAAAAAATATACTTGTAAGATACATACATAAAATAATATATATAATGTAATTATATCAATAATAGTTCAGCAAATTAGTATACTATACATGCGAGTCTGTTATACCAATATTAAATAATTTACTTATAACATAAACGGAGATTTACGCGATAGAAATGAAAAGCTTTACTGAATGTTATTTGCTCAGTAATAAAACGCAGCGTATTTTACACGCTCTTGTGTAACCACATTAATTCTTTGGAATGCACTAGTTGGTCGCGACAGAATGCCATTTAAGTTTATTTAACCCTAGAGAGATAATCATATTTTAGCGTGCGTTAAAGATAACCATGCGTAAAATCGACGCATGATTTTTAACAGGCTATAAAATAGTATTCTTCTTACTGATACTAAAAAAATCTCTGATTGGTTTTTCGATATATTAACAAATAATAAAAACAGGATTTTATGGATATATATTCGTTTATTTTAACTAAAAAAACAAAACTAAGAACTTCTGCAAAAAATAACAAAACATTGGAAACTATTTTTCTTTGGGCACAAATATATATATATTTTTACTTATAATCAGTAATTTTAACTTACATTCAAAATATTTGAGATATTTTTTATTATATAAGCTTATAAAACTATTTATAAATCAGTCAAATGCAGTTTAGACACATGTCAGCAAATAACTTTCTGGCATTTATTGCACGATGCGTTAGCCCTCACCTTTTCTTAGAAAGGCAAACCACGCAGTAGTTCCCTACTTTTGCCGCTGGCTGTTCTGTGCTGTCCTGTGATGCATCAGGGATTTTTTTAGGTATGATACGGGAAATATTCTTCCGTAAATATCTCATCAGAGTGGGCGCTTCCAATTGCTTGCTCATGTAGGGAGAAGTCAGAGCGAGGCTAAGATTTTTCATATTTTTTTTGCGACTCAGTGCTCTTTCACCTTTGCTGAGAACATTGTGGCTGTAAATGACATATGACTTTATGCTGGTTATGTTTATTATTCCGTATAATAAAGCCATAGGCTATCGGTTGGTTTTCCTGCTGCAAGACATCAGAGAGCACATTTGATCTAATGTATCCACACCGGGACCAGGTCCTCACTCCTTCCTGTATCCACGAAAGCTATTTCCACGTCACTCTGCACGTCATCTTCAATATCATGATGTTCAATTTCACTATCTGATCCATTACAGCTATGCTCATCATCACTCTCTAAAAGAGCGGCGAGGATCCGCTCGTCGTCCAAATTTTGACTCCCCCATAGCACCATTGTACAATAATATCTACAAAAACATAAAACAATATATTAACACTGCAATAAATATATAACAACAACTTATATTATAAACAAAAAACAACACGATTTGTTACAAGAGCTTGAAAGATCTTGAAAGTCACGTAAAAGATAATCATGCGTAAATTTGACTCCGCTGCCGTTATATTTCAAATATGAAAGAGAGAGCATTATTTCAGTTGCCCATGCGTATTTTTTACGCAGATTATCTCTCTAGGGTTAATAAGGACAGGCATTACATTTCAAATATGAAAGAGAGAGCATTATTTCAGTTGCCCATGCGTATTTTTTACGCAGATTATCGCTCTAGGGTTAATAAGGACAGGCATGGGCTGCGCGTTGGTTGTGGAAGGTGTAGGCCTCTGTATGCTTAATGCCGGTGGTGGCGCTAGCGTCGCCGGAGCAGGTGACGACCCTGGCGTCGTTGGCGGCCAGTTACATTACATGCATGTACACGCTATTTTTCCAGCTGAGTTTTCTCGTTGTTCGACTGTCTCAGCTGCTTCTACTTTACATGTATGTATGCTCTAATTTTCTAACCAGGTTTTTTTTCTTTTCTTCCTTGGCATCGCACTAGGGCATTCTGCCAGCTTCAATGTTAGTTTCAGAGAGATGGCGCTGCCGTCGCGTAAACACCAAGTTGATGACGATTTATTTTACTAAAATTATTTAAGTAACAAATCAGCGTTAGTTTTAATTGTAATCAAAAGTTTGAAGTTGGATTTTATGGTGGTAGTGTTAGTGACAGTACTTACTCAGTTAATCTTGCAAAAATGTGGAAAAATAGTGTAATGTGCATAACCTAATCAGTAATTTGTGACTATCATTAAAACAGGACTATTTTCACGTTTATACGTTTCTAAATCTGTTAAATTCGATCACAATACGAAGTGTACACTTTTGAACTATAAATAACACACTTTTATAATATGATTTTGATGCACGAAGGTCGGCTTACTGACCATCCCACCCTAATACCTACTCGTATGTTAATAATACAACCATATACGCGTTTTTTTCTCAGGATCTTAGGATGTACGTTAATCTAATGGGCTGTGTTACGTTACATGCATGTACGCGCTATTTTTCCAGCTGAGTTTTCTCGTTGTTCGACTGTCTCAACTGCTTCTACTTTACATGTATGTATGCGCTAATTTTCTAACCAGGTTCTCTCGTTGTTTAGCATTCTCAGCGTTCTTACGTTAAACGCATACACATCTTTATTCTCCAGCCAGGTCCAGGCTGCATTTGCGTTAAACGCATGTACGTGGTTACTCGTTATTCTCCAACCAGGACACATGTTTTCCAGCAGACTCAACTGCATTTATGTCACATAAATGTAAGATATGTACGCGTTTCTTTTTCATGGTCTCAGGTTATTCAGTAATTTCAACGGCTCTTAAGTTATAATTATTATAGAAATCGATATAATATTGACGTAGACAATCGTATTTCATAGCATACCATAAGGACCCAATTATTTCCTGCTAACTACGAAATAAGGAAACGCCTCGCTTACCTATAATTGGTATAAAAGTGTAACTTACGAAATCCGGAACAAAAACATCTGGCAATATTGATAAAATGCCAAATGACAACATTTTTCAAAGTGCACTCATGCTACTCAGTGTTATCCTGAACAATTTCAGAATTTATTAAATAAATTGTACTATGAGCTCTCCTTGAAATAAACAGTAGCATAATACATCAATTACATTTTAATTCTTTTTTTTTTGTGCGTAGCAGTTGTATGAAGTTTTGTTTTTGCTTTGTTGTTGTTAATATGGATAGGATTAAAAAAAAATGATGTTTTATCGGCTACGCATTAACTAATTACATGCTTATATTACATATAAGAAAAAAATACTTGTAAGATACATACATAAAATAAAATATATATAATATAATTATATCAATAATAGTTCAGCAAATTAGTATACTATACATGCGAGTCTGTTATACCAATATTAAATAATTTATTTGCTCAGTAATAAAACGCAGCGTATTTTACACGCTCTCGTGTAACCACATTAATTCTTTGGAATGCACTAGTTGGTCGCGACAGAATGCCATTTAAGTTTATTTAACCCTAGAGAGATAATCATATTTTAGCGTGCGTTAAAGATAACCATGCGTAAAATCGACGCATGATTTTTAACAGGCTATAAAATAGTATTCTTCTTACTGATACTAAAAAAACCTCTGATTGGTTTTTCTATATATTAATAAATAATAAAAACAGGATTTTATGGATATATATTCGTTTATTTTAACTAAAAAAACAAAACTAAGAACTTCTGCAAAAAATAACAAAACATTGGAAACTATTTTTCTTTGGGCACAAATATATATATATATTTTTACTTATAATCAGTAATTTTAACTTACATTCAAAATATTTGAGATATTTTTTATTACATAAGCTTATAAAACTATTTATAAAACAGTCAAATGCAGTTTAGACACATGTCAGCAAATAACTTTCTGGCATTTATTGCACGATGCGTTAGCCCTTCACCTTTTCTTAGAAGGGCAAACCACGCAGTAGTTCCCTACTTTTGCCGCTGGCTGTTCTGTGCTGTCCTGTGATGCATCAGGGATTTTTTTAGGTATGATACGGGAAATATTCTTCCGTAAATATCTCTTCAGAGTGGGCGCTTCCAATTGCTTGCTCATGTAGGGAGAAGTCAGAGCGAGGCTAAGATTTTTCATATTTTTTTGCGACTCAGTGCTCTTTCACCTTTGCTGAGAACATTGTGGCTGTAAATGACATATGACTTTATGCTGGTTATGTTTATTATTCCGTATAATAAAGCCATAGGCTATCGGTTGGTTTTCCTGCTGCAAGACATCAGAGAGCACATTTGATCTAATGTATCCACACCGGGACCAGGTCCTCACTCCTTCCTGTATCCACGAAAGCTATTTCCACGTCACTCTGCACGTCATCTTCAATATCATGATGTTCAATTTCACTATCTGATCCATTACAGCTATGCTCATCATCACTCTCTAAAAGAGCGGCGAGGATCCGCTCGTCGTCCAAATTTTGACTCCCCCATAGCACCATTGTACAATAATATCTACAAAAACATAAAACAATATATTAACACTGCAATAAATATATAACAACAACTTATATTATAAACAAAAAACAACACGATTTGTTACAAGAGCTTGAAAGATCTTGAAAGTCACGTAAAAGATAATCATGCGTAAATTTGACTCCGCTGCCGTTATATTTCAAATATGAAAGAGAGAGCATTATTTCAGTTGCCCATGCGTATTTTTTACGCAGATTATCTCTCTAGGGTTAATAAGGACAGGCATTACATTTCAAATATGAAAGAGAGAGCATTATTTCAGTTGCCCATGCGTATTTTTTACGCAGATTATCGCTCTAGGGTTAATAAGGACAGGCATGGGCTGCGCGTTGGTTGTGGAAGGTGTAGGCCTCTGTATGCTTAATGCCGGTGGTGGCGCTAGCGTCGCCGGAGCAGGTGACGACCCTGGCGTCGTTGGCGGCCAGTTACATTACATGCATGTACACGCTATTTTTCCAGCTGAGTTTTCTCGTTGTTCGACTGTCTCAGCTGCTTCTACTTTACATGTATGTATGCTCTAATTTTCTAACCAGGTTTTTTTTCTTTTCTTCCTTGGCATCGCACTAGGGCATTCTGCCAGCTTCAATGTTAGTTTCAGAGAGATGGCGCTGCCGTCGCGTAAACACCAAGTTGATGACGATTTATTTTACTAAAATTATTTAAGTAACAAATCAGCGTTAGTTTTAATTGTAATCAAAAGTTTGAAGTTGGATTTTATGGTGGTAGTGTTAGTGACAGTACTTACTCAGTTAATCTTGCAAAAATGTGGAAAAATAGTGTAATGTGCATAACCTAATCAGTAATTTGTTACTATCATTAAAACAGGAATATTTTCACGTTTATACGTTTCTAAATCTGTTAAATTCGATCACAATACGAAGTGTACACTTTTGAACTATAAATAACACACTTTTATAATATGATTTTGATGCACGAAGGTCGGCTTACTGACCATCCCACCCTAATACCTACTCGTATGTTAATAATACAACCATATACGCGTTTTTTTCTCAGGATCTTAGGATGTACGTTAATCTAAT
This sequence comes from Lycia hirtaria, assembly GCA_947563715.1. Lineage (NCBI taxonomy): Eukaryota > Metazoa > Arthropoda > Insecta > Lepidoptera > Geometridae > Lycia > Lycia hirtaria. The sequence goes on from OX387386.1 coordinate 12,172,536, forward strand.
GGGCTGTGTTACGTTACATGCATGTACGCGCTATTTTTCCAGCTGAGTTTTCTCGTTGTTCGACTGTCTCAACTGCTTCTACTTTACATGTATGTATGCGCTAATTTTCTAACCAGGTTCTCTCGTTGTTTAGCATTCTCAGCGTTCTTACGTTAAACGCATACACATCTTTATTCTCCAGCCAGGTCCAGGCTGCATTTGCGTTAAACGCATGTACGTGGTTACTCGTTATTCTCCAACCAGGACACATGTTTTCCAGCAGACTCAACTGCATTTATGTCACATAAATGTAAGATATATACGCGTTTCTTTTTCATGGTCTCAGGTTATTCAGTAATTTCAACGGCTCTTAAGTTATAATTATTATAGAAATCGATATAATATTGACGTAGACAATCGTATTTCATAGCATACCATAAGGACCCAATTATTTCCTGCTAACTACGAAATAAGGAAACGCCTCGCTTACCTATAATTGGTATAAAAGTGTAACTTACGAAATCCGGAACAAAAACATCTGGCAATATTGATAAAATGCCAAATGACAACATTTTTCAAAGTGCACTCATGCTACTCAGTGTTATCCTGAATTTTTCAGAATTTATTAAATAAATTGTACTATGAGCTCTCCTTGAAATAAACAGTAGCATAATACATCAATTACATTTTAATTCTTTTTTTTTTGTGCGTAGCAGTTGTATGAAGTTTTGTTTTTGCTTTGTTGTTGTTAATATGGATAGGAATTAAAAAAATTTGATGTTTTATCGGCTACGCATTAACTAATTACATGCTTATATTACATATAAGAAAAAAAAAACTTGTAAGATACATACATAAAATAAAATATATATAATAAAAAAAACAACACGATTTGTTACAAGAGCTTGAAAGATCTTGAAAGTCACGTAAAAGATAATCATGCGTAAATTTGACTCCGCTGCCGTTATATTTCAAATATGAAAGAGAGAGCATTATATCAGTTGCCCATGCGTATTTTTTACGCAGATTATCTCTCTAGGGTTAATAAGGACAGGCATTATATTTCAAATATGAAAGAGAGAGCATTATTTCAGTTACCCATGCGTATTTTTTACGCAGATTATCGCTCTAGGGTTAATAAGGACAGGCATGGGCTGCGCGTTGGTTGTGGAAGGTGTAGGCCTCTGTATGCTTAATGCCGGTGGTGGCGCTAGCGTCACCGGAGCAGGTGACGACCCTGGCGTCGTTGGCGGCCAGTTACATTACATGCATGTACGCGCTATTTTGTCCAGCTGAGTTTTCTCGTTGTTCGACTGTCTCAGCTGCTTCTACTTTACATGTATGTATGCTCTAATTTTCTAACCAGGTTTTTTTTCTTTTCTTCCTTGGCATCGCACTAGGGCATTCTGCCAGCTTCAATGTTAGTTTCAGAGAGATGGCGCTGCCGTCGCGTAAACACCAAGTTGATTACGATTTATTTTACTAAAATTATTTAAGTAACAAATCAGCGTTAGTTTTAATTGCAATCAAAAGTTTGAAGTTGGATTTTATGGTGGTAGTGTTAGTGACAGTACTTACTCAGTTAATCTTGCAAAAATGTGGAAAAATAGTGTGATGTGCATAACCTAATCAGTAATTTGTGATTATCATTAAAACAGGACTATTTTCACGTTTATACGTTTCTAAATCTGTTAAATTCGATCACAATACGAAGTGTACACTTTTGAACTATAAATAACACACTTTTATAATATGATTTTGATGCACGAAGGTCGGCTTACTGACCATCCCACCCTAATACCTACTCGTATGTTAATAATACAACCATATACGCGTTTTTTTTCTCAGGATCTTAGGATGTACGCGCTATTTTTCCAGCTGAGTTTTCTCGTTGTTCGACTGTCTCAACTGCTTCTACTTTACATGTATGTATGCGCTAATTTTCTAACCAGGTTCTCTCGTTGTTTAGCATTCTCAGCGTTCTTACGTTAAACGCATACACATCTTTATTCTCCAGCCAGGTCCAGGCTGCATTTGCGTTAAACGCATGTACGTGGTTACTCGTTATTCTCCAACCAGGACACATGTTTTCCAGTAGACTCAACTGCATTTATGTCACATAAATGTAAGATATATACGCGTTTCTTTTTCATGGTCTCAGGTTATTCAGTAATTTCAACGGCTCTTAAGTTATAATTATTATAGAAATCGATATAATATTGACGTAGACAATCGTATTTCATAGCATACCATAAGGACCCAATTATTTCCTGCTAACTACGAAATAAGGAAACGCCTCGCTTACCTATAATTGGTATAAAAGTGTAACTTACGAAATCCGGAACAAAAACATCTGGCAATATTGATAAAATGCCAAATGACAACATTTTTCAAAGTGCACTCATGCTACTCAGTGTTATCCTGAACAATTTCAGAATTTATTAAATAAATTGTACTATGAGCTCTCCTTGAAATAAACAGTAGCATAATACATCAATTACATTTTAATTCTTTTTTTTTGTGCGTAGCAGTTGTATGAAGTTTTGTTTTTGCTTTGTTGTTGTTAATATGGATAGGAATTAAAAAAAATGATGTTTTATCGGCTACGCATTAACTAATTACATGCTTATATTACATATAAGAAAAAAAAATACTTGTAAGATACATACATAAAATAAAATATATATAATAAAAAAAACAACACGATTTGTTACAAGAGCTTGAAAGATCTTGAAAGTCACGTAAAAGATAATCATGCGTAAATTTGACTCCGCTGCCGTTATATTTCAAATATGAAAGAGAGAGCATTATATCAGTTGCCCATGCGTATTTTTTACGCAGATTATCTCTCTAGGGTTAATAAGGACAGGCATTATATTTCAAATATGAAAGAGAGAGCATTATTTCAGTTGCCCATGCGTATTTTTTACGCAGATTATCGCTCTAGGGTTAATAAGGACAGGCATGGGCTGCGCGTTGGTTGTGGAAGGTGTAGGCCTCTGTATGCTTAATGCCGGTGGTGGCGCTAGCGTCACCGGAGCAGGTGACGACCCTGGCGTCGTTGGCGGCCAGTTACATTACATGCATGTACGCGCTATTTTGTCCAGCTGAGTTTTCTCGTTGTTCGACTGTCTCAGCTGCTTCTACTTTACATGTATGTATGCTCTAATTTTCTAACCAGGTTTTTTTTCTTTTCTTCCTTGGCATCGCACTAGGGCATTCTGCCAGCTTCAATGTTAGTTTCAGAGAGATGGCGCTGCCGTCGCGTAAACACCAAGTTGATTACGATTTATTTTACTAAAATTATTTAAGTAACAAATCAGCGTTAGTTTTAATTGCAATCAAAAGTTTGAAGTTGGATTTTATGGTGGTAGTGTTAGTGACAGTACTTACTCAGTTAATCTTGCAAAAATGTGGAAAAATAGTGTGATGTGCATAACCTAATCAGTAATTTGTGATTATCATTAAAACAGGACTATTTTCACGTTTATACGTTTCTAAATCTGTTAAATTCGATCACAATACGAAGTGTACACTTTTGAACTATAAATAACACACTTTTATAATATGATTTTGATGCACGAAGGTCGGCTTACTGACCATCCCACCCTAATACCTACTCGTATGTTAATAATACAACCATATACGCGTTTTTTTCTCAGGATCTTAGGATGTACGCGCTATTTTTCCAGCTGAGTTTTCTCGTTGTTCGACTGTCTCAACTGCTTCTACTTTACATGTATGTATGCGCTAATTTTCTAACCAGGTTCTCTCGTTGTTTAGCATTCTCAGCGTTCTTACGTTAAACGCATACACATCTTTATTCTCCAGCCAGGTCCAGGCTGCATTTGCGTTAAACGCATGTACGTGGTTACTCGTTATTCTCCAACCAGGACACATGTTTTCCAGTAGACTCAACTGCATTTATGTCACATAAATGTAAGATATGTACGCGTTTCTTTTTCATGGTCTCAGGTTATTCAGTAATTTCAACGGCTCTTAAGTTATAATTATTATAGAAATCGATATAATATTGACGTAGACAATCGTATTTCATAGCATACCATAAGGACCCAATTATTTCCTGCTAACTACGAAATAAGGAAACGCCTCGCTTACCTATAATTGGTATAAAAGTGTAACTTACGAAATCCGGAACAAAAACATCTGGCAATATTGATAAAATGCCAAATGACAACATTTTTCAAAGTGCACTCATGCTACTCAGTGTTATCCTGAACAATTTCAGAATTTATTAAATAAATTGTACGTTAAAGATAACCATGCGTAAAATCGACGCATGATTTTTAACAGGCTATAAAATAGTATTCTTCTTACTGATACTAAAAAAACCTCTGATTGGTTTTTCTATATATTAATAAATAATAAAAACAGGATTTTATGGATATATATTCGTCTATTTTAACTAAAAAAACAAAACTAAGAACTTCTGCAAAAAATAACAAAACATTGGAAACTATTTTTCTTTGGGCACAAATATATATATATATTTTTACTTATAATCAGTAATTTTAACTTACATTCAAAATATTTGAGATATTTTTTATTATATAAGCTTATAAAACTATTTATAAATCAGTCAAATGCAGTTTAGACACATGTCAGCAAATAACTTTCTGGCATTTATTGCACGATGCGTTAGCCCTTCACCTTTTCTTAGAAGGGCAAACCACGCAGTAGTTCCCTACTTTTGCCGCTGGCTGTTCTGTGCTGTCCTGTGATGCATCAGGGATTTTTTTAGGTATGATACGGGAAATATTCTTCCGTAAATATCTCTTCAGAGTGGGCGCTTCCAATTGCTTGCTCATGTAGGGAGAAGTCAGAGCGAGGCTAAGATTTTTCATATTTTTTTGCGACTCAGTGCTCTTTCACCTTTTCTGAGAACATTGTGGCTGTAAATGACATATGACTTTATGCTGGTTATGTTTATTATTCCGTATAATAAAGCCATAGGCTATCGGTTGGTTTTCCTGCTGCAAGACATCAGAGAGCACATTTGATCTAATGTATCCACACCGGGACCAGGTCCTCACTCCTTCCTGTATCCACGAAAGCTATTTCCACGTCACTCTGCACGACATCTTCAATATCATGATGTTCAATTTCACTATCTGATCCATTACAGCTATGCTCATCATCACTCTCTAAAAGAGCGGCGAGGATCCGCTCGTCGTCCAAATTTTGACTCCCCCATAGCACCATTGTACAATAATATCTACAAAAACATAAAACAATATATTAACACTGCAATAAATATATAACAACAACTTATAAACAAAAAACAACACGATTTGTTACAAGAGCTTGAAAGATCTTGAAAGTCACGTAAAAGATAATCATGCGTAAATTTGACTCCGCTGCCGTTATATTTCAAATATGAAAGAGAGAGCATTATTTCAGTTGCCCATGCGTATTTTTTACGCAGATTATCGCTCTAGGGTTAATAAGGACAGGCATGGGCTGCGCGTTGGTTGTGGAAGGTGTAGGCCTCTGTATGCTTAATGCCGGTGGTGGCGCTAGCGTCGCCGGAGCAGGTGACGACCCTGGCGTCGTTGGCGGCCAGTTACATTACATGCATGTACGCGCTATTTTTCCAGCTGAGTTTTCTCGTTGTTCGACTGTCTCAGCTGCTTCTACTTTACATGTATGTATGCTCTAATTTTCTAACCAGGTTTTTTTTCTTTTCTTCCTTGGCATCGCACTAGGGCATTCTGCCAGCTTCAATGTTAGTTTCAGAGAGATGGTGCTGCCGTCGCGTAAACACTAAGTTGATTACGATTTATTTTACTAAAATTATTTAAGTAACAAATCAGCGTTAGTTTTAATTGCAATCTAAAGTTTGAAGTTGGATTTTATGGTGGTAGTGTTAGTGACAGTACTTACTCAGTTAATCTTGCAAAAATGTGGAAAAATAGTGTGATGTGCATAACCTAATCAGTAATTTGTGACTATCATTAAAACAGGACTATTTTCACGTTTATACGTTTCTAAATCTGTTAAATTCGATCACAATACGAATTCCATACGATGCATCAGACCCTCATCGTGCAGCGCGGGTGCCCATTCTGCGTATGCCGCCTTGAGTTAACCGCCTGTTATTTTTTGAAGTGACTTAACTTCTTATGGGAGGGTAAACCGCTTCGTTACGTAACGCGTTACGGCGCCAGTCTGTTTGGCTAGATTAGTTTGAGTTATCACTTTTGTTTACACGTTTTTTTTTTTCACTTTTCCTACTTTAAAAACATCAATTATTTATCTATGAATCATTCTTATGCAATGTTGATATGAATTATTTTATGTTCCATATTAACTTACAAAACCTACCAATCTCTTTTTGTCACTTTATTTTTTGGGCGCTATTTGCAAATGAGAAAACATGCCATAATAAAAACTCAGCCAAAGTTAGGTAAAGCGTTAGTTTATTAAATACGTATAATTAAAGGAAACGTAATACAACATTACAATTTTTCATGGACGAAAAGTAGCGAATTATATCAACTTTTCATAATGTCGTCGAGAACAGCAGCTCCGGGTCGACCATTTTTTCGAACCGGGGCAGAAACTTGATACTTTTATTTAAGTGTTTTGTGTAAGGAGATGAAGAAAAGGGATGGACTAAGAAACGGAATACGGCAGGTGCAAATGAATACATTCTACCGTTTGCCGTCAAGAGGGGTGGGGTTGGTGACGGGGAACGGAAGGTGCTAACGGTATACTTGCTACCATTCCACGTCGAGTGCGTTGTTGGGTGTGGTTGAAGGCCAAGAGATTTTTTTCAGATTCTTTCTTGCCTCAGATTTCTTTTACATTTCAGTTTTTTTTTCTTTTTTCAGATTTTTTTCTTGCCTCAGATTTATTTTTTCTTTCTGTTTCTTTAAATGGGGTACCTGTTATGTAGGTGGCATGTTGTTTCCTGTTACTCTTCCTCTTCTCTATGCTTTTCTTGGGTACTGGCAGAAGATCTTTAACATTTGTCAAACATTTAGAAGAAGCGACAGACAGAAAATTAGACGTGCCTGTAGTTGTTGACAATGCAGTGCAGGCAGAGAAGAACAAGCAGGTTGAATTTCTGAACAATGAAGCAATATCGTTTGGAGTGAATTTGCGACCTAGGTTTTTTTCTCAGGATCTTAGGAAGTACGGTAATCTAATGGGCTGTTACGTTACATGCATGTACGCGCTATTTTTCCAGTTGAGTTTTCTCGTTGTTCGACTGTCTCAGCTGCATCTACTTTACATGTATGTGTGCTCAAATTTTCTAACCAGGTTCTCTCGTTTAGCATTCTCAGCTTCTCAGCGTTCTCACGTTAAACGCATGTAGGTACATCGTTACTCGCTATTCTCCTACCAGAACACAGGTTTTTCAGGGTTTTCAGCTGCATTTATGTCACATAAATGTACGATATGTACGCGTTTCTTTTCCATGGTCTCAGGATATTCAGTAATTTCTACGGCTCTTCTTCTTCTTGAGGTACCATCTCCTACCGGAGGTTGGCTATCATTAAGGCTATTTGTATCTTAGACACAGCTGCTCGGAACAAGGATCTTGTGCTCAGATTGAACCATGTTCGAAGATTTTTAAGCCTGGAGACTGGACTTTAAGACTGGACTATTACTGGCACTACTGACTATTCACTTAGCAGCCTTGAGGCTGCTAAGTGAACATTACTCGCTCGCCGCTCGCTGATACGATTTAAAGACAATTTTGACGAATTGCTAGTCTATTACTATATAAATAGACTAACAATTTGTCAAAATTATAATTTAAGTATCCATTATGTTTGCAACCTTCATGATGAGTGCATGCAGCTAATTTTATGGAGTTCGTAAAAATGTAGCGTGTCCAGGTCACTTTATATCCATGTGTAGGTCGATCGATTCAAACTTGAACATAACCAGTACTTACCCTACTAAATAAAAGACGAACCACTTTTCTCTATCAATTTCATTAGTGATCTCGTGTAGTAAGTGTTTTATATTGATGAGTAAAATAAAGGGGGCGTCATAAAAAAAAAAATTGTTGGTTGGTAGTTTTGAGTGCCTATCTAGTGGAGGGCTATGGCAAATTTAGATATATAAGTACATAAAATGCTGTAAGATGATTATTTTGAACATTTTTACCGAATATAAAGTATCAGTAGTTCGGTTAACCGGACTAGCAACCGAACCACTGATACCAATACGTCAAATGTTTTTTTTAAAATAAGTACGCTTGTTGTGGCTTGCATTCCGGATACACCAGCATTGCTGGCACATTGCAGCGTTGAATTCGCGTTGTTGATGATCATCGCCGACGCAGTGTGCTACTGCAAATTACTCACTATCGAGTCGGAACTGTATCCCGTTGCGCGTTACTGTAACTAAAACTTGTGTACGTACGCCACGAGCAAATTGTTTTTAGTGCACAAATATAATCAACAATGCGAAGCGACAGATGATTTATCCCCGCGAAACAAATAGTCCGGGGATCACTACGGTAACACTAACAGTCATCACGTACACACTAAAATTTTGTTATAGTAAGTGTAACTATTCCTGTATGGCTACAGCATCCTAGTTGAGAGACAGTCTTATCTACGCTACCCTTCTCACAGTGGAGCAGTTTATATACAAACGGAACTGATCTGAATTGTATGGGTTAGGTTAGTACACCTCCAGTAACAAAATTCTAGTGAGTACCTACCCGGCTTTGTAGAACGCACTGTATTATTAGTAGGTACAGTTGAGGAATACAAGCCTTAATAAGGAAGTTCCTATGTATCATATTATGACATGAAATTAAATAGTACATTGTTATTGCATTGTACATCAACTCAGATTAGTAAAAGGGTAAAATATGGTGCCAATTATATCTATAATTAGGTATAAGGGAATTAAATTCCTACCGAGACTGCTTTTTACATAAAATTGTAGGAATGTGATTAATTTATTTATAATAGGTTATTGCATATTTGTTTAAACTAGTTTAATGTAAAACTTTTAATTATTTAATGCTTATATAATTATTTTTGTTATTTATATTGTTTATAGATGTACTTTTAAAAGTTCTCGCAGTTTCACTGATAGCAGGGAAATTCTTAATCATTAGTTTTTATTTTGTGGTAACCGTTATTATTCCAAAAAGGTTTTCAAAGATTCGCCAGATACGTTCGTGTCTTAGTCTGTATCTCTTTATTTATTTTATAAAATGTACTTATAATCAACATGATAGACTGACAATCAATGAGATTCCAGGCTCCTAATTCCAAAATAACGAGCTCTTATGCTTATTGTTTGCCAGTTCGCGATTTTGGTTTACATTACAGATAGGTCAGAAAACACAGACTTCAAAATATCCGATCTTTTGCTTAAATGTATTTATAATTCTTTTTATATTGAGCCAAGTGTAATTTTCTTACAGCCATATTAATAAAAATTGTAATTTCAAACTGTATATTTTGTAATTTGTAGATAAAGGGAAAATAAGACGTACTTAAACAAATACCTACTTTTTTTAAACATAAATTTGCTGCCTTACCAGAAAACGTTACTTTGATCAACGGCAACGTCTCAAATTCTCTGTATTACGTAAATGTCATTATGTGTCAACGAAAAGTTGACAAAATATGTTGAGCATTGCTCAAATTTGATTAACGTTTTTCGGTAAGCCTCTTGACCATCAGTAAATATCCAAGGATGGAGCACGTCGATAAGTTAAAATCGATACTTATTTACTATTTTTATTATTAGTAGTTCATATTCTGTCCCTTTCTCTCTGATAAATTTAATCATCTGGACCAAGCCAATATTACCTACATCTTACCCTTGTGTCCTCGCTAACCTCCTAGTACCCTCTCCCTACCATCTAACCTGTTAAATTGATCGCTGTTGTATGAAGAAACTTTATGTGCGATCACAGATTTTTTTAACCCCCGACGCAAAAACGACGGGGTGTTACAAGTTTGACGTGTTTGTGTGTTTCTGTCTGTGGCATCGTAGCTCCCGAACGGATGAACCGATTTTGTTTTTTTTTTTGTTTGAAAGGTGAATTAGTCGAGAGTGTTCTCAGATATGTTTCATCAAAATCGGTTCAGCCGTTTTTTTGTCGGGTATTTTTGAGTTTTCTAAACTTATACTTGTATTTCATTTATTCCTATTATGTTTCTCTTGTGGTGGGCACCACTATTCCGTTTCCTTCCTTTTGGTTTTGTCATCCATCCATCGTGAAACTACGTTTCTTTGTTATAGTTAATTAAGTTTATAGTTGTTCCAATTTTAATTGCTGAGAATTAAACGTCTTGGACATTGTGATTCATATTTTATTTGAAGACCCACCGACTGTTCCTTGTCTGTTCGATACACACCATTACGACTGAAGTCTGCTGTAGTTGTTCCAGCGTACCTGTAGATACCTGGTGCCTCACATAACCAAAGTCAAATGTGGCGTTAAACGGTCTCCTGAGGCCGTACCACAAGTGTTCCAGTAGTCTTATTTCAATTTCAAGTCAATTACTTTGACTTTTGTCTCGCTCTTTCTACAGTTGAGAAAGCAAGACAAAGGTCTAAGTAATATTTAAATAAGATTGTGGTAATCCCCCTGTAGGGCTACCCAACTTGTCGGATTCGGAATCGGGTCGGAAACTGTATATATAATAATATGTAGATATAGTGTCCGACCCGATTGCGAATCCAACAAGTAGTGAATAGCCCTACTGGTCTATGATTCTACCTTTTTTTATTTTTTATTAATAAAGATAATAAAGGTGAACAGATGGCGCAATATGTTTGGTCTAACAATGTCTCCGGAGGAAGTAAGAATATTACGAAAAAAAAAAAAAAAACACCTCCGCCTACCCCTTAAGGGAAAATAATCATGATTTGTGTGTATGTATTGTATACATATATGTACATATGTATGAACCTCCTAAAACCACAAGTAAATCGGTTTCTTTTCTTCTAGGTAAGCGCGCTCCATCGTAGAGAGCAACGTACAAAATTCGATATTTCATTAAAAAATTTAGATGATTAAAGCCTCGTATTACGTATTATATCTCGATTATAAGCGTAGGTATGCCATGGTATACCATGAGATAGTAGAAACTTACAGTAATATTTATAATATCTGCGATTAGGCTTTAGTTTTTAAAAGTTTCTTGGTAATCGAGCCGGATTAATAAAGACAAACAGTTTGAATAATCAGTTTTATTAATTAAGTACATTTAGAATTTATAAAAATTATGAAACGACGGTGTATTTAATCAGTATATTTAACAATCACTTACACAACCACCAGTGGGTGGTTTAATAAAAAAAACAATGTAAGGCTGTATTAATTAATAATCAATTGGGTTTACATATGTATGTAGGTACATTTAGAATTAATAAAAATTATGAAACGACAGTGTATTTAATCAGTATACTTAATAATCACTTACAACACCACCAGTGGGTGGTTCAATAAAAAAAACAATGTAAGGCTGTATTAATTAATAATCAATTGGGTTTACATATGTATGTAGGTACATTTAGAATTTATAAAAATTATGAAACGACGGTGTATTTAATCAGTATATTTAACAATCACTTACAAAACCACCAGTGGGTGGTTTAATAAAAAAATCGGCCAAGTGCGAGTCGGACTCGCGCACGAAGGGTTCCGTACTATCATCTATAATACTACAAAGTTTAGTTCTGTTTATAAAATAACGAGAAATCAACGAAATTCCAAGTAGTAAATTGCAAACTTATAGGTAGGTTTTCGATACACATCCGGGCAGCATGACAACGCTCGCGCGAATACGCGCGGTTTATGGCTCGCTCCGTGATGTTACCTCCCCCGCTACCCGCGCGTTCGCGCCACCACCACACCGCGGCGCGGCGCTCGCACCGCGTTTAGATGCACGGATTATTTTCATTTTGTGAGTTTTTATGTATTAGATTAGGTATTTATTTTTATAGTTAATATATTTCTAAATATTTACTTACAAATATTCAAGTTTCTACCTGTTAATTAAGATCGAGTAAAAATTGCTTAAAAATTACGTTTGTTGTATGGGAGCCCCCCTTTAATATTTACTTTATAGTTATTTAATTATTTATTTTGAAAGGTAATATACAAGTAAGTATTCTGTGAAAATTTGAAGCGTCTACCTGTTACCGTTTTAATATTGAGCAAAAAAATACAAAAAAAACACGTTTATTGTATGGGGACCCCCCTTAATATTTTATTTTTTTAAATTTTTAGTATTTGTTGTTATAGCGGCAACGGAAATACATCATTTGTGAAAATTTCAGCTTTCTAGCTATCACGGTTTATGAGATACAGCCTGGAGACAGACAGACAGACAGACAGACAGACAGACAGACAGCGAAGTCTTAGTAATAGGGTCCCGTTTTTACCCTTTGGGTACGGAACCCTAAAAAACATTGTAAGGCTGTATTAATTAATAATCAAATGGGTTTACATATGTATGTAGGTACATTTAGAATTTATAAAAATTATGAAACGACGGTGTATTTAATCAGTATATTTAACAATCACTTACAAAACCACCAGTGGGTGGTTTAATAAAAAAAACATTGTAAGGCTGTATTAATTAATAATCAATTGGGTTTACATATGTATGTAGGTACATTAAGAATTCATAAAAATTATGAAACGACGGTGTATTTAATCAGTATATTTAACAATCACTTACACAACCACCAGTGGGTGGTTTAATAAAAAAACAATGTAAGGCTGCATTAATTAATAATCAATTGGGTTTACATATGTATGTAGGTACATTTAGAATTTATAAAAATTATGAAACGACAGTGTATTTTATCAGTATACTTAATAATCACTTACAACACCACCAGTGGGTGGTTTAATAAAAAAAACAATGTAAGGCTGTATTAATTAATAATCAGTTGGGTTTACGTAGGTACATTTAGAATTTATAAAAATTATGAAACGACATCGTGTATTTAATTGGAAAGTATGTAGGTAATCATTCCTATTTGTAGGTGAGTGAGTTCACATATGCGGAGGATACACCGCGAATTCGATTTCCATTGCATGTCTCACGATATGGATGGAATATTCACATTACACCAAACAATCAAACGCAAGGCATGCGGTAGTCCTACCGAACCTGCTTTTAACGACATATATCACATCAATGATTTTAAGACCTTTTTTCACGAAAGGTAATCAAAAGTACAACATTTTTTTTTTAACAATAAAAGCCGCCGTTTATTTCCGTAATTGTTTGTACTTAGGTAGATATATAATATATCTGTCGTTTTCGCAATTTCTGAAGTCCACCGTTATTATGTGACAAAAGTAGCGTTAATTAACGGATTGTGTTTGACGCACACTATTACACACCTACAAATAAAAAAAGTAGGACATACAATAACAGTAGGTACCTACATATGCAATGATTAAAGTCCGGCTGCAGAGAAAAATGCGTTTGTTGCCCTTCATTTTTGGTCGGTAAGTTGGTTCGATAATAATTAGGTACTTACTTAATATAATATTATTATTTACTATTTCCAATCGATCCGGATCAACTGACGAATTTTGTCTGTCTAATAATATCTGAATGTTCGAAATTCGGAACATATTGTCTCAGCTGCCGGACTGTAGCTACACGTTGTTTATTACGTAGGAAAATGATGCGGTGCCTAATCACAGCATGAGATGGAATGCGTCAACCCCTGTTCAATGGTTCAATTCAACGCAAAGAAGCGGAGCGCGCTTCACGGACGCATTTTCCGCAGTAATGAACGGTGCGCTTGAAGTTTAATGTATGTAAGCGAATTAAAAAAAACTCATTGTCCGAAAAAAGTATCGACAAATTATTCTTACAAACTAGAGCTATATGCTTTCTATATGTATAACTCTACTACATAAAAACTATACAAAAACACGTCAAAAACAATATTTAATTAAAATAGCTTAGGTAGGTAGGTATCTACTTAATGTAGTTTACATTATTAAAAGAAAAATTATAATAAAAAAAATCATAAAAAATTAAAATTAAACACGTAGACCTAGAGGTCTACGTGCTTCATCTTCTCCCACAATGATATGATGATGTTTTGACGATGTGACCTGGTATATGGAATTCAGTTAAGTTCAATTCACTATATACTTGAAGACACTCGGATTATAACTTAACTGAATTCCATATACTAGTTCACATCATCGTTGTCTAAATTTACTTACTACTTATGTTATCTTATTGTAAACATTTCTTTCCTTGAGTAGCAACTCCCAACTTGATCGACTCCATCGCCAGCGCAGTATGGCACAATAGATGAAATAGCTCGAATTTTTTTCCTTCGATTTTGGGCTCCATCGCCAGCGCAGTATGGCACAATAGATCAAGTAGCTCGAATTTCTCCCCATCGATTTTGGGCTCCATCGCCAGCGCAGTATGGCACAATAGATGAAGTAGCTCGAATTTCTCTTCTTCCATTTTGGGCACGACCTAGGTGTTAAGATTATTTTATACTAAATAAATGTCACTTACTAAAGCCTTATAAGGAAGCTCAAAGTCACACAGTGGGCTATGGAGAGGGCTATGCTCGGGGTCTCTCTACGAGATCACTGACAACTACTACAAAGACACTGACATAGCACAGCGGATTAGCAAGCTGAAGTGGCAATGGGCAGGGCACATAGCACGTAGTACCTACTGACAGCCGCTGGGGCCGATAAGTTCTCGAATGGAGACCACGACCCGGCAAGCGTAGCGTAGGAAGACCAGCCACAAGGTGGACAAAAGATATCATACAAGTGGCTGGAAGACGCTGGATGCAGGCCGCTTCCAACCGGTCTTTCTGAAAATCCATGGCGGCCTATGTCCAACAGTGGACTTCTTGTGGCTGAGATGATGATGATGAAATAAATGTCACATCTCAAAGTTGCAAAATGTGCAAACGACACAACATAGAAGACGGTGAAATGAATAGGTATATATGTAGGTACACTTTACCCGATTTATTTATTCGACTCTGAGGCGGGAATTTACATATTTACTATTTATTTATTCACGATATTGGGAGCGTGAGTTAAGCGTAAGCAGGTAAGACTAAGATTTGAGCCTCTAATATTGCAGCCTATCTTAGATCTCTGTATTTGCGGTTTTCGGGATCGAACATTTTCGTTGCCACGGGACCCCGGTCCCGTTATTCGCGAGATCCCGTTTAAATTAATAATAATAGTACTGGAGCGCACTGCAAAAAGCTTACCTCATCAGATACCACGATGAGACCTATTCCAAGTGATTCCATGGTTGGTTATCTTCCTGAATATATAGGGTTGCCTGCGCAAATCCTGGAGCTTGTCTTACGAGAGCCAGTTTTTGTGTTGATTTTTTTTATTTTTTGGTCCTTTTATAGCTAACCTTAAATTACCACCTACCAAAACTACACCATGAGATAGTTTAAAAAATGTATACGTAACTAATTACAAAAAAAATAGGGATTCCTGACTTCAGCGTGGCATATTTCGTATAAAGAAAGGCACGTTAAACTTACTTCGACCATACGTCTCATTTGTATAGTACCTTTAACGAAAATTTTCAGGGCAACTTGTATAGCCGTTTCATAGACAGTATTAGCAACTACTAAGTATAAAGTTTCATCAAAATCGATGTAGCTGTTTTTGAATTATCTTGTGTTGTAATTTTCATTTATATCGGTTGTCATTTAAGGGTAGCTGCTATCATCGTCATCATCATTTTAGCCTGTTATCGCCTACTGCTGAGTATAGGCCTTTCTTCTTGTACTCCACTCATCTCGGTCCTGTGCTAATCTTGTCCAGGTTCGACCTGCAATCTTTACAATATCAAATCAAATCAAATCAAAATTTCTTTATTAGTGTTATATAAGGTACAAATTATATGAGTTCCACTGACTCCGAACTAGTTATAAACTGTATTTCGGACGTCAGTGGCTTCTTCCTAATAATGTATCTTAAACTATTATACATTTGTTACTTAATAATATAATATAATATAAACTACACATGCAAGATATAATATAGAAAAGTAATTAGAATTACAATATAGAAAAAAAATAATGTCGATCATATAACAAAATGTGACTTAACATAACCTTTCCGATATAAATGATTCAGTCATCTTATAGTCCATCTCTTTAAAGATTCCAGTTATCTTATTTTTACATTGAAAACGATTTAGTTTAATAATGGGCGCATATAATATATTGATCTTATTATACAAATAGGGTCCTAAATAGTAGCCAAAACGCTTTGCAAATACTGTGTTAGTTTTAGGCTCAGAGAATATTTTATATTTCTTAGTTTTACGCATTTTAGTCATCTTATTCTGTGATACATCTGGAGTTTTTGAATGCTGGTTAAGTATTGTTTGTAACATAAATAGTTGACGCACGGTAAGAACATCACATTCCTCATACACATCCTTAGTTGGATAGAGACGTGGTTTATAGTTGGCAACTTTCAGGATAGCACGTTGGGCATATTCTAATGGCTTAAGGTTCGTTTTACATATGCCTCCCCAACTAGAAATACAGTATGCCAGTAATGATTGGCAAAGAGAATAGTAAATTGTCTTCACAAGTTTATTATCAGCAATGTGCCTAATTGTTTTAAATATCGGCAGTAACTTCCTAATTCTACCTTTTAAGATCGTAATGTGTTCTTTAAAGGAAAGATTATTGTCTATAATTATTCCTAGATATTTTATTGATCTAGTGCGTTCTAAAATTGGGCAGGAGCAATAGGTTTTAGGACAATTTGAATTATGTACTCTGAGCTTAAGGTATTCAGATTCAGTGGGTTGAGATGAATTTAGAATTGAGTAGGTAATATATTTAGTTTTAGTAACATTTAGGCTAAGTGAATTATTATAAAGCCACATGGTTACTGTATTAAATCCAGATTGAGCAGCTAGATACACTCTAAGCCAGGTATTTTCACGAAATAGTAATACAGTGTCATCAGCGAAAGTTAGAATCTTAGCATTAGTTAATTCAAGATTACAAAGACCATTTATAAAGCAAAGAAAAAGGGTAGGACCTAGAATACTCCCTTGAGGGACACCATGTATAACAGGTAGGAATTTACTTACATATTCTCCAATTTTAACACATTGTTTTCTGTCAGAAAGGTAGTCTTTCAGAAGCTGGAGTGGAAGACCACGTATACCTAGTCTTTCTAGCTTGTTTAACAAGCCATTGATAGGAACGGTATCGAAGGCTTTTTGTAGGTCTAGGAAAATAGCTAGACATTTATCACCACTATCCAGACTATCTGCGATAAAGTTAGTTAAATTAAGTACGGCGTCCGCTGTCGAAATTCCATGTCGGAAGCCGTATTGATTAGGGCTGAGTAGATTCAATTGTTCCAGGTATAATACGAGTCGTTTATTTATTAGGCGTTCTAAAACTTTCGATAAAGCGGGTAAGATAGAGATAGGTCTGTAATTAGTAAAGGCCGCTTTGTCGCCACTTTTAAAAATTGGATAGATTAAGGCCTTTTTAAGTGGCTTGGGGAAGACTCCCGAATTAAAGCTTAAATTACAGATGTGTGAAATAACTGGTGCTAATGTTGCAGCATTTTGTTTTAATATCAAGGATGGAATACCATCCCAACCCGGTGAACTATCACCTTTTAAGTTTAAGAGAATATGGTATACTTCACTTGGATTGGTTTCTAGAAGGACAAATGAGGATGTAGACGTTGGACTATTATCTTCACATGGAGTAAATACAGGCGATATTTTTTCCGCAAGACTTTTACCTATATCTACAAAAAAGTTATTTATATGTTCCACAATAACTTTAGGAGGTTCAGTTCTGGCTGAAAGAAGAACATCACTTGAGGATTTGCTTGGTTTGTAGTTAGTGATCTCGCTTATTACTTGCCATGTTTTTTTGATGTTTGATTTGGCTTTATCTAGTTGTTCTCTCTCATAGTTAAGTTTTACTTTTTTTATTACAGATGAACAAAAATTTCTATATCTAGAGTAAGTAATCTTAAGTGTGTCATTGCTAGGATTTTTTCTCAATCTAGCGTGCATTTTATCTCTGTTTTTTATGCAACGTAATAGTCCTTGAGTCATCCATGGTTTAATAAGGGTTAATTTAGTAGGAAGTACTATATTTTCAGTATTATCTTTAATAATTTGTCTCAGTGTTGATAAGAAAGCATCTGTAGCCACTTCACAATTATCTGTTGTTAATATAGGAGAATAATTATGTTCCATTAGTGTTTTAGAAATATTAGGATAATTGATTTTATTAATAGTATTTTTCCGCTTCTTCGTTACTGGTACATTTAACGATAAAATTGTAGGATAATGATCAGTTACTGCACTCTTAACTACAAGAGTAGTAGCAGCAAGAGGAGTTTTGAGCATAACATGGTCGAGACAACTACTCAGTCGAGTTGGGATCACGTGTGCGGCCATTAAACCATAAGAGGATGTTAATATTAGGTAGTCATCTGCCATATCATCAGTAGTATTTGGCATTATATCAATATTGATATCACCCATTATAACAACATTTTTATATGAAGCTACTGACTCTAATACATTTTCTAATGATGAAATAAATATATTGCGGTTTTTGAAACAAGGAGGACGATAAATAGATATAATCACAGTATCTGTGCCTATTTTAGTGATTAAGCAGTTACCATCTATAAATTTAGGTTCATAGGTTGTGGCCGAGATGTTAGTATTTACGTATACTGCAACACCATCGTTTTGGTTGTATGTAGTTTTTGTATAGGTGCAGTTGTAATTAGGCAAGTTGGGTGGAGGATTCTTATCAGATATCCAACATTCGGAAAAAATTAGTATGTCTGGGCATATTTTCATTGAATTAAGCGTTATTAAAAAACTATTAAAATTACACCAAATACTACGTATATTGAGAGATATTATACAAAGTTTTTTATTTGGTTTATTTAATAAATGTGGTACCTCGTTTGTATCGCATAAATGCACCTGCGACACCGCCATGCTGTCTATGTTATTTATATTTCTTTCTATTTGATCCATAATAAATCGCGTATAATTAATGGTGACCTTAGTAATGACGTAATAAGTACACTATTTCCCAGCCCTGTATATATATAGCATGATTTCTTAATACGATAATAAATTATAGTAAAAATAATAATATAAATCAACACTAGGTTAATAAGGCATTTATAGCTAGCACAATAAAGGTATGGTTTCTGATTAACTAGAAGCGGACAAATACAGATAAAGTAGGTACGAGCACCATCCATGTATATAAAATGGTATAGGCTAAAATCTGCAGTTTTTATAAGAATAATATAATGTATAGCTATAACAACTACACGCATTGTGTGGACATCATTATTGTTGTTGGGGTTGTCTGGTGCAATCAGTATGCAAAGGTATCGACCCGATAAAGACGTGCGAATATGCGCGTGACTATTTAGAATAGTCCAACGTGCCATCAATGATATCATATTGTGATAAATGTTATATTTTGCTAGCCCGAAACAGGTCCAGTCTATATCCCAAAGGACCAGTATAAGACATAATATGTTGAGTATATAATATTCACAAGAACAACTGTTTTTGTTAATGAGTGATTTTAGTAAATCGGGCTTTGTTTGTACATGGATAAAGTGTTTGTTCTTTCCGTGATTGGCAAAACAGTGTGCTTCAGTTGGATTTATCTTAATGGGTATAGCCATTTGCAAGTATGTACATTCATTCATCATTTGATTATTTTTAACATTACATAAGTAGGCGTCGTATGTTAATACAAATAAGATATACTTTTGTTGACACATTACAGATAAATCCTTTTTGCAAGTATTGGTTTTATTTATGACTAGTAGTGTACAATTTCTATACATCAGGATACTATTATTCCCCAAGTAAGCCATTAATTGATCAATATCACAGTTAGTAACTATCAATAATAAATGTCTTAATATGTAAAAAATAAGATATTGAATAATTGTATGTAGGTAAATAATTTTAATATCACAAGTTACAAGTGTGTTCACTGGTGAATAGTAGCTCATGATGATCAACATTGTTGAATACTTAGATAAATCGTCGACCCAGCTGCTATAAAGCTAATAAAGCTGCAAAAATTTTGCATGTAGTCAGTTCTAGTACTATAAAACTTACATAAATTGTCTATTGCTTAAATAAATTGCCGATTGCTAATTGCCTAGTTGGCATATTACGAAATATGCCAAGCTGCGGACAGGCATCCCCAGTTTTTTAAAATATAGATTATTTAAACTATCTCATGGTATAGTTTTCATTTTGATGGGTGGTCATTTAAGAGTAGCTATCACAGGTAACAAAAATAATTGGCTCCCACAAGAAACGCACCAGGATTTGCGTAGATAATCCTATATCAACAGTTTTTGAATTTAGCGTTTTAAAAAAAAAATACTAGTTTGATGGTGCCTTCTGAATTGACCACATCGGGTTCCTTAGATTTAAACGAAATAAGTCTCGACTAGGGATTGCATATACTCTGATCATGCTTTGATAGGTTAAAGTATGATCAGTTATTCTTATTCTTTTTAGGGTTCCGTACCTCAATAGGAAAAAACGGAACCCTTATAGGATCACTTTGTTGTCCGTCTGTCCGGGTGTCAAGACCTTTATCTGAGGAACGGGTGAAGGTATCGAGTTGAAATTAAAACCATATATGCAGATCCATAGTATCTTGCTGCAGAAAGAAAAATAAAATTTCTCAGTTTTCGTAAAAAAAAGTTACAGCCGAATATGTCGTAAAAAACGCACATTTCGACACTCACAGAGGAATCAAAACCTATGGGGTACTTCCCGTTGACCAAGAACTCTGAAATTTGGCGAGAAGCATTGTGTTAGAGTACACATATAGGAAAGAATCCGAAAACTAGACATTTTTAATTTAATCACAAAAAAATAGTGTCTCTATGCAAGGAATGACGGCCCAAATTTTATCCGATCCGAGTTGTAAGCAAGGAATGGGTTAAATATTTTTACGATGTATATTTTTCGATTTATGAAGGAAAATATAAAAAAATATATGATTTCCCCCTTTTATATATTTTGTACGGAACCCTCGGTGGGCGAGTCTGATTCGCACTTGTCCGGTTTTTTTGTATTGGACCCGCATTAAAGCATTTGCCAGTGTCAAGTATTAGGATTTTTTCAAGTTTCTTGAATAAAACAAGTTGTAAATGTTCTAGTCACAATCTAACACACAAACCTGGACACACATTCAATTTATAAGTCGAGTCCTGCTTCAGTAAAGTGGTGGCGACTTTACTAGAAGCTTCTATGGGGTTTTGCCGACAACGTAAAATCACACGTTTCACTGCTTTATTTTACTTGCCCACTCACGCACTTGATCGAACACTTAATGAATAAAATACCACCATTTTTATCGCATTAATATTCAAAATAACACAATTTTAGGAAAATAAAAAAAGCAACAACATGTTTCGATGACGTTCCCGCCAAAACTCCATGATCAGTTATATGTGTTGAAGATGTACAATGAAACCTATTTAGGTTTATTGTAGGTGCTAATAAAGAAAAACTAAAGTATTAGTTAGTTTTTTGAAGTTTGATGTCTGTCATATGAAAAAAAAAACTAAGGCCTAAGGAATATAGAATGTTTTGAGAAGTTTTATGTGCTTTTAATTAATTTACTCAGGATCCTATACTCAGATAATCGTAGCGAAAACCATTCAATTTTAAGTGTAAGCAGTCAAATGCGCTCAATGGCAATGACATAGAGTGAAGACCAACTACTACCAATTAGGGCCTCATTATATTTCAATAAGCAATAAATGGCCTATAACAACAGACTTGACATCCTGGTCCTGAAGTCCGTTATTGGAAAATAATTGGCATTTATAGACGATTTATTAATTATTAAATATAGCACACTTGAATCCCAAAAGCCGGCATTAAAACACCTACCTATAATAAGAAATAAAAGCAAAACTCACGAATAAAAACTTTTATTTAGTAAATTAATTATGACAGAAACTTACAAGAGGGAAAAACAAAACCAATAACAATTAAACTTAGAATAGTTACAAGTTAAGATTGAAAATATTTCACATAAAATTATTATTAAGCAGTGTTTTAACACCGACGTCTACGACTACGTTGTCTTGATCTATTGAAGTTAAAAAAGTTTCACATGCATGCATGACGGAGTGTACTCTTTGCACATTAAAAGAATCGTAAAGACCGCAAGTTTCGCCAGTACATTACGCCCTTTTTCATAGAACAGGTGAAAATTGTTTTCTACCTCCAAATATTATCAGATTCTATCACTTTTACATGGTTAAAACCTCTCCTTCCTTACCACACTACTAAGCCTTATCATCATAGACTTATATTAAATTTTCTTGCCAAGGTATCTCTTGGACTAGAAGCTCGTGTTACTGGCCAGCCTGTATTTTGTATATTTTCGAGTCGGACTATTTTTAAAGACCTTCTTCGTCAGAGTCCGTTATGATACTGCGCGCATAGGTTAAAAAAAGTAGCAGCCGCCGACCGTAAGTGTCGACCACAGGCCACAAGTGGTTGTCGCGCGCTTCAGCTACCTTTGTAGCCGCTTCTAGCTTCTCGTGGCAGCGTTTGTGGCTGTGGCCGGTAGCCCGTGTGCACTTACGGGGACACTTACTTCAAAAAATTACCGAAAAATACGAGAGCTCAGCGAACGTGAAAATATGAGTTATTCAAGTTTTAGGTAGTAGGTAAAATACAATAAAATGCTTATTTGCTCGTATTAGTGAGACCCTGCCATCCACCACCGCCAAGACATTAAATAGAATAAAATGCGCGGGGAAGCGAGCGCGAACATTTTGAATCTTTTTAATTTAATTTTTGAGTAGTAATATATCAATATTTTAGGTATACAGCGCGAGCGCAGCGATTGCGAACATTTAAAGGATTTTCATTATTTTTTTATGATTGTTATACTTATTTACTTCAGTTAGTGGACTTCTGACATTTTCATGCCCTAAAATAACTTAAGACTACTAAGTAATAGTACGGACGAAGCGCGAAAATTTTGAAGATTTTTTTTTCTTTTTCTTTTGAAGTTCGTGTTTGTATGCCTTGACACTTTTATGGTCATATAAACAAAAAATTGTTACTAAAAAAGCGCGAGCGAAACGAGCTTTAATAATTGATAGGTTTTTCTCTTATAAATTTTTAGGCATTAATATGTTTTGCTCGTAAATTATACGAATATTTGTCATCTGTCAAACAATGTTCGATTTTTTCGTCGCCTACCAAGGGGCAAGGGGATGGGGGTTCAGGATAGTAGCAAAGCAGTAAAACAGTTTTTATATAAAAAAGACAAGGCTTAAACGTTTCCATACAGAAAAAAACTGGAAACAAACTATATTTATAAAAAACTGTAAACTATAGTGCATCTGACCGACGTTAGTCATAATTAGGTATTTACGCTAATATACTAAATACAACCATCTTTCACAAAATTACAAAATGTTTTTTTACACCACATTTAAATTCGTATGCGGTGTTACCACAGTCTAAAGTATTAGGTACTATCATTGGTACGTGCGACGAATTAGACATTCTGTGAACGGAATTTTTAGCAACAGAGGAACTTTGATATTATGTTCGATTATGATGATCATATTTATTTTCATATACCTACGAGTATAAGGTAGATACATTTTTTACTTACACAAAGACGTATCTAAGCGAATTTTGGTTTTATCTACCAATCATAGCTCGTAATTTCGATATCAGATAATTTATAGTTTAAAAACTGAAACAAACGAAGTACGCTACTTCGTTACTTGTAATATTAGGAAGGATTAGGATACATATCTAAAGTTCATACTCGTATCATCATGCTAAGGTCGGGTAATAATTAAACAAAACGCTCAATCGTCGAAGTAACTCTATTTTCACCTTATACACATTATCAGGAGTAAGAAGGTTTTAGTTTTACTAAATCCTTCACGGTTGTAAACTTTTTAAAGAAACCTCTCTTCACCCGCTCGTTAATTTTTTGTCAATAATGAGATTTGTTATTGAATGTAATGAACAAAAATTGGTTCACGAATGACGGAGTAATCGGTGAACAAACATACAAAAAAAAAACATACGGACCGAATTGATAACCTCCTTCTTTTTGGAAGTCGGTTAAAAATGGAGTTCTCGTTGGTCTCCAGCCCCCAGTTATTGTTTAAGTACAATATTTGGCATGTAAGAAAAAATGAAATTTAACTATATTTTTCTTCGGTATAACCCCATAGGTTATTTTGGATGGATAATGTTGATTTTAAGAACGGAGTACGAAGTCAATAGTCTATAAATATTCTAAAGATAAAACGGAGAAGAAATCAGAGTTCTGCAAGTAAGGAAAAGTGAGAAAGTAACGCCTTCAGATATAGAGATTGAAAAGCTCGAAGTGTCTAATAGTACATAGGAGATTGGCTAAACATCGCAGGAACTAATGACACTGTCACACGCACAACTCATGCCCATACCTTTATTTTTCGTTACATATGTTACCGGCCAAACCAGATTTGAGATAAATTAGTTTTTCCTAGGCTTCTAATAGGCGTTAGGACAAACTAGTTAAGCCTAGGGTAAACTAGTTCATCCTAAGACATATAGCATAAACTGGTTTCGCTATATGTCTTGCTGGCTTGGTTAGGCTGAACTGGTTTATCCTACTACATTCTAGGATAAACTGGTACGGCCTAGCCTGAAATAATTTTGCCGAGTCCAAATAATCAAGCAAAGACATTTTGGTGCCTGCACTAGAGGGGATTCTCCAATTTGTCTCGCATTTTTGTGGAATAAATAATAGAAAAAAATCATTCAGATTAGACCGAATTTTCTAGAAACTAATTTATCTTATCGAGCTTAGGATGAACTAGTTTGGCCTAAGTTTAACTAGTTTGTCCTTTGTGTATATGAAGAATTGGTTAAGCATAGGAAAAACTAGTTTATCTTAAAATCGGGTTTGGCCAGTGACATATATACTAAATATGACAGAAATTTGTACATTTAGCGCGCGAGCATAGTCGCTATATTTGTTCGTACGATGAAGCCGCTTTAAGCATACAGTGAAAGCATTAAACACACCTTTAAAAGAAAGATGCGTTCAGTAAGCGCGCTTCGATGCCGCATCTGCGTTGCTTAGAAGACACATTGATTTTTGCGTTGAACACGTACGACAAACGTTGCGTGAAACATATAATATATTTTTTACGTTATAACTGTATGGAGTAGATTAGCTTTTTTATGTGTACCCCACACACTAAAATAAATGCAATAAACATGGCGTAGTAGAATAAAGCTTGAGGCGTTATATCTCACGCTACGATTATCTACTGCAGCGTGTAACGTAAAAATTTATGCGCTGCGTCAATCGGAATGCGTTCAACGCTGCGAACTCATTATAAAGGAAAGATGCGCTTTAAACAAGCCACGGAAATTGAAGAAAGATTTATTCAGTATGACACCACATGTCGGTGGTAGCGACCTCGAGCTCGACTGCGACGGGCGGGGGCGGCGGCGGTGGCGGCGTCGGCGTCGGGCTCACTTGCATACGACGCGGGTGCACCGCCGCCGGCGCGCGCCACTCACTGGCGAGCGGCGCCGGCACCGGCACCGCGAAGGCGGCGGCGCTCAGCGGCGTCAGAGTGTTCGTCGGCGTCAAATTGTTCATCGGCGTCAGCGTGTTTATCGGTATTAGCTGCTCCAACGTCTCTTCACCCATCACGGCGCCCGCGCTGACGACAACAACGGACATCAGATGATGAACAATTAACGTTGATCGCAATACCTTTTAACGTAATTATTATACGTGAGAAGAATGCTGAAAGAAGTCCTTAGAATAAAACGATCTAAGAATTAAACGATCGTATTTTCATCAAACCAAGAGATTTTTTCACTGAGTTTTGTTTTTAACCGACTTCAAAAAAAGGAGGTTATCAATTCGACCTGTATGTATGTAATATTGTCAGAACTGGCACAGTTTTTGTATATGTTAGTCTATACCAGCTGCTAAGCATGTATGCCAAATTTCATAAGTGTATGTATGTTTGAATATTTGTGTGTTTGTCCACGTATTACGCAGAAACTAGAAGCTGTATTGCAGAAATCCTTTTTGTGTTTGAAAATTTAACGAACTTACCCAGTGAAGTTTTGTGAAAACAATTTTTAGTTTCAAACAAAACGAGTAAATACTAGACTACTACCGGACAAGTGCGAGTCAGACTCGCCCACCGAGGGTTCCGTACAAAATAGTAGATAAAAAGGGGAAATCTATTTTTTTTTTATTTTCCTTCTTATACCGAAAAATCTACATCGTAAAAATATTTAAAAACCTGTTTTAACTTATGCTAATTAAGCTCTTTCATATGATACCCCATAAGATACGGTTAAAGAACTTTAAAATTTGGGCCCTCATTCCTTGCGTAAAGACACTATTTTTGTGATTAAATTAAAAATGTCCAGTTTTCGGATTTTTTCCTATAGATATGTGTACTCTAACAAAATGCTTCTTGCCAAATTTCATAGTTCTAGGTCTACGGGAAGTACCCCATAGGTTTTGATTCCCTTGTGAGTGTCGAAATGTGCGTTTTTTGCGACATATTCGGCTGTAACTTTTTTTTACGCAAACTTAGAAATTTTAACTGCGTATATGGTTTTAATTTCAACACAATACCTTCACGCGTTCCCCAGAAATAAAGGTCACTTCTAGTAAATTCACTTGTTTATTACAAAATAGTTCGTCGAAGGTTACGAAAAAATGCATTTTTTTATTTTTGCAAGAGATGTATTATTATTATTGTAAAAAAAATATAGCCTAAAAATATATGACACTCTGGAAGAAGAATCTAATGACACCTCGCACATCAAAATCGCTCAAAGCGTCTAGGTTGTAGGCTGCCATAGAAACATACATACATACATACTTACAAACATACATACACTCGAAAAACATAATCCTCCTTCTTACGCAGTCGGGTAAAAACGATGCTATGTGCGAGAGAGATACCCGCGCATCGCGGCCCGTCAAATGTAGGATGACTATAAATAATAAAGAGCAAAGTGTGCGTTACCTCCGACGTGTGACGGTATGCATGAGCGGATCGGCTGGCCCGTAACGTATGACCGACTGCCATACGTACGGGTCATACTTCACCTCTTCCTCCTCGCTCAGCGCACTCGAGTAGCCGTCCCCGAGGTCTGCGTCCGACCGGTACACGAGAAGACCTTCCGAGTACTCGTCGTGTCCTCCCTGAAAGAATATATTAGAGAACTTAGGAGCCTGGGTAGGCCAGGCTGTCTTCAACATACATGATACAGTCAACGTGGTCAACTTTTTAGGGTACCGTAGTAACTGTCTGTCTGTCTGTCCGCGGCTTTGCCTTGCTCAAAGACTATTTGTACTAGAATTGTGCATGGATATGCATATTCGTTATACCGAGAAAGGCATAGCTCCCCCCCCCCCCCCCCCCTACCGGCTAAACGGTTGACTTTGGAGATATGATGTGAAAAAATTCATGCTAGTAGTATAGTAGTAGTAGAAATTAAAAGGAAAACTGTCACGGATAAGTAGGCCTTACTAAGTAATCGAGTATAGTCGATCAACTTAAAAAAATGAAAATTTCGTGCAAATATAATTTAAGCTAACATAAGTTAATTCGTATGTTCAAAGTATCACTATTTTTAGTTCTCAAAAATTATAATTCGCAACTACGGAACTACGGAACCTTTGCGTGTGGCACGAAACGCACTTGGCCGTAATATAGCTGTACACCCCAACTTTGAACATTCCAAAATTGTAGCACTCAGCCAACAGAGCTGGCGCTAAAGAATACCATTCCTGAGCATACTCATCAAGGACGTAGACTGAAATTGTTAAGTACGGATTATAACTTCATTATTGATAATAATAACTGAGCCGCTACAAATTTCCCATAATAAACTTTATTTTCAGATGATATGACATAGACATGGACAAGTTTTTTTTTATTCGAAAACAGGCTTGCGCTTGACCGTCTATTTAAGAAAATAGTATTTTAAAAACCTCTTAAACTTACCTTACCTACGTAAAAAAAAAACTGCTACACAAATGTTACTACAGTATAAATAAATTTATAAATGATTTCAAATATGTTTCAAACTCACGATAATATCATATAAATAATATTTATGAGACATTCCTAAAACTAATATTGCAGGAAGTATACAAAATACTTCCTGCAATATTTGTTTTAATAATATTTGGACAATAACATTCTTAAAACTAATATTGCAGGAAGTATTTTGTATACTTTCTGCAATATTAATTTCAAGAATGTTATTATCCAAATGTTTAGTTGAAACTTATATTAGCTACGTCCTAACGATGCTAGGTACCTACATAATCTGAACCTAGCAATATTATTAGTACCTGGGCGACCGAGCTCCACACGGGTTTTTTTATGACTGAAAATACGAGCAAACCCGGGGTCAAAAATGAAACATAGCAAGATCGATTTATCGCCCCTTAATCTACTTACAAACCAAATTTCCTTAAAATCGCTGGAGCCGTTTCCGAGATTCAGATTATATACATATATGTATACCAAAATACAAGAATTGCTCGTCTAAAGGTATGAGATTAGATAGATTATATCAACATGTATGTCCCATTTCGACTATAGTTATTTTTAAGTGTGTTCTGTACATTATGCAACTTTTTAAGTGTGTTCTGTACATTATGCAATAAAGTATATGAAATGATATAAATAAATTATGGATACTCAAATAATAATAAAAAATTGAAGAATGAATAGAGCGGTCGGTACTATAAGTTACCTCCATAACAATCCCGTCCCAAGTAGCGACCGTGACTCCGCCCATGGTAGAAGATACGCCAGCGTGTCCCGAGGGCCCCGCGCCATGCATCGGCGC
Organism: Lycia hirtaria; assembly: GCA_947563715.1. Lineage (NCBI taxonomy): Eukaryota > Metazoa > Arthropoda > Insecta > Lepidoptera > Geometridae > Lycia > Lycia hirtaria. Next base: position 12,201,467 of record OX387386.1, read on the forward strand.
CATAGGGCCAACCCCCACCAAGTTGGCGTGCTTCCGACCGCGCCGCGAGATCGTGTAATGGAAGGGATCATTCCCGTCCCGCCGGATCATCTCAGGTAGTATGCGGCGACGTGCGTTTATAAACCAGTTACATACCTGCAGGAAACAAAAATCGACTTAAAACTAAAAAACTAAAAAAAAAACGACTTCAAAATACGCAATTCGTTTACTTGGATGCACTATTTTTTCAGTTATTTTGTTATAAAAATCAAAATACGGAACTGATTATGATAAATTTCCTATGGGACTACATGGGAAGTAGGTATTACCCTTTCAAACAAAAAATATTACATTTCAAAAATATTTCAAATCGGTTCTGGTGTCTTCTAGTAATCTGGGAACATACATAAAAACAAACCGGACAAGTGCGAGTCAGACTCGCCCACCGAGGGTTCCGTACAAACTAAATAAAAGGGGGAAATCATATTTTTTTTTTTTTTTCCTTCATAAACCGAAAAATATACATCGTAAAAATATTTAATTCCTTGCTCACCACTCGGATCCGAATGGCGCGGGGCTATAGTGGCGGCGCCTCCCACTCGGATCCGAGCGAGCGTCCCGTTTATTTTGTAGTAGTTAGTAAACCGGCGTTTGAGGCAGTCAACGTTGCTTTGCGCGGCCACTCTGTACTTAATCAAAATTCGCCTAAAAAGTTTTGGTTCCCAGCTGAAGTGAAGGGTCTGCAGGGGGCGAAGAATGTGTTAAAAACCTGTTTTAGCTTATGCTAATGAGGCTCTTTCATATGATACCCACATGATACGGCTAATTCACTTTAAAATTTGGGCCCTCATTCCTTGCATAGAGACACTATTTTTTTTGTGATTAAATTAAAAATGTAAATTTTTCGGATTTTTTCCGATATGTGTACTCTAACACAATGCTTCTTGCCAAATTTCATAGTTCTAGGTCAACGGGAAGTACCCCATAGGTTTTGATTCCCTTGTGAGTGTCGAAATGTGCGTTTTTACGACATATTCGGCTATAACTTTTTTTTACGAAAACTGAGAAATTTTATTTTTCTTTCTGCAGCAAGATACTATGGATTTGCATATATGGTTTTAATTTCAACTCGATACCTTCACGCGTTCCCGAGATAAAGGTCTTGACACCCGGACAGACGGACAGACAGACAGACAGACGGACAGACGGACAACAAAGTGATCCTATAAGGGTTCCGTTTTTTCTTTTGAGGTACGGAACCCTAAAAAGATTCCGACGAATTGAGAACCTCCTCCTTTTTTGGAAGTCGATTAAAAACAGCCCTCTATACCGGATTGTGATCACGACGATCCCAGCATCAAGGTAAATAAACCAAATTCGATTTCCTTAAAAAAAATGCGCATCAGTTGGAAACAAAAATGGTCAATAATTATCGTATAATATAAGTTTACTACTAAAAACAACCAACATAAAAAGCGGCTGCACCGATTTTGAAGAAACACTCTCGATCAAATTCTATAAAAAAAACTTCAAACAAAAAAGTAAACTAGATCAAAATTGATCCATCTGTTTGAGAGATACAATGCCACAGACAGAAGCGTACACACAAGTCAAACTTATAATACCCCTTTCTTTTTACTTCGGGGGTTAAAAATACTACAGATACAATTAATAAATTTGGAGCATTTTGACAACTTATTATAGGGCATAATGAGAATTAGGACATAATATCTCTCGCAGAGTGATGAGCATACAGGTGTCCACAGTTTTTTGTTGTATTGTACTGTTATGACCAAACGCTTAACATCAGACGAGCGTCTTGCACGTTTTATCATTTAGTTCCATAAAAAACAAACAAATTCATTTTTATCACGCTTAGGTATGTTAAAGTTTACCTGTAAAACAGTCAGATTAGCTTCTTGCGAGAGTGCCAGCTTCTCAGAATCACTGGGGTAAGCATTGTAGCGGTGATCGTAGAGCCAGCGTTTGAGTATCTTGACCGAATGCTTGGGAAGGTTTCCGCGCCGCTTGCGCACGGAGCCGACGAGCGGCGGTGGCGGCGGCGGCGGCGCCGGCAGCATGGGTATGTGCCGTGAGTATACCTCTAGCGGGCGAGCTAGTCCGTGCTGAGCCGGCAGCTCCCATTCCTGCCCGCTGCCGTTCTCGTCCGTCGATGAGGTAGACGGGAAGCGGGCTCGGGCTGCAATCAACACCATTCTTACGGCAAACCCCCCGATGTGTGAACGTGAAAACGTAATAATGCGACTATGAAATACGACTGTACTATCCCAGTGAGACGATGCCTGGAACTGATGATAGTTTTTGTTATCGCACAGTCCTCGCTTTACGGTGCCAGTACCGTACTATATTAGCCAAAATACCCTAAAAATTATAAGGGTTTGAAGAAAAACACCACCACCCTCAATTCTCTAAGAACCTGCCCTCCCCTTTTCCCTCATGACTTTAAAATCCCCCACATATGAGGATCTCTCAATTCTGGCACCAGAATGGTATGGGAAGGAACCAGACCCGTAACAAATGTTATGCGTTAACATAACGAATTTTAGAAGTTTAATGTTTAGAACTAGTCATGAGTACTAACTAAACTATTGACTGGCCTTGTGGCTCAATTGGTAGTATGTCAGCCTGCTGTGCCGCAGGTCGTGGGTTCGATCCCCATCCAGGGCAAACATTTGTGTGATGAGCACGGATGTTTGTTCTGTGTCTGGGTGTTTCTATGTATCATATGTATATATTTACAAAAAAAGTATATATGTATTCTATCAGCCATCTAGTTCCATAATACAAGCTTTGCTTAGTTTGGGCTAGATGGTGTTGTGTGAAATGTCCACAAATATTTATTTATTTATTCCTTATAATAGCTTTTAACTTGGACCAAACTATTTCAGTTCTCATAAATAATAATGGTTTTTAAGACAACAAATCTAATAAAAATGGTCCTGAATGAATCCTTATGATTTTGTCATCAAGTTACTTGCTAGTTTTCGAAAATGGTCTAAGTGGGCAATTTCAATGAACTTTTGGCTCAACTGTACTTTACCTGCCGCTGAGTTGGGGACTGTTTTTTTTTTATAGAAAGCTTACTATATAAGAAGTCTTCAGTTAAAGTTTTAACGCTAGAATATTAATGGTTTTGAAGAAATAAATTTTTAAATATTTTGGTTGCTTGGCAAATCTTATAAGAATTGTAGCCACAAATTAAGATTTTAGCAGTAAAAAATCTCTGTAAATAATATAGTGGCCCAAAAAGTAGGTTAGGTTATGTTAGAACATTAAAAACACATCGAATAATATGCTTTTGTACTTAACCTCAAAAACGATTTGAAAAAATGGTGATAATAATAAATTCATTAATTTATTTCTCAGAAAAAAAATTAAGCCAAAATATTCGTATACTTGTTCTAAAGTCCTTCCGAGATTTTGGTGTTTTTGGTGTGTTTTTCAAGGGTGTTTTTCACTTTCCCTTGGGTTATCGCACCCCCTCTTTTGGGGGGGGAGGGTCCTACACCCTCCCGCCTTACTTCCTCCCCCTGTCGACCCCTTCCCCTCAACAGGAAAACAAAAAAGCACTGAAAAAAAATATTTAAAAATTTATATCTCGGAGGGGGGAGGAATCTAGCTTCCCCCCTTCACAGGGGGTATCTACATATCCCCCCTCCCCCTCCCCCCTCACCCCACCCTTAAATCGACGGCAGGTAAAGTACAGTGCTACCGAACTTTTTCTTGTTCGGCGATAGCAGATCTTACCATGAAAAAAAATATTCGATTACAAGTTCGTATTATGGGAAGCACCCTTGAAATGAATGGTGTTTTTACCATCTTTTCTTAAAATGGAGATTCATCTCCGATTAATAATAATTTGATTATCAGGCAAATGCTTGAAAATATTTGTATAAAAGTAGTTAAACGCCTATGATAAGTTACTTGTGGTTGGTAGTCAAGATTTAGATAAGCTAAGCTATACAACACTTAGTAGGATATACAGTATAGAATAGGACTCACGCAGTTTTATCTTCATAACTTTTATAACGGATCTCTTCTGTCCCTGCGTGATGATTGCAGCGTTGTCACCACAACGAACGGAAACGCGGGGACTTGCGCCGCTGACAACAACTGACAAAAACTTAATGTAAATCAAACTGACATATTTTGCCACAAGTTAATGTTTCAATGAATTTTAAACAACTTTATCAAATGGCGCAGAAAATACATAAAATGATGTTCTATCTAACGTGGTTTGATTCAAAATGGATTCAAAAATCAGGCACTTTTCCATTCTTTTGAAAATCGATGCTGTTTCGAGACAAATGACAACGACGGGCATTGTTGCTTGTCTTTTTGAATTATGCAGGAAAACAAAAATTTTACAGCCAGTGTTTGATTAAAAGAGGTGGAATATCATTACTTACCGATATCACCTGCCACAGCCCAAAACGTCACAACAAATAGGAAATTCTGCCAAGCGCAATTGTTTTGAAATAACCTACAACGAAACGCTAACTATAAACCACTAAAATTTTTGCACATTATATTTGCAACACAAGTTTCAACTAAATATAACAAATGGCCATGTATTTATTTTTTTACGTTCCCGCCTAAAAAAAAATCAAAAGCTGTGTCAGTTATAATACCTACGGCAACTGGATATGAATTCATAATGCCATTTCTTCTTATCCACTGCTATGACATGAAGGAGTAGACTTCCTAGCCTAGGTATATAAAGAGCCCTTTCTTTGATCATGCAAACGTTAAAAAAAGGTATCCCGAGATATTCTTCGCGTCATTCTAGTCTCAGAAGGACTAGCAGCGAGAAGGTGAAAGAGGCGGACTGCATTTTTTTTCTATATATAGAATAGCTCTTCGTTTGACCACTAGCACGCCTGATGGAAAGTGATGATGTAATGATTGATTAAGGCAACTGGAGGTGTACTAATGGACCAATCACAGTACAGCTATATAGTATGGAACTGTGGTATGGAAGAATTAAGTACTCTACCAGTTTTAAGTACGTGTATTACATGCCTATTTATTTTCACGTAAATCGTTCTATAAAAATCAAACCAAGTAGATATTTGCGTATGATTCTATTATTTTATATTTTTGTTATGACAATACTATAGTAAAAGTAAGGGCCAGCGCCCTCTGGCGGACAATAGAAGAGGTTTTTTAAATTAATAATGTATATTTCACCGCGGCTCTACATTAGTGCCGTCAACGTCCACAAAAAGCGTGAACGTAAATAAATAAAACCAGCCAAGTGCGAGTCGGACTCGCGCACGAACGGTTCCGTACCATTATCTATAAAAAACGGCACAAAAAAAATACACGTTTGTTGTATGGGAGCCCCCTTAAATATTAATTTTATTTTAATTTAATTAATTTATTATTAAAGTAAATAATATTACTCAATATTCTGTGAATATTACAAGCGTCTACCTGTTGCCGTTATCAATATCGAGCAAAAACGAGCAAAAAAATCACGTTTGTTGTATGGGAGCCCCTTAAATATTTATTTTATTGTGTTTTAGTATTTGTTGTTATAGCGGCAACAGAAATACATCATCTGTGAAAATTTCAACTATCTATCACGGTTTATGAGATACAGCCTGGTGACAGTCGGACGGACGGATAGACAGACAGCGAAGTCTTAGTAATAGGGTCCCGTTTTTACCCTTTGGGCACGGAACCCTAAAAAGTAAGTAAGTTCGTATAGACTGAGTGGCCAGCCCTAGTGTCAGAGTTATTAAGCCGCCGAAAGGCCTCTGACATAGCTTGACGATTGCTGAACAAACAACCGGGACTTACAATTTAGTGTCATCCGTCACACTGTAACGCTCAGAAAGAAATTCCACTCACGGTTGGGTGAACGTAAATGTGGATGGTATTCACGCCGTTCGCGAATTCACGGCACAAATGTAGAATCGCCATTAAAGTTATCGAAGTCAAATGAGTTTTATATTAATTCAATGTTAGCGATGAGTCCGTCAACATGAGCCAGAATACTGCGGCATCTGGCAACTTGAGTGTTTCGAGCATTGAAATACTTACTTACCTTTTTTGTTTGAATTATGCAGAATAAATATTGAGTAATTTAAAATTCCCTGCCCGCCAGTGTGTGCTAGCCTTTAAAATACTTTTTACAATTGATGTTAAATAACTAAAAGAATAATACTGATAACTTACAGTTAAGTATCTACCTACTATTGAGTGTTATCAAAGTCAAGTTCAAAATGTGCATTGCGAGCATAATCTAAAAGTTCTTTAGAAATGTATTTAACTTTTGGCATACAGCACCGTATTTCATGTCCAATATTCTAGATAATAACATGTTTTTTGGACAAACTTTTAAATTTCTCAAGTAAATAATTAAATAAACTATATCTATTAGAGATTAAGGCAAAATGAGACCTGCCCCAAAGTCCTTGCCAGAAAGTTTACAGAAACTGAAAAAAAGTTATCTGACAGTGTACATGTTGTCGTTGGCGTCATCTGCATTTGATATTTCTCATTTTATTTATGTATAAAGTAAAGAGACTAAGACCAAGTAGGGCTATTATTAATAACTTGTCGGATTCGGAATTGGTTTGAAATCAGTATCTCAGTCTCTGTTATTTCGATAAGAATGGCAGAGATGGAGATATAGTTTCCGACCCGATTCCGAATCCGGCAAGTTGTGAATAGGGGTACTGATGTACGTTATACTAAAATAAAATGAAGAATGTCAGAGGCAAAATAATTGTGAAAGTACGTCCACAATATTTTAACATTGGTCGTCTATTAGCACATAACAACAATAATTATAGTTTAAAAACTGAAGCAACCGACTTCACATAGATGCCATTGTCAAAACTGGACCAAATTTCACCAAACACACAACAAACTTGGACTTTTGACAAATTTGGGAGCACCAGCATCAAATCAAAAAAGAATCACCAAAATCGGTTCACCCAGTCGAAAGTTCTGAGGTAACAAACATAAAAAATACAGTCGAATTGAGAACCTCCTCCTTTTTTGAAGTTGGTTGATAAATATGGAACATTAGCAACGGGGTAGCGATACCATGATTTCCGCATCGACGTTCACAATATAACTATTTGGAATCTACAATTTCCTTTCTATCATTTATATTCAGAATGATAGTGTGGAACCTGTAGATTAAAATGATTAGGTGGATTGTAAAGTTCGATACAAAATAAGTTACAATGGGGCCTATTTTGTTATAGCTCACTAAAAACTTAAACTATATAAACAAGACTAAAAGTAATACCTTCTTTTTAAGCTTCCGTACCAAAGGTGCGGGAGCCTATTTGTGAAGCTACGGTATCTGTCCTACGCTTAAACGGCTGTATCATTGAACATAGATAGATACAAAATTATAGGGCTTATTTTGATTTAAATCTACAACTACTAAAACCTGGTCAAGAGAGAGACAAGCTTGCGTAAATATTTTTTGAAAAAATAAGACATTACAGTGCGAGGTTAAATCTAAGTCTAAATCACGTATACAGTCATTTTCAAAATCGAGTCCTGCTTCAGAAAAATGGAGGCGACTTTACTGGGAGCTTCTATGGAGTTTTGCCGACAACGTAAAATGATGCGTTGCACTGCTTCATTTCACTTGCACACGCACTTGATTCAACGCTTAATGAATAAAACACCACCATTTTTATCGCATTAATATTCAAAATAACGCAAATAACACTTACTTGTTTGTGACTTAGTGTATGAACGCCTAACATTTCAGGCTATTTCTACGGTATAGAAAATATGTGAAGTTACAAATATTCTTGTTACAAAGCTTTTGTTGCGTAATTAGCCCTCATGTCATGCTTAGGAGTACGGAAGCCTCGGTGTGCGAGTGAAACTCGTACTTTGCCGGATTTATTGTTATTACCGCGGTTAGAAACAGTCGGCATCCATTTTAATCCTGACAATCTAAGGAGTAGTCAGTGTGTGGCCGTATCCATTTCCTGAGCCAAAACAGGTCTGCATACATTAGTTACTTATAAATATACAACTTTACTCTTACGAGACTACGATCTAAATAAATAATAATACCGGATAACAGAAAAAATAACAATAATCATAATCTTTGACAATAGTTAATCAGATAATACAAAAACATAAAAAACAACCTTGCGTCAAATTATATTTTGCTACTGTTTTAAGATTAGGTCAACTCACTACCTAAGATCAGGTAACTACCTACATAAGATCAGGGTCGAAAAAAATAACTATCGTAAATTTCCGAAAGTTGTAGTTTTTAAGAAAACTACAATCTCAAAAGAGGCTTTTCCGGAGTTCAGAACTGGTGAGTTATTTTTCACTGATGACGTGTGTTCATTTCGCTTACACTTACTGAATTCATAGCATCATCTTTGTCCTGCGCTAGTAGATTAGCCAATGAGAACGCATCATTCGCGACAAAGCTTGGCGGAATTATTTTGCACTAATGAAGATCACTACTATTGAGATATATTTATACTATTGAGAGCTTTCTCGAAGAATACGGATTTTCGTCTTTTCAAACAAGAATAGGGCAACAAAGTTCTGACTTTCTGTCATGTAATACTTATTCTTCGACGTGAACTAGTGTAGTATTCTCCACGTATATAGTGTCCGCTTTTCTGATTTCAGAGGGAGGGAGACAGAAGGGCGGCGGGTGCGACCAAAACCTGCAAAATATAGTTTTATTTATGAAATACGCCGGTCAAATTTATAATACCCCTTTTTGTGTTGGGGTTTAAAAAAGTAAGATAAGGCAGATAAAAATATAGATAAAATTGATTGAAAGATAAATAATAGTAGCAGGAAAAATATACCAAGGAGATAGAAGAATATATACAACAGGTAATCTCTAGTTGATGTATAAATCGACGACTCCCAATGTATGCCGGAGGCTGGAGGGTTGATGATAATGAGACACATGGTGGTATCGGTCTAATTTATTGTAACAAATAACTAAGCTTATATACTAAGTACTACGTGCTAGAGGCCTCCTATCTATATCAGTCATACTCTTACTATCTATATTAACGTATCCTAAAGATGACTTATCATTCTACATATAATCACGCATCTCGAACACTAAACTATGTGGCTACAAGAGCTTTTATTATAAAAATTATGTTTCATTATTGTTTATATGTCGTTGTTATTTATGTTATATTACAATAAATATAAGTAAGCTTTTAGATAATTTAATGTCATGTCAAAATTATATTAGTTGATTATGTGATATCGAAAGCAAATAAAGACCAAACCTACAAATATATATGTAGTAGTTGTAAGAATACCAGCCACCAGGTGAACGGATGACCTCATACAAGTGACGGGAAGACGCTAGATGCAAGTCGCTTTCAATAGGTCTTATTGGAAATCCATGGAGAAGTCCATTGCTGGACATATGTCCAGCTTCTTATGACTTCTTATGGCTGAGATGATGATTATGATGATGATGAAATACGTAGCAAAATATTATCTAGGAAAATTTATGTATAAAATAAATGTAGTGCTCCGTCTTTGTCTACATCATAACTTACCATCAGGCGAGATGGTGATTAAATGTAGATCTATTTTATAAAAAAAAAAAAAAAATATAAAATCAAAACTATTGATTACCCATTCTCAGTGCAGACGATGGACGGTTCTCCGTGGATGTGATAGGAGTCGAGGCATGAGTATATCATGAGGTCACCGACCATGTAGTGGCCGTGCTTCGGAGACGCCTCGGTGAGGAGGCGCCCGTTCTCCGGCACCAAAGGCTCTGGGCAGTAGATCGCTACATCGTAACATTACACATATTAAACACTTTTTTTATCAAAGTAATATCATAGGTCATTATAACATACTGATTTCATCACTCACTATAGTCAAAAGAATCTAAACTCTTGACAAAGCATGAATCTATCTATTACTGCCGCATGATGTAAAAATAATCTTGCGACTGTTTGCCGTTTTCGCGAATGAAAATCTATATATCTCTAACTAACGAACTCGAACTAAGGGGAACGGGAACATCCTAACTCCCTGTCTCTCCTGTCCACTCTAATATGAGAGCGAGAGGAGAAACCATTTCACGCGCGTTTTGTTTGAAATCTAGCGGCAGCCGCGGCGATTGTCACAAACCAGCTCCATCCAGCAAAAGGCAGAGCGTCTTTGTAAGAGAAAGAGAGGTAATATTAACGTGTGCAATGCGGCGGCGACGCGCTCCACGCTCCGTCTCGCTCGCACTCGAGGCCTGGCGCGCCTGTCAGTCGGTAGCCCCAAGCGCACCGGAACACGGCACGCCCGCCCCACGATGCGTTAAATTCTACCAAGCTGAGGTGCGGATCCACTGCTTCTAGCGCGGGGCAAAGCGTTTCTACGCACGAGGGCACGGCGCCTGACCACCTGCCTGCATAAACGAGGAACTTTATCAAAAATTACATGATAACTGCTTTATATATCGACATTATATATATAATATATTTATGTAATTATACAGGTGTTCGGTTCAATTTTCATACTATCATAAAAAAGCTATTGACATTTTGAGATTTTAAACGCTATTTAAAACTTCTTTACTTAATACTCAATACAACAGCATACTAAGTTAATATAAAACTTATGGGCTTAAAAAATATGAGATGAAAGTAAAAATCATTCAAATAAAAAAATGTGTGATATCATTATAGACCTAGCGTGTCAAATACGATAAAAAATCGCAGTTGACGACCAAAATTTATTTAATTTCAGGTGATATAGTGTTATAGGTGATATACTTCCGATTCGATATTTTGTTAACTAGTACAAGCGTGCGAATGCATTGGGTTGAATAGATTTCGCGCGGATGGAACATCCCATCACAAAATCATTTATGTGACGTCACAGTCGGTACCAAAAATGTAGCACGCAAGGTTTTCATATAAATGAAGTCGCATGCTCCATCTACTATGTCTGTGGATATAATCGACAGGTATACTGCAGTAACACGAAGTGGGCACCTAACAGAAATTATTAACTTTAAATATATTTTTTTGGATAATTAAGTAAAACTTAGTAACAGCAGTAGTTTTAAAAGGGGACACCACTGTTACAGTTCTCGATAGGTTAACCTTAGGCCGGACATCTGTACATAGATTGCTTTACAGGACAGTTTGTTTGTACAAACTGTCCCACTGGGCTGACAGGGCTGATAAAAAAAATTGAATTTGTCTATTAACCAAACCAGTGAAATGTTTAAAAATAAAATTAAAAAATATTATTAATTAATCATATTCTGGACTGAATTTTTTTTAGACAACCCATTTGCAATATATTTATTGACATATTTAATTGAATATAAAATACTTTTCATCCATTAACCAGCTCGGTGAAGGTCGTCTTATAGCGGGATCTTAGACTATTACGTTTTATAGAACCGTTAAAAATTGTTTAAATTCAATGTGTGGGCTGCTATACTGACCGTCACCCATACAAGTGAGAATGCTTTGTCCCTCAAGATGAAAACCAGGCGCGCAGGAGAAGTGCTGCGTTTGGCCGAGCCGCGAGCCTTGCCCGAATACACTCAATCGGGGAGAAGACGACTCGACCACCGGACAGGATACATCTGACAACAAGTTACACAACGGGGATATTGACTGATACAGACTTTTTCCTTCTCTACGTTTAAAACAGAAAAACGAAGCGTGGGAGTGAAAAATCCGATTCAAAGGCTCATCAGGCGACCGGAAAAGATATAACAGTAAAGATAAATATTAAACCAATTATTGTTTTTTTTTTATACACACATACAAGCATTTGTCACATATATTTTTAGCATATAGCATTAATGGAATGTATCCGATTGCCGAAAAACTTTCAAAAAGCAACTGTTGTGGAATTCAAATCCCACTTCTGATAACTGCACCATTGCAAAGTAATATAAGCGCTTGTGCGTACAGACTCACTAACAACTTTAACGAGCACGGTGTGGGTGTGGCCGCCGGGTGCGGTGCACGTCAGCCTGTCAACGTGACGAGACGGCAGCTTGCTTAACGACAAGCGGTACACTGTGTCCTTCTCGCTGTCCTCGCTCGCCCATGCTGGAAACGTAAAACGTTAAGTTAACAACGTAAAGTTTTTCGTTTTACGTATTAAGGCATCGTTCAAAAAGTGTGGAAGAGAAAAATACAATTCAAAGGCGCATCTCGCAAATTGGACAGAGATAACGATAATGGCAAAAATTAAAATAATTTTTTAATCGACTTTCAAAACGAAGAAGGTTATTTTGACTGTATGTTTTTTTAATCGACTTCAAAAAAATGAGATTATCAATTTGATATGTATGTAACATTGTTAGAATTACACAATTTTCATATATGTTAGTCTATGTGGGCTTCTAAGCACGTGTACCAAATTTCATAAGTGTATGTTTGTATGTATGTATTTTTGTCCACGTATTACGCCAAAACTTCGAAAAAAAAGACTTCAAAACTGAAAAGGAAATATTTCTTTCTTTTCAGTTTAAAAGTTGATTTAATTTTTAACTGACTTCATTTTAAATTACTTTTATTTGTTTTGTATTACTCCGCCAATTATGAATTGTTTTTGATGTTTTTGACATCTCAGAGGTGGTTTCATATAAATTTTATCAAAATCGTTTTAGTACTTTGGTTTTATAACAAATTTACTGAAAAAAATCATTCAAGTAACGAAATACGTATTTTATAGTCGGTTTTTTCAACTGTAATATTATTGTCTATGCAAGCCACATTTGTCACAAAATTTATACATTTTTTTTCAAATAATTACTACAAAATGAATTTTAGAAAGATCGGAACGCGGCGGTGATGGAGGCCCTGGGCCGAGAGTAGGCGACAGATTTATGTAATTAGACGATGTGAGTGCAGTCGCTGATAGAGTCCGATCAACCGAGGGCAAACAGATAATCTGGAAACCCCATCTAAAACCGGGCTCTACCAGTGACTGCATTCACAGAAATACTAGTATTTCAGTAGTTAGAAATAAGAGTTGTGTGCACACCTTGAGCATTCATGCTCACCATCGAAGGCTCCTTCTTGCGGCGGCGTCGTGTGGCGGGTCGCCCTCTTCCCTAACATATGGTTGAGGAGGGCGATGGCTGGCACATGCGTCATACTCGTGATCGGGTGCTGCTTGCGGGTCGCTGGTTTGCTCGTGGTATGCACGCAACATAGTAATAAGTACTTAAATTAAAATAAAATAATTTTCCCGTAACGATAATTAGTAAACAATAGTTTGTAATTATGACAAAGGTCACGGACCCTGGAGTCTGTGGAGAATAAAATTAAAAAAAAAAAAAAAAAAAAAAAAAATTTACTAAAAACTAAACGATTTTACTTTATCATATTCATTGTCAAATGAAGGAATCGAGATTTTCGATTTATTTAACAAGTATTTGCTCACAATTTACGAATTACCTATTGCGATGACAGACTACATCTGCCTTTGTATGTCGTTTACATCTAATGTCTTTGATGAAAACTGACCAGCAGAGTGGTGTCCGGGTGCATGCCAGCTCCATTCAGGGTCTCCGAGCGCCTGCGGCGTGACGCAGTCAAGTCGCAGCGCCGACTCTGGGTATAGGAGTAGCTCCCCTTGAGGGCCTACAACACCGGAACCCGCCGCGAGACGGTATCGGATCGACGGTGGCGCGTCACCTACAACAATCTACATGTTTATACGATAAAATAAAACATCCAAGTGATATTTGGTTATAGTCTGCTCTGACTTATAATTAACTGACATATCCAAAATACTATATTTTTAATGTATTTTAATGTAAAGGGCCTTTGTGTTGGCTTCGGCTCCACTGATACCCTCCAAAGGAGCAGGATTGACAGATATTGTGAAAAATAAATTAGCTAAAATTACTTTAAATATTTTAATATGACGTGAATTATTACGGACTGGTGACTGAGAGAGCTTATAATTTCGAAATCCGACATTATTATTCATCCTAACTCTGGTTTTAAGTTATAAAATATTTCTGTAAACAAAGACATGTCATGATAAATTATTGTCAAAGTGGCTGTCATGTCAAAACTCATGTCACTTAGTGAAAATGGTCAGATATAACAAACCTTTTTCTGGGATCAATGTTATTTTTCATGTTATCATCATCATCGTCATATTTTATCTTCGACCTCAATATTGCTTCTTTAGCGTTTTTGAAGGTGAAAAGGCAGTACCCACGGCGGGATTCACTTCACTTCGATGTCAAAGACTTGGATTCAGAAGGGTCTTCTAGTATTTAAAATTTTACAGTTAAAATTTATAATAATAAATAAATAAATATATAGGTAACTTCAACAAAAACTAAAACAATGAGAAAAATAAGTTATATTATAATTTAAAACCAAACTGCATGAAAGGCGCTAGTATAATCGAAGGCTTAGTTGATAACCTTCGAAATAGGTATTCAGAGATACATATATGAATCTAAAGACACTTACTACAATAAAATTGGTGAAACTGTTTCGTCTAGATTCGTTTATATATATGCATACATACATACATCCAAGAAATATTATGCTCCTTCTAAGGTAGTTAGGTAAAAACAGCAAGACCAAATGCAAGTAAAAACTTATTCGACTCCAATAAATGAAATACGAATAAAATGTAGCTGCCAAAAGTTGTTAATCCTTCCAAATCAAAGTCGCTTTAAAGTTTGTTTTTTGTTGCATTTTTTTTTTTTTACCTGATCTGTATAATATTATTTGACTTGCCATTTTTACTATCGAACAAACGCGCTCCATCGTGGACCGCAGTTGACTACGCTGTAGCTTTATTAACATCAGGTGAGTTGACAGCCATGTTTATCACTGAACAAAAAAGCTGCCTCATTAAATATTTTTTTACATAAGGGTAACCCCTTTTTCAACATAAACATTTTATAATTAAAAAAGCAGATTAATATTATAAAAGCCAAAGTAACTCTATCCCTCTGATTATTTGTTACTAGAGACCGGAATATTATTATTTGCATTATGCATTTGCATATTTCCACATTTTCAGCGATTATTGCATATTTTGTCTGAGATTTAGTGATCATGCATATTTTCGCTGCATTTACTACATTTTTTGGTAGGTTACCCTATAAGTGTAAAATTATTTCTTACAAAAAATTTCTGTTTATATCTACACTAAAAATGTAAAATTTTTTTTTTATTAAATATAGGTTCGTTTAATTGTATTGAGTATTAAGTATTAATATTGTTATAGACTATAATTTATAGTCTACAAGGTCGTTAAATTTTGAACGAATACATAATTTACTGATTTAATGCTGATTTAGAAGTAAAAAAAAAATATGGCACTTTTTCCCTTTTTTACTCTTCTAAAATTCATCATTTATGTTGCATATTCATTTTATGTTTCATGCATATTTTACCCATTTTTCATGCATATTTCAAGCTTTTGGTGTTGCATATAATCCGGTCTCTATTTGTTACCTTTTCATGACAAAACTGTTAAACTGATGGTTTCGCAATTTTATATAGAAATAGCCGAACTTAATAGACGAATGTCAACTTTTTATGATCATCATTAAAAACGCAAGATATTAATATGCATTTTTTCTCACGCTAGGCCGATAAAATTATACATAGTACAGCAGAGTGAAATACCTGTGAAGTTAGTAATGAGAGTGGTAGGCACGCATTCCGGGAAAGCAGGTATCCAATGACCATTTTCGCAGCGTAGTCGCCCTTCACCCTTCATCTTGTAGAGGCCAAAGTGACGGCAGCGAGCTTCCATCTCTGATCCGTGCGGAAACGATGTCTCTTTCTGTCGCCATAAACCAAACAATTGACAATACTTACCAAAAAATATTTTCAAAAATATGAAAATAGTGATTTTTTTGTAAATATGGGCACGCGTGAAACTTAACATCAAGCGAGCAATTTGGTTATCTCGTCTTCGTTGCATAAAGAAAACCATTTAGGAACAGGAAGTTGAATAAAAAACGTCTCTAAAACGGTTAGTTTCTTGAACCGTTGGTGGCGTAGATAGGTAGGACAACCATTTGTCTCCTACGATTTTACCACCCATTCTTTCCTATTGAGTGCAGGACTTCATTTCATAAAGTCTGGCTTTTAGTCTTAAATAATGAAAATTTCGAATTATTATTTACTCGTACATACATTATCCAAATTTCATATCTTTAGAATCAGCGGTTTAGAGATTGGTTAAACAGAAAGCGTTTAAGCGTTTGTCGTTCGTTCGCGTTCTGCGTTGGTTGTGATAATATAATATAGCTGTTCTGTTTTTTCGAGGACTTTGGTTTAAGCAGTAACGTATGTCGTAATTACATTATTCACTGTAACGTAATACAATCGTGTATGGTTCCGTTACGACGACTTATAGTCTTATGAAAATTAACTCGTCGAAAATCATGGTGACAGTAGGCAGACTGTCCACCAGCACTGCAGGGCTTGTGAACAACTGTAAATTCGAACAGAACCACTTTTAGTCTAACCAATTTCTAAGGGTCGTTCACAGAAAAACGTCGCGTGTCGCTCGGCTCGATTATCAGCGTGTCGCACGGCCCGTTTCATGCTTAAAACAAAACACGCTTGACATGCTTCTACATAAACGCTTTCACATAATATTAGCTTAAAGTTGAGATAAGCGCGTTTTACATGTGTTGTGTGATTCTCCACGGCATTCACGGAGCAGCTGTAGAGCTGTGTGTTGCCATGTCAGTGATTTAGTCAGGATTATCTATTATATATTGACAAATATAAATACATCTATAGAAGAATTCCTGAAGGACATTGTGAGCAGAGGGTGGTCATGACGATACAAGCATTCACGCAGAATCGGCTGGAACCTGCCATCTGAAATAACAACAAATAATTGGTAGTGGGTTTAGCATTTGGATTATCTTTGGACCTTTATCGGTCTAGGATAATTTGAGTCTCTTTTGGTGTACTGGTTTAAGTAGTTTTGTAGTTTGCTTTAGCATAATCAACAAGTATCTATATTAAAAGAAAAAAACATAATACCCAACTGCAGAGAAGATGTTTTTCGAGTGTAACTTATGATTTCGTTATGCTTGATACGCTTTTGAATGTACGTTTTTTGTGAGAAAGTATGCGTAAAATCGATATAAAAGATATTAACACATAAATGCGCATTTTTTAGAATAATTCTAGTAAAAACACTTGTTTATTACTAAAAGGTTCATTAGTCATTACGAAAAAATACTTTTATTATTTTTGCAAGTGATGTATTATTATTTTTACAAGAAATATAGCATATGACACTTAGGGAGTAAAGACGAATCTAACGACACCTCACATTTCAAAATCCGTTAAGCTGTTTATGCTGTAGTAAGTAATATAGACATACCACATACATACAAATATACATACATACACTCAAAAACATAACCCTCCTTCTAAGCAGACGGGTAAAAATAAATAGGACCTGCATAGACATCAAGATTGATAAAGGCAATTTATCAAATTACACCACTGAGGTAAGAAGTTATTTACCTGGAGTGGTGGAGCATAATGGTCCGACCCAGTTGCCATCAATGCATTTGATCTTACAAATAAGCCTTTCATTTAAAGGTCCGATGACTCCTGGAAATTTTACCTGAAATAACAAGATTAGGTTAAGGTTTTAGAAACACCCAGACACAAACATCCATGCTAGTCACACAAATGTTTGCCCTGGGCCCTGGGGGAGATCGAACCCACAACCTACAGCTTAGCAGGTAGATTCTACCAACTGAGCCACTAGGCCAGTCATTAGGTTAAGGTAAAACACATACAACAAATTACTGACATACTTAGCCAGATTAATCACTATCAATACTATAATGAATGGGGCTGGACAAGCATTATGTTAAGATACAATGAAAAATTAAGCAAACCAGTCACTCGTTGTAACCAAGAGATGGTGTCAGAAGACAAGGATGCTCAATTAGATTTGAGAATTGATGGGAAGACGAATTATGTTATGAGCTTGGGGCCTTATAAGGCAAAAGTTGCAACAGACAGGACTTAAAGGATGCTAATGCCAAAAAGTACACCAAATTAAGGAAAATTATGTAACACTAAAAAACTATTTTCATTTTTCTGTTCTATACATCTACCTAAATTAAAAATAATAAATATGTTTAACTTTACTCTTGTTCATTTTGAGTTGAAATCTTCATCTAGGCAAGTCTCAATTGGTATTTGTCAAAAGCAGCAATGTAAACATCACTCCCTGTTGATGTCATGTGTAAAACTATAGTCAAGTACAAGACAGATGTGAGTAATTAAAAATGTGAGATAATCATGTTAGTTTCTAAGATAAACTGTTTATTTTTTTATAATAAAGAGTAACAAACATGCCCACCTAATGGTAAGAGATAATTGCTTTACATATTATGGACAACTGAGCATCCTGACATGAGTACAGATGAATTCAATCTGATATTTTTAAACAGTCTAGTCTAGCACAATTCGAGCCAATCTACAGTAGCTCCTGACAAATAAGGGTCATTGGCTAACTTCGTAATGCTGAGAAATAACAAGAAGGAGAGAAGAGATCTTCTCAAATAAATATAGCTTTTCTAACCAAATTATTTTTTTATAGAGGAGTAAATATCTTGCATCAAGACAGAAGCTTTTAGATATTTTAATGTGAATAAGAAATGCTGTGGAATTTATGGGTACTACAAATTTTCTAAGCTGATTTTAAATCAAATTGTTTCATAGCAAAAAAAGTAATACAATGGACAAGTTATGTTTGCTGCACATGAAGCAATAATTTTAACTAAAGGTTATAATTTAAGTAATCGTATGACAAGACGAGCAATTCACTCACCTGATGTTAAGCTTGCTTAGGCAACAGAGCAATGCCATCCAAAATTTTGAACTTGATCACTTCAAAACCTGCCATGGCAGTACATGCTTGTCAATTTGAAATATTAGATATTTAATCCTGTTATTTCCATAGATTTCACTGGAAACATTGCCTTTAATACCAGAAAATCGAATAATATGATTTTTTCATAAAGTCAACCCATATTTTGGTTGAGTTGACACCCCATATTATTGTTTATGGGTAACCTTCGTGTCAAGACGTATAGCCTAAAAGAATTAAGTAGGTTAGGCCGAAAAAATAAAATATCTCTGGAGTGGGGAGGTTTCAACGGTTCCTTCACAGAGGGGTTCACAGAATTCCCTTCTCACCCCAACCCCTCTGAAATGGATAGGTCTTACCTACATCTATGATAATCAAAATTTACTACAGTTAAGTGAAATAAAAGTGACAAGACCTACCTCAGATATTTTAGAGAAATCCGATCGGAACCTTGTGATATCCAAATTGGTATCAATGCTCGTAACGTCTGGTAGGGAACACTTAAAATCATCTGGAAATAAAACCCACAACCCTTTACTTTCTTTCGTGGTTCACATCAATTGAACTGTATAACCGACTGAATAAACAAATCATACCTTGTGAGTATGTATCAGGAACAAGTTCTTCACACATATAAAAAGGTATTAAGCAAATAAGCAATATTATAACCATAATCAAGCTCTTTCACAGCGTTTTCTTCCCTTGAATGCCTTGAATAAAACAACCAAAACAAAGTAACAATAATTTGATTTGTTTTGAAATCATTAGAGTATTTTTTTTCTATGCAAGCAATTCTACTTCTTATTTTTTTGTATGACCTACAAGATTAGCGATTTGCCAGTAATATCTGCAAGTTTCCTACATAAAGGCCGTCACAGACATAGCTATAATTTATATTAATATATTTTATAGCTAAACATATTACCATATATTTTCTATACAAATTTTCGAGTGACCGCACACGCAGCTATAATATATATTTCTATGACGTAACCAAACTATACCGTAATTTATATTATTGCATATTTTTATATTATCGCATATTAATATAAATTATGGTATAGCAAGACATATTTTGAATATACAGCATGTTTGAAGAGAGTTTTGGCAGGAACGTCATCGAAACATGTTGTGGCTTTGTTTTTATTTTCCTAAACTTGTGTTATTTTGAATATTAATGCGATAAAAATGGTGGTGTCTTATTCAAATACAGATACATTTATTTCCATAAACTTAAAAAACATTTGTAACTTCCCTCAGCTTAATTCATTAAGTGTTTGATCAAGTACATGAGTGTGGGCAAGTGAAATGTGAAACGTGGTAATTTTACGATTTTTACGTTGTCAACAAAACTTCATAGAAGCTTCTAGTAAAGTCGCCACCACTTTACTGGAGCAGGATTCGACTTATAAATTGACTGTATACGTGACTTAGATTGTGACAAATTTTTGTGCCTGACAGGGCAACTAACATCTCTAAAGCAACATCAGAATCGTCGTCTGAAGAACTGTCAATTCCAATAACAATGCACTTGTAATTCATAATTACTGTGTTTTAAAATCACCCTTTATTACAAAACACGTGCAAACGCTAGGCCGGCCATCAATGAAATGAAGGCAAAATATATATTATAGCATCATCTCCGTGTGTGGTAGCTTGCTATAATATATATTATAGTACGGTATATTAATATATATTATAGCTGTGTCTGTGACGGCCTTAATACAAGTTTTCAAATGTTTAAGCCACGTAAACAGTCATTTTCAATAATTTTACCTCCATTGACCGATTTGATGTGCGATGTGTCGTTATATTCGTCTTCACTTCTCGAGTGCCATAAGCTAATTATTAGGATATATATTTGTTTGTAATAATACCATCTCCCGCAAAAACAAAAAACGTTTTTTCGTAACCTCCAATGAACTTTTGACGTGACAAGTGACAGACAATAGACTGCATCTCTGGGATTCGTGGCGTGCAGTCTGGGAGGATAGCAGCAAGTATACAGGCAAACATTACGCAGGTGTTCAACCAGTGCTGCAGAATAAATCGTGGTTTATCTTATTCAGCCTTGGTAAAAAGTCCACTTCGGTTTTGATTAGGATGCGCCTAGGTCATTCTAGTTATCATGCTCACCTTGCGCGATTTAAAATTATAGATAGCCCACTTTATGAATGTGATGATTATGGTGACTTGGACCACATTTATTTCTCCTGCCCTCTAAATGATCATGCTTCCCTCTACTCTGACTTAATTTACCTTCATGTCCCATTACCTGTAAATATTAATTATCTTCTTATAGTCATCTTTAATAATATAAATCTGTAAGCCTTTTAAACATCTATACATTCTATATAATATATTATATTTATTTCTTTTCCTATATTACCTAACTCTCCTGATCCTATCTTATCCTAATAATAAAATTTTCGCGTGTCTCGTTTCCATAACTTTAAACTAAAACTTTAATATTTACGAAACTTGAAAATGGCAACTGCGCAAACCGCGCGAGTCCAAGCCCCGTGAGGGACAAAAAGAAGAAGACTCCGCGTTACGACCAGTTAATAAGGAAGGAATGAGGGTCCAAATTTCAAAGTTCTTTAACCGTATCATGTGGGGTATCATATGAAAGAGCTTCATTAGCATAAGCTAACAGGTTTTTAAATATTGTTACGATGTACCTATATTTTTTGGTTTATGAAGGAATATCTATAAAAATAAATTCCCCCTTTTATTGACTAGTTTGTACGGAACCCTCGGTGGGCGAGTCTGACTTGTCCGGTTTTATTAATATTTTTTGTCACTTTTCCATCAAAAAACGCATTATTAAATTTTGCGAGAGAAGTATATTTACTACAAAAAAAACCGGACATGTTCGAGTCAGACTCGCCCACCGAGGGTTCCGTACAAACTAGTAGATAAAAGGGGGAAATCATATATTTTTTATATTTTCTTTCATAAACCGAAAAATATACATCGTAAAAATATTTAAAAACCTGTTTTAGCTTATGCTACTGAAGCTCTTTCTTAAGATACCCCGCATGATACGGTTAATTCACTTTAAAATTTGGACCTTCATTCCTTGCATAAAGACACTATTTTTTGTGGTTAAATTAAAAAAAAACGGATTTTTTCCTATATGTGTACTCTAACACAATGCTTCTTGCCAAATTTCATTGTTCCAGGTCAACGGAAAGTACCCCATAGGTTTTGATCCCCTTGTGAGTGTCGAAATGTGCGTTTTTTACGATATATTCGTAACTTTTTTTTTACGACAACTTAGAAACTTTATTTTTCTTTCTGCAGCAAGGTACTATAGATCTGCGTATATGATTTTAATTTCAACTCGATACCTTCACGCGTTCCCGAGATAAAGGTCTTGACACCCGACGGACAACAAAGTGATCTTATAAGGGTTCCGTTTTTTCCTGTTGAGGTACGGAACCCTAAAATTATAGCCTATGTCACTTAAGCAGTGAAGACGAATCTACTTACACCTCGCACATCAAAATCAGTCAAACCGTTTAGGCAGTAAGCGATCATATTGAAACATACATACATACACTCGTAAAACAAACTCTCCTTACGCA
The DNA here is from genome assembly GCA_947563715.1 of Lycia hirtaria. Taxonomy (NCBI): domain Eukaryota; kingdom Metazoa; phylum Arthropoda; class Insecta; order Lepidoptera; family Geometridae; genus Lycia; species Lycia hirtaria. The sequence continues at coordinate 12,223,921 of OX387386.1, forward strand.
GTCAGATAAAAAAAATAGACTGCGGCAGGCAATTAGATTATTTTTCTGAGAGATTGCATGTAATGAGAGAAGGAGGCCTATATCCATCCAAGAGTGCGATAGATGATGATGATGATGAAAATATTATTTTATGTTCAAGCGCAGTAGTTGCGTAGGTATAGTAGGTAGTTTGTAGCGCAGTGTAATAAGATGCGCCCAACGCGAGACAGAGCCCGAGAAATAGCGTAGTGTAATAGGCCTTTTACCACACTCGATCTTTGGTTTACTTTAGAAGAAATAAAACTAAACTAAGACCGCCAACATATTATTCATTTATTGAATGGAAGGGGAGTATTACAACAACAGGCTTATTTCTTAATATAACAACGGACAAAAATTGCGTATGTGCTTCGTCTTTATAATATACAGCATATGTACACGATGGCGTAGTATAATGTACACAATGGCGTAGTATATGTACCTACATTGTAGCGTATAATTGTATCGCTACAATCACAAACTCTTTTATTAGCACTAAACGTTTTTGCACTTAACATCTTCATGAACTTTTATTAGGAGTCTGTAGTTCGATCATCGTCGGTCTCGCTAGTGCATATCAACAATTTTGAAGATATAAAACTACTAATTTGACTAATTTAGTTTTAGATTTTAGATTATTGACAATGTATTTATATCATTAATTAATAGTTATAAAATGACTAAATGAACTTATAAAAATCATTATAATCACAAGTTTTCGACAAAAAAAAAACATGTTGATTTAAGTTATTTATACATAAATGTGGCGGGAAGACGCTGGATGCAAGCCGCTTCCAATCGGTCTTTTTGGAAATCCATGGGGGAGGCCTATGTCCAACAGTGGACTTCTTATGGCTGAGATGAATGATGAATGAATGAATGAATACATAAAAAAGATTTTTACAAATTATTAACGTAGGTAAACATGATTTTTATGTATGAAAATTAACTTGGATTAAAATGTTTTTTTTTTTGTAGAAAACTTGTGATGTTGCTTTCAAGTGTTCTGTGGAACTATTTTTATATACAAGTTAATTCAGTTATTTTATATCTAAAAAATGTTTATGAGCGAGCAAGTAGGACGATGGTCGAACTACAGACTCGTAATAAGTAATGAAAATAATAACAGTACATTCGCATGAATCAATAATATAAGTATTAATTCTCATGATGCTTATCCACAATCCTACTTGTTTAAAAAAACAATACATAATGAGAGAGGGGTAATAGTTTCATCTTTACTTTAGCAATTTTATTTACTAATTAATATAAAAAACTTTTGTACCTTGTCCCACAGACATAGCATTTACCTTTATATATTATTTGCGAATATCATACATACAAAAAATGCGAAGTCATAAATTAATTTGATTAGTCTGAGTCTCTAGTCTAGTCTTTACTACATAAAATGAATAAACATTGGCCAGATTAGTGCCCAATGTGAGCTTGTTTTGCCTCTGGTCAAAACGTACTGGTGCACGAGCATTGATGCATAGAGTTATGATTTCCAGAATTACGTCACCAGAAGGATTACCACAATCCTAAGAATACTATAACTACTTTGACCTTTGACTGAGAGCAAGTCAAAGCAACTGTAGAAAGAACTCACCCATATTTTGGATTAAATTTTTTGTTATATCAATAGAAAATCACGTGTTTAATAAAAATTCACTTTTTCATGTTCTCCATTGACAAGTGATTTTAGAATTGTTTTAATAAAATGGTAATTTATTTCGAAAACTCAGGCTCAAGCGTAACAGTTACTACAAAAATCGCTCTTAATCCAGTCGGCTCTATTGTCTTATTTATTATTACACAGAATAACTTACGTGTAACTTACTAATAACTTATGTGTAGTAGCCGGAATGCGATTAAAGCGCCGCGTCTATAGAATTTCAGTGGTAACGCGGACTCTATTTTGACCACAGTAATTCAGGGCTCTCCTTGGTCACATGGTCACTAGTCTGTTCATTGTATATTCATATTACGATGGCTTGGACGATTGCGATGTGTTGATTGAAAATCGGATTAGAAAAATTACTATAATTACATAAGTACTAATTATAAATCAACACCAATATAATATAACCAATATACCTAATTACACTATATACCTTCACATTAATAGCACAACATTTAGTAAATGTATAAAATCTACGTCATATCACTTAGGTACTAATTATATAATATCTAAATGCAGCTGTAAGTAGGTTACGTAGCATAAAAAAAAACTATGAAACTACTTCACGGGAGGTCAAATATTATGGATCACATTTTTGGCATAAAATCGAAGTGTGCGTATAATTTAATACCTAGATGAAGTACCTTTAAAATGTATACGAAATACATCTGAAGTATGTTTTGATTTCTTACTTTTCCAAAAATATAAAAAACCATAGATAAGAGAAACCAATCCTCTCTAAGTAAAGAACAATGGCAGACTGGTGACCAATGAGAACTCCAATCCTCGAAATTACGAACTGTGACATCATTCCATACTTGTTTACATCTTTGGATAAGTGTTAAAAGAATATGTTGCTTTAAAGTACCCCTTAAAGCAGAAAAATACGTATAGAAAAGTAAAAATAAACGTAGGATGAAAAGAAATCACAATCAAGTTGAAACTTACATAACACAACACATAAATATGAAAAATAAGTTTCCAAATTACTATCTATAAGGACATTATAATCTAAAACATCTTTAGCAAATTCGCAAGACACAAGTAATGTAGTATAATATCTTAGGACACAAAAGTTATTCTGAAGCTTAATAATATAGACATTGGATTAATTTTTAATTGAGTGATTTCCTTAATTTTAAACACTTCTCAATCACACATTTATATAAGTAGTTAGTTAGGCACAGAAAACCTAATACAATCTCACACTATAGAAAATTATATAGCACGCGTAGTGTGAAGTTGTATTAATATTTATTTTGGTTTCCTATTTATAATTCGAATTACAAAACCGAAATCCATGGGGGAGGGGAGGCCTATGCCCATTTCCTTCTTATGGCTGAGATGATGATGATGAAAAACGAAATATTTTGAAAGACAACATCGAAATTCCGAAATCTCATTTGACAACTCGTCGGATAACCAAATCTTTATATTACAACAGTTTTTGTGTATAATAATAATTATAGTTTAAAAAACTGAAGCAACCGATTTCTCATGGATGCCATTGTCAGAACTGGACAAAATTTAAATGGGACCACAGGGAAGCACCAGCTTTCAAATAAAAAAAGAATCATCAAAATCGGTTCACCCAGTCGAAAGTTATGAGTTACATAAAAAACAGACGAATTGAGAACCCCCTCTTTTTCTGAAGTTGGCTGAAAAGAAACCTAACGGACCTAACCTAATACTTGTTCAGGGAAATGAAACATAGGCTAACAAACCTATGAAACACGTGTTAAGTAAAACATCTGGAATCAGTTCTATGAAACAGATTTGAGCAAGCAATTATTAATCTTAATATCGAATTATAAATAGGTTACCATAACTATGTATTAGAATAATGTTGTAATATACATATATTATATTATACTTAATTTCCTGTAGATACAATTTGGCAAGTATTTTTTTAAGGTAGTATCATTATGTTCTGTGCTTTTACAATGAAGCCAATCTTGAAATCATGAAAAAAAAGAAGGAAAAAGACACTGTACTGTACAAAACGTTTTTTAACCTTTGAGAAAAAGGTAATTTATTTAGGTATATAATAGTTCATACCCCATTGGGGTATGTAAAGTAAATTTTTAGGTAAGTATTTTATGCTTTTGTTTGAAATTTTGAACTATTATAAGGAACCAACTGCTATATTTTTGTGATTGATGTTATTTTTATATTATCGATAATGTTTTCAAGTTTTGTAGTGGGGAGCGCTGGGATGTGTAAAAGTTGGCCTAGTATTTTTGACTAATCTTCCCATTTATTTCAGATTTCATTGACTAGAAAAAATGTACTTATACTTCATTCACCGAAACGAGCTAATAGGGAAATCAAGCGCTGAACGTCATTGGTCGGAGATAAGGGTCTTAAGGGGCGTACACGTTGTGAGCAAATGTCAGTCCTATTCTGTCTCTTGAGCGGGGCGGACGTGTGGTGTGGTGCTTATTTCAGTATGTTCTCAGTGTTTGATTTTTACTTTGACCCGGCGTGTTTACTGGACTGATCCATGGATAGAAATATGAAATCTATGCAAGAACGACTTCTTATAAACTTAGAAGATGATTTAGACTCAAGTGATTCAGAAAGCGAATAATGGTTTATGAAAATATCTAATGTTTAATTTATTTAAATCTTAGCATTTTCTTTTGTACACAACATTCGAGAATAAAAACATTATATTAGAAAAGAAAGACAAAATATTACATTTTGCTTTTATATACAGATTATATTGAAGTAACTATTATTTTTAGATAAATGTAAGTGATCGATTCAGATCAGCAATATAAACGCAGCCTAACACTTTCTTCAATAAGTCACGCCCCCTGACCAATCCTTGCATTTTAAGACGGCGCTGCGTACTTTTTACTTTCATACAATTGTGCAAGAGAGAGGGTGCCATATTAGCTCGACTCGTTGAATAGACTATAGACCGTTTTTACGTTATATTCAATATATAAATAAAAAACACTGTATACCTACATAAACAAGGTCTTGTTATTTTATAAGCTAAATAGGAAGATTAGTCAATAGTATTAGGGCAACTTTTGCACATCACAGCACTTCCCCATTACAAAACTTTAATAAATGATTAAAAATATAAAAACAACATCAATCACAAAAATATTGAAATTCGTTCCTTAAAATAGTTCAAAATTTCATATACAAGCATAAAATACATACCTAAAAATTTACTTCACACACCCTTTGGATCCTTGGTTGTTCATAACTTTATGCACAATAATTCGTTATAGATTAATCTTTGTTAGTTAATAGATAACATTTATGAATATATTATAACAGGCTGCACTATGAATAAAAAACACTGAACTGAATGCACAGAAATCAGTTTTAGGGAATGTTTGGGGATAATAGATATAACTTAATTGTGATATTCCCTGTCTCCCTGACCATTGTAGGTACCTACTTAACAAGTTATCACACACTGTTTATTTCGACATCAATACCTAATTATTGTATTATATCAAAAAATACAATGTCATACGTACATATTGACAACATGGATCATGTTTGCTAAGAAAGATATTTTTTACATTAAAAAATATATAGGTAGAAGGTATATGAAAAGCTACAAAAGTAATTGCACATTATTAGGCACATGAGAAAGTAAATAATACATATTGTAAATCTAATCAGTCTTATGATTAGGCACCTAATTTCACAACAATGTTTCACAAATAGTCAGTTATATTATGTATATAGATTTCATGTCAACTGTATGATTAAAGTTATTATATTACATATAATACAAATATAGGTACAGCTGCGAAAATATTTTTTATGACGGAAGTTCCTATACCTACCTACCAGGCAGCATTCAAAGAAGTTCAATGGCCTCTAATACGAGTATATACTGTGATTTAGCTAGAATATTTAGTAGTTATCATAATTATTTAGATTCTCTTCACCAGATAGTGTAATAGATGAACAAGGGTAAGCAACTAGCAGGCGGGCTGGTCACCGCCAACCCCTATTCCGGTATGAAGGAGTGGCACCAATCATCACGGCTGACTTGCGGAACCATGAAGTCTAGAAGTTGGTGCAAGCCTACGCTATACCTGATACTAATGAACCTAACGAACGAATGGACAATCTAGTCACGTGCGCGCGGAATGTTGAATGTGATATTTACGAACAAGCTGAAACACTGGCGGAGTACTACCACTTGATAACCGAAAAGATTTCTACTGCAAAGAAAGACATGGAAGAACAACGCGAGGCAGGGAGTTTGAATGTGGTGCAGCAGCAGGCCCCGGCACCAAACGTGGTGGGAGAGCCTGGACCTAGCAATCCGGTTTGTGAAACGATGAACAAGGGTAAGGAACTAGCAGGCGGGCTGGTCACCGCCAACCCGTATTCCGGAATGAAGGAGTGGTACCAATATATCACGGCTGACTTGCGGAACCATGAGGTCCAGAAGTTGGTGCAAGCCTACGCGATACCTGATACTAATGAACCCGACGAACGAATGGACAATCTAGTCACGTGCGCGCGGAATGTTGAATGCGATATTTACGAAAAAGCCGAAACACTGGCGGAGTACTACCACTTGAAGGCCGACAAGATTTCTACGACAAAGAAAAACTTGGAATTCGATAAAACTACCTTCCCTAGTATAAGGGATGGACTTGAAAATCGGGGAGTGGATGATAGAATGACTGCCTGGGTCACTGCAATGCTCTCAAACAGAGCAGCGAGTATAGAGACTGCGGGCACAATACGTTGCAAAGTCAAAAAAGGATGTCCGCAAGGAGGAGTTATGTCCCCCCAGCCAGCCCAGCCGTGTGTGGGTTATGTCAGCTATGTACTCTGGGTAGTGGTGGTCAACGAACTAGTAGAGCTCCTAAATAAAGAAGGCATTGTCACTTTAACATATGCAGATGATCTAGTTATCATGGTTTCCGGACGCTTGGAGACGACTCTTATGTGAAAAGATGCAAAAAGTACTAAAAGTTGTAGAGAAATGGTGCGAACGACATAGCCTGTCCGTGAATCCACAAAAAACGGAGTTGGTTTTGTTCACGCGCAAGAATAAGATTGCAAATCTTAAAACTCCAATACTCTTTGGGACCCATATTGATGCTTAGCAAAGAGTTAAATACCTGGGAATCTGGCTTGACAGCAAACTATTGTGGGGAAAACATCTCGAAAATATCACCACAAAGGCAACAAACATCTTATGGCAATGCACTAGAGCAGTCGGAAATGACTGGGGGGTCTTACCTAGATAGTTGATAGAATACATACATACTTTTTTTGTAAATCCATACGTATGAAACACCCAGACATAGAACAAACATCCATGCTCATCACACAAATGTTTGCTGGGTGGGGTTCGAATCCACGACCTGCAGCTCAGGAGGCAGCCGTACTACCACTGAGCCATGAGGCCTGTCAAAATTCAAGGATCAAGCCTGCCTAATAATAATTATTTACTGTATTAGAATAATCAGGGCTAATAAATTGAAAAATGATATGGTCTATTTACTTAGTACACACATCCAAAACGCTTATCAAACAACTTAAAAAAATAAAAAAAATTGTGGAAAACCATATTTTCATAACAATTCTTTCTTGTATGGATTGCAATATCGTCACTGGTTTCAATTGTTTTCGAGCATGCATTCTTTATTAAAACCGACTGAAATGGGCTCATAAAAACTGTAGCAACTTTTCAGTTGTTCTTTAACAAATTAGTTAGAATTCAATTTTTCAGTTTTCTTTATATTATTAATTCGTAAAAATAGATCATCAATGTAGACACAATAAGATGGCAAATATTTACTACAATATGTCCACATCTGTTATCACATGACTAGTAGTTCAAAGTCAAATGGAACTGTCCTTGACTTGTACGATGAGCAAGGCATGCACTTCAGAATGAGATAATAAACCGTTTCGGTCAAGAATATAATTAATTTAGTATCTAGGACATGAGTAATGATAAAGCGTTATTATTTATTGATCTTACAAAGACCACTAACAATTTATTATAGTTATATTAGAGATAGTTTTAAGGCAGATCTAAATATTCAAGTTATAAAATATTCCTCAGAAAAATATTTTGGACATCGTTGATACTTGTAAAAATGCATGTAAAACTGGTTGATGTGATCCAATGGATGGTTGGAAGATCGTGAAGGTTGTGGGAATCTGCTAGAATATGTAGTTAGCATAAGACCAGTCATCATGATCATGATACCTCCATTATTTTCAATTGACATTTTCTGTGTGTGTTGTATTGGTGTGGGGGTGTGTATCCGAGTGTAGTAACTAACAATAACAAGAAAGCCACTTTAGATTTATTTAGTTAAACACACAGTAGATAACTGTCATAAAATGATGACGACTTTCTGAAGTATAGCAACTGTGGCAATTCTGGGAGGTCATCAAGTAACAACAATAAAAACCTAATATAATTAAGTCATCTGCAAATGCATTTTATACTAAGTTTCTTTGTCTTCATGTACATAGAAGCAATTCAATCTCTTTATAATTACAAGAAATTTAAGCTTCATCAAAGCATGCCATTTATTTTTTGTTAACCTATCACTATTTAAAGATGAGTTTTGATTATACAAGTGCTTTCAGCCTAAGTACTGCTTTGATGAGTATCCTAATTCACTAGTACCATGTACACAATCTCAACTGTGACATATTGCATAGTAAAGACTCATATTTTGACTTATCTACAAATAATACATATTAAACATTTGCTTTTGTAAATTTTTATAGATTGACACTTTTTTTTTTAATATATGAAAACAGAAATATTGATCAACAATATTTCCGTTTTCCTTATTAAAGTGTATAAACAGATCTGTTGGTCATTCTAAACATTCCCTAACCTTTATCAAAGATTTGTTCCTGTGTGCATCTACTTGGTACAGTGAAGATGAATATATTAAATATAACATAATCAAACATTGAAGTTTTGGAATGTTAAGGTACCAAAGTTGTGCCTAATAAATATAATACCGTTTTGATCAGACAAATAAAAAAAACTTTTTTATTATACCAGATTCACATACCTAATAGTACAACTCATATAGACATGACAGTTTGGAATGAGTCTTATTAAGTAGTTAGTACTGGTTTCTCAAAATCGCTCACAAAAAATACAGGTATGTGAATGTACAGTTTTTTTAATGTAAATCTGACTACATCTATTGCAATAACTGGAATACTCAAGTTATCACAATATTTTAAGCTCTGGTGTGGCTTAAAACATCAAAGTAGTTCTAGGTCACTTGTATAACATACCTACTGAATACTCATCTGATCAAAGTCATATAATAAATGCATCCTTAAAATTTAACAATGCTATTGCTGTTTAAATTATATTTTGGAATCAATACTAACTCACATACATAAACACACAGCATGAGTAGGCTATGCATGAGAGACTGCAACAGTTCCACAGCCAGAATCAAGTTTGTATAATATACATATAAGTTATTTTTTGAACAAAATTTATTTGCAAAAAAAATATGACTACTGAAACAGCATCAATGTTCTAATTAATATCCATTCTCCAAGCCATTAGTACCATTCATAAATTAACATTAAAGCATATTCGATACAGTGGTAAGAGTAATCCTTAGCTGGGCCTCACTAATCAGGTATAAAATAACTTGTCTTTCCAATATTTCTTAAACATATTCCTCTAATATTAGAGGTTAGAGTAGTAAAAAGACAATTTAAGTACTTCTCAAGCAAAGCCTGCTGGAATGTTATTTTAACAAATAAATATTGAGTGCATAGAAATCAGAGAATTATTTACATACTTTAATTGAGGTGTTTTTGATAACCCAAAAGCCGATAGAGTATGGAGGCATTGCAATAAGATTTCCATACCTGAGATGACGTGGCTCCAGATCAGGCAGGGGATGCTCATAGTAAAGAGGCCAGCCGTTCAACAGCACAGTTTTAGATTTCCTGTTATTAGATGGAGCACTAACAATAAACTCATCAATTGTCAAATCATTCCCATGCAAAGCTGTCCCATTAAGAATAAGATTCACCTTCTTCATTTTTAAATTAATGGCATAAATTGTGACTGCAGATGTATCACTTGTATATTTTTTATTGGCACAATGAGCATACAATCTCAAGTGACGTGAACAATTGCAATTTATATTGAGTACCTTGTTGCCCACCACTTTTTTGTAGAGAACACTAAGCCACCAATCCGGTAGAGGTTCCATTTGTTCATCTATTAGTCCATAGTTCTTACCAGTAAAACTCTGTCTCACTACTATTTTTATGTTGTATTTGGCAGCCAACCCCAGCTTGTCTATCCAAAGTGGACTTCCTGCATAACTGTTGGAAAGGCCCGGAGCTCCACCTCCATATGAGGTGCTTGTCTCTGTGAGCCACATTGGGATGTGTTTATAATCCTTTGTGTTGTTATTCATTGTTTGAATCTGTTGCCTCAATAATTCTAATGTTTTTGGATCCCAAAACTCATCTAAAGTAGCAGTTCGACTGTTGAGATAGTACTGGTGCCAAGATCTAGCATTTATGGTATGTGACCCATTTCCCAGGAACTCCACCATATATTCAAGACATTCAGGTCGTTCAGGTTGAGGCCTTGTGGTATCAGGGCCAATCAACAGGGACTGTTTGTATCCTTTGTCATTTAGCAATTTGCGCAGTTTCTCAAAATCATGGGCTAGTTCAGCTGGTGTGATACTCACATTGAACACATGACGAAACGAGTTAGGTTCGTTACCCAGTTGCCAATCTACATCATAGCCATAGTGTTTAGAATATTCAAGAAGTTCTTTAGCGTTATGAGAGTTCCAGCCATGCTCATCTCGAAGCAAAACATTAAATGTGAACAGAAGCTTCATGTTAGTGGCTCTACAGAAATCATTAATATCTGACCATTTCTTGCCTGACATAACAAAGAATGGTAAATTTTTGTGTTTACATAATTTCTTGAGATAGGCGCAAAAATGTTTAGGGTGAGAGTCTGCATGGCAAGGGCGATCGCAGGAAAGGCGCTCGCGCTCCGGATCGCGGCTGAATATGAGGCGCTCGGACATGGTGCCGCCGAGTCGAAGCCGCGCCGGCGCTAGTGCCGCACCCAGCTGTCGCAAACGGACGCTCCTGAAGTCTATATTTTCATATTTCTCGATCTCGAGCGCATCTATTCCGATACTGAGAAAGTCATCAGGTAGAATGGATGTAACTCGCTGGTGCTCGTTGATGGTGATGTAGCACGGCTGTTCGGCGAAGTACTTCACGAAAAGTATTAGAACAGTCAGGTTACAGATAAATGCAAAGGCGCAGGAGGCCACAAGACGTCTATTGGAGAGCATTCTTCGTGATGTCGTTCGTCAAATGATATTCTTTGCCTTGCGACAATTATACTTACTGAACTATTCAAAACACTTTGCAAGGCCAGACTCGACTGGCCAGTATATACATCAAACAGTAACCTCCCAAACCCATTTATTTAACATTTTTATTTGAACGAGATATGAGCTCCATTCCATTCGAGAGAACGTCCATAGACACAGGGTCAGTGTTGCCAACTGTACTGTCATGTAAGTACTAAGTACGCTAAACGATTCTCTTTGCTGTCATGTGTATAGCTAGATTTGACCCCAAAAAGTAGCTAGAAGTAGTAAAGGGAGGAAAATGGGGAAAAAACCAAATGTAAAGCAGTGTCTCCTTATGTAATTTATTATTTTTTTTTCAACTATTTAACGGCTCTGGATTCCGAGTCCTTTGAGCCAAACATGTCAAACCTATGTAAATTAAGAATCACCGTGTTGCAAGGCTCAAAATACCGTGTTTCTAGGCAAAATTACGGTGTTAATTACAAAAATAAATTACAAAAAAATGTTACAGAAGTTTGTATATCGTGGAACATGTATTTAAATAAATAAGAGAGAGCTTTATCAGTAGACGCAATATATATTTCCGAATCTGACAAGACTATTATTTTTGGTATAATAGCAACACAAAACTACAGAAGAGTAATTATATTTAACCTTCTTTAACATCCTCCCTTTTTGTATAGCTATGTATAAACAATAAAACATCAGGGACTACCTAAACCTATTCGGTTCATTAAATTCCAACGCCTGGAGTTGGTATTTAGCCGATCCATCCCAAAGATGCGAACAATACTCCATGCACGACCGAACTTGTGCTTAGTATAGTGTGAGCAACTGTTCCGGCGTGAAATAAAGAACTTGAGAACTTGAAAAAAAGCAGATGTCGCAACATCTTAATGTGGCGTTGACCATCACAAACCAATACTGCACACCATATCATAAGCAAGAGTTGTTCGCAATTGAAATTGGTTGCCTGAAGTAAGTATCATAGCAAAGTCGATTAATTCCTTTTTTGATGAATTCTGTTTTTTTTTTAGAATACTTGTTACGTCATTAGCTGATTTGACTCGTCTCACTGTACATACATATACAAATTATACAATGATGCCCGGGATATACGGATTGTTTTATATATTTTAAGCGCTCGAGCGTTCAAAACGCTGCAAAGTTGTTGAAAAACGTATTAACGCTATAAAAACGCTATTAGTAAAAAAAAAGTACATAAATTGAACGATAGATGGCGTTTATCAATTAGAAATAATTCTGTCACTTTCTTCTTCGTCTTTTTTGTATTTGGCCCCGCGATTAGTGATTTGCCAGTATAAAGTATTGAAATATTTTCAAGTTTCTTGAATAATAGAAGTTATATAGTGTTCTAGTCACAGTCTAAGTCACGTAAACAGTCATTTTCAAATTTAAGTCTTGCCTCAGTATAGTGATGGCGACTTTACTAGAAGCTTCTATGGAGTTTTGCTGACAACGTAAAATCACACGTTTTACTGCTTTATTACACTTGCCTACACTCACGCACTTGATCGAACATTTAATGAATAAAACACCACAATTTTTATAGTATTAATGTTCTAAATAACACAAGTTTAGGAAAATAAAACAAACCAACAACACCGTTACTAAGACGTTCTCTCCAAAAAATTACTCTTCTGTCACATTTTTTTTTTATCAGCCCTGCTTGTACAAACTGTCCCACTGCTGGGAACGGGCCATCTTCTCTCATTGTGAGAAGGGTCTGGCCAAGTGCGGGTTGGCAGATTTCACACATCTTCAAGATCATCGATAACTCTCAGACATGTAGGTTTCCTCACGATGTTTTCCTTCACCGTTTGAAGTTGGCGGCAATCAATAATACTCACATAACTTCGAAAAGACAGAGGTGCGCACCGTGGGATTCGAACCCAGTCACTTTACATGTTTGCATTTTTGCAAAACAAAACAAACATTTCTGGTGTTGCTAACTAAAATGGTTTGATTGCCCTAACAAATTGTGCTTATCGAACATAAAGATGGCAAAATCATAAACTTGAATAACGATTTTATTACTATAATGTGCTTTGTAAATTATCACATAAAGTAAAACAAAAATTTTATATTAGTGGTGAAGTTCGATGAAGTTCGCGTCTATATTAGTGGTGAAGCCTAAGGAAATTACAACATTGCAAACATTGATTTCACGTAAGTATTTACCAAAGGAAAGTGGATGAAACGTGGTACCGTCATTTGGCGAAGACTGCTCTCGTTGAACGTGGACAATGTATTGACCCAAGTCTGTTTCATTATATTGAGTTCTTGAGACTGGAGAAGGACGAGGAGGTGGTGGATGCGGTGTTGTAACAGATGACGGTGAAGGAACAGGATGTTGTACTCGTACATGGGATATTTCTTTTTTAATGTCAGAGTCAGACCGCCTTCGTTTTGGAGGCACATCTGAATTATTTTTCCTAACAATTGTTGATTCTAAATCCATTTCAGTATCATAAATGGTTACATTACAACCAACTGGAGGCACCGTACCTCCAGGATCGATCGGTGGATCCATGGGGAAAGTCAAGAAAAAACTAACTTACCAATATAGCAGGGGATATATACAATAAAATTATATACAATACACATAATGTTCCTTGCAATACACTACTTATCTGATCGCACAAACAAATGAAATAACAATTTTTAATAAACAAAAGCAAATTTTCCGCCCGAACAATTCGAGAGTTTCCCGCGCTTTTTCATCGAAACTATTTATCAACTGTTGAATAGTAGTTTCGATTATTTTTCTTTAAGAGGCTGGCCACACTTTTTTTTCCGCTTAGGTTCGTTTCTCCGTATATATAAGTTACTTTATGGGTTCGTTTTTGGTTCGTTGTTTGGGTGTCTACTGGCTGTGTAATTAATACAAAATTTATTTGGATTTTGCCGTGAAGATAAACATTGTATGGTAAAAGCACTAAATATTCAAAAGCTCAAATGGCCAAAGAGATCATATCTTGTCACATATCTCTCTTCCACGAGGTGGTTGAACCTCTCCGGAGGGTTTTAATTGTGGACCCGGAGAAAGACAAATTGTCGGCTTCATCCAAATTGAATTTCTCTGATAGTAACCAATCGTTGAAAGAAGGTAACTGTTTTGAACATTTTTGAACTGTTTTTGTTTAATTGCCATTTCCAGATACGTTTGTTCGGTGTCACAGCGCAGAACAGGTTTTGCAACAAGTGCGTTCCAGCCGCCTACATGTGCCGCGTTAGATGAGCAATTGGTTGTGTACTACCCTCACTTTATAAATAAAATAAGACGTTTAACAATAACAAGTTTAATGAAATGTAATCTCAAATAAGTAATAATCAAAATTCTTTAACCCCCAACAAAATGTTAAGTATATATTTTCTTAATGTATCTGGCGTGTCCGTGGTGTACTGATATTTTATTGTTGCTTTTAGGATTGTCCATTCTGTTGACTGGGTCTAAAAGAAAGTCCAGCATATCCAATGAAGTCAGTATACTTGGGAAACGAATTAAAACTGACTCGGAAAGCTCCAATAAATCGACAGCTCCACCACCGTCCCGATGGGATACTAACAGACTGAAAGTGGATCTAATTGCTGCTAAAGCTGAGGTACCAGAACTATGACTGCTATTGAAATTTTACACTTGTCTGTGTCATCTAATCATTATTCACAGTTCTATCTTGTCATGTTGGTTTGAGTGGTTGTCAGCATCCTCTAGGACAGAGGTGGCCAACCTGTCGATCGCGGCTATTAGTCCAGTTGATCATGGCAAGGCAAAAATATAATTACATAGAACAGACTGCGCAACATAATCGCTAACTGCTGTTGCTGTTGCCATTCTGTCACGTTATTTATCCTCTTCCACACAGTTTATACATACATTATGTACATATATACATACATGCAAACAAACATACACTCAAAAAATATAACCCGCAGTCGGGTAAAAATACTACATACCTAATTGTATACTATATTGTTCCATTTAAAATTAAATATGCCATTGGTAGATTGCACAGGGTTTCGTCAGTAAACAGTAGATCAGTACCACTTCAATACTGAAGTGGTACTGAGTGCCACTGCAATAATTAAAAGGCATAAGCATTCAAACAGTTTACAAATTTATAAGGATTATTTTCTGTAATAATACTATATTTAGCAATATAATTAAACTTGTGGGTAATTTTACACTTAGGAAAACTCTTGAATCCTTGATAATAATATGTTTTTTTTGTTACACCATCCCCAACAATTTCAACAATATGATATATTGTAAAAAGTCAAAAGACAATATTTTCATTTAGCTGGTACTAGCTTTCTTACAAGTAAGCAGTGGGGCCCGCTTACTGCTTTAAAATACTAAATGAGAGTATCTTTCATTTATTTGTCATCTATTTCATAGTTCATCTATTTAAAAAATTAACAGTAAGTTGCCAATGTGTTTGCTAATTATTTTAATGATATTCAATAAATTAATGAAATTTCCATGAAGCAAGATTTACACCTTACATTATTGTTAAAACTTTTAAAACACTGAAGCTTAAGAATTCCGAAGACTTGTGGGGTATGTCTGTCAAATTTATCAATAACACAGTAATTTCTTTGGCACTCTGTCTTGCCCAAATATTCAATGATTACATGTCGAAAGGTATATTTCTTTATCTCATGAAACACAGCAAGGTGATACCGCTACACAAAGCTGGTAATATTAAAGAACCAGCTAACTATAGACCAATATCTATTCTACCCACTTTAAGTAAGATAAAAAAAAAAAACTTCTTGATCAACTTACCTCGTTCTTTAATCAAAAGAATTTTATACAACAACCAATTTGGCTTTTCAAAAGGTTGTTCAACAACAGATGCAATAACTAGTTTTGTGAGTGGTATTTACAATGCCTGGGAGAAATATAGTGATATCATAGGCATATTTGTCGATTTATCCAAGGCATTCGACCGTATGTTAGGAGAAATTACAGTAAATATTTGAAAGAAAGTGATAGGCACAGTTATAATACAAAATACAAAACTAAACTCATAATTCCAAGGACTAAATAAAGTTAAACAAATCGTTCAAAAATAACTGTGTGCAATTCTATAATATTTTATGTGATTGTTTGACAAACTTAAATGATAGATGTTTTATAGGAACTTTTAAGAAAATATTACTTAAGAAAGCGTATTATTCAATTGACGATTTTATACAGGATAAACAGGCTTGGCAAGATGTAACATTAGTTGGTAATAATGACAACTAACGATAAAACAGTGTTTTATTTAGTTTTTTTTTTTGTAACTTGTTAGTTTATGAATTGATAAATGCACAATTTATATAGTTGTATGCTAATTTAAATCTCATGTTAAATATAAGTAAATTCATACTCGTATTTACTGTTGTTTATTATATTATTATTATTATTAATTTAAGACGTTTAAAAGTGTACCGTGTGAAATAAATGAATTGAATTGAATTGAATTGTTTAAAATTTACTCCAATTGTCATATTGTTAAAATGTTTACTGTTCATAAAAATATTTATGATCGAATTAATTAAATTTCCCAGATAGCAAAGCTAGAAGTACGTATTAACCGTCAGCATATTAGCTTCGAAGAGATAAAGATTCTCTTCGAAGGCGAGATAACATCCCTTCAAGACCAGCACAAGAGGGATGAGCGTGCTGTATCTGATATGGAAGACAGGCTGGCTGTTGTACGGAGAAGGGAACAAGAGCTGAAAGATGATAATAATGAAGTATGTATCAGTAACAATAAATAGATTGATAGTATAGTAAAAATAGAAATTCAAACTTGTAGCTTCTCATCAAGGCTCACTGTGTTGGATTGGACATGCCTATATACTAAGAAAAGGACAACTAAACCCAGAAGGGATACTACACTCCTAAAAGTAATCTTTTTTCAATATTATTTTGACCTTTGTCTTGCTCTTACAACTGTAGAAGAACTAGACAAAAGTAATTAACTTGTATCTTGACTTGTAACTTGGGCGTTATGATAAATCATTTGTATTTGTATTTGTAATATTGAAATAAGACTGCTTGTACGCTTGTGGTATGGTCCCTGATCCATAGCAGATTAATCTCACCATTCAAACATCTGCGCAACTGGGAATTAAATCTGGGACCTTTCATATGAAGCTAACAGTGCACCAGACAGCCATAATAAAGCCTAAACTGTGGGTGACCAAGAAAGAGATGGTGAAGATGATAATTCTTTAAATACTTATAGTCTAGTAAAAATAAATCCGTTTGTATGGAGCTGATCACAGTATTTGCAACTGGGGGATTCTTTGAAATTATGATAGGAAAATAACTAAAAATCATAGTTTTACTATGGAAACTAACGTGGTTTTCACATATTTTTAAATAAATAAATAAATATCAAACTATAGTTTCATAGTCTGATATTTCGGCTTAAAACAGACGTGAGTGACCCGTAGTTTTTAATTAAAAATCATAGATCAACAATAATCCCCGATTTATAGACTAGCTGCGTTCCGCGGCTTTACTCGCGTAGTTATGAAAAAACGGTGATGATTATGATGATGATAAGTAGCTTATGTACGTCTCCAGGTCCAAAGCTATCTCTATACTAATTTTCATACCGATCGGTTCAGCTGTTTAAGCGTGGAAAGCTAACAAAATTAGCTTTTATATTATCACTAAGAAATTGTGTCAAATGTATTTAAATACACCAGTACCTTCATTAAAGTAACAATAAACTTAGTTTTCTTTTATGATATCACAAATCTTATTTTTACTAGACTATTATGCACAATTACAATCCATTCAACTTCAACTTTTATTTTGTGGCTCTTCGTATTAACGACTCCGCCAATGTCACGTAGTATAACCATCAAACAGAGAGAGTTGATACAGTTTTATAATTTTGGTTGGTGATGATGATCTGCAGAGTTTTTGCTTTGCGTCCACCTGTGAACCCAAAATAAATTACCTATTCTAACTACCAACTACAATTGACTTCAAATTACTAGCATATATACAACCTTAAATTAATATAGCAATAGTATATTATAGTATATAGCATATTATAATGTTATTTATATTTATATTTACAGTTTAATCAATTACAATCCATGTCCACCTCGGCAGTAAAACCAACTTGTATGTAGTGACAGAAAATGGTATGATGCTCTGTGTATGTACACATAAACAATATAAACTCAGTGTATGTCTAACTATGTTGTCTATGTCGATATCTATGTTGTATCTATTCTACTATATTTGTTGTCACATTGTACACATATTTTGTATTCCTGACAATATTTGCCTTTTGTTTTACATCTTAAATTAATAAACTAAATAAATCCTTAAGAACAAAAAATAAAATTAGTACAAATTAATTTGTCTTATAGGCTATCAAAGAACATAAAAGGGGCAAAGCTAATTGGGATAAGGAGAAGACTAAACTGCACAAGCAGATAGGAGACTTGAAAGATAAGCTACTGGAAGATAATGTCAGCAGCAAGGAGGAACTCGCTCAGATGAAGAAAGACTATGATGAGCTACTGCAGGTAAAGTCATTCACAAAACAAAAAATACTACAGGGCAGCATAGGAATACTAGCCACAATGTGGACAGAATACATATAAGTGGCCGGAGGCTGACTCTGTTCTTTGTGCAGTAATGATGTTCTTGAACAGAAGAGCATTGGGCATGTTTGTGTGAAAGCAAGCATTCCTACCCTTTGCCATTATGAAGATCTTTTAAAAAAATTAATGATTAAGATATAGGAGATAACTGTTCCCTACCCTTAAACATTTCACTTAACAATTTCGATGTTTATTTTTTACCTGATTTAAATAAATGTTTATGCCTCTATAGTATATTCTGTTTTCAATTTTCAATATAATTTCTAAGTTAAAAAATAAGAGTTTAAATTTTGAAAAAAATAGCCATAGAAGCATATCTATTAAGGATTCCTACCATATATTTTTTTTTATATTGAAATTGTATAATGTTTAAGGGTAGAAACAACAACAACAGTTTTACATCAAACAAATTGGTACTTGATATCACCATGGCAACAAGCACCATGGCACGGATATCACCATGCGAATAGGTTTTTTAGGAAAAAACATATTCATGGTGGAGTTTCAATTATTGCAAGGCATGGTCTTAAAACCAAACCAATTATAGACATAGACCGTTTATCAGTAGAAGTTGAACTAAATAAATATTTAACCCTTATTGTAATTAGTTTGTACAGAACTTGTAAAGGTGATTTTAAAACCTTTGAGTTCGTGATGGAACAATTTATCGAATTAGTCCACAAAAAAGCATATGAATATGTTTATCTCGCGGGTGACTGGAACATTGATTTTCTAGTAAACTCGCCTAATAGAACTGCCCTGCAAGATATAATGACAGCGTACGGATTTAGGAATATTGTACATTTCCCGACAAGAGTAGAAAATTATTCTAAAACAAGTGTAGATTGCATAGTCTACACTAATATTATAAAGAGGAAAGATTTGTATTTTTGTATGTTTGACAAACTATCACTCAAAAACTACTGGACCGATTTCAAAAATTCTTTCACCACTAGAATACTATATTATCCCTAATGAACATGGCCTATATTTAATGCCAGAAAAATTAGGGATCCTTACTAAAACTTCAATAATATAACCCAAGGTGTAAAAAAAATAGGCATAAAATGTCTTTAGTCGCAATTTTTTTTTTCAGCCCTGTTTGTACAAACTGTCCCACTGCTGGGAACGGGCCATCTACTCATTGTGAGAAGGGTTAGGCCATAGTCTGCCACGCTGGCCAAGTGCGGGTTGGCAGACTTCACACATCTTCAAGATCATTGAGAACTCTCAAACATGTAGGTTTCCTCACGATGTTTTCCTTCACCGTTTGAAGTTGGCGGCAATCAACAATACGCACATAACTTCGAAAAGACAGAGGTGCGTTCCGTGGGATTCGAACCCAGGACCTGCGGATCGCAAGTCAGACGGTCTCACCACTAGGCTGCCGGAAACTTTCATCGCATACGTTGTTCAAATTATTGATAATAGAACAAAAAAAAAGTTCTACAATGAATGTTCCGTGCTTTTAATGTTACGGACACGAAATGTAGTATTTAAATTACTTAACTATCAAATATAAACGAATACTGTTATTATAGTTTTGCGACAGGGATGAATTAAGAGTTATATACGGGGGGAGGGCAGTTAAAATATTACACAGAAGTTCCAGGGTTGAATGTTAGGGTAAGAGCGGGGCAAGGGGGAGCAGAGCTGGCGAGAGTGAGACATAAGTGTGATGGATGGGAGCGTCACGGGAGCGGGGTGAGAATGGGATAAAATAAGCGAGGTGGGAGAGAGTGTGAGGCGGAAGTAAGGCGTATGCGAGGTGAGAGTGGAGGGATTACAGTGAGAGGGGTGGAATTACGGTGGAAGGGGGTGAGTGTGGAGCAGGATTAAAGTGGGAGTGAAAAGGAAGCAACAGACTCGGGCTGGGAGCAAGGTGGAAGCGAAACAGAAATGGAACGGTATCGGTGTGTCAGTCAGGGGGATGCAGGAACGGTGAGTCAAGTGGGGTGCGGTAGGAGCGAGGTAAGAGCGGGAGAAAAGCAAGGTGTGAACGGTATGAGTACAGGAGTTGAATGAGAT
Source organism: Lycia hirtaria (assembly GCA_947563715.1). Classification (NCBI taxonomy): domain Eukaryota; kingdom Metazoa; phylum Arthropoda; class Insecta; order Lepidoptera; family Geometridae; genus Lycia; species Lycia hirtaria. The sequence continues at coordinate 12,244,660 of OX387386.1, forward strand.
TGAGACGGCAGTAGGGTTGGAGCGGAAAGTGAATGGGACAAGTGCGGAACGGAACGGAGTGGGAGCGAGGAGAAAGTAAAATGAAAACAAAGTGGGAGTGCGAAACGTGCGAGGCAGAATAGCGAGTGAGTGTAGGGTGGAAATGGAGTGAAAGCGATCTGAGATCGGGAAGAACGGAACAGGAACAAGTTGAGAGCCGAACGGGAGCAGGGTTGGAGCGGGGCGAGAAAGGGATGAAAGTTTATTTTTCATTGAAATACATAAATCTGCGTTATACCACTGACTCGACATTAATAGATTGGGTCGGAAGATTGGTTGAAGCAGGACGGAAGTGAGGCGAGATTGAGTTAGGAGTGAAACACGAGCAGGGCAGATGCGGTACAGGAGCATTAGCTTGGTGGGGGTGCAGTGACACTGCCTCCGCCTCTGCCTCCTAACACCTCTTTACAAAGGAAAGGGAGAAGAAACAAATGTTAAAAATTATAGACCCATTACTATCATACCCACTATATCTAAATTAATTGAATGTATAATGTCACAAGAGATCATGGCACATTTAGATAAAAATAAGGTATTAACTGATTGTCAACATGCTTACAGAGTAGGTAGGTCAAGCAGCACACACTTTTGTGGACAAAGTCGTCACATATCTTGACAAGAAGCAAAAAGTAGCAGGGATATTTATTGACTTGTTAAAAGCTTTTGATTCCGTGGACCATAGGATACTAGTAGACAAACTAAAAGTATATGGAATCAAAGGAAAAATCGGAAATCTTGTAAAATCATTTTTGGCTAATCGTCAACAAGTAGTGGCAATCAAATGTAAAGGAAAGTCTTTAAAATCCAATCCACTAAAGTCAAAGATTGGTATTCCCCAAGGTTGGGGAATACAATGTTTATTACATTTACAAATGATATAGCTCATTTAAAACTAAAGGGAGAGTTAATTCAATATGCTGATTGTTGAAGATGTTCAATGAAACCTATTTTGTAGATGCTAATAAAAAAAACTAAAGTGTTAGTTAGTATTTTGAAGGATTGATGTCTGTCATGTAAAGAAAAGAAAACTGCAAAAGAATATAAAATGTTTATTAGAAGTCTTATGTGTTTTTAAATTAATTTACTCAGGATCCTATACTCAGATAATCGTAGCGAAAACCATTCAACTTTAAGTGGTTATGGGTCTTATCTATTGAACTTTTTCGGGAAACTACGAAGAAAAGTCTGGTCAGTATGGAGTTGTGCAAGATTCAGATTACGAAACTGGATGGGCATAATTGGGTCCAATGGCGTTATCGCATCACGGCGATGTTGAACGGCATCGATGGATTGATGGATATCGTGGAGGGTAAAGTACAAGAACCTAGGAGACCACTGTTTGCGGCGGGTGATGTCGACGCTGTTTCTATGGCAGAGTACAACCGGACACTAGGCGAGTACAAGAGGTCGATGAGCACTGCGTTACTTCTAATAACAAACAACATCTCGGATGAAATCCTGGATAAGGTGATGAGATTTAGTCATCCTAAGGATGTATGGGATGAGTTGCATAGGCTGTACGACGGTATGAACGAGGATCGTCTGTATGAAGCGTGTTTGGCATTTTTCAAAACAAAAAAAGATCCATCGGAAGACATGGTAACTTGTATATCAAAAATGAAAAATTTGTGGCACAGATTAAAGCAAGAATTAGTAAAATCAGGTGAAGGTACAGATTTACCGGAGTTTTTACTGATATGCAAGATTTTGGACAGCTTGCCGGATACATATTTTTCATTTAAGTCAAGTTGGATGCTGATGTCGAAGAAGGATAGAACAGTTGAAAGCTTAACGAGTCAGTTATGTGTTCATGAAAAAGCACTAAACGGTCAAGACGGAGAGTCTGGTAGTGCAGCTTTCACTGTTAAGACAGAAAAGCAGAAAAAAGTTCATAAGGTACTAAAACAGAGTCCAGAGACTTCAAAGGAAGGGAGACGTTGCTTTATATGCAAAGAAATCGGTCACTTGAAAAGAGATTGTACTAAGAGAAAGTCTGGAATCTCTAAGCGCAAGGAAGTTGACGCTAAAGGTAGCATGATGCTAATTTCGTTTTTTGCGGTTTCTGCGGAAAATGAACGTGACAATTGGTACGTTGACAATGGAGCTACTAGTCATGTAACGATGCGAGCAGATTTGTTTGAAGATTTCAAAGAATTTGAGGAAACTTACAGCGTTACTACAGCGGACGGAAGCATTGTCAAAGCAGAAGGCAAAGGAACTATACAGTTTTCAACTATCGTGGACGGAAAGCAAAAGCAGTTTCACCTCAAAGATGTTTGGTATGTGCCTGGAATAAAGAGAAACTTATTTTCTGTATTGGCTGCACAAGATAAAAACCCGACAAGTTTGTTTGAGTCGCGGGTGGAATCATGTACCATGAAGATTGACGGTAAAGTCATAGTTACAGGTAAAAGGATTAGGCATGGAGGTCTATACAGGTTGAATTGTAAGGCCTTGATACCGATGCCTTCGGTCAATGTGACAGTGGTACAGAAAAAGGATGTGTTGCAGTTATACCACGAACGGTTTGGACATCAAAGTAAAAGGCATGTCAGTCGTGTTATTGAACGAGAATTGGGAATTAAAACAACAGACAACAAAGAGTTGTGTGATGGCTGTGTTTTCGGAAAAGCACATCGACAGAAGTTTGGTACAAGAGAGAAAGCCACAAAACCTGGAGAAAGGTTTCACACTGACGTCTGTGGGCCATTCCCTGAATCATTTTCGAAGAAGAGATATTTTTTGATTATCAAAGATGAATTTACCCGTTTTAGATTTCTTTATTTGTTACAGACAAAGTCTGAAGTCTATGAAAAGTTGAGGCAGATGTTGGTTGAAGTGAAGACTTCTGGACATCAGGTGCAAGAACTTTTGAGCGATGGGGGTGGAGAATTCAATAATGATAAGGTACGAAAAATATTGGCAGAACACGGAGTAAGACAGCGCCTAGTGATGCCCTATACACCAGAACAGAATGGTTTGAGCGAACGGGAAAATCGCACGGTGGTAGAGTGTGCGCGCTCAATGATGTATGCTCACGAGGAGTTACCTCAGAAGTTGTGGGCTGAGTTAGTCACAACAGCTGTTTACATTCTGAACAGGACTGGACCGACTACTGTAGAAGGGAAATCCCCTTATGAGCTTTGGTTTGATAAAAAACCACAAATAAAGCACTTGAAAATAATCGGAACGTCGTGCTTTGCTCATATTCCAAAACAGACACGCAAGAAACTTGACAAGAAGGCTGTCAAATGCAAGTTGGTTGGTTATGACAACGACGATGGTTATCGGCTTTGGAATGAAACGTCAAATAAGATCCTGAGATCAAGGGATGTGACATTTGATGAAAGACCACTTGAAGGACAGAGTGATATGTCTGTGTCAAGTGATAAAAATATTGGCGAAATACCTTTCGAATTTTTGAACCGTCCTTCAACGTCTAAAGAGACGAGTGTCATGCACCAGAATGCAGGGAACGACATTCAAGATAGAGAAGAAGTTCATGGAGAAATTGAGAGTGATCGTCATGTTGTTCCGATATTCTCTGATGATGAAGATATTTTTAATGATGCGGAAACATCAGGTGTAATTGAAGAATCTACTGAATTTGAGGAGGAAAGAGGAGGTCAAGTGGCTGATTCAATGAATATTGATGAAATTCAGGAAATCGGTCAAATGATTTTGAGAGATCGTGCCACTTTGAGACCACCATGCAAATTCAAAGATTATGTCATGAATATGGAACAAGAATATCATGCAGAGCCGGAAACTTACAAGGAGGCTGTAAGGTCAAATGATGCCTTGGAATGGCGGAAAGCCATGCAAAACGAAATTAATTCGTTGAATGAAAACAAGACTTGGGTACTTGTAGATTTACCGAAGAATAGAAAAAGTATTCCGTGTAAGTGGGTTTATCGGATCAAGCATAACCCGGATAATTCGGTGGACAAGTACAAAGCTCGTTTGGTAATAAAAGGCTACTCTCAGAAGAAAGGAGTTGACTATGATCAAACATTTAGTCCTGTTGCCAAGCTCGGAACTGTGAGAGCATTGCTTAGCGTAGCTGCAAGTGAAGAAATGGCTCTTAGACAGTTTGACGTATCGACAGCGTTTTTATACGGTAACCTTGATGAGGAGATCTACATGAGGCAACCGGAAGGATACGATGATGGCACTGGACGCGTATGTTGTTTGAAAAGAAGTCTTTATGGCTTAAAGCAGGCACCACGCTGCTGGAATAAGCGCATAATGGACGTTTTCAAAGAAATGGGATTCAAAGTTAGTGACGCGGACCCATGCTTACTAATTAAAAGTTCAAAGGCGGGAAAGCTTTTGGTTACACTTTACGTAGATGATGGGCTTGTAGCTGGTTCTAGTACAAAGCTCATTGACGAATTTCTGGAGCAGTTAAAAAAGAAATTCAAGATTACGTCAAAACCAGCTTCTTACTTTCTCGGAATAGAGATTGAAAACAGAGAAGACGGTTTGAAGATACATCAGGCTTCCTACACAAAGAAGGTGTTAAAGAGGTTTGGCATGGAACAGTGCAAGCCAGTATCAACGCCAATAGAAATTGATGTGCAGAAGCAAGCTGGACAAGACTACTCTGATACCAAGATAAGGTATAGACAAATAGTTGGTGCTTTAGCCTATTTGATGGTCGGAACGAGACCTGATATTGCATATGCAGTGAGTGTAGTATCGCGAAGTCTGGAAAATCCAAGTGATGACGACTGTGTCAGAGTGAAGCGTATCATGAGATACTTGCAGTACACACTAGATTTTGGGATCCATTACGGACGAAATAAGAGAGTGTTAGAATGCTTCAGTGATGCAGATCACGGAGGAGACATACATACGGGACGCTCAACCACTGGAGTGTTATGCATGTATGCTGGGGGTGCAATTACCTGGATAAGCCAAAGGCAACAAAGTGTAGCTATATCGACTACGGAGGCAGAGATTGTTGCAGCTAGTGAAGGTGCAAGAGAAAGTATCTGGCTAGCTAGGCTTATGAATGATCTTATTGGATTCAAGGAGCTTCCTACTTTGCAAGTTGACAATGAAGCAGCAATAAGATTAGCGGAAAACCCCGAGTTTCACCGACGTACGAAACATATACGGATACGTCATTTTTTCGTTAGAGAGTTGGTAACTAACGGAGAAATCAGGGTTAGAAAGGTGTCTAGCGAAGAGCAGTTGGCAGACATCTTCACGAAACCTTTGCGGAGACCCAGGCATCAAAAGATGGTCAGCAAATTAGGTATTCTTTGAGAGAAGATGTTGAAGATGTTCAATGAAACCTATTTTGTAGATGCTAATAAAAAAAACTAAAGTGTTAGTTAGTATTTTGAAGGATTGATGTCTGTCATGTAAAGAAAAGAAAACTGCAAAAGAATATAAAATGTTTATTAGAAGTCTTATGTGTTTTTAAATTAATTTACTCAGGATCCTATACTCAGATAATCGTAGCGAAAACCATTCAACTTTAAGTCTGATGACACAACGGTTATAGTTTCTGGAAAAAATCTTGACGACAAAAGAAAATATCTCTCATAATATGTAAGTACTTTGCGATTGGTTTGACATGAATGGCTTAAAGTTAAATGCGGATAAGACAAACATAGTAATTTTTAATGCAGTTTCCCCAAAACAGCCAAATTTATTAATACATACCACCCAAACGCCTGAACGTTTTAAAATTTCAAGTATCGTAAAACTGTTGGGATTCGAACTTGATTCAGCGTTATCTTGGAAAACACACATTAATACAACGTGCAATAAAATGTCAAAGGGGATCTATGCAATGATACAGTTAAGACCCATAGCTTCTGAAAGCTATCTGAAAGAAATATATTATGCATATATACACTCAGTAATTTTTCAGATTTATGTTATTATTCTGTGGGGCTATTCAACAGATAACGAACGTATATTGAAGATGCAAAAACGAGCCATCAGGTTTTTGACAAAGACCAAGTACAGAGATTCATGCAGAAGTCTCTTCCAAAGTCTAGGCATTATTCACATCTACATCTGTGTACATTTATGAAATTGTGAAATATGTCCGGGTAAACCTTGAAATGTATAAAACACGAGGCGATATAATAAATAGCAATTTTCGACATAAAGAGAAACTGCTTGTAGTGCAACATAGGTTACACAAGTCCATGAAAAATCCTAAAATCATTGGCCAGCAACTGTACAACAAGTTACCAAAATGCATAAAAGAGTGCGCTAAATATAATATGTTTTGCTTTAATGTTAAACAATTGCTGCTTTCAAAAACGTTGTACACTGTAGATGAATTTATTAAAAACGATTATAGCAGTTTTAATCTGCAAAACGACTACATGACATGAGGATTAATGACATTTTTTAAAATAATTATTTACATTACATATAATTAATTTTATATTTATTTGAGCGACATTTTATAATTTAAATTACATTTTGATACTTACTGACGAAGCCCCTATACAGCAGATTTCTTAAAATTACATATGAATTTAACGACATGACAAATAATTATTTATACTATAGTGACATTAATTTATATTATATTATTTTTATACTATACGGCTTTATTGTAAATTGACAGTGCATAAATATTTTCTATGTTATACTTGTTATAATAATAGATAAGTTTTATGAGAATAAACAATATCAATATCAATATCTTGGCAACTAAATACATATGTTATATTAGGGAATTTCTGAGATTCTTTGAATATGTAAAAAAAACATCAAAATGTGCAACTAGTACATTTAATATTAAAAAAAATATGAGAAATAGGTATATTGTAATCTTTTTTTTTGTGAATTATAGGTATGCGAAGTTTAATGTTTGTCAATTTATTGTAGGAAACTATTTTTTCATGTTGGTGATCCTGAAACTGCTATTAGATCATGTCTAAATTTTTCATATTAATGTTATTTCCCAGGCATACGAAGGTGTCAAATTTGAAGTAGAGATACTAAAAAAGGTAGTAGCCCAGCAGACAAGTCGGGCCGAGCAGTGCACCTCACTGCAAATTCAACTGGAGAAGCAAACCCTTGAGTTGCAGCAAGTCACCAACAAAATTAAGGAGCTAGAATATGAAAGAGACTCGTATAAAGACTGGCAGACACTGGCTAAGGTACAATACAGTTTTATCTACATATGTATGTCACACATCAATGTAATTTAAAAAACAGTGGAGGACCAAAAGAGCTCTTATTTTCAAAATTAAAAATTGTCATTTAACATCAGTCAGTCATTATTGCTTACATGTAAAATGATTGGATTTAATGATGATTGTTGATGATGATGATGGGTTTTTATATCTGAAATGCATTGGAAGCTTAGAATAGTCATTATTCTAAGCTGATAATTTGAGTGATAGTTTTATTCAAAATTCCATTCAAATAAAATCAATCAAACATTGTTTATTTGCAAGAATACAAGTACATAGAGTTTTGAATTTAAATTTTGTAGACACATTGTATTCAGTTTGCAGGCAGACATGCAAATGTTTTTTTTTATTTGACAAATTTAATCTCCATAGACTCTGGGGTCCGTGACTTAACTAATTTATGCATTTTTACTACTTAAATTTTTTAAGTTATTCAAGAGGAAGACAAGATTTTAATATACACTTCACTAATGCAAATGTTTAACATCTGCTTATTAATTTATTTTAAAATATGTATGTATTATCCTTATTGAATTATATATATTCCTTAATGCTATAAAAACAATTCATGAGATGCTATTTGATTAGGGATTTCTTAAATTTATTGCCATCTAATATATTGATATGGCTTGGGATTTTGTTGTAAATTAAAATACAGATGTTGAAAACATTACTTTTATACACTATATCTTTTCTGGCCGGAGATTAATATTGTAAGTTAGTGAATTTGTCTCATTTTTGGCGAGTTATAACTTCACTACGTTTATTAAAATACTCTGCGTGTTCTTGTCTAAAAATGCAAATAGCCTTCTATTCTTCCATCCTATCATTTCTGTGATTTTTTTTTCATTGAAATTTAATGAAAAATAACAAAATACAATGTGAGAGTGAGGTGAGAAAAGACCTGTCATCCTGTCACTCATTCACTCAGTAACTAGGCTCATGATACTATTAAAGTATACTGTGTTCACACACGCACACATACTGATGTAGTGTGAGAAAACAAAAAAATAATAATCTTCAATAAATTCGTTATTTTTAAACGGATTTTAGTCTTCCAAAAGAATAATAATATAAATATATAAATAGTCTAATAATTCTAGTGCATATGGTTGTATACACAAAATTTAAATATCTCAAGCGTACCTTGCGTGGAGCCTCATTGTGTTTTTTACGTGACAGACAGCTGAAAAACGTCTATGCAACATGGCTGAGCTAGAGAAGGAGGTGGCCCGTCTGCGAGCGAACGAAAGATACCTCCGCGACGGCATCTGCAACAAGCTGGTGCTGGAGGAGCAAGTACATCAGCTCACCTCGCGTCTCAACGTACTGCAGCCAGTGCAGCAAGAGTTGCATCAAGTTAAGGTTAACATTAGTTTAAGGTGATATCATTTCCGTACAATAGTAGATTGTTATACAAGGGGCTAAAATCACCCATTATAACGAGGTAGTTTTTTTTTAGTAAATAGAAACGGAGTTACAATGGGTTTTTAGCACCGTGCTAGCCTTGAAAATTCCAAGATTGTAGGTCTCAGGAAACAGAGATGGCGGCAAAGAATTTTATTCTTGTGCACTACGCAACAAGAATGTGGATCGATATCGCTGAGTACGGATTTTCGGCATTTCAACGAGAAATGGGTGGTAATTCGCCGACTTTCTACTAGTCCTGTAGTGAAATGGGGATGGTGGAATTAGGTCGTGAAGCTCTTGCGGACACTCCCCGAAATGAATCCTGTAGAAAATAGACAGACATGCTACTTTACGGCGGTGCTCGAGACTAAGTAGCTTCTTGACAGCTAGTTTATCGTCACCGATTAACCTCACAGCTCGCCGGTCCACTGATTCCAAAGCTTCCAGCTGATACTTGGCTGATCCATCAAAAAGGTGGCAGCAGTACTCCATACACGATCGGACCTGTGCTTGATACAGATGCAGCAGTTGTCCCGGTGAGAAGTATCGCCTAACCTTATTAATGATGCCAAATTTCTTACTAGCCAGTTTAGCCTTAGATTCAAGGTAGCCCTTAAAGTTCATTGTTGGGGTTAACGTGAGTCCCAGCAGTTCAAGACGGTCTGCCAATGATATGGGTACGTTTCGGAAAGTAGGAGACAAAAGAAACTCACTCTTTTTGGCGGAGAAAAGGCAGGCTTGAGTCTTGTTGGCGTTGAATTTGACGAGATTTTCGTCACCCCAGTCGGACACACCTAGAGCTTTATTCATACGCACAACCATATCTTCTCTCAACGCCTCGATTTCCGCCTTTTTGGCTCTTGGACCAGAAGTGTATCTTTCCACAACTGTGCTGTCATCTGCATACCCTAAGATACCAGGTTTCAGCAGGTCATTAATATGCAGCAGGAAGAGAGTAGCGGAGAGTACAGACCCTTGAAGTACGCCGGCGTTTATTGCCATTTGATCGGACGAGCACCCGTCAACAACCACTCGAATCGATCGTTCTCTCAAGAAGTCTTTAATCCAAGAGCAGAAGAAGGCAGGTAGTCCATAAGATGGAAGCTTGTTAAGGAGACTGTCATGCCAAACCCTATCAAAAGCCTTCGAAATGACCAGAGACCGTACTGTCGGTCACTGAGGGGGTTATTGTCTTCAAGGTATGCCATGAGCTTCTTATTCAGTACACGTTCCATAACTTTGCACAAAATGGACGTAACCGAAATAGGCCGGTAGTTATTAGGATCGGCATGACTACCCTTTTTAGGAACAGGCTGAACGTTCGCAAGTTTCCAGCACTTAGGGACTATACCAGTCTCCAAAGAAAGACGGAAAATACGAGTCAGAATCGGGGACAACTCGTGTATGTAGGCTCTTTGGTAACAGATAAAAAAAAAAACTTTATCCCCTAGAGCTTATAAAATGCTATTTATCCCCGCTACAGTACGCTACAATGACGGACTTGTTGAGCATTTGAGCAAGAAGAGTGAAAAAGTATTTTTTTAACAAATATGGTCGAAAACTGTTTTACAACACAACACTTTTCGCATCATCCTTTGCTAAGAGAAACTAAATCAAGGGTACAATCCTTCACAGACCCACATCGTTGATGTACAAATACAAAATATGATATTATTATATTTTTTCCAAATTGTGCACTTAATACGGTCACAATTGACTTCCGAATTCTTTGATTCACACACTTAATTAATTTACGAATTACTTTTACCCTTAATTTGACAGTGTCCTGCCGGTGGGATACAAAAAATAAAAAAATATACTGTACCTATTCAAAACAATTTTAACCAATATTTTATTTTTTTATTGTTCCTTAGATGTTAAATTATTGGTAGAAAAATATTTTGTATCACTGATTATATTCTAAGCTGTCATAATAAATACGAGATGTTGTCAAAGTTATAGTCATCGATGTTCGTTTTTTTTTTATAAATAAATTTTTCAAAAATGTAATATTGTTTCATATGGCTTTTATTTATAGATGTATAATTGTTTGATTTTTGACAAGATATTGCTGAAATATTATATAAAATTATTTTTATACATTGCAAAAGCTGTGTGTCTAGTCCGTAGGACGCTGCCAAATAAGAAGTAAAGCACCAACTAAATCAGTTGTCCTACTGACGGCACGTTGCCAAAGCCATTATGATGTTTTTTTAATATGAAAATCTTTGTAATCATTAGTTCCACCCTAGCATATATTCTGCATAGCAGTGAGTTGTTCTAAAAAGCATATGTCATATTTTTTTTAGAAAAAGTTTAATTTTACTCTTATTTTTTTAGTTTTAGAGTATGCCAAGGGGGTACTACGCCACCTCGAGCCCATAAAATTTTAGAACTTGTATCCAAAAATCATACGCCTTCTGAAGCAAATGATGAGTTCTGAAAATGAACTACAATAATTATTATATGAGAAGAAGAAATAATACTACGAGCATATGAGGAAGTAGAGCTTGGCAGCTATTATATAATAGCTGCCAAGCTCTATTTCCTCATATGCTCGTTCTATTGTTTCTTCTTTGAACGCCTCCACCTAATCAGCTCCGATAAGTGAAACTTTTTGTGAAAGTAATGAGGTCCAAAAATGAGCAAGGCCTATTATCAATTAAAAATGTACCTCTTACACTAATATTTCCCCAAACAACTTGATAGTGCCAACTCTTGCTTCGATGAATTCAATACTAACATCGTCGGACACCCCAGAGCAGAAGGTCAAATCTATGTATGAAATTTTCAACACCTCTTGCAGCCAAGTGTCCCGAAAAATGAATAAAATTGATTTAACTTAATAATTGAAAACCAACTGGGCCACGAGGCCATAAATGAAAGATAGTGGTGATAATATTTTTGCCACTACAATTTGTGAACTGCCACAGCATCACAGAATATTTCGGAGCAGGGTTCGTAATTCGCAGAACTGATCTCGAGCAGATAACACGCTCCAGTTAACACAGAGCAGGAACACTAATCACAAAGTGGTCGATCTCATTCAAATGACAGGAAGATGTGAGCCTGTGGCACTGTCTGCAAGCCGCCTTCAACAGAATTTTTGGAAATCCATGGGAAAGGCTTATGGCTTATGGCCAGCAGTGGACTTCTTGACAGGTGCCTGAGATGATGAGAAATTCTACGCATTTTCTAATGCATTTTCAACTTACAGGAAGAGCTTCAGAAGGAAAAATGAAGTTTTAGATTTGAAGTGACCTTCGAAACAAGGATTGATGTGAAGATAAGTCAAATCACATTTAAAATCTAGAGCCTAATGCTATAGCGTTATTTGGCAACATTCCACGTATGGGACATTACAATTTTGGTATTTATCTATGTATCTTTGGCAATGTCCCTTCTGTGGTGACTTCAGTTTTCTAAAAAACTGCAAGCAGTAGATTTTTTTAAAATTATTTTATAAGGCTCCCTTAGTGACTTGAAACTTCATAGATGTAATTAAAATTTTAAAATTCGATTCTATTTTTGCTTGCCAAATTAAGGGTTAAACCGATCTTTATTTTTTCCGCTCAGTATCTTTTTAAGGGCAAGTGTTGTTATGGTTGCTAACTAGGCGCATTCAGCTTCAAGTTTTATTTCATATGTTTCCAATATATAGGCGTAAACTTGTAACTTGCCTTGTAATTTATCTATATTTATATTTTATTTAAGTATTTTGGCTGTAAGTTTTCCTTAAAATATAAAATAAATAAATAAAAACAATGAAGTAATTGTGGTTAGCTTTAATATTGGTTTTTATTGGCGGAAAATCATGTCTCGATGTTATTTTGATTGTCCTGTGTTACAGGTGAATCTAGCAACCGTAGAGGCAGCGCTAGAAGAGTGGCAGAGCATGGCGCGCGCGCACGGCGTTGAAAATGCGCGAGCTCTGTCTACTACACTGGATTCTGCGCTCAACTCGCAACTGACCGCCACCACGGCCAGCTCACAGGCACTCTCGCAACTGGCGCAGTTGACTGAGGTAAGTAAAACGGCTGACGTAACTAGGTAAACCAGTTGGCCGAGTTTTTCTTATGTTAGATTTACGATTGACCGCCAACTCGCCTGATGTTAAGCGACGGTGTGGCCGTGGATGGAGTTTTTTTAATAATGAAATGGGGTAACATTTGACCACAACTCACCTGGTGGAAAGCGAAGAAAGGAGTTATACGAAAATAACTATTAATAAATATTGGTGGATATTCCACACCACACTGTCTAGCCCTATACTTAGCAAAGGTTGTAATATGGAAACTACATTGCTGGTATTCTTAAATTTATTTGTAAATACATGTTTATGATACATAGAAACACGCAAACGCAACAAACTTCCATGTTTAATTAAGCAATCGTAGAAGCTGCACTAAAAGACCGGCAGAGCACAGGGCGCTCGCTGACAGTGCTTGTTCATGTTAATTTGGTGTTTAAAACAGCTATCTCTAAAAAAAAAAATTGAATCAGGTGTTACTTTTCGGAAATTCATGTTAAAAAACTTAAATGTAACTTATATATCTAGTGTGTGCTCGAAGCGGACACACACTAGATGTCTTAGTTAGATTTAAGTTTCTGAACACCTTTCTCTGTTCTACAGACTTTCCAAAATTCATAATGATTTTATTACTTTACTCACAGGAGGTGGCTACCATAAAGTATGAGCGTGACAAGGCGATGGGAAAGCTGAACGACCTGCAGACCGTGCGCAAGAACCAGGAGAGTCTCCTAATCAGATTGCAGAAACGTGTGGTGCTCATTACCATGGAACGGGATAGTTACAGGTAGCCCAGGTTTTACGGCCCTGGCCGAGTGATTCGACTGCTTTATACGGCTGATGGGCACAGTTCCTCTAATGAGGAAGGTAAAACTTCCGTTTGTAAAATAAGCAACGATTCCAGTATTAATAACAGTATTGATTATACTTTAAAAAACTGAAAATACCGACTTCCAATTCGTTTACTTGGATGACATTTTTCAGTTATTTTGTTATAAATACCAAAGTACTAAACTGATTTTGATAAAATTGATATGGGGCCACCTCTGAGGTATTACCTACCAAACAAAAAAGAATCATTAAAGAATCATTAAACAATTCAGAATTGGCGGAGTAATCAGTGAACAAACATACAAAAAAAAAACGACACAGTGAATTGAGAACATCCTTCTTTTTGGAAGTCGGTTAAAAACAGATGTTGGTTAGAAACATTGAATTGAAAAGCCATACTGAATTGGTTTAGTGAATTTACTATGATAGTACTGAAGACTTGTTGACCGCTTAATATGTATATACGTAGAAAATTATAAACCAATTAATTGAAACAAACTTTGTAATTGTGTAAATTGTCTTTTTTAGGAATCCGTACCTCAATAGGAAAAAATGGAACCCTCATAGGATCACTTTGTTGTCCGTCTGTCCGTCCGTCCCGGTGTCAAGATCTTTATCTCGGGAACGCGTGAAGGTATCGAGTTGAAATTAGAACTATATACGTAGATCCATAGTATCTTGCTGCAGAAAGAAAAATAAAATTTCTCAGTTTTTGTAAAAAAAAGTTACAGCCGAATATGTCGTAAAAAACGCACATTTCGACACTCACAGAGGAATCAAAACCTATGGGGTACTTCCCGTTGACCTAGAACTCTGAAATTTGGCAAGAAGCATTGTGTTAGAGTACACATATAGGAAAAAAATTGAAAATTGGACATTTTTAATTTAATCACAAAAAATAGTGTCTCTATGCAAGGAATGAGGGCCCAAATTTTAAAGTAAATTAACCGTATCACGTGGGGTATCATATGAAAGAGCATAAGCTAAAACAGGTTTTTAACACATTCTTCGCCCCCTGCAGACCCTTCACATCAGCTTCCAAATTTTTTTAGGCGAATTTTGATTAAGTACAGAGTGGCTGCGCAAAACAACGTTGACTGCCTCAAACGCGGCTTACGGCGGCGGTCGACGCTTGCTCGGATCCGAGTGGAAAGCGCCGCTACTATAGCCCCGCTCCAATCGAATCCGAGTGGTGAGCAAGAAATGTGTTAAATATTTTTACGATGTATATTTTTCGGTTTATGAAGGAAAATATAAAAAAATATGTATGATTTCCCCCTTTTATTTAGTTTGTACGGAACCCTCGGTGGGCGAGACTGACTAGCACTTGTCCGGTTTTTCTTAATTTTCTGTGAAATGAAACTGTTTTGGATTGCCCTACATTATATATGCAAGATGCAAGACCTACTACCAATACCTGCAGGCTTAGACAAGCGGCAAACGTTTCTATTTCTACAATCGCTAACGCTTCGAAATGTTAAGAAACTGTGACGTGCCGTCACGTCACATTTCGTTAGCTAATGTCAATCCCATACATTTTCTCTTCTATTCTACTGACTTTCACGAAATTAGAATCATCATCATCATCATCTCAGCCACAAGAAGTCCTGCTGGACGTAGGCCTCCCTCATGGATTTCCAAAAATACCGATTGGAAGCGGCTTGCATCCAGCGTCTTCCCGCCACTTGTATTGAGAATTAGGTCAGTAAAGTTTTTTTTTTGGTATTTTTTTTATATTTTTATTTGATAGAATGGATCATTTAAAAAAACTAATTTCAATATTTTTTTATTCTGTTCATTACTTATTTTTTAATATTTTTTTAAAGATAAAATCGTGAAGACGTCACATTTACTACTGAACAAGATGTTGTGATAGCCAACATGAACTAAAAAATACATATACGTCTAATTGACAGTGACATGTTCGTTTTTCGTTTTATATATTTATTGTTTTATTTATTTCGTTTTATATATATTCGTTTTTGTCTCTGACTGATACAAGAGATCATCGGTTTTTGTTGTTTTGTGCTATCCGAAAAAACAAATTAGTTGTGTAAACTTAAAGAATGAAAAAAAGAATAATTCATAATTAATTGATGATTTCTAAGGTTTTCGCGATTGTGTTTGCGCATTGAAATGAAACAAATTCACAATGAATTATTCAGAAACTACAACTGTGAAATGTTTCGTGCCAAAAATCCTAATAAACTGTTTTTTCAAATAAAGGAAACCTTAAAAAGACTGCTGTGAACAAGTTAACGTAGAGTATGTTCCTGGGCGAAGCATTGATGCTGCAATACAATGAACCAGAACAAGGAACCAGAATAAAATAAATAATGTATAAATGTAAATAAAATAATCTCTTTTATTTAATTACAATAAAATTGGTATATAATTAAACACAATAAAATATTTCAAAAAAGAAGTTATGTACTGTCAATCACTTTTATTTCATATCCTGGCATTGTTCATAAGTTTTAGTTCTTTAGCTCCTCGGATTTTTGCGATGTTGTTCTTGTCGCTAGTTGAGATGAACTCCAGAATCATAAGATTCTGAATCTTAGGTAAGTTAGCAGAGTCAGCACGCACAATTATCCATGTTAATTTATCAAATCAATAGGCAAATAGTTCCTTAAAGCAAAGCAGTGGTCAACGTAAATGCAGTGTGCAGTAAAGCAAGGTTGTCATAAAGATAATGAATAGAAATAATGTAAATAGAATAGGCAGAGCACCAAACACACAACATTAGATTAGAATGCTACTTATCTAAGCTTAGGAAGGAAACAGAGAGAGAGAGAGAGAGAGAAATGTTGGCATGGAAACAGCTGGTATGGATGTCAGTGCAGGACTCATCGCCCCCACTTATTGGAATTAGGAAGAACCATTGATATTTGGTTTGTAGAAATCAACTGGACTGCTACGAGAAGGAGTTGACGGTTACCCTCTCGGGAAAGGAAGGTGCGGGCAGCGCGGCGCTGCTGTCTGCTCGCGTCGAGCAGCTCGAGAAGTCTCTACAGTCGTACCGAGAATTGCTTGCTACCACAGACCCCACTCAGCAAGCTAAAGGTAAGACGGTACGCATATTATACTACGTGTGTGGTACGATTCCCATGACAAGTTTTTTTTTTATAATAGCTCTACGTTCGACCACCAGAACGCTTGATGGAAGGTGGCTGAAGATGAAACACGTAGATTTAGAAGATAGTTTATTCACTCTAGTCTTGAAGACACCCGGGTAGCTTTTAGGAAACAAGGACGGTCGCAAGGCGTTCCATTCCCGAGCGGAATGGAACGCAAATCATATTTGTCGAGTAAAGAGGAAATTAACAGAAATTTTTATTTAAATATTTTTACTTATCAAAAAATATTTAATTGCCATTTTTTATTATTCTCACCGTTTTCTTCAAAAAATAATGATTTGTCACCAATAAAGACTGATATGCTAGCAATTACTTAATTGTATAACTATACTCATCTCGACCATAATAATACTTTTGTATGGAAATCATACCATCATCAAGGTGGATAGTTACTAATTTTCCTTTAATTTTCCACTGTAGTACATGCGGCGCTCGGATATGGCCCTAAACCTACGAGTCGGGTTCTGTGTTACGTTTGTCCTAGTTCATACACTTCATATTTGTTTGACGTATTCGTACATAATACATAGAGGGCAAAGAAGACTGAGGAAAACGTTCGTAAAGCAAATAAAAGGCAAGGTAAATGTCGTAGAAGAACGTGTTAACACGAGCGAAAGACAGATAAGTATGGAAATTACTTCAACCGACAAGAGCCATGCTTTTAAATAACGAATGAAGTTCAGACTAATCGACCCGCTGAGAACTTTGTCTATAACTTTGCCGACAGGCCCAAATCTAAGCAATATAGGCCGCCGGGTTTTAACGGTGGATTGTGTTGGCGGGTCGGGGCTTAGTGTGTATAATACTTTATTTATGACATATGCGTTGTCAATGTTATATTTATCATTTACATCTTCACCACTGGAGCTATTACGTCAGCACCCCAAGGCCTGCCTACATTATTTCAAGGAGCTAGGCTGGCTTGGGTAGATGCTGGCGGGGGGAAATGCACAATACACCCCAAGCGGGACGTCAGTGCAGGACTTATCGCCCCCATCTCGAATAAGAATAAGAATGTTATATTTTAAACTTGTTGTTTCAGCACTGGATACCCTACGTGCAGAAGTGACCAAGTGGCGCGAAGTGGCACAAAGCGCGCGCCGAGACGCGCTAAAACTGCGCGCGCAACGAAACACGCTACAAGCACACATCGAGCGTATAGGCAACACTGCTGCGCTGCAAGCGAAGGTAACTCAAGTTTGTTTTTACGCAAGATAGATCTACGATTGACCACTAACTCGCCTGATGTTAAGCGACGGTGTGGCCGAGGATGGAGCTCGTCGATCTAGAAAATATCTATTTACTCTAGCCTTGAAATAGAAAATGCCAAGATTGTAGTTCTCAGGAAACAGAGGCGGTACAGAATTCCATTCCTGTACAGTACGCATCAAGAACGTGGACCGATATTGCTGAGTACGTATTTGTACATGGACCGATATCGCTGATTATGGATTCGTACGGATTTAAGTTCTGATAAATAAATGAATAAATAAAATAAGCCTTTATTGCTGAGTTTACAACAGTTAATTCTTAAGTATTACTATGGATCGGCACTTTTTTCCCAAGCTTGTCCTTCGACATAGGCCTCCTCTAAAGATTTCCACTTATCCCTGTCCCTCGCAATTCTCATCCATTCTGGACCAGCAGTTCTCTTTAAGTCTTCTTCCCAGCGTTTTGGTTGTCGCCCTTTTCTCCTTTTTCCATCTCTGGGGTACCATTCTGATATTGTTTTTGTTCATTTCCCATTCCTCTCTCTTAACATATGTCCTGCCCATTGCCATTTTAATGACTTACATATTTTACCTGCATCTTTAAATTTAGTTTTTTTTAAATATTTTCTAATCTTACCTTATCTCGTCTTTTTACCCCAATTACACTTATCTCTATTCCGTTTTGGCATATATGTATTTATTTTCTTTGTTAGTTTTTCCGTTAATGCTCATGTTTGGCATCCATATGTTAAACATGGCAAAATGCACATGTTATATAATTTTCTTTTCTCTTTTATTGGCATGTCTTGATTTTTCATAATTTCGCTTAGAGACCAATATCTTTTCCAAGTATTAGCTATCCTTCTATCGATTTCCTTTTGCATAGTATCACTTGGTGCTATTAAATGTCCGAGGTATAAGTATTCTTCTACATAATCTATTTCCTCCATGTTAACTCTGATGTTATAGTTTTGTGAACCGTTAGTCACAATTTTTGTTTTATTTGTGTTCATTGAAAGTCCTGCCTTCGCGCTTTCATCAGATAATTGTTGTAACATTTGCTCTAGTCTTTACAGGCAATCAGAAAATAGGATCGGTGATCGGACGGTGAAACTTTAAACCACCTGCGTTTTGCAGATGACCTTGCAAAACGCAGGTAGTTTAAAGTTTCACCGTTTATATTGAGTCCATTTTTGTCCCAATCCAGATGTCTAAATATCATCTCCAGGGTTGCCGAAAACAGTTTGGGTGAGACGGGGTCACCTTGCCGGACACCTCTCAATGGTAAACTCCTCTCCTGTTGCTTCCAGCCTGATTTGTGCTTTACTGTTTGAGTATATTATTGCTGAGTATGCTGTAGTTAGTATTTGCAGTTGAATCATACATATATATTTTTAAGTATTTGTATATAATATTTTCTTTGTATTCCCTGCATATGTAGTGCTTCCCAGGTAGAATCATGTTCCAATGAGTCAAAGTGAAAGTGATAATCAACAAATCCTAGATAATAGATTTTATTGTATTCTTTATATTTTTATAGAACTTGCCTCAGTACATGTATATGATCTACGGTTGAATATTTGCTTCTGAATCCAGCTTGCTCTTTTGGTTGATTGAAGTCAAGTGTTGGTGTGATTCGAGACAGAATTATTTTAGTAAAAACTTTATAAATATTGGACATCAGACTGATTGGTCTATAGTTACCTATTTCACCTTTATCTCCCTTTTTAAGTAGCAGTATTATTGTGGATGTGGTCCAATCGGCCGGGATACTTTCAGTCTCTATAATGTCATTGAATAAGTCCGTTAATATGGGAGCAATCACCGGTGCGGTCGCTATTAGTATTTCGTTAGTTATCTGACCGGTTCCAGGTGTTTTACTTCTTTTTTGCTTACTACTTTATCGTACATTTAATTTTGTTGTCACAAAGTTGCTAGCTTAATGATCTGATCTGCATAATTTACACTACCGACTGGCCTTGTGGCTCAGTTGGTAGTGTGTCTACGTCTACCTGCTGAACTGAAAGGTCGTGGGTTCGATCCCCGCACAGGGCAAACATTTGTGTGATGAGCATGGATGTTTGTTCTGTGTCTGGGTGTTTCTATGTATCATATGTATATATTTACAAAAAAAAAGTATATATGTATTCTATCAGCCATCTTGTTCCATAGTACAAGCTTTGCTTAGTTTGGGCTAGATGGTGTTGTGTGAAATGTCCACAAATATTTATTTATTATTTATTTATCTTGCGGACTGCTAAATTGTGGATTACACTTCCTGAGTGGGTCTTTGCCGATTGATATAATCTGGGTGTCTTTAATTTGCAAGTAAATGGATTTCTTTCAGGTAAGTGGGCTCCATCGTGGACCGCAACGTGTTGGCGGTCAAGCGTAAACCAAATATTGAATAAAAATATACAGCATACTTAATAGTAATTCGACACACAATTTCATACACCGAGTCACGTAAGGTATAAGATTGCTTCATGCTCGTTAGTTGCTCATAGTAAACTGACTCGGTCGAGACTCGGTATTATTTTTAACCCCTGACACAAAAGGGGGTTAGTTTGTCGTGTTTATCTGTGTATCTGTATATCTGTGTGTCTTTCTGTGGCACTTAGAGACAGCAGCCACCGAAGATAAAAGAAATGTTGAAGTCTGTGTCAAACAGTGTAAATGTCAATTTTGGACCAAACTCCATACATTTAACAATTTTCTATGGAGTTGCGCCAGGCTGGTTTGAATTTAGAATTATATTTATTTTCTTTTCTACCGCATCCTGCGAAGCTTGGACAGACGATTGGAGTAATATTGTTCTGTGGACGATTGATGTACAAAATACTCCTAATCTTTCCCTACTCTTTAATAAATTTTAGAATTTCATTTTAGAACAACTTCACGGCCTAAGTATAGCAAGAAAAAGCAAGAATATGCTATTAAACAGCGAAAGTTTCAATTTTAATTATCGTTACATGAATTCATAGATGAGATATGCTTCTTGTATCCCGACCGTCATCTCGTTAGCTATGACCATAGTTCTTATTTTTTTTTTTTTTTTATAGAAGATAGATCTACGATTGACCATCAACTCGCCTGATGTTAAACGACGGTGTGGCCGAGGATGGAGCTCGTCGATCTAGAAGATATCTATTCACTCTAGCCTTGAAAATTCCAAGATTGTAGGTCTCAGGAAACAGAGATGGCGGCAACGAATTCCATTCTTGTGCAGTACGCAACAGGAATGTGGATCGATATCGCTGAGTATCTGATTTATAAATCTACAAATTTATTAGTTAATATATGCAATTTGTCAGCATCAACGCATACAAGACGAAATGCCTTAAGTAGGTATTTAAAAAGTCGTTAAAAGCTTTTTGTAAAGCAGGAAAATGATTTTTTTCATTTACCTATTCGTTTTAAGTCTCAGAGTACACTTAAAGTAATAGTTTCATTCAAAATTCCGTTCTTGGGTAAAGCCAGAAATGTATTAAGATGTGTGCATGTCCATCTCGTATTTACTGTAATTGACATGCACACAAGCAAGCATTTGAATAATGTTTTGTTTACTGCACTCGAACTGTCATTTAAACTTATTATTTCTATGCCCTGATTTTTTCTTCTGCAGGTGGAGTAAAAAGTGTCGGCGTGTGAAATGAACGCATACTTTACTGGGGAATCGTACTTATGAGGCCGTGAATCCCATCAAAACCTCAGTTGGGGAACTACTTATTACTAATACTTATTACTACTACTTATTACTATTTTACATAGTAATTGTCTTTATCTCTGTTATTCTTGGGTGTATAATCGTCCTCAACTTGATGCTCTGCTGTTCGAGAAATTCCTTCTACTGGCTGGATATAGGTAAGTTAAAAAAGATGAATAACCTCTTTTAAATTTTCCATCAAATATTTTGTAGACTGATGTATTTACGTTACGATCATTTATTTTACTTTAAATTATCAACATGTATTGAAACCGAATGAAGTGCTTCGTTTCTACTTTTATTATACATAATTATGAACTTATAAACTGTGGAGTGGGCCTTCTTTGGTGATATTTACTAACTGAGTGTCTTTAAAATTGTGAGTAAATTGAGTTCTTTTTGGCAAGCAAACTTAATCGTGGACCACTGCATCATTAATCACAATCATATTCAAATTACTGGCACTTACCCATCGGCTTTTGAATCTCATTATATTGTAGTAAGTTTCTGACAGAAATTATTTATTTGACAGGCAATCCTCTTGAAATCACCGAGCTCAAGGATCAAACAACTTAGTATCGACATCACTTTCTCAACAATCTTTGACATCTCTGGTGTACTAAACTCGCACAAGAGAAAGTGACATTTGAAATGGCATTCCTTATTATGTATCCTGCTATAGCTATGTTAAGTATATTTGTTCTCATGATCATTATTGTAATGTTAAAGTTTGGCTCGCAATGGTTTGGGCTCCGTCACACTACCTTCAGTGATGATGAATTCTGCATGGATGATAAAGCATATGAGCAAAAAGCCTCATATGCTTGATGAGTAATGAAATGTTTATATTCCAACTTTTATGGTTTGGGCACATTGGCCTGAATTTAAAGCCTTGTTTACATTGTTTATGATGTAGCTCTAATTTTCTTTCAAGTGAACTAAATCAAAAACAGACTGAATGAATCCATCCTCTCAAATTCGCAAAACATATGTTTGTTTGATTTGTCCAATCTTATGCAGCTAAAATGTGTGTGTAGAGCAAACGTTCTCTTGTTACAATTAGAAATCGGGAATTACTCATTTAAATAATGTGTAACTATGCAACGATTAATAGATTACTTTCACAGCAATGTTTCACAAATTACAACTTTTTGTATCTTTATATTCCATTCTATAATTTAAGTTAGAAACAGTAAAAATATTCATACCTATGCCTAGTAAAATACTAATCCTTGTTTCAATAAATAACATTAGAATCTAAGTTTGCGATCGAACACTAAGTTTATTTTTATACTTGTATATTTACCGTTTAGATGCATCCATCTTTCCAACGCCGCTCAAGTGAGGAAAAAAAAAACCAGTTCGTTTGATACGATTTATTGAATTATTATTGGAATTAAATAAATCGGGAGAGTCTAACATACAAAGTGTCATGCATAATAAAGTCAGGCCGCACACCGCGTTTTACCGCACCTCCACATAACTTGGGAATTACCAACCATATTACTCTACTTACTAATAATGATGTAACTAGAAGAGAGTAGTATACGTAGAGCCATTATATATTAAATTTATTGTAGTAACGGCTGGACTAATATCGAGTTCAGTGGGAGCACCTATAGCACCTACCTATTTTTCCAAAGGTATTACTGCAGAGTTACGCTCAACTCTTATAGCGACGCAAAGTTGGCTCGCGTCTGTTTTTTCTTGCTTTTTTCTGTACTTAAATGAGTGATCCAAAAGTTGAAGAAACTGTTAAAAATATCACGATTTAAAGCAAACTCATTTGAACATTTGTCTCACTATTAATTACAGGAACACCAAGACAAAAACGAGCGCGAGCAAACTTTGCATCGCTATAAAAGTTGAGCGTAACCCTCGGACATCAAGGATGCTATTTCAATTTATACATAAAAAAGTTTTGTTCTAATTGCCTGTTTGACAGAAAACGCAGAGCGTATTATCATAATAAGTTCTATGGTAGATCCTAAACCGCTGCTTCTAAGAACACGAAATTTGGAGGATGCTGCCTGCAAGCGATGAATGAAAAAAAACTTTTTGGTCTACCGGTAGTGCTTGGTGTGATATGACTCTGTCACTAAATTTATTTTTACCTCTGAGTGTCATAAAGTAAATTACGCATTGGGTTGTAGTTCAACAATATCTTGGAAGTAATACGTCATGCTCGTGTGGCTTCGGTGTGCGACCTACCGATATCGTTGATTTGAACGTAAAGTAAGTACCTACGAATAAGTACATACATGAATCTACAATTTGTACAAATATAATACATACCTACATAAAACAAACTGAAAGATAATACAGTACCTACTTATATAATAAATGCATAAGCTACAATTATTTATTAGGTAGGTACTAATGTAAAATTATTTAAGTCATGGAGAAGAAGACGAGAGATCAGAACTATATAACAAACTGTTAATAATATTATGCAACATGTAAAATCTTAAACTATAGAAATATAACTAAGATGTTGCTTAAATCATAACAAACTTTTCTAATCCAACAAACTAAGTACAAAACGACTCAACAACAGACGAATTTTCACGTCTTACGAAACAAATACGCTACAATTATGATAACGAGAATTTTGAACATTTTCATGACTTATCCAGGATTTATTAACATATTTTTTGCCGATATGATATTGCAGAAAGTACCTAGTACCTAACAGTTGTATATACGTTGACAAGACTAACGGGACATCTTTATTGAGATTTCCGGAACTAGAAAAAAAAAACATCTGACTAAAAATTCGAAAAACATTAACCTCCAAGATTCTTTTATTACGACTGGACAGGCTTTTCCTATACAAGTGATAGACAGCCTATTAAAACCATACGTTCGAGTGTGTGTCGGATTCGTAAAGAGGGGCGGTCGCGTATGCGATATGCCATGTCATTTCCTAGCGAGTGCTTAGGTGCCTACAGCGCAAATCACCATTTGCAATCAAATAAATATTATTTTGACATTCGATCGAAACCGTCGTGAAGTATGGTAGCTCTAGAGATCTCAATAATAAAAACCAGTGTCCTGTTGTGATTTAGATTTTCTTTTCTATTCCATGTTTTATAAAGTGTTTAATCTACAGTAAAAAACGATTATTTATTTGGTAGCGCTTAGAGCTTGTAGCTTAGAGCTCGTCATGCTTAGGACCGGAGAACTCTTCGTGACTGATGAAGCCATTTTTATCCTTGTCCTCGTGCTGGAAGATCTCCTCCACCAGCTTGTCGTGGCCCTCGAGCATCTGCTTGATGTCATCGCTCATCTCCGCGCCATCGGGAGGTACCATCTGCTTCTTCAAGTACTCGCTCACCTGAAGAATATTACATTATTTAAATAACGTATACATACATAAATTCACGTCTATTTCCCTTGCAAGCAGAGCATCAAGGCCGTTTGATGTCACATTTGACTGGTGTTAAAATGTTGGCTTGCAGTACATGCACTACAAACTCGCCAAGTTTCATTAAGATAAGTGCAGCCATTTATGGCCTGTGTTTACGGCAGATTGCATTATGGTCTCAAACTAGGTAATTTCCATATTTCCACTAAACCTTGTTTGCGCGGAACGCCATGATATACGTTATAATCAATTTTATTTGTTTACAGTATTTACCGAATTGCTAGAAGGTATATCAGACTTTAATGCTCTATCATATCAAACCCAGATTTATTAGGTTTGACGGAATGCGCTATTAAGTACAGACGTTGTAAGGTAACAAATAGACACAGGTAGATTTATTTTATATAATTAATAAAAAATAAAGCATAATAAATAAATATAAAAAACTGTACCTATAACACAATATCTATTTACGCCATATCTATTATCTTGCTAGACCATGCATTCATGTTATATTTAAGCAGAATTATTCAGAAGATTAGGTAACTATATAGACAAGCCAAACATTTATCCCAGTAAAAGAGCCCTTTATATCATGCCATTCTTGACCTGCAAGACCACATGAGAAAGTAAAGGTGAAGCAGGGGCTTAGTGCGACTGAGTTTTTATAGAGTCTGTTTGGGCAAAGAACTATCGCGGCAAAAAATAGGAACTAAAGTTTCGATTTAACATGAATCTGAAAAAAAACGACTTCAAAATACGCAATTCATATACTTGCATGACATATTTTCTAGTTATCTATTTTGTTAAAAAAACCAAAGTACTGAACTGTAATTTTGAAAAAAATTATATGGGACCTTCTGTAAAGTATGGTCTACCAAACCAAAAAAATAATTATCAGAATCAATTAATCGCGTAACAAACATTAAAAAAACATACAGGCGAATTGAGAACATCCCCCTTTTGGAAGTCTGTTAAATAACGAAAAAAGTTTAGCAACACCTTCAACGCCGCATTAGTTTTCTATCTGAATAGACTCTATTTAGGTAGGTACTCGATTGCTGATCAACTGTGAAATAAAATATGAGATCGGAACCACGCCATCTAGCGGTATTCACGATGATTGGTTATGACTATACAAGCCGTAGATTACATGAACGCGATCAAATGGTCTTAAATCAATACCTAAAAATACTACTAACTAATAGCTCCTGTATTTTACCACGCTAGATCGTAGACTTCGTTCTAAACGATGTATATTGTGAACGGTGGGCAGACGTTCGCCTGCACGCATAAACTTTTAGGGTTCCGTAGTGTACTGTGAAGAAACCTTATACATACCTAAAATCATCATATGTATCTCTCTGTATGTCATTATGTAAGTTATAGTTTGTTCATAGACTGTTACAACTACATTTAGTAGGTGCGTGACTTGTAAATTCTAGACACAAATGTTGCAGTAAAATTACAGAAGAAATAAAAGCGATGATACCACTCTATAAATTATTAGGAGAGAGGATTATTCTTTTTTCATTATGGTTTAATACATAATAAGAAGAAGCTGAAATATTTTTTTGAGGTTAACCCATTTTACTCCATTAATGAATTCATGAATATGCATCTCACAGAATCTTCATTCTTGTTTGAAATTAATGATTAATAAGTACTAGAAAAATATGATTAATGATAGTATTTTTTTATCAGCATTTTTTTTCCTTTTTATATTAAGTAATATTGATGTTGTATCTTTGACGTGCCTAATATAACATAAGTAGTTATATGGTCAATAAAAATATTCTATTCTATTCTATTCTAATAATTGTCTCCTCAAATTAAGTACCTACCTGCTATGCGTAAGACATGGAGACCGTTCGGTTCAAGCATTTCTGTAATTTTGGTGGGGGCAAAGTCCCGCGAATGGTATCATTCAGGCTCGCATTACGATCAATTCACTAAGAGCTTCTTGAGCAGGAGAGACCGTAGTGACCGAGCTGATCAATTGCACACTTGCAGGTAGGAGCAATATGAGCTTTACAGCACCTTGCTAAAGAGTAAGCCGAATTATGTAGGGGGTCTTCCTTGTGAAAGGTAAGTATCCACAAAGAAAGAATTTACCGTAAAATATATAGGTAGGCAACGATATTATTAACGTCATTGTTATAATCCGTATATTCATTGGTGCATTGGAAGAACCATCACCCAAGGCAAGCAGCAGCGCCTGACACTGACCTCCTCTCGCGAGAGTTCTCTATCTCCGTCCGCGTCCATGGCTTTGAACGCTAACTCGATACTCACTTCTTCGCGGGAGAGCATGTTGTCGGCGTCAGCGTCGATTTCTTTGAACACGTTGGTGGTCGGCGGCGAGTCTCCGATGTTGACCAGTTCGACTTCGAAGTGTAGCGTCGCGTGCGCAGGAATCACGTTTCCGGCGCCGCGATCACCGTATCCCAGAGATGAGGGGATCGTCAGTCTGCGCTTTTCACCTGGAATTCGATTAATATCTAGTTAACAAAATAACTTTTCGGAATAAGCTTTTCGTATTCTTTTTTAGCAATGCAATGAGGATGTATTTTTAATGACTTCAAAATAAGGAGATTATCAATTTGATATGTATGTACTATGTACCTAATATTCTTAGATTGTCTATGTGAGGTTCTAAGCACGTGTGCTATATTTCATAAGTGTAGGTATGTATGTATGTTTGTCCACGTATTACTTGAAAACTAGAAGTCTTATTGCAAATTGAAATCACATAATATTGAGGGGTAGAAAAGTTTTCTCCTTTTTTATGTAATAATTAATACTCGTAGGTTTGCGCTTGACCGCCAACTCGACTGGTGTTCCTTTTACTATGGAAGAGCGCGCTACAGCGTTTCTCTGCAAGATTTGATCCATACTAGTATTTATATGTTAATGATTGGATTAGGCAACCAGATAGGTAGGTAGTAATTAAAAGTCTACATTAGATAAATACACGTTACCATTTCAATAGCTATTTTTTTTGTAGTAGGTAGGTACTTTGTAGAAATGTACTAGAAGTAGTGGCTAGTCATTACTGAGTTTTGGATTAGAAAACATCTTAATCAAATATCTTTCTAGCATTTACAATGAAATTTCCTAAATGTACGTATGTAGGTAAGTACCTATGGGTAAATGTTTCCTATCGTAAATATTAGATTAATCCAACCAAATTCAATCACAGAACTGAAGTTATATTCAACAGGTGTCATGTACAACGAAATGTGTCAGTCAATATTGCAGACATAGGATATTGAAATGCTCGAACTTTCAAATGCCTTGGGGGTCGTGTACCAATGTATTGTTAAATAGCTATCGGTGTCAATCTTCTTCAGTCGATAGATAATCTGGGAGTCATTAAGTTTCAGAGAGTAAATATTGCAAATTTATAATCGCTATAATTGCAATGAGATTTTATCTAAGTATAGAGAAGTTATACCTATTCATTGAATATGAAGTAAAAGCATGTCAAATCTCAGTTCTCAGCACTTTCGAGAATAAGACTATATTCTGACGGGTTTTTAGTATCTTGGCCTTATATGTCATGGTGTTGCATTTTTTAAGCACACAGGATGGCATTGTCATTGTTCACAAGTCACAACACGCGTCTGCCTAACAGCGTTGTCTGTCGTGTCGCAACTGAAGACGAGTTGGGCAATTACCTTAATTAGGTAAGGAAATCGGCGTGCCACCCAGAGCCGGAGAAAACCTATTTACGTATAAATACATCATTGTACAATTGTCGGTACTTACTAGTTAAAACAATTAAAACAATAATAAATATACCCGAATAAATAAATTTCAACATCGAAAAATATAAGTAGGTATACAAATTCTTTGATACCTACTACGCGGCCTTATTAATCTAAGCCTACGTTATGATAGTGAGGGACTGGGACTCATACCGAGTGCATTCACTGAATCTGTCATTTACCCGAGTCTCACTATAACAGAGGTCCTCGAAAATATGCTACGACCACTTATGGCCAACGGCTAGCACTCATTAGGTATTAGGTACATTTTTTTTAACTCGAAAACAGGCTTGCACTTGACCGTCAACTCACTTAGTGTGTTAAGCGACATCTGCATAGGTTTTATCGCTCCATCATGTTACAGACACCGATGACATCAAATAGAGGAGGAAGACGCGTGAGCAAGCTCAACGTTGGACTCTACTGAGTGCACAGCGGGATACGTTTAGTCGCACTTCGACCATTGCCATGAATACTCACGTCACCTACCTTTGAGAGCACCTACCTAGTTCTTATTTTTGTCTACTTATTGTTTGATATGCATAATATACGCATGGTAGATGAACATTTTATTTTGTCAAACAATTCTCAGGTTCAAGTTCTTAGGTTGCTATGTAAATGCGACACACGTTTCCCTCTTTGCCACACGAGACTCCGGCACTTGTCACTGACGCAGCGCACTAGAGCTCACTGATACAAAGACAGCGAATCGTATAGCGACCGCTTTCAACCGCTCGTCATGGCCACACATTGCTGGTGGCTGGTGGCAGTGTTGGCTACGCAACGGCTGGCGGTAGCGCGCGACAGCCATCGTCGGTGCAACTATCACGGTTCATGAGATACAGCCTGTTGATGGACGGACGGCCGGACACACAGACAGCGAAGTCTCAGTAATAGGGTCCCGTTTTACCCTTTGGGTACGGAACCCTAAAAAGACAGGAGAGTGAATGATGCGTGAATGGTACTCACCGACACACATATCAAGCAGACCTTGATCCCAACCCTTGATCACCTGGCCCACGCCGAGCTGGAACGTAAACGGCTGATCGCGGTCATAGCTGCAACAAAGATAATGATGCCATATAGTTTAAATGAATACATCCCAATAAACATAACACAAACACAAAGTTAATGGACTTAAATAAATAAATAAACATATTGGCGACGGTTAGAGCTTGTTTTATAACCCCAAAAGAGACCGTGATGTTATGCCACAATAATAAAGTTTTTTAGGGTTCCGTAGTCAAAGGGTAAAAACGGGGCCCTATTACTGAGACTTCGCTGTCTGTCCGCCCGCCCGTCTGTCACCAGGTTGTATCTCATGAACTATGATAGATACAATAGAAGAGAGTTGAAATTTTCACAGATGATGTATTTCTGTTTTTTAGTATTTGTTGTTATAGCGTAACAACAAATACTAAAAAACAGAATAAAATAAATATTTAAGGGGGCTCCCATACAACAAACGTGATTTTATTGCCGTTTTTATAGATAATGGTACGGAACCCTACGTGCGCGAGTCCGACTCGCACTTGGCCGGTTTTATTTGTCTCTCTCAAGCATTGATCTATAAGTCTGTTGAGAGCGCACTATAGCGAGCTAATAATTATACCTAGTTTAAAAAACTAAAAAAACCGACTTGAATATGCGCAATTTTGTTTTAGAAACTAAACTATATGTATTGATATAATTTATATGGGACTGATATTTATTTACTTAAATCTGAAAGTATATACTTTCAAACAAAAAATAATTTTTGGAGTCGGTTTCTATATGAGTTAGGTTTCATTTTTGTTTTTGATGACAAAGTTATGCGGTAACAAGTGCGTGTCGTGCCACGCGCAAAGTAGGGTTCATAATTTCATCATTTAAAGCACATCATAATTTACGTGAACTTAAATTAAGGATACTATGAGCATACATAAGTATGTGTTAACTTATCTAATACCATTAAACGAGCAATTCTTGTATATATATATAATCTGAATCTCGGAAACGGCTCCAACGATTTTAATGAAATTTGGTTTGTAGATAGATTAGGGGACGATAAATCGATCTTGCTAGGTTTCATTTTTAGTGAACCCGGGTTTGCTCGTATTTTCAGTCATAAAAATCCAGGTGGAGCTCGGTCGCCCAGGTACTGTTTATTTAAATGAAACTTGCACGAAATTTTCTTTTCTTACTTCTCTAAGTACTTTGTGAACTTGATTGAATATAGCTTGTTAACTTGTAAACTTGTACACTTGTTGTGCCTACTTAGCTGTAATAGTTTTCCTATTAATGTCGTCATATATGCTACAAGTATGATGTTTTTCATATCTCCAAAGTCACTTGTTTAGCCAGTAGAGGGGGGTAGGCAGCAAACGGGTCCCTAAATTTAAAATGGTTTTCACACTTCCCTAATGTTTTTTTTAATACCCATCCAACGATATACCCGCACAATCTTTAACCCCACTCTTTATATTATATTCATTCATTTTATTCACTCTTTAAAAAAAACAAGAGATTATTCTACGATATTTTTATTTTGGTGTTACTAATATGATTGTTCATGCAAAATTACAGATTTCTAGAAATTATAAATAGACTTTGAGCTATACTATGGACAGACGGGCGGACATGGCGAAACTATAAAGGTTCGTAGTTGACAACGGAACCCTAACAGGTGAATAATTATCCTCCTTCTTTTTGAAGTTATAGAAAACCTTATTTATTTGCACTTGTTACACTCGCGCATTATAAGGTAAAAATAAAGTTATAAGGTAATAAGGTAAGCGTTATGAATTTTTTTATTGTACATATTAAATATTGCTTACGTAGGTTGTTTATTTTTTTTTATAAAACTAATGGCCCGATGTCGCCGCCGCATACGTATTGTGAAACACTATAGAATATCTCAGGTTAAACAAGGTCATCCACACTGAACATCAATGTAGATATAATACATCGCTCCTTTATTTCGACTAAGTACGTCTATTGTCCAGTTGTATTGC
Source organism: Lycia hirtaria (assembly GCA_947563715.1). Lineage (NCBI taxonomy): Eukaryota > Metazoa > Arthropoda > Insecta > Lepidoptera > Geometridae > Lycia > Lycia hirtaria. Next base: position 12,276,332 of record OX387386.1, read on the forward strand.
GTACCTATTGGAATAATTAAGCCGTATTCTCGTGCATCTGTTTGTGGCACATGAATGGTAAACAACTTGTGGCCTTTTTATTCAAAACTCTTGTTTAAAATGAACACTGTGTAAATTGATTTTTTTATACATTAATTTATTTATACATCAAGTAATACAATTTGTTATAAAATCATCTAAAAACCTAGATTAGGTTTGTCTAGATGACCTGTTCTCGAAGTATTAATTTGGCAATATATTTTACAAACAATACAAATTGACCAAACGTGCGCGATCCCGCAATAAGACAGCTGAGGTAGGCATGAAGGTAAGTAATAAGTGCCGATTTCCAGGAACGGTAGGTATTTATAATAATATAGGTAGTTGTTTACTGGCTCCTATAATACAGGTAAATAGCCTAGTATAGGTCAGGGACTTACTTACACAATAATGTATGTAAATTGAGTCAAATAAAGATTTTTGTAAGTATTTGTATTGTTTACGTGCAACCTACTCCAGCCGTTTCCGTGAGCCTCGCGAATTTTGTGAGATACCTAATATTGCTTCAGTAGGATTTTAAAGTTCTTATACCTAAGTTATTTTATATTTCAATTCAATTGGTAGTTTATTAATTAGGTTTGGTACAATATACTTGGACTTTCTTGCAATACAATTTAGAAGTACCTATGTTATGAAATTTGTTTTTTCGATTACTTTCGTAAGGAGATGAAGCCTCAATTTTTTAACGACTTCAAAAAGGAGGTTTACTTATGTTTTTCAGAAATATATCTACAAAATATAATTATGATCGGTAGAACCATTAAGTCTAAAACAAACGGTCAGAGAAACAGTTATTTTCGTTTTGTAAATACATTATATTAGATAAACTTTATTATTAGGAGAATGATCAACACAACTTCGAGTTGTGTTGATCGAGGATCACCTCTTTTATATAATATCAAGTTAATGTTTTCTAATGTTTTAGCGATTGTTACGCATATAAATTAAACAATTTCGACGGATTTATCGCGAATACTTTAACATAACTTTATGAACCTGACATAATTTTCAGGTTTTTAAATTAAGTTAAAATATACGAGATAAATCCGTCAAAATTGTTTAATTCATAATTTTATGAACTGAGATAATTTTCAGGTCATAAAGTTATGTAAAGAACAAACACAAATCGTCACTTTAGTGCTTGTTTAACCAACTACCATTGGTAAAATTTTACAGATGAGTTTTTTGTTCTTTATATTTTATTTAAAAAGCTATATTTTTAAGGCTTGAAAGTCTTTTATTATACATGAGCTAGACACAAATCGATTGTAAATATTTTTTTCTATAGATGGTAATGAATTATACCTTATTTTACAGTTTTTATATGGAGGTGGAACAAACATGCACAAAAATAATTTCGAATGTGGAGTTGTGGCTGACTACATTGCAGATGTCTTATCTGTGACTGATTATTTTTTTCGTGCTTGTATGACAAAAGTGCTAAATGTATATACAGGATGTATGAAGGTAATATTTTTCTCAACTTTGAACTACTTAGAACAAATGAGATAAACTGAGCCGATTGTAATTGTACAGTTTTTATTTATTCACAAAACATATGTCTTTAGGGTCTTTATGCAAGGAAGGAGGAACCGTATCATGTGGGGTATCATATGAAAGAGCTTCATTAGCACAAGCTAAAACAGGTTTTCAACCGCCTTTCAAAAAGGAGGAGGTTCTCAATTCGACTGTTCTGTGTTGTGCTGTTCGAATGTTTGTTATCTCATAACTTTCGACTGGGTGAACCGATTTTGATGACTTTTTTTATTTGAAAGCTGGTGCTTCCCGTGTGGTCCCATTTCAATTTGGTCCAGTTCTGACAATGGCATTCATGAGAAGTCGGTTGCTTCAGTTTTTTAAACTATAATTACTAAATATTTTTACGATGTATATTTTTCAGCTTATGAAGGAAAATATAAAAATAATATTCTAACTAGTAGATAAAAAGGGGGAAATTATTTCCCCCTTTTATCTACTAGTTTATCAAGTTGGTGATAGAAGACTATTGGTAACCTATCCAAAAACTGTTGTACTTATATGTATGCCTACCGTCGTTGTGTGTTACGTCGGGAAATTCGCTAGTTAATGAGAAGTTTAGTGGCAAATTGAGAGTGGTAGCAGTACGATAGCATCTCGTTGACGTTTATGGGCGGATAAAGCACGGCTGAGCATGCGTGTGTTTTGTTGAAAATGCATCAAAAGCAATCTGGCCAGCTTTAAAATTAAACCAGCTTAATATAAATTACTAGTTACCTATATTATTCAGTATTATCACCATTTATGGGGAAATTATACGATAGACTGGGGATGAACATTACCATTTAAAATTTCACTCAATACTTACTTAGTTTTTTTTTGTTTTTGATTTTGGAATACTTATTAGTTTCATATCACGTTTTTCCCGTTAAAAAAGGATCCACAAAAAGACTTAGTTATAAATAATAAAAAAATATAGCTGTTATACTTAAATAAATAAATGTTAAAAAAATAATAAAAATAAATCATCTTCAAGCTGAAAAAGGAGAAATAACAACTGTTACATACGGAAAAAAACTCCTACATCCTGTCTGTCTTTCACTATGAGGATGACTGGCAGAAAATACTACATTAGCATTAAGTCCTCCTATTGTACAGCTTGTTACTTTGTAATTGTGTCCAATAAAGTGTTAAATAAATAAATAAATAAAAATTAAATAAAACTGGGCGTCTACCTGAGCAGGTACGTATCCCAACTCTATATACCTATGTACGTACCTACTTACGTCGGTATTATGTAATAGTTATTTCTCCCTTTTCAGTTTTGCAGTCGATTAAATTTTTTTAAATTATTTTTATTCTAGATATGAAATTCATGAATTTGCTTTTGATTAATTTGCGAAAATCAGTTTCGTGAAAACCGTATTATTACAAAATTTAATAATTATTTTCATATTAATAAGTATCTGGATGTCCGAGCTTTGCTCGGTTTTTATATAATAGATTTTTTCACAAAAGAAGGATCTTGAAAAAATTTGAAAAAATAATATCTAACATCTAACTGGAATCGAACCCAGGTCTTCTGATCCAATTGCCCGTTTTACCACCTGAGCTATTACAACCTTGTAGACAGTGGCGAAATTTACCTTCGTTTTCTAATGATATTGTACAAGTTTTTCATTGCCAGAAAACATGGATAAAACGACGTTTTCTAAAAATGAAACCTAGCTAGTTCGATTTATCGTCCCCTAATATACCTACAAACCAACTTTCATTAAAATCGTTGGAGCCGTTTCCGAGATTCCGATTATATATATATACATATGTACATACCTACATAAACAAGAATTGCTTAATAGATAGATAGATATTAGGTACATATCTCAATAAATGTCCGAACCGGAAAGTTTTGACATTTGGTTGTTTATTTTAGTCAAAATAGGTACTGATGTAAAAATAATCATTTTGTCAAAATAATTATACTTCAGTAAGTATAATTATTTGATTCGACTGGCGTTCGTATTTTCAATCATCAGAAATATATTCAATAATTGTATGTATAATATAAAGATAAATTACGTGCATCGTTACTCCATCGTGTTTCAAGGCGTCCTATTACCCTAAGACGCTGTCATTACTATATTTTCACGTTTACTGAAATCTTGTACCTCCCAGGTTGACTATGTACTACATAATAATAACATATCTTGAAACGCTAGCGTCATACTTAGTATCGTGAAAAGGGAACAAACAGAAAGAGAGAGAGAGAGAGAGAGAGAGAGACATGTAAGCGGATAAAAATTATTCAATATAAACTTGACAAATGGCAAATGTGCAAGCATCAAGAAAAAAAAAAAGAAATAGGTATTCAACTACCCTCATTTTTTTAGTTCGCTGTGCGCTCTGATTGGGCGAAATTCTAATATTCATTCGGCATTTAGACTAGCATCTGTCAAAGTCTTACTCAATTCAGTTTTCACTTCACAAGTGTATTTGTGCCACATTTCTTAGTGACTGCATCAAAATAAGGAACACCTTATTGCCATCTTGTACAAAACGGTAAGTCAGATTCATTAGAAACAAACTACGCTCTTCACTTGTAAACAGTTCTTGGATAGCAATACTGTACCTTTACCTTTATCTACTACCTTTTCTTAAATATGCGTCTTATTAATATTGACTTAAACCATGTGTAATTTGAATACCAATGGATAATTTGAAGAAAATATAAACGTTTTCTATAGCACAAAATACTTTAGTAATATATTCTATAGTAAGAATCTTAATTGTACTACTTACAATTGTTACAAAGTAAGGTTAGTTGTCAGCCGGTTATTACTGACCGGGGCGGATGCGCCGGCGTGGCGCTCATGGTGTTCCGGTGAGACCAATAGGTAACTATACAAGTATGTACAATGTTTGACACGGAATCAAAATTTAAAAAAAAAACTCATTATGACAGTTTTTTTCTTTATGCTGTTATTCTGGAAGTTTCCCGCGCACGCGAAACCTTTACCGATTGGTACGGTTTTTGTAAAATTAATAGGTTCAGGAGTGCAGATTTTTAACCTCCGACGCAAAAAAGAAGCGTTACAAGTTTTGCGTATGTATTTGTGTCTATTTGTGGCATCATCATGCGCATCGTAGCTCTCAAACTCCAGTCTCAAAACGAATGGACCAATTTTAATCTAGATTTTTTTGTTTGCAAGAGGATTTGATCGAATGAGTTCTTAGTTAAGTTTCATCAGAATCGGTTTCGTAATTTGGAAAAACTATCGTAAACGAAATCGCATATTTTGAAGTGAGTTACTTCAGTGTTTAAAACTATAATAATTATCAGTACATAAGAGAAATGGAATATATTTAAAGTATCTATTTATCTATCTATCTTTTTATCTATCTACCTAATTATTTACTCTGTTAAAAAAAACTCATTGTACCTCTTAGTTTTACCATCAAATTTCAATATTAGTCGCCTATTTCTACAACTATTATACCTATTTCTAGGCTAAAACTGAAATGTTACGATTTCCTTACTTAACTTTTTTAAGTGAACGTGTTACGTAACGTAAAACGTACGTACGTTTTACGTACTTTTTTGTGAGAAAGTATGAGTAAAATCGCTGTAAAAGATGCGCATTCTTAGAATAATTCTAGTAAAATCACTTGTTTATTACGAAATAGTCCGTTGGAGGTTATGAAAAAACGCATTTTTTTTGCAAGAGATGTATTATTATTATTACAAATAAATATAGTCCATGACACTCTGGAAACAAATCTAATGACACCTCGCACATCAAAATCGGTCAATTCGTTTAGGCTGTAGACTGTCGTAAAGAAACATACATACATACCAAACATACATATTACACTAGAAAAACATAACACTCCTTTCTTACGCAGTCGGGTAAAAATAGACTTGCGCTTGACCGCCAACGCGACAGGAATAGTTATGTTAGGTTGGTGTGATAGTTGGTAGAAAAAAAAAAAAAAAAAAAAAAAAAAAAAAAAGTGTGATAGTTGGTAAAAGTATCTTTAATTTTTTTCAATCTAGTTATTTGTTTCAGGGAACAAAATGAGTAGTAATGGTAGTAGCTACGGTGAGGGTCCAGGGATTGACCGGATTGACATTTTAGATGATGTAATATTACGTGGATTTGAGGTATATTTGTTCACGGAGTACGATCGTGCTATCATAGAAGAGAATCTGCAAGATCCGGTCACAGCAGCCGATACATATAACGATATGCTAGAATACTTCGTGAAACAGCATGGGGAAAGGTTTGTATTCTTCTTTTTTTATATTGGACCAACCGAAGAAACCGACTTCTCATGGATGCCAGAACTGGACCAAACTGAAATGGGACCACATGGGAAGCACCAGCTTTTAAATAAAAAAATAATCATCAAAATCGGTCCACCCAGTCGAAAGTTATGAAGTACAAACTTAAAAAAAAAAATACAGTCAGACAATTGAGAACCTCCTCCTTTTTTTTAAGTCGGTTGAAAATAGTCCCACAGAACACTAAAAAGCAAAACAAGTTTTCGATAAAATATTCATTTTGATCCAAGTTAATTTTCATTTTGTTTTTTATTTCATTATAAATGACCAATTTTCAATTGGTAATTTTTAATTTAATCACAAAAAATAGTGTCTTTAAGCAAGGAATGAAGGTCCAAATTTTTAAGTGAATTAAGCTTATCATGTATATGAATGAGGGGTATCATATGAAAGAGCTTCAGTAGCATAAGCTAAAACAGGTTTTTAAATATTGTTACGATGTATATTTTTCGGTTTATGAAGGAAAATATAAAAAAAAAATGATTTTTCCCTTTTATCTACTAGTTTTTACGGAACCCTCGGTGAGCGAGCCTGACTCGCACTTGTCCGGTTTTTTGTTTGTTTTTGCTGGATATTGATAACGGTAACAGGTAAACGCTTGAAATATTCACTGAATATTGTGTGATATTAATCACTTTAAAAATAAATAATTAAATTAAAATAAAATAAATATTTAAGGGTCCCATACAAACGTGATTTTTTCGCCCGTTTTTATAGATAATGCTACGGAACCCTTCTTGCACGAGTCCGACTCGCACTTGGCCGGTTTTATTATGTATGAACATTAACGTGAATCAAAATTAAAATTTTGTTGAAAACTTGTGATGTTGCTTTTTAGTGTTGTGCAGGACTATTTTTTCTAATAAGTGCATTCAGTAGTTTTATATCATAAGAAATGTTGATATGCGCGAAGCGCGAACGAGATGGACGATGGTCGAGCTAAGCTCTTAACCGCCACCAAATAACTGATTTTTTTCTCGCATTTTTAGGATTGGTGTAATTTATAATTTATTATATTTTTTAATGCTGTAATTATAATAAACATTACAGTAATTAAAGTTTAATAGTGTATTTTACCCGTTGACTTTATATAGGTTGACTGGCCTTGTGGCTCAGTTGGTAGTGTGTTTACGTCTACCTGCTGAACTGAAAGGTCGTGGGTTCAATCCCCACCCAGGGCAAACATTTGTGTGATGAGCATGGATGTTTGTTCTGTGTCTGGGTGTTTCTATGTATCTTAAGTATATATTTACAAAAAAAAAGTATATATGTATTCTATCAGCGATCTAGTTCCATAATACAAGCTTTGCTTAGTTTGGGCTAGATGGTGTTGTGTGAAAAGTCCACAAATATTTATTTATTTATTTATTTATTATGCGAAAATCAATTAATGTTTTAGTTATCTAGTTAATATAACACTGTATGTTTTCCTAGTAAAATAAAACGGTGACTATTCGAAGTTGGGAATTTCGTTTTTCTTTTTAATCATATTACTTTTTATGAATTTTTAAGGTTGCGGTTCAAAAATAATATATTAAGAAAGCTGAAGACCGCCTATCGCCAAGCAAATGGTAATACCTTAAATATCGCAAAATTTCAGCGGGGTATGAAGACCTTTGTTGCTAAATTCCAGCGGAGAAACGAAATTGTCACAAAAGCTTTTTTAGAGAAGCTGGATAAAGAAGCAGATGAAACAAATATACCCTATGAGGACGAGTAAGTAATATTGTATAGGCTTTGTATATTATTATTCTTTTATGTACACTGTGAATTCACTTGTACGATATATTAACATATTGACGAGATACTAGGGAAGGCAAAGAAGGATAAGCTCAATAACTTCGATTTGGTTCATGAGATAGCCGTCATGTGCGATGATGATTTGACGATCATAATTTAGTTGTACCTTTGATTGGAGTTTTTTTTGTCTATGGTCGGTTACGGTGAACTTTCATATAGCAAAGATCCTCGATCTACATCTCTAGAAGCTCTCAGTAGATGAGTGAGACCAAGCGTCAAAGTAGGTAATCAAAGACACGGTGCGTTATCTGATAATAAATAATAGTAATAAATAATAAATATTTGTGGACATTTCACACAACGCCATCTAGCCCAAACTAAGCAAAGCTTGTACTATGGAACTAGATGGCTGATAGATGTTTTATATGTCTGTTTTCCTTGCCGACATTAGGTATCTGGCTTACAATAGTTATAAATATATGTTTAGATTAGTCTATAGTTATATAATAAAATTCAAAGTCCTGACTGACTGACCTATATAATATGAATCAACGCATGGTCTTATATGCTTGGATATAAAATAGTAGTGATAACATTTTTGGAGAATGTATTCCTTTTGAAGTTATAGTGGTTAAAGTGGTTGGCTTCCATTTGTTAATCGCGGGTAAAGCTGAAGGATTCGTGTAGTTTGTTATACATTTGTCAGGTCAATTACAGTCAACTAAAAAAAAAAAAAAAAAAATGTAAAGTAAAGTCGGTTTACGGACGATAGTTTAACGTGACAACGTCATAACAAAACATTGATGAAATGATACTTTTTCGTGCGTGCAACCGGCGTTCATCGATTTATTAGTCACGTCTAAATTAGTTGTTTTCTACGTATTACATATCAAGAAAGACGAAAGTAAAATATGAGGGGATCTGCATGGGTTGCCATCTCTGATGAACTCGTCACTGAATAAGTTCATTCATCTAGCTAGACTAAACCTAGAATAGTAAAGTACACAATACGCGCCCTGGAACAAAAATGCTTCTTTGGGGCGTATGTGTCGTCAATATTATTCTTAGATAGCTTCGATAGTTCTCATCATCAGGGATCCCGCACGTCGTAGCCACGGATGTATGTGGAATGTGGATAACGCCTTAATTATATATTGTCATTGCAGGTTTGAAGAGCTCGCGGTGAAACACCGGTACAAGGCACAGCGATTTGCGGATCAAATTCAAGCCAGTATCGTGGAGTTACAGAAGAAGTTCGACGATGTCCGCATAAAAGATTCCTGGGACGACGTATTGTTCAAAATCTATACCGCCATTCAATATGAGCCAATAGTAGTAGATGAATAGAACTGTTTTTTTCAACAATGTAATCCCCCTCAGGCAGGGTTAAAATATGTATTTCTTAATGGTCTAAGATCCCGCTATAGGACGACCTTCACCGAGCTGGTTAATGGATGAAAAGTATTTTATATTCAATTAAATAAACCAATAAATATATTGCAAATGGTGTCTAAAAAAATTCAGTCCAGAATGATATTTTTTTTTTTGCTTAACTTTTCACTCGTTTTTGTTAATAGACAAATTCCATACCAATCGAAAGTATGAAGCCCATAGAATATGCAAACGTTAGGTTGACTATTTTTTTCCCGTCACAACTTTTGGGTACTAGTAACTTGCACCAGTCTGGTTAATGAATTAAAGTTAAATTAAAATAATTAATTAATCATATTATTATTCTGGACTGAAATTTCTTAGACAACCCATTTGCAATATATTTATTGACATGTTTAATTGAATATAAAATACTTTTCATCCATTAACCAGCTCGGTGCAGGTCGTCCTATAGCGGGATCTTAGACTATAAGGTTTTGCTATTGTCACACAGCCTTTTATTTACTACCTACAGAATGTGGTGTTAAAACTGTCAATGTAAAGTCTGAAACGGGAATCATTACCCAAAAAAGATAAAATAAAACTGTAATGTAGATGCTAAGATGATATATTTATACCACTTGTTAATTTTATACATTAAGTTAGTTCGTAGAAAAGGCTGCGAGACAAGCTATTTTCATTACTTACACAAATATTCTTTATAGTTCTTTGTTCTTTACATATACCTACTGTTGTTATAAAACTAAAGTTAATACGATTCATCGTATTAATTATTGCTATTCCTTATTATTTTTTTCGTACTTATTATGAAACATTTTTTGATTTCCGTATTTGCACATAATTTGATTTTCGCGTCATTGCAAACCATTGCAAACTTACCAATACTTTGTCTTTATTTGTGTGCTAAATAAAAACTGTAGAAAATAACTACATGTATTTTTTATTAGAGACATGAAATCATTGGGATGCTTGTAATAGTCTTTATAATTTATTTATTTTTTATTTACAAAATACTATCTGCACTCCGCGTTGTCACCCGGGTAATGCTGAAATACGATGAAGATAATGAAATATAGTGTACCTATGTCCTTCTCCAGGTTCTATAGAATGTCTGTGCCAAATGTGATAACGACTGGCTCAGCTGTTTAGCCTTAAAGAGGTAACAAAAAGACAGAGAGGCAAATGACGAGAGTTACTTTCGCTTTTTAGGGTTCCGTAGTAAACAAGGAACCCTTATAATTTCGCCATGTCTGTCTGTCTGTCCACAGCTTTTCTCAAATACCATTAGTACCAGAAAGATGTAATTTGATACGAATATACATATTAATTACACTGAGAAAGTCATGGAATAAAATGTTGAAAAAAATAATTGGGGTGACTCCCCTACATGTAATGTAGGGATGAATTATTTTTTCTCATCTATCTCATCGTGTGGGTATCGTTGGATAGGAAATAAAAAAAAAATATTGGGCGTACGCCAAAACCTTTTTTCAATTCAATGTACAAGACAAGTAACATATATAGGTAATGAAATTGAAAGGAAAGCTATAACGGCTAAGTAGACTTTACAAGTTATCGAGTAATAATCGATCAGCTTAAAAATGTACTTAGGAAGTAAGAAATGAACATTTTGTACAATAACATACATAAGTTCATACCTACTCATATGTTCATAGTATCAAACAGAAGACTCTGTTTCAAGTTCATATAAATTATGATGTGCACAGACCTACGAAACCTTATATTGCGCGTGACACGATACGCACTTGGCCATTTAATTAATATTAGTCAGGTAATATGTATTTTATTTATATCTTTAGTAATTTAGATCATTTACATGTAATTTAATTGATTGTTTTAAGCTAGCATTATGTTTGTGAATCAAAGAATTCGTTTTTCAATTTAAGAATCATTCAACTTAAGAGTTAACTTAATAAGTTAACTATTAACATAATTAGTTAGGAAATTAGGATTTGGGTCTCGTCTCGAAAATTGCTTAGTAAACAAAATAGAAATAGGATCGGGCAGTGAGGTCTTTTTGAATCGAGGCATGTTAACTTTTTCTATACTAATACATATTTTTTTTGTGGCAAGCGCCTTTATTAACTACAACACAACAATATACAGACTCAACTATCTAAACTACTACACAAAAAGCACATCGATCACCCCAGACCGATAAAGGTCTAAAGATAATCCAAATGCTCAAACCCACTACCAGTTGGCAGCGTACCCAGCATGCTGGCCGCATTGCCATGTTGAATGGCAATGCTTATGCGTTGGGCCAGATACGCGCCAGCATTTTGGTCACGCGTCGCATCGATCAGGCGCTCAGAATTTTTTTTGAAAATGAGATGAGCTCCCGGTCCCCACGGACCCAAAGTTTCGACACCAAACAGCTCAAATATGTAACCTCTACCAAGATTTACATATTTACGCCGCTTGTGCTGCTCCGCCGAATTAGCCGCAGCGCCAGCCCTACTCCGTGTCTCAGGAAGATGAGACGGTGCCAAAGTATCAACGCACGTGGCGTCCCATACAAGGGGCCGTCCGAACTTCCATGGCACAAGCGTCATCCCGTCAGGCCTTTTACCATCGTCACGCGCAAGACTGCTCGGTTCGAGCACAGCTGCAACATTGGCGGTGGTAAAAGCCCGGCGGATGATATCATTCAGGCTCGAGTCACGACCAATTCGACCAGAGCTTCTCGAGCATGAGAGACCGTGGTGGCCGAGTTGATCAACTGCAGTACCACACTGGCAGATATGGGCCTTACAACACCTTGCTCCTAAACGCAAGCTGACTGCTAGACGAAATGCAGTTGGATCTAAAAGGCAGCCGGTATTAAAAGACGGCATAGCTTGTAACCAAAGACCCGATTCCCAAACAGAAACTGCAAGAATACGAGCACGATCTGCGACGCTAGTACACGTATCTAACAGAGAATTCCGTGCTAGTTCACAGATCGGCCGATCCCACAGTCTCTGCGATGATAACATCCTGGGAAAATCGGTATTTGGACAAGCCAGCCTCCAAGCAATCTGGGCCTCGTCCAAAAAAGCAACGACTACAGAATGGCCTAAAGATGGAGCGAGAATTTTTTCTACTAATTTATGAGTAGGTACTATGAACCGAGAACAAGAAAGCCGGTAAAGCAACACTCGAAATTTTGCGGACCCCTAAGCCTCCTAGCTGTACAGGTTGGGAGGCTTGTGACCATATCCTGTCATTCATGTCAACATTCAAAACCGCTAACAGAGTTTCCTTTACGACATTGTCTAAGCTCAAAAGGAGCTCACCGTGTTTCCACAGTGGACTACATCGTAAATAATACATGTATGTATGTTGTGTGGTATATTTTCTAAATTTGTTGCGAATGAGCATGATCTACACGGAAACCGCCCAAGTCACAGGTCAAGCATGTAGGTACCAATTAGAGACGGACACGCACGAATACACTTTCACTCCACGTTCAAGAGTCGACATTAGCATGTATAATATCCTGGTTGCACAATTACATGAAAAGCCCGTAGTGCAGTAATATTATACCTATCTTGACCCGGAAATTTGAAGTAACAGGCTAAAAATGGATAGAGATACAACAGATGGATGATGTCCTAAAATCACAGTTTCCAAGGAAATCTATCCTGGAGAAATTCCACTTTCATGTAAAATCACTGCCCCATACAAATAGACGAGTTTCAAGTAGATGTAGCGGATGAAACGAGGGTCCGGCTAAATCGAGTTTTATATAAAAAAAAACACAGTTTACGTATTTTAGTATTTGACTCAGAGTTGTTTATTTCAATGTCATTCCTCTCCCCATATTGTAAATTTCATTAGTTTATGATTATTAAATTCGATTTTATGAGCATTCTCTGACTACCATTTAGAGTTAAGACTGTATTGTCAGGTACAAAGAATATTTATAATATAGTATCAAGTAGAGATAAAATACTTTACCAATTTGCCAAATAGACACGAAATATAGTTGTGAAAATGAAAATAAATGATATGTCTATAATTCACAGACAATAAAGTAATAATAATAAGTCAAATATTGATTTAATACAACTTATGTCAATATTCTAACGATTTTGCGTCGTATCTTGTTATGTGACACAAGTTGGCGTGCAGTGTGAACGGGCAAAAAATACCTTTAGTTAGTGTCACTTACCGATCAGTAGATGTGATAAAAAATAATTGTTTTACCAGTTTGCAGAGAAAAAAATCATATTTTGAATTCATTGATAAGTCAAAATGACAATATTTTGAGTTACGACGGTTTTGAATGCCACGAGCGATATGTATGTTTCTATATTATTTATAGAAGCCTTAAAGGCTAGATAAATTTGGATAGAAGCGGTGTTGTTGAATTTATCTTTAGGTACTTCCCCGAGTTCTATTGGGCATATCTACATTTTTTTGCAATAATAACATAAATATTTTTTTACTGAATATTTGTGTTGTCACTTTCTCGGTCGCTTATAATTATTAGTAACATCTTATTGTAACTTTAGTAAGTCCACGCAGTCATTTTATATCTTTTAAATTGTAGGTATGTGTAAGTGACAGAGGAATTCAGATCGCACCATATAAAATATCCACACAGCTTGTTTTTAATACTACGTAAAATATGCTTTCGATACAATTTGATCGGCAGTTCGTTTGATTAACTTGTTCAAATAACATTTGCAATAAGAGCTTTATTAGGTTACGTTCAGAAATATGATAGGTAGGATAAATTGTGAAACAGAATTGTTCAAAATATTATTCAGCTTTTAAATAAATAGCAGTTCCGATAAATTTTATCACATAACGGGTTCTTGTACATTACCTCTACAACAAAAATACAACCGCTAAAGTACGTGTTTGACTCTGCAGATACAGAAGCGTCCGCAATAACACAAGGTAAGTACTAACTCGAGGGCTATAGTTACTCGGTAAAACATCTTCGTGTCTATGTCTGTAGAACATTCTGTAGTATTTCAATATAAAATTAATTTGATTAATTAGGGTTCCGTACCTCAATAGGAAAAAACGGAACCCTTAAAGGATCACTTTGTTGTCCGTCTGTCCGTCTGACTGTCCGTCCGTCCTGGTGCCAAGACCTTTATCTCGGGAACGCGTGAAGATATCGAGCTGAAATTAAAACCATATACGCAGATCCATAGTATCTTGCTGCAGAAAAAAAAAGTTCTCGTAAAAAAGATACAGCCGAATATATCGTAAAAACGCACATTTCGACACTCACAAGGGAATCAAAACCTATAGGGTACTTCCCGTTAACCTAGAACAATGAAATTTGGCAATAAGCATTGTGTAGTACAGGATAGGAAAAAATAGGAAAAAACCGAAAACTGGACATTTTTAATTAAATCACGAAAGAATAGTGTATTTATGCAAGGAAAGAAGGTCCAAATTTTAAAGTGAATTAACCGTATCATGTGGGGTATCATATGAAAGACAAATGTAATTTACTGCTAATAAAGACGGATATGATAGCTAACCACAACTAAACCATTGTAAAATTATACTCTATTCGTAAAATAATTGGTAAAAATACTTTCATATGGAAATCAAATCCTGCTGGGTCCTCGCGTCGGTGGCGGTGCATTGGCGACGCCACTGATACAGCCGGTCTGATCATTATTACAGCATTAAATTCCACGTAAAATTAAACTTAATCGCTTCACAATCGACGAAGATTCGCACAAAAACATTCGGTTTTGAACTAGACTCTGCGTTCATGTGGAAAGAACACATAAATACTACGTGCATAAAGATTTCGTAAGGTATTTATGCTATGAAAAAACTCAGCCATATAACTTCGGAGGCCCAACTAAAAGAAGTGTATTTGCATGTGCACTCTATGAAATAGTACGTTTTCGAAAAGCAAAATAAATCAAAGTCCTGTAAGAATCGCAATATACTCTTACCGAAACGATTTATACTTATAACTGGAAAATTGCCGAAGATGATGGGTGTAAACTTGTAGTACAAAAAACTTCCCGAAGAAATCCAAAAAATAGAAAAAGATGGAGAGTTTCATTTTATTGTAAAGAAGTTGTTATTGTCGAAATCAACCTACAAAATATCAGAATTTTTAGAAAAAAAATACTACAAGAATTTCGAAATTCAATGACACAATCTGGAGATTTACAGATACTACATTACTAATTTAATTTATTTAATTAAATGTTTATTTAAACTACTAATACTAACTAACTACTTATAATATATTTATTTCAGATATACATATTATCAAATTAATTAAATTAAATTATATTTTGGCTGCTTATTCTTGCAAACAATGAAACTATCACTACATGATCAATTATATTATCAACAATTAGTTAGGTACTTTAAAATTATTTTATACATATATTATTTATTGTGGTTAATATACATCTTAAATCTAAGTTTTTACAATATTTCTATAAAAAAAACAATACAAACTAAAAAATATAGACTGAAAACGCGCAAAGTTGTCAGTGACAACGTGACGAGGCTGCTGATTATTGTTTTGTTAAACCTGTATAATAAATAACCTATTTGCATTTAGTTTACAGATGCGCTCGATACGTCGTCGTCACGGGCGGATCGGACGGCAAACGTCAAAGTCTGGGAAATTATATTATTGTAGGACAACTTTATAGTCTGATTTGCTTTGAGGCTGGCATACTTATGTAGCTTCGCTGAAAATGCGATAATGTAGTACAATAGAAATCATCTGATTATGGAGCCTGAAAGTTGGCACTGGAATTTCTGATGGTATCAATATACAAAATTAAATTTGTAATAGTATATCATAAACTTTTATACTAGTAAACTTGCTTTTATAATATTAGATTATACGCGTCGTATTACTTGGTGAAACTTCAACGGGTAACACTATCAAATTGCATGAAAATTTACCTTCGCTTCGCACCTGTAACACGCTTATACTTATACCTATGTACGGAATTTCGCATGTAGCTCAAGAACTATAATCTAATCTGTCGCTTAGAATGCAACAGCTAGTTGAGTGAATCTGGAAAGGAAAGATGAGTTTGGAGTTTATAACTATAAATTTTTGCTAGGGCGGATTACCTTTGGATGTGTTCCTGTGGTTTTTATGTATCTAAATGTGAGTGGCATCGCTCTCTCCATCCCGAACACACACTACTCAATTAGCATTTATACTATCTCACACAAATACTACATGTAGATATTAGTCCGTCACGCATTCATGAATTGTAACAATTGTGTTATCAACAAATATACAAACGAACGGAATCAGCAACTTTTATCTCGGATTTTCGGTAATCAGTAATACCTACAGTAGAATTTAGATAAGTAAAAGACAACAAAAATCAATTCTCGTCAATCGTTAACCAGAAATAGTATTTTTAATACTCACTTTACTTATTGGTCACTCCTGTCGACGCCGATGGTTTTCGTGAGCATGCTACATTTAATAAGTTTCATATTACAGTGCCATAACTAAATGACATGTAGTGTAGACCGTACTACAAGTGAAAGTGGCCGATCCGGACAAACAAGTCCTGCGAGACCAAGCTGATCGGACGATCAATTTCATAGACGCCTCCCTGGAGGAATTTCCTTATGGGAATTATAGAGTGGGTATACAAATATAAGTATAGTTAAATATTGGAATGCATGACGAAGCCTCTATTGAATGTACTAAAATGTTACTTGCAGCTGACCGACAATTGACTTATATGCGATGAATGAGATGTCTCGATCTAATATGGAGTACGCGTGGTTTGGACTTAGGACTTGATTAATATTAAAATAGAAAATAGCCAATATCTTAAAATTATAACCTCTACAATAAAAAAAAAAATTAATAAAAAATTAAAAAACCCACGCTAATTATCCAACATGATGTATAAAGTACGATATTAAAAGTAACGCAATCGTACTACGGACGAACGACTGAATGGTTTATTCTATATTGGTCTATATTTATTGATTATCTGTTTTTCCTTTTGAGGTTAGGAACAACAAATCCGACTATGTCGCCAAATTAAAAAGTAACAAGGCAATAAACCGTGTCTCCGTGGACGTGCCGAGGTAAACATGCGACGCGGTGGACGGATCTCACCCCTCCGTGTTAGAGACGCGTGGTTTAGGATAGTCGGTGAGGCAACTACAATACTTTATACCTAAGCTCGGTCGCCCAGCGTGACCATTGTCAGATTTGAGCTCATGTAGTTTTAATGTATAGTTAAAAAAAAAAAACGAAACAATCGACTTTATAAGTTTAAAAAACTCATAAACCCCCGAAAGAAAAAACGACTGAACCGATATAGATATAGACGAACAATGAAATCCTATTAAAAAAAACCGGACAAGTGCAAGTCAGACTCGCCCACCGAGGGTTCCGTAAAAACTAGGAAATCATATTTTTTATTATATTTTCCATCTTATACTGAAAAGATATAAAAATATTTAAAAACCTGTTTTAACTTAAACTAATTAAGCTCTTTCATATGATACCCTACATGATACGGTTAAAGAACTTTAAAATTTGGACCTTCATTCCTTGCGTAAAGACACTATTTTTTTGTGATTAAATTAAAAATGTCTAGTTTTCGGATTTTTTCCTATAATATGTGTACTCTAACACAATGCTTCTTGCCAAAAAATGTTCTAGGTCAACGGGAAGTACCCCATAGGTTTTGATTCCCTTGTGAATGTCGTAATGTGAGTTTTTACGATATATTCAGCTGTAACTTTTTTTCACGAAAACTTAGAAACTTTATTTTTCTTTCTGCAGCAAGATACTATAGATCTTCGTATATGGTTTTAATTTCAACTCGATACCTTCACGCGTTCCCGAGATAAAGGTCTTGACACCTGACGGACGGACAGACGGACAACAAAGTGATCCTATAAGGGTTCCGTTTTTTCCTATTGAAGTACGGAACCCTAAAAATAGATCAAAACCGGTCCATCCATTTAGAGCTACGGTGCCACAGACAAACAAAACAGATACACACGTCAAACTTATAACACCCCTCATTTTGGGTCGAGGGTTAAAAATGCGCAATTTGTTTTAAAAACTATGCCACCGACCCAATTTTGATGAAATTTCAATGGGGCCAATCCGAAATTATATCTTTTCAAACAAAATTGTTTTCCGAATCGGTTTATAAATAAATGACGGAGTAATGCGTTATCAAACAAAATAAATAAACTCAGCAGAATTGTTAAGTCCTTTTTTGGAAGTTGGTTAAAAATTAAATAGGTTTTTTTAATGTAGTCTTAAGGTGTAGATAGTAGAGGTATAGTTAGGTATAGTTCTTAGTATAGTTTTTACAAGCATGTTCAATTTAATTTATCCGAAATACATTACATTATCATTTATTAATAACAATAATATTATTATTCAAATAATAATGATAAATCCGTTAAAATATGTTTCATTTCAATAAGTCCATCATCGTCACCATCTCAGCTACAACAAGTCCACTACTTGATGTAGGCCTCCCCATGAATATCCATAAAGGAAGCAGCTTGTATCTAGCGAATACAAGTGACAACAATGACATGCACTTGTATGACGTCGTCTGCCGACTTTGCTCCTGCGCTGCGCTTGCCGGTGCATGATCGCCACTTGAGAAATTATAGATTACGGAATAAATTTATTAGGCTAGCAACAAGCATCCGCAAAACAGAAAAATAATGACCGATAAATATAATCTGGGTGTCATTAAATTACGAGTGAGTTCACTTCTAGATAAGCAATCAATTCGGTCTGTATGTTTTTTTTTTTAAATGAAAAGGTGCAGCAAAAAGGCAGATCCCCAAATTGCATTTAATGCGATTTTGGATTTGGATTTCCGATTTCAAACCGAAGCAGGTTCGGCTGTATTTTTTGTATGTTTGTTCACCGATTACTCAGCATTCATTGATTTTGATGATTATTTTTGTATTTGGTAGGTCATACTTCAGACGTAGTCCCATATAAATTTTATCAAAATCGATGCAGTACCTACTTTGGTTTTCATAACAAAATAACTGGTAAAATATCATCTAAGTGCCTGTAGAAAAGTGAACAGTATTTTGAAGTCGGTTTTTTTAGTTTTTTTAACTATAATTATTGAAGCTTCAAGAGGACCGCTACTAGTGCTACTACCATACCTACTACTCGAAAGGTATTTCGGGTGGTACCAAAGGTCATAATGTTCAATTGCGATTAACAATCAGGATGTAACACTAAGTTAAAACGTCGTGTTATCGAAATATCTAATGGCTAAAACGACAAATTACCTAAACTTAATAACACCCCTTACCTATTTTCTTTTGCTTGTATGTCCGTATTATACTGAGTAGGTAGGGCTTAGATTTGGGAGGCCATATACCCGTAAATGTATTAAGTGGGTTGTGACATAAAAATACATATTAAAGGAAGACTATACCGCATCTCGAAGGATCGCAGCCGTGCTCGATGCTGAATTTTTCACACCCCTCGCCGCCACCGCCACCCCCTACTTAATAAAATATCAGGACAGACTTCGTCACATCTCAAAAATATAAACTCTACTTTTTCTAGATATTTAACAGCGGACGGTTTCTTGGCGGTGAAATTTGTAGGCAATGCAGAGATGTATGCAAATGCAATGGTGGTCGGTTACTAGCTAAATATTGCGACGAAAATATAAATGACTAGCTGTTACCCGCGACTTCGTACGCGTACTATTATAGAAGTTTTAGTAAGGATCCCTAATTTTTTTCTAGTATTAAATATAGCCTATGTTACTCGGGGATAATGTAATATTCTAGTGGTGAAAGAATTTTTGAAATCTGTCCTGTAGTTTTTGAGTTATTTCATATCAAACATACAAAAATACAAATCATTCCTCTTTATAATATTATTATATATTATATATAGGTAATTAATATTATAGTGTAGATGTAGATATATCCTAAAGAAGACTGAATTGTGAAATCAAACTCATCAAATCGAATCGTGGTAGTCAAAATGACACAATGAAATTTCAAGATAAGACATGTAGATTTTTTGATACCCGACTGCGTAAGAAGGTGGGTTATGTTTTTCGAGAGTAGGTATGTATGTTTGTATGTATGCATATATGTATGTGGGTATGTATGTATGATTCTATATGATCGCCTACAGCCTAAACGGCTTGACCGATTTTGATGTGCGAGTTGTCGTTAGATTTGTAGAAAATTGAAAGTGAGTAAAACTACGGTACGTGGCTTCTTTATGTATAGGTAGATACCTATTATTTTTATAGTTTATACATTATTTGAGTGCTTTTGCTTTCAAAGCTATCAAGCTGAAATCGGACTGGGCCGGTTATGTTGGCCGCATGCCGGAAGAGCTTAAGATAAGAAAACCACTAAGTGGAGTCCCAGCTTGGTGCGGCCACTCGGCAGGCCCGGTAAGAGGTGGCGTGACGAGCTTGACACCTTTGAAAAAACTGTTTCACAAACGCACAAAACCGCCATCAATGGAAAAATCGAGGGGAGGCCTTGCCCAGCAGTGGGATACTTCAAGCTAAAAACAACAACAACAACATACATTGTTGTTTAATAAAAGCAGAACAGTTGGCTCGCTGAAACACCGGCGCGCAAATACGTTTAAATTTGGAAAGTCCCCAAAACCCAATATTGGTGTCAAGTCTAACTTTCAAATTAATCTTATGGTAAAGAATGAAGAGAAAGTATCACAGATAAAAAATCTAGCTTACTTTCAACGGAATGACTTCCTAGATCAATGTGAAAAGAATAACAGCTAGAATAATCTATCTCAGTGAAGGAGGTCAACGTAGGAATTGAAAAGGTTTAGCTGTTAATGAAAGTTGTATGTGCGTGTGTATTATTTATGTATTTATCAATTAGCTCTGCTCAGCGGCTTGATTTGTGTTGAAAGAAATTTGTTTATTTTGTTTTTTAGGGTTCCGTACCCAAAGGGTAAAACGGGATCCTATTACTAAGACTCTGCTGTCTGTCTGTCCGTCTGTCACCAGGCTGTATCTTATGAACCATGATAGTTAGACAGTTGAAATTTTTACATGTGATGTATTTCTGTTGCCACTGTAACAACAAATACTAAAAAACAGAATAAAATAAATATTTAAGGGGCTCCCATACAACAAACGTGATTTTTTTGCTCGATATTTATAACGGCAACAGGTAGACGCTTGAAATATTCACAGAATATTGAGTTCTATTATTCTCTTTAAAAATAAATAATTAAATTAAATAAATTTAATATTTAAGGGGGGCATCCCATACAGCAAACGTGATTTTTTTGCCGTTTTTATAGATAGTGGTTCGGAAACCTTCGTGCGCGAGTACGACTCGCACTTGGCTGTTTTTATTTATTATAGCAAGAGATGTATTATTATTATTACAAAAAAATAAAGCCTATGACATTCTGGATGCGAAGACGAATCTAATGACACATCGCACATCAAAATTGGTCAAGCCGTTTAGGCTGTAGGCTATCATATAGAAACATACATACATACCCACATACAAACATACACTCGAAAATCATTACCCTTCCTTCTTACGCAGTCGGGTAAAGATTGTTTGTTCCTAAAACCACACGACAGAATTAAAAACTTCATCAAGGCGACGTTGATGGCTCAGTCTTATTCAATGCCACAGACATTTTTTTCCGCTAAGTACATTCAGAAAGCTTTTGTCCAAAGCCCACAAAAAAGTGCACATCGCGCCGAATTAAGAAGTTTTCACTTCAAAAACTAGTTGAAACTATTAGCAGATTACGATTAAGAAGTAGTATGCAAGCGCGCTCCATCCTTAGACCGTAACTGTCGCTTAACACCAGGCGAGTTGACGGTCAAGCGCAAACCTATTGTCGAATAAAAAAAAAGATGGACAATGAAGTTTCGATTTGAGTTTTTTTAATAGGTACTACAACTACTAAATAGATGATTTAAATTTGTTTACGTATTGCAACTAGGTATACTTATCATAAGTCATTGTTTGCAAATACTGACAAAATAATACCTCATCCCACAGAATTCGCCCTATTACCTTTGCCTCATCCATTTAATGAAGTAGAAGATCGTTACGTGTTCTCAACACGAACGTAGTTTTTTGGCGGGAACGTCTTAGTAACGTGTTGTTGATTTGTTTTATTTTCCTAAAAAAAACTCTATAGAAGCTTCTAGTAAAGTCGCCACCACTTTACTGACGCAGGACTCGACTTATAAATTGACTGTATACGTGACTAGAACATTTACAACTTGTTTTATTCAAGAAACTTGAAAAAACCTAATACTTGACACTGGCAAATGCTTTAATGCGGGTCCAATGCAAAAAAAAAAAGAAGAAGAAGAACACGAACGTAAACCTAGACTAGAGTCAATCATTTCTGACGTAAGCGTAACTCTATAAATTTAATTACTGTCACATCTGTCAAAATTGGCATTATTGGCATTACTTAGGTTTGTACTTGAGTTTTGCCTTACTTCTATAATGCTTCATAGAAAGATTGATTGAAGACTTGGCTCTGGCCTTACGAGATGAAATTAAATCAGACGAGGGTCTATGGTCAAATGACCTTTGCCTGCCAGTACAAAATGTACGATGAAGAAAAAAAAAACTTGAGTTTAAACGGGAACGTCATCGAAACATGTTGTTCAAAGTTGTGTTATTTTGAACATTAATGCTATAAAAATGGTGATAACAACATGTTAATAAGACGTTCCTGACAAAAAAGATTTAAAAGACAAACAAAACAAAAAGTTTTGTTGTTACAAAAATAAAAAAATAAAAACGATCTCTTAAATAAAACTAAAATCGTAGTTTCGATAGATGATAAATATATTTCGGGTATGCAAATAATAGAGGCTGTTGACGAATCTAAATGTAAGTGTCAGTTGACTGTCGCATCATTATATCTATTAGCAACTTTACCTATTTTTAGTGTTTGAAATTTGAATTGGTGATTTTGTGCGGCGACTGCATGGTTTTGTTTTTAAGGTTTCCGTACTAAGGTTGCGGACCTTAGTATGAAAGCCTTAAAAAAAGAGGCTAATAGTGTGGCTATACGGTATCTGTCTGTCTGTCCTACATTTAAACGGCTATATATTTTGAACGGTAATAGATACAAATCTCAAAATTGACAAGATTTACATCATAGTAAACCCTACGGTTTACTTTGATGTAAATCAACGAATAGGTACTAAAAGCATGCCAAGCGCTAGACCAGCTTGCATAAATAACTTTTGAAAGTTATTGTCAGAATTTTTTTTTGTGGAATCAATAAAGAGATATATCTCTTTGTTGATTCCACAAAAAAAGAAAATTTGTGAAAATTCGTCGACAGAGATGAAAATGAGTGTTTATAATGTGTTGTGACGTATGAAGCTAACAAACGAATAAATATATTTTGTCCCAGATGCAGCCTTATCTAGTGGATAAAGGATATACATGGAACTACAAAAATATTCCATAACTTTATACCAACCTGTTTTAGTATGGGTATGCTCGCGAGGACTAACATTAATATACTTTAGGTATAAAGTACAGTCAACGTGGGTAACTTTAGAAGGTTCTAGATTTTTACCCAACAGATTAGTTGTCAAATTAATAGATTAATTAATTTACCGTCGTTTTGACTACTAATCTCTTGAGAAAATAATTGAAAGAGGCCACGTACAATGTTTGACGCAGAGTCAAACTTACCCACGTTGACAGTACTCTGATAGATTATTTATATGAACTTATTTCCGATCGTGAGATAATGCGTTTCGCGTCTTTGTAGACTGTATCGTATAGTCTACTGAGGGGGTTGGCATATTCCGATCATGCTGGCTCAGGACAAGGCTGCGCAGTGATAACGTTCCCCTGAATTTTTAACGGCTCGGTTAGTGAGAGCCAGATGCGATGGCCAAACTCGCAGAATACGCGAATTTAATATTTATAGCCTCGACACCTTGTTTGCAACGTTATGATGCGCCGCAGTGCCACTGATCCCGTCGACAGCTTGAGGTTTAAAGTTAAATCCCATAGGTAAACCGGCACACGCTGGACGTCCAATCAGTTCCAATCGTTTTTTTTTCGGGAATCCATGGACATTGGCATCCATGTCACATTATTTTGTGTGTATGATATTTTATTGTCTGTGTGTTTTTGTTACAACAAATGTGTGTCTATGTCTATGTCCGGCAATGGACTTCTTATAGCTAAGAACTGGACCAAATTGAAATGGGACCACACGGGAAGCAAATAAAAAAGAAACATCAAAATCGGTTCACCCAGTCGAAAGTTATGAGGTAACAAACATTAAAAAAATACAGTCGAATTGAGAACCTCCTCTTTTTTGAAGTCGGTTGAAAAGTAAGGTGCGAATTTGTTTATTTAGATAGGAGAAATATTTAAAAAAAGTTTTTCTTAAATATATTATTGTCTTCTTATTTTTAGGGTTCCGTACCTCAAAAGAAAAAAACGGAACCCTTATAGGATCACTTTGTTGTCCATCTGTCCGTCTGTCCGGGTGTCAAGACCTTTATCTCGGGAACGCGTGAAGGTATCGCGGTGAAA
Source organism: Lycia hirtaria (assembly GCA_947563715.1). Taxonomy (NCBI): domain Eukaryota; kingdom Metazoa; phylum Arthropoda; class Insecta; order Lepidoptera; family Geometridae; genus Lycia; species Lycia hirtaria. Next base: position 12,300,876 of record OX387386.1, read on the forward strand.
TTAAAACCATATACGCAAATCCATAGTATCTTGCTGCAGAAAGAAAAATCAAATTTCTCAGTTTTCATAAAAAAAAGTAACAGCCGAATATGTCGTAAATAATGCACATTTCGATACTCACAAGGGAATCAACTACAAACAGGGAAACAACAGACTATCGGTGACCCATAATTAAATTAAAATTATTTTCCATTTATGTTTTGTAAGGTTGTTAAATAAAGGCTATTATTATTATTATTAGTGTAAGACTTGCGGAAAGCCCACAATGCAGGGCTTACGGAGGAGCTGAGGAGTCAATAAAACACATTGTGTAGTTGCGACTCAATGGCAAGCAAGCGACAAGACCTCTTTGGATCGGCTTACCCTGAACTGGAGGAGTATAGGCACTTCGAACCAGGTAGTATTCTAAGGTTAATGCAGTCCTTCTTTGGAATACCGGTTGTGGATGTGTAAGTAAGGTTGGGGTAAGTACAAAAGGGCCCAATGGCTCGAAGTGCTTCCGAGTATCAGACCCCTATTAAGATAAGATAAGATTATTATTGTGTAATAGTAAATATATAGGAAAAAATCCGAAAACTGGACATTTTTAATTTAATCACAAAAAATAGTGTCTTTAAGCAAGGAATGAGGGTCAAAATTTTAAAGTTCTTTAACCGTATCATGTGGGGTATCATATGAAAGAGCTTTATTAGCATAAGTTAAAAAAAGTTTTTAAATATTTTTACGATGTATGTTTTTCAGTATAAGAAGGAAAATATGAAAAAAATACAATGTCCCCCTTTTATCTACTATTTTGTACGGAACCCTCGGTGGGCGAGTCTGACTCGCACTTGTCCGTTTTTTTAGATATCTTTTAAATTGGCTGGGTAGAGGGGACATATACGTATGTTTTTTTCACTATTCCGTCGGCAGTATAAATGCCATCCGATTAAAACTTTTTTAAAGTTTCTTCTATCTAAATATACGAAATTGGCCTCTTACTTTTCTAATATCCTTATTAAATGATTTTATATGTTTAAAAATGTTGTGATGCGCGACAGAGATAGCTGTGCGCTTTAATTTCCGCCTTAACATCAGGCAAGTAAGCGGTCAAGCACAATCCTATTTCGAATAAAAGAATAACCTTACAAAAGAGGTTATTTTTTATTCGTAATAGGATTGTGTTGTGATGCGTCGAGTACTAATCTCACACTGTTTATTATTAACAATGTAACAGTGTAACTCACTGAAAGCTCAAGATTATAAACTAATGTATTACTAAATCGTGTAATTGCGCTTTATTTTAAAACACAACGGTGGCGGCGGGACGGCAGCAGGCGAAAAGGATTTCGAAATTAAAATGAAAATAATTATAGTTAAAAAAAACTGAAAATAACCGACTTCAAAATACGCAATTCAATACATACGCGACTTGCTGTTCACTTTTCTACAGGTATAATTGGATAATGTTTTTTCCAGTTATTTTGTTAAAAAAACCAAAGTTCTGAACCGATTTTGTTCACATTTTTATATTACCACCTCTGAAGTATGGCAGGTAGGCCATACTTCAGAGGTGGTAATATAAAAATGTGAACAAAATAAAACAAAAACAAAAATAATCACCAAAATCAAAGCACAATTGGCGGAATAATCGGTGATCAAACATACAAAAATCATACAGACGAATTGAGAACCTCCTTCTTTTGGATATCGGTCAATAAATTTATTGCGAAATAGTTCGTTACAGGTTACGAGAAAAACGCATTTTTTATTTTTACAAAAAAATATACTTAGCCTGTGACACTCTGGAAGTGAAGACGAATCTAACGACACCTCGCACATCAAAATCGGTCAAGCCGCTTAGGCTGTAGGCTGTCATATAGAAAAATACATACATACCCACAAACATACATCAGCTCGAAAAACATTACCCTCATTCTTACGCAGTCGGGTAAAAAGGTAACAAACTGACTGAGATATATAGTTACTTTTTTTATAATGTTAGGATATGATTTTGTAAAGCTTATTGCATCGTCGTATGTCCTCTAGTCAATAACAGAATTAAGGGGGAGGAACTAGACAAAGCTTTGAAGATAGTCGCGCGACGAACGCGCGGGGTCGAAGGAAACTGTGTAGGTACACGACAACGTCGTGTGTACGTTTTCCAACTAACCGCACATTTTTATCGAAAGAATTTCCTCTCAATATTTTTAAGAGAACTGTTGTAGCGAGATCTCATAAACAAAATATAGGGGAAAACTGTTTTCTACTTCTGAACATTAACCGATTACTATGTTTTTATCTGATTAAAACTATAATGCTTATGCCTCAAGGGTTTGCATTTTTTTTTTAATTTCGTTATAGTTCCGAAGTTCAAAAATTAAAAGTTTTTTTTTTTAAAACAAACCGTAGTAAGCGCGTTTCTATTAATGGTTTCAATAATTAAATAACTATTATTACGATCGGGATATTTACCGTTATTCGCGTTAATTTTGAGCTCCCGATATTTCGGCATAGGCTCGATGACACTGGGCTAGTTTACGAGCTGCTAGTCAGCGAGTTTAAAAGCTAGCGAGTGAGGCGAGTGTCGATGACACAACCAAAACCAGATTGTAAAAAAGCTCAATGACACGGAGCGAGTTTACAAGCTGCTCGCGAACTCGCTGGCTTGTAGCTTGTAAACTAGCCCAGTGTCATCGAGGCTTTACATGCACGTTCACGGGCGACTGAAGAATAATAATAATATGATAATAGTGATTTAATGAATGAGCGTAACAGTTTATAAAAGGGTTTCAATCATATTAATAATTTTTCTATTAAAAAACCGACTTCAAACGCAACTTACACGATTCACGATTGTAAACTTTTTAAAGAGACCTCTCTTCACTCGCTCGTTTTTTCTTTTGTCCACAGAATTCGCCCTATCTTTTGTCATTGAATGTCAAATGCTCGTCTTCGAAGATTTGAAAATGTGCAGATGTTTATACGATAATCCTTAATATTTGACACTCTTGCAAAGAAAAACGTGTAGGCGAAACTCTGCAATTCTATAATCTGACGCACTTACTCAGGAATACAAAGAAAATATTTTCATTTTTAGAGATTATTCAAAAACTAATAAAGCGATGTTTATAAAATAACTATGGGACCAACTTGGGAGCTTTCTATAGACAACAATTCAGGAAACCCAAAAAATTGTTCTCGAATGACGGATTAATTCGTGTACATACATAAAAAAATATATATATATACGGTACGAATTGATAACCTCCTCCTTTTTTGAAGTCGGTTAAAAAAGATCGAAATTGGTAAATATTTAGGTGTAGAAAACAGTTTTCACCTGTTATATGAAAAAACGTTTGCTGGCAAAAGATCGCGCGATAAACGATTCTATTAACAACAAATTATATCCAATATTATATATGTTATCTATTATGCTAAATGAGACGTTATAGTGATGAAATTATCTACATATTGCATTCTTTATGCTAAAGAAAACCTGCTGCTTTGAAAACACAGCGAACCGCGAGGGAATTGAAGGCAAAAATGGACTAGTAAAGAGAACTGCAATTAAAAATTTCAGCACACAACATGCAGTCAGTTGCATAACAAAAATTTGCTGAACATAATTAGCCGCGTGTGCATTTGTTTAGGTATATAGTAATACGAAAATAGAGGTAATATTTATACAGTTTATTACCTAAATTCTGACGTGCGCTAAAGAGGAGGCTTATATTCAGCAGAGGGTGGTAAATGGTTGATGATGGTCGAGAACCTTACAAAGCAAAGGTGCATGTGATCCGCAGTAGAATTTATTTGAATACTTCAAAACACGTACACGACCGCGAAAGTTATAGAAAGTAGCACGCCCTTATTATTTGCAGTGGTGGTAGATGAATAAACGTGAATATCCAGTCTCATGGGTTACGCAAATCAGACATTCATAACAATGATTAAGTACCTATGACTCAATGACGCATTACCTAATAATTTTCTTGACCATAAAGAAGTTTCATAATGATGTCAATTAAACTAGTCATTCCCGTTAATTAACAAATGTGAAAGTTTGTAAGCAAGTTTTCATTGTGCATGCATTTTATTTATTGATTAAAATGGATAAACGGATTTGAACGAAGTTTGAAAGAAGATAGTTTATCTTCATAGTTTTCTGTAGGTGATTGCGTGAAATCGTGAAGCGAAGCTAGCTGCTCAATTCTTCTTTGTTTCACAAAATAAAAAATGTTAACTAAATTCTAGTCTAGGTATATGAAGGAAACGAGTTTTTGATGTTATCCATGAGTTATCCGCTAGCGGCATATAGTAGATTACGGACCAAACTTTATAGACGCTCCAACACAAAGATCGATCTAGTATTATCGCAATAATCTTTCGATTTTAAGTATGAGATTAGAAATATGAAATGAACTATTATGAAAATAGGCGAGATATAAGAAACGCGGAGAAGTTTTTCGGTGAAATAAATAATCTTCATCATCAACAACCATTGGTCACCCACTGCTGAGTATAGGTCTCTTCTTTAGCGCGCCATTCTTTCCGTTCTTGTGCCAGTCTCATCCACTGTCTTCCCACTGCCTTGTCGATGTCATCTGACCATCGAGTTGGAGGTCTGCCAGGAAATAAATAATAAGTAATAAAACATTTAAAAAAAGAAAAACTCTCGTCTTTCCTCTTGAGTGAAATTTATTTAGTTTTGCTTGTGTATCTAGATTTTAGTATCAAAGTAAGAAGAGCCTGGAGGATTAATATATTCCTAATCTGAACTCGCGAGTCTAATTATGGTCTCCTTATCACAAAGAAATGTAATGTCCATGATCCAGTAATACATTGCTAATTATACTTTACTTGACTAACTTGGGCGTTATGAATAAATTATTTGTATTTGTATTTGATACAAATAAATACAGTCCCAACCGCCTTGATATACAATTTTTTTTGAGTCAAGGACAATTTTGCATTTGAACCATCCATTCAATTGGTGTTGTTGTAGACTAATATGGACCGCATATTCTAAAAAGAAACCAATTCACTCGCAGTTTAAAGAAAACTCGATATTATTTATCGAAAACTCCCGGCTCGGGAAATATATTTCATATTTTATTTACTTTCACGTAGGTAAGTACACTTCAACTCTGAGCGGCTACAAAGTTTGTCGCGAAGTGAAAGGACGTCGCCGGAGCGGCACGTGCGACCATAACCTGCCCCAGGCGACCGGCGATGCATCTTCCTCACTATTAATATATCATCCCGCGACTAACCGGTACGGACAAACTATTTATTATTTATTGCGAAGAAGGGCGCCTGATCAATCAACTGGGACGACGGGACGAAGAGCAACGAGCACGATATTCCTTCCAAAGCATATTTTCAAAATTAAATTCTGTAGTTGGTATTTGGGTAATGCAGTGACTGCGAGCACTAATTAAAACGCGTCGGTCAAGTGAAGGTTGTGAACGTTAATTTTTCGACCTTCTGCTTTTATTCAGTTTACTGTTTATTTTTTACTATGACATGATGTGCATAATAAAATCAAATGTCGAAATCGCGCACGAAGAGTTCCGTACCATTATCTATAAAACGGCAAAAAAAATAAGTTTGTTGTATGGGAGCCCTCCTTAAATATTAATTTTATTCTGTTTTTAGTATTTGTTGTTATAGCGGCAACAGAAATACATCATCTGTGAAAATTTCAACTGTCTGACTATCGCGGTTCATGAGATACAGCCTGGTGACAGACGGACGGACGGACAGAGTCCAGTTTTAGCTTTTGGGTACGGAACCCTAAAAATGGCAGTTCTATTTTGGTCACTGGTGATTCCCGGAAAAAAACCTCTGAGGAATATTACTAGCTGAACTCGAAAGACGTCGTCCTGTCAGTTTAGTTAACAAATAGTCCCAATATGTCTAGAGAGCAGTCGCTCTCTAGACATATTGGGACTATTACGTACATTTTAAAATAAATAAAAAAACACTCAAATCAGTACAGCTGTTCTAAAAAAAATTACGACTACCAATGAACATTTGATTTTTATATTTATTTAAATTTACAAAGTGTTCTACTAACATAATATTTATTAATGGTACATTGAGAACGTCTACCTCTGTAAATAAGCACAAGCTTCCTTTAAAAGCTTCTACCGACGTGCTGCACAAGCTGTGCCATATCTGAAGTGAGCGTTACATTTACTGCATCTATGGACTCGATCGTCTAAGACTAAAAACTAATTTAAACTTGAGTAGTTAAAGTGAAAAATGCTACGTGTAATATCAACACGAGTTCGGTGGCAGACTGTCGTTATACTTCTTCGAGGTCGTATTTTTATCTCTCTTGAAGCCCTCCTGCGAGGTAGAACATTTTTTAGTGGAAAAAACATAAACAGAGTGCAAAATAACCGTTCATCTTAAACATTTGTCAAGAGAGGCTTACGTTAACTTAGTAGGGAAATGCGTGCCGTAGGATGTATGGGAACCCGCGCCTTACGCGCTCTTTATAGTTACCAGACAGTATGGGTAAGTAATTTTTTTTTTCATTCATTATTTAAGAGCATAAACGTTATTTCATCTACAACTACAAGAGCTATTGTTAGTGGAGTGACTTCCATGCTCCTCTGACCTTTACCTATGTTTTCAACTGGCTCTACCATATGACATTGACTCTCTCTTTTATTTGCTCCACGAATGTTTTTCTCGGTTTTCCTCGTCTCTTTCCCTCAATACACTACTCTGTTTTACATAAATATGTCTTATCGTACAAGATAGCCAAACAAGTAAAAAATATCTGTGTAAAAGTGTCATATGTTTTTATAGAACCATATCGGCACATGATTTGTTTCGACAACTAGTTACGATGTGTTTTTGGGCATTATTTATTTTAAAAAAGGTACCTCTATGGGTCACTCCTTAATCCTATTACGTTTTTAATTTTTGGGGCCTTTTTGACAAGCTAAATTTTACGCAACGTAAGTACCTACTCGTGATTTTTTTTTCTATAATATTTTTGATAAGAGGTGGCACCGGCCACGGCGGACTACCCAATATTTTAGTCTAGATGCCTTCATTCTTCATGACCTTCATTGAGATCATATCTTGTTATATAGACTTTATTTTGATTTTTATCAAATACTACAGATACTATCACATCGTGACATCATGTGGTGATATCCCGTAATCTTGTCTTCCACTCCTTGAATCGTCTGACGATGAATTTATAACTGCATTCCGTTATTGTATGTATTCCGTGGTAGCCCCGACATAGAAAATCCTATTGAAGAACTATGAGTGTGAAGCTTTAGTATAAATATAGATTATGTTGTACAGACATAAAAATATGTCTATGTCGATGTTGTTATGTTAACCCTTACTGGCGCACGGAGTAACCGACGCACGGTTGAGATATTTACCTGCCCGCGATCGCGCATGTTTCGCGCAATAATGTTCCATATTCATAGCGGTGTACTCCACAACTAAAAATCATCTGACATAAGACGTACCTTATATTTTCACTAGTTGTGCCCCGCGTATTCACCCGCGTAGTGACGAAAAATTATGGTGATGATGATGAATATAAAATGTAGCGTATCGTTTCCTGGTTCTCAATTATCTCTATACCAAATTTCTTTGATAATTCTGCTACGCGAAAGGTCAGAAAGTAGTTCAATTCTTTTGAAAGGTCACGAAACAAAAAAGAGCTGATAATCGAATTAATCAGGCTCATGTCAAGCAATAACTATGGTCATTGCTAGAAATGGCTAATACAGGGGTTCCCAAACATTTTCAGTTTGCTGCGCACTTTCAGATTTAGGATACCTATTTAACCAGCGCCCTAGCTTGTTAAAATTGGATACGATTAATATTAAATAGCTAAATTAAAAAAAAATACAAAAATTAAATTTTATATTATTATAGAAAAATAGGAAACAAACTACACTCAACGACAACATAGAGGTCTCTGAGATTGATGATCTTTCTTGGAGCTTGGATTTCGTTTTGGAGATGAGCACAAAGGAGCACCTAACGCATCAGAACGCCGCACAGTTTGGGAACCCCTGGGCTAAGATAAACATTTTTATTGAGTTAGATTACGAACTAAAATTTGTTTGGAAACTGAAATATCGTGGCAAAAAATGGAAACTGATACCTCGATTGTGTTGCTAGTCCAATACTAATCGAAGAAAATAATGAAATTAAGAAAGCAGTGTCCTCAATGCCACATTACCTACTTCTCTTATAACAATATCTAACTCCATGTTAAAGGATCAGAACGTTTTGATCTCTGACAGGATTCGAATTTGGATCTCTACACAATTATCTGTGTGGTAAGCTAAGCAAAGAACGTATAGAAGAAAAAGTAATCATCATAATTTTAAAGTTTAAAAAACTGTAACAACCGACTTCAAAGTACGTTATTTCGTTTACTTGTAATACATATATGTAAGGATAAAAATTAAACAAGGCGCTTAAGCGTTGAAGTAACTCTATTTTATCCTTATACACATTGGATGAGGAGTAAGTAGGTTTTACTTTTCAAGCTCAATAAATCTCTCACGATTGTAAACTTTTTAAAAGACCTCTATTCACCCGCTCGTTTTTTTTTCAAGAATGACATTTGTCACTGAATGTCAAATGCTTCGTTGTCGCAGATTAGAAAATGTGCAGATGTGTAGACGAAAAACCTCAACATTTGACACTTTTGCAAAGAAAATCGTGTAAGTGGAACTCTGCGATTCTATAATCTGACGCTGAGTGCGTCAGGAATACAATGAAAATATTTTTACTTTTAGAGATTATTCAAAAAGTAATAAAGCAATGTTTCTAAAATAATTATGGGACCAACTTGGGAGCTTTCTCTATACATCAATTTAAGAAACATAAAAATTGGTTCACGAATGACGGAGTAATTCGTGTGCATACATAAAAAAAATATACGGTACGAATTGATAACCTCCTCCTTTTCGAAGTCAGTTAAAAATCAAGTCATAATTGGCGGAGTAATCACGTAACAAACATAAAAAGAAAGCAACAGCAACACAGTCGGATTGAGAACCTCCTTCTTTTTGGAAGTCGGTTAAAACATGTCTATAGTGGCTAGGCGAAAAGTATTGGCCAAAGCTCAGATATTTTGTATTGGTTTTATGTAAACGGCATTTGTTTCCGGTTAACAAAATGATGTTCAATCTTGTATTGAGTTTGGTCACCGGTGTAGGCGAACACTATTGGCTCAACCTCCTACATTTTTGAACAGGTCTGAAAAACGTCCTTCCTCAGTGAGGAAAGCAACGGTTTTTAAATTCTTTATATTAAATTTGCAACCTTACGTATATCGTACGTCGATGCTATATCGTATTGAAGGGCATCCTGTACTACGTTTGACGACACGCGGTCTTCACTCTACCCTAGTGTTTATTAGTTTTGTGGTACGGGCTCACCGTAACTTCAGCTTACTAATCAGTAAAGTCTGTTTCTCTGGTTATCTGGGTAACTATTCGTTCCGGTACAAACGCCGAACATAATTCCTATAAGGAAAAAAATATGCTGGAGGTATGTTCATCACTGGACTAAAGTAATATAACGCCCTTTATATACAACGATTTTGAATTGCATGGTCCAATATTCTCGCCTCTGCGATTATTTTTTGTTGAAGTTTTCTCGAGGAAACAATTATCGTTCCCCCGCTCAGAATACGTCGTCGTCGAGCCCGCGGGAACGGCGTCGTCGCGCGTGGTAAAGTGCTCTTAATTATTAACGCTACGCAACCGCGCCGCGCCGCACCGTGGCGCGTTGTCGCGAGCCTTTTCTTGTTCAAAAAGTTGCCGGTTCGCATTTATATCGCAGTTTTTCAAAGGGGAGACGTCTGTGGCCAATATACCACAATAAAGTAAGCAGAGATCTTGAGAGAGAAAATGGTATTTTATTTAAGTTGGAAAAGCGGCGCCAATGCCGTCTGCCGCGCCGCCACCGGTGACTGCGGCCGGAATCGACGCCGGTAATGCGCACTGCATAATCAATGCCTCAAATTACACGTTCGGTTTAAACGACTGCGTTATTTATCACGTCCTCAGAAAACATTACGCTTGCAGACTCCGTAGCGATCCGAGACGAAAGCTTTCAGTATATTCCGCCGTTTGGTTAAGTTTCGGGAGGCGGGGCGCCGCGAGACGCTGCATTTAGATATCGAAGTATGAAATATTACGTATACGCATTCAGATAACAAGCCAGTTCAATAGACATGGAAATGTTTTATTTACGAGCCCACAGGGAGGAATCCTATGTTGTAATGTGTTGGGAAAAACTTTACTCGGGAAAGTATGAATTAGGTATTAGTCGCGCGTTGCAAAATGAACTCACCGCACAGTGTATATGCGAGTCCACGAGTATGTGTGATTCCTGCAGTGTCACAGTATACTCAATAGTACTAGGCAGTGTCGTGTTACACTTACCTTCTTTTTTTATCTGTGATAGGTTTGCGCTAACCTAACACTTGATATTTTATTCCAAATTGCAATCGAAAGCCAGGCCAACGGCTACTTGATTTGGTGATTATATTAGCATTTGTTACAGTGTAACGGAGTCGTACCTAAGTTAGTTGTACTCGAAAAATTCAAAACAAAGCCAAAATGTATAAAATGTGTATAAAATTCACATAGCATTTTATAACATTTTAATTTTTGTACTAAAATAATATCTGCTCTCACTAACAATATAATATATCAAATCTAGAAAAATACACAGGTGACATTCGGTAGGTGCAATGACGCCCAGCTAGAATTTTATTGTTGTGGACTTATATTTATTAGAGTTAAAGAAACACGCTACGCTCACGTGGGATTTTACAACCAGATGTGTGGACTTCAAGTGGCTTCAAGTAGCCATTTGGACAGCTGTGAGGTGGATTGTTCGATCGAACCGGTGAAATATAAACGAAGTCGGCTTTCTTTACGTCGATTCAACCTAGGCGACATGAGAAAATATTTTTTACGAACAAGTATTATTGTTGTTTATGATAACATCCACCATAGACGTTTAAATTCATTGACTAGTTTTAATTTTGATATCTTTCTCATTTTATTGTTCTAGTTCTACTGTTGATTGAACAATAAAAATAAGTCGACAAACTATATAGAATAAAAGAAAACGACTAAAGAAACGACGAAGAAAGGAGATAAACTAAAGGAGGATTAAAGATAGGAAGCAATAATGATAAAACGTTCGACCTGAGACTACTTATTAATAAAATGAATGCATTATGGTACAGTGTTGATTGCCGCCAACTTCAAACGGTGAAGGAAAACATCGTGAGGAAACCTATATGTCTGAGAGTTCTCAATTATCTTGAAGATGTGTGAAGTCTGCCAACCCGCACTTGGCCAGCGTGGCAGACTATGGCCTAACCCTTCTCACAATGAGAAGATGGCCCATTCCCAGCAGTGGGACAGTTTGTACAAACAGGGCTGATAAAAAAATAAAAAATAATTATGGTACAGCTGCACTCAATATAACACAAATACGATGGATATTTATACTACTTTGAGTTCAACGGCAAAAATACTTCTGTCACCACCTACATAATTATTTAATACTCAGATTAATAACTTATCTAATCTAGAGTTTAACAACGCACTAACTTATCTAACAAATTATACGCTCGAGATACACAGATACGCACACTAAAATAACGATATTTAAAATAATTATTTGATAAGTTGATTAGGCACTCATACATGAGTTACAAAATGCCAAAATGAATCTGAATATGATTATGTAAAATTAATACTTTTTAGTGTTCTTCTTCTTCTTTTTTGTATTGGACCCCGCGATTGGCGATTTGCCAGTGTCAAGTATCAATATTTTCAAGTTTCTTGAATAATACAAGTTATATAGTGTTCTAGTCACAGTCTTAGTCATGTAAACAGTCATTTTCCAATTTAAGTCTTGCCTCAGTAAAGTGATGGCGACTTTACTAGAAGCTTCTATGGAGTTTTGCCGACAACGTAAAATCACACGTTTCACTGCTTTATTTCACTTGCCCACACTCACGCACTTGATCGAATACTCAATGAATAAAATTCCACCATTTTTATAGCATTAATGTTTAAAATAACACAAGTTTAGGAAAATAAAACAAAGCAACAACATGTTACTAAGACGTTCCCGCCAAAACTCCCTTTTTAGTGTTACTATGCCTTGATTTTGACATTTACTTTTTTTTATTTTTACAGACTCTGCGTGTTCACCTAGCCAAAACTCATAATCTGAGTTTGGCTGAATAAGTATTGGCAAATGTCTACGTATTTGATAAAAACTGATTAGACGCTATGGCCAGTACCAGGCTACCTAGCGTACCTAGCAGAATATCCGTAACCTCTATGTAAATAGCGTGTACTAAAGCATACCAAATACAAAATGTTTGCGGCAATCACATTAACTTTCTAGATCCGAATGTGGTATTGCAAGTATATTAGCGGCACGTGACTCGGCTCGTCGAACGTGAGCTATAAACAAGTTCGATCTACACGCGATGGATAGCTCGCTATAAGTATATATTTTTTTCAATATTAAATATTTAAGGGCGGCAAACCTCACCCGAGCTATAAAGTTTGGCCCACATGTATCACCTGGGCCACGCGTCTACCCGCTACCGACAATCTTATTTTATTGGCTAGTGTTGGGACGCACGATACGCAGCACATTCGTGTTTTTGGCGTACAAAAAGCGTCTCTACGTATTGGGGCCATTCATTTATTACGTAAGACTATTTTTGCCAGTTTTTAACCCCCTCCCGCCCCTATATAAGAATAGTGTTTATTTTTCAATTTTAGGAATGTTTATTTGTACTTTTATAGACATCCGAGCGCACTTCGGCACTCGAGCGGTTCCCGCGCCTTTTCAAAGTATAATTTTAACTTTTCGTATTTTTGTGATCTTACGTAAGAACTATCAAGACTCCCTCCCACCCCTTGTAAGAAAAAATAAGACATGGTCGACCCCTCTCCCCCCTTAATCGTTTTATGTAATAAATTAATGGCCCCTATTCGTATGTGCAATAATGAATACAAATTTCAAACATAAAGGGTTATTGTAGACTTCATTATAATTAACTTTTCCGTGAGTTTGCGGAGTTTTTGTTTTTCAGTTGCCATTATCCCGTCCTGCTACGCCAATATCCCTACTATTTTGGACGAGCGCTTTTTATTTTTGACGAGACATATACTTATATGTACTTAGGCACTTAAAAAGTAATAAGAAAAAGCAACATTTTGTCAAATCTATACAGATTTTTCACATATACGCCCATGTTTTGGTTTTTTTCAAGCTTGATGTTGAGATAAACCGTTGTAGCAATGCAAATATCTACCTACATAATTGTGTAATAAGTAATGGTTCTAGAAATTTGTTTATTCAACATTTTAAACTACAACATCATCCATAACGCGTTGTGAAACGTGTTTACATAACTTTAAATAACATGGTCTTCGGTGTAATTACATTCCATATTGACACTCTCGAATGTCAAAATTATTTATACTTGTGTGAAATCGAGGGTGTCGCTGTATGAAACAGTGTTCACGAGGATAATGGAATATTAGAATTATATTAAGTATTGTGCTATATTATTTTAATATAAGTTTATATCACAGACAAGAAAATACGTTCAAAATACACCGACGAAGCGTGGGAGTGAAAAGTACGAGCGCCTCACACGAGTGGAAAAGCGATAGCGATAAGGTTAAAAACAATTTTTTCAAAATATTTGTCTACGCAAGCAATGTTTCATCTAAAGTTAACTGGAATATCAATATAAACAGCAGATTAAATGTTTTATTAATATTTGTCACGTTGATTCATTGCCAAATGTAAAAATTCAGGAGATTTTCTATTAATTTAATAAGTATTATTTTTTATTTATTTTACTTTTAAGTTTTCTTTTAATATGTATTTTTCTCGTGGTTGTGTTTTGTGTTTGAGTAATCTAATAACTGTCGATCAAATCATTGCTTTAGTGTTTATAGTGTCAAAATAAAGATTTTTTTTTCACTATAATTTCTGTAGACGTATCCGTTTTCGACAAAGTTAGCGTATCGTTGTGTCTCATCTCTAGGGCGTAGTGCGGATGACGGCGGCAATACGTTCCCCGCGCCCATTGCCGGCAATCCCGAGTGCGTACAATCTACGGAAAGACTCCATTTATGGAGCAAAGGTGAGTTCGCTGCGGCTCTACTGTCAAACTACGTACATAAATCGGACCCAATCGCATCACTCCGCGCTTTGATTCCCGTCGAGGGACCGTGTACAAGGGAGCTAGACAAACAAACACCTCTGAATAGCCTGGCAGAGGATAACGCACTCCAGTAAAAAAAAATCCTTTATAGGTTGAGAACCTATAAAAGATTATTTTTAGCCGACTTCCGTCTGAGTTTTCTAGCTAAAAGTAGTCTGAGTAAACCTTAAACCGTTAATTTACCTGTTCTTACTTCGATTGTGGGATTAGAAATCTCCTACTAAACTAAGTTACTAGCGTGTTGTGCGAAACAGGATTACTTGAATGGTTAAGATCGCAAATTTCGTCAGTACTTATTTATAAATATTATTTTGTTTTAAAACAGGTCGTCCTCTATATACTTATTCTTTTTTTATACGGTCTGAACCATATATTTTTTAACTTTTTCAATTCTTTACCTTTCTAGGTTTCCGTACCTTAAAAGGAAAAAACGGAACCCTTATAGGATCACTTTGTTGTCCGTCTGTCCGTCCGTCCGTCTGTCCGTCCGTCCGTCTGTCAAGCCCTTTATCTCGGGAACGCGTGAAGGTATCGAGTTAAAATTAAAACCATAAACGCAGATCTATGGTTTCTTGCTGCAGAGACAAAAATCAAACTTATTCTCATAAAGTTTTCATAAAAAAAGTTACAGCCGAATATGTCCCCTAAAACGCATATTTCGACACTCGCTAGGGAATCAAACCTATGGGGTATTTCCCGTTGACCTATAACTGTGAAATTTGGCAAGAAGCATTGGCATATAGTACACATACAGAATAAAATTAAAAAATAGGGTCTTTATGCAAGGAAGGAGGGTCCAAATTTTAAAGCGCTTTAACCGTATCATATAAAATGAAAGAGCTTAATTAGCACAAGCTAAATATTTAAATTAATTGTTTTTAAATATTTTTACGATGTATATTTTTCGGTTTATGTAAGAAAATATAAAAAATATTAAATGTCCTCCTTTTATACATAGATTACATGAAAATAACGTCATAAGTCATATCTTTATTTGTAAGTCCTAGCTTCACAAGATGTTAAGCATGTATGTTAAACTACTGTCAGAACTTGCCATTACTGGCATACAAATATTTGAATGTCAATTAAATAAATTGTTAATCGTCTGTCTTGGTTACGTGCTAACTGTACTTACCTAGTTATTTTTTTTAATTGAAAGCAGGCCAGTCTAGTGCGTTGAGTGCCGAAGCGGATGAATCGAGGGCGCGAAGCCTAACGTCGAAACACCGCGAGACCGCGCCATCTATCAAAAAGCACACATCTCATCTCAATCTGTTATTCTAATCAAAACGCAAGCCAGTCAATTCGCAGGTGCAGCATTCGCAGTGCGCACTAACTTTACTCTATGTATGCTTTTTGATAGATACGGTTAGTCGTCGAAAGTGGAACGCAAATATTTATATATACAATTCTTATGGTCGTAACATTTTTCATATTTCTCTTGGACATACGAAGTATAGGAAAATAAACAAAAATCTGAATTTCGCTCTTTCGCTCATTGCGTTTGTACTGATGCAAGAGTTTTGCTGTGAATAATATTTACCCAATCACCAATGACTTGCCATCACGACTATAGTGTCCTGGGTTGACCGATACTCATATACCAACAATGACGAACTTAAAGATTTTGATATAAAGACTCTATGTCGCCGCGTTAAAGCCTAATATAGATTGAGAAGTCTAGAGACTACTATTTTGCCGCTTTGAATTATTTTGAAAATTGAAACTATTTTAACCGTTTATAGACCTAATTAGATCTCATTGAGCTCGGACGTTTTTGAGGACTGACGCTACATCCCGTTGATACTTTACTAAAGATGATCACATTATTTATGTTAAAGTTTGTTATAAAGTATTTACTGAAATACTGAAGTTTTTTTTTAAATTCGGTACAAAGGGGTTTTACTGGCACCCCGCACTACCTATAGGAAGCGTTTTTTAATGCAGTAATAAGTAATAACCTTAGTTGTTTTTGTCTTACTAAGTATTTTCTACTTGACTGGCCTTGTGGCTCAGTTGGTAGTATGTCTACCTGCTAAGCTGTAGGTCGTGCGTTCGATCCCCCAGGATAAACATTTGTGTGATGAGCATGGATGATTGTTCTGTGTCTGGGTGTTTCTATGTATCATATGAATATTAAACAAAAAAAAAGTATGTATGTATTCTGTCAGCCATCTAGTCCCATAGAACAAGCTTTGCTTAGTTTGGGCTAGATGGTATTGTGTGAAATGTCCCCAAATATTTATTATTTATTTATTTTTCATAAACATGCTTGTTTACGCGTTTAGCTACAATTCCTAACAAGTTTTGTGAGCAGCGGTAGAGACCTGACCAAGCGATGTAGAGTGTATATACAACTTGCCTCATAACTCACGACCAGAATTGGGCGCTGAGAGCGATCGCTCGCTGAAATTGTTCTCTGTAATAACAATGAAGTTTGCAACGCGGTTTATCGAACACTGCGTACCAGCACCAGCCAGTATGCAGAAACTGTTATATTATCTACTGTAATTAACTGCAATCCAGTTGACTATATTTTGTGGTGGGTGCTCGCTTTAAATAATAAATCGAGGTGGGTAATAATTTGTGTTCGACGTTTGGGGCTTTAGCAGGCTTTACCAATATCTTGACACGATATCAGTATTGTTAAGGGGCTATGTAAATCGAGTTTGCTATCCCGCTCACGGATTACATTTTTGAAGACATAAAATTATTATTAATGGAAAATGCCTTAGTATTATTAACTATAACGGAACAATATACGATATACATGCACTTAACTACCTAAACTACTACACAAAAAATCTAAAAGTTACCCCAGATCGATGAAACTCTAAAGGTAATAAATAATCAAAATCATTGGTCCAAATAATCAAACCTTTACCACAACTACAAGTTGGTAGCGTGAAAAACGAAAATGATTGAATGTGCGACTTAATATGTAAGGACTAAGGATTCAACGTAAAATCTTGTTCTAGTGAAACTAGAACTTCATGGATTAGATATGCTGTCGAGAGTTACATAGAGTTGTTCGTAAATATATCAGTAAAATTATATCTTAAGAAGAACCGTAGAAGAAGCGTAGGAAGACCAGCCACAAAGTGAACAGAAGAGTCCAAGTGGCAGGAAGACGCTGGATGCAGGCCGCTTCCAACCGATCTTTCTGGAAATCCGTGGAGGCCTATGTCCAGCAGTGGAGTTCTTGTGGCAGAGATGATAATTATGATATCTTAAGAAATGTGGTAATGCGATAGCGAACTCCATTCATACAGCCCCTTAAAGCGTTTTCGTCGTGTTCGAGCTTGCCTCTATAGTAATATTTATATAGTTACAGTTATAATTAACCAAGTTATCATCGAATGAATTAAAAGTACGATCAATTCGATGATAATGACGATTCAATGACAGAAGTGTATCAACATTCGCCGACCCGGCCATAACGCTTTGTTGTGGCGAAAACTTGTAACGTGATAAAAATATATTTTTACATACCTTTACTTGGCTTTTAATTAAATGAGTCTAAGTAAATTATTAAGGTAGTTTTTTTTGTTTAGTTTTAATATTAAAATTTATTTACAAGAACACAGATTTTTTTACAGGAAATAAATTTGAAATAGACATAAATTTGACCACCAACTCGACTGATGGTATGCGACAGTCCGTCCGAGGATGGAGCACGTAACACAGTAATATTTAAGCTTAAAACTATACTTAACACTAAACAAAAATAAACAAGTTAAAAAAAGTACAGCAAAATGTAATTTGATAGCCCGTTGACAATGGAGAAAATGGCTAGAATGCTGGCAGCATTGCCACGATGGATGGTAATGATAAACTAAACTAAGGAGGACCTAGCTTTTCGGTCAAGGTCGGATAAAGACTCTATATCGTCGCGCTAAAACCTGATTTAGATGGAGAAGGCTAGAGACGTCTATTTTGCCGCTTCGAATTATTTTGAAAATCGAAATTATTTTAATCATGTAATAGGTCTAATTAGATCTCATTGAGCTCGGACGTTTTTGAGGACTGACGCTACATCCCGTTAATACTTTATCAAAGGTGTCACCTAATCCTTTTCCCGGGCTTATTATAAAAATAAGTTAAGGGATATACACCACTACCAGCGAGTAATTTACATTACTCGCCTCCAACAGTGGCGTTAAACGACGCTCATGTTATATGCTTTGTCTAACTTGTTCTAACTTGTAAGGAAAATAGGCGTTTAAAAAATAGATGTGTTTATGCATGTAAGTGCACACTAGCGTGTTTATGTGTGTGTTTAGTTGTTTACACACACTAACGACATTATTTCCGCTATGAAAAAATAAATGTGTCTCCGTTTTAAATACTTATTTGTTCCAGGCCTTGGTCTACGGTCTATGAAATCTAAAGGAAACTATATGTAGCAAGAAATGCTTTGTTCGTTAATATTCATAAATCATAATCATAAGAGGAAGCTGTTACTATAATTTATCCATTTTATCTCGTATAACACACATTTGATTGACAGTTTTATTTTCAATATCCGCTCTAGTCTGTGCTCCCGAAACGTACCTATAGAGTATGCTTAAACTCACAGAAAGTTCATATCGCGCGGCGCGAGGGAGTGCAGCAACTTATACGCAAACCGAAATGGACAGTTTGTGTTTCAATTAAGTATGCTTAGTTGACTTTACAATAGCACATCATTACTATATACAATTCTTAAATAACTTAATGTATTTTGCGAACAAGTTTTCTATACAAAATAAAAATCTATGTACTTATTAAGAATCAGTGAACGGATACTAAAGTACACGTTTATTAACTGACAAGAATATTGCATTCATAAATGTGTGACTGGGATGTTGGCATCGAGGTACTTAGTCGACTTTCGGTCATTTAACACTCAAAGGACAAGAGAAAAATATCTAAATACAAGAGTTTAAATAACTAAGAGGGAGAGAGGAAAAAATCAAGTAGGTAAACAAGAGTTTTGATCAAAGTTCGTAATACTTATATTATTTTAAACATTTCTACAATGTTTCACAAATGTTAATTTTGAAAAGAAGTCCGTCATTTTCTGTTGAATGAGCTTATCTGCTAACAAACTATTTTATAGTTTGGCAGAAAATTTTATGTGTAATAAGTACTTTTTTTCTGGAATAAACGCTTTTTTATTACTGTTCAATTCATTTTCGATAGTAATGGGAGTTGAGAAGAAACCGTCACTTGAACGGTTCTGTGGGATGTAGACTGTAGAAGCTTATAGTAGGGTAGTAAAGTAACTTGCCTCGTTCGACAACAATCGACAGATCTGTACATGTATGTAAACAAACGACAGGTGCATGATAAATATTTCATATTATAGAGAGTAGGGAAGCCCAACACTTCAAATTATTGCATGTTGGCGAGCAAGACACTTTTCCTTCAAGTTAAAATTACCAAGACACTAATTAATATTCATTTTACTCGATTTATCGAGTATTTTTCAAGGAACCAGGAAAATAATTTAAATTAACGAGCTATTCAAATTACTGAATATTAATCATAATTTAAATTTAATGATCGAAAATCGACTGTAATATATATTTTGGCCACATATTAAGCATCGCTATTCGTTGTGTGGCATTGCTGCCAGCAATATAGTCATCTCAAAATCTACAAGTATTTTATTGAAAGGAAAAGTGGCCATAATTTAGGTGGCACTGGTGGCTTACCATACTACACAGTGATTCTAAGTTTTTGGGCAGAGTAAATGCGATGTTCCTATGTAAATAGTATATTTCAGTTTTGTAACTCAAGTAAAAAAATAAATAAATAAGAAAAAGCTTAGTATAAGTTAATTTAGATTGAAAATAGAAAAATACTATACCAGTTGAATACTTTTAATATGTAAGTAAAATTGTGAAATAACTGTTTCGTTATTTACTTTAAAATACTACAAATATATTGTACGCCCGAAATGGTTAGACTGAGATGCTAATGTAGGTACTCTTTAAAACCAATACCAAATGTACCAGTTTATACAATAAATATATTTTGATTTTGATTATGAGCGCAAACGTCGATGAACTTAATTTTGTTGTAAAACTACTAGAACCTTAATTTTCGTAACACAAATAATGAGAAAAAAATGTCATATGACACACAAACAAACATCCTTACAGAAGTTTTTGATATTTTCACGTACAAGATTACTTCAAAATACATACATAAATTGCTAATATGCTAAGCATATAATGTATTCAGCTAAGAAAAAGCAGTTTTTTTTGCACGGTGTTTTTTTGTACCTAAACACATAATATATCTTAAAATTATAAATTGAAGTAAACTTCAGTTTAATAGTAGTGTATGCTGTTAGTCAGTTACATAATAAATCCGTGTTTATTAGCGATTTTTTTATCAGTCTCAATAAATGGTAATATTTACAAACGCTCCGTGGTGTGCTGATAACGCGCAGTGATAAATAATAATCAAGCAGCGCAAACTTCACAAATATATACTAACTACGATACGAGTACACTGAAACTGGAATTCAATTAAAATGAATAATTTTAAGACATTTAACAGGCTAGACATTTGACCACAGCCCACTTAAACTTGTTTCTATGTGAGGATCACGCCGTTGGGTGTTTTTTTTATGTATATATTTTCGTTTGAGCGCCAACTCACTGAAAATATTTAGTAAAGATTGAGAGCGGTAGCTATGGCTATCTAGTGTGCGTGTGGTTTTTTCATGATGTTTTCTTTCTCCAATAACATAAATACTTCCATGGGATTCGAACCTGGCTCCCAGGATCTAAAGTCTAACATACAACCGACTGAGCTACCGTTGCATGACCCATTTCCATCTACTATGGTCAATTAATAGTTCGACAATCCTCGAAACATCGAAAACTACATTTTTAATTTCATATCTATTATTGAGACAAGAATATTCTCCAAAAATTTCGTTTGGGCCAGTTTAACTCCGTATATGATAGTATTTTGCATATGAACGTTTTTGTCCAAAATTTATTTGTTTTAGAGAGTTTCATTTATCCTAACTTTCCTTTGTGTTGCAAAGCAAAATTGACATAGAGCTTAGATCACAAACATATTCATAATTATAGTTCTCACCTTTGGTTAGGTAACTTGCAATTTATCAAATTTCTGGTGAATACACGCCTCAAGTGCGACTGTGTTGCAACCTCCGACGTAATCGAGGACGTATCGATCGACCCCAAAACAAGAGTTTCCAATCGATTTGCCTTCCTCGAGAAATCGTGTTTTAAAACAGTACAAATATCTATTTTTCATACCTAACGTTCATACTAATTTCAAACTAATGATTAAAGAATGATTATTAACACTCTAAGTGTTATCAATTCAAAACTCAGTGAGGCATTAATTGCGACATCAGCGACTTTATCTGCTTCCGTTGACAACCGTTCCATGCACAATGGATAGAGCAAGTATTTATAAAATAACGTTAAGAATCGACAACGTTGGCAGATGTCAGAGCTTCAGACGCCATCTGGCGAACATACAGTGAACTTTTTAAACGTGACGTATGCCTGATATACTAGTAAGCATATTCGCGAAGGCATCTGTTTGCAAAGCTCTAGTAAATATTCTAAAAAAAACTGCTTAAATGTTATGTATACATTATACCAACTGTTTATGAGTCAACTAATTTATTCGACGCAGATTACGTATTGGACAGTCATATCAAGTATTTGGACGAAAGCTTAAATTTTTATTATTATTTTATTTTAGTTATAAGAAGAAAAATTTATTGCCATTCACACTACAGATAGGTAGTAATTTGGTTATAATGAGTACTTTAGAATTTTACTTCTTTGAGCCAAATCAGGTTTTTTGAGTCTTCAGAAGCGGTTAGACTAATGCTATTCCATTATAAAGATTTTTCATTATAAAAAAGAACACACCCAAACACAAAGCAGAAGGAGACACCACTTTCAGCGTTTCGAAAAACAAAACGAGAGAAAGTTTCGTAGAGATGGAGGGACAGCAGTTTTATAGTGAAAGATATCTATGACTAAAACTATTTGCAATCGTTTGTTTATTCATTACACATGTCAAGTGTACATAATAGCAGAGTGTAGGTGTCTTGCTGTGAGTGTTGTGAATTCCAATGAGATATGTTGTAAAAACGATGTTGGGCCACGTCAGCTCAGCGGGCTGCGCAGGCGACGGTTAATCGGTTGGACACGCAGCCACTTATCGAACCAATCGCGCCACCCGTGACCGATCGATGCCAATCTCACACACCATGCCTGACATAATACATATACATTTATTGTAAAAATGCTTTAATTATACTTATATCTATAACGTTATACCGTGTAGCGGTAAATGAATTACGGCAGGCCAAGTATACTGCGGTAACTCCTACTTACTTTAGGCAAACGAGGTCGCCTCGACGCGGAGCACATCTGTGGAAGTGGACCGCTCTTCCCACGTCTTATTAAATGGCATCCCGAATGAGATGAGATCATGTAGGACCTCTATAAGCGATATGCATATCACGTGTACCACCGCCCTGAGCCGGACCACTCCGACGAATGGCTCTCCGCTGATCAGCACTCACTCAAGGATATGAACGGAAACGGTGAATGAATATTTTTAGATCAGATAAATATTAATTTACAGAATCATAATTGCACTTATCAGAGCCTTGAGAACGCGGAGTCTTTTGTTTCGTCATAACAATAGCGAAATTAATAGCAGCGGAGCACAATGCAACCGAACGGCGCGCTAAAGTGCCGCTGAAATGTGATTCACACACATAAACATAATGATGGTATTCATGGAACAAACCGCCCGATCGTTCGGTGAACGTGCGCTGCACGCGCCGCTGTCTCGTCCTCGATTAAATTAAAATAAGCTCAGTAATTAATATAGTCCGTGGAGTTTAATAGAGTCCGCAGTTTGTGAGCCGTCTTCGCTTACACGAATTTAATCATAGATTGAAATGAACATTTTCAGTTGTCGAAAGAGGGATTAATGCTGGACTATTCGTGTTTACTCAATTAATTTGTGCGATCGCTCCGAGATCCTCGCCTTCACAGGGGCTGGGGTCTTATTTTGTGCCTTCGTCGTCACAAGAGAGTGCCGCCGTAGCCACCGCCGCCTGGAAACTTGCCTTCAATTTCCAATGACAACGTAAATAGAAAGCAATGGCAAACATTATTGGACTTGCTTATAGAATTTATGTCCTATTTCGCTAGTTGACGACATTGGATTAGAAATGTTTTTTGTTGTTTATGTAATATAAAACAGGATTATGTTTAACAAGTATCCATATTAAAAGAAAAATAAAATACCCGACTGCAGAAGAGCTATTTTTGCAGTCTTACTTACGATTTCATTACACTTAATATGCTATGGATTGTACGTTTTTGTGAGAAAGTATAAGCAAATTCGCTTTTAAAGGTTATAAATGCGCATTCTTTTGAATAATGCTAATAAAATCACCTATTTATTACGAAAAATTTCGTTGGAGGTTACGAAAAAGCGAATCTATTATTTTTGCGAAAATTTTATTATTATTATCAAAAAATGTAGCCTATGACATTCAGGGAGTGAAAAGGAATCTAACGACACCTCGCACATCTAATTCAGTCAATCCATTTAGGTGATCACATAGAAACATACATACTGACGTACCTACTCAGCGCTGCAACAGCTGTTTCATTTATTCTTCCTCCCGTTACTACACAACCACAATAAAAACATGACCATCCTTTTTGCGCAGTCGGGTAAAAAGTATTTGATTCAACATCATCTTTTAGTGTAACTTTAAGTGTAGTTTAATTCATGTTACTAATTTTACGCCAGAGAAAACTTGTGCTCCAGTGAACTTGTATAGAAACATAATGCTGTTATCAGTTCATGTTGTTCACTATGAGTACTGACGCTGACGCACGCACTAAGCAGGGGTTTAGACGTAGTTGTCTCGAGTTTCAATCTAGCGTCTCACACCGTTCCCATCCATTGAGATAAAATCCTACAGAATCGCAATCATGTATATCTATATTCGAGTCATAGACAGTGGAAATAACCAGTAAAAAGTCTAAAAATGCTACTCAGTAGTCAGTTTTCTCTACAACAGGTAGCTAATAACTATGAGGTTTGAACAGGCTTTAACGTCACTTGGAAATTTTTTCTTTCGTTTTTACTCACTAATTGTGACTCTGTTAGTATATTTGGTCAATTCTCCCATCGCTCACAGCTTCTCAACAGATTCATTTCTAGCAAGATTGAAACGTCTTCGAAACTCAATCCGCGTACTACCTAAGCACATGAGTAATTTTACCGTGCACCTTGTTATTGTTTGAAGTCGTTAGCGAGAGCGAGGGTAACGAGCCTGCGGGTGCTACGTACTACTACAATTATTTGTAGCGACTACCTGCGTCACACCATTGTATTAGAAAATCAAATGTAATCTACTTTCTAAATGTTACCAACGCCGACAACGCGTTCGTAGATTTCGATAACGTTGAAGAAACAAAAGCGTAACTTAATCTAGTGATCTCGAAAAAGAAAGCTGGTTATGTGAGGTCAACGATGCGAGCCTGGTCTGTCCGCTGAGACAATCGACAAAGTTGCGGTGATGTGGCTCGTCTCGAGCAAGTTGGCTGGAACGAGCGGCCCTGCGCTGCTCTATATTGTATGTTCCTCTCGCGGAAAATATTACTTTTTACCTACAAGGAACCAAACGCATTGTAGAGGTGACAAGTGACCAGAATGCTGGGTCCTACTTTGCTCAAAAAGTAAGCATTGCCATCCAACGTGGCAATGCTGCTGGCAACATTAAAAAAACAAATAAAAAATCGTCCACTGGTATCGAAGTCCACAGAATACCAGTATTCTGGCCACTTTTTCCACTACCAGTGGACTTCATGAATAAATTTTTATTTTTTATTTGTTTTCTGTACCTATATGTATATATTTTAAAATTATTTTTTATGTAGTCTTAAAGTGTAGATAGTAGAGGTATAGTCATAGTTCTTAGTATTGGTTTTTAGTAAAGTTTACAAACATTGAACATGTTTGTAAGAAACTTTACATTTTACCAGTCTATTGTAGTATAAAAAGGAAGTCAATATACATATATATACAATATGTTTTTATGTGAATTCCGCTGCAGCGGCTACAAAACACATCTGATTGGAGGAATGAGGTGGCAATCGATTCGTTATTGTTATTATGATTCGGACAGCATTTAGTAGTCCAGTAAAAATAAGATTTGTGATAACACAAAATACAACTAAGGAAAATGTAGGTCTGATGCGAGAAATGACCCAGAATGCTGGATCCAACTTTGCTCAAAAAATAAGTATTGCCATCCAACGTGGCAATGCTGCCAGCATTCTGGCTACTTTTCCTACTACCAGTGGACTTTTTGAATAAACTTTTATTTTATTTGTTTTTTGTATATACCTAGTCTTGCCATAAATATTGTCACGAAGAAAAAATATATTTTTTTATTGCAAATAATATTTATTACTTTTACAGTGTGTTAGTTTAATACATAAATATAAAACAATTTAAAATATAAAAGCTTATTCGAAGTGGTCTCCATTGGCTGCAATACAGTCCTTTAAACGTTGAGGCCAGTTATCAATAGAAGCACGCACTCTTTTCATGGGAAAATTCTTCACTGCCAATCGTATGGATTGTTTTAGGGACTCCAAATTATCATGGCGTTTAGAGCAAGCCATACTCACTAAAACTGACCATAAATCATAATCCAGCGGATTAAGATCAGGACTAGACGACGGCCAGTCTTCAGCTCTGATGAAGTCCGAAACGTTCACTTCCAACCAAGACTGCGTGGACCGAGCTTTATGACCTGGCGCCGAGTCTTGTTGGAAGGACCATACTTGGTTATTGAACATGGTGTTGTTAAGGGGCTTAACTACCTTCTCAAGAATGGTATTTTGATACACTTGTGCCGATGTTTTGATACCTTTTTCACAAAAATATGGCTCAGTCACTCCTTCATAGCTAACACCCCACCAAACCATCACTGAAGTCGGATAATGCCCACGTTGCACTCTGTCGACTAATTGGGAAGCTTCCTTAGAGCTTTAAGCATAAATACGGTCATTTTGTTTGTTAAAATGTTGCTCAATTGTAAAGATTTTCTCATCCGTAAACAAAATTTTTCTGTGACCTCCCTTTGCGTACCGCTTCAGTAGTTGTTTCGATTTTACCACCCTATTCTTTTTTAAATTATCAGTTAAAAAATGACCAGTGCGTCTCTTATAGGCTGCAAGTCCTAAGTCATCTTTTAAAATACGCGACATGGTTCTGGGTGCTATCTTCATCTCCCGAGATAAAATCTTTTGCTTTCGGACAGGATTTCTTCGAATTCTTTCCCTTACTGCTTTGACCACCTTTTTCGTACGAACACTACGTGGACGGACTCCATACCAACTTTGTGTAATGCAATCACAGCGATTCGGTTCTCTTTATCACCCCACTCCATTTTAATATCGCAAAATATTGTACAATGTATTGGCGCCAAAATTAGAAAACTCAATGAACAATCGTATAAAAATGACAGATTCCAAATTCAAATGTAATATCTTTCTTATTTTTAACTGTAACAGTATTTATGGCCAGACTAAGTATATAAATATTAAAATTGTTATTTATGTAGTTTTAAAGTGTATATAGTATAGGAAAATGTTATTTAATGAATATGTTATTTACTATTTACTGGTGTTCCAATATACATTTGTCGTAATTTCATAACAATCCTAACTAATATGGCAAAAACGAAATTTGTTATCTTTTCACGATCAAACTGCTGAATTGATCGTCAAGAAATTTAGTATTTACAGAGATAGCTGAGATGTTATTGATTTTATTGAAAGTTGTTTAATTTCAATTTATAACAATCATAAAACTTATGAATTCATTACCTATTCGTAGAAGGTTTGATATTGACTACGTTTTAAGTGTTACGTTTGGTATTCTTGAATCGAATCTCGGAAAGAATTGAGAGACGCCTCGGAAATAGGATGTGTAAATATTTGAGTATGAGTCAAAATCGAACCCTTCACTGCGGGTATCAGATGTTCACGTACATTATAGAGATTCTTGTTTTTTTTTCTTCTGGAGAGCTAAAACAAAAATAAAGAGATAGACCTTATCATAGACTGTGCAAGCATGCATATGAACATATGTTTAAAACCAAAATTAAAACTAGTAAGTACATCTGAACAATTATGAACATCACACAAACTAATAATTATTGTATCTTGACAACCTTTTTACCAATTTAACTCATATTTCAAATTCTAGAGTAAAGTAAAATTCTAATTAGTAATAATTGGCCGGTAAATAAATGGTGCCGCAAAAAACATGGGGAAATGTCCCTTAAAAAGGGAAAATAATCCCCCAATTAAAACGAACGACTAAGAATGATCGTCACGTCGATTATGTGTCAACACAATCAAACATACAGAGAGATGAAAAAACCTAGTTGATGCAGATTAGGCAGAGCTTTATTTGCTAGATTAATCAGAACCGTATACGGTACACCTTGAAAAAAAAAACTGATTTTTAAATGTTTTTGTCAGCAAGTGTAGTTTATAAAGTGAGAAAGAAACTATCCAGTATCTTTAAAATTAAGTGTGTAATAAATAATGTGTAATCTACACGAGAATTAATTTAATTTGCTTATCAACATGCGAGTTTTTTTTTACTTTGAGCTCCACAGACTCTAGGGTTCGTGCTTTTTATAAGCATTTTATTTTTAACTAAGCTTACATTTTTTTTAACTAGCATACAATAGGAACATGCGGGTTGGTAGATAACGTTGATAACCGAAAATACTACCGACCTTTCGAACTTCACTGCACCTATTGGATGCGCGTGATATCTGTTCGCAAAATCACTAATTATTTAAAAAGACGAAAATATCCACAATTGTGTACACAAAGCAGAGGGAACAGGAATGCGATGCGATTAATATTTCAAAGGTACCGACACGGCGCAGCGGCGGCGGGTGGTAGAGCGATCATTGCGCGACCGCGTATGGGAGAAGAGGGGTAAACCGCGACGTGAGCCGGGGGAAAAGTCATTACTTAAGACGATAATTGAAAGGAGTACAATCTTTAAAACAAGCGGCGTAAAAGCTAAGAATGTAGATAATTAAACGGTAAATTTTGTGAGGCTCATAAGCGGTAATAACAAAAGTTTGGCGTGCGTTTGGGAAGTACAACTTTTGTTAGTTAATCACGTGCCCTCGTCCTGTATAACAAAGCTCGTTTCATTTTCACATCGCATCTGTCTGTTCTGGCAGTTCATTACAGCTTACAATACACCTACCTATGTACTAATTAATACTCAATTGTTGTTGAGATAAATTCTATCCCATCAAAAACATAAATGTGAAATTAGAGCCAAGTTCAATATTATGATATATACCTTAGTTGTTGACTTCAACGACAAAAGAAGTGAGATCTAAATGGGTGTCAAGTTCAATGATCAGTCCTGAAATTTATTACAACGTAAAATATTTTATAACAACTTCAAATATAATTTCTTTTTATAACATAGGATAATATATTGAAACCTAAGATTTGACATGGCTAGTTCTCATATACGAATTTTATTTTATTAATATTTTTAGAATTTTGATCTATAGGTCAGTCAGTGATAAAAATGGCGATTATTGGTCGTTAATATTTAATAACTGTTTAAGATATGTTTATGAAAATTGGAGCACATATATAGGTATCTCACCGGTCTCAATATACGAGCCAAATTTGACATGTTTATGTGAAGTAGTTTTTGAGTTATGAGAAGGTCAAAAGTGGCTCCAAATGGTTCGAGATAAATATACACACAGTACTGCACGCCAGTTCTGTTAGCTTGAACTTGGCTTGACACGCTACCGCGTGTCTAGATAACGACGATGAGACATTTTGTATGGTTAATACTTTTTAATGCAGTGCTCGTTTCTATAGAGAAGTTTGCTAAATTTTGCACGATGACAAATTCTTTCACAAATATGGTCAACTACTCGTATATAGTGAGGTGAATTTTAATCATGAAATTGAGGGGCAGATGAAGATACACGTTTAATTTAACACAGGGTTTTGAGCTGATTTGGCATTGCGCTGTTTGTTTATCCAAGATAGATCTACGATTGAACAACAACTCGCCATTGATGATATGGGCAATCGTGACACAAAATGATACAAACATCTAAATCGTCTTGATAGTTATACAGATAAAAAAGTAATTCGTTTGTAGGTGGTCGTAATTACAAGAGTATTTAGTAGATTGCTACCAACGGTGCAAGTTAGAACACTCCTGTTCTAGACAAATTTCAAGGAGATAGACTCATATGTCATTGAACAAATGGAATAATCACACCTAACGAAGCCATAGATATTTTTTTTAATATGTTTTAAGTTAGTTCCTAAGAAGTTGCAATGACCAGTTGAATACAAAAAGGATTATGGTAGCCTCACCATTCCTTGACATTTACCTAAATAGTAGTTTTGTTCAAGTGTACATTCCAGATGTATTAGGTCAATGGTTGTAACAAAGAGCGCGTTGAAGTCTTTCCCTTGTGAGATATTGAGAAAGAATTGCGTAGAACAAACACTGATTTTATTAACCGTCAAAAGCATATCTTTCTTTGCGTACATAAGTGCTTAATATTGATTGATTTAGAAAAAAATACTAATTGTAATTAACTAATAATCTTTCATAGTTACAAGGAAATAAAACTGTTAATATGAGGGGTAGGTATGAGTTGTATCTAACGACTAAGTATAATGTCACATGACAGCGTAGCCTCTGACCTCGCAAAAATATTAGGACTTGGCTTAATACAAAAAGCGTTATCTCTTTTCTCAAGTTTTCCGATTTTCATGAAAAATATAATATGCCAGTTTTTAGTAAAATATAGATGAAAATATTGCATATAATTATTCTATCTACGTATCTACCATTTTTTAAGATCAACTTTCATCAACTACAATAAAAATATAAAATATTCTGCTTACATCAGACTGCCAAAGGTCTAAAGATAATCCAAAATGAGAACTACCACGAACTCGGAGACACTATAACTTTTCCCCTTGTAGTTTGGAAGCATTAAGGAATTTTCGAAGCATACCGAACATGCTTGCAGTTTGAATGGCAGTCTTCCTTCCTTGTACTATTATTTTGCCTTACTATTTAGCACAAATGGCCAAATCGTTCCAGCAATTCTCGAGTGACACGCAAAGTGCTAACTGGATTAATATTATATGTGTATTATAAGTAGATACAGACACGGATATGGTAAGTGACAATGCGTTATTTGACGATGGAAATATCCTGTAGAGTTTAACGCCCGGCGCGGCTTGTTCCAAGTATGAACGAACGCGAGAGAGTACCGTTAGCATACACTCGTCGCTCGACGTTGTTGTAGTTGGCGCGGTCTCTACATTTTATAGTAGCAGTATTAACTTAAACTTTAAAGTACAGTATTTGTTCAGAGGCACTGCATACACTTTCTCAGAATCCGTTGTTATTTAAAAAAACTTCTAATTTACGATAAGATACTTCTCATACGAAAATATTTTTACCTATTGTGGTCGAAAATAGTATCTATGTTTCTACAATGAAGTAATTGTGGTTTTTAGCAAATTAGCCTAATTAATCAATATCGGCCTCTATTGGCGGTAAATCATATTTGTTGAAGAAAACAGCAGATTTAATAGCAAATTTTACTCAAAATTTTTTTATAGAAAATTATGAATTATATTTATCCAATGACAATTTTAGCTATTAATCTCAACCAATGTGTTTACCAACTACTTCTTGTAAAAATATACACTTTTCGACTATCATTGACAAAAATATTTGTGTATGAAAACCGAACCTCAGTCGGTTGCGGCGCGTCGCCACTCCAGGACCGGTTTGATCATTACTACATTACATTCCACATCAAAGGAATGATCAAAATCGGTTCGCAAAAATGTCAAAGATACAAAACATACAGCATAATAGAGAGCCTCCGTTTTGTGAAGTCACAACAGGGTTTGAAGAGCTTTCCTATGCATTTATGTTGAAGAAAGACGACTCTATAATAGACTCAAAACACGCAAAGTTGTCCGTGACAACGTAGCGAGGCTGCTGATTATTGTTTGGACAAGTTGACACGGTAGGAAGAGCAGAAGTGTACAATAGTCATATAAGTACTAACTGTACTTTTACAGCTTTGTGTTCACAGTATGTGTAAAAAGGCCTTTATACACTGGATAAACGCAGAACCCAAAAAAGCAGGTTCTGCCACACGCACAAAAGAAACATCTAAGTACTCGTATCAATATGCGAATATCAATCATCAATAAATATATATGTATGTACATGTACATATTTTTCGACATCTTGATGTTTCTGTTTTTAGAAAGGATGACCTATTTTTATTTTTCAATGTTTATTTTTAAATAAACATTGACTGCGATTTAGTAACTATTTATAATAACTATGAAGCAAAATTGAGCGCGTAACGCATTGCGATTGTTACTAAAAATTAGACTTTATTTTTAACCAACTTTCAAAAAGAAGGAAGTTATCAATTCGTTTTAATTTTTTTTGTATGTTTGTTCACCGATTACTCCGTCAATTGAGCATTGATTTTGATGATTATTTTTTGTTTGATAGTACTTCAGAGTCCTATATAATTTTTATCAAAATCGGTTCAGTACTTTGGTTTTTATAACCAAACAACTGGTAAAAAATCATCAAAGAAATGACTATGCTTTATATACCATTTTAATTTAACTTTGGAGTTATAATGAAATTAAAAAGAAAAAAAGCAATATGTAGAGGTATAGCCGTTTATTATTCCAATTAGAAAGAAAAATAATCATCGAAATATGACAATGTTTAAAGTTTCAAAATATTTATATATAACGCTTTTTTCCTTTTTGTATGGTACAGCCTAAACTTAGTACCTACCAGCAGAATTACGCTCACCTTTTGTAGAGATGCAAAGTTGGTTCGCGCCAGATTTTATCTTGCTTAGTGAGTGACATAAAAGTTAAAGAGACTGTTATAAATATCACAATTCATAGTAGGCTCATTTAATTTTTTGTCTTACACTCTTAATTGCAGAAAAAGCATGATAATCACGAATAGGGGAGCCTATTATAATAAGCACACTAAGTATAATAAACCTAAAACCAGCGTGAGACAACTTTTTATCGCTATAAGAGTTAACAAAACCCCCCAGGAGAAAAGAGTACAACGTAGGATATTTCCAGTTTAATGGACTATTCCATAAGCTCGTTGCGTAATTTATTTAATTACGCAATTATTTATATTGACGTTACTTTCCATTAGAAATGAGAAATCTGATGATATAATCAATTATTACTATGGTTGTGATTTAAAATTGCTATCAATCTATATTAATAGCATGTAATTTAACTAGCGTGGCAGACTATGGCCTAACCCTTCTCATAATGAGAAGATGGCCCGTCCTCAGCAGTATGACAGTTTGTACAAACAGGGCTGATAAAAAAAATTTTCCAGTTATTGTGTTATAAAAACCAAAGTACTAAACCAATTTTGCTAAAATATATAAATATATAATGCATCATTAACAAACAAAAAAAACATACATTCGAATTAAGAACCTCCTCCTTTTTGGATGTAGGTTAGAAATATATATTAATCTACATATATTTTTACGTTTTTTACGCAACTAAACGACGAAACAAGCATATCGCTTGTCTGATTATATGATAATTTAATGTCGGCCCAAAACAGTTGAAAACCCCATGTGGCAATGTACTACCGTCACTGTGACACATATGTATTATGCCCGAAATTTCGCAGAAAACATTATCTTTCAATCCAGAACATAGCATGAACATGCTAGTACACCATTGCTTGGCAGTTAAACAAATGGCAAAAGGTGTATTTTGGCACCTACTCCTCACAGATTTGACAAGAATCCTGTCAGTAACAAGATATCAGAATACTATATTGAGGGTTGACTATTTTATGTTTCTTTATTTCTTAAGTAGTAAATCGGCTTGACTGTTTTTGAGTGGATGTTAATAGACATTGATCCCCAGAGAAGATAATCGTTGTACAAGCAAAGTAAATGAGATGTTATTGTATCCTATTTTAATTATAATGTAATAATATATCACTGAGTGTATACCTATGTTTGATGTTTTGCACAGAGGAAGAAATTATCAAATAAAATACACATCAAGTCTGAAACGGAAAGCTGGCTTTCAAGTAAGAAAACAAGCAAAAGTATATAGAGTATGTGTAATCCAACCAAAGAAATCTAAATTTCGAACAAATAAGACCGGACAAGTGCGACTCTGATTTTTTCACAGCTACAAATCTTCCACGCGTTCCTGAGATAGAAAGTCTTAACAGACGGACAACAAAGTGATCCTATAAGGGTTCCGTTATTTCATTCTGAGGTACGGAACCCAAAAAAAGAACCCAAATATAGAATACAATATCCCTCTCTCGAAAATAGGCTAAAATATGTATAATACATGTAGAGCAACTACAACTGTTAGATAACTTGTAGGTGACAAATGCAGCATTCATAACTTCCTTCCAACTTCATTACTATTTATAGATCCAGTTGTCTTCGTTTACGGGAGCCAGAGTGCCAGGGTACTGGGTACTTCGCAGGTTGACGCTCCAAGGCAAGCAATAAATTTTCACGCCCGGTTTATGACCTGCCTACATCGGAAAACACGTGGCTGCGAACCCCCTGTGACGTACTTTTATGTTTTACGTACTCACGTCCTAAGTTCACTCGACTATGGACACTAAGAGAAAATCAAGTGGTTTTCTACAGAACTTTTAGGAGTAATGTGTGGAATGAGCTTCCTGAGTGGGACTTTACCAATAGATAATATAATCTATCATTATTAATTTGTGTCTAGTACACGATAGTACACAATACGTAGATAGGTTTTCCCAGGCTCTGCATGGGTAGCCTCAAGTAAGGTAATCACACGACTCCTCTTCAGTCGTGACACGTCGGGCAACGCTGTTAGACATGTGCCGTGACTTGTGACACAGTGACAATTACATCCTGTGTTTAGAAAGTGCAACACCAAGATATATATAACGCCAAGATATTAAAAGGCTTAAGGATGTGGCGTTATCGTCGAAAGTTCTGAGAACTGAGATTTGCCATGCTTTTACTTTATATTTAATAAGTATAACCTCTATAGATAAGTCTTATTGCTAGTAAACTAGTTTCTTTTAGATATTGTGGCCACAAATTTGGCGGTCCAGTTCAAGTAAACGACTGAATAAAAAAGATACAAGATAATGTGAAGCAATGAAGCCTAGAATACATGTATAAAAAAAATGTTACGAGGCATAGGCCAAATTGACGAACTTAACACATTAAAAGCCGTCAAGCCATTAAGGTTAGAGAAACAATATATTTATATATACTTTTTTGAAAATTTATTGAATCAGTCCTGAGGATGCCTCGTGAAGAGGTGAAACACGTGTCGACAAGAGTACCAGCTTGGAGACATCGAAGCCGTCAAGTGTACCAGCTTGAAGACTTCGAAGTAGGCAAGAGTACCAGCTTGAAGATCTCGAAGCGGAAACACACTACACATATAAGTTAGATTTTTTTATATAGATACTTTTTTTTATTCTAATAAGACTTTACTTTATTTAAATAAACATAACAATAGGTAGGTATAGAAAAATTTTAAAACTGATTGATTGGAGATTATTTAAAATATCCATAGGCAACAAAGCTTATGGATATTTTTTGTCCAAAGTAAAGGCCAGCATTTTGGGCATGCAAAGAATTTTTTAACCTTACCCTCTTTTTAATTTTTTATAGATAATTAAATCCATACAATAAATTACCATCCTTTTGAGCTGTATGGATTACCATTATAAACAATTATAATAAGGAAAGGATTTCTATCAGCAAATATGTTAGAACACTTTCGCAATATAACACTCAAGTGTTTATATAAAATAGCGCATTAAAAGCAGAAGGTTTGTTAATATACTTACCCAACAAGTAGTCATATTTTTAGCTTAAAATTTAAATCTAAAAGTTTTTGTTGCATTCAAAACTGTCTATAATCTATCCTCCATAGCGTAGCTATTTTAATCTACGATTCTAGAATCACGTGGCATTTTTCTTTTAATACACATGTAGCTAGAGGAAAATATGTTGTCGGATTGTTGTTTTGGCCTTCGTCATCGACATTAGTGTTACTTGAGCCACAATCAGAAGGCGCAAACGGGTTTCAAAGATAATAATTACTTATCGCGTTATCACCAGTTTCCATGCGTATTCGGAATTTCAAGCAGTTTTGTAAATCCGTTTTTAAATATTTATGATAATGTTTGCTTTAAGTATTTTGTGTATATGCAATATTGTTGGGTTCATAAAATGCTTAAATTTTAGTCATTGTGTCATGTACTTAGCTATTTTTTTATCTGCCCTGTTTGTACAAACTGTCCCACTGCTGGGCGCGGGCCATCTTCTCATTGTGAGAAGGGTAAGGCAATAGTCAACCACGCTGGCCAAATGCGGGTTGGCAGACTTCGCACATTCTAGTAATTACTAGACTGTTTTGGCTGATGGTAAATAAGCTTGTAATATTTGACGTTTCAAAAGTGTATTCTGTAATACCTAGTTGAAATAAAGTGGAATTGAACATCTTTAAGATCATTGAGAACTCTCAGACATGTAGGTTTCTTCACGATGTTTTTCCTTCACCGTTTGAAGATGGCGGCAATCAACGATACGCATAACTTTGAAAAGACAGAGGTGCGTGCCGCGGGATTAGAACCCGGGACCTGCGGATTGCAAGTCAGGCAGTCTCTCCACTAGGCTGCCGGTAACTTAGCTATTATTATCAGCATAATTTCTTATGACATAGACGGGGGGAATATTACGTCTTAGACTATTTACGTTTTCTATTCTTAGTCATTCCGTCTTACCGTCAAGCAGGTCAAGCTTGACCTATTTTACATTAATTTAAATACAATTAATTTAAGAACAGTAAAAGGAACGACGTGTTGGGCTTTATTTAATAGGTGCTACAACAATTATTTTCCAAACATTTGTTACAATTGTTTGGAAACATTACAATTGTTGAAACATTGTTTACTAAAATACCCAAGTCGGGAGTAACATTATAAGTGACTCTTATATACCTAGGTAATGTGATAAGCGCTTATCACAACACTAAAATTAGAACTACGATCTGCTTAATTTACTACTTCTAAGATTCGCTCGAAACTAATTTTTATGCTGTTGTTGTCATGTTTTGATCTATGAATCTCATTTGTTTTTAGTTTTTTTTAACACGACAACTTTATTCAAAATTCGTACACTTTTCCTCAAACAGACCATATTTAGTATGATCTGAGGCTTGTTTGCAGTGTGAGGTCAACCGAACGGTCGGTCGTCGCTCTGAATAAGTTTCTTTTGCTTTGTGATATATTTATATATCACAAAGTCATATGTTGATATATTGTCATTTGTGATATATTCGTAGATCATATGTCGTTTCAATCAATTGACTCGATTGACACGACATAAAAATAATGTTCAAACTTTACACAAAAACAAAACCTAGCAAAGTTATCAAGCATATATTATTTTTTAATTTATTACGGTCCTATGTAATAGGGCGAATTCTGTGTTTATTACCTTATTCTCAATTAAAAAAACTGTAAACGTCAATTTACAAAAATATTGTTGGATTCATAGGCATGTCAAAGTAAGTACTTTAAACGTTTTTTTTTTTACTTTAGCAAAATAGAGATCAAATCATATACTATGGCCTTATAACGTAGAAATAATTATGATGGATGAAGATGATGAAATTCGAACATAAATATGACATATATATATATGTATATATATATATATATATATTGTATGAGACCATAAAAATACCATACAAAAGTGGTAGACAGATAAGAAAAATCAATGTTAGGGCCACGTTTAGCCCTGCGTAACTTGCTAAAGTCTCAATCAGTTGGTAGAGCCATAGAGCATCGCACTTTAAGCGTATTTTTTTTTTCTTTATCAAAGTAGAGATCAAATCAAATACTGGTCTTATAACGTAGAAATAATGATGATGGAAAATTCGAACATATAAGGCAAACATATATATTATATAACATACAAAAATTACTTGTTGTACGAGACCCTAAATTACCACACAAAAGTGGTAGACAGATAAGAAAAAACCATGTGTCAAGACCACATTCAGCCCAAACTTGCGAAACGTTTTAATCAGTTGGTAGAGCCATAGAGCATCGCATAGATTCGTAAGAAGCAGTGTTCTGCGATGGAAAAAAAACCGGGTGCGCTGTGCAATGGTAGGTACACTTACCTCGAGTCGAACTTGGTGCCGTCGTCCAGAGTGCCAGTGTAGTGCATGGTCAGCATGTCTCCATTCTTGGACTTGGCGGTGCAGCCTTCGGGCACGCTCTCCACGTCAATCTTGAGTTCGGTGACCTCGGGACCCGCGAACGTGGCGCCCGCCAGCGCTAGCACCGCCAACACGTAGCGCAACGTCATGGCAAACTTACGTAAAGTTATCAGTTAGGAGAGACAATGCGTGCGCTACCGAGTGCGGACGAGGTACGACTGACCGAGCCGATCCGCTCCGCGCGCCAACTTGGAACCCGGATAAAGTTTGTGAGGGTGACGCGGCATGCGGAGGCCAAGCTTCTGATCGCCGCCGCCGTCTCTATCTTGAGAGGAACTATGTCATGTGTACGACAGAGACGGCACTCGGCGCTCTGCCCCCGCCGCAATCGGCATCGCGGCGCCTTCGAGAGAGCGCCACGCGACTCCCGCGAGCTCGTCATTCTCCACTTTTACCCGAAACTTGCCAACTTAACAAAATAATTATTTAATAAATTATTTAATTATAAAGTATCATGGCGAGGAGCCGAATTTTATATTTTAACGCTGGCCTGCTCGGTCCCTGAGCGACGTCACTTGTTTCATAGCTGTTTATCAATTCATGAGCTTAGAGCTGAGCATCGCAAGCGAACTTTGACCGAGTTTAGCTATTTAAGTTTGAGCGACGATAGATACTGTCAATCAGAAGTTTGCCCAACGGTTCTCTACGTTAATGTTAACGATAATCTGGCTTTGGGGATCTCTCTAATCGGTATGGAAACGGCTTTCCAGAGAAGATCCGCTGAGGACGCCGTTTGTGGTCAGAATCTGTATAATATTTTTTTTTTCATCTGTACCCCCTCGTGTATCGTTGAAAAAGGTCACACAGGTAGCCTAAACTTACTTTTTGCAAATTAGTTTAACAAACAATACTCGCCTAGTGGTCTTCTTGTAGATTAAGTATAGCAGAACTCTACCATATGCGTGTTTCGACACGGTTTTGCCCACTTATTTCACTCAACAGGAAAAAACTGTTTTCTACTACTAAATTATTCGATTTTAATGATTCCCATAAATGGCTATGGCTTATGGATTTACTATAATTTTAAATTGTAACTTTTGATTCATAACGAAATTGGAAATAAAACAAATCGTAGAGTTGCAATTTATGATTTTAATCAGATAAAAAAGTATAAGTACGAAAGGGGATAATATTTATGGGTAGAAAACAATCTTTTCTATGAGAAGCACGAAAAAACGAAATCGTTACATGGTTGATATTCCAAAAACACGTACGAAACGCTTTGGCTACACTTTCATTGTGCGTACCGCCAAACTGTGGAATGCGCTTCCTGAATGGGTTTTACCGAATAGATATATTATAATCGAGGTGTCTTCAAATAGCGAGTAAATAGGTTTCTTCTAAGCAAGCGCTCCATCGTAGACCGTAACTGTCGTTTAACACCAGGTGAGGTGGCGGTCAAGCGAAAGTCTATTTTAGAATTGAAAAAAGTGTCATCATCATCATCATCTCGCCACTCGCCCGAGCCCGTCGCCACTTAAACGCACTCCTTGCTGCCAACCCTGATTGTGACATCTTTTGTGATAACTGGAAGACTATTTTAAGTACCTCCTTGACTTATTGTGAAAATCTATTGGATCAATGGGACAGGTGTAAAAAGCCTGATGATTCATTGGACTTTGACGATAACCTTTGAGTTTATTGACTTGGTACTCTGAGTACTTACCTGAACGGTATATTTTACTTTGTATGACATAATTTTTTTTTTTTTTTTGTATTGACATGCTAGGCGTATTGCCCATTTGACATTTTTGTATTGACATTTTAAATGATATTGTATTTATATAATGAATATTTTGTAATCCTCAGACATTTGTTTAAGAATAATTTTTGAATATTGTGAGATAATTGTAATTGGTCTTTTTCCGTTTTTATCTCAATAAACGAATTTATCATTTATCATTATCATTTATCTCAGATATAGGAAGTCCACATTGGAAATAGGCGTCCCCCATGGGTTTCCAAAAAGACCGATTGTAAGCGGCTTGCTTCCAGCGACTTCCCGCAACTTGTCAATTGTCCATCTCGTGGTTCCTACGCTACCGTCGTTTATGAGAATGTGTGCAGCATCGTTTTTTCTAAATGTGTCAAAAATTACTGACACGTATCCTCAGACAGCCATCAATTAGGAGTGGTAAAAGGCACATAGAGAGTGCTTCTCTACTGTCTCTGGATATCGATGTACATACATAGCTTGAAGTCATAGAGAGTGCTTCTTTACTGTCTCTGAATATCGATGTACATACATAGCTTGAAGTCATAGAGAGTGCTTCTCTACTGTCTCTGGATATCGATGTACATACATAGCTTGAAGTCATAGAGAGTGCTTCTCTACTGTCTCTGGATATCGATGTACATACATAGCTTGAAGTCATAGAGAGTGCTTCTCTACTGTCTCTGGATATCGATGTACATACATAGCTTGAAGTCATAGAGAGTGCTTCTTTACTGTCTCTGAATATCGATGTACATACATAGCTTGAAGTCATAGAGAGTGCTTCTCTACTGTCTCTGGATATCGATGTACATACATAGCTTGAAGTCATAGAGAGTGCTTCTCTACTGTCTCTGTATATCGATGTACATACATAGCTTGAAGTCATAGAGAGTGCTTCTTTACTGTCTCTGAATATCGATGTACATACATAGCTTGAAGTCATAGAGAGTGCTTCTCTACTGTCTCTGGATATCGATGTACATACATAGCTTGAAGTCATAGAGAGTGCTTCTTTACTGTCTCTGAATATCGATGTACATACATAGCTTGAAGTCATAGAGAGTGCTTCTCTACTGTCTCTGGATATCGATGTACATACATAGCTTGAAGTCATAGAGAGTGCTTCTCTACTGTCTCTGTATATCGATGTACATACATAGCTTGAAGTCATATGCTGGAAGTCATTAGATGCGTCTTTATTTACGGAGTGTTACAGGATAAAAAAAATTGTCATGATGATAGTACAACTCTCACAAAAAAATTTAATTGTATTTTTCATACGGATGCTCTCACGGATACAGTGGTGTTGCTGCTCGTTTTTTTTTTAATGCAAGATAGATCTACGATTGACCACCAACTCGTCTGATGTTAAGCGACGGTTTATTTGATATGATGGTTAATGTAACTAGTACAAATAAAGAGAAATTGTAGTAATTACAAAATGTTATTTTTCATGCTGTCAAGTCTAGTCTAGTGCATCTGCGCACGTATTTCTTTAACCTATATAACCTTACACAGTTACAATCGGCGAAAGTAAACAAGACGAGTGTAGTCGTCAAGCGAAGCAACATTGTCACCAGAAATACCTACGGATAGCCTAGGTCAACTAGGTCAACTCGTTGATGCCCGTCAAGGCTCATGTTACATTTGGAGCAAATGATAAAATACTTTCAGAGGTATTGTCTCTTTTTGGGAAACCATTATCTATGTATATTAACAGTTAACCATATCCCGCAGTATTACTTTTGATCAAGAAATCCATTAGTGGATACCTGCACTTAAAAAAGAAGGCACCCATCAAACTTTATATGTGTAAGAGCAGCTGAGAAGTTTGGGACTATGAGTTAGTCAGTCACTCGCTGAAGAAAAATATAGTATAAAGAGACTAGCTGCGCACCGTGGCTTCACCCGCTCACTGATGAGAAACAGTGATGATGTTGATGATGATCATAAAATATTGCCTATTGACGTCTCCTGGTCCTCAGATATATCTGTACAAAATTTCGTTTCGTATTTCGTACAAACTATCGTTTCCACAGAGAACGCATCAGAGCGCTTAACACTGCTATAATTCTGCTGTGTACCATTTGTATTTTCTTTATGGGACAGCCTGCAAGTTGGCATCGGTATCACTCGGTATCGGGTCACTTGGCATATACTATCTATCATTTTATAGTTTTGATGAAAGTCCAATCCAAACCACCCGTGTTCCCAGAGATTCGATCAATCCGCGTTAGTAGACTTTTATTGCGTAGTAGATATTTATGTTTGTGGTAACTAAAAAAGTATGCCTGAACTTTCCGGTTCCATCTTCAGACTCTCATTATCAATGCAAGTACCCAACATAGCAAAGTTAGCGAGTCCAAACTCCATCATATCTTAGCATTATCCATCGGGAAGTTCCAGTTCGTACATACCGGTTCCATCGTCAGATAAGCTCCTCAATTTCAGCTTGATTGGAAATCGAGAAGTAGGACAAATTTAACTTAGAGGACAGAAAGAAGAAAATTCGTGAATTGACTAATAAAATAAAATTATTATACATATTTCAGCCTTTTTAGAGATCCGTCCACTAGGATGATTTAGAGGTGTTTTGAGATTTTGGTGAAATCTCTTGAATTTATTAACAATTTCAAGTCATTTTATTGTAATTTTAATGGTACCTATTCTACGATAAATGACGATATGTTAACAATTAAATACAGCTGTAGGAATTTGAATGTTTGAAATGGCGACAAATCAATGGCACAGCTATAATGGCAGAGTTATCGATATGCGGTTTAATACATTTGTTATACTGTCTCTATAATTACTAGTTCAGAACCAATGAGTTCACAATCACTCTGTACTCTGTCTTTTTTATTAAACATTATATTATTATATTCTATTACGCTAAGTACTGCGGAAACTCCTAATTAAGGAATTAGCAACTTTAAGTAGGACGACCAGTCTCAAGATGGACGGACGACCTCATACAGTCGCAGGCCGCACACAACCGATATTTTAAGAAATACATAAGGAAGACCTTTGTCCAACAGTGGGCGTCGTAGCTGAGATAATGATGATCAGAAAGAAGTGGACGGCATGAACTCCGACAAAAAGCCATGACAGCGCAAAATAAGGAAGCAGGTAACTACATATGTAAGTGTTTAAGCTTCCTTCCTAAGGTTACAATATTAAACTGGTAATTTCGTGGCCCGATTATTTAGACGAATCTTAAATATAAATTACGACAATAACTAAAGTAACATTCCTTATCGCCTCATTGTTGTTGTTGTTGCGGCAAGCGGGTAAGTTGTTGGACACAAGCACAAAAATCTAACTAGAGACGTACCGAGAAGCGTAAAAAAGCAAATGGGTAAGTGTAGTGTATTTAAATAATACAGAAGCAGTAGCCAGGGCCGCATCCACAGCTCGTCTCGCGGATGTAGGCTGAGTTGTGAACTGAGAGGCAGACATGCAGCGCCGATGTTTTAAACTGGAAGTCACAGAATTCAAGCCTATTTCCTGGTGGCTTACTCAGTACTCTCACCTCTCATACCGATACGAAGTTGGCTCGCGCTCGTTTTTATCTTGCCTTTTCTCCAATTGGTAGACCTTTCAGAGAAATTCGGTACTAGCTTGAAATTTTTTACCATAAATCAAAATCTTTTCAAGGGTTAGGCGTTTCAAAAGGACTAGTTTACAACCAGCCAACCCACTGAACGTCTTTTTTATAATTTGACTGAACATACATGTATTAAAAGAAATGAACAGAGAACGAACAGATGAATAATGAGAGTCACCACTCCGTTAACTGTTCTATACTGAATTAGACTTTATAAAAATGTAACCCTCTAATATTACTTCTCCTCCATTTAGCCCTCTAATCACGGTCAAATGTGGCGTCAAATGGCCAAAGGGAGAACATACGTAATTTTATGTACGAGTATGTATACATATATGTATATACCTACATAATTTTCATGTGTTTTTAGTATTTATGACGAACAATAAATATTTTTCATATGAAACCGCTCCGACAATGCTTCAAGCCTCACCCCACTGCGTGGTACTTCTAAAAGCTCTCTAAGAAATTATAGCATCTGCCTCAACCGCTTGTAAAACGAACTTTTATAGAAGTAAACGTAAATTGTTTAAACCAGCTCGGCTCGCTACCTGAGAGCAGGTTTATGTGATAACCCAACGGACGGTGAGGGAAGGCTTAAGTTTTGATGGGCTAAGGTTAGCATCGGTGGCACTATATTCGCTTTACACTAGTCTGGGTCACGAAGCGGTCTAGCAGCTTACAGCAAACTAGGCGACTCGTAGACATCTAAAGCCTAGAGAACGACGGTTAGGAAGGCTCCATTTTGAATTTCTGATGATTCTGGATCAGCACTGAAATTATAAATCACGCGTATAGAGAGTCGGTTTCCATAGAGTTTAGGTTATTACGTCAAATTTTTCTATGTTTTTTTTTTTTTTTGGTATGATGTAAGATGACACAGTTAAAAAAATGTTGGATGGTACCTCATATGGTATCGCCATACTGTATCATCTTTATTATCTCAGCCACAAGAAGTTCACTGAATTACTGAAATACTATGGACTCCCAAAAAGATCTGTTGGAAGCGGCTAATATAAGGATTTTTGGTTAGTCTTCCTACGCTGCGCTTGCCTTGGCGGTGTGTGGTCTCCATTCGAGAACTTTTCGATCCCAGCGTCCATCAGTTCTACGTGCTCTGCCCATTATCAGTTCAACTTGCTAATCCTAACCATGTACTTACATTTTTTTAATTAGAGTCTATCAAATGTAATCAAAAGTTACAAAAAATTTAAACCTTTTTTTTTCGTATATAAAGGTAATATCTACATATCGGTTTTGTTGTATAAAATTCTAATAATAATTGGCATTATAGTCTTATCATCTTATAGGTTTTTTTAAATATTATTTTATTATTTATATAGATTATTTATTCATACAAATAATAGAAAATGACAATATGAATACAATATATAAAATACCTACATATACTAAATATATTCTAACATAATATAATAAAATAAAACAAATAGTCTAATTGTTAAGGCTGCAAGTCCCTCGCATGCAGACCCTGATCTGAGAGTCCCCATCGCGCTCGCAGCGTTACCGCGCTGAATGGCCAATGAAATTGTTGCACTGGGTACCACCCAAATCTCGGGTCGCGACCTCTTTTTCGCATTCGCCGCCCTAGATCCTGAACAAATTCCCTGGCTTCTGCGCCCCAAGGTCCCGCTGTCTCGACGGCAAACGGGACGAAATCGTACGTAATAATTATAGTTATTTAAATTATACTAATTTAAAAGATCTTTTACGTCAATGTAAAAAGCGAGGAAATTCTAGACTTAC
Organism: Lycia hirtaria; assembly: GCA_947563715.1. Lineage (NCBI taxonomy): Eukaryota > Metazoa > Arthropoda > Insecta > Lepidoptera > Geometridae > Lycia > Lycia hirtaria. The sequence goes on from OX387386.1 coordinate 12,345,719, forward strand.
GGTTTCCCAGGTGAAATTATCGATTTAGAAGGCAGTTGAATAATTAAAGGTAATTCTAAAAATGCCTATATACATAGTTCTCATAAAATCAAATTCTAGAAAAGCTCTGTCTTTAAAATCAACAATATAATAACAAACATTTAGAAAATTAAGCATACACAGGGGAACTCCGGGAGAGTATAACCGCTTTTTGTTTAAAGTATCGGATTTGTTGTTGTTTATAAATGAGGCTTATTAATTTAATTGTATTAATAAACAGTAGCTTATTTATTTAGGTTTACTTATGCATAATTAGTTTTTCGATATTACAGTACTGAAATATGTTATATATATTTGAATGAAAAATGGGATATGAGTCAACTCTCCCCACCCTCAGGGACACTTGAACCGGGTTCTGGGGTAAGTTGAACATTGCTTTTTAGAGGGGAAAATAAAAACATTTTGCTGTTTAAGTACAGATAAATATTAAACAAAACAACACAAAATTAAATTAAATTATAAAGAAACACAGTTACTGCTCTTCTTATAAAGAAAAAAAAAATTGTTATTCTAGTCATTTGGTATCATCAATCAGCCTTATTAATTACTTTCAGTCGGCTGATAACCTAAAAATCTAATTCTGGTCTCATTCAAGACAAATAAAATCATCAATATCTTGCCTAATTAAATTGAGTCAAAAAGTTTTAAATTTCTACATTTATAAAATAAAACTCCAAATATCCTCATACAAACACTATAGAGGGAGACATGAACCACTGAGCATATCTCTCGCACCCGCCATGATGCAAGTCTCCCGCATATACTACTTTGACATAAAATTTTACTCACAGAAAAAACAATCAATCTTAGCGAAAAATACTTAGCACACGTCAAACTACAATAATCAGGCAGTACAATAGTAATAACACACAATACGTACCTATATAAACATGGCCGCAATCTCAAAACTACATAAATTAATAAAATTTACTCCGCCGTAACAAAAACACCTTTCCGAACCTGAGAACCAAACAAACCGGCCATCAAAGAGACCGGCCATTGTAAAAAATGACGGCGTACTAGTTATTGGCCTCCCGCGCTCTACCAATGACCGTCTTGACGTTTCGTTAGCGCGAAATTTAAGTTGAGTTTTAAAAGGTGGTTCAACTCTCCTACCTGAGCAAGTCTCCCGGACTTCCCCTAAAATTTGCCATATGTAGTCCTTCGTGTTATTTTTAGAATTTCGTCAAATGCGGTCACCTTCATATACATAAGACTGGTCTTGTGGCTCGGTGTGGTCTTACGTCTACCTGCTGAACTGAAAGGTCGTGGGTTCAATCCCCACACAGGGCAAACATTTGTGTGATGAGCATGGATGTTTGTTCTGTGCCTGGGTGTTTCTATGTATCATATGTATATATTTACAACAAAAAAAAAGTATATATGTATTCTATCAGCCATCTAGTTCCATAGTACAAGCTTTGCTTAGTTTGGGCTAGATGGTGTTGTGAGAAATGTCCACAAATATTTATTTATTTATTTTATTATATACACTGTAGTAGTATACGACTGTTTTAAGTGCTGTGGTAAGTCCCCTAGGGAATTACCACACCTTTGTCAGTTAATCAACCTCTAAGCAGTACGAGTAGGACGTTGCAACATTGCTGTATTCCGGACTGAAGAGAATTAAACATATAGTACATCATAATGACGAGCATTCATCATTGCCATACATGATTTTAAGCTTTTGAAGTATAAGGTTCTGGCAGGCATTGGCTATTCTGGGCAAGCGGGAAGCTTAAAATTCATAGTTAAAGTTCATTCTTAAACCTTATAGTTCATAGTTCGACCATCGTCCGTCTTGCTGGCGCATACCCTTATTTTTGATGTTAAAAAATGACTGCATGAACTTATAACTTAAAAATCGTCGTTTGTAAAACTAGAAAATAACATCACAAATATTCGACGAAAAGAACAATTTGATCCATTTTAATTTTCATACATAATAATTAATTTCTAAAATGATTTTTACGTATGAAACTTTAACTTGAAATTTTTGACGAATATTTGTGATGTTGTTTTCTAGTTTTACAAACAACGATTTTTTTACTAGTTCATTCATTCATTTTATATCTTCCAAAATGTGGGTATGCGCAAGCAACGAACGATGGTCGAACTACGGACTCTTAAGGCTGAGGATTTGCTCGTCTTGCTATTAACTGTCAAAAAATATACACGAGTCACCTGCGTGTTTCTGTCCTTAATACGGGAAGTATCACATCAAATTATTAACCTATTTTAAAACGCGAACGTACGTTTATTTCGTTCATAAACCAGTAAACTTGTTACAAGCAGCTAGAGTGACGCAGCGGCTGCCCTAGGGAACGGGTAGCTGGCGCCTGACAGGACAACACCGTCGACATCCTCAAAACAAAAGGAAAAAAAACTCAAACAGGAGATGGGTAAAACACCCCACAAATTAGGAGTGTTTTCCCGGTCCACCGCGACTTTACGTCTGCAAATCAGATTAGCTTCTAAATAACTCTTAAATTTTAATTATTTTTGTTATTTTTACCCGAATGTTCAAGATTAAATAATGTTTTTCGAATACTTATATGTATTTGTAGTACAGAAGTATCTTGAGAATAGTTCTCCTGCCTTAAGTTATTTTCAATTTATACATACAGAGTTTTATGGTGCCTTATGGTATTTACATATTTTATCGATACTATCTCACTGCCGGATAAAGGTCTCCTCTACTTCATTCCATAAGACGCGGTCCAGCGCTGCTTCTTGCAAGTCTTCCGGTTTCGCCACGTTTTCTAGTGAAGTTCCCGTCTCGTAAAAAGAACGCTGGTTTGTTCGTGAACGCGAACAAACCAGCTTCTTTTTAACTGACTTCCAAAGAGGAGGAAGTTCTCAATTCATCGAAATCTTTTTTTTTAAGCTATTGCATATCTTCTATCGCGGGCCTTGAGCGTGAAGACCGAATCCAGAAATTCCGTAACAAAAATAACCTAACGCAGTAACGCCGATACAACCAATGCCACCTAGAGGCGATTTGCAGAACTAAAGAGACAAGCGTGATATTTCAAAAAGTCATTAAAAGTTCTGCTATTCATCGATAGATGGCAAAACTAAAAACTAAAAAGTATCACCGCTGTGCCGGTCGGAGTGGGGGGTGTTAGGAATACTGCATAAATAAAATAAATAAATAATTATAATTACATAAGTTGATAAAAAATGCTATGCAATAGCTTTCCGATTACAGACAGAGTTACTTTCGCTTTTATTATATTAGTTAGGATTAGGATATGCGAAGATAAACAATTATTACGATTTAAATACTGTACAACCGACTTTAATCACCACACTCTTGAACAAATAATAGTTTCTGGACCAACATTTAGGAAAAAAATATAGGAGCACCTGAAACCAACATTGAATCCAGGGCAATAAAACTAAATCGGTTCATAATTGCCGGAGAATTGACATACATAAAAATTAACTTGCTGACTTTTTGCTTCTCCTGTATTTGAATGGGTACTGGGAATTTTTCGAACGCCTCTTAAATGATGATGATGTCTGTTAGGTCGGGTATAGGCCTTGCACCTTTGGTAAGCAATCTTGGAATTTTCAAGGCTAGAGTGAATAGATATCTTCTAGATCGACGAGCTCCATCCTCGGCCAAACCGTCGCTTAACATCTGGCGATTTGGTGGTCAATCGTAGATCTATCTTCTATTAAAAAAAAAAAAAAAAAAAAAACTTTTTTCCCTTTGCTCTGAAAGTCAAAGGCGATGAAACTCTACAATTATCGTAAGGCGTGAGTAGAGGCACTTGGTCCTGTCTTTGATATGATATTAACGAGAAGGTATGATTTTTGAATAATGTTCTTTCATACAAGAGGCGTGAAGATGCTAGCCACTTTTGGAAATCCATGGGGGTGAGTCCTATATCCAGCAGTGGACTTCTTATGACTGAGATGCTGATGATGAAATAATGTACCTAACTGGTTCGTGACATGACAATTTTAGGCTGCACTGAACATATAATAATATCTGGACCTAAAAAGTATTTTAGAAGTTAACATTTTGAGAACGTACTATTTTGAAGACGATTGGGCAAAGTAGGTAAAACAAGAATTATAAACGAGGTAGGTATAAACAAGATTCTATATAAATATGATACACTTATTTTACCAAGAAATTCTACGAAAATATTGTTGATATTTTTCAGAAGTCAGGCAAATTCGCAGTTAGACGTGAATCATATTTTTTTTTTAGTTCATGTAGCATAGCACAATATTTTTAAAAATGATACACTGATAAATAAAGTTTCCAATAATATAAAACCGTAGGCCGTATAATTCGAGCCAAACTAATATTTTCTAGTTTTGTGGTCGACAGCCTAGGCATTGATAAAATAGTAATCACATCAATCCTAGAGTGAGAACTGGGTTAAACGGGTTTAACGGAATAGCTCTTCTCAGATTTTAACTTGAGGGTAGCTGAGGCTCATAACTAGTCAGCTGTCGAGTACCGGAAGTCTGAAACTACCAACAATAGTCAGTCGAGTACCGGAAGTCTGACACCGCCACTACGTTACTTCTAAGTTACTTCACGATGTTTTGATATTTGATGACAAAAGTTCAAGCTACCCGCGAAACTTGTTGCCGTAAGACTTTCTTCGGCTCTGACTATTTGATAGAGCTAACATCGATCCACTGACTATTTTTCACCGACTTCAAAAGGAGGTGCTTAATTCGGTTGTATTTATTATTAATGGTTATTACCGCATAACTCCACCATTTACTTACGAACTGATTTGGAAAATTATATTTATTTGAAAAAATATACTTTCAGATGCCTTTATTAACTACAACACAACAATATATAGACTCAACTAACTAAACTACTACACAAAAAGCACATCGATCACCCCAGACCGATAAAGGTTTAAAGATAATCCAAATGCTCAAACCCACTACCAGTTGGCAGCGTACCCAGCATGCTGACCGCATTGCCACGTTTTCAGATTGGTCCGATAGAAATTTCATCAAAATCAATTTAGTAGATTGGATTTTAAAACAAAATAACTGAAGAAAAAAAAATAAGTCATCCAAGTAAATGAATAGATATCTTCTAGATCGACAAGCCTCGGCCTCCTCCTCCTCGGCCACACCTTTGCTTACAATCGTAGATCTATCTATCATTAAAAAGAAACGATATTACGTATTTTGAAGTCGATTGTTTCAGTTTTTACACTATAATAATTAGATAATATACTATAATAAACTATTTATTGTACGCACCATAAAATTTACAATCAAGAGAAATTAATTAAGAACTAATGTAACACCTAGCGGCCTTAGCCTTACCGCTAATGGTGATCCCTTCCAGGCAACCTTATGATGGAGAGGAAAGGAAAGAAAGTAAAAATGACGAGGCGGGCTTAAAGTTGATTTGAAATGAAAGAAAAGAAGAGTGTAGGCACAGAACATAATATTATAATAAGTGCAGGTCTGCAACAGCCGCAAGATGGGTGGACGATATTGTTTCTATCACGGGTTGAAGATGGCTAATTGGCATAGCTTGCATAGCATAAAAGGCAGATCAACCATTTTTGGTCATGTAAGTCATGTTGTTATTTCCTCTGAAAGGAGGATAAAACGGTGGAACGGTGGAACGGTGGTGTTTACGTTTCATGCTAACCCTGAAGAATCGAGGCAGCAAAAGAGGGATAGAGAAGGCTGAAACTAATTACCGCTATAAAATAAGGTTTATTTTGTCTTTCCACTAACTGCGCACAACTGACAAGGCAAGTAAGTTGGAAAGAGTGTTAATTGTGCATGTAAAATAAGTCTACATTAGGCACGGCTTTTCGTTTCCACTTGACTGGTTGATTGTGTGCGTAACGAATAACAATACGTACGGCTCGCCCTGCTTTGGCGTTTCAATGGAGACTACATCAGTATTTTCAGTTATTCCGCATGAGTTTTACGTTACAACAGCTTTGATTAAAAAAAAAGTACACTTCGGTGTCGATTTTGAACCTTTTCTATCTGTTTTCTTTTTTTTTCTTTTATAATGGACAATCAAGGATTTGTGGTGGATGAAAAACTACGGGTAGTGGGTCAGGCACACGCACATAGTAAAGAGTGTGTCGTAGTGTATAGGAGTGGAAGAAGTTCACAGTCATGTGTCTGTGTAGCTGATAGTGCGAACAAAGATATTGGAGTACCGATCTACGGAATGTGAGTATTTTAAAAACAATTTAATAAAAAAAAAAACATTTATTTGCTTACGTTATTAAGTTATTTTTTGCAATTCTAGTTGCGTAAATTCAGTGGCAGACTGATCTGACTGACATATTCGAAAGAAAACTTCGAAAAGTCTGCGATCATAGTCGATTTTCAGGATTTTTAAATGTAAAATGAATAAAACTATCTGAAAATATATTTTCAGTAACAAGCTTTCATTAATGTAATGACAAGTGTTCACCATGACTAAAAACGAAGCCAAACGCGACGGGTCAATTTGTCATTCGAGAGATCCCTTATCTTATTTTTGGCTCCCTTATCGGATTAAACTCATTAACGTCAGCTATGACTAGGCAAACGGTTCTCTAATGAGCTGATGGTAAGCGGTCATCACTTGGATCTACGATTTTTCTAAGCCGGCGCATAAACTTTATAGTGGCGCCCCACCTCCGCCAGCGTTGGATTTCAGATTAAGTGACAAAATGTTCGAGTTTGATTTACTCCAGCACTGAACGAGGTCAGCTATCTCTCTCGCGCATCACAACATTTTTAAACATATTAAATCGTTGGGTAGGTATAGTGAAAAGCAAAGTAGGGAATAGTGAAAAAACCGGTAACTCCCATTAGTTCTATAGAACTGTGACGTCATAGAACTGTTGATTTTTTTTATCCCTTTAGTTCTATGGTAGAACTATTAAAACGAAATTTCTCTCATTTGTACATATATTTTTCAATACCTCAGCCAATTTTAAAGATATCGAAGAAAAACTTTTTTCAAATATTTCTCCTAAATAAACAAATAAAAGGAGTTTTGGCGGGAACGTCTTAGTAACGTGTTGTTGCTTTGTTTTATTTTCCTAAACTTGTGTTATTTTGAACATTAATGCTATAAAAATGGTGGTGTTTTATTCATTAAGTGTTCGATCAAGTGCGTGAGTGTGGGCAAGTGAAATAAAACAGTGAAACGTGTCTTTTCACGTTGTCGGCAAAACTCCATAGAAGCGTCTAGTAAAGTCGCCACCACTTTACTGAAGCAGGACTCGACTTATAAATTGACTGTATACGTGACTTAGATTGTGACTAGAACATTTACAACTTGTTTTATTCAAGAAACTTGAAAAAATCCTAATACTTGACACTGGCAAATGCTTTAATGCGGGTCCAATACAAAGAAGAAGAAGAAACAAATAAAAAAAAAAAAAAAAAAAAATGTTGAAAGAGGTTGTGATGCGCGAGAGAGATTAGCTGCGCGTGTTAAGCGAATCCTTAACCAAATTTAACGAAAAAGGTATAATTGAAAGACAACATTAACATTGTTGTTGAAAACAATTTGTGACTAAAATTAACAATTTTAGGATTTTTCTGATGCTGATGATCGTCGTCGCCAATGTTTGGAAGAGGTTTATATCTCATTAGGTGGGATTACGAACTGCCCTTTGGTGTAGGATCACATTCTCACATGATATATAGGTATAGCGCTTTTTCTGAGTATTTTTCGATGAAACTTGCTCTATGTCATGGGCGACATATTGAATCCCGAGTGTAGCGTAGGATTCTTAACTCCCAAAGGAAGGTATTTAATACTAGAAACCGAGGGATTCAAGCTCGCCCACGACAAAAACAACTTCATCCCGAGGTGCACTTTTTATAACTACTGCGAGATAATAGAAAGAAACGGTTTTGAATTTTTATTTTTTTACCCAAATGGAGCGCTTTATTGTCATTTTTATTGTACGCACTTCAAAAATTGTAGGACGCGCTACCTTTATCTTTCTCTGAATAAAGTTCTTCTAGAAAAGCGCACTCCATCGTAGATCGTAATATCGTCGTTCAAAACTAGCATGATCGAACTATGTATGTAAGTATACTTACTTAGATTATAATTATAATTATGTAAATGACGAAAATTTGTAGTATGAAGGAAACCCGTCTGTTTGAGGCCTATAAATACCCTAGCTGTTACTACCACTACTTAATTTATAGTTAGTAAAAAAAACAAATACATTAATTATACTTCAGTGCCTTTAGCGCCATCTGTAATGTAATGTAGCACTAATTCATAGAATGAGAAAATAGCAAAATGGTAAAAGGGTAGGTAATATTGACATAGTGGCATCACACTGAGTCTTTGGCCTAGGTACATGTTGTAAAATGTAACGGGTAGATGGCGCTGTTTGAAATTACATTGGTAAAATATACTGTCATAATTTCAGAAAAGTATAATACATTTTTTAAATTTAATTGTATGAAAAATATTTTCAGATTTTAGCGTGAATATGTTTAGATTTGAGCTTATTTAGCAGGCCGGGAAAAAAGACTATTGTATGCTGCGTTCCTGCATTATGTTTTATCGAAATTTGTTATTATTCAGCGAACATTTCTATAGGATTTTTCTCAGTAAATATCGCACTTCGCCATTGAGTTTAGACTGATAAAAATAAAATGAGTCAATACATGTAATCTTCTCAAATGATCTTATAAATTATACTTATCCAACGAGGACTTAAAGAGACTAGTGCAACGAAAGGTGGCCTTATCGCTAAAAGCGATCTCTTCCAGGCAACCATCATACCAGAATGCTTATGACATACATAATGTTTTGCTCTGCTTCATGTCGGTGATGCTGCTGAAGAATGACTGTAGCTTGAGATGCCGCATAGATACGTGCCGGTAGATTTGAAAAAAAATCAGAGCACCTTTTTTATACGGGTAACAGAGGCTTGATACGAGTATACAACATTAATTGATGTTGGAAAATACTCTATACGATATATATCCACTAGAAAATTTCCGAATATCCGTATCCGCGAATATTTGAGAAAAAAGATCCGTATCTCTATACAGATAGTGATACGGATCTTTTTTCTCCCTCACTACCTTTAGGCGGATCTTGAACTTGGATTTTTTAATAATATCAGTACGTTTGACTGGCCTTGTGGCTCAGTTGGTAGTAAGTTTTTTTTTATCAGCCCTGTTTGTACAAACTGTCCCACTGCTGGGAACGGGCCATCTTCTCATTGTGAGAAGAGTTAGGCCATAGTCTGCCACGCTGGCCAAGTGCGTGTTGGCAGACTTCACACATCTTCAAGATCATTGAGAACTCTCAGACATGTAAGTATTTTATTTTATTTAATTTATTTAAGTATACAAAACAGAGTAAACTCTTACGTAATACAAGTAACACGTGACAATCGATCAGAACCAGACTATAGTCCAAAGTATGTATAATTGTAAACATTATATGAGCAAACATATTTTAGGTAATCTATAGGTTACAAAAAAGGAAAAAAGAGAGATAGAGACCACAGAATTCGCTCTATTACATAGGACCATAGAGACTATGAATATTCTGTAACTTTAATACGGTGAATATGTGTAACAAATCTAAATTTTATTCATTTTGTAATTGATTTTAAGGATGTCTAGTGCCTACCAGTATGTCTACCTGCTACAGCAGGTCGTGGGTTCGATCCCCACCCAGGGCAAACATTTGTGTGATAAGCATGGATGTTTGTTCTGTGTCTGGGTATTAGCCATCTACGTAATTCCATAGTACAAGCTTTGTTTAGTTTGGGCTAGATGGTGTTGTGTGAAATGTCTCCAAATATTTATTTATACTTATGTAATAAGAATCCGGCAAAATACGAGTTTCACTCGTAGACCGAGGCTTCCGTGCTTACCATGCAACATATAAACACAGAAAACAGGACTAATTAGCAAAATGTGCTTCGTATATAAGTATGATTATTTATAAATCCGCATAATATTTTCTATACAGTAGGCAAAGCCTGAAATGATAGGTATTCGCGTACAATAAATTTCAAGTTACAATAAGTTTCATAATTTTCAGCCTTTTATCGCCTATTGATGAGCATAGGCCTCTCTTCTTGTACTCCACTCATCTCGGTCCTGTGTCAATCTTGTCCAGGTTCAACCTGCGATCTTTATAATATCGTCGACCCAGCCGGCTGGTGGGCGCCCGATGCTTTGTTTACCAGAATATGGCCTCCAATACATCAATGCTTTAATCTACCTGCCATCACTCAGCCTGGCAACATGTCCTTCCCAGCTCCGTCTGAATCTCGTGATTGCTGTCGCAATATCGCGGACTTTAGTGCGACGCCTGATCTCTACATTTCTCACTCGGTCTAGTAATTTGATACCGAGCATGGCTCGATCCATGGCTCTCTGTGCTACTTGTACATTATGCACAGCCTCATCAGTAAGCGTCCGTGTCTCGGCACTATATATCATGGTGGGCAAAACACATTGATTATAATGGCGAGTCTTCAAGCTTTGTGGAACGCTGACGGATTAAGGATATAGTCTAGTTTGTTAAATGCCACCCAGCCACGCTCGACTATCATGGAGATCTCTTTCTTTCTAAGCTCTTTGTCAAAATATAGAATATGTCCAAGGTAAACTTATCGATCAACTACCTAAGTGCCTGACTTACAATAGTTATGCTTGTATTATAATCAAACTACCAGAGACGCTTTCCATAACTTTAGTCTTGTAAATATTCATCTTAATTTCTGTTCGGGGAGAAGCATGGTAAAGATCCTCAATCATGCTTTAAAGATCTTCCAGGGTCTCGACACACAAAAGAAAGTCATCTTCAAATCACAGATCTTTAAAAAGTTTACAACCGCGGTGAAGTATTCAGTAAGCTTGAAAAGTAAAACCTTTTTACTCCTCATCCAATGTCTATAGAGAAAAAAAAAAACGTTACTTCAGCGCGCTTTTTTACCCAACTATCTAAGAAAATGAAGGCCGATGGGGCCGAAAAGTTCTCGAGTGGAGACCACGCATCGACAAGCGCAGCGTAGGAAGACCAGCCAAGAGATGGACATATGACCTTATACAAGTGGCGGGAAGGCGTTGGATGCAAGCCGCATCCAATCGACCTTTTGGAAATCCATGGGCGACGTCTATGTCCAGCATTGGACTTCTTATAGTTGATGATGATGATCTAAGAAAAAGGGTAATATTTTGAAATAATGATAGCGATAGGTCAGTCGGTTGTGCGATAGACTTCCAGTGATTGGCTGGCTAATTGGCTCTAAGTAGAAAATCTGTCATAACGCACCTAACGTATTCCGGTAGTCTTAACTGTAAGGAAACGTATACTACATCTGCTTCTCCGTCCAGGAAATGTATGCATCTTGGGTCACACAGTCACTTAAAAATGAACAGTGGTCAAATGACTAGTTTAAAGAAGACACTGGATCCCAGCCACTTCCAACCGGTCTGTTTGGAAATCCATGAGGGAGGCCTATGTCCAGCAGTGGATATCTTATGGTTGAGATGATGATGATGATAAAGTAAGTAGGTATGACGTTGGTTTAATATGACGTCAGAAGTTTCTGTAACAAGATTTGTCGAGAAGTCATTCTTTTAAGTACAAAAAAACATTTTTAAGCAGTGGGTGCTTAGTAAATTACATACAGATAACAATAATTTTACCGTATAAGAGCGCTTGTAGACGCACCGGACGTGGGTTCGGTTCGGACACCGGTCTGGCGTCGGAAAGAGCGGTCATCCACGCCAGTGCATTGGTGTGTGTAGACGCACCGGACGTCGGTCCGGTGTCCGGTTTTCGCCGGACCGATGTCCGGGATTCGCGGTGGTGTATGGTTTATAATGAGTGTGTGTAGACGCACCGGACATCGGTCCGGCGAAAAACGGTCCGTTGTCCGGGAAAAAAACGGACGTCTACAAGCGCTCTAGTGTACCGTATGAGACAAAACTTTTTTGAATTTGCTTTATAATGAGTATGTAACTACCGACCAAATAAACTAATTTATTTAGATCTATTAGGGTCCAATATTATTACTTACTCCATAATGTGTTTACTGAAGATATAAAGTAAGTAATAGTTAATAAATATATGGACAGGAAAATATCTGAAATAATTTCAATTTGAATCGTCTCTGAGTGCCTTGGTCCAGATTTTGAAATGGAGAAGTCAAATAGCTGTACGGTTGTACGCATGCGTCGGAATGAACAGATGACGACGTCCGGCGCTGGTGTTACGCCGTAGAACATTTGGACTGCGTGGGTTGTGCGAGCTTGTGTTGTTAGCGTCCCGCTCCGCCGTCACGTCATTCCGCCAGTTCTGCAATACACGACGGTCGTTCGTGCTCGCGTCTATCTTTGATCCAGCCTGCGGATTGCCGGCACATAATCTTCAAATATCAGGTGAGAGTGCATACAATTTACGTGATACATTTAAATACTGACACCTTGATATAACTCTACTACAAAATTAGCTCCTGTCAAGTTTAGACATAGTTTTATTTATAGACAAATGTGCTTTTATGTTCACAAAAGTTTTCTGTATAAAAGTTGTGAATAACATTGTTGTGGTGCTAATTCTGGAATATCGTATTTCTGAACTCTTAATAGTAACCTTCTATGCCTGTATAAATTGGTATAAATATTCTAAAGCTACATATTCAAAAAAAAGACTAAAGATTTTTTATTTCATATTTTTATTTTATATTGTTCAGTATTTTTTTTCTTATTGCTATAGTTACTAAAGAATAACAAGAGGGCACCTTCAGAAAAAAAACATTATAGTATCGATATAAAACACTGAATATCTGGAATGTTTGAAAGAGGCCGTTGCTTATTAACACGAGCAAGAGAAATGAACAATCCTTTGCTTCAAGCGTGAGTTTTCTACCTTTGCTCTCCAATCAGTAGTTAGAGTATTTATACGAGTATATTCTATTTATTACACTAAAATCACGGGGTGGATATTTGGGAACGTGTTTACCTATGGGGTGGATAACAGGATTTTTTTTATTATTTTCTTCCTATCTTCTCCTATGGCAGTTGACAGTTATAGAAATATATACATATTGTATAAATATTTCTAGCTTGCAAATAAATGTCCAAGTTTTCGCTAATACGCAGAAAAATATATAATAAAAACTATTACATAAAGTAAATTAATAACTTGTAAATTGCGTAATAATATTAATTGACACAAAGAAGTTTCAGTTGATTTAGAAACATAAATTCATGTGAATGTGTTTTTCTTTTACAATTAATTAACACTGTTCTTGGGGTATAAATCAGAAGAGCAATCAGAAATGTCTTCTAGTTATCTACCTTGCGGGTGAATTGATAAACACATGAGTGAATAGTAGATATTATTAATAAACTGATACTTAACTGAATAACTCTGTCTGTTTATTACTGTTTCACAACTAGATGGCTTAATATTGGAATGAAATTCGGTATAGATATATATGGAACCCAATACAGCGTGCTTCACATCACATTTTGAATATAATACGTTCTAATTTGAAAACGAAATTTTTCAATGCAAAATGTTACGGTTATTCATAACTTTGTTGAAACCTTTAACGAGATTCGTCGAATTCCGTCGTTTCTGAATTATAACACCTATAATATAAACATCCTAGGTAACAATGACAATATAATATGTATCCTCCCCTCTCCCTCACACACGTCTATATGATGTAACTTTTCAACGCCGCTAGAAATAACTTCAACTACAACACTGACTTTATGTACCTATATGATGACTGGCATACATGCACTACACATGAATGGTGATAATTGATAACACTGATAAAAGCCAAAGCCATGTTCATTCATGTGCATATTTTTGTACTATCATTTCAAAACTTTTTTACGTTGAAAAATTATTGAACATATTCGTTATGGATATAATAATTATGATTATGACAAATAATTGTTTATAGATGCAAAGATGTTAGAGGTTTAAGAGGATAGCTTACTATATTATATTATATTATGTAGTATCCTTATCGTATAAAAAGATAATACTTAATATTCAAATTAGATGACTTTTTATATGATGGGAATCATTAAAATTAAGCTGCTTCTTTTGCTGCTTTTTTCATTTCTCAATGATAAATCAATCAGGTAGAAGGTGAAAGACAAGTCAATCAAAGGTAATACGTCTCGTTAAAAATAATAGAAATAGGACATTATTGTCCTAACTGTGCCCCACGTTTTCCCCAAGTAATGATTAAAATTGGTGAAGATGACAATGAAAAATGTAGCCTAAATCCGTTTAAAGGTTCTTAAATAAATCTGTACCAAACTTCATAACATTCAGTTCAATCTTCTAGCCGTAAAAAAATGCCACGAATGGACAGAGACAGGTTTATTTTTACTGACGATAACAAAAAAACGCTAAATGATTAATTTATATACTGTTACAGTGGGTAACTCTGACTTCGTGTGTTAAACATTGTACATAGCCTGTTTCTTTGATTCTTGATTCCCCCCCCAGAAGAATAGCAGTCTAAACGATTTTGTGGGAAAAAGTCAAGAATCTTCGAAACAGGCTATGTACAATGTTTGATACGGAGTCAAAGTTACCCACGTTGTCAGTATTTATGTTGAATTATTAGTATTATTATTAGTAAGCTACATCACTAAGAGAGTGCTTCCTGTACATTGTTTGCACCTTACTAAGCTAGTTTTCCATAGAAGACATTAATATTATTACATAGTTTTGCTTTGAGACACCAGACTTCATATAACACTGAACACAATTACAGGTCGAAGAGTAGACTGCAACACAGAACCATGCCTACCCACATCGAGGAGACTGCGCTACTCGGGTATGTACATGTTTTTAAAGATAATTGGTGATGATAAACTAGTATCCAAGAAGCTACTTAGTCTCGACCATCGCCGCAAAGTAGCATGCTTGGCAATATTCTATTGGATCCATTTCGGCCAATGTGCGGAAGCACTTCATGACCTGATTCCACTTTTCCAGTTCTACTATAGGACAAGCTCATTATCATCCATTTCTCATTGAAATACCCAAAATCCTTTTTTTTTTTAACACGAATAAGTCTGCGTTATACCACCAACTCGCCTGTTGGAAGATGTGGTCGGAGATGAAGCACGTAGAGTACGAGTAGTTCCGCCGATATTGTGTCGGTGTTCTTATTGTTGTCGTTGTCGGTCAATGTGAAAGCCATAATAATAATATGACTACTAATCGGACTTAAAAAAATCCGGACTGTGTCTTAAAATTAGCTCCGCGTCGCTCATTATACGAATAATAAATAATACTTCATTAGCGTTGAACAAATTTTATCAAATAGGCCGGGCTTTAGTCGGGAGCCGTTAATTAAATTGATACCGCGATACTCACTAGAAAAATCGTTATTTCTGTACCTGAAAGGATATTGAAATTCGATAATGGGGTGTTTGAAATTCGAGTGCAAACTTCTTAGGACTATCCATTTAAAATTATACTTTCTTACATTTTACTCTATCTGCATTTTAATCGTTCAGACCTTGTAGTATTTTTGCTTTGTAGGCAGTCATCATAAAGGATATAAACGTCTTAGACTATTTAGGTATATTTTTAATCTAATACGAAAAAGGAGGATCTCGATTCAGTTGTATTTTTTAAATGTTTGTTACTTTAACTCCGTCATTTATGAACTGATTTGAAAAAAATATATTCGAAAGGATATATTTTCTCATACAAATATGTGTTTCTATATTATTTGAATAGTTGCTTCGATTTCTTCAAGATCTTATCATCAGACCTTGACCAAGTCAATGGAACCACCTGTGCAGACGATTTGTGACCACGGGAAAACCCATATGAGAAAAAAAGGCCAAGTGCATACCTATCGAGCCACATGCAAAGTAGGGTTCCGTGGTTGAACATCATACTTAAACAGGGTCTTCTATTTGATACGATGAACATACGAGATAAGTTATGCAAATTTCATTTAAACTAACAAATGAAATTTACACAAATTTTAATGTCTTACTTCTCTGAGTACTTTTTTTAAGTTTTTTTTTAATTATTTTTTATTCGACGATAGGCTTGCCCTTGACCGTCAACTCACCTGGTGTTAAGCAACAGTTGGTTGGTCGACTATTACGCGTTAACTTGTGAAGTTTATTTTACTGTGATAGTATTCCTTTTAATTTCATCTTTATATCTATGTAAATTGGGCCACGAATTCTGTGCCCTTTATACAGTGCAGGGCTTGACGACGTCAGAGGCCTTTCGGCGGCTTAAAAACTCTGACAATAGGGCTGGCCACTCAGTCTATACGAACTTACTTACTTATACAGTGCAAGAGCTACTGTATAAAGGGCACAGAATTCGTGGCCAAATATAAGATAGGTACGTAGCGTGTACGAAATATGGGTACTTTGAACTGTGCCGTGTTCCTAGATCGCCTCGAGTCGAGTAAACTAGCCTAGCTTGCTACCTTGTCTATCCTACAGTGTTACAATATTAGTGTCGTATCTACAATTATTCATAGGACTCTAGGCAGAGTCCGCCTGTAAACTACCACGCCTTAGCGAGTTATTCAAATGTCAAGCGAGTATTGCGAAGAAGCGGTGTAAAATTTTCACATGTGTTGTATGGAATCGCGTACGAGTGATCACGTCGAATATGTACGAAAATCGGATAGCGTTTAGGGGTTGAAATTAGTTTTATCCTATTGAACAAGTGTACGAAAAAACGTTTATTTTGTTGAGTTTCACACAGACACAATGTTACTTTTTTAGCACAATTCAAGTCCTGAACTACATATGTCATAAACAGTACATATACTTGTGTTTACTTAGCGATTATCAGGTAAGCAACCTTGTAGGATATGTAAGTCGTTTGCGGTCGAGTGCGCGCGCGAGCATGTTAGTAATCTATGTAGTATACGTTCGACAAAAGGCCGCGTGTAATCATCATCATCATCATCTCAGCCATAAGAAGTCCACTGCTGGACCGAATGGAAGCGGCTTGCATCTAGCGTCTTCCCGCCACTTGTAATAAGGTCATCTCGTGACTGGTTTTCCTACGCTGCGCTTGCTGGTGCGTGATCTTCACTTTTCGGCCCCATCAGCCATCAGTTCTACGTGTTATGTGCCCTGCCCAATACCACTTCAACTTGCTGATCCGCTGTGCTATGTCGGTTTTTATGATTTTTTTAACGTCTACGCGCGTAATCGTGTCTTGTAACTTTGTACTTGGTTTGGTATCCATTAGTAGATTTTCTTATTTCTATCGAGTAGCCTCACTGGATGGATGCATCTAGATACTAGAAGGCCGTTTTTAAGATTCCGTAATAACCACAAGAAACCCTGATAAATTCGCCATGTCCGTGTCTGTATGTCACAGCCATTTTACTCATGAAAGAGAACTACTCAGCGAGTATTGTCTGTAAAGATCA
The DNA here is from genome assembly GCA_947563715.1 of Lycia hirtaria. Lineage (NCBI taxonomy): Eukaryota > Metazoa > Arthropoda > Insecta > Lepidoptera > Geometridae > Lycia > Lycia hirtaria. The sequence goes on from OX387386.1 coordinate 12,363,181, forward strand.
CTTCAAAAATTCACGTCGACCACGTCAATGACCTCTGTACTATAACGACTTAAGTGATTTACATATTCATCGCTATATCGCAAAAAGTTGTAATCATACAGTGTTAATTTTTGGCATTTATTTAGTACTGCTGTCGATTAATATTTTACTGGGTTAATATTAGTAGTTAATTATTAGGTTATTATTAGATATATCTATCTGTACCTGACATAATTAACTAGCACTTGTGACATTATATACTTATTTTGATTTATAATGTATATTTATTATCGCTTCGGCCGCGTACGTAACTATTGTTTCGTAACTAGTTTTTATTATGACGGATCTGCCTGATTGTAATTGTATGTTTAATCGACTTCATTGATGATGTTAAAATTATTTTTTCTCTGTATGAGTATCAAAATCATCAAAATCAGCCGTTTGTACAAACTGTCCCACTGCTGGCCATCTTCTCATTGTGAGAAAGGTCACTAAGTCATAGTCCACCACGCTGGCCAAGTGCGGGTTGGCAGACTCACCGGCCAAGTGTGGGTTGGCAGACTCACTGGCCAAGTGCGGGTTGGCAGACTGTATGAGTATATTAACCAGAAATACATTATTTTAACATACAAAAAAAAACAGTCGATTGTACGTTTGTTACGCGATAACTCCTTGAAAATTCTTGTTTTGTTTGGTAGCTAAACCTCTGCGGTGGTCCCATATACATTTTATCAAAATCGGTTCAGGTTTTCATAACAAAATAACTGTAAAATGTCATCCAAGTAAACGAATTGTATATTTTGAAGTCTTTTTTTTCAGTTTTTCAAACTATAATTATTCTACAAGACAATAAAGAAAGAGGCCTTACCTCCATTAATAAAATATTTTTGCATACATGACCAACACAGGTACACATACTGGCTCTGAACAGGTCTGAACTAGTTTGGTGCAAACTGATCCCGTTTGCTCCTTTTCCGAAGTAGATTCTCCTTTGTAACAAATGAAGAGCCAATGAACGACAGTTGCAAAACTAAGTTTCATGTGGCGTGTAGAATAATAAATCTAGAGTTGTAGCTAGTTTCAAGTAATGTAAGTACTATTACGTTTATTGTAACAGTAACGCTGTTAACTACAGATATATAGATCGTATTCTCTGCACATTGTAACAACTAGAACTACTCTATTAATAACAGCATTGTCAAAGCAATTGTGTATAATAGTCAGTTTAACTACATCATCATCGTCTCAGCCATAAGCTGGACTTAGGCCTGCCCCATGGATTTCCAAAAAGACTGCGTCTTCCCACAACATGTATAAAATCATCTCTCAATCTCGTGGGTGGTATGCCGGTGCGTGGTCAATATGTACTACCTAAATCAATTTTCAACTGATTACTCGTAACTTTTTATAATAGCTGACCAGTAGCGATTTATCCATAAATGAAATCTAACTTTTAATGCGAAATTCTTTGACTTTCGATTGAATTTCAACTATAATTTAACAGGGGACGCTTTTATTACTTAACTCAAGTTATATATCCGGGAGGTCTTCATATAAATGCCACTCAACTTGAGCCGAGAGGAACTTCGGAGGTATTTAAAGTATGCATGAAAGTTGGTGCCATTGACACAGTTCTCCCGCTGGACTTTGTCGAGATATTATAAAGAGCTGGATAGTTTACGTAGCTCCCTGAAACAAGGTATTTAATTTCTAAAATTTTCAACACTACTCGTGATACTTTAACATAAGTCTTGCTAGAATATTTTTTTTTGTACACGCGGTCCAAATAACGTATTTAAAATCACGTCTGTTTCCTTTACGGGAGCTGTGTATCAAAGATTATGCGGTTGTTTGACGCTACGTTTGATTGTGGTTAGAAGGTTAAATGGAAGGGAGAGGTTAATAAAGCGGAGATACACTTGCCAGTTAAGCGTATCAGTAGCATGTATGCCAGTTACAGGTATGTGTATTTCCGACTTTGATTTTGATTTTTGAAGTACTTTATTATCATAATAACAAATATAGTTTGTAGATTTAGCTTATATAGCTTAGGTTACAAATTATATCATTGACAAAATCATTCGATAGGCTAAGAGCGCCTTTTAAGCCTCGTATCCACTAGGTAACATTTGACGCGCGACATGTTGCATAACATTGTTTCGCGAAAGGTCGCGCGGCAACGCGGAACTTTCTTCAGCAACGCCGCTTGCCCACGCATGACCAGTCGTCCGCCTACAACATGTCGCCAGCGGAACTAGTGTTGATTTCGCGTTGCGCGTCACGTCTTCGCTTGACAACATTTGGTGCTCAACTGCATATTGCACACTTGCACGGAAACAAACAACAAGCCGCGCGTCATGTTGCGCGCCAGCTGACAACGTCGCACATTGTTGTGCAACGTTACCGATCTTGTTGAGCGTCACATGTTGCGCATCAATTGTTGCCTAGTGGATACGAGGCTTTAAAACTTTAAACTAACAATATAGTATAGAGTGAATAGGTACATTATTTTTAAAACATGATTATGAGGGTAAATTATAAATAAATAAAGTGGTATTTGTTAGGTACATACTACTTCGCTATTTCATATGTTTGTGTCGAGCTAATATAATTTGAGGAATATAAATTAATTAGATAAATAATAACACTAGGTAGTAACTTACTATTTACATAATACACATAATTTTATTCCCGGCTTTAGTGTGCAATATGTTGGCTTGCAGTGACAGGCGGGTCACCTACAATGTAGGTGATGTAGGTGTATGTAGGTCCTAAATAAACGTCAATTTTCTTCATGTCCTTTAACTGACTTTTATACTATGACCGAGAATGGAAGCAGCTGATATGATATTCTGATTTTTTTCTTCCAGTCCAGCATAGGAGAACGACATTGCAACTAAACATAGTATCAAAACATCAATTCGCTTTTGATAGAAAATAATAAGTCTTAGATAAAGTCGAAGCTCTACCGCAATTTACCAATTAACTTGTTTCGTTTCTAGCAATGTTGAAAGTATCCTGGCAACAAATTGCTCCAAAAGTCAAGTACATACTCGGTATAATAACGTTCGTTTGGTAACTTCGTAATTAGACGGTATTATTAGACGAAAAGCAAACAAATGCTTGATGTTTATCGACTAAACTTAGACTTCACAACCAGCTCACAGCGCTGGGGACTCGGGGGTGTATATTTTGAAGGTCGTATGTATTTACGCGTAGATCTTGTCGATAAAATAATTTTCTCACGTGTGACGCGAAGGAACCTTGAAGGTCGTGTCACAAAAGGAATAACATAATGTTCCCGGAGTGTTCCTACGTCTTCACTTGTCACGGCAACGTAATAAGTTAATATTTTTCCTATTATAATGCTACCATGTTACAATTATTTTCGTATTTACTAAATCTTCTGAAATAATTCAACGGGTGACTGATCATTAAGAAATAAAACGAGTGTGATCTTTGCCTGGGAATCATATCACCATATATTTATCTATCAATACTGCCGGTTTCCAAAAAGCAAATTGATTGGTCTAACTTACGTTTCCTTTACGCTGGATAGGCTGTTGAGTGTACTTTTGTATGAGAAAGTATTCACAAAGTCACTTTAAAAGGTTGCAATGGTAATTTTAATAAAATCTCTTAGGGACCATTAATTTATTACGTAAGACTATTTTTGCTAGTTTTTTACTTTGACTTTGACATGCAAACATACATACACTCAAAAAACATAATCCTCCTTGCGCAGTCGGGTAAAAATAGAAAACAAGTCGAGCTCGTAGCAGATTGTGTTGTGTTGTGGCGTAGCACTTAGTGTAGCAGTGCTACGAATACATTTGAGCGTAGGACTTACAGGTACTGCGCTACCGAAACATCAATTGGGTACCTCTACGTAATTTTTACCCCACTAGTTAAGAAGGAGGGTTATGTTTTTCGAGTGTATGTATTTTTGTATGTATGTATATACGAGTATGTCTGTTTGTATAATGACAGCCTACAGTCTAAACAATTTGGTTTAAAGGCTTAACCGATTTTGATGTGCAAGTGTCGTTAGATTCATCTTCGCTTCCAGAGTTGTCATAGACTATATTTTTTTGTAATAATAATAATACATATTTTGCAAAAATTAAAAAAATGCGTTTTTTCGTAACCTCCAACGAACTATTTTGTAATAAACAAGTGATTTTACTGGAACTATTCTAAAGAATGAGTATTTATACTCTTTTACAGCGATTTTACACGTCTCTTTCTTTCTCTTTCTCACAAAAAAACGTACACTCAACAGCGTATCAAGCGTAACGAAATCATAAGTTAGATTGCAAAAACTGCTTTTCTGCAGTTGGGTATTTGGTCTCCTAATATACTATTGGCAGAGCCAAAAATTCAGAACACAATGGGCAGTTTTTATACATTTATTCCATTTCGAAGTAAATCCTTGGTAAATCCAAATCCATATCCACCCAAAATTATACACTTACATTTTATATTGCAATATTGTTTCAAATTAGACAATTTAATAGCCTTGAGGTTTATCAACATCTTGCTACTTTTTTTGTTAAATCCGGAATGGCGTTCCTGCCTTCAAAACCATAGCCTACGAGATTTTTCAGAAGTTCCAATATTGAAACATTATTACAATTCATAAAATATCAATTAATTATCTTTATGTTAAATCAAGACAATATTTATAAATTAAATTATGCGCTAAACATCATTGCAAATTTTACAATGTTTTCCAAATAAAAATACACGCGACCAGAAATTGAATAACTATAAATCAATTACATTTTACACAAAAACAATTAGTCTATAGTTGTTCTATTATGCTATAACCTAACAATACATACCACAGAATTTGCCCTATTACATATACATACTTGTTATCATTTTAAATATGAAACAAAAAATCACGTTGTTATAGACATAACGAAATACTCACGAATTCACTTTTGTAAGATTGATACTGTAATGTCGATAGATTTTACGTATTTTTAATCGACTTCGAAAAAGGAGGAGGTTATCAATTCGTACCGTATATATATATATATATATATATATATATATATATATATATATATATTTTAATGTATGTACACGAATTACTCCGTCATTCAAGAACCAATTTCTGTGTTTCCTGAATTGGTGTATAGAGAAAGCTCCCAAGTTGGTCCTATAATTATTTTATAAACATCGCTTTATTACTTTTTAAATAATTTCTAAAAATGAAAATATTTTCATTGTATTCCGGAGTGAATGCGTCAGATTATAGAATCGCAGAGTTCCACCTACACGTTTTTCTTTGCAAAAGTATCAAATATTATGGATTATCGTTTATACATCTGCACATTTTCTAATCTTCGAAGACGAGCATTTGACATTCAATGACAATCGCATTCTTGAAAAAAGAAAAAAAGAGCGAGTGAAGAGAGGTATCTTTAAAAAGTTTACAATCGTGAAGGATTTAGTAAGTTGCGTTTGAAGTCGGTTTTTTTAATAGGAAAATTATTAAGAACATTTTCATATAAAGAATGGAAACAATGGCAATCAAATAAAAAAAATGTTAACAGAAAAATTATTATTAACAATACATTATTTAACATTACCCAAGGAAATGTCTAAGATGCCTCGATATCACACGATGACGTCACCACTAGTTTAAAAAAACCGCATGTTAATGCAACATGATATGAATGACATAATTATTTTTGAGTTATTTGGATTATAAAAATAAATGTTATTTTAGTTATTCATTTTATTCACTTTAACGTGCAAAACGAAGAAAATTAAAATCACGTATTATTAAAAATTAAATAAGTTATAACGTAATCATGTTCCAAGAATATAATATACCTTTTTATTTTTACCACATAAATTAGTCTTTATCAGCCATCCTTTTTTATCACGAGAGATGCTAGATGGCGCTTATATCAATACAATATTTTTCTTTAGTTTTGATATACATGTCGCAAAGTATTTAAAGGCGTAGCCATCTTATATTATCAAGGTGCCGCTAGATGGCGTGTTCATCAATATTTTCTTAGGTATATAATTATTGTACCTACTATAACAATCTACTTACATAAACTTTCATAGTTTAATGAATTGATAGTGGTGATTCTAACTATTGTAAGTATGGGAACGCCTACCATTTCAGGCTATTTCTACTGTATAGATTTAACAACTTGTGTATTTGTGAAAAAAGTATAACTTATGTATACCGCAGCTAAACAATAGTAAGTTTTCCATTAGCGCGTATGCGATGGCTATAAGAATTTATATTGTCTATGCTTGAGATAAAAAATTCAACAAAATGCTAAACAATAAACCTTTTTGCTTGCTACATGATGTTCAATTGGATTATCAAAAGCACAACTTTATTACCCGACTGCGTTAGAAGGAGGGTTATGTTTTTCGAGTGTATGTATATTTGTAAGTATGTATGTATAGAATATATGTATGTATGTGGGTATGTATCTATGTATAAGGCCAAAAAGGCGGAAATCGAGGCGTTGAGAGAAGATATGGTTGTGCGTATGAATAAAGCTCTAAGAGCTGTCCGACAGGGGTGACGAAATTCTCGTCAAATTCAAAGCCAACAAGACTCAAGCCTGCATTTTCTCCGCCAAAAAGAGTGAGTTTATTTTGTCTCCCACTTTCCAAAATGTATTCTTATCATTGACAGACCGTCTTGAACTGCTTGGACTCACGTTAACCCCAACAATGAACTTTAAGGGCTACCTTGAATCTAAGGCTAAACTGGCTAGTAAAAAGCTTGGCATCATTAATAAGGTTAGGCGATACTTCTCACCGGGACAACTGCTTCATCTGTATCAAGCACAGGTCCGATCGTGTATGGAGTACTGCTGCCACCTTTTTGATGGATCAGCCAAGTATCAGCTGGAAGCTATAGAATCAGTGCACCGGCGAGCTGTGAGGTTAATCGGTGACGATAAACTAGCTGCCAAGAAGCTACTTAGTCTCGAGCACCACCGTAAAGTATCATATGTCTGTCTATTTTCTACAGGATTCATTTCGGGGAATGTGCGCAAGAGCTTCACGACCTAATTCCACCCTCCCCATTTAACTACAGGACAAGCAGAAAATCGGCGAATTACCACCCATTTCTCGTTGAAATGCCAAAAATCCGTACTCAGCGATATCGATCCACATTCCTGTTGCGTACTGCACAAGAATGGAATTCGTTGCCGCCATCTCTGTTTCCTGAGACCTACAATCTTGGAATTATCAAGGCTAGAGTGAATAGATATCTTCTAGTTCGACGAGCTCCATCCTCGGCCACACCGTCGCTTAACATCAGGCGAGTTGGTGGTCAATCGTAGATCTATTGTCTATAAAAAAAATAAAAAAATACGTATGTTTTGTATATGACAGCCTATAGCCGAAACGGCTTGATTGATTTTGATATGAAATTGTCTCTTTAAAATATTTTAGAGTTCAAGGTTTTGAAAAATAGTATATATACTCGTAGTCCGTTTGTGAAGCAATGCTAGCAAATGGCTTTAGGTTTACATTCTTCGACCTTATATGTCTGTGTGCTTCATTTTTAGCCACAGTGCGTTTTTAGGGGTTTCTTATGTATAAAAAGAAAATATTTTATAAGAGTGCTCATACAAAAAGAAAGAACTTCAGTTAAATTATTTAATAAATTTGAACGGAATGACCGGAATAAAAACCAAATAAAACTTGGTAATGTATAGATAAGAATCCATAACCAATTTTCTGGAAACTCAGGTATATATTTAGCTCTAATCGGACAAAGACCTTAATATTTTATTGACAAATTTTACAATAACAACAAATTATATCTACCTATATATACACCACACTTATGACCTTTTATGTGATCGTGTGCATACGCATTCAATAAGGCGGACTGAACGGAATGAAAGCAGATGGCAGTGAACATTGCCGTCGTCTACAAAGTGGCACGCGCTATTAGGAATCTGGGGTCACGGCAGTGGCCCCGGCCAAGTCGAGCAGCAAGGCCACGCCCGCGCCGTACCAACATTTTCTCGATTATTTATTCAATAAAATCTAAAATTTCTTTTTAAATTTGTATGAAACATATATAAAAAACTTATATTATAGGAATTACTGAATACTGAATAATTTATTCAATTGACTGGCCTTGTGGCTCAGTTGGTAGTGTGTTTACGTCTACCAGCTGAACTGAAAGGTCGTGGGTTCAATCCCCACCCAGGGCAAACATTTGTGTATTAGCATGGATGTTTGTTCTGTGTCTGGGTGTTTCTATGTATCATATGTATAAATTTACAAAAAAAAGTATATATGTATTCTATCAGCCATCTAGTTCCATAGTACAAGCTTTGCTTAGTTTGGGCTAGATGGTGTTGTGTGAAATGTCCACAAAATTACCTTCAACTTGTTTGATAAAAAATAAAAAGTTACGAAAATTATTTTACAACTTAATACTAAAGTTTTTAATGTTTAACTTTATCAAAGTGCTTCCAGTTCTATGACGTAACGATTGAAAGAAACATTGTCAATCGTAGTACCCACGAGGCTCCTCGCGAATTTCAAACGAGATGTGGCTCAGGGTCGAACTCATCATCTCGGGAGTCAGGTGTTTGTCGAGCTACCAGCATCTTGAAAGCGTAGGTGGCTGCGGAAAAATGAGACAAGTATTTGGGTCGCACTGCAATTCAAGTGGCTGGTTGAGCTGCCATGCTCAGTTTTCGCTACTCTGCGCCTCTGGCATCTAAGAATTCTGTGCCGTATCTTTTCTACTTTTCGTAAATATACTTACATGGCGCGGTTTCTTATACAATATGAACTCGAATCTTGTGGGTGCAATATTTTATAATCAACTACAGATAGTACGAGTAATATGAAGGTATAATTTATATATGAATTAAATTCACAAGTCATCAATAAAATATAAGTTATACTGGTGAATTTAATTCACTCCAGTCCCAGCCTCTTTAGCTCGGATATTGTTCTACAACTTTTTAGGGTTCCGTAGTAGATAAGTAACCCTTATAATTTCGCAATATCCGTCTGTCTGACTGTCTGCCTGTCCGTCTGCGGTTTTGCTCAAAGACTTAAGGTATTAGAAAGCTGTAGTATGCCGGCCGTACCCGCGGGCTCACATGGCGGGGGCACGGCCGTACCCCCAGATTTTGGCATGGATATGTATATTAGTTAAGCCGAATATTGTAGTGTCGTAGTAAATGTCGTACAATAAAATCTTAAAAACATTTTTGAGGTACCTCTTTGAGGTATACGTGTAAAGTGGGGATGAATTCTTTTTTCTCACCTACCTCATTGTGTGGGATATCGTTAGATAGGTATTAAACAAACGTTAGGGTTTGCAATAACCATTTTTAGGGTTCCGTACCTCAATAGGAAAAAACGGAACCCTTATAGGATCACTTTGTTGTCCGTCTGTCTGTCCGTCCGTCCGGGTGTCAAGACCTTTATCTCGGGAACGCGTGAAGGTATCGAGTTGAAATTAAAACCATATACGTAGAGCCATAGTATCTTACTGCAGAAACAAAATAAAAAAATTCTCAGTTTTCGTAAAAAAAAAGTTACAGCCGAATATGTCGTAAAAACGCACATTTCGACACTCACAGAGGAATCAAAACCTATGGGGTACTTCCCGGTGACCTAGAACTCTGAAATTTGGCAAGAAGCATTGTGTTAGAGTACACATATAGGGAAAAATCCGAAAACTGTTTTTTTTTATTTAATCACAAAAAATAGTGTCTCTATGCAAGGAATGAGGGCTGCCTCAAACGTTCGCTCGCTCGGATCCGAGTGGGAGGCGCCGCTACTATAGCCCATACTCGGATCCGAGTGGTGAGCAAGGAATGTGTTAAATATTTTTACGATGTATATTTTTCGGCTTATGAAGGAAAATATAAAATAAATATATGATTTCCCCCTTTTATTTTGTTTGTACGGAACCCTCGGTGTGCGAGTCTGACTCGCACTTGTCCGGTTTTTATTTAATTTAGGAATCCGTTTGCGAAATATTATGATTTAAAGTGATATGCCAAGATGTAGGTGTGTGATATGTCAAGTATGTCTCTCTGGCTAAACGGTTGACTTTGGAGATACGAAAAAATCATCCAAGTAGTATATATGATGAACTTAAAGGAAAACTATCATGACTCAGTAGACTTAACAAGTTAACGATAATAGTCGATCAACTTAAAGTAATTACTTAGACAACTCAAAAATTAATATTTCATATAAGTTAACTTGTATTCGTAGTATCAAACAAGAGACCCTGTTTTAGGTTCACATAAATTATGATATGTAACTACGTAACCCTACATTGCGTGGTGCACGACACGCACTTGGCCATATATTCTTTCCTTATTCGCTCGCAGAATTAGTTTTCTTTGTTCTGTTATTTGTTAAAATTATACGGGATTCGTTTATAGTCAAAGCATGGAATGGCCGGTAGCATCGTGTTAAGTATATCGATTTTTATTCCCACAAAGACGAGGAAAATTAATGTATTTTTACGACGCAAGCGTACCGAATAAAATAGCAAATCAAGAACGACGGCGGCAGTGTTTAGCACGTAGCGGCATCACAATAGACTCAAATTAATAGGGAAGTAATTAGTGTAAAAGCGTGAAGGTGACCCCGACGCGGCGCCCGGCGGGACGGCGGACTTGGAGCCGCGTCAACGAACGCGCTCGATTTCTTATTTCTTACGAGGTTTCTTGCCCTGGCTTAATACTCCGATCAGTTTGTTTATTAACTTTGCTATATTTTTAACCAACTTCAAAAATGGAGGTTATTCTCATTTCGTCGCAATCGTTTTTGAATCGGGAGAGACAGATTTACTGAAGTTTTTGCATTATTAGATTTGTTTTAGGGTTTCGTAGCCAAATGGCAAAAAACGAAACCCTTATGGATTCGTTATGTCAACTTATGTCTGTCTATCCGTCCGTATGTCACAGCCACTTTTTTCCGAAACTACTAACTAAACTACTAAACGACCTATACTGTTGAAACTTGGTAAATAGATGTATTCTGTGAACCGCATTAAGATTTGTACACAAAAATAGAAAAAAAAACAATAAATTTCGGGGGTTCCCATACTAGAACTGAAACTCAAATTTTTATTTCCATCAAACCCATACGTGTGGGTTATCTATGGATAGGTCTTCAAAAATGATATTGAGGGGGTTTCTAACATCATTTTTTTCTAAACTGAATAGTTTGCGCGAGAGACACTTCCAAAGTGGTAAAATGTGTGTGTGTGTGTGTCCTGTAACTTCTAAAATACGAGAATGATAAAACTAAAAAATATATATGATGTACATTAACATGCAAGTTTCCACCGAAAATTATTATTCACTTTAAAAATAAATAATTAAATTAAAATAAAATTAATATTTAAAGGGGCTCCCATACAACAAACGTGATTTTTTTGCCGTTTTTATAGATAATGGTACGGGACTCTTCGTGCGCGAGTCCGACTCGCACTTGGCCGGTTTTTTATGTTAGATAGATCTGCGATTGACTACCAACTTGCCTGTCGCCTGAAGTTAAGCGAGTTATTTCATACTTAATACATTACACACGCATCGCATAGATCCGAGCAGTCCAGCATCAGTTCTCGAGTTGACGCCTGTGCTAGCCAAGCCAACGCTAGACAGCGATGATACAAGACTCGTCACAAGACGCCGGCACAAGAAGGAGCGTTTTAGTGAGCGCGAGTGCTCTGGGTCTGGGTATACACGCTTTCCTATAATATTATTAGTTGGGGTCTCTCTGTTCATTTTATATGAAACAAATGGCTTGTCGGTGATTCGTGAATCCCGAGGCCGCCGTCGCCTGGCCTACGTAAGATACCCTGTAATGACTAGAAAAAGCGAGTTAGTGAAGCAGTGATGGGCCCACTGCTTCAGACGCGCACATTATAGACGGCTCGCTTCTCGGATTAATAATTTCGCTGACTTCACCCAGAAAATATGTATATTCAGTTAATTTGAAAGCTCGGGCGCTTATCGGCGCGAGGTCACAATAATTAAGCTGGGGAATTAAGGCTTAAATATATCTCATTAACGCTTATTAATAACGATCGCGTTAATGTTATTCCAACATATAAAGGTTTGAATTGCCTACACAATTTTCACAACCTTGCGATGCGATCTAATAAACAAAATCATGGCGTCATTTTGTTTACAAAATAAAATACCTATACATGTTAAAGAACATCACGCATAGAGCAGAGATTTAAACTTTATTATAGAAATTCATTGGCCCAGATTTTGTACAAACGGATTTGATATGTGTATTTTTAAACGGTTTTATTTAGCTTGACCTGTTTATTTGTTTGTTTGGGTCAAATTTAGTAATTGAAATTTTACCCCCTTGCAGTTGACAGATCGAACTGAAATTTGGTATACACTTTTAGTCCTGATGATTATACAATTTAGTATATTCTGTATTATTATAAATCCAAGATGGCCGCCGCCACAAAATGGTAGATTTCATATTTTAACACAATATGGGAATCAAATGAAAGGGCTTTTCTAGTAAAATACATTACCTACATCATTATCTTTCTTTTCAATAAAACCGTTTAACTTAAAAAGTTTATTTTTTTAAAGTAAGTACTTGTAATGATGACGTTCGTATTTTCAGTTATTTATCCTTCATAAGAACACATAGAACGAGGACGCCTGTGTGAGCTTTTTTTCTAAAGTCCAATGTGATCTCTAACAGCTGGCCTATTTAAGCAACGTTATGTGTAGCTCCTAATGAAACGAGACGTCGCTATCTTGGATAAGTTTTATCAGGACTGGGAATACAGAAAGCAAGAAATGTTTCGGAAATGGTTTTATGTATACTTTACTATGCTTTATTCTCTATGTATTTAATGTTTCTGTATTGTGGTCTTTTAATAAAGTGTTATCCATCTATGGTTTGCCTGTTGTCTTTGAACGTTTCGAGTCTTGTATGCGAACTGGTAATTCGCGACTTTGTTCTCAAAACAACTGGCAATCTAGTTCTAGGAGTATAAGTATGCTAGTAAGAAAGCAACTTTCTTACTAGCATACCATGCTAGAGAAACAAACGCCTCGACGTCATTATAGAAACAGTGTTGCCGGAAATAGACCGCAGAGTTAGCTTTTATCCCGCCTTTATAAAACACAAATTACCGATACCACGACCATCAGCTAGCATATAAGTTAATAAGTTAGACATTTGTAATTGATTACAAACTCTTACCTGCACAAAAACCTTTATGCTACTTTATTTCTCTATGTATACCCTGTTCTAACCGACAAAATACTGTACCCCGAGCCGAACTCACCTTGCAAACTTTTACAATGCACTTTTGGAACAGCGTCTGAAGTTTCATTACCGTTCAAGATTATTTGTTGTACTACAGTTATTGTTGAAGGCCACTTAGCTTGCATATGAGCTATGGGCCTTACAATAGTACCTACCATTTGATTAGCATAAGTTTTTTGACGTTTTATGATAATGTTCCATTTTTACACGTTTTGAAACGGGTTTATTTAGCTTGCCCTCTTTGTTGTTATTGTTCATGTTTGGGCCATATTTAATAATAAAAAATTTGACCCCCTTCCTGATCTGATATTTGGTACACGCGTTTAGTTTAAATGACAATACATAACATTTTGTATAATTCTAAATTCAATACGGCCGCCGGCACAAAACGGCAGATTTCATTTTTATTCACAACCCCCGACAATATGAATATACAGAATGGGCTTTAACCGTTTAATTTAAAAAGTTTTTTTAAGTATTTATTCTCTATTACATCAGCAGTCACGTTCTCTAAAGTAAAAAAACCTATATGTCGAATTCATTAATGAATTGGCTATTACTTTTCACAATAAATCAAGTAAAATAGTAGGTAAATGTTAACTATGCCCCTATACGTACATAAATTTCAGAGAAGATAATTATAGTAAAAAAACTGAAACAACCACTTCAAAATGCGCAATTTTGTTTTAAAAACCAAACTATTGAACCGATATTAATGAAATTTATATTGCACTAATCTAAAAGTATATCCTTTTAAACAATTTATTTTTCAAATCGGTTAATAAATGACGTAATTATGTGCCAACTAACATATATTATAAAAAACACATACAATACAGTCGTATTAAGAACACCTTCCATTTTTATTTGAAGTCGGTTAAAAAGCAGCACAAGAAAAGTAGTGTATATTACAATAATGGATGTTAATTGCTATAGAACGTCAATTAATTAAGAGCGGTCGAGGAGCTCGGGCCGAGTCGAGAAGTGCTCTCGCCGTGCGCTCGGCGCTCGGCTGTGTTGCTGTTTACGAGGCTTTCGAAGAGACTCCTGACACTTCCGAGGACTCCCATTATCCCAATTAACTCTTCCTGTTATCAATACTACGCTAAGGGTAAAGCTATACCGCAGTAGGCATGCTGGCTGGGCCTCAAGGCTGCTAAGTGAACATCACTCATTTGCCTCTCGCTGATACGATTCAAAGACAATTTTGACGAATTGCTAGTCTATTACAGTATAAATAGACTTTTTTTTTTCAAAATTGTCTTTGAATCGTATCAGCGAGCGGCGAGCGAGTGATGTTCACTTAGCAGTCTTGAGGTTATACTGGAATATGTCATCAAGAGATCATAGTGGTCTTGTATTGGAAAGTCTTAGTCAAATAGTTTTTAGACAACTTTTTTATTACAATAACTAATCTTTTACCATTAAACTTAGCAGAGACGCTTAAATGATACATTCGATGATATCCTTCTCGGATAGTAGTCACCACTAGCTTGGTCTTCAGACGTGTAAGCGGTCTATAGGTTTAATAATAAAAAAATATGCACATTTCCTCATGCTCGTGGCCGTGTAGTCCGAGTGCTTTGTGAGAATGATCGGACCATGTGAACTTCTTTTCGTTATGTCTGATTCGGACTGCAAATGACAATTCCGTATTGTCCGAACGATTGAACCACTAGAGGCATAATATGACACGATGATCCTTAAAATACAGAACAAAGTTCTAATTGTTCTGCCGCCACACTTGGAAATACAGTATTCCCAAAAAGCCAAGCGGTGTTATCATAAGCTGAAGTAGTTCCGTAGCTCCTGCAGGTCCTTATCAAGCTCATCCATTAACATTACCACTTCGATAGACTCGCAGCCCACACGCGTGTATAATAGATGATGTGGGAAAGTAAGAGCCAATGTTTGCGGCTCTTTAGCGCTGCTATTGTTTATTAATGTATTTGCTGTTACTTTGGGGCCACATTATCGGGGTGTGCCGAGTATTTCGGATCAGGATTGGCGGAACCCAATTTCCCGCCACTATAAGATTCCTGTGGTTGTTTTTATTATTTTGTTTAATTTGTCATTTGCCTAATATTAAGAGTTGTATAATTTTTTAATTTCGTTGCCAAAAAAACAACACCAAATTTGTGTCAAATTTTATTACTATGCCTGTATATGTATATTTCATACGGCGCTTCGCTTGTCCACACAATTTGTATTTCTGACAATATTAGGGGTTAACCATGCGTCCCGCGACGGCCAACTTTTTTATTTAAATTTAATTCGATAATAATGTGTTTCTTGGATTCTCGCTCTTAAATACGTCCGCTGTTGACTTAAAAAGTTTCGATTCAATTAAACGAGTTCTTGTCACAAACGATGATTCAATCCAATTATTATATTTTCATTTGGAAGTACCGTCGTGTTCTAAATTTTAAATCAGAGTTTCTTGGAAAACTTGTTTTCTGACCGTTCAGTTTCCAGTTATAGGTGTGCGTGTAGAGGTTACGGAATATATGGTTTAAATTAGCGAAGCGTTGTTTGCGTTTGAATCACCCCCAATACTGGCTAAGCAATACCTACTGCTATCGGATATAGACTTTACTTTTAACCGATTTCAAATAGGAAGAGGTTCTCAATTTGGTTGTATTTTTGAAGTGAAAACTTCTTTAGGCACGCTGAACACTTCATTTTAACCGACTTAAAAAAAGAGGTTATCAATTCGACCTGTATGTTTGTAATATTGTCAGAATTGCACAATTTTTGTATCTCTATACCAGCTTCTAAACATGTGTGCCAAATTTCATAAGTGTATGTATGTTTGTATGTTTGTCCACGCATTACGCAGAAACAAAATACAAATAATTTATTGGTAAATATCAAGTCAGATGCTTCTAGGTAATTATAATTAACGATATTTTTATAACTATAAAAAATATTAACTAAAATTGTGTACACGAAGTACTTAGAATTTGTCTTAAAAAAACTCTTCAAGGCTATATAGTAAGCCTACCTTTACCTAACATTTGTGACGTTACTGGTGCGTGTTGACTTACTGGTACGGGTATACTTTCAGTTTGGAAACGCCCGCGCAGTTATTTTAAAACATACCCGGCCGCAACGAAACGAGTAAATAAATCTAGGGTTAGGTTAGGGTTTTTTTTATAAAACCTGACCTAACATTACCTAACCTAACCTAACGTATAACCCTAACATATAATACATTACAGTTTAAAAAACTAAAAAACACGCTACAAATTATTGTGGTCAAAGTTCATTACAAGACTTTTCTAACAAATCATTCAAACATATTATTGTATTGTCATCAGAACTACATACGGCTGCCAATTTCCATAACGCTACGATCCTTGGAAGATGGTTAAATTAGTTACCTTAGATTTCATTACATACAGGTCGACCTAATAAAAGCGTGTTAAAAATAACCATCCCTTTGTCTGTCTCTGTATTCGTTGAAAGGCACTAAAGCGGGTATAGATTACAGTATAGCAAAATGGAATGTCCTACTTGAAAGTATACCCCAAAAAAATGTTGCAGTCGGGTATATTTTGAAATCCTTAATACGGCTATATATATTTTTATTGTATACATAAACTCAACACTATGGAGCGTTGTGTAAAGGTATAAATTCCAAATACGCGTAGACGCCCAGTTTTTATTTTTTTCGTGTTATTTCTCCCTTTTCAGTTAATTAGATTGTGTTGAAGTCGATTTAATTTTTTTAAATTACTTTTATATATTCATTTTTAATAGTGTTTACTCGGTTTGTTTGAAACAAAAAATTGTATTCACAAAACTTCAAAGATGCGTAGTGTTTGTGCTTCAATTTTAGTTTTTGTACCACAGATCATAGTGTTTTATGATCTGTGTTTTGTACGGTATAACTTTGAGAGACTCGCACATGACCGGAAAGGATGGCGTGAACCCAGCAGGAGGAGGAGGAGGAGGCCTATACCCAGCAGTGGGTGGATACAGGCGGAATAGATAGATAGATATACATAATATTACGATAGTATCGAGTGTCTATTCTAAGAGACGAGTGCGAATCAAAGCTTTTTGTTTTGCTACCCACTCGTCACTTAGAAAAATCATTAAATCATTTTATTTCTTTATTTATGTCTAGTGATTTAAAAAAAAACACTATTTTTCCGCATCATTGTAACAATATAATTTATTCACAGGATGGAGAGCGTCGAGCTGAGTGGTATAGTGCATCATATAGGCATGTTGCGAATAGGAGAAGATTTGCTAGGATGCACGAAGATACGTGTGCCTACTGATCGGGGAGACATCCTCGTCGCGGTACTGGGCGACCGATCCAAGCCCGCCATTGTAGCATACCATGACATCGGCCTCAACTGTGAGTACTAACACTTCCTTTTATTGTATTATTGTAAGATGTTATTATTACTATTGATTTATTCCCGACTGCGTAAGGAGGGTTATGTTTTATATGTTTAAAAATGTTGTGATGACCGTAAGAGGTAGCTGCGCGCTTTAATCTCGACCTTAAGTTGAATATTTTTATATAGTATTTTTCTTTTTTCTATGATCTAGTACGTACA
Source organism: Lycia hirtaria (assembly GCA_947563715.1). Taxonomy (NCBI): domain Eukaryota; kingdom Metazoa; phylum Arthropoda; class Insecta; order Lepidoptera; family Geometridae; genus Lycia; species Lycia hirtaria. The sequence goes on from OX387386.1 coordinate 12,381,039, forward strand.
TATAACTATAATAGTCTGGGTTTATAGTGTTACCTGTATTCCGTCTCAGTAGTCAATTGTTTTAGTCTTCCTTTAGTGTTTTATCTGCTTTTCTACATAATATTATGTGTTAGCGTACCCGAGTGACATTATATGTGTTAGCTCAATTGAGACTTTTGTTTACGTGTAAGAAGTATGGCACTATCACAATAAAACTGGACAAGTGCGAGTCAGACTCGTCCACCGAGGGTTCCGTACAAACTAGTAGATAAGAGGTCTCTTATCTACTAGTTTGTACGGAACCCTCGGTATGATTTCCCAATCATATTTTTTTTTATATTTTCCTTCATAAACTGAAAAATATACATCGTAAAAATATTGAAAATCCTCTTTTAGCTTATGCTAATGAAGCTCTTTTATATGATACTCCACATGATACGGTTAAAGAACTTTAAAATTTGGACCCTCATTTCTTGCATGAAGACACATTTTTTTGTGACAAAATTAGAAATGTCCAGTTTTCGGATTTTTTCCTATATGTGTAGTCTAACACAATGCTTCTTGCCAAATTTCATAGTTCTAGGTCAACGGAAAGTACCCCATAGGTTTTGATTCCCTTGTGAGTGCTAAAATATGCGTTTTTAGGGTTCCGTACCCAAAGGGTAAAAACGGGACCCTATTACTAAGACTTCGCTGTCTGTCTGTCTGTCTGTCTGTCTGTCTGTCTGTCTCCAGGCTGTATCTCATAAACCGTGATAGCTAGAAAGCTGAAATTTTCACAAATGATGTATTTCCGTTGCCGATATAACAACAAATACTAAAAATTTATAAAAATTAAATATTAAGGGGGGTCCCCATACAATAAACGTCTTTTTTTCGTATTTTTTTGCTCAATATTAAAAACGGTAACAGGTAGACGCTTCAAATTTTCACAGAATACTTACTTGTATATTACCTTTCAAAATAAATAATTAAATAACTATAAAGTAAATATTAAAGGGGGGCTCCCATACAACAAACGTAATTTTTAAGCAATTTTTACTCGATCTTAATTAACAGGTAGAAACTTGAATATTTGTAAGTAAATATTTAGAAATATATTAACTATAAAAATAAATACCTAATCTAATACATAAAAACTCACAAAATGAAAATAATCCGTGCATCTAAACGCGGTGCGAGCGCCGCGCCGCGGTGTGGTGGTGGCGCGAACGCGCGGGTAGCGGGGGAGGTAACATAACGGAGCGAGCCATAACCGCGCGTATTCGCGCGAGCGTCGTCATGCTGCCCGGATGTGTATCGAAAACCTACCTATAAGTTTGCAATTTACTACTTGGAATTTCGTTGATTTCTCGTTATTTTATAAACAGAACTAAACTTTGTAGTATTATAGATGATAGTACGGAACCCTTCGTGTGCGAGTCCGACTCGCACTTGGCCGATTATTTACGACATATTCGGTTGTAACTTTTTTTTTACGAAAACTGAAAAATTTATAGTTTTCTTTTTGCAGCAAGAGACTATGGATCTGCGTATATGGTTTTAATTTCAACTCGATACCTTCACGCGTTCCCGAGATAAAGGTCTTAACACCCGGACGGACGGACAGACGGACAACAAAGTGATCCTATAAGGGTTCCGTTTTTTCCTTTTGAGGTACGGAACCCTAAAAATGCAGCCAGAATTATGGAGACGCTAAAAGCCGGTAGCCAGGAATGCCTGCGATGAAGCGTTATTGTTTGGGTATGGGAATACCAGCTCACAATACAGCTTTTGTCTTTTTTTTGTCTTTGTTGCCTGATGATTCAGAGCATTTGCGGCTGTTAGTCAGAAATTAATAATATGATTATATATTATTTTATTTTTTTATTTTTTTATATATATATTTTTTTTTTTATTATTCGAAATGCACCCACATGTGTGAGGTCTAGGTGGGACTAACTAATTGGGGATATACAAGTTGAAGACAAAGGAAGAATCATGTTAAGTATGTCATTACACTTTATCATCAATGTGTCAAATTGATCAAAAATAATCCTGGTATTATACACACAGATAGACAGCCCATGAATACATAATACTACTGCGGGTAGCATCGTGCCTTTATCGTTCTTAAAACATTATGTTACAGTTCCAAATAAATAATATTTCATTTCATTTCTTATATCAATGAAAGAGGTGACATATTTCCATGAATGGGTTAATACACCTTTTTTTTTTAAGTGTCTCAATTTGATCCTAAGGTAATAATAAACTAATAAAAAATAATCTCCTTTTTTGAAGTCGGTTAATTACAATTTTTTTATTTAATCGATAAAAGCCATTATAATGCATTTAAAAATAATTATAATGTTTCGCGCGTAATTTGACGAAAACACTAGACGCCATGTTGCCGACGTCACACGGCCTCTAAACGGATGTTCTGTAATCTTTAATTTAAAGTCAAATAATAAGATGCTTTGACTTTCATTTTACAGTTGATGCAAAGACTTACAAGACTCCTAATGCGATACAAAATATTGTTCCAAAAACTTAACACCAAATCAGGTGTTTGCTAATGACAGGTCACAAACGTCATTTAATCCGTCATCTCATCGCAATCACTTCTCAATTCTTACGGTGCCAAGATGGTGAACTGTGTTAAACAATCTTGTAAAAATTACAAACTTCTTTAAAAAACTATGGAAAACATTATCACCTTCCATCTCTAAGTAGCAAAAATATATTTCTAACAGTATAAAAAGCGAAATGAAACAAATTTTTACGTATTTGTAGCGTATGTTCTTCTCACCTATGACCACGGATGCTCCAGTGTTCGAAAAATCGGGTCTTAAATAATGTGAAATATACGCGATGAAATTGTTGAAATTTATTTCATTTCAATAAATAACATTCGCGAATATAAGTATAAAAAGCATATATGCATTCATTTCATAAATTGATTTTATTATTTATACAAATTACTGCAAAGAACTAGAGATGGGTCGATGTAATATAAGTTATCGATGACAATTATTATTTTTACGGACTTCAAAAACGAGATTATCAGTTAGCTTATATTTTTCTTATATGTTACTCGCATGATTTCGTCATTTAAATTGATTTAAAATTCCTTTCAAATCTCAAAATCGGTCAGTAGTTTGGTTTTTAAAATAAAATTGCGAATTTTGAAGTCGGTTATTCTAGTTTTGTAAACTATAATAATTATGATATGTGAATCATCATCATCATCTCAGTCATAAGAAGTCCACTGCTGGACATAGGCCTCCCCCATGGGTTTCTATAAAAGCCGATTGGAAGCGGCTTGCATCCAGCATCTTCCTGCCACTTGTATAAGTTCATCTGTCCATTTCATGGCTGGTCTTCCTACGCTACGCTTGCCGGGGCGTGGTGTCCACTCGAGAACTTTTCAGCCCCATTAGCCATCAGTTCTACGTTCACTGCCACTTCAACTTGCTAATCAGCTGTGCTATGTCGGTGACCTTTGTACGTGAAACATGGTATTTGATTTTACGATAAATGTTTTTTTTTTTTTTATTCTTAAACTAACACAGCACCTTGCTAACTGTTCTGTTTAGATTTTCTAGTTGATGCTGTACAAGCAGAACATTGGGCAGATATAGTAAGGCGAAGTCAAAATGATCCTTGGTGGAAACCGAATTCTCGCTTAACAATTTGTTCAGTGAATTTCCACAATAAATGTAAATACATAACAAATACAGGGCGCCAGCGTTTACAACATTGAGCAATACCTTCAAAGGTTACTTTGAATTATAAAATTATGACATTAATAACATTTATTCAAATTTAAATTTATAGTCCCATAGAGAAGTTGGAATCACAGAATGTTCAAAATAATTTTCATTGAAAGTATTTAATATGGTCTACTATTATGGTTAATAATGAATTTTTAGGTCTTAGTTGAGAAATGTAGGGGGGGGGGACACAACTTTTTAACTTTAGCGAGCTATATCTCGCACATATCACATCTGAGACACGATAGGGTGGGGGCTAAAAAAATTATCCAGTCTTAATTGTATATATGAAAAACCCAATCTCTATTTTTAATTTTTTTGAAAATTTTACTACGGCATTTTGTAGCGGCTCACAAAACACAATTATGTATAAAAATTTGTTTTTATAGGGTTAATAGTCTCCGAGTAAAATGACTGTGACATACGGACAGACAGACAGACGGACATGACGGAATTATAAGGGTTCCCCGTAGTTACTACGGAACCCTAATAAAACGATGTTTCTTGAAACATTACAAAAAAATTCAAAAGAAAAAATTGGTACCTATAATTACTTATCGATATCGATACTTTAATACCTCTTGGTCTATCTCTGGCTTAATGTCATTAGGTTTTTTTTTATTTATTTCAGTATTGCCAATATATGTTTTCTCAATTTCCCTGTATCATTTGTATTTACCTATACTATATTGTTTGTAAATAGGTGTGAAAATTTATTTATTCAGTAGAATTTAATCAAATTAATTGGGTCCATTACTGGTGCTACGAATTAACCATTGACATACTTATCTAAGTATTGTGATAAATCCATTAGATTTCGAGAGGCAGTGATGTGTTAATGAATACGGAGGACAAAAAATAGTGCTACGTTAATCACAATGTAGGAACTCTGCTATAGTAAAATAAACATTTGCTGTTTTATCCTATTTTCAAAAATGAAGTTCCGAATGAAATAGCTGGGCGTGGACCGTTGCACTCCAACAAAAAAAACGTAATATATGTTTACCTGACTGTCAACTGATGCGAAAGCAAAAAGAACCTTCGTGATCTTAACCTACATTATGTACACATTTATCACGCACACACACACACGTATGTTTCGCCGTAGCATAAAAATATAGTCTTTCCAGTCACAATTACTTTGACTCTTATTCTTCTCAACAGATCGTGGAACTCAAAGTCCGTGTTAAGGCCGGCTTAAAGTTTACTAAAATAAAATATGACATATCAGAGTCAAATTGAAATGAAATGAAGTTTATTGGAAAAAATAACTGCGAATGACTTCTACTGAGCTACTGAGTAATTTTTTTATGAATGAGGTATTAGTCGATTCATTGCCGTTGTGACATCAGTTATATGACGTCACAATTTGTTAATTGCATGTATAAACTTATTTAATAAATACTATCATCATGAACTGTATTTTTTATTTACAAAATAAAAATACATTAGATTCTTTTATAAAGTGATGAAAGTGGCGCCGCTGCCTGTTTCGCTCGCACGCGGCACCCATAGATATAAAATTATTTAAATTACTGATTTCATTTTTGATTTCAGATTTTCTTTCAGAGTCATAAGAACACTATTACAATGTATTAACAGTAGCTGTTATTTTATTTGTGATATTTTGACCGTGATAAACGTGTAACCGACAAAATTTTCACATTTATACCTAAATTTCGGTCAAAATAACAAATATAATAATTTTATAGTTTAAAAAACTGAAACAACAGACTTCAAAGTTACTATTATTTCAGTTATATGATTGTGTGAATCTCTCATGGACCATTCTGACTTTAATCATGATTACCCGATCAAATCGGGAAATATCCTTTTCAAAGGCAACTTTGTAGATAAATTTGGCAAATGGACGTGTATCTATGGTTAAAAATAAATTTATAAAAAAATGAAGTGTCAAATTGAAAAAATAAAATTGGCCCGAATTTAAAAGGCGGTTTGTATGGAGATTATCCTTCTGGGTCCTATGTAATAGGGCGAATTCTGTGAGTTGATGATACTTCGTTATTTACACAGCCGTGTGACGTAATAATATGGCAGCTTCCGTTTCACTTAGTAAAAGAACAGACAAAAAAGTGACCCCTTGGAAATTCGTAAAAAAAAATATTTTGACATTTTATGAACTGAAACTAATATCTTGCGGCAGCTATCTCATTATAGCTTATCTAGATAGCCTTAGCTATCTCATTTGTACATATTTTGATTTTTTCTCATATAGGTGGAGTAAAATACCCTATTGACTATTAGGCCGAAAGCAATATATATTATTATTCTAGGTAACTATAATTTCATTTCATTCATAACATTCAAATCGAACGCCAAGTATAATCAGTTGCGATGTCACAATAATGATTGTCAATGTCCCGTTTTCACTAGGGGACTAAAGTCCCCAGGGAAAATTTCGCGCAACATTGTCTTCACGCGATATCAGGGACATCGTTTGACATTTGCTCTTCGATGTTTTTGGACAACACTCGAATCGTGCGAGGTGTCGCTGATATCGCATTTGTTCAGTATAAGCTCGTGTTCCTCTGTCTTACTTACTTGAGTTGGTATGTGGAAAAGAAAATTGTGTCTACAAATTCTACAATGTCCCCGAGCAGCGCACGTGAATAGTGCTATATGTGTATACATGGCTTACTGGAACTTAAAAAAAAACAATATCTTTTTGTATATCTTTATCCTGCACCATAAATATTAGTCTATATCAAAGTCAAATTATATTTCTATACTTATAAATAAAAGTAAATTCCGTATGGTTCGACTGATTATTTTTGATGTTGTGTACAAAGAAAGTTTTTTTGATAATCCTCTATAATAATATCTCTATCTATCTCTCCTAATTCTACAATAATATTTTTGTGACAGGGATAAATTGAGGGGTTCAAAAGAGGGTGTGATTAACGCTTCCGGGGTTAAAAATCTTGGTGATCAAACGTAGATCTGTATAAAAAAAAAATACTTATATATAAAAATTATAATATAAAAGTAAAATTTTGCTTAAATTTTCAATCAATCAATAACACTTTATTGACACCACAAAAAGAATAAAAAAAACAAAAAAAACACTTATAAAACAATGGCACAAAGGGCGGTTTTATCGCTTACAGCGATCTCTTCCAGATTTTCCTTTGGTAATCGCTTCTCATTAAAGATGCTCTGGTTCGCAATTGTGACCTTGTCCATTTCCCGTTCCGATCGGGCGGCATGAAACTGTGACATAATAGGCTCGACACATTCTGCCGCATAGTAGTTAAGTTGTGACACAACCTGAGCTGTATTGTAATGAAACTTATTGATCCTGGTTATATAACATGGCGTGCTGAACTTTTGTATTACGAATACGGTCCGTATACGGTAGCGATCGTACTCGAAGCAGACAACGAAACGAATTCAGAATATGCATCTCCAAGTAAAAGATACTTTGGACAATTTTGATTGGATATGAATAATTAAATTATTTTCTATTGTAAAAATCAAGCAGATCAAACCTTCGAGTTGGACAGATTTTAATAATTAATAAATTAAGTTGAAAAATCAAATCTTGCTTCGAATATACTTTCTATAGTTATGAACATATATGACGTTTTAGTTACATAACACAGTTGTCTGGAAGAAACCGCTTAGTTTTGATGATGATTTTGTGTGATTTTGATGCCATTTTATGAGATTTGAGCCAGTTTGGTGATGATCCATCATTTTGTATCCACTTGATGCATAAATAGGTTAATTTAATGTATTAGTAAGTAAGTAAGTTCGTATAGACTGAGTGGCCAGCCCTATTGTCAGAGTTATTAAGCCGCCAAAAGGCCTCTGACTTGGCGGCTTAATAATGTATTGATATACATACATATAAATAGGTTAAGCTGAAAAATACCTACATATCAAAAAGGTTTTCTCTTCGGACAGACAATAACGTTTACGCATACTTATAGAACAATAGTATATTATGCCCTTCACCATTTACCCGTATAATACATTCTTGGATACGCCTGCTTCTATCCCATCCTAACTCCTACAATTAAATCATATAGGTACTAAAACCTGTTATAATATTAAAAGAAAAGGAAAGAACAGAGAGTTTCCGGCAGCCTAGTGGTGAGACCATCTGACTTGCGATCCGCAAGTCCTGGGTTCGAATCCCACGGCACGCACCTCTGTCTTTTAGAAGTTATGTGCGTATTGTTGATTGCCGCCAATTTCAAACGGTGAAGGAAAACATCGTGAGGAAACCTACAAGTTTCCTCACGATGTTTTCCTTTCACGATCTTTTGTTTTGTTTGTTTTGTTATTTCAATGTTTGTTTACAGACATACATGTCTGAGAGTTCTCAATGATCTTGAAGATCTGTGAAGTCTGCCAACCCGCACTTGGCCAGCGTGGCAGACTATGGCCTAACCCTTCTCACAATGAGAAGATGGTCAGCAGTGGGACAGTTTGTACAATTAGGGCTGATAAAAAAAAAAAAAGAACAGAAAAGTACACTGTCTCTTTGTGCGAGGAAAGATGCGATAGTATAAATACTTTGGTTAGACGGTCGGATGCGTAAAAGCACCGAGAGTACTGGTCCTGAACAGTTTTCGTTTTTACGAAGCATTCGCGCAGAAAATTTTTCTTGCTTTGTATCGCGCTTGAGTGAAGAACATTGACTACATTGTAGTTTGGGACCTCTAGAAAAAATATTTTGGAAATAACTCCGGATGAAATCCCTAGTGTTTTTTTTTGTTTATCAGCTAAAACCGTATTACGTATATGGCGAGTATTCACGGTTGCTTACTAAGATAGACGCTGGCACTATGCCAGTTAGGAACCACTACATTCAGTCATGTGATACATAGTACGAGGGCTGTGTACTACGGCATTATTATGCCTTCTTTTTATTATATTATTATTTATATATAATAACGCTCATGTCTTACTGAAAAGAATGGAATTCAACTAAGGATGTTCGTTGATAAGAATTGGAATTATTTTTTATATGTAATAAGATGCGATAATGATTGATATGGATTGGTGGAAGGTACTCCTCGTTTTGTAAGACCTTTTGATCCATAAATTATGGGTAAGATGCAGCTCACAGTATTCAAGTACCGTCCAAAATAACTTTAGAAACCCAAATATCCATAAAAAACGGCTGATATGATTTTGATGAAACATAGCTAACTACATTCGTAATGAGATTCTCTTTCTAACAACATAAAACTAGATCAAAATCAGTCCAGGCATTTAAGCCACAATGCAACAGCCAGACATAATTACACAGATACACACGTCAAACTTTTAATAATAATAACAAAAAAAATAAAAAAAATAATATGTGTTTTATTTAAAAATGTGTGAAAACCACGTTAATTTCCATAGTAAAATAATAATTAAAACCCCTCTTTTGGCCCCGGTGTTTAAAAATATCGTCAAGCGAGGCGGTTACAGAAAAAGTTATTTATAAAAGTTATAAATATGTTTTATAAAAGCGATTGTTTAATATTACTGTGATGCAGTCTTGCTCATTCAGCTCGTTAAGTACATAAACACCGAAATTGCAATTCCGTGCAATAAAGCTCATTATTAAACAGTTTTTACGTCGTGCCAGCTTTGCTCGAACAGCGAAATATATGAAGAGTCATTTGCATATAGTTATTCGTAAAACTTCTATACAGATAAAACTTTTAATTGTAAACGTAATTAACCTCTAAATAAACCTAATTCTGCCTCTAAATATGTACATATAACAAGGAAATTTGATACAGACCGTGTTAAATTTCGTCGTTTCGTTCGTTAATTTGACACATACCGTGTTAAATTTCGCGTTTCGTTCGTAAATTTTGCACATACGGTGTTAAATTTCGTTAGGTTATTTTTTCTTCAGGAATTCCTGGCAACGCCCTAAAAATCCCAAGTAGTAGAAAATCGACTGGTGGCTTTCTCATTCCGTAATCACTGTGACGTCAATCCCGATGGGAATATATAATAAGCCTAATCAAATTATCAGGAAACTTCCCTGGATTTATTAATATTAGAAGTGTGTATACAATTTCTGTAAAAGAATTATGGATAGTTCAATTTATTATCGGATTAGTACGAGTGAGTGACGTCAATTATTATCTGAGCATGTGTATACATAAACTTAAGCATGCTATATCGCCTCCAAAAAGAGGGAACGCATAGGCTGATTCCACGGTCAAATAGGTAGCTGGTTGGAAGCTAGCCCCTTTGAAATTAAATAGTTCTTGTGTTTCGTTAAAACTTAGTGCATTCCTGTCACTGAAATTTTCTTGACACTCATCATCATCATCTCAGCCATAAGAAGTCCACTGTTGGACATAGGCCTCCCCCATGGATTTCCAAAAAGACCGATTGGAAGCGGCTTGCATCCAGCGTCTTCCCGCCACTTGTATGAGGTCGTCTGTCCATCTCGTGGCTGGTCTTCGCCTTCGTGGCATAGCTCTCTCCATAGCTCGTTGCGTGACCTTGAGCTTCCTTATAAGGCCCATAGTTAGGGACCACGTTTCAGTGCCGTATGTCATCACTGGTAACACACACTGGTTGTAAACTTTCGACTTGAGGGACTGGGGAATATTGGACGAGAAGACGCTTTTAAGTTTCCCGAACGCTGCCCAGCCGAGTTGGATACGACGATTGACCTCCCTCGTAAAGTTGGACCTGCCTAATCGGACCGTCTGTCCTAGGTAGACGTATTCGTCAACAACTTCAAGAGTGAAGTTCCCCACAGATATTGGGGTGGGCACTACATGGGCGTTCGACATAACCTTCGTTTTGTCCATGTTCATTTTGGGGCCCACCCGTTGGGAAACTCTATTGAGGTCTTCGAGCATCGTACTGAGCTCTTCCATCGACTTTGCCATGACTACTATATCGTCGGCAAACCGAAGGTGAGTGATGTACTCGCCGTTAATATTAATGCCCTTTCCATTCCAGAAGCTTATAGGCATCTTCCAAACCGGCGGTAAACAGTTTCGGAGACACAACGTCTCCCTGCCTCACGCTTCTTTTCAATGAAATTGCCTCTGAGTTCTGGTCTTGTACTCGGACTGACATGGTGGCGTTGTTGTACAAGCACTTCAGCAGTTCGACATACCGATAGTCAATACGGCATCGCTGGAGAGCCTCAAGCACCGCCCAGGTCTCGATCGAATCAAAGGCTTTCTCATAGTCCACAAACGCTAAGCAAAGGGGCAAGTTATACTTTTCGGTCTTCTGTATCACTTGCCGCAGCGTATGGATGTGGTCTATGGTACTATAGCCTTTTCGGAAACCGGCTTGTTCGGGATCTTGACACTAAATAAAATAAAAACTTCCCGGTTTTCTTTAATTAATAAATTCATATTCATTTCATTCGACTAAAAAACATTCCGACGAATTGAGAACCTCCTCCTTTTTCGATGTCGGTTAAAAAGACTAAGCTACGTAGTATTATTATATTAGGTTCTAGCGATATATAACCCTCTAGTTAAATGTTGCTTTCAACATTCGTCTAACGATTGTCTAGCTGGGCAGCGCGCCCCACTCCACCTAGTAGATTTAAGGGCGGATTAAAAGAAATTAAGATTCTCAGTTCAATATTTATAACGATCATAAATCAAGGATATGTATATTATAATAAAGACCTCATTTTGTAATAGCTGTAATTTTTCATATATCAGCGAGTGAGTTGTTAATTCCATTTAAGTATCATATTAAAGCGTCAGATGGTGCGGTTTCCACACTCGGCCCGTCCCGATCCGGATGCGAGCACAGCGATGGACGCAGATTAAGATTTCATGCGGCTATCCCAAATTTTAACGCCACGAAAATGCCATAAATTGTATATAAAATATATACATTCACGAGATATACCTACCGGGATATTCACGTTAATATCCTGGTATATCTTGAGTGTCGAAGCTAATAGCTATTTACAAAATTTTCCCTTTGCATTTGCCAGTGTCAAAAATTTATATTTTCAACACACTCGCTCGTAAAGTAGCCCTTATTCAACCGTTTTTATGGCCGAAAAGTATCCTAAAAAACGCGTGCTTTTGACTTTTCTATTACGCACTAGTGTCTTTACACACTAGTGTCTTTTTGTCTTTGTGTGTCTTTAGTGTGTGTTTTTTTGTGTCAGTTTTTTTTAATTTCAACAAAGAGTTTTTACTTAAATTAAATATTTTAGTCCTAAACGGGTGTTTATTTCCCCGCAAGTGTGTTGAAAAACGTCGTATGAAACGCGTGTGCATTATGGTCATTACACTCTCGGCTCTATTACGCCTCGACTGTAATGACCAACTTAGCACACTTGTATCATAATGTACTATTGTTCAAGCTTCATGAACAATTGGGAAAAGGTGTACAAGATTATTCTTCAAGGTAAGATAATTCTTACCACGATACATATCATTATCATGCTTACATGTATTGTCGCATCAGTTGCGACTCCAGAAGGCTACATTTACGCTATATTTTACTCACAAAAATTTGGCACATGGGCGCGCGCGTTATCCGCATCGGTCACTACCCTCCGAGCGCAAGTACTCGTATAACGGGACCCGGTACGCGGTGTGGTGTATCCAGCCTGATTTCCCGAGAGTTGATCCGACGGAAACGTGGTGGCTTCATCGGTGAACTATCAATTTAATATTGGTATAATAAACTATCGATTTCCGGCGAGTTAGGACTGCGTCGTCGACGTAAGGGTTCGAATGTTTTCCCGAAATCGACGAACTGGGTAAATCCTGTATTAATAACGGATCATGCATTTGTTATTACTCGTACCTATTGGTCGTTCAGTACCAGTCAGATATAATCCGATATCCAGATGTACACAAAAAAATACAGTAATAATGAAATAAAGAAATATATATTGACTTGGTTGAGGGGCTTTGATTATAGAGGCATAGAAGATATGTTAAATAAATTACAAATTTGACAAAACATGAAGTTGTAGACTGCACATTCACAGATACGTCTTTATCTTTATTTTTTTTTTGCATTAAGTTGGACAATTTTTGTTGTTTTTTTTTTGTTAAATTTCTATTGTCTTTATTTTATTCGTTTGTGTAATATTGTAAAATTCTAAATTATTAATTGTATAAATTATTGGATTATTTTGGCATAATTATTGTTTATTAAGCAGGGAGAAGTCATTGGCATCCGACGCACAGTCTTTGACTAGTTCGGGAGCCTTTGGGACAATATGTTGTTACGAAAATAAGTTTTGTCGAAATAAATACTTTTACTTTACTTTACACTGTACTCGTCGAGCTATTTTCGGTTCAGCGTTTTGGTGATGAAGTGGTTATCATAAAATAGCAATCATAATATGAATTTGATATGATATAATTATAATTTGATTTCTCATGAAATGTCCGAAATCCGAACTCAATAATTTCGATCCACATTTTTGATGAGTGCTGAAAAGGAGTAGAACTACCTACGGCCTTCTTTGTTTTTTGTAAAACTACAATCTTGAAGTTTTCAAGACTAGAGTGAACAAATAACTTTTAGATCGACGTGCTTCATCCTCGACTACAACGTCGCTTACCATTAGGCGAGTTGGTGATCCAACGATTTGTGTAAGTGCTGTCGGTGGCTCATAGAATAACCATATACTTTTTTTTTTTTGGTAAATAAATACTTAAGATACATAGAAACACCCAGACACAGAACAAACATCCATGCTCATCACACAAATGTTTGCCCTGGGTGGGGATCGAACCCACGACCTACAGCACAGCAGGCAGACATTGCCAACTGAGCCACAAAGCCAGTCAAAATATTCTGCAGTACATTGATGTCACGTATATGGGATTTATCCTTTCTTGTTCCTCCATTAACGATGTTACACATATCATAAAATGTTTTTGAACAAGATGTTTTGTATGTTGAGTGTGTCTATCTATATCTCTCAACAGCAACTCCACTGTTCGCCCACAAAGATTCTTTGGAGCAGAAAATTCGAGCTTGATGTCGCTCCATAGCAAACATTGATCGGTGTGCCCCCACGGGTGGCATTATGTCCAATGAGTAAAATATCCTTCAGACAATCTGCTACAACAATATAGGACCAAGGCTGAGCCTATAGGTATCTACTTGCATAGCGTTGCAAAGTTTGCATTCACGTCTGCTTTAACTACTTTAAAAAAAAAGTTGTAAAAGCAGACGTGTGAATAGTGAAACCTTTGCCAGTAATGTAACAATTTTTATTGGTACAATACGACACAAGTTGCTAATTGATATTGTATACCAGATTGATGAATATTTTTCCAGTACAAAACATTGTCGTGGCGTGGGTCAAAACTCGCATAGAACAACACAAAGATTTAAATCCACTTTACCTCGTGCCCTGCCAAAATGTTAAATATATAAATAATAAATAAATATTTGGGGACATTTCACACAACACCATCTAGCCCAAACTAAGCAAAGCTTGTACTATGGAACTAGATGGCTGATAGAATACATATATCCTTTTTTTTGTTGTAAATATATACATAAGATACATAGAAACACCCAGACACAGAACAAACATCCATGCCCATCACACAAATGTTTGACCTGGGTCAGGATCGAACCCACGACCTGCAGCTTAGTAGGTAGACATACTACCAACTGAGCCACGAGGCCAGCCAATTCGCAGTTCGCTTGTTTCATATTTTTCCTGATTAGTACAATCAGAGTGTCTTTGAATTACAAAATGAATTAATTTACGTTAAATTAACGTGTTACATCTTAGACCACAAAACGTCATATCATGATATAAAAATATGACATACTTACTGAACTAGTAAATAGCAGGATGATTTAGTGTTATGTGATCTTGGCGCCTATTTTATCAGAAGGACAAGCTTCCTCATTACAACTGTCAATGATAAAGTAAATGTCTTCTAGTATTGATACGCGTATTTTGCTTGGTACGTATCATATGTTATATCATGCTAATAATCATACATATTGACCTCGGTCCGATCGTTTATTCCCAGTAGTTCAATTGACAGTTCAATTGATTGAACGGGATCGACGCAAATGGCCAAGAACGCAAAAGACCAGAACTAGAAGTCAAGTAGAAGATCAAGTGTTCACGCGCTTGAACATAATTATTTCAAACGTGAAACGCACCACGTGACACCCATCTCCCAGTTTGGATGGTATCCCGATCAAGTTCTCATTAAAGTAAGTTCGAATAGACTGAGTGTCCAGCCCTATTGTCAGAGTTATTAAGCCGCTGAAAGGCCTCTGACTTGGCTTGACGATTGCTGAACAACCGGGACCTACAATTTAACGTGTCATCCGACCCACGGTAGCGCTCAGAAATTAATGCCACTCACGGTCACCCATCCGAAGACTGACCGGTCCGTCCGTTGCTTAACTTTGGTGATCGTTCGAGAACACCTAGTCAAGCTACGCCACGAGCGCTACAGTTCTCAAGTTCTCATTGAATACGTCGCTAACTACAATATTTGTTCTGTAAAGCTGTCTCTCTGTGAGCATTTCCCGCTCAGTATAATGACGATGTTTACCGCCTTAGTACCAAACCCTCGGCTTAAATCTAACTTCAACTTAACATCCGAGTCGGGATGATCCGCCGCTAACAATACAATATCAATATTGTCTTAGGGGTTTTCTCTAGTTACCAAAGTTGTGGCGCACGTAACGTAGCTTGTCTAGCAGGTTTTTTTCAAACTAAACCTTTCAGCATCGCCTTCTTTCCATTATAACTTTATTAATCATTGTTTCAATAATTGGCTCAAGTAATTATTGGCTCGTCGGCCTTGCGGCCTTTTTTTCGATATGTCAGCCTTATAAGCTATGGTTTACCCAGGTTTTTTTTTTTTTTTTTTTTTTTTTTTTTTTTTTTATTTGAAAAAAATTCGAGCACCACAGACTCCAGGGTCCATGCCTTTTATAAACTAATACATTTTATTTTTTTTAGCTAACTTTACATATTTTTTTTTAAACTAGAGTACAAGAGGAAGACGTTAATACTTAACTAATAACTGTTAATACTTAAGTAACATGCACATGCATGCGTGTGTACGCCGAGCAGTCCAGCTCCCGCAAGCAGCACCCGTTCACGAGTTGACGCATGTGCCAGCCATCGCTCTCCTCAACCATATTTGAGGGAAGAGGGCGACCCGCCACACGACGCCGCCGCAAGAAGAAGCCTTTAAGCGAGCGTGAGTGCTCTGGGTACACACGCTTTCCTACTACTATTTAAGGGACAACATACAACATAAGAACATTTTTTTTTTTTTTTTTTTACAACGTACACCGAAGCTTTGCATTCAGGGCCTCCACTACCGTCGCGTTTCGATCTTTGATAGCCATTTTGAGATTGTATTCTAAAATGGTCTTTGGTGTGGCTGCCGTCGCCCGCCGCACAAAACGGCTGATGGCATCTCCTTCATCATCGACGTAGTAAGTGAAGGTCCCGGTGTGCCTCGAGACTGCCACGACTGCGTGCGAGACGCTGTCATGCAGCTGTAGTTTGCCTTTGGTCTTGATGACGATGACCGACTCGTACGTCAAACCTTGAGCTTCATGGATGGTGAGGATTCGTGACCCTGTACCTCCCCCGTAACCCTGGTTGCTAAGGGTTATCTTTTCATCTTGAGTATGGACCAAGAAAAGAGTTTTAGGGGCGGCTTTGGGTATTTGGGAACCCGTGAACCTTCTCTGCTCTAGTGACTGGATATGGGCGGCTGAGGAATATATTCCTGAATACCCAGGCTTGAGGCCGTGAGCTTTTAATGTCAGGTGTCTAGAAGAGAGTGACGTCATACTGCGCTGCATATTACACAACTGGGTGCTGCAGTCAGGGTTTGTTGTGTACCCACTTACTGGGGTACATTTACTGCATCTACCCTTACTTTTCACTAATTAATGCTCCGCGGAATACAAGTATGTGCCGTCCAAATGCAATTTTAACGATTACGTAAACGCATAACAGAATAGGCAGATATCCGATAACAGGGCAGGGCACGTTAAACGAATTATAGAGGGTTGTTCTTCAACTCAGCCGCAATAAATTCGTCCGCGTGATCAATCGTTACCTTTAAAATTAATATTGTAGTAGTTAATTAAGTATGTACATGTAAATTCGTGTAGCTTGCACACACCAACAAGCGCAGCGTAGGAAGACCAGCTGATGGATGCCGATTGCCGATGGACTGATGACTTCATACAAGTGGCGGGAAGACGCTGGATGCAGGCCGCTTCCAACCGATCTTTTTGGAAATCCATGGAGGAGACTTGTGTCCAGCAGTGGATTTCTTATGGCTGAGATGATGATGATGATGATGAAATTTGTGTAGGCTAATTACCCCAATTGTACCCAATTACCGAACATTATCTAACAAACCATCTACGTCGTATATGAATGTGCGACGAACCTGCTACGACGTAGGGCCCAGCGCCTTCTCCGCTCGCCAAAATCTAGAAAGCTGTAGATGCCTGTAGAGGCCAACAGTTATTAGTCATCTCAAAAAAAAAAATGCTGCAACAAAGTATTTAAATTGTAAAAAAACAATATTTCATTGTAATTTTGTAAAATTTGTGGCTTTATATACCTTAACAGATTTTAAGACTTATCAGCTTCGCCCAAAAGTTGCACGCCCCCAAAGATGTAGACTGTCGATTCAGAGCATGTTATAATTCTAACTTATAATAAAAAAGCGAAAGAAACTCTCTCAGTCTAATTCTTTTTTACTACTAAAAACTTGAGACTGACACCGGCTGCATTTCGTCAACATCGTCACCGTTTATCACCACGCGGGTGCAAGTACGGGGTGCAGCTAGTTCGGGTATTTTGTTTTTCTTTTAATATAGATACTTGTTGGATGGTCGGCTCAAAACTGTTTTGTTTTATATAATGGACTTTCTTAAATAACGTACCGTTAAGATACACATTTTATGAAAAAGTTTCGGGTACAAGAAATGCGATTCATAAAGTGCCATAGTTCATTTCAACTGGTCCAGTAGAAAGCATGGAAATGTAATTTCTCAAAGAGTGTTTCTTCTTCTAAAGTTCAACGCTCTCAGTAAATTTGTTTGATTTCGCACTGAAAGACGATTTATTTTTACAAAATCTAGAGTTTGGATTTTATTCTCTTTCTAAAAACCTTTTTTGGCACATAACCTACCGAAAACTAGCGTATGGAATAGATAGTCTATTTATAGCCGACTACGCAAGCAAGAGGGCTAGTGAACATGTGTATGTATCTATATTACCTCCTACAGCCAAAACGGCTTGACTGATTTTAATGTGAGAGATGTTGTTAGATTCTTCTAGACTCCTTGAGTCGATTGAGTATATATATTTGTAAAAAAAATAAAACTATTCCTATAAAAAAAAGCTTATCGAAACCTCCAACGAACTTTTTCGAAAAAAACGAGTTATTTTACGCGAATTATTCTAATCAATGTGAACAATGTGCATTTATAAACTTTTATAGAACCTTTGCGCACACTTTCTCACAAAAAACATACACTCAACAGTGTATCAAGCGTTACAATTTCGTAAGTTAGACTGCAAAAATCGCTCTTCAGCAGTCGGGTCTTTTATTTTTCTTTTAATATAGATAAGTACCTACTTGTAATTCGACTGTCCAAGGAAGATGGTAACTTTTTTTAACGTAGGTAGTATGTGTGTATTATAAAGCTAACAAAATATGACACTCAAGATATAAAAATAATATAAAAACATCAAAATCAATCATGCTTGTAGCCTAAATATAAATACTTATTTTACATACAGAAATACACTTAAAAGTGATATTGCTCTTGACTTTTCCTTGTCAGATGAAAAAAGGAACAAGATTGTGCCTTGTTACTGTCTTAGTTTTCGACGTAGCTTACCAAACATTTTAACTACTACGTTTATACTGTTGACTTTTGTTTGTTTAACAAGTTGAAATTGTTTAAGTTTAAATGAACAAAAGGATTCATCTTCTTTGTTCGGCTAAGGTTCTGTCGAACAGAACAAACGAGCCTAAACTATAGATTTTCTTTCAGAGTTTAATATAACTCTGAAAGAAAATCGATAGTTTAGGGAAAGCGGCAATATGATACCACAAATATAAGACACCATACGAGCCTTTTTTTAAAGAATGTAAGTTTCTTTTTAAAAAGGCTTTATCGACTGTTAATGGTATTATAAAATAGATGACTTCCTATAGGATAAAATTGATTTCAATGTAAAATTTTCCTAATTAATATTGACTATTGACATTAAAATCTATAAAATTAAATATATTGTAACTAATGAAATGACTTAAGCATGTAAGTTTAAGCTACTCATACTTGACTCTCATAATTTTAATCCTAATTCAATTCTATTATTATTATTTTTTACTGCAACTGTATGCCATATGGGTTTTTTATGCCTGAAATAAATATTTATTATTATTATTATTATTATTATACTTGTACGCCCTATGTGGTAAAAGCTTGTTTGAACGATATTAAGGCTTAACATCTGCACCTGTACATATGTTTTGACAAATAAATATATCTTTATCTTTATCGAAATTGTAACAATTAAATTGAACGAAGAGCATTCACAATCACCATCGATCTAAGCGACAAGACAAGGCTACTAACTAATTAGTAACTTAACTACATAGTTCTACGAACAATAGACCTCGCGAGTAGAAACTTTTCAGTTTTGCCTCAAAACTATTTGCAAAATATCTGTTCTCGTGAAGTCTACTGCTCATGTTCGGAATCCTTGTTCAGAATTGAGTTATGTTTGATGCTTTATGTTGCTTGTTTGTCTGCTTTAATTGTGAGTTTGTCCGTTATCAAGTTATAAAGGTTATCTGTAATACATTTTTTATCCCGAAAACTCATTATTATCACCTGATAAAATTATAAGATAACGTAGAACACCGTCGCCTTTATCAACTCTCGATATCAGGAGTTACGTCACAGAATACTTGTAGCCTTCAGAATTACGTAACGGAATGTTCTCGACTTCACCTGACCTGGTGGATTTCTACGAGATAATCCTAAGCATTGGTCAGACATCGAAACCAAAGAATAGTGTACTTCATCGGCGAAGCAAAAGGACAATGAATCTGAAAAAATATATTTAAAACCTATCCTTCAACTTCGATCACTAAATAATACAGATAGATTCGTAAATAGTATCTGTAAAATTGAAGGGCAGAAGCAAAATATTATTACCAAAAAAAAAACCTTAGTATCGTTTGCTTACTTATATGAATGACAGAATCAATGTGAGCATGTGCGTCACATGGAAAATAAACATTTCGGGAGTCCATTTACAGTTTATTTACTTCTAATGTTTCTCATTTTATTTTTCTAAAATGTAGAGGCGTCACCAGCGGCCTTTGATGAGGTCCGAGGTTAGCTATAAGTTTTACAAGAATAAAATGAGATATGTCAGAAGTAAATAAACTGTAAACGGACTGTAAATGTGTATATTATGTCATTTTGATTTGGAGCTGCTACAAAATACGATTTTGGTTAATGATATCACTTATTTGTTAATCATTTGCAATAATTGACGTTCTCAATATCTTTGTTGGCAACTAATCTATAATTATGTATAAGCTTCTTTCATGCTGTATAAACGAGCCCTACTACTATCCAACATATTTGTGGTACAATTTACGAAAACAACTATAACACCGCTTGATTTGGAATTTAACATGTCTAGATTATTATCTGTCAATAAATTCGGTAGCCCTCACAAAGCTGCGCTATTTGTTATTATTAACCGTAGTCACATTCTTCTATTAAAAATGTAAGTGTTTTGAAATACATTTTAATGGATCTCTTTTGCAAGTCCAGATTGATCCCAAAGGTCGTACAAACGAATGTAACGGCGGACGTTTTCTTGAATATTTTACACTATAGATCGTTTGAATTGCTAAACACGAATCACCCCATTGAAATGATACAAAACACCTGTTATTATGAGAGTATCAAATTGAAAAGAATAATAAAATATTCATGTAATATCCTAAAGTGCTTTTCTCAAATCTCTGAATATCGTGATGTAATCAATTATACTCTGTATTTGATTGACGTAATATCAAAAAGATGTTACGATTTGAATAGAAATCGTTAGGTGCGACTCAATACCTCTCAAAGGAGTATTCAGTATTCTGCTATTATTTAAACGTATGCAAACTCGATACTGCTTGTCCTTTTCAGTCGAGAAGACGTCGACATGTACCAGTAGCCAAGGGCGTCGCCAAGGGGGGGCAAGAGGGGGCAGCTGCCCCGATAGAGATTAAAAAAATATAACCAACTGCAAAGCGATCAAAGTCCTACGGCCGTGCAATTGAACCTGTACCCACAATCAATTCATATTTTTCTCATCCTCCATAATATTAACTTGCCCCCCCCCCCCCCCCCTGGGCCATGGGCTGGCGACGCCCTTGCCAGTAGCTATAAGTATGTGTTATAGAGACATAAAATATATGAATATGTCTGTGATCCAGATAAACACCTCGTTGTTCCAATATTCTGTCCCGAATTCTTTTCTCTTATCTTAATCAAGCTGCAGCTAATTATTTAATTATAAATTCTGTGAGTGAGGCATTCACTACGGTCACTTATATAGAGTTGAACTTAGCTGATCTTTCTGCCGTCAAATGAGTTACGCAAGGAAAGCTATATAAACGTTCGGGAGGTCGTAAATGTAGAGAGCTCACAGGTTTAATTTATTAAAAGCGGATTCGAGACGAGAGTATAGGTTAGGGAACCATTATTCAAGTGATTTGAAATTGAGATGAGTGCAACCTTCTGGCTTATTATCACGAGCCGACAGCGATGTTCGTTTGTACGTTCTGTACTGGTTCTAGAATATGTCATCTAGGATTAATTTTCAGCGAATCACAAATGATTCAATGTAAACTAGATCAGAATTGAATTGAATTGAATTTCA
Source organism: Lycia hirtaria (assembly GCA_947563715.1). NCBI lineage: Eukaryota > Metazoa > Arthropoda > Insecta > Lepidoptera > Geometridae > Lycia > Lycia hirtaria. Next base: position 12,402,702 of record OX387386.1, read on the forward strand.
AACAACTAAACGGTTCAAAGCCGCATTGCTATTGCATCGCCGTGACTGTCTAACAGACAGTTACAAGGTGTAGACACTGTTCTGCAGTTGCGGTGAACAAAGTGAGTGTTCATTACATCTAGTACATTAGTACATATAGATCGCTGGCGAAACATTATGATTTAGAAAGAGTTGTGATACTATTTTAAAATTGGATTTAGTTGAAGGGAGCAGATAGGAACACAACTAGCTATAAACTACTTGGCGTAACATTAAATCTTCGAGAAAAGATAGTCCCGGCCGTACCCGCTGGCTCACATGGCGGGGGCACGACCGTGCCCCCAGATATTATGCACTATCATAGAAATTTATTTGGATTTTGTGGAGCAGTTTATAATTTCTGATTTACAATCAAATAAGATAATGTTGCTTCATAAATTTAAGTAACTTGTTGATAGTCAGCTAAATCTCGTAGTCGTGCGCAAATTCAATATGTAACACGTAGAAAAGGGCCCCAATGGCTGCCTAGTTTGGGGACCATTAGAAAATATTTTGTTGACATGGCATATACTAACTATTGACACTATTGTTAGTATTAGTAATGATTTGTATTATCTATTCTGTTAGTAAAAAAAAATATCATAAAAAAACGTAAAACGTAACGTAAGCCTTATAAGTTCTTACTGACTGTTCTTAGTTCTCACAGGACTGCGCCGTCTCGCGATCGCTTTATATCGCCTCTTGCTCACACTTTACGAACATTAACTTGATTTATACGACCTAAATGATGCTAACTTTTAAGTGTTGGAGAGTCTAGGATCCCGCTATAGGACGACCTTTACCGAGCTGGTTAATGGATGAAAAGTATTTTATATTCAATTAAATATGTCAATAAATATATTGCAAATTGACAACCCGTTGTCTAAAAAAATTCAGTCCAGAATATTATTAATATTTTTTTTTACATTTCTCTGGTTTGGTTAATAGACAAATTCAATATATTTATGTGTAAATAATCTTTATTTTAATTTAATTTTAATTCATTAACCAGACTGGTGCAAGTTACTAGTATCGATTTACCTGTTTATACCTGCCTACCCAAGAGTTGTGACGGGAAAAAAATAGTCAACCTAACGTTTGCATATTCTATGGGCTTCATACTATCGATTGGTATGGAATTTGTCTATTAACAAAAACCAGTGAAAAGTTAAAAAAAAAAAAAACATTCTGGACTGAAATTTTTTAGACAACCCATTTGCAATATATTTATTGACATATTTAATTGAATATAAAATACTTTTTATCCATTAACCAGCTCGGTGAAGGTCGACCTATACCGGGATCTTAGACCATACTATATTGTGGCGCGTTATCCATTGCACCTATCTTGTGTGTGTGTGTGTGTCTGTGTATGTGATGAAAAAAATACTATAAATACCTATTGACTAATCAAAAACACTCTAGCAAACCATGCTTAATTACAATTTCCTTTGATACATTATAAACATTTTGGGTGGAAGTTGTTGCCACAAAAGCTACAGACGGACGTAATATAGATATATTGCGTAGGAATGATGTTACGACAAATACAGCGTTTGAAGAGAGAATCATTTGCCGTAATGCCACGTTTAATTAGAAAAATAAAAGTCACCTCAAGAAAGGCTCACAAGCTGAAAAAAGCGATTCAAATAAAAACAAAAACCCCGACTGCAAAATATTCTCACTGAAATGAATCTATCTCGTCCGTCAAAGGTAAAATAATAACGTCCTGCATTTCTAAACTATTACACCTAGAAATTTATGATTTACATTCATAGTAGTAAATTGTTATATTAGCAACTTTTTTTAACACTCTGTGCTTACATCTCTTTTATTTAGTAATAAAGTCATTACCTATACAGAGTCATTGATCTTTTTGTAAAGTCTTAAAACATTACTGGCCAAATGATTTTCTTTTAGCTACCATATACTTAGTTTTAGCTACCATATACCAGTACAGCAAAACTTGACAAACAAACTTGAGTAAATTCTAAATGGAAAATAGAAATTTGAAAAGGTTCGCGTAACTTTTCAAATACCTATATATACGGTGTTCAAATATGCCCCGGGAAATTTAACTAAAATTTAAACCGACTCAAATAATGCTGTTTGCTTAGTCAAGTTTTAAACCTTTGTGGTCCGTACGCCAGGGGCACCGGCGACGTCGGCGAATGACGGCGACACAAAGCAACAAACAGTTTTACCTTCTACAACACACGACGGTATTTCATAATATAAATCACATCTGGCCTCACAGCTAAGTGGTATTCCAAACTGCAGCTTATGGGTGCGTTCCCCAGCCAGGGCAAATATTTGTGTGATTAACGTAGGTGTTTGTCTGTGTCTGAGTGTTTATATGTATTATAAGTAAGTATTTATAAAAAAGTATATATAAGTATTCATCAGCTTGGCTGGGCAGCGTTCGGGAAACTTAAAAGCGCCTTCTCGTCCAATTTACCCCTGTCCCTCAAGTCGAAAGTTTACGACTAGTGTGTGCTACCAGTGATGACATATGACACTGAAACGTGGTCACTTACTATGGGCCTTATATGGAAACTCAAAGTCACGCAACGAGCTATGGAGAGGGCTATGCTCGGGATCTCTCTGCGAGATCGTATCAGAAACGAAGAAATCCGTAGACGTACAAAAGTCACCGACATAGCACAGCGGATTAGCAAGTTGAAGTGCACATAGCACATAGAACTGACAGCCGACGGGGCCGAAAAGTTCTCGAATGGCTACCACAAACCGGCAAGCGCAGCGTAGGAAGACCAGCATCCATGATATCTTCTGTTGACCACAGGTCAACAGAAGATATCATGGATGCAGGCCGCTTCCAACTGGTCTTTTTGGAAATCTATGGGGGAGGCCTATGTCCAGCAGTGGACTTCTTGTGGCTGAGATGATGATGATGATTCATCAGCTATTTAGTTTTCTTTGCTTAGTTTGAGAGTAGAGTGCTGTCTGAAAATGTCCACCGATATTTGGAAGTTAAACATAACCTAACATAACCGGCTGCTACGCGCGCTGCTACGCAGCCGGTCGGCCGGCACGCGCACCGCCATGCACCGCTCCGACAACACACTGGTGGCTGTCGTGAGAGACTGGGACGCTAGTCCCGTTCATCGGTCGTGGAGGGCGTATCACGCGCCGATAACATAATTAATTTAATTTTAATTAATTTTATTTATTCTTATATATAATTATTTTATTTTATTTACTTGATTTTATAATTTTATTTAAATGATTTACATCTGGAATAAATAATTTTTCATTTCATTTCATTTTAATTTTTCATAAGTAATGTGTTGTCTATAGAATCCCTAGCTTAGCTCCGACGACAATAGATTGTGTTGCTAGTTGAATAAAGTAATGAAATAAGGACAGCAGCAATTCTACATTAATTTTCTTTCCGAACAGACTCTCCATGCTATATTAAAACGAAAAATTCTTCATCGCTACTATGTTGAAATGAGCTCCTTACACTAATTCAATGTTTCTTATAAAATCATAAAATGAATATTGTTGTTTTACATATTACCAGAGTGAATTCACAAATACATTAAGAACGTATTCGAAACTATGCTATCTCTGAGCTTTAATAGCTCCTTTAACATTCTCGACGGGGATTATCATCCGAGTCCCTTTGAGGGCTTAAATACGGCTGGACTTCAGCCGTCGTTAACTCCAGATTCCGATCCGATGCTTTACCGACGTTATACAGCGGTAAAGCTTAAAAGTTCAACAATATCATCCGGATTTACGTTGAACATTCAATTTTATTTCGATAAAACTTCCCCTGTGAACTTCTGTTTCTGTGTGGTGGATTGTTTTTTATTTATTTCTATATTAATTATTATAAATCCATAGTAATATTATAAATCTGTTGAGGATCGAAGATCAAGACGCATTCTAAGACAGATAGTTTTCTGTATTATAGGAATTGAATTCTTTGCCGCCATCTCTGTTTCCTGAGACCTACAATCTTATAATTTTCAAGGCTAGAGTGAATAGATATCTACTAGATCGACAAGCTCCATCTTCGGCCACACCGCCGCTTAACATCAAGCGAGTTGGTGGTCAATCGTAGATCTATCTTCCATAAAAAAATCATTTGCCCAGTAGTTCTAGTTTTCTTGTAAGTCCGGGCGCACACTAAGAGCCGGTCCACACGGCGCGTTGCGTCGGCGTTGCGTCAACGTAGCGCTGTTGCTTTGTCGTTTTACATACTAATAATCATAGTGTACACTATGCGTCACCCCTGCGACGACGGAACCTCACGACTGCGTTGTAGTAACGCTGCGATGGCGCAGCGCCCGTGTGGTCATCTATGCGTTAAAATATTTGCGTTGCGACGACGTAGCACAACGCAACGCGCCGTGTGGACTGGCTGTAATACAGTACCGCGACATGTGACTGCGACAACTCAGCGACTAAACGCAACCATAGGCTGCGGCTGATAATACCACAGAACAAATAAAAAAAAAAAACTAGGTTACCTTTTTCTTTTCTGTGGACAATACTCATCGTTTTTTTTAATACATTATAGATCTACGATTGACCACCAACTCGCCTGATGTTAAGTGACGGTGTGACCTAGGATGGAGCTCGTCGATCTAGAAGATATCTATTCACTCTAGTCTTGAAAATTCCAAGATTTTGTTTAAAGCTCGGCACACTGTTCGATCGAGATTCCAGTCGCAGGGTCGCAACGACTGGCAAAATGAGTATTGTTAGCTGGAGCCTGTCTTTGCGTCTAGTCACATTCGCATGTCGCGTAATGTGCGCACGGACTTAAAATTTCCTAATACCGCAAAAAAAAAAGTAAGTAAGTTCGTATAGACTGGAGGTGGTATAGTGGCTAGCCCTAGTGCCAGACTTATTAAGCCGCCGAAAGGCCTCAAAAGACATAAATAGTATCTTGTGTATCCAAATAGTAATCGTAACCTTTTTTTTTTCAGATTTATCCTTCCAAACGTTCTTCAACTACGTAGACATGCGTGCCTTGTTGCAGAACTTCTGTGTGTACCACGTGAACGCGCCGGGTCAAGAGGAAGGAGCCGCTACGCTGCCTCAAGAGTGAGTTATAAATATTAAGTGTATAAGAGCGACCACATGCACCGAATTCTTGAACGCATCATTTGTGCACTACTAGCTCTGGCCATGAAACGATGTTTGGACCTTCTAACTTGAAGTTGACGCTAGGCGCGAGAGAGAACAGAACTGTTTCTACTTCTCTATCTCATGACAAACCCCAATTAGTATTAGCCCAAGTGTCTTTTCATAGCTGTGACGTATCGCTGAAACAACCGACTTCAAAGTACGTTACTTCGTTACTTGTAATATTAGAAAGAATTAGGATACATAAAGTTCATAGCATCATGTTCAGGCGGGTAATAATTAAGCAAAACGCTTAATCGTCGAAGTAACTCTATTTTCACATTGGATGAGGAGTAAGAAGGTTTTACTTTTACTAAATCTAAATGAGATTTGTCATTGAATGTCAAAGGCTTCGTCTTCGAAGATTAGAAAATGTGCAGATGTTTATACGATAATCCTTAACATTTAACACTTTTGCAAAGAAAAACGTGTCGGTGGAACTCTGAGATTCTATAATCTGACGCATTTCACTCAGGAATACAATGAAATTTTTTATTTTTTGATATTATTCAAAAAGTAATAAAGCAATGTCTATAAAATAATTATGGGACCAACTTGGGAGCTTTCTCTATATGTCAATTCAAGAAACACAAAAATTGGTTTAAGAATGACGGAGTAATCGGTGAACAAACATACAAAAAAAAAACATACGGATCGAATTGATAACCTCCTTCTTTTTGGAAGTCGGTTATTAATAATAGATTGAAAGAAAACAAAAGGAGCATGTTGTGGCTTTTGCTTACTTTTATAATAAGAATGCTTCTATGACTTCTTCATTTATCATTTTTCATCGGAAGTGTGTGTTTATTTTGAATTTTTACAAACATGATATTTTTTTCAATGATGTAACGTCAGGAGTCTATTCACAAATGGAAACACATCGCAATGTTTTATAGATGCGAGATTTAATGTGCGTATATAAATGCTTTCTATTATAACTTTTACTTATGAGTGTGTATTATCACGGCTCTTTTTACCGACCGACACAGCAGCTGTACCCACAAATTTTAATGGAGGTGTAAACTTTGCACCAATACTCCGTTACCTAACTGAGGCAACAGGTTTTTTCATTACATTCACAGATATTTGTATAGGTAGTAGGTATACTATTTAGCAACAAAGCGTTTAAATATTCCGTCCCCGTTGTCATACACTTTCTTTTCGTTCCTTTCCAGGTTTGTTCGTTCCAACCAGCGATCTCTTCCAGGCAACCTTAGGATGACCTAAGGTTGCCTGGATGAGATCGCTATTTTAGCGTTAAAGCCGCCAATTGTTACACTACTTTTATATTGCTCTCTTATTATTGTAATTTTATAGCAAGTAGGTACAATAAAGAGTTTATCTATCTACTTATAGCAATACCATGTCCACTCCTAAAAGCCATAAATGGCATAATACATTACTAGCCTATATATTTATTCTCCGACAAGAGATAACAGGTTAAAAGTTAAAGGTCAGATCCGAAGTCAACAAAAATTTAAATACCTCAAAGACAGAATAATTTAAAAAAGCTTTACAGTAACTCTAAAATGCCGCAATAAATCTAATACCTGGAGAAAAGGAGACGGTTAATCTGTTTTCACTGAATTTACAAAGGTTGAAAACTAAATTAAACATTTCTACAATTGCGACGTGTTGCTACGAACCAGTTAAAGTAAAATGAAATATAAAACAAAACATTTTCAAGCCATCCATTATATTTTTGGGAAATGTTTTGTTCTATATCGATCTATTCATACTATATTTCTGAAACGTGAACTTAAATAAAATGTCACTCTGTGATATCTGCGTGCCATGAAAATCGTAATGAAAAGGCGTCCATATCCGTATCCGTGAAAACATTTCCCGTGTTGACCCGTCACAGAGACACATCATGAATGAGGGAAGTGACGGCCTCGTCGATAACTGACGGTTTGTTTTCTGTTTGTTTTACAAAATGCCATTCATGTTTTTCTGCCGTTTATCCTTGTGGGGACATTTTTTTTTTTAAAAAGGTGCAGCAGAAAGGGAGGCGGCTCGCCTGATTGTAAGCGATTACCGACGCCTTTGAACAACTGCAACATCAGTGACATTACTGTTGTCTATGTTACAAGAAAAACAAAATACCCGACTGCATAAGACCGTCTTTCGTAGCGCATGATTTGGGGCCTTACTGATAAACGTTACTTAACTTTAACCAACGTCTTAAGTTCTCTGTCTTCTTTCCCCAAGTGTCATTTACGTGTCAGCTAGAAGTTGACAAAATATGTTAAGCATTGCTTAGTAAGTTAAGTAACGTTTTTCGGTAAGGCAGATGGTGTTTAGTGTACGTTTTTGCGTATGCACAAACTAGAACCGCTTTTTTCTAGAAATTAAAAAACCGGACAAGTGCGAGTCAGACTCGCCCACCGAGGACTCCGTACAAACTAGTAGATAAAAGGGGGAAATCATATATTTTTTTATATTTTCCTTCATAAACCGAAAAATATTTATAAACCTGTTTAAGCTTATGCTAATGAAGCTCTTTCATATGATACCCCACATGATACGGTTAAGTCACTTTAAAATTTGGATCCTCATTCCTTGCGTAAAGACACTTTTTTTTTTATTAAATTAAAAATGTCCAGTTTTCGGATTTTTTCCTGTATGTGTACTCTAACACAATGCTTCTTGCCAAATTTCATAGTTCTAGGTCTACGAGAAGGTTTTATTTCCCCCATAGGTTTTGATTCCCTTGTGAGTGTCGAAATGTGCGTTTTTACGACATATTCGGCTGTAACTTTTTTTTTATGAAAACTGAGAAAATTTCTTTTTCTTTCTGCAGCAAGATACTAGGGATCTGCGTAATATGGTATTAATTTCAACTCGATACCTTCATGCGTTCCCAAGATAAAGCTCTTGACACCCGGACGGACGGAAAGACGGACAACAAAGTGTTTCTATAAGGGTTCCGTTTTTTCCTTTTGAGGTACGGAACCCTAAAAAGAAAGTTTCATTTCGTTTTACGTAAAACTGAAAACGATCCAGCACTAACACAAAGCTACTATGTAATTAATTTACTCATTTAAGAACATTCTTTCGAATATTTTTTGTAAAATTAAAAAAAAAACATTGGATTTTACGTAAAACCGCATATTTTTATTTTTGAGAGAGTTTATGCATAAAATGCTGTTATCCGGTTGCCATGTTGAACGGATTGCTATTGACATGCACAATACAATAATACAAAGTATGTAATATCGATGTATGCTTGTTTTTTGCGTTGATCGTTGCGGAAAACTCGGCGTAAACCGCAAAGCGTGGAGCAATCGCGTTGTTTTTCAACGTAAAAATTAATTTTCGTCATTGTATTCTCCTGACGATTTTTCGTTTACTGTAATCGCTTACAGATCTTTGTAAATTTATTTCAATATTCTTATATTCAGTGATATAGTAGCGTTTATTCATATAGTTACAACTCAATAAAATATCCAATGCCTTCACATAGCATTTGACATACATACTCACAAACATACACCTGAAAAACATTACACTCCTTACGCAGTCGGACAAACAATGTCATCTCTATGTGACGCAGGCACTGCAAATGAAGTGTCTTGCGTTTCTTGGTCACGTCCTTAGCCGCGAGTAACGCACAAAGAAATCTGTAAAAAACGTGTGCGAGGGAGACAGCTGCAGCATCCACTCTGGTGCTTTAACTTTGATGAGCTCATGTGTTGATAAACTAAGTAATTTAGGAGAAAATTGCTTAAGGTAAATAAATGTATACACATAGACATACGCCTAACTTCTCCAAACATTGTTAAATGCTATGTGAACTGTTTAACTCAAGCAAACTAATGTTATTGTTAAAAATCAACGTGCCAAGTTTAGTTCCCTTGTTTGATAGTCCTAATAGTTAAACTAGGAGCGTTGTTGCGAGGTTTATTTTTATATAAAAGTATTAAATTATTTAATTATTATTTTAAATTAAAATAACTTTAATTGACAGTGGCCCCGGATGTGCTATCTCACGATAGTATAATATATTCAACAAATGAAACGATGAAGTTATCAATGAATTTGGTGGAAGTGGAACCCTTTCTTGTAAACTTTTAACTAGGTTTATACCGTATTTTGGACGGGCCGGTACCCATATTAGGGCAACTTCTACTGGATCCCTTAAGCATACGTAGTAGGTATGTAACTTCGTTGACAATGTATCTAATAATAAACAATTTTTCTGTCTACAAGTACAAATAAATAGATTTTTTTATTTGACAAAATTAATCTCCACAAACTCCGGTGTCCGTGCCTTTTATAAACTATTATATGTATTTTTTTAACTACTTACATTTTTAATTATACAAGATGTCCGTGTCCGAGTCCTTGTCTACACAGTCACACGGTGATTGGGAGTCAGTGCCGTTTTAATTACATCCCTTTCGTTGAAGCAATGATGCTATTTGAGGTATAAATATGCAATATTATGAAAGCTGCAATTCGAGACGGCGGATCTGCCGGTTAAATGAAGATAAAATATAAATCGTTGGCAGTCTACGATTCTGTTTAGTAACATTGTTATCGAAAATTCGCTAAATATTATTCATATGTAAATAGTATTAACTACTATTCATATCTGGACATTAACTCGTTAATCCGTTAATCGTTAATTAACGAAGTTAACATTTTAATTAACGGATTAACTTTTGAGTTAACTTTTAAAAATGTTAACGGACACGTTAACTTCCGTTAATATGCAGAAGTCCGTTAATCGTTAATCCAATGCCTAATAGTTACCACTTACCGCATGGCACCGACAAGTGTCCGGCGGCGCGTGGCAGCGAGTGAAACAAAAACAAAACTAGATATATATTTTGCCGGCGCGTGCGAGTGAGAAAGAAAACTGCGAAGAGATTTGTTTCGTTTGATCATTTCATTACTTAGCGCCGGTGCTTAGTGACGAGTATTTTGTTTGTTGTTATTATAAATTACTGTCAGTAATCATTTGCGTGTTGATAATTGATAAAGAAGAGTGCAGTGTAATTTAGATAAATAGAAAAAGTGTACTGTGTAGTATGAGATATTCATAAATCTATTCATTAAATACAATACTGCTATACCCTCAAGCGCTGCAGTTGAACGTCTTTTTTCCACGGGTAAAGACATTTTAACACCAAAACGAGGCTCGCTATCAGACGAAAACTTCAACATGTTTATGTTGATGAAGGGGAATATGCACCTTATGCCCGACATTATTTATTAAATTACACATTTGAATTATACAAGTATTTTGTTTTGTTCCTGACCTGTTAACTTCCAGAACCTAAGCCAACAGGTTTTAAAAGTTCACTAACGCAACGATATAAAGATGCAATGTTACGTAACGCTTTAACGTTTAACGAAGCTAACTTTTTTGTAGCGGATTAACGATTAACGAAGTTAACTATTTGATTAACGGTGCCCGGCTATGCTACTATTAGTAATTATATTTAAACTTTTTAGACACAAACTTCTATTTATGCAATAAAAACTGCTTACGATGCCTAGAAATGAGCACAAATTCGACTATTCTATCACTTTCCGTCAAGGAGTCTCACTGGTAACCTCCCGCTTCCATCTTCAAATCCTCGTTATCATGTGTAATGGAAGGTGCTCGAAATAACAAAGCCAACTAACCTAAACTCAACTGTCTCAGCACTTTTCATCTGGAAGTTCTGGTCCGCAGTTCACTACATCTCAATAACTTCATCAGATCAGCGTTTTCCATCAATAGCAGTCTCCCGGCTCCATCATCATACCCATATCCGTCCGATGCTAAACTTTGCATTTACATGACCACAGGGTAGCCTGTGTTATTCTGGAAAGAAAAAGAACCTGTTGTGGTGCATTTTGTGACAAATCCGATACGGGAACCATTTTCTAAGATTGGCCAGACCAAACCTCAATTTTATTATTCTTTGATTTTATACTTAGCGTTACCGGGAATGAAGTTGCAGCACTAGACTTTAAAGTTAATAACCTAATTTCGTGTAAAACGGGGCTGACATAATCGCACAGCGACTTAAGCCCCAAAATAAATTCAGATTAAAAAAAAAAAAAAAAAAAAGTTAATAAGTAATTCTAACCGCACAGCCTTCACACACTCACCACATATTTCATTAAAGACACCTTGTCTGTGAGCAAAATTCTAAAGTGTAGATCGTTCTCTTAATTTTAAATTGACTCAGAGCGGTTGTTTGAATTTTAATAATCCTGTCAACGATACGTAAGTCGTCGGTTCTACTCTCAACTTTCTCTCATGAATATTGAAATTTGAATATACTCGAGTTTATTACAGTGTCAAGAGAGCAGTCTCAAAATCAATGATCATATTGGTTTGAGACTGGAACTGCGCTCGATATGATAATGATGCTAGAATATAATATATTATGATTTTCTTTAAAATGAATGCGTAAATGAGATGCACAGCTAAAACAAAATACTAAATACTCTTAAAACATAATTTTATACCTTATAGAAAAATAATATTTTCAGTTTTCCTTTTGATTATGGTCATTTGAAAAAACAAAACGATTCCGACGAATCGAGAACTTCCTCCTTTTTGGAAGTTGGTTAAAAGCTATGGCATAACGTATGGTTCACAAAGGTCATCACTAGTTGTCATGTTGAAATAGTGATACTAAGTACGTACTAAGTACTAAATTCTGGCGCCGCGCCGGCTCGATACGTGAACATCAAAATTTCATAAATCATTTTCAGGAACGCCACACGAATGTTTGTCGTGCTCGGTGTACGTGCGCGTGCCTTGTGTGACTCTTACGTCATTCTGCCGAATTCCGCTGACTGGCCGTGTCACACTAAATAATCATATTTAGTTATTGTGGATGCCAGCCCTAGATGTAAGAGCTGTTAGGTCATCTGTAAAACTATACTCATTTATACTAGCTGCACCCGACTTCGCGCGTACCGTTCCATACATGCTCATGTTATGGCAGATCTAGTCCAAAAGTTAATTATTGTCAGTAAATACCAACAATTGGATCTTACGCACGTCAGCGCTCATTTGCAATTGTCAGTTGCAGTCATAATTATCCAAGACCAACCGTCCATTATTCGCTGACCTATAGAGATTATACAGAAGCTCTCCCCTGCCAAATAACTATCTATCATAGCGTAGACCTGGCTCAAATGTTACTTCCAAACTCGTAACTATTGTTAAACGAAGAGCTGCCACAATAGCGTAGTCGAACCCATATCCAACGCGGTAGACGCGCAGTGACGGCACGCGGAAACAAATAAGTTCACCTTACAGCGCCCGTAGAGTAGGTGACCTGATAGCTTTATCAGATCAGATAATACCTATCGGTGAATTCCAATATCTTGCGACGCGACAACTTCTTGTGAAAAAGAACAGAATGTCTACCGTAGTGAATATTTCGCGTTAAACATAGGTGATGGAAGTTAGGCAGACTTAATTTTTATTTTAGCTAAAACAACTACAAAACATAATAGAAATTAAGAGCAAATAGAGGACAATACTTAGTGTTTTAATGTTAGAAAAGAATGGCGCATTTTAGTATCGAATTCAAGACACTAGGTCACTGGTTATTATTAACAAAGCTGGAAGCAACCAGTGCTGACCATCCGTTGGGATCGGCATGTGAAATGTTTGTTCTAAATGAAGACATTATTTGGTATTGCACGTCTTTGGGCGGCTTCAATATATAGGGCTATCCAGACAGCCTACAATGCTGGGAAAGACCGTTTAACATGGCTGCCGGAGGCGCCGCCCTTTCTGCTCTGGTAGATAATTTAGCCCGCGAGCGTCTGGAGCGTGTGATAACAGGCCCCGCTCGAGTAGCCTCCATCTCGCACAAAATGACATCAACAACAGACTATATAAAACTAACAAAGCTGCGATAAAACGAAGCCTTTGTATTTACACCGTAAAACCGACCCTTTTTAGAACTGATTCCCTTTTACAACCTCGTCACCCCACGACGGAGAGGAATTTCTCATGTTTCTGATAGTTTTCGGGAAATATTGATCACCCTTGGCTTGTAATGATTAATTATTGCCTGTTTAGTAACTGTAGTTACAAAGGGGTGAGCCTGTCAAAAAGTTTTAGTACTTTGTAGGTATATACCGGGATTTTAATAGGACTTGTTTTGCGGTAGGTGCTCGTTTTAATTGACATTCTACCCGAGGCGTTCAAAAAGAAAACCAGGAATATTCTAAATGGCATTTTGCGAGGTAAGTCTCTAATGAGTGACATGAGAAATGGGCAGAAAAAGTGTCGGCAAAGGGGTCAGGTTACGCTTGGGGCGAGCGGCCGCATGCCGCGCCCTTCTAATGAATGGCGAGGCACGCAATAACTAAGCAGGTCGGGAATCCAGGGCGCTCCACACCGGAGGCACCACTCGCGGCATACACTACGTACAAAATCTACAGAGAAACAGCGCGCAGCAGCGCCCATCACAACATTCATAACGTACGATACACTAACATAACCAAAAAATAAACACCCATCGCTGTCCATGTACTGAAAATATATATATTATATACATTCAAACGTGTTTCTTTGTTCATTTTCTATTCGATACTTGCATGGCGCTAATGGAACCGCAGACTCGATTATTGCATATTTTCTACTCGGAAGCTGTCGCTTTAACTCGGTACGGCATTTCCAGCGCGGCTTACTTGAATGCCTATTGTTCAAATTCCCTATACCACTTCCAATACAAATAAAAATATTTTTTAACATTCGCTTTGGTATTAGTTTAGGGAACTGATACTTATATGCCTATATAAATTTAAAACCGACTTTAAAAATAACGCACAATGATACCACAAAAATAATTGAAATAATATTCTATATAAGACAACCTTAATATTTTATATAATTTGGACACCTGTATAGACATCGACCACGTATATATAGGTATAGGTTTTTAAGTCGGGCGGGTTCAACCGCCTTACCCGAGTATTAAACCTGACAGACTTATCTGACAGAACTGAACTTTCTTAAAACCTGTTTTTAAGCTATTGCATAGCTTCTATCGCGGGCCTTGAGCGTGGAGACCGAATCCAGAAATTCCGTACCGAAAATAACCTAACACAGTAACGCCGATACAACCAATGCCACCTAGAGGCGATTTGCAGAACTAAAGAGACAAGCGTGATATTTCAAAAAGTCATTAAAAGTTCTGCTATTCATCGATATATGGCAAAACTAAAAACTAAAAAGTATCACCGCTGTGCCGGTCGGAGTGGGGGGTGCTAGGAATACTGCATAAATAAAATAAATAAATAATTATAATTACATAAGTTGATAAAAAATGCTATGCAATAGCTTTACCGCGGCAGTCTCCGAGTGCCACACGTCTTTTTTTTCTCTTAAAGTATTTGAAATACATATTTTAAAGTTTTATTTATAGATAGATAAATGTATTTTATGAACCCGCTATTTTTGTACCCACCAAAAACGGAGGAGGTTCTCAAGTCGACGCGTATATTGTTTTTTTTTATATATGATCACGCATAACTTTTTACAGAGTAGTCCGATTTTGATAATTATTTTTTTATTGGATAGGGTTACCTCGAAATTGGTACCATATAAATTTGGAAAAAAATCCAACCCTAAGGGTAGGAAAACCTTAAATTTAAAGAAATAACCAAGTCAAATTAACAATGTAATCTCCAGCAATAAACATTGACATTCCAAAAAATGCGCTCTCCGCACGAGCACTCGCAACGCAACGTATCACGCTGGCGTGATTGAATTGAACGTGAACCCTATCTATTAAAAAAAGAATTGTCAAAATCGGACTGCTCTGTAAAAAGTTATCTGTAAAAGTTGCTCTGTAATTTAAGGTCATTTTTGGCGCCGCCTCAAAATTACTTAGATATACTTACATTACTTTAAGGACTTAGTTATTAAAGTTATAAAAAAGGTTATTATTTTATGAATACAAATAATAAACCTTTTTTGAATATTTATGAAAAATTATCCTATAAGTTACAGTTTTCCTATTTCTCAAACAAACTTAAACAAGGTTTCTTGGAACTTACCTACTCAGGAATTATAAAGGTTGCTTTTCATTGAGTTTTATTAAAGGTACATCTCGTAATTAATGTTGTCTTTGTTATCTGTCGAGGACATCGAATGACCATCAATACCCAAGGTTGCTTCGAAAACTGATATCTGAAAACCCAACTAGTCTCATAATATATAGACCAGGCCAATGAGATTTTATCTGTGGAGAAGTTATACTCATTGAATATGAAGTAAAATCATGGCAAATCTCAGTTCTCATCACTTTCGAGAATTTAGTATATTGGCCTAAAATATATCTTGTCATCATCATCTTGGTGTTGCTCTATCTAAATACACAGGACGGCATTGTCACTGTTCACAAGTCACGACACGCGTTTAACAGCGTTGCCCGACGTGTCACGACTGAAGGCGAGTCGGGCGATTACCATACTTGAGGCTTGCCACGCAGAGCTGGGGAAAACCTATCTACGTATAGTACCTAATATAGAGTTTGTAACTGTATATCTGTGACCTCACTCTCAGGTCAGTTTTAAATGCGAAGGAGCCTTGGAGAAAGCAGATTACATCGAGCGCTTACGTGAGACTCTTCATTTAGGGTAGGGCTCATCTGTTCCCAAAATGTATTATGTGAATCTATCTAGACTAAATACTTGTGCCATATCAAGATACCCTTTTATGCCTTAACATGTTCGCATTTTACATATTTATTCCTGAGAGTCACTAAAACTAATTTTATATTTGGAAATCGTTCGTTTCCCTGGCGCGTATTAATATTTTTGAACATATTCATGAACTAGTGAGTAAACTCCATGCACTACAAAGCAACAATACAATTATTTGACAAAACAATTATTAAGATGAAAAGATTTTTCAAATTATAACTAATTCATTTTTATATATTAATCTTAAAAACGTTGGTATACGTGAGCGAGTCGGACGGTTACGAACTATGAACTCTTAAATTATCGTATATATTTTTCGCAAAATATGCACACTATTAACTAATGACGGGATACAGTAATTTTCACTCCAGATGCATCTTAACTTTAATATTATACCTTAACAGCAGGTGCTAAAGTTTCATTTATAAGTATGTTTGACCTGTTGACACCCTCGCTTTCCATGTAATCATCGCGGTGTGAATCTTTTGATTAGGTAACATTCTAATTTGAATAATTGTTGAAATGCAATGGAAGTTGTGGAATATTTTTGAGCAAATTACGAGGTAATTAACGAAGTTTATGTAAGTGCATGTCATGTTAATTTACGCGTTAATTAGAAGCAAAAGTATTATTTATTTTATTATTTTTTTTCTTCCACTGCTTAATCACAGCTACAAGTCTTTTCTTCAGGTGGGTTATTGTTTCGTATTATACCAGACTCGACTAATACTTTTTTATTTCCACGCATCTTCCACCATCCACAAATGAGCATTTTTTTTTATTAAAACGATAATGATTATTGTTTGCTGGAAGCTGCGCAGTGGTAGGAAGGCCTGGTAGGCTTTCCTCAGATATGTCTATTCTGAGACTTATATGTTCTCTCTACTATTTTACCTTCTGCCGTCAGAAACATAAATATGCGTATATATCAATTACATTAAGTATTTTGAGGTATTTGAAGTGAAAAGCTTAAATTTCCCTCATTCTGAAACATACGTGGAGGCTCTGCATGGTGCGCGAAGCTCAGATATCGACAAACCACATAAATGTATAATTAATTAAATTACTTAATTATTGTCCTCATACATCCTCATACTATTGTCATGGAAAATGTTTGAGAAAACTGGAAAATCGGGCACAAATAAAACGTTTCAAATTCAAATGCACGGCCAGAACTCCGTGTGGCCCTGATAGGTGTTATGTAAACGACCACGTTCCTGGGAACTATGAATGAGGCTAAATTTATTATAAACACAAAAGTTTGAATGGTTGTTTCTGGAAGGACGTATTAATACAAACATAAGTGAATAAAATTGGAGCTTTGTTGATGATTAGTATAGTTTTAGTTTTTATTATTTTGTATTCTAGCACAACAAAGAATGATGTAGACACCTGTTAAGGGTATTCATATCAGAATCTATAGTAATATTAGAGATTACCTACTTAGTCTTAATGTATTATGAATACTGTTGGTGTTTTAAAAAAAAAAAAAGCGTGTGGCACTCGGAGACTGCCGCGGTAAAGCTATTGCATAATAGCTTTACGCGCGGTGTGTTAGGTTATTTTCGTTACGGAATTTCTGGATTCGGTCTCCACGCTCAAGGCCCGCGATAGAAGCTATGCAATAGCTTAATATTAAGGTTAGTTTAACTCTTTATTAATTAGGCGAAATAGATTATTGTGAAAGTATTTGCTGAGACTGGATAATGTTACTTTTAAAGTTACTTTTCAGCAAAACGACATCAGAAGATTCAAACCGTTAAACTGCAAAGTATCTGCTGCCCATGATTCATGCTGATCTGAGTTGTATTTCCGTGAATGTCCATTCTTACGTGAACTCCATAGTCGCGGGGTAGAGATCAGGGGGGCAATTCAGTCCGATCCGTAACTGAACCTTTTGCGAAGCATTTTCTGTCGGCTGCTAACATTTTTTGATTTAGTAACGAGCGAAGGACGTGTTACGTGTCATCAGATGTGTCAATTGTATGACATAAAAGTGACTGAATCAAAAAAACTATGGCGGCCGACGGGAAACGCTCCACATATGGTTCGGCTATGGAGCGGTCTTGAATAACTAAATTGGGCCCCTGTCGTCGACATTTCGACACAGATTAAATAAATTAACAGCTACTTCTTACCCGAGTGACGTAAGGTTTTGTAACGTTTATCTAGTTAAGCATGTTGTTCGTTGCCCTTGCGAGCGCGCTCGAGCCGGGACCTGCCTCGACCGGGTAGTATTGATTTTTTTGAAAGGCACGCGCGACCCACCACTGCCAAGTCATACCATTTGAATAATGCTGACTTACTCCACTCTTGTTTTATAATTTGGATATAACGCGAGCTTCCCGTGTCCGCGGCTAACCGGCTGTTATTCGTCGGATCGACGTCTGAACCGGCGTCAGGGCGCCGTGATCAATCGTGGCCCGTGACAGCCTTTGTCTATACCGCCGGGCTCTGTATTGGTATCGTATCGGTGAACTGAAAGTAAGTGTAATATTTTTCTATTTAGATTATCGACATCGAATGTATATCGGTCGCTGTTGTCGGTCATGTTTATGATTTTGTACGCACTAAATAACTCCTAACTCCTGCGCCGCTGATTGTGAATATTGCATTGCAGTGTAGTGCCATAGTATTATTACCTACCTACTAGAGATATTATTTGTTTTATTATGAAGGTGAATTCAATACAACTTATTAGAATTTATACGCGATGCCGCTGAAAGGATTTCAAATCATAAATTTATTGTTATTGTTATTAGCCTGTAGTGTTCCACTGCTGGGTAAAGGCCTCCTCCTGACCTTTCCAAGGTGGACGGTTTTGTGCATTAGTGTACCAGTTTTTATGAAAGGTTTCAAATTCATTGCGCCTTCTCTGGAAGCAAGTTGGGACGCCACTTGGTAGTGATATTGGCCCAGAAGTCGTACAAAAATGTAATTTACTTAATAATTTTTTTAATATGTTCCGCGGCTACTAATTAAAGTTTCGTTAAAATTCTGTAATTATGTTTTACACGTGTACATTATTGCTAGACATTAAGAATTCTCTCAAAAAAGCCTTTGTTGAAAAGTATTTGTAAAGTTTATTGGAACACCTACTTAATGGTGCCTTTTCCACGGCGGGTAACGCAGGGTAATCCCGCGGGATGGCTCTGGATTTATTTAGAGTTTACTCCGAGAATCGATACGGAGATTACATTAGTATGCAGAACGCGTTGAGGAAATTAGAATTTCCCACGAAAGACTTCTGAATTACATCATCTGTCCTTAAATTTTCCACGCGCTCGGCAAATATTCTAAAATGTGTTGTTTTTCTAATTATTTGTTAAGAGAAACGTCGACCGCGCACTAAAAGCGAAAATTGATTCAACTCCTTGACATTATTTGATTTCGATGTTTTTTGTCTAGTTCAAATCAAAAAATGGGTGGGTTTGAAAGTTTGGTTTTTTACTCTTATATCTTATAAACGAAAAAAAAACAAGTCCGGCGCAATAGTTTTGTATCTCAAAATTAAGTTTACAAGTAACTTAATTTTGAGATTTTTGGGAGAGAGACACATTTTGTCTAAAAATTAATTAGAGGTAAATTCGATAGCTATAGTGGTATTTTTGCCTTATGAAGTAAGTAATTTAGTAATTTTAAAGTATATAATTATATTGAAAACCAGTGGTTTATTTATGTAAGCGATAATACAAACACATCTTTGAAAATATTTGGTCTGAAATAGTGATTCCATTTAAAAATAATTTAATCCCATAAAACTACAGTTCTCTTGAGGGATTTGATTATTTTTTTCCAAGCAATTATCATGATCTATTACACTGACATCGCTTAACATCACGCAAATTGGTCAAACATATTATAAGCCATCAACAATAAATATAAAATTGTCTAAAATATGTTTGTATACTTACGACCTTAGATTATTATACTTAACGTATTTTGAATTAGTCGTAAGCTTAGATTATACCTATATATAGTATAAATAATCTAAGCTTATTATTTAAAACCTAGGAGGCTAAATGGGCTATAGCAGCCCCGGCGTACGTCACTGCGACCTTTGCAGACAGAACTATTGTCAAATCCTAAAAAAAATATCTTTAAAAAGTAATTGGAGAACGGAAATGCTTGTTGAAAAGGAATCTACCTAGATGTACTATATGTATGTAAAACGTCGTATAATCACAGTATTGCGTTGTATTGCTAAGAAAACCACAATATTTTACACGACTGCGTTAGAAAGTTTTATAGGTTCAAAATTATTAAATTTACTTTTAATAACAATTATAGTTTAGATTGCGTGTCAGGTCACGCGCAGGGTTCGGTAGTTCCACACTTTACTATATGCGAACTTAGAATAGAGCTACTTGTTTGATACTCTGAAATATAAAAATATTAATTGATTTTGCGATGTAAATGGAATTTGCAAGAAGTTTGTCACTGTAAAAAAAAAATATGAGTTGGTTGTCTATAATTAATTAGATTGTAAAGCCTACTTTGTCGATTAAAAACTGAAACAACAGACTTGAAAATACGCAAGGAGATGAACATAGGTTACTTATCATTAAGTATCACAGTTTTTCATAACAACGCAGGTGAAAGTTTTACTTTTTACTATCGAACAGTCAGAAACACGAACGAAACGCTATAGTTCCACTTTCATCGTGCGGACTGCTAACATGTGGAATACGCTTCCTGAGTGGGTCGTTCCCGATAGATATAATCTGGGTGTCTTTAAATCGTGAGTGAATTGGTTTCTTCTAGATTAGCGCGCTCCATCGTAGACCGCAACGTCGCTCAACATCAGGTGAGTAGGCGGTCAAGCGCAAACCTATTTCTACATAAAAAAAGTTAGAATCAAATCGTAAAATCAATTAAATTAAAACTAAAATTATTATATATATTTCGCCGATTTATAAATAATTATATTTACTTACTGTTCGTAGTAGTTCTACGAACAGTAGGCTTCGCGAGAGACCTTATTTGCAGCTCATCTTGGATCATCTGTACATAATACCTACATAAAGTTAGCTTAAGAGGCCGTATGTAAAATTTTGGCCGATTTCGCAATTTTAAGTGATTTTACATAGGTACGTTATTTCACGGTCAAAAACATTTTTTCCATGAGTTTAAGCACCTTGAAAGATCAATTTAATTTTAATACAGGATTCGCCCTATTTACATATTGCCCTTAATAAAAAAAAAAACAATGTATATTCTTATAAAAAACAATAATAATTTTATAAATGGAGAAAACGTAAAATCAAGAAAATTATTCAGCGCTAAAATGCATCAAGCAACACACACATCCACACACCCTCACTGTTACACAACATATCTCGACAACCACTTGACCAATTCAGTTCAATTTTACCACAAGTTGTAATAATTGTGTACTTTACCTACCTACCAAATATCATTAAAATCGGTGGGTAATTAACGCCGCAATAAACTTCCCCCTTTTTTATGGGAACCACCCCTCTTATCAAAAATCGCCGACGACAAAAAAAATAATCCATAGAACCTATACACCAAGTTTCATCAAAATTGGTTCAAAATTACGCCCTGTACGCGAGTACGAACATACAAACAAATCACAAACAAACAAACTGACAGACGAAAGAAAATTTGGCTAGTTGATGCAGAGACGCTTCGCTCGCTCGGTCAGTAAATCGGGGAATATTATACATATGGTTTTAGTTGATCGTACTTAAACCTGTTTTTTAGGGTTCCGTACCTCAATAAGAAAAAACGGAACCCTTATAGGATCACTTTGTTGTCTGTCCGTCCGTCCGGGTGTCAAGACATTTATCTCAGTAAAGCGTAAAGATATCGAGTTGAAATTAAAACCATATACGCAGATCCATAGAATCTTGCTGCAGAAAAAAATAAAATTTCTCAGTTTTCGTAAAAAAAAGTTACAGCCGAATATGTCGTAAAAAACGCACATTTCGACACTCACAGAGGAATCAAAACCTATGTGGTACTTCCCGTTGACCTAGAACTCTGAAATTAGGCAAGAAGCATTGTGTTAGAGTACACATATAGGAAAAAATCCGAAAACTGGACATTTTTAATTTAATCACAAAAAAATAGTGTCTCTATGCAAGGAATGAGGGCCCAAATTTGAAAGTAAATTAACCGTATCATGTGGGGTATCATATGAAAGAGCCTCATTAGCATAAGCTAAAACAGGTTTTTAACACATTCTTCGCCTCCTGCAGACCCTTCACTTCAGCTGGGAACCAAAACTTTTTAGGCGAATTTTGATTAAGTAGAGTGGCCGCGCAAAGCAATGTTGACTGCCTCAAACGCCGGAAGTTTACTAACTTCTACAAAATGAACAGGACTCGCTCGCTCGGATCCGAGTGTGAGGCACCGCTACTATAGCCCCGCCTCACTCGGATCCGAGTGGTGAGCAAGAAATGTGTTAAATATTTTTACGATGTATATTTTTCGGTTTGTGAAGGAAAATATAAAAAAATATAAGATTTCCCCCTTCTATTTAGTTTGTGCGGAACCCTCGGTGGGCGAGTCTGACTCGAACTTGTCCGGTTTTTTTTTTTAGGAACTAGTATTGTCTTTATTTGTACCCTAATAACCAGTCAGGTTGGCCGAGTGGTCTAAGGCGCCAGATTTAAGCTCTGGTTCCCGATAGGGAGCGTGGGTTCGAACCCCACACCTGACATTTCTCACTTTCGTTATTTTGCATGTGTATTTCGACCCACTTTTGAAAAGTAAATTTCTGTGAAAAAAAAACATTTATTTTTTTATATTTGGCCAATTTTATAAATTATATTTATTGAATTGGTACACATTTATAATTAAGGTACACATTCTATTAAGTTTTCTTCGCCATCCTGAAGCCAACCTAAAATAAATGAGAAACATAACATTGGAAAACCCAAAACCCTCTAGCATAAAAAACGGCTAAACCGATTTTAACGAAACATCCAAGTTTCAATGTATAATCCCCAAGCACAAAAATGTTAGTTTTGTTTTTCAACGAACCTACTATAATTTTTATTAAAACACTCGGGCAAAACGCATGAATCATACGACACCTCGCCTTATGAATTCGGTAAACTCGTGTAAGCTACAGAAAATAAAATACATAATAAACAAATACTTACATTACTTTAGACCAGCGGTTTTATCCGTGATCCAAACATGTTTTCTTAGTGAGCATCTTACAAAGGCAGATATCCACTAAGAAAATATGTTTGAAAGGCGAAATTTCATGTCTCTGAGACCACACTGGGACTTTATGTAGGCACATATGCATCAGAAGAACATTACCCTCCTTCTTAGACAATCGGATAAAAGGCGTTCGTTTATAGCTAACAGTATAAAATCAATAACCAATAACTATATATTTTAGTTATTGATTTTATAATTACAAAATGTAATATTTATCCACAACAAGCAGGTGGCGCGCGTGACAAATGTGATAGACACTTTGTACTTACTCTTACCTGCCTAGAAAATTTAACCCGATTTGTCCAACGTCTTTTCTACTACAGGAAACTTTTAATTACTAAGGACTTTGGAGTCTTTTTAAGCAATAGCCATACATTTGAACTAGTAAAGTGTTAAAACTGTAGTTTAACAGCTAAAGTCAGCGATGTATATGTACTAAGATAAAGTACATTTTCACTTGGAAAACTAAAGCACTTGTATGTTTTTCTTAAATAAACTAAAAAAAAAACCAGACAAGTGCGAGTCAGACTCGCCCACCGAGGGTTCCGTACAAACTAGTAGATAAAAAGGGGAAATCATATATATTTTTTATATTTTCCTTCATAAACCTAAACATATACATACATCATAGAAATATTTAAAAACCTGTTTTAGCTTACGCTACATGATATGGTTAAAGAACTTTAAAATTTGGACCCTCATTTCTTGCATATAGACACTATTTTTTCGTGATAAATTAAAAATGTCCTGTTATCGGATTTTTTACTATATGTGTACTCTAACACAATGCTTCTTGCCAAAGTTTTAGGCCAATGGGAAGTATTCCATAGGTTTTGATTCCCTTGTGAGTGTCGAAATGTGCGTTTTTTACGACATATTCGGCTGCAACTTTTTTTTACGAAAACTGAGAAATTTGTTTTTTTCTTTCTGCAGCAAGATACTATGGATTTGCTTATATGGTTTTAATTTCAACACGATACCTTCACGCGTTCCTGAGATATAGGTCTTGACACCCGGACGGACGGACAGTCGGACAACAAAGTGATCCTATAAGGGTTCCGTTTTTTTCCTTTTGAGGTACGGAACCCTAAAAACGGAGAAAGAAACAATTTGCGAATACTCGTACACTTAGGAGAATAGATATTAAGCGACACAAAGGCACTGCTAATAACTAATAATGAAATGGATTCAAAACAATGCAAATAACAGTAATAAAGGGAGAAATGAAAACTTTTATTTAAAACCAAAATCAAAGAGAATACAATAACTAGATGTATTATAATATACTAGTGGTATAATAATACTATTGGGGCCACAGGCATACAATTTTTCGCTATGTTTGATTGGGGCCAACGTGGTGTTGAACCGGGCTATATGGCTGATTATGGCATTGTCAAATCGGAATTTGTCTTAATAGTTTTTCTTCATTACTTGCCAGTGTCAGACAGTTTTGATGAAAATTTTCCATGAAGGTTCTCCGCATTTGCGCCTATCGTCCCACCCACGGTCCACGTGTAACCTTCGATAATGGGTTATCGCTGCAATTGTTAGAGCTGCGTGTATTTTAGAGCGGTATTCATGAGCAATATTATAGTGATATTCGTGAACAGTGTTGCTGTTTTGTGTATTTTGC
Organism: Lycia hirtaria; assembly: GCA_947563715.1. NCBI lineage: Eukaryota > Metazoa > Arthropoda > Insecta > Lepidoptera > Geometridae > Lycia > Lycia hirtaria. The sequence goes on from OX387386.1 coordinate 12,427,393, forward strand.
ACTAGATCTGGGGCTTTCGTAGGGTTTCTATTGTTTTTTTTTTCTCGTAACTATGCGATTTTTTTACCTATAGACTTGAAAGAAATTGTCGTTTATGTAGTACTTAAAGAAAACTAAAAAAAAACTAAACAGGGAAGATGGTAGTGGAAATCTTTCCTATTTTCCCTTACGGGGTAGGGAAAATAGGAAAGAAGGTTATAAGGCAGCTTATCGCCAATTTAACCGAGGTTAGAAGGTCTAGCTCCCACAAGCCCAATGCAATAACATTTAGAAGTATCAAAACAAACATACAAATACATCTTACCTGCAGTTATCTGAGCGCCTGATCGATGCAACGTATGACCAAAATGCTGATGCGTATATATCTGGCCCAAAACATAAGCATTGCCATTCAACAATGCGGTTAGCATGCTGGGTACGCTGCCAACTGGTAGTGCGTCTGAGCATTTGGATTGTCTTTAGACCTCTATTGGTCTGGGGTAATCGATTTGCTTTTTGTGTAGTAGTTTAGTTAATTGAATTTGTGTAGTTTGTATATTGTTTTGTTGTAGTTAATACATCTTCGTACGAAAGTTAGTACAAAGTTTGCATGGATGGTGAATATTCGATGCGATGACGCAACCACAAGTTCGGGGCAGGTGACTTGCGAACTACGAACTGTAATAGGCATGCCTGTGCCACAACAATTTTACTTCAGAATTTGAATTGACTTTAGAATGACTGGACTGTTATGCACTCGTCGCAATGCTAAGACAAATTAGTACTTACGGATATTAATAATTATAAATAATAGAAGACATTTTCACATAACACCATCTAGCCGTGGTAAGGGATCTAGTTGACTAATAGAATACATACATACTTTTTTAGGGTTCTGTGCCTCAAAAGGAAAAAACGGAACCCTTATAGGATCACTTTGTTGTCCGTCTGTCCGTCTGTCTGTCCGTCCATCCGGGTGTCAAGACCTTTATCTCGGAAACGTGTGAAGGTATTGAGTTGAAATTAAAACCATATACGCAGATCTATAGTCTCTTGCTGCAAGAAGAAAAGTCAAATTTCACAGTTTTCGTAAAAAAAAGTTACAGACGGAATCAAAACCTATGGGTACTTCCCGTTGACCTAGAACTATGAAATTTGGCAAGTAGCATTGTGTTAGAATAAACATATAGGAAAACATCCGAAACTGGACATTTTTAATTTAATCATTAAAAAATGAGTCTTCATGCAAGGAATGAGGGTCCAAATTTTAAAGTTCTTTAACCGTATCATGTGGGGTATCATATCAAAGAGCTTCATTAGCACAAACTAAAACAGGGTTTTAACTATTTTTATGTTTGTATATTTTTCGGTTTATGGAGGAAAATATAAAAAATATATGATTTCCCCCTCTTATCTACTAGTTTATACGGAACCCTCGGTGGGCGAGTCTGACTCGCACTTGTCCGGTTTTATTTTTTTATATATAATTATACATAGGATATGTATAAACACCCGGACACAGAACAAACATCCATGCTCAAAAGAAATGTTTGCCCTGGGTGGGGATAGAACCTACGCAGCTCAGAAGCAGACCTACTACCACTGAGCCACGAGGCCTGTCCACAGATCATAAAATATATGATCTGTGGGCCTGTCAAATATTTAGTTCAGTATATACCTATAAATTGTCGTACTACCAAGTACGGGCCATTTTCTCTTGGGAGAAGTAAGGCTATGATGGGCAAGTGCAGATTAAGAGACCGCGCATATTTTCAAGTTAAATAATAAATAATTTTGTATGACAGTCACTAATTGGAGTCTCATCACACTACACACACGCAATAAAGACTAACAACATAAATCATCAATTAACATCGGCCCACGGGTTTTCTCTCTCTCTCTCTCTCTCTCTCTCTCTCTGTCTCTAGAGCGCCACAAAGAAATATGATATATAGGCTGTTCAAATATTACCCTTCTTTACGTCCTGCAGTCGGATAATAAATAAATCGATCTGATCGGACCGTCAGATTCCTTTCAGTTTGCCCCGGTGGAAATCATGCGTCATTTATTTAAAATCCTGTAAAATTATCTGGCTATTGTTCGCATCACTGCCTGCCACTGCCGCTGGGTGCGCCCAACCCACGCCAACAAATGTTTAATATTTATCGTTTTATTTTTGTGAAATGAATCGACTTATTCGGCATATTAATTCATTGCTCGTATGTTTACTGCGAATTTAAAACTTTTAGGCAAACATATAATAAAGAAAACGAATTGTTTCATTGGGATGTCATCCAAAACTGTGCACAGCGATGCACTCACAGTTTGTCGCTTCATTAATAACATGTTTATATCAGGCTTCACGCGTTTGGAATCATACTATATACATACATACTTACAAACGTAGCAAAACTTTTTTATTCCGCAGAAAACCAATGAGTTTGTCAGTCAACGTAAGTTGGCCTTAAAAAATATCTTTTACAGACAAAGTTTTATCCTCTCTGGGTCTGGCATCCCAGTCCACACAGTAGGAAAAAAAAGAACCGGTGGGATCATTTTACTTATTTTTAGGGTTCCGTGCCTCAAAAGGAAAAAACGGAATCTTTATAGAATCACTTTGTTGTCCGTCTGTCCGTCTATCAAGACCTTCTTTCTCTTGCAGCTATGATAAAATCAAACTTCTCGGTTATCGTAAAAAAGTTACAGCCGATTATGTCCCAAAAAAGTACATATTATGTCGACACTCACAAAGGAATCAAAACCTATAGGGTACTTCCCGTTGACCTAGAACTATGAAATTTGGTAAGAACAAGAAGCATTGTCATAGAGTACGTATAAAGGAAAAAAAACCAAAAACTGTACATTTTTAATTTAATTACAAATTAATAGGGTCTTTATGCAAGGAATGAATGTCCAAATTTTAAAGTGAGTTAACCAAACTAGTATATGAGGTATCATATGAAAGAGCTTTATTAGCACGAGTAAAAATAGATTATTAATGTATATAATTTCCGCCTTTTATCAATGACTAGCTTCACCCGGTAGTTCTTTGAAGTAGTTTGTACGGAACCTCGGTAGGCGACTCGCACTTGTCCGGTTTTTTAATTTATTCGATTTCATTTTATTACCTGCAATCGCATAATCAACGTAGCTGCAATAACAGTTGCATGGTAGAAACAAGTATAAATAGACTTTTGTTATTTACAATGAAGTAACAATAGATAGAGCCATGAGCGAGTTATATATCTGATGACGGAACAGTCATTACGCTGTGCCGGGAGCGTCCAGAGCGGATGGCGTCTCGCATCCGACTGCAAAAACGCTACAAATCACCCGAGCGATCGTTCTACCCGCACATTTTACTAAATGTAAAATGTAACTACCCTCATTTTCTGCTCCACCCGCAGATAACAAATCATGAGTATTATGCGCTGTCCATTTGAATACGTTATCCGTTATCCCATAATATGTTAAACCACAGAACTCGAGTTATTTTCACTTTATGGTTGACCCATGTAAACGATCGTAGTTATCTACACTACTATATATTAAATCCTTACAATGCATTAAATCCTTACCTACTATGGCCACTTGGTCCACTTCTGTGTGCTATAGTTAACAATAATTAAATATAGAAAAAAATAGATTTAACGAAAAGCTACTCGATGGCGTACAGCGCGGTAGCGTGGCGGGAGCGTGACAAAAGCTGAGTTATAGTCTACGCGTACGAAGCCATTGGCAACAACTTTTATTATTTAATATACTGGTAATAAAAAGTACGAGTACCCCCTTATAAACAGTTGCTGAGCCGAGGCATTTATTCCAGTAACCATCGAATTTATGTATTCTCGGCATTTGTTTGTTTACATATATCGTGTAATTCTGCCATAAACCATAAGACGTCAGCGTCTACGTGGGGTTATAGACTTGAGTTGATACCGATTGGATTAATAATGGGCAATGGACATTATTAATTTTTCATCATCATCAACCATTATCCACCGACTACTGAGTATAGGTCTCATCATTAGGGCGCCACCCTTTCCGATCTTGTTGACGTCATTCAACTAACGAGCTGGAGGTTTGCCTGGTGATCGCTTTCCGTTTCGCGGCCACCATACCACAGAACATATAATAACCGTACTGTATTACTGTACCATACTACTTTAGTCCACCACCTACCACTTGGTCTTCTGAACAAGTGTCCCGCCCAAAGCGAAAAAAAAATATGTATGTAGTCCCACCCAACTCCACTTGATTCCTGTGACCCATCTAACTACGTCTTACATCTAACAAATCCTAATTTTCCTAATTTTTTGTGGATTAAATTCATTTCATTTCATTTCATTACATCTTTCGTTTGTCCTCTAATTTCTATGTTTGATAAAGTTCTATGTTTGAGGTCCAAAAGTAAGAGTCCCAACATGGACCTTTTCAAATTTTTTATCATATTTCATCTCACATATTTTGATAGCGGCAGAACATGAGAAACTACATAAAAACCTTTTAAGCGACACAGACAAACAGATAGCTATTAATTTAGCAAATAAGGAAGGTTTAGCTCATTTCGTGATAGAGTGGTACGTAATTTCCTGTGGGATTAGTGCGCAATTACTCTTAACTGCGGCAAGAGCGTCTCTCTCTTTTCGCCTCCTTAGCGAAAATACTGTATTATGTACTTAGGCGTTTTTAACCCCTGTATATCTAATCATAAAGACTAACTTTTTATCATATAAAAAAAGGGTTGTGATTATATGTCTGAAACCTAAGTCTAACTTAGACCGCTCAAAGCGGAAACACACTAGATATACTGTTAGATTTAAGTTTTCCACAGTCTTCTTTAGTAAATTTTATTATATGTCTAAATTTTCATATGATTAATCTCACAATTGACATTATTTTGACAAATGGGATGTCTTTTTAAAGGGGTGTCATTCGTCGCGTTTTCAAAGTCGGTAAATGTCGCAGACATATATTTTTAACACGCATTTATTAGGTCGACCTGTAAGTAACTATTATGTAATGAAATCTAAGGTAACTAATTTAACCATCTTCCAAGGATCGTAGCGTCATGAAAATTGGCAGCTGTATGTAGTTCTGATGACAATACAATAATATGGTACTGTCGAACTGATCTGATGATGGAGCCGGAAGATATGAACTAGAACTTCATGATGGAACATCGTATCATAGCTGTGTTTGCATTTGTTAGAAAAGTCTTGTAATGAACTTTGACCACAATAATTTGTAGCGTGTTTTTTAGTTTTTTAAACTGTAATTTATTCTGTAGTAAAGCCAGTGTGATCAATTTGACCCGACTCACGAAGAGAGATAGTATAAGTTTTACGTATTTATGTGTAATTGTCTGTGTGGCCTCGTAACTGTCAATCTGGTGTGCCGATATTGATTAAGTAGTTTTTGTTTTAAAGTGGATTTCATTGAGAGTGACGTCAAATAAAGCAATCATTAATAATTACCATCCGCATACATTTTTCTTTATTGACTTTATTGTTAACGGTGTCTAGAACAATTTTGATACCAATGTTTCCCCGACCGAAGTATTAAAAAGCTGAACATACTAAAAAATAACTATTGATAAAGTAAATAAAATCTGAAGTATGTGTTGAATTTGCGAAGAAATGCCTCGTCAGCGATGCCGTCGCGCGTCGTCGCTAGGCTACCAGTACGTCAACAAACGGTGACTACGAGTATAATGACGCGGGCGTTGTGCCATTTCGGATAGATCAAACGAAAGGGCACCCCCACTGCAGACCACTGGTGGCTATCAAAGCAAAAGCAATTTACAAGTTAAAATTTCATTTATAAATGAAGTAAGAAATATTTGGAACTAAACTCTGTTTTTATATTATTTTATACTAGCTTTCTACTTTTAGGCTTCCGTACTAAAGAAGGATCTGAATGAGACTACGATGTCTGTTCTTTTTTTCTTCTACCTATTGATTATTGTTAGTATAGTCATCATCTCAGCCATAAGAAGTCCACTGCTGGACATAGGCCTTCCCCATGGATTTCCAAAAAGACCGATTGGAAGCGGCTTGCATCCAGCGTCTTCCCGCCACTTGTATGAGGTCATCTGTCCACCTCGTGGCTAATATAGTATCGTGGTTAGTATAGTATCGACTTGTAATAATAGACAGCCTGTTGATTTATTTTTTTACTAGACAGGAGAAGTATTTAAAAAAAAGTTTATCTTCGATATCTTTTATATTGGCTGAGGAATTGGAAAATATGTGTTTTTTGACAATTCCGTCGCCAGTATAAATGATATCTGGTGACTTTTTTTTAAGTGTTTCTTCTTTCTAAATAAACAAATTCGCCTTTCACTTTTCCAATATCCCTATTCAATTATTTTATATGTTTGAAAATTTTGTGATGCGCGAGAGACATAGCTGCGCGCGTTGAGCGAATCACGAGAACGTATGCGTATATCCGCTGTAAAATCTATTTAAATATTTTAAATTTATCATTATTTAGGGTACATTCCTACATGTACAATCATATAAACATACTCCTTCTTGCGCAGGCTGATAAAAATAGGTCAGCCAATTGATGGTCAGGGTCACATCGCGGGAGTCGCAGCGAGGATGACACGCAATGATTTCCTCACACGTCTCGTTTACGGACTCCTCTAGCCTAAGGTCATGTTGTAACTATTTTATGATCATTTATTTGTTGACGGGATTCATTTTTAGGGTTCCGTAACCAAAGGGTAAAAACGAGACCCTATTACTAAGACTCCGCTGTCTGTCCGTCCGTCTGTCCGTCTGTCACCAGGCTCTCATGAACTGTGATAGTTAGAGAGTTGAAATTTTTACAGATGATGTATTTCTGTTGCCGCTATAACAACAAATACTAAAAAACAGAATAAAATTAATATTTAAGGGGGCTCCCATACAACAAACGTGATCTTTTGCTCGTTATTGATAACGGCAACAGGTAGACGCTTGAAATATTCACAATATATTGAGATTTTTTTGCCGTTTTTATAGATAATGGTACGGAACCCTTCGTGCGCGAGTCCGACTCGCACTTGCCCGGTTTTATTTTTATAATCTATCTACAATTCACCACCAACTCGCCTGATAATAAGCGACGGTGTGGTTGAGGATGGACTCGATCGATCGAGAAATAGCTATTCACTCTAGCCTTAAAAATTCCAAGATTTCAGTTCTCAGGAAACAGACAAGAATTCCATTCCTGTGCAGTATGAATCAAGAACGTCAAACAAATAAGATGATCGATATAAAAATGCTATGATAAGTTAGTTTTTTTGACCAATTTGGTGATAAAATAACATATTGTAGGTTTTGAATAAAATAAAATTAAACAGCACGTTTTGATTTACTTGCAAGTGTCAATATAATACAGACAAAATATAAGGCAATGCTATAGAGTTGCTGTTTTTTTTACAGCTTCTAGTAACCGTGGTTTTGATGTTAATTTCAACTTGATATCTTCGCGCGTTCCTGACAAAAAAACAATGTTGATAGACAGACAGACGGACGGATGAACGGTACAGACATACAGAGGGACAACCAAGTGATCCTATAAAGATTTCGTTTTTTTCTTTTTGATATTCGGAACGCTAAAAATTATCGACCCCTGTAAGATTGCAAGTGAAACCTTGGGGCACGGCTAGTAACTCATAAAGGGGGAATTGATGTCGTTCTGTCGCCATTGACAGCTCATAAAGCAGCGTATTGTCGTCGAGGGGCTGTTAATAAACGTATGCAAGCGTTGAACTCGGGTTTTGCGAGACATTTTGGCAGGATAACGCCGAGTGATGGGCATGAAGCTCTCATTTTGAGCGTTTTAATGTTTATTAGCTATACAAATACAATATTCCTTAATAGACTGGGAGAAAAAGAAAAACATAGAATGTACCAGCTGCTTCTCTTGCCGGGCTAACTGTAAAAGTTAGTAAGGGGCATTAAGGGAAGTTGGCGTTGTAAGCGATGGCTGACCCCTGTCACTGCAAGCCAGTTTTACATCATCCTCTAAACCTCTCTAACCCTTTAATACCCTCCGCGATCAAATTTGGCGTCAAATGGTCTCATGGTTTTTGACAAGAATATGTTTGATTGTATGTATGTACACATTTGAAACTGTTGAATGAACTATGCATTAAATATACGAGTCGCAGCAGAAAACCTTTCTTTATACATTAACTATGGATGAGGTTCTCGTAGTTTTAATTTCCATGTTAGCGTGAGAACAGAAATAGACATCTGCAAAGTTGTTGTGGCTGAGACATGTCACTGCAACGAGAATCTTTTAGAAAGTTTCCACCCAACGTAAACACAATTAATGGTTTAATTTTGCGCTGTGATTGAGTTGTTTTGAACGTATAAGAAATATATAGCTTACTAATAAGGTTAGAGGGCAAATCAATAAATTATTTCTGAAAATTGCTTCTTCTTCAGCACTCCACCTTTTCCGGTGCTGTGACAGTTTCATCCACGGGGTTCCTTCTGCCTTGTCAATGTTATCCAAACGAGCTGGGAGTTTGCCAAGTATGTTTTTTTCATTTCGTAGCCACCATTCTGTGATTACTTTGGTCCAGCGTCAGTCTTCCCTTCTGGCTAATTGGCCCTCGCTCATCTCCACTTGAGTTCCCTTAAATGATCCATCCAACAAACTTTTCAACCTTCAAAAAACAAATTCTATCTAAGGTAGACGTTGTTACAAATAATATTATACTATCATTTATTGTGATTTGAAGTTCGCGATTAAATTGAATTTTGGTGTGGTTTTGACTAGACAGGCTTTTCCCATAAACGTGACGCGGATTTCATTATGTTTAGCTCCATGGACACTCGCGACTGCTCATAGTGCCATAATAGCAATAATCTAACATGTATTTAAATATTTGACAGCCACACTAGTCCTTGGTACTATTTTTATAAAGTGAATACTTTATAAAAATAGTATTTTTACGCTTAGAATGAAGCCGTTAGCCGTATAATATTTTCACAGATGTAACATAATATCGAAAGTTATTTATTTTACTCGTGAGCTCTCCGACCTCCGTGTCTCGTAGGGATTCCGAGACAGGGAAGAAAATCCCGGATTGACAGCAATCGTTCCCCCCTAGTCTGAGAGGAGACGGGGTGGTTGGAGCGGGAAGAGGTGAATAAACTGCATTAATGTGACGGGGCGACGCGACGGGCCGGCGCGGCGCCTCGTACGAAGACACGCAGTCCCACGCACCCTCCGAACTAATCGTCTCCGACACCTCTCATTACTGTAATAAATTATATACACTTTTCTTATACATGTATGAACGTAATATATCAAGATGTTTTTAGCGTGTATTTTGTCAACTCATTATACATTAGTAAACAAATCAGCAGAGCTTCGAATCGATTCTGTCAATCTTTATGGCGATAGCGAGTATGTGCAATGTTTAGATTGTTTGTTTTCTGGCATGTCGACGGGAATGGATGACTCAACCATAAAAAGGGGTTGAGTTAAGAAAATCACGATATGGGTCGACATTTTGTGTCTTGAATACGGAACAAACCAATGAATGGGCAAGCGATAATTTCACATCACATTCCATTACTTACATTTTCAAAAGCATTAACTCAAATACGGCTATTGTGATATTTTGATATAGAAAAATGTTATCACACCAATTTGAATGTTGAATAAGAATTTCGTCGCTAATCTAGTGTGAAGTAAGCTATTTTTGGACGAGTGGAATTGAATCTCGCAGTGCTAAAAGGTGTACCTCGGTGAGTAATAACTCTGTATGGATAACAAAGTTATTGGCAGCCACCGGCGTTGGCGGTGCGGCGCTCTTGGAAACATTTTCTTTGCTAATGAGTTTATGTCGAGGATAAATCCAATCAAATTTATATAGACGGTGAGGTTTTACTTGGATGGGAGCTTCGTAATCGAACAAAAAATAGATAAAAATGGTTTCCTTGTTTGTGGTTTTAGTGCTTAAGTCAACTTTTAAGACTTTTAAGTACATGCAATCACTATTTTCCTTTGTTGTAGACAAAGACTACGTCTTTGCTACATGCTACAATCCCGACACGTCTTCTGCTTCTTCTATTTTCATTCGTGTTTTATGCACGCTCGTCGGTTGCGCGTATTTTCGACCTGACTTTATGATCTTATTGAGTATCTATACCACGAGAATAACCAAAACCACCACAGCGAAATAATATGATAATTCAAATTCGAATCGAATATAACTTGACTTGACTGATAAAATTGAGGTCATTGATGTCACTTCTTTACAGCAGTTAAATTTCAGATTTGCCACAAGTTTTATCATCAACCCATAAGCCTATGCAGTTCTGCAAACGACAGATCGTTCACTTATCGTTTGTTAATACTGAATACTGAATTCATATTTTTTCATAAAATATAATAGGTAGGGTACACAAGGTTGTTTGAATAATATGAACCGGACATTGACTATGGCTCCATGCATGATAGGGCTGCGAGGGTGGGTCTTACAGCTGTACACCGGCCGGCAGCGGAACGCGAATCGAACAGCTGATTCAGGGTTCAACTACAAAGGAGCCGACCGGACTCGCAAGGCGGAATAAAATCGTCGGCGGCTCTCCTACCGCAGTGTTATGTAACAGTGCCGCTCGATATAGACCGGCTCGTACCCATTCGTGAACCGTGCTACAGATTTTATAGTAGTTACTACTATGTACTAAGTGGTATTATACCTACTGGTCCGTGCGAGGCGAACGACATCATGCCACGTGGCTTTCCCGACACCACACACCGGAAAATTGTTCCTTAATTGATTCGAAATCCTCGAAAACTCAAAACTAGACCTAAAATGAGAACCATCAAGAATGAATGAAAATATTTAATACAACCCAAATAATTCAGTTAGTACGTATAAATCACGCGCCGGCAAGCGCAGCGTATAGTAAGACCAGCCACGAAATGAACAGATGACCTCATCCAAGTGGCGGGAGGACGTTGGATGCAAGCCGCTTCCAAAAGGTACCTAAGTGTTTTAGCTGTTTCATCAAAATGGACGCGTTTATTTTTATGTCGGTGCTTTTTACTTGTCCTTTTAGGTTATCTTACTTGTCTTACTTGTTATGAATTTAAATTCCATGATATCTAATATATAGAAGTAGATGTTTTAAGTAGAACTGTAAGTGTAAAGTGGCACTGTGTCGAACGGTATTTATCTGCTTATAGTTGCTCGGTGCCGGTGCCCTCGACGCGTCCTTTTAATTTGAAAATGGCATGTCGAGCTCACTTCGTGATGCCCATTGACGTAATTGCCTCGTGGATTTGCTTTACCGTGAGTCAATATTTAACTAGTCTACCACAGATAGAAACAAGTCGAAGCCCGGTAATGAAATGAAATAGATATCCAGTGGGAAGATTAGAGACATACTAAAACGGTTGTCCTTTTTATTTGATAAAACACTTGTACCTACTCGTTTTGTATAGCTAACCACATGGTCAAAACCAATTTTTTTATATTCTTACAACATGACATGACACTCTCTTGACACATGATACCTCTTTTTAATTCTTACAATATGGGCATGACATGATTTTTGCTCAAGATTTAAGGCTTCCAGAGATAAGGATTGTAGTCTTAGACTTTGTAGAGTTAGCGGCTTGGCTCTTCAGATTCAGTCAGATCTCATCTGATATCTTTTTGTCAGTGAAAGTGGCATGACAATATTGACAATGCGAGACATGGCAATCAATTTTACATGAAATGTTTTTGGTGGGATTAAATTTACTGAATATACTTATGAATAAGTCGTATGCAAAATACTAAGAAACAGTATTACAATCGTATAACAAAGATTTAATTTATGCCGAGCGAGGGAGTAATGTTCAAATTGTTGATTTGAATATTCTACACACATTCATTTCAGTTGAAACTTCAATAAATGGCTTGACTAAACCCACGAATAGAAATCGGTTATCGATATAATCGACAAAACGCATTTATTTTATGAAATGATCAAACTTTGTTCATGAAGTAACATTAATAACGTGTATAAGCGGAAGAAAGTACAGTAAGTTTACGTTTCTTAGTTTTATTTGTATAAGATTTATATATAAAGTTTCTAATAGGCTATTAGAAACTTTATGTATACAAATAAAACTAAGAAACGTTATACGACGAGCCCTTAACGTTAAATAGAATTAGTTGATTATTTCACGAAATACTAATACAGTAATTCCAGTATTGACCGTATCCTTATAGATGCTTTAATTACTCTGGACGCGTGTTATTTATTATGTTTTTCTTATATGATAAATATTTTGGTTGTACCTATTTTATAATATTTTCGAACAATGTTAACATTGCTTGAAGCAATAATGATTATTTTTTACATTTTCGTTCATTTGACTTGTAACTTATTTTTTGTTACCAATAAATATGACTATGACTTAACATTCAATGATTTATTGATTGACGTTTGACCAGATTATTAATTCCGGATTCCGAATATAAATTCGAAATAGCTATTAGCAATAGCTATACTTATAATAGCTATTTAACTTAACAAATAATTGAATTTTAAGCATCTAAGGATACGGTCAATGCTGGAATTACTGTATTAGTATTCCGTGAAATATTCAACTAATTCTATTTAACGTTAAGGGCTCGTCGCATATCTCAATCGACAAGGGTTTATCATATCAAGCACGTCACTTGAAAATTATATCCAGACTAGCACAGCTAGCTATAAAAAATAAAACCGGACAAGTGCGAGTCAGACTCGCCCACCGAGGGTTCCGTAAAAACTAGTAGATAAAAGGGGGAAATCATACATATTTTTTATATTTTCCTTCATAGACCGAAAAATACACATCGTAAAAATATTTAAAAACCTGTTTTAGCTTAAGAAGATAAATATAATAACGAATATAATGAAACTCTTTCATATGATACCCGACATGATACAGTTAAAGCACTTTAAAATTTGGACCCTCCTTCCTTGCTTAAAGACCCTATTTTTTGTGATTAAATTAAAAATGACCAGTTTTTGTTTTTTTTCCTATATGTGTACTATAACACAAAGCTTCTTGCCAAATTTCATAGTTCTAGGTCAACGGGAAGTACCCGTATAGGTTTTGATTCCCTTATGAGTGTCGAAATGTGCATTTTTTACGACATATTCGGCTGTAACTTTTTTTTATGAAAACTGAGAAATTTGATATTTCTTTCTGCAGCAAGAAACTATGGATCTGCGTATATGGTTTTAATTTCAACTCGATACCTTTACGAATTCCCGAGATAAAAGTCTTGACACCCGGACAGACGGACAGACAGACAGACAGACGGACATACGGACAACAAAGTGATTCTATAAGGGTTTAGTTTTTTTCTTTTGAGATACGGAACCCCAAAAATCGGCCAAGTGCGAATGAAGGGTTCTGTAAAATCACGTTTGTTGTATGGGTATACCACCCTTAAATACTAATTTAATTTTTATTTAATTATTTATTTTTAAAGTGAATAATATAACTCAATATTCTGTGAATATTTCGAGCGTGTACGTACCGGTTGCCGTTATCAATATTGAGTAAAAATGAGCAAAAAATCATGTTGTATTCCTTTAAATATTTATTTTATTCTGTTTTTTAGTATTTGTTGTTATAGCGGCAACAGAAATACATCATCTGTGAAAATGACAACTGTCTAACTATCACGGTTCATGAGATACAGCCTGGTGACAGACGGACGGACGGACGGACGGACAGACAGACAGCGCAGTCTTAGTAATAGGGTCCCGTTTTTACCCTTTGGGTACGGAATCCTAAAAATCAGGTAGATTAAAAAAAAGCACAGCTTGATAACTTGGATACCAAATATTTTTACCCGAATGCGTAAGGAGGGTAATGTTTTTCGAGTGTATGTATGTTTCTATATGACAGCCTACAGCCTAAGCGACTTAATTTATAATCTTTTACAGATACTTTATCTACGCATACTCACAAAAACGTACACCCAATAGCCTATCAAGCGTAATGAAATCGTAAGTTAAACTGCAAAAACTGCTTTTCTGCAGTCGAGTATTTTGTTTTTCTTTTAATAAACATACTTGATATACATATACAGCTGGATTAAGCTAGAATAAGATGTTAGTTTAAGGGATATGGCTTATTAAAAAGTTCTGCTTGCGATGTAATCTCGCGACGCGAATACTGAACTAATTTGACGGCTACCAGAAGCATAAAACAGCATAATTGAGAGTACCTATATATCTAGCTAAGGAGTAGAACATTAACTTTGACTGTCAGGCCACGTTTTTAGCGTTCCGCAGTAAATACGAAGACCCTTTATATTTTTTAGTGTTTTTACGTTGTGTTTATCTGTATTTCGCTGTCATTTAACGTAGATCCCAGATTCTTTTAGGTACAAGAAAACAATTTATAATGTTGCAAAGTAACACATATACTTAACTACAACACAAAAAGAAAAGCAAATAGATTACCCCAGACCGATAAAGGTCTGAAAAGTTTTATTTTAGATCAAATTGCTCAAACCCACTGTCAGTTGGCAGTGTACCCAGCATGCTGCCAGCATTGTCACGTTCAATGACAATGCATATGCGTTGGGTCAGCTACGCACCAACATTTAGATTACGCGTCGCGTCGATCAGGCGATCAGATAATTTTAAAAAAATGATAAGAGTCCCAGCGCGCGCTTCGCCAGTAAAAAAACTGTTTTAATCCCTAAATATTATGCGATTTTAGTAATTATTTTTATGTGGCTTGAACCATTAATTAAACATGCCTTTACGGTTTGTTTTTTTCGAAATTGTAACTTTCATTTTATTTAATTTAGACGGCATAGCCATAGCTGTGAAGGCATAGCCATTTATGACCCCAATCAGAAAATAATAATAATAATAAATCAGATAGTAATATAATATAATAATTATTGATATTGGTTAGTATATAACTGTTTTGGTATGATGTTAATGCAACAAGAAACGAAAAATAGAAAAACAGTTGTAACGATCTTCGTGAAGTTTTGCATCTACGAGTAAGTAACAGTTCTAGTCCTCAAAATGCGTTGTAGAGAAAATGTCAGTGAAAAAGAAGGAGGTTCTCAACTTGATTGTATGTTTTTTTTTTGGGTATCCGTACCCAAAGGGTAAAAACGGGACCCTATTACTGAGACTCCGCTGTCTGTCCGTCTGTCCGTCTGTCCGTCTGTCCGTCCGTTCGTCCGTCCGTTCGTCCGTCCGTCCGTCCATCAGGCTATACAGGCCTGGTGACAGACGGACTGTCTAACTATCACGGTTCATGACCGTTCATAACCGTGATAGTCAGAGAGTTTAAATTTTCACATATGATGTATTTCTGTTGCCGCTATAACAAAAAATACTATAAAACAGAATAAAATAAATATTTAAGGGGGCTCTCATACAACAAACGTGATTTTTTGCTCGTTTTTGCTCGATATTGATAACGGCTACATGTAGACGCTTGAAATATTCACTGAATATTGAGATATGTTATTCACTTTAAAAATAAGTAATTAAAATAAAATTAATATTTAAGGGGGGCTCCCATACAACAAACGTGATTTTTTGCCGTTTTTATAAATAGCAGTACGGAACCCTTCGTGCGCGAGTCCGACTCGCACTTGGCAGGTTTTATTTTATATTTGTTCAGCGATTACTCCAGCCATTATGGATTGTTTTTAATGATCCTTTCTTGTTTGAAAGTAAATAACTCAGATGTATGTATTCCCCGATTACTCGAGGTCACCTGAACCGATATGAAAAAATCTTTTAAGTGAAAAGGGTATACTTCCCAGGTGGTCCCATAGAAATTTGATCAAATACGGTTCAGTCGCCAAATCTTCAAAAAATTTAAAAATTGTGCAGCTTCTTCTAAAAGTGTACAAATCTACAATTAATTATTAATTTTATTTATTTATCGTCTTATTCATATTACTTTTATATATTATGCCAAATCTCATGCTCAAAGTTTTGATATGAACCCTAGTGGACGCAGAACAAACATTTCGCTATACTATTGTACTGCTAGGAATAAATTTACACTGGTATTGTACATGTTCTTAGTTTATTATTATTACTGAATAAAGATCTTATAAAACTGAACTGAAATACGGTTCAGTATTTTGGTTTTTTAACAAAATAACTGGAATAATATGTCATCCAAGTAAACAAATTGCGTATATTGAAGTAGTTTTTTTTAGTTTTCTATACGATTACTTGTAGAGTTATAGCTACCCTTAATGAACACGTGAGTATTTATAATGATGATTACCTACAATGAATCCTTCCCCATCAGAAAATCTAAGTAACAAAACGTTCAACAACATAAAACGTCTAATGAGCTGTATGCCTAATTAGCTAAACGTCTATGTAACTAAATATCCAAATATTAGAGAACCACTTTCTTAGTACCAATGTACTAAAATGTACTTTTATACCCTAGAATTAGTACTAAAATTTGTATGTACCAACTGAATGGTAGCGATTGAGTGGTTACGCAACACTGCGGGGCGGATGCTCCCCTACCGTGGACACAGTATATAGTTGACGTTCCAGTTATTTTATATAAGTTAAGCTTAGATATTTTGCATAAACAGTTTACATAAACAGTTTACATACGAGTGATCGTTTAAAAAACTGTTTTTCTATTTCCTGAGATCTACAATCATGGAATTTTCAAGGCTAGAGTGAATAGATATCTTCTAGATCGACGAGCTCCATCCTCGGCCACACCGTCGCTTAACATCAGGCGAGTTAGTGGTCGATTGTAGATCTATCTTGTATGAAAAAAAAAACGACTTTAAAATTTGCAATTCGTTCACTTGAATGACATATTTTTTTCCAGTTTTTTTTGTTATAAAAACCAAAATACTGAACCGATTTTGATAAAATTTGTATGGGACCACCTGGGACGTATACCTTTTTAAACAAAACAAGATTTTTTTCAAATGGGTCCAGGTGTGTTCGATTAATCGGGGAACATACATAAAAAAGATTCCAACGAATTGAGAACCGCCTCCTTTTTGGAAGTCTGTTAAAAGTAAATCAGTTTGCTTGGAGCAGATCACATTAAATGCAACTTGGGGGATTCTTTCGGTTAAGATAGGAAAATACCTAAAAACAGATTCACAATATGCCCCGATTTATATCTACGCCACGTGGTTTCACCAGCATAGTTATGAAAAACGGTAATGATGATGATAAGTAGGTAATAGGTACTCTATGTCCATCTCTAGATCAACAAATATCATCTCTTAAATAAAAACTACGGGTCACTCACGTCTGTTTTGATCCGAAATATCCGACTATAATTTCAACCGCATTCGGCGGTCTATAGTCGGATATTTCGGCTCAAAACAGACGTGAGTGACCCGTTTTTATTTAAAAAATGTGTGAAAACCACGTTAATTTCCATAGTAAAATATCATCTCTGTACTAAGTTTCATAGCAATCGGTTCAGCCGTTTGATTGTTAACTTCCAAAATCATGAATAAATATTTTTTGTAGCCTTCTACAATTTTTCAAATATTCGGGAAATAATTGTAATTTCTCTCGTATTTCCCAAAAATAATAAAACCGCCAAATCAAAGTTTCACTTGCACTCCAGTCCTTCTCTTATAACAAAATATATTTCACGTACGTTTTGTAACTTCACATATTTTCTATTAAATAGGAATGGCTCAGAACGTGATGGCCGTGGCAAAAATGTAGGTGTTCACATAAAGTATAATTATTCCCGTGATATGGCATGTATATGTAAAACGTATAAGTCGGTATAGAACAGACGTCACTGACCTTTTTACAAAGACATCTTAAAACAAATTCGCTAAGTAATCATCTCTTTTTTCTAAAGTTATGTAAATGTATGTATGTAGAATAGTATGTGTCTCGACCTGGTCTTGGCCACTTTTTTTAACTAGAATTAATTTTTATTTGTTTTGTATATGAAATTAAATGATATATGTAATATTATTGTCGAGATTCCTTGTATGCAGGTGCATGCAGGCATAATTCAGAAATTAGCTATATAATCATTTCGTGTTTATTTATATTTACTGCGTAACGATAGCGGTGGATCAAGGTTTACATTTTCGCGTTTCTCTGCTATTTAAATTTAAAAAAAAAACGGACAAGTGCGAGTCAGACTCGGCCACCGAGGGTTCCGTATAAACTAGTAGATAAAAGGGGGAAATCATATTTTTTTTACATTTTCCTTCATAAACCGAAAAATATACATCGTAAAAATATTTAAAAGCCTGTTTTAGCTTATGCTACTGAAGCTCTTTCATATGATACCACACATGACACGGTTAATTCAGTTTAAAATTTGGACCTTCAATGTCCAGTTTTCGGATTTTTTCTTTTCTTTCTTATTTTTCTTACTCTAACACAATGCTTCTTGCCGAATTTCATTGTTCTAGGTCAACGGGAAGTACCCCATAGGTTTTGATTCCCTTGTGAGTGTCTAAATGTGCGTTTTTTACGATATATTCGGCTGTTATTTTTTTTTACGAAAACTTAGAAACATTATTTTTCTTTCTGCAGTAAGATACTATGGATCTGCGTATATGGTTTTAATTTCAACTCGATACCTTCACGCGCTCCCGACGGTGAGGTCTTGACACCCGACGGACGGACAGACGGACAACAAAGTGATCCTATAAGTGTTCCGTTTTTTCCTATTGAGGTATGGAACCCTAAAAACATAAAAAATTGCCTGTTTCTTACCAATGTGTTTTGTTACAGTTACGAGTACCCGACTATGGACCAGTTGGCCTACCAATTGAACTTCGTGCTCACTTCCTTCGGGCTTAGGTCGTGCATCGGGTTCGGCGTGGGAGCAGGAGCTTATATCCTCGCCAAGTTCGCCCTTAATCATCCTGATAAGGTATGCATATTCACCGTCATCATCCAATGCCTTTTATCGCAATATTGTGTATACTTATATATTATTGTTATGCTCCTCTGTCATAGTAAATTATGTTTATTGCTCATACCTCTGTCCTGATTATTCGAGCTCAGTCCACCCGCGATAAGTACCTAGTAATAGGCTGCATTCCTAACGCATGTATCTATAGTTCGCAGTATATTGCTTTTTCTAATATATTCTGCTCTTCATTCACATCGAACCAATAATGTGCAGTGCTTCCAAATAATATTGTATACACAAGGCAAACATCGGAAATGTAGACAGTTTGTTAGCTTTGTTGCTCACAATCGACGCACGACTATCGGATGTTTGTACATTGTAATCTGTTTACAAAAATGCTGACTACTGTTTTCTAACCTATATGCACAAATAAATATATTATGAACAATGAATAATTTATAATTACAACAGATTGTCAAAAGAACTAATTAGCGATAGGCGCAGATGTAAGCAAAGACGGCAGCGTTCGAAAAGTTTGAATGTCCGGCAAAATCTCGTTTCAAGTTTGAACAACTGCAAAGTGGGGCAGTAGTTGCTGACCTTTTCAAATATGTATGTCTCGCTTAATCTAATACCTTTATTAAACGAGCAATTCTTGTATATATGTTTTATATGTATATAATCTGAATCTCGGAAACAGCTCCAACGACTTTAATGAAATTTGGTTTGTAGGTAGATTAGGAGACGATAAATCGGTCTTACTAGGTTTCATTTTTAGTGTTTGCTAGTATTTTTAGTCATAAAAAATACGAGTGGAGCTCGGTCACCCAGGTACTAAATGCTTAATATGACATATTCCGTCAAGAAACTGCATAAGACATTTTTTACACTTTAATAGAATGTTTCCACCGCGTACGTAACTATGGTTTCCGTAACTAGTTTATAAGTAAACATAATTATTCTTGATAAGATACTGGTTCCGACCAGAAACGTATTTTCCGTATTTCTAACCACAGGAAAAAATATAGCATCTTTTAAATAAATCTTTTGACCCGTTTATAATCATTTAAAATTGGCTGTAAACATATATAAGCCTCTCGTCCTTGTCATGGTATTATTTCTTTCATACTTACTCACTGTGAAAAATCCCATAAGAATATCAGGGATTAATTTCGTATATCCAGAATTTTCCGTGATTGCTTAATTAGTGAGTGAATGAATATGGATGTTATATTTCCCAAAGGCAATTTATGTATGGCTTTCCACTGTATTGTAGGGCTGCAGGGGACACTGCCGTGCCCTATTAATACGAAACAAAATAAGTCGGCCCGGTCATGTTTTTCAGTAAAATTGTGAGGAGTTTACTTACAGCTGGATAGAGTTTTGCCGTTAACATAAAAATACACCTCATTATTTCTTTTTTTAACACTCTTTTATTAGGTCGACCTGTATGTAATGAAATCTAAGATAACTAATTTAACCATCTTCCAAGGATCGTAGCGTCATAAAAATTGGCAGCAGGGCTGTATGTAGTTCTGATGACAATACAATAATATAGAACTGTCGAACTGATCTGATGATGGAGCTGGAAGATATGAACTAGAACTTCATGATGGAACATCATATCATAGCTGTGTTTGGATTTGTTAGAAAAGTCTTGTATTGAACTTTGTCCACGGTTAGGTTTATGACAATACAATAATTTGGAGCGTGTTTTTTTTTAATTTTTTAAACTGTAATTTATTCTAGACTCTTGTCATTTACACATTTAGATCCGAAGAAAACAATTTTATAGAACAAGCCAAAGACTTGATTCAGAATACGTTCCCGCTAAACTCTGAAACCTAAATATTAAAGCATTAATATAACAGAGATTTCTTCAAGTCACTGGACATTCTGGGCAAGCCATGATTGGGGAGGCTGGAATTCATCAAATCTACGTTCAAAACAATTCGTGATGACCATCGAAGACAGTTTATAATACGGATCAGACGCGAAATGGGTCTATACTTCTACGGCCAAGTGTAATCCCCTTTTGTGAACACCGCCACCACTCATCTGGCTTCGATTCCGTCGTCGGGTTTAATCCCCAATGTAATGCAATACAATCTTTGCAAACCTTCACCTCCTTCGCCTATAAAAGGGTAGCATTTACGCTCATTTTGTATGCTTATTGAAGGATATCATAATCTCTAATATAACCTTTGCATAACGAATATGGCATGAAAAGGTTATGCAGATAATTGTATCATAATCAAGACTACGTAAGACTAGTAATGTGACTTCGCCCATAATGCATTGATTGACCTCAGACCAAACATCTAGCAATTTAAGGTAGGCTTTTACGATTTACATATGGTTTAACTAACATTGTGCTGACGGTACAAGTTTTCGAGTGGAGTCCAAGCACTGACAGGTTTAGGAAGAAAAGCCACAAGGTGGACAGGTGACCTCATACAAGTGGCAGTTTCTGGATGAAAGCCGCTTCCAACTGTTCTTTTTGGAAATCTATTGGGGAGGCCTATGTCCAGTAGTGAACTTCTTGTGGCTTCTGTGATGATGATGATAATGCTAATGTCATACGCCTCTCCCATTATGGAAGCCTCGGTGTGCAAGTCAAACTCGTACTTTACCGCCTTTATTTACGACAATTTATTGGCCCGCAAAGAACCGAGACTTCCAAATAGCTTCGCACGTGGCGCGTGGGTGGCTGAAATCGATTTCAAATTAACTACCTATATCACTTTGGTACAACTCCAAAATAGCGACAATCAATAAAGGACGAGATGACAATTATTTGATAACCTGTGGGTAAAGCCAGTGGTTGTGTTGTTTCAGGTTGATGCGCTAGTGCTGGTGAACTGTACGTCGACACAGATAAGCTGGACGGATTGGGTTTCCTTTATGATGAGCGCCAAGACACTCCGCTCCAACGGCTTGACGGACAACGTTATGGAGCATCTTATGTATCACAATTTAGGACGGGTCAGTATCTTATGCTAGTGCTGGCGTACCTACTTACCCGACTGCACAAGAAGGAGGGTATTGATGTTTTTGCGTATATGTATATTACGTATATTAATATAAGAAATCTAATAAGGGATTTCTTCAACTTTCTTATGCAGCGGTGCAGGCAATGAGAGCTTATTATTCTCGCCTAAAGTAGCGCCTTGTAGCGCTCGTGGCGTAGCTTGACTAGGTATTTCCGAACGATCACCAACGGACGGACCGGTCAGTCTTCGGATGGATGACCGTGAGTGGCATTTCTTTCTGAGCACTACCGTAGGTCGGATGACACGTAAAATTGTAGGTCCCAATTGTTTAGCAATCGTCAAGCCAAGTCAGAGCCCTTTCGGCGGCTTAATAACTCTGACAATAGCGCTGGCCACTCAGTCTATACGAACTTACTCATTCTCGCCTATTCCTCACTCTTACTCTCTCTGTCTCTCTTTTCTCTTTGAACTTATTTATCTTCCAAAACAGCAATAAAAAAACGGGGTTTCTTCAAAAGCCAATCTTGATTCAATCGTGATATAAAAAAGTCGTTTGTTCTCAACGATTTATATGTACTTTGAATTCTTTGTTTATTGTGTAGTTCATAGAGTATAGTCACAAATGCTTGACCATAATATATAAATTTATACAGAATTGAGTTAAAAGTAATAGAAATTGATACTGGTAAGTTTTGTGTCGCAAATAAAGCGAATTATTAATATTTGTATGCATTGCTGCAACTGCGATTTTATTTATTGAGCAAAGCGATTTCTCATTATCCGAAACAACATTTAAACAAATAATTAATAGTTTGATATGAAATAATTAATAGTTTACTTCAAACTACTATTATAAATGCGAAGGTTTGTGTGTGCTTTCGTATGCTTGCTTTTTCTTAACTGCTGTAATGCATCAACGAATTTGAGTAAAAGGACTGAAGTTAGTTTATAACCTACATTTAATACATTTTCTACTATATGACCAAACACGTAAATAAAAAAAATGTGAAGTTATTAATGACCACGAGGTTTGACACGAAGACATTTTCATCAAGTGACGTCATGTGTTTGAATTTATTTAAGTCAGACCTCCATATGAACCAAAGGAGACATATTAAGGCTACACCTTGTTCTATACAGAGAAAGATTATACATGCAAGGTATACATATATAGGTCGACAAACTTGAATCGTCGGATTGTACGTCTGTTGACGGATTGTTACGTCTCTAACTTTGATCGACTTTCGTAATTTGATTCTTCAACTTATAATGTCTATGGCATAAAAGTTATTTTTTTGTACGCGTTGTACTAATTTTGTTACGAACAAAATGTGACAAGATTCTCTCAAGATAAAAACGAATCTAACGACGCCTTGCTCATCATAATTTAACATATTTCACTAGAAGGTAATATAAAATCTATTTTCGAATACGAAAAACCTATCAAAATACCTTCCTTTTTGAGCGGTCGGGAAAAAATGTGTAAAAAGAGTAGAAGTAAGATAATTATATAATTTGACTAGGATTTTTCAATATTCAACCGTTAAATTGTTATTGCAGAAAATTGACGAACTAGACATAAATATACAGTAGCGTTTCTTGCGAAATGATTTATTTTATGGTCATATTTATTTACTACGCGATATTATTTACAAAAACAATATAACATAGTGTTAAGTTGCATCTAAACAAGCAATATATGGCTACCTAACATAACGGCTAGTACAAATATCAGCAATAATGCCTGAAGTAATGTGCTTTAAAGTCTGTTTGACCATAAGGCATACATTTTTTGTCACCATTTTTTATTATTTTACAATTTCTTTTAAACTTTCCTCAAACACGGTTACACGACAAAATAGAGAAACAAAATAACTAGCCATACTGTTTGTTACAGATTTCTGCATCAAAATGTTTCTATAATAGCCGACCCATATCTCAGTTCCCAGATAATCGCAACAAAGACCTGGTGGCGACGTACCAGAACTACTTCAGGCGTGTGAATCCAAAGAACCTGGCAATGCTGATGGAGTCGTACAGGCATCGGTCGGACTTGGGCATCCAGCGCTCCGGGAACACGCTGCAGGTCCCCGTGCTCAATATCACAGCAGCAGACTCGCCGCACATCGAGGACACAGTCGTGTTCAACGGACGCCTCAACCCAAACAATTCCACTTGGATGAAGGTACGTTCGACCTCAACATTATGATTCATCATCATCATCATCATATCGACCAGAAGAAGTCCCTTACTGGACGTAGACCATGGATTTTTATAAAGATCGCTTGGAAGCGATGTATACGTGTGTTTGAGAGCTAGTTTTCATTCCTGAAACTACTGTGCTTATCATCCTCGGCCACGTAATCACATAACATCAGGTGAGCAATGGTAAAAATTTAATCTCCGTTGATATACTCGTAGTTCCCGTAATATATTGCAATAGCGAATATGCATGATATTACTATTTGCTCATAAAAAGCTATCCACAAATAAATCCGTTCTACAAAACCAAAATTAAAATATCATTAAAAATAAGAAAGTTACAACCATTTCAATTTCATGTTGAGTACACTAATGCTGAAGATGACTTCATCACGTGTGTGCAAATTCAACTGAAACTGTCGTTTCGCGGGAAAGGGACTGAGCATCTCCCACCAAAAACTTTAAATGTTATCTCAGAAGTTTGTTAAACGATTGAAATTATTTTTGAGTATATGTGTATATTCTTTATTGACCACATTAATGAATAATAAATGATGCATTAATAATAAATAATTATTAAGAAATTAATATAATTGTATAATATCTCGTTTTTCTTCAGATTTCCGATTGCGGAAACGTACTTGAAGAAAAGCCAGCGACGCTCGCCGAAGCGTTCCGTCTATTCGTGCAGGGCGAGGGCTTTGGTAAGCGCACATAGCAATGTCGCCACACCTACCGGCACTAGCAATATAGAACATAATCCTAAGCCCTTATTACCGATATACTACCTGATTTCATCTGCACTAGGATTAGGATTATATTAACATTTATCGGTCGATCCCTCAACAGAGTTATTACACCAATGGAATTGTAGTTGCATAACAATCCTGACCACATCTTATTTGTGTGTATGAGAGAGAGAAAGAGAGAGATTTTCTTCTATTGTGAGTGCGTTATCAAGAATCAGACCAGATTTAATTACTACTCTCGACCAGCAGTTTATATACCTAGCCTAGTGTCGATAGGTAAAAAAATAACGAATGCTGCATGTTATGCTGAGTTGGTGCTGGTTTGTGACTAAAATATATTATATTTATTTTCGATCGACGACCACGCTCGAAAGCAAAGAAAAACGAACTTCTTTAAATAATACTTATATAATGATACTTATACACACAAACGCATTTTATTATAAAAAATAAAATATGATTACCTTTGAATAATGTGTGTAATCTTATATATTATGTGTCATCAATGATCTTCTATGGATTTTTTCAAAGACTATAAATTGCGGTCTGATCTCTTTTGTGCATATTACCATCTATTTGTAAAGGCTGCATCAAATTATCAAAAGTAATAAAATAAAACCTTCTCTCCAATGACTTTCCACCACGTGGCCGTAAAGTCTAAAACAAAATTCACGAATATAGTGTCCTGGGTTGACCGATATTCATATACCAACAATGATGAACTTAAAGATTTTGATATAAAAGCTCCATGTCCATGAGAAGTTTAGAGACGGTCTATTTTGCCGTTTCGAATTATTTTGTTAGGAGTCTAATTAGATGTCATTGAGCTCGTTTTTGAGGCATGACGCTACATTCCGTTGATACTTTATCAAAGTTTCTCTCATTCATTTATTCTCCTCAAGTACTAAAATGCCTTATTTTTATTATTTTCTGAACAAATCTCGTATCCCCTGTGCGCCTTTGTAGATATTGTCTGTATTCTCGGGCATTTATTAATCTCTATTCTGGGCTTTACATAGCGCGACTTGGCGATAAAATCTTTATGCACGAATTGCTATTACCTATAGCAATGTCCTTTAAACACATGGCTTTATACATTCATTTGCATTATCGCGAAATGCAAGACCCAAGTATTTAATGACTTTAAGAAAAAGTAACGTGGCGTGTTAAGCGTTATTTCATGGATGTGATCACCTATGTGGTAACATCTAAAACGGAATGATAATATGACAACGTTAACTTGTAAGTAAAATTCTAATGAACATTTAAAGTGAAATGTCACGCGTGTGGCGGGAAATTCCAATTTCAAACAGGTTTTTTGTCCTTGTAGCCAAAGACTTGTAATAGGGCGAATTCTGTGCTTGTAGCTAAGTCAAGTATCTGTTTTAATTGGTTGAAATATTTGCGACAATCTAAGATTATTCTTTATTCTTTAAATTATTATGTTATTATATTTACCATTAATACATCGTGTAACATGTATTAACCTAGAAAGCCATTTTTAGTGATTCAAGCAACTTCTCGGGGTATGTAAGCAACGAGACGCATTATTGATTGTTAAATTGACGTAATAATATAAATAATGTTTCTATTAAAAAACCGACTTCAAACGTAACTTACTAAATCCTTCACGATTGTAAACTTTTTAAAGAGACCTTTCTTCACTCGCTCTTTTTTCTTTTGTCAAGAATGCGATTTGTCATTGAATGTCAATTTCTCGTCTTCAAAGATTAGAAAATGTGCAAATGTTTATACGATAATCCTCAATATTTGACACCTTTGAAAAGAAAAACGTGTAGGTGGAACTCTGCGATTCTAAAATCTGAAGCACTTCACTCAGGAATACAATGAAAATATTTTCATTTTTAAAGATTATTCAAAAAATAATAAAGCGATGTTTATAAAATAATTATGGGACCAACTTGCGAGCTTTCTCTATACGTAAAAATAGGTTATTGAATGACGGAGTAATTCGTGTAAATACATTAAAAATATATACGCTACGAATTAATAACCTCCTCCTTTTTCGAAGTCGGTTAAAACAATCTAGGATTATCGCAAACATTGTGATCACTTGCAATAATTACCCGAGCTAGGTACAAAGACGAAAAAACTGTTTGAAATATGAATTTCCCGCCGCATGCGTATCGTTGGCCCGTAACTGAATCCGTGATTCCGGTTCACGGTGCGATACATTTTCAAGGGTTGTAGATTATATGGCTCTGAAGCCTTTTGTTTTCTTTTTCCGTGCTTTGGGTTGAGCGTGGAATGCGTACACCGCCTCTCACCTGGTATGTACAATCTTTGCCTGCGCTTTTTGTGTGCTGCTTGACTTTCGTGTCGTTAATGTTTTATCTACTGCTTATTTACCTATATTTAAAGTACTAACAGACTCAAAAATGTTGCATTGAACCTTCTTATTCAATGGTTCGTTGATGATGGTCTGCGCACCATATTCGAGCGTCTAATAGTACCTACTTTTATTGTTGTGAGTCACGAGTGAAGTTTATTAACCCCCGACGCAAAAACGACGGGTTATAAGTTTGACGTGTCTGTGTGTGTGTCTGTGGCATCGTAGCTACTGTACGGGTGAACCGATTTTAATTTTGTTTTTTTTTTTGTTTGAAAGGTGAATTGGTCGGTAGCCATATTCGGTCGGTAGTAATATTTTACCACCCGTTTTTAATCCCCGACCCAAAAAGAGTGGTGTTATAAGTTTGACGTGTGTATCTGTGTATTTGTGTGTTGGTCTGTGCTGCATCTGTCCGTGCTCACAAACGGATGAACCGATTTTGTTTTGTTTTTTTTTTGTTTGAAAAAGGATTTCATGGACAGTGTTCTTAGTTATGTTTCATCAAAATCGGTTCAGCGGTTTTTTTGTCGAGTGTTTTTGAGTTTTCCAAACATATACTAGTATTTTATTTAGTTTTTGCTCATTTTATTTTGTTTTGGTTTTATTTTGTTTTCGTTTTGTTTTACGTAGCCGTGTTAGCGCTTCACAATCTGGCTGTCGGGAACGTTCAAACGTGCGGCTCCAACACCGGCTCGTTCTCTGAGCACCGTAGTCACACGTAGGCGCATCTTGTAAGTTAGTATGCTTATTAGATCTAGCTGTACACACTACTCACACCAATGTAATTTTAGTTTTAACAATAAAAACAACAACTCTGTCTAACAATGTATCTCTGCTTACCTTTATTTTACTTAGTTTTTAAGTTTTTTTATACCTAATATAAATATAACAAACATAAATTATACATATAAGAACCTTAAAAACTAGGGCATCGGCAGCGGTCCAGACTACTGACAGTAGACGGTAGACGCTATAGACTTAGAGACCTCCTGGATGACAATACGTGCCTTATCTAAGACGACAGACTGCCTTCTGTAACCGACTCTTGACCCAACCATCAAGCAAGAGCCTCTTGAGATGTTGGTCAAGGCTCATCACAACAATACCATTTACCGAAAAGACTATCGGAACAATGATCGTCGAGTCAATATGCAACATGGCGGTTATCTCGTCGATCAAGAGTAGGTACTCGCTGAGCTCGTCCTTCTTGACTTTCACGAGATTCTCATCATATGAGATGGTGACGTCGACGAGCCCTACCCGGTGCTAAAACTGATTTATGAACACGATATCAGGTTTATTGGCAACAATAATCCTGACCGTGATGATGGAATAGTTCCAGTAGAGCAAAGCACGACCATTTTTGAGAACTGGTGCTGATGCGTACTGATAGTACGCCACCTCGGACTGGACAGTACCGTATTGAAAAGTAAGTTAACGTAGCTTAACATCAGGCGAGTTGGCGGTCAAGCGCAACCCTATTTCTACATTAAAAAAAAGTTGCTGGAGGATGATCCTGCTCACTTGGTTGTGCCTGTGCAAATACTTGCCCTTATCAAGATGCCAACAACCGGAAATAGCTTGTCGGAGTTCGGTCTGGTCTGCGGTAATGGATTTGCTTTTTATATAGTAGCTGAGTTAAGTATATTAAGTACCTATGTGTAGTTTGTATATTGTTTTGTTGTTGTTAATAAACTCACATGATGTTTCGCTATGGTGTGTCCGAGGATGGAGTTCGTCGATCTAGCATATGACACTGATAGTGTCACTCTAGAATATAACATGGTAATAAGATTCAATCGGGTCTGGCTGGACCTAAGTAATGATCAGGTCGTGGAGTGGTGTGTACATTATCATCATCATCTCAGCCACAAGAAGTCTTCTGCTGGACATAGGCCTCCCCCACTGATTTCCGAAAAGACCGATTGGAAGCGGCCTGCATCCAACGTCTTTCTTCCACTTGTATGATATCCTCTGTCCACCTTGTGGCTGGTCTTCCTACGCTGCGCTTGCCGGTTCATGGTGTGTACGTATAATCGTAAATAGAGATTAACAGTGATGTTGGTGTCTCTCCGCAGTAGCCCCGCTGTCGCCGATCAAGATGCAGGAGTTCCGTGTGATGTCAGCGCGGCGCGCCTGCCGCCATTCACCCGTCATCCGCATCACAGAGAACCCCATCTCCGAGGCCGTAGTCTGCTAGAGCGAGCTTCGGGAAACCCACCCCGCATACACTGACGCGCGCGCCATACTTCGCATCTACACCCCGCACACTCGTACACATACATACGATACTACATTTAAGCAACACCCTTAATCTATTGGTGATTTGTTTTTTTTTATATAAAATAAAAAAATCAACTATCTCCGATAGGTAGTGTTGCTGATATCTTGATTATTAGTTGTCAGCAGTGGACTTCTTATGGCTGAGATGATGACGAGTTATCTATTATCGAGTGTAAGGGATGTAAACGCAAGCGCACATATCTCCCGTGCGGGGCGGGAAAAAACGACAGCGACCACCATCATAAATACTCTAATATCATGGATAGTTAATTTTAGGATATTTTTATTAGAGCCACTGAAATTATAACTATATAGTAACACTTTGATCTCTCGGTTAGGCTAACGTCACACTATCGTCTGGTTGTTTTATGCGGAAAATAAAGAAGTTAGCCTGATTATTTTGTACTGGTAATAAGGTCAAGGCCGTAGCCAGGAATTAGCAATGGAATGGAATCATAGCGGGGGGTGCGCCGCGGAAGGATTTTTGATAATAGCCGGGATATTTCGGGGGGGGGGGGGGGGTTGAACTCCCCCCTGCCTACGGCCTTGATATAGGTAAAAATGTACATGAGTGCGATGGGTGCGAGCGCCTCTACGCCGCACGGCGATTCGCTGGGTGCTATGCAAAGACCAAGATAGATTTTCGAAATGTGTGATTTCACAATATATATTTTTTGCTTACTTTTAAAAACTTCCATTTTGACATCGCCTCGTGTTAATTCGTCTTCGCGACTAGATCTTTAATAGAGTCCCGCGAGGTGGTGGTGGTTTTCTTGAATTAGGTATAACAATAGGTACGTTATCTCTTTTGTAGCATATAATACTTATTGTTTTGTTAATAGATTCTCGGGTCATTTTATTGTATTGTACCCTGACTGTGTAATGATTTTGAGATGTACTTATGTAGGACTAGGTATGTTTCAGTAATTACCTACTGCAGATTTTGGGATGTCGTTAGATTCATCTTCACTTCCCGAGTGTCATAGACTGTTTTTTTTTGTAATTGTTTTAAAAAACCTTATGACAAATAAGTGATTTTACAGTAAAATTATTCTTTAGAATAATTATTCTTTAGAATAATTTTACTGTAAGTTTTAATTATTCTAAGGAATAAACTAATTATACAACTACTATACAGTTCCTCATGAAAATATACACTCAACATCATATCAAGTGTAAGAGTTACATTACGAAAATATGTCTTATACAGTCGGGTAATTTGTTTTTATTTAAAATAATATACTCACTTGTTAATTACTTACTAAACTTAATCATTTACCATGGTATTAAAATTATAGCCATTAGATTCGTCGATATCGTGATTAACCTCGAATCATTAATTTTGGCATGCTTTAATCAGTTGTCAGTATTGTTTTACATCACTATTGAAGTGTTTTTTTTTTTATTGTTCTTAAATGTGTATTTATCTATAAGGGTTTATCTATTTATCATTTATCTATAATTGGCTCACCGCTTTATTGTAGGTAAATGTAAAACACACTGCTTCAATGTGTGCATTTCCGTGTGTTCCAACACAAATAACTCTGATTGAATAGCAGAATAGAATAATATAAGAACGAACAGCGGGCCTTCAGTGTAATGATTTATATATTATAGTCGATAGTTACCGTGTAAATGGAACTTTCTCTTCATAGATAAATAGCGTTGATCTGTAGAAGTTAACAGGTTGAGTAGGCTTCATAGATGTGAGATGGGCATACTATAACGATCGCATAGTGATCTCAGTTCTTTAATTCATAAATAAACTTCTATATTACCAAAGATCTCACAACAATATCAAAAACTGTTTAAAACTGAAACTTCAAAATATGCAATCATTTTGAAGTCAGTTATTAATATTCTAATCGGTAAAATTCTATGATTAACAAAGGGACACAAAAATAAATTTATATTTATTTTAAATATAAAACAAAATTGGCTCATCTCATGTTAAAAAAAAAGAACAAAACGAGTCAACTTCGCACCGCTATAAGAGACGAGATTAATCCCCATGAACGCAAACTTATTGCAACAAACACATTCACCTGCACTTTATCACATCTTTTTAGTTTCTGCCGATCAGTATAGTGTGTCCCGTACAAAATGTTTAGTTTAAATAACATAACTTCCATTCCAATAGCAATAGCACCTTTTTGGTTTATCCGTAGATTTGGACAGATAAGTCGATTAAAGATAAATTTTTGATATTGTTGTTTTATTTTTTTAAGTGTACCTTAAATACTAGATTCGGCGAAATGGGAATCAGTCCTTTTCTTTATCCAACCTTGTATCCAAAATCGGTCTCACAGAAAACCATTCAAAGGTAAATACTCAAAATATTCTAACTTCTCGGTATTACGAACTTCGCCGTAGCCGGGTGAAATGAAAGGTGTCTACGAAGCCCGCAACAAAAAAAAATATTAAATTATTATTATTAAATTATAAAATTGATACTTCAATTTTCTTACAAATAAAAAATTTGCTAAGCCAAGATCTGTAAAGGTATTCAGAACTCATTCGGATTCGGAATCTATACTCGTATCTCCGTCTCTGTCATTCTCTATAGAAATGACAAAGGCGGAGACTAGACTCCGAACCCGAATGAATCCTGAATATCCGGGCTGGCCTGGCTTTGAGAGTACAGCTTATCACTACAGATAATTAGAAAGAGTAAGTATACATAAAAGACGTTTGATGAAGTTTATACATGAAATGTATTTAAGAAAACTGCACCACGGTTTCACCGGCGTAGTAATAAAAACGATGGTGATGGTGAACGGTGATGATGATTCTAAAATGTAGCCTATGCCCGTCTCCAGGTTTTTAGCTATGTCTGTACCAAATTTCATAATCAGTTTAGCCGTTTTTATAATGTTTTAATGTGATTTTATAAAAATATTGTAAAAATGTATACTTAAGAAAATAAATAAATAAATGAAAAAAAATTATAAATAAATAATTCCGCCGAAGCGCAGGCCGACAGTCCCGCCACGCTGTCTTGAATGTCATTCGTAGGGCTCTTGCCACCTTCAACGTGCCGGCCATACTTGAGCCGAACGGTATCGCTCGTGACGATGGTAAGATACCTGATGGAATGACATTAATTCCATGGAGCCGTGGAAGGCCTCTAGTTTGGGATGCCACTTGCGTTGACACGCTAGCGGCGTCCCACATAACCTCTACTTGCAAGGTTGCAGGAGCAGCGGCGGCAACTGCTGAATCCAACAAGAGGCGGAAATATGAATCTCTTGGCGATGGTTACATATTTCTGCCTTTTGGTGTGGAAACTTTATGCCCATGGGGTCCAAGTGCGTGGCAGCTTTATAATGAAATTGCTATGCGTCTGATAGAGAGAACAAATGACCAAAAGGCTGGCGCTTACTTCGGTCAGCGGATTAGCATTGCTATCCAACGAGGCAATGTCGCCAGCCTTTTGGGAACGTTGCCTTGGGACTGTGAACTGAGTTCTGTTTTTTATCTGTAATATGTATTTTATTTATATCTTTAGTTATTTAGGTCATTTATAGAAAGAAATAAAATAAATAAAGTGATAATAATAATAAATAATAATAAAATATTTTTATTGCCAGTATAAAGAATTATAAAATATTCCCTATAAATATAACCTATTTAGGCAAAAGGGGCAAAATCAGCTTTATGCAGTAGGAATAAATAGTGATTATTCCTACTGCGCTGGTTTTCATTTTGCCCCCTTACTCGATCTTTGATGTTAATTGAGTTCTGGTTTTATAGGGCGGGTAGGTATTTACAGAAAAAAAAAAAAACATATATAAACTTGAAAAGGAGAAAGTATGTAAATAATAAGTAGAATGAAAAAACTATTTTGTGGGCATGTGAGTCAGCTGGTTATGTGGATGTATGCTCGTGTGTGTGTGTGTGTGGTGGGGTGCGTATGGTAGTGTATGTATGTTTGTAGGGAGGGGAGGGTTGCGTGTTGTAGCGTGTGTACTTGTGTGTAGGATGGAATGTGATTGATACAGTGTATGCTGTGTGTGAGGAGAGGGGGGGGGGGGGGGGGGCGTGTGACCGAGTGTATGTGTGTTACATCATGCGTTTAAAGGATGCTTCAACATGATATTTTTGCCGTTGTAAGAGTATTTTACTGTTTTTTTTTTTTATGTTACATTACTGGGAATATTGAAAGAGAATCGAGCGCAGGCATTCTGCACCCTTTGGATAGCCTTTTCAGTTTTGTCACGAATTCTGATGATTCCTTTTTTTTTGGTACCAAACTACTAAACTGTTTTTGATAAAAAATTTATGGCACCACCTCTGAAATATGACCTACCAAACAAAAAATAATCATCAAACCCTTAACAAATATGCTCTATATTTTTACCCGACTGCGTAATGTTTTGGCGTGGGTTATGTTTTTCTAGTGTATGTATATATGTTTCTATATGATAGCCTACAGCCTAAACGGCTTGACCAATTGTGATGTGCGAAGTGTCATTAGATTCGTCTTCACTTCCAGAGTGTCATAGGCTATATTTTTTGTAATAATAATAATACATCTCTAGTAAAAATTCAAAATGCGTTTTTTTCGTAACCTCCAACGAACTTTTTCGTAATTAAAAAGTGCTTTTACTAGAATTATTCTAAAGAATGCGCATTTATAATTATTTACAGCAATTTTACATATACTTTCTCACAAAAAAACGTACACTCGACAACATATTAAAGGTAACGAAATCGTAAGTTAAGACTGCAAAAACTGCTTTTCTGCAGTTAGGTATTTTGTTTTTCTTTTAACATAGATACTTGTTAATTCTAAAAATTTCGGTTTGGGAGTCAGATCTCAATGCGATAGTCGCACGCGTGCTATTCTGCTACCTGTGTGGAGTCTGTTGCAATGGCTAAATATTAATCATACATTTTCATATTGAACATGTAACTTGAACGCTTACCACATCCTCGAATGTGGTCGCATCTGACCTATCATATAATCATTTAACATAGTTGGGTTTTGATAAAATAAAATAAATGGTGTTTTATTTCAGATATATTTCCAATAAACATGATGATTGTGTCTAACATGGACATATAATTACTTACATTTAGATATTTTGAAAAAAAATATAAGTCTCATTGCAAGATACATACATATTCCTATCTAACAACTTAACATAAGGGATGGTCGAGAATACGTTGGCATTCTATACAGTCATTTTAACGCTGATCTTGATTTTATGATATAATTACAATACGAAAACATAACATTTCAATACGAAAATACGATTTGTCTTCATATTTCAGAGAGACTACTCTTTTTATGAGCATGCACCAACAAAATACAGAACTAATAAGTTACTGCTGTTACTACATATAAACTACATAAATAAAAATATTTTATATTTTCAACACAGGAATGAAATTAACTACAGCTATATCATAGCACTTAGCTGAGTAGGTTCATGGGAGAGATATTTTTTCTTCCAACTTGTCATCTTACTCGCACCCATGGAGTTAAAAGGCCATTTAAAATAAAAAAACACGCGAATTCGAGACTACACAACATTAAAAAAAAAAAATTTGCTGCGCCCTCGATGCCACATTAATTCATTTTTTTAACAGATTCTAGGCAAAGATAACTCATTTTATTCGCCGCCGGTCTTTTCACCGATCGTCTCTCATTGTTGGTCTTACGTATCAAAAAAAAAAAATTTGAGCCACTACCGCAGAATTTTCTAGCGCCGCTCCAAGACCACACAAACCTACTCTGAGCTGCAACTCCGGGTTTTTTTATAATACTGACGTAACGAACGATTCATTCTCAGTATAGATACTGTCGGTTCATACGGAGAGAATTAATATCTGCTTACCTTTGTTTGTATTATATTCTGTTATTACAGCATCTAACAAGACGATACGCAGTAACTAAAACAGAGGTAAGTCAGAACCAGCTCATTTAGTATCACATATACATACAGAGTGTATATTGTCTGTATGAATCAGCGTAACACTCATATTGACAGTATCATAAAAGTCCGGACTCGACACCACACGATATGACTGTAAATTCAATAATAATATCATTATAACCTATTGTAGACTATTTGACGAACCATCTTTAATACGTAAGTTGACTTATAAGTAAGCTGTTTTTTACACTCAGTCGTTACAGTCAACACTACATCGTTTTTTCGTCTAACAATAACAAACATATTTATATTTCCGTTAATTATGACTACATGATATAATTATGCCGTATTAAAAGTAAGTATACCTTCTGATGAAGCCTAAAAAATAACTTTGAAGAGATGCTCACTTTAATACGAGACTAAAACTATACAAATAAAATACAGGGTACAAATAGATCAACAACTACATGAACCCAGTTCTAGAATCTAATTTATGGATGTATGAGGAAACAGACTAGTAATAGTCTGTTTCCCCATATTATAATGAAAGGCACCGGAAGCTCTTTTTTTCGAATTTACGAGATCCAATTGGTCGTCAGTGTGCCATTGTTGTATCCACTATAAGATAGACTCCAAAAAAATCCTTGGCCCTTAACCCTTTAACCAGTCAGGTACAGGATATTTCCGACAAAAGTTTTTCGAGCTGTTACAGGTGCCTTACCACTTGTATCGGATATTTCCAATTATTTTTCGGAAACTACTCAAACAGGCGGTTAGAGGATTTTAACCACCTGTGTCGGATACTTCCGCCAAAAGTTTATCGAGTTCAAGAATTTTTGTGGTATATCTTAGTTTGTCAGAATGGGCTCGAAAAGATTTTGTCGGAAATATCCAACAAAGGCTACTAAAGGGTTAAAAAAGAAAAATAATATTTGTTCCAACAAGCACATTCAATTGTTTTGATTATTAAATTATTGAGGTGACACTAAAATTAAAATGTTATATCAAATTAAAAATATACTATAATATTATATACTGTTTCTACTTAAAGAAAACAATAATTATATTGGACTTATAAATTATATTACGTTTAAAATTAATTAAATTGGTTTTAAAAATTATATTAGATTCAAAAAATATATATTACATTTAAAAATAATGATTTAATACTAAAATTTCTGTAATAATAACTTTTTTTTTTAAAACAGTAAACGGTCGACAATGCACTTCTGAAAATTCTTTAGGAGAGTGTCTTTTTTCAGTGAAAATTATAATTAAAATGCTTATTTTAGGTTATTGATTTAGATTTAGATCTAATTTTATCTGAATACGTGCAATAATTTTGCGCACGCACGAGTAACATTGCTGCTGAACATTTACCAGCTACAAAGAAACTGCGGTTGTTATAAATAATAAAAAAAACTGAAATGTTGCGATTAAAAAAGCGCGAGTATATTAAATAATTTAACTCGTGTTATTTATAGATCACCGTCGGGATCAAAATACGACGAGCCCTGTGTGGTGGACAAGGAATTTATTTATAAAAATGATTATTTTACTATACCTAAGCCATATTATTTATGCAAAATTATATATTGAATATTTAAACAAAATGATATGTTAAGTATTGCTCTAGAAAACGTGAGGGCATAGAATTTTAGATGATAAAATATATCTATAAATGTAGAAATAAATTCGTAATAATATCAAACGTAACCAAAACCAATAAATAAATAAGTGTTCAATGCTATTAATACTGACATTTCACGAGATGCAGAAATATGTAGTCCTTTAGTGATTAGTGCATTAGAACATTACGAGCCTCAGAAAAATTAGTTATTATTTGAACCTGAACAAAAATTATGTTACAATTTAGGTGCGTTGATAGCAACATGGCATTCAACTTATCCCACTAAAATCGCAATTTAACTTGACGTAACAGCATGTGCTTGCAACTCTTTTCATTACTATACGTGAAAAAAGGATATCAATATTAAAAGAATATATTAAACAATGTTATATAAGTATCGACACTAATGTCACCAACCTATAATAAAATTGCACGCTTTTATTTACTAGTTATTTTTATATCTGTTATTTCATATATCCATAGATTAATAACAATAAATACAAAAAGTATGTACAACGCTACTTTGTAATTATTTAAATGAATATTCTTTAGAATATTTTAAGTTTACTTATTAGTTATGGAAAATTCATTTGGGGGATAAGAAAACACGCTTTTTTTGCGTGACTTATATTATTATTATAACAAAAAAATATAGCATATGACTTTCAGGGAGTTATAAAAGTCTAATGACACCATGCAAATCAATATCGGTGAATCCGTGTAGACTGTAGGAGGTAATATACCTAAATACATAAAAACGCTTGAAAAACATATCCATTTTCTTTTGCTCAGTCGGGTAGAAAATAAAGGCATACAATTTTAACTAAAAGTACTGTACTATAGTTACATAAAATTTAATTATAAAAAAAAACGAAACAGAGGTGCAGGCTACAAGTGTGATGACGCACATGTCGCAATATCCATATTTCTAACGTTTATGGATAAAATATATACTTGAACAACGACACTCATGGAAATAACGTAATTAATATGATATACATTAGGTACATTATAAATCTCAGCGGTCATATATATGTTTATGGTGTTTTAATCATTTTTATAAGCCTATATACAAAAAAAACTTAATGCTTGGCATTAACATTAAAAATAAATTTATAATTATTTACATTATTAAATGTAATTTACTTTATCTATACCGCCGTCCAAATGGATATTTATTATTATATTACTTACCACTTACCTTGCAATAGTTTTGCACAAACTGTTTTTCAAGTATTATATTAAAGGTAACCTAGCTAATGAACCGAAATACATTTTGAATCTTATTTGCCCGATCCATTTCATAGAACTGTCTGTGTCCAGACAGATGTATTACTTGACACGAATTTCTCATTCTGTAAGTTTGTTAGCCAAAGTTTCATTTGACCGAACAGCTGTAAGGTTAGTTTAGTTTTTATTAGAAACAGAAACCTTATTACATTATTAGAAGAATTGTTAAATGAGCTTTCGGAATTTGGTAAATCTTTAAAAAAAACAATATTTCCGAGGAAATAATATATGGTCGATTGGAAACCTTTTAAAAAGTTGTAGAAGTTGTAAGTTTAAAAAGTAGCCATTATAAGCACTATTCGATTTTTTTTTATACAAGTAACTTTAAAATATTTTTTATGAAATCTTACGGTTTCAGAATATTATTTTCTCATAAGAATTACTTAATGAAATCTTAATTCGGAAAAATGTTTTTTTTTTATATGCCCTGATTGTACAAACTGTCCCACTGCTGAGAACGGACCATCTTCACATTGTGAGAAGGGTTAGGTAATATAGTCTGCCACGCACAGACTTCACACATCTTCAAGATCATGAGAGAACTCTCAGACATGTAGGTTTCCTCACGATGTTTTCCTTCACCGTTTGAAGTTTACGGCAATCAACAACAATACGCACATAGCTTCGGTGACAGACAGAGTCAGACAGAGGTGCGCGCCGTGGGATTCGAACCCAGAACCTGCGGATCGCAAGTCAGACGGTCTCCCGACTAGGCTGCCGGAAACATGTAAGTATATTAGTTATTTATTCAACACTAATATCTCATAAAATAAAGCATAAGATCGTGCCGGGTGGCGCTTCTTAGGAGAGGCCTACGTCCAGCACTGGACGAATATCAAATAGGCTGGTGATGAATATCTCAGAGAAGTGGATTTTGTTTTATCTTCCTAGAATGCGTGCTTTAAGAATATATATATATATATTTTTGAAAATTGTTTACTTCTATTATTAAAACCATAAAAAAGCTATACCTATATATTCTATATTCTCGTGACTTTACAACATAACGGTACTAAAAAACTTCACTGCTCGAAGTGGCCATTGAACTTAGCTTAGCCTACTAGACCCTTTAGAAATGGATATGGCGTATACCAGAGGCGCATATATATTATGTTCATACATATATAGACAAATAAGACGTCTAAATCGTTTACATAAAACCAATCTAGAGCGACCTTTTCCCCTGGTAACTAGAAATGTGAGTGTAGAATGTTCTGGACCTCTAACATAATTTGTGTCTACGTGACCTATTCGATAGAAAATTTAATTCTTATTTACCTCCGCTAGGGGGTACTATTTAAAAGAATCGTTGTTACGATCTCTAGCCAGATAATTACATACAACAGGAGAAAACGGTTTTCTATGATATTATCTGATTTCGATCATTCCTTTCACTCTTCTTAATTTGTGCTAACCTCTAAAAACTCACAAGATTTGCACGTAGCTAAACTTTTGGAAGAGTAAATAAAAAAAAATCAATCAGCATGGCTATTTGCACAGGAGAAAATGGCCGCTTCTACTAGGATTGGACTAGCTACAACTACTTTTTTAAATTTCCAACTATGTAAACGAATGGTGAAATGTACGTTTCAATATGATTTTTTTTTTCATAATTCTTTACTTGTATTAACGTTTTATTAATACTTTCAATCTGTCCATGTCTAATAAGGCATTCCGTAAAGTTAGAAATAATTTACATACAACCAAAACTAATTAGCTAATATAAAAATCGGAACAGTGAATACAAGCACAATTTTTATTTCTAACAGGTTAAATGTGTAAAATATTCTTAAATTTACATCACATAATAAATAATTCCGCGAATATTTTTTTAGTTTTTCGTTGTTTCCGGCAATACGTGAGTTAGTATAAAACTGTACGGCGACATGGCATTTAAGATGTCGCATCTCACGAAGATGCTTTCTCTGTCTAACATGAAATTAAAAACTTATTGATATTTTAATTTTTTTAAATTATTGTACAATATATTACACAAATGTATTGTAAGTGTATGTACATATTTGTACATTTATGGTTAGTTTTTGAAAAGAAAATAAAAAACATGAATATGTATATCCTACTCTCCTTAGTCTAAAAACGCGGATTATTCTATGTGCCCTGTTCATTTAGACTTTAGAGAAACAAAATCTTCTGTTTGTTTACATAGTTGGATATTTGAAAAGAATCATTGTATTAAAATACTCGGTTGGACGACGGACATATTTTAGAAAGGAATTCAGTACAAAATTCTGAGGCCAAACAAGTATAAAGTGGGTATTACGCCGCCCTATTGATCGTGACGATCGGCAGGGATCGGTGTAATAAGAGTCAGAGTCCCGATTTCCATACTTCCAAAGAAGGGACCCCTGCCGATCGGCACGATAAATAGGGTGGTGTAATACGCACTTAATATGTACCTGATTATTTGTCAATCAGCTGATAACTGTGGGAGGGCAATAACCTGAGTCGTATCACAACGCATTGGAAAATTTAAGGCGAGCGTTTCTAGAACTTGTAACAACTATTTCTTCAGTAAATATTTTTCCCTTATTATGCAAGTCTTAATTATATCATCGAATATGTCCGTCGCGTACCTGATCCGGCACAGTTTTGGTCAACGCAAGTAAAGATCTCGCTACTTGTGGAAAATGATGATCAGAATTATAGACACTATGATGATGACAACGATCGCAATGTACACTTTCTTCTTCCTCAGCTTGTTCTGAAAATTTTAAAATCGAATTTGAACACACACATACACACATTACAATAAAAATATTCGTCTAAGAAGGCGAAAAATAAAATTGACTTGTACTGATTAGTGCTAAATCACACAAGGTATCAAATATTAAATATTAAAAGAAAAACAAAACACCCCAGTGCATAAGAGCATTTTTCGTGTAACTGTTATGTTTGATATGATGTTGAGAGTACGTTCTCGCAATGAAGTACGCGCAGAGAGAGAGAAGAAATTTATTACGAATTTACACGAGATTTATTGTTATTCACAAAATGTAGCCAATGACACTGAAATAAATACGTATAAATAAAACGAATCCAATGATAAGTCATTTGTAAAATCGATCACGATAGATTTTTAACCAACTTCCAAAAGAAACTTCAGCTCTATGCGAATTATGACTAACTTATAATATTTTTTTATCTATTTTGACTGGAATATAAAGACAGCAGCGCCGACAATGCCGCATTAGTTCTCTAACTCAATAGACTCTATTTCGGTGAGTCAAACATATACAAGTTACGTCGACGCGGGCACTCGAGCGAAGTCGCAGCTACAGATAGTATATAAATAAATACTTAAGTTACCTTATAGTTGTGTGCCTCGCGAAGCTGATGCGCGCCCGCTTCTACGGTCTGCGCGGTGTACTCCACGTGAGACTCTATAGAGTCGACGGTGGCGCCCTGCGTGTGAATCATGGTACCTAGGTCCTTGAATATCTGGTTCACGTCCATTATGTCGTTCTGCGGAGTTCAACATTACCATCACTGCAATGTTCACGTATTGAAATACAATCTAATTCGGACAGTGCGGCCTTCAACGGACCCCAATACTAAATCATAATAACCAGAAAATACACAAAACAGATTTTTATTCGTGTTTTCGTCAGCCTTTCGCGTGACTGTTTCTCTATGACTATTTGTAACGTGACAAATCTACGCTTAATTTTCAATATCAACCACGACGCGTTACACAGCTAATGGTATTAAAGAATAGACCCGAGACCAGTTATTTACTCGCTATAATCATATGTGGATCGGGAAAGGTGCAGAAAGGGACGTAGGTATTGCATAAGTTTATAGAAGATCGTTGAAATCGTACTATTGTA
This sequence comes from Lycia hirtaria, assembly GCA_947563715.1. Taxonomy (NCBI): domain Eukaryota; kingdom Metazoa; phylum Arthropoda; class Insecta; order Lepidoptera; family Geometridae; genus Lycia; species Lycia hirtaria. The sequence continues at coordinate 12,469,487 of OX387386.1, forward strand.
GGAAATGAAAAGGGAAAAAGAAAGAAAAATAGGTCACTCAAAGCGACTTCATGTTTTATACGACTCTAAAGCCTAATTTAGATTGAGAAGTTTAGAGACGTCTATTTTGACGCTTGGAATTATTTTGAAAATCGAAACTATTTCAATCACGTAAGTAGTCTAAAGGCTGCCGCTTTAGACCTCATTGAGTTCAGACATTTTTGATCGCTGATGCGAACTCTCTTGTCGATATAATATCTATGTTCATCGAAGTGTTTACCTCAAGCTGCCTGTAGTCCTGCTCGCGTTGCTCGAGCTCCTGCAACGACTGGTCTTGCGCCTCCAGTTGCGCCTGCATGCGTCCTTCCTCCATCTCAACCAGCTCCCGACTCTCTGTAATAAAGAAACCAGGTCAGAGGCCTTCCAGCGGTTTAGTAACTCTGACATTAGGGCTGGCCACTCCGCCTATACGATCTCACTGCTAGACTGGGAGAAGAAGAAAAACATAGAATGTACCAGCTGCTTCTCTCCCCGGGCATACTATAAAAGTCAGTTAAGGTAGTTGAGGAAAATCGCCAATTATGTAGGCCAATCCAAGCCAATATTTCATTTTTCTGTCTATTCCTCTCTAGCCCTCTCTTCCATCTCTCCTCCCTCTAACCACGGTCAAATGTGGCGTCAAACAGCCTGATGGTCTTTGATGCTCTGCCTACCCCGAAAGGGGAAACAGGCGTGATTATATGTATGTGTGTACTTTAATCTCTATAAAAATGTATAACTACTTCAGCTCAACAGAACAAAACACTTATAATGATCTCGGGCCTCAGTCGAATGTCGATAACCAGATAGGGAAAAATAGACTCAACAGAAATGCTGACTGTTATTTTTATAATCTCCTCGAATAATGAAACCTTAAGTAATTGTCGTACGAATGTCAACATTAACGAAACGATTTCAGTAATAATGAATAGCTAAATTTCATAACGATTGGTTCAGCCGTTTAGCCGTGAAAAGGTAACAAAAAGACAGAGTTATTTTCGTTTTCATAATATATATGAATAGTTAGGATAATCACTAGACAAATCATAATTAAAGAGAAAACATTTGAATAGAAGCAATTTACCAGAGACACACAAAAACAAACAGAATGATGTATATTTTGTATATTTAACCAACCTCCGATGAAGACAAGGTATATCTGGGTTCTTCACTTGTAGTCCAAATAGCTAGTAAAATTCCAAAGTGCGACATATAATCATATTTTGTCTCAAGTTTCTTAGGCTCACATAACAACACTATAAACCTAATACATATAAAGGGTAATCCCAGTTTTATTAGTCACCATATCTATTTACTTATTACTCATCCACATTTTACATCAATTTCTAGCAAACTTATTTATTTTAGCTAATTACGAATATTGCTTTTGTTTAAATTAAGTAAACATATATCGTTCACGCTTTTAAGGCAAGCAATGACAAAGGCAAAAGGAAACAATTGTCCATAAACAATCACTTACATTAAATTATTCATTTTCCTTCTCCTCAATGTGTAGTATTGTCAATGCTAATTTATGTCAAATATATCTGAACTAAAATCTGAATACCTGCCATTATTTTCAAAAAATAATAATCCAATTTTACTATATAATTACCTGTCTAGCTTAATTACGTGTATAGCGATGCAAAGTTGGCTAGCGCTCGTTTTGATCTAGCTTTTCCTGTAATTAAGAGTGTGAGACAAAAGTTCAAATGAACGTATTTTAAACTGGGATATTATGAATAGTATCTTCGACTTTTGTGTCCCTCTTATTTCCAGAAAAAGCAAGATAAAAACGGGGACGAGCCAACTTTGCATCACTTTAAAAATTGAGCGTAACTCTGCAGGACAGTTTTTTCCTGCTGTTTTGACCGATACTCATATACCAACAATGACGCACTTAATGATTTTGATTTAAACTCTATGTCGCCGCGCTAATTAGCCTAAATTCAGATTGAGAAGTTAAGATACATCTATTTTGACTCTACAAATTATTTTTTAAATCGAATTTTTTTTAATCGTGCAAAAGTGGTCTAAAGTGGTTTTGAGCTCGGACATTTTTGAGCACTGCGCGAAATCATTATCAATATAATATCGATGAACTTTATACGTAGTAATAAAATGTGACGTCACAAAGTTTATATATATATATGAATCAAACTTATTTTGGCAACGACACATTAATGTTAGCTTTCATTCGTTTATGTAACTACTCCATACTGATGTTAATAATAATAAGTTCTTATAATGTAGCGATCGTAGTGTAGCTCGACTGGGTGAACCTGAACACCTATCTGAAGGCTGATCGGTCCGTCTGTGGTTACGGAACGGTCAGTCTTCGAATAGGTGACCGTGAGTAGCGTTTCTTTCTGAGCGCTACCATGGGTCGGTTGAGACGTTAAATTGTAAACTCCGTTGTTTATTCTTAACAAGTATCTGCCTTACCGAAAAACGTTTCTTAACTTTAAGCAATGCTTAAATATTTTGTCAACTTCTGGCTGACACGTAATGGCACTTGCGGAATGAAAACAGAGAACTCAAGGCGTTGGTTCAAGTTAAGTAACGTTTTTCGGTAAGGCCCTATAAGTTTCGAAAACTCAAAATCCCCGATACAAAAAAACAGCTGAATCGATTTTGATGAAACATAGCTAAGAACACTCTCAATGAAATCATCTTTTTAATAATATAAACTAGATCAAATTCGGTCCATCCGTTTGAGAGCTATGATGCCACAGACAAACACATAGATACACCGTTATATAACTGTGTATCTATCACGTGTGTATACACGTCAAACTTATAACACTCCTCTTTTGGGTCGGGGGTTAAAATCAGCATTCGTCAAGACAGGTCAGAGGCCTTTCGACACCTTAACTCTGACATTAGGATTTCTACGCTACTAAACTATCTACTAACTATCTAAACTTACGTTTACTGGAAGTGAATGGTTCTGCAATGGAGACAGGCTGAGCATTCTTCGCCTTCTTTACATCTTCTTTAGTCTTCTGAGCAGCGAGCTTCTGCGTCGCCTGTAGATGAAATAAACAATATAAGTTACATTATTGAATTTTGTTAATAAAATGTTTAGTGAATTACAAATTACGATATAATAAAAATGAATTGAACAAACAATTTCTTCATGATATAAAATCAGAATTGTATGTAAAGGATTTCTACGGTAATATAACATAACAGTGCAAGTTTTCATGGGTAATTATTTTTTTTGTGTTAAGCATTGAAATTTATAGTCAGTTTTCGGGTACCATAGTAACTACGAGGAACCCTTATAAATTCACCATGTCTGTCTGATGATATATATATTTTCCTGTCTCTTTGATTCCACACTCGCTGTTGTTGGAAGAATTGGCCCCATTACTACACATATTTATACTCTGCGGTAGTAGCAAACTTTTTTTTTTAATTTCTCTTTGTTTCTCTTAGAGATGGTCATGAAAGGGTGATCATAAGACGAAAAATCGAAAAAAAAGACACGAAAATCACTATCCGAAGCTCCGATTAACAACGGGTGAGTTGTCAGTCAAGCACAAAACTTTCGATGATAAAAAAAAAGTTTAATCGATCTTATGCATAAATAATATAACTGTAGTTTAAAAAACTGAAAAAACTACTTCAAAATACGCAATTAGTTAACTTGCATGATATTTTTTCCGTTATTTTATTATAAAAAAACAAACTGAACCGATTTTGATAAAATGTATATGGACCACCTCTGAGATATTACGTACCTAACAAAAAAAGAATCATCAAAAACAATTCCTAATTGGCGGAATAATCCCTGAACAAACATACAGTTAAATCAAGAACCTCCTTTTTAGAAGTCGGTTCAATATAGAGGTATTTCTAATCGCCCCGGTTGCGATTAGCAACCTAATCAAAATATAATATTAAATACGAAAAAAACTAATTAATCACTATATCGTTGTAACTTTATCGCGGCATTATCATGGAGCTTATCGGCATCATTAACATAACAGGATCGCTGCGGAGTTTATTTAAATTATTAAACATGTCGTTTACACTAGCTATGGAAATATTCAGAATATAATTTTTATGTTTGGCTCGGATTTAAATTAAGTAGTATGAATTTTGTTTTATGAACACTTCTGGCTGCGCCCGCTAGTCCGCAGAACATATGAGTTCCTAAAAACGATGTAGTGACCTTAAAAAAGTATTATTATAAAAAAAACGCATTTTACTATGAATGGTTTGTTGGGCAAATAATATACCTCATATATTAAACCTGTCAAACGGTTTAGGCTGTAGAACTTGGCAAAAAGTTATACATATATACTCGTATACACATGAAAAACATTACCCTCATTAGAGAGTAAGTTACTCCATTTGAGAGTTAATACATATATGAAGTTTAAAATCATAGTACCTGTGGTCCATTTAACAAATGTAAACTACGATATGTAGTGAAATGAACTAAGTTGGATACAGAAAGATATAATAAAACCGGCCAAGTGCGAGTCGGACTCGCGCACGAAGGGTTCCGTACCATTATCTATAAAACGGCAAAAAATCACGTTTGTTGTATGGGAGCCCTCCTTAATTATTAATTTTATTTTAATTTTATTATTTATTTTTAAAATGAATAATACAACTCAATATTCTGTGAATATTTCAAGCATCTACCTGTTGCCGTTATCAATATCGAGCAAAAACTAGCAAAAAAAAAAACACGTTTGTTGTATGGGAGCCCCCTTAAATATTTATTTAATTCTGTTTTTTAGTTTTTGTTGTTATAGCGGCAACAGAAATACATCATCTGTGAAAATTTCAACTCTCTAACTATCACGGTTCGTGATATAGTCTGGTGACAGACGGACAGACAGCGGAGTCTCAGTAATAAACCAATGGTACATCTTATATTGATATGGACTGCTGGAAGAAAAAAAATGACCCTAAAGCAGACAGGTAACTATGCCGGAGTACCAACTGTTTTTAGACAATGTTATAGAACAAGCCTTGATCATTACGCCAGCAGAGAAAATAATAATAAATCTCGCAATGCTATACTTAAGAATAGTTTACTGAGTTTTATCTTTTCTTCCTTTCAAATTTTGAATTCAAGCAAAAGAAAGGCTAATATCAGCAATTCAGTTTACTTTTATTAAGTATAAATATATTTCATGATATCTTTTGGCGATAGCAAGTGATTTGGCCCAAAAAAAACTAGCTAAAGAGTCAGAGGTAGTGCAATAAAAATTCAACAATTATGGCTGAATAGTAAATATGAATATTTTTGTGGGCACTTTCCCACAGCATCAAGGAAATCAATATAAATGTACTTATACAAATTTATTGTGTATAATTTATATCATTTTGTTTTAATTCAATGAGTAACAATTGCGAAAACCTTCACGGGTTATCGAGAAAATCAAATTGGTGACCAACCAATCCAATCAATCAAGCCTATCAGATGAAAAATAAAAAGAAAAGCAAAACTCATATTTGACTCTACTGTTGTACCTATATTACATTGTTTAAGCCATAAAATTCTTACAACGAAATGTATACAATTGGTATTATCACGTGGATTGATCTCATCATACACAACATGTCAGTTACTGACATTAGACACTCATACATACATTTTAAATAGACTGCAAAAGAGAAATTCTAATCTCAACCTGTCTTTTTTGTCTTAATGTTCATAGATATCTCCACTGTCAAAAAGACCTGATAGAAGCGGCTTGCATCTATCGGCTGCATCTTCCTTCCTTGCATGTAATTGTTGGTCTTTCTTGTGGCTGTTCTTCCTACATCGACTATAAATTTTACGTTCTATGTGCCCTGCCTACTGCCATTTCAACTTGCTAATCCACTGTGCTATGTCGGTGACTTTCGTACGTCTACGGATCTCTTAATTTCCGAGTCGATCTCGCAGAGACTGCGACTATAGCCTTCTCCATAGCTTATTGCGTGATTTTGAGCAAACTTATAAGGCCCATAATGATGGATTGTATTAATAATAAATTAATAAAAATACATGTTGTTTCTTCCACTATTATTTTTCTTGCATAACAATAACAAAGCATACTTATAAAATACATTTCCATATTTTCCATGTGGACCGATATTGCATGACCAGCTTCAGCGCCTCAGCATAGTCAAAGGGCGGCCATACACATGCCCACACAAGCAGTCAACCTGGTGGTTAGCAACATGGTGAAATTCCATTGTACAGTTCCTACTGATCCAACAGGTCATATAAGAGGAAATCTTGAAATTTTCACGGCTAGAGTGAATAGATATCTTCTAGATTGACGAGCTCAAACCTCGACCACACCGTCGCTTAAAATGAGGCGAATTGGTGGTCAATCGTATATACATATATTAAGAAGTTCAATGCTCGAGCTACCTGTGTATGACCGACTCAAATATTTAGCATAGCAAGGAAAGAGTAGAGAAATTCACCTGGAAACTATTGAGTGTGCTCATATATTCGTCAGAGAGGCGATCGCGTGCTAGTCGTTGCGCTGGTTGTTCAGTTGGCACCTTCATTAGCGCCATCAACATAGATGATGTGTCCTTTGCCAGCTTCTGGGTGTAGTTCTGAATCTGGCGGCTGATATAACATCACCGGTTATTAAACTATATTAAAAGAAAAACAAAATACCCATCTGCAGAAAAGTATTGAGTATTTGCAGTCTAACTTATGATTTCATTACATGCTACGCTACTGTACGCTATTGAGTGTACGTTTTTTGTGAGAAAGTATGAAAATCTCTGTAAATGATCCTAAATGCGCATTCTTTAGAATAATTCTAGTAAAATCACTTGTTTATTACCAAAAAGTTTGTTGCAGGTTTTGATAAAACACCCTTTTTTGCTTTTGCGCAAGATGTATTATTGTTATTACAAAAAAATATAGTATAATGACACTCAGGTGGTGAAGACGAATCTGACAACACCTTGCATATCAAAATCGCTTAAGCCGTTTAGGCTGTAGGCACTCATATAGACACATACATACATACCCACATACATACAAACAAACATAAACGTAACATAAACTCCTCTCGCGCAGTCTTGCGCAGTCGGATAAAAATGTGTACAATAAATCAAACTGATTTTCAATTTTATCATATTAACTGAATAATGAAATCACAAGTTTGGAATCATCTTCAGCTTGGTTGAAAAGCCTGCTAAGAAAGCTCGTTTGTAACAATTCACCTGTTCGGGCAAGGTCATAAAGTATGTAATATTGTCAGATTTATCAGATATATTTCAGTAGACATAGAGCTAATTTGCATGATATTAGTCCCTCTTGCCCTTTATGCTAACAAGTGGCAAAAAGCATGAAAAATTGTTACATATTGAATATTCCAAAAAGTCGAATGAAACACTTAGCTCCAGTACTGCTAAACATGAAATATGTGTCCTGAATGACTCTTTCCGATAACATACAATCTGTGTGCTTTCAGATTGTGAGTGAATAGACAAGCATGCTTCGTGATATACCATAAGGGTCACTTTACTTCAGGTGAGTCAGTGAATAAGCATAAAGCATAACATTGAATTAAAAAAAAAACATTATCTTTTCTCAATCAAAACACTCAGCCACATTCAGATGCCTTACTCAGACTTTTATTGAATCATAGAGGAAACCATCATTTATGAAACCATGTCTATAGTAAATTTCATTAATATCATTGTTATCAACACAATAGTGAAACTGTGGAGCTCAAACGATGACAACACCAATCTAGAATTATATTATAATATGATATTACACTTACAGCTGATATCTGAGCTCTTGTGAGTCCTGCGGAGTCTGCAGTTGATTCACAATTTTGGACATAGAAGACACTGAAATTGATTAATAATTTTATAATGACCTGACCATAACCAGTCTTAGCAATGTTAATAATCAATCTTATTATTACATATAATATATGTTACTTATTACCTAAATATTGTACAATAAGTATTACAATTTCAATCAAATCACCTACTATTTCATCATCATCTCCTTTGTGATAAGAGGAATGAAAAAATCAAACATAAGTTATATTGTATTTTTTTTATTTATTTATACTGTCCCATTACTGGGCCAAAGTATCCTCCAATTCCTTCCATTCTTCTCAGTCCCCTGGCAATTAGTATTTCCAAGAACTGAGAGTGGCAGTATTAGTATTATAAAATTTATACATCCCTAGTAGAGTAAGAGCCCACGACAGCCAGACCTTTATTATTTTATAAAAGCTGAAAGTTTCTCTGTGTATGTCTCTAACACAGGTAAGAACAACCAGCGACTATAGAGTCTGGATTGTGGTTACTTTGGCAGATAACAGGTAGCAAGGGTGTATAAAATAGTACCTTACTTTCCTCAAAGTCATCATTTTCTTGCCCTTTTCCCACAGCATGTTTCCCTTCGCCACTTCACTCTATCAGACGTCATTTCTACACTTACACTTTTCACACGCATATCATCTTTCACACAGTCCATCCACACTTTCTTAGGTCTCCCTCTTCCGGCCCTACCGCTTACCATCATGTTTAGGGCCCTCTTGCATACATTGCTATCCTCCCGTCTCATGACATGCCTATACCAGGACAGTCTTCCACTTCTTAACTTTTCGGTGACTGGTGCTACTTTCAGGCTTCCTCTAACATACTCATTCCTAATCTTATCCAATTTTGTTACTCCACACATCCATCTCAACATTCGCATCTCCGCTGCATGCAATTTCCTTTCTTTCTCCCCTTTGGTGGCCCAACACTCTGATCCATACATCACGACAGGTCTTACCATGGTCTTATAAATTTTCCCCTTTAATTTAAGGGGCATTCAGGTATCGCAAATAGTTCCCGAGACCTGCCGCCGCTTCATCCAACCTGCATTTATCCTGCTATTTACATCTCGGTCAATATCGCCGTCGTTTTGGAAGACAGAGGCGAGGTAACGAAAATCGGAGCAGACTGGAAGGGATACACCATTTAAGGCAATTGGAATGAAACTAGATGGACCCCCGAAATCACAAAACAAATGTTCTGTTTTGGTCCTACTGATCTTCAACCCTACACTCTCCAGTTTCTCTTGCCATTTTTCCAGTCTTCTCTGTACCTCAGCCCCATTTTTCTGTTAGTACATTCCCTGCACCATCTTTAATACATTTCATGTGACTTACATCCCTTGTATTCTTTTCTCTCGCTTTTGCTATCTTGTATATTTTCTTTTGCCCTTCAGGACTTTCCAATGATTGGTATAATATATTATGTGCTTTAGCCTTTGCAATGGCCACAGTTTTCTTTGCCTTTTGTTTCCTCAAAGTATAAAGCTCAATTTTTTTATATGTTCTTCAGGATAGCTATAAAAATCACGTTAAAATTTAGCTTTTATATAGTATAAAAACGAAAGTATAACTATAATTTATTAAAGTTTAGGGGTGTCTGGCAGGGAGTATCAACCCTAATAAATGTCTGTCAATGCAATAACGTGATTTTTATAGTTATCCTGAAGAACATATTAAAAAATTGAGCTTTATACTTTAAGAAAAGTAAGTTACTATTTTATACACCTTTACTACCTGTTATCTGCCAAAGTGACCACAATCCAAACTCTATAGTCGCTGGTCGTTCTTACCTGTGTTAGAGACATACACAGAGAAACTTACAGCTTTTAGAAAATCACTAAGGTCTGGCTGTCGTGGGCTCTTAGGCTATAGATATTAATAAATTATTGAACAGAAACTGACAAGCACAACTTATACACAGTATTTTGAAGTGTTAAAGTTCAATTGTAGACAATAATTATCAAATCAGACAGAAAAATCTTGTCAAGTGTGTTTATAGGTTTTGGGTAGGTTGAGATTTTTAAAACCTGCAAAAATAAAAATAGAGAAAAGCTCTCAATTTTTTTTAAGAATTTTGATTGCAATTCTTCTATGTAACTTTCTAATTTTTAGGGTTCCGTACCTCAAAAGAAAAAAACCGAACCCTTATAGGATCACTTTGTTGTCCGTCTGTCTGTCTGTCAGGGTGTCAAGACCTTTATCTCGGGAATGCGTAAAGGTCAATACCTTTACGAAAGTTGAAATTAAAACCATATACATAGATCCATAGTATCTTGCTGCAGAGACAAGAATCAAACTTCTCAGTTTTCATTAAAAAAAGTTACAGCTGAAAAGTCGAAAAAAAACGCACATTTCGACACTCAGAAGGGAATCAAAACCTATGGGGTACTTCCCGTTGACCTAGAACTATGAAATTTGGCAAGAAGCATTGTGTTATAGTACACATATAGGAAGAAATCCGAAAACTGGTCATTTTTAATTTAATCACAAAATATAGGGTCTTAAGCAAGGAAAGAGGGCCCAAATTTTAAAGTACTTTATCCGTATCATGTGGGGTATCATATGAAAGAGCTTAATTAGCACAAGCTAAAACAGGTTTTTAGATGTTTTTATGATGTATATTTTTCGATTTATGAAGGAAAATATAAAAAAAACCTTTTATCTACTAGTTTATACGGAACCCTAGGTGGGCGAGTCTGACTCGCCTTGTCCGGTCTTATTTTTGCTAAAATCTCATTCATAAGATTATAAATACATATTCATCATTAGACTAGTTACTCTTTTTTACATTTATCAACATTTTACATTTATCAACAAACAGCATTTTACATTTTTATTAGAAATCCTTTCAACCGTTCCTTTTGAGAGCTCGGTAATCAATTATATTTGTTTCAAAAGTATTGTTACGAGGTAGATAAAATACGACGAGTCTGTATTATGATTGTTATCAGTTAGATACTAAACAAAAGATTACTCACCATTTTGTGATATCTTTTTTATATTACTTGCAATGTTCTGAGACTGCTCTTGAAAGCTGTTTGGTGTCCCTTGGTAGGGGACTCCTCCTTGATATGACTCCATTACGCACTACGAAATGAAAAAACGAATGATTGTATTGACAAGGCATTTACCAACACGCGTAAACAGAAGTGGGCTGGGCCGTAACAGGGATGCATGTAATGCGTGTCACCCACGGAACGAAAGTATAAAATACGCATGAACTACGTGAATGGAGTAATAAATTTGAGAATATTTTGTAGGAAAAAAACAATCGGAATCGACGTGCAATTTTTAGGAAGATGGCAATTTTTTGTGAGTCACATTTTCTTTATTGCCATGCAGTTTCATCTGTGACATATTTATAATGGCAAAATAAGCATTATGTACATTAATTAGATATTTAATACAATACCTCTAATCAGGTTAATAGAATTGCAAGAGAATTTTCTCTTATCACGTACAAACTTATACAACTGGTACAAAACAATAATTTATAGTACGAGTATCACGGCAATTCGAACAATTATTTGTTGGAACTTAGCTTGGCGATTGTATGCAGTTTTTGTGTTTTTAGAGATACAAAGATACAATACAAGTATGAATTCCAATTTTCCAAATGATAGGTATTCCAAAGAGAATGCAGTAAATAACTGTTTGTCGATCTTCTTCTTCTTTTTTGTATTGGACCCGCATTAAAGCATTTGCCAGTTTCAAGTATTAGGATTTTTTCATCACACGTTTTACTGCTTTATTTCACTTGCCCACACTCACGCACTTTATCGAACACTTAATGAATAAAACACCACCATTTTTATAGCATTAATGTTCAAAATAACACAAGTTTAGGAAAATAAAACAAAGCAACAACACGTTACTAAGACGTTCCCGCTAAAACTCATTAACAATAATTAAACTGTAAAATTTACAAGGTCACGGACCCCGGTGTCTGTGGAGCTTAAAACTAATGAAAAAAAATATCTCGGAAGTTTATTGAGCGCATGAAATATTTTTAATACATTTTTTTTTTATTGAAATAGGTATAGTTACAGATATTGTTAGTGTTGAGTTTTTGTAGAAATGTATATGAGCAATAAAATTAATAAAGAACCCTAAAAATGATCACAATCGAAAACATTCCGAGCATGAAAATGGAATCGGGCATCACTAGAGCCTTTATATTGCTTGCATTTTTAACCAGTTTTTTTTTTCCGTCCTCCTAAACCCATAAACCCCCAACGAAAGTCGTTAGGGCTTTTAACACGCTTTTATTAGGTTGACCTATAAGTAATGGAATCTAAGGTAACTAATTTAACCATCTTCCAAGGATCGTAGCGTCATGAAAATTGGCAGCTGTATGTAGTTCTGATGACAATACAATAATATGGTATTTTTTTTATTTATAATAATTGCTAAATAATAATAATCTTTTTTTTAACACGCTCTTATTAGGTCGACCTGTATGTAATAAACTAACCCCGGCTCTACACTTGTGCCGTGAACGTCCGCGAACAGGAAGTGTGGAGGGTTTTCACGGCGTTCGCGGCCGTTGACGTCTGTTCCCCGGTCGAAGTCGGTATTTTGTCCCGCGACAAAGGGTTCGCGGCAGTTCACGCCTCGTTCACGCGCGCACATCCACATTCACGGCAACGTGCCAGTTTCCTCCTGACTTCCCTATATTACAAAGTACTCTTTGCTCCTGACTATCGGATTAATATAAGTTGAGATAGTGAATTAGAAATTCACTTTTTGAAATATTTTTACGCTGAACGTATACTGTGGGACTCGAAGCACCCACATCATAATAATAAAAGTAAAATTATGACGCCTGGAAAAGGATTAGTTTTCAAATTAATGTCGATCGGTTACGATATATTTCAGTCATCCATCATCTCCTTTTTCTCCAACGCTTTAGAACGATTTTCTTATTTTGTAGGTGTAAATAGTTAACACAGCAGCAGTTTCGACGTCCGTTTCACGGCAGGTTTCACGGTACAACTGAGTGACCTCCGTGAATGTGGAGGGTGCGCCTCTGCCGCAAATTCGCGCCGTGAATTCACGGCACAAGTGTAGAGCCTCGGTAAGGTAACTAAAACCATCTTCCAAGGATCGTAGCGTCATGAAAATTGGCAGCTGTATGTTGGCGTAGTTCTGATGACAATACAATAATATGGTACTGTTGAACTGATCTGATGATGGAGCCGGAAGATATTCATATTCATATTCATTTATTGCGTAAAACTAATTTACATGTCAGGTGTTACAAAATTTATACATAGAAATACATATAAGCTATTGTCACGGTAGGGTGAGCTCAAACAATAATTAATGTCAAAATAATTACATAAAAATAATAAATAAGTCAACTGTAAAATTCAACATACAAATTTGTAAAATTCGTCAACGCTATAGAATGCTTGCTCAACAAGCCAACGATGTAGGCGACCTTTGAAGTTCGGCATAGTAGGAGCTGCAGTGACGTGTTCTGGTAAGTGGTTGTACACGTCGGGCCCATAACATGCGTTAATTTGGCGGACTTAGTCAGCGTGCGTGCTATGTTTGACAGCTTGTTCGCTGTTCTTGTGGGGTATCGGTAATGGTTACCACGCGTCTCGTAAGAGCTTAGGTTTTGTCTTACGTACATTGCCACCTGTAGTATGACTAATGAAGGCAATGTAATGATTCCCAAGCTCTTAAAATAGGGTTTAGTGTGGGTGTCCTGGTCCACGCCTACTATAGCTCGTACGGCGCGTTTTTGGAGTCTGAAGATCTTCTCCCATTCTGCACATCTTCCCCACAGCTCCGCGCCGTACTGTATGAGCGAATGCACTGTGGCGAAGTAGCAGGCGCGGGCCACGTCCAGCGACACAACACGAGCTACGCGCCGCAACGCGAAGCATGCGCTTCCGATTTTACCGCGTAGCCTGTCGACGTGATTCTCCCATGTTAGACCGGCGTCGACTTTGAAACCGAGAAATGTGGTCGTGTAAACTTGGCGCAACGTCATCGTTCCAACCAGAACAGTAAGAGGCCCGGTCTTGTGCCCTGACAAGTTTATATGCAGGTATTGTGTCTTTCTGAGATTGAGTGCCAGTCCATTAGAACTAAATCACTCGGAAAGTTGTACCGCAGTAGCGTTTAGCTTTTGTTCTAGAAACACCACGGATGGTGCAGTGACTATCGCCACCACATCATCTACATACATTAGAACTTCAGCTGTCGTAGCGGCATCGGGTAGGTCGTTTAGTAGCAACGAGAACAGCAGGTTCGATACCGATGATCCCTGAGGCACGCCTATGGCTGAACCCATAGGATCAGACCGTTGGTTGCCTGAGTCACCAACCACGACCTGCGTCCTGTTTTGTAGAAGGCTGGTTAATAAAGAGTGAGAAGTACCTCTCATCCCATAGTGTCTTAGTTTGACAGACAGTACGGCGTAGTCAGCGACGTTAAAGGCTTTCGAGAGGTCACAGCATAATATAGCGACTTGTAGCTTAGGCCTCCCATCTCTGGCAGCCACTATCTTCCTGATAAGTTCGCGTGTTAACGTCGTTGTCGTGTGGCCTGCCCTGTATGCGTGTTGCCTATCGGAGAGGGCGTTTGTTGAGGTTAAAAAGCTTACAAGTCGACTGCTCAGTCCATTCTCGAAAACCTTTGCTACCGCTGGGATTATCAACACAGGTCGATAACCATCTATGAACTAGAACTTCATGATGGAACATCGTATCATAGCTGTGTTTGGATTTGTTAGAAAAGTCTTGTAATGAACTTTGGCCACAATAATTTGTAGCGTGTTTTTTTAGTTTAAAATTTAGAAATTATTTTATTTTCAAAGTCATGTCGAATTGTTTCTTTTTGTCAGCGTCGTGACGTGCCCTGTACTGTAGCTGTCAATGTCATCTTGAATTGAATTGTAGGGCGTTTACCAAGCGTTATCCGAAAAAGATCGTTTTTTGAAAAGAAAAATCACAGAATATCTCAAAGTTTACTTTACCGGAACGGATTAAAAGCTCAACAAGTCTTTGGTTTTTGGTAAGCGGCATTCTTTTCTAACCAAATTTTAAATTATTAATACAATATTCTTGCGAAGTTTTAACAGACGTTTTATGAAAAGTTTTCTCGATAGTTTGCATTATAAAACAGTTCTTCAATTCCTTTTCGCGGCCTGTGCACAGGCTCTTGCACAGCAAGGAAAAGTAAGAATTTAATAAAAACATCGAACACCTAAAACAATGTACCTTTCTTTCCTATGTCTCTTATATCACAATTGTCGTTAGAAATGTTCAGTGAGATAATTTATCGGTATGAGTGAACATTGGTATTATCCGTGTGCCTGTTACCTATTCTAGCGCTGTACAAATCATAACATAAATACTTGGTATGGGATAAATACCCACAAGAAATCGTTAATATCGTTTTGTAAAGACAAAACACGTTAAATTTTTATTTACCCTCAAAGTGATTTATTTTCTGCAGGTGGAGTAAAAAGTGTCGGCGCTTGAAATGAACACACACTTTACTGGGGATGGTACTTATAAGGCCGTGAATCCTATCATATCCTCAGTTGGAGACTTCACACCATTTTATGTAGCAATTGCCATTAGTTCTGTAATTCTTGGATGTATAATCATTCTCAACTTGATTTTCTGCTGTTCGAGATATTCTGACTACTGGCTGGATAGACACACAGGTTAGCTGAATATAGATTACCTATTTTTGATCACAAATTCATAAAAATAGATTGGCCTTACTAAAAACATTACTTAACTTTGATTAACATCTCAAATTATTTCCACAAGTATCATTGTGTGTCAGCGAGAAAGTGACAAAATATGTTGAGCGTTGTTCAAATTTGAGTAATGTATTTCAGTAAGGACTATTGCAATCTGAATGAAGTGGTTTGGATTTGACTTTAATTATATGAACTTATAAATTGTGGAGTAGGCTGTCTCTGTTGGTATAACCTGGACATTTTATTTAAATCATGATTTACATTTTAAAGTCATACAAAATAAAAATATAATCTCCAAAATGAGGGGTGTACCCCCAATGGCCACCACTGGTGGCCATTAGCACATAATAATTAAATTTAGATTCAACGGCCCCTATGGTGGTGGTTGGTGATTGGGTATTTAAATAAATAAAAATTCTCAACAGCTGCTAGTGGTGGAAACTACAGTAGGGCTAATAAAAACCTGCAAACTGATTTCAATTTAATTTATTTATATATAGATTTATTTATAATATGTAGGTCTAAGAGCTCAATCAGCCCTACTGTAGTTTCCACCACTGGCGCCAGTTTTAGACATTTATTTATTTCAAGACCCAACCATCACCAGCCACCACCATGGGGGCTGTTGAATCTAAATTTAATAAATCATGCCAACGGCCACAAGTGGTGGCCAATTTAGTGGTGGCCGTTGGGAATAAACCAAATGAGGAACTGTACATGAATGGCACACATACCCTGTTCATTTAATATATCAATAACTGGATAGATAGGTGAATAAAGGATTGATTAATATCTCTCAGCAACTCTCTTAAAAGGATTTTTTTAAATAGGTATAGCAGTTCCAGAGCTTACATTCTTTGTGCACACTTAAAATATTAGTATAATGATCTTTAGATACAACTAAAATGTATACTACAAATAATGTGGTCAATTCTGAAGGCAAATTGAAATTCTTAGTACCGGGTTAATAATTTTAATTAGTCTAGTGGTGCCTTCAATATTACGTCCACATTCTTGATGCATACTGCACAGAAATGGGATTCTTTGCTGCCATCTCTGTTTCCTGAGAACTAAAACCTTGGAATTTTCAAGGCTACAGTAAATAGATATCTTCTAGATTGACAAGCTTCCTCGGCCACAACGTCCCTTAACATCAGGCGAGTTGGTGGTCAATCATAGATCTTACATTAAAAAAAAATTATAATTGTTGAACATTTCAACATAGTGCCAATTAGCCCCAAAATATTTTTTGCTTTCTTGTCAATTTTATTCCCAATAATTTTAGCATGATTCATCTTCATATTGGTAATTCTGCACTTCTGTGTGCATTTCCTTCAAAGTGTCCAGAACAATTAAGTCAATTGTTCACCATGAGAGCCGCAAGCAAATTGTCAGATGTGACAGCTGTTACCTGCTTCCTGCCCTCATCTAACCTACCCCACAATGCTATTTCATGTTATGTTGCCCCACCTCCCTTCTCATTCTCTGGATGATGTTTTTTGTAGTTGGTATTACAATAAGCAACCCCAAATCATCACGAACCACACTCAACATCAGGCGAGTTGCCAGTGAAATAAGTCTATGAATTATAGAAAATCTTGGGATTAAGCACAATCATATTACAAATGGTAATATTATCCAACCGGTTTTTTTGGAAATCCATGGGGGAAGGCCTATGTCCAGCAGTGGATTTTTTGTGGCTGAGATGATGATGATGATATTACAAATACTTGTACTTAGGCCATAGGTTTTTAAATGTTACTGTATTTCATTAGGTTTGTAATGGAAATTATTTATTTGACAGGCAACCGCTGGTTGGTATCCATCTGGTCTGCAACTCCACACAAGCAGCCTCCTCTAGATTTCACCGAGCTCAAGGATCAACAACAGCTTAGTATCTACATCCACAGAGATCCTATCAAGGATTACCAACGTGAAGTACCTACATCTCTCTCTCAACAGCGTTTGACCTCCCAGGTTTACGAGACGCACACAAGAGAAAGTGACATTTAAAATGGCATTTCTTATGATGTATCCTGCCATAGCTATATTAAGCATGTTTGTTCTCATGATCATTATTGTAATGTTAAAGTTTGGCTCTCGATGGTGTGGGCTCCGTCACACCGCCTTCAATGATGATGAATTCTGGATAGATGATGAAGCATATGAACGAAAAGCCTCATGTGCTTGATGGGTGAGGAAATGATCATTTTGCAGTTTGGACAAAGTATTAATCCTTACTTTCAATTCAATTCTTGTCTATGGCATTCTTAAGTTCTCACCAGCGTCACATTGTTTGAGTTTTTGTTGTTGTTTTTCGTGACACATACATATATTATGCATCCTATATAATATGTAGCATCATAGTTTACTGTATCCCACATGACATTGACTTGACATTATACATGACACTGATCCTAATCTTACTAACCTCTTACTATTCCTTTTTTATTATGGAAACTAATGAGGTTGTTACACATCTCTAAAATCAACTTGGAAATTTTGATTAAAAAATAAATGTGAGTTAGCTGTAAGATATTTTAAACAGTTTTTCCTTCATTTGCATTTATTATGAAACAATTTGAGTGACATCAAGCCTCTATTAAATAAAAACAAAGACTGAATGAATCTGTCAATCCGTCCTTTACAATTGTCCAAATGTATAAGCAAAGCGACTGATTGAATCTATTGCCGTCCAATTTTTTGCTGCTAAAATGTGTGTAGATCATAAGTTTTTTTATTGATATAATTTAAATACTATTATAACATTGTAACTGATACTTGTAATTTTTATTATAATTATAAATTAGTGACTACTCATTGAAAGTAGTGTGTAATTATGCTATGATTATTATAGATGACTCAATGACTTATATACTAATTATAACTTTTATGAGATTTCATTATTTCCAAAAATAATATAATATAAATTTTGTAAAATTTCAGTTTCATGTTATCAAATGTAACAATAGTGTTTTTACGAAATTATATATGAAATAAATGTTCTTAGATAAGTAATTATGACAGGATCTCCCTAATGTTAAAAAGTATAGTGTGCTTGAACTCCATACATTGCAAAGAATCTTATAATCTTCTTCTTAAGATGCCATCTCCTACCAGGCTATCATTAGGGCTATTTGTATCTTAGAAACTGCTGCGCGAAACAAGGATCTTGTGCTCAGGTTAAACCATGTCCGAAGATTTTAAAGCCACGACGTACGTCGTCTTCCTGGTGGTCGTCCTCATTTTCCCTTGCATTATGAGTTGGAGCAGATCGTATTTATCGTTACGCATTATATGACCAAAGTACTGCTTGCGTCTTTTAACAGTATTTAAGACCTCCACTTTCTTATTCACCATCTGTAACACTCTTTCGTTGATTATTCTATCCGTCCACTATATTTTCAGGATTTTTCTGTATACCCACATTTCAAAAGCCTCTAAACGCTTGCTCATAGTCAAGATGATAAAAAGAAGATGACTAAGTTTCAGAAATACGTTTCTCGCTTGCTCTATCCGACATTTGATTTCCACACTGTGATCACATTGGTTGTTTACAATGCACCCAAGGTATTTGTAAGAATTTACACGTTAAGGTGCTCCCTCACCGGGAGCATTCACGTGTAATGTTACATTATAGATTCGACTTTGAGCATTACATTACAATACTACCTCCCTGACCTGATGTGATTTCTTGCACCTGTATCTATCTTTTATTGAAATAAGGGACAGTAAAAAAAAACTGTTTTAATAAATAACATTAGAATCTAAGTTTGTAATCTAACACTAGATGAAAAGTTAGGTGTCTTTATACTTGTATCGTAAAATCAAAAATTAATTAAAACGATTTTTAGAGAACTATTGTTTTATTTTTATAAACAACCACAAACAAATATAGATTGTAGTCAAGTAAGTCCTTTATAGTATAATTTAGTAGTATTTACTATAAATATCTCCATTTCAAATAAGAATGTTTTTTTTCTTCAATACAAATTGTCAAAGCCCTCAGCTGGGCACAGGTGACTGTCGTGTCTGTTTGTTACCTCTTAACGGCTGAACCGATCATTATGAACACAGATTCTTTAAGACCTGGAAAAGGACATAGGTAATTTTCTTTGACAGTAGCCTGTCAAATAATTTATTTAATCATCATCATCACTACACGGATGACACCGCGGGGCGCAGCTAGTAAGTTATAATTAAGTATACTCGTATTATTCTTTCAGTATATCTATCCTTACTCTACCTTTTCACGAGTAAACAGCTAAACCGATTATTGTGAAGGTTCATGTAGAGATAGCTGTTAATCTGGAGATGGACGATAATGGGCATAGGCTACATTTTATAATCATCATCACTGTTCACCATCACCATCGTTTTTCATCACTACGCGGAGAAACAGCGGGACACAGGTAGTAAATATATAGTTGGGTTGGGTACTTTGGGCTTCAACCCATGAAATGAATATCTTACCCAAGCACGCAGGGCAACATATACGAGTCACGAACCAACTGCCACCTGCATAATGGTGATGACGATAAAATGTAGCCTAATCTCATTGAGCCTCTGTCCATTTCCTGGATTACATATATCTCTTTAAACAATATGATAAATTATCCGTTCCGCCGTTAAATCGTAAAAAGTAACACACCGAAAGTTCATCGTCATTGTCATTTCAGCCCCAAGTCCACTGCTGGACATAGGCCTCTCGATGGATTTACAAAAGGACCTGTTGAAAGCGGCCTGGATCCAGTGTCTTCATGCCACTTGTATGAGGTCTTCTGTCCACCTTGTGGCTGGTCTTCCTACGCTACGCTTGCCGGTTCGTGATATACACTCGAGAGCTTTTCAGCCCCGACGGCCGAATAGTTGCTTACTTGATTTTACTAGTAATAGTAGCCAATAGTAGGTACTACTAGTACTGTATAGTCATACTAATTAAGAAATAGTGTTAACATCAGTGAATTTGAACAAAACTATCATTGCTTGGCTGTAATATTATATTTATTATAACAATTTTATTAGTTGATTTGTTTTCTGACTATTTAATTTAAGAGAACGTACTTTGTAAAACGACTTGCCTAGTATAGCGATTTTGTTATAAGGCCAATAAACAATTTGAATTTGAATTTGAATTTAATAAAACAGTAACGATTTTTGTGAAAAATAGCAAATTAATTTTGATCTCTAAAAAATGTCCAATTTAACCAAGTAAATTCTAAATTACTTATAGCACTTTAGATATGTACTTATAGTCCAGTCAAAATAGACATTTAAGTTAGCCAAAATTCGCATAGAGTTTAAAATTGGTATAGACGTTAAATAAACCATTACAAATGAATGTCAAAAATCCCCTTCGATCCTACTTCTGCAAGAATAATTCGGCTGTAACTTTTTTTTACAAAAACTGAGAATTTTGAATTTTCTTTCTGCAGCAAGAGATTATAGATCTGCGTATATGGTTTTAATTTCAACACGATAGCTTCACACGTTCCCGAGATACAGGTCTTGACACCTGGACGGACGGACGGAAAACAAAGTGATCCTATATGGGTTCCGTTTTTTTCTTTTGAGGTATGGAACTCTAAAAATGGGAAAAACCTGAATTTTTTACATTTGACCTTGTTTTTTTTTTTTTTTTGCAGAAGTAGGATGGAAGGGGATTATTGACATTTCATTAGTAATGGTTTATTTAACGTCTATACCAATTTTGAGCTTTATCCGAATTTTGGCTAAGTTATAATTTTTTTGACAATTTTGACTGGACTATTAGTATTAATTAATATCATACACACAAAAAGATAGGGTGTTAGGATAAGTTTGACGTGTATATCTGTGTATTTGTCTGTGACATCGTAGCTTTCAGACGGATGGACCGCATTTTTATCCAGTTTTTTGTTTGAAAGAGGAATACATCATACCTTTGTTCAAGCGGTTTTTTTATTTTCGGGGTTTTTTGAGTTTTCTTATACTTGTAGAGGCATACCAAGCCTCTTTAATTAATTCATAGGATACGTATGAAGAATATTTTTTTTTATTCACTGAGAGGCTTGCACTTGACCGCCAGCTCGCCTTATGTTGAGCGACGCTGCTGTCCACGATGGATGACTGTCTAATGAATTTATTACAAAATTATTGCAGCTGTCAGATTTCTCTCCGTTGTGTTGATATATTTTGAAAATAAGAAAATCATTCGTTTAAACCTAAATGTATTTTAAACCAAATTCAAAATTCTATTAAAAAACTAAAAGTACGAGTAAGTACTTATTATTTTTACTTATTCATTTCCTTTTTCTTATCCATTCCGTAACATGGTCAAGGTTTATCTGTAAAGTAAATAAATATTATAGTTAAAAAAACTGAATACACAAAAAAAAAACAACCGAATTGAGAATCTCCTTTATTGAAGTCGGTTAAAAAAGAAAAACGATATACAGTATAAATAAAAACCGGACAAGTGCGACTCGCCCACCGATGGTTCCGTACAAACTAAATAAAAGGGGGAAATCATATATTTTCCTTCATAAGCCGAAAAATAAACATCGTAAAGATATTTAACACATTCCTTGCTCACCACTCAGATCCGAGTGGGGCGGGGCTATAGTAGCGGCGCCTCCCACTCGGATCCGTTTGAGGTAGTCAACGTTGCTTTGCACGGCCACTCAGTACTTAATCAAAATTCGCCTAAAAAGTTTTGGTTCCCAGCTGAAGTGAAGGGTCTGCAGGGGGCGAAGAATGTGTTAAAAACCTGTTCTAGCTTATGCGAATGAGGCTCTTTCATACGATACCCCACATGATACGGTTAATTCACTTTAAAATTTGGGCCCTCGTTCCTTGCATAGAGACACTATTTTTTTGTGATTAAATTAAAAATGTCCAGTTTTCGGATTTTTTCCTATATGTGTACTCTAACACAATGCTACTTGCCAAATTTCAGAGTTCTAGGACAACGGGAAGTACCCCATAGGTTTTGATTCCTCTGTGAGTGTCGAAATGTGCGTTTTTTACGACATATTCGGCTGTAACTTTTTTTATGAAAACTGAGTTTTTTTTTCTGCAGCAAGATACTATGGATCTGCGTATATGGTTTTAATTTCAACTCGATACCTTTACGCATTCCCGAGATAAAGGTCTTGACACCCGGACAGACGGACAGACAGACGGACAAGAAAGTGATCCTATAAGGGTTCCGTTTTTTCTTATTGAGGTACGGAACCCTAAAAATATAATTTTATAGTTTAAAAAACTGAAACAACCGACTTCGATGTACGTTATTTCGTTTACTTGTAATATTAGTAAGGGCAATAATTAAACAAGGCGCTCAAGCGTTGAAGTAACTCTATTTTCTCCTTATACACATTGGATGAGAAGTAAGTTGGTTTTACTTTTCAAGCTCAATAAATCCCTCACGATTGTAAACTTTTCAAAGAGACCTCTCTTTACCCGCTCGTTTCTTTTTCAAGAATGACATTTGTCATTGAATGTCAAATACCTTCGTCGTCGCAGATTGGAAAATGTGCAGATGTTTATATGAAAAACCTCAACATTTGACACTTTTGTAAAGAAAAACGTGTCAGTGGAACTCTGCGATTCTATAATCTGACGCAGTCACTCAGGCATCCAATGAAAATATTTTTACTTTTAGAGATTATTCAAAAAGTAATAAAGCAATGTTTAATTATGGGACCAACTTGGGAACTTTCTATATACGCCAATTCACGAAACACAAAAATTGGTTCAAGAATGAGCGAGAAATTCGTGGGCATACATAAAAAAATAAAACCGGACAAGGCGAGTCAGACTCGCCCACCGAGGGTTCCGTATAAACTAGTGGATAAAAGGTTTTTTTTTGTATTTTTTTTATATTTTCCTTCATAAATCGTTTTAGCTTGTGCTAATGAAGCTCTTTCATATGATACCCCACATGATACGGTTAAAGTACTTAAAAATTTAGACCCTCTTTCCTTGCATAGAGACCCTATATTTTGTGATTAAATCAAAAATGTCCAGTTTTAGGATTTCTTCCTATTTGTGTACTCTAACACAATGCTTCTTGCCAAATTTCAGAGTTCTAGGTCAACGGGAAGTACCCCATAGGTTTTGATTCCTCTGTGAGTGTCGAAATCTACGTTTTTTACGACATATTCGGCTGAAACTTTTTTTTACGAAAACTGAGAAATTTTATTTTTCTTTCTGCAGCAAGATACTATGGATCTGCGTATACGGTTTTAATTTCAACTCGATACCTTCACGCATTCCCGAGATAAAGGTCTTGACACCCGGACGGACAGACGGACAGACAGACGGACAACAAAGTGATCCTATAAGGGTTCCGTTTTTTTCTTTTGAGGTACGGAACCCTAAAAATATACGGTACGAATTGATAACCTCCCCCTTTTTCGAAGTCGGTTAAAAATTGCCGTAGCTTATGAGCCTCAAGTGGAAAATCGCCTGCACTTGTTATGATAGGTACAAAAGGGTTGAAGACCCCTATCCTAAGTGCTGAGCTTACCTCATCGGCTACCACGATGAGATATTTGAGGTAATTCCGGGTCTGATGGGCTACCTGAATATATAAGTTGCCTGCGCAAATTCTAGATCTATTCTTGTGAGAGCCAATTTTCGTGTTTTTTTTTTTGTCCTGTGATAGCTAACATTAAATGACCAACCCACCAAGATGAAAACTACACCATGAGATAGTTTAAATAATCTATATTTAAATAGAGTTGCCTGACTTCTTTACTCTGAATATTTATTTTCTGTCACTCGGCACAAGCCTTTTAGGTAAACTTAAAATAGTATACTTTATGGGACCGCTTCGGAGACATGCCTACCTACTCTTTCTGACAAAAAGTAATTTTGAAATCCGATTACTCGCTTAAAATTTTCCGACGAATTTTAGGCGAAGCTTTTCAAGAACTTTAGGTATCCGGACTTTTTGAGAGCGCGGCGTGTTCATGAACGTGATACAAAAGTTGTATACGTACAATGAAAAGGTGATTGTGAGCATACTACCTTATAATCAACTCTATGGAAGTCGATTTCCATGATGACAGCCATGACTGGTCTACCGTGTGCGCACTGGAATGGAGTCTTGCAGCCGGACAGCGCCTTCAATAACTGCACACATTCGCTTTTAGAAAGCTTATCGCCAAATTTTATGGCGTATCTACATGCCTGTAATAATAAGCACACACACTTCAGAAAATCGTACATTGCACATTTTTTATTTATGTCAAACAAATTCCCTTTCGCTTTTTAGCTTTTTTTTTTTTTTTTTACTTTGAAGTTATAACGAAATTTCAAAAAAGCAAACCATAGGTACAAGCCTATCAATTTATGATTCCGGCCAAATAAAAAATATCATCGAAATCGCATATTATTTTTATTTACAAGTACAAAGCATATATGTTTCTTAGTGAAAAGTCGCGCGCTCTTCCATATAAAAAGGGTCTTACGTTTGAAGTCTGTTAAAAATAATATTTATTAAAAATAAGAGCGGTTTGATCACTACAATCTGACATGCCTAATAAATATACTTTGCTTGTTGTACAATAACTCTTTCAGGCTTGTATGGGTTTGATAAACTCACCTAAATGTTTATGTATTTCTATGGTTTCATTTTAGTCAACAACTTTTTCCATGAAATATTGTAAAATTTTATTATACTTGGATGTCTTTGAAACTCTTTATTTTTACATTTTGTTTTACGTGACATTGTGATTCTACCTGACGACAAACATCTATAAATAAGGATGAAGAGACCTCAGCCGCACAGACTGAGGACAGTCAGTTCGCGTTGCGAACCACTGTTACGGGGTGGTTGGATTTTCATACAAAATCGAGTCTAGTTTTTTAATTAAATAAAACTAAACCATGATTGGTAAAAATATCTTTGAATGGAGATCAAAACACGGCTAGGCTAGTTATATTAAAAAACTTTCATTTAAAAAATAAATCTGTAGAACATCCAAGACGTTGTAGCTCAAAGAACATTGTGCTTTTTGCAAAACAGTCTTAACAAAAAATATTTATTGTTTTGTTTTGTTATTTGTTGTATTTATTGTATATTTATTCATCGCGATTAACAAACAAGTTTATGATATGTATGGCTATAAAGGTGTCTGCCTACTATAACGTACCATACCATGCCGGTGCTATGAACGTATCAGGCACGGAAAACAACACGATACGCTCTACTATGCCCACTATAACATCTGACACGTAGTTCAACAGTAGTTCAAGTAGTTCAAGTTAGTAGACAACCTGACACGTAGTTCCTATAACGTGCCATACCATGACCGTTATAGGAACTACGTGTCAGGCAAAAAAAAAATTCTTTGTATTGAAAAGTATGAGACTATGCCCACTAGACCGTCCCGTCAATGACCAGCACCGTCACGTGCCATGCACGAAACATCAACATCGCATCGTCCTCAAAAATAGTTGGTTTACGTGCCTACTTAGGTAGACGCCCAGTTTTGATTTTCTTCATGTTATTCCTCTCTTTTCAGTATAAAGTCGGTTTAATTTTCCAAAATTACTTTTATTTATTAATTTTTAATAGTATTTATTTTTTGAAGTCGGTGAATAAAGTATGCCAGACCTTTTCACAAAGTACGAGTGATATATAGACTAACTTATACAAAAACTACGTAGTTCTGACAATATTTCAAACATACAGGTCAAATTGATAATCTCCTTTTTTTTGAAATCGGTTAAAAACGGTCGTCAAATCTCATCACCACTCATGTCACTGTTTATCAAACAATTGAAATATAAGGTGTAGACACTGCTTTGCAGTTGCGATGAACGAAGTGAGTGTTCAAAGGCCCATACCTTGAAAACTACTGAACAGATTTTGATAAAACTTACAGTGACTCTTAAAGTTGAAAGATACTTTACCCAATAAAAAAATAATTTTTGAAATACGATTTCTAGTTTCTGCTTAATTCGTGGACAAACATACATACACTTATGAAATTTGGCACACATGTTTCGAGGCTGGTATAGACTAACATATACAAAAAATGTGCAATACTGACAATATTACAAACATACAGGTCGAATTGATAACCTCCGTTTTTTTGAAGTCGGTTAAAAATGGTGGCGTTTTATTCATTAAGTGCTGATTAACAAGCACGTGTGTAGGCAAATGATATAATGTGGTAAAACGTGTGTTTTCGTGTTGCTTCCAAAACTCTATAGAAGCTTGCGTCTTTTTGGTCCCGTCTCTTACTTTACTTGCTCAGTGGCACTAGCAGCGGATGACTAAATAAAAGAAACTCGTTTACAACTCCTCTAAAACGGTCATCATGCGGGGTTAAAACCCGTATGCTCCCCGTTTCGCCACCTGCACGCATCAGTTTGGCACCGTCGCGATCCATGCGCGGAGCACCGCACCGGCAATATTTTTTTTATGTTATCATCAAATTTTCTCGATTACTATTGTTAATGCTTCGTGAATGGCACGTGACGGCACTGGTCGCTGACGGGACGGTCTAGTGGGCATAGTCTCATACTTTTCAATACAAAGAATATTTTTTTGCCTGACACGTTCCTATTACGATGACCGTGAGGTATGGCACGTTATAGTGGGCAGACACCTTAAAGGCAATACATGTCTTTGCATTCGAAACCCAAATTAAATATTTAAAATTGCAATCATAGGAATTACTATTTTACCTCATTGAATACAAGATCCATTATCGATTTCGGATACAAGGAGACACATCCTCCCTGAGTTTTTATAATGTCTATTTCTTCGACAATCAGATTTTTTACAGCTCTTATCACTTTCTCCACCTGTAATCCATAAAAAGCTACATTAGGAAACTAATAATCATCTGGTAGTAATCATAGATGATGGAACTAAGACAATATAGCAAACAAGCTCAAACTCGACTATCTTAGCACTTTTCATATTCTAAGTAAGTTTAGTCCTTACATCCCGGTTCCATCAATTATCAGATCAGGCCCCCCTGATCTCATCAATTCAGTTAATCAAAACCGATCGGTAACTGAAC
The DNA here is from genome assembly GCA_947563715.1 of Lycia hirtaria. Lineage (NCBI taxonomy): Eukaryota > Metazoa > Arthropoda > Insecta > Lepidoptera > Geometridae > Lycia > Lycia hirtaria. Next base: position 12,497,086 of record OX387386.1, read on the forward strand.
CTTTTGCGAAGCATTTTCTGTCGACTGCTATAATTTTTTTGATTTAGTAACGAGCGAAGGACGTGTCACGTTTCATCTAATGTGTCAATTGTATGACTTAGAAATGACTGAATCAAAAAAATATGGCGGCCGATGGGAAACGGTTCATATATGGTTCAGTTACGGAGCGGTCTTGAATAACTGAATTGCCCTGCAGGGGGGTTACGACAATCGTAATAGCAATCTTATATCAATATTACTTTGACCTTTGTCTTGCTCTATCTTCTGTATAAATAGCGAGACAAAAGTCAAAGTAATATTGAAATAAGACTGCTTGAACGCTTGTGGTACGGCCCCAGCCCGTGCAGCCCATAAAAATATTGATTGTCATCCGATATGTATAAGCTTGTACATAGCAGCTGCTAATAGCAGTGAGAATTTAGCTTTAAAGAACCAACAGAAGTTCGAATTATTCGCTCCGAACATGCAGCAACCTTCAAAAACCAGTCGTGTGCACGCCTCTTTGCCGGAAAGGCTACTTTGAATGTTCTCTGTGACGTCACAATCAACAATTTCAAAGGTTCGCTCCGAACAAGTAGGATCGTCTGTTAGTATCTTTACTGTAGTGGTTGAATTTGTTACATATACCGATATATATGTATATATACATTATCAAATTTTTACCTGTCTAGGATTCTTGCCAAGTATAGCTTCAGGTATAGCACTAATGGAGACTTTATCGACACTTGTAACCGTCCATTGCAGGCCGAGACGCTCGAACTTGTCTTTAAAGTTATGAAGATAAAGAATATTATCCTTGGACAATGGTAAAGTAACAGCATCTATTTTAACTGGCTTCCATTGGTTTTCATAGAAATAATCTGAAATATAATTTGACAATTAGTTATCTGTCGATAAATCAAAGATTAGCACAACATGATTACATAAAAATCAAAATTTAAAAACAAAAAAATAGTAACATTAGGTGATGAGGACGGTGAGCGCTTTAACTTAGAGCTTTTAAGGTTCGAGAGAAAAACGTTACTAGGGAACGTTACTACTTCTACTAAAAATGAACCCCTGCAAAGCTTGTAGACTACTGTTATTTATCTTACTGATATGTCTCTCAATCAAAATAATTATAGTTTAAAAAAAACTGAAACAACCGGCTTCATAATTATGTATAGTTTAAGAAGCTAAAAAAAACGACTGCAAAATACGCAATTCGTTTACTTGGATGTTATTTTATCAGTTATTTGGTTAAAAAAACAAAGTACTGAACCGATTTTGATAAAAATTTATATGGGACCTCTGATGTATGAAATACCAAATAAAAAATAATTATCAGACTCAATGCACAATTGACGGAGTAATCGGTGAACAAACCCACAAAAAACATACAGTCGATTTGATAACTTCCTTCTTTTTGGAAGTCGGTTAAAAATACGCAATTTAATTTTTTTAGGGAACATAATAATCAAAATTTATTACAATTACACTTCTGTGAGATACCTTTTAGATTGTTTTCAAGTCTGATCCTTTCATGAACTGCGTGTTGGTCAAACAACACAAGGTAATTTGTTGATGTTTCGTTATATCTATTTTTCATGGTAGCTGCTATAAATTTATTATCTATTTGTCCAAGCATCTATAAATAATAAAAATAAAAACGAATAACAACATCATGATTCATCAAACTATCTTTATTACTATTATTTTTTTATTTATTTTTTACCAGCCGCATTCTGCGATTTTACCCGCAATCACAGAAGACATTAATTGACATACAGAACGGACACTCTCCACCTCCCACCAATCTTGCCTTTCTCATCCACTCCCCGCGCTCGCCCTGTCGTTTGTCGGAGTTTGACGATACGACGTCATTCGTTTGTCAGTCGAGACAAGCATTGCGGGCTCAAAGCACTCGAATTCCAATTGATGTCACGAGCGAGCGGCAAGAAGAAACTTCATATATGTTTTTTTATAATACTTAGTCTGGCCATAAATACTGTTACAGTTAAAAATAAGAAAGATATTACATTTGAATTTGGAATCTGTCATTTTTATACGATTGTTCATTGCGTTTTCTAATATTGGCGCCAATACATTGTACAATATTTTGCGATATTAAAATGGAGTGGGGTGATAAAGAGAACCGAATCGCTGTGATTGCATTACACAAAGTTGGTATGGAGCCAAATGCAATTTTTAAAACTCTCCATACGCTTGGTATTAGTCAAATGTTTGTGTACCGGGCTATTAATAGGTACAATGAGACCTCCTATGTTTGTGACAGAAAAAGATCTGGCCGTCCACGTAGTGTTCGTACGAAAAAGGTGGTCAAAGCAGTAAGGGAAATAATTCGAAGAAATCCTGTCCGAAAGCAAAAGATTTTATCTCGGGAGATGAAGATAGCACCCAGAACCATGTCGCGTATTTTAAAAGATGACTTAGGACTTGCAGCCTATAAGAGACGCACTGGTCATTTTTTAACTGATAATTTAAAAAAGAATAGGGTGGTAAAATCGAAACAACTACTGAAGCGGTACGCAAAGGGAGGTCACAGAAAAATTTTGTTTACGGATGAGAAAATCTTTACAATTGAGCAACATTTTAACAAACAAAATGACCGTATTTATGCTCGAAGCTCTAAGGAAGCTTCCCAATTAGTCGACAGAGTGCAACGTGGGCATTATCCGACTTCAGTGATGGTTTGGTGGGATGTTAGCTATGAAGGAGTGACTGAGCCATATTTTTGTGAAAAAGGTATCAAAACATCGGCACAAGTGTATCAAAATACCATTCTTGAGAAGGTAGTTAAGCCCCTTAACAACACCATGTTCAATAACCAAGTATGGTCCTTCCAACAAGACTCGGCGCCAGGTCATAAAGCTAAGGTTGGAAGTGAACGTTTCGGACTTCATCAGAGCTGAAGACTGCCCGTCGTCTAGTCCTGATCTTAATCCGCTGGATTATGATTTATGGTCAGTTTTAGAGAGTATGGCTTGCTCTAAACGCCATGATAATTTGGAGTCCCTAAAACAATCCATACGATTGGCAGTGAAGAATTTTCCCATGGAAAGAGTGCGTGCTTCTATTGATAACTGGCCTCAACGTTTAAAGGACTGTATTGCAGCCAATGGAGACCACTTCGAATAAGCTTTTATATTTTAAATTGTTTTATATTTATGTATTAAACTAACACACTGTAAAAGTAATAAATATTATTTGCAATAAAAAAAATTTTTTTTCTTCGTGACAATATTTATGGCAAGACTAGGTATATGTATATCAGGGGTGGCGATCGACCGGTCAACCGTGGCAAAGCAAAAAAATATAAATACATAGAACAGACTGCGCAACGTAATCACCAACTGCTGCGCGCTTCATCTTCTATCATTTCTTAACCACCTAATCTTAATCTAAATTTCGGGCCATTGGTTTCCAACGACAAATATCCAAATTTGAAGAAATGTGTTGAACAACCGCATTCGTTCAACATATTTATGTGAATTAGCATTTTCCTACTTAAACCAAACAAAAAATAAACACCGTTTCACTTGACAGACGCTCATACACTGGATTCCTTAAAGTTGGCAATTTCCAACTACAAATCTGATTTTGCATTTAATGCAATCTAACGCAAGATGCTCAGACGCAATGCTCACACTAATATAACAAGTAGTTACTAAGAATAAACACTTGTTTTACATAATTGTATACTGAACTATAATATTTCATTTAAAATTTCAAAAAATATGTCATTGGTAGATCGCACATGGTTTCGTCAATAAACAGATTTTGGGTCTAATCAAGTTGGCCACCCCTGATATATATACATCAGCTTGTATGTCACTGATTAGCGCATCGTTAAATGGATTGTCCAACGTGTGCTGCTATCAAATCTACCTCTATTAATAAATCTCTTTACCTTGGCATTTTGCAAAGATCGTCCGTCGAACTTTAAGGTAGAGCTGTCATTAGTTATTTTGGTATTAACTTTATCTATTGCTTTTGTTGTAGTTTCTTTGGGATCCTTAAGTTTTGGCTCGAATATCTCTGCATTACTTCGTACATCATCCGCAAAGTTAGTGTATAGATCCTAAAATGTGAACTTGATCATGTCTGAACTAACACGAAAGCATTTGACCAAAACCTGCCTAAATGCATGGTTACATTACACTGATTTAGAGGAAACTTACCTTTTCATAATAATCTTTGGAAAGATTATATTCGCAAACATTTTTCGTTTGACAATTTTGGAAGATAGGTGACAATCCTGTAACAAAATGATTAAAGTTATATTATAATGAACCAATTTTTTTTGTACAAAAACAAAAATATAATAAAATAATACCTTTGGGTACAAACCATAGCCTGTTATTAAAATTGAAATTGCTAAGATTAGGGTCATTTCCAATTTTAGGACTACTATGTTTTTTTTTAATTAGCTGTTTTTTTAAATTCGTGCATTGACGTGAAACAAGAATGGGGCTTGAACCAATCTTCTCATTTAAATTATTAATCTTATCAATTTTATTTTTATTAGGGCTAAAGTGATGTGAAATTTCGTAGCTATTATCTCGGGATAAGATCTTTTGGATATTCTGATTTCGTTGTTTAGGAACTTCTCCGCTTTCTTTGGGATGTAAATAAGTATAGCCTTCATAGTTATTTTCAAAATGGTTTGCATCAATATGTTTATTTGACAAATCATGTTGATTGTCATTAAAGCTTTGTCCAAATTCTCTGTTCAATGTTTCTTCGTTGTGGAAAACTATTTCGCAGACATCTACTGGATCCAAAATCTGTACATCTTGATCATGTTCCAGAGATTTAGAAACAAATATAAAATTCCTATTATCTTCACTATTATCGTTAATTCTGTAATCATGATTCTGTGATTCAATGTTACTAATGTTATTAGTTTTTTCGATAGTATAAGTGGCTTGAAAGGTCCAGTTTTCATCGTCATTTATTTTGGGACTTTTGTTATCAACATTTTTCTGTACAAAATATGTACCAGTATTTATTGAAATGCGGTCATTAATCCCAGCGGTGAAATTTTGTAAGCGCGGAAATATTTCACCTATATCCATTCTAAAATGTCTTAATGCCTCAAACATTGAGGTGTCTTTGTTATTAGTTTTATTTTTGTAGATAGAGTTGCTGCTTTTAGTGAATTCAATAGTATATGAAGAATCGGATGCATTTCCTATAATTTGTTCCTTCAAATTGAATAGTTTTGATGTTTGTCTGAACAAAGTTCTGATGTGTGCCTGAATTTGTTTAGAAAGCCGGGGTTTTAGACATTTCTTTTTGAAATTGTTATGGAGCGCATTTTTTGGTATTACGAAGTTATCTCGTGACTGTTTAGATATAAACATTCTTTGTCTATTGCAAAAATTTAACTCATTATCATTTGGAATTCGTATGTGACAGGTATTGTTTTCATTATTATAATTTTCAAATGAATAATAATTATGACTATCATAAGTAATTATGGGCTCTGCAAATATATTTTCACCTTCTATATTGTTTGGTTTGTTAGTATTATCAATACTAACAACTCTATCAATTTTAGGTGGGCTCATAATTGCACGTGTGTTATTTAATTCACCTGCGACATTTCTCATTAGTACATAATTTTTTTGCTGACTTTTTAGTATTGTTCCTAGAAGGTCGTAGCTGGAATGAACAACTTTATTTTTTACTTTGTCGCAGGCATTAAATACATTGGCCACGCCCCTGTTAAGTCTTTTTGATGCATTATGTTGGATAATTAATTCATCAATTTGTTTTCTAATTAATATATTCCCATGACTTTCAGGAATATTATCGTTTATAGCAACATTTTCAGTCAACTTAATACATGCGTTATTATTTATTTTGTTCTTTGTATTGTGTAGTTGATAGTCACTTTTTTTGGCAGAAGCTATTTGTAACTTTTTCAGTACCACATCTTTATTATTATCCATTCTTCTTTTTTTAATAAACTTTTTGTCTACCTTTTCTTTTTGTGGAGTATTTGATTCCATAGTTTTTCTTACCTTTTTAGACTTTGATTTGTATTCTTCACCGATATTCTCTATGTTAGTTTTTTCTAAACATGATGTTATAACATAATCTTTCGTTCTCTTTTTTGCTACTGCCGCTTTTTTAGTTTTGTTTCCCTTCGTTTTGTAAATCTGGATGGGTTCATTCACGTTGCCAATGTGGTTTAAAGATTTCATTTTACTATCATTATTTTTCCTGTTATTATTTTCTCTTGCAGATAGCCTTACAGACAGGTTCTTAATTTTCCTCGTCACTCGTTTACCTGCAAATAACACTGATTATTAAAATGTTACAATGTTCTTTATTTCTCTCCTTTTACAACAGCAGCTACTGAAAACTATTGATAAAATTCAACAAAAATAGCCTGCAATATGTTTCAGAACATAAACGTAATTACATATAACATAACTAGACATAATAAACATCATATAACTAAAATATGTTTTTCTAATAATCTATATATCACTAGATCACCTTTAATAGCATTGTGCATATGCGACACTCCTGGCTTGTTAGAATAAGTTCCCAATATTTTTTCCATGATTGTCTTAACTTTTTTTCTTGTATCACTAGGTTCAGGTATGTCGCATCCTTGATTTTTATCTGTTTTATTTACTTTTTTCGGATTAATATCACCATTGAAAAATTTTACAAGTTTCTCTAGTAACTTGTTAATTTGATCCCAGTTTTTAAATTCTAATACTGATTGTTTAGGCGAATTACTTAAATCGTAATCCGTGAAAGGACACCTTATGAATATGAAATAATCTGTATTTTTCTTTTGGATCAAATCGCTATCGTCCACTTTATTCATGTTCTGAATTCATAAAAACATGGACTATTCAAATTTATAAACAGTTGTGCTACAATACAGAAAAGCTAATAACTACGAAAAAAGCACGATAAATATATCATTACATTGATTACAAGTATAAATTACACAAAGTTTATTTGTATTGACTTCATGATTACAATATCATTGTCAGTTTTACTATGAAAAATAATGTGGTTTTCACACAGTTTTAAATAAACACTACGGGTCACAACACAACACACAACAGCATTACCTTAACTTTGGATTTCTGTAAACTTCTGAGTTTAAGCGCCTTAATCAAATTGTTATCCACTATTTTATGCAGTTTACTAGAGTTTGATATAACTTTTCTATTTAAGAAAATTATATGTTTTCCATATTCATCTGAATTCCCCATATAAGCTATTACTTTGTATTTACTTTTCTCCACTTGCAACTCTTTTAAGTTATTCTTATCAATATTATACAGCGAATGTATTGTTTGATATACATTTCTGTTTTTGTGTATTTGGAATAAAATTTCGTTTTTTGAATCATCTCTTAAGCTTAAAGAAACATTTGTGTGGATTAACGACAAATGCTCCAAAAAAGTTTTTATGTTTTGTAGATCATCTATACTATCATTCAATTTGTTTTGTATACTGAGGTTGTAAAGAAATCCAGTAATAATAACCTGCAACATTTTTAAACACACAATTTTTTTTATACACAAATCTAACAATCTTATAACATTCTAACCAAGATATACTTGTTGTGATCTGTTTCTGCTAAATCCAATTTTTGTTCAAACACCTCCCTCCAATCAGGGACTTTTCTATGACTTAGTTGAGTTGTAATTTGTACCTATATCAAAAATATTAGGAAATTTTGGCAGGAACTTGGAATAAACTATGTCGCCATTCTGTTTTTTTTTTGCCATTCTGTTTTATTGATGTAATATAAAGGTGTTTTATTAATTGCGTTTAAATTGTATGCATGAGCATGGGAAAGTAAAATAACATGTTGAATGTATGTATTTTTGTTTTTTTCATATTTCTGAATAAACATAAAGCCATCTCTACTTCATTGATCTGTGACTAGGATTTGACTATGAATGCAACTAGATGAAATTGGTTATATTAATAAATAAATAGTGATAACAAGACAGGAATAATTATTAAGCACATGCTGCTAACGGCTGCAAACCTCAAACAATAATAAAGCTACTTAGTTAACCAAACCGTCTTTTATAGAAGTAGGATTTTTGATAAATAAATATATACCTAACAGTTTACTTACTGTTGTCCCTTTAGATGGCCGTGTGGTGAGTTTATTTGTTTGCTTTTCTGCACCATACTCAAAAAGCTTCATCCACGTTTCTTCAGAATTTTCATAACGAGATATCACTTGTACATTTTTCGACACATTTATTATATTTGCTAATGCCTGACCATGAAAACCATACTTCTCAGGTGCTAATTCCATTGTGGATGGATTGATAATTTTACTAGTCAAGAATTTTTTACCAATATAATTAAAATCATTACTGGACACACCACAGCCATTATCAATTACTTGTATGGTATTTTTTTGGATATTAATTCTTATCGCAATTGAAGTAGCTCCAGCATCTAATGCATTATACACCTGAAATAGTACATGAGGCGTTTCTATAAAATATTTCACACTATGATCTCTTACATCAAAAATGGTAAAATAATTGTTTGTTGCCAAGGTGATTAGTTGCATAATTTTTTAGCAAATAACATAATATACAGCACTGCTTACTGTATCCATTACATATATTTTTGCAATTTTTAGAGCACATACATATTATGTACATACTTAGAGTAATGACTGAGAGTAATACATTTTATCCAAAATTCTGTTCATAGGTGAATCAAAAAATCTATCAAAATGAGTGCATGATCATCACATTTTTACTGTCTTTGACAAGCACATGAGAATTTGGATAATGTTTTTTGCAAGTAGACAGAGTTAAATATGTGAAATTGCAAAGTCATTTTATTTGTTAAAGTTTAGATGTCTAATAATAATATGGTCACAATGTAATGTGGTTAGTTTAGTTTACTGTTCAAGGAGTGTGACAATATAACAAACTACCCTTACTGTACTTATTAAGCTTACTTATTAAAAATGTAGATTCACTTCATTCATTTAAAAAACATTTATCTCAACACATTATCGCAATATATTATACAGATACATAATCTTAAAATGTACCATCTAGTGATGTATTAATAATTTATTTTATGAATGTAACAACAAACTATATGTTTTTAAGTTATACTATGTTTTCAGTTAATTGACAAATTGTCATTGTTGATAATAAAGTTCTTTAAGCCTAATTAGGTCATAATTTATTTGATAAATATCTTAGTTCCCATAACTAAATACCAAATTAATTGCAGCAGACTTGATTTAAGGTGATATGTATGCGGTGGAAAATTCAAATTTCATACAGTTTTTTCTCTCATTATAAACAAGTAAGGTATCTGTAGTGTTTGCAACAATCTATGATTATTCTTCATATTATCAAGTCCTGTTGTTTATCAACAATATATCATGTTACTTACATTAAATGAAAAATCATTTTTTTCTAATTTAAGCAACAGTAAGCAACAGTAAATGTAACCAATGAGGTGCATTATTGATAGTTGTTATAGTTAGTGATAATGTAAGGAATAATATTAGATTTTCGTAAACATTGCACAGTATGATTATATTATTGGCCCGAAAATCGGACATCCTATGTTTTTTTGCTTAGTCGACAGACAAAGTAATTTTAAAACCAAGACTAAAATTCTACCTAATAACTACCTTATATTTTACTTTCCAGTAAGTGAAACTAACAAAAGCTTTGTAATGAGTATTCAATTAAAATTAGAAATATTCGATTTATCATATAAATTCTGAGAAATACCCATTTAGATCTTTTCAGTTCTTTACTTTTCATTGCTTTATTTCCAAATATTTGGATTCGATATTTTCATGTTTTATTCCTTAAATATTCTTTAATCAGTGAAAAAAAACCAGACACTAATATTGCTGGATATGGACTTATAATTTTTTTAAGTTTTCTATGATAAATATGGTTTTAGGGTTGTCACTTCAAAATTTTCTGAAATTACAAAATGTATATTTTTTTGTATCATGAACTTGTATTTTTGATACTGTATACTAGTGCTTCGGTGTTCCGACAGCCTAGTTAGGAGACAATCTGACTTAATATCTGCAGGTCTTGGAATGAAATCATAGCGGTATTTAATTCCAAGTACCTCTGTATTTTCACCAGAGTACGGCGAAGCAAATGGGAGGGTTATGTTTTTGACCAGTATGTGTATATGTATGTATATACGATAACATCTGTTCCCTCATATCTTCTAAACTACTTTTCATAATTTAACAAATGAGGTGTCGTTGGAATGGTCTTGTTTATCTGCTAGTTATAGGCTACATTATACGTTATACGTCACATTGAATGGAATATCACTCCCTCTAGGGGGCAAAAAGTCAAGAATAAAAAAAAAAACACCCGCACCCTATCATGTGTGGTATCATTTAACAAAGATTTTTAAATCAAGGTAGGGTTGCGGACATCATATCCCGTCAAAGTCATGAAAACTACTTTTTACGGCGTCGCAAAAAAGTAAAAGGGAGGGGCATATGTTTTTTGGTCGGTATGTATGCATTTACGTTCAAAACAGAAAAAAATTGGCGTGACTCTGCAAAAACCCCAAAACACTATAAATAAAAAATAATATCTTCAATATCTTGTTAAACAGAGAGTACACCATCGTGAAAGATGACGTCACACATTATGAGCGCCGTACAAATTCAATACCAACTGTTGTTTGGAGGAAAAGGGATAAAACATCTCATCAACCAAATTTTTTTAATATTTATTTATATCACTAAACTCGGATTGTTTTTTTTTTGATGTGTACTATTTTTTCGTATATTATCCACTAAAACTATTATTCCTATGAAATAAAATTCATGCAAATTCCTTATTATTATACACATTCTGAAATTTCACTGTTAAATCCTGCTGAAGTCATTATAAGTATACATATAAATAGCATAAAAATAAAATTATTAGGTTTAAATTATTTCAATAAACTTAGTCACTTAGTCATGTTCATGTTTTAAATGACTTAAAATATACTTGTAACATGATAGAACAATAAAATTAAGTGACTTTTTTAAAATTCAATGATTTATTATAATATTTTTGTATTATGTTAATCACCTAATTTGTTTTAAAGTTTAGATAACACATATAGATATGGTAAAAGTGATACTAGGATCATATTAAGTTGACCTAGAAAATAAATATTTTTTACGAGTTGGTTGTTGACAGACCTACTGCCAATTTTTAAAAATTCATAACTCCTATATCCAGCAACATTAGGATTTGTTTTTTTTTTAGTAAATATACCTTGACGTAAGGGTAATTGCTTAGTCTCTGAACTGGATCTGAAAACCTTTGGATAAGTTCATAATTTTTTTTAATATAAAATACCTATGTATTTTTACTTAATAATCCATCCAGAGTACCATTGCAGTCAAATGGATTTGGTAAATAAATACATTGCTAATACGTGTAACAAGAATTAACAAGATATTATGAAAGGTGTTGCTCAAATTGGACACAACTAGGTATTTTGTAATTTTTCTGTTTTTTTTTGGAAACCATAGAAAAAATAAAGAAAAAATCATATCTCACATTCTATTCAAAATTAACACATGGGAATTTTACTTGTGGTTTTAAAAATGTCCTTTCTATCAAATAAAAACAGGATGTCTTATTTTCGGGACAATAATCATACTGTGCATTGCAATCAATTACAATAGCAATTACCAGAGCTAACTACAAAACAAAAAAACTGTTTAAAATTTGATTTTCCAGCCGCATGTCTGTTGTTCACCCTTAATAATAAATAGATCTCACAATTTTGAAGACAGTGTCTGGTAACAGAAACCTGAAGACTTCCACTAAGGTTGAGTGGCATATAATAGAAGAGTTCAGCAGTACTTTCTTATGTTTTTTATCAGTGAACACAACAGAATACAAAGGCCCTATTATTTAAGTTTTAGTGCAATAATAGGGTTTCCAATTCTGTCTGGTGAAAACGTACCAATTCTTTTACAGCCTTGCTGTGGCGATTGATTTTATTCGATGCACATAGCAGTGCTTGCACATTGCTTGGTATCTTCTTCATGGTTTATTACATGGATGCAAGATTCTAAGGACAAACTCCTACGTTTGCTTCACAGCTATCCTTCTCGCATTATTAATATTTTTCTCTCTACCACTCACTACAAATTAAATCACTCTTTAACTGTGAATTAAAATAAATTGAAAAATTAAAACAAAATCAAATAAACAAACAATAAATGTTAGTCAAAGATGTTAGTTTATATAAAAAAAATAATCTTTTGACAACGTCATACATACATACGTAACGTACATGTCTAAGGGTAACTTTAACTCTGCATCAAACATTGTACTTATCATGATTCCGCGATTTCCTGATTTTATTTCGAAAAGTTTGCTAAACAAAACGGCTGCTGATAAATTAATTAAGTACTTTAATTTGACTATTAATCTTGTGGAAAAATATAAAGAACCTTAGAATCATTAATCATGTACAATGTTTGTAATGGAGTCAAGTCAACTTTACCCACGTTGAAAATAGAGCAAACAAAAGCCATTTCTTTCTGTTTCTTGTTTTTTTTTTTCAATTAAGAAATGTAAATGGAGCCATAACTTGTAGTTTGAATTTTCTTTATTATATATTCTGTTCTCTTTATTGGACGTTTACAGAGTTCTAGTCATACTCGAAGTCAAATCAAACAATTCACAGCCCTCATCATACCTTAGTACAATGATGATGACTTTTTTTACCATTTTATTTATGTCACTCTATTGAGATTCGTCACCTCTCAGATTTTACTGAAAATTAGTTTTAACAATTCCAAAAATTAGCCGTTAATTATCCGTAATTGTCCAGCAATATACAAAATTCCGAAGTTATTTATAGCTAGGGTTTAATTTTTTTTATGGGGATTTGCGGGTCAATTACGAGTAATTGTTGCCATTGTCAAAACAAATTTTCAGTATTAACTGAGAGGTTTTTGTCTTGTCAAGTGGTCGTGCATGTCGCTTGTCTGTCGCACTTTCAATTTGGGTAACTTTGACTCCATATCATGCTTTGTACTAAACTTAGATTTTTTTGAAAGTTCTTATTTTTCATTTTTTCCACTAAATTATAGTTCATTTACTTAATTAATTGATTAGCAGTCGTTTTATACTACTAATATTTTGTAAAATAAATCGAGAACCTTCGAAAAAAGCTATGTACAATGTTTAACACAGAGTCAAAGTTACCTAAAATGACTGAGCTTAGTTTGGAGCTTTGGACAGTACATAGAGTCATAGAGTAACTCACAAATTATAAAGTAATATGTCCAAGGAGTAACTTCTTTAGACGGACAGTAGACGTTTGGTTTGTTCGAACGAATGTATCATGGTTTTTGTCTTCGTGTCTCATTCGTTCCAAAATTTTGTTGATTTGGTAGCATTATGATTGTCGCTCTGTACAAAGCTCATTTTGTGTAATAAAATGAACATTTAATAAGAAGAGACAGTATTAGTATAATTCGTGTCTATAATGCGTCGAAAAGAGGCGTTGGCATAACTAGCACACATTCCCACAGTGTCGAAAAGTGTGGTCGCAATCGTAAAAACGACAATGAAAGAACACTACTTAGAATCCGTTATTTGCAGCGATTTTTAGTGACTACGCTGCAAGTGCATCACAGGCCGTAGGATGGTAATTTGACCTCAGGTGAGCCGTAATTAATATTTCAGCTGTCCCGGTTGTCATTTGCCAATGAATACAAAATACCAGATAGGCAACTTACTTATTTCTATTGATTTAATTTTTCGTTATGCTCACGCATGTTCTCTTCTAGCCTTCGCGTAGGATCTTTTACACAGAGACAAGCATCACTGTTTCATTTCATTATAGTACTTACAAATAATTTAGTTTCGTTATCGTAGGAAGTGACTGTGAGCCCGCTATGGATCCTTCCATGTTCTCGCAGTATTCGCCGCCGAGCGCCGCTCCCAATGGACTTCCCCAGGAGTCAAAGCTGGCCACCTATATGGTAAGATACCCTGGTCGCCCTGTTAGTGATCTATAAAGGAGCTTGTGCACAATTCTTATTTACTATGCAGATTTGTAATGATTGATAATCCAATCATTTCAATGAAAAAAATATTAAATTGTAAAATTACAATGATACTGCTATTTGAGTGTACCATATGCAATAATGATGGTAAATGAGGTGAAACAGCAAATAGGGTTTGTGATGTGTGTATCCTCTTGCTCATTCATGTCTACTGTGCTCATCTACACATTTCATGGCATTTATTGTTTGACAGTATATTAGAATATTATTATGATAGCCTAAAATTGCTTTGTGTATCTAGATGAGTTAAATAAACCACAAACATTAATTATATCCTATCCATTGTATTATAAGGAATTAAGAACTATTGTCACTAATTTAAAACAAAAATCAACTTTAGATATCTATGATATGAGCACTAGGATATTGAGAAATATGATTTTAAATAATAACAACATAATTATTTGAATTAATACACAGTATTATAAACTCTTGCTTAGCTGGTGGTGTATTTCCTGATGTACTTAAACTAGGGAGTGATACCTCTTTACAAGAAAGGAGATTCATCAGATCTTAATAATTTTAAACCAATTTGTATACTACTTGCTCTAGATACTGGCCTCAAATCCAGAATAGTAAAGTTTTTTGAAGAAATTAATCTGTTCTCTGTTGCTCAATTTGGTTTTAGAAAAGGTTATTCAACTGAGATGGCTATTAGAGATGTAATTTACTTTATCCTTGAATCTTTAGACAGCTCAAATAAATGTTGAGCATATTTTGTGACTTATCAAAGGCGTTTGATTGTTTGAGACATGATATACTGATGTTAAAATTAAAATTCTATGGCTTTTGTGGAACTGAATTAAACATGATGAAATCTTACCTTAGTAATCGTAGCCAAACAGTATGTGCTAACAAATCCTCTTCTTTAGCTGGAGCTGTGTCAATGGGGGTACCAAAAGGTTAAATTTTAGGTCCTATGTTATTTTTAATCTATATAAATAACCTCGCAAGTGCTATACTAGAATGGATGCATGTATGTCTTTTCGCAGATGATACTCATTTTGGAGTTAGAGATAATCATATCGAAAATCTAGAATTTAAAACAAATAAGGCATTGGACTATTTTATACACCCTTACTATCTGTTATCTGCCAAAGTAACCACAATCCAAACTCTATAGTCGCTGGTCGTTCTTACCCGTGTAAGAGACATACACAGAGAAACTTTCAGCTTTTATAAAATAACGAAGGTCTGGCTTCCTGACGATTAGGGGTGTCTGGCAGGGAGTAGCAACCCTAATAAATGTCCGTCAATGCAATAACGTGATTTTTATAGTTATCCTGAACAACATATAAGAAAATTGAGCTTTATATTTTAAGGAAAGTAAGGTGCTATTTTATACACCTTTACTACCTGTTATCTGCCAAAGTAACCACAATCCAAACTCCATATTCGCTGGTCGTTCTTGCCTGTGTTAGAGACATACACAGACAAACTTTCAGCTTTTATAAAATAACGATGGTCTGGCAGTCGTGGGCTCTTAGGCTATATGTTATTGAACGTTAATAAATATTCTTATTCTTATACAGTTTAATGAATTTAAGAGTCTGTAGTTTAACCATAGTCAGTCACGTATATAAACATTTTTGTAGATATAAAATGACTGAATGAACTCGGTAATTAATTAATAGTTAATTTTCATACATAGAAATCATTTTTTCTTTAAAGGAAAAATAATTTTTATGTAAGAAAATCAATTTGGATCAAAATAAAAAAAAATACTAAACTTGTGATGTTGCGTAACATAACGTTTTTAGCATTCTGTGGGATGGTATTTTTAAAAGTTCACTCAGGCATTTTATATCTACTAAAATGCTGAAATGCGCGAGCGAGATGGAGCATGGTTGAACTACAGAATCTTCTTAAGGTTGTTTACTGAATGGATGAACGGATTTGTATGGATTATTTTATTAGGGAGGTGATTTACCTAAGATGCTTCTTGTCTCTTTTTCAAGAGGATCTAATAGACACTGTAGTATACATAAGAGCCGAGTTTGATTTATTATGGTATTTTTATTGTAATATACCTGATAACTATCATGATTGTTTTTACCTGACTTACCAGGAAAAAGTGATGTTTTTGAGTATTCATACAAATACTACATGTATGTTCCATATTACCTTACTGATTTTGATGTGTGAGATATTTTGAAAAAAACACAAAGATATTTTTTAACTTTATCGTTCAAAACATCATCATCATCTCGGCCACAAGGAGTCCATTGCTGGACATAGGCTTCCCCCATGGATTTCCAAAAAGACCGGTTGGAAGCGGCCTGTATTAGCATATGATATTTTTTGTAGTTTGATGCTCTGAGTTGTGTCTTACTTTTTTATTTCAGAACCGAACCACATCTACACCAACTAGACCCCTAACTCAAGCCATGGGTAAACTCAGCCTAGAATCCTCTCCACAGTCCATTAAAAAGGTGGGAGATTTGATGATCATCCTATGTTGCTCTAGTTATACTAAATGCCTTTTGCTTTTGCAATAAACAACATTATTACCAAAGTGATAATCTCCCTTTTTACTACCTTTATTTAACTTGCCCTGTTAGTATGGGACAAATCTTGCGAGTTAAATTAGAACCACTTCCTGTCGTTAGATTAGGTTGAAATTTGTGAACTTACGTAACTTCGGTGACAATGCAATAATATGGTACCATGAAGCTGGTCTCAAGATGGCGTCGGAAGGTGGACATAGGAACTCCTAAACTAAACAAGATAAAACCGTCGAGTTTGGACTCGTTTGAATAGTCTTGACAAGCACTCTTGTGTTACGTGATATCCAGGGTCTCAAGATGGCGTCGGAAGGTGGCCATAGGAACTCCTAAACTAAACGAGATAAAACCGTCGAGTTTGGACTCGTTTGAATAGTCTTGACAAGCACTCTCTTTAGTCTAGTAAATAAAATATTAATATTTTTAAAATATTTTTTTATTTATAAAATTTTGATTAGTTTAGGTCCAAATTATAAATTGTTTATTGTGAAAATTGTTAAGACTTTATTCTGTTCGTGTACCAATAAACTAAATAAATTAAAAAAAATATTAAAAACAAGCTTTTATTTAAATGCTCTAAAAGGAAGAAAATACATTTTGAATGCAATCAAACCCACCATTTTATTAAATTATACAATTTATATTGATATAAATAAAAGCTTGTCGCGAGAACACAAACATATTTCTTTTTTTTTTTCAAAAGAACATACTAACTTTAATTCTAAGCAAATGATAAGAACGCGTCTAAGTCTTTTGTTGGAATTAAATATTACTTAGTTGCTATGTACGATGTTGTTTGAAATCTCGCGACAAGCTTTTATTTATATCAATATAAATTGTATAATTTAATAAAATGGTGGGTTTGATTGCATTCAAAATTTATTTTCTTCCTTTTAGAGCATTTAAATAAAAGCTTGTTTTTAGTTAATATTTTTTTAATTTGATTAAAAACGTGGGAATTGATGATCAGCCTAAGTTGCTCTAGTTATACTAAATGCCTTTTGCTTTTAACATCATCCGTCTTACTTATAAACGCTGAATAATCGCATTTTAGTTAAAAAGTGTTTTGTTTCGTTTTTGCGCATGATAATTCCCGACTGACAGAAAGTGAAAAGTTCTTATTCAGTGAATAAATTTTAACACCCTTCTCACAATGAGAAGATAGCCCGTTCCCAGCAGTGGGACAGTTTGTACAAACAGGGCTGATAAAAAAAATAAAAAAATTAACATGCGTTTATAAGTAAGACGGTAAATTATTATTTTATTTTGATTTTAGGCTTCCGTACTAAGGGTACGGGAGCCTATTTGTGAGACTACGATGTCTGCCTGTCTTTATCTTTTGAACAGTATTAGATCCAAGTCTCAAAATTAGTAAAATTGTAGTGTTCACTTTGCTATAAATCTACAAATACTAAAGACTGGCCAAGAGCGAGACAAACTTTCGGAAATAATTTTTAAATTTGATTCTTAGGTACATATAAAGCACGTTTCGTTGAGTAATCAGGCCTGGTGTCAGTGTTCATATTCATGTATTGTCTCATGAATAGGACTATAGAAGCCTCAGCGTGCGTGTAAAACTCGTACTTTGTCGATTTGATTCTTCCTAGTCGATTTATTACTACTTACGGGGTCTTATGCTTATCACATATAGTTACAGTCAATATCTTATACACAGTTGAACTAGATTTGATGTGATCTGGCTTTTAAACTTCATTATTTGTGGAACTTATTTTATTCAATGATATCAAACAAAAATCAAAGTTCAACAAAATCATCATCGATAACTCAGATAAAATTTCAGTCAATCAATAATTAGTTTTTAATATTGTCCCTATGAAACTGACAAATGGTAGTGTCTAGGTGTATAATAATGGATGTACATTGCAACAGGTAATGATAAACGAGTTCATCCCGATGGGTTATTATCAGCCGAGCATGTTGCCAGAGTCTCCGGAAAATTCTTCACCAGCTGCAGCCATGACTGCTCACATGCCCATGCCAACAACCTCACAAGTCCACCAGGTAAGCTACCTTCCTAATTGAATCTCTCTCCATATAGATAAAAATGTTATATCTCTATCCCTAATACCAGGGTTTCTCAAAGTACACTACTTGATTGTAGGGGGTACATGACAAAATATACATAATGTTAGCTGCGGTTATACAAATATAGGAATGGACTGAACACTAAATTTGACTTATGTTAAAAATATATAACAGAAAAACAATATATACAGGTCATTTTTATTAATTAATTAATAAAAATGACCTGTATCTTGTTTATTACTTAAATGATCTATTGTATATTTTTAAAGGTGTTCTTTATTGTTTCGAAAGTCTAATATGGTACATGAATCTTTTGAGAAACCCTACCTTATGTATCATTCAAATTAAATGTCTATAATGTGTCTGTTTTTCTTTGTGACAGGAGAATGTAGGTGGCACGACATACTTCTATTCAACAAACTCTGATAGCCTCAATACATCAGGCCTCAATTCTTCAGCATCAATGGGTGAGTCTTTGTTGACATGTCTATATTATTACTATCAAGAATGACCAATTCACCTGTGGCTTAGAAGGAGGATAAATTGATCTTTGTCATTTTCGTAGACGTAGACTGTAACGTCGTTTAATATCAGGCGAGTTCGCGGCTAAATGTAAGTGTAACCAATGAACAATGATACACAATCATGTGCATGTATTACCGTATGTTTCTATATAACATCCAGAATCGTAAAAAAACTGTTACTTGTGCATATTACTTGATTTAATGATGCTTATTAAGAAGGTCCTCAATTGGACTGTATGTTTTCTTTAATATGTTTATGAATTGATTTTGATGAATATATTTTTTATGATATGTGATACTTCAAAGGTATAAAATGGTCCCAAATAAATTTTATCAAAATCCGTCCAGTACTTTGGTTTTTAAAACAAAATAATTGGAAAAATATGCTTTTTTATATAATTGGAAAAATATGTTTTTTTATATATATTTTTATACATTATAGATCTACGATTGACCACCAACTCGCCTGATGTTAAGCCACGGTGTGGCCGAGGATGGAGCTCGTCGATCTAGAACATATCACTCTAGCCTTGAAAATTTCAAGATTGTAGGTCTCAGGAAACAGAGCTGGCGGCAACGAATTCCATTCTTGTGCAGTACGCAACAGGAATGTGGATCGATATCGCTGAGTACTGATTTTTGGCATTTCAACGAGAAATGGGTGGTAATTCGCCGACTTTCTGCTAGTCCTGTAGTGAAATGGAGAGGGTGGAATTAGGTCGTGAAGCTCTTGCGCACATTCCCCGAAATTAATCCTGTAAAAAATAGACAGACATGCTACTTTACGGTGGTGCTCGAGACTAAGTAGCTTCTTGGCAGCTAGTTTATCGTTACTGATTAACCTCACAGCTCGCCGGCCCACTGATTCTAAAGCTTCTACTGCTGATACTTGGCTGATCCATTAAAAAAGGTGGCAGCAGTATTCCATACACGATTGGACCTGTGCTTGATACAGATGAAGCAGTTGTCCCGGTGAGAAGTATCGCCTAACCTTATTAATGATGCCAATCTTTTTACTAGACAGTTTAGCCTTAGATTCAAGGTAGCCCTTAAAGTGGGGTTAACGTGAGTCCAAGCAGTTTAAGACGGTTTGTCAATGATAAGAATACATTTTGAAAAGTAGGAGACATAAGAAACTCACTCTTTTTGGCGGAGAAAAGGCAGGCTTGAGTCTTGTTGGCGTTGAATATGACGAGATTTTCGTCACCCCAGTCGGACACAGCTTTTAGAGCTTTATTCATACGCACAACCATATCTTCTCTCAACGCCTCGATTTCCGCCTTTTTGGGTCTTGGACCAGAAGTGTATCTTTCCACAACTGTGCTGTCATCTGCATACCCTAAGATTCCAGGTTTCAGCTGGTCATTAATACGCAGCAGGAAGAGAGTAGCGGAGAGTATAGACCCTTGAGGTACGCCAGCGTTTATTGCCATTTGATTGGACAAGCACCCGTCAACAACCACTCGAATCGATCGTTCTCTCAAGAAGTATAATCCAAGAGCAGAAGGAGGCTGGTAGTCCATAAAAAGGGAGCTTGTTAAGGATACTGTCGTGCCAAACCCTATCAAAGGTCTTCGAGATGTCGAGAAACACAGCCAGGGCCTCACCGTTGTTCTCGTTGGCCTCGCTCAGAATGTGTGTGGCATACACGAGAAGATCCCCAGTCGACCGATTTCGGCGAAATCCGTACTGTCGGTCACTGAGGAGGTTATTGTCTTCAAGGTATGCCATGAGCTTCCTATTCAGTACACGCTCCATGATTTTACACGAAATGGGCGTAACCGAAATAGGCCGGTAGTTATTAGGATCGGCACGATTACCCTTTTTTGGAACAGGTTGAACGTTCGCATATATCGCATATAATAATACAATTTAGATTGTACTTAACTGAATATAAGTATCATCGCAACCAGTAAAATTTACAATTTTCCTGTCAGGTTCAGAGGCGTGTCTTGCTAGCGCTATGGCTCCGGCGGGTGCTTCGCCCTACGCTTCGCAGATGTTCACGGGTACACCGCCCCATTTGAATCCCATGAACATAAAGCCTGGTAAGTTATCACTTTAGTCTAATAATTAACATGATTTAACGTAGCTGAATAAGTGATGTTTACGCTTTTACCTATTTTAGATTTCATTATAATTCACGGGCTAGTGTTTAGTACCTAATGTACGCAGTTTCTTGATGCGCCGGGAATAAAATATTGTTTTATTTTTATATAAATAAAATAAATAAATATAAATATTTGTGGACATTTCACACAACACCATCTAGCCCAAACTAAGCAAAGCTTGTACTATGGAAACTAGATGGCTGATAGAATACATATATACTTTTTTTTTATCGGTAATATTCATATAAATTGTGAGGCTTACGCTTATCGCTGTATTATTATTTGTTGATAGTACTGTAATAACATCAGTCTAAATTTCAACTAGCTTTCTGTTATGATTGAAAAGATGTTGCAGCTGTTTAAAAATAGGACAGGCATACGTTCAGTATCGAAGACTTAGTTTCCGTTGATATATAGTTTTGTATAAAAGCCTAAAACTATAAAAACCCACCATACAAAGTAAAATCAACTATATTAACTTGCACATTCCTATTAAATATTCCATATACCTGATGAAAATCCGATATTTTCCGTCACTTAAAAAAAACTCCCGCTAAGTACATAACATTCAAACTCCTAACAAATGATGAACCTACAGACATATTTTGTAGGATGTGTTCTTTGCACAGTATTTTAATATAATAATTATGGCTATACAATTTTTTCCATATGGCGAGCTGATGGTCAATCTTAAAACAAAAAAAAATCAAAATTAACGCGAACCACGGTAAATATCCCGTTAATAATAATAGTGTTTTAATCTTAGACCTATTTTGGATAAATGAAATATACATGCTGGATGCTGCTTCTCTTCCCGGGGATCTGTAAAAGTCTGTTAAAATTGAATTTGAGAAATTCTGGCACTACAAGCCAACAGTGTGTATTTTGCAACTGCCGTTAAATATGGTGTTTTAAAAAACTTTATGGTCTACGAATCTCTTGTCCTATATTTATCTCTATTTTTTTCTCGTCGCATCGACTCGGAAGTCGCATACATAGGACTGGAACTCACAAAAACCATACACCTACATATTATTATGCGCTCAGGAAAACAAATTAATCAAATACTGTATCTTTAGCTTTGAAAGTCGTAGTTATTAATAGTTAATAATATTTTTCTATTATGAGTGCAGTCCGCGGGAGTAAAATGATTGCGATATTTTATACCAATATAATTATAGCTATCACAGTCTTAATTTTGGTCATAAAAATCCATAATAAGGTCAGATACTAGTTATACTAGCATATTTGCTATGATTTAGTTGGTTTATTTACCAGCTCCATTATTATGAATGATTTGTTCGAGCATATGCCAAAAGAAATTGGGTTTTTCAGTTTTTAATATTTGAACGGTTGTCATATAACTATTATGTATATAACTGCTTGTGTACTGAAGCTCATGATGCGTAAAATAGGGGTCAATGCCGCATGTCAATAAATCCGCGTGGCACTGATCATCTTAACCGTGAATCTTTCAACAAAAGTAGTAAGAAAGGTAATTAAATTATCGGTGTTACTACTAGTAGTAAGATTGGTAGTAGCACGGGCAACGAACCATCTATTCACCCAAAGCGTAAAATAAATGAATAAAAAAGTTCTAAACCAAACGCCAATTAGACGTTTCCGTTACCAAGTAAGAAGTGAATTAATCAAATAGAATATATTATATAGAATATGAATTTTGGTGATTTCGTTTGTTTTTTTTTGTCAGGAATATGGTAAGTATAAAATGATATTCAAAGATATATTAATTTAACAGTAGGAATGATGCCTGTATAAATACAAATTGAATTGTACAGAAATATTAAACTGATATAATTTTGGCGGCACAACCTAGAGGTACATATTATTTATCTCTATCAAAAAAGTTGGCACGATCCGTGCGTCATTTTTTTGATTATTTCGTGTAATATATTGTATTCTAGTGATATGGTATATGAATAAATGTGCATGCAACAATTTATACAAAAAAACTAGTGAAGGTTTATTCATATTTAAGGTTTTAACCAGTATAATATACACGTAGATATGGCATGTACGAAGCTCAAAATAAATAATAATAACGTAATATAACATGATATTCTTTAACCGAAAAAAAATATATATGTTAAAATAAAAAAAAATATATGTTAAAAAAAAAAAAAAAAAATATGTTAAGATTTTTTCTTAAGATTTGTAATTATATTTTAACAACTAAATTATATGCAATAATAAGCGTTGTTATTAGGGTTCCGTACCTCATTTGGAAAAAAACGGAACCCTTAAAGGATCACTATGTTGTCCGTCTGTCTGTCTGTCCGTCCGTCGGGTGTCAAGACCTCTATCTCGGGAACGCGTGAAGGTATCGAGTTGAAATTAAAACTATATACGCAGATCCATAGTATCTTGCTGCAGAAAGAAAAATAAAGTTTTTAAGTTTTCGTAAAAAAAAGTTACAGCTGAATATATCTTAAAAAACGCACATTTCGACACTCACAAGGGAATCAAAACCTATGGGGTGTCCTAGAACAATGAAATTTGGCAAGAAGCATTGTGTTAGAGTACACATATAGGAAAAAATCCGAAACGGGACATTTTTAAATTAATCACAAAAAAATAGTGTCTTTATGCAAGGAATGAAGGTCCAAATTTTAAAGTGAATTATGTGGGGTATCATATGAAAGAGCTTCAATAGCATAAGCTAAAACAGGTTTTTAAATATTTTTACGATGTATAGTTTTCGGTTTATGAGGGAAAATATAAAAAAAAATATGATTTCCCCTTTTCATCTACTAGTTTGTACGGAACCCTCGGTGGGTGAGTCTGACTCGCACTTGTCCGGTTTTTTTATTGTTTGGCGTCAGTTAATCTGTTTATGTGACTGAAACGACTTTCAATGCTAAAGTTCACACAAATAACAGGTGACCGCGAAATTGTACTGAGACGCTAAATTGAAGCATTATTTTTCTTATTGCTGTTGATTACTAAAATATGTAATCCGAAGAGTAAGGCCTAATGAAATTGAGGAATAAATTGAGCGTACTTATCGTCTCATCGCATTTAGCGGTCATTTAATTTCCAGAATCGATTGGAGTTAACATTTCAGTCACTCGCAATAATCGTTATCCATCTTATTTACCTGATATTTAAGGCGATAAATTTAATAAGCTTGCTTGCTCATTGCTTTTGTATACCTACCTTTAAGGCAGATAAATAAAGTGGAAATCCAAGTGATATCATTCATTTTTAGGTCAGGTTTACTGTAACCATCATCGCCTGTCTTGCATCGGAATAATCGTGACGTAGTAAAGTTTATGTTAACACAACTACTAGTAATGTGTTGAAATAGTAAAATGTCGTTATGGTATTATTATCAGCAGTTAGTCGAAAACGATTTTAGGTAGGTAAATTGGACGCTAAAATATCTTTAGTATGTATTTCGTCGTTGCTAATTTAATAGTGTTTCAAGCTATCTAAACGTCCGGTAAAACGCATGATGTGCCTTTTTTGATGCATTCAACACCAGAAGCTGTGAAGGTTTTGTGATCGTAGAATATATTGTTAGGTTTGCTGCCCTATAGTTGAATCGGCCCTTTAGTCGAACGATTAGGGGGAGTGATCGTCGGACGAAAGTTGAAAGAGGCATCCATCAAGAGCGCTAAACTCTATTTAACCCTTTCGTTAAATTAAATAGATGGTACCGTACGTTTCATTGTTGATGTTCCAAAAACCCGTATTATACGCTGATATTTATACTCATATCTTGCGGACTTCTAAATTATGAAATACGCGTCCTAAGTAAAAACAAAAGTTCAAGCTCAAGCCCAAAAACTAGAATACGTTCCTAGGGCTAGCCTTTTCCAAGAGGCTACCTTTCAACCAGCTAACTCGTTAAACGTTGAATGGACTTAGAAGACCAACCGAATACTGACCGAGATATTCGTTCGACTAGCGGACATCCTCTATTCGGCATCGGCAGAAACATTGTGCCCTAGTAGGTATTTACATATTGATATAGAAAAAAAGAATAGGACACAAATAGTGAGCCTGTGTTACACGCGCATGTTTGTATCATTTTGGCAACGCATTTTCTGACAACGTAGGCGAACGTAGTAGGAGGCCGCTGCTGAGAGCCGCTCTTCAATTCTATTATCGGACTAAACGATCTGGTTAATGATGCTGTTTGCAAGCTGGACGCTGGAAAGCGGCCACAAAACAGGGACCGGTACGGCCGTACGTGGCTGCGAGCGCAGTGTATATTAGGAGTGTGTTAGCGGGGCGCTATTAGGTACTAACATATGTGTGTTGGGTGTGAAGTGGCGAGCTGGCAGGCGCTGCCGCTGCCGAGCTTGGTGCCCGCCGGGTACGGGCCGGTGGCGGCGCCGTGCGCCTGCCGCGACCTGCGTTGCACCGGCTTCCTCTCGCCGCGATATGCGCCCTCACCGAGGTTTAGTCCCGTGTACTCGCCCCCTACCGATATACAGACGCAAGATTTAGACCCTAACCCGACGCCGGACTTCACTGAAAGTTAGTCTTGTCTCACTTCTCTCTTACAATCACGCCGCTTTTGTGCCTCTCGGTGCTCGCTGGGGTTTCTTCAATGTGGTGTACATTCGCTGGTATTATTAACAGACAAATATCTAAATCGTATTGAAGATGTCCTCCCGGCAGGATGATGCCCTCCCGAACCGAGAGGTACTCGTATAATATCTATACGTTATCATTTGCAACGCTTTTAGTTTTCTGTAGATTGGAGCTTGTATGTTTGTTTTGCAATCATGTTTGTAAGATACATATATTAGAGCATTCTTGATGTACTTGTTTACGTCTGAACTGAATGTAATGCAAATGAAGGAATTTTATATTTTTACATCGCTAGGTAGGTATTTGAATTCTGGTTGATTGAAGCTACTAGCTATCGAGCGTCCGAGCGGCCCGGGCATAGCAGCTTAGGTCAAGGGACCCGCACTCAGTCTATTTTCAGAAATTGTAGATAATAAATCAATAAATCTAGCCAGCCCGGGTTGCACAGACGCAGTGAAGCCTGGATGTACTTCGACACTAGTTGCATATCAGTTATAGTCCCAACTTAAAACAGTGCGTGATTGTTGATTCCCGATTTATTTGGAAGATAGACATTTCCAGTGAGTTATTAATTGTAAATAGTTATTTGTTGTACTAGGTTGGAAAGTTGTATTTACCATCGAGCAAGATCCTGACAGTTGAATACTGAGAGCACCGATGGATTCAAAAAGGCACGATAGTAAATACCTACAGCCGAGTGGAACACAACTTTTTGCACTTTAACATAGCGAGGGAAATGTTAATTGTTCACTTATTTTCTGTGGTAGAAATATCAGTTAAGCATTATGTGCCCCTCTAATCCACATTTAGGTAACAAAAAAATGTTATCATTACGTGCATCCGCATATCCTTGCGCGTATATATTATAATTACTCGACTGCGTAAGAAGGAGGGTTATGTTTTTCAAGTGTATGTATGAATGTAAGTATGTATGTTTCTATATGATCACCTACATCCTAAATGGCTTGACCGATTTTGATGAGCGAGATGTCGTTAGATTCAACTTCACTCCCTGAGTGTCATAGGCTATATTTTTTGTAATAATAACAATATGTATATCTCGTAAAAATAAATGCTTTTTTCGTAACTTCTAACGAACTTCTACTAAATTTATTATGAATTATGAACTTTTTCGAAATAAACATGTGATTTTACTATAATTATTCTAAACAATGCGCATTTATAATCTTTTACAGCGATTTTGCGCATACTTTCTCACAAAAAACTTACACTCAACAGCGTATAAAGCGTAACGAAATTGTAAGTTAGACTGCAAAAACTGCTTTTCTGCAGTCGGGTATTTTGTTTTTATTTTAATATTAACAATTGTTTTATAAACATAAATAAATAATTGACTACACTAGAATGACTTGGTTCATTTTTTTCTTCGAATTATGTTTATTATTCTTTGCGTTTTATGTAATTAGTCTGGCAGACTCTGGCACAATCCACATAAAATTCATCACACATTCGTAACGATCGAAAAAAACTCAAAACTATTTGAAAAAATTAAATATATGTTTTTAGACTTCCGTAATATGGGTGCTAGGGCCTATTCGTGAGGCTACTATGTCTGTCTGTCTGTCCTACACTTAAACGGTTGATATCTTTCGAACGGTAATAGATACAAGTATATTCGAAATTTGAAGTTATTTTCCGCCTAGGGGATAAAAAAGGCGTTTTTAAACGGTTTTCTTTAGCTTGACCTGTTTGTTTATTTATTTGTTTGTTTGGGTCAAATTTAGTAATTGAAATTTTACCCCCTTGCAGTTGACGGATCGATCTGAAATTTGCTATGAACCTTTAGTCCTCATGACAATACAATTTAGTATATTCTGTATTATTGTAAATCCAAGATGGCCGCCGCCACAATATGGCGGATTTCATATTTTAACACAACCCCCACAATATGGGTTTCAAATGTAAAAATACATTACCTACATCATTATCTTTCTTTTCAATAAAACCGCTTAACTTAATTTTTTTTTTAAAGTAAGTACATGTTAAATTTGTTTATCACTTGAGAACCGAACATTCCGAGCTAGTAAAGTGAAATAGTTATTTGTGATAGAACATTGATTTTTACAAACGAGTAGACGAATGTGGCTACCATCATCACGAGTATAAATAAATTTCGCTCGTGTGTCATACAATGTTTTTCAATACAGTTGTGAGAAAACACAGATTATATCTACTCATAAATGAAAAAACAAATTTGATTAAATTGGTAGTAATAAATGGCGTCACTCGATATTATTATTATACGCATGCGCGTCTTAGTTAATTTTGATTCCCAGATCCGATTTAAAAACTGCCAGAAATGACGCCCGCTAAAGATGCGGCATATATCAAATGAAAGAAATACTGTATAACTGTATAACTCGATTCCACCAGGATATATTTTGATACTTACGTAAGTATTTCTCTTCGTATTTGAAGACTAATGTAATAAATCATTTTTGGTGACTTTTAAATAAGATAGATAGATAGATAACTCTTTATTAAAAGACCACATTGTACAAACACGCGGCCTTATCGCTTAAAGCGATCTCTTCCAGGAAACCATGTACGGAGTTGGATAGGTGGCACTGATAGTGGCCTTTAAAACTAAAAACATAAAAAAAACATAAAAACTTGCGTATACAAGATATAAAAATCAAAGAGAATCATAATCATAGTATTACTCGATTCGGTCGAGATACATTTTTATTTATTTCTGATTTAATGAATTTTAACTAACATCTAAATCATGGGACTTTCACATATACTTTTTACCCACCTACTTTACCCCCTACTTCCTCCCTTTGACCGCCTTAATCCATTTATGTCACAAATCTTTTCACGATATTTAATTTAATTTGGTAACCTCAATACTAATAAATTGTATGTCCCTATCACCGAAGTTAGAGGACTTCCATATAATCTTTTACGCCATGTATCAAAGAATCTGCTAGACTTACTAACCTTTGTATGCTGTAATTTACCTACATAGTCAAGTTTCAGCTTTGAAGCTCAAGTTGTTTAGGTGATTTCGGGATTAATCATTGGAATTTATATACATATCTATATAAAAGATTCTCTAGTTTTCTGCGTGCCCAATTTTCGTAGTCTATTCAATTTTAAATCTTGTAAAATGTACGCGTGAGCGAGTCAGATGATTTACTATGTTAAAAGCTAATGTGCCGATCCAGGAGCTTAATAAGGATAAGAATAAGGACCACAGATTTGCAACCTCCTGATAACGCGTGCCCTATCTAAGATTGTCTTTTGCATCTGACCCTTGACCCAACCATAAAGCGAGAGCGTCTTGAAATATTGGTCGAGGTTCGAGGTTCACGGATATTGATTAACACACTTGCACTGCATCGCTTTGTATTTTTGTTTAGACTTGCCGTGAATATGGAGCACGTTTTTCTATCGATCCTGTCCATGTTACCTACATATAAGACTAGATCAATCTATGTTACAGTGAATTTATCTGGTTTCGTTTACGGCTTTTTGTCACCACTATACATGTGTACTGTAAGAAAATGTATGTGGCCACCGTATTTATAGATGTAGGATAAGTCGTAAGAGAAGAGTTCCGTCTAATTATGTGAGAGAAAGTCCGTAAATTTTAAATGTTCGTGCAACGGGTGCATCTGTTTGCATATAATGTGCGTACATTATATGCAAACAGATGCACCCGTTATAATTGTTCGTATCTAGCTGTAACCACGATCA
Source organism: Lycia hirtaria (assembly GCA_947563715.1). Lineage (NCBI taxonomy): Eukaryota > Metazoa > Arthropoda > Insecta > Lepidoptera > Geometridae > Lycia > Lycia hirtaria. The sequence goes on from OX387386.1 coordinate 12,526,667, forward strand.
GCCGTTGCGTGACGGATTTCTATTCTTGACCTGTGCAAAATAAATCTATAAAGAATGTTCCTCATTTTTACTCACACAAAAAAAGGGTTTGACGCCAAGGTATAACTCATCGCATCGCAGAACTTTGAAAACAGCGGAATGATATCTTTATAATTCTGAATAGGTCGATGAATTTGCTGAAATACCTGGTTTTGTTTAGAATTATGATAGAATCAGCTGCTAGGGATATATTTCTTTGCGTATTTTTGATTGATTGATGAAACAAAAATTTTCAAACCTTTTTTTCTTTGACTACAAAAGTAGTTATAAAGTTATGATTCTCATTTGGACATTGGTGATAATTCTCAGTTATATTCATGAATTGCAAAGAAATCCAATTCTATTCGTCTTATTCATAGGTTTGCTTGGAAAGAAACTATCGTGGCAAAAAGTGGGAACTGGGCCTCAAGTTAGCAGCCTTGAGGCCCAGTTCCCACTTTTTGTGAAGTTGTATTACTATACAAATAGACTAATAATTTGTCAAAATTGACTTTGAATCGTATCAGCGAGCGGCGAGCGAGTGATGTTCACTTAGCAGCCTTGAGGCCTTGATGTCTCATTTGTGTTGCTAGTCGAACATAATAATGAAATCAGGACAGCAGCACCCTCAATGCCACATTAGTTCTCTTTTCGAAAAGACTCTAAACCCCTATTAAACGCATTTTAGTGAAAAAGTATTTCCGTTCTCATCTGACAAAAGTTGACAAATAATATTTTAAGTACCTAAAATGGGCTTATCAGACGTTTATGAATAAGACGGTAAGTCTCTTCAGGATTATAGTCAAACTATATCACTGTCACCGTTTTTTATTATACCGGTTATTGTTCACAATCCTGCGACAGGTACCAACACCTGTAAATCCTGTAAGCATGTGTTTTTGGCAAGTATTGGAAGCTGATTATCAAATATTAACAATTCTAGCGGCCGATTTGTTAAACCCTTTCATGAGTAAACTTCCAGGTTTATTAATTTGATTATTAAATATGTAATCGTACCTATTTGCTATAACGTATAATCAAACAACAAAATGTCTCTCAGGTTTGGCTGCGTCTTTCTACCAACCGGAAGCAATCAGGCAGGAGATATACCAACGGAATGATGATGTCTTCCTGCGGGCTGATATGCGACAGTTCCCAGGTTTGTACTTATGAATTTTAAATTTTACGTAATTATTTGTTTCGATATATATACATACATATATATACTATCAAAAAGCTCATCCCTGCATTTGACATACCTGGAGTTTCACACAATATCACGGACCAGTAAGATTTTGTAAGTTTTTCCAAAGAAAGTTGTATAAGATACCGAGAAACACACAAACTAGATATACACACACTAGTAGAACACAACTAATAATATATTTGGGTAACGTTTATCGGTAATTTTATAATGGAGGATAATATGGTACGATATGAACTGAATCAATATTAACAATTGTAACGAGGAAAACTTATATTGCCTTTTACGAATGAAAACTTACGTGTTTTATTTTTACATTTTGAATGTGACGATTTATATCCTTAAGATGTGGAAACAGATCACTTTTTGGAAAGGGCTCGGCATCAATATTAACGGCGAGTATGTCACTCACCTTCGGTATAAAGACAATATAGTAGTCATGGTCGATGAAGACCTCAATAAAGTTTCTCAACGGGTGGGCCTCAATATGAACATGGACTAAACGATAATGTCGAACGCCCATGTAGTGCCCACCCCAAAATCTGTGGGGAACTCCACTCTTGAAGTTGTTGACGAACACGTCTACCTAGAACAGATGGTCTGACTAGGCAGATCCAACATTGCGAGAGAGGTCAATCGTCGAATCCAACTCGGCTGCGCAGCGTTCGGAAAACTCGAAAGCGTCTTTTCGTCCAATATACCTCAGTACCTTAAGTCGAAAGTTTACGAAAAGTGTGTTACCAGTGATGACATTCTGTACTGAAATGTTCGTGGGAGACAACGAACATTTACTACAGAGCCTGAAAAGTAAGATGTTGATTCGTAGATTTGCCGGAGAATGTAGAGATGTACACTGGCCTGATTCCGCTGGAAAGTGCGGCACCGCATTCTCTGGCGACGTCATTCCGTGCCGCTCATCGTCAAACGGGCGAACACTTCGCACTGCGGCGACTGCACGCGTGCCCCGCCGTGCCGACCAAGCGGCTCGACCTATGGAAAGCAATCGACCACTCCAATGTAGTTAAATTACAAGAATATTTCACTACACAGGCATTTGGGGATCACTGTGAGTATAAAAGAAACTACACAAGGGTGTTACGTCGTCGAACTCTGATTTAGGATTTTTGAGGTTGTTGCCAAACGAACTTGTAACTTTTTAATTGTAACTTTTAATCGAATTCCAAAAAGGAGGTTCTCAATCCGACTATGTTTTTTTTTGTGTTTGGGACGCGATTACCTCGCCAATTATGAATTGATTTTGATGATTATTTTTTTGTTTGGTAGGTAAATACCTCAGAGTTCGGCCCATATAAGTTTATTAAAATCGGTTCAGTGCTTTGGTAATTGGTTTTTATAACAAAATAACTGAAAAACATTAATTCAAGTAACAAATTGTGTATTTTGAAGAGTTTATTAAACTATAATTATTTGAGTTATGAATCGCGCAAAATAAGACGCGCTTTTTACGCTGTTTCGGTTTCATACAAAATTCCAGTTCGTGCCACACGGCGATGCAGAATGAGTTGTACGCCGGAAACGGCTGGTACGGCCGGCTCATATCAACCGAATTGTGTTCGGCGTGAGGGGGAAGACTTTTTCTTTTTTATCATTGTTTTTTTTTATTTAACTTGTATTTTCCCACGGCTGGGCAAAGGTCTTCCCATTCTTCTCTGTCTGCTGGCAACAGACAGAGAATGCCATCCAATCATTTTTAATTTCCCGAGTTCGTCGCGCCATCGTATGATCATCGCGTCCTGAGGCTCGACTGTTCAGATCTTCCGAATAGTCTTCTTAAATGCACAATATTTGTAATGGATCCATTGCACGCGCGACACAAACACCCCGTACAACCATTGAATAGCTACTAAAAAATCCTCCGTCTAACGCCCCAGCAGAATTTCGGTCGAATAGAAATTGCGCGACCGAATTTACGCTACACACAACTCAATAAATTGCGCTCGTTTGGCCTCAGCCTAAGTGTCACACGGCCGATACGCAACGGGCGCTCCTATGGGTAAACTGGACAGCGTGAAAATAGTGATCTAGGATGGTGCAGAGCGTCAGGGATCAATCTCTACTCGCATTGTGATGCCAAATCTCTTGTATTCGTAGCGGCAATCATCTTAGCAATATTTCATTATGCCCTCTCTTTTGTTTTCAATAATAACAAAAGATAGTGCATTATAAAACTGCTCAAAATGTTAGCCGCTAACTGTACGCTATTTTGACACTGCGATGCGTTCGTGTCACAGAGTTCTACGTCGTCGCAACGTAATGGTGTCGAATGTGTTGCAAAGTGCAAACTTCTTGCGTCATCAGCCTGGATCATAAAATAACTGGTCGATTGTTGACAGCAATGGTGCTGGTGTATGCTTACCACCCTGGTAGCGAAACACTAATGAACAAATATCTGTCTGGAGGAGCAGGAAACTCATCTACAGATACCAACGCATATATGGACCCGTTCTCATCCGACCCAGACGCACCACGCCCGTACACCCATCAGGTAAACCATATAACTAATTAAAAACCAGTGAAGTGTGTACTCTAATCTATCCACATAAAACACTATTTAGGGTAAGCACATGTACATGTACAACCTTCCAAACGAAATTTTGAGCGGGCCAACATGCGATTCGTGTGAGGCACCCATCCATGAAGGAAATAAATGAGGGAGTTAAATAATAGTGTGGGTGTTTTTACCCGTCTGCGTAAGAAGGAGGGTTATGTTTTTCGAGCATATGTTTGTAACTATGTCACACCCGCATACATACAAACTGTTTATAAGTTCATTCTGTCATTTTATATCTTAAAAAATGTGGGTATACGCGAGCGAGACGGACGATGGTCGGACTACGGACTCTTAATATTTTTATACTGTAATAAATATGTGTGTTTAGAAAAACGCGATGCTGCGTGCTGTGGCTTGCGGTGCGCTGCTGCCCGAAGCTGTGCTCTGGAGTCTACTGGTGCAGCTCTCAGCTGGCCTGAGGGCTTTACACAACGCGGGTCTAGCTTGCAGGTACAACTTTTATCATTCGACCTGACACTTCGTACATCTTGTGTAGTTGTCATTGTCAAGTCTTGACAAGATAACATTAAAAAATAGGAGATTATACATATGGATTTATATTATTTGCAAACTGAGTATTTCAAATAAGCATACGTGTTATTTAATTTAAATAGAATAATGTACGAAAATGCGATACATAAATATACTGAAAAAAATATTTCAATTAGCCAAAAACTTCGCAGATATAAACGTTTATTTTTTTGTACGTGATGCTTTGTCCCTTTCTCACGAAACAAATGTTTATTTAAAAATTGTATGGCGGAAATGCCCGACGATGTTGTCATACATGACGGTGCTGTCTCTGTCTAACATGAAGTTGAAGCGCACGTAACTTTTTTAATTTAAAAAATATTTCATGTCGTTTTTGTAGGGCGCATTAATTCGTAGCTTTTTAGAAGCATAAAAAATAATGCATATTCAAGTATTTACCTATACTATACAGTGTATGTTGCAAGTCATTGTCAAATAAAAGCAAACAAAGCGCTCAAATCTAAGCTGACGCGTATAGTGAAGACATTAAAATAACAGTTTTGAACTCTTTTCAGATATCATGTGAGTTGTATCTTATTTATTACTATGTATTATATATGTATTGTATATGTATTCTTACTATTTACCTTTTTTTCGTGTAATTTGTTATTGTTAGCACTGTTGAAATGAAGCTAACGCTGATGAAAGGGGTAAAAAAAAACTGGACTTTGGTTCACTGGACCTTGTGACCCTAAACGAAAACTTTTTGAAAATATCACTGAAATGAAACAAATTTTAACGGCTATATCGCGTATACATAGGTCACACTAAAAGTTTCCGGAACTGGCCACTTACATAAACTTTAAAAAGTAATTACAACATTTGAAAATGGAACTCTTTGGCTGTAGAATGCAGTTTGTTTCATCTGACTGTCAATTGTTTTTATATTGTAGTGCCATTTAAAAAAAATGCGTGTCTACATTAACATGGATTTAACTCGGGAAAATCTTCGTAGTATGATTTTCTACGATTTTAAGTGTTATTTGACAGCTCAAGAGAGCATCGCTCGGCTTTAATCTGCTTTTGGCGATGAAGCACCATGCAAGACGACTATTTATAGCTGGTTTGCAGAATTCAAGCGCGGTCGTGTCAATCTCAGTGACGAATCTCGCGATGGTCGCCCGTCCACCGCTGTGAACAACAAAAACATCGATCCTGTGCGCCGTATTATTGAAACAAACAGGCATGTGACCTACCATGCGATTCGCGCATCCTTAGACATAAGCACGAGTCTAATACAATCAATCCTACACAAACATTTGGGTGTGAGAAAGCTGTGCTCGCGGTGGATCCCACACAATATGACCGAGGCTCAAAAAACAAACCGCGTCACTAGGTAGAGTGCCATGCTTACCAGATTCAACGAAGGTGCGTCAAATTTGGTGTGGGACATAGTAACAGGTGACGAAACATGAATTTATTCCTACAATCCCAAAACAAAGCAGCAATCGAGCGTATGGGTATTTCAAGATGAGCCGAAACCAACCAAAGCGGCGCGCGTGAAAAGTGCATCTAAGCGGATGATTGCTTCTTTTTTTAATAAAACTGGACACGTGGCTACTGTTGCTTTAGAGAATCGTCGTACCGTGAATAGTGACTGGTAAACGACCATTTGTTTGCCGGAAATTATTGACAAACTCCGTAAAAATAACCGTAAACGCCGTATCATCTTGCACCACTACAATGCTAGTTCCCACACGGCCAGACAGACAAACAGAAACAGAACAGACAGAAAAGAGGCTGTCGAAGAGTATGAAAAACACGTTTCTGAGGTCACCACGGAGGAGTGTCACCAAAGTTTTCAAAATAGGTTTAATCGAATGAAAAAGTGCATTTACGAAAAGGGAGAATATTTTGAGAGACACTAAATTCATTTTTGACCTTTAATAGTATTTTTTTCTTATTCATTCCGGAAACTTTTAGTGCGCCCCACGTATTTTACATAATTTTATGATCTGACGTTTCGAACGTTTTGTAATACGTTAAAATTTGTTTCATTTCAATGAGTAACAATAGCTAAAACATTAGAAATCATTTTTGAAAATGTGCAAAAAATTGGGGTGCTGTCGTGTCACTGTCCACCATTGGGGGATAACGGGGATGATCGCAAATCACACAAAGCGGGACACGTTGTTTACAGGAGTTTGGACCCAACTAAAGTAGTTATGAACGGGCCTCGAGTCCGTATCACTTGGGGAGGTGCCGCTGACGCCCTGCACGCAAACTCAAATGATATACATCAGGTAAGTTGACAATACTCCGGCGAAATCTTTCATTACACACCGATCTTTTCACAAATCATTGTTTGCAAGTAATGTTGTGTCTGTCACATGTTTAAAAAAAAAATGTGTTACCCGTTTAAAAAAGAAGTAACGAGGTAGCTAATATTTAACTGAGTTACAAACCATGTTATTTCAAATACAAAAACAGGTACTAATATATCATTTTGTTTTTAAGTTTTAGTCAGGGTTATTTATTATTTGGTTTTACTGATTGTGATGGTAATATTTATGGTATAACAAACATTGAAGTTACAATAGATCCGCAAGGGTCGGGGAGGCTCTTTATGGCCTCCCACCCTACCTCGAATAATAATAACAAACGTTGAATCACCCTGAGACTGCGATTATAAGTAATAGGCTAGTTGACTAAATTTGAAAACTTGGTTAATTATATACTTTAATAACAATTTTATCCCAAAAAACCTATATTTTTAAGAAAAAGTAATATTTACATTACGTATTTTGCATTAAAAAAAAAACAATTTTGATTTCCCTTGAAAACGATGAATAGTGTCATGACGTCTTGAATGACGTCACAGTCTGCAATCAAATATCAGCATTAATAATGAAATCATTATTAATGCTGGCTTCACCTGTAATTATTGTGAAATTAAGCTGTATTTTATTTGTATGATTTTTTATTGTCTATGTATAGATGTACACAGTGTAGGTGAACTTTTCTAAATAAATAAATAAAATAAATTATTTCCAGGCCCAACAAGACGATTTGACGGCGCTCGGTAGGCTGGCACTAGCTCTGGCTTGTCGCACCATTCACTGCGACAATCTCGCTGCCTCCATGGATCTCGTTGCTCGGACATACTCATCCGACTTCAAGAATGTTATTCTGTACGTAGTGTACGACTTTTCACTTATATTTGTGACATCATAAGACAAGTAGTGATAAATTTTTTGCTACTAGGCGCTTTTAAAACGGGCACAATAGTTGCTTCACTTCTCGATAACGCCAGAAACCGTAATCTACTTATCCGTTTTTTTTCTTAGATATTTGCTGTCAACGACGAACCGAAGATCTCTCACAGACCTGATGCCCATGATCGGTGCTCGATATTATACTCAGGTATAATTTATTATATTTGCATGAAACTAACACAGTAATAAAAGTAGGCAGTAGTTAGTAGAAAATAATAGTAGGGTTTATGTTTTCACCTGGCTTCCAAAGATTGTTGTTTTTCAATTATTTCCTCCTATATGTGTACTATAGCACAATACTTCTTGCCAAATTTCATAGTTCTAGGTCAACGAGAAGTACCCCATAGGGTTTGATTCCCTTGTGAGTGTCGAAATGTGCGTTTTTTACGACATATTCGGCTGTAACTTTTTTTAACGAAAACGGAGAAATTTGATTTTTCTTTCTGCAGCAAGAGACTATGGATCTGCGTATATGGTTTTAATTTCAACACGATACCTTCACGCGTTCCCGAGATTCAGGTCTTGACACCCGGACGGACGGACGGGCGCACGGACGTACGGACAGACGGACAACAAAGTGATCTTTTGAGGTACGGAGCCCAAAAAAGGTTGTAAAAAGTATTCAGTCATAAATAAGATTTTGTAAAATGATTACAGGAGTGATAGTGTCTAAAAAATTAAAATCTCAAGGTCTAGTGTCTAAAAATTTAAAATTAATTTGAGATGATCTAATATTGTATTGTTGCTTGCAGATAGAAGCGTTGCAACGTCGCGCAGATGTGTTCGAAGATCAGCTGGCTCACGAGATCGACAACAGTCGCATTCTACGCATCCTGGTCAAGCTTGGAGTCATCAACGAGCGACCTGAGTATGATCTGCCTTAAAATTTCATCCCTTTACATGTATGGAGTACATGTAATTTTCACTTTTTTGAAAATGTACTACAGCATTTTGTAAGGGTTCACTGAATATAAATACGTGGCTTTCATTTATGCAGTGCTTATAGTCTCTGAGTAAAATGGCTGTGACATTCAGAATTTATAAGGGTTCCTCGTACTTATTACGGAAATTTATTCTGTAGTAGTGTGCCGTATATTTTGAAAATTAAATAACATAAAAAGTACATTGCAAAAGTACACAAATCATATTATGCATGTTTATTTATGTCATTATATTATGTTTGCTTTGTACCTTCATGAAGTATTTTTTGGGAATATGCTCATAGTGTGGTGGTTACCCCTTGGCGGACAGCAAAATTAAATGGAGTCGGATTTTGAAGCGATGACCAGATGAGTGATAACGACTAAGAAGAATAATGGTGTTTAACGTTTTTATTCCATTGCGTAAGAAGGAGGTGTATGTTTTTCGAGTGTATGTATGTTTGCATGTATGTGGGTATGTATGTATGTATGTTTCTATATCATCGCCTACAGATAAACGATATTGTTAAATCTTTGACCTCAGTTATATCTTGGCTTGACAACAATAACTTAAAAATTAACCTAAATAAAACAAATATAATGCATTTTAGACAAAGAGAAACAAACAAAGGTAATATTAATGTAGCATATGACAATAACATTATAAATGAAGTAGAAAGCTCAAAATTTCTTGGATTATATATTGACCGAAAATTGAATTGGAAATCACAAATAGAGCACCTTTCGAAAAGAATAAGTAGCCAAACATATGCCATCGCCAAACTAGCTCGTACTCTAAATATAGAATCTTTACTTAAAGCCTACTATGGGTTAGTTGAATCAATTTTGAGGTACGGGATTATTTTTTGGGGAAATTCAACAGATAAAATTATTATTTTTAAAAGGCAGAAACGCTGTATTCGTTCAATGTTTAAACTCAAAAAAAGAGATAGTTGTAAGCCCTATTTTTTAAAGTATAAAATTCTTACACTTCCGTGTTTATACATTTTAGAAACGGCCCTTTTTGTAAAAACAAACCGGGAGCGATTCCCTACACTACCTGATACTACTGTAAGAAATAGGCGCGACCAAGACAAACGGCGCGTACATGAAGGAAAGACAGCACTGATGCAAAATAGCATCGTATGTATGGGTCCTAAAATCTACAATAAGATTCCTAAGTCAATAAGAGACCAGAATAGTAATTTATTTAGAAAAAAGTTGAAGGCATTGTTATTGCAGAAGTGTTATTATTCTATCAATGATTTTTTAAATGACAAATTTTAATTTTATTTGACATTATGTGTATCTTTTATTGCTTCTGCTTTGTCATATTATAGATATTTTTGGTTTGTGTATTAATCTAATAACAAATAATAATAATTATTATTTTTTAATTTTTCGCATGTGCATGATGCTGTCTACCTGACATTTGTACGCCTAATCGGCACAACATGATTTTAAGCGACTAAACTTAGTGTAACATCTTTTATGCACTTGTTGTATAAAATTCTCATGTTGTATGCAAATAAATTATCTTTATCTTTATCTTTATCTTTATCTTTACAGCCTAAACGGCTTGACCGATTTTGATATGCGAGGTGTCGTTAGATTATAATTAGTCTTCACTTCCAGAGTATCATAGGCTATATTTTTTTGTAATAATTATAATACATCTATCGCAAAAATAATTTTTTAAATAAATTTTCGTAACCTCCAACGAAGTTTTTCGTAATAAACAAGTGGTTTACTAGAACTATTCTAAATAATGCGCATTTATAATCTTGTACAACGATTTTACTTTACTTTTTCACCAAAAACGTACACTCAAAAGCATATCAAACGTAACGAAATCGTAAGTTAGACTGCAGAAACTGCTTTTCTGCAGTCGGGTATTTCGTTTTTATTTTAACATAGATACTTGTTGAATTAGATGTCTTTGCGCAGATTAAACCTGGACGGGTCTTGGTCAGAGACAGGAGATCGATATCTGCTAAAGCTCTTCCGGGACAGATTATTCCATGGAGTAACGGCAGATGGGCGGCCGTGGATTGACCTGGCCCATGTCACCGCCTCTCTCAATAACCTCGATGGTGGAACTGAAGAACGGGTAAGTATCTCTTTCTCCACATAGTACCAACGAGAGGCGACAGGTGTGACACATACACAAGTTGACGTCTGTATATAACACACACACACACATACACAACATGCACTTGTATGAAGTTATGATTGTCGTCTAATTGCCGCTTCCTCATAATGTCAAATGAATTTTCGAACGTTTGAAGCCCGAAATGCTTGTCTCGACTGACAACCGTGCCACAAACTTCGGTAAAAAACAGGGAGAGCACTGTAGATATAGGGATCTGTAGATATGTAATACAATTAGTTAAATTAATTAATTGTCTTCTGTTGTTTCGTTCAAAATCCCGTTCACAGTTGAAGCCTGAAAAATAAATTAATTATACATGGCCTTCCCTTTAGTCTCTTCTTCTTGTTTGTATTGGACCCCGCGATTAGTGATTTGCCAGTGTCAAGTATTGAAATATTTTCGAGTTTCTTGAATAATACAAGTTATTTAGTCTCTTTGCCACACATATAAGCATCCGAATGATGTTTCAAATAAATAAATATTTCCGTCAAAAAGTTTGTCAAAATGAAATTGTCTCAAAAGCTTATATGACTTGAGTGACAGGCGGAGTGATTTACTTAGTATTTAAAGGCTAACAAAAAAAAAACACTGAGATAGAGGCCACTCGAATTCTAAGCCTATTTAACCGACTTCCAAAAAGGAGGAAGTTCTCAATTCGTCGGGATATTTTTTTACGTATTTTCCCCGATTACACTGAATCATTGAATGCATCTGGACCGATTTAAAATTTCTTTGTTTTTGTTTGAAAATACTTTCTAGGTGGTCCCATAGAAATTTTATCATAATCGGTTCAGCATTTTAAATTTTATAACAAAATAACTGGCAAACTATGTCATCCAAGTAAACGAATTGCGTATTTTGAAGTCGGTTATGTTAGTTTTTTAAACGATTACTTGTTACCTATAAAGGTACCTCGTCAAAACTTGATGTTGATCGCGCTTCTATCGACAGTATAGACTTTGGCCCAGTAAAAATAAATATTTTTGTCTGAAATAGGTTGCCTTAAATATGCCCTTTGGAATTAAATAGTAAAATATCTAAAAAACATAAATTGAGCCGTCGCGGGAAGCCTGATAGATGTGAAACAATGAAATTATTTTGAATAGAATATATGCGTGTAAGGATGATCGATGAAATCATAAATATTTATTATTCTAATATAGAGCACTTTCTCTGTTTTGTTGCATCGCCACGCCTTAATGTTAATGTTCCTAATGATAATATTTATGGTCCTAGGTGGAGCTAACATCAAGAGATGAACAAAGCGTACTTGTGGTAACGTACGCAGAGCTGAAACACTGCCTCGAGTCGGCTTTCGAGGAAGTCATAAGCCAGTCGCGGCCCTAACGCTTGGAAATTCCGTTGCCGGCCTCCATCGGAGATACGGTTGCCCATACGGGCAGTGATTATAACTATGATTTAAACAATGTCCACATAAACTATACGTTTATACAAAACAGTGCAAGTGTTTCTAAAAGTGAAGAAGATTTTTTTGAGGTAAGCGCCGAATATACAGAGCCCCTGCTGTCCTTTTTTGAACCGGGAAATGTTGAAAATGAATGCGGGAATGATGATGTCCTCCTAGATGATTCTCCTGCGCTTGACGACGAACATTCTGAGAATCCTATTGAATCCCCAAATAATGGAATTTTTCCCGATAATAGTGTTATCTTAAATAATTCTATAGAAAATATCAGTGTTCCTCGCGAACCACACATTCCAAATCCAGATATGCCTCGAAGTGACGACTTAAATGAAAATAGTATTTCAAATAGGGCAATATTATTATGTTCCTGCATCTATCAAGAACTGTTACGACAGCGAGGTTTTGAACGGGCGTCTGATGTTCTTTTGGATCTTAGTTTGAGGGTCGAAGATGGATACTTCGTTTTATGTCATCGCAATTGTTCCAGAATGAGCATTCGGGCTAACTTATATAGATCTCGCGACGACAGCTCTGATATTTCCGATACACGGACTAACAGATTACGTCAAATAGAAGCACCTCTGGTAACTAGTATGGATTTCGATTGCATAAGAGATATCCAAGCGTCTGATCTCGACGACTGTGAGATAATGTCTGTTGATAGTGTTATTTTAGAATTCAGTGATAACGTCGATCATGACAATACTTCGAGGGATACATCGTTTGATTCCGATAATTACCGTAACATATATCCATCTACGTTTTATTACTGTCGACCTTATAGCCCTGCTCAATCTTATTTTATGCCTGTTGACACAGAGCCATATGTTCATAGTCCCCAATTTTCCCATGGTTTCGATCAAAGTCATATACTTGAAGTAACTGAAACCACCACCTTGCCTAATGAACTTGTGTCAACGGAACTTAGCGGTTTTTACGATGAAAGATACTTTGGCTGCGATAATTGGATTGCTGGTGATGCTAGCGCTTTACTTTTCGGTAGCTTCCAACCTGCGCCTGCCGACGTCGAAATGATGAGCATTAATTCTGACGAAAGTAGTAGTTACGCTGATCACTCCATGGACCCCTTCAGTCCTTATCAAGAATTTCATCCTGTATTGCAACACAACAATACATCACTGCCTGTTCGTATAGATTCACTTCCATACAGTGGCGTTAATCCTTCTTCATTTTATGTCACCTATGCACCATTTCCCTCTTTGTATTACTATCCTCCACAGCCCGATCCTGTTTCGCCTATGCCGAGCTTGATACCCTACTGCTACCATTGTGGCGAGCCGTTAGTTTGCATGTATTGTACGACGTTATCTTAGCAGTTAAATTAGTTCACTTGAAATTCGGCCTAATGCTCCAAAAGTCATCCTCCATCATTGTTATTAAAAGCCTAGGTTTTCCATTGCAAAGGATAAGGCCGGCCTCCTTTACCCTTCCTCCATTTTTCACGGTCTTGGGCTACATCTCTTCAGTTTGTCAGTGTGTCGATCTCTGATCGCTACCTCTTTCGGGATTGGCCGAGAGATCGTGTGTTTTGGGATTCAGTTATCGGCTTGTTCATCTGGCTGCGGCCCAATTCCACATTAATAATATAGCAGCTTTACGATCTACGTCCGTTATTTTGGGATTTCCAGTGTTTTTTTGTTCTGTTATCTTATATCATTTAATGTATTGATAATAAATAATAAATAAATAAATATTTTGATATACCAACCACTCCGATCCCTAGTAAATCCCTTGTCCTGTTTGCCTATAATTCGGCTATAGCTGTAAGTCTTATCATTTGCGACTATTATATTTTAATCACTGTTACTTGGCACTACTCAAAGCATCATCTTACGATCTCCCCTTTGAATTTCTTACTAATCTTACCCTTGATTTTGTCATCTAGATATCAGTTAGTAACACGGAACTTTCTACGACCCGTTTTTGGTTATGTCTAACAGAGCAAGGTTCCAAATAAGGGTTTTTTGAATCTGCTGCTACACCAGTGAAACTTTTTATAACTCTGCACTACTTACCCAGTCTATTGCCTTACCATGCTTTTCTTTTCCAGTAATCTCTCGTGAATCATGTACATATTAAGACTCCTTCCTCCTCTCTGTCGCTCTTGACTACCGTTGTTGGTTTAGACAATGTCATCGTTCAGTATCTGGTTAAACATCTACTTATGATTGTATTTCTGACCAAAATATTTTACAATATAACTTTTTGTAACCGTATCGCATTTTATATAATTCACAGAATCGGCTGTTTATGTTTATGTATTACAAGTTGGTATTTTTATAGCACTTTATCGCTTATACGCCTCTAAAATCAAAGATCTATCGATTCTCATACATTTTCAGTACCTCCCAAGCACTTGTTGGCTTTTTTGTTCAGTTTCGATAGTACTACAATGCGACATTTGCTACACGTTCTACTTTGTAGTTCATATATCTGGTATATATTATAGTGTTTTAGCTATGATTTAAATTGGGTTGACAACAATTTTGTGTTGTAATGTAATCAATAGAGTATACAATAAGTAGCGCTTAGTCTTTTTTTTTTTTTTTTTTTTATTAGGGGGACAAATGGGCTTTGGCAGCCCCGGCTGGTCACTGCGACCTTTACAGATCTATTGTGACATCCCCTATTACTTACAGCACCTCTCCAAGTCCTATGCTGAGCATGTAGTCAGTGATGGCCTTGGGGGAGGAGATTTTTATCTCATCGGGTGAGATTATGTGGCCTCCAAGGTACCGGCTTCTGCTATGGTGCAGAGGCTCACATTCGCACAGGATATGTATGGGCGTTTCGTCCTTTGTGCGACAGAACCTGCAAGTGGTGTGTTCACCTAGGCCCATAGTGTTTAGGTGTTTGTAAAGCTTGCAGTGTCCGCTAAGGGTTCTAACCAGGACTCTTAGTCGAGTCCTGCTTAGCCGTAGATCTTCCCTGGAAAATTTCGCAGTGAAGCCTGCTATAAGCAGTTTTGAGTGTCTCAAGCCAGGGTTATTCTTCCAGAGCTTCAGTGCCTGGTCATGCCCCCAGGCCTTTAAGGCACTATAAGCGCCGCTGATGGGTATGCCACAGAAGGGCTCGGGTCCTATCGGTGGATTTTCCGCACCTGCTTTTGCTAATTCGTCAGCAGTCTCGTTGCCGCTGATTCCGCAGTGCCCAGGAACCCATGCTAATGTTACCGAGTTGGTAGAGCTTAGGATATTTAGTAACTGAGCACACTCTAAAGTGAGTTTAGAATCAATTTTATCCGACATCAAGGCTTTTAATGAAGCCTGGCTGTCGGTGAGGATGACTATCCTTTTGTCTTACACTTTCCGCAAACCAAGATGTATTGTATCTACTGAATGGCGATATCTTCAAACTTTTAAACGGTGTTTTACTCAATTAAGAATGGAAGTTCAATGTGCCGTAGTTAATCTGATGAATTGGTGTATTCATTTATTTATTTTAAATTCATTTTCGTTATGATAATAATATTTTTACAGTCATTCCAAGTTGTCAGTTTTTTTGTTTTAATATCTACTGTTTATGCATACAGTGTAGGTACGAGTATACTATTTGTACAACCAGATCCAATGTTGATGTTGTTAATAAGAGCTAAACTGTTTATATAAAGTACTGTATGTGTAAGAAACTTGATTAAGTAGCTGCCTGTTACGTACCTTCTCCTCGTCTTAATTTTATGGCTTTACCGAATGTTCGACTGTAAATTGCAATTTTAGAAACGCAAAAGTATAGTCTTAATCAATAAAATTGATGTCAAAGCATCTAATAAATTTATTTGTCCATAACTATATGACGGTTTCGAAATCTTCGATTTCTGCACGTTCGGAACGCTTTATTGTTAGCGGTTAACGTAAAATAAATTCATCCTTATGTATAACTTTTATAAAAAGCTTTTAGGGAAGCATGGACAGGGCATCGTAAATTCTATTTCTTTTAGACGTTCGTAAATTGACGTGCCGATTTTAATGTTGATGTGGTCCTTTTCTAATGGATTAACATCGGATTAGAGTTTCTTGTCCAGTAAGTATTTTGAAGAATGATAAGCCCGGGTTTGAGTTGTCGTTATTGAGGCATCCGAAGACACTACACTATGTTTTGCCTCTTTTCGAACTCATAATAAATACTTTTATTAATAAACTGCACTAAATAAATAAAGTGGCCAGTGAGAGCAGGTGAATTCGAGCGGGCGTGCAGCGTAAGTACTTGAACGCGCGCGATCAGACTCACGGCGCGGCCTACACTGCCGCCCACCGAGTCCGCTCGAGATTATGCGAATGTGTGCGTGAAAGTGCGTCCGTACACGGCGCCCGGTACTCACGCACACATTCAAACCGGCGGCGGTCAATTTCTATGAAGATAACTTACTATTCTTAGTGTACTATGGTAGTATTGATTTCGTTCATATTGCTCAAATGTTGTAATAATTAGTTTTATGCAAGCAAAACAAGTGAGACTTCTCTAGAGATTATAATTCGTATTGATCAGTTATTTAACCGGAAATTATATGTGGTCTGTTTTTTTTTTTCTTTAGGTGATTTTTATAAATTGTCACTCATTATTTATTATTTAGCTTGATTGCGATTCCTTGCAATCCGATGAATGGAACATACCTAAACAAAGAAAGTTCGTGGTTGGTCCGATCACTTGGACAAAACATAATATGCATATTGGATGGCATATTTTTAATTTTTAATGACTATTTTTATTCTTCGCTTATTATTAATGCATGCTGACTTCACCTGTAATTATTGTGGCATTAAGCTTTATTTTATTTGAATGATTTTTTATTGTTAATGTATATGTACACAGTGTAGGTGAACTTTATAAATAAATAAAATAAAACAGTCTGCACATGTGTACACGGCGTCTAGGTTGTTATTTCAATGTTTAACTAATCTTCAAACGCTGGAAAATGTTGTCCAATAACAACTTTATATTTATACATTTAAGAATGCCATTGGACAACATTTTGCCAGCGATTAAAGATTGACTAATCATTGAAACAGTAGCCTCGACGCCCAGGGTGAATTACGAGACCTGTGAGAACTGGCCATTCACCTCAAGATCAAACACTGAATTCGTCGTATTCTTTAAAAAAACATACTTTTTTAATATTTTTACCGACATCAAAGTAATAATGTATTAACTGTTTTTTGTTGACATCAATTTTAAGGGTACAAATGGATAAAATTAGATGGCGAAAAACCTTCATAGTCAATAATTTAACTAAGATAAGATTTACTTTTGGCCAGACATTATGCAAATAGATCAATCAAATTTGGAAACAAAATTTGAATTGGTGGCAGAAAAGTAAACAGTTTGATTACTTTTTTTTAATGGGGCAAGTGCCTTTATTAACTATAATAAAACAATATACAAACTTAACTAATACACAAAAATAAATCGATTACCCCAGTTCGATGAAGGTCTAACTAAACACAATCCAATTACTACTTTTTTTTTTTAAAGAATGAAAATATTTCAAAAAAATCAAATCTCTTCAATTATATCAATGTTTAAAAATGGCGGAAAACTGTTAAAATTCCTTTAGTGTTTGCCAATTTTATGAAGCATTTGACAAATAGAATGTTATTGACAAATAGAATATCATAATAAACCTAATGCAATCAATTTATTTGACTGCTAAACTTTTGGAGAAAAATCGAGATCAGTTTTGACATCGAGACAACTTTTGGAGAAAAACTAAAACCAACCTATGTACAATTTTACCCACGATTAGTTACCCACAATGACGGTATATAAATATTTTCACATATTTTTTTTTTTATAATATATGCAATTTCAATTAAAAGTGTTTAATCTTATGATAAAACGATGGTATTTATGTATGTGTTTCCGTGTTACGCCAAACTTTTCCATTTTTTTATTGTTATTATTTTAGTTGTAGTTTCTGCTGCAATATTCTGAAAGAAAAGTGAGAGTTAAAAATTATGTTACAGAAAGCTTCTGTGAGGTTTCACCAACATATACGTATATATACATACGTTCGCTCGCATTATTTTATTTTTCCACACTCGTGTAATCCAATAATCGATTAATAAAACAAGTTTTGGAAATTAAGCGCCGATGTGATTTCTATTACGTCCCCGTGATACGACGTCTGACGATTTTTTTTTATTTTTACTCTAATTTTAGTTTAATATCTAATAGAACCCTCGCGCATGTGTGAACTATAGGCCAGATAATTTTTAAATTTAACTATGTATTGAATAGTTATATATATATATATATAATCCGCCGAACCGACCGCTCCGAGCATTAAAATTATAATTATATTATTTCGGTGGAATGATGTATTGATTTTAAAATATTCTTTGCTGCCATCCGCCTGTGTGCGCTGGCCTTTAACCATTTACACCAGTTTACCAATAGGGTACCTATGTAAAAGTATTTTTGAAGTGAAAACTTTAGCGGCGTTGTGCATTTTTGGGATGGGTAAAAAAATTTAAACTCGCGTCAGATCGTAAGACGGACAGTCAGAAACCTATTCTAACGTTCTACATTTAAAGTTCATTATTGTAAGTAAAAGTTTGTCCTTCTAGCATGACGTTATTATTTTAGTCAGAAACCTATTCTAACGTTCTGCATTTAAATTTCATTATTGTATTATTGACATTTTAAATGATATTGTATTTATATAATGAATATTTCGTAATTTTAAGACATGAATTGTTTGAGAATAATTTTTGAATATTGTGAGATAATTGTAATTGGTATTTTTCAGTTAGTTTCAGTAGTTTTTTTTATCTCAATAAACGAATTTGAATTTATTGTATGTAGAAGTTTGTCCTTCTAGCATGACGTCATTTCGTTGCGCCGAATGCTTATTTTCGACACACGTAATACTCGTTAGCTCACTAGGTTAGAGCACTGATATAAATTTCAATTTGTCAATCGGAGGGCGGAGGTTCAAATCCTTCACGAGTCAGTCTTTTATAGTTTCCACTTTTGCCGGCACTCCCGGAGTGCAACCCGTATTTTTTTCCAAGTACCTAGGTACCTATTTATTGTATGCTTTTATTCAATATTTTTGCGATTGATGTAGTTTTTATATTTTTAATCATTTTACAAAACTTAAAATATTATAAAAACAACATCAATCAAAACTTTACACAATTTACTTTATATACAGAATTTGGTCATCAGCTTTTTGTGGTCTGGCAAAGATTTTATTGCTAGAGATAAATTAGCCGATACTCACCGCTGGCCTATGGAAACTGACTTCTTTTAATTAAGTATATTTATTTCTGTAATGAATCGTAAGTTTGAGCAAGGAATAGAGAAGGAGGTATATATGTTCTGTTATTATGACCTAATTGTATAGGAAATAAGTGTATATCTTTTTAATAAATAAAGAACAAAAATATTTTGTTTTATTTCAGCTTTTCCGACAATCAGTAAATAGAGCACTTTCCTCACAGGAGTCTTTAATTATTTCACTGTAATACAAATAGATAAATTAAATTAAAGATTATTAGATTAGATTAGTAGATTATTTTTTTTGATTATTAGATTATTAAATTGTTTTCATCATCATCAGTAGAGTCTGTTCAGCTAGAGAATTTTTCGCTACGCCAGTTATCGTGTTTTGCTATGAGTTATATTTAAACCATAATTTTAACCGACTTCCAAAAAGGTTCTCAATTCGTTCACCGATTACGCCGCCAATTTGCATTGATTTTGATGATTATTTTTGTATTTGGTAGGTCATACTTCAGAGGTAGTCCCATATAAATTTTCATCGGTCATCGGTTCAGTACTTTGGTTTTTATAACAAAATAGTTTAATAGTTCCTGTAGAAAAGTGAACTGCAAGTCACATATGTATTATATTGCGTATGTATTTTGAAGCATTGAGCTTTGATGAAAATCCTTAATGTAGCAAGTGAAACAATAGTAAAAATTACTAGAATATTAATTATATTAGAAAAATAAAATAAACTGTTTTACAATGTGACAGATCAAACAATAAAAAAAAGAACAAAGAAAAACAAAAACTTAGACTTCAATTGAAAACACAAAGAAATAATATCCTAACCAAAGAGTCTCTAAGTCTTCCAACACTGCCCCTTGTAAAGCTATCAAACTAAAAACCATTATTGCAAGAGCACAATCAAAAATAATAACGAGAAGACTTAAATTAAACCTAGGCACTTAGTCATTAAATTGTGCTTTATCCTTGGCAAAGCTTTTGTGCATAGGTCAGCTTCTAATTCTGCTGATGGTTTATAAAATATCTGTATTAACTTACGCTCAACACACTCTTGAATAAAATGATGTTTTACGTCAATGTGTTTGGTTCTTCGGTAACATTAATTTTCCACTATTTTAATCGTGCTCTTATTGTCATTATGAATAACAATAGGTTCACGCGATAAGTTGAAAGGTTTCAATTCACATATAATGTAGGAATTTAGCCTCTTTTACCGCTGTACCAAGAGCGTAATACTCAGCTTCTGTACTAGAACATGAAACATTATTTTGCTTACGGCTATGCCAATTTATTACATTATGTCCAAACCTACTCACGAAACCCGAATAAGATTTTCGATCGTTAGTATCACCGGCCCAATCTGCGTCGGATGAAATTTTAAATTTATTGGTTTTAATTTAAATTTTTAATTTATTTATTTATAGCTTATATGTACTAATAAGTACGAGAGCAGACACCACTCAGCTACTTTGTTACCGACGAAAAAACGGAGGTAGTTAGATATACTTATATTACTTTAAGGACTTAGTTATTAAAGTTAAATAAAAAAGTTTTATTATTTTATGCTTTTCAGTTTTTTCGGAGGTGTAATTTTTTTGGAAAAAGTTTTTATTACATTCAACTGCGCCGCACCTCACTCAGTGGCTTACTAGTGACCTAAATGCTTTCGACGTATTGCGAGAAAACACACCATGTATATGATTCCATTCCATTGCTAAATTTTTTAACTTAACTTTTAACATATTTTGTCAACTTCTCGCTGAAAAGTAATGACACTTGCGGAAAGAAAACCGAAAATTTAAGACGTTAGTTAAAGTTAAGTAACTTTTTTCTGTAAGGCGCTTAGTGCACTATTTTATAGCAATTTATTTTACAATAATTTTGCTCGCGAGCAGTAGTCCCGCCTCCTTCCTTCCTTCAGCTGTTCTGTTGTCTGTTCACCCACGCCAGTCTGTCGGCGACCACAGTCGACGATGATAAGGTGTCCGATTTTCTCGCACAGCTCGCGCGCAAATTGGTAATATTACAAAGGGAAACCAAATCATAAATAAATAAAGAGAAGGAGGGCAAGCTTACGTGAACTTCTGGAGATTCAATGTGATCCCAAAAACAAAAAGTACCCAGTGGCAAGTAATTATTCCTTAGAAAAACCTATACATATTATAAGTATTTATCGCTCAGTTACGGTCCACAAACTTTGAATAAATAGACATGGAAATAAATTTTATTTATTCTATCTTACCTAATGTTCAAATAGGTACTCCAATTATGAAATTGGCAGTGACCCATGACCGATGACCGTGACCGATGACTGTGACCGGTGACCGTGCCCAAAGGCTTTAGTTCGAAACAAGTCGAGTCGAGCTACCGACTCCGAGTCCATCTCCGACTTCGAGTCCAATCCGACTCGAAAAAGGCTATTAAATTAATTAAGCTATAGCTTACCCGATGCATGCGATCGATCGAGGTATCGCCATGAGACCGTCTCAACGAGTAATTTTTGGCTTTGTCAAAACTATTTTTAGTAATATCCGTGAGGGGAAGATTACCAAGGGAATCACTTTTTTAGGCTTCTGTTCTAAGGGTGCGGAAGCCTATTCGTGAGGCTACGGTATAGGCCTGTCTGTCTTACACTTAAATCTTTCCAACTTCCAACGGTAACAGACTCAAGCTCAATATTGGCAAGATTACAGGGCTCACTTTGATGTAAATTATCAAATAATAAAATTAAATAACAAACACCTAGATATTATCATTTTAAAAACCAGCCAAGTGCAAATCGGACTCGCGCACGAAAGGTTCCGTACCATTATCTATAAAAGAGGGAAAATAACACGTTTGTTGTATGGTAGCCCCCCTTAAATATTAATTTTATTTTAATTTAATTATTTATTTTTAAAGTGAATAATATAACCCAATAATATGTGAATATTTCAAGCGTCTACCTGTTGCCGTTATCAATATCGAGCAAAAAATCACGTTTGTTGTATGGGAGCCCCCTTAAACATTTATTTTATTCTGTTTTTTAGTATTTGTTGTTATAGCGGCAACAGAAATACAGCATCTGTGAAAATTTGAACTGTCTAACTATCACGGTTCATGAGATACAGCCTTGTGAGAGACGGACGGACAGACAGATGGACAGCGGAGTCTTAATAATAGGGTCCCGTTTTACCCTTTGGGTACGGAACCCTAAAAATAAAACAGAAAATCCTAAGTAGAAAATCAGCACACTACCACCCATATATTGTGGATTTACCCAATATTCGTACTAAACGGTTTAATTGTACGTTTCTTAACGGTACAGCGAAAGAGTGGAACAAATTGCCGGCTTCTTTGTTCCCTGAGAATTACAACTTTGGTCTTTTCAAGGTCAGAGTGAATAGGTATCTTCTAAGTCTGCATGCTTCATCTTCGACCACATCTTCGCTTTCCAACAGGCGAGTTGGTGGTCCAACGCGGACTAATTCGTGTTAAAAAAAAAACAAATTAGTTCACGTTGTCATAAGACTTAAACGAGTGACGCTAGATAGCCCTTCGTCGATAGAATATTTTTACTTTTAGGTACATAGGTTTACTGGTAAGAATGTAATGGTACACGCTGCACAGTCAACTTATTGTTTTTATTAAAGTTCGCTAGATGGTGGTTTTATAATTATTTTTCTTCAATTTACACCAACATTTCAGAATATTTCTACATTATAGAAACCGGTCCTTGCTCGTGGTCCGGTTCGGTTGTCCGGTCAACCGGAACACGGGCAAAAGATTTTTTCCATAGTACTGTAACCGTACCACGGAAGATTTCTTTTCCTTGGTCCGGTTAACCGGACCACGGAATTTTATATTAAACATTTTTGTGATTCTTAGCGATTCTTATTTAGTTTAACCTTTGTAGGGGAGACCTTTGTAGGTCCTTTTAGGGTTCCGTACCTCAAAAGGAAAAAACGGAACCCTTATAGGATCACTTTGTTGTCCGTCTGTCCGTCTGCCCGTCTGTCCGGGTGTCAAGACCTTTATCTCGGGAATGCGTGAAGGTATCTAGTTGAAATTAAAACCATATATGCAAATCCATAGTTTCTTGCTGCAGAAAGAAAAATAAAATTTCTCAGTTTTCGTAAAAAAAAGTTACAGCCGAATATGTCGTAAAAAACGCACATTTCGACACTTACAGAGGAATAAACCTATGGGGTACTTCCCGTTGACCTAGAACTCTGAAATTTGGCAAGAAGCATTGTGTTAAAGTTCACATATATTATAGGAAAAAATCCGGTGGTCATTTGGTCATTTTTAATTTCATCATAAAAAAATAGTGTGGATAAAATGCAAGGAATGAGGGCCCAAATTTTAAAGTGAATTAACCGTATCATGTGGGGTATCATATGAAAGAGCCTCATTAGCATAAGCTAAAACAGGGTTTTAACACATTCTTCGCCCCCTGCAGACCCTTCACTTCAACTGGGAACCAAAACTTTTAGGCGAATTTTGAGTAGAGAGAAAAAGTACAGAGTGGCCACGCAAAGCAACATTGACTGCCTCAAACGCCGGCGGTTTACTGACTACAAAATGAACGGGATGCTCGCTCGGATCCGAGTGGGAGGCGCGGCTACTATGGCCCCGTTCTACTCGGATCCGAGTGGAAGGAATGTGTTAAATATTTTTATGATGTATATTTTTATGAAGTTTTCGGTTTATGAAGGAAAATATAAAAAAAATATATGATTTCCCCCTTTTATTTGGTTTGTACGGAACCCTCGGTGGGTGAGTTTGACTCGCACTTGTCCGGTTTTTTTTTTTGAGAGAGTGGGTTGTTATGAAAATGTGTTTAGGATGGGAGGGTTGGTTGAGAGGAGGTTGTAGGCGGGGAACGGAAGGTTTTAATGGTATACTCGCTACCGTTCCCGGCCTGAGGGAGTATATGTAAATTTAAGGGGGGTGGAAGGTGTGACGAGTATAGGGTGAGAAGGTAGTTTATTGGTAGGTCTAGTCAAGTCTAGTCTATAGTCGTTTAGTGATGCGTCAATGGTCAAGTAAGTTTTCTGTCATAAAGTCAAAAAGTCTGAGTCAGTAGGTTTGAGGTGGAATTGGAACCTAGCGTAACCTAAACACCACCGAGCGCACCTCTGTCCCGCCCCGGCCAATCATACCCAAATGAAACTCTTTCCCATTCTAGACGGGGAAGAGTCCCGATCGTGCATGAAGAGCCAAGGCAGCGCCAAGGCACGCCCAGTAGTGTGAGTCAGTCGGTCAGTCTGGTCGATGTCAACGTAAGTCAGTCGAGGTCGAGGATTGAGGTCGAGGCGGGTATAGCAGATGCCAGCGCAACACAGCCTGACGCAGTCAGTTGCGCCAGACCATGTCCCGCCGACATCCACCACACCCGCCCAGACCTTTGTAGGTCTAGCTGGTATCATTCCGGATAGAACTATGTCCAACCAAACCCTAGTGGCTAATACTAGGTTTAGCCTAAGTTAGGCTAGGGTATTTTTTTTGCAACGTGATACAACTTAAAAAGGTCAAATTAAAAATTCATTTTAAATCTTCCGTAGTCCGGTTACCCGGACCATGAAAAAAATAAATCTTCCGTGGTACGGTCACAGTACCATGAAAAAAATATTTTTCCCGTGCTCCGGTTGACCGGACAACAGAACCGGGCCACGGGAAATGAGCGATAGAATAGAAACAATGTGAAATTATAAAAAAAAATAGATTTATAATAAAATTTGAACACTTTCATTTCATTTGCAAAATGAATCAGGTTTTCTAAATATTTACGAAAGTCTCGGAGTGCGAGTGAAACTCATACTTTATCGCAAATATAAATAGGGCCACGAATTCTGTGATAAATCGGATTCTTAAAAATAAATCAAAATTACTCAATTAATCATAAACCTTACACTGGGCAATTAATCAAAGTTACCCACGAGGCCACGAAGCTCATAATGACATTTGACACTGACAGCAAGTATAGACTAGCACATCGTAAAAATAAATAAAAATAATATTTCTACAGCAACTCTCCTACTCTTGTCTCTTACTAGTCTGTGTTCTACCGCTTGAATGAATTGAAATGAAACTTGCTAATGCTATGAACTCTTTGGCTATGAATTAGTTTACGTCTGTGGCATAAATGTGTTGTGTTTGATTCAAGAATATTATTTACTTACTGAAAGAAAAATCACAATTTAATTCGAGAGAGTAACGAGTTGCAGACAACTCGTGTAATCGTATGTAGGACGTATACACATCATTATTTTAAAGGTATTCCATGCGGTGTGCCTTTCGAGCAGTGTTTCTACATCCGGCGGGATCAACGGACGTGCTATGAGTACCGTGTGCTTCGTTAGAGGCAACGATAGGCTTATCCATGAGGCCGATCAACTTATATCGTACATCGAGCGCGGCACATCTATGCTCAAGTTTTACCCACGCAAGCGGCCAGAGCGGCGCTCCGTGTCAGTCCGCCGTGAGACGCACCAGGTGATCTGGTCGCGGACTAGCGTTCCTCAACGTCAGGCTTACGAGGGTGCACTCGACATCCGCGACATTAAAGAAGTCCGCATAGGCAAGGCATCCAAAGATTTTGAACGGTGGCCTGAAGAAACAAAGCGCCTCGAAACCTCCAAATGCTTCACCATTTATTATGGCACAGAGTTCAAATTGCGGTCGGCGTCATTCGCAGGTATCAATATATCAAATGCAAACTGCTCTTTTCCTATACACTTCTAAATTTAACATTCCTGTTGATATTGACATTCAGTCCCACATTACTGCAGTGTTTTGCACATTTCCTTTGGAATATTTGCCCCATTAAATGGAGAGTTAGCAAACATTGGAAATAAAAGTATAAATTTCAGCAGTACCTACCATTTATTTGATGTTTGTATAGATAAAATTTCTGCATTTCCTTATTTTTAGGGTCCGTTATAAAATCACTGTATCTGTGTGTACCTTTTACTTAATTTTTCACAAAATTTTCTAGAATCTTTTTCCTGAAATCATATTTTTACAATCATAAACATTTGAGAAAAGAAGTTGCTTTATAGGTCTAGAATTTTATTTTTGTTTTTGGAGATATTTAAGAGTAGTGTTTTCTTTTTTGTAGCTCAAACAGATAAAGAATGTGAGGCTTGGGTGAAGGGATTACAGTTCCTGATAGATGAGGCTATCAGTGCTTCATATCCACTACAGATCGAAAGATGGCTCCGGAAAGAATTTTACTCTATGGAAAACACCAACGAAAAGTAGGTTTACATGTACCTTTTATTGTCTTTTTTTACTACTGACTACTTAAATTCAGTCTTAAATAGAAAATATTTAGTTACAATAGATATCTAAAGAACAATTAAAAAAAAAAGTAGCAGCTGCAGCACATTTAGTTTGTACAATATTCTCTCTTTGCAAGCAGTTTCTCTGAAATGGTTCCAAATATTAAATAAAGTAAAAGCTTCATTATTCTACAGGATCACACTTAAGGAAGTGAAGGCATTTCTACCCAAAATCAACTGTAAGATCTCAACAAGCAAACTGAGGGATATATTCCAAGAAGTAGACACTGGCAAGCGAGGGGAGATCAGTTTTGATGACTTTTCCATCTTATACCAGAAGCTCATTTTTGATGAAAATGTAAGTATATAATATATTAAAGAAATGATAAGCAGAGGTAACTAAACAGTAAAGAAAAAAAAGTTATCTTCAGACCATCTATTCACTAATTAGTACATAAAACTTATTCAAGTTTGATTTAGCCCACAAAAAACGGCATGCCTGTTGCGTCAACTCGCTATAGCCTACACAGCTGAAAGCACATGATTTGCTTATGGTCAGCGAGTGTTCTACTTATGGTCAATGAGAGGTCTGCTCATGGTTAGAGCGTTTAAATTGTTTCTGGGTTGGTGCTGGTCAGTGTCTGCTCAAATGCTGATTTGGCCTGAGGCTTTTCAATAATGGAATCATGATGAAATAGCGAGCTTGTGCGTGAAACTACAAGTGTTCATAATAAAATACCTTCAAATGATGCTTGAGTGCCTTTAGTGATTAAATGAACTGTCCTTTTTAAAACAGGACTGCCCTAATGTTATGGTAATAAATTTTTTATGTATTGTTATGTAATTTGATACAGTAGAGCCTAACTGCTAGTTACTTAATATCTGATATGGCAAGGTTGATTTATAATTTATTATACACCATAATATTTACTCACAGCAATAATATTTATGTTTGACTGCAATTAGACTCCTTGTATAGTTATGGTGTTCAATTTCATAGTAATGATTCACTTTTGATTGAGTGACCACAGACATAATATATAGTTTATGGGGCTTAAAATGTTAGATCTGGAATGATATGGTGGTGAGAGTATTTGTTAGTATTTTGCATAATACTGCAGTGCTTTTTTAAAGTTTCTTAGTAAACAAGGAACTGTTATAGTTTTGCCGTGTCTGTCTGTCTGTCTTGCCATGTCCGTCTGCAGCTTTCCTCAAATACTATTAGTACTAAAAAGCTGTAATTTGGTATTTTATTTTTTTATTTTTTTTATCAGCCCTGTTTGTACAAACTTTCCCACTGCTGGGAACGGGCCATCTTCTCATTGTGAGAAGGGTTAGGCCATAGTCTGCCACGCTGGCCAAGTGCGGGTTGGCAGACTTCACACATCTTCAAGATCATTGAGAACTCTCAGACATGTAGGTTTCCTCACGATGTTTTCCTTCACCGTTTGAAGTTGGCGGCAATCAACAATACGCACATAACTTCGAAAAGACAGAGGTGCGTGCCGTGGGATTCGAACTCAGGACCTGCGGATCGCAAGTAAGACGGTCTCACCACTAAGCTGCCGGGAATTTGGTATAGATATGCATATTAATAATGCTGAGAAAGTCGTAGAATAAAATTTTGAAAAAAATTATTTTTGAGGTACCTCGTAAAGTGGGGATGATTTTTTTTTTCTCATCTATCCCATTGTGTGGGGTATCGTTGGATAGGTAATCAAAAAACATTGAGAATGTGCCAAAACCATTTTTAAATTTAGTGATCCGTTTGCGAAATATTAAGCTTTGAAGTGATAATTTTTATTAATCACGTGTCTCCCCCTTTTACCGGCTAAACGGTTGACTTTGGACTTATGATAAAATTCACGCTAGTAGAATATATGATAAAATAAAAAGGAAAACTATCACGGCTAAGTAGGCTTTACAAGTTATCGAGTGATAGTCGATAACACATAAAAAATGTACTTAGAGAGGTCAAAAATGAATATTTCATTTAAAGTAACATATGATAACTCATATGTTCATCAATTCGAATGTTCAAAGAAGATATCCTGTTTTAAGTTCACATAAAATATGATGTGTAGAATAGAATAGAATAACTTTATTGTACATCCATACATAGTAACTTAAATACGTAACGTGTGTAATTACGGAAGCCCATATTACGCGTAGCACTTGCCATTTATTCGTGTTTCATTTTATATTTTGGTAAATAGTTTTAATTTATTACTTTATACATAAATAAGTGTTGCACAACAGTGATGATGATGTGATTATACTAATTAACATTATTTGCAAGTTAGCTACAATTTTGGTAAATACCTTACTACAATACAATAACTTATTTACGTAAATGATACAGTTGAAGTGGAAATGTAACAGTTTTACATACTCAATATTTTCACAATTTACATTGTATCAGAGCATGATTAGGTTAATTGTCACATTGTACTAAAATTGTAATTACAAGGATAGCAGTTTAAAAATTGCTTAAGTGCTCAATAATGTTAAGTTATCTAGCCGCTTGATATACTCAGGCTTCAGATTGCAACTTTGCATTTATATAGTGGCACAGTAGACATAGTCAATGATGTATCATACGTAGATAGATTTTCCTCGGTGCTGCGTGGCAAGCCTCAAGTAAGGCAATCGCCCGACTTGTCTTCTATCGTGACATGTCGGGCAACGCTGTTACGAAGCTAAGTGTCGTGACTTGTGAATAGTGACAATGCCTTTGATCCTGTCCTGTGTGCTTAGAAAGTGCAACAACATGTAAAAGGCCAAGATACTAAAAGGTCTCCAGGATGTGTCCTTATCCTCTAAAGTTGAGAACTGAGATTTGCCATGCTTTAACTTCATATTCGATTCTATAGATAAAATCTCATTGTTAATAGTAGGTATGTATTACAAACAGAATGGCACAGTATTCGCCCTATTATATAGGCAGAATGGATACTGCGCGTCTAGCCAATCTCGGGGATGGGGTGAGGAACCCCGCTCCCCGCGGGCAATCAGATGACAACCATAACTTCTTAGTTTTTACATGTGTCTGTTTGTGTGTGTGTATTATACATATACAGATGCGCATATACTAGCGTATGTTTCATTTATTTGCGCGCTTTTGTATGGAGTGTCCGACTTGCAATAGTGGTAAAAACCTGATGCAGTTACGTAGATAGTAATTAACAGAGAGTATATAATATAAAGCTTATTTAGTTTATATAAAAGTAGCAAACAAGCTCCCAAGTCCCAAAAATCAGGAAATAATGAAAGCTTGCATATCCTGCCTTATGCGTTCTCGACATTCTTGTTCTGCTATTCTCATTTCTATTTTTATTCTGTTGATTGCAAATACTAAAGTGTACGCTGATTGGTATTAAAAATTAAAATATCAAGAGTTTCCTATACCGCCGCAAATTACTAAAACACATGAAAAAAAAAGCGAGTTAAATGCTCTATAGGTTGAATACAGGTTTAAAACAAATGAAAAAAAAAATGTCAAGAGAACGATATGTTGCCATTACAATTATATGCTGGTAGGATAATTGACCGAGCGATCGAAGCGTCTCTGCATCAACTGGCCAAATTTTCTTTCGTCTGTCAGTTTGTATGTTCGTACTCGCGTACAGGGCGTAATTTTGAACCAATTTTGATGAAACTTGGCGTTTAAGGTCTAAGGATTATTTAAATATTTTTGTCATCAGCGATTTTTGGTGGTGGTTCCCATAAAAAGGGGGAAGTTTATTGCGGCGCTAATTACCAACCGATTTTAATGATATTTGGTTGGTAGATAAAGTCTACAATTATTACAACTTAACGTAAAAATAAACAGAATTAGTCAAGTGCTTGTCGAGGCAACCAACTTGAGATTGCGTGTATAATAGTGAGGCCGCGTGGATGTGCTTGATGCATTTTAGCGTTGAATTATTTTCTTGGTTTTACGTTTACTTCATTTCATCATCATCATCATCATCATCTCAGCCATAAGAAGTCCACTGCTGGATATAGGCCTCCTCCATGGATTTCCAAAAAGACCGATTGGAAGCGGCTTGCATCCAGCGTCTTCCCGCCACTTGTATGAGAAGCTACTTCATTTATAAAATTATTATTTGATGACCGAGGGAGCGAAGCGTCTCTGCATCAACAGGCCAAATTTTCTTTCGTTGTTAAATACGGCTTCCTAAGCCAACTTTATGTAGGTATTATGTACAAATGACCCAAGGTGAGCTGCAAATAAGCTCTCTCGCGAGGTCTACTGTTCGTAGAACCACTAGTATGTAATTCAGGTCAGAAATGACATAGTATTTATAGTATTTGTATTTTTTGGCATTTTAGTTTTGTTTTCACCTTTACATTGTTGTATAGCAAAACGACATCGGCCTTACCGAAAAACGTTACTTAGTCCTACGTCTCAAATTTTCTGTCTTCTTTTAGCAAGTGTCATTACGTGTCAATCAATCAATCAATCAATAACACTTTATTGACACCACATAAAGTAATAAGACAATAAACACATAAGAAAATGGCACAAAAGGCGGTCTTATGGCTAAAAGCGATCTCTTCCAGACAACTTTGGGACAACTTTTACGTGTCAGTGAGAAGTTGACAAAATATGCTGTGTTACATGTGAAACTGTTTCACAATAATTTACGTTACAATAAACAACTTTTCCTATGATTAATTTCAAAAGTCCCGGTACGAAAATACTACCTACTTGTGATATTATTGTGCTCTTGCTCAATTCTTCAGTTTACGGTTTGTTTATCATAATCCTGTGCCAAAGAAAACAATGATTGTAAGCCAAAGTTCACATTAAAAGCATTTATCGTAAATCCACACTTATTGAAAGTAGCATTAGAATCGAAAGTGGCATACCATTCTCGTTGTATATGTCACCTCTAAAACGGACAAATACGTATAAACGGCAAGACGGATTCGTCGGCGGCTCCATAAAATGTGCAAGTTAAGAAAACAGTTGGCCATAGAGAAATATATACATTTTATTATCTGAATGTGCGTCTATATAAGTTTTCTTCAAGGTGACATGTTTTTATTTTGAATTTATTAAACAGAAGATTTGACTTACTCGTTAGCCACAACTGTACACTGGTTATGTTGTGGTCAAGTCGTGATCTTGCCCACTTACCAAGTCAATTTAACCATACTTTCTCTCAACGCCTTGATTTCGGCCTTTTAGCCCTTAGACCGGAAATGGTCTTTTCAACAACTGTGCTGTCATCTACGTACCCAAATAGCCGGCTTTCTGTAGGTCATTAATATACAGCAAGAATAGAGTTGCGGAAAGTACGGACCCTTAATGAACATCAGTGTTAATCGCCAATTGGATAGACGAGCATCCGTCAACGACCAAGCAACGAGCAATCAGCGCTTGTCTTCCACTAATACCATTTTTTTAAATCAAAATTAGGCTTGGGCTTGACCGTCAACACTCCTGGTGTTAATTGTCGCCATATTATTGTAATTTGTGGTTCCTTATTTTTTATTTTGAGGGGTATATTTTTATTGCAGAATGTCCACGACATATTCGATAAGCATCCGTTGTATTGTTCCAACGGGGTAACCATCACACTCCGAGAGTTCCAGAGTTTCTTGCGCGTCGAACAGCATGACCGACTGGGCGACGACGAGGTAAAAAGCAAAAATTACTTCGAAACTTTATAAATCATACAACACAGTAACAAACATACATGATGATGAAAATACTTGCTTTTTAACCTTTTTGAACTACTGGCACAGATACAGTTGTTTAAGTGTAAGACAGATAGACACCGTAACGTGAGCTCACGAATTGGCTCCCGCACCATTAGTATGGAAGCCTAAAAAGGTTAATATTCACTGGTCTGGTCTACTGGTATACTAGTAGCTACCTTTTAAGCTTTTAGATCCAATGTTCTTTATCTTTTTAACCGACTTCCAAAAAGAAAGAAGTTCTCAATTCGACTATGTTTTTTTGTTTGTTCAGCGATTACTCCGCCAATTATGAATTGTTTTTGATGATTCTTCTTTTGTTTGGTAGGTAATAAATACCTCAGAGGTGGTCCCACATACATTTAATCAAAATCGGTTTAGTACTTACTTTGGTTCTTATAACAAAATACCTTCAAAAATGTCATCCAATTAAACGAATTGAGTATTTTGAAGTTGGTTTTGTCAGTTTTTTAAACTATAATAATTGTGACGAAAAGTACTCAATTGAAAAGAGAGATTTAAGTACATATATTTTCTTAATACAGGTTCGTGCCTCTGAATTCATACGCGACTACTTACGAGACCCACGACGAGACATCTCGGAACCGTACTTCGCTCTTGCTGAGGTAAGTTGATACTTAGCTTAATCTGACTTTTCTTAGTAAACTACATCTCATTCATCACAGTAGTATCTATGTATGTGTGTTTGTTTCTTTTTACTTCATGCTGAAACGGCATAATGGGATTTGAATAGAATTTAGAATATGAATACCTTATATTCTCCGAATTATCTATTATTTTATATGAATCTTGAACTGTTGTGCGTGCGTGTATGTGTGAACGTGTCTTTGTTTTAGATTTGTGATGATAGCAGGTATATTCGCGAGACGCAACTAATGTTTGGTAAATGGAAAAAAGTGTTTAAAATAGACAGCTATTTAAAGCACTTTTTTCCATTCCACGATCGAGAAACTTTCTTATTTTCTTATTGACAAACTAAATTTAATAAGGAATGTACTCTCCTAGTTTGTCATCTCTAGGACCTGGACCTCTATGCTGCTATTTGAATTTATTATGTAAGAAACTAACATTTTGTTACAATTGTCGCTAAATCGTATAAGCGAGTGGCGAATGAGTGATAGTTCAAATAGCAGCCTTAAGGCACAGTGCTTTAGATTGTATGTTTTCTGTCGGTTATTCAGTTACTCACTTAGTAAAAAGCCTTTTCTACATATAGGTTATTAAGTTAGGTTATTATATTAATTCCTGTATAGTTCCCGTCATGTAAAAAGAACGCTGGTTTGTTCGCGCTTACGAACAAACCAGCGTTCTTTTTACGTGACGGGAACTATATATTTCGGCGGATACTAATCGGCATTTGTTGGAGTTTATTGCGAGAAAGTTTTACCTCGACACGGGCATGTTGATTAAAATTGTCAATCGATAGCCAATCAGCTCTCTGTCCATTTCAAAATTAGCTCGCGAAAAATCCGGCCGATTGCCGGTCAGTCACCAGTTATTTTGACAATGTTATTTTTGTTGCAGTTTATAGAGATGTTATACTCGAAACAAAATACTATATGGGACACCAAACATGATACGGTCACTCAAGATATGAAGAGACCCCTGTCACATTACTGGATCTCATCTTCACATAACACGTTAGTATACTACGCGTTGTTTAAGTTGACCGTTTGTAGAAAGGGATTCGCATAAGTACATCGATCCCTCGCATTCTTATGACGTCCTTCACCCTTACTTATTCGTACTCAGCTAAGCGGCAGCCATTACTCTCTGACAATTTATCGTATGTATAAAAATGAGTATTTCTGCAATAATGCGGTTCATCATCATCACATTCACTGATATAGATAAAGGCCTCCTCCATGGATTTCCTAAAAGATCGTGGGAAGCGGCCTGCATCCGGCGTATCTTCTTGTATGAGGGCGTCTGTCCACCTTGTGGCTGGTGTTCATACGCTGCGTTTGCCTATACGTGGAGAATAATGATTATTCTTATATGGTAATCTATCCACCAGTTATCTTTTGCACAATGTACTAAATTTGAGACTGAATGTAGTTTTCAAACTATTATGTTACAACTTGATGCTAGGTCAGTCCGATTCTTGATATAATTGCATTGTAACAAGATTATTTAGTTGAGTAAAATACAGGCAGAAGTTTTCTCTCTTCTGAAATTATAATTGACGGCTTTTGTTGATATATTGACAGTAAGGTTTTGATCGCTGTGCGGCGAAATGAGCAAGCTTCTTGAAGCGGCATTGCATTGAGCTCATTACTATATGACATTAGATGTTAAACGTCATCGTGTTCCGTGATTGAAACCATTGCCAAATCTGGATCAGAGCATTGTTCAACTAAGCGCTTGGCGTGTTTTGGATGACCCTTAAAAATGTAGGCTCTCATAATGCAACAAACACTAAGTGATATTAGAAACCAGTTTTGAGTGGTTTGTATACTCTAAATATATCGTTTGTATACTTTGTTATTTTGAGGCTTGCAACACTGGTAAAAAGTGATATTTGCGCAAGAAGGTCTAAAAGGGGTTGACAACCATGATATCAATCAATGAATATATGTCATTTTGCTTGTACTAGATTATTAGTCACTTTTCAACAAGTACTATATTACAGGTACCTGACGGGTGATCAATTCTCCAGCGAGTCTTCACTGGAAGCATACGTGCGGTGTCTCCGCTCTGGTTGTCGTTGTATCGAACTAGACTGCTGGGACGGGCCAGATGGCACGCCTTTCATCTACCATGGACACACGCTTACCACCAAAATACGCTTCATGGACGTCCTACGCACAATCAAAGAACACGCCTTCGTTGCCTCTGACTACCCCTTAATACTATCAATTGAAGATAACTGCTCTTTACCTCAGCAGAGAAAAATGGCAAGCGCCTTCCAAGACATCTTTGGTGAAATGCTCTTAATGCAGCCTCTAGAGAAAAACGAGACAGCTTTGCCGTCGCCACACGACTTGCGCAGAAAAATAATCCTAAAACACAAGAAACTTCCAGAGGGTGCAGAAGAAAATTCATTTTCTGTACGGCAAGAGGAAGGACGCGATTTGGATTTGAGAAATTCGATCAAAAATGGAATCCTATTGCTAGAAGACCCGGTGGATAAGGAATGGCATCCGCACGCATTCGTCTTGACAGAAAATAAACTTTATTACACTGAAAACTATAGTACTCAAGGAGAGACTGATGCCGATAGCGACGGTGAACCTGAAATCGACAGCTCTAGCATACCACAAGACGAACTTCATTTTGGAGAATGCTGGTTCCATGGAAAACTGGCTGGGAACAGACAGGAAGCGGAGGACTTGTTGAGAGCTCACGCACACCTCGGGGATGGGACCTTCTTGGTTCGTGAAAGTGTTACATTTGTAGGGGACTATTGTTTGTCGTTCTGGCGTCAAGGGAAGGCTAGCCATTGTCGGATCAAGTTGAAGCAAGAACGAGGAGTAACGAAATACTACTTGATCGACACAGTCTGCTTCGACAGTCTTTATAGCCTGATCACTCATTATAGACAGCATCCGTTGAGAAGTCAAGTAAGATATACCTGTTATATACCTTTTCTTCTAGTACGATTATTTTAAACGTTTTATTTATCTATTTTTACCCGACTGTGTAAGAAGGAGGGTTATGTTTTTCGAGTGTATGTATGTGGGTATGTATGTATGTATGTTTCTATATAACAGCCTACAGCTTAAACGGCTTGACCGATTTTGATGTGTCGTTAGATTCATCTTCACTTCCTGAGTGTCATAAGGCTATATATATTTTTTTATAATAATAATACATCTCTCTTAAAAACAAAAAATGCGTTTTTTCGTAATAAACAAGTGATTTTACTAGTTATTCAAAAAAATGCGCATTTATAATCTTTTACAGCGATTTTACACATACTTTTTCGTCCGTTCGTACACTGAACAGCGTATCAAGCGTAACGAAATCGCAAGTTGGCCTGCAAAAACTGCTTTTGTGCAGTCGGGTATTATTTTTTTCTTTTAATATAGATACTTGTTGCATGTCGATAAATCTCGGAACTATATCGCCGAACGTTGCCCTGTAGCTCTTAATTCTGAATGTACTTTTTTTATCAACATCCACTATCCACAGTTTTCTGCTTTCTTAATAAAATAGTGTTTTTCCTGTGCATTATTAGAATAGTTGTAAATATGGCTATAGATAACTAACCGGAACCCGCGGTGTTACCAGCGATTCTCAAATTTAAAAAATAAAGTAGATTTTGGTGAATACCTGCACTTCACAAGGAATACTCACTGCTAATTTCATATTTCAAGGACCTGTCAATAATCTAGGACCGATCAATGAAGACTTTTCTTAGTACATTATGTATTCTAAAACCAGCCAGCATGTGAAATCCTCGCTTATGTTTTCAGTTTAGCATTTTCCTTTACCTATCCTTTCAGAACATGTTAGCACATCTTTAAATAAATCTTTAATTCAGCTATAAAAGAGCATAAGAACATTAAAGGGACTTTGATGTTCTTATGCATGACATGGGTGCAATATCATATCAGACGGGGCAAGTTGAATACATGTATAATAGCCTCTAGTGCATCTACATTGAAATGTGACAAAGATTTATGCGTCAGTAAATAAAACCGGCCAAGTGCGAGTCGGGCTCGCGCACGAAAGGTTCCGTACCATTATCTATAAAAACGGCAAAAAAGTCATGTCTGATGTATGTTGTATCCCTTAAATATTAATTTTTATTTTAATTTAATTATTTATTTTTAAAATGAATAAAATAACTCAATATTCTGTGAATATTTCAAGCGTCTACCTGTGGCCGTTATTAATATTGAGCAAAAAACGAGCAAATAAATCACGTTTGTTGTATGGGAGCCTCCTTAAATATTTATTTTATTCTGTTTTTTAGTATTTGTTGTTATAGCGGCAACAGAAATACATAATCTGTCAAAATTTCAACTCTCTATCACGGTTCATGAGATACAGCCTGGTGACAGACGGACGGACAGACTGCGAAGTCTCAGTAATAGGATCCCGTAAATTCACTTTAAAATTTTGGACCCTCATTCCTTGCATAAACACACTATTTTTTGTGATTAAATAAAAAATGTCCAGTGTTCGGATTTTTTCCTATATGGTGTACTCTAACACAATGCTTCTTGCCAAATTTCATAGTTCTAGGTCAACGGGAAGTACCCCATAGGTTTTGATTCCCTTGTGAGTGTCGAAATTTGCGTTTTTTACGACATATTCGGCTGTAACTTTTTTTACGAAAACTGAGAAATTTTATTTTTCTTTCTGAATGTATTTAAAAATACAAAAAGTAATCGCAATGATTTCGAAATTTCTGGCAGTTAGAGGGGTTTGTGTTATAAAACTGGCGGGTCAATCAGCTTATATTGTTTTTGCTTTCAGGAGTTCCTAATAACTCTCCGCGAACCAGTTCCCCAGCCAAATAAACATGAAGATAAGGAGTGGTTCCATCCTAATTGCACGCGAGCTCAAGCTGAAGAACTGTTGCGAAAAGCGAATACTGATGGGGCGTTTCTTGTGCGACCCAGCGAGAAAGATGCATCTTCCTTCGCTATAAGCTTCAGGTGAGATACTGACTCGATAAGAACTAGGACCAGATAATCTTCTTCCACTTCTGGCAAATATAGTTACATAGAGCTCTAGTCCTTGTTTTCTTTTATTGTCATTACTTACTACATATCATTGGTATTATGGAGTTAACCACCGATAGGTCAGGTCGACTCATCATCATCTCAGCGACAAGAAGTCCACTACTGAACATATGCCTCCCCCATGGATTTCCAAAAAGACCGGTTGGAAGCGGCCTGCCTCCAGCGTCTTTCTGCCACTTGTATGATATCTTCTGTTTACCTTGTGGGTGATCTTCCTACACTACGCTTGCCGGTTCGTGGTCTCCATTCGAGACTTTTCCACTATTTCGAATTACGGCGAATTACCACCTATTTCTCATTGAAGATCCGTACTCAGCGATATCGATCTACATTCTTGATGCGTACTGCACAGGAATGGAATTCTTTGCCGCCATTTCTGTTTCCTGAGGCCTTCAATATTGGAATTTTCAAGGCTAGAGTGAATAGATATCTTCTAGATCGACGAGCTCCATCTTCGGCCACACCGTCGCTTAACATCAGGCGAGTTGGTGGTCAATCGTAGATCTATATTGCAAAAAAAAAAACAGACAAGTGCGAGTCAGACTCGCCCACCGAGGGTTCCGTACAAACTAGTAGATAAAAGGGGGATTAAAAAGACAGATTCAGATTCAGATTTCATTTATTTGCCATAACATATGTATAAAATAAGGTGTTACAATTAATATGCATCTTTCTGCCGTGTCCGAGTTATCCTCCTGACATTATTTCATGTAAACTTGTTTCATGTAATATGTTAGAAACATTACTTTGTTTACAATATGCACTCGATCGTGTCATTTGAATAATTATTTAAATTCTTGTCTCCCTTGACATTGCGTTAGATCTGTATAAAACATGAAGATTCAAGTATTGGCAGACGACGCAAAAACTCAATGCAACGATTTAATCAGCCGCGTGTATGTTCCTCGAGCACGTACTTGGGCGCCATTCATTGCCATTCATCTATTACGTGATACCCCACATGATACAATTAATTCAGTTTAAAATTTGGACCCTCATTCCTTGTATAAAGACACTATTTTTTTGTGATTAGATTAAATATGTTCAGTTTTCGGATTTTTCCCATATGTATACTTTAACACAACACAATTCTTCTTGCCAAATTTCAAAGTTCTAGATCAACGGGAAGTATCCCATATGTTTCGATTCCCTTGTGAGTGTCGAAATATGTTTTTTACGAAATTTGATTTTTATTTCTGCTGCAAGAGACTATGTATCTGCGTATATGGTTTTAATTCCAACACGATACCTTTACGCGTTCCCGAGATACAGGTCTTGACACCGGGACGGACGGATGAACGGACAGACGGACAACAAAGTGATCCTCTAAGGGTTCCGTGTTTTCCTTTTGAGGTACGGAACCCTAAAAATAGCTACTGAGCAGAATTCAAATATAAAGAAGTTAATTCTTTTAAACGACCCAATCTACCAAATAAAAATATGAAAATAATAACAAAAATTAAAAAAATTGGGGACTTTTCACACAACACCATCTAGCCCAAACTAAGCAAAGCTTGTACTATGGAACTAGATGGCTGATAGAATACATATGTATATACTTTTTTTGTAAATATATACATATGATGATACATAGAAAATATATTATATACATACAAACACACAATAATATAATATTGTAATATACATAAAAAAACTTTACATACCTCATTGGACCCTTCTTCAATTAGAATAGTGAATATGTATTTCTCTAATTTTAATGTTTTTGTAACGTTTCAGATCAGATCGTGAAATCAAACACTGTCGTGTGAAGCAAGAAGGCCGATTGTACACAATCGGAACCGTCAAGTACGAAAGCCTGGTGGAATTAATCGCATATTACGAAAAGCATCCGCTTTACAAGAAAGTTAGGCTGTGGTTTCCCATCAGTGAAGAAGTGATGAGAAGGATTATAGCGGTGAGTGATTAGATATGTTTCTCGAAATACCCTAAGATCCAAGAAGGAGCGTAATGTGTATAATTATGTATTTATATACACAGAATAGCGTTTAATAAAATAAAAAAAACCTCTTAAACTCACCTGTTGGTAATAGCTACGGATTGGATTAAAATGACTTAGTTCAACCATACGTCGAACTCTACATATAACGTTGCGCTAATCTATGACACATACGCATTATGGACGTCGTTTGATTGCCGCTCGCTCGTAACATCAACTGAAATTGTCTCAAACCGCCGAAATCTGGCAAACAACAGGGTGAACGCAGGGATGAGGAACCCGAGATTGGGGGGAGGTGGAGAGTGTCCGTTCTGTATGTAATACTATTAATTACTTCTGTGGTTCGGCTAAGGTAAACCACTTGTGTAATTTCAGGAACCTGATGATAGCTCGGTGTACGGAACTCCGGGCTACATGGACCCTACGTCTTTCACATCAAGGGTAATAAAATATCATTTTTTTTATTCCAATTGATCTATTTCTCAATTCTTTAGCACTGTTCTACTAATGCATATAAAAAGAACGTTTCTTTTTCTCCTTTCTCTGTAATCGCGTAGGTGACTGAAGTCGAGCTATTTTCCCCCATGTAAATATATTTTTTTAATGTTTAAAATATCGGTCATACGGTAACCGATATTTCGGCTCATAAGGTGAGCCGTTATATCGGGCGCTAAATACAAACCACAGTAATTATTCCGCAAAATGTAATATAATAGTATTGAATAATGGGTGACCGTGAATGGCATTTATTTCTGAGCGCTACCATGGGTCGGATGACACGTTAAATTGTAGGTCCCGGTTGTTTGGTCTTAAAAATCAGCAATCGTCAAGCCAGGTCTGAGGCCTTTCGGCGGCTTAATAACACTAACTAGGGCTTGCCACTCAGTCTATACGAACTTTCTTACTTACGGATTTAGTTAAAAAAAAATCATGTGTTTGTAAATTCATTGAACCAACTGATCTTTTTCTCCGTGACATTATGTTATTCTTAACAAGTTTCATAGCCGGTAATGTAATCGGTTGGGGGTTTTGGCGGGAACGTCATCGAAACATGTTGTTGTTTTGTTTTATTTTTCTAAACTTGTGATATTTTGAATATTAATGCGATAAAAATGGTGGTGTTTCACTCATTAAGTGTTCGATCAAGTACATGAGTGTGGACAAGTGAAATGAAGCAATGAAACGTGCCATTTTACGTTGTCGACAAAAGTCCATAGAAGCTTCTAGTAAAGTCGCCACTACTTTACTGAAGCAGGACTCGACTTTGAAAATGGCTATATACGTGACTTAGATTGTGACTAGAATATTTATAGCTTATTTTATTCAAGAAACTTTAAAAAATCTTAATACTTGACACTGGCAAATGCTTTGAGCGGGTCCAATACAAAAAAGAAGAAGAATGTAATCGGTTGCTGTTCATAGAAAAACTCGCTCCTAAAATAACCATATTCTTCTTAGATAATAATAGCTTTTAGTGTCTCTAATAAATAATTCTTTCTTTTATTATCTTTGCCCAGTAACATAGGCTACTTTTTTAATGTAATGTAATTGTAAATAAAAATTATTCTATCCAATTAATGCAAATTCTTTGCCCCTTGTTTAGCTCTGTTTTATTTCATGAATATCAATAATTTTCTCGATATAGGACGAGAATGCGGGGTGAGGATACCTGACGCTCTGCGATGTGGAAAGTAAACTGTTACAGCTGCCTTTATCATTTTCTATATAACTGGACACTAATTAATAGAGTTGTATTGGCGATAATCAATAAACCGACCTTGTGATCCCGTTTCACACTCTAAACGTAAACTGTGTATTGTTTTAAAAGAATTTGATTTGAGAATCTTTCTCTATGTGAAATTCGCGCACTCACTTTATTTCACGCATTTATCAGTAAAGGAGGCTCCAGACATTGTGAGCCATGTGCCGCGACCTGCCGCGCACGGTGTGCCACTCGTGTCTTGGCTTGAGGCGTGTGTGATTAACGGCGCACGCCCAGACCAAACTGCGCATGCTCGAATCGATACAATGAAGAAGTCGCGAGTAAAGCATACCTCGATGTATACGACATAAGTCTTCTCTTTTGTGTTTTTAATAATAATTGTATGTATAGATCCTACATCATTTTATTACGTTACTTTTGTAAAACTTATTTGTAGTCCATTTTGCTCGCGAAAATCGCTGCGATGTACATACAGCCAATATATAATACGCAACGCACGGTTTCACGGTTTGCTTTGATCGTTGTGCGTTTGCCGGCATTCCCTGGCTCGCCCTCGCATGGCTCGCCATGAATATGAAGGTACACATGTTTCGCACGTGGTGTGCCGCACGCTTCGGTATTTGTGAATCAGCACTAACACACTCACAACTTCACTCGAACTATACCTATAAACTCGAACACAAGCAGATATCGCGCTATTTATCACTTTGATGTCGTTCGGTGAAACGCAAAAGGAAAACTGACACGGCCAGGATCTAAGCCCAGAGTTTCTTGTTAAGCCTTAAAGTTCAAACAACATCTCTACTTAATTTGACAAAAATGTTTGGGTACTCCATCATTTTAAGTCCGTAATCCGACAGTAGTCGTCCGTCTCGCACGTGCATACCCACACTTTTGAAGATATAACATGACTTCATGAACTTATATCACAAGTATTTATTTATTATTATATAAACAACATCCCAAATATTCGACAAAAATCTCAATTTGATTCAAATTAATTTTCATACATAAAAATCATTTTTTAAACGGTTTTCTTTAGCTTGACCTGTTTGTTTATTTATTTGTTTGTTTGGGTCAAATTTAGTAATTGAAATTTTACCCCCTTGCAGTTGACGGATCGATCTGATTTGAATGAATTGAATTTGGTATACACCTTTAGTCCTGATGGCAATACAATTTAGTATATTCTGTATTATTGTAAATCCAAGATGGCCGCCGCCACAAAATGGCGGATTTCATATTTTAACACAACCCCCACAATAGGGGTATCAAATGAAAGTGCTTTTCTAGTAAAATACAGTGAATACATTACCTACATCATAATCTTTATTTTCAATAAAACCGTTTAACTTGTAAAGTTTTTTTTAAGTAAGTACTTGTTAGAAATTATTAACGCAAAAATGATTTTTATGATAATTTACTTGGCACAAATAAAAAAATTGTCGAAAATTTTGTGATATTGTTATATTATTATAGATATTCTTAGTTTTACAAACGACGATTTTTTATAAGTTCATTCAATCATTTTATATCATCAAAAATGTAGGTAAACGCGAGCGAGACGATGGTCGATGGACGATGGTCGATCTACGGACTCTTAATTGTCAAAAACAACGCAGCAACAATGCACTGTATGAATGTAATGAATGGATTTTGTTGCCACTACCACGATGTCTAATTAGTGTCCTAGTTATTTTTGTTATAGTGTGTCTATTTTGTGGATTATCATAAAATAATATCATTATAGTATTGTTGTTGTCTTGTTTTTGGTGAAAAAGACAGAGACTCATAGTTTTATAGTGAGAAAATTATTTTTCAATTATACGAGTAAGATCCACAAAATAGATGCAAGCATATGTAGATTTGTAGGGTTGAGCGACAATGTATTTT
The DNA here is from genome assembly GCA_947563715.1 of Lycia hirtaria. NCBI lineage: Eukaryota > Metazoa > Arthropoda > Insecta > Lepidoptera > Geometridae > Lycia > Lycia hirtaria. Next base: position 12,570,223 of record OX387386.1, read on the forward strand.
ATCCGTATTGCATAAAGCAAAGGTTGGATTTATAGATATAGTATATTTTTGGGTACTTGCTTCAAAAGCTATGGGCTTATATATCACTGAAGTTACATAATTTAGAATATTATAAAATATATTTTTGGCGCATGGTGAATAAGTATAACTTATTATCCAATTTTATATTTATGAATAAATAGAATATATATTTTCAACTTATTTTATGCCTTTGACCGTGTGTACTACTTTAAAGAAATTAATTTCAGTATTTTGCAGTTGAGTCCGTCATTTCCCAGACTGCAAAAAAAGGAGGGTTATTATTATATTTATTTATAAAAGTAATATTTTGGGGTACGCCATTACGTTAAAACTAGCCAAAACTCTAAATAAACTATTAAGTGTAGAAAATAACAAGAATCATTCATTTATTTAACAATTAAGAGCTTGGCTCTTGTTTGTGGAATAATTTATATGCCTGTAGGTCCTGGCAGTGGTATCTGCCTTTTCCTTTAATTGATCTATAAACATTCTTTGCGGTCTTCCCGGCCCCCTTCTCTTCTCAATCATGCCTTCTATGATGGTTTTCATGAATTTGTCATGTCGCAATGGGTGGCCAAACATCTTGCCTAAACATGAATCATAAAATAGTTCGGTTTGATGTGTTAGAATGGGACAGCTCACAAGGTATGGTAAGGCATTTTGTTCCTATCTCTTTCTAATTACGCAGCAATGTGAAGAGAGTGCACACTTGTAATACAGTGGTATACTCGTCCATATTTTAGTTTTATTTTCTGTAAATTACTTATTTTGGTTTATTCTTTTCCTAATGTGTAAGGTTTTTGCTTGAATGACGTTCTTAGTTTTTTGTAGAACATTTTTTCATTGCTTGTGTATTTTCAATACATACATATAAAAATTCTGACGTGTGCAAAAAATGCGTTTGTAAAAAATCAGCGTGTTTTAAGAATGTTACAATTTGCATTGTAACCATTTTAAAACACACTGATAGTTGCGAAAAAAACATGTTAAAAAAAATAGTTACACTTTCAATATAATATGCAAACACGTACGGATTTTTCTTCTATCGAAATTATTTCTAACCACGTGTGTAATAAAGTTCATTTTGCAACGAATAGGTGACGGTAAAAGCGTTGCATGACTACCGCGCAAGACAAGAGGACGAGCTATCGTTCTGCAAACAAGCAATCATCACAAATGTGGACAAACCCGATCAGGTAAGAACTAGAGTTCTACTAAAAAGAACTTGGTGACGAAAAAAGTTGAAAATAATACCAAAACAAAACTATACTCTTCTCGACCATAATTGGTAACAATAATTTTGTTTAGAAATCATACCATCTTAACGACAACATTGCAACTTTCGTGGCCGTCTGTCGGTCACAACCCACTGAATGCTGCCCAGGACACTTTTTATTTATCAATAACCTAACCGGTTCTGCATGATCTTATTCCTATTTCTATCGGACGCCAAGAAGCACAGAAAATCGACATTGTTTATTGTAGATATTCCAAAGACTCGAACGAAAGGCTTTTTAGCTCCACTTTTATTATGCGTACCGTCAAAATGTGTAATACGCTTCCTGAATCTATTTCCAGATAGATATAATCTGGGTGTCTTCAAATCGCGAGTAAAAAAGATTCCTTCTAGGAGAGCGCGCTCCGCTAAAGACCGCAATAGTCTCTTAACATCAGGCGACTTAGCAGTCAAGCGCAAGCCTATTTTCGAATAAAAAATAAAATCTAGGTTTTTGTTCTGCATTAACGATCTTACAACAATTCGTACAGTACAAAACTGATGAACATAGTCGTACCTAAATGTCACTTGAAGATGTGTTGCCATGTAAATCCTAATTTTGTAACGTTACAAATAGCGCTAATTTATACGCATATAAAACACTTGAATTGGAAAGTCTATATGAAACATGAACTTATATGTAATTTACGCTTTAACATGTCCATCAAATACGAATACCTATTTCTATTCGGTCAAAGAGCTACATGTAGTATGTGTAGTAATGCAGTAAAATTTACGCAGGAAATGAAATTCAAAATTCAAATTCAAATTTTGAACATATTTGTATGTAGTTGTAGACCGAAATCGTTGAGTACGGATTTTTGGTATTTCAATGAGCAATGGGTGGTATGCGCCGACTTTCTGCTAGTCCTGTAGTGGAATAGGGAGGGTGAAATAAGGTCGTGAAACTCTTGCGATCCGAATTGAGTCCTATAGAATATAGGTCTATATTCTGACTTCGATTCCGACTGATTTTATGTTACTTGACGACGATGCTCGAGGCTAAGAAGCAATACCAATATTACATTCTCTGTATACCTTAAATGTTTTGGCCAATCAAGTACTTAGTAAGCGCAAACCTGATTTTTCACACAACACCATCTAGCTCCAAACTAAGCAAAGCTTGTTGTACTACGGGATCCAGATGGCTCATAGAGTACATATATACTTTTTTTTGTAAATACATATGCACGTATGATACATATAAACACCCAGACCGAACAAATATCCATACTCAGCAGAAAGGTTTGGCCCTGGGTGGGGATCAAATCCACGACCTACAGCTCAGAGGCAGGCGTACTACTACTGAGCCATGATAACTCACTCACGACTAGCCACTCGCTATTCAGTTGTACAAAAAATGATTACAGGGCTGGTGGCGTGGTGACTATGGAGGCAAGAGATATCATTGGTTCCCTGCTAATTACGTTGAAGAAATCGACGTGCCTCAAATACCTGATATCACTGTAAGTGTATACATCAGGCGCTATCTTCATGTTACGGGGCTTTTATACTTCCTCACGGGGTAAACTTGGGACTATAACCGTTAATAAATAAGATCATTCGTGCAATTTAATTAAATTCTATATGTGAGATTACTGACCTATAAACGGTTGCTTAGTATTTTTACATATATTTTCTCTTTCGCGTTATTAATTTTTACATAATTTTCTATATTAATAGAAAAATAAATACTCGACTGCATAAGAGCGATTATCTTAGTATGTAATGTTGAGTGAACGTTTTCGCGATAAATTGTGCGCAAAACTGTTGTAAAATATGTTTTAATGAGCATTTTTTTAAATTCTTCAGTTATTTCATAAGAAAAATTCGTTGGAGGTTACCAAAAAGTGCAATTTAATATTTTGCGAAAGTAGTATTGATATTATTAAAAAAAAATTGCCTGGGCAACCCTGGAAGTAAAAACGTATCTAACGACACCTCGCAATCAAAATCTGTCGAACTGTTTAGGCTGTACGAGGTAATATAGAAACACACACATAAATATATCCGAAAAACGATAACTCTTCTTCTTGCACAGTCGAGTAAAAATTAATTTTAGTTTCATATCAACGCTACCAATAATCTGATTTGATAAACGTTTTGGTATATGTGTCGGGTCTAAATACATAATGAAACAATGTAAGTGCCAACTCGGATTGAAGATGTAAATGAAGATGTTAAACTCAAACTTAAGAGCATAGTTGTTGTGGTAATTTTGACAGTACTCTACGCGTTTTTTCATACAACAGAACAAAACTGTTTTCTACCCCTGAATATTATCCGATTGCGATGATTTTTTAATATACAGATGAAATCGTTAATGATTATGCCTGTACGGTCTGTTTTTTTTTTAATTTTGACTTTTTTTTTTTATTTGGAGTTGAAACAAAATTTAAAAAAAAAACATAGATGCAAAGTTGTTTATGATTCCAATCAGATAAAAAATATAATGATAAGAAATCGGATAATGCTTAGGAGTAGAAAACAATTTTCTCCTTTTTGTATGGAAGAGCATGCGATAACGTTTTTCTTAAGCCGAAATTGGTATTATATAGGTAATAATGAATTAAACGGACCATCTACATCAATAACTCGTCTTAATATGTACAGCATGTATGGTAATCATTAATAGACTAATTAATATATTTAGAATTGAAAAATATAGTGGGCAAATGGTATTTACTTCATTCCGTTTGTGTCACTCACATTTTTATCTTTTCGAGAATATCACTCTAAATATGTTTAAATTCATAATTAAACTATAACTACTAAACTGTAATACTTAATTAAACTATAATTACTATTGTATTCGTGCATGTTTAGACCGTAATGTGCTGTACTGCATGGCTCTACGAACAGAACTAATACCGATCGTATCGGGAGACGGCCGAAGCAGGTAACTAACTCAACTGTACTGACTACAGTAGCTGCCCGCGCGGCATTCTTCGATCCGCAGGCTCTTTGCTCGTGACAATAATTATAACATTTACATGCATGCATATCAAGCACACGGATAGATTTAAAGTTCGCCTGATTCACTGAGCCTTGCATTAGTACTTTCGTAATGTCGGCTTTACCGCCGATTTTATAATTTACAGTAGAAAATAAATTGACGGCTTTGGCCAGTCTATGTGAGGAAGGTATACAACGGACTTTGGTCTGCGTGCGCTTACCTGTAACGATGTGTACCGGGCTGGTGTGTGTTCACCGTGCGTGTGAGTTTGTCGCAAACTTACCACGACCGGTGATCGTTGCGGAGCGAAGAGTGCGGTAAGCGGCGGCTACAAGCTACAGTGTGTAACGTGTGTGATATTGTCGCAGGGGCTCGAGAGCGAGACTGCAGCTTTAGGCTCGTTACAGAAAGGCGTGGTAGACGTGTTGGGCGCGGTGGTAGAGCTGGTGGTGGGAGGGGAGGCGGGTGGCGCGCGGTGGCTCGTGCGCGTTCACAGTCCGGCCTCATGCGCACCCTTCGACATGGCAGCGCCGTCGCGCGAGGTGGCGCTCGAGTGGCTCTCGGCCATCAAGGAGGCCGCGCACTCCGCCTCCGCCCGATCCCTCCACCACCGCAAGATGGAGCGCACCTGGCGCATCGCCAAGGAGATGTCCGACCTCATCGTCTACTGCCGCTCCGTCGCCTTCAACCACGACCGCCTCAAAACGAAAGGATTCATCCACGCCGAAATGTCCTCCTTCCCCGAAACAAAAGCAGAACGGCTCATGTGCCAACAGGAGAACGCATTCTTTCTCAAATATCATGCGGTGCAACTCAGCCGGATATACCCTAAAGGACAACGGATCGATTCGTCCAATTATAATCCGATATCGTTCTGGAATTCCGGTTCGCAAATGGTAGCACTGAACTATCAGACTCCCGACAAGCCGATGCAAATTAACATAGGTCGCTTCAAAGAGAATGGCGGATGCGGGTATGTTCTGAAACCCGAATTTATGTTCGAAGACGGGTACAATCCGTACGAAAAGCGGAGTATAGAGAAGAAAGTGAAAGTTGCGTCTGTGAAACTGCGTGTGATTGGAGCGAGACACTTGTGCAAGTCGGGCCGGGGAACAGCGAGCCCGTTCATAGAGGTGGAGATTATCGGAGCTGAATACGATAGCGGCGTCAAACTTGTCACCAAAACTGTCGGTGAGAATCATTATTTATTTTATTCATTAATGATGGTGGCCAATATTCTGTCAACCACTGCTTTTTAACATTAGGTACAATAGATCTACGATGTACCACCTGGCCTGATGGTAAGCGACGATGTGGCCGAGAATAACAGAGCCATGACTAATACGAGATTAGTAGTTTACAAAAAAGACAGGAAGAGCGGCAGGGACTTCCATTCCTGTGTATGGATTTTTACAAGTGATTTGATATGTCAGTGATATTTCATGTGATAGTTATTGTAAACATAGGTTTAATGCTGGTTTGACAGCATATTTATTACTGCCATAAGCTGGCGTAGTGATCCCAAAGCGGGCTTTTCTATATATATAGATGAAAACCAAAGCCCACTACGCCACGACTTTTTCATGGAAACCTAAGTCAATGTTTGCAGTAAACAAATAAGTAAAATACACCAATTTATAAATTGGTGTATTTACTGCAAACATTGACTTAGGTTTCCATAAAAAATATTTACTTAGCTGGTTACTAAGCTTGGTCCTCAAAGTAAGTCTTGGTCTTCACCTAGACACATTTTATAAGCTGGCGCTTTTACACCAAATTTAGATTTACTTTTCTATCAGTATCTTTTTACCAAACTGAAGTATTGATCTTAAAAGATCTTGGTCTATTCTTGTCTCTTGGATCTTGGTCTCTACCGTTTATTTATATCAATAATTATAGTTTAAAAAACTAAAACAATCAACTTCAAAATGCGCAATTTTGATGAAATTTTAATCTGAAAGTATCTATTCCAACAAAAAAAAACAAAATGGTTTATAAATTATGCGTTAGCAAATATTAAAAAAATAATACAATCAAACTGAGAACCTCCTTTTTTAAAGTTGATTAATAAAATGTATCTGTTGATGCCAATCCTAGCTGTGCGATTCCAGGATATAATCGTCAAACTGGCAAAAGCGCAGGCATAGTAATGCCTGCGCTTTTGCCTATTGTATTGTAATTCAATAATTGAAATGAATAAATTTGATAATTTATTGATTTTTGTAACAAAATAGTAATAATGAACAGTCTTATTATACGAGAAAAATTTAACAAAGCAAATAATCTGAAATATTGTTAGTATTTATTTATTTTATTCATAGTTAGGCTTGCGCTTGACCACTATGTTGCCTGATCTTAAGCGACCGTTGCGGTCTGCAATGGCGTACGCTTGCCCAGGAGAAATTTACTCGCAATTTCAATACACTCAGGATGTATATCGATTTAAAGTACCTACCTTTACTCAAATTCCTGTTTGTGTATACCTTTAAGCCCGTTTTCCACCGCGAGCGGAGCGAGCCTATTAATGACTCCGTTTACCTCGCAATACAAAAATACATAAATCTGTTTCCACCAAAAAAAGTCGAGTGAAAATGACAAAGATTGCAAAAAGAGTAAAAATGAGTTCGCTCATTTCTAGAGAACGGAGCGAACTCATTAATGAGTCCTTTCAACACGCAATCGAATTTTACATAGTAGTTTCCACCGAGAAAGAGGTGAGCGAAAATAACGATAGAGTAAAAATGTGTCCGCTGCGTCGCAGTATTCAAGTGAGTTCGTACGCTGTGGAAATCAAAATTAATTTTTCATTTTCAGTTCATCTCGCTCAGCTCTTTTCTTTCGCTTATTCCTCTTTGGCGGTGGAAATCAAACTCCCGAACTCTTTCTCGGTGGAAAAGCAATCCTATTTTATGTAAACGAAGACCGCTCCGCTAGTTATCCCTAGCTCATTCCTCTTTGTCGGTGGAAAACGAGCTTTACTGGCGATCGAATTGTAATAATTTTTGAATGTACCTATTTCACAAAAAAAACTATACTACTACTGGCAGCTCAATTAGTAGTATGTCTGCCTGCTAAGATGTAGGTCGTGGGTTCTATCCCCACCCAGGACAAACATTTGTGTGATGAGCATGGCTGTTTGTTTTGTGTCTGGGTGTGTATATGTATCTTAAGTAAGTATTTACAAAAGTATGTATGTATTCTATCAGCTATCTAGGTTCCATAATACATGCTTTACTTAGTTTGGGCTGAATGGTGTTGTGTGAAATGTCCGCCAATATTACTACTATTGTATAAGTTATCCTATCCTATACAACTAATATTATAAAAGCAAAAGAAACTGTCTCTCTACTGTTACCTTTTCACGAACAAACGGCTGTACTGATTGTTATAAAATTTGGTATAGAGCTAACTGAGAACTTGGAGACGGACATAGGCTATATATATTTCATCATGCTCGCCGTTTTTCATCACTAAATGGGTGAAACCGAGGGGCGCAAATAGTAAGAGTGTAAACAGAGGTACGTACACAGAACATGTTATTGTAATGCAATAATGTAGATTAAAACTGTTGCACCGAATACCTTCTGCTGAATGTAGTCATAATTTTACCATTAGCATTTGCGATTGGAAATCAGTCATATTAAATGTAAATATCTTGCGAATTCATAAAAAAATTTAGCGCATTGTTTCTGCTTTGTTTCACAAAAAAGTAATGTTTATCTGATGTTATTCTTCTGCGACGTAAGCGAGTAAAAGTACTTCTAAAATTTGATCATTTTTGCACCGACAGCCCAAAACTGGTTAATATTTTTGGGGTGTTCTAGTATCTCTTTCCACTTATCGAGCAGCCTGATTAAATCTGTGTGTCCATTATTTTTCCTGGTTCAAAAGCACTGAAAGGGCTGAAGTGTATAGAAATAGAGTCTGTCATAGGGGTAATGCGCCGTATAACGCACATTGTGGGATAAAATCAGTTGCTTTACCTCGCCCCGTTGCGCGAATATCCGCACTATTTTCGCTGAGCGTTCCAAACATGTGACGGGAAGTATATTCAAAAAGAGCATAAAATAAACAAACATCGCTTGCGTACTATCTTACTATAAGAATCTATACGTAAATTATATCTAAGAAAAGATGTCGCCTGGGAGCGTGACTGTTGTAACACCCAACTCTGGGTCTCAAGAGTCGCGCGAGTCAAGTTGTCGCGCGCTCTTTCGTAGAAATAGGAGAAACTGTTTTATACCCTAAACATCATCCGATTTCGATGATTCTTTTTTATGTGATCAGGGGGGCAGTTATTCAAAAATAATAATTCAGTTATTCAAAACCGATCCGTAACTGAACCTTTTGCGAAGCATTTCCTGTCGGCTGCTATCATTTTTAGGGTTCCGTAGCCAAATGGCAAAAAACGGAACCCTTATGGATTCGTCATGTCTGTCTGTCTGTCCGTCCGTATGTCACGGCCACTTTTTTCCGAAACTATAAGAACTTTGTATTCTGTGAACCGCATTAAGATTTTCACACAAAAATAGAAAAAAAACAAAAAAAAAATGGGGGATACTTAGAATTGAAACTCAACTTTTTTTTCTCCATCAAACCCATACGTGTGGGGTATCTATGGAAAGAAATACCTCAATAATATTGAGGTTTCTAATATAATTTTTTTCTAAACAGAATAGTTTGCGCGAGAGACACTTCCAAAGTGGTAAAATTCAAATATTAAAAGTAATAAAAAAAAACAAACCGTTGATGCAGACATTAATGGTGTCAACCGTAGCAAAAAATATATCGAAATTGGATAATATTTAGGGCTAGAAAACAGTTTTCTCCTATTGTATAAAAAATGCATATTTACTGGTGATTGCTGCAACAACTATGATTTTAACGAGCTATTATTGTTACATTTCCAGCGGACAACGGCATAAATCCAATATGGAATGACATCGTGGAATTCGAAGTGAGCTGCCCAGATCTCGCTCTAATCCGTTTCCTGGTTCAGGATGAGGACATGTTCGGGGATCCTAACTTCATCGGGCAGGCGACCTACCCTTTTAAATGTCTCCGCACGGGGTATCGCTCGGTCACACTACACAACGGGTTCTCTGAAGAACTGGAATTGTCGTCGCTTCTCGTACATGTTTCTATTAAATACCATTAACGTGAACTTTCAAATCGCTGGCAAAGATAAATTTGGCTAACCTAATCTAACCCAACTACAGATCTTGCAGCCTACTGGGATAAAACGTTAGCTCAGAAATTTTCAATTTAAATCGTCTGATAAATATTTTGTTGATTGCGACGTTGTTGGACCGGAATTGTTGCATGTTGCAAGATCATTGATGAACGTCATTAGTAACGGAAGCTAGTTTAAGTTTCCGCTGCCAAAGGAATGTCAATAATGAAATAGAAAAATAATACTTATTTCGTTTGCATTAAACACTAAAGGCATGACTACAAAAGATGTACCCAGAGCTTAATACTCTGGGAGTACGTGCGTAAATATCAAAGTTTGCCATGTTCGTATTTGTTTGGCAGGGCAATTTTGCTTCGACAGAAAGGCATTCGTCCTTTATAGTCAATGCGAGGCAGCTAAAAGATGCTAAGTATGAGTACCAAAAATTTTTCATTCATCAGAGTATAGTGATTCTTATATATTGAAATGTCTTTATCTACTTGTTTTGTAGTATACCTATATATATATAATTATAATCACATTGTATACAAGAACATCATTAGGAGTCGCTAACGACAAAATCATATGTAAAGCCACTCCATCCCACGAAACGTATTGGAGGCGGAGCTTAACGGTGCATAAATTGACCAATCCGAATGCTCAAAATCTCCGCACAAAAAAAAAATTGGAGCATTGTGATTAGTCAATTCATGCACCGCTAAGCTCCATTGCACTCAACTCCGAATCAATGGAATAGCAGCCTAATGGCGGTGGAACAATTGTGCCAGCGACCCAAAGCTGTGCTTCGTTATTTTAAGGAACTTGGCTGGTTTGAGTAGGCTGGCGGGGCGAAAAATACACCCCAGGCGGGATGTCGGTGCAGGTATTATCGCCCCCACTTCAAATTAGAATTTAGCCTAATGGCGGTTGATTGAACAGGATTCGTCAGAGTTCGTCGCTACAAAAGTTTACCACGTACGGGAAATGAACTCTGTCGAACGATAGTCTATAACCATTTTAAATGCTAAGACTAAGGTCAGACGAGCGTAATAGGCCTGTTGTACAATATAAATATAAATATCAAAACGGTGTTCAATTTTGAACTCACGATACAAAAGAGAGTACTGCATACCGTTTCTTCCCATAAAAAACCGATATCTTAAAATCACGAAGTATATATATATATATATATACTTACATTTTATTATTTCTGCTTTAATACATACATACTCGTATATAGCGTGTTCAAGTGTTGCCAACTTATTGTTGACTAGGAACCCAAATTCTATTTATTTATAATACAAATTCTACTTTACACTTTTCCTAGATGCATATATGTCCAGCAGTAGACTTCTTGTGGCAGAGAAGATGAGGATGAGCGTCGTTTAAGTTTCGTTAAATAATTCAATTTCTTAAATTAATTATTAAATTATTAAATAAATTAATTAAATTATTTGACACACTGTATTGTTGGATTATGCAGTTGCTGTTTTAGCTGTGCTTTATTTTCTCTTATACAATTTTTAATGCTTATACAGTTTAAATCGTCGTCGTGACACAAGTGACTACTAGTCTGTACAACACAGCGAAAACTATTTACGGCCGTCTGATTCTTGTCTAACTCCACGTTAACATCAAGTTTTAAAACTATATTGATGAATAGACTTTCTGAGTATACACTTTATAGTTTAATATGTTTTTGATCGTTGGTGTAAACGTACGGTATTACGTCTTAAAAGTCTGTAGTTCGACCATCGTCCATCTCGCTCGCGCATACTAACATTTTTGAAGATATAAAATGATTAAATGAATTTAAAAAAAAAACGTTTAGGAAACTCTAAAACAACATCCCAGTTTTATATAATAAATTTAATATAGAAATTATTAAGTAAAAAGAGAGATTGACGATGGTCGAACTACAAAATCTTAAACTGGTTGTCTTTGATCTTTGCTGACGTTATGTCGAACGTAATTAAAAAAAAACTGTTATATCATCACTTTAAAGCTTTATTTCTTTATACGTAAATTTACAAACTAATCATTTATTATATTGTTACATTAGATATAAGGTTATACAATTGTAAGAGTATGAAGATCAACATTATTATAGTTTTATTTAAGGTGAATTTAACGTCTTATTTTCATATAATATTTTCATATAACAATAGCCAATCAAGTCTGTTTATTTATGTACTATTTAGTTATGTTCATTGAAAATGTTACGTATTGCGTTAACTTGGCAACTTCGTAAAATATGTGTAATGTGTTAAAATCTGATGTCATCGTTGCATTGTATTGAGCTGAGCGACTAATTTCACGTGTCACATGATCTACGATTCCGTCTTATTTTCATATAATATTTTCATATAACAATAGCCAATCAAGTCTGTTTATTTATGTACTATTTAGTTATGTTCATTGAAAATGTTACGTATTGCGTTAACTTGGCAACTTCGTGAAATATGTGTAATGTGTTAAAATCTGATGTCATTGTTGCATTGTATTGAGCTGAGCGACTAATTTCACGTGTCACATGATCTACGATTCACGTGATCAGTGATCAGCAAAAGGACTCTTGCACGTGAGGTTAAAAATTGCTAAGTTTAATTGTTGTATGTAAACAGCCTGTTCAACCTAAGTCTGGGCGCCAGAGAGTTTTAATGTCACAAAGAATAATGAGAAATGTAAACCGTTCTTGTTTTTCACTAAATCTTATTTAGTCATTAAGTCCGGGATGATTAACTTGATTTATTATCATAATTTTATTTTTGGTCTGTTAATGGTATTATGTTATTTATTACTTGAAATTAATGTGATAACAAGAACAGAAAAGTCACAATTTATTAAGTGAATGTATAATAATTAGGCGCAGCTTTATAGTCTATGTAAGTGGAATTTATTTGCTTCAAAATAGCAACATATGAAATTATTATGAAATTTTGTTCTATATGTTTATATTATTACGGTTCGTTTGCATATATTTGTTTTATTTTTAGGTAGGTAAACTTATGATTTTTCTTTTACACTGATGCATAATTTTTTGCAGTTAGCTAAATCATATAATATTATGACAGGTAGATATATATATATTAAATAAAATCGTCATTAATTATGTGGGTTATATGTAGGTTATTAAAAATTGAGCTTTGTACAGGTATACTTACACTGGATGATGTTTCAATAAATGTTTGGATATTTAGGGTGTCTCAGTCAAATACAGAAGAAATATATTTCATATTTATTTATTAGATTTCTTCATTTATAAAATAATGTTTAACAGGAAAATCATCATAATATAATCTATTGTCTATACAACAGACGATTAAAAGTCTTAAAAGGAACTATGCCATATGCTTTTGCTCCATGTACTTGATACACCATAAATATTCGGTCATATTAAAGAAGTCGGTATTTCTAATCATGTAGTTCTTATATGAAGTGAAATAAAATTGTCGAGTGTAAGAAATTCGAACTCGCGTTATTAACAGATATTTTGATCGTTTATTTGCACTGTGTATTGATGATAATTCATCTAATTTTGTCCCAAGATCAAAGGAGAGATCTGATTTTTACCTTTAAAACATGTCCGATATCTATGATTTTCTTGAAGTCTGTACTACCGTAAATGGTTACGCGTAATTAAAAGTAAAAAAATAAAAATTATCCGTTCATTGTTCCAAACAAAAATCATCGAACTCTAATAATGTTTAGGTTTAGAAAATAGTTTTTCATCACACTTACTCAGAAAATGGTGATTGTTTCCCACATAAGAACGCGCAAAGTAGCATTTTTCTTTTCAAGACTATTCTAGAAAAGTAGAACACTAACAAAAAAGTACATTTTCCTAGGGAAGACGTACTTCACTCTTTAATTTTTGGTTTTTTGACAATGCAACATGACCAAGAAGGTCAAATAAAAGTATTGTTTAAAAAATGTTCTTACACTGAGAAAAAATATTTTTTCTTACCATGTTCCCCTACGAATCCCCGTGGGGTCGATACTGTATGTATATAGGTGCTCTCGATTCATCTCCTGTCATTCGTCATCTCAACTCACTTATTTCTTCCCCATAACATCATTCACGCAATTCATTCATACTTTATTCAGATCGCCCGTTTTCTAATGTGGTCCTCCTCTCTTTTCTTTTTTTGTTATAGAAGCTACTTTTAGGATCCCCCTAATATATTCATTCCTAATTATATCCATTCGCGTCACACCACACATCCATCTCAGCATAACGAAAGAATTTGAAAAAAAAATACAATTTTGATAACCTTTGCAGAAAAATTTGTAAAAATACATTTTGATCATCATACTATCTAGACTTACAACTTTCGAGAATTAGCATGCCCTCAAAAAAGAAGTGACAAAAAAGGCCTGTAAAGAGCCTACGATATTCTGTGAGTTTCCCTTGTTTTTACATGTTAAATGAGTTTCATGCCCAAATTAAGACAGAAATAGTAGAGCAAGTTGTAATATGGATGTTTTTATGCTAGTTTTAGAGCATATTTAATTTATTTTCCTCGTAAGTGTGATGAAAGTAATGAATATAACACACAAACAAACACCCTCGCAGGAAAAATACGATTTTGCTCCCTTGATATTCAATCTACTATTTCCTGTTGTGTCAGAAGCCGCGACTGGCAAAAATGCGCGCTCGACTACGATTCCGTTAAGCTTACACGTTCACCCAACTTCCCAAGAAGGAGGGTAATGTTATTTAATCTTTTTGATCTCTAAGTTGGTGTTGAGAGTGTCTATGTCAATGTTTTAGTATATTTACAATTAGGAAACACTTCGTATAGGATACAATGTTCTAACAGAATCTCCAATCAATTAAATCCTAACGAAAACTGATTTTATTCATTGTGCTGTATTTATACTGAATGTAAAGAAATGTATATATTTATAGTAGATAGTTTAGACGTAGCGTATAAGAAAGATCAATTGGCATAATAATCATATTTGAAATGCAATTAGTCGACATAATAATTAGTTTTTCTGTATAAATTGAATTTTAATTAAAGCAGCTTTTTTGTAGATTAAATTTATTTAGTTCAAAATATCTACTGTTTATTCTTATACGACTAATAAACATACAAAGGACAATCAGAAACTTTAAAATAGAGCACCTTTAATTATCAAATATCTAAATCTGACCACTTATCAGAAAAAGACGTTTGGCCTTCTTTTTCACGAGGAGAGAAGAGCTATGAAGAAGCTATGAGCCACGCGGCCCAGCAACTACCACTGCGTTGATTTAATAATGAAATATTTAAGCTTCGTTTCCAATATTTTAGGCGTTCGTGGCTGATATCCTCTTTCAAGCGAAAAAGCAGAAGTTATGAACCGCGTGGCCTAGCAGCCGCCCCGGCGTTATTAATATAATTTTGAAGCCAGCCTATCCTCTTCCACGCGGAAGTGAACATAAACGCGATGAGCCGCGCGGACTGGTTATTACTTTACAACCACTTTGTAATCACGTATATCATCCTACAATACTGGTTATACCTGTTAAAATTGCACTTGATGTTAAAAATTGATATTTTTGCTATTGGCTTTGTTAACAACTACATAGTTTCTGACTTGATATAAGTGTGTGACTTTGTACGTGTGTGTGTGTCTTTGTATGTGTAGGTAGATCCGTATCAGACATACCACGGATCCTAATGTCCTGTCAAATCCTGCTTAGCCCTACCATTTCAATAACCGTTGCTTGCACAGAATGTGGTGTTATACCTACAGTATGTCAATCTTATTGCTAATTAAGTGAAATGGCAAGGGCAAACTATTAGGAATTAACAGAATATTAGAATCATCCATTAGAGTAGTGCCTTAGGTATTATCTTTCGAACAAAACGCACATGTTTATCAGACTGTTATTTAGGTAAATTATTGCTTCAATTTGTTTAATTGTAATGGTGCTTTGTCTAGAAATATGACTGTACAGTATATTCATTAAAATTATACTAAATAAAAGACCATATTACATCAAGGTCGCCAGAACGCTCTAAAGGGCTAACATGTGATTATATCGACACCTTTTGTTCTTTATGTACTGTACATATATGTAGTATCTGGGCGGCCGAACATCGATCGTTACTTTTGAAGTAAAAACTTTTTTGGCGCGCTACACCGCTGTACCCGCCCTGGTGCCCACTCTGGTGCTCCTGGTGTCTGAGTCCACCTTAGTGTGACAAAGGAATATTATAGTAAAGGCACTGTTTAAGGCACGTGCCCTATTGCGTACTTTTAATTTACAACTTTTCTTTGCTGTACTTATCCACACTGAACTCAATCTTAATGCTGTTACTAAATACCTATAGTTTTTAATGTTATCAAGCCCTGCCGCAGACATAGAGCCCTGCCGTTTCGGTGTAAAAAGTTAGAGACCATGTAGGTACAACGGGTGAGAAATAATCTCCCCATAACATTAATTTGTCTATCAATATAACAAACAAATATTCGTCTCGTTTCGTCAAATAAAGGCTTCTTGTGAATGTTCGAAACAGCGAATTTTGTATCGTATCTTAATTTACGTAAAAAAGTGTCATCGACTTCATCCTCTTGAGTCGCACAGCAGAAGTACAGCGAGACCTGTAGAATATATTATTCTTCGGGTCTCACGACCGCATAAAGCTGAGGCTAAGCCGGTTTTACATTTTACAAAAATATAATGAGAAACTTCAAGAGATAAATTCAAAATCAATTTCATTTATTGGCATAAAAAACGGTATACATTTATATCACGAAGAAAATAATGATAAAATAACTGGATGGACTGAACTTGATTTTGGGCGATGTTTTGAGTAAATAAGTAGCCGATTGATATCGATAAAATATCTCTTATCTTGAGCACGACAAATTATACGATTCTCACATTAGCTTTATAGTTATCGGTGGTAAAGCTAAGATCTCATACGAGGTTTAGGCAGTTGTCCCACCGCCGACGATGAACGAGAAGCGAGTAGAGCTAGAAACTAGAAACGACTTGACGAGCAGCGGGAAGCGAATGTGTAGTTCCGTAGTTTTGTCGCTGGGCTATAAGTGGCTATAAGCGAGTATGCGAGCGCGACGGGCGATTACTCGCGCCACTCGGTCGCAAAATACGTCATCATCGTCGTCTGAACTAGACAACAATGAGGGTTCAAATGATTGTTCGATATCCATAACAAATAACAATACGTATACTTTTAAAGCCGCACTGTAACTGCTAGTTCGGCGTGAATTCTGACCGCCAAGGATACAATTCCATATGATGCGAAATCATCTTTAGCTCAGTGAAGAGCTATTATATAGCATGAGATTACTATGAGATATTAACATAATAATTAAATAATTAACATATAGGTATTACTTAAAATATAGTTTTTGTACGATTTCATATCAAATCGTTTTTCCTTACACAAGTTGACCTCACTTTCGGGTTCTGAGCGTTCTGTCCTTTTATCTAGTATGAGTTTAAAAGATTCACCATTTAATTCTACTTTTCCAAACAAAGCACTAATCTAGCAATGTTGTGTTATTAGATTTTGTATACATAAATGGTTTTAGAATATTAAAATAACATGCATTCATGTCGCATTTACAACATGTACCTAGATACAAATTATAAAAACACCCAACATTTGTCTTTCTCTTTCTGTACCTTTACACAAAAACTTATCCAGCCACGAGATGGACAGATGACCTCTTTCAAGTGGCAGGAAGTCGCTGGAAGAAAGGCGCTTCCAAACAGTCTTTTTGAAATCCATTTCGGGATCCATGGCCTATGTCCAGCAGTGGACGTCTTATGGTTGAGATGATGATGATGATGCGAAAATTTTGCGTTAATATTATATAAGGGATAGCCGCGGAAATTCACAAGTGCATAGTTTATATAAATATTAAATATGGGCAAATAAACAATTAATATAAGTTATACAAATTATTTTGCGTAGTTGTAACGAACGTAGATAAACATTTATACGAACCCGGACATTTGAAGTAACAGACAGAAAATATGTCACAGATGATGTCCTGATTAATATTCCAAAGCTCCCAAAATATATTCTGGGGAAATTCTCCTATCATAGAAAAACTGCTGCCCCATACAAATAGACGAGTTTCAGGCATAGCGGATGTACTGAGGCTTTTGAGGAGATTAAAAGATTTTTGACAAGAAAATTTTCCGGCAAGCGAAAGTAATGTGACTTTTATTATTTCTACCCGACTGCGTAAGAAGGAGGGTTATGTTTTTCGATTGTATGTATGTATGTTTCTATATGACAGCCTAAACGGCTTGACCGAATTTGATGTGCGAGGTGTAATAAGATAGTTCACTTCCAAAGTGTCATAGGGTATATTTTTTTGTAATAATAATATAAAAAAATATGTTTTTATAACCTCCAACGAACTATTTCGTAACAAACAAGTGATATTCCTAGAATTGCGCATTTATAATCTTTTACAGCGATTTTACTCATACTTTCTGACAAAAAACGTACCTACACTCAACAACGTAACGAAATCGTAAGTTAGACTGCAAAACCTGCTTTTCTGCAGTCGGGTATTTTGTTGTTTTTAGGGTTCCGTACCTCAATAGGAAAAAACTGAACCCTTATATGATCACTTTGTTGTCTGTCTGTCCGTCTGTCCGTCCGTCCGGGTGTCAAGACCTTTATCTCGGGAACGCGTGAAGGTATCGAGTTGAAATTAAAATCATATACGCTGATCCATAGTATCTTGCTGCAGAAAGATAAATAAAATTTCTCAGTTTACGTAAAAAAAAGTTACAGCCGAATACATCGTAAAAAACGCACATTTCGACACTCACAGAGGAATCAAAACCTATGGGGTAATTCCCGTTGACCTAGAACTCTGAAATTTGGCAAGAAGCATTGTGTTAGAGTGCACATATAGGAAAAAATCCGAAAACCGAATTTTTAATTTAATCCCAAAAAAATAGTGTCGTTATGCAAGATATGAAGGTCGAAATTTTAAAGTGAATTAACCGTATCATGTGGGGTATCATATGAAAGAGCTTAATTAGCATTAGTTAAAACAGGGTTTTAAATGTTTTTACGATGTATATTTTTCAGTATAAGAAGGAAAATAAAAAAATATGATTTCCCCCTTTTATTTACTATTTTGTACGGAACCCTCGGTGGGCGAGTCTGACTCGCACTTGTCCGGTTTTTTTTAATATACACACTTGCTTAGAGTTATAAAACAAAATCGACAATCTACAGTGTATCTGCAAGACATACTTTTCAACCTGAACAAAACTCTTCCGCAAGCAACAGAGGCCTCGTTATTTACTATTAATAAAATTTTACTGAAGAAGGCAATGATCTAAGAAGTGAATGGAATAGCGAAGATTTTAAATCGGTAACAGAAAAAAAAGATAATTTTACAGAAAGCGTAATTAAAAAAGTTACTCAATTTTATACAATTTACAAAAAAGTTCCAATATTAAATGTTTGATATGCTGACCCTAAGGTCGGAAAGGGGTCGAAGATGGGGTTATTAATTGCAGTCGAAATAGGTACTGTTGTTACTATATCTCGGAAACTATTGATTCTAGACTAGTTCTTTCTTCACAAAAGTGATAGATCTTCAACTTCAACTTGATTACATATCCAACGATACCCCACACGATTGGGTAGATGAGAAAAAATACTTTACGTGTAAGGTGTTATGTGTAAATAAAATACTTTACCTTAAGTAAAAAAAAATCAATGTTTTATTCCACTACTTTTTCAGCATAACTATTATGCATATCCATTATCCATGCCCAATTACAGCATACTGCTTACTTAATGGTCCGTGAGCATAGTTACGGACAGAGACATCCGGACACACAGACTGACAAACATAGCGAAACTATATATTCGTAGTAAACAAGGCACCTTTTAGGTTCCTTGTTTACTACGGAACCCTAAAAACGCGAACACTTTTCTCTCAAGATTTTTTTCGCTGCGCTGAAACAAACAACGTGATACAACTTCCTTGTAAAGTTACGTAAGTACAAAGAATATAAATTCCGCTCTCGAAACTGTGTACTTTGCAATGTATTTTTTCCTGCTACGAAACCGTGGTTACGAATTCGGAAAAAACTTCTCCGATCGACATCAGTTTCACACCAAGAATAATTATGTCTCGTACGAAACTATAGTTACGTACGCGGCTGAAGCGGAATTAACAGCCGAGCCTTGTGAAAAAATGAACAGGCATTTAAATTAACTAAAATCGTTAATTTAATTGCCCTTAATAAAATCTATAGTATCTTTTTATTTTATTTATTTACAAAATAAAAGAGGATGCACTTAAATACAAGTAGTGTCCTAGTTCTAGGAATCCGTTAAGAAGAGCTAATTTGTCTTAGAAACTATTATCTAAGAAACAAAGAAGAAAACAAGATGCAACCTGTTATGTAAGTTAGATACTTACATAACAGGTTGCATCTTGCTTTCTCTCTTTCCTCTTCTTATCTTTATGAAGAACGAAATGATGAATGAAATTAAATGATGAAGACGATGAATGGAAATAAACAAGAAACATACTTATATATATTTGACAATATCTCGTAAGTTACCTGTAAGTATTGTTTACTACTTAAGTTAATTACTTACCATGTTTGAAGAAAATTGTACTTTTAATAATTCTAGTTTAAAGACATATTCTGGACTGAAATTTTTTAGACAACCCATTTGCAATATATTTATTGGCATATTTAATTGAATATAAAATACTTTTCATCCATTAACCAGCTCGGTGAAGGTCGTCTTATAGCGGGATCTTAGACTATCTAGTAAAAATAAAATTTGTGACAACTAAGTACCAACTTATATTGTTATTTAAATGAATGTACTGGTGTTTTGAAATACGTACATTTGACACAATTTCATAATGATATTATAAAAGCTATTTTTTTTTACCTTTACACGCTCAAACAGCTGAACCGATCGTTATGAAAATTAGTAGGTATAGAGATAGCTTTAGACCTGGAGACGGACATAAGCTACTTATCATCATCATCATAATCATCACCGTTTCTCATAACTACGCGAATGAAACCGCAGAACGCAGCTAGTCTATAAATCAGGGATTATTGTTGATCTATGATTTTTAGCTATTTTCCTATCTTATTATCAAAGAATCCCCCCCAGTTGCAAATATTGTGATGTGCTCCATACAAACTGATTTATTTTTACTAGACTAAATAAAGTCACTTGGCTGGTTTATTTTAATGTTTGCGTTTTATAATTTTGCAATAAAATGTGGTTTGAGCAAGTTCTGTTGCTGACTTAAAGGTAGGTAGGTATAGGAAATAAGCGTATACATCTTTATAACAAATAAAACACAAAAATACTTCAATGCTGTTTTATTTCAGCTTTTCCGTAAACATAGCAAACTCTCCTCGCAGGAGGCCATAGTTTACATATAATTTACTATAATAATACAATGTTAAAATAATACAATAAAATACAGTACAATATAAAAATTAAAATACAATAATACAATCATTTTAAAATTGGGGTAATAATGCGTCCCTTATCAAACGTAGGTTGAATTTCAATAGTAAGTATCTAAGAAAATATGTCGCGAGTGAGCGAGACTGTTGAGGGATTCACCATGGTGCTGTAATGTAAATTAAGTAATTAATTAATTACCTATTGTATAGATAATTGCGCGAATGAAAACTAGCCAAGTCAGACCTTAGATTTCAATATATTATCCTAAGTTATAAGAAGAAATGATATTTTAAAATGTAATAAAATATTTTATGTTGTTATAAATAAATTTCAGGCTGACCATTCAACTTGGCACCCATTTAGATCTCACGTCTTTTGTCGTTGAAGTCAACAACTAAGGCATATATCATAATATTGAACTTGGCTCTCATTTCACATTTATGTTTTTGATGGGATATCATTACTTTTTGTACAGAAAATATTAGTAAGTACTTATTCACAGTAAAATTAATATCAAATGTTTTAGGCAGCTTTTACTATTAAAACTACTTTTAGAATTACTGGTGGGTACCAGTAATTCTATTGTACGACTCATTGTACAATATTTGTAGTAAAAAGATAATTATTTAAAACGATTATGTCACGAATTGCCTGTTATCTATTGAATTCCCAAGAAAAATATAGGTACATAAGTTAACTATCTGTTACTAATAAGTTAACTCATTTAGAGTTAAGTACTTACCTACTTATACAATTATAACCATCTGTTACTAATAAGTTAACTCATTTAGAGTTAAGTACTTACCTACTTATACAATTATAATTATAATAAAAATATTATTTACTTTTAATTTAAATTATTGCCTAAACCATACCTACTTTCTAAAATAATTGTAATAAGAATATAACCACAAATATTATAAAGTATTGTTTAAGAACTCGTTATAAATTCACGTCAAGACCTTAAAATCCACATAAAGATCGGCTGTCATAAATTTTGATTGCTGATTCTTACATTGCAGGTATTATAATTGTAAGTGTTCCTAATAGAATCAATTAATAGAAAAATTATAATAAAATGATAAAAATTTACTAGTTTCGGATTTTTTCCTTTGTATTCACCCAACTACCTATCTGGATGCCAAATTTGAACTTTCTAGGTAATCTGGAACTGGGTTAGAATTTTGATCTATAGGTCAGTCAGTGATAAAAATGGCGATTTTTGGACGTTCATATGTAAATAACCGTTTGAGGTGTGTTTATGAAATTTGGAGCACATATGTATCTCATAGGTCTCAATATACGAGCCAAATTTGATATGTTTGTGTGAAGTAGTTTTTGAGTTATGAGAAGGCCAAAAGTGGCTCCAAATGGTTCGAGATAAATATACACACGGTGCTGCACGCCAGTTCTGTTAGCTTGAACTTGGCTTGACACGCTCCGCGTGTCTAGATGAAATAAGTTTTACCGTACAAAATAAACTATAATTAACTTTAAAGTATGTGGTCTATTCTAAAGGCAGCACTGAACTAATTAAAATTATTAAACTCACTAAATAAATAAAAAAGGAACAAAAACTGTGAGCGAATTTCATAATTTTTTTGAATTTAGTGATTTTAACCATTTTAATTAGTTTAGCGGTGACTTCAGAATATCTATATATATACTTATATAGATTATAAGTAGAAAATTAAATATAGTAAGTATTTTTTAATAACAATCCGTCTTCTTCAATGGACTGGTCTCCGGCAGCGTTGGATGATGGCGGTTCTAAATCCAATTTCGGGATGACCTCACTCCCTCTCACCATGTAGGCATACAAAGCACGTTCCACTTTGGTTACATTCGAGTTGGCCGTCGCCAGCTTGTTGTTGATCGTTGGATTAATTCCAGACAAGCCTGCAATATTTTAGTTACACATTACTCCCTTTATCCAGAGTTATTATCAACCGACTTCAAAAAGGGGAGGTTTTATAATTTTTGTTAGCTCATAACTCTCGTCATTTATATATGTAGTACCTGGGCGACCGAGCTCCACTCGGATTTTTAATGACTGAAAATACGAGCAAACCCAAGATCTATTTATCGTGCCCTAATCTACCTACAAACCAAATTTCATTAAACTCGTTGGAGCCGTTTCCGAGATTCAAATTATATATATATATATATATATATACATACAAGTATAGCTCGTTTAAAGGTATTAGATTAGCTAAATCGATTTGAAATAAAATATTTTTAACGAAAAGAGGGGTGTTATAAGTTTGGCGTGTGTATCTGAGAGTATTCCTCAGGGGCGGCTTTGTGGCGAGCCGTCGGTGAGTGGCGACACCGCATACCCCGATGATTCCCTGTGGCTAAACGAGACCCCTTCCTCCAGCTTGTCTTAACCGGCCGGCTGTGTGGTGGAAACCGCAAGAGCTAAGTACCTAAGCTCCAGGGTGGAAGTGTTAAAGGGCATAACGCCGCTAGTAGCTCTCAGTGAACGCGTCAGCGACACCGTTAGCCACCCACACCGATGTTGCTTCCCCGGCGCCACTATGGGTGGCGAGTCATCACCTGCCTTAATATTTTTGGATAATGAGACAAAATAAGCAGGTACCGTGCTCTCATTTTGATGCTCCCACACAGAAGTACCGAGTCTTACTTAGGCGTCGTTCATTAATCACGTGATGTTTTTTTTTAGCATTTTTTAACCTCCCCTCCCCCTTGGTGATACGTGGTGAGGTTTAGAACTAACCCCCACCCACGTGTATTTTTTAACCGACTTCAAAAAAGGAGGAGGTTATAAATTCGTACCGTATATTTTTAGTACCTACAAAGAATTTTTAAATTTTTGTCTAATATTTGTGATTTGTTTTCTAGTTTTACAAACGACTATCTTTTATAACTTCATGCAGTCATTTTATAACTTCAAAAATGTGGATATGCACGAACGAGACGGACGATGGTCGTACAGTACGACTCGTACTACACTCTTAATGACTTTATAGAAAATTACAAACATACCTACAAGATACGCGCTACTTCCTTAGCAGTCGGGAAATAAATTATAACAATTTTTGGTTAGTGATTATTTTTTGGTGAATTATTTCACAGAAAAGAGCAGGCAATAGAAATGTCATGTAGGCGTAACCCGACCACCACAGTTATGATGAGCAACGCTAAACCGGACTCACTTGAGCTCTTAATTCGACTGCGACAGCACATACGTCACTGCTTTAAAGTGAACGTGAAACGATTTAATTATGCCATACTATTCCGTTTTAGAATGTAAAAATAGTAGCACTACCAAAAATTTTACGAATGGATGTATTTCATTAACAGGTAAGTTATCTTTAAATACAGGTATAAAGTATAATCTAATTTTATTCTGAAATTAAGGCATATACATATATGGGGCCACTAGTTTTTTTTAGCCTTTTGGAATGGAATATAATATTCCTGTGCGCCAACGACTAGCTAAAACTATTAAAAACCTAAGAGATTAATTGAATAACATTTTTATTACGTAAAATAAAATAATATATTTTGGATTTAAGTAATACTTAAGTAGATACGCTATGCATATTTTATCTATATTCATTTTCTCAATATTATCAAAAATGATATAAGATTTAACAATAACATTTATACTGCAAATAAACTACAGGTGAAGTCTTATTTATTAGAACAATGTCATTAAATAGATATCTACTAGTATTTATTAGAACAATGTCATTAAATAGATATCTACTAGTTGTAATTTTGTTTCGCATTAGTCCACAACTCATTAAATTATTTCTGAGCCACACTAGGTTTTTAGGATTCCGTAGTCAACTACGAACCCTTATAGTTTCGCCATGTTCGTCCGTTCGTCCGTCCATGGCTTAGCGCAGAAACTGTAAGTACTAGAAAGCTGTAATTTCGTATGATTATACATAATTATAATTATTATAACAAAACGGTAGAAGAAAATCATGATTTTTTTTTTGGGGTACGTCACCTGCACGTAGTGGGGATGAATATTTTTTTCTCATCTACCCCATCGAGTGGGGTATATTGAAATATTAAGCTTTAAAGTGATATTTTTTGTTCGATTCAAGTCCGTCCCCCCCCCCCCCCCCCCCCTCCCTACCGTTACCTACCTAAGTTATCGAGTTATAGTCAATTAACTTAACAACTTACTTAGACAAGTCATAAGTGACCTACGACATAAGTTAACTCATAAATATTCGTAGTACCAAACAAGAGACCCACCCAGAATAACTGGTGACTGGCAAGCCGAGCCGGGTGGTCGTCGCGGCGCGTGGGGATTTCGTTCGTTGCATGGCAACGGCGAGTTAAGGTTAAGGTGTTAAACGCTGCTTTTCGGTTTAGAAATCGCGCGTTTGACGAAAAAATAAATACACGTGATATCTTACTACACTATCTGGACATAATGGTGGAAAGGCAATTTTAATACTTTCCATCCTTGGTCTGTTGGATAAAAACACATGGAATTTTTTTAAAGTTGAGATAAATGAAAATTTACTTAATTCACTACTAGCCTTAGATATGTACGTGTAGGCACAACATGATTCTCAAATTTCAATTTTTAAATGTTACAGACATTTATAAAATATATGTATAAGTAATGCTGACAGGCCTCATGGCTCAGTGGTAGCTCGACTACCTCCTGAGCTGTAGGTGTGGGTTCGATCCCCACCCAGGACAAACATTTGTGTGATGGGAATGGATGTTAGTATATATTTACAACAAAAAAAAAATGTATTCTATAAACCATCTAGTTTCATAGTATAAGCTTGCATTTGCTTAGTTTGGGCTAGATAGTGTGAAATGTCCACCAACATTTATTTATTTATTTCTTATTTAATGATTTAGGTTTTGCTTTAAAAACAGTATTTAGTAATTTAGTCATTGTTTTAAGTAAGTCCATATTATTGTATATTGTAGATTTTAAATTATGTCAGTGAGATACATACCCAGAAAGCCAGTGTATAATTCTTGTAGCATTTCACAATCAGCGAAACATTGGTCAACACTACCAGTTGATAGTCTGCTGATAGCTCTCTTCATCATTTCTCCTCCCAAGTCGGCCAACCCAAGTATGTAATCTTGTGGTGTTATGAGTGTTGAAATAACTTTTTCATGACCATCTTTAGACTGTATTGTGTAAGTGAGCTCATTCTTCACATCTGTATATGAAACGACTTTGCCGTGTTCTATGACTGATAGAAATGTACGCGCCTCCACATACTCCTGTAATCCTGCTGTGATCACTTTGTGGTGCAAATAAGCTGAAACATTTTCCATCTGCAAGGCAACTCTTTTGATGTCGCCATTGATTAGCTCTTGAATACGTTGTTTGGCTTTAGGTACAACAACATCTTTCATTTCATCTCTGAAATCAGAAATGATGTATGGATAATATCACTACAGCAAAATTACCTTTTACCTCAAAATGTACTAGATATACTATTTTATAGAATTTGACTAGCTGAATTTAAATATGTTATTGTAAATACATAGTTAACTCTTGTTGTTAAATTTTGCCCTATTTAATGGTTAGCTAGGTGAAATTATGATATTAATGGCAGTTCAAAATAATTGGTGATTATCTGGAAAAAAATTCATTTAATTTATTTGGTGTGTCTATAATGCTGCCTGTGTTTTATTAGCCAATACAAACGTGAAATTATTGTTGAATATTTAATGTTTTTGCAAAGTCTTTGAAAATCTAGACTTTGATTGTGACTCATAATTGTGATAATTCAGATAAGTTTTGCTACATAATATACTAACACAATGTCATAAAAACTCATAACATAGTTTTTGAGACCAGAAGTGCTAGATGCCCCCAGAACGTGCCACCAGTTTTGCTGAACAATGTTCCATTTGAAAAAGTGGACCAATTTTAATACTTAGGGCATATAGTCACTATCGATCTCAGGGACAATGAGGATATAGACCGAGAGCGGAGGGCTCATAATAGCCTGCAGGTTTGTATGATGCTCAAATAAAGTCATGGTTACATTATTCAAAGTCTATTGTACATCCCTTTACACATAACAGGCTGTATGTGGTGGCAGGGTTAATTACACCGAAAAAGGTATATTACCATACGCATTCAATTCAACAATGCGTTAAGGTCGGTTTTGGGCCAGTTCTGTACCGCATTTGGTAGTTTGCGGTGGAACATACAGATTATTTTTATGTCACCATATGTAAGTACAGTGTGTCTGAGCTAGCTCCATGGTTGTGTTCACAATGATTGCGTCCAGACTTGACTGTCCTTTCCTTTGGCATTGTTGCAACTGACATGTTCCAGTAATGATGACTAAGAGAACACATTATGTATACTTGATTACATATATCATTCGGTTAAATTTTATGAGCATTATTTAAAATTATTAATTTAAACAACATTATTAATTTGTGGGTACATATATTGTGATATTTATGTCTGTATTAATTGGTTTAATCACCTGAAATAAAAGATATTTTTTTTATACATAATAACTAGGAAGTGCAATCTTGCAGCAAATGTAAAATCTCAGTTTTTGCAAGATTTTATATTTCTAATCTTGCAAGATCTCGGTATTTTGGGGACTATGCAAATTCTTGAATAATAAGTAATTTATTATGGACTCGAATGGCACAGGAAGATGGCAAGATAAGAGAGGCCTATACCCAGAAGTGGTATAGAGAAGGCTCTGGGTGATGATGATAAAGTAATTTCTTGCAATTTGGTGAAGTTATTTTATTTGAATATTGTGCTAGGAGGAATATAATGAAAATACAAAAAACACAAAATATCAAGGGCTGCATCAGAGAATTGGCTTTGGGTGTTTCTTGCCATAAATAGCAGCATGGCAGCAGAATTGGTCCGTTCTGCTTCTAAGCTTGTTGGTACCATGGGTGATAAATATTGATATGCTTATTGAAGGCCCTTTTGCTTGATTAATTTCTTGCCTAATAAGTTTATCAATTAATGGAACAGGTAGGTAGTACCTTGTAGGCGGTTTTCAAAACTATTTTTTATCTTGTTTGTTTATCGTTTATCAAGAGACACATCTCTCTTTTGATGAAGAATTAGCAGTCAATTTATTATAGAGGCATATTATCATCATCTACTAGATCTAATGTAACAAATGCGTCTAGAGATACAGAGGTGCATTATCAACTTCAGGAAATTTGTTTTGGAAAACACAATCTGCGAGATCATGTGTGATTTAAGTTGCAAGGTTTATATTGCAAAAATTGGTGCAATATATAGTTATACTGAGATTGCACACCACAGTGGTAACATGACCTTCAGTAGCCCAAGATATCCAATACTCAAAGTTGGCAGTGTTTATGAATCTAAAACTAAGTCTTTTTAACTGACTTCAGAAAGGAGGAGGCTCTCAATTCAACTGTATGTTTTTTTGTATGTTTGTTATGAGATTACACAATTATGAATTGATTTAAATGTTATTTTTTGTTATTGTTATTTTAGGTTATATTTCAGAGTTGGTCTGATATAAATTTTATCTCAATCAGTTCAGTAATTTGGTCTTTAAAACAAGATAACTTTAAAAAATATTGCCATCAAAACTGTGTAGTTTGACACATATTACATACAAATTTTTTACTATAATTATTTGGGAATAAAATTATACTATACATTAGAACCATAACAGCCAAGGCTTCTGTATTGATTTAAAAAGTTTCAAATTACATGAACACACTTCCCACTTGCAATGATAAAGCCACACATTTTTAGCTACCCTCATTTAGGACATTAGATTAAAAAAAATCAAAGGCATCTTACGTGACACTTGTTTGCAGCAAGGTAATAATTCTTTTGCTATTAATATTAATGTCTCGACTAAGTTTGTTAATTCTCTCGTGTCTGTCGTGACGCTCGAGAAGGTCTTTAGCTGCTTTCTTAAACACAGCCAAGATAGGGCTGGTCCCAGCTAATGACGCTTCATCTCCCAAGGAGCTAAGTAATGCAGGTTTATTTTCTGAAAGAATTCTTTGTTTATTTATAACACCAGATTTGGCCAGGCTAAAGAGAAACTAATAAGTGTGGTATAAGCATAACATCGTTTCTTTGCGTTTAAAAGCTTTATTAATGTAAACTTCGTCTATACCTTTACCAGCCATCTTCCCGACCAAAGAAAATTTTACTCTTCTTGTTGTTCGTCCAACTGTACTCTAACCTCTTCAGAAACGCCTGGATATGAGGTTTACTTTGAAAGCTGGTTGTCGTATTGCTTAGGAAGGCAACTCATTAAAAAAGTAAAACCTCGCGTTTCACTTCAAATCGCAGAGGAATTGAGAGGAATCATAAATTCAAATCAAACCAGTGTCTGTGACTCCGTTTATACAAGTTACTTTACTATGATTGTGACTAGAACTGGAAATCTAGAACATTTTTATCTGGATATATTCAAGAAACTTCAATAAATCTTAATTTTAAGTTATTAGAAAGTAAAATCTCTCTTTGCAGTCTTTGCACAGTCTCTTTGACACTGGCTGGCTTTGTTCAATTAAAATTTAAAAAAAAAGATCCGTTTCAGTGTTGCCAACTGTACTGTTATGTATATAGCTAGATTTGAACCCAAATAGTAGGTAGAAGTAGCTAGGGGAGGAAAAAAAACAAATATAGTGTAATAAAAACCGGCCAAGTGCTAGTCGGACTCACGCATGAAGGGTTCCGAACTATTATCTATAAAAATGGCAAAAAAATTATGTCTGTTGTATGGGAACCACACTTAAATATTAATTTTATTATAATTATTTATTTTTAAAGTGATTAATATAACTCAATTTTCTGTGAATGTTTCAAGCGTCTACCTGTTTCCGTTATCAATATCGAGAAAACGAGCAACAAAATCACGTTTATTGTATGGGAGTCCCCTTAAATATTTATTTTATTCTGTTTTTACTATTTTTGTTAAAGTGGCAACAGAAATACAACATTTGTGAAAATTTCAACTGTATAACTATCGCAGTTCGTGAGATACAGTCTGGTGACAGACGGACAGATAGACAGACAGCGGAGTCTTATTAATAGGGTCCCGAACCAATAGGGTTAAACCCTTTTGGTACGGAACCCTAAAATCTTATTAATAAATTTGATTAAGATAGGTTAAGGTTAATAAATTGATTCATATAGGCAGTATGGACACAGTCGGTTTAGTGCAAAGTAAATTAGTGTCGATTTATTGATGTGTTAACATCGGTCTATATTTGTCTGTGATATGACAAATCAACATAATATTAATATTATGGTGTGCATATAGAGATAAATTGTTACTAACTTACTCTGTACTTTCTGACTGTGCCCATAAAGCCTGTATGAATCAACTTATCAACAGAATTCTGTTGATAAATTGATTTATATAAAGTCGAGACTTCCAGCCCAGGTTCTTCAATTGTTGACTCGTAATTATCATCATCTCAATCATGAAAAGTCCACTGCTGAACATTGGCTTCCCCCATGGATTTCCAAAAAGACCGATTGACGACCAAAGCGTTTGCATCCAGCGTCTTTCCACCACTTGTATGAAGTCATCTGTCCATTTCTTGGCTGGTCTTCCTATGTTGCGCTTGCTGTGACTCGCAATTATGTATTCGCCCTAAATCCTGAAGTTTTCTGTGGCTCTGTTACTGACCAATGACGTACAACCACTCTATAATCTAAGAATAGATTAAACTCTATAATTTAAGAATAGATTATAGAGTGGTGGTACGGATTTGAATGTTACTGCCAGCTTTACACCTTCATACTTACTGTCAAACTAGTTTGACACATTATAAATGTACAAGTTACTGTGTCTGTGTCGCCGTGTTCAAAAGGTGCTAGAAAACGTAGCTAGATTTTTAGCTACAACTTTTTGAAAAAAGTAGCTGACGGGGGTGTAAAAGTAGCCAGATCTAGCTATAAAGTAGCTAAGTTGGCATCAGTGATCCGTTTATTCGACCCATGGATGTCATCAGATGATAATGTCAAACACATGACACAAAAAAATCCGTAAACAAATATCTTAATGCTTCATGACTTCGGGAGTGTTACCGACGTAGGAACTCAAGTTCCTCAAGATTTTTGAAGATAAAAAAATCCTAACTTGAATAGGTATATTATTCTATCAATTTCAATCTATGGAGAACTGCAAAAATCTAGCAGCGATCACGTAGCCCTTTATGCGGTTCTCTCTAAGTAAAAATAACACTTTTAAAACATGCTGTCAGTGTTTTTATACAAGCAACATATGGATTAAATATACACAGAAGTCACGTAACGCTCTCCGAATACAGTACAATAATATTTTCAGAGTGTTGGTAAGGCTGCCTCGTCACTGTAGTGCATCTGGCATGTTTGCTGGTGCCATAACAGACGAATTTAATGCTATAAATTCGAAAACGGATATCATCTTTGCTAGATCATAGAGTAAGAGGCAGTCACAATAGCATTCTGAACACAGAATCATAAAACAAGGATCAAACCACGATCAAACCTGGTTTTATGATCTGTGATTCTGAATGTCATTTGTAAGAACTATGATTGATTGATATGACCAATTTTAAGGCATTGGGTTAAAACAATTATACCAAATAGTGAGAGTAGGCTATATTTAAGGCTCAGAATCCGGGGCCCTATTTGTAATCCGAAATAAAGGTTATATTGTTATTATTCCTTTATTCATTTGAAATCTTAAATTTAAGTTTTTTACACTAAAAATAAAAAAAAACATAAATATTATATAAAATTTAAACCAAGGATGCCGCCGGCACCAGGGTAGGATCTAATCTACTGACTCAGAAACCTCCTGACAATTTGTGCCGTGTCTAGGACGACTGCCTTCTGAATCCGACCTTTGACCCAACCATCGAGTGAGAGCTTTGACCCAACCATCTCTTAAGATGTTGGTCGAGGCTCTTCGCTATTAAACCGTTTGCCGATACGACTATCGGAACAATGATCGTCAAGTCAACATCGTGGGATGTTATCTCGTGAGCCAAGTCAAGTTACTTGCTGAGCTTGTCCTTCTTGGCCTTCACGAGAATCTAATCTTGTGGAATAGTGACGTCAACAAGTACTGCCCGGCATTGGCATTGGGTTAGCGGGATCCGTAGCAAGGTTCTACACTGGCCGATCGCAGATAGTTGGGGGCCCAAGTAACGAACTAGCCACTTGAGAAGGGCTGTTCCGCTATCTTGCGAAAATTTCCGGGGATGCGTCATGATGCCGATTGGCGATTGGACCGGACCAGAGGGCCCCATAGTGGGGGTGTTACGGAGGTCCCCGCAGTCTCCAGATTAATCCTCGTGCGGTGCGGTTTGGGAGTCACTGGAAACTTTTAAACAGACGAAGCACGTCCTCTCACTTCACGTGTATCTCAAACAACATAAGCGAAAATAAAACGTCCTGCAGACACTACCTACCTGCACCACCCGGGATCCTGGAGCACAATTTCAAGCCACATTCTGGTGTCCGACATTTTATTCGCGACGACATTTGTGTAAGACGTCTCCGATACCTTAAAAGACCTTGCTTTTCCGTTCTCTGGGTTTTAGTTGGGCTTAGAGAAAATTCTCTATGTCGGTGTCTACCACTCGCACACTGGAGATCAAGAGTCATCCGGGTTATTTCAGTATCTGAGTGAGGCAGCTGATGTGGCCCTTGAGATATCCGTCGGCTCAAATGGTTCTTCTGGGAGATAGCACCATAAGAAATAGCTGTTCCCACTTCAGAAGACTGACCATGCAGGGAACGCTCACGCTCGAAAACGGAACAACACACTGCTTAAACTTCTATTACAAAATATAATAGAAGATTTAGGAAAAAGAGCAAATAATGAAAAAGATATACAACACAGTAAGGATAAATCTACATATGAATGCAAAGAGAACACGAACCCAGGAATAAGCATAGAAAGCAGTGACTATAATAGAACAACAAATAAAAAGTTGGTATTTGAACGATCTTGTGGAGAAAGCTCATTACCTCACCAGCCGGAACAGAACAAAATTACTTGTACATGCTCTAATATCCCTAGCAAGAAAGAATCTACGAGTATAAGAGACTATAAGAAGATAAAAATGTTCTCAGATAGCTGTGCAAGCATAGCAAGAATATGGCTAGAAAAATACTGAAACATCTTCCTAAAAAAATTATTATGACAAATCACTGTACACCAAATGGCGTATGGGATGCATTCATTAATGAATACCACATATACAATAAAATGAATGACGAGAACATATCTGTATTCATGATTGGAATATATGGAAGTATTTCCAACACTCCAACTGAATATCTACGTACAATTGAGAGACTAGCAAAGGCTCTCAAGTCACATGGGAAACAAATTATAGTATCAACAATTGCTTATAAATATAGCCACAGTACAAACTTATCCATATTTTCTAAGTTCAACAGCAAGCTCTACGCATTGGCGTCTATGCTGAGCAACCTACATATTGTTGATCTTAATAAGAAACGAATAGAGAAAAACTATGATAACATCGCCTATGATGTAGCTACAGCCTGCCTTAATAAGAGTACTTTGACCGTGTTGATTGATGACACAATCTCAAATTCGCCGCAAAATTTTCTGAATATACTTACTCAGGAAAACGTGAAGTAAGATTGTGTCACCAAAATGTGCAAGGCATATATACAAAATCAAATAGCCTTAGCTTATTTTTAGATCATGAATGTATTAATATTATGTGTATGACGGAAACCTTTCTTAAAGAAAGTAGGTAAATTAAATGTATTTAGGGTAGAAGGCTTTAGAAATGCTTCTACATTCTGCCGGGTTAAACACACACAGGGTGGATGTATGATTTTGGTGCGTGATTATATCAAATTTAAAAGTCTGCTGCATTGAAATGGAAACTTGTATAATATTAGTAGTATATAGATCACCGTCTGGTGATTTAAACATCTTTTCTGATAAATTAGAACAATGTCTTGACAAAGTAACTGAACGAAATAACAAAATTATAGTGCTTTCTGGCGACTTCAATGTCAATTTTGCTTTAGATATGGAACAGACTGGTATAGTATCGGATGTTCTGAACAGTTTTTGTTTAAAAAAGTTATTATAGGAATACACCAGAATCATCCAGAAATCCAAGACCTGTATTGACAATATATTTACTGACTCTAATAATATAATCAGCATAAGAGTATTACCGGGTGTAAAATCAGATCATACTGCTCAAGTAGTAAAATTAGAACTAACACTTGACTATGTGGCTAGTAGTAAAAAATGTTCAGAAAAACTACCGATGGCAAGATTGATAATATAATTTTAAACTTAACTTACAACAGGCAACAGGATTTTGAATCATCCTAAATCTTACGATAGCTACTCTACATTTTTCAAGATTTTCTTGGAAAATTTAGACAAAGTTATGCCCGTTACTGAGTCAATAGCTACAAAACCAAAGTTCTGTGAATGGGCCGCTAAACGGATTTTAATATCAAGACAAAGGTTTTTTGATTTGTATGCCTTGCATAATGAAGGCGGCAGTGTTTCTAAAGTATTTCTGAATAAATATAGTAAAATATTTAAAAATGTATGTCTCAATGCTAAAAGACTACACTTGAAGCATAAAGTCATAAATGCTAATAATAAAATAAAATGTGCATGGCAAATTATCAAAGAAGAGACTGGGAAATGTGGTCAAGGTCATAATGAATGTGTTTTTTTTTAATAATGGACATTTAGTGTATGATAGGAATGAAATATGTAATACATTTAACGATTACTTTATTATCATAGCAAATGATCTGACAAAAAATTTAAACTGTTCTAATAAGAAGTCTTTGACGTTTTTAGAAGAGTTTTCCTCTAGCCATAACTCCAGTTTTACTTTAAGACCTATTACTATTAACCGTGTAATAAAAATTATTAGGCAATTAAAACCAAAGAAAACCATTGACTACTGGCACATTTCACCGTATCTCTTAAAACAATTAGAAAATGTGATGAATATTAGTAATGATTGTATCAGCAGAGGGGTTTTCCTGGATGAGATGAAACTTATGGGTGTAAAATATGTCACTAAAAATATTTTTTTCGCATTTCCATTTAGATTTTTTTACAGAACATCTTGGTAGTGTGAGTGATGAACACGGTGAACGATTTCACTAAGATTAAAAATCATTTGAGCAAAATTATCAAGGTTTTTGGGACCAAAATATGCTAGGTGACTATTTTGGTCTGTCTGTTGTAAGAGACAAAGATGAAAATATTTATTAAAAAGAGCAAAAATTACCCAACTGTCTATTGTTTATTTAGATGTAATTTATTGTAAAAATCTTCTTAGTACTTAAATATAAAAAAAAAAACGACGTTTTTAAAATATTTTTTCCGAGATGTAGATACCCAAAGTTGCGCCGCGTTACGTGAACGTGACTTGGGTGCATTGACAATACAAATTAGCCTTTAAGTTTAAAAAACCCAAAGTCTAATTTTCATTGTAGACGCATCCACGTCAAATTCACGTAACGCGGCGGTTGATCATACGGAATAAAATAATAAATTAATCCTGAATAGGGGTGCTATACGCGAGTACCAACAAACACCTGGGCAAAAGAACGAAAATCTTGCTAGTTCATGCGGAAATCTTTGCTCGTTTCACTCACTCGGTCAATAAGTGAAGTAAATTAAGTATGGATTTTGATTGTTTCGTTGTTGTTTTCAAATACGAAACGCATCAAAGTTTTTTAAGCTATTGCATAGCTTCTATCGCGGGCCTTGAGCGTGGAGACCGAATCCAGAAATTCCGTAACGAAAATAACCTAACACACCGCGCGTAAAGCTATTATGCAATAGCTTTACCGCGGCAGTCTCCGAGTGCCACACGTTTTTTTTTTTTAAATTTTAATCGTATAAACCTGAATTTTGAGGGGTTTCTGGATAAGATGTTATGGGAAATTTAATTTTACTTCGGTAACACTAGCTGTGACGTCACGCTTTTTCCCGACGTATCTGCTCTATTACTATGTCACCTAATTTGTGCCATGGGTAAAAAGAACTAGAGATGTGAACAGATTACAATTTTCAGCACCGGTTTTAAAACTTGGAAAAAAAACTTTTATTTTTATTTTTTTTTATTTTTGAAAAAAGGTAATTTTAATTAAAAAGCCGATCCAAAGGCCTCTGGTGCCATTTCCAAATGGTTAACAAAAAAAAAATAGGATTTTTTGTAGGATTCATGCGACGGCAAACATTTTTATTCATTTTTAGGATTCCGTACCTCAAAAGAAAAAACGGAATCTCTTTTAGGATCACTTTGTTGTCCGTCTGTCTGTCCGTCCGTCCGGATGTCAAAACCTGTATCTCGGGAACGCGTGAAGGTATCGAGTTGAAATTAAAACCATATATGCAGATCCATAGTCTCATGCTGGAGAAAGAAAAGACAAACTTCTCAGTTTTCATAAAAAAAGTTACAGCCGAATATGTCGCAAAAACGCATATTTCGACACTCGCAAGGGAATCAAATATTACCTATTGGGTACTTCCCGTTGACCCATAACTGTGAAATTTGGCAAGAATCATTATCATATAGTACAAATGATGAAAAACATCCAAAAACTGTACATTTTTAATTTAATCACAAAAATAGGGTTTTTATGCAAGGAAGGAGGGTCCAAATTTTAAAGTGCTTTAACCGTATCATGTTGGGTATCATATGAAAGAGCTTTATTAGCACAAGCTAAAACAGGGTTTTAAATATTTTTACGATGTATATTTTTCGGTTCATGAAGGAAAATATAAAAAATATATAATTTCCCTTTTTTATCAGTAGATAAAAGTAGTAAGTTTTTACAAACCCTCGGTGGGTGAGTCTGTCTCGCACTTGTCCGGTTTTTTTAAAATGTTTATTCAATGTACCTATAAGATCTGCGTTTTGATATAAGAAACAAAACTGGTCGACAGCATCATCTAGCAGCCGGCTTCTTCTTGAGGAGAGGATGTACCTGCACGTGGAGAATATTCGTTCAGCCCCCGTATTCTGAACCCATTCGGTTTCGGAATCGATTCGATTTGTATATCTCCGTCTCTGTCATTCTCTATGGAAATGACAGAGACGGAGATATACAAATCGAATCGATTCCGAAACCGAATGGGTTCAGAATACGGGGGCAGATGGTATTGAAGTTGCCGGTACAAGTCGGCAATGTCTGATTAATCTTTATTTTTTCTTGATGTGGCACTTTGCGATTTGCACATTTGCCGTTCGTTGAGTTTAAAAATTATTCCTATAAGTTAGATGTGGTAGTTAATAGATACGTGAAAAACGATTAAGTGAAAACCGGTTTTCGTGAAAAACAACCGGTTTTATCGATATCTAGAAAGACCGGGTTTTCACCGGTTTTCTTCAAACCGGTTAACATCTCTAGTAAGAACAACAGTAATAAATTAAGTCTGCTGCATGACAATCTGCAAGCGAGTGCTCTTATTATTATTCTCGAGGGTTTTATGTATATTTGCTTTCCCAAAAGCTGTATATTTTAGCGTGTTACGTTAAAGTTATCAAATTATTAAAGTTCTTAACTTAACAGTACTTGAAATATTTGACACCTGGATTCTTGATTGAAAAATGTCCCATGTTAGTACTTCAATGGCCGTATTGCTCGTGTGACTTGTTTTTTTCAAATTGTAGTCTACGATGTATCTAGTGAATAATGTGATAATGAATAATTTCCATTACCGTAAATGGCTCGTGCTGCTGGTTTTCGCAGTGTACCGCAGATGGGATGCTGTCGATGGTGAGTGTTTAACGCCACCCTGTAGTATTTGTAATAAAATACGAATAGCTATTAGGTAAATATGCATGTTATTCTCTGGTTAGCCAGTTTCTCTGGTTTCCAGAGAATACATCTAATTTGATTAATTAAAAAAATGTTAACGCGACTGCATAGGTTTAATGATAGTAAACTCAAGGCTATATACCTACTTGGGGACTATACATAATATAGTCAATGAGTCTTTTTTATAAAATCACCACATTTCCAATAATTTTACTTGTTTGACCTTGTTTACTGGAACCTAAGAATGTTTGGACACAATTTAGTCTGAATACTTAAAGAATTCTGTGGTCAAAATAAACAAAAATGTGATTTTGAATTAAAACTAAATTTACAAGTATTTGTATCTGACATAGAGATAACAATGCTATTTCTTTTTCGAGTATATTTTTCTGTACTGATAAGTAATCCTATTTTGATTCTCCTTAAGGACTTATTAGTGTAATAACAAGGCACAAAACAACTATACATAATTTTAAACAAGGCCGTAGCCAGGAATTCATTCAATTCAGGGGGGTTCAGCAATTGACATGGGCATAGCTCAAAAGCGTTGCCAGACTATGGCCCAGGGGGGGCAAGTTAATATTATGGAGGATGAGAAAAATATGAATTGTAAAAATATCTAGGGCTGCCCCACCTGGCCCCCTTGGTGACGCCCTTGGCATAGCTTATAGCTTTCTCATAGCGGGGAATCTGCGGCCATAAAGTTCACGGCACTTTAATGATCAATACAAATAAAGATCAATATGTGAAGTGAGCGCTAAAATTTTTCAAGCATTTTATAAAATTATTGAAGCCTGGAAGGGTTTTTGATAATGACCAGGATATTTGGGGGGGTTGGTTGAACCTCAACCCCCCCCCCCCCCTGCCTATGGCCTTGATTTCAAATACCTATGATTTTTAGGGTTCCATTAAACCATGAGGAACCCTTATGAATATGTTATGTCTGTGTGTCAGTCATATTTAGCTTAAAAACTTCTTTAATATGACTTTTGCTTTTAGCAACTGTCTACTTTTAGCTACATAGTAGTTAGATCAGATTTATTTTCACACAAATTACTTTGTAAGTAAATCTGTTCCATCTCTCCTAACTTTTCTAATGCATGTTTGCTTGTCATGGATAAATCAGTTGTCTCGGGAGTAGTCAGGAACTATATGATAAGATCATTAAGGTTGACAATGAAATTAAGTGTAGATTTCTAATATCTAATGTTAATGTAAAGTGGTTGTGTGAATAATAAAAAAATATAAATTGGGACATTGTCCATTTGGTATGTTGTCCAGTTAGTGTGAAATAATATTATGGTTCTTTGAAAGTAAAACTGTCTGGGTTTTACTGGATTTTTTATACAGGATGTTAACACTATATAAATAAAATGTTGCAGTTAGACATCTTTTTTGAATCACTACATAATATTGTAGTACAATTATGAACAAAGTAAAAATTAGAAATTAATAATTATAAATAAATAAAAAATTTATAAATAGGTTTTATAAAATACATACTAATTTTGATACTTTTAACTTTTTCTTTATTTATGTATATTATATTTTTATTTCAGCCCTAAAATGCTACTGTAACAGTGAAACATGTAAGAATGCCACCTGCGAGACAGATGGATACTGTTTAGCTTCCAGCTCCTATGAAAATGGACAGCCCAAATTGACATACCAGTGAGTATCTTATTTCTAGTCCATTTGCTGCAGATATTTCCAAATGTTAGTTTAAATTTGTGAATTTCTATTTAAACACTAAATAAATGAAATCCTCTATTTTTGTTTAATCTAATTGGCAAACTCAAATCAACACAAACAATATGTATTATATATTTTGTTGAATGCGGGTAACGCATATGTTTCTAATCCGTTTCCATCAAATGACCTGTGTAGTGAGGTGGCCTTGAGCTGTATGAACTTGAGCAGTGCCTTCCCTCCTGAAAATCCGATAATATGCAATAAGTCGTCACACTATTGCTGTGACACTGATCTATGCAACCCCAATGAGATCGCGCGACAAAAGTTGTATAGAGTGGAGCAGTCTCCAGCTGCGGGTAAGCGCCCTGCACTCATGTGCCAGTGTGGTTTATAAAGTGACAATGCAAAATTTTGAGTTTGTTTGATGTACTATTAGAATTTATTACTTATTAGAAGCATATAATTGCATTGATCTTATCGGTTTTGTGTTGAGATGCCAATACTCTAACCATTTTGCTTCTGAACTAGCGAACGGAACAAGTTTTATTGAAAGAAGCAAGAGCTTCCAGCGTTAGTTTTGGATGATGTGCCATATTCTTTAACCAAATCTATTTTCCGAGTGTGCGTTGGTTTTGTATTAACCTAATAAACGTAATGTATCCGATCGCGGCGCAGCTGCATCGAGGCTGCATCAGCGTTACCCCCAGAGCATCCCTTCGGTTGTTCCTCGACCAGAAAAAAAAATGGGACGGTTGTGATAAAGTGTTGTAACCAGCCCGACATGTGTAACAAGGATAAGGATATGACAGTGGGGCCCCCGCCACAGAAGCCGCCTCCAGGTAGGAGACATGTGTGCCGCTAACCGCACGCTTGCCCCCGCGCAACGCAGTGTACCGCACCGCACCGCCACCTCGGTCTGTGCGCTGGCGATAGTTCCATTCGGGCCGCGATGTAAATATTTATGAAGTGATAAGAGATTTCTTGCGTCACTATCGGCCCGAGCCCCTTGCGAGTCGCGACCGCTCGCCTGGTAGATAACGCTCGCACGTCACCTACGAGCGTAGAAGCCGATCAAACCGCCGGCGCCGAGGGAACTACCGCCCGCCCCGGGCCATGCTTGGTATCCGGTGCGAGACTGCATGGCTATCCGATTTTAATTTTCCTCTTTTTATTTCGTTGTATCTAATATGACTACTTTTTTCCTTTAGACCGGCCTTGATCACCGTTTAGGAGAGTCGTTCAGTAGTACTAAAGTGTTGATGTTGTGGGCATAGATGTTGGGGGCCCGAGTTCTCATTCCCCCCCGGGGACCGGCCCATAATGTGCCGCGACGAGGGGTTCCGGTGCTGCGCTACGGACTTCTGTAACCTGTCGCTCTACGCCAGCGTCGCAGGTACAGTACGGAATGTGCCGTCGGGACAGGGGCTTGCGTTGTGATG
Source organism: Lycia hirtaria (assembly GCA_947563715.1). Classification (NCBI taxonomy): domain Eukaryota; kingdom Metazoa; phylum Arthropoda; class Insecta; order Lepidoptera; family Geometridae; genus Lycia; species Lycia hirtaria. The sequence goes on from OX387386.1 coordinate 12,611,043, forward strand.
TCCTCGCGAGATGTACCGTCCGGTGGCCGCACGCTGCCTTCATGGTGTCTCTGTTCTAGCCTCGCCACTCGTCACTTTGTCCACTTTGCATGTCAATGGAACCAGACAAGTAATGCAATTGTTTCACGAGCGGGGACGTTCTCGTCTTTTATTTATTTCTCAGTTGGTGTCAATCATAATTATATATGCTCTTGAAATTTTGATATGTTTATTCATATACAAAACGTATATTAGTCGTCTTGAACGATTGGATGTGATAGAACATTACATTTGTAGTGGGCATGAGAGGGACGACGTAGAAGCGCCGCGTTTTCCGAGAATGCCAATCATTTAACTACAGGGAGACAAATAGCGTAAGTGATCATAAGCCGGTTTACACTCTTAGCATGATTTTGCTACTCTTTAGTTCACTAATCGCATGGATTTTACTAAAATACTAATTTTTCAGCGCTGAATATAATGCAAAAATTGACAAAATCTATTTCTAAATCAAATTTAACAACTGGTTACGGGCGACTGAAATTACAGTCAGTATGTTTTACTTAAACACCTATTTTTTAATTCGTAAAAGGTATATATGCGCCAAATTAAACAGTAATAATTATTCGAAATGCTTAACTTTATATTTTATATTCAGTGTATATTGCACAATTTTTTTTTGCATCACATATTATGAGAGATTTGTTACTGCTTGTCACTATGCTTCTTTGCGTTTGTAATTCTTATTAAGGTGGCGAAAAGTTCACAGTCGAGTGAAAAATAAATTCTGAGTAAGTACCTAACAGCAATCTCTTCAGACGTTCAATACGAGTTTTATTCTTACGTTATGAATCGGGAATTTGATACATATTTCTGTGATATCCCGTCCCGACGAAGAAAGATTATCACATTTATAATTATACTTCTGTTCGTCTGTAGAGAAGCTTACAGCAATGTCCCATGAAATCTATGTATGTATGTCTACGTAATGTCTTCGTCAAAGAGCTTTTATGGCTTTTATTAGAAATTTAAATTATTATCATTATTTTAGAACTACTTGTATCTATATAAGATCGTTGTTAGCGCAATTACCACCACTACGTCACGCGTTTTTCGATACAATAGGAGACTATTTTATACTCCTCCAAATTACTTCCGAGATTTTAAAGAACGGAATCATGAAGGCTTCTGTTTTTAAGATTCCCGTATTTCGAAAGGAAAAGCGGAACTCTTAAAATTACTTCGGGTCTATCAGGCTGTCACAGACAACTCCTCTTTTGCTTCGAATCTACTGGACTAGCTGAAATTTCGTATAAATATGAATTTTTGTGGGCCCAACCTAAACTTGTGGGGATGGGGTCAATTTTAGAATACAAAATAGAAAGGAAAGTTTTGCAAACTTTGCCGTATACTCAAATAAAATAAAACGAGAAAGTTTCACAAATATATTTTGTTTTACAGTTATTTAACCTCTTGATAATCACATGCAAATAATTAAATTATATTGAATATTTATCTTGTAAATTTATAGAACAAAACAAGAAGTATATGGTTTTAAGGCAAAAAGAAGGGTGGCGCCGCTGTCTCGCTCACCTTTTTTAATATAAAATTAAATAATTCTGTTTTGTAGAGTGGATAGAAGTGCGCTAAACTGTTATCTTAAATTATATTTATACTTAATATGATGAATTACAAAACTATAAATTACTAATTATTTAATGATATCTTAAACATTAAATGAAGTGACACTATCTAATCTACCTACTGTGTAGTTTGTAAACAAATCTAAAAACCGATAATTGTAAGGTACGAGGCAGTAATCTGTTCTAGAATTGTTTCAATGAAGCGAATCGATGCAGATCGTTTGAGCTGTGCCCCTTGTGTTTCTTATCAATCAGTGCCAGAAGGGCTATTAATGCCTATTATGCATGCGACGGAGAGACGCCATATCGCCGGGATATAATACTTTACGAGTTGTCGAAAACGTGTGCGACACGACCATCTTGCAGTTCTTAAATTGGGTAATTGGCCACTAACTGTCCGTTTATGTTCTAGAGTCATAATTTTAACTGTAATATCAGTATGAGAAAATTAAATGATACACATTCAAAGAAATTTTCACAAATCTAATTTTATTTAAATATTTCTTCGAATTGCCTTTTTATTTTACTTTATATAACTTGGTACGAGTAAGATATTTAATTTATTTATTTTTGGAAAACAAACAGCTATGGAACATATATAGTGTAAATTAATGGTACGGAATAAGCCTTACAGTTTTCACCAATAGAATTTAAGTTTTCATTAAATACTTTTTAAAATAATAGATAAATAGTAGTAGTACATAATTAAAATTGCTAAGCCATATCGATCATTAATAATTTGCCTTCGAAATTTAAAAATGAGATAATATACTTATATGTGTGTGTAATTTTAATTAGTATTGAAAAAAAATCCTGTGATAGGTATTTATTTGGCCTTCGAACCGTTTTGCCGTCCGTCGTAAAAACTTATTTTTTCAACTGAACTATGATGCATCATATTTGTATGCGAAGCTTAAATACCACCTTTCCAGTTCCATCATTAGGAAATGATGAAACTGGCTAAATGATATTTAAACTATAAACATGTATATATAGTTACATAAGTAAGAGTTATCGGACAAGTTGTTCGAATATATATTTTCGAAATTTTCTCGTTTAATTTTCCTTCATATAGACAACGCATGAAAGTTAATAAATAGTTGTATTAAAAATCGCGCTCATTTAGAGTTACGTAGTTACATCCTCACCTTTCAGATATGAATGAAAATTAGTTTTGACAATACCAAGAATGACAAGCTGGTCAGTTACCCGTAATTGACCAGGAATGTCACTTAATTAGCCGCATCATAATTTCGATGTTATAGAGAGCTTATAGCTAGAATCCTCACTACTCATACGTGATCTTCCTACAACACCATCTACGTTATTATTGCGTTACTATTTTTTATTTCGATTGAGCTCGGATCCACACTGCGTTTTCACTTGGGATCGCAATTTTTGAGAGCTATCGACATTGTCAAATCTAATATTCAGTTATATCTGAGTAGTGAGGATTCCCAATGGAGCTACATCAATTGAAGGGCGCGGGAGTGGAAAAGAGATAACGGTATAGGGAAAAATGAAACCGATTATTGGAAAATTTTGAGTACGGAAGGAATATTTAAATTATTACATATTAACAAATTTAGTTAAAAGTGCACTAGAGTACCGAGATAAGCTGCAGTTTAATTTTTTTTTTTACTTACTTTATCATAATTTTTCATTGCTAATTGTTGAAATTCAGGAGATTTTCTATAAATTTAATAATTTGTAGATTGTAACTACAAATTAATTTGGTGACACATTTCGCCTGTCTTTGTAAACCTTTTACATCTAATTTCTAGACTTTTTTATGACATTTAACGTAATTATTTAGTAAATTAATACCGACTCTGAACACCACACAAGATTTGCCATTCGCAATGTTAGCTAATAATAGTGAGATCAGTAGAACTATGATAAACAATGGAAAAATAATACTATCGTATAATAGGGCTTACTGCGCCTGACCTTGACCTTGCTATTAAATGTCATCAATAAGAAGGTAATAAAGGTAGGCCGCCCAGGAAGTCGTGTCCTTTTATTACTATGTAAGGTTGCGTTGACCGGCAGTTCATCGTTCCGAACGAGGCTATTGAAAACAAACTTAAATAATGTCATACGCCGATGCGCTACTATCCGATAATATTCTGAGTATTGCCTTTACCATAACCTGGAGCTTGGCTCCGCTAAACAAGTGTTCTAACCAAAGAGTCGGGTCCCTCATCGACGGCGTGGCGCGTGCTGCCGTGGGTGATGGGTCTCATGGTGCTGGGTGTGTGCGCCGCCATTAGCCTGTGGTGGGCGAAGCGCGCGCGGAAGATGACCAAGCGCGGTAACCACCTCTTCCCCGGCGAGGACTCGCTTTCCAGGGAGACCAGGCACCCTATGATGACAACCACTATAAGGGACATGATCGAACTCTCCACCTCGGGATCTGGATCTGGTAAGTCCTATATATATATATACACTAGCTGTACCCGCGACTTCATACGCTTAAGAAAACACGTCCGCCGCGCTCCAACCTAACTGCCGGCTCAATTTATTTGTGTCGAGTATGTGGTCAAACGTAGATGTATTTAAATGAAGAATAAACTGCCGTCCCCTTTTTAACTCGCTCCAGCCCTGCTCAAGTTCAGCTCCTGTCTCGATCCCACCTCGCTTATACTCCATTTCTGCCTCACATTTTTTCCACGTCAACCTTGCTCCCGTCGCACTCTCGTTTTGCTGTCACCTGGTCCCACTCCAGCCCTGTCCAACTTATGCCATATTCCCGCCTCGCTCCCACTCTACTATCTCAATTTAATTTAATTTTCTCTTCGCACTATAGCGTTTACATCTTGCATTTCTCCCTCTCCAACTTCGCTCCCACCGCACTTTTTTCTCGCTCCCATTCTACTCCCATTCCGCTCCCGCCTCGCTCCCATACCACTTACGTCCCGCGCACCCACCTAGATCATTTGTTGGACTCCTATCTCACTCCGTCCCTCGTTACATTTCATTCCTGCCCCACACTAATTTAGCTCCAAGGCCCAGGTCGCACCTGTCCCATTTCCACCTATTCTATTACCACTATATACTCGTACTACTTGCCGCACTTACAGCTTGCTCACAACTCGTTCCCGTTCCGACCCACTCTCTCACCCTGGGATTCGAACTTTATTATCGCACCGGTCTAATCTCCCTCCAGCTCCGCTTCCGTCCTGATCAAGCTAAGATTTATAAATCAGCAATTCGTTGACTTTAAGACCTTAAGCCATCCCTGGCGCAAAATATTATAAGAGTCTTCGTTCTTATTTATTTGTTCGCGTAAATATTATATTTTTTACCTCAATCTCCCCCCCCCCCCCCCCCCTTAATTCACCCCTGTTGTAAAAATAACTAACATAAAAATTGTGGGTATTTCATAGAATAAAATAATTGGAACCTAATTTAACAACCTTAATAAATATTATAAATATTTGTGATTATTAATTTACTCAAATACAAAATTTTACGCCTGGCATTAAAATCGTGGTACTTTCATGGAATATTTCAATCCTCTGTTAACCTCCTTAATTCATCCCTGTCACAAAAAAATAATTATAGTGGTAATTTATATTCATTTTATAGTCTAAATACATTCATATACATTTCAAGATTCTAACATAAAACTTAAGGCTGTTTCATACAAACTTTCAACCTTCTTTTGATTACTTTCATTCATCCCTGTCGCTGAAATATAATAACAGTATTTATTTATATCTATTAGGTAACCTAAATACCAAATTTTATGCCCCTAACATCAAAACTCAGGTACTTTCATACATTCGTTTACCCCCCAATTTTACCCCTTAATTCAGACCTTTCGCAATATTCGTTCTTAGCTGACCTATTTACTCTATAAGTAACATGCATGCTAAATTTCAGATTCACAGCTTATGTAGTTTTTGAGATTTAGTGATGAGCAACACAATACTCGTAATGTTAAATGTTGTAATTTAATGCTATATCCCAGAGGAACTGAAATTTACCGGGATAAAAAGTATGCAAGATCCTTCTACATAGTATAAGTAATAATCCTGCCAAATTTCGTCCAAATCCGTCCAGTAGTTTCGGCGTCCATTGGACACACCGTACAGACAGACAGGCAGACAATTTTTTTAAAAATTGCTGTTTTGGCTTCTGTATCGATAGGAAGGTATCCTCCAATAAAAAAAAATCAAATATATTTAAAGAATTTGACCCGTTACAGTCTGTATAGATTATTTGATTTTTGATATGATTAATGACTGATTATAATTATTGACCTAGGGTTCGGTCCCCGCCCAGGACGAACATTTATGTGAAGAATATGGTTGTTTGTTCTGTGTATGGGTGTTTCTATGTATCATAAATATGTGCAAAAAACAAGTTTCTATTTTAAAACAAAAACAAAATACCCGACTGCAGAAAAGCGGTTTTTGGAGTCTTAACTTACGATTTCGTTACGATTGATATGCTGTTGAGTGTACGTTTTTTGTGAGAAAGTATGCATAAAATCGCTGTAAAATATTATAAATGCGCATTATTTAGAATAATTCTAGTAAATCCATTTGTTTATTACGAAAAAGTTCGTTGGGGATTAGGAAAAAACGATTTTTTTACTTTTGCGAGAAATTTATTATTATTGTTACAAAAAAAACGGCCAAGTGGGAGTCAGACTCGACTACCGAGGGTTCCGTAGATAAAAGGGAGAAATTACATATTTTTATATTTTCCTTCATGAATCGAAAAATATACATGTTTTAACAAGCTAATTAAGCTCTTTCATATGATAGCCCACATGATACGGTTAAAGCACTTTAAAATTTGGACCCTCCTTCCTTGCATGAACACTATTTATTTGTGATTAAATAAAAAATGTACAGTTTTCGGATTTTTCCTTTATGTGTTCTATATGACAATGCTTCTTGCCATACAGTTATAGGTCAACGGGAAGTGGAAGTACCCATAGGTTTAATTCCCTTGCGAGTGTAGAAAAATGAGTTTTTTGCGACATATTCAGCTGTATTTTTTTTTATGAAAACTGAAAAGTTTGATTTTTCTTTCTGCAGCAAGAGACTATGGATCTGCGTATTTGGTTTTAATTTCAGCTCGATACCTTCACGCATTCCCGAGATACAAGTCTTGATCGTCCAGACAGACGGACAACAAAGTGATCCTATAAGGGTTCCGCTTTTTCCTTTTGAGGTACAGAACCCTAAAAATATAGCTTATGACACTCTGGGAGTGAAGACAAATCTAACGACATCTCGCACATCAAAATCGATCAAGCCGTTAAGGCTGTAGGCGATCCTATATAAACATACATACATTTGCCAACCAATGGAACTTTGCTTGGCTTTGTAGTACGACCTGCTGGGTTGCATGTTTTTGTTATCTGTGGTCATGGAGCAATGTACGCGTTTTATACTGTAATAATAAGTCAGCGGTTAAAGCCAGTTAGGGAGTATAATCCAGTCGGATCTGGGCCGGATTTACGTCACTCCGATCGGATCTCTGGATGGTACTTTGTTTACATATGCATATTTTCCGTAGATGATGATGATGAAATATAGTCTGTATCCTTCTCCAAATCTTAAGTTATCTCATATTTAGTCTTGAAAAGGTAGCAAAATGAGAGAAACTTGTTACTTTCTCTTTTATTTGAAATACTAGCATTGCCGTGCGGTTTCACTCGTATAGTGATAGCGAATGGTGATGATGTTGATAAAATATCGTTATGTGCATCTTCGTTTCCGGCAGCCTAGTCGGGAGACCGTCTGACTTGCGATCCGCAGGTCCTGGGTTCGAATCCCACGGCACGCACCTCTGTCTTTTCGAAGTTATGTGCGTATTGTTGATTGCCGCCAACTTCAAACGGCGAAGGAAAACATAGTGAGGAAACCTACATGTCTGAGAGTTCTCAATGATCTTGAAGATGTGTGAAGTCTGCCAACCCGCACTTGGCCAGCGTGGCAGACTATGGCCTAACCCTTCTCACAATGAGAAGATGGCCCGTTCCCAGCAGTGGGACAGTTTGTACAAACAGGGCTGATAAAAAAAAAAAAATATGTGCATCTTCAGATTCACCGCTATCTCTATACTAAATTTCACAACAATCTGTTCAAGCGCTTAGTCGTGAAAAGGTAACAGACAGTGAAAGAGAGAGATAGGCAGGGTTACTTTAGCATTTATAATATTAAGTAATAGGGATTACTGAACCATTTAACTACATACAGTACTTAACATTAGCAATAACTATCATATTAAAGAACGGACTATAAAATTTAATTGGTCTTAATAGTTTTTACACAATTAACAAGAGAAATTATTATTTTTCCAAATATTTTTCTTTAGCTGTGCATAGGCTTATAATGACCGCTACGACGATTAGTCTGGGCATTAGCCGCGTTTCTGGATATGTTCGCCGGATACGGTGGATATTGCCGGATCTGGTAGGTACCCGAACAGCAACGGATCCGTCGGACCGGATTGCAATCCCTAGCCAGCTGACTATTTATGCAACTTGTGCGGTGTCCATTTGGGCTCCGTTTTTAAACACTGATTGATGTTTTGAAACAATGGTTGTATGTACAATGTTGTTAATATATAATGTTGTTATTATTCGACGTTGCTACTCATAGAAATTAAGAACGATAAATTTTTATCGACGCTACACGTGACCAAAATTGATGCGTAATGGCACGCATAATTGCCATTGAATTTGACAATGGCGCAGTGTCTTACGATGGCGTTTCCTAATGGGCTTAGTGTTTTTATTATATTTAGCCATGATCGGATGCTACTGGGTGGCTGGGTATACCCACCACCACTAGCAGGTAGTATAAACATGACACACCCAGCCACTAGTAAGAACTTAATAATTTATTCGATTAGATTGTATCTTTCCTATTATAAATAAAATTAAGTGATTTTATGATGAAAAGCTGGTTTAACAACTTTAACAAGTTTAATAACAACTGGTTTACAGTTGTTATGATTTTACATCACTGCATAGCTAAAATCGTGGGACACAGTAGGTATGTAAATATGACGAAAGGTCACGGACTCCGGTGTCTGTGAAGTGGAATTTTTTAATAATTTTTGAATTACATTTTTCAAATAATATTTAAAAAATGTAACGTATAATATAGTATTATTATTCGTAGAAAAAAAATAGAATACGTATCACGCTGTTTTAGCTGAATTTTTCATGAACATCAAAATAAAACCGGCCAAGTGCGAGTCGGACTCGCGCACGAAGAGTTCCGTACCATTATCTATAAAAACGACAAAAAATCACGTTTGTTGTATGGGAGCCCCCCCTTAAATATTAATTTTATTTTAATTTAATTATTTATTTTAATGTGAATAATATAACTCAATATTCTGTGAATATTTCAAGCGTGTACCTGTTGCCGTTATCAATATCGAGCAAAAACAAGTAAAAAAAACACGTTTATTGTATAGGAGCCTCCTTAAATATTTATTTTATTATGTTTTTTAGTATTTGTTATTATAGCGGCAACAGACATACATCATCTGTGAACATTTCAACTGTTTAACTATCACGGTTCATGAGATACAGCCTGGTGACAGACGGATGGACGGACAGACGGACGGACGGACGAACGGATGGACGAACGGACGGACGGACGGACGGACAGACAGCGAAGTCGTAGTAATAGGGTCCCGTTTTTACTCTTTGGGTACGGAACCCTAAAAAGAGGTTCTCATTTCGTCGAAACTTTTTAATTGTATATTTAGATATAGGTTCTTATATTACATAAATGAATAGTGGACTTCTTATGGCTGAGATGTTGATGAAGCGGTAGATTTTTTAGATGTATTTTTTAGATTTCACTGAATTTAATCTTACACCCTACATTTAACAATAGAGAATACAATGTTAAGTGTAGGTACGTACGTTCATTTGCGGCGCCCTAACAGGGTCTTGTACTTAGTTTGTGAGCTATGTATAAGTGCAATAAATAAATATTGTTGTTAGAAAATAAACAACAATATAATGGTACCTTATAAAAATTCGGATCTTTAGTTCAATAGTTATTGAGCCACAATATATGAGTAAAGTGTTCGCGCGCCTGATGATTTCAGTCTGGTTTTTGAGATTCCTAAACTTTTGTTTTATTGCGAACAGGCCCACGTTTGACCACCGACTCAACTGTTGGAAAGCGACGATGTGGTCGAAGATGAAGCACGCACTATAAGTAATACAAGTATATCTTAACCCGTGAATTGTGGTGTGGAATATGTGTGCCATTTTTTTAAATTAAACTACACAAATGAACGTATATTTTACTGTCAAAAATCTGTCATTGGTCATAGATACGTTTATGACAAAAAAAAAGTGAATCACTCATATAGCCTAAGAGCCCACGACGGCCAGACCTTCGTTATTTTATAACAGCTGAAAGTTTGTCTGTGTATGTTTCTAACACAGGTAAGAACGACCAGCAACTATATTTAGTTGTTAAATATTATTTTTAAGGGTATGCTCAAAGCGCACAGCTATCTCTCTCGCGCATCACAACATTTTTAATCATATAAAATCACACTGAGTGGGGACATTATAAAAGTGAGAGACAGTTTTGTTCATTTAAATATTAAGACTACTCAAAGGACGGGTCAAAACGGCTTAACGCACGATACGTTCAGCCATATTTGATCGTGGAAAGGTAACAAACAGACACGGGTCCAAGGTTAACCCTCGGTTTTATAATATTGGTTAGTAAATACATATGTGGCTACACATTTATTTACTAACCAATTCCATATGGAGACCATTTTTCCAAAAAAAAATTTTTTTTGGTACATATGGTGTACTTTTAAAAAAAGTACACCATATGTACCTAATAGAGTAAGAGCCCACGACAGCCAGACCCTCGTTATTTTATAAAAGCTGAAAGTTTCTCTGTGTATATCTCTAACACAGGTAAGAACGACCAGCGACTATAGTTTGGATTGTGGTTACTTTGGCGTTGGTACAGCGGACTTTCAATGTGTCTGGCAAGATGTAAAAACCATTAAAACTGTCTGGCTTTTGAGGTAACATATTTCTATAGGTCCCCAAGTAACATATATAAAATTTTGCTTTTATACTATAACGAAAGTATAATTATAATTTATTAAAGTTTAGGGGTATCTGGCAGGGCGTACCAACCCTAATAAATGTCCGTCAATGCAATAACGTGATTTTTATAGTTATCCTGAACAACATATAAAAAAATTGAGCTTTATACTTTAAGGCAAGTAAGGTACTATTTTATACACCTTTACTACCTGTTATCTGCCAAAGTAACCACAATCCAAAATATAGTCGTTGGTCGTTCTTACCTGTGTTAGAGATATACACAGAGAAACTTTCAGCTTTTATAAAATAACGAGGGTCTGGCTGTCGTGGGCTCTTACTCTATTAGGTACATATGGTGTACTTTTTTTAAAAGTACACCATATGTACCTAAAAAATTTTTTTTTTGGAAAAATGGTCTCCATATGGAATTGGTTAGTAAATAAATGTGTAGCCACATATGTATTTACTAACCAATATTATAAAACCGAGGGTTAACCTTGGACCCGTGTCTGTTTGTTACCTTTCCACGATCAAATATGGCTGAACGTATCGTGCGTTAGGCCGTTTTGACCCGTCCTTTGAGTAGTCTTAATATTTAAATTAACAAAACTGTCTCTCACTTTTATAATGTCCCCACTCAGTGTGATTTTATATGATTAAAAATGTTGTGATGCGCGAGAGAGATAGCTGTGCGCTTTGAGCATACCCTTAAAAATAATATTTATCAACTAAATATAACTATATAACTACTATGATTAACAGAAAAAAATGCTCTAAATTCATATTAGTCTACCTTGTTATGTTTATCGTATATTTTTTAAGCGTTTTATTTTTTTTTCCACGCGCCGTCGCGAAGTTCTTTTCTTAGTTACATTTTATCTTGAATTCTCGGCTTGTTGCTGGGCGTAAGGGAGGAGAACGAAAATAGCTTTATTCAATAGTATGTACTTACTTCCCTTTGCCCACAGTTATAGTAGCGAGTACCTCATCCGTTTTAGAGTTTCATTTTTTATCCGACTGCACGAGAAGGAGGGTTATGTTTTTAACCGACTTCCAAAAAGAAGAATTCTCAATTCTACTGTTTTTTGTTTTGTTTGTTCACCGATTATTTCGCCCATTATGAATTTATTTTAATGAATCTTTGGTTTGTTTGGTAAGTAATATAAAGTTCAGAGGTGGTCTCATTTTTTTTTAATTCGGTTCAGCATTTTCGTTTTTATTTGTAAAAACAAAAAAAAAAGATAAATGAAATGAAGATGAAATGTGCTGGAAAAATGATTAAATTAAAAATGATTAATGAGTAAGCAAAATTGCGTATTTTGAAGCCAGTTGCTTCAGTTTTTAGAACTATAATTATTATTCGGGTGTATGTTTGTTTGTGTGTATGTATCGATGTGTTTCTATAATACAATTCAATTCTACACAATAGGAAACATGCAATATTTTTATTTTTGTAATTGTAATTACTTTAGCTTCGATGCTTGTAATTTGAATTTCCGTGCGCACATGTGTCATTGGCCCTTAGCAATATTTATATTTTGAATAAAAAAACTATAAATAAAATAAAAATGTGCTTGCCTATGGTACGGTTCCAAGACGGCTGGCTGCGTTCCCATGCTTGATTACTTTCTAAAAGTTTTTCTAATTATTCAAAGTTTATTATTTCGGCATATAGTCGTACTATGTGGACTGGACATACACACAAAAGATATATATGGAAATGAAGAACGTCCTCAACGATTTACCATCTATGTATAATCACATAATACATTAATAGTATGTATGTATTACATGGTAGGTATAGTGTAAGTGAGCCAGCTTCAATTTCTATACTCTATGAAGGTATGTATTATTTAGTGTTCTATGGAACAGGTGGGTGTAGGGGATCGAGTGAAGCAATGGGTAACATAATATCCTTGAAAAATAGGTCGTTAAGGCGACGTATCCCGAGTTGCTAATACGGGGAAGTTTCCACGCAATTGATACCGGAATAATGTTTCTGGGTCGTATTCAAATGTCCTGTCTTAAAGTAGCGTGCCGTTTTATGATTTTGTGATTTCCAATTGAATTTTGCCGACGAAAAGAATGACGATTGATTTGGTGTTTCGTCTTGAAAATTACTCTCTGAAAATAATGTTTGAAACTTATTTTTTTTATTTCATTGTTAATACGCATATTTAATTTAAAAAAAATATGGAAACTTTCCTAAAATAACGAGTTTTATAATCTTTAGAAAAAAATACGAATTTTTAATATTTCTTACTCTACCCTACCGATTTGGATTAAAAAAATTTTTTATTCGTCGATAGGCTTGCGCTTGACCGTCAACTCACCTGGTGTTAAGCGACAGTTACGGTCTACGATGGAGCGCGCTTGCCTAGAAGAAAAACAGTAAGTGAAACTGATTCCTAAGTTGAACTATGCATACTCCACCTATAAAATATTTTTGCAATCCGACTTATACATTTTGAGATATATGCGTGGACAAACATACAAATATACAAACATACAAATAAAATGTAAATAAGAGAAAAATAATGTCTATAGTGAATACTAAAACTTAATACGAGTACGTGGGCTTAAAATCATTCCTCCTTCACGCGTAGGCGGCTAAAAACAATTCACCTTCGCGCTTATAAATTAATATGATCCTACTTAACTATCACTAAGTGTCCTGATATTAAGACCGAACCGGTAGAAAGGAAATCCGCCATTAGTACGATTATCGTAACGAACATAGACAAGCCGAATGTGACGGGAACACGAGCATCTTGCAAAATGAAAAAAAAAATGCTTTGAATGATGCTCTAGTTGTTGACGATCGCATTTGTGTGTGCTATTTCGTATATTAATTGTGTGTGTGTGTGTGTGTGCGAAAATGGTGTTTTTTTTATTCGATTGGTGTTTGTTTACTTGCACGAGTGTGAGAAAGTGAAGTAAAGTCCTGAAACATGCTGTGTCTTCTCATGCTGTGCTGTTGACAAAATTTCATCGAAGTTACCATTAAAGTCATCGAAACTACCATTTTACTGAGATATGACTAAATCTTCAGAATAAGATATGCGCTAATCGCGCAGGTCCTTACAAATACCACCCTCGTTCAAATCTGTTGCTTACCTTTACCTACCTAAATACTATGCGAGTAATGTACTGTTAACATATACATATGTATTATGTACACATACATATGTATTATGTCACTATAGCCTCTAATAAGTCTAGATAAGAAGTTATAAGACGGTAATGTCAATGGTAGCGAGCCGTGGTACATAAGTACCAGGTAACGAGAACACTCATTTCTTAGATACGATGTCTTTATAATACCTTATAACGTTGAGACGCTTACTCGATATCTGAACCTCTGGAATTATAGCTCATTTTTACCGACTTCAATAAAAAGGAGGTTATCAATTCGACCTGTATGTTTGTAATATTGTCAGATTAGCACAATTTTTGTATATGTTAGTCTATACCAGATTCTAAACATGTGTGCCAAATTTCATAAGTGTATGTATGTTTGTATGTTTGTCCACACATTAAGCAGAAACTAGAAGTCGTATTTCAAAAAATATTTTTTATTGAATAAAGTATCTTTCAACTTAGGAGTCACTGTAAGTATTATCGAAATCGGTTCAGTAGTTTTCAAGATTGGGCTTTTTTGTCAACGACGCTATACAAACTACTGGGCGGATTTGGACGAAATTAGGTAGGTTTGTCACTCATTCTATGTGAAAAGGTCTGGCATACTTTATTAACAGACTTCAAAAAGTAAATACTATTAAAAATGAATAAATAAAAATACTCGCTATTTAAAAAAAAAAAAACGACTTCAAACTGAAAAGAGAGAAATAACACGAAGAAAATCAATACTGGGCGTCTACCTAAGTAGGTACGTAAACCAACTATTTTTGAGGTCGGTGTCTGTATAGGAATTAGTTGATCACAGTTTAGGTCCTGACACCGACCTCAAAAAGTAGTTGGTGTACGTACCTACTTAGGAAGACGCCCAGTATTGATTTTCTTCGTGTTATTACTCTCTTTTCAGTTTGAAGTCGTTTTAATTTTTCAAATTACTTTTATGTGAGATTAAATTGGCCCTATTGATGTTAGGTAGGTATGTCCTATTCTATTACCCATCTGAATGAAAGAGAGTTATGTTTTCGGTTGTACTTAATAAGTCCGACATAGTTTTTCCGTAATATTAGTAATATAGTCTCATCGTGACTGGAATCCACCGTTAGTAAGGGGTTCAAGGCTTACCAATGGCGGATCACAGTCTATATTAACTACAATAATCTTATAAAAGCGAAAAGCGGGTCTAAATACAATTAAAAAAAAAGTATGCGATAAAATAAAAAACTGTCATCTGTCTGTTTGTTACCTCTTCACAGCTAAGCTGCTGAATCAATAGTTATGAAATTTACCACAGAAGTTCTTTAGGACCTGGAGAAGGATATAGAGTATATTTTATCATCATAATCATTTATTATCACTACGTGGGTGACACCGCGAGCCGCAGCTAGTATCTATATAAGGCCCTATCCTGAGTATATATCCTAAATGGCCAACTAAAGGACAAGGTACAGCCTAATACGTTAGTCCTTAATGCAGAAATTAAAACACGGGGAAAAGCGTATCTTACGGCTAATATTTTAAACCTCTGAATTTACTTACTTCTACTTTAATAACAATAATAATTCAATTCGACTGTTTTTTTTTTGGATGTTTGTTATGTGGATTACTCCGCTAATTATTAATGGTTTTTGATAATTATTTTTTGTTTGGTAGGTTGTAATACCTAAGTTATACCTAAGTGTTATGGAATTAAAGCATTTCGTTCGGGTTTTTATCCAACTGTGTAAGAAGGAGGGTTATGTTTTTCGAGTATATGTATGTATCATAACGCGAACCACGGTAAATATCCCGTTAATAACAATTTTTGTATATTATCCATTCAAACTCTATTTCTTATTAAATTAAATTCATGCATATTCCCTGTTACCGCCAGCTTCAAACGGCCAAGAATATCTTTGTGAGAAAACGCTTGTGTGAAGTTGTTAATGCTCTTGAATATGTGTGAAGTCTGCCCATCCGTAATTTAGCACAGTATCGGACTTTGGCCTAACCCTTCTCACAATGAGAAGATGACCTGTATAGCAGTAGGTCAGTTTATACAAGTAGGGCTGAGCTGAAGTCTTTACTTTGCAGGTCTACCGCTCCTCGTGCAGCGGTCAATCGCCCGTCAGATCCAGCTGGTGGACATCATAGGCAAGGGTCGGTTCGGGGAGGTGTGGCGAGGCCGGTGGCGGGGGGAGAACGTCGCCGTCAAGATATTCTCGTCGCGCGAAGAGTGTTCCTGGTTCCGCGAGGCAGAAATATACCAAACCGTCATGTTGAGGCATGAAAACATACTCGGATTCATTGCCGCTGATAATAAAGGTAATACACGCCTCGGTCATAGTAATGGAAATACTAACGTATAGTATAGAAATTGCACGTGACTTTGGGATCATTTTTAATAAAAGCGACCGAAAAGACTTGGCTGCCTGGCCTTGTCTTACCCATTAGAGAAACTTAATAAGTTAAACTTTTCTGATGAATTTAAAATCGACCGCCCTTAAGTGTTATGTGTCCTTGTGTTTTGTTCCACTCCGTTAGCAGGGAATTCTGGGTCTATGAATACGAAGCGTTGTAGAAAATGTATACAATTACTTAAAAAATGAATAAACCTCTTAAAAAGATCGAGAAGGCTAAGGTTAAGATAAGGAAAAGTTATCTTTGACACGGAGTCTTTTATTAGGTTCTTCATTCTACTGTCCATATTGCAGGAAGTTTTTGTTTTACCTTGCTGCCGTGAGCACTATTTTCTAGGTTTTCCTATATTTAAGTACTTATGTCATTATATTCTGAATAACTAAATGAATTATACTGATTCTATGACGAATTGATAATATAATTGGTTTAATCTATACATTTGCCCTGAGAGACTGACTGGATAAGGGACAGATAACGTCCATGCTAAACCATACACCCATGACATTTGGAAGGTGGCTTCCTTATGAAGTTTATCCAGTATATCCACCGAGAAGGGATTCCTCGACCACAGGTAATATAGCGCTCGTAGCGTAGCTTTACTAGGTGATCTCAAGCGATCGCTAACGTTAAGCAACGGACAGGCCGGTTAGTTTTCGGACGGATGACCGTGAGTGACATTTTGAGGGCTACCGTGGGTTGGATGACACGTTAAATTGTAGTTCCCGCTTGTTTATTGTTAAAAACACCTATAGTCAAGCTTTGTCTTGCCTTTCAGCGGCTTAATATCTCTGGCACTAGGGCTGACCACTCATTCTATACGAACTTAATGTTAATGGTGATTAAAACTAATGTTGTTTGAACGCAGACAACGGCACATGGACGCAGCTGTGGCTGGTTACAGAGTACCACGAGAACGGTTCTCTGTTCGACTTCTTGAGCGTGCGCACCATAGACTCGACGACCCTCGTCAAAATGGCGCTATCGATAGCGACGGGTCTCGCTCATCTCCACATGGACATCGTCGGCACTAAGGGTAAGCAACAAATATATAGATACACAACGATATTATATCGACAAGGATTTCGCTTCAGTATTCAAAAACGACCGAACTCAATGAGGTCTAAAGCGACAAAATTTAGACCACTCACAGAATTAACTTTCGATTTTCAAAATGGTTCAAAGCAGTAAAATAGATGTCTCTAAACTGCTCGATCTAAATTAGACTTTAGCGCGGCGACATAGAGTTTAAATCAAAATCTTTAAGTTCGTCATTATTGGTATATACCAATAATGACTTTGTGTCTATGTGATCATAACATCATTGTAGATACAGTAAAACTAGTCACAAGTGTGAAGAGAAAAGATAACAAACATGCAAAATACATACATTCAAATTGAGAGCCTCCTCCTTTTTGAAGTTGGTTAAAAATAAATGTCCATGCGTGATCTATTAAACTCCGAAACAAAAGGGACGCCTATGAAAAAACTCCGTCATTTTTTAAATCGTAGCTAAGAATAGTTTTCAAGTTTCAGGTCAAGTCGCTTTTTAAACAAAGGAAAGTAAATTGATCGGTACGATGCTACCGATACAGATTCACATGTAAGATTTATAACAAGACGCAAGAGGAAGGGCCTTTTACGACGTATTTGGAAAAAAAATATAACCTTCCTTCTTAAGCTGTCGGGTACAAATAATTTTGTTTGAGTAATTTGATTTCAATTCGGTATTTTAGACTCCACAGTAAACATAATATATGTTTCATCGTCAAAATCTGTATAAAAGCGAGATAAATTAAATCGATTTTAATTTCAAGCGGGGCGTTTGACATTTAAATTGATTCTATTTATAAACTTGTGACCTGCTTTGGATTCAAGCTACGTTTTAAAACTTGTATTGTATTTGTCTTGGTATCGTGTATATATACTGAAGTATATTTAGAAATATATTCAGTTCAAAAATATCCTGAAAACCGGAAACTGTTGCTCTGAGAAGCTTTTTTCCCAACTGCCTAGAAAGTTTTTTTTATATGTAAGTAGCAGGCACCAATAATATAAGTTAGTATGCGTGTGTGTAAATCTCTTTCCAAATTACCTTCTTTAGCATAAGCGGCTCGACGAATCTGAATGTGTCAAGTGACCGACCGTTACATTAATTTTCAACTACGGAATTATTACTGCGTTTATTTAGCTTTGTCCGATTTTCACGTGTTGCTATCAGATAATTGAGCTTTTATCTGAAATTACGTGATTGTTATTATTGGACAAAAAGCTTTTTCCTTTTCCAGACAGTTACTGGGAATAGGCAAGGTAGAGCGGAATAATTACAGGCTAATTAATTACATCGGCTCCCGACGGTTTCCCGATTAGATGATTGATTTTGCTCATTTCAAAAGTTTATAGGTAGGTATTTCAGCATTTGAAGTAATAAAGAGTGAACCCCATAGAAAGTTTACACAATAGCCGTCTGGGGTATTTGAAATGAAACCTAGAAATTTCCAGAAATACGTTGAAGTTAAAGCTTTAAAAATATCCTCTAGAGAATAATGAATATTTCACAACATGATATTTTTGCCGTTTTTATTGATATTGGTACGGAACCCTTGCTCGAGTCTAAGTCGCACTTGGTTTTTGTTTACTTATACTTTATTATACACATTACAGGTGTTTGCAGCGATTTTTGCTTGATATTTCATATAGTTTTTTCACTTTTATTCCAGGAGTGACAAGGAAAAAACAACAACTGCGTTACGTTCTTACATAATTATTTTTGATTGATAAAAATATTTATTTCTATTAAAAAGGAATTATTAGGAAGGAGGTTAATTTAGACACGTCATATATCACATATAAAGTTAATATTTTTACTATAGTTTCATCTTATAACATAAAATAACAAATTTAGTAATTTCTTTTAATATTAATCTTTTATTATTTGCCGCTGTGTCATTAATCTTTAAATGCAATGCAAGCGCATTTAAGATAAAAAAATATGAAAATATCTTTATTTACAACATACTCGTACATAGCCAAAAATAAAAAGACGGCAACGTCGTCGCTTAACACGAGGCGAGTTGGCGGTCACGCGCAAGCCTATTTTCAAATAAAAACAAATAACAAAGTTTAGATCCACACATTAACAGCTATTTTCGTCTGGAAAGCTAGAGCTCTGAGCTACCACGAGTATGTAGAGGCTAATTTAATAATTGCTGTATATTTTGTGCAGGAAAACCAGCGATAGCGCATCGAGACCTGAAAAGCAAGAACATCCTAGTGAAGAGCAACTTGACATGCGTGATTGGTGATTTGGGGCTCGCGGTGAGACACAATGGGCCTTGCGACTCCGTGGACGTGCCTTCAACCAACCGTGTTGGCACCAAGCGGTATATGGCTCCCGAGGTAACTTTACTTTTCTTCATTTTCCTTGACGTTATATTGTGTGTATTCGGTATAAAGTTTTAGTTTTCATCCTTAAAAGGTCTTTACTCTTTAACCGCCGCAAATCCTATTCACAATCAAAATCAAGAGATTTTGTTAAATCCTAGTTGGTGAAGTGGAAGTGAGTCTGCCTGAAGCTTCTATGGAAAGAACTCGTTCTACTACAGTGGTAGAATTATTCAATGACTAGTTATCCTCGAGTGTGGGCTCATTTAATTTGTTTTAACGACTTCAAT
This sequence comes from Lycia hirtaria, assembly GCA_947563715.1. Classification (NCBI taxonomy): domain Eukaryota; kingdom Metazoa; phylum Arthropoda; class Insecta; order Lepidoptera; family Geometridae; genus Lycia; species Lycia hirtaria. Next base: position 12,630,944 of record OX387386.1, read on the forward strand.
ACTTTGCACTTGTTTACACTTGTTGACAAGAGTTTGATGATGCAACTTAGAGTTGGATAATGGAACTTTTTAATTATTTATTGTAATATATTTTTAGCGCATTGATCTAACAGTGTATTTCTTTTTAACCATGATGTGTGTGCGCTAGGTGCTGGACGAAACGATGGACACGCGTCAGTTCGACCCTTACAAGCGGTCGGATGTTTACTCGTTCGGTCTGGTGCTTTGGGAGATGGCCCGCCGCTGTGGTGCGCTGCCCGACGAGTACCAGCAACCGTACTACGACTGTGTGCCGCCTGACCCGGCGCTAGAAGACATGCGCCGCGTCGTGTGTCAGGAGAAGCGGCGACCTAACGTGCCCAATAGGTGGCATTCAGACCCGGTACGTACAAACCTAAAGGTGGCGTTCAGACCCGGTACGCACAAACCAACAAGTGACGTTCAGACCTGGTACGTACAAACTAACAGGTGGCTTTCAGACACGGTACGTACAAACCTACAGGTGGCGTTCAGACCCGGTACGTACAAACCAACGAGTGGCGTTCAGACCTGGTACGTACAAACTAACAGGTGGCATTCAGACCCGGTACGTACAAATCTACAGGTGGCGTTCAGACCCGGTACGTACAAACCAACGAGTGGCGTTCAGACCTGGTACGTACAAACTAACAGGTGGCATTCAGACCCGGTACGTATAAACCTACAGGAGGCGTTTAGACTCGGTACGTACAAGCCTATAAGTGGCGTTCAGGCCCGGCCTGTATAATGGAGACATTCAGACTCGGTACATGAAATCCAATCGGTAACATTTAGACACTTTACGTGTAACTTAACAGATGCCATTCAGACCCGATACGTACAAACCAACAGGTGACATTCAAACTCAGTATATACAACCCAATGGGTGGCCCTTCAGGCATGGTACGTACAACCTAATAGGCGGCATCCATGCCCAATACGTGCAAACTAGGTGGAATTCAGATACGGTAAGTACAATACAACAGTTGGCATTTAGACCCGGCCTGTACAAACCAATTAGTGACATTCAGACCAGGTACATACAACCCAATGGGTAGTACTCGGACACAGTACGTACAACTTAATAGGTGGCATTCAGACTCGATACGTACAAAATAACATTTAGACCTGATATGTACAACTCATCAGGACGCTTTCAGGTCTGAATGCCACCTAGGTGTTCGGACCCAGTACGTACAACCGTAACGATCACACATTTCAAAATCAAATCGAATCGAAGATATGTCTCTATAAACTCGTTTATGTCTGGAATACCAATTGACAATGAATGCGTAAAATTCTGAGAAATATTTACCAAGATATAGCACTCTAAAGTTGCTACTCATCATTTCAGGTTCTATCAGAGATATCGAAGGTGATGAAAGAGTGCTGGTACCAGAAACCAGCTGCAAGACTCACGGCGTTACGAATAAAGAAGACCCTGGCCAACATCGGCGCACCCGATTACATCAAACTATAGACCTTGCATACGTAAAAACATGAGCTATTCTGCTATGACAAGCGATGACTGGCGAGTATTTACACTTGGGCCGTAAAAAGACAAAGAACGCGTCTTCTCTTTTTGTTCATACATGATGTTAGATTTGTTAAAAAGACGCTATGGCGCTGGAGCTAGTCGCGCGAACCGTACTGCGGTTTTCGCTGTCAAGCAATTTTCAGCAGTATACAAGTCGCATTAAGGTAAAAAAATGTATTTTTGTCAGTTTAAGAATTCTTCTGACAGGTTATTTTTAGAAATTAGGAATACATTTTCTATGTCGCTGTTGAAAGGTTTTTAGTAATGTAAAGCTAAGCGTTCATTTATTGAAATATCAATACTAAGTATTTAACTGTCTGTGGCAATGAACGACATCTTATTAAGTTGGTATTGAATTTTCGCGTGGACGCCTAGTTTTAAAATGTGCTTCTGTTGAGTCGACCAACATGTTAGTAAGGCAAAATCAGACAGAGATATCAACAATGCATGTTACTCTGTCACTGCTATGATTTAAAAAAAACTTTGAGCTTGCAATTGTCGACCAAAACATCGCGTATTTTTCTCATACAAAAATGGGAAACTGGTTTATACCTTAACCATAAATATATTAATGGTTAACTTCCAAGTTATTTATAAATGAAAAAAAAAAGCAAAAACAAAACTCTCCATTCATAATTCCAATCATAAAAGTAAAGTATCATTGATAACTGATGATGTTTAGGAAAAGATATGTGAGGATTTGGCCCTTTCGAACATAACATTTTTGCAAAAGCGGGTATATTTTCACATGTTCACCATAATTTTCAACCGACTTCAAAAAAGGAGGAGGTGCTCAATTCGACTGTATTTTTTAAATGTTTGTTACCTCAAGCTTTCTCATCAATTCAATTCAATTCAATCGGTTCACCCTCAACTGGGTGAACCGATTTTGATGATTCTTTTTTTATTTGAAAGCTGGTGCTTCCCGTGTGGTCCCATTTCAATTTGGTCCAGTTCTGATAATGGCATCCATGAGAAGTCGGTTGCTTCAGTTTTTAAAACTACAATTATGTCCAAAGGTAGATATGGACTTTCTTTTTTTTTGTATGGAAAAAATCGTGGCTCGGTTAGGTGTAAAATGGTCGCTCATGCTCTGCATGAGCATGACCGACCTATTGAACGATTCATCCGCATTCGCAAATATTGCAACTAATGTCACTATAATGTGAATAACAATTTGGTTGATTGGCGACCAATGAGAGTTCTAATTTTAGAAATGGTGAGCTCCCATTAATCATTTGGCCGTTTTGCTCTTTACATTATGAACATGGAATGGAACCCAGACTGTAGAAATTAACTATCTTATTTGTCTTAAAAATGTTTGGCTGCTTTTCAAGAAACAAGTCAAATTAAGTTCATTTAAGTACCTATTGAAATATTGCAATAAATTACATTTAGAAAAGTGTGGGATTCTACAGAAAGCCCTTTATATTTTTTTAATTATACGATTAATGTAAAATTAAGTCTTATACATTTAAATATTGCACTACGTACCTATGAATAATTATGAATTTTGAAAATCATGCAATATAATATTATTAGGATACTTAAAGTGAATAAGGAATTAACATCGAGTTTCTAAAATACTGTTCATCTCAAAAAAATTGCCAGAGCGATAGTATTCAATGAAACCTTGCACTACAATAATGACATAGTTTATATATGAGATTTGACAACTATTAATAAATTTTTGAGTCGGTTTTTAGAATAGGATGTTAACAGTAAGGCCCGGCACAAACCGCCAAAGTCAGGATTAATATTGTATTCTAGGGTCCTCCGCACACGAAGCAACTTTTATCTTCTAGTTTCGGCAACTGGAATTGTGCAACTAGCATTTTCCTATAATTTTAACAACTAGTTTCATCTAGCAAACTCATTTGAGAACTTTAGTAAGAGATTGAAGATGTTGATTGTTGAAACCTGTGATTGAATATATGCTTGATTGTTACAGCTAAAAACTTAAAATATTGTATTTAATGTCCTAAGTTGTCATTGCTTCGCGTAGACCCTTTATTCGTCCCATTCCATAGTCTCGCACTAACTGATGACTGATGACATTACTAACACCGACAACCGCGCCAACTGGGAGTTGTCAGTTGAATCTTGTAAAAAGTTGACAGTTGCGTCAACTGAAATTGCTACGTATGCTGAGGGCCTAAAAGCATGAATGTAGTGCCAACAGTGGTGTTTCCACCGTTTTGCCACTCGTACGCATGTTTAAATATATGTATTTAATTTTCAATTTGCGTATAAGAGTCAATAGTGAAATTGCGTGCCTTTTTACCAGATACAAAATACGGGACTGATACGAGAGACTACGTTGTACTGTGTATTGATTTATATCGTGAGAGCGGCAAAATTGTGGTAGTTATTTGTTTTGACGAAGGAATACCACATTGACCGACGTACAAGAGCGAAATGATTGTGGCTTTTACTACTTGGGAAAATAAGGCTAGGAGAATTGAAAAAATAGCACTGAAAGGTATATCTTGCTGCAACGTTTTTTGAAAGCGTCTGACGTCCACTACGCTTAGATAGGAGCCGGAGAACGGACGGGACTCTTGTAAACCAACTTTCTTTAATCGAATCTTATATAACTTCTGTGTTTCTTAACGGATTATACTCGTCAAAAACAATAAAATAGGAATGTGATTACGTTCCTAAAAAAACTACCTTTTTCTCTTTTTCGGGCATACTATAGCATCAATCTTACTATCCATGCTAGGAGACTACCCAAAAACAACAAGAAAGGAAGTCCAGTTATGGGTATAACTTGCCTCGCGGGCTCCCAAAATTAGAGATTACGAAATTCAGTGCCTGGTGTGTGACATGGTGATAAAAGTGGATACAGGCCAATACCGAATTGTGAATACGTGCAAGAAAATTTCTTTGGTCATTTATTAGTCCCTTTTTTTTTTAAATAAATGTCCCTTTTTTCAGGGTAACTGACAAAACCTGCTAGCGCGAACGGCTATGCACAAGTCGAAATTCAAATATATCTTATGTGTATGGTTGACGTCCGAATGCTGGTTTTTACTGTAATATAAGCTACACAATAGAGATCTATCGTTTCAATCGCATCTGTCTTCAAAGACAATTAGAGTTTTCATGACCCTCTAGTCATAGTTCATTCATTATAAGACAGGTACGGCGGCCCAGACTATAAATAATTTAGTTTTCTAGTCCAACCAAGTTGTATCTAGCTGGAATTCATTTCGCTCATACATTTTCGTAAAGAGATTACACGTCGTTGAGTGTGGCCTGGAGAGTCGGTTGGTACCGTGGGCCTCGCGTCTCCTTTACCCTACCTCTTAGATTTAGTCGAATTAGAAACAGAAAGGAGCATTTATTATACTAATTACTAATATTTCGTAGACTTGGAGACGTAGTGATATTTTTTGTTACCAAGTAAGTATGTTAAACATTTTGTTAAATTGTAAATTTCAGTTTGTTGATAGTGCATAATATGAATTGAAAAAAAAAAGAGAAAAAATATTATAACGAAGCGCGTTTTATATTTTTGTAAAGGGATACTATATATTTTTTTCTGTGATATGAAACGAAATCACAGCTTTTGTTGTGAATGTTTATTTGTGTTTTGACTTTAGTTCAATCTTACTTTATTTAATTAAGCATAATATAAGTTAAGACCGTTTGTAAATTTAGCTTAGTACATATTAGAAATGTAAGGTAATTTTGTGTTGTCGTACCTATCTGGTTGTAGAAACGCATGTGTGGTGTCACACTATTTTGTCGCCTGACCCGTTGTCCTAGGAGAGTGACGGTAAGCAGCTAGTACACGATGTGATTAATTGCTTATTTCATTTTGTTTTGCCGTGGTCTACGCGACAACGTGGGCCACGTGCTACTGCTATCCAGTGTTTATTTTCCTATTCTGTCACATCGCATCGCGTTGCGTTGCCTTGCCGCGTTAGTCTCCCGCCAAGGACAACGACTGAGTTTGGTTGTTTAAATTTTACTAGTCATGCTTTTAGCACTACCCGGTTTTCTTCAGGACTCGCAATGTGTTTAAAAAATAATTTAGTCTCGTTCCGGTTGAGTCATTATTTATTTAGTTTTATTTTAAATTGCTGAAACAATTTTTATTTACACTAAATTAGGATTAGAATTATTTATGAGACTTTACATTTTGAATTATTTTCATCAACTTTTGCATAATATTCAATTCTATATAATATTCAGTTCTGCCGTACTATACATGTTGATTAACACTAAACTGGTGGTATTGGATCGCTACGAAGAAATTTACTGATAAACGAGTTAGCCGTCCGTTCGCGACAAACTCAGACGATTGGTGGTCAGTCCTACATCTTTAAGGTCGAGATTAAAGCACGCAGCACGTATAAAAATGTGGTGCGCGAGAGAGATAGCTGCGCGCGCTGAGCGAATCCTTAATATGCTGGTGTTTTATATCCATATCTATATTTATATCTGATTTACACAACATTCAATAGTTACGTATTAACGTAAAGGAGAGGTCACGAGTTTGGTTCTGTTATTGGTATTTTTAACCCCCGACCCAAAAAGAGTGGTGTTATAAGTTTGATGTGTGTATCTGTGTGTTTGTCTGTGGCATCGTAGTTCTCTAACAGATGGACCGACTGGAAATCCTCTGATAAACCGGTCCAACTGTTAGAGAGCCATAGAGTGTTTGTCGGGGGTTTTTGGATTTTCTAAACTTATACTTGTTAGGATATCAGGAGTGCGATTTTGAAAGCTCGTGCGGATTCGCTCGCGAAAATAAATCATATTGCGAGTGATCCTGATTCTGGTAATTTTTTTGAATCGCTCGAATTAGACTTGATGACTAAGTTCGTACAAAGTTTTAATTTGCTGTTAAAGTTAAATAGTTAAATTTAATTAAAGTCGTGTAAATCAAGTATATAAAGGTCGTCCTCTAAAAAAATAATTGAAATAAGATATTTTAAAGTTATATTTAATTTACAGAAAACGTTAATCTAGTCTAGGAATTATATTATTTGTAATGTGTTTACATCACACATGCAGAATTTGTTTAGAGTAAGGAGTTAAATAATTACTTTAACAGAAATATACTATACGGTACGAATCAAATCTATGGAGTTTTATGTCACTTGCGCTACAGACACTATGGTATCCATATTAATCATACATTGTCACTTGGGTTGTAAGTCTGGACTCTGCCGATACGATCGACACAGGCATTATGCCAATTGGGCATTATGCCAATTCATACAAATAATGATGGATGCTGTCGGGTAATGCGACATGCCTCTTTTTAGTTTCAGATTTTCATCTGTTAGGTAATGAATTTGCAGAATATGAATCAATACTATATAATTTGCTATTAATCACCGGTTTTCTTCACCGGGAAGGTGCGGGCCCCAAGTTCTGTAGGATGTTAAAATTTTCTTTCTTCCGTCTACTATATCTATACAAAATTGTTAATATCGAAGTGTGTCTGAAAATATCATCAATCAATATTGTATATCTATAAAATGTAACCTTAACCTGCTGCTTTCCTATCACTGAAATAATTTGTTCGTCTTTAAAAATGACGCTGCCCAATAACTTACGGCACTTTTGACAATGCCCGTTCAATTATATTGGGCATTTTAAGATTATCTAGGCCCAATTAATCTATTGGCCCGTGACGTGACATACATAATGGTTTAACGTGAGTATAGTCAGAATCCAGACTTGTAGCCGTGTTCAATGGGCCTGGAATGTCAGACAGTTAATTTTAGCCAATTTTTATCAGGTTTTTCTAAATAACACTACTAGGGAGACGTTAATTGGAATACAATGTAAACGTCTCGAGTCGGACATACCGCTTCTTCACTTTCCCTGCCGACAGGGACCGATTGTCCCTGCCCGATTAATCATATGGTGTAATAGGCCTTTTACTTGCACCTGAGATTCAGTTTATAATCTGTATTTTTACAAATGTACCTACTGAAGAACTTACGATACGCGAGAGAATATGATATGAAAAATGAATAATTACAAGCCAGTGAGTTACGTACCGAACTTATAACTACAATCGTATTTTCATTTGTCGTGTTCAATGTTATTCTAATGCTAAACACATGCTATACATCTAGTTTTTTTTCTAGTTTTAGGATGTGGCGTTACATTGTTTGTTTATTTTTGTCATTGTTTTATGTAATACATCTAGTTACATAATTTTTGATTTATTTATTATAAAACTTAGCCCTAGCCCGCCAGTGTTGAAAATATGTACTTCTATATAAGTTACGTACAAAAATATGTAATTATATAAGTTTATATTGTGTAGTGTATAGATTGGTATAATCAATGTTCACTTCTGTATAATTATAAATAATATAGATATAATCTGAAGCACGCTGTCAACATTCTACATTTAATATTAAAACAAACCTAAATAAAGAACATTTTAGGCTAAATTTCTACTCTAGTGTTAACCTTGATAACTTTGCGCGCGGTCAAAATCATTTTATTACTTTATTTATAGGAGAACTGATTTGTATATAACGCTAATAGTCCCACGCAAGGTTATCTGGATGTTTTGGGCTTGAATTCCTCTTACGTTGAAATTGGTCACTGATGTCGACGTACTTAAAACGCATTTTTCTATATTGAGTCGCCGATAATCACTTTCGCAGCGTGGTTTATAGAATGGTATATATAATATACATATGTGCGTGGGACTTGAGTCAGCGACCAATAGGAACTTACCAGGAGTTAAACTCTTAACGAGCCTTAGGATATCGATTGCAATCTAGCGATGCAATCAAGAAATTATCAAGTGATCAAACTGTAGACTGCTGCTGCTATGTCAGTTTCTATACTGGCACAATATTAATATTAAGTATCACAGTCTAAACAATAGTCACGACTGATCTCTCTGGGCTAGTTGGCGATGACCAATTTTGTGTTGATTTTATGGTCAACAAAAATATTAATTTACTACAGGATAAAGAAGTTTACCTCGACTGAGAACAAATTATTTAACTTACTAAAGTAATATCATAAAAATCTTCAGATATAATACATATGTAGAAGTTAAAACTAACCCAGAGAGCTGTCGCCATCCTCGCGCTCCGGACTGATGGCATGAGTTTAAAGATGAATACAGGCTTAATACATGTTTTAAACAAATAATTAAAGTTTAATTAAATTAAATTTGAAATTAACGTTAGAATGTTAATGTTTAAATTTAAACGTTACTAATGTTGTTTAAAACATGTTTTGAACTTTAGCGTAATTCTTTTTGAGGTCTCTGAATGCTGGTGGAGTCGAACGAATTTACCTTCTTAGTTGATCGCAATGCGCGTGTTTTTCGCACACAAATGCACCCACACGTTGTGTTGGCGGATGTATGTAGAGTAAGCACCGTAAGCGGGTGGTATTCCTCGTAATCTTCGTCTCTCTTGCATATTGCTCAGACACTTGCGCTAACTTCTGAGACTTTAAAAAGGTTTGCGCGTACTGTAATGATGGTTGCGACTTGCAGTCGTGACCACATTTAAAACATTAATCGTAACGTAACGCTATTTTTGTACAGATCGACAGGGATTTTAAGCTAAAAAAAAACGTGGTCAATAGTAGTGGTCACTTCAGCTAACTTTTTTTACAACCATTAAAGAAATGAGGATAGTAATAGCATATACAGGATGTTTGGTTGCAAATTGCTTTAAAGTGGTGGCTAAGCTCATTTAAGTTTTTATGTAAACATTCTTCTATGAAGATTTAAACTTTTTTAAACACGTATCTAAAAAAATGTGTTACATAAGTTGGCCTGTTTGAGGCTTTAAGACTAGATAGACTAGACTAGAAAGTAAACTTGCATGTTCCTCTTTTAATGTATGCCTAAGAAATGGGTTTTCTTCCATTCTCTCTTTCTGTGGTAGAAATTTTCATTTTAACTAAAAATTTTGTCTGAGTAGAAAAACCTTTGAAATTTATATTCAATCGACTTCAAAAATATTCTTGGAAAAAATATATTTTTACGTGAAATGATATTTTCTTCTGGTCCCATATAAATATTGAAATAGGCAATAATATTGAAAACATTCTCATATAGTCGAATAACTGGAGCTAGATTACCTATACAAATCGCTTAATGAAGATTTACAGACACCCCAAAATTCTAAATTCAGGAAAATTGGTCAAACGTTTTAATTAACCTCAACTATCAGCATTTCAAGGTTTTGCATCGGGTAATCAAACATCCTGTATTTGTAATCCGCGTTTAATAATAATATAAACAAACGGTTTGATAATGAAAAGCCTCGACCAACATCTTAAGAGGCTCTCGCTAGATAGTTGGATCAAGATCGGATTCAAAAAGCAGTCATCCTATCACGGCGCGCATTGTCAGGAGATTCCTCAGTCTGTAGCCCTTATCGTCGCCAGCTTGAGCCCTGCCCCACTGCCGACGGCACCCTAATTTTTAAGTTTTTTATTAAATTATGTTTTATATATATTTGTTGTAAAAAAACTTAAAAATTAAGAAATAAAGTGAATATAAATAACAATATAATAATAATTAACGATATCAGGATTTTTAAAATTTGGTGTTTTGCGTTAAATGTATTAAATATAGACGTGCCGCAATAAGTGTAAACGTAACTGTATTTTTACGTCCATTTTTCACGTATTCGGTAAAAGTAATTTTTGTATTTGTATTTATAATGCTGTATGTCGATCTGTCTTTTTCCGACGATAGCGAAGCGATAGTCATTAATGGTACTTTTACGAGTGAACCTCTTGTTTGTATTGATGTCATCATAACTTCAATGAGACTTAGCCTCATCAACGTGGCGACAGAGGATTGTCACGTCGTCAATCCGTCACTCTTGCAAAACTTTGACAAAAATATTTGGGGAAATCGGTTATGTGTCTCTTTTTACAATTTAGCTGAAAAGGAAATCACTTTAGAAATAAATTACTAAGGTGGTACTAAGGTCATTAGTATAGTTTAAATGGCAGGAATTTGTCTTACCGTAACACCTTCTAGATATTAAATTCCTTTATGCCCATAAATTTTGCTAACTGTAACACTTTCTAATAGGCATCCACGTTGCATTGAAAATTTACCTTTCATTGTAAATTATTATGACATCAATGTTGTTTGGTATTTTGTTTCTTTGAGTCTAGTGAGATTGAATAGATAAGATTCAAGATTAGATTGTAGACTTTACAAAATGTACAAACACCTTACAAATCGTAATTATGATATATTTGAATGTACAAAAAGATTTGATAACTATGAAGAAAATGCCCTAAACGGATTATGTTCTTGTTCGGGCAGTCCTACGGTACTTACCTCACAAATTATAATCAGTACATTTACAAAGTTTATCATGTTTGTTTGTTGCGAAAATGTGTGACCACAATGATATTCGGTGCTGTAAGTCTCGACATAAATGACAAGGACGGCATCAACGATAAAATCATTAGTAGGTACAGCCAGTATGTTTGCTGTTGTTTAGTACATGTTTTTGTAAAAAAAGTTTCCATTAAGTTAGATTTCGTTGTAAACTAATAAAAATATTTGCTAAAGTGTAACTTGGTTGCCTTTAGATTTCAAGGTCAATTATTGGGTTTGAATTTGTGATATTTTTTTACAGATTACAGCATCTAAGATATTTTGATAACTATTTATTTCGTGTGAACAAAGATAAATCAGCACTAATCTACATTTATATACATACCGTCTGTATGAATTGGCTTGTCATCTGAATTGGCAATGTTCCGACTTACAGCCCTGGTGCAGTACCTACGCGGCAAATGAGTTGAGCTCTTGAAACAAAACTAACTAACCAAGAGCGTGACGATACTCGACACACGCTTGTGGTAGGGTTCCAAATATGGTTTCATACGCCACGTATCTTTCTAATTCATCGTCAAAGTTCAGATATTAGACAAAACACAGTGAAAAAATGAAAACGATATGTGATCAATAAAAACTTACTCTTTTTACGACTTATCTAATGAGAAAACCACTTCAGAAATAGAAATGTTTTTGCTAGTAGGTCGATGACCATCGAGCGATTCACCTTTGTAACTCAAAAAGTATTCTGACCATGATTACAGCACGTTTGAAATATTTTTAAATACAAATCAGAACTGTTATAATTAGATTTTTATGCCTAACTTTGAAGTCAAAGAACCCCTAACCAAAAAAGAGGAGTATTATAAATTAGACGTGTGTATCTGTGGCATCGTAGCTCTCAAACAGATGGACCTATTTCATACTAGTTTTTAGGGTGCCGTATCCAAAAAGTAAAACGGGACCCTATTACTAAGACTCCGCTGTCTGTCTGTCTGTCCTTCCGTCCGTCTGTTACCAGGCTGTATCTCATGAACCGTGATAGTTAGACAGTTCAAATTTTCGCAGATGTATTTCTGTTGCCGCTATAACAACAAATACTAAAAAACAGAATAAATAAATATTTAAGGGGGATCCCATACAACAAACGTGATTTTTTGCTCGTTTTTTGCTCGATATTGATAACGGCAACAGCTAGACGCTTGAAATATTCACAGAATATTGACGTATATTATTTGCTTTAAAAAATAAATAAATTAAGGGGCTCCCATACAACAAACGTGTTTTTTTAAGATAATAATGATAAGGTTCCGTACACCTTGCTTGCACAAGTCCGACTCGCACTTGGCCGGTTTTCTGTTTCATAGAGGATTTAATTAAGAGTTGTAACCGAGCAACCCGCGGCATCAGCCCGTTAAGCCGTATTTTATATCTGTGGTTTTTAAATTTTCTAAACTTGTATATCATTGTGTCCAGAGCTCGATTTATATGCGGCGTAGAGCATATAGAAGGGAACCTCGTAACAAAGTCATAAAATATATTGGTTAATTGAATATATCGTGGTAAATAAAATATTAAATATGTTTGTATCTGGGCTATATCAGTGTGTTGGTAAGGGAATTAACATGAGCAATACCATGAGTACAATTGAATATTTTACTTAACTGCAATAATTTTGAGAAAAAAGGCACCGGTCATATCACATTAAAATATGATTTATTCCAAATATGTAAATACAAATATTTAGTAGGTATAAGTACCATTGTATAAGTTTTATTCATTGGTTATGGAGTGGACTAATTAATTTAACTATAATAAATGAAGTGTTTTCTTAAGTTGCATGTGTTTTATTTTACTTTCCTTGATATTTAGTTTTTTTTTATCATCCCTGTTTGTACAAACTGTCCTACTGCTGGGCACGGGCCATCTTCTTATTGTGAGAAGGGTAAGGCCATAGTCTGCCACGCTGGCCAAGTGCGGGTTGGCAGACTTCACACATCTTCAAGATCATTGAGAACTCTCGGACATGTAGGTTTCCTCACAATGTTTTCCTTCACCGTTTGAAGTTGGCGGCAATCAACAATACGCACATAACTTCGAAAAGCAAGAGGTGCGTGCCGCGGGATTCGAACCCAGGACCTGCGGATCGCAAGTCAGACGGTCTCCCGACTAGGCTGCCGGAAACTTATTTATATTACCTCGTTATTATGGGAAATTTAGGTTACCCAAGATAATAAAGCAAACGTAATCAAATTCGACTATCATAGCGTTTTTCCTTAGGAAATTCCAGCAGGCTTAAACAAGTGACAAACTATTTCTACAAACGCTTATTACGCTTTGAAATGCTAAAAAATTTGCATATTATACATTTTCTGTTCTATTCTACTGGCGTTCACGAAATTAAAATGCCCCTTGTCTAGCACAGGTAGGTACATCCCGGTTCCATTACCAAATCGGTCCCATGTCATAATATTGCACACCTAGCTGTTGTCCTTATATAACTACCTTTTTCCAATTCACTTAAAGTGCGCGCTTTATCACTCGCGCATCACAATCTATTTAAACATAAAAAATCATTGAATAGGGATAATAGAAAAGTGAGAGGCGAATTTGTTTATTTACTCTAAACATTAATCGATTTCATTTTTTTTATCACATTGAAATCATAAATGTCTGCTTTTTCAAATTTTGTTATTACTCCGAAGATTACCTAGGTAGGTATAAGGTCCGGGGAGGTAATTGCAACTACCGGGAAAATGCAACTAATTTAAATTATTTCGCGTCGTTTGATTATTACAAATAATGTCATCTATGAAACAAAGCAGGGACCACCTGCTTTGTTTTTTAGATGGCATTATTCGTAGGTAATAATCAAAAGGCGCGAAATAATTTAAATTACGTGCATTTTCTCGGTAGTTGCAATTACCTCCCCGGACCTTATAGAAGATATTTAAAGTTACAATTTAAAAAAAGCAAGGGGTATTTTCGTGTTGAAGTCATGTGAGACGTGGGATGTTATAATGGCGGTTTCAATATTTTCTACTCTATTTGGCTAAGCTGTAGGTACATTATTGCAGATCACTGATAAGAGAAAACTTGTGGATTGTGAACTAGAGTAAATACAAGATAAACACTAATTAAATAAAACCTGAAATTCGGTGATTCAATCTAGCTAAATACCTATATGATACCTATATGATGACAAGGGGTTTCCTATATTTCACAGGTAGAGTCTGTTCCGATGAAAGGTGGTACCTACCTAATATACCTACCTACATGTTCGGATAGAGAACTAATAAATGTGGCATTGAGAGCACTGTTGTTCTTATTTCATTATTTTTTTCGAGAACATGAGTACTGCTTTATATCATTATTTTGTTTAATCGCCGCAATATATATTTTGAAGTGCAACTTGAAGCTCAAAGCTCTGCATGGCAACTTAATTTGAAGCGTATAATCTATTTCTCGTTCGATCCTCATTGATTACCTAAATGAGATTTGGTGTCAACTTCTTTTTTTTTTGTTTTGGTTTTCTAAATGTTTACGCGCAGGCGTACAGCTGTGGTCGGTGCAAGTCCACGTGACAGCCAGTCCACACGGCGCGTTGCGTCGTCGCAATGCAAATATTTTAACGCATAGACGGCCACACGGGCGCTGAGCCATCGCAGCGTTACTACAACACAGTCGTGACGTTTCGTCGTCGCAGCGGCGACGCCGGAACGTCACGCCTGAAAAAACGAAATGAGCTTGCTTATGTCCTCCCTCCCTATCAACGCACAAGCAACTGAGCGCTGCCGTTCCGGCGTCGCAATGAGTACACCCCCGCCCGCTTCGTCTCGGGGGCTGCAGTTCATTCGTGTGTGCGTTGCGTCGACGCAACGCGCCGTGTGAACACTATGATTATTTATTAGTATGTAAAACATCGCAGCGACAGCGCTACGTCGACGCAACGCGCCGTGTGGACCGGCTCCTAGTAACCTACCGGTTTTGGCAGGAACGTCATGGAAACGTGCTGTTGTTACATTTTATTTTCCTAAACTTGTGTTTCTTTGAACTATAATATATAATAATGCTATAAAAATGGTGGTGTTTTATTTATTAAGTGTTTGATAACGTGGGTGAGTATGGACAAGTGAAATAAGGCGACGAAACGTATATTTTTACGTTATCGGCAAAAATCCTTTAAAAGTTTCCAGTAAATTCGCCACCAATTCACTGAAGCACGACTCGAATTTGAAAATAACATTATGCTTGACTTAGATTGTGACTAGAACATTTATAACTTGTTTTATTCAAGCTACTTGAAGAAATCTTGATATTTGACACTGGCAAATGTTTTAAGCGGGTCCAAATCCAATATAAAAGAAAAAACCTACCAAGGTTCATAGGTCCTACTGGGTCCTATGAAAAAACATGCGCAGAAACTTCATCTTTATGTTCGGTCAGTCGGTATTGTTATGTGGTATGTACACGAGTTCCATTTCATAGAGTAACTTATTTCCATTTTTCCAGTTACGATTTCACGTAATTTTCTCTAAAACCTTAAATTTAAGCAGTGTAAGTGAAATATACTATTTAATCAACAAAAAATCAGTGACAGTTATGTCAGCAACATTGTGTTGAGTCCGCTCTTCCAGTAACAAGTCAGAATACGGTATGATTGTTATATTGAAGTTTTATAAATATAAAATTTTAAGTAAATAAATAAATATATAAGTAAATAAATATATATATTTACAAAATTTTATTTTTTACTGAATGCAAAAGTTCATTTGGCACCTTTTTTCGATCAACCATGTAGTGTGCAAGAGCGCCATTTGCATTTTCTTCTGGAAAACATGGGGAAATCGCGAAACGTGCTCTGCTTTTTAACCTTTTGAACGCCAAAGTCACCTATACTTGACAAGTACTTGCGGGTCCAGTACGTCAACGTCGTCTATAGACGACAAAAAATGTAAAAAGTGGTATTTTAGTCCGATTATTTTTATTTTTTATTTTTGGTTGCCTTGGCGTACAGGGCACGACAATGCGTTTGTGCCGTGGCGTTTAAAAGGTTAATCTTGCTTTTATGCCCTTGTATTTCTTCGTCAAGCGTATTTCTTACTGGCTGTGTCGCACGGTTTCAGCTGAGTAGATTCGGTGCTAGGCGTGGGCGACGGGCGACTGCCCACGGCCTCGCGCCCCAAGGATTGTATGATATATTTTTTTAAAATAATTAATACGGTTTTATTCATCATACTTAATATAATAATGTACTTATACGTATAGCTTAACTAAAAACAGTCGCAGTTCATGTCAATGCTTAAAAAAATAGCGTTCGCTTCGCTATCATTCAGTTAGTTAGTTACTTTGTTAGTTCTGTTACTTTGCCGTTTTTTTTAAATTTAATAGAATTGTGGAGGGGGGCATCGCGCCCATTACCTTGCCCATATAAAGTTTTGGTCTTGCGCCTCCACTGCAGCTGAGTAGAATTGAATTTATGAATAATGGTAATGATGATGACGATGATTAAATGTAGCCTATGTTCTTTTTCAGAGTCTCTTCTATCTATATATCTACTAAACTTTATCACAATATATTTAGCTGTTAAGCCATGAGAACAAACAGATATAAAGACTGAATTACTTTCGCTTATCTTTTTACCTAGGCCCACTTTGAGAAGTGCCACGTATTTTATTGCATGAGCATGGTAAAAGTGGGAACATCAACGTGAGAAATGAGCCGGAAAACACCCTAAATGTGTTTTACCGCCAATATCATCGGACATCTACCTAAAATTAGTACCTTTATTGCAATCACATGAGAAAGAATCCGCTACACTTGGATTGAAGACGGATTGAATCATCCTTTTGTACAAACTGTCCCGATGCTGGGCGCGTGCCGTCTCCCTTTATAAGAAGAGTTAATAGACCATAGTCCATCATGCTTACCAAGTGTGCGTTGGCAGATTTGATATAAAATATACTGAGGAACCGTTAACACACTCAGAATTTGTTTATTTATTTAGGACCAGAGAAATTTACATTCAGTTACTTACAACCAAATCACAGTAATGGAGCATTTGAGAGTCTCAGCAGGTAAGTTTTCATATACCGGTTAAAGGTATCGGAAGTTCTCTATACGCATATAATTCCGAAGTGACAGAGGTGCTTGCCTTTTGATTCGAAACAAGGCAGAAACTATATGACCCATAGCACCTTTGGATTTAAAGCACGGTTCTATGAATGTTAAGAATAAAATTTGTTTCAGGATGCGATTCAATGAAAGAAGTCGCCAGAATCCGCAGCTGAAGAATAGACAAGAATAAAAATATGTATTGTTCATATATGGCATTAAATGTTTTCTACAGATTTTTTTACCAGAATAAATTAAAGTAAGCAAACTAAAGAAAACTTGTACTTTAGGAATCAGCTGATAGAATGTTAGTTTGCACTCCGCAGTTTCACCCGCGTAGTGATAAAAAACGATGATGATAATGATCATAAAATGTAGTCTGTGTATCTCCTGGTCCTCAGCTATATCTATACAACATTTCATAACAATCGGTTCAGCCGTTTAGTCGTGAAAAAAGAAAAAACAAATAAACCAAAAACAAAACAAATGGACAGAATTGCTTTAGCTTTAATTATATTGTATTGTATAGTAAGATGTTATAGTAAGGATGTTGATATGTGGGTATGTATCTATGTTTCTATAAGTATTACCTCCTACAGCCCGATTCTGATGCGCGTGGTGCCGATAGATTCGACTTCACTTCCTGTGTCATAGGTGACATTTTTTGTAATAATAAGGGGGGGCCATTCATTTTTTTCCGGCAAGCGCAATGTAGGAAGACCAGCCACGAGATGGACAGATGACCATATACAAGTGGCGGGAAGACGCTGGATGCAAGCCGCTTCCAATTGGTCTTTTTCGAAATCCTTGGGGGAGGCCTATGTCCAGCAGTGGACTTCTTATGGATGAGATGATGATGATCCATTTTTTACCCTCCCCCCCCCCCGTCCTTGTCAAAACTGGTCACATTTGGTAAGACTCCCCTCTCCCTTATGTGACGTCACATTTCATGCAATTTTACATGTAGAAATTATTCAATCAAAACAAGAGTTCCAAAATTAGTTTTAGTTCCATTTCAATTACTTATAACAAAATCTATATAAAATCTGACATTTGCAAAAACATAAAAAACGATTAATTATAATTAATAGTAACTCTATCAAAGAAAAATATCACCCGCGGACTAAGGACGAGGAGGTAAGTAGTTGGGGTAGCGTGTCGCACAGATATTGCGCGGACATGTCATGTCAAAATGTCGAATGTCCTTTTTCGGAAGGTTTCTCTGGCAACCTTCCACATTTTTTTTTAAAACGGTGTCTATAGGCAGCTTTCCGGGCTAGCAAAGCTACAGTAATCACTGATGTTGCAGTTGTTCATAGGCGATGGTTATCGCTTACTCTCAGATGAGCTGTCTGCAATAAAAAGTTATTGCACCTTTTTGTAAAAAAATGGTTGTGTGTAAAGTCGGTTTACGGACTATAATTTTACGTGATAACGATGCGTCACAAGCCGAACGCTTAGACAGATCGTGCCTCTCTATCGCTTGTTCCGCGCTCTCGCTTGCACGCTCGGCTCAGGTGGAACGTGACACTTTCGTACGTGCAGCTGGCGTTCATCGATTTATAAGACGTTATCATGTAAAAAAATGTCACGTTTTTTTTTTTTTTTTATAGAAGATAGATCCACGATTGACCACCAACTCGCCCGATGTTAAGCGACGGTGTGGCCGAGGATGGAGCTCGTCGATCTAGAAGATATCTATTCACTCTAGCCTTGAAAATTCCAAGATTGTAGGTCTCAGGAAACAGAGATGGCGGCAAAGAATTCCATTCTTGTGCACTACGCAACAAGAATGTGGATCGATATCGCTGAGTACGGATTTTCGGTATTTCAACGAGAAATGGGTGGTAATTCGCCGACTTTCTACTAGTCCTGTAGTGAAATGGGGATGGTGGAATTAGGTCATGAAGCTCTTGCGCACACTCCCCGAAATGAATCCTGTAGAAAATAGACAGACATGCTACTTTACGGCGGTGCTCGAGACTAAGTAGCTTCTTGGCAGCTAGTTTATCGTCACCGATTAACCTCACAGCTCGCCGGTCTACTGATTCCAAAGCTTCCAGCTGATATTTGGCTGATCCATCAAAAAGGTGGCAGCAGTACTCCATACACGATCGGACCTGTGCTTGATACAGATGCAGCAGTCCCGGTGAGAAGTATCGCCTAACCTTATTAATGATGCCAAGATTTTTACTAGTCAGTTTAGCCTTAGATTCAAGGTAGCCCTTAAAGTTCATTGTTGGGGTTAACGTGAGTCCAAGCAGTTCAAGACGGTCTGCTAATGATATGGGTACGTTTCGGAAAGTAGGAGA
Source organism: Lycia hirtaria (assembly GCA_947563715.1). NCBI lineage: Eukaryota > Metazoa > Arthropoda > Insecta > Lepidoptera > Geometridae > Lycia > Lycia hirtaria. Next base: position 12,650,244 of record OX387386.1, read on the forward strand.
CAAAATAAACTCACTCTTTTTGGCGGAGAAAAGGCAGGCTTGAGTCTTGTTGGCGTTGAATTTGACGAGATCACCCCAGTCGGACATAGCTTCTAGAGTTTTATTCATACGCACAACCATAATTTCTCTCAACGCCTCGATTTCCGCCTTTTTGGCTCTTGGACCAGAAGTGTATCTTTCCACAACTGTGCTGTCATCTGCATACCCTAAGATACCAGGTCTCAGCAGGTCATTAATATGCAGCAGGAAGAGAGTAGCGGAGAGTACAGACCCTTGAGGTACGCCGGCGTTTATTGCCATTTGATCGGACGAGCACCCGTCAACAACCACTCGAATCGAACAAGTCACGTTTGGCAATTCACTTGCAGCTCTCGTGGTGAACAGTCGACCTATTTTCGGATGATTTGAAAGAAATGCACAAGAGAAGCCCAACCAAACGATCGATCTCATGATGAAGTGTACAAATTTTCTGGGACTAACAAGCAAGAAAAACAAATAGCTTGGAGCTAGATGGCACTATGTAAAAATGTTCAAAAATATATACTATATTGAATATATTAAATGCATACATCTAAGGACTATATTATACATTTGTAAGTTGCGACGAAAGATCTTTGGAACTAGCAGTTCTAAAGAACTTTCGTCGAAACTTACTGATAAAAAAAAACCTTTGTTCATCTATCTATCGATACATTATCTTCACCGATAATTTTGTATTATAATTACTTATTGCCATAATATTTATAGTTTCTTTTTAAGCCTTTACATTAAAATTAGTACGTCATGCAAACATAATTATGGCGTCAACCGAAAAATATCTCACGACATATCTCGTATGCGGCCATTCATTTATTACGTAAGACTATTTTTGCTAGTTTTTGACCCCCGCCCCCCTGTATAAGAAAAAATAAGAATAAACCGACATGGACATGTTCCGACGATAAGACATGGTCGACCCCCCTCCCCCCCTAAATCGTCTTACTTAATAAATGAATGACCGCATACGAGATATGTCGTGAGATATTTTTCGGTTATATATTTAATGGTCTGACTACGTGTAGGTTCGTGTGCCGTCGATGTGCGCCTCCACCCACCTCCTCATTCTGCGAGTGATAGTTTTCTTCGTTGCGATGATAATAAAGGAAAATAGAAACATAATCATCTCGAGGCCATGGACTTTGAACCCACTCATTTATTAGGGTTCCGTAGTAACTACGAAAAACCCTACTAAATTCGCAATTTTTGATTACCTACAATGAAAATTGTAGGTCCCGGTTATTTGTCAATCGTCAAGCCAGGTCAGAGACCTTTCGGCGGCTTAAGAACTCTGACACTAGGGCTGACCACTCAGTCTATATGTACTTACTATAATGAAAAAGTGTTTTATATATTTATAATAAACTATACTATGCTGTACTTCGAATGTAGGTACTATATACAGCTATACTTCGAAAAGTCGCAATCACAAAGTAATCAAAATAATTTTCGTTGAAAGTATTTTCTATGGTCTAGAAATGCGGGCTATATCTAACACATCACATCAGAGAAAATAAAGTATGTACAAAACTTTGACACATATTCAACGATAAATGATGATGGGGCGGGGTTGAAAAAAAAACCTTTCTTCATATGTATGGAGTGCCACCTCTATTTTTAGGGTTCCGTACCTCAAAAGAAAAAAAACGGAACCCATATAGGATCACTTTGTTGTCGTCTGTCTGTCTGTCTGTCTAGGTGTCAAGACCTTTATCTCGGGAACGCGTGAAGGTATCGAGTTGAGATTAAACCAAATATGCAAATCCATAGTATCTTGCTGCAGAAAGAAAAATAAAATTTCTCAGTTTTCGTAAAAAAAAGTTACAGCCGAATATGTCGTAAAAAACGCACATTTCGAGACTCACAAGGGAATCAAAACATATGGGGTACTTCCCGTTGACCTAGAACTCTGAAATTTGGCAAGAAGCATTGTGTTAGAGTACACATAATATAGGAAAAAACCCGAAAACTGGACATTTTAAATTTAATCACAAAAAATAGTGTCTATGCAAGGAATGAGGGCTTTAAATTTTAAATTTTTAAGGGAATTAACCGTATCATGTGGGGTATCATATGAAAGAGCCTCATTAGCATCAGCTAAAACAGGTTTTTAACACATTCGCCCCCTACAGACCCTTCACTTCAGCTGGGAACTAAAACTTTTTAGGCGAATTTTGATTAAGTACAGAGTGGCCGCTCAAAGCAACGTTGACTGCCTCAAACGCCGGTTTACTAACCACTACAAAATGAACGGGACGCTCGGATCCGAGTGGTGAGCAAGGGATTAAATATTTTTACGATGTATATTTTTCGGTTTATGAAGGAAAATATAAAAAACAATATATGATTTCCCCCTTTTATATAGTTTGTAAGGAACCCTTGGTGGGCGAGTCTGACTCGCACTTGTCCGTTTTTTTTAAAACTTGACTACGGCATTTTGTAGCGGTTCACAGAACACATCTCCATGCCAAATTTTGGTTATATAGGGCTGATAGTCTCTTAGTAAAATGACTGTGACATACGGACAGATAGACAGACGGACATGGTGAAATTATAATGATTCCTCGTAGTTGACATGAAACCCTAAACTTGCTTGGAATGAGCTAATGTATCTATGAATATTTATTTTTATTTCAATACCCAACACGGCACCATTCTTCTATACTGTCGTCAAGAACGAAGAAGAAGAGTTCTAACGATAAGTAAGATAAGTATGTTGTAACAACGTTGCAAATTTAAAATCTATGTGTAATAGTACATTATAGTATAGTACAGTCACATAGGAGTTCGATAACCATTCTAAAATACTACTAAAAATCTATTAAAAAACTCGAAAAAAAATGTTACGAGATTTTATATTTGCAACAATAACTTGAACATACATTGATGAACATACATACATAAAGCTTCGCTGTGGTCAGGTAATAAAAGAAAACGCACATAGTAATTGCACATATTATAATCTTACTAAAAAAATATTACACATAACATCATTGATATGAATAATATCATAATTTGTAGTAGGTGTTAAAGGAAAATAACTTGATAAAAATTACATAATCATGTATATATTACATTGCATGCAGTAAGTTTTGCTGCATAGACTCGCACATAGCATGCAAGTCCCTATCACATTTATGTTTTATTCATACAAAACATGACAAATGAATTAATTACTAGATAAACTACTAAAGACGAGAACGACAAGTAAAGAGACGATACAAGTTATTAGAGACGAGAAGTTACCTAAAAATATAGAAAATACCCATTAATAAAGGCATGAGAAAGCTAAAGAGAAGAGACGTTACCTGAGAAAGATAAATGTAGTTTACGATTTGTATTACGAAGAAATTATAAATATTATCGTTGTTTTTTTTTATTAAAGAAATTAACAGCAAAATTACTAATAACTTCATAATTAGGCCGAGCAACAAGATTACGGAAATCCCTGTGAACTGAAATAATAATAAAAATAAATAATAAAAGTAAGCATTGCAATCTAAAGTGGCAGAATTGCCAGCATTCTGGCCACTTTTCCCACTACCAGTGGACTTTTTGAAAAAAATAATTATTTATTTGTTTTTTGTAAATATAAATATTTTGAAATTATTTTTATATAGTCAAGTGTAGATAGCAGAGGTATGTAAAGTCATAGTTCTTAGTATGGTTTTTTCTTATATGGTCTTTCTGTAAATATATCAACAAAAATAATAAGAAATTTAAGATTTGAAAGAAATAGTCATAATCTTCGTATAGTTTTTTTTCATGTGCATGCAGTATAAATAGTCAGCATGCAGCATGCAAATAGTTATGGGCAATTTGCTGACTTACAAAATATATGATATCTATATAAGATATCAAATATTTTGTAAGTCAGCAAATTATAAATTAATTCAGGCATAGAAAACCCAAAAAAAAAACACATTTTTATCAATGACAACGAGATTCTCATAAAGTTTCACAATCCTTCTTAAAAACTATATTCTTATATCTAGTTAATTTATCTTTGTTGAGCCTCTGCCGTGGACCTGCAAAGAATATACTATTTATAACACTAAACTGTTACTGGACTTCTTATGGCTGAGATGATGATGATGAACACTAAACTGTAATTTATAAAGTTCATCTGTCATTGTGCTATCAGCGAAGAAAAGGTGTAAATATGTACATAGTACAATTATATCAAGTGGCAGGAAGACACTGGTTGCAGGCCGCTTTCAACAGGTCTTTTTGGAAATCCACGCCTTTGTCCAGCACTGTTTTTTTTTTGTATATATAAATACAACATTAGAGTCTGTTTAAATATCTAACGTGGTAAAACACGGGAACTAACGTCTGGAAGTATAAATATTATTTATGAAATTATTAATAAATTATGAAATAAGGACAGCAGCGCCCTCAATGCCACATTCGTTCTCTAGCTAAACTATATATATATATAACTATACGAGTTAGTGGCAAACCGTAAAGGTCTACTACAAATCAGCCTGATGGAAAGTGACATTAAGGCTTCAAAATTGAATGAAATATTTCTTTGCGTGAAAGCAAAATTGTTGACAAGTAGGTACGAGTACTAATTGTAATAAAACACGCTTTTATTTAGTTCTCTTTATTCCTAAGGATTAAAAGGCGTAAGTGTGATAACTTACCCTACATTTTTTTCCCGTCCTGGCCACGACTGGTGTCCATCTAACGTCCTGTTCACTGCAAATAAAACTATTTTCAACCAGATTCATATAATGAATAAATGAATTGGTAGAGGGAGCGATATGTAGTGATATGGCTAACGGTCTGCAAAGAGCACAGTATAAGCCATCAGGTGGTACATACCGGTGTATTGTGTATCGAAGTACGTGGGACATAATTAGACATTGAGGTGAATGTACTTACGTACTACCAGAGGAGCTATCTGAAGCAAAGTTATTGTCATATTTTTAGGTAAAGTAAACAAAACAGCCTTACATCTCTGGATTAATAATGACATCTATGATTATACGATACGATGGATACTTGCAACGCAGAATTGCATCTACGGTGTGTTTTCTCGCCAGCAAAAGAAAGCACTCACTTCACTAGTAGGTAAGCTACTGAGTGAGGTGCGGCGCTCTCGCCGCAGTTGAATGTGATAAAGTAGCTATGTGTGGTGTCTGCTCTCGTACGTAAGTACATACAGCTCAATGCAATTAGATAGCATTTAGCATATTACTGTTAAGGTATTCTAATTTAGCGTCATCTGAAGCTTGAATTCCTACTATGCTGATATCAGTTTTTTAAACCATAATTAGCAATACCTAGATGCGTTATTGCAAACTGCAATAACGCATCTAAACACCATGCTACTGATTAAATCAGTATCGCTGTATTATAAAGAAGGGAATATATTTAATATGATGTTTTCATAGACGTCTAAGGCGAAATTCAAGCCACTAGTGTATGTATACACATTCGCTATAGTGATAGTGTCATATTGGGAAAAAGTGTCCCAAAAGCTGTCAATAATAGCATGTAACCAGTCAATTTTGAAATAACAAAAAAAAAATATAGTGTGTAATAAAAAATGAAGACGCTAGCTGCTTGCCATGGAACCAACCTACACAATTTAATTCTTTTCAAAAGTGAGAAAAACTGAAATAACGCGACACAATAATAATAGTAATAACTTATATATTTTGTTCTTAATGTAAGTTGGCTCCATAATAACGATTTATCTCCTGTTACGCTGATAATGACAACGTTCTTGCGCGTAGTCTCTTTGTTATTTTGCAAACTTCCGCGGGTTTTAATACGAATGTAACATTACGAGTAAACTTACGCGCGTTGCAGTATGAATGCATATTAAACTCCCGCGCTTCCTAATCTGTGATTCTTATATTGCAAATTCCCGCGCATTGCATGTACGTATATTACTTATATGCTGTATACGTATTGTTATAAATGCATTGTAAAATTGTTAGATAAGTACCTACATTGTAAAATAAGTGTCACGGTATCATTGTTATATTGCAAATCTCCATAATTTCAGCATAACAGGAATTTAAGCATAAGCATAAGCATATAAAATAGCTTTGGTCACGCATAATTCGATCGGAGTATGACGCTAAAAAAATTGACTTTATTGAGAAAGTTTTAGCATCGATTCGTAGCCTGGAGGTAAAAATTCCATAGTAAAGAGTTTGGACTCTTTTACTTTTGACTGTTTATCTTATCTACTTTGTCCATTTTTTATTAGTTTTAGGTTATTTTACCTAAAACTGTTACTTACAGTTCTTGGAGTCCGAGATTCTGTTCTTTTTGCGTTCGCGCGGTACCAGCCGTCGCGTTGAGGCCGCAGCAGACCTCACCATGCTCTCGATAATCTCCTCGTCAGCGGACACATCTCCACTGAAAAATAACAATATTAATTATTAAATAAGAAGTCCCCTGTCTCATGATGACATAGGCCCCATCCGATCGGAAGCGGCTTGCATCCAGTGATCCATGTCGAGGCGGGTTCGGCTGGGGGGTTGTGTATGTATATAAGTATATAGTAGGTCACAGTGGTCACAGTGGTCACAGGTATTACAGTGGTCTTACGAGAAGTGTTGTCGCACGATCTGCCATAAAAGTGTGAAAGCTTTTCCAAAACATTAACAGATTTCGATGATTCTTTTTTTAATCTAATCATAGTGTACGTTTTTTGTGACAAAGGATGCATACATTGCTGTAAAAGGTTAGAAATGCGCATTCTTAAGAATAATTCTAGTAAAATCATTTGTTTATTACGAAACAGTTCGTTGGAGGTTATGAAAAAACGCATTTTTTATTTTTGCGAGAGATGTATTAATATTATTATTTTAAAAAAAAATAGCATATGACACTCAGGAAGTGGAAAGAAAAGAATTACCGAACTCTGATAACATTTAGTGGTAGAAAACTGGTTTCTTTTGTTGTATGAAAAACGCGTAATTTGCCGCCAAAAGATCGTGCGACGATTTCTTCCTTTTAATTTATGAGTAACACTCACTTGACTGAAATAGTTCTAATAGTAGAGGCTTGCGGCTTTCTTCTTCCTTTAGCGAAGCTGTTTGTATAAGGTTCGTTCTTCAGGAGCTCCTTCAGAGCGCTGTCCGCCCTGTGGTCGCCATTCTTATTGGAATAGTTAGCCACCTGGAATAACCAGTACCTAAGTAAGTAACGACGTGGAGTTTGTTCACACAAACATCTAGTATTATTTTTTAGGGTTCCGTAGTAAACTAGGAACCCGGGACCCGTATAGTTTCGCTTTTACCGTCCGTCTGTTTGTCTGCGGCTTTTGTAAAAAGTACTAGAAAGTTGCAATTTAATATGTATGCCCATATTAATCATGTTGAAAAAGTCGTGGAATATACCTAATCTAGATTTTTTGGGGTAGGTCTACGAAACCCTACATCGCGCACGAACGAGCCATTTATTTATAATACTAAGTGGCAACACGAACAATTTCATTTCAATGAAATGGGTGAAGGGATTAAGAGTCCGTAATGACTACCTATCGTCCGTCTCGAATTCAAAAATGTGGCGCAATATTTTTGAAAATATAAAATGACTGAATGAGCTTATTAAAAAGTCGTCGCTTATAAAACTACAAAATAATATCACAAATATGCGACAAAAATTTCGATTCGATCCAAGTCAATTTTCATACTTAAAATCATTTTTAGAATTCTAAAAATAAATTTTATGTGTTAAATTAAATAAAGTTTCTGGCAGGCTAGTGGTGAGACCTGACTTGCGATCCGCAGGTCCTGGGTTCGAATCCCACGGCACGCACCTCTGTCTTTTCGAAGTTATGTGCGTATTGTTGATTGCCGCCAACTTCAAACGGTGAAGGAAAACATCGTGAGGAAACCTACATGTCTGAAAGTTCTCAATCTTGAAGATGTGTGAAGTCTGCCAACCCGCACTTGGCCAGCGTGGCAGACTATGGTCTAACCCTTCTCACAATGAGAAGATGGCCCGTTCCCAGCAGTGGGACAGTTTGTACAAACAGGGCTGATAAAAAAAAAAATTAATTAATTTAGATCAAATAAGTAAGTTTTAGTTTAGTATGTAGATATGTATAGTAGTTTAATAATTTTTTTATATATTTAGTCTTGTTGCTCTTTACTGTATTAGTTCAAACTGATTTTTTTGTCGAATATTTGTGATGTTGTTTTCTAGTTTTACAAATGATGATTTTTTTATAAGTTCATCAATCATTTTATATTTTCAATAAATATAACATACTCATATGTTAGAGCGAGACGGACGTCAGGTGAAGTTATGGTCAACAAGTTCACAAATTAGATGTATAGACTGACGAAGATGTTTAGTCATATATTATTTCTTTATGCGTAAATAAACTTTCTTTTATTCATATAAAGGACACTTACATCGATGATCATCTTCCCCCTAGTCTTGTTTCTCTCCCGGTGGTTGGCTTTTTTCTCCAACTGTTGCAACACTCGTTCCCTGGTTGTGCGGTATTCTAAAGCAAATTCGGCGATCACCTTAAGAAACTCTGTAGGTTTCGTCTTGGGGATGTCGTGGGGAGGTACTCCAAGGTATAAAAGGAACTTGCTGTACCTAGAACAAGAGAGAGTGTGCTCGAAATTTGGATTTAGCGAATCATTAATGCACAAGCTTATAATGGAAAGGTATTTTAACAAATAAATAATATAATTTCGCACAGGCACTTGTAAATGCTATAGCCACAAAGATTTAGTACAATACTTTTTGGAATTCGTAGTTGTACATGGCTGTAGGTATCGGTTTATATACCTACTTAAGTAATTCGCAATGCATATTCAGAAATTGCAAATCGGATATATTTCGCAAATAGTGTTTAAAAGTATTGATTTCAGTAAGTCATTATATACATATATATAACAAATTATAGTATATAATATACTTACCTAAATATACAGAGTAATAGACAACACAAAAAAGAAAATATAAAACAGTTTAATGGAAATTGCTACAACCGTTTCAAGCGTATAGAAAGTTTTTTTTTTTAAATGTTATACTTTGACCAGATTTATTACTCTGGTGACCAAATTTTTTAAATTGATTGATAAAAACTTAAAATGTATTTATTTAAAATTTCAAACGGTATATATGTGTATGACTGTAGCATACGTCAGAGGATTCTATTTGTTTGTATGGTCGCATTTGTGTGGTCGCTGTGTTCTCACCTGGCCATCACCCTATTCTTGATGACTGTAAGCATTATTATCCTTTCAGCGGCATCTGTGAGGAACTCCTTGATTTTCGTCTTTAATATCTGCGGGCCGTCGTGTTTCGCGACTCGTTTCATGTGGTTCCATGATGCTTTGCAATCCGTCTCCAATTTGGAGAGGTTCACGTTTAGATTATCGAAATCTACCTTTGAAGCTCGAATCACAGGTCCGACCTAAAATTACGGAATATGTATGTTAATTTGGTACATAATTCAATGTATATTTGCTATTGTAATATCTAATACCTTTAAACGAGCAATATTATCCTTGTATTTATACATATAATCTGAATCTCAGAAACGGCTCCATCGATTTTAATGAAATTTGGTTTGTAGGTAGATTAGGGGACTATAAATCGATCTTGCTAGGTTTCATTTTTAGTGAACTCGGGTTTACTCGTATTTTCAGTCATAAAATCTGAGTGGAGGTCGGTCGCCCAGGTACTAAATAATTACACCCTGACAACTGGGCCCTGATCGTGTATGATCAGGAGCCGCGTTACGTGAACGTAACGTGATGTGTTGACAATGAAAATTACACTTAGTGATTTAAACTTAAAGTCTAATTTAAATTGTCAAGTCATATACGTTACTTTCACGTAACGCATTCGATGATCAAACGGAATCAGGGGCTGAAATTATTATTTACGGGTTATTTATCTCGCTTTGATATTCTGATATAGTTGCATATATTATTTAGACCATGGATTTAGTTCCCATACTTTTTTCTTATAGACCACTTTCAAAATTTTGCTGGTTCCGGTGTTAGCTGTAGCTATATTTCTACCATATTTGACATACATTGTTAAGATTAGATCTACCTATGGAAATTTGCGTCGCCAACGTAGACCCACCCCCGTAGAGTCTCTCGTGGACGTGGACCACTTTGGGAATCAATGATTTAGTTGAAGAAAAGATGAAAACCTGAACTTGGTAAGCTTCGAAACTCAAAATAGAGTTTGTAGAGCTTTTTTTTCATATTATAAGTGCATTAGGTACTTTCATTGTACTCACCTCACTGAAAAAGTCCGAGCTATCAGGGAACTTATTAATGATCATTTCGCAGATGTGATATAGCAATGGATGTTTGTGAACCGTGTCTTTTACCTCCATGACTTTCGAAAGGTATTCTAGTCTAAACCCCTTGACTGTACTTCCGTTGAGAAAACTGCCTACTGAGCGTAGTGTCGAGAGAATTACTTTAAAAGTTCTGTTCGTTTTGAGTAGCTCAATACCTTGCTTCAAGTCCATTAAAGGTTCTGCCGTTTCTTTCTGTAAATAACATTGAATAAGTTTTACGTTTTAGTCATATATTTTTCCGTATTTGTAGATAGATGTTCAAAGTTTTGAGTTCGAGGATATGTGCCTTATGTATGCCATTCTTCAAAATGTCTAATTTGGTATAAAATAATATACGATTTTAAGTTAAACCCCATAAAACCCCATAAATCGATAATCATAATAATCATAATAATAATCATCATAATCGATTTCTGATAATATCAGATATCGATTTTATGGGGTTTTACGATTACCTTCCACCTTTCGAATATTTTTGAAATTAAACTAGTGTTAATGGATTTATTGTGTATACATATACTTTATATTGACAATGAATTTATTGCATATATACATACATATATTTTATAATGATAAGAGTATTTCATACACTTTGCTTTATTCGAAATGTTTATTTACCTCAGTGTTATCAAAATCCAGCTTGAATGCCCAAAGCCTAAGTCTCGACGATAGTTCACTTATAGACGCCAGTGCGAGTAAAAACTGTTCAGCGCTGCCCAGTGGCAAATCAGGATTTGCATACTGAAACATATATTCAACAGTCAATACTGAGTACGCACTTAGTACCTACAGTAACAGAAAAGAGCGATTTTTATATCACTACTTGAAAAACACTTCTTTATATAATAATTTAATGCTTTTTACCTGTGCCTCTTGAATCTTGACTTTCTCTTCTTCAGTAGGGAGCATAGTAAGGAGTTTGTCTATTCCTTCCCTGCCAATAATGTTAGCATCCATCCTCATAATAGCTACCTTGATGGTGTGCGGTGTGGGGAGTTTTTTCATTGCAATATTTATGGCATTAGATCTTTTTGTATCTAAGATCAGATTTCTCTTTGGTTCCATTAACTTCTGGAAGATATAATTGATGTTTTATTCAAATCGAGCAAGAATTCATTTTAAATACGTACCTTATTAAATAAACTAAACAATTTTAACTATTACTACTACTTAACTATTAATATAAAGGTACTTACTTCCTATAATATCCATTATCAGCATAGTAAGTGAACATGAAACAAATGAAGAGAAATTAAGTTAGGTAAGTATTTTAAAATACATATATTTAGTAAAATTAGGAAAACTATAGTTGTTTAACATACCTTCATAATCAAGTCGTTAGTCCTTGACTCGAACAAATGCTCTAACATAGCTGTATCTAATGTAATATCTGGTAGGTCATCCCAGATAAACCCTCCAACTCTAGGCCTGATAGGAAGTGGCGCTGGATTTTCATGAATCTCTTTCCAAAACAATTTTACAGTCTTTTTATTTTTCTTGATAGTCGAACTGTCAGATTTATTAGACACCGCTGAAGATGTGTGTTTCGGTGGTACTGGTACATTTGCATTTAGAAAAGGAGGGAAACATGCGGGTAGAGGAGGAGGGATGTTGACTGAAGGAAATAATCCAGGAGGTGGAGGAGGAGGACCGTTGGGAGCGCTGATGACAGGTGCCAGCACGTCATCATCAGAATCAACTCGAAGGTCAGAGAAATCTAAGTCACAAAGATGAAATTCTCGATTTAGACAACCTTTCCTCAACTCTTCCCAGTGGAGATCATTTTCGGATATTTTAATATCAACCAGCTTAGGTGATTTTTCTATGATTGGACTTTTGATTACCTCTGTAAAGAAGAACGTGTTAACAACTTAATAACTATAAACGATTTTATCTCTACTAAGTAATAAACACATACAATAACGAACCTGCAAATTTCACATGAAGATTTTTTTTAAGAGTATATATGGCACCGGAAGATAACAAGATCCGCAAGTTTATAAATTTCCTAAAATTTTCTAGGAAATTTATAAACTTTCGTAGGATTCTAAACGAGAGATAAATTGTATTATTTTACGCCCATATTTTCGTAAATTTATCAATTTGCGACATCTCGTGGTAAATTTATATGTTAATTTAAATGTAAATTTATAGGTTAAGTTAGATTAGGTTAGGTTAAAAAAAAACCTAACCTACCCTAACCGTAAAATAATACAATTTATCTCTCGTTTAGAATCCTACGAAAGCTTATAAATTTCCTAGAAAATTTTAGGAAATTTATAAACTTGCGGATCTTGTTATTTTCCGGTGACATATACATCAATTTATTTAATAATTTTCATTGATTGATTGACAAACAATTGATAGGATTTTAAATATTACCTTTTGATTGAGATTTAGCTAATTCTTCTTTGGCTTTCGAAACTATCCCGACCATATCAGATACCCTCAGCGGTTTATCTTCCGGTGTAGATGGGGCAACAGGACTTGTCAACCTTTGCGCTAGATCCTTAATGCTATGTTCTCTGTTCAGAAGGATTTCCCGGTCATCGTTGGCCTCTGCTGCTGATAAGTCAAGTTTCTTTTTAATTGCAGCTAAAGCATCAGCAGAGGTAACGCTGTGCCCTAGAGTACCATATTGGATTCGCTGCTTTAGACCAGATGTGTATCTTTGGTTTCCTAAAATTATAAGATTTAGATAAATTTTCGTTCATGAATACGATTTGTTGGGTTTTTATTTAATGTTATTAAAAAGACGTTTAAACTTTTAGCAAGCGATTCTATAACAACTTGAAGCAGTGCAAAAGCAAAACGTAATTAGTGTGTTAGATTAAAAACAAACCATTATTCTTAGAGGTTTTATAAATATATGACTCTTCTTCATCCGGACCGTTAACTCCATTCGTGCAACTGGTACTATTAATGTTGCCCTTTGAATAAGGCGTGGAATGTGCATCAATGCCGTAGTTTCCGTTTGTTACATCGTTGGTGTTCCCATGCCCATTGGTAACACCATTGGTATTAAGAAATATGCCATTGTAGATGTCACTGTTGGAATTGTTTAACATCTCTTGTTGTCTTGCGAATCTGTCGCGTCTTCTTTTTAAAGCGGTACTTAATTCTTTATTTTCCTTGTTATCGAGAATAGAAGGTGAGAAGGGAGATCGGAAGGTTGGCTTCGTTTCTCGCTCAGGAGTGGTGACTGGAGACTTTGCTGTTGTTAGTGTAATGGCATAGTTAAAATTTATGATAAAGCAAACCAAATGTTACAATTTATTAAGGAACTATTAATTTTTAACTCAATGTTTAGGGAAATTCAAAAGAATTATTACACATTTCGAGAAAAAAATATTATAAGCTGATTTATTTTACTTAAATGGTTCAGTATTTAGTGTGGAGTCAACCATGCTAAAGATCAAGAACCCGATTTGAAGAAATAGTTTACAAAGTACCAAGAGAATTATTTCAAATTCTTATTTGTAACTTTATATTTTTAACCGAATTCCAAAAAGGAAGAGGTTCTTAATTCGACGGAATGGTTTTTTATTATTTTTTATGTATGTTCCCCGATTACACGAAGACGCCTGGACCGATTTGAAAAAAATATCTTTTTGGTTGAAAGGGTGTGTTCAAATAGAAATTTAATCAAAATCGGTTCAGAACTTTGATTTCTAAAACATAATTGCGAATTTTGAAGTTTTTTTTATATATATAACATTTAAGGAAGACCTGCGAAATATTTAATTATATATTTATATTTAATTATATATTTAACTTGTTAACTGTTTCAGAGATTTTTCAATCTGTCCTCAATTTTTGTAACGTATCTAAATATTAAAAGTGTTTTCAAAACAAAATCAACCAATGGGTTTTGACTCCACACAAAATTTATGTAATCTAGGATAAAACAAATTTGATGGTAAATTAATAGTACGAAATTACTCTGCGTTTTACTGAAGTTACCAAATAAATAAATATTAGAAATTAAAATGCAGAGAAGAAAATTTGCTATTTTTGACACCTAATTAACCATTGGGGATTGGTATGACTAATATGGATTCAAATAAACATGCCAAAACGGAAAACACAGTAGATAAGTTAAGCAACTTTAGAAACACACACAATATCAAAGACGATGCACATAAATCGGTCATTTTTTGGTCTTCTCTATACATATTTTTCTTTCGTGTATTGCTAGTCAAAAAAATTGACCAAATTTGAAGGCATCGCGCAAGATATAACATGGCTAACCTTTCTCCTTCATTTGTTGCTTTTTCGATATTCTTCGTTCAGAAGTGTTTAGATTGAGACTCCTTCTTCGCACAGTATTTATCACAGATTCGTCCAGTTGCCTGAAATGATAAATGAAAATCAGATGAAAAAAGATACGTATTTGATATTAGACATATATTAGTAGATTCGATATTTTTGAATATCGAAATTATTTAATTTAATTATTATTTTTGAATATCGTAGTTCGACCATCGTCCGTCTCGCTCCCAGAACTGAATGAACTTATAAAAAAATAGTCCCACAAAACATTAGAAAGCAACATCACAAGTTTTCGACGAATATATCATTTTGATCTAAGTTAATTTTCATGCATACAAATATTTTTTACGTTAATATTTGTAAAATTGTTTTTTATATATCTGAGTTAACTTAGATCAAAATTAAATTTTCGTCAAAAACTTGTGATATTGCTTTCCAGTTTGGGACATTTTTTTTATTAGTTCATTCGCTTAATTAATATCTTGGTATGCGCGAGTAAGACGGCCATAATGGTCGAACTACTTATTCTTAAGTCAAAATAGCAATTCTTTCTGAATAGCCGAAAATTCATCTATTATTCTATTATATACATGTTATATTCTGAAATACTTGCTATTAGATTTATCAGAATAGCCTAGAAACCGTTATCTCTTAAACGGATTTTCAGATATTCAGAAAGAATTGATGTTTTAGTGTAGTGTTGAACTGGGTTTGTAGATCTGTGTTTGTGAGCTCGCAAATATGCGTATATTGGAATATCTCGAATATCTTTCAGAACCACTACCAGTATAAAACTTTTCCTTCATAATATATGTGGTCTATACTTCTTAGCCGTGCCCTGCAGTTACATCCGCATGGTGCTAAAAATGGCGATGATGATGATTATATATAGGCTATATCCTTCTCCAGGATACCATTTACTCCGACATCTGGTAGTTTATTAATTTGGATACTTAATTGCGATCAATTAGTATTCGTGAGCGTATTTATAAAATACGAAGTCATCATCATAGGTTTTCGATATCTATAAATATTTTGTCGTATATCTACCGATAAGACCCAAAAGTAGGTAAAGACTGATAAGTGGGCCTATTCCATAATTTTGCAGCAAGTACGATTAATGTGGAAGAGACATCTCATTTCACCTCTCTATTGCGAAGTATGTACTCAAGGAAAACCCTGGAGCTAGTTAGGCAGATAGATGACAGCTGGAGGATCCAGGAAAATTGAAAGCTTGAGGAGTTGATGGCGGAGCCTTCATATCTGGTGAGATACTGTATTAAATTTTGTGATTAAACTGACTTGAGTGCTGTTCCGCTCTCGTCTCCATCTTCATAGAGAAGCACTGCCTCGAAGATCTGCAATTGGCGCAGGAGGTCCAGATCGGTGCCTTGTTTCGACATGTACAGCTGGATGATGTCGTCCATGCCTTGCTCTTGTAGGGCGTCAACCTGTCAAATAAATATTTTGTATGTTACTCTTTGTATCGAAGCACACGAGCGCTTTAGCATCGCGCATCAAAAATGTTTTCAAATGTCGAAATATTCTTACAGTGGTAGGGCTTTCATGCAAAATAATTTTAACTATATATAATTAATATAATTTTAATATAATTTTATCCGTCAAGCAGTGGTAGTGTTCCGAATTGAAGCAGCGGCGATGTTTCCGGGAATAACGAGACCATACGTTTGAGATACCTAAACATATTTTAGAATGACGAGCACAGTCCATTGCCACACACAGGTATGAACTTTGAAGTAAACATTTGTGGGTAGCACTGAACTGTTATCAGCGAGCTTGAAGGTTTAGATCAAGCGAGAGCCTAGAGGAAACAGAAGAGACAACTGAATTTTATGGAATACTAGATGACCCGGTGTACTTCGTATCACCGATCACAACGACTTTAAATCTCTTCTTTCGCTAAAATGAACACTTTTCTAACTTTTCTCACCATTTAAACCTTGCCTGGACTACGACAAACATTTCAAAACCAAAATCAGCTAAATCGGCCCAGCCGTTCTCGAGTTTTAGCGAGACAAACGAACTGCAATTGATTTTTAAATATATTGAGATTGGAATCTACCGTAAGTGACCAAGCCTATTCGTGCCAGTCATTTATAGTTCTATCTGAAAACTTTGCCAGCCAGTGCTAAATATGTGAATTGGCAGATAATATGTGAATTGTTCATGTTTAATCCCGTCCAAGACGTTTCGACATTTCGAATCATTATTTTTTAATCTTTGGAAAATTAGGTGTCCTATATTGTTAAGTCAAGTTGTACACTTGTAAGCCATGAATGAGTCTCAGGATTAAGTACATAATTTGGTATACGTAAAATTGGGACGGAAATATGGAAATGTTTTATTGACGTACCATCGGCACCAATTCGTGTGAAGTATCGATGAATTTATTTATTTTAGAAACACCAACAGTATACATATTATATTGACTAAGTAGGTAATCTCTAATATATGTTCTGATATGCATACCTTTAACAGGCGTCTACATCATTCTTTAACTAAAACTATATTAATTTAAAACTAAAACCTATAAGATAACCTTCTTTAGTGATATTATAATCTATTGCGTTCAGTAAAAAAAAGTAATAACTTTAACTTGAATGCGTTAAATTTGTCGTGAAATATATCGAGATCGTTTAGCAAAACATTAATTTCATTGTATGTACGACATAGTCATGAATTGGTAATATATTTTAAAATAAAATTTAACTAACTATAAAGAGCACATATATCATATTTTTCTGCAATGTATCAATGAACCTGATATATGACTTAACAATTTTTTGGTTAAATTCAATGTTTTTTTTTCTTAGGCATAATACCTACTTACATTTTGTTTAAAATACAAATTCGTCATATTTTGTTTTGTTTTTGTTGTTTTAGTTTTACGGTAGTAGCACGGGCAATTTTTTATTGCTGTTCTAACAACTTTCAACTAAAGTAGTAAGAAGGGTAAGTCAATTACCGGTGTTACTACTAGTAGTAAGATTGGTAGTAGCACGAGCAACAAACCCATTTTTCTACATCTGCAATGTCAATAGGAGTCGTCAAACTGAAGCGTGGGGTGGTCGAAGATGTGTAATTGTATATCAATATAGTAGTGGCCATTTATATACCTGATCATAGTAAGTATCCCTATCAGGTACGTTGTTTAGACATCGGTTGATGAGAGTGGTCGCGTAGATTAGTAGCTCGGTGTCTGAAGCGTCGAAATCCTGTAATAAGAGCAATACACATGAAGCGATTTCGCAACGCTTAGCCGAGCCACAATTTTTACTCGTCTGCACAGGAGGGCTGTTTTTCGGGTGTATTTATGTTTGTATGCATGTGTGTATTGTATATCTATATGTATATTTCTACGTTACATCCTACAGCTTACACATTTTGATGTGCGAGGTGTCGTTAGATTCGTCTTTAGTTCCTGAGTGTAATAAATTATATTTTTGTAATATAAATAGCATATTTTCGTAAACTTTTACAAATTTTTCATATTTTTTTATAACATTGAACTGCATTACTAAAATACAAGCTTAGAATAGGCAACTTGCGCTTTATTACGTCTTAGTAAGAGTACATATTATTTAATCAAAAGTGAGTATTATAAAATGTTCTTTGCCGGGATATTTAGAACAATGTGCTCACCTGCAATATCTTCATAATGTTGTACCATGGCGGTCTCCCGTTCTGTGAGTCCATCGCTATTATAGCATCGATGAGCAGCAGGGAGTTCTTCTCAGTGTACTCCACGAAGACGACGAGGAGCTTGAGCGCGGTCTTCACGACATGCCGGAATTTGCTGCATATTAGGGAATAGAGCCACTGGATGCAACGCTTGTGGCACATCACACCGTGCATTCCGTCTACGTACAGCAATATCTGAAAAACGTATAAAGTATTAGAACTTAGTGTGAGGAACGCGCAAGTGTGTACGCAGCCCAATAAGATGGACCGATCAAGTGTCACAAAATATGGGCACAAACGTAAGAGATTGAAGCAGCTTTGACGTCATCTTCCACAACAAGGATGACGACGCTCAGCAGTGTACAAACGAATGGCGGAGCAGGATGTTGGGAAGTATGTTTACTTATATAAGTATATTAGTTAGAAACTTAGGGCGGCTGTGTCCACTTTTTGTTACATATTCTGAATGACACTGATAGGACAATAATCAGGTATGATTGTATACCGAACACCTAATAGCTGTCTTGGAGAAAAAATAGTTTCCTCATACTTATCTTCTATGTCTATCTTGTCTGTCTGTCTTTTATTATTATTATCCTCCTAAATATATTCGTTTCAATGCCCTTTTATAACATCGAAGTCATGAAAGTTTCAACCCCCTTTTGACCTTTGTATCTAACCTTCCTTGTTGTAAAATTCATTTTTAGTGAATACAGATTCTGTTTGAAAAGATTGGACTATCGTGACAAAAAAATGGGAACTGGCGTATTAATTGTGTTCCTAGTAGAACAATATAATTAGAAAAATGTAGTTTAAAAACTGAAATCCGATTCTAAATGCGCAAATTTGTTTTTAAAACCAATCTACTACACTGACTTTGATAAAATTTTATGGGACTAATATGAACTATATCCTTTTCAATAACAAAAAAGTATTTTTCAAAACTGTTTATAAATGACGGAGTTAATTAAGCGGTAATAAACAAAAAAATAAAACCGAATTGTTTTTTTTTTTATAACAAATTTATTCTCCACAGACTCCAGGGTCCGTGCCTATTATGAACTAACATATGTGTTTATAACTACTTTTTATAAGTTATGCAAGAGGAAGGCAATTGTTAACTTGCTTCTTTTTGAAGTCTGCAATAAAGACTACTTCACCCGCGCCCTCAGTGCTACATTAGTCCTTTATTCTTATCCGAACAGAGATCTGTTCGGGAGCTCAAATTTTGAATCGAACCCAAGATATTATTTACGAGTCTGACTGATTTTCGAATCGTATTAATAAAAAACCAGACAAGTGCGAGTCAGACTCGCCCATCGAGGGTTCCGTACAAACTAGTAGATAAAGGAGGAAATCATATATATTTTTATATTTTACTTCTTATACCGAAAAATATACATCGTAAAATTATTTAAAAAACTGGCTCATTAAGCTCTTCCATAAGATACCCCACATGATACGGTTAATTCAATTTTCGACCCTCATTCCTTGCATAAAGACACTATTTTTTTGTGATTAAATTAAAAATGTCCGGTTTTTTCTATATGTGTACTATAACACAATGCTTCTTGCTAAATTTGCATTTTTTTACGACATATGCGGCTGTAACTTTTTTTTACGAAAACTAAGAAATTTGATTTTTCTTTCTGCAGCAAGAGACTATGGATCTGCGTATATGGTTTAAATTTCAACACGATACCTTCACGCGTTCCCGAGATAAAGGTCTTGACTTCCAGACGGACGGACAGACAGACAGACGGACAACAAAGTGATCTTACAAGGGTTCCGTTTTTTTCTTTTGAGGTACGGAACCCTAAGAAAACGAGTTCGAAATACATATCCGTTTGAGTGAGAGATCAATTTTTATTAATTTATCTGTAACTTAAATAATATATAATTCTAATTAGTTATAAATCATCTAAAAATCTAGATTAGGTATGTCAAGACGACCTTTTTTCGCAATATAGATACCTAAACTGCGAAAAAAGTTTAATTATTCTGTAATTATATTGCTAATTGTACAATTAAAATTAAATAATAATTGACCAAATGCTAAGCGCGATCACACTAAAACAATTCTTTTAGGCATGAATTGGTAGGTAATAAAAACATATTTCCAGGAAAGGTATAGGCCGTAGGTATAAATATATGTGTTTACGTGCAGCCTACTTCAGCTATTGCAGTAATCGCGCATACCTCTCGAATATGCTTCATTTTATGTGAATTTTGTAACATTATTGTTGTAGTAGGTCTTTCATTATTATTATTTTGATTAAATATTTGAGTTCATACAAGGAGTTGCGATCCCTGCTGAATATCATTAAGATTCATAGTTCAAACAAGTGGTACTAATACCCACTTGTTACTAGTGTCCTTTTAAAAGGACGGCACTTAGTAAAAAACCTGTGATTAATGAGAGTAATTTAAACAACATTTGTTGATAATATACTCAACCAAGGGCAAAACCCTATTCCGTAACAAGTGCGTTAAAGATTTTATGATTTAATTCTAACAAACATAGACGCGAAAGTAACTCTGTCTGTCGTCTGTCTCTGACTCTCTCTGTTTGTGTGTTACCTATTCACGGCTAACCAGCTGAACCGATCATTACAAATTTCCGACAGAAACTCTTTATAACTCTGGACAAAGACATAGGCTATATATTACCATCATCTTCATCACGGTTTTTCATCACTACGCGTCTAAGACCACGGGTGAAGCTAGCCACTGATATTTTGGTAATAGTCTGAAGACCTGCTCACCTGTCCAAGTGCCCTCAGTATGTAGTCCATATAGTTGTGGTCGGCCATGTTTCCAACTTGCATGAGACAGTCCAAGCCTTTATTGGCCACGAACTCGTGGACTAGATCCTTGTCCGCTTGAAGGACCTGTTTGAGGGAGAAGAGCGAACGCCGCAGTTCTTTGCCTTGGGATCGGAAGAGGCGTTCTGAAATGGTAATACAATTTTATATAAGTGATGATATAAAGTTACAGTTTACACAGACTTCCATAGATATAACCTGTTGACTTCCTTAATATATCTCTGAACTCTACCCTACTGCTATCAAAACAGGGCAGATTTTTAGGGTTCAGGCTGAACCCTTATCAAGTAGTGTTTCTGATTCAAATCGAGGATCCAATTAGTAACAAACAGTTAGTTAAATATACATAGGAATACATAATTAAGATTTGGACAAGCAACGTGATATCGATGGCTAATAAGATTCTTTTCATTTTATTACTTGATGCATCCCGCTAAACACGCTTACAGAATCCGGGAGTTGAAGTTAATTATTTATGTCAATAGAAAGCACACGAGGTGTTAAAAAAATATGAAAAAAATACATGTGTGTCACAGTCATTTTACTAAGAGACTACTATCCGCCCTACATAAACGAAATTTGGCATGGAGATGTGTTCTGTGAACAGCAACAAAATGCCGTAGTCAAATTAAAAAAAAAAAAAAAAAAATTGGCGCTCCATACATATAAAGGAATGTTTTTTTTTACCTCACCACATCGTGTAGGGTACCGTTGAATATGTCTCTATAAATAAATAAAATTCCATATTATTCAAAAAATAACACTATCGAGAATAAAGTTCCATAATTTTTTTTTTTTCACGAATGACTTCATAAAATTTTAGTTCCTTTTTTGAATTTAGTGATTATAAGATATTTTTAAAATTTTGTTGGTACAAATAATTGTCAGGTAACATAAGTAATAAATACGATGAAGAAAGAAAAGGTGAAGGGCTTAAGGGATTAGTCGGGTTTTGGTTTGCGTTAGGTGTGATTAACTTACCAATGATTGCGTGTACTCGAACAGGCAGCTGGGTGCGCAGAATGAGGGCGTTTTTGCGACTGGAAAGAAGAACACAATATTAAAATATGCAAGAATATAGGTAACACGTTATCTACACGTAATCGCGTTACGGCATTGCACCGGCGAAGCACCGTCGCCCGCCTCAACGCTGAAAGCAGGGAGTAAACTGCCGCAAATTCCAGCATCGTGACCTCACAGTTCTTGACAATAACATTGTTTGTAGAACGTTTGGAAATAATAATTCCGTCAGTATTTTACCAACGATTTATATGTAGTATTTAATTCTTTGGATTTTACATTAGTTTTTATCTGGCATGCCAAAAAGTCTGTGTAGCTTACACATAAAAATTATCACCACACAGTACGGCAGAACGCTTTGTTTCGCGGCACCCCATTTATGTATTCAGGCAGTATACAGCCTAAACAAATATATTTTAGTTTTACTAGCTTTTATCTTATTTTATGTATCACAACTTTTTTATTCAACAAATTAATGTGATTTACCACCAATAATGGCCGATATCAAAGCTATCCATAATTACTTAAGTAAGTTCTTTTCGATCATAATTGTTGGTGAAAATACTTTAGTGGTATGGAAATCGATCCAACTTAATGCAGTCTCTGGTTAGGGCGATGCCACTGAATGCAGGTAAGATCTTTCCGGATGAATAGAATCTGGGCTCAAAATGTTGTGATGCGCGAGAGAAAGCCGTGCGCGCATTACATTTTTGATCATAAAATCAGAGTTGTTATTTACATAGATAAGAGAAATACCTAATTTAAAAAAATATTTTCCATAAAGCTTGCCTGATATCTGTTAACTTCTGAGGCGTTAGAAAATATATGTTTTTAACTACTCCGTCGCCAATATATTAAAATTATATCTGATTAAAACTTTAAAAAAATATCTGTCTCTCACTTTTCTAATATATTAGAAAAGTGAGAGACAGTGATTTATATTATATTATATTATATCAATTATATTATATTTAGTGATTTTTTGTAATGTGCGTGATTTGAGTCCAACCTTAAATCACGAGTGAATTGGCTTCATCTAGGTTAGCGCGCTCCATCGTAGACTGTAACATCACTTAATATCAGGTAACTTGGTGGTGAAGCGAGCGAGATAGAGCTTAATTTACATAGCTCTTTACCGTTTTTGAAGGTTCATGTGTGTAAGTTGAAACATTTGTATTTAAGTTTAAAGTGTATGTTTAAACATTAAACACATCACAAGTGGATGCTTAAACATTTAAACATAGGTACACTTGTGATTCGAAACAAAAAAAAAACGTTGTTTACGAAATTATTATGAATCTGCACTCAATAGTTGACACACCAAAAATTATTCCCAAAGTAACAATATATTATTAGTAATTGGCATTTATCATAATGTATAGCATTGCATTCTACCATTTTATATAGAATCATTTTATATATACCTACTAGTTATTTAACGTTTCAGATCTATGAGTAATTTACCTACTTATCATACCTATACAATAGACTATATCGGATTTCTAAATTTAGATTATCCCTAATAACGAAATAAGGCGTAAATTTAAGGCGTTTCTTTATGGTCCGAATCGACCAGTCCAGAAGATGTCTTGGGGCATTCGCATCACTCCAACCACTGCGGTGCGAATGGGCCCATTCAGAAACAGTACATGGACGACTTGCACCGCGGTTTGAACCGCTCGCGGTAAACGAAACGCCTAAAGACCCAATATTTCAATAACCATTACCTACGCGACATGTACCTGATGTCGCATCTGATATGTCAATGTTATTTACAAGTAATACCTACAAGTATAAGTTTAGAAAACTCAAAAACCCCTGGCAAAAAAAACGGCTAATTCGATTTTGATGAAACATAGCTAAGAACACTCCCGACTAATTCACCTTTCAAAAACAAAACAAAATCAAAAGCGGTTCATCCGTTCGGGAGCTACGATGCGACAGACAGATGCACACAGACATTAAAATAGAAAAAAGAAATGCCATAGATACACATTCCCATAGTTGTAATCACATTCAATACTTGCTCGATTGTATAGAAGTCTAAAAACATTACGTTTTCTAAATTTGAGCAATCAGATTGACTACACGGACTGTAGGACGTACAGTAATCATTATTTAAAGCAAATGCGATCTAAAAGAAGTGGATGTATATTATTTTCGAGAAACCCGAACATTTTAAATTTTAAAGATCAGTGATATGCAAATTAGACGTAGTTACTAAGTATTATATGAGACAGTTAGATAATAAAGATGTTTCCCTCGATATTTTTTTCTTAATAATTAGTATTGTTTAATACAAAAACTAACGGCCTTTAACAAAACTTTATTTATACCTATATATGATCAATGTCTCAAATTCTCTGTTTTCTTTCCGCAAGTGTCATAAGTCTTTGATGTATTGATGTCTTCAATAAAAAAAAAAAAAAAAATTTAAACAAGACGTTAAAAATATTGTGTTTGCTGCATATTATGATTATGATGATGAAGTTTAATTAATTTAATCAAATGATGTTACCAATTTTCTTTTTATTTCTTTTACTTTTGAAACTGAAAATCATATTATTGTAATTGTAATTATAACATGTTGTGTATACATTTAAGGAATATAGTTTAGGTCCAAATTATGAACTGTACATTGTAAAAATAGTAAAGACTGTATTCTGTTTCGTGTACCATTAAACTAAATAAATAAATAAAGTCATAACCGGCATTACCGAAAAGCGTTACTTAACTTTCTTTAAGCAATGCTTACATATTTTGACAACTTCTCGCTGACACGTAATGAAACTTGCGTAAAGAAGGCAGAGAAATTACGACGATGCTTAAAGTTAAGTAACGTTTTTCGGTAAGGCCCTAAATCTAATGTTGTTCGCTCGCCTCTTAGCATGGTCAATTGCGATATTTGCTGCTTAGAATTTTCGTTTGTTTACGTTTAGGTAAGCTTAGTTTCGTATGTAGATCTAACTTTGTTTCCATCATGGGCAACATTTATTATTTATTTATATATATTATGATACAACACCATTACAGTCCATTGCCAATGTGATGAATTACCTAAATTACGAAACTTTATAAGCTAATACCAATCGATATTTAATAAATATTTGTATATAGAAATTAAGGACTCCTAAGTGACAGTTATTACTCACAGTAATAACTGTCACTTAGGAGTCCTTAATTTCTATACTCTATACTCACAGTAATAACTGTCACTATTTCTATACTATTTCTATACTCACAGTAATAGCTGTCAGTAAAGATATGCAAGATATTAAAAAGTAGCTCACTCATCACAACAGACCGGATCTTTGAACTCTTCATCTTCTGCCATATTATTATAATCTTGTGACTCCACGGTGTAGATGGGGTCTTCTCCAGCATAAGAATCAATCAAAAACGGCGCTGGCGCTCCGAATAAGCATTGTTCGATCGCCGACCACATGCACCGTGTGAAATTTTCCCAAGCACTTAGGGATCTAGGCATTGGAATCAAGATAAGTTTATACCTAACTACTAGTTATACTGTTATATAAAGTAAAGTTTCAGGTCTATGAGTTATTTACCTACTTAGTAGCTATTCATACCTACAGACTATTCTATTTATACCGATTTCTATATTATGTTAAATTTTGATTATCATTTCTATTTCATACATCATTACCTACGCGATATGTAATTCATCTGATATGTCATTGCTATAAGATGAGATTGATATGAAAATCAGACGTAAATTAGACGTAGGTACTAAGTACATAATAAAACAGATAACAAAGATGTTCCCCTTGGATAATTTCCTCTTAATAATAAGTGTTGATTTAATACAAAAAACTATATCTACTAAAACCTATTGATTGCTTGCCTCATGTCTCATGGTCAATTGCGATATTAATTGCTGCTAAAAATTTGGTTCAAACTTCGTCCCATCGTGGCAAAAATAAACTTTATAAACAAATACCCATATTTTATAAATATTTGTAGGTATAGCTTTTGCAATATTCGTTTTGAATTAAACTAAGATTTATCTTTGATTAAGATTGTGTTTGCATCGCCCTTATAGGTTATGTAAAGCTAAAATCGTAAATAAAAGGGGCAATAAAATAAGTTCCAGTAATATACATAAAAAAGGGGGCATGAATACTGATTAAACAAAATTGTGATTTCAAAACGAAATAAGTTTGCAATGTTTGCAACGAACCCTAGTTTTACACATGTAATAAAACAAAATAGCGACATCACACATCAATGTAGGCAGTTTCTGAGAACAAGTTCTAAGTTGGTACTTAATTATTTTTAGAAGAAAAGTCAATTGTTGGACAAAGACCTTCACAAGAAACCTAACATTGAACTTCTTCATAAGGCACAAAGTAAGATAAAGCCAGTAGTAGTTATCAAAAGATATTAAAAAGTAGCTCACTCATCATATTCGAACGTATCTCTGAATCCAAACTCTTCATCTTCTTTCAAATGATCCTGTAACTCCAGGGTCTCGATGTCTTCTCCAATACAATATTCAACCGACAAATGCACGGCGGGCACTTCGATCTCGCTTTCACCTGTGAGTGTCTCTCTCGCCGTACACAAGCACCATGTGAAAATTTCCCCATCGAATTTCCCCGCCATTTTATTTTATAGGCTGATCCAATTTTCCACGTTAAATAATGTTTACAATTGAAAAATAATTAATTAAATTTAAATACTTTAGACGTGTGCCGCAGAAAGTTCACACAAACCACAGACCTAAAATCCATTCTTCAGTCTGCCATTGGCGACGTTACGTCGCATCCGGATTCTTCATCATCATCATCAAAAGTTTCATCGTACAGTTCCACGTGAACTTTAGACACAAGTCAAGGAATACATAAGAGTTTCGTAGGATCCATTGTTGATGAACGTATTATAATTATTATCATACCGGGAGTGTTTTAAAACAGAATAATTGATAGGCTAAGCAGTTGTCGGCCGCGGCGCGTTACAGACTGGCGATGGGCCTACGAACGTAGTCCGATATTGGTCGAACATTCCTTGTATCAGAGTGCGTTCAAAACATTAAATTAACACATCCTCTTTCACGTGTCGTACCTACGCTTATTTGTACAGGCAAGTGCATTTATTGACTACAACAAAATTCATATATGTTTAAACTACTCACAATAAAAATCTAATAATTACATACACAAAAAAAAACTAGCATCCATACAATACGTTTAGAAAATTCAAAAGCCGTTATACGTTTAGAAAACTCAAAAGCCCCGACAAAAAAGAAACGACTGGAGCAATTTTGTTGTTGTTGTTTGTCACAGCTACGAACACTTTCGACAAAATCATCTTTCAAACAAAAACTAGATCAAATCAGTCCATCCGTTTGAGAACTACTATGCCACAGACAGACACACAGATACACACGTCATACTTATAACACCCTATTTTTTGGCTCGGTGGTTAATTAAAAGAAGAAAAAAATGCTAGACTGCATTAGAACAATTTTCGTATTTAGGCATGGAGCTACAATTGTAGGTAATTGTTGAGCGTAGGTACTTTTGCACGAGAAAGCATGCGTAAAGAGGGTAGTTGTAAAACGTATTGAAATTTTCATTGTGTAGAATAAATCTTAAATAAACATTTTATTTCTAATAAAAAACTTCGTTGGAGGATAGAAAAAAGCACAGAAAACATTAATAGTAAGAACGAGTAATTTTTTATAATATCAGCAACATCACTGTTGCTGATATTAAAATAAAATCTTTCTTTCTTTTTATACCTACCCAATCTTTATTTCCAAAAACATAAGTAACCTATTTATGAGTCATACTTCTCGAGTGTCATAATTTATGACACTCGAGAAGTGGAGACAAATCTAAATACTTCTACTTTTTGCGCAATCGAGTAAAATAATCCGATTACTCAAGACCGGTGAGTGTTATTAACGGCCTTACCGAAGAACGTTACTTAACTTTAACCATCGTCTTTAATTCTCTGTCTTCTTTCCGCAAGTGTCATTACGTGTCAGCGAAAAGTTGTCAAAATAAGTTAAGCATTGCTTAAAGTTAAGTAACGTTTTTCATGTCTATATGAATTGAGAGAATACCAATTATTTTATAGGTTACATTCTAACTGTAACAATGTAATAATCGAGTATCTATATTAAAAGAAAAACAAAATACCCGACTCCAGAAAAGCAGTTTTTGCAGTCTAACTTACGATTTCGTTACGCTTGATGCGATGTTGAGTGTACGTTTTCTGTGAGAAAGTATGCGTAAAAGCACTGTAAAAAGTTATAAATGCACATACCTTCGAATAATTCTAGTAAAATCACTTGTTTGTATTACGAAATAGTTCGTTGGAGATTACGAAAAAACGCTATTTTTATTATTGTAAGAGATGTATTGTACCCATTTATTAGTTTGCTTTAAGGCCACTATCTGTTACCAACTATCCTATCCGTGCACGGTTGCCTGGAAGAGAGCGCTCTAAGCGATAAGGCCGCCAATTAAAACACCTAGCTGTAATATTATTCTCTCTGTATTTGTGTTTCTGTATTGTGGTCTTTTAATAAAGTGTTATCTATCTATCTATTGTTATCATTACAAAAAATATAGACCATGACACTCAGGAAGTGAAGACGAATCTAACGACACTTCTCACATCAAAATCAGTCAATCCGTTTAGGCTATAGGCTGTCATATAGAAACATACATACATACATTCGAAATACATAACCCTCCTTCTTACGAAGTCGGGTAATAAAGTTGTGCGTTTGATATTGCAATGGAACATCATGTAAACGCACGCAGAAAGGTTTATTGTTTAACTTTTTGTTGAATTTCGCCTTCATTCGCGAGTGAGACTTTGAAAAAACTCACGGTTTCGCTCGATTGAGTCGCCATCTTTGCATGCTTTTTTTTCTAATGAAATTACAATAAACCTAGTACATACTTTTACGGGCAGTAAACATCAAAGTCTATTTGTCTCAATTCTTATGCAAAGACACTAATTTTATCCGAGAAACCAACAAAATTTAAGCTGGAGTGCGTTCGCGTCCGCGTTCTGGCCAATTTCTGGCCCAAAATATTTCGCTGACCATACATCGTGTTAATGCCGCCAGTCTATTGGGCACGTTTGTGCGGGGAGATGCCTAGATGAATACATAATTTTTGTCTCTGTTTTACAAAAAAAATATCTTAAATTGTAACAAACATTGCAATCACATACAATAGTCCAATACCCGAGCTAGGTACAAAAACAAATAAACTGTTTCATATTTGAATTTCCCGCTCGAGCAGGAACAAGTACGATATCGACAAGCCACCACATTAGTAAATATATTTCTTGCGGTTGGATACTTTTTAACCAATTAGAATTAGAGATTCCATAAGTTTATTTCGGATAAATTAAATTGAACAAGCTTGTAAGAAAAAACAGAATATAATAAAATGTATATTAGAATTACAAATTATTTAGAAATGCAGGTAGAAAGAAAAAAAATATTTTAGTATGAAAAATTGAGCTCTATACCATTACCATTACCATAGACATGTATGTTTAAGTATGAGTGAATTTGCATTATGCTTTGCTTATTTTTGAGGTTTGCATTCATTCTATAATGGAACACTGACGGCATTCCAGTGTTCCATTATATAAGTATATTTATGCTCCAGGATATGTTGGTTCGAACCTTCAATGTGGTTGTTATTATTTTTTTTTGCAAATTTTTCACTCTTATTTTATATTTGGCGAGTATTTAAACAAAAATGAATGCAGGGTTCATAATGGAGGAAAAGCATTGAATAAAAAAAAAAGATTGACAAAGATTATATTTAACTGACTTCATAAAAGGAGTATGTCAAGTAGAATGTATGTCATGTTGTTTTAGTCTGTTTGGATACAGAACTATCAGAAAAATGGTAAATAACGTCTTGATTGAACAAAATAATGAAATTAGTTTTCCTGTAAATTCCCGCAATGTACCTACCGTAATTTTATCCGACTGCACAAGAAGGATAGTTATGTTTTTAGAGTGTATATTCAATGTATGTATGTCGGTATCTATGCATGTATCTATGTTAATATATTACATCCTACAGTCTAAGCAGTTTGACTGATTTTGATGTGCGAGATTCGTATTTTCAACAGACTTCAAAAATGGAGGAGGTTCTCAATTCGACTGCATTTTTTTATGTTTGTTTCCTCAGTACTTTCAACTGGGTGATGATTTTGATGATTCTTTTTTTATTTGAAAGCTGGTGCTTCCCGTGTGGTCCCATTTCAATTTGGTCCAGTTCTGACAATACCATGAAACATGCCATTATTGTAATTACAATAATCGTCAGGAGGTCCCTAAGTCTATAGCCCCTACCATCAGCATAATTATTTGTTTTTCTTTTTTCATACGTATATATTTTTCTTGCAAAAAATTAAATATTGCATATTTTATAACTTTCAGCCAACTTTTTGTAGCAAATAAGTGCTTTTATAAGAATTACCCCAAAGAATAGTCATTTAATTAGACTTTACGGTATATTTTGTCATACTATCTCGAATAAATCCGGATATTCGGGAAAGTACAAGTTTAACTAAAACAATGAGTCTTCCGTACTCCCATACAACATAATTATGAGTACCTACAGAAAACAAGACTAATTAGCAAAATTTACTATAAATCTATGAATATTTGTAACTTCACATAATTTCTATAATAATATATTTATTGCTTAACTGTGTGCACAAAGATGTTAACATTTTAAATACTTAGGTCCTTGTTAGGTTTACTGTAAATAGTCTGCCCATTTCGAGCGTACTTCTAAAACTTAGATTTAGAATATACATACATACTTACAT
Source organism: Lycia hirtaria (assembly GCA_947563715.1). NCBI lineage: Eukaryota > Metazoa > Arthropoda > Insecta > Lepidoptera > Geometridae > Lycia > Lycia hirtaria. The sequence continues at coordinate 12,681,252 of OX387386.1, forward strand.
CATACATAATATGTAATATAGATCAATACGAATAGTTTATAGATTTGGGATGACTTTATGTAATTAATACATTAGCTACATATAAACTCATCTGACCAATTCAAAATTAAATCTTTAAAATTTATACTAAATTTAATAACTGTTACTTGTTTTGCTAGTTTCTACTGATCATAAGTAATATATTATATACTGATATTTTACTTTGTTCGAAAAAGCTTTCGAGATGAGCAGTTGTTTCTTAAAACTATAGCAATGTAGTTTTTTTTATCTGAAGTGGTAGACAATTGTTAATTCGGCCATCGCATACGCGCTATTGGAAACATACTATTGTTTAGCTGCGGTACATATAAGTTATACCTACTTACATTTTGATCTCTTAATCTCAGTGCGAGTAAATTGTATATCAAATAAAGCTAGAATAGCTAAGCTGATCTAACGCTAGATAAAGCTAGATTTAGCTAAGCTAATCTAGCTTTATTTATAGTTTAAATAGGTTTATTGATAGCTTAAATAGCTTTATTGATAGCTTAATAGCTTTATTGATAGATTAAATAGCTTTCATAATTTTTCACAAATACACAAGTCTCATAAATGTTTCATAAATTCATACAGTAGAAATAGCCTGAAATGGTAGGCGTTCCCACAGAGGCGTATTTATCCTAGGGCCGTAAGGGCCATGGCCCGGGGCGGGAGGCTGGTAAGGGCGGTGCAAGCTTGCACCTCGCTCAGCTTTTTTGACTTCATCTGCCTAAAGAAAAAAAAAAAAACTACCTAATTAATAAAAACAATAGGTCTTGTTAATTAAGTAATACTTTTTATTACAACTCATTAGGTTGTAAGTTTGATAAAACGCGGGCACGACGCGAGGCAATTGCTATACATCGATTTATCTATGATTAGGTATATTTAGCGTCATCTATGCTCCTTCCGCCATACCACCTTGTTTGGTCGATAACTACATGGAACGCGTTGCATTCTCTCTCAGCTAGTTGTCGCTGAAATCGATTTTTCCAAGATCACGAAGAAACTAGCGCGCCTGGGGAGGTGACGAAACAAAACATGTGTATGTGTTTTTTTTTCAGTGTGTGTGTGCAAAAGTATATGATGCACTGGGGTCTAGTACCTGAACTCATATTTTCATTATGTAAAAGATTCAAAATATTATATATAAATAAATAAAAACCGGCCAGCGCGAGTCGGTCTCGCGCACGAATAGTTCTGTACCATTATCTATCATTATTTGTGAACATTTCAACTGTCTAACTATCGCGGTTATATGAGATACAGCCTGGTGACAGACGGACGGACGGACGGACGGACAGACAGCGGAGTCTTAGTAATAGGGTCCCGTTTTTACCCTTTGGGTACGGAACCCTAAAAATAAACTATAACATTCATTCATTTGATTTGCAAGGTATCGCTAGGTTGATTTTTACACCAATCTAATGTTACCGATAGTCAGGACAAGATTTCTATTTTTTTTTATCAATAACCATTTTTTAATACACGGGAACGTGGGTCACAGCTAGTTTAAAATAAATTAGAAATGTAAATGTAAATTGGACAAGACTGCCGCTTGTCCATGAAAAAGGCTTGTGCTGTTGTGTGTACGGTACGGCCTATATATGCAACAGATGGTTTACCCGGTTGTCCCGTCACGTCCCGACCAGTGTTACAGTAACCCGAATAAATGTAATGTCGAATCCGGCTGTGGGCTATTTCCAAACTGTGGAAATAGTACGACGACCATTGGGACTCGTTTCCATGGCACATTTGAAAACCTTAATTTATCTATGCTACGTTTGTTAATTTAAACAAACAACAGGGATATACTAGATTATTAGGGTGCCCTGTAGTAAACCGAAAGGTCGTTGTAATCACGATTATAAATCTTGGATCGGATTATTTTCATACAAATAAACGTTTATTATAATTAATATGTGTATATACAAATATAATTAAAATATTTGTTGTCGATGTTCAAGACACAACTTCAAAATAGCAAGTTCTATGGTATATTTCCTAATTATATTTGCAGTTATAAAGGAAAATAAAAAACTACACGTCTATATAGACAGTTTAAAAATTACACAAATCTCACGGGACCCGTCCTGTAAATTTGAACTGTCTATAAATTTGTAGATATTTCAATGAGTAAAACAATCAAAAATATCGAAGGAAAAGTAAGTTTAGAAAATTTAAAAAACCACAGGATTAACACGACTGAGCCGATTTTGATCGAACACAGATAAGAACACACTCGATTAAATACTATGTATTTTAAAACAAAAATAAAGTACTAAGATAAAATCGGTCTATCCGTTGAGAGCTCTGATGCCTCATACCACAGACAGACACAGAGACACACAGAGACATTTACACTCATGTCAATCTTATAATATCTCTCGTTTTCGGTTCGGCGAATGACGTTCGGCGAATGAGTTAAAAACAAGTCAACCACTAGAGAGACTTCACGTTATGTTCATAATTGTTACAAGTCACAAACAGAGTCATCAGTAGGTCCACGCGCACCTTAGAAAAGATAGATGCGCGTGGGATAGGAATTTGTATTTAGGACCTCCGGAGTGCTCGTCAGATGTTTTACGAAGTATGCTCATAGAAACTTCTAGATAAATATTTTAAAAATTATAAGAAAATTATGAAACAATCTTAACTTATGCAAGGACCTACCTACCTAGTTCATAAAAGTAAGCAGGGCCTGCAAGGTCTCAATAATCGTGTCATGTGCATCTCATCAGTCACCAGCTGCTTGATTGGCTAAGTCCTGCAATTTGCCAATCATCGTAAGCCAACCCCTCCCTACGTAACAGGACATAATACTTTTTTAATTTACATTTACATATAATATCTACAGGGTAAAATAGATTCTTTGTATTGAACGAGTTGTTTCGCAACTTATAATGCAAATTCAACCCAAAAAAATACGGTGCGAATTGATAAACTCCTCCTTTTTTGGAGTCAGTTAAAAAATGACTACAAAATTCATACAGCTGCCAATTTTCATGACGTTGGAAATTGGTTAAATGAATTACCTTAGATTTCATTACATACAGGTCGACCTAATAAAAGCGTGTTAATAAAAGGAAATAGTTCATTCAGACCTGGAAATTACGTTGATATATTTCTGCAGAAAATAATCATCTGACTGCGCAATATAGAAAGTAGGTATATACTCTCGGAGGTGCATTGAGCGAGCACGTATCTCAAGGATTGGAGGATACAGTTTGTACTCCAATATCCTGAAGCTATTATTTAATAAACCAGTTGTGTGGGAAGCGATTTGTGTCGTGTAAACAACTTATATACTTAGTTCTATTTAAAAAACCGGGGTTTCACTGGGGTAATTATATTACGTACAAACATTATTCGTCGGCTAATTACTACCCATTTCTCGTTGAAATGCTAAAAGTCCATGCTCAGCGATATCAGTCCACGTTCTTGATGCGTGCTGCACAGGAATGGAATTCTTTGCCACCATCTCTGTTTCCTGAGAACTACAACCTTGGAATTTTCAAGTCTACAGTGAATAGATATCTTCTAGATTGACGAGCTCCATCCTCGGCCACACCTTCGCTTAACACTAGGCGAGTTGGTGGTAAATCGTAAATCTATCTTGCGTAAAAAAACAACATAAAATCACGTCTACGAGGCAGGAAGCGCATCAAAGACCATGATGAATTTTGAAACGATACCGCGCGTAGATTCTATAATCGATTCAAAAGCCCCATGTAAGTACATGAATATACCTAGGTATTAACAAGTAAGCTTAGAAATCTTTAAACCAGCTAGACCGATTTTGATAAAACAGCTAAGATCACTCTCAATCCAACCCTCTTTCAAACAAAATAAAACCGGACAAGGCGAGTCAGACTCGCCCCCGAGGGTTCCGTACAAATTAGTAGATAAAAGGGGGAAATTATATATTTTTTTATATTTTCCTTCATAAATCGAAAAATATACATAGTAAAAATATTTAAAAACCTGTTTTAGTATGTGCTAATTAAGCTCTTTCATATGATATCTACATGACACTGTTAAAGCCATTAAAAATTTGGACCCTCCTTCCTTGCAGACACAATTTTTTTGTGATTAAATTAAAAATGTCTAGTTTTTGGATTTTTTCCTATATGTGTACTCTAACACAATGCTTCTTGCCAAATTTCAGAGTTCTAGGTCAACGGGAAGTACCCCATAGATTTTGATTCCCTTGTGAGTGTCGAAATGTGCGGTTTTTTCGACTTATTAGGCTTTAATGAAAACTGAGAAGTTTGATTTTCTCTCTGCAACAAGATACCATGGATCTACCGTTTCTTCTTTTGATGTACGGAACCCTAAAAAAACAGATCAAAATCGGTCCATCCGTTTGAGAGCTACGATGCCACAAACAGACACACAGATACACAAGCCAGACTTATTAACAGCCCCCTTTCTGGGTTGGGGGTTAAAAACAAAAGGTATCGTGTGTACACTCACTTGTCTTGCAAGCCTTCCAGGTCCTCATCTTGCTCGCCCAGCGTAGAGTCCAGGTCCAGGTAAGGCCCATAGTCTCCATCCTTGAACACCTGCAGAGTTGCATCGTCAAGCTGAAACAAAAGAAAAACACTGAGCAATTGGATTGTTTTTAGACCTTTATCGGTCTGGGGTAATCGATTTGCTTTTTGTTGAGCTGTATGTACTTACGTACCAGAGGAGTTTTCTGAATTCAAAATTCAAAATTTATTTAGCTTGTGGGCCTGGGTCCAAGGATAAGTTGGTATTAACAATTGAGTATTCTGCCAGATCCTGCTTTGAAAGCATACAAGCAGTTAATAACATGTAATTATGCAATTATAACAATAATAATTTTACCTACCGATTAATTATTAATGAGATAGTAAGATTGTCAAAAGCTAATTAGGTATTATAATTTAAATTATATATACCTATTTAATTATAAAATATAAATTATACATCATACATGTAATTTAAGTCTAACAACACAGCACAACCAGTTATTTGATAGGAAGCAAAATTATTGTTAATTTTTTTGGTAAAGTAAACAAAATAGCGTTACAGCGCTGGAATAATAATTACATCGTTTATCTACGATTATACGATACGATTGATACAGAACGCGATTGAAACAGAACGAATTGCAACGCAGAATTGCATCTATGGTGTGTTTTATCGCCAGCGAAACATCTCACAACTAATATATAAATGTAATTTGGACGGGGTTAAGAGTTGTTGATGGATATTTTGTGTTTCTTTTAGTACAGATAGTTATATACTTGTTTTTATGTAATTGAAAGGCTTGCGTTAACAAACGTTTATAATATAAAAAAGTGTTCACATCGTTGGACAAAAAGTAAACGTTGGATAGGTAGGTACCTAATCAAAAAACATGGGGGTGTGTCAAAACCATTTTTCAATTTAGGGATCTGTTTGCGAAATATTAAGCTTTGAAGTGACTAACAAAATGTATCACCATTTTGTTGGTCACTTATCTCTATTACTGTAGACTTTGGAGATATGAAAAAAACATGCTAGTAGAATATAATATGTTGAAATTAAAAGGAAAACTATCACGGCTAAGTCGGTTTACATGTTATAGAGTTATAGTCTATTAAATTAAAATAATGACTTAGACAAGTCAAAAATGATACTTGATTTAAATTAACCTAATCTATGTTAACTCATATGTTCCTAGTATCAAACAAGAGACCATGTTTAAGGTCACATAAATTATGATATGTAACTAGGAACCCTACATTGCGCGTGCCATGACACTCACTTGGCCATTTATTTTGTAATAATTATAATACATCTTTTGCAACAATAAAAAAAAGCGTTTTTTCGTAATCTTCAACGAACTATTTCGTAATAAACAAGTTTTACAGCGGTTTTATATTACGCCATCTCTACAGGCTCTATAGAACCAATTGTCTTTTTAACGCATCGTCGCGAACGTAGCGTCACGCGCAAAAATTATGCACATACTCGTAGATGGCAGTGTCTACAAAATCGCATGTGCCACTGAAGCCGAGAGAATTTATATGAATAAATGACGACGAGAAAAGTTAGTCTTTAGTAGTTTTTTGTGATTTTTAGGGTTCCGTACCTCAATAGGAAAAAAGGAACCCTTATAGGATCACTTTGTTAGGGTTCCGTACCCAAAGGGTAAAACGGGACCCTAAAATTACTAATACTCCGCTGTCTGTCTGTCCGTCCGTCTGTCACCAGGCTGTAGGTATCTCATGAACCGTGATAGATAGTTGAAATTTTCACAGATGTATTTCTGTTGCCGCTATAACAACAAATACTAAAAAACAGAATTAAATTAATATTTAAGGGGCTTCCATAGAACCAACGTGTTTTTTTTTTGCGCGTTTTTGCTCGATATTGATAACGGCAACAGGTAGACGCTTAAAATATTCACAGAATATTTCATTATATTATTCACTTTAAAAATAAATAATTAAATTAAAATAAAAAAATATTTTAGAGGGGCTCCCATACAACAAACGTGTTTTTTTTGCCGTTTTTATAGATAATGGTACGGAACCCTTCGTGTGCGAGTCCGACTCGCACTTGGCCGGTTTTATTCCTCATTATCTCACTATTATATATTAGTTTGTTTGAAAATTAAACGAATTTACCCAGTGAAGTTTGGTGAATAAATAAATAAATAATAAATAAACATTTAGTAATCCAATTTTTAGTTTCAATTAAATTAGTAAACACCATTAAAAATTTAAAAATAAAAGTAACTAAAAAAAAATTACTTCAAAACTATTCAATGAACTGAAAAGGAAGAAATAACAATAGCTGTTACATAATACAGAAAAATTAAATGAAAACTGGACGTCTACATAAGTAGGTCTGTACGTACTCCAACTATTTTTTTGATGTCGATGCCTGTCTAAGATTCAATTATAGTGATATTGACCTGGCACCGACCTAAAGAAATAGTTGTGGTACGTAGACACTCAGTTTTGATTTAATTTTTCGGTATTAACTAACAGCTATTGTTATTTCTTCCTTTTCAATTCATTGCATAGTTATGAAGTCATTTAATTTTTTAAATCACTTTTATGTTTGTGTAACATTAAACAATGGCCTCAAATGCAATGAATTGTATCACTTATTACACTAAACCTATTTTTAAATTAACAAATTACCTATCATAATTTAAAAAGGAGGGATCTTACTATGGAAATTAACGTGGTTTTCACACATTTTTAAATAAAAACTACGGGTCACTCACGTCTGTTTTGAGCCGAAATATCCGACTATAGTTTCAACCGCATTCGGCGGTCTTTTTCAAAGGAGCAGCACACACGTCACTCTCGGTCGGTGACCCTTAGGCCTTTAGGGAAAGGCCAGATTTTAGGGGCGCCTGGCGATCAATCGCGATAAAAATACATGGTATTGTAGCATCCTACCTACATCAAGGACCCTCCCACTTGACCCCCCGCCCCCTTGATAATAAGATCATCAGTGCTGAAAAGGGGGCGCTTGATTTTACTCGGCCTAGGGCGGCTAAGACTGCTAGTCAGTGTTTTGTTTCGTTTTCGCGCGTTATAGGTTCCTATTTGATAGAAAATATCCATAATTAGTGAGTAAGATTTTAACATGCGTTTAGATGTAAGACGGAAATATTTTAGTAACAAGTTCGGTAAACCTCTTTGATTTAAGCCAGTTCTTACTTTTAAATTTGAATTTGTAACATAGTGGTGATATACTATTTTTAAAGTAAGTAAATGACAGTTATGACATGACTTCTGTCATGATACTTAATAATTTTGCTGAATAATACGAAATAGTCATAATTTTAATATTTCTCGATATCATTTTTTTAAATATTTTTCAAGATGTTCTCTATGATACCTAAAAGAATTTTACGCAACGCCCTACAGCCGGCGTACTGCTTGCCGAAGAGGAACTGGTGCCAAGTTGGTCACGTTATCGTCACGCCTCCAAGGGTTAAGTGTTCTTTTGGGGTATGTACCGTAGCTTTCTGAGACTTACCCTAGCCTAATATTACTAGTTCGGTGAGTTATTCCGGTAAGATGTTCCGTCTCAGTAGTTAGGTGATGAAATATCATCGGACTAGTGAGCCATCTAGTTCGGGTAATGGTAGTTGGATCTGTTGGGTGCTTTGTCTCTAGATACAATTTCAAAGGTGAAAAAAAAAGAGTTTTATAAATCAGATTTTGTAATTAATTTCATAGAAACTTAGTGCTCATACACTTTTTTAAGGCCCGGTAAAACTATCGTGATTATTACAAACGCCGATTTTTTTATAAGTTCATCCAATAGAATTCCTATTTACATAGGTTCATCCAGTAATTTTATATCTTCCAAAATATTGGTATGCGCGAGCGAGAAGAACGATGGTTGAACTACGGACGCTTAAATAAAAAGTTGTTAAAAAAATATTTACTTATATTTATTTTATTCGTAGACCAAGCAGTCGCGAACATGTGCTGGTCGTGGAACCTAGACTGCCTCCTCGAACGTAAAGTAAAAGTATGAGTAAAATATTTTTTTCTTTTTCTTTACAGGAAAAATGCATACATATCGTGTTCATGTATACGGTGTGGTTTAGTCCTCTGGCGTATTTCCTGACTCAACTCAAAGTTTGGAGGCGTACATATCTTGATTAATATAAATTCACGGCTTATGGAAATGTAACAATAAAAAATATTTTTATGTATTTAGGAGAATTATTTGTAATTGTGTTTATTTTACAGAATTAGTTGTCGAGTAAGTTTTTTGTATCAGTATTAAGATGGTGAACAATTTTGGAGGATTACTACTCGACGGTGACACTAGGAAAATGTATTTTACCCGAATGCGCAATAAGGAGGGTTATGTTTTTTAATGTCAAACTGTATTTGTGTGACAAAAACCAAAAATGCGTCCTCAAAAACCGAATTTTGCTGATGTTGTTACACTCGTGATATGGGTGTTTGAAGCTATATCGAAAATTTATATGTATTCCGAGGGGTCGTGGTCGACGAGATACTTTCCAGCTTACTCGTATCGGCTCGTAGCCGTTCCTTGGAAATATCTGCTATTGTCAAGATCCCAACAAACATAATATGCATCTACCGCTCCGGCCGTGACCCTTGGAACGCTTCCTTTAGGTTTTATTTTTACAATCACTTATACACATCGCATGTTAGTTTTAATAACGTGATTCTGATGTCACCAATAATAAAAGCATGAAGCTGATGTCATGTTGCTGAAGGATTCACGTCAATAGAACTAGTCGAAGCGATGGCAAACGGTCACTTCCTAGTTTGAGTTGGGTAACCAGTAATATGAATATATATGTATCTATAGATAATTATGTAGTATGCACATGTTAGATAAGAAGAATTTGGCCTTTAAAGTAAATTTCAGAGTTGCATCTTATTATTTTCAAGATTTATCTAAAAATTAATTATTTTGGAAAGTTTTGCTGAGATATAACTAGAACAGTTAGTTCAGTTTTAAATAAAAGCATAAAATAAATCATAAAAATTACTTTACATACCGATGACATTCGACTGAATTTTTCCGACTGCACAAGAATTAATGTTGTTTTTATAACCATATACCCATATATACATATAAAATGTTTGTGTGTAGGTATTATAAGGGTGTATTCATACGTGTGACCATGTGGATGTATGTTTCTAATATAATCTCCTACAGTATAAACGACTTAATCACTTTTAATGTTGGAGTTGTTTTTAATATCATAGGCTACATTTTTTCTAAAAAAAAAATTAAGGTAACCCTACACGTCGTGGGGATGTTTTTCTTGTCTATCCCGTGGTGAGGGATGTCGTTGTCGTCGTATAGGTAATTAAATCTTACTGTGGGTATGCGACAACACAGAAGCAAAACAATATCTTATTTATGAAAATGAATTTGAAAATAGTGCATTTGAATTGATTTTTATGTACGAATGAAAACTAACTTGGATCAGTATGAAAGTTTTGTTAACCATTTGTGATGTTGCTTGCTGGGTTTTATATGTGACGAATCTACCTACAACATAATTATATACGTCCGAAAACGGTTAATGGTTTTCGGTTCCTTGTGCAGTCGATTGAAAACAAATACAATGGAACCCTCTGATCGTTCGCTATACAGGAGGCTAGACAAGTGGCATTGTAATTTCGTGAACGCCAGAAGAATAGAAAAGTAAATGTATAGGATTGACATTTAGCTAACGAAATTTCAAGTCACTGTTTCTTAGAATTTCGAAGCTAAACGTTCATAGAAATAGAAACGTTTGGCACTTGTCTAAGCCTGCTGGAACTCGACTATTTGTATGGGGCAGTGGTTTTTCCACTTTATAGGATTTCTCCTGGTTAGATTTTTTGGGAACTTTGGGATTCCAATCGGGGCATAATTTGTTACATCTCTCTCTCTCTCTTGTTCAGCCTAACATTTCAAATTCGGTCAATTTTATGTCTAATTTACCTGAACTATTTCTATATCATCAAAAATGTTGGTATGCGTGATGCCGCGTGCCAGAGCTCACGTGCCAGAAACGAGGATCTTCCCTACGTGCATGTGATCGATTAACTTCCATTGTTTATCATCTTTATCAGTGTGACGAAAAGCAATTTCTTTATAGATAACGATGTAGATGACGTAGATATAATAATTAAGGTGCAAAGTATTTGACACAAGGATATAAAAATAGCCTGTACTAATACATTATATAGGTACTGACTAATCAGACTAAAACAGATCAATGACCTCTGTATGGATGCGAGCTTGGGTCATTTTCGTCCGCTTCCATTTTGTTTATATGTTTTATCAATTAGATTTTTTATGAGTTAGCATTTAGCCACATCGCGTTCATGATCTCAACTTTTTTATTTAGTAATAGGTTTGCGCTTGACCGCAAACACGCCATTCGATATCGAGTCAAGTCATCATCCACAGCTCTTTCTATCCCACGGCTGGGTATAGGCCTCTCTCTTATAACGCCATTTGCCTCGATTCTGTGTTAATGGAGTCAGGTTTTATTTAATCATCCGAGATTACGATTAAACGATATCTGGTTTTTAGATCACCACAAGAAGTCCACTGATGGACATAGGCCTCTTTTGATATCCATAGGGAAGTATGGATATCAAAAAAGATCAGTTGGAAGCGGCCTACATCCAGCGTCTTCCTTGCCATTTGTATTAGATTGTCTGTCCACCTTGTGGCTGGTCTTCCTACGCTATACTCATCATCAATTCGTCTTATGGTGAGCTGGATTGCTGGCTGGCAGGGGATGACGATGTTGCTGAAGGTGCACTTTGATTTAGAAGATATAGTTCACTACTTCACTCTATTTTGAAAACTCCTCGATCGGAATACAGTGCTAGTGCTATTTAGTTTATAGGAAACAGTGACAGCGGTTAGGAGTTCCACTCTTATTGTAGTACGCAACAAGAATGTAGAATTTAAAATGAATGTGTCGTTTTTTGGGCACTTAAAAAATTTGATTGTGTGTAGACTAGGCGTATTTTCGTAGTGTATCCTCAAAATCTGTATTTCACAAACATTATGCATCATGTTCTGTGCTGTTGTGATTCATATCCCTTGACCTTGAAAACCAGTTGTCTTTCAAGTGACGAGTGAGTTTACGTCGTAATTATAGGAGTTAGTGTTGGGGCAAGGTATTGTAACAATTTGTATCATCGAAACAATAACATACACCGTGTCTTATCATCAGACGAGGTGGTGGACAAACGTAAATCTATTTTTTTTTAATTTTTTTTATCAGCCCTGTTTGTACAAACTGTCCCACTGCTGGGAACGGGCCATATTCTCATTGTGAGAAGGGTTAGGCCATAGTCTGCCACGCTGGCCAAGTGCGGGTTGGCAGACTACACACATCTTCAAGATCATTGAGAACTCTCTGACATGTAGGTTTCCTCACGATGTTTTCCTTCACCGTTTGAAGTTAGCGGCAATCAACAAATAAATCTATTTAGTATAAAATAAATAAATATATGTGGAAATTTCACACAACACCATCTAGCCCAAACTAAGCAAAGCTTGTACTATGGAATTAGATGGCTGATAGAATACAATCATCTATACATATAATAAGACTGTAACGGGTCCAATTCTGTACATTTTGAGTTTCTGAGTTTTTATGTTACGGGCATGAAATTTGGTATTTTGCGTTATCTAATAGATATAAATAAATACTGTTATTATATTTCAGCGACAGGGTGAATGAAGGTACTCAAAAGAAGGTTGAAATTTGTAAGAAACTATAAAATAAAAAATCTTGAAATTTAGTATTTGGACTATAAAATGAATACATATTACAACTATAATAAAAAAAATGTGACAGTGACAGTGTGACATGTTGCTTCTCCAGAGAAGCAACATTGACGTGGGTGGCCAAGGGTGTCATGAGGTGTGCTGCACTTTTACAAAACGCTACTCGCGGCGTTATGCCATTTAACAGTTCTACCCTGGAGCTTAGGTTCGTAGCTCTTTCGGTTTCCATCATCCGCAAGGCAAGCATGTCAGGGGTCCCATTTAGCCCCAGGGAAACTTCATTGATATTATTCATATTGAATGTAATTTGATTAACATTTAATGAATATTTATGAATATTTCATACTTAAACGACAGATTCCCGAGTGCTAAGATTTTGGAGGGTTAGGTTTGATGTTATGTCGTAGGTATGCAAACGGTTGCTATTGGGCTGGCTGGTGGCGTGGTGATGTCGTTGATGTTTTGCGAGCCCGGGCAGCTGTTAGTAAGATAATAAAATCTCAACTATCCAAAATATAAGATAGGAGATATAGGATGACTATAATTCTTTAAAATATTTTATTACTAAGTCAAAACGGTTAATTGGGATTGAAAAACGCGTTGCTGAAACGTTTTTGGGATCAGAAAACGGGCCAATACAATAACTTTGTTGCTATAGTTAAGATGGCAGGTTGCTAGAGAGCCTAGTTTTCTCTAAGTGGATTGCAATTGATTCATTCAACAGCAAAATTATTCACTTGCAGATTGAATCCAGAGTACAATGGGTCTATTTGGTGCTGGACGCAGTCGATCTAGGTATCCGTGGAATGGCGCCATTGTAGTTAAATTACATTTTTGCCTTGCGATTTATGCCGTTTATCCCGTCTATTGAAAGAAGGTTATGTTTTTCGTTTGTACGTGTATATAGTCTAATTCTTTGGCACGTTCTATAAACGACACCTTGTAACGGATAATAAAAAACATTATAAAACAAAGTCAGGTCAGTTACACCATTTATAATTTAAGAACGGCTGCATCGAATTACTGGATCGTTATATAAACTTTGATAAAGTTTCAACAGGATGCAGCGTTAGTCCTCTAAAACATCCGAGCTCAATGAGATCTAATTACAATTAGACCCCTTACACGATTAAACTAATTTTATTTAGTAAAAAAACTGACTTTCAAAATAATTCGAAGCGGCAAAATAGACGTCTCTAGACTTCTCAATCTAAATTACGCTTTACGCGGCGACGTAGAGTCTTTACATCAAAATCTTTAAGTTCCTCATTGCTGGGAGTATCGGTCAACCTAGGAATTTTGTTTTAGACTTTACGTCCACGATATGGAAAATCATTATATGGTAGTACGAGTACGAGTATATATCCTGAAATAACACATAGACTTATACATCCAGTTTTATCAGTTTTATCTCAAGATTTGAAAATTTCTCTCAGTGAGGAGGAGTGACAGCATTTTACAGTCGGGTATTTTGTTTTGTATATTTGTATATAATAATGTTATTATTTTAATAATGTTATTTCATATATTTTTTGTATACAAATATCCTGAATGGGTACATTGGGGGTCCTCCTCTTCCATTCGTTTGCTCACAGCTGAGCGCCGCGATGCTCCCGACCCTGGTGTGGCAGATGATGACAAATCTCTTTCCATCTCTGACCATCCTCAGCCTAACGTATTGCGTCAGAGATTTTTGTGCCCAGATTTTGTGTATATTGGGGGTAAGTGTACGTATGACTGTACATACATATGTGTAGCAAGATATCTCAAACTCACAGTAGGACAATACAGAATTCGGAAGGTCTATTTCAAGCGTGCTATAAACGCAAAGCCGACATTACTAATACTTGTTACTCACTCGGTATTTGGCTAAAATTATCTGTGTTCTGAATAGTTGCACGAGCCACCTAGTCTCAGGTGTGTATTATGTCACCAGATTATATTTCGTTCATAGAAGTCATGTGTACCACGTTCTTAAATATGTGATTATGGCTATGATCCAGTTTTATGTGAAAAGTATGTCGTCATTCTTAGTGTTATACTACAATGTTTCATGATGGATATTCCAAAAACCCGAACGAAACGCTTTAATTCCACTTTCATCGTGCGGACTCCTATATTGTGGAATACGCTTCCTGAGTGGGTCTTTCCCAATAGACATATTCTAGGTGTCTTTAAATCGCGAGTGAATTGGTTTCTTCTAGGTGAGCGCGCTCCATCGTAGACTGCAACGTCGCTTAACATCAGGCGAGTTTGTGGTGCTTGACCGCAAACCTATTTCTACATAAAAAAAAAATGTTTGATTCTATTATCTGAATACACACGTGATGAGACTAGGGTGATGAAATGTGAAAGAATCTTTAAAATGAACTATACTGATTAACCCCCGACCCATTAGGCCGGGTGTTATTTTTATGTGTACCTGTGTGTGTGTCTGTGTAGCTCTCACACGGATGGACCGATTTCGATCTAGTTTTTAGGGTTCCGTATCTCAAAAGAAAAAAACGGAACCCTTATAAGATCACTTTGTTGTCCGTCTATCCGTCCGTCCGGGTGTCAAGACCTGTATTTCGGGAACGCGTGAAGGTATCGAGTTGAAATGAAAACCATATATGCAGATCCATAACAAAATTTAAATGTAGTGTTTGGGATAGTATATTTTGAGTGTTTCCCCTCGGAGATATCGCTGAAGTAAAGCAGCTTCTCCAGGCGTCTTATCAAGGCTAAGTAGAGGTATGAACGGATGAGGTCTCAGAGGGACACGATGCTCTCCAAGATAGACACTTTCTTTGAATCACTACCTTCTTCTTCTTTTTTGTATTGGACCCGCATTAAAGCATTTGTCAGTTGAGTGTCAAGTATTAGGATTTTTTCAAGTTTCTTGAATAAACAAGTTGTAAATGTTCTAGTCACAATCTAAGTCACGTATACAGTCAATTTATAAGTCGAGTCCTGCTTCAGTAAAGTGGTGGCGACTTTACTAGAAGCTTCTATGGAGTTTTGTCGGCAACGTAAAATGACACGTTTCACTGCTTCATTTCACTTGCCCACAACCATGTACTTGATCGAACACTTAATGAATAAAACACCACCATTTTTATCGCATTAATATTCAAAATAACACAAGTTTAGGAAAATAAAACAAAGCAACAACATGTTTCGATGACGTTCCCGCCAAAAAACCATCCCTACCTTGTCATTTAGATAAAAGGTAAGTACTCTAGACTTTATAGTAGCAATGGTAATACAGAATCCGACGAATTGCTTCGAGAAAAGTGCCGCCGGCGCTGTCCTGGCCATGCCCGCTGGCTCACATGAGACGGGAGCATAGCCGTGCCCCCAGATATAGTTGGATATATTTATTTATTTAAGATTGTAGTTAAAAGGTTTCTTAAAAGTAATTTAGTAATAGTTATGGCACGTTTTTAATAAACATTTTAGTAGTAAAATAAAAATGGATTTGATATTATTTTAGACCGCTTAAGATATTATTTAAGAAGTAGGTACGTAAGTATCTTTAAAAAATAATAAAACTAAAACCAACGCATCCTGTTAGCTAGTACGTTCTATTAGTTACACTTACACTAGAGGTTGGGTGTCGAAAGTGTGTCAACATAATATCTAGTTATTTCGGTCGCCTGGAGACTCAGTAACATTTACAGTTTACTCCTATTGTTTCAACTTCAACTTTTGTTTTTATGTTTTGTTTTTGTTTTTGATTATATGAAGGTGTTTCACTTCATGACTCCGCCAATGTCACATAAAATAGACCATCAAACGCTGAGAATGGTACAGTTCTATGCGCTATTGATCGGTTCCTGTTTCACTAACCATTGAGAGCAATAACACTGATATACGTATGATATTGGATTTTGTGTAAGCATCATACTTGTTGACACAAAATCCGATATCAGTGAAATGGTGGGTAAACTGGATAAACAGGATATTGGGATGCGCTGTCAGGTACGGATGGAATGTACACTTTAATGTCTTAACTGTCTTATCACATTATTACAACACATATAATGCATATTTGACATAATTATAATGTAATGAAATATTAAGGGAGGTTTAAATTACTATTGTAAAATATAGAAAAAGTATAAACACAAGTGACAAGACATTAGTTGGAAACGAGTTCATCCAGCGTCATCCTGCCACTTGTATGAGAACACCTGTCCGCATTGATTTCCTAAGCTATGCTTTCTGGTATATGGTCTGCATTCGAGAACTTATTGATGTTATCTATTGAAAGAATATTCCCTAAAGTTTCGGCGGGAATATGAGAAAAACCTCTGTTATTATTCTACTGGGCAAAAAGAAGGGTAATTTTTAGAGAACGCAGCTTAAAGTGGTTGTGACTTGACGGATTTATGGATACACCTTTGAAATACATACAACATGCACATTACACTACTTCTTTTTACTTGTGATCAAATGTCCATTTCAATCGAATAGAATTGTGTAACTTTTATGTTTGAAATAATGTTGGCTGTCTTTTCCGCGAAAAAGTATGTATTTATACATACCTATGTATTTTACAATAAGTTTAAATGAGCATTCTTTGAAATTATTCTTGTAAAGTCACTTATTTCTGGTAGGAAGTTTTGTTATAGCTATTTTGCATATTTCCTTAGCAACAGGAGGTAGTCAGAATAATATTTATACATATGTACTTATACAATAATTACGTAAGTACATTTACCTAAAAATATTTTTATTTGTGTACAATCGGGTTAAAATAGTCACTGTAAAGCGATACTCTACTAACTCTTGTCATATGGCCTTGTGGCTCAGTTGGTAGTATGTCTGCCTGCTGTGCCGTAGGTCGTGGGTTCGATCCCCACTCAGGGCAAACATTTGTGTGACCAGCATTGATGTTTGTTCTGGGTCTGTATTTACAACAAAAAAAGTATATATATTTATTCTACCAGCCATCTGCACAGCAGGCAGACATACTATCAAATGCATTTATAGCTTTTATCTATCATTTATAGTTTTTATGTAAGTAATTGCTAAAGAGATGAATTATACATTCTGAATGACATATTTTCGACGCTGATTCAGACGAGACGCTGATTATAATGTAAATATATAACAAACATCGGAAAAAACATGCTCCGTTCTTCTAGGAAAATTTGAGTTCTTTAAGGAAAATTTGACTTTCGTTGTAGGTACCTACGTGCGAAAATTTACCTTATAACAGAAGGATATTTTCCAACTATACGCAAAAAAGAGGTTTATAATTTGAACAGTCTAACGTGGTTGTTACACATTTTTAATTTGAACAAACGGAAAAAGACCTCTGTTTGCGGTTGAAACTATAGTCGGAGAGTTCGGCTCAAAAATAGAAGTTAGTAACCCGTTTGTTCAAAATAAAAATAAAGTATGTGTGTGTTTTATCTATTAGTAATCTCAACTACAGACCCAATTTAAAAAATTGTGAGCTATTGAAACATCTTCCGCGTGTGACATTTTCTTCTGTAGCTTACTACAGAAGAAAATGTCATAGAACATCCAATAGGTGGATGAAACCTTATTTTTTATTCCGTGGACCTGAAAGTATGTCGAAATTCCGTTTTTTTTATATTTAATGGAAACATACAATATACATTAAAGTCTTGTAGGTACAAAATTTTTCTTGGTAAATTTGCGACAAGAAAAAACTATAAGTGATATCACTTTTGTATGTATGTACGATACATACAAAAATGATATCACTTATAGTTTTTTCTCAATCTTCCACCGACAATGAACAAATTTCTCAATTCATTAAATTACAAGCTGCGCCGCTGCGCGCCGCGGTTTTTTCAGCTATCCACACGGATCGTTAATTTTTCAGGATAAAACGTAGTCTATCTGTTATTTCAGTTTACAAACTATCTCTATTTCAAATTTCATTCGAACCCGTTCAGCTGTTCTGGAGTGGTTCAGTAACAAGCTTCCAAAAATCCTTACATACTTTTGAATTCATTACATCAGTAGGAGTGATAGGATGTTTCCAAAAGTAAATCGTTAATGACTGGGACACGTAAAATTATAGTAAAACATTTTTCGGTAGCATTAAGCATATATCACATTATATTATAAGTATAATACTCCTTTATTTCTCTTTACTACATTATTTTGAGAGCTGTATACATATGTAACTCTCAAAATTATACACATTCATAATTGGGTAATATTTTCTGTAATGTTAGGCCATTTCCTAATTATTATTCTTATCAGCATAGATTATGTTTTTTGTAAATATACTCGCCTAATGAATTATATATAAATCATAAAATCAATTTCTAACTGTTAGTATTGTAAGTGTTTTTCAAATTCGATAATTTTTCGAGTAACTTTATTAATTTGTCTTTCGGTGTATTCGAACATTTAAATAAAACTGTCAAAACGACGAAGTCCAACGAAGTCATTCATAAATGATGTGTTCGCTAAAGAAGAACGTTTAATTTTTATTTAATTATATAAATTATTAAACTCTTCTGAAGTAATCATCGGGGCATTTTGGCCTGGCTGACTGGCCTTGTGGCTCAGTTGGTAGTATGTCTACCTGCTAAGCTGTAGGTCGTGGGTTCGATCCCCACCCAGGGCAAACATTTTGTGTGACGAGCATGGATGTTTGTTCTGTGTCTGGGTGTTTATATGTATCATATGTATATATTTACAAAAAAGTATATATATGTATTATATCAGCCATCTAGTTCCATAGTACTTACAAGCTTTGTTTAGTTTGGGCTAGATGGTGTTGTGTGAAATGTCCCCAAATATTTATTAAAAAAAAAAAAAAACTTTAAAATATAGGCTTGTGTTACCTATGTGAAAATAAATATAGTAGATATATAAAAAAAAAACCAAGTCAAATCAATAAAAGCGTAAAAAAAGCGAAAGCGAAGCTCAAATCGCGAAAGTTGTAAAAATCTGAGTATGTGGTACAGTTTGTAATTAACAGTACTTAGTAACTTGTAGTAGAAGTAATATGTAAAAACCCAACACCTATTATTTGAAAATTAGAATTACTAAACTTACCCTATGCGGTGCTTGTAGCAGTCGATGTACAGCTGCTATCTGATAAGACAGTGGTATAGTGGTGTTGAACGTGTGGTAAAGCGGTCTCGGGGGCTCCCGGACGCTATACTCCATGAAGGGGTCCAAATCATTCAGGTATTGCACCCGGCACACGAAACTTTCAGCCCCGTACTCCCGCATAGCACCCACCACTCGATTCTCACTCACTTTCAACAATTCGATCATTTTAAACACTAATTTTTATTAAATAAAATCACAGTCCAATCACATCTTTCACTAAAGAAACTATAATAAGAAGGTGCGATAAATTTTGGAATGCGCGGTGTTGTTTTCTATTTTTTACAGTTGAAAAAGACTTGACATTCAAATTAGCGCGCGCTTCGGTACGCGTTTTTATTCAGTTTTTTCTTGTTGTGAATCCGGCCAGTGCGCGTAAATGCAAACGTTGGACTGAGAGCTGTAGAATCGAGACCGTAGAGACGGCACGTTTTCGCCCGAATCGCCGGCCGCGATAAGCGTGCAAGATGTTATGTTTTGATTAGCTTTTTTTTATTATAGAATGGAAAGGATGCGGTTTTGAAACTGCCAGCGCTAACGAACCCGATTCGATTATCGGGGTTTCTGTAACGGTACCTACTGGCGATGAAGTAAAATTAAAAAAATCGGCCAAGTGCGAGTCAGACTCGCGCACGAAGGGTTCCGTACTATCATCTATAATACTACAAAGTTTAGTTCTGTTTATAAAATAACGAGAAATCAACGAAATTCCAAGTAGTAAATTGCAAACTTATAGGTAGGTTTTCGATACACATCCGGGCAGCATTACGACGCTCGCGCGAATACGCGCGGCTATGGCTCGCTCCGTGATGTTACCTCCCCCGCACCACACCGCGGCGCGGCGCTCGCACCGCGTTTAGATGCACGGATTATTTTCATTTTGTGAGTTTTTATGTATTAGATTAGGTATTTATTTTTATATTAATATATTTCTAAATATTTACTTACAAATATTCAAGTTTCTACCTGTTAATTAAGATCGAGTAAAAATTGCTTAAAAATTACGTTTGCTGTATGGGAGCCCCCCTTTAATATTTACTTTATTGTTATTTAATTATTTATTTTGAAAGTTAATATACAAGTAAATATTCTGTGAAAATTTTAAGCGTCTACCTGTTACCGTTTTTAATATTGAGCAAAAAAATACGAAAAAAACACGTTTATTGTATGGGGACCCCCCTTAATATTAATTTTTTTTTAATTTTTAGTATTTGTTGTTATAGCGGCAACGGAAATAGATTATTTGTGAAAATTTCAGCTTTCTAGCTATCGCGGTTTATGAGATACAGCCTGGAGACAGACAGACAGACAGACAGACAGACAGACAGACAGACAGACAGACAGACAGACAGACAGACAGACAGACAACGAAGTCTTAGTAATAGGGTCCCGTTTTTACCCTTTGGGTACGGAACCCTAAAAAAGAACGGCGTTTACCATGTGCGAATATAAAACACGTCAGCTATCTATTCCTGATTTTTATTGTTTATCTTACGAACAGGTAAACATATCCGTGGCAAGGTCTTAGCAGTCTTAGCATGGTTTCGTAACTCAATTTATCTTTACGTAAGTATATAAAATACCTACCTTCTTGAGTCGTAGGATGACCTACTGAGACTGCTGCAATTTATAAACTCGTGTCATTATTTCTGGAATCTATTTTTGAATTCATGTGCAACAGCGATGTGGTGTCGGTTATTTTCGGCCAGTATTAGTCAAGTGCATTTGGAAGGTGTCTTTCAAAAAGATATATGAGTAAATTTGGTTTTCAAAATTCGATGATTCTATTCTACTAAAGAATTGCTTAGTTTGTACTAGGTATATATTTAGTGAGATTCGTAAAAAAAATCGAGTTGTATTACCACGAAGTATAAATGTACTTCGAGGTAATAAAGCTCGAATTTTTTTACGAAGTAACTACCTTAATGTTACCTTAATGCCATGTAGCGCTCGTGGCGTAGCTTGACTATGTGTTCCCAAACGATCACCAAAGTTAAGCAACGGACGGACCGGTCAGTCTTCGGATGGGTGACCGTGAGTGGCATTTCTTTCTGAGCGCTACCGTGGTTCGGATGACACGTTAATTTGTAGGTCCCGGCAGTTCAGCAATCGTCAAGCCAAGTCAGAGGCCTTTCGGCGGCTTAATAACTCTGACAATAGGTCTGGCCACTCAGTCTATACGAACTCACTTAGGTACTTTACCTTAATGCTGTCTTCAAACTTCAACTCAATATATTTTATAACAAAGATTTCAAGAAAATGAAAAAGTTCTCAGTTCTCACCAGTTGCATATTTTGTTTTCCCAATATACAACTGAACTAAACTTATTATGTGAGTTATTTGAGTTATGAACTAAACTTTTCTCTCATCTCAGCTTCTAAACATGTGTGCCAAATTTCATAAGTGTTTGTATGTTTGTAGGTTTGTATGTTTGTCGGTTTGTATGTTTGTCCACGCATTACGCAGATACTAGAAGTCGTATTTAAAACAAAAATAATTGAATATTGTATCTTTCAACTTAGGAGTCACTGTAAGTTTTATCGAAATCGATTCAGTAGTTTTCAAGATATACAAACTACTGGGCGGCGGATTTGGACGACATTCAGTAGGCTTATCACTCATACTATGTGAAAAGGTTTGGCATACTTTAATAACCGACTTCATAAAGTAAATACTATTAAAAATGAATAAATAAAAGTAATTTAAAAAAAAACCGACTTCAAACTGAAAAGAGAGAAATAACACGAAGAAAAGCAATACTGGGCGTCTACCTAAGTAGGTACTTAAGCCAACTATTTTTGAGGTCGGTGTCTGTATAGGACTTAGTTGATGACAGTTTAGGTCCTGACACCGACCTCAAAACATAGTTGGTTTACGTACCTACATAGACACCCAGTATTGATTTTCTTCGTGTTATTTCTCTATTTTCAGTTTGAAGTTGGTTTAATTTTTTTTTAATTACTTTTATTAAAACATATCTTGTCCCGCCAACAACAAACGTCACAATTTCTGTTGCCTACCCTCAATTCATAATGGGATTGTTTATTGACGTTATACGTAATGTAGACGTTTATTGACATATTGTTTTCTATCTAACACATTAGATGGCGGTGTACTGTGATAAAACACGCTATCGAGACACGCAACGAGTAACTGGTCTTTTGTTCTCTGGAAGTATTTATCAACCACACTAACCTAATAGAAAATATCATAATTGATTGCTATTTTGTAAAATCTACGTTACCTTGATTGAGTACGAATGTAGATCCATAAATCATATACATCATCATCATCCAAAGATGATGATGATGTTTATGATAAAGTAATACCGGTGCGGTAGTGTTGCCAGATCGAAATTGTAAAAATACGGCAGACGTAGCGCTCAAAATACAGTATTTACAAGAAAAATGCAGCAGATCTAAAAATAAAATGCAGCGTAATTTACAGTAGAATTATATTGTCGGTTATATGTATAAGAAAATAATGGTATTTACGTAAATTTATGTACAAATACTTTAATCATCTCACGTATTAACTACTAAATTACAAGTATTTACTCATATTTGTTGTATTTACGTAACTACCTACGTAAAAAAACCGGACGAGTCAGACTCGCCCACCGAGGGTTCCGTACAAACTGGTAGATAAAAGGTTTTTTTTTATATTTTCCTATAGAAATCGAAAAATATACATCGCAAAAATATTTAAAAACCTGTTTTAGTATGTGCTAATTATGCTCTTTCATATGATATCCTACATGACACGGTTAAAGCCATTAAAAATTTGGACCCTCCTTCCTTGCATAAAGACACTATTTTTTTGTGATTAAATTAAAAATGTCCAGTTTTCGGATTTTTTCCTATATGTGTACTCTAACACAATGCTTCTTGCCAAATTTCAGAGTTCTAGGTCAACGGGAAGTACCCCATAGGTATTGATTCCTCTGTGAGTGTCGAAATGTGCGTTTTTTACGACATATTCGGCTGTAACTTTTTTTACCAAAAACTGAGAAATTATATTTTTCTTTCTGCAGCAAGATACTATGGATCTGCGTATATGGTTTTAAATTCAACTCGATACCTTCACGCTTTCCCGAGATAAAGGTCTTGACACCCGGACAGACGGACAGACGGACAACAAAGTCATCCTATAAGGGTTCCGTTTTTTTCCTTTTGAGGTACGGAACCCTAATGAATTCTGCTCCTTCAATCGCGTTTTTTTTGTGATGGAACTTATTATCTAAGCTAAGCTAAGTATGGAATGATTATTATTATCATTCGAGGTAGGGTGGGAGACCATGAGCCTCCCTGTCACTGCGACCCTCGCGGATCTATTGTAACTTCCCTCCAGGGGTTACAGCACCTCTCCCAGTCCCAGATGTGACATAAATCTCACTAGGGACTTTGGGGCGGAGGCCTTCATATCCTCAGGGTAGAGGATAGGTCCTCCCAGGAGCTGGCTCCTCTGGTGGTGGAGGCCACACACTCGCAGAGAGACATGGATGGGTGTTTCATCCTCTTCGAGGCAAAACCTACACTCAGGGTTTTCACCCAGCCCCATTCTGTGCAGGTGTTTATTCATTTTACAATGTCCCGTTAAGGTGCGAACAAGAACCCTAATTTGGCCCTTGCTTAAAAGAAGCGCCTCCTCAGAGAACTTTTTGCTGAATCCTGTGAGGAGCGCTTTGGAGTGAACCATTCTCGGGGTTTGGCTCCACAGTGCTAAGCACTGTTTCTTCCCCCAGGATTTGATGCTATTCCTTATTGTGGAGTCGGAGATGCTACAGGCGGGCTCTGGTCCCAGCAAGGCACCTTCCGACCCACATTTTGCCAACTCATCAGCGGCTTCATTGCCCCTGATGCCACGGTGTCCAGGTTCCCAGCCTAGTGTGATCTTGTTGATTTCACCCAGGCAGTTTAGGACCTGCATGGATATGCTAACAATTTTTTTAATATAAACATTAATTTACGATAAATATGGTAACACCAAAAACCTCGCAGAGGTTTGTCTTAGCGTTACTCCTCAACACATTAGTACTTTCAAATGTAACAATGGTTTAGGTACATCAGTACAGTGGAGTCATGCCACCGTCGCGTAAGCAATGGCTGACTGCTCAGTTTCTATGTAGTATTTTTCATATTTTAGTATTGCACGATAGAAGGTTAAAAATACAAACATGATTTTTTTATACCAACTCAACTGCACCCAATTGTTTAAGGCAGCATTTCGAGTCACGGAATACTAACATACAGTTTCACAGGGTCGCGCGTGTAAGACGTGCGCGTCAGACGCATCCGCCGCCACCCTCCGAACACTAGCTTTAGCATAAACTGGCAGCTATCTCTCGGTATAACACTCATAAAAGAGAAAGGAACCTCACAGTTTATGACCTTGGGTCATGGCCGCATACGGGATGGGGAAATTGGCGATTAAAACAGATTCTTTTATGGGAATATAAAATATAAACTGCGATTCACGGTTTTAAAAGAGATTCTGTAGTTTTCCAGCACTTTCGGGTATAAAAGTTCGTAATATTCGTTCTCATTATGCGCCCTACTTTCTTGCTTTCATAGCGATTGGTTTAGTCTGGCGGTCTTTGATAAATATCGATTTAATCCGTTTCTGACAGAATGTTGACCACCGCCAGCGATGGTGGTCAATATTCTGTCAGAAATGGATTGAATCGATTTTAAAAGGAAACTTGTTCGTCGTTGACACTGTGGGATGCGATTCTTTAAAAATCATTTTCCACCCAAAAACAAAGAAATTTGTAAATAAACATAATTTTTGTTACGATGCCAATTAAATAGATAAGAAAATAATCATAATCTTATAAAATTTAAGGGTAGAAAAAAGATTTCTCCTTTGTATGCGCAAGTTTCTCCTAAGTACTGAATTAAAATGAGTATGTTTATAGAGTGAAAATAATACTCTACCGTAGGCAACGTAGCCTAAACACGGCGGCGACCGCGCTACCATAGAGTTGATCATTATCAAATATTTGATATTTATGTTGTACAATAAAAGAAAACAAGTAAGAGAAGCTATACTTATACTGTCGTAGTGTTTCTCTTCCGTTTAAACAACAAAATATATATATTTAAACACACGATTTCCTTTTTCGTGAACGCTTTTTCGACTTAACTCGAAGACAAAGTTATTAGGAATCGTCGATAGTTTTCGTGTCCCCAATCTAGCATGATGAATGGTATGGACGCGCGTGCGCACGGGTCAACGGCCCTTCCCGGAGCCGTACTAACTGCTGCCTCAACTGTCGTCAGCCTGGGAAGACCATGGCTCGTCCGACTCTGATCACAATCATTGGATTTGAAAAGTACCTATAGAAAAAAAATATTAGTATGACCAATATAAGTTAGTTTCTATGTTATCTGTGTAGTTAATCGATGTGTATTGCTATATTCTACTCGCTGGAGTAGTTTTCGCGCAGGAAAATTGGTGAAAATTAATTTTAATTATAATTTGGCTCAGTTAATATCGATATTAAAAAGAACTCTATATTAACATATTACCCACAATTTAGTCTGTACTGTCATAATAATCCCTTTAAGTTAGTTTAATGTATATGTTACCGGAAATCGGTATAATCCGGTATTCTATACAATTCCTAGGCAATGTATAGAATACCTAGAACGTTCAGGAAATGTATGGTCTAAGATCCCGCTATAAGACGACCTTCACCGAGCTGGGTAATGGATGCAAAGTATTTTATATTCAATTAAATATGTTAATAAATATATTGCAAATGGGTTGTCTAAAAAAATTCAGTCCAGAATATATATTTTTTATTTGTATTTTTAACTTTTCGCTGGTTTTTGTTAATAGACAAATTCCATACCAATCGAAAGTATGATGCCCATAGAATATGCAAACTTTAGGTTGACTATTTTTTTCCCGTCACAACTCTTGGGTAGGCAGGTATAAACAGGTAAATCGATACTAGTAACTTGCACCAGTCTGGTTAATTAATTAAAGTTAAATTAAAATAAAGATTATTTACACATAAATATATTGAATTTGTCTATTAACCAAACCAGTGAAATGTTTAATTAATATGCTTAATTAATTTTAAAAAAAACTTTTTAAAATTTTTTTTTTATTAATTAATCATATTTTGGACTGAAATTTTGTAGACAACCCATTTGCAATATATCTATTGACATATTTAATTGAATATAAAATACTTTACATCCATTAACCAGCTCGGTGAAGGATGTCCTATAGCGGGATCTTAGACTAGTATAAAATATGATTAATTTCAGACTTTGGTTAGGTATTTTATGCAATACCGAATGCACAGCCGGCAATTTGTGTAAAAAAGCCCACCTATACTAAACTAACCTACTAAAAAATCTACCTTTTAGTATTGTTTTTCATGAGTACCCTAATTGCTAATTTTAATAGAGATCATTTTAAGCACTTTTTATACAAATAAAAATCTTTTTAATATTGTTTTTCATGAGAACCCTAAATTGTTAATTTTAATTAAGGTGATCCTAAGCACATACATCATTATAGTCATTTCATAGGTAGGTACGTACCTAATTACATAATATTGATAAATACCGGCAAAATCTATTTATTTAATACATTGCCGGTGGACTAAAAGGTACTTTATACTCATTAGGAATTGTATACATAACCTAGGTAAAGTATGAAATAGACTAATATTCATAATATTTCATACATAGCCTAGACGCTTCCGGTATTCTACTCATTACCTAGGTATTGTGTAGAATTCCTGAGATATACAGATTGCCGGTAACATATATTTGTTTAGGATTAGCAGAGAGCAAGCTGACAAGGCACCGTCTGATGAGGACTCTGGCTTGCCTAAAACATTAAGGTCTTTGAGAACTGAATTCCCGGGATTTTAAGTTTCCTGCAAATATTTTCACAAACATTAAACAATATTTGACCAAATCGGTCCAGTCTTCGATTACAAGTGATGTGCCAATAAATATCTTGTGATTTTTGCTATATTGACTAAGATCGCTTGTGTTTAACCACATCCTTCCAAGGATGTGGTCTAGAATTGAAAATGAACTAAGCAGATTCCCCACTTTATACTTTTCAGGGAACTAAGACTCCACTAATGCACTAAAAGCACTTTTCTACACACGTTATGTATATAGGTATATATTATATATACGGTGTGTAGAAAAGTGCTTTTAAGCGCGGTAGGTATTTATTGCATTTTATAAATAAAAAGTACTTATAAGTACAATGAAATAGATGTTCCCGTGACTGGCTTCGTGTACACGCCCCCTTAGCAAGTCGTGCCTTCGCGATCACGACTGTTGTCTGTTTGTAAATGGACATGTATCTTGATGTGTATATTTTGTATTCAATATTAGACGTCTAGAGTTATGTAATGCGACAATATACGGACAATAAATACAAATCGTCACAATATACGGACATGTTACGGTTGTATACCGTTCTATATTATAATTGTATTTTTATTTACCTGGAAATAATTATGATTTTTTTGCCGTGATAACGTCTTATAAATCTATGAACGCCGGCTGCACGCATGAAAAAGTGTCACGTTCCGCCTGAGCCGAGAGTGCAAGAGAGCGCGGAACAAGCGATAGAGAGGCACGATCGGCCTAAGCGTTCGGCTTGTGGCGCATCGTTATCACGTAAAATTATCGTCCGTAAACCGATTTTACAGACAACCATTTTTATTTTATTTAACAAATTTAATCTCCACAGACTCCGGGGTCCGTGCCTTTATAAACTAATATACTTATGCATTTTTAACTACTTACATTTTTTTTTAAGTTTTGCAAGATAAATAATATTTATGTAGAAATTATATATTGTAACTTTTTTATTATTATTCAATAATAGGCCTGCACCTTAGACTTCTAACATGTTTTATATTAAGCGAGTAACAGTTGCAGTTCACAATGGAGTACGCCTGCCTAGAAATAACCTATTACTAACTCGCGATTTGGAGACATCCGGATTATAACCATTCGGAAAGACCCATTAAGTAAGTGTGGTGACTCGTTCTTTGTGTCTATTTGCCTCTTTGTTATCTTTTTACAGGTAAACAGTTAATCGAATATTCTTGAAATTTTAGTACAGATTTGTGGTGTTGTGAGTTGTGATGCCGGAAAAGAGCTAAACAACATTTCATCATCATCATCATCATCACTATCACTTCTCAGCATTTTGCATGGCCACACGCATGCAATCGCGAGACACATCTAATAGAAACTAAATAGACAATGTACTGCCAGTTTGAATTCTCGCCAGTGTACCTCCAGTTTTGCTAAAAGACTGAAATTTTAGGTGAACCAGACGGAGGTTGCCCTCTCCAAGTTTGAAAAAAATCTCTATAAAAAGTTTTTTTTTTCTGAAACTGAAAAGATTCTGGGCAATATCTCAAATTTTTCATTCTATGAAAGCCTAATTCGGACTAAACAAATATTTTCGTGATGCGTAGATCATTCATAACGAACATGATTTCATTTGACCGAGTGATTTACTATTTACTGCGGCGCTACTTACTGGCTGATTTTGATAGTATATCATTATACTTTAGTAAGGTTTTTAAAATATAAAAGTATTAATGGCAGATATGGGAAGACTGTGTACTAGACTTGGACCATTGTACCGTAACCCCAAGGAACTCCCCAAGAGTTCAAGATGGCGCATTTCCCGTGCTTTCACGGCTGTCCACATTTCGCGTTGCACAACATTGCTGGCCGCATATAGCCCGGCATAATGCGCCGCTTGCGCAAGCCGCCGCCTTCAGAATAGAATACCGCCTAATGACGACTACGAGCTGTCAAAATAATGAAACCTGTCATATATTGGAGCGGGCACAATGCATGCCGATATTTAATAAAGAATTTCATTTTATAGCACCACTATACATGATGGTAATAGTTTTTGTAACACAATAGAACTCTTAAACTAGTTCCGTTTTGTGGTTTTACACAGGAATTTTTAGTTTTCCTCTACAATTATATTTTAACGAGTATCTATATTAAAAGAAAAACAAAATACCCGATTGCAGAAAAGTGGTTTTTACAATCTAATTTACGGTTTCGTTACTTTTGATACGCTGTTGAGTGCACGTTTCTTGTGAGAAAGTATGAGTAAAACCGCTGCAAAAGATTATAGATAGTCTGCTGCATATTCTAACATTATTGCTAGATAGACTATATAGTAAGCATAATGAAGTAGACAAAACAAATTATCAAAAAAAGAACACCGAGTTTGCATGTCGATAAATTGTACTTTCTCCAAGGAACTGTATAATATATACATTTTATTATATTCCGAAGTGGCATTAGCTTTATATTTAGTTTTTACTGGTGCTCGGGTCAGGTCGCAGTTTTGCATAGCGGTGAAAGGCGTTACGTAACGGCGCGTTATTCGTTAGAACAAGATCACTGCTACGGTGCTATACACTGTCTCGTTTTGAATAGATTTGTGTAGCCGTCAGATTATTTTGCGGTCGATAGTCTAGGCGTTCCATCATCATTATCTCAGCCACAAGCAGTCCACTGCCGGTCATATGCTTCTGCTATGGATTTACAAAAAGATCTGATTAAAGCGTCTCGCATCTAGCGTCTTCTTTCCACTTGTATGAGGTTGCCTCTCCATTTGTGGTCCCTGCCTAGGTGTTTGACTGAGTATCTGATCACGTGCTATCGCGGGATTACTCGCTACTTTACTAAATTACAAACATAATGGGAACAGGCCATAGTGACTTGTGCTTGAGAACAGGTGTTAGCTACCATATTGGGCACTAATAAGTATTCTACCTCCACGCTATGGCTTCTTTGCTATGTTTTTCACCATTTGTTCATCAAAGTTTAGTTGCCTTTGTAGGGAATCGAACCCGAGTTATGTAGCAAGGAAGTCGAAAACTTAACCAAGTAACCGAACTATGTATCATTAAAACGAAAGCAGATAATCTTTTTGGGGTAATTAACCCTCATAGTAATCGTAACGCGAAAGTGTTAGAACTGTGAATCTTATAATTTAAATATCGAAACGAGTATGTTGGCTTAAAACATATATAATAAGGAAATACTCTTCACTTTGCACTTCATTTATTTATCCTACATAAAGTAAGTATAAGACTAGCTATGCCCCGCATCTGTTTGTAGAACGAATAGTTATTTTTCTAGACAGTCGAGTATGCAATGCAATGTTTTCCATTGAATCAGCTAAACTATGAGACGCGCCACATAATTTCACTATTTCACATAAATACCAATTCTAAGCGCTTCGCGCTCACGCGCTTCTTGCCCATAATAATAACATTTAACATTGTTATTCAACAGCAGAGAGGGTTCAATTAACTATACGAGATTCCGGCACGTCTGTACTGGCCTTAAATAACTTTTTGATACATTTCGTGTAGAGTTACATCTTTTAAACCGACTTCCAAAAAGAAGGAGGTTATCAATTCGGTCTGTATTATTTTTGTTTTTGTATGTTTGTTCACCGATTACTCAGCCAATTGTGCATTGATTTTGATTGTTTTTGTATTTGGTAGGTCATTCATACTCCAGAGGTGGTCGCATATAAATTCTATCAAAATTCGATGCAGTATTTTGGCCTTCATAACAAAATAACTGGAAAAATATTATCCAAGTGCCTGTAGAAAAGTGAACAGCAAGCCGCGTACATACTCGTATATCGTATTGCGTATTTTGAAGTCGTTTATTTCAGTTTTTTAAGTATAAAATTATTATTTTGTGTTTTTTGAAGATTTTTGAAGTGGATGTTTTGTTTAAGGATCGTTTATTTATGTTTCAAGTACAACATACATATATTTTTTATTCAAGAAGTGATAATAATTTATACAACATTTAATTTGGACACTTATTTTTGATTTATTCTTGCAACTGTTGAGCGAAGTTGAGGTTTTACGATGGACTGTTTATACCTAGAAAATCTACATCTTGCATTCTACTACTGCATAGAAAAATCACATTCCTTCCACACAACACATTCCTTGATTTAAATGTGATTGGAACCATGAATAATGATTTCGTTTAGATAAAAAATATGAAAATGTGCAATTTGGATTGTCAGTTTTTTTATGTTGTAGTAGGTTTGCGCTTGACCGACAACTCTCCTAATTGCGGTCTACAATGGAGCGCGCTTATCTAGAAGAAACCAATCCACTCGCGATTTAAAGACACCCATTTATATCTATCGGGTAAGACTCACTCACGCCAGTTTAGTAGTAGAGGTCCACGCAGGTGGTATAATCGCGTGTGACCAGAATGCCTTAGGCATACTTTAAGTCTGTGCCTGTGGAGCCTACTTCCGGTGAGGTGACTTCACCGAACCGTTTTAGTAAGTGACGTAATTAGAGAGTGATTGATATCTTTTCGATTTTATGGCAAGCTGTTAAATCATTCTGATTTTAAAGTACGCGCGGTTATCGACTCGACTGCATGCAAATATCAACCGTATAGTATTATTAAAGCATAGGACTATTTGTAGTACGTAGAACTGATGGCCGATGGGGCCGAAAGGTTCTCGAGTTGAGACCACGTACCCACGTACCGGCAAGCGCAGCGTAGGAAGACCAGCCACAAGATGGACAGATGACCTCATACAAGTGGCGGGAAGACGCTGGATGCAAGCCGCTTCCAATCGGTTTTTTTGGAAATCCATGGGGAGGCCTATGTCCAGCAGTGGACTTCTTATGGCTGAGATGATGATGATGATTATGATTTGTAGTAATTAAAGTAAAATATCGTTGCCTCAGTGCTTGTTTGCCCAATCTACTAATGATAAAATTTCACAGGAGAGTTTAATGCTCAATTTTTATGAAAAATCTATAAATTTATAAGGCTTGAAAGTTTTTTTATACATGAAATATATATACTCATGTATAAATATAACCGGCCAAGTGCGAGTTAGATTCGCGCACGTAGGGTTCCGTGCCATTATCGATAAAACGGTAAAATAAAAAAAAACACCTTTATTGTATGGGAGCCCCCCTTAAATATTAATTTTATTTTAATTTAATTATTTATTTTTAAAGTGAATAATATAACTCAATATTCAGTGAACATTTCAAGCGTCTACCTGTTGCCGTTATCAATATCGAGCAAGAATGAGCAAAAAAAATCACGTTTGTTGTATGGGAGCCCCCTTAAATTTTTGAAAATATTAAATTACTGAAGAGACTTGTGAAAAATTGGGTAAGTATGCAAGAAACTAGAAAAAGCATTATAGAAATACATTTAGTTTATCAAATTCCTATACATGCAGTTATGGAATCGGAAATAAAAGTATTAGAATGGTTTTTTTTCATCATCATCATCTCAGCCATAAGAAGTCCACTGCTGCCAAGTGCACATAAGCCTCCCCCATGGATTTCCAAAAAGACCGCTTGGAATCGGCCTGCATCCAGCGTCTTCCTGCCACTTTTATGATATCTTCTGTCCACCTAGTGGCTGGTCTTCCTACGTTGTTTCTTTTTGAATGTAACTACTCGTAGTTTGAATTAAAAATAAATTTTTGGTAAGAGTTTGTTTCACTTTACTCAATATTTTTTTATACATATTTTTTTTGCAGATTTGTCTTAGTCGTTCCCGTAGTTTTATGTTATCAAAAATGTTGCTTTGTGCGACCGATCTAGGAGACTACCCATAGCGCCTTAATATCATAGACAAGGTCTATTTATGGTAAATTCATCGTCACAATTCATTTATTTAGATCGGAATGTGTAAGTCCAGTGCGCATGTAAAGGATTTAGCGAACGTCACACCAAGTGGTTTACAGCTAACGAGATTGGCCGTGACTGTACTTGGTCGTTGAAGTGCCTGTTACGAGTCGACGGCGGTTACTCATTGGATTTTTACCAGACTGCAAATAAAGGGTAATGTTTTCGATCATAAATATGTCTAATTGTATGATTTGTACATGGATGTTTGTTCTTGTCCGGGGGCTTTAGTAAATATGTAATTAAGCATAAATTGAAGATGTCTGAGTATTCTATTTTCTGTATGATTTAGATAGTACACGCACCATTACTAAGTCACCAATATTTATTTATATCTCTCTACACAGCAAATTATTTGACAGATTTCAATATTATGAGGGGTCGTTATATTTATTTTCGTTGTACAAATGAGATAATATACAGGTAATGTTAAACAGTAAGGTTAGGTTTAGGTGTGCCTACATTTTGCAGTTGGGTATTTTGTTTTCTTATAATAATATTACTTGTTATATAGATATTTTGTGACAAAATTTTGAGTGTTCCAATTTTTTTTGGATATCCTAAAAAAACTTTTTAAAATATTTTTTTGTTAAAAAAAAGAAATCTAAGCAATACTTGTAAATAAAAATAGTTACACACATCGTAGTTTTTTAACCGACTTCTAAAAAGGAGGAGGTTCTCAATTCGACTAAGTATGTATATGAGTTTTATTAGTCTAGAGTATTTGATTTTATAGGACCCTTTTGGGAATAAGTATCAAAACGATTAATGTATTATAAGTATCAAAATTTACAATAAAAATAATACGAATTCTCTCAACCGTTTTATTATGAGTTGGTCTGAAGCATGAACTTATGACGTTTTTAGGGTTCTGTAAAGACTTTAAAAGGAAAAAAAGAACCCTTACTCTCCTTTATAAGACTGTTTGCTTAATATTTCATTGTTATTTTTTAGGAATACGTGGATGTACCAAATTAAAATATAATGGATATGAATGAGTATCACGTACAGTTTCTAGGTGTAAAAAAATAAGATTCTACAACGCAATTTAAATCAGGTCATTTTGAAGTAATAGATGTACATTTTGTTTTAGTAAAAAAAAAAAAAAAACTCAATGTTTTTTTTTATACATTATAGATCTACGATTGACCACCAACTCGCCTGATGTTAAACGACGGTGTGGCCGAGGATTTCAATTAAAAATGAATTTTAATTTTACATATACGTATGTTAAGCTTCATCTGAACATTATTATTACACGAGTTTCGATACAGGACCATATTTTACGCGTATTTTTACCCGACTGCGTAAGAAGGAGGGTTTCTGTTTTTCGAGTGTATACGTATTTATGTACGTATATTTATTTGACACGTCCTAGAGCCTAAACGGCTTGACCGATTTTGATGTGAGTGGTGTCAATAGATTCGTCTTAGTTGTGAGAGTGACACTGGGTACATCAAAATTAAAAAAAAAAACATAAGTTAACCTCTTTTCTGCAGTCGGGTATTTTGTTTTTCTTTTAACATTGATACTTACTTGTGTCTAGTCACGTTCCTCGCCCAATTATTTTTTCTGTCGATACTCACTCTTTAAATCAAACAAAGCGTTTTAATACCAATGTTATTGCGGACTGTAAATTACTTACCTATTGTTATGTGTTCTCATTGACTAATAATGTTATGCGAGTGCAACGCGGTATAATAATAAACCTGCATGCAAGGAGCGAGTTTGTTATTTTTTCATATTTTTTACACAAGTCACTTTAATTGAATTTGAAACGTAAATGTTTTAGATTCTATAAATTTTCCTACACGCTACGTTTTACCGACTCTTAGCTGTTTGCAAAGAAGGATACATAAAAAAAAAGGTAGCACTTTAAGATGCTTATTTATTTACAAAATTTACTAAAAAAAAAACTGTCGATATGCGATGAAAAATTTCGGACTAAGGATTTTCACTTTAGATTTCGTAATATTATGAAATACTTAAATATATCTTAGGACTGGCCTTGTGGCTCAGTTGGTAGTATGTCTGCCTGCAGAGCTGTAGGTCGTGGGTTCGATCCCCACCCAGGGCAAACATTTGTGTGATGAACATGGATGTTTGTTCTGTGTCTGGGTGTTTCTATGTATCATATGTATATATTTACAACAAAAAAAGTATATATGTATTCTATCAGCCACCTAGTTCCATAGTACAAGCTCTGCTTAGTTTGGGCTAGATGGTGTTGTGTGAAATGTCCATAAATATTTTTTTATTTATGTCATAATCTTGATATCTAATAAAAAGATTTCTTAACTATTCAAATAGGTAATGTCGAGAGCTCTTGTTGATATTTATATATATTGTATATTCACATTTTGGTAATCTTTCGCGAACTTTTCTGATGCGTTATAAACGCAAAGGTCTTTCACTTGCGTCAATAATTTTATTTCATACAAGGTCGCAGGTCAATGCTTAAGCTGGACCATAGAATATGCAGCAGTTTCAGACTTAACGGTAGGAAAGAATCACATGTTTTACAGATACTAAATGTATTCAGAATTACACGTATCCGAGTGTGCCGTTATTTTATTTTATTTTTACAAGTCTATTAATGATAGAGGTATGTATTGCATAAAGCAATAGCGTTTAAGATAAATAAATAATAAATTAAGATTTTTTAACGTGAATTAGAATTT
The DNA here is from genome assembly GCA_947563715.1 of Lycia hirtaria. Lineage (NCBI taxonomy): Eukaryota > Metazoa > Arthropoda > Insecta > Lepidoptera > Geometridae > Lycia > Lycia hirtaria. The sequence continues at coordinate 12,717,051 of OX387386.1, forward strand.
AAATTAAAGAAAAAATACATTTGAAGTAATTCGAAATGTAAATACAACAACAATTAAACAACGATCGCATATCAGTGTCGAATCGTTTTACTGCGGGTGCCAATATTGCGGGCGAGAAATTCCAATTTCAAACAGTATTTTTTTCAGAATGTTCTTATTACAGAATGCCGAAAATATTATGATCACAAAAAACTGACATTTGAATTGCTTGACACACGCATGACGTAACTTTAAGCCCAGAATAATTATAATCTTGTCACTAATCAATACTGTTACATAACGCTAAATTATAATATTTCAGTATTATACCATGCAATGGTATTTAAAAGAATACGAAACATATTGAAAAAAAAATGGCATCCACCATTAAAGAACTAGAAAAGGGATCCAAAGAGAATGTACCATTTGTTTGGCATCTGTGGTGAATTACTCATGGAAGGTACAGAACATAGATGATGTACCGGTCACAGAATTCACAAAACTGCTGACTAACATCGCAGCCTACATTTTGCAAGCTCATTTTGCAGTAACAGTAAACATATTGATCCCGCTGATTACTGCGATGCCTCTCATTACCCTCGTTCTCCGAAGGTCCCGTAAATGGCATCTTTCCGCGACCTCTCAAAACGAAACAGGTAAGTATTTAAAGAACTCTAAACAAAATCATAACTAATATTGTGCCTAGAGATTGCAACCCGGTATGTTTCTCAACCGGGACGGGTTAGCGATGAAACCGTTAAAGTATTTTATGAAAATTTGCTATATAAGAATGGAAAATGACAATGATTCAAGGTTACGAACACACGTGACTCTAGCAAAAATATTATTTTAAAGCTTAATATTTCGTAAACTGGCCCCTAAATTGATAAATAGTTTTGACACACCCCCAATGTTTTTTGATTACCTATCCAACGATATCCCACGCGACAGGGAAGATGAGAAAAAAAATCTTCATCTCCACATTACCTGGGCGGTTCATATTTGATTAATACTCAAAATATTCTGTCAACTTCTCGCGGACACGAAATGACAATCGCTGAAATAAGACAGAGAATTTGAGATGAATTTGAGATAATGATCAAAGTCAAGTAATTATTTTTCCATACTTGGCAGTCGCAAAACGCTCGGCCTTTTCAACAGCATATACCTACCAGTTATCCATCGTTCAAGGAAATAGACGGTATACGAGACAAGATGTACCGGCTATGCCGAGAACCAGATGATAGATGCATAGTACTCATTACATGGGAAATGCGAGACAATATATCTAGATCAGACGTGAGTTGAGGAAAAAATATGGGAAATGTTTAATACGCGTATCAAATGTTACAGTCGGTTGTAGAACTAATTCAACAGACGAGTGCTGACAGGTGCGTAGTAGTAGTGTCTGACACGCTTCGCAATCATTGTGGATAAAGAGAAATAAGATATAAATAAAATAAATAATAAGAAATATAGTCGAGTGGGTTTGGACTGGTGGTCTATATATGAGTTTTTACCCGTCTGCGTAAGAAGGAGGGTTATGTTTTTCGAGTGTACTTATATGTATGTTCGAAAGTATATGGGACAATATGGGTATATATGTATGTTTCTATACAGACCCTACAACCTAAATGGGTTGACCGGTTTCGATGTGTGAGGTATCGTTAGATTCGTCTTCAGTCCCTGAATGTCATAGGCTATATTTTTTTTGTAATAATAATAATACTTCGCTTGCAAAATTTAAAAAAATGCGCTTTTTCAAAACATCTAGTAAACTCTTTCGTAAAAAATGAGTAGTTTTACTAGAATTATTTTAAATAATGCCTATTTGTAAGCTTTTACAGCAACTTTGCGCGTACATTCCCACAAAAAACGCATGTTCAACAGCATATCAAGCGTAATGAAATCGTAAGTTAGACTGCAAAAATCGCTCTTGTGGAGTTGGGTATTTTGTTTTTCATTGCAATTTATTTAAATTGCAATTGAAATTAAAAATAACAAGTATTTACTTGTTATTAACATATAACTAACTTAATCTACAATGGAGTGCGTTTTAGTAGGAACCTATTCACTCTCGATTTGAAGATACCCAGATATCTATTCCACATTTTGGCAGTTTTAGCACGCACAATAAATGTGGACCTAAGGCGTTTCGTTCTATAACATATAAGACGCACAATAAATGTAGAATGTGGAAAAATGCGTTTCGTTCTATAACTTATAAGAGTTTTATTTTAATATTGCATTCACCACGAAACGATGTCGCCATAAGCGTACAATCATATTTATCCGATTATTTAAACAAATTATTAACTCGTCATTACGTAAATATTTAGCTAAAATATGCAAAACGAAAATTCATTGTAATTTTATTGCAAGCAGTGAAATTCCACGTACTTACATTCCTCGTATACATGTGAGGGTAAATTTACATAATCTGGTGATGCAAGTACTGAAGCAATATTTGCTTTTCATCCGACTGCACAAGGAGAGCATTTTTTTCGAGAGCATGTTTAAAATATGTATTTACTGATAAAAGTAAAATACAAAGTAAAATATATTAGTATATATAACAGTATATATTATACACACCTATGTAAATAGGGCGAATTCTGTGCTGATACACACCATGAATTTAGTCAAACTTTATGGTACATATATAGATTAAATTTATAAACTCATTATTGACACAAAAAGTACAAAAGGAAATAAAATTACATTAGTGTAACAACGGGTGGCCTTATCGCTAAAATCGATCTCTTTCAGGCAACCAAGGAATGGAGTGAAATTTAGAAAATAAATTGGACGGGCGTGCAAAACGTCGTGCGGGCGATAAAGTAAATATAATACTGAAACCAGTATATATATATATATATATATATATATTTATATACTAATACAAAAAAGCACGAAAAAGCGACATCGTTACATGGTTGATATTCCGAAAATACGTACGAAACGCTTTGACTCCAATTTCATTGTGCGTACCACCAAAATGTGGAATTCGCTTCCTGAATGGGTCTTTCCGAATAGATATAATCTAAGTGTCTTCAAATCGCGAGTGAATATGTTTCTTTTAGGCAAGCGCGCTCCATCGTAGACCGTAACTGTCGCTTAACACCAGGTGAGTTGACGGTCAAGCGCAAGCCTATCGTCGAATAAAAAAAAACATATTAGAATGATTAATAATATTATGCATATCGTTGATTATAACAAAACACGCCGAAGGTCTAAGTGTAGCAGCATGTCTGAATATATTCTAACGGATTCATTTTGGTGAATCATCGACCGCATTCCTCCCTCCCCGTTCCATTACAGGACAAGCAAGAAGTCGTCAAACTACCACTTATTTGTGATTGAAATACCTAAAATTCGTACAAAATAATTTTAGCCTAAATTATTGATTTAATGCGACACTTGACTCTAACAAAAATTATCACTTTAAAACTCGCAAACTATTTCCCAAACGGATCCCAAAATAGAAAAATGGATTTTGTCAATATTTTAGGATTACGTATCCAGTAGGATATCCACACGGTGGGGTAGACGGAAAAAAACATTTCATCCTCGCTATACGTATATGGAGGTACCCATTTTTTTTCTTTATAATATCCTACCACATTCTGGAAGTGACTAATATGTATACCTATAGAGATCAACCATTCTAAAACGGACCGCCCCACCAATGTAATACGTGCAGATGCAAATCTTGTCCACACTGTCCACAGACACAATACACACACGTCACGCTAATCTCAATTATATCATTGGTTCCTCAGTTACCGGATAGATTGGAGTAGGAAAGGATTGGAATAAATATTTTCTCTCATATATTGAAATAATTTATTTTGGTAGAGGAGCATTCAGTCTTAGAATGGTTCTACTCTACCAAATTATAATGGTTCTACTCTACCAAAATATAATTAGTACTAAGATTACTAGAGTTAACCCACGGACAGACGCCTAGACGGACGGATAGAAGGACATGGCGAAAATATAAGTGTTCAGAGTTGACTACGGAACCCTAATAAACTGTTTATAGAATTTTGGAATTTTGTAAGAAATAGGTCTACGTTTGACCGTCAAGAAACTTGGTGTTGAGTGTACGTTATCGCGAGAAATGATGCGCAAAGTATAGTTTATTTAAATTTATTAGCAAGTAATTACAAATTATGACCGATGATTGTACACAATTAAAAAGTAACGATCTCCTGAAATAGTCGTCCTGCTTTCCAGACCATCTGATAGTTGGACGTTTTGCTACATAGGCGTCATAGACGTTTAGACCTAGGCTTACAGCTTATTAGACGTTGTATGCAGTTGGATATTTTGCTACTTAGACATTTTGATTAGGAAGGTTTGGCCGAAGGTAAAGCACGTTGATCTAGCAGAAATCAATTCAGTGTAGACTTGAAAATTTAAAAATTTTATTTTTGAGGAGAAGCAGGGAGTCCTCCTCGTTTATAGTATTCATCAAGAATGTGAACACAAATCGTTGCGTAGAAATTAGGTATTATTGCCACCTCTACTTGTGGCGGAATGGTCACGGGAACCGAGCACAGTAATCGAGTAGGCTGTCTGAGAACCAAATGACTGTTACTTGTTAATCTCACTGTATTGTGACTCATATAAAGCTGTTTACAACGTCTACGTATTTCACTGACAAACATGCTGGCCATTTCTTTTAGCTAACGACGAAGACAAACCTATACTTAAAGAAGATTGTATATAACGGGGTATACAGGTGACTTGTTGCGACGGACATGCATTATGAGGGCATTGTACTCATAATCTTAAAAAACTTCGTCTATGCTTATTTCTGACCACGAAACAAAAAATTGCGGTTTTTAGAAGTTGATTTACATTCGACGAAATCTTAGAACAACAAATTTTATATTTTGTCACTATAATCTATGCTAAAATATGAAAATGTGGTGGTGCAAAGACTGGAAATCCATTCAGCGGGGTAACGCCGCGCGCCGCAAGTTTACCTTACCTTACCTTTACCTTACCTTACCTTTTCCTGGTACCTTTGCACCAGGAACAGTTAGGGGTGAGTTATTTGACTGAATTTTTAATTATATTTATATTAGTTAATATATTATATAATATAAATAAATATGAACAATATAACCTAAGCTTTAATTACATTAGAAGTCTATTAATTAGTTTTAGGCCATATAAATAAATGTTAGATTTAGAAAAGTTGAAAAAAATATTAAAAATGAGGTCCAATATTTTACGGTTGCAGTATCCATTGATCACCATAATATTGAAATAATATTGAAAAGGCCGTGCAGAAATAACGCCTGCCTCAATTGACCTCTGCTCTGCTCTTTATAAAAAGACCACCGAACACGGTAGGTGATTTTGTTTCAAAACAGACGTGAGTCATGTCTACTTTAAAAAAAAAAGTTAAATAAAATCTGTTAACAGTCCTTATCGTAATTGGTATCTACAGATATCATTATGATTTTATTTATTTATAAATATTATATTTCGTAACATCAACAAGAATATAAATATATAATATACACACACACACACATGAATAAAAAGATTGATAGATATAGATTGATTATAAATTTATTGATTATAATCAATCAATCTATAATTCCTAAAGGGATAGTAGGTAAAGTCGTAGGATGAACATGTATAGACCGCGTAATAATCAGATAATTCGGCACAAGGACGTTCGATTAGTGGCGACAGACAGACGCCAGGGTTTCATTGTCTTAATGAAATAATTGCTAAGTTATATCATAGCCACAGAGGAAGTTGTTTTTTTTTATACTCTTTTTTTTTTCGAAGTATGCCCAACGCGACATATGTAGAAATCAATCACAGGTCCAAAACCTAAAACCTGACTAAGTCCTTTATGATGAGCTTGGCCTTTGACTGCCAAATCGCCTGATGTTCAGCGACCGTTATGACACTATGTACATGTCTTCTGAGCTCAAGCTTTAGGTTATGTTTTTCTTGTAGTTCATATTTTAACTTTAAATAAAAGTTTGTTTTTATTGCGTAAAACAAAGAAAATCCTATTGAGACATTGTTGCGGCAGTCTATGCAAAGACTACCCACCAAACCTACCTACCTACTATTTTGTGACCTATTTTGTGTGTATGATTTTTTATTTTCTGTGTGTTTTTGTTACAATAAAATTATGTCTATATCTATGTCTATGTCTATGTCAAACGTTATATTAGTTGATCTCTTTGAGTTACTTCGTTGATGGAGCCTTATTTGGTTTACTGATCATCACACCCTAACAAGCAATTATTGACTTTATTTATATATCGAAGAGGGTTCACATTCCATACAAACGCCTACGCTTGACTTATTTTCCCACGTTGCCTATTTATGCATAGGCATCCAGTCAACCATCCCACTCATCGTGACCTTGGCAGAAAGAGAGGGGAACAGGTTCTCTTGCGCATCACAATGTCGCTTTAGTATTCAACGTCATTCCTGTGTCATTGCGTATTTAGAGGTTGCATGGATAGTCGAAGATATTTTTGAAAGATGTCAACATAATTTAGAATGCATTTGTAAAAAAATAAATAGAAAAAATGCAAGTCGAATTCGTACATCTTCTTATTTTTTACCTATTTAAAAAAAGGAGGATTTCTCATATCGTCATCGATTTTATTATCTAACGTCTGTCTAAAGATTTCCCCAACAAAGCCTTGGAGAAGATTATAGAACAACCCGAGCAATGTTTTTAGCAAAACACACGTTTATTGACACTTCACTACTAGGCATCTTTGCAGTCATACGTTTAGGTGATAAAAATCTATTGACATTTTCCAAAAATGTGGCATCGGTCATCCAATCTCGCCAATGACCACGAACACTGCAAATGTTTGATTCGTCAGGTCTACAGTCTGGTCTTATATAAACAACGTCGTAGTTTTGCGACACCAATAAACAAACAGATTAACCCCAGACCGACGGACAGAAGATCTAATAATAAACTATATGCTCAAAATAAATAAAATCCACTAAGTATCCAGTTGGCAGTCTTACATGTCCTTGTCGGGTAAATAAAATATATTTTATCAATGTTTGTTGCGAACAACACAAAAACATTTTATGGCTGTCATAGTCTGTAGCTAGTCTAGGAATGGAACTGCCATGAGATAATAGTTATTTTGAGCCACAATTAAGGATTTACCACGCAGCTTTTGAAACTGGTTTTTATCATGAGATACCTACTGATATATTGCAAATATTGACTAGAGCTTCATAATCCAAAGCTTTCGTTAAACTATTAAAAAGCTCGGCCAGTGACATTGCATAATTATACGGACTAGCTCTGTATTTAAGGGGGGCTTCCCATACAACAAAGGTGATTTTTTTGCCGTTTTTATAGATAATGGTACGGAACCCTTCGATCGCGAGTGCGACTCGCACTTGGCCGGTTTTTTTTCTCTACTTCTATTCACATGTACGAGTATATATTTAGCACAACCAAATAGTTTCCTCGTTTCTTGGGAAATATAACTTAGCTTTTTTCGACTCTGTGCTTTATCTTCAGCCACATTATCGCTTACCATCTAGCGAGTCCAGCACTGACTACTTGATAAAAAATATTGTTTGAGAATAAATGGTTATGTATAGTAAAAGTTTGAATATCGATTAGCCGTCAAGTCGAGATTGTATTATTGGAGAGTTATTAGCTGCAGTAGCGTTAGCAGACCGGTTGCTACGTGTGATAAACCGGTTACTTCCCGGTTCCGGTCCAGCCAGTTGCAGGTTTTCGTCGGGCAAAAAGTTGAGGCTTGAGACTGAACGACATATTGTATTGTGGACTTCGTATGTAGTGCAGAAAGCACGTTTCACGCAGAGAAGATATCCCTAAACTAGTTAGGGTTCTAGGTAACTAGTTTGCGGGTTAGGGTGAACAATGCCTACTAAGATTCAATGTACACATTTTATTAACAACAATATTGGATTAACCCTGAAATCACGAAATAAAAATTATCTATGCATTCCGTTCCTAGCAGAGCTATATGAGCAACTGAATTTTGCGATTGTTGTTTTTTTTTTACTTAACTGTTTCTCAATTACAGAGCTCGTATAATAATAATGATAATTTAAAAAAACCGGACAAGTGCGAGTCAGACTCGCCCACCGAGGGTTCCATACAAGCTAGTAGATAAAAGGGGGAATTTTTTTTTTTTTATATTTGCCTTCATAAACCGAAAAACATACACCGTAAAAACATTTAAAAACCTGTTTTAGCTTATGCTAATAAGCTAAAACAAGAAGGTTTTAAGAAGCTCTTTCATATGATACCCCACATAATACGGTTAAAGAACTTTATAATATTTGACCCTCATTCCTTGCATAAAGACCTTATTTTTTGTGATTGAATTAAAAATGTCCCGTTTCTGTTTTTTTTTCTATATGTGTACTCTAACACAATGCTTCTTGCCAAATTTCATAGTTCTAGGTCAACGGGAAGTACCCCATAGGTATTGATTTCCTTGTGAGTGTCGAAATGTGCGTTTTTTACGACATATTCGGCTGTGACTTTTTTTTACGAAAACTGAGAAATTTGATTTTTCTTTCTGCAGCAAGAGACTATGGATCTGCGTATATATGGTTTTAATTTCACCCGATACCTTCACGCGTTCCCGAGATACAGGTCTTGACACCCGGACGGACGGACAGACAGACGGACGGACAGACAGACAGACAGACAGACGGACAGACAGACAGACGGACAGACGGACAACAAAGTGATCCTATGAGGGTTCTGTTTTTTCTTTTGAGGTACGGAACCCTAAAAAAACGACTTCAATATTACACAGTCGTAATTAGCTAACGGTGATAAGTATACGCGACTTGCTGTTCACTTTTCTACAGGCACTTGGATGATATTTTACCAGTTATTTTGTTATAAAAACCAAAGTACTGAACTGATTTTGATAAAAATGATATGGGACCACCTCTGAAGTAATACCTACCAAATATAAAAAGAATCATCAAAATCATCAATGCACAATTGACGGAGTAATAAGGCGGTGAACAAACATATTTAAAAAACAGTCGAATTGAGAACCTCCTTCTTTTTGGAAGTCGGCTAAAAAAGTATTATAGAAACGCAAGGAAAAACTTGTGCCAACCAGAGGGATTAGAACAAGAAGTTAAAGAAGAAAATATATCTTCAATTAGTGGGGTCGGTCATCACTTTAGATATAGTGCAATTAATAAAAAACTGAAGTATCCGACTTCTCATGGATGCCATTGATAAAACTGGACCAAATTGAAATGAAAACACGGGAAGTACCAGCTTTCAAATAAAAAAATGAATCTACAAAATCGGTTCACCCAGTCGAAAGTTATGAGGTAACAGACATAAAAAACAGTCGAATTGAGAACCTCCTCCTTTTTTGAAGTCGGTTGAAAAATACCAGCTGTCTTATTACATATTGAACAGTAAGAGCTAGGCTAGCTGAGACCTAGGGATTTGATACCTTTTTAGCAGAGCTTAGAACGGGTTTTTCTCAGATGTGTTTTTGTATGTATGTTTGTAGCTACCTCCTGCAGCCTAAGCGATTTGATTGAGTTTAATGTGTGAGGTGGTATTAGCTATATTTTTAATCGACTTCAAAAAGGGGAGGAATTTATATCTTCTCTATAATTTAGAATTCTTCTTCTTCGAATTTATATATTCTTTATATATTTATAGATTGTATAATATGTACCTACATAGTATGTTCGTCGATATCTCCGTCAATTGTCTACCGATTTGAAGAAATGTTTTTGCGTTGGAAAAATTTCCAGGTAGTCTCATAAAAGATTTTGCTTCTGGAGAATTCTAATCTATCGGAGATTCACATGTAATATTATTTATTTCATTCGAGGGTTTGCTGATTAAAGTTGGTTGTTTCAGTTATTGAAACCACAATACTTGTGCAATCATTTATTTCGGCTTTGGGTAAAAAAAAAAAAGTTATTAACAAATATCGTCGCTTGCATGACTAACTGTCCCATTTAATTTATTAAATAATAAGAACAGGTATTTAGAATGCAAATACATTAAAAGGATCAAGTTTTACAAATATGTAGGACTCTATCTTTAACGGCTAAATTGTTACACCCTTGCGTCAGAGGGACAGATGAACAATGAGCGAGAGTAATAAGGCTCCATTTTGATCTTAGGTACGGAACCCTAAACAATATCTAAACTAGTAATCTCACACATTATCATAAACCTAAACAAAGTAGCCAGCACTCATTGCTAAAACCTATTACCAATTAAAATGGCGGCATTCTAATGAATTAACAAAAGAAGAGAAAGGTTCAGATCACGACAGGTTTCACCAATTGGAAAGCACTGGGGACTTATACACTAGGTTTTAAATACTGGCTTGAGACATTGTTCATTTAACTGTATGACCGTTGAAATAAATATATAGATACTAATTTGGATTATTAATGACATGGAACTTATACCTCAATACTAATCTTCTCAATAGAGGTACAATTCACTATGACCGTTTATATAGATAAATCATAAAAACGTAACATTGAAAAGTATACTTTAACGAATTAAGTATTTTGAATGAAAATAGGCAAATAGGCACAGATTCATTTTCCGACAAACGTAATTTTTATATTTAGGTAGGTATAGCAATTTTGTTTTCAGTCCACAATCTTTGAGATATTGTTAAAATGTTTTCGGAATGAACCTAATATATTCGTAATGTACTCAAAACTATTCTTCTACTAACATTTTCTACTTGTTGCCCACTGTAAGGCTGTATACAATCATAAAAACAATAAGCCATAACTGTGAAATTAATCAATTTAATTAACTGCACACATGGTTCGTTTGATTTCCACTAGAGGTTGTTAGTTTTTACTGATAGGACATATAGTCGAAAAGAAAAAACAAATTATATCTAACTAGAGTAAAATAAAATAAAAGCGTTCTCGTATACCTCTTGTCCTAACAATTATGATAAAAGCGAAAGTACTTAACTGTATCTTTTTTTTTATAATTAAAAAAAAAAAAAAAAAAAAATGTTCTCGTATACCTGTTGTCCTATTATGATAAAAGCGAAAGTAAATATAGGTATCTTTGTTTGTTATATTTTCATGATAAAACTGTAAACAGCTGTGAAGACTTAGGCTACATTTCATCATCATCATCACCGTGTTTCATCACACCGCGGGTGAAACCGGAAGGCGCAATATGCAGCGCAGCTGAATAAACATAAAAAACAACATACATTCGGATTGAGAACCTTCTCCTTTTTCGAAGTCGGTTAAAATCACTTATTTATTACGAAATAGTTCATTGGAGGTTACGAAAAAGCTTATTGTTTTTTTTATTTTTGTGAGACTTATTATTATCATTACTAAAAATATAGCTTAAGATACCCAGAGAGTCAAGAAGAATCTAACGATACCTCGCACATCAGAATCGGTCAACCCGTTTAGGTTGTAAAACGTAATATAGAAAATACATGTACAAATACCCACAAGCATACGTACTAGATACATACAAACACTCAAAAACATAACTATCCTTCTTACGCAGTCGGGTAAAAAGAAACATATGTATAACATCCCCTACCAACAAGTGGCAGGAATTCCAATCGTTTGGAAATCAGTGAGGTGATGATGATGATGAAATATAACAGACTTGAAGAATATTTTTGGCAGTCGATTAGTTATGATCCAAAATTATTATTTACGCGATTTTTTTAAATTCGATACATTTATATAAATATTCGACTGTTGGAGAATGACCTAGCTACGCAATATGTTTTCCGTCAGTAAAAAAGTGAGAGGTACAATTTGAAACTTTTTAATACGTAATATCTATTTATTTCCGTGGATTTGCATATAGATGTCAATAACCCAAGCTGTTTCTACTCGAAGACTCTCTAAAAGCAATTTTTAAACAACTTAATCTATCTGTCTACTTTAATAAATTTAAGATAGAAACACTCTTTGTGTGTAATTGTTGCTTCCTAGACTTCTGCACATACTAGATACAGTTAGGTATCTAGACTGCGCAAGAAGAGGGGTTATGTCTTAAAAATGTTTTGGTGTTTTATAACTGTAAATCTTTGAGAAATTGTAAATAAATAAATGTGTTTCCGTGTATGTATATTTCTATATTAGGTACCTCATACAGCATAAACACCTTGACCGATTTTGATGTGCGAAGTGATTTTAGCTTTGTTTTTACTTCCGAAGTGTAAAAATAAAACACTCACAACAAAAAAAAAAAAAAAACCTTTTCGAAACATAAGGAATTTTATAATCATTATTTTAAAGAAATACATTACATCGGCTATGCGCATATTTTTTTTATTTTTGCGAGAGTAAGTAAAGACGAATCTAAGGACATCCTGCATAAAATCGGTCAACCCGTTTAGGGTGCGGGCGTAGGAGATTTGGTACAGAATACAGATACAGCTAAAAACCTGTAGACGGACATAAACTTATGTTCATATTCATTTATTTTTGGTAAAGCCGATTTAAACGTCAATATAATTACAATAAAACTTCAGAAATAAAATTTTAAATACATTTCACAGTCAACAATTATTTTAGATGAAAAAGCTATTAATAATAACTAATTATTTATTTAAAATAATTGTAACAGTTGTAATGTCATAAAATGAGTGTTCGGTGAACCCATCAAGCCTGCGTTGAAGGCGATGTTTAAAACTACCCAGATTTGGAGCATAAACTCTATAGAATCCGGTATTTTACTGTACACGCGGGTAGGACCCATGACATGCGTGAGTTTAGTGAATTTCAGAAGTGCGACTTTATACCTGGTGAGGTTCGCGTTCTCGTGTACATTGCCATTTCAAAGTTCAAAATTTAAAAAATATTTATTGCACAATAAGTAGGTATATAAACATTATAATGACAGCTCCTAGGTGTAGTTAAACAGCTGTATCTTGGGGATTAGTTATTTCCGTGATATTCTATTACAGGTGCAGGTACACTACTACTACATTTGCATTATTGCTGGCAGCGTGGAGATTCCCAGAATTCTGAAATATGGTTGTGCAGAAGTGTCCTGTGTTACTTGCACGATTGCTCCTATGGCACGTTTCTGGAGGCTATATTTTGTCATCATTATCATCACCATTTTTAATCACTACGCGAGTAAAACCACAGAACATATTCTAATTGCATCTTGATTGAATAAGTTTATAAAAATTATCACCGAAATTACTTGAGCTGCTCACTCCTCTTTTTATTAGATAATATGATAATGAAGACTGCACAGAAGACTTTAATACTACTACATAGTTGTAGTAAAAACAAGATTTTATGTTTCTCTAATAACCAACTATGGTACTAATAACCGACTGGATCTTAAAAAAATGTATAGAAACTGTATCTTATATCAAAGAATCATTCATACATGCATTACGCTCGAATAACACTTATTTTTTCGGCAGGCATGTAAAAATGTCTACGTTTACCTGTTATTCTCACAGCTTTAACACCTCTAATGTTATCTCTAACAAAAGCTGGCCTCGAACAAAGGGGGTTGTTCTTATTATTTGGGCACTTTGTTAAAAGGTGTAAAGTCATAAAGTTACAGAATAAAGTATAGTTAGTACTAAAATAATGCGTCATCAATCCCAAAATGGATGGACATTGAAAGGTTCCTAGAGGTAAGAAAAAGATAAAAATGGCTTAGCGTGAGTTATTTGTTTTAGGATAAGATAATCCTTGGAATTAATATAAACACTTGGACGTTTGTATCTTATCATATCACCTCGCAAAATGAATCGATACAAGTTAATAATGCATTTCAGGCGTGACTGTGACTGTAAAACTGTGGGAGTTTGTAAATTATTTATACATATGGATGTGTATGTATTTATACTCCTACTTCTAGTGAAACAGCGGAATAAATAAAAAAACATGTGTGGACGTTTATTTAATATATCTATCATAGGTTAACAAAATAAAACTGTATTATACTGTTTTATTAAGACCGGCGTTAGCTTATTTATCTTTAATAGTTTCCATAATGTTTCGATTATATCAAGAAAAATGGTGTTATGTGCGGGTGAGAGAGCTGATTTTGCCTCTCTGACTTTGCACATCGTTAACACACGTTAACGATGTGCAAAGATTATTAAGTTTATTATTACATTTTCATCCCTAAAAATTTGGATTCCTGTAGGATTGCTCGTGAAATCACTGTACCTGTCTCTCTGGAAAATGACAAATAAACCCGCGTGGAATAACTAGCACTATCATGTGAGTTGGCCATCTCGTGCCGTGATCAAAGCAACTTAAACGAAATGTCGAGGTTAGTCTAAATTACCTATGTTTTGATAATCAATTTACGTGTGATTGGAACCGATGTTTTTTAAACTAGTGGCGAAGCTTGACTTCACTATGGCAATGGATTGCGATCGTCAATGGGTACTTTTTGATGCCAAATCTAGTTCTGTCCGGACGTTGAAAACATCCTTCAAACGGGAACACAGAAAGTGTATTCATAGTGCACACTATTATGTACCTATAATATTAGTACTAGTAATATAAGTAACATAAGTCCTGCTGATTTTAACGAAGATTTCATGTGAAATTGATCAAATTACACTAAAATGAAAAGATACAACTCTATTTGGAAAAGAAACTTCGATGGAGAATTATTTCGATGTGTGTATAATATATAAATAGTGTTGAGTTGAGTATACCTCGTCTTGATAGATACCTTGACCTATAATAAAAAGAGGGTGGAATCGAAATGTGCCGTTTGTTTAGTACACTCTCGAATATGTACCTATGTGAAATCACACATATTTTACGTTACAGGGCAAGCGGATCATCAAAATATCATGAAGTGATTTGACATGACATGTTAAATGACAGTTTTTGAAAGGATAGATATGAGGTATAAATGCGAGTGTTTTCTTTGTTATTCATCCAAGCTAAAACTGCTAAACATATTCGAATTTTAAATAGATATAGCTTATACCATAGAGTACCATAGAGTAACACATAAATTTATGCTTTTTTCTCGAAAAAAAAAAAGGTTTTGTTGGATTTAGATGAAACCGCGGATGCAGTTAGATTGTAACATTATTGATTGAAATTAGGTGAATGTGTATGGTGATTCAATAAATAAACGTTGATAGGACTGCTCCCACGTTTTGTTAAATTTCTACTGTAAGTAATATAATACGGAGGTTATACTTCAAAGTATTCGTATTATTTCCAGAAACAATTTATGTTATATTTCTATTATTTTCTTGGAAATGCCGCTGGCGCCGTTTGCACTAATATCGACCGATATAGCCACAAACTATGTTACATTTTAATTAACTTTAAAATTTCAATTATTTTATCAAGTTTAAGTGTAAGTGATATTGAATAATTGAGAATTGGTTATTCATCATAAAATAGATTTGTCATGAAATAATTACTTTGAATGTGTTCTCTTGTCTTATTATAAGAACTATAAAATACAAAGTCGGACTGGTAATCAAAAGAGTTCCTATTTTCAAATTCTCATTGGTCGGTCTTTACAGTTTACATTACACGACATGTAGAGAAACACATAATTAATGTTTATTTTTTAAATTATTTGACTTCTTACTACTTTGCTACGAAAGCCGATTTAGTTATGTTTAGATGTTTGTATAATATTAGTACAGAGAAAAAAGGAAAGAGGGAAGAGAGGCCTTTGCCCTGCAGTGAGACAGTAATGGCTGAGAGAAAAAAGTACAGATTAACGAAATTTGTCTTTTAAACAATCATTCATAAAAGCTTTTTGTAATAGTAATATTACAAATAGTTGACTGAATCGTGCATGATTGTGTTACGTTTCCGTTCAACTTTTTTGAAGAGCTTTTAAACTTTTTCTTTGTTTCGAGGAGCGTAACATTACATATATTTTGATTGATAGATATATTTACAACTTTCGAAATCGCAAACGCTAAGAGGCACTTTGATATCTATTTATTATGCATAGATATACTGATACCTATCTACACTCTTTTTTAAAATCATGTAGTAGTCGAGTTCAAAATGCTCATTATGGATTTTTTCCATGGAATATGGTCATGAAGACATTTCACATTTTTAAAACAAAGGAAACTCTTTAAACAAAAACAATATTATAGCAAAAATTACCGCAACTGGCCATCGTAGAGTTCACCAAAAAAGAAGAAAACAAAACCGGCTTCCAAGGAGTCCGAAAGTTGCGCGCAAAACTTTTTACAGAAACAAAACTGAAAATAAAATAAACGCACTACCTTGCTGAGATCAGAGCACAGTCTTCGAAATCACTGTAATCACAGCATATTACTATGTGATTAATATTAACGCCAGTGCCACAGCAACCGAGTAAGTACCGTAGTGGCTAGAGTCATAAGTACTACTGAGGACTGAGGTGTAGGCCTGCAAGCCCCCAGGTACGGTTTTCACGTTCATACAACCCTGCTAAGTTGAAAAAGGCTTTATTTTTACTGAGCCTACTTCGACTAAGGCTTCTACGTTCCTAGTTGACTTTGTACCGTTGTATTTTCTTGCCATTATAATACTGTTAAGTTGAAAAGTTTCTGATTTTTATTAGATTTGAGTGAAGGTAGTGGTCACGGCTTAAGGTGGGGTTACAATGGACAAAACATTGTAGCAGATTGTCCGGCGGAAGCCAGAGATGAACATTGAATGGGTGCGGGCGGTCAAAGAGTAACGAGCAATACGATTTTATTATAAAAATGGATCGCCAATATCAAATTTTGTTTATTTACGAGTTGTTTGGAATAATTTGTGTTTTTTTTTTTAAATTTAATTACATAAAAGAACAAGCCTCTTCTATGAATGATTTAGCAGACAAAAAAAATTGGATTCAATGTTCCTGATTATGAAGGGTTTTCTTAAATTCAATTCCTGAACGAGTTTCATAAGCATAGGTGCTCAGTTTGTGTGGAAAAAATATTTATGTAAGCACATACATCGAATCATATAACTTTTTATACTTAAAATAAAAAAGTTTTAGAGGTAAGTAATTATTTTAAGATTTTAGCAGAAATATATGTATTCCAAGCTATTGCTATGAAATTTCATGAATTTATTAAGAAAACAATTATTTATATATTAATAAAAGTAACGATACCTATTTCAGCTTTTTTCGACAATCATTCTCTACCTACTGTGATTTAGAGGTGTATACAGATTACAGATCATGGGAGAGCAAAATTTATTGCAAGATGTTTTGGCTTTTTTAGTATTACACTTTAGATTTCGAAAATTCAAAAATTAGAAATTAGCATATTCATGGTCCCTAAAACAGAAAAAAAAGTCTTCTAAATCGTATAATGTAAATAACTCTACTCCTATTGTACTCAAACTACTCATATAGAGGTGTCTTAAATAGTTAAAATGATTGACTATTGGAAATTACAGGAAAGTACTGGTACGTTAAATAAAATAAAAAGGTTGAAAATTTCAATGTCTAAAGCATTTCGTTTTTACATTGCTGAGTCAGTTTTATTGGTTTGTTATGATATCGATAGACCATAAGTTAAAAGATGAACATAGGTCACTTTTAATGTGTTTCAGTTTCAGAATGGCTGGAAGGATTTGAATATTTTTTTTTAATGGATATACTTAAATATAGCGGTTCCTGTAAAAGAGCTGGTGAAACCGTTTCTATTGTAATGAATACATGCAACGTAAAATTAATACGTATTTGATTTGAGAAATTATAAACAGATGTCAAATCATATCATGAGAATAATTATTTATAATTTTGCAGATATTTATAAATATTGACTTAATTTCATCTCTTTTCAAGTGTTCATCTGTATCTTAACTGTTACTCTCTGCAATTTTAGGTTAGGGATCGTATACACAGGTAAAAAGTTCAAAAATGAAGTGTAATGCTGGCCATCACAACTGCAATAAAGATCTTTGAGCGTGACGTCATCGTTTTAAAATGCCAACAACGCGGGCTATCTCCGTCCCAGTCTTGGTCTCTGCTTCATGAGGAGTCTTTACCTCTATTTCGTGCGCTACCTCTGTCCCTTTCTCGCACAGTTCTCCCACAAGCGCGGGCGCAGACCCGATTCAAGGATACCATGCACTCTTCAGTTCAGTGCTCCCACGCAGCGAAGCCTTAACCAGTGCGTAAGAACCTTCAGAACGTGTCACTTGGAAATATATCTGCTATTATTTATACATTTAATATTAACTCAATCATATTATATTATTATAATTAATGGAAATGCCCGATGGTATAGTGAATTTTATATTCACTATACACAAGTAGTCCTCATACAAGTGGCGGGAAGACGTTGGATGCAAGCCGCTTCCAATCGGTCTTTTTAGAAATCCATGGGAGAGGCCTATGTCCAGCAGTGGACTTCTTATGGCTGAGATGATAATGATGATACACAAGTAATATTATAAAAACCTAAATGACATAGACATACTTTTTTTATTGGATTATTTATCCCCTTTTTTCGCCGACGCCTTAATTACTCCTTGAGGCTCCTAAAACTGAGACTAATCTAACAATACTCTATGTGTTGAGAACAGAGTGTAAAGCGAGCCAAACAAATACTTACATACGCTAGATAAACGCTCACTAGCATAGTCAGCTTAAAATATTCGGAAAATCGTACATTTTCCTTTTGTTATAGATAAATAAATATGTAAAAATATTTACCAATCTACTATTAAAATCTATATACATAGATCTACATGCAGTCTAAGTTCAGTAACATGTATGCATATACAATTATACATATTAGCTAATCGCAGGTAATTCCAGTTTTAAGTTTGTAAATATTATTAGTATGTGGCATATATGTATATGTAATAAAATGTAATAAATGCGCATTCCGTGAAATTGTTATTTTTTTATTACTTAAATTAGATTAATTCTGCCTACGAAATAAGTTGGTTATACTATTTTATTATTATTTATATTATACGAGTATTATTTATATTATTTTATTACTTGGAAAAAAATATGGAAATTCTTACTATAACAGTTTGTTTTTACTCGACTGCCAAAGGATTGAATCCATTTTCGGCTTAGGCAAGTACCTACCTAATATTTTTTGCGTCCATTAATGCTTATACGCAAAGTGCTTATATTCGAAAATTAATTGCCGTTGCCTAAAGGGCATGACTGATTTTGATATAATGTAATGTACGGTGTCGTTAGATTAGTTTGTACTTCCCTTAGGACGTAAAAAAGATTTCATTTTTTATTCACTAATTCTTATGCCTCTCTCGTAAAT
Organism: Lycia hirtaria; assembly: GCA_947563715.1. Lineage (NCBI taxonomy): Eukaryota > Metazoa > Arthropoda > Insecta > Lepidoptera > Geometridae > Lycia > Lycia hirtaria. The sequence continues at coordinate 12,736,298 of OX387386.1, forward strand.
AAGAAACACACTTAGTATGGCCATTATAAGTTGAACTCTGGATCGTACTAGTGATGGTCAAATATAGCTTGCCCAACAATGAATTTTTATTTATTTAAATTAATGATAATAGTCTTACGTAAGTGACTAATTAAATACTGAATATATAATTAAATAATGAATTAGACTTAAGGTTTTATACTTTGTTGTATTTTTTAAATATCCACTTTATTTTTTTAATTATATCAAGTGAATTATTTCTTTTAAGAAACTGTAGATTTCAAGGGAACAATCGAAACTGAATCCTAATAGCCTTTTATTAATGAACTTACTGCAAATACGAGTATTATGCACAATAAATAACGGAGAGTCTGACAACCTCAACTGCGCTATACAAAATGTACAGTTTATCTCACTCCACACTTGACTTTCTTCATTTTTTTCTCCTCAGTCCCGTCTCCAACAAGTTTTTACGTGACAGCTGACGTTATTAGCCACCGCAATTTATTTTAATGGCCTGTGTAAATATTTTGATCCCATTTGGCTCGAAATAGTGTACTATTCGCTGGTCTTAATTAATAGCTGTTTTGCGATGATAGAGATGCGTTGACAAGCCTACTTCATGATATTTATTTTGCTCTCTACTCTAACCATTATAGGTAATTGTTTTTCAGTGAATTTCTCTGTTATGCTTCATTGCAGTGCTTATTTATGTTTATCAGACATAAGCCTACTACGCACAGCTTGATATATCTATGTTTGAACATCCGATTTCTTTCAATCTGTGGCTGGCATTTCTAGACTCAATAGCGTAAGTAAAGGGTAAGGAGCTAAAGTAATATAGATAGCTATAATTGATTAATTAATTAGATACATCGTTGTTACTTAATGTTGTGTTGCACTGTATATCGATGTAACTTCTGAGCTATGTCGTACTGTATGCAGGTGCTATATACTGTCCTTCGGATTACAAAACATATTTATTTAAGTACCTACCTAACTATTCCATACGTCTATAACTCTATATGGTATATTGGTGATAGATTCAAAGCTAGATCAAATATTTATTATAACTGCGCTCGCTATTTTGTATATAATAGTTGCGTCCTAGAAAACTTTGCTTGTAGCTGAAAATAATGGTTTAAAACGATAACTTTTCTTACCTGATCTTCATCTCGACAGTCTATGATGTCACTCCTGCAACAACAAAACAGACATCATCGTCGTTTTCATCCGTAATAACCAATGACTTTCCATTACATGGACGTAAAGTCAAAAAAAATCACGAATATAGTGTCCTGGGTTAACCGATGCTCATAAACAAACAATGACGAACTTAAAGATTTTGATATAAAGACTCTACGTCGCCACGCTAAAGCCTAATTCAGATTGAGAAGTCTAGAGACGTCTATTTTGCCGCTTCGAATTATTTTGAAAAACTAAATTATTTTAATTGTGCAAGGGGTTTAATTAGACCTCATTGGGCTCTGAAGTTTTTAAGGACTGACGCTACATTTCGTTATTACTTTCTCAAAGATAAAAACCAACCAAGAGCGGCTTGAGTGTGTTTGGAAAGACCTAAAATGAAAACTGACGTCTGATTATGTTGTTAGTCGAATAAAATACTGAAATAAGGACAAAAGCGCCCTCTATACCATAACCCTTCAGATGCACTTGACGTTATCGCAAGTTCTCTTTCAGGATATACTCTAACAAATTACCTAAAATGATGCGATTAGTTTTTCAGATAAGTTATTTTAAGGAAGCGTATGCGGAAAGCGTTAAAAAAAGTGGGTTTGCTCATTTAAAATAGCAAGCTAAAGCAAAATTAATGTTGCTTTTGATAAAATAACAATAAAAACCAATTAATCAGCAGCATCTTAATCATTATCAGCCTAGTACTGAGATTTAAACCCAGAAATATCAAAATAGTTACAACAAGCAAGGAGCGCACGTGAAAGTAGTTTCCAAGCGCGCTCGGCACGTTCATACCGTAGTTGGAAAGCACTTCGTGTATCTTTGGAATTCGGTCGTGCAATGACCATAACCATTCCGCTTACTATCGTATTAACTAAAGGTAGACTGGGAAACATGGATACAATCACGGATTTAGCAGTGTAGTGCAATAAGTAGTGCTATGTATAATGGAAATGTAATTTTGCATTAGGTCACTTTGACATTATAATTAACAGAGAATCGTCTTTTACTACATTAAAGCTTATTCATTAAATCTCGAACAGTAAACAAACAATCAAAATATTTACTGTAAGGTAAGTGCTTAGTAAGTTAGACTAGCTTTCAAATCTCTTGATATTACACCAAATCTCTTGAAGACCACAGATACTATTCCAATTATATTTATAATCATACTAAACTTTTTCTCACCTGGATCGAACTTTCTTGATGATCGGCCGCTGCGCAGTGCTGTCGTGTATCCGAACTTGCGTAGGATCTATCTCTTCACATTCATCGTCATCATAAGGCATCTGCCCTGTCCGTCTCGCCAGAATTGAGTCCATGAAGGGGCTATAAATTTGCCCAGAAGTACCGAGGATGTCATCTATATCAGTGTACCGTGAGATATACGTCTCCACGCCTTTCTGATATGAATTAGCTGAACTCCTCCTCCTGTATTGTCTATTATTCTCATATGGAGAAGTACGACCTCTGTAGTCTTCACCATCGTTTGGAAATTCCAGCCCTTCAGGACTTCGCCTATCGCCTAGAGGCTCATCGTCAGGCAAATGTAAAGGAAACGGTGGTATGTGAGACGGAATCGAGTAAACCTGAACTTCTTCAGAGTCGGAGGATTCACTTTCTTCTTGAGGTGCGGGAGGAGGCAGTTTCTCGATGCCCTCTGGAATGTTCTTGTCACTGCACAACCACCATGGTCTTTCACCGGATTCTACATGCCTTATACGTTTTAAAGGAAAGTGTCCTTTAGACCCAGATTTACTCAAACTTTGCGTCTCTATCTGGTTACTGTTAATTGAGTTTTCATTACTAGAGAGCCACCAGTCTTTTTGATCTCCAGACTCGTTGTGGCGTACTTTGAAAAAGTTAAATTTTTCACTTTTTTCACTGTCACTTGATGATTTTCTGGGTGGTGTTAATCGTTCTATTCCTTCAGGTATATTGGCGCAGCTATCAAGCCACCACGGTTTTTCCTCTTCAGTAAATTTAAATTTTTTACCTGACCTGGTAGGGTCTGAACTTCCAACAGAGTTACCAGGTGCGTGATTTGCACTTTTGTTATCACTATTTGATTCAAGCCACCAGGCTCTTTCTCCAGATTCTATGTGTCTAATTTTACGTGGAATATTTTTTTCTGACGCTCTCATACTGTCATTGCCAGACAGATTACTTTTATTATTACTATTTTCAGAATCTAACCACCAGGCCTTTTCACCTGATTCCAAAGGCCTTATTCCTTTAAATTGAACCATGTTATCGTCATTCGAAGCAATGATGTTACTAGTATTACTTTTGCTTTTCATTAATTTTTCACTTTCGGTGACTAGATTTGAAACATCTTTGCTTGTAGATTCTGAGGTTGAAGTTTCCTGCCATCTGCTGTTTTCACCCGAATCTGGTTGTCTCATTTTGAAAAGATTGGTCACTGGTGCTAGAGCTCTTATAAGGAATGATTTTGCATCTTCTGTTCCATTTTCATTCTTTTGTAATTGAGGAGAAGATTGCCTTCCTGATCTATCCATTGATAAGGATTTTTCATCGGCAGATGTCCTAGATAGATCATTAGTTTTTGACTTTGTTACCATTTCGTCTTCACTAATTGATGATTGGGTCGATAAAGTTATGCTCGACTCGGGACTATTGCTTTCTCGCAATTTGGAATGTTTTAATTTGGATTGGCCATTTACTAAATTACTGCCAGAAGAATTTCTTGGTATACTTTTTGATGTAGAAGTTTTGTCACTCATTTCACTTGTTAGATCTGAATCTGTAGAGCTTACTGATTTACTTCTTTTCTTTACAACTTTTTTCTTTGAACTAGGATCAGTTAATGAATCTGTGCTAGATTTTTTCAACTTCTGTTTTTTAGATTTAGTGATGCAATCAGATTTTGGTGCTTGTGGAGGTAATTGACTATTTGTTATAGTTATTTCAGGAGAAACCAGTTCCGCAGCTGATGGGCTTTTAGCTCTTTTCAGCTTCAAGTTCACATTTATAATAATATCTGACGTGTCATCTCCTTTATTTTGTTCATAAACGGATGTTACTATTTCTGAATTATGGTCAGGCTCAGCACTAGTTTTATCTCTAGTGGGATCCAAATATACGCTACCATTAGAATTTTCCTTTGGTTGTGGTTCTCTACTACGACTTCTGCTACTTCTGTCGTTATAAGAAGTTGGTGCACTTAAGTTTGAGTATTGAGTAGAATATCTGCCAGCATAACCAGTATAGCTGCTAGAATTTGGAGAATAATAAGACCAGTTAGACATGCTAGTTCTCGCTGTGCTACCAAATCGACTGGTTCTTGTAGGATCATCCAATCGATCCGACTGTATTTCTTTATCAGCCGTCTCTGGTTTTCTTTTCAGTCGTGTAATGTTTTTTTCTATTGTTTTTGCCATATCAGCTCTTCTCGACCGTACATAAGATGATGAACCAGGCGGCGTTGGTGAAGTATGACGTGTAACTAAACAAATTGTTTCAGTTTCATCATCGCCCTCATTTTGTGTATTATATTCATTTATTATGTTTTTATTAATTTCTTCAGTTTGAAGTTTCGGTGGTTCTTCTATAATGGCTATAGGCGACACTGATTTTTCAACATCTCTCTTAGGAACGTCGATATGGTTTACTGGAGATACCGAAGTTCTTTTCACCGTAGGTGGACTTCTTAAATAATTTGAAGACAAACGATTAGCTATAGCGTATCGGTTTACCGTGATATCAGGCTTGATATCAGCACGAGAGGAAGGTCTAGAGTAGTTAGACACTGAAATATCAGGCTTAGGATCTGTTCGCGTAGCTGATCGTGAGTAATTAGACAATGTCGTATCAGATTTAGTGTCCGCTCGTGATAATGGCCGTGAAAGAGAAGATATACTAATGTCGGACTTTGGATCTATCCTAGAAGGTCGTGGATAATTTGGTATTGAGACATCGGGCTTAGAATCTGTCCTCGTGCTGGGTCTTGTATAGCTAGAGCTTCGAGGATACAATTTATAGCTCGACAGGCTATTGTAGCCTGTAGACTTGTCAGTCTTGCTTGGAATGTCTTTGTCTCGATCACCCGGGCTGGTGTCTCGGCTTTTGTCTTTGAAACTTTTGGCCGTTCTTCTTTCTGGACTTAAGTGTCTGGAAGGCCGATTGAGGTTATACTTAGACGTAGATACCGGACTAGGGTCTCTGCTTTTCGTAATAGATGGTACACTGAGTTTTGAGTAGTCTTTCTTTTCATATTTTGATGCAGATTTCTCAGTTTTGTTATAATTTGCGTATTTATTAGCAATAGCAGTGATGGGAGATTCCTTTTCTTTCTCGTTCTTATCGGCTGATAGTACAGGGATGCTAGATGATTTGTAAGACGGCGTAGTGGTATACTTGGCTGTGACAGAGGTAGGCCGGTCCGTGGCTGTATTTGGGCTGCTTTTAGATGTATCTCGGCGCCCGTACGATGACGTATCATACTGAAAGCAACGAAAGATAAGTATTTATTTAATATTTAAGAAAACTATTTTGTGTTAACAACATTATTAACATATGATTCGACTAAAATGGTTTAGGTTTCTAAAAATCAGCGCCTTATCTTGCATTTTCATGCTATTATTTAATATCTATATAAAAAAAGTCTTGTGAATAGTGTGAAATATTACAATACTTTAACTGGGCTAACATAGTAAGTCTTAAAAGCATTTTACGTGTCCTATGTAGTTTTTTCACACATTACTTTTTATTTTATTTTGTTCCTGGTGATGTAAATGAAGTATGTTAGAATTATTATTTGTCATTGGTATTAGACACTACTGTGAATATGTCTCAAAAATGTTTTGGTTTTATAACTGTAAAAAAGAATGTCTTTGAGAAATTGTAAATAAATAAAATATTATAATAGCAGAACATCACTCAATCGGCAGAAAAGATTAGGCACATGTTATATGGTATAAATTAACTAACAAATATAAGTAAATATCGGTACAAAGCACCAATTTAATGTTCACTCAACAGTATCACAAATTCTGAAATAAAGCTGTTCCTTCCACGGCTATAAATAGCAGAGGGAATGCGTATACACGTCAAGATATCGTACAACTGGAGGATCATATTGAGCCCTACCCTACTCTATTCTGCTATTGGTATATAAACATTACGTAAGAATTTAATAGTTTGTTCTGAATATCGGGTAATAAAATACCTTGGATGCTGTTACTGACTTTTGTTGCAATTGAGCAACTATATGAACAAAATGCTTGTTCACATTTGCTCGTCACTTACGACTTGTAAGTAAAGTAGCGCTGATTTTGAACTTTAGTAGTACTACAGTATACTCGTTACTTAGAGTGGACGATGGAAATTATTCAAACCTGCAAAAATATAAAAGAATTTGCAGGTTTGTATATTTTTTTTACCCGTAACCGTACGATTAAATCTAATCACTATTATATAATAGGCCAAGTGCGTGTCGGACCACGCGCATGGCAGGGTTCCGTAGTTGCACTTCACTATGTGCATACTCGAATAGAGATACTTGTTTGATACTATGAACATATTGATCGATTTAAATGGAACTTATACGAAATTTGGCGCTGCAAGTACTTTATGACTTGATTGTCTACATGGGTAACTCGTACATTTGTAAAGCCTAATTAGCCGTGATAGTTAACCTTTTAATTTCATCATATACATATATGCTACTAGCACATTTTTTTTTCATATCTCCAAAGTCAACGGTTTAGCGTTTTCGCACATCTGTAATTAACTGTTGATTACCTACTTATCCAACGATGGGGTAGATGAGTTAAAATAATTCATCCCCACTTTACTAGTAGGGGAGGTACCCTAAAAGTTTTTTCGAGATTTTATTCTACCATTTTGTTGGCGTGATAAATATGTATATCCACAACTTTAACGTCTGTCCGCGGCTTAGCTCAAAGCTCTTTGAGCTAAGCCGTGGACAGACGGAAAATAATTCTATGCGCCTGACTAGCTATATTGTTTTTAGGCTTCCGTACTAAGGGTGCGAAAGCCTATTCGTGAGGCTACGGTGTTTGTCTGTCTATCTGTTCTATACTTAAACGGCTGTATATTTCGAACGGTAATAGATACAAGAACGGTAATAGGTTCACTTTGATCTAAATCAACAAATATTAATTAAAAAACAAACATCAGATATTATCAGTTTTTGTAATTTAAAAAAATCGGCCAAGTGCGAGTCGGACTCACGCACGAAGGGTTCCGTACAATGGTACGCAACCCTAAAAATGAAACAATCACCAATTTTTTATAGATAATATAAAATATCACGTTTGTTGTATGGGAGCCCCCCTTAAATATTAATTTTATTTTGATAATTTATTTTTATTTTTAAAGTGAATAATATAACTCAATATTCTGTGAATATTTCAAGCGTCTGCCTGTTGTCGTTATCAATATTGAGCAAAAACGAGCAAAAAAATCACGTTTGTTTCTGGGAGCCCCCTTAAATATTTATTTAATTCTGTTTTTTAGTATTTCTTATTATAGCGGCAATAGAAATACATCATCTGTGAAATTTCAACTGTCTATCACGGTTCATGAGATACAGCCTGGTGACTGACGGACGGACAGACAGCGGAGTCTTAGTAATAGGGTCCCGTTTTTACCTTTTGGGTACGAAACCCTAAAAATGAAACAATCTCGTTGTCGTAAGACATAAACGAGTGACGCTAGATGGTGTTTACCTACGTTTACTTGCGTCTACGCTGATATAATATTTTTACTTTAATATGTAATGGGCACGCTACACAATCATCTTGTTTCATTTAAGTCCGCTAGATGACGCTTTTATCAATATTTTCTTTAGATGCGCATTTCAGAATATTTCTACTGTATAGAAAATATGTGAAATTACAAATATTCATAGAATAATAGCAAATTTTGCTAATTAGTCCTGTTTTCTGTGTTCATACGTTGCATGGGAGTACGGAAGCATCAGTGTGCGAGTGAAACTTGTAAAAAAAAATATCCCGTAATTATTTTTTATACGATCATACGGTTGAACCTATAAACTAAAACCTATGCCCTATAATATACCTACCTATGATATATAACCTATAGACTAAAATCAAATTAGTACTTACATAATTTCTAAAAGACATTTTCTGAGAATCGTCAGCTGCTTTCCATTAGTTGTTGTGTACGTAGTTTGGGCGTTGTCTTGAATTCTGGAATAAATAAATAAATAAATATAAATAAATATTTGTGGACATTTCACACAACACCATCTAGCCCAAACTAACCAAAGCTTGTACTATGGAACTAGATGGCTGATAGAATACATATATACTTTTTGTTGTTGTAAATATATACATATGATACATAGAAACACCCAGACACAGAACAAACATCCATGCTCATCACACAAATGTTTGCCCTGGGTGGGGATTGAACCCACGATCTTTCAGTATCTTTACCCATGTCTGGCTGTGGACTTCTTATGGCTGAGATGATGACGATGATTTTCTGGATAGCAAGTATTATGCTATGGTTGAAAAGTTATAAAAAAACAAGTTCCATCAGTAGGCGCCTGAACAAAATATGTTTGTTAAGGAAGTTACTGATTTTTATAGGACCACATTTCCAGATCCTGACACATTTTTTTCTAGTAAAAAGTGATATTTAAACCGGACTATAAGGAAAATTATCGTTAATATCGTGTTAATCTCGTGTATTCGTGTAGACTTGTCAGACATACTATAATAATGCTTATAGACAATATAAGCATTAACAGTAAGTACCGACAGTTCACTTGGGGCAGAACTGTTTGGCGACGAAGTTATTACTAAACTCCGGATACTTGAGAAAGTGGTGTCCAACTGTATTGTTTAATGGTGAAAGATTGTGAAGGAACGCTCTTTCGTAGGTTGTTTTCGTAAGTCGGATAACCCATGTTTCGGACCTTAACCGAAAGATAGGCAGGACCAATGGAACAAGGGTGGTGGTAAGAGAATTTACCTAGTAGTCAGTTCCTACTCCAGGCTTGACTGTGCTACCTACTATACCACAGATTACAATGTCACTGCCTTACCGACCGTAAAGGTGCTCCCTCACCGCATTCATTCACGTGTAATGTAACATTATAGATTCGACATTGAGCAATACATTACCATACTACCTCCCTGACTGACGAGCATTCGCATGTAATGTAACATTATAGATTAGATTTGACTTCACATACTCGTTTTGTATCATTACAAGGTGCGCGCTGTAATGATCGGTTTTCCTCCCTCACTGATGTAGTGCTCGAACCTGCAACGTTACATTACACGTGAATGCCCCCGGCGAGGGAGCACCTTAAAAGAAATGTGACGATGAGTTGAGAACCTCCCTTTGTTTGAAATCAGTTAAAAGTATTAAAAGTGTGTAGGTATTAAAGTTTCAGAGTAGGTACGTGTGTTTTTACAATGCAACGCCTGAACTAATCGTATTTTTTTAAAGTGAATGAAATTGTCTGTCAGTCTGTCTATTAGTTTTTTTTTTTTATAAACTGTTGTACCATTTGTTACATAATTAGGACCACAGGTAGTCTGGTGACGGCTACAGCTTACATTTCATCATCACTACATCACCGTTACTCACGGCGCGAGTGAAGTCATGGGGTACAGCAAGTGTTTTATAATTAAATCCGAACTCGCTGCGTCGATAGTTTTTCGTTGGATATAAATAAAATGGATCCCATATAGATTGTGAACGAAGTCAATGAACAAAAGATCGACGATCCAAATTTTTCTATCCAATGCTTTCATATCATTTTCAGTTCTATCTATTTGGCATACGATCTAATATTGTTCTGATCAGAAGTATAATTTTATTATCAAAGCTTGGCGTCTGGACATGGTGCATAAATCAATCTGAACCGTTGAAACAGGAATTGAACACGATTTCTAGTTTTAGTGCACGAATCGGTAGTTGGTACTTTTACTTCAACATTTTTAGACATTTCTAGAGCACTATTACTTATTATTACTGAAGCTAGCTTCACAAAAATGCCGTTCAACGTGGCAATGCTGCTTGAATGAGAACAAACCTTTGTGAACTGATGTTGGATTTATGTAAATACAATTACCATTATTATCTTAAGCTACACAAAAAGTCAATCGGATTACTCCAGACTGGCGAAGGTCTAAAAATAATCTATATGTTTAAGCCCAATACCGGTTAGCAGAATTACCCAAAATGCTGAAGCAGTCGACTTTGAATGACAATGTGCTTCATCATCATCATCTCCGCTACAAGAAGTCCACTGTTGGACATAGGTTTCAACCATGGATTTTGAAAAAGGCCCGGTTGAAGCGGCTTGCATCCGACGTCTTCCGGCCACTTTTAAGAGGTCGTCTGTCCACCTTGTGTTTAATTTTCCTACGCACGCTTGTTACCCCTAGTTTTAGTTCTAGCAAAGACTTTAACAGTAGGTACTAGTTGTAGTTTAGTTCAAAGAGAATTTCTGTTTTTTTTTTAATTCTATGATAGGTTTGCGTTGAACCGCTAAGTCGCCTTGTCGTCTAATTCACTCGCAATTTAAAGACACCCAACTTCATGCGTTCCGGTTTCCAATCCAGGCTAAACGTGTTTATAATCTTCTCTCATGCCGTCATTTTGGTGAAGATGCTAGTCTATCATAAACAAATCTCTAATCGGAACCGGGCATAGCTCTCGGAACGAAAAATGAAATAAATAAGTAGTCTGGCTTGCCGCCATGTTGTGCATAGGAAAGCAGTGGTTATTCTTGCATACAATTATATTAACCTGTCCGGTATAATTAGATAATACGATCTGAAGAATGTGAAGACAGCCATAAAGCTTGTTTGTACTGGACAAGATGCACTGCCCGGGTACATCATTTAAGGTTAGCAGCAATGACTTTCCATCACGTGGTCGTAAAGTTTAAAACAAAATTCACGAATATAGTGTCCTAGGTGGACCGATACTCATAAACCAACAATGATGAACTTAAATATTTTGATATAAAGACTATATCGCCGCGCTAAAGCCTAATTTAGATTGAGAAGTCTAGAGTAGAGACGTCTATTTAGCCGCTTCGAATTATTTTTAAAATCGGAATTGTTTTAATCATGTAAGGAGTCTAATTAGATCTCATTGAGCTCGGACGTTTTCGAGGACTGACGCTACATCCCGTTGATTCTGTAACAAAGGCTAGCGGTATTTTTTTTAACTGACTTAAAAATCTTGGAGATTCTCAAATCGGTTGTATTTTTTATTTAAGTTTGTTATCACATAAGTCCGTCATTTATAAACCGATTTAGAGTCGATTTAGAGTTTTAGGATATACTTTAAGTTGGTTGTTACGTTTTTTTGTAAATTATAATAATTATTTAGTGTAGTATAGTGACTAAACTAAATGGGTAACGTAACTGTTATAACAGATGGAATTATGCAGTTTTCAAACGTGTAAAAACGAATAATGAATGAAGGCAAATCTAAGTAGCTAATATAGAAACATAGATATGCACTTATGTACCTATGTATTATTAAATTTGTGTGCTGTCAATTTCAACGCTGATCTTTCATTTGCATCTCTGAGAGATTTGTTGAAGATACATTTTCTCACAAAGACATGAAAGACTCGCCCTGCTGGGAGACAGTTCATAAAGAGTTATTAGAATATCCTGTATTAAGCTCATCGTAATAAAAAAAACAATGACTATGGCCACAAGTCTGAAATTGCGGAGTAATCACCTTTTCTATAAAGAAGGTTTGTTTTGTTTACATCTGATAAAATGTATGGAATAACTATTTTTTCTTGCGCAATTTTCGAGTTCCGTCCATAGAAAGAGTTGTTTAAAAGTACAACTAAGTAAGTTATGTACAGTTCTAGAACTGAGACAGACGACCTCATACAAGTGGCAGGAAGAAGCTGGTTGTAAGCCGTTTCCAACCAGAATTATACACCACGTATATTATAATCTAAGGGCAAGCCTTTAGGTCTTCCCGTGGATTTCCGAAAAGAAAGAAGAAGAAGATAATATAAGAATAAAATAACAAAGAAGATAATATAGAATAGAATATTATACAAGAATTTTTTGCCTCAATAAAATCTATTGTCTATTTAAGAAGTCTCAAGAAGTCCACTGTTGGATTCATGCAATTGTTTTTTCTGGTACAACGACATATTTTTGGCTTGGGCTGATACAACAAGAGGTTCATGTTTGTTTGCATGTTTTCAAAATCTCTGATAACCCTACCTCGAAAACAAACAAAAGTGTTGCGTGTTCCTAAAGAAATTACGCAATATTTCAGTTGCGAGGAGAGAATGAGGCTATTCGTGTCGTCGAGCTTGGCGACCTGTTGTCTACACTTGTTACTCTTGTCACAATATTAGAAGACAAAAAGATAATTTATTTGCATCAAGGAACGTAAATCACATACATCCCCGCAGTCTTTAAAATATGTTGTGTTGCTGTATTTCTTACCTTTAGATACTACTTTTTTTCCTAACTTACTTTCCTTACTTTTATTTAGGTTACCATATTTTACAGTTTTTTGAAGTGAAAACTTTTTTAGCGGCGTTGTGCATTTTTGGGATGGGTAAAAAATGTTACTCGCGTCTGATCGTAGGACGGACTGTCAGAAACCTATATAAATTTCAATTTGTCAATCGGAGGGCGGTGGTTCAAATCCTTCACGAGTCAGTCTTTTTGCAATTTTATTTTTTAGTTTTCACTTCTGCCGTAGTGCAACCCGTTGTTTTCTTTAATTTAACGGCACTTTGTAGCGGCTTATAGTAAACTTCTGCATGCCAAATTTTGTTTATGTAGGGCTGATAGTCTCTGAGTAAAATGATTGTGACATTTGCAACGTATGCGTAAAATCGCTGTAATTGATTATAAATGCGCATTATTTAGAATAATTCTAGTAACATCACCATAGTTCATCAGTATTTATTACGCTAAAGTTCGTTGGAAGTTAAGAAAAAAATGAATTTTTTGCGAGAGAAAAGATAGTATATGACAATCAGGGAGTGAAGACTAATCTAATGATAACTCGCATATCAAAATTGGTCAAGCCGTTGAGGTTGTAAGCGATGATATAGAAACATACATACATACGTACATACCCACAAACACTCGAAATATTACCCTCCTTTTTACGCAGTCGAGTAAAAAGTAAGACTAACTACCCAACGTCTTATGAGTGATTTTCGTAGTGTACCTAACTATGCTTGCATTACTCTTGACACGATGTTGACTGTACGTTTTCGAGTGAAAATATTCGCAAGGCCAAAATGTACATATAAAATATTTGTGGACATATGTTATTTCGACATTATTTAGTTCGAGCTAGTTGGTGTTGTGTTCACATAACACCAACTAGCTCGAACTAAGCAAAGTTTGTACTATGGAACTAAATGGCTGATAGAATACATAATATATACTTTTTAAATTTAAACATATGATACATAGAAACACCCAGACACAGAACAAACATCCATGCTCATCACACAAATGTTTGCCCTGGGTGGGGATCGAACCCACAACCTACAGCTCAGCAGGCAGACATACTACCAACTGAACCACAAGGCCAATAAAAATATAGGTAGTTCAGCATCACCTGTTGTATGAAAACACACTCAATGTAGGTGGTGGAAATTGTGGTATTAACCGTTAAACAATTATCTTAATTAAAGAGCAATCAATTACAACTAGTAAATAAAACGTACGACAACTTGCTTATGCGCTAAGTGGATCCTCAATTAATGAATAAAAGGTAAAATAATAATAGTTAAAAAAACTGAAGCAACCGACTTCTCATGGATGCCATTGTCAGACCTGGACCAAATTGAAATGGGACCACAGGAAGCACCAGCTTTCAAATAAAAAAAAATATCATCAAAATCGGTTCACCCAATAGAAAGTTATGAGGTATAAAAAAACAGTCGAATTGAGAACCTCCTCCTTTTTTGAAGTCGGTTGAAAAACTCTTTTTTAACCCCCGACACAAAAACGACGGGGTATTATAACGGGGTTTGACGTGTATCTGTGTGTGCCTGTCTGTGGCATCGTAGCTCCCGAACGGATAAACCGATTTTTTTAAAGGTTTATTAGTTCTTTGGGAGTGTTCTTAGCTATGTTTCATCAAAATCGGTTCAGTCGTTATTTTTGTCGGGGCTTTTGAGTTTTGTAGTTCTAATGTCATCTGTGTACGGCAAAGTAGAGAAATGTCCGGTCGAGCCGGTCGTATATATTTGTAGCAATATGTCTAGGTAACCTACAGAGAGCGCTTGACCTGTCCAAGGTCACGATTAGTACGGATGCATGCAATATAGTCTAGTAAAAATAAATTTTGAGACAAAATGTAATTATAGTTTAACAAGTATTTAGATTAAAAGGTAAATAAAATACCCAACTGCTGAAAAGCAGTTTTTGCAGTCTAACTTACGATTTCGTTACGGTTGAGTCGCTGTTGAGTGTATTTTTTTATTTGAATGAAAATACTAGTGTTTTGAAATACACCGCTGAACCGATACTTAAGAAATTTAGTACAGAAATAGCTGATCTGGAGATAGACATAAGGTACTTATCATCATCATCATCATCACCGTTTTTCATAACTACACAGGTGAAACCGCGGGGCGCATATATTTATAAATCTAGGATTGTGAATCTATGTGTTTATGTATTTTCCTATCATGATAGGAAAATACTTAAAAAATAAAAGATTATTTGGAATTCACATATCGATCCACATTCTTGATGCGTACTGCACAGGAGTGGAATTCTTTGCCACCATCTCTGTTTTCTGAGACCTACAATCTTGGAATTTTCAAGGCTAGAGTGATTAGATATCTTCTAGATCGACAAGCTCCATCCTCGGCCACACCTTCGCTTAACACTAGGCGAGTTGGTGGTAAATCGTAAATCTATCTTGCATTAAAAAAAAAAAAAAAAAAAAGATTCCAAACATTCCCCCAAGTTGCATTGAATGATCTGTTATAGGCAAACGGATTTGATTAGTCTAATAATAATCTACTTAGTTTAGTTTAAAACCTCTGACAAACTAAGAAATTTATTGCTCTGAGAAGAATTAATTGCTCTGAGGGTCATATGTAATAGGGCGAATTCTGTGGCTCTAAGCTTAAAACATAAGAAAAAAATGTATTTACAATAAATATTGAAAGTATTATGTAGTCACGAAAAGCCTTGATAATTTATAATCAATTAAAACCGTAAAATGTAGAGCGATTCTTATCGAATGAAGATGATTACGTTAAATGCTCAGGCGTCCGGCATTCCACTCTATTAATTTTTGTAGCAACAAATCTGTTGAAATAGAATACCCGTTAATTATTCTGACATTGAGCTAAATGTCAGAATTCACATTTTATGTTTTCGAAAGGACGATGCGCGATTTTGTTGTCTATGCACCTCATGGCTTTATGGGCTTGACACCCTTTGCCTTTCCCGATAGGGAAAAATTAACCAAAAAAATATATATGTCTATGCACCTCGTTAGAGTTTGTTCCTCTAGCGAACAAATGAGGCACTGAGGGCGCTGCTGTTCTTATTTCATTATTTTGCTCAGCCGAGACTACAGAATACCTTAGCAGTTTATACTTTGACATTTTAGTTCCCGTTCTTTGGCACGATAGCTCTCTATATGCAGACTACAAATGCCACTATCGGTAAGCAAGTGAATGTTAAGCCAAATTTAAACAACGCACAGAATATATATAAAAAGTAATGCAGCGATTATGTCTTAAAAGCGCTCTCACAAAGTATTAGTAAATAAATGAATTTTATTTTCTAGGTAAAAAAGTTGAAATTTCTTAAAAATACGTCACCGCAGTTACCACGCTATAGCTGGGGATGTTCATTCATTTTTGTTCTCTATATTTTTTGAAAGTTAAAATGTAATTGATAATTTTTAGTAGAAAAATTTCGTAGAATTATGTGAATATAAATTCACATAATTTCACTTCAACGGTAAATTACTCAATTATATTTTCTAGCCAATAAAGAAAAAAAATCTTTTTTCGTCCTTTGTCTGCGTGTGTATAAATTTTATAAATACATAATTTTAAAATGTATTTAAGAAAAAAAAAAACAAGTTTGTCTATTCTATCAGCTATCAAGTTCCCATAGTATAGATCTTCGCTTAGTTTGTAACTAGGTGTTGTTGTATGAAAATGTTCACCAATATAAAAAAAAATAGAAGATGTTTCGAGCAGAAGTGAATTAATTGTCAACAAAAGTACCATCTTGACGATAATATTGCAAAAATACACTAAATATGTATAAGTCCTTATACGGTTTAATTAAATGCGTACATATCCTCTCGCACGGTGTAGAACCTGCTTTGGCATTGTTATAAGTAAATACCACTTTATTATTACACAGTCCAGTTTAGTGTTTCCAGCTTGTTTACCTAACCTTGTTCTATTTACGTGGTAAGTAATCGTCTGGCAGTTTATTATTGTGTATTTATTATTTACGTTTTGCCACATGATTACTAGAATTAGGAACAACAACTGTTTACTAGCATGTAAATACATTCCTATAAGAACTAACTAGGTACCTGTTGGAAAAATGATCTACTCGTATCTACCCACTGCTGTGCCACTGTCAAATAATACACAAATACCAAAGCTGCCCAATTTCTATCCCACCCCGTTTTATGTATCACAGACATACAATAATATTGTAAATATTATAGTAATCGCGGATTTCTATAAATAGATATATACATTAATTTTGTGATTTATAAACTTAGTAAATTATCAATAGTCCGGTCAATTTAGACATCCGAGGGTACAAAAATGCGCAGCCAGCTGAAAATTGGTGGGATTGTTCAAAACACCATTATAAATGAAATCTAAAAAGCCCTCATCGATCCGACACCTAGAAAAAAAGTTTACTCGGGGTCAAAGGTTATCATTTTCAACTCATTTTTGAATCGTTATATCTCAAAAACGGTGGCTCTTAGAAAAAAAAGTTATTTGACATTTTTTATAGATAATTATCTGATCTACCATTGTTGTCCAGGCCAATTTTATGATAAAACTTACCGTTTTGATGAAAATCGCGAAAAACCCGTTGTTGTGACCTTTGGCCCCGAGATTTTTTTTCAGGTGTCGGATCGATGTGGACTTTTTAGAATTAATTCATATTGGTGTTTTAAACAATCCTACCAATTTACAGCTGTCTGTGAATTTGTGACCTCACTCCTATTTTTTGGTCTAAATTGACCGGACTACAAGAAGTAAAACATGTCCTGTCAAGTAAGTAAAATAAAATCTCGTGTCGTGTCATCTAGAATCAGACAATTGTATGAAACGAATTCAAGCAAAGAAGATTCAAACAAAAATATTTTACATCCCTTACACGGACACTCAACCGTGGAACCAACTTGGAGTCAAAAGCTTAACTACTTGGTAGAAAACTAGGTGTCCTGCACAAGGTTCGGCGGTACTCCACGCCGAGACAGATGCTCACTTTATATCAAGCACAAGTCCGCTTGTGTGTGGAATACTGCTGCGATCTTTGGGACGGCTCTGCCAAATACCAACTCCATGCTCTTGAATCGCTAGAACGGTGTGCTGTTCGACTTATAGGCGACAATAAGCTAGTAGCAAAGAAACTGCTCAATCTGGAACACCGCCGCAAGGTATCTAGTCTGCAATCTTCTACAGAATTATTTTTAGAGAATGTGCATCAGAGCTGTACGATCTTATATTGCTATTCTTTTTTTTCTACAGGACAAGTAGAAATTCGGCCCACTACCACCCCTACATTGTGGATTTCCTAAGGTTCGAACCAAAAGGGTTGGTCAAACGCGGACTAATTTGCAATAAGTCCGCGTTAAAAAAAATAGATATTGCCTGAGATTTTGAGGTTCAATTTCATTATTTCTGTTAAAGTTTTTGGTGTTTCTATGGACCATTAATACTCATTGAACCAATCACGTCGTCCAGATCCGCGCCCGCGCATCAAACAATTGTCGAGGAACTGTGAGATTTATTTCGGTCTGTACGTACGAAAATAAATGGCCTACTGCTTGCTAGAAGTGTCAAAGACTTGGGTCCGAGTCAGGTTGTTGCCTCGGATGAAATGAGGACACAGTTTCTTCCCTAAGGTGTGCCGGAGACACAGGTGCCAAAAGCTCTATCCTTGTCTTTACCTGTAATTTTATGTAGGTTTGTAGATCTACCCTGATGTCAATGATCTCAAAGCACCTGAGATTGTTTCTCTTAAAAATTATATAGGTACTATCTTTGATAAAATGTCATTGGGTACTGTAAGCGCTACTCAAAACATAAATTATAGCATGTATGTATATGAAACACTCCAAAAGGAAGAACGGAAGAAAATTGCATGCAGCGGATATGCAAATGGTGAGATGGATGTGTGGAGTAACAAAATTAGATAGGATTCGGAATGAGTTGGTATAAAGGCAATAGCATAAAAGTAGCACCAGTGACCAAGAAGTTAAGGAGTGCAAGGATGTCCTGGTATGGACATGTTATGAGAAGGGAAGATAACCATGTATGTAAGGGTCTTAAATATGATGGTAAGCATTAGGGCCGGAAGAGTTCAACCTAAGAAAGTGTAAATGAACTGTGTGAAAGAAGATATGTGTGTAATGGGTGTGAATGTAGTGATGACGGCTGATAGAGTGAAGTGGCGAAATGACACATGCTGTGCCGATCCTACCTAATGGCATAAAGTCAAGAAAATGATGATGTATGTAGTATATGAAACACGACGAATGATGAGATGATCTGGGGGGAAATTCAGTTATTCAAAACCGAACCACCTCTGTATTTTCGAAGTTATGTGCGTATTGTTGATTGCCGGCAACTTCAAACGGTGAAGGAAAACATCGTGAGGAAACCTACATGTCTGAGAGTTCTCAATGATCTTGAAGATGTGTAAAGTCTGCCAACCCGCACTTGGCCAGCGTGGCAGACTATGGCCTAAC
The DNA here is from genome assembly GCA_947563715.1 of Lycia hirtaria. Classification (NCBI taxonomy): domain Eukaryota; kingdom Metazoa; phylum Arthropoda; class Insecta; order Lepidoptera; family Geometridae; genus Lycia; species Lycia hirtaria. The sequence goes on from OX387386.1 coordinate 12,755,441, forward strand.
CCTTCTCACAATGAGAAGATGGCCCGCCCCCCGCAGTGGGACAGTTTGTATAAACAGGGCTGATAAAACCAGAATAAAACTATTATTATTAACGGGATATTTACCGTGGTTCGTGGTTAATAATAATAGTGTTTTAATGAATGACCGTGATAGTTTAAAAAAGTGTTTCAGAATAAGTCTATTTTCTAACAGTACACATTTTATTAAATATTAGTGAACATTGTATATATTACAGCCATAAATCACTCTTTTGTATGTATATTTATATGCCCATGATAGAAATAGGGAGTTGAGCCTAAGCTGAGTTTTATTCATTGTATCAAATATTATAATTATTTATCATAATATAATTAATATATTTGTAAATTTCATAATTGTCTACCTATAATTAATATACATTTTATGATTACTTTATGTATGTTAGTGTAGATTCAAGATTTTCGAAAATTCACATGTGCATTCATCTGACATTTGAAATCTGATCTGCAACAGTTTCGAGAACGTAAATAATTTATATATCATACGGTAATAAAAATAGAAAGCGGAGACTTTTATTAAGATAGCTGCCGATCTCTCGTAAATATCTGCAGTAACACATTATTTATGATCCCATCTACATCATAACTAAAAAAACAGCTGACTTCTAAACCCCGATTAATTACCAGATAATTATAATATAGTACAGAAAAAAAATCAGACGTAGCTTTTCAGAAATTCAAAATGATCAATGACCTCTGTACAGTGTTTCATTGATTTATCGCTATATCTTAAAAAATAATCCCAGACTGTTAAAAATAATTTAGCTGACTATAATATTTCATACATCTAACCATATCTGAGAAAAAAAATACAAACTTTATAATTTTATTTTAAAATACATATTCAACAATTCTCCACTCAACAAGGGGGTGGAGACTTGGAAAAAAAAAAATTGACAACATAAACAACATTATTTTCACACTGGCAGGACTCTTGGTAAGTAGTGTCATTTTGCGTTGTCGTCAAAACTCCATAGAAGATTCTAGTAAAGTCGCCATCACTTTACTAGGACTATAAAATAATGAAAATGAAAATATAAATAAAAGATTTGGCTTAAAGGTCTTGTAACCAAGCCATAATAAATTAATAAATTAATTATGATAAAAAAGCTTTTCCACTTACTGCATTTACCTACAGTTGTCATCTCTTACTCGTATACTGAGTTATTAGGTTACCCTGTGCTAAACCAGTCGGGGGTTGTTGTACTTTTAACTGTAAACAATTTTCGCCAAGGGCATAATCTATTAAGCTATTATATTTGTCAGGGGGCAACAAACTTTTAAGGAATAGCTATTTTTTTTTGTTAATTTAGATCTGTGCCCTTATTAATTATAATGATTAGTACAATGACCTTCTCTTAGCTTAATACAGGGAACCACAATAAGGCCGTATAGTTCAAATAGTTATCAAAGCAGTAAAGGCCCGACCCCATGTCACGTGGCATCCGGAATCCGACGCTATTTAGTAGGCGAAAACGTCGGATTCCGGCGCCGCGCTGGATGTCATGGGGCCACAGCCCGCTACACCTTTTAGCGCTAAAAGTTTAACCAAAAATTAATCACTTCGCACAATTATCGCACTAATTTTACTAATTACAAAATGTCAGTCTTCACTATCGTTCTAAAGAGAATTAGAGCATACAAAATACGAGGCAATTGGAGCCTCTTACCAGTGTCTACGATATTATCACAAACTTTGTGAGTCAGCCACTTGGCCGGTGGCCACGTGGCTCGTGACGGCAATATTGTTTACTAGGGGACACCCAGTCACATAATGAGCTATAAGAAATCTTTGTAAATAGGGAAGACTCATGCCAAAGCTTACGATGTTATAGCTTTGAGTAGCGAATATGAACTCTTATTCTGATGATTTTGATGATTCTTTTTGTATTTGGTAGATCATACTTCAGAAGTGGTCCTATATAAATTTTACCAAAATCGATGCAGTACTTTGGGTTTTATAACTAAATAACTGGTAAAATATCATCCAAGCGCCTGTAGAAAGGTGATCAGCAAGTCGCGTATGAACAAATTCCGTATTTTGATGTCAGGTTTCTACAGTTATTTTTTGTTTTTTTGTAATCGCTTTGTGACGATCTTGATTGTATTTCGGGAAGATTGGCAGGAGGCAGCAATGGACCGCGATTTATGGAAGGAAAAGGGGGAGACCTTTGCCCAGGAGTGGGACAGTGTTAATAAAAAATAAAAATCGCTTTGTATTGCTTTCAAAAGCGACCTTGTGCCAACTTCATGGTTCGGGCCCTGGACTTACATTATTATATAAGTGCTCCTAAGCAGGCAATATTCGTACGGTAACATAATATATGTCTGCAATATTGCCATTTATGGCTACTACATTTGTTTAGAAAGTAGATTAAAAATGCCTAGTGGCGTAAACACGTGTTCCAATATATTTTGTCTGAATTAATTTAGATTACAGCATTTTCTTAGTAATAATTTCAAAATCTGCATAATTATGAAATAATTAACAATAATAGCTACTACCTCAGTATCTGGCCGCTACTACCGCCGCTACTATTGCCCCGTCTCACTCGGATCCGAGTGGTAAGCAAAGAATGTGTTAAATATTTTTACGATGTATATTTTTCGGTTTATGAAGGAAAATATAAAAAAATATATGATTTCCCCATTTTACTTAGTTTGTATGGAACCCTCGGTGGGCGAGTCTGACTCGCACTTGTCCGGGTTTTTTTATTTAAAAATAGGTTTGCTGTTGACCGCGAACTCATTTCGTTGACGCTAAGCCTTGGCCCGTCTAGCTACAATAAAGTAGGTATGTCATAAGTACAAGTCGGAGATGCTTTTATACATAAGCTCCTTGAGATCCTTAAGCTGCTGCTTTCAGTTAGCCTTATAACTTTTGCTTTTGTTTTTATTAACTCCCGACCTAAAAAGAGGGGTTTTATAAGTTTGACGTGTATATTTGTGTCTGTCTGTGGCACCGTAGCTTCCAAACGAATGGACCGATTTTGTTCTAGTGTTTTTGTTTGAAAGAGGATTTTGTCGAGAGTATTTTTAGCTGTTTCATCAAAATGGGATCAGCCGTTTTTTGTCGGGGGTTTTGGAGTTTTTTAAACTTATACTTGTTTCGTACATTTTTCCAGAGTTTCATAGTTCAGAGTTTTATCAAAATTAGGCTTTGTGGAAACAAGATAGCGAGTATTAATACTTGTGTAGGTACAGGTTTATGTAGGCCACTCGGTCGGCACTTGAAGTCACTACTACATATCAGCGAGTCTCCAATGACTAAAATTAGCACATGATATATTTTTGGCGTGATTTAAGCTGGCTTTCTTCCACCATTAACGTTGTAATTTTACGTACATATTGTATGACAATTTCTATTCTTTCCATTATATACGAACAACCAAGTTTATGAAGAGTATATATAGGTATATTATAAGTTTTTTTATAATATACCTATATATAAGCATTTTTTAATTTTGGGTCCCATTTCGTATTCATTTTCAGGAAGTCTTGATTGGCAATGTGGTATTTGCATACAATGAACAAAGATTTTCTTTTAAATTGGGAAATAGGTTTTAACACACAGAGCAAATTACGTAAGTAGTACCTAACACTAAAAACTATAAAATAAAATCTGAGTAATAGGCATCTCAATCTCAATCATAATATCGTCTAAACAAATGTCATAAGGTCATCTTCATACAAGTGGCGGGAAGACGCTGGATGGAAGCCGCTTCCAACCGGTCTTTCTGGAAATCCATGAGGCCTATGTTCATGCAGTGGACTTCTTATCGCTGAGATGATGTAGATGAAACGTCATAAATTCGTACTCTATATACAAAAATTAAATTAAATTAAAATTTCGGCGTACCACTGGCTTACAAAATTCCAAGGTTTGAATATGGAAGGCCCTTGGAGGCTGTCAGCAGGAAAACATATGACTGTATGGCGTGGATAAGGAGTTTAGGTAAGAAATAACACTACAATGTCCGTCTCAACTATGATAATCACGTATTATTTATTTAATAACTTATTCTTCATTTGGTGTTTTTCAAATATGTCAATTTATTTATTTTCGTTTTAGGCATTTGTAATTTTTCAAACTTGCTCTATGACAAGATAGAAGACTTGTAAGTTTTCGATCAAACACCAGATGTCTAATGAGAGTATGCTTACTAATAAATCACGAGAAAGGGGAAGTACGACCACGTCACAAATGGGTCACCCAGATGTGTTTGTAGTTTTGTTTACATCCGGATTTGATAGTATAGGTATTGTACCGGTTGTATGTTATCAAGCACAGATGTGCTTCGATGTGTGATCTAGAGCTTCTAGAAGAACGTTGAGGATGTCTTTCAAAATTGGAGTTTTTAGGGAAGGGTAGTACTGCAACACCAGTGGCATCAATGTTGGCTGCTATGGAATGTATATTATGAATTTCGATATGATTATTATCAGATTATCGCTTAAGGAATGGCGATGTGCATGCTATGGTGTAGAGTGTCCTTGTTGCGAGAAAGTATGCATAAAGATACTGTAAAATTCATTTGAATATACATTTTCAGTTTAGTTTTTGTAAAATCATACATTTTTAGCATATCAAAAAATTCAGGAATCAAGACGGATCTATCAACATCGCGCACATCAAAATCGGTCAAGCCGTTTAGGCTGTAGAAGGTAATATAGAAACATACATAATTACCTACATACACTTGAAAAACACAACCCTCCTTCTTGCGCAGTCGGATAATAAAATGTACGCATAGAAGACGCAGCACAGTCGTGCGCGAACACGGACTGTCGGTTCGTGGTCTATTAATACACACAGCATTTCGTTGCAATGGGATATCCTGACATATTATTTTTATATCTCTGTGTATGCGTTTCCGGCGCAAACCCTCACAAACAATTGTCTAAACAGAAGGTTCGTTTGAAACTTTATTTTTCTAATTGTCATTTGAAAATAGTGACAGTAACCTATTGCTATGCTATATAAGTGGCCAAAACCGCGTTGAGACACGCATATGGTAAGGTTCCGTAGCTAAGTTATAATAGAAAAGAAAATCTCTTAGCAAGTGTTGTTTGTTGACAACAACACGCGTTTCGTTCGGGTGTTTGGAAAATCCACCATGAAACGGTGACGCTTTTTCGTGTTTCTGACTGTCCGATAGTAAAAAGGGCAAGGGGGAATTATATGATGCAGATCAGATGCACACTCACCGAAATGAATCCGATAAAAAACCGATAAGCTAGCAACTTTGCGGCGGTGTTCCAAGGTTTGGAGTTTTGCACGAACAAGAGAATCGTGCCAATGAGTTTCCTAGCACGTTTCTCAAGTGATTCCAATGCTTCAAGTTGGTACTTAGCCGAACCATCCCAAAGATCTGAACGGTAGTACTCCAAGCACGAGCGAACTTGTGCTTGATATACAGAAACATTGATGTACAGAAACATTGTAATCTTAGTGGTAATAAATAAATAGTTAATTCATTAGCGAAACTATAGTAATTACTATTGGGGGCTATACCCCTGCTGGCCTAGCATGGAAGTTAGGTAAATAGATTTTATCCACGTTGTAATGTCAGTTGTCAATGTCAGTACACACTTTATTTATTTATTTCACACTTTATTGCACACAAGTACAAAGTAACAAACTGTACAATAGAAGGACTTAATGCTAATGTAGCATTTTCTGCCAGTCATCCTCAAAGATGAAAATATAATTATAAAACACACTACATATATAATATACTAAATAATAATAATATTTAATACATACTATATATATTAATACATACGAAATATATACTTACATTCAGGGGAACCTGAATGGTGGATAAAACGGTGGAAATACTATTTGTCTACATTCCATGCTAACCACGTTAGAGCAAAATCTATCCTGGTTTTATCCTACTTGATGTTATAAATGTATTTTGATGTCCTAAAAATATGAAGCATGTTTAAAATATGTAATAAAAGCCTTTTGACTTGTAACTTCAGTGGTAACTTCCCATCTCCATTCTAATATTGTTAAAACAATGATACCTGAATAAAACTTTGTTAAGAAAGTTTCCAGTGCAATATAAATCAAATGTACATTAAATTTTATAATATTCCCACTTCTTCTTCTTTTTTGTATTGGACCCGCATTAAAGCATTTGCCAGTGTCAAGTATATAGGAATTTTTCAAGTTTCTTGAATAAAAGAAGTTGTAAATATTCTAGTCACAATCTAAGTCACGTATACAGTCAATTTATAAGTCGAGTCCTGTTTCAGTGAAGTGGTGGCGACTTTACTAGAAGTTTCTATGGAGTTTTGCCGACAACGTAAAATCACACGTTTTACTGCTTCATTTCACTTGCCCCACACTCACGCACTTTATCGAATACTTAATTAATAAAACACCACCATTTTTATAGCATGTTCAAAATAACACAAGTTTAGGAAAATAAAACAAAGCAACAACACGTTACTAAGACATTCCCGCCAAAAACTAAATATTCCCACTTACTGATGATAAACCTTTGAAAACGATGCTAGTGCGAGAGGGATAGCTATGCCCCGAAAAATCTCATTGTTATCGGACAGACTTGGGACAAATAGTAAAATTTGTCTCGATAACGTTTTCAAGATTTTGACTTATGTTGTCTGACATTGTTCTGACATCGAATTCCATTTAGTATATAAACAAAAAAGTGAAGTACCACATACCACTTTTTGTATAATATTTTTTGCTTTTTAGGGTTCCGTACCCAAAGGGTAAAAACGGGACCCTATTACTAAGACTTCGCTGTCTGTCCGTTCGTCCGTCCGTCCGTCCGTCTGTCACCAGGCTGTATCTCATGAACCGTGATAGTTAGACAGTTGAAATTTTCACAAATGATGTATTTCTGTTGCCGCTATAACAACAAATACTAAAAAACAAAATAAAATAAATATTTTAGGAGGCTCCCATAGAACAAACGTGATTTTTTCAGTTTTTTTATAGATAACGGAACCCTTCGTGCGCGAGTCCGACTCGCACTTGGCCGGTTTTATTATTATTATAAATTCTACGAAAATTTCAACATGCTTTTTAAATAAAAACTACGGGACACCCACGTCTGTTTTGAGCCGAAATATCCGACTATAGTTCAACATGCTACAACCACGTACTGGACGGTACTACGAAATAATATCAGAATTTCTCTATTCTAAGATGTAAACAAGATATATTACAATGTCAGTGAACGCTTGAGCCAGAGTCAAAATCGGTTTCTTCTCTAAGATGTGCTCCATCCATACATCTTGTAAAAGCGAAAAATTTCTTAGTCTTAGGCTCTATCCTTAATTTCTCCATACCTAATTTTTTTTCTATTTTCAATGGCCCGCGAATTGGTGTTTAAGCGCAAACATATCAGAGATAGAAAATGAAACTAGATTTAAAAAAAAATAATATAAAGCAGAAGCACAATTTATTGTATACTAAGCCTAGGGATATTTGACAAGTAAATTACTGTCAAATAGTTTTTTAAACCCCGGCCCAAAAAGCTGGGTGTTAAAATTTGACGAATGTATCTGTGTATCGGTGTGTCTGTCAGTGGAATCGTAGCTCTCAAATCGGTGGATCGATATCGATCAAGTTTTTTTTGTTTGAAAGAGGATTTCATCAAGAATCTGCTTAGTTATATTCGCCAACGGTGTTTGAGTTTTCTAAGCCTTCTTGTTTCAATAAGTGTCACAAGATATATAGGTTCTAATTCTAACAATGCACTTAAATAAAACTGCCGGTGAAAGAAAACCTCGAAAATATAGAAAATTGGTACAGATACTTTTTAGTACATTGTTGCTGTGAAAAAATAAAGCTTTTTAATTACATTTCCAGACTGTATGAATATAGCTGATGCAAAGGTCACTGAACGAGTGTAGATTCAGTATGAAAATAAAACAAATTCTTCAGATAATTTGGATTCGGTTTGAGTAAACATTGCGCTCTCTTAAAAAGTAATTAATTCTTATGTAGCTATTCTCACCAACTTTTATAAATCGTGCGGCTTTATAGAAATCAGCAAGTTTAGCACCGCTGTGTTCATAACTTATTCTCTGTTTTTTTTGTCTGATACAATAGACTAACATTTGATTTGAATAACAATAGTGCATTATCCAGAGAGTGGCCAATGATGTAGTATAATTCCTGATTATAGTTTTCAAGGCTACAGCGAATAGATATCATCTAGATCGACGAGCTCCATCTTCGGCCACACTGTCGCTTAACATCAGGCGAGAAAACAGATAGCCAAACTGACAGGGAAGTAGAGTTACTTTCACTTGTACTATCTTGCCGACGGTCTACAATTATAATAAGTAAGAATCCTTCATCATCCGTTACGCAAAAATTGTTGCAACTTCACACAGCCACGCTCCATGGCTCTAGATCAAACGATGTGATATCCATACTCATTGCAAATAATGTAAATATGATGTAGACTCGAGTGAACGAAAATAATTACATTTATAACGAACTTGACATAGATCAAAGGCATTTTCGAGACGATCGTTTGTGTGAATACAAAAGAATCGTGGGAACTGTCTCGGTATATCACGATTATATCATGCTTATTTAATTTAATTACCTACATGTACTCGTACCAGGGCCTCAATCATAATCACTTATTACCGTTCAATGTTGGATTGCGCTTTTTGTCTTTATTTTTCTGCAGTTAAGAGGAGACAAAAGACGATGCGACACAATTTTAAATTATGATTATTAGTAATCGTCAATTTTTAGTAAAAAAATTGACTTCTTTGCCCTCTTAACTGCAGGGGACTTACTCTAATCTCCTTTAGAGCCTCGCACCTATTTTTATCTTGCTTTTTCTACAATTAACAGCAGTCTGTTTTATCACTACAAAAGTTGAAGTGATTTTAACAATTTCACAGTTCAAAGTTTGTTTCTAATTTCAACTTTTGTCTCACTCTCTTAATTGCCGTAAAAGAAAGATTTATCTTTCTATTACGGCAATCTTTCTTTTATCAGTTGGCTCGCGCTTCTTTAAAAAGAAGCGCGAGCCAACTGATCGAAACCAATTAGTTTGGATACTTTTAAATGCAATATGCTTAACTATTATGTACAACAAAAACAGGTAATTATAATTTCAAAAACAGGTATTATAATTTCTTTTACAATAGGTATATTGATATAATTGGAACAGAGTGACTCAAAAGTCGAAATGATTACGAAAAATTTCACAATTCAAAGTTTCTTTACTTCAACTTTTGTCTCACTCTCTTAATTGCAGAAAAAACAAGAGAAAAACGAGCGCGATAAGACATGAGAATATCCCCCTGCGTAACTTTTATGTTAACTCATATTCGATATTCTTGCTTAGGTAGAGTCCTTTATCTATATAGTTATCTATCTATATCGTTTTTTTTTATGTTTTTGCTAAATATTATTAAAATCAGACGATAAAATGGCCTCGTAGCAAACTTCTTTTCTTTTCAACCGATGTTTCATAAAATCTTTTATCTGGACAAATTCTTGACCGATTTCGATCATATTTAAAATTCTTGTTTAGAATTACGTACCAAACACTTTTAGCAAATTTAATATTATTAAAGTCGGTCTGTAAATGGTGCCGCATTTTTGGAAAAAATACCCCAATTATAAAAAAAACCAGATGACACTTTTTTATAAGATTGAGGAACCTATATAGTAACTTTGGTAAAGATTGTTCAAAAAATACAACCTGTACGCGAGTACCAACAAACATCCGGACAATAGAATGAGAATCTTGCTAGTTGATGCAGACTTTCGTCCGCTTCGCTCACTCAGTCAATTATGTTCTATTGTTGTTATAAAATGTAACCATAAGTACATGTACTTAGGTAATTTTTTCTAATAGTGTATATATTTCAAAGTCACTGAATCTGTACCACGACAAACTTAATGTAAAAAACAAAAAAAAAAGTGAAACAGAGTATTAAAGTAGAATTAATGAAGCTGACAGCTCTACAGCTAAAATCATGTCACTTTAGGTAGAGCCATAAATAGATGTCGGAAGCTGGGGTAAACATCCGCGTCGGGAAGTTTTCGGCGTGCTTGTATCATTTTTTAAAAGTTATTGACTTCCTAGAACATTTCCTGGCAACGAATACAGATCACTGTGTGAACTAAATATGCGATAAACTAAAATATTATCTTGTAAACTATCACGGTCATTCATTAAAACACTATTATTATTAACGGGATATTTACCGAAATATCGGGAGCTCAAAATTAACGCGAACCACGGTAAATGTCCCGTTAATAATAATAGTGTTATTTTAAACTTAAGACCATTATTACTGACTAGCTGTACCCCGTGGTTGCACCCGCGTAGTGATAAGGACCGTGTTTATGTTAAAATATGTCCGACTGCAGGTTGTCAGCTATCTCTGTACCAAATATCATAACGATCGAATCAGCCGCTAAGCCGTGAAAAGGTAACAGAGAAAGAGTTATATAAGAGTTTCCCTTTTATAATATTTGTTAAGAATATAATATAATCATATTATTTATTCTTATATGCCTAATTTTTTAGATCAACTTATTTATTTATTTAATTTATTTGATATATTACTTTAATTTGTTTATTTTTGTTTAGTCTTAAGTTATACAGTAGTATTATTAGTTTAAATTTTAATTTAACTTGTATAATCTTGTTTGTTTTTTTTTTACAATACATCCTACTTACTTTTTTACTTCCAGCTATCTTAACAAAATGGTAAATAGTCTAGTTAAAAAAACTTTGTTACCTACTTGTATCTTTGTTTTGACTACAGAATATTCAAAAAAGTTATGAAAAATTTATTTTATTTAGATTTTTTATCTTAAAATCACAAGCAAAATAAAAACAAATACATATTAAAATTACCCTGCCTCGCACAAGCTTTAAGCGATAAATGGGGTTGTGCATTGTACTTCGTGCTGAGTGGTCGTGTTGTGATAGCTCCGTTCTGCCGTCAAAAAACAAAATACTCGGTGAGTGACATTAAGACGATAATCGCAAGCACCCCTAAATACTTTCTTTGCTTATAAAAGGAACAACAGTATTCACTAAAGCACATGCGGAACAGAGACGGACTTACAACGATCTATTTACACTAGCTAGCAATCTGTGCACTCAAACAAGTCACTCCCACTTAACCTTGAACGCGAACCTGCAGTCTGCCTGAGCGCACGTCAACAACATTAAGTAACGACGAAACACTTAGACATATCCAAAAATGTCGTTTTCACGTACGCCACCCCAAAATCAACATCTGGATGGAGAAAATATTATACAGAAAGCATCATCAGAATCAAGTGTTTTGTCCGATCGCTCCGAGCCACAATTTAATGCACCTGGATTCACGCCGGGCTTGAAAAAACGCAGACGTAAACTCACATCGGAGGGTAGTGCCAGCAATGAGATTGGGGAACTCAAAAACCTAGTTACCAACTTTATCGAAAATCAAAATACACGAATGTCGACTTTGGAACGACTTATTTTAGAAGTGAAAACCCAAAATAAGTCCATTTCGAAAATAGAAACTTCAGTTGAAAATATATCTACTCAAATTAAGTCTATTGACCACAATATTGCAAGTCTAGAACGGAAACGTCAAGATATGACTTATAGAATGGACACGCTAGAAGAAAAACTGGAATTTCTGGACATCAATGCTGTTAAAACGTGCATCGAAATACGCAATGTACCCAAACTTAACTCGGAATCACAGAGTGTTTTGTTTACTATGCTAGAATCATTGTGTAAACAAATCGATTATCCCATTCTACAATCCAACGTACGCGACTCCTACAGGATTTCTACAAAACCAGAAAAGAAAGAGTCGACAATTGTGTTTGAATTCGAAAACACTCTTTTTAAAACGGAATTCTTAAAAGCTTCAAGACAATACAACAAGGAACATCCTACAGGACAGCTGAATTCATCCCATCTCGGATTGGCAGGAATTGATATTGTTCCTATTTATATCTCAGAGCGTTTAACGGCAAAAATACGTAAATTATTTTTTCTAACTCGTAAATTCAGTAGAGAGGAGTCATTTGCCCACTGTTGGGTGTCTCGTGGGAAGGTTTTCCTACGCAAATACGAAGGTTCCCAGTATATACATGTAAAATCTGAATCTCAACTGCAAGATCTAAAATCAGATAATAACAAATGACTACCTTTTTTCCGTGTGTGTTTTACTGTGTCCTTGTTTATTCTATTGTTTTTTAATACCACAAGAGACCGGAAAATACGTAACTGCTACTATATAGCCCTAGAACATAAGCCAGTTTATCTTGTACTTACCCTATTAGTGACTATACTCCTTTATTATAATGTACCCACTATCTTATTTTTCATAAAAAAATTGTTATGTAAACACACAAGTACACTGCACATTATTATACACTTAACACAGAACACAAAAACACCTAAAAGAAAAGTGATGAATCTCCTAATACTGTCGCTAAGTACCTTGTTTTGCTATGACATAGTACATACAATACTGTTTAAAAATTTTATAAGTTGTAACACATATCTTGTAATATTAAGCTGCACAATCTCTTTGAAATATAGTTTAATACAAATCTATTATAAGTGTATCTTATTAAGTATACAATTGTCCCATTCAGAGTACGCTAACTGGAATCAAAACTTTGTTTTGATTACGTCAATAACAGAAATGCACTCCGGTGTGTGCGCCGACTGCCCGCTTCACGTTTACTGGCATAAAAATATACAATTAAATAGATATGCACTGACTCATTTCTTTTGTATAGATAAGAAAGCTGTGCAACTAATCGCTATAAGCGTAAACTATACTCATAACTTGTTTTTTCGGCGCGATATAAAAGCTCCACTGGTACACATAATTAGCAGTTTAATATGTAGAATTAAATATAACACAAAAACGTTTATCCACCAAAAAGTAATACTTAGGTTCCCCCCATGCACAAAAATGCATATCAATTACACTAAAATATTTTTACCAAGAATGTTTACAGAAATCGCGCCGGAATGCTGGTTGCTAATTATTATAGTTGTATGTGGTTGTCTTCGTAAGTATCATCCACTTATACTGCGATTTGTATATTTTACAAATTGCTATTTCTACAAAAAAATATTTAAAATCTATGTGTAGTGTAGAATTAATTGACTGTATAGACAACACTACACTTAATAAAAGCTATCAAGCAAACTCGCCAGAGGACTGTAAACATATTTTGGGGGACATTGAAAATCAATTTATCATAATTAGTCAAAATATCCGAAGTGTTCGGAAAAACCTTGATTTTCTATCGGTATTTATTAGACGGTTAGAACTTTTACCACATATTATTGTACTCACCGAATGTAGATTAAACGATAGTTTTAACCCAATCGACCTTCCCGGCTACTCATGCTACTACTCGAAAGAATACTTGAACCAGAATGACGGGATCGTTGTTTATACTAGAGAAGACATTACCGTGGATGTTGAAGAACCCAGTTTTCATGATGCAAACTGCTTACTCATTAGAATAAAAGACTTACTTACTATTGTAGCAATCTATCGGTCTCCTTCCTTGCGAAACACTGAGCGCTTTATGAAATCTTTAGAAAATACTATAAGCACCATTAAGGGACCTGCTGTTATAACTGGGGACTTGAACATTGACATTACCCCTACATCTAAAAATGATAATGCTCTTGACTACCTAGATCTTACATCACACTATGGATTTATACCTGGACATGTGTTACCCACCCGAGATAGCCTTACATGCCTGGACCACTCACTCATCAGAAGTAAAAATCAAGCACGGGTAATAGTATGTGAATCTGACATTACTGACCACTATACGGTTTTAACTGTACTAAATTTGTCATATCCAAGTACAAAAAAATCTAAGATTGCCAACAAAATTAACTACGACGCTCTTGTAACAGAGCTTGAGCAGACCGACTGGAGCGGTTTCTATAATGCTACTGATGTTACGGTCGCATCACAAATTTTCATAGACACAGTCACTAGTTGTCTCAAAAGTAATACTTCTCGCGTTAAGCTGCGCAGTGCTGAAATTCTATGCAAACCATGGATGACGAATGGTTTGTTAAAATGCCTTAGGAAAAGAGATGCTCTACACTTGCAGGCCAAACGCAATAAAAATGACCCTACTGCACAGTACAAATACAAAACATACCGTAATTACTGCAATAATATAGTGAAGAAGCTTAAAGAGCAACATGACCGTAAATCTATTGAACATTCTAATGGAAATAGTAAAAAACTCTGGAGGACTATCAAAAATATATGTAATATTGCTTCCTCTCAACATGAGCCCTCCGAATTGCTGACAATCCAGTCAGCCCAGGAAGACTCAGTGAATCAAGTCAACAGTTTTTTCTCATGTATCGGGAAAGATTTGGCGGACGAAACTTTGAAACGATTAAACACGACGGAAGAAAAACTAGTAAATACCACTCTTATTACAGACACGGGACCAGGTAATTCCTTATTTTTATCTCCAACAAATAAAAATGAGATAAGTAAAATATTATTTAGTTTAAAAGCTTCGTCTGCCTCAGGGTGGGATGGCATAAGTAGTGAGATACTCAAGCGCACCAGACACGTTCTTGCTGAACCAATATCATTTATTTGTAATCTTAGTATGCAACTGAGTGCTGTTCCGGACATTCTAAAGACTGCCACTGTTATACCTATCTTTAAAGCTGGTGATAAATCCTCCGTCTCTAACTACAGGCCTATTTCACTTCTTCCAACTCTTTCTAAAGTTTTGGAAAAGGTTGTAAATAAGAGGCTTTTGAATTTCTTGGAGACAAATAACCTATTATCTACAAACCAGTATGGCTTCCGTAGTAATAGATCCACGGAAGATGCAGTGGTAAAATTGGTGGACACAGTTATTGATGGGACCAACAGAGGAAACAAATGCATTGGAGTGTTCTTAGATTTGGCCAAAGCATTTGACACGGTGTCGCGGCCAATTCTATTGAAAAAACTTGAAATGCTCGGTGTTCGTGGTATCCCTTTGGAATGGTTCAAATCTTATCTGAGTGTAAGAAAACAGAGAGTGCGGATTGGAGATATCTACAGTGGTTACGCTACTGTCGAGTTTGGCGTACCCCAGGGGAGTGTGCTAGGTCCTACACTCTTTCTGGTGTACATAAATGACCTCTGTAAACTTACACTAAGTCAAACCAGTATACTGGCTTTTGCTGATGATACTGCATTGGTTTTCTTTGGTAAGGATTGGGATGAGGCCGTCAAAGTAGCTCAGAAAGGACTAACAGATGTTGCCAGTTGGCTACAAAGACATCTTCTTACATTAAATACAAAGAAGACTAAGTTTCTAACTTTCAGAATTTCAGATCGCACAGGTCCCAAAACTTCGATTCATCTTAAACTACATCAGTGCGGCCATTCAAGTGACTTATTATGCTGCTGCGATGAAATCGAAGAAACTGAAGAATTAAAATACCTAGGTATTAATATTGACCATAAGCTTACATGGTCGTACCAAGTAAACAACTTATCCAATCGTCTTCGAAAATTAATTCATATTTTCAAAAAACTTGGTACAGTAGCTAATTCTGAAACTGTTAGATTAGTATACCTTGCCGTATGCCAGTCAATAGTAAGTTATGGTATTGTCTGTTGGGGCTCTGCAGGTAAGACAATACTTCTACGACTTGAGCGAGCGCTAAGAGCCATACTTAAAGTGGCATATCATAAGCCATATAGACATCCTAGTGATAAGCTGTACCAGGAGATGAACCACATTAATGTACGTGGGTTGTACATTATGGCAACTGCTTTGCGGTTCCATAAAACAGCTCTATTCACTGTTTCTGAGACTGAGAGAACACAACGTCGCCGTGCTTGGAAGCTACCATTTGCGAAAACACTATTTGCCGAACGATCTTTTGCATTCAGAGGAGCATATATTTATCAAGCCCTCAATAAGAAGCTCAACATCATAAAAGACACAAGGCATATATGTAAACGTAAGCTTAGGGAATTTTTAAGAAGTCTGGGTTACAAGGAAACTGAGAATTTTATTATACCAATAAGCTGACAACATTGTTTAACTTTATTCGAACATTAAAAAAATCAATATCTTGTATTACTTGAGGCCATCCTCATTTTACTAAGATGTTGCTAACATCGAATGAATTTGTGATAATACATATTGTATACGGCACTGCAAGACGGTGCGACAGTTATGGGCTTCACTAAATATTTACACCTTACACGACTCATTCACCACATGCAAACACATTCACACCATTTTAAATTGCACACACCACACATTCACTTTCCTTGCACTGTAGGTATACTTGTAGGGACTGAGATATCTGTAAAAAACATAACCACACACACTTTTACGTCTGATGTGGGTACTTCTCCTTACTTCTTTGTAAACATAATGATTACTTGCTATGGATAGTTAGTAAATAAAGCACTAGATTTCGCGACACAGGGTTACCTAGTGCGAAATCTAGAGTACTTAGAAAATAGTCAATTCTGATTGTATACATTACGTTACTATGTACAATAGTGTTTGTATGGATTTGAGTAATAAATTTATTATTTATAAATTTATTATAAATCGGTCAAAAAGAGTTTGATTTCAATGAATAACAATCGCGGAACATAATGATATATAACTCGCATTGAAGATAGGAATTTTGCTATAATAATGATTTATCATTAATATAGTGAAATTACTAATATTAAATTAATTTTATTTTATATAAACTCTTATATTTATCATTATTATTACCATTGTTCTAAGCTTTATTTAAAATAAACGGTTCGAGATGATCGTTGCGTAGGTATAATTTTTTTGAAAATATGGTAACAAGAAATCGCTGAGCTCTATTAGATTAATTATCGTGGAAGCATATCCGAGACTATAAAAAAGTGTCATTTTAATAAGTTTAACTTATTTTGTGAATCAAAAATTATATATACTCGTAATAAATCAAAAATATCATTACACATCACAAAGCATTTGGGCGTTTCGTTCGTTTGTCCTTGCACCGGCAAAACAACGTGTCGACAAAACTTAGGTATATTTATTTATACACAGCACTGTGCTACACTAAAAACTCCTGCAAAATACAACGAATACCATTTCTCTAATTATGCACCTCTTTGGAAAGATGCGCAGAGATTTGATGTTGCACTATTGAAGAAGTCACTATTTTCTTGAATTCATTTTTCACTAATCACAATACATGAAGTTTCAGTGGATTTGATAGTAAAAGTGGAAAGTGGACTGACCTGGTAGCGAAACGACGTGCGCGTGCGCTGGGGCGGGCGGCCGGCGACTGGACGGCGGCGTCTGGGCGGCGCGCTGCCGGAATAGACACGCGCCCTAATACTAGTCCTAATCTCTATTGACAAGATACTTAGTTGTATTTGACCCTATTTGAATTAAAATTCTATGAATTTCTAATATTTATACCAGCTTTCTAATATATAGTTTGTTACTGACTTGGAATTACACGGGCTACTAAATTAAATTTCTACCGATATGCATAATCCAGATAAATTGAAAAGGAGTACATTTCTACTGAATGACTCCTTTTCCGCCATCTTTTCAGTTTGCACGTTGTAACATGGATAGAGTTTGTTTAGGGATAATTCAGGAAAAAAATAATATGAATCTGATATTGTCAGAATTTGAGCTTTTGTAACGTGATTTTTAAACAAAATAGGACTTGAACTCTGAACTATGAATTTTCCTTATAGTATGTAGTAATAAACAATGAATTTCCCATCACGTTATCAAAGATAATATAATAAACAGCTTACTTGTTCTTAAGAATACCTTAGTATCCTGTGCTTATGGTAAGGAATGGGTAAACAAAAATGAGATACGTCAATACGGAAAATCATCATCACCATCTCAGCCATAAGAAGTCCACTGCATGCGAACATAGGCCTCCCCCATATTATGGATATCCAAAAAGAAGAGAAGAAGAAAGAAAGAAAGAAGAGAAAAAGAAAGAAAGAGAAAGAACGGCTTGCATCCAGCATCTTAGCGCCACGGAAGATGCTAGATGCAAGCCTTCCAACTTATATGAAAAATAAGTAGAAGTAATGTAGTTATTCACCGTATCCGTGAATATTATTATATTGAAGAGCCCAAGGCACGAGTCTTCCTTGTTGTGAATAGAACTCTATTCCGTTTATTAGAAAGTTTAATTTACATATATCACACACCTGTCATAAATATGTTTTGTTTCATCAATTACCATCGGTAAAGTTTTGGTAAAATGGTAGAATTTTGGTAAGCTGAAAAAGATTCGAAAATCTACGGTGGCGTCCATGAATATTCGATTTTGATACATATAAAAAATGCTAGTAAAAATATGTAGGCCCTATAAGCTGTACCTTATCTGATGTAAAATAATACCTAAACTTTAGTAAAATATTCGACATATATTTCAAAGAACAAGAGATTCATATAAAAATATATATTGTTACACTCCACATTTCAGGGTCTTTTTTCGCATGTGCACTAAGAAAATGTAAATCTTCGTTACCATTAAATAGATTACAACAATAATTTGTAGTGATAGAGCTCTTTTTAACCGATTCCAAAAATGGAGGTTATCAATTCGACCTGTACGTATGTAATATTGTCAGAACAGCACAATTTTTGGATATGTTAGTCTATACCAGCTTCTAAATATGTGTGCCAAATTTCATAAGTGTATGTATGTTTATATGTTTGTCCACGTATTACGCAGATACTAGAAGTCGTATTACAAAAATTATTTTTTTATTGAATAAAGTATCTCTCAACTTTATCAAAATCGGTTCAGTAATTTTCAAGATATGGACATGTTAATTTATAAATTTGAGCGTTTCAACGACGCTATACAAACTACTGGGCGGATTTGAACGAAATTCGGTAGGTTTATCACTCAAACTATGTAAAAGGATCCGGCATACTTTATAACGCAAAAATTAGGCGTTACAATAGTAGTTAAGTGTGTTTGAAAATTAAACGAACTCACCCAGTGAAATTTTGTGAATACAATTTTTAGTTTCAAACAAAACAAATAAATTCTATTAAAAATGAATAAATGTCAGGCTCTAAACTATCATCCACTAAGTCCTATACAGGCCGACCTCAAAAATAGTTGGTTTACGTACTTACTTAGGTAGACGCCAAGCTTTGATTTTTTCGTGTTATTTCTCCCTTTTCAGTTAATTCGGTTGTTTAGGTTGTTAAAACAACCTAATTATCTGAAAAGGGAGAAATATATTGTTTTGAAGTCGGTTTAATTTTTTTAATTACTTTAATTTAACCCCCGACTCAAAAAGAGGGGTACTATAAATTTGACGTGCGTGTCTGTGTGTCTGTCTATGGCATCGTAGCTCTCAAATTGGTTTCTTCTAGGTAAGTGCACTCCATCGTAGACCGCAATATCGCTTAACATCAGGCGAATTGGCGGTCAAGCGCAAACCTATTACTGCATTAAAAAAACGGATGAGCAGATTACTTAGTTTAAGTACTTAGTTTTCTTTTATTTGAAAGAGGATTTCATCAAGAGTGTTCTTGAGCTATGTTTCATCAAAATCGGTTCAGCCGTTTTTTTGTCGGGGGTTTTTGAGTTTTCTAAACTGTTACATATATTTGTCAAACTCCATCTGTGGAAGTTTCGCCAGTTATTCAGCCGCCAATTGTGTAAAATACTATATACTAGTCTAGGAATGAAGAGCATTATTATACCGAAATTTCCAAGCGTGATGAGATTTAAGATCGTATATCTCAGAGTGACGAGCGTAGTACATTGACACTCAGAGTTAAGCATTATTGAAGTCCAATTGCCTTTGATAAAACGTCTTGGTGGCATTAAGTTGTAATGGGCAAGTGTTACATAATCTTAACTTAAAACCACAACATCATCATCATCTCATCTCATCTGTAGTCACAATAGAAAGAACGGTGTAACAAAGTAATGCCTTCATATTTTGGAATATAAGTTTTCCTCGGTTCGACTCGATTCTGCTCGACTCGCTCAAAATTTTCTCTATTGATGTTTTTCGATGAAGAAAAATGTCATTTCTAGTTTGCAGAAATCGATAAGCCGTCAGTAATTTAATAGGTATTCGATATTTTTGAGTGTTTTACATACTGAAGTATCTAAAAATTTATTGACAGTTCAAAAATTACACAATTCCGATGCGACTTGAACCCGCTAATGCGGGTAGGTGCAGATTTCCCGATCTGCAGGAGGAGGCTTTACCATTTTGGCTACGGAGGAGTGTAGATAAAGGTTCCCAGGTAAAATCGGGCTAAGGTGGGTTCAAGTCCTGTCAGATGTGTGTAATTTTTTAAATGTCTATAAATTTGTAATTTAGTAGGTGTTGAAATTCGTTATGCCCGGTAGTTTCAAATCTTTTTTTTATTTTTATGACAAACTAAGCCTGCGTTTGACCACAATCTTACCTGATGGGAAGCGATGATGAGGTCGAAGATGTAGCACGCCTGCCTAGGAGATACCTATTTACTTTTTTCTTAAACAACCCCGGGTTGTATTTCATAGGGAACACCGACTCTGGAAGAGCATTCCACACCTCTGCCGTTCTCACCTAGAAAGTGGATCGGAAACGCTTGGTACGACTGAACGGAATCTCTACAGTGAGAGGGTGACTCTTGTATGAGCGTCTGGTGGTTACATTATAGAACGGCGATGGTTTGATCAGGTCATGCAGCTCCTGTGCACACTCGCTGTAATGTATTCTGTAGAATACCGACAGGCTGGCCACTTCTCGTCGGTAAGACAAGCTCTGCAGCCTGAAAATCACTACCATTTTTAGGGTTCCGTCCGTACTTCAAAAGAAAAAAACGGAACCCTTATAGGATCACTTTGTTGTCCGTCTGCCCGTCTATCTCTCTGTCTGTCTGTCTGTCTATCCGTCCGTCCGTCCGGGTATTAAAACTATATACGCAGATCCATAGTCTCTTGCTGCAGAAAGAAAAATCAAATTTTTCAGTTTTCGTAAAAAAAAGTTACAGCCGAATAATATGTCGTAAAAAATTGACATTTTGACACTCACAAGGGAATCAAAACCTATGCGGTACTTCTACGTTGATCTAGAACTATGAAATTTGGCAAGAAGCATTGTGAGTACACAATATAAGTAGGAAAAAATCCGAAAACTTTACATTTTCAATTTAATTACAAAAAATAGTGTCTTTATGCAAGGAATGAGGTTCCAAATTTTAAAGTGAATTAACCGTATCATGTGGGTTATCATATGAAAGAGCTTCATTAGCAAAAGCTAAAAAAGTTTTTTTTCTTTTTTGTAATTTGCGGCTTATGAAGGAAAATTTAAAAAAATATATAATTTCCCCCTTTTATCTACCAGTTTGTACGGAACCCTCGGTGGGCGAATCTGACTCGCACTTGTCCGGTTTTTATTTATTTCGTAGTTCAATCTGTACTTACATCTTTTACCATCACATCTTCCTAAGGCATGGAGTAGATAATTCAGCGTAAGGTTAAATCAGCGGATCAGCACAATCGGCGCGAATATGTTAATCTCGAATATGATTTTCCTCTCTATCTATTTTTTGGACCGTGGATGCCGAGAGCTTATCTAATGAAATTGATAAACTTTGCTGAGCGCCTGATCGCGACCCGACACGTGACCAAAAAGATACTGGTGCGTGCCTGACCAACGCGTAAATATTGCCATTCATTTAGGCCTCTATTGGTCTGTGGGTGATCTGTTTTTTTTTTTTTGTAGTAATTTAGGTAGACTCTGTTTTGATAGATAACTATCGTGTCGAAAATTTGAACTAACGCCGCGATTAGAAACAGTACATGGGCGATTCGCACCGCGGTTCGAATCACTTGCGGTGCGAAACGCCGAAGTACCCGATTGAACAGCACAGCAGGCCCTCAAAAAACAAAAACAAACAAAAGCAATTTAGCAAACAAAAAAAACTAGATCAAAACCAGTCCATCTGTTTAAAACCTACGCTGCCACAGACATACTTACATCTTCCATTACTTACAACTTTACATCCCATCATCTGGGTCGAAGGTTAAAAAGAAATCTACTTACGAAAAGTAAATATATTACTTTTTAACCCTTGGAGATTTTTAGAATCCAAGAAGCCAAGAATATAAAATAAGTGTGTTATACTTTTGTATATCCGCTCGATACTAGTCTAACCACTGAGATGAAATTCGACATCTGGAAATTATATGATCGTCTGTACGTTTGTAGTAGGCTTTGTAAATATAAAGTACAACTTATCTAGGTTAGTATAACTTGCTTGAAATACATTGAACTTATTATTGTATAACTAAGTGTTGATGAAAATGGAGGCACAGGTTCGTGTATAATGGTAAAATAAGGAAAAAGTATATACTCAGTTTTAGTTTGGGTCAATAAAACTTAATGCCAAAATGAAACACTGGATTTCTTTTGAAGTTTTATTGCTTTTTTTGTTTCTTTAACATAAATAGCATTTATTTTTAAAATTATTAAAAGTTACAGTTACAAACGTACAATATGCATTGCACAATTAATAAATAATATAAAATTATTCTTTAATTTAAACTACTGCACCTTGCGGTACAAATATTTTAGCGCCGGTTGACCTTAAGTAGAAAAATATTGAAAAAAAAGCTTAGAAATTGTTTTTGGTTCCTTTTATTTGGTGTTTGATTGGTTTGTGTCGGGACGAGAGGTCGTCGTGAAGGCAACGGTGTGGAGACACGTATAGGGCGAGCCTTGGCGGCGAGCGCCCGTCCCGTTGCAGCACGGCAGGTGGCGCCGGCGTCGCGTGACGCTACCGCCACCCGTCGCTTGGTACACTTAACGAACGACTAGGCTTATACCCGACCGGAATTGTGCCCCGATATCAACTGGTGGAGAGAAATGCTGCGGGGCGAGGGAGAGAATTCTCACTCCGTGCTGAGAGCGCGGGACTCCTGGACGAGGTAGACCTGGGAGCCGGGCACAGTGGAGGTGGTGACGAAGGTGCGGTGCTTGGCGCGGATGAGCGACAGGTTGCTCTCGGCGACATCGGCGCGGTCTTCGGCAGCCTCCAGCTCGCGCTGGAATCGTCGCACCCGGGTCACGCTCTGCTGGGAGACACCCTCCTGCGAAACAAGAACGAATATTGAGATCAGAAAACAAATGCCTCATTTATCCGTTTTTTTTTTTTAATCTTTATATGATTTTTATCAAATTAGACATTAAGGCAAAAGTTCATACTTGTTCTTGCAGCTGCCTCTTGTAGATGTTGACCTTCTGTGAAGTCTTTTCGAGAGAGTCCTGGAGGAGCACAATGTTCTTCTGGTCCTCTTCGCACTGGATTATGACTTCCTTGAGGGAGCGTTCCTTCTTGCGGAGGATCTTGATGGTTTCAGCGTGTCTCCTCTTCTCTTCGTCGAGTTCAAGCTCCATATCCTTGATGCGGGCTTCAAGTTTGCTGATGATGCGCTTGCCTCCGACGATGGCGTTGGTTTCGACTTCCTCAAGGCGAATGGACACGTTCTGAAGACAAAAACATTAATATTACAACAAACACTTATAAATATTGCGGTATATTATTATATTCAGTCAGCATAAGATCAGTATTATCCGTAAAATACGACATAAATGTCCATGAGTCTTAAATTTTGGTAATATGGATGGAAGCTTAGAAATATTTGAATAATGTATCACCTTGACTTCGATCTCGAGGGACTTCTTGATGGCTTCAATCTTGACAATCCTTTCCTGTTCTTCGTGCAAAATCTCGACGGTGTGTTTCAGCTCAGTCTGAAATTAAAGGAAACAAACTCGTTTTTAATTTCAATGCAGTATGTAAAAAGATGTTATATTTTAATTCGCGTATTAAGAACAAAGGTTGAAACATTTTGTTCTTCGAGATAAGATTATTTTGACTATTGTGTCATAATAACGATGCAATTGATTATTTATCCACTCTACACGTATTTAGGAGAAACTAATTTAGTCTAAATTTGGAAATACTCATTGTGGTAACAGAGACTTCATGTGTATATACCAAATTATAGAATAGCTTTCGATTGCATACATCATAACAACTGGTAGTAAACACTAAGTATATATAAACATCGGTGATCTCAATATTGAGCTATTGACCTGAATTTGAGACCACTCTTCTAATAATATAATTCTGATAAAAGACAACCAGACATGTCAATTTGGATGATAACCAAAACTGATCATCGACACAAATTGCAACTGACAGTACTTAATTAGTCACTCCATATAACATTGTCATGTGGAATTTTATACGATGCCAAGAGATTAGACAGTGTTGAGTGAATACTGAGGAAGCATTGGATGAGTCAGTCACCGAATATCGTTGGACATACTTTGAGAGTTATTTCTAAAAATGGGACGTATATTTTTATCTTCAACGAAATGACCGCTTGAAATGTGTTATCCAACAATAAAAATAGCTAAGGAGTCGTAGAAGTAGATTAGATTAAATTAGATAAATGGATCTAAGATTTCGAAGTAAGCCCTTTAAAATATACCAATAACTTCCACTAATAATAAAGGAAACTATTGATAAACGTTCTTTAAATACTACACATTCTACACTATTACCAGAAACCTACTCTTTTTATATCGGGTTCGATTAGTTATTGATTAGTTATTTTCCTCCTAGCAAATTACCTGGCAACGCTGGAATCTCTCGTCGGCAACACGGAGCTCTTTGGTGATCTCGTCGTAGTCGGCAGCGACTGCAGCCAGCTCCTGCTCGATCTTGGCCTTGCTGCTGGACAGGTTCACGTTGATAACAGTCAGCTCATTGATGCGCGTCTGGGCTTCCTCGTATGACAGCTCGATGATGCGCTTAGCGCGAAGGGCCTGCGGGATTAGATAAATAAATAAGAAAGTGTCAGCTAATGGAAAATCTTGAACTTTTACAAGTACACCATCATATAAGTTCATGCCTATTTTCCTTATGAGGTATTCAGATCACCAGAAATCATGAGGCTGTTCTGCGCCATATTTGATGGTAGTTGGAAGGTTACAATATGTATAAAACTGGCTTGGAGACGTGGGACTATCCCATCTCCAAATATGTAGTTATGTTATCCCTTACGTGATTTACATTTTTCTTGAAGAGAAGCAGCAGTATTATATTATGTGTTCTTATTTTCTTCCTAGTCCAGAATAGATGCAAAAACAAATAATAACAATATTTATGTTTAAATTTTAATGCGATCTAGAATCTGGTTCAGGTCCTTTAATAAGATGGAATTTTATCTAAGTTTGAATTATGCAAGTCGTTTTTTTTTTTTGATAGTATAATTGACTAGAGAAGGTAAGAAATAATTAATATTTGTTAGAATTTACCTGTTCGTAATTGCCACGGATCTCCTCGATCTCTCCAGTGAGGGACTGTATCCTGCGCTGAGCAACGCCGTACTGGTCGAGCGTCACTTGGAGCTGCCTCTGGACCTCGTCGTAGTGGGTCTGGATCTCTGTGAGCTGGAATTATATATATATATATATTTACGGCTTAGACAACGAAGTAAGTTTTGGGACTCTACCAAATTTCCTTGTGAGTCTAGTTTTTCTGAGCTATTCTAAAGTTGTGACTAAGATATTTTGCGTAGCAAATAAGTATTTACTAATCAAGTTTGCCAAATAATATAATAATGTAAGAATTTCATCAGCGATTCCGCGTGGGAATGCAGCAGTGTTCTAGGTACTTTGCCACACGGGCATCAACACATTTTTGATTTTTAATTTGTTATTCAAAATTTCAGTTTATTTAATTTTTTTATCTTTTTTTTTTAGTTGTTTAGGTTATTTAGTTTAGTTTTATTTAAGTACACATGTAAATACAGAAAATAAAGTATTTAGAATTAAAAAATAAATAAATAATAATATAATCCAATTAACAATTTCGAAATGGACAAAGTATTGTGTTACTGTTTTCAATTTTATTATTATGATTAAGATACTAAGCTAGGTTACCTGCAGGGACTGCTTCTTGATGGTCTTTTGCAAGTCAATGTTGGTCTTGTTGGCCACATCGAGGGACAGCTCCAACTCCGTGATCTGGATTTGCAGCTTCTTCTTGATGCGGGTGACCTCGGTCTTCAGCTTGGTCTCGGCTTCAACCACGCGAGCATTCAGCTGCTCGATCTCAATGCTGGTCTGCTTGCTATAGACAAGAAATTAATATAATTAAATGCCATCACTATTTTAATTCGTATGATTCATATTGGTGTCATAGAGTCGAGTAACGATTATGAAGTCTTATGTTACATATCACGAAATCAATTGGAGTATTATGTATATGGTTATTTTTGTGCAAAGGACTAAATTGAGTTAAAACATTACGAAGCGTGAGTCGCGAGTGCCTCGCGATATATCTCATGCATCTAAGAATTTTCCATGGTTATCTATCTATAATCCGAATTGTGAAACACCGAATATAACTTCCCCGAAAACATTTTTTTTTCTTAAAACACTTTGTCAAAATCTCGAAAGCTTATTTGACAACTCATTTGATAACCGAATCTTATAATACGAAAGTTTATGTAGATAATAAAAAGAAACCTAACGAACCTAAACTAATAATTTATATATCTGATAACCGAAACTTTAAAATAAAGTTTCTGAATATAATATAACAGAAACCTAACAATCCTAACCTAATGGCTATTCGGTCATATAAAACAGATGGCTAACAATCTTTTGGAATCAGAAACTCGTGTCAAGTAATGCATGTGGAATAAGGCTATAAAACGGATTCTGGCAAGTACGATTCGAACAAATACATTTCGGATTATAGATATTACCATTTTTCATACTTTCAAAGCTGAAAAGTTACAGCGAGAAATATCGTTTTGTCTTTACACGATTTACATATCGTAACATGTAGATATTATACATGTGACAAAAAATACCTTTGATCTATACACAAGCTGGTGCTCAGGTGCTCAAACTGGTTTAGGGTTGCTTTCAGGTCATTAATTTTCTGTATGTAAGAATTATCAATAATCGGGATTTCAGTTCTTATTACGACGCATTTAGTTACAGGTGAAGTGGCTCGAATCGTCCTAACTGTCTCCGTGATCTGTTCGGACAACCGAGTTTGCGATGTACTAGATAGTTGTGAATGCGCTGCTACTTTCGACATAATGCTCTCTGATACTTTAGCCAAATTTCGATCTATCGCTTCTTTCTTAGCGTTAAAATCCATTTTTCTAATAGTCCCTTGTGCTACATTTTTTCGGCTTTCATCCAACAACACTTGAGCTATAGCACCAGCGGATTTACCTCGGTACATCAATGCTTTACTTTTCAGTTCTGACCCTACGTTTACAGCTTTTTCGTAGAGATCAAGTTCCTTCTCGATTTCTTCAAGCCTTTTCTTTTGTCTCTCAGCTTTGAATTTCTCTCGATTAACTTTTGCTTTATTGCCTTTTATGGTAACACTTTCAACGCCCAAATGTTTACCGATATTTGCAGTTGCAGCTGTAGCTACTATGGAAAATGGCGTACGTTTTCCCACTTCAGTATATGTATTTAATTCCTTTTTAGCGTGTTCAGAAACCTCTTTTGAGAATCGGGTTACATCATGTTCGGAGTATATTTCAATCGGTCTGTCGGGCCTGTACTCCTCTAATCCACGTTCGTTATTCCATGGCAAATGTGGAGGTGTTGGCGAAGCACCGTGCTCTTTGGCATTTATATAATCAATCATAGGCTGGTAGAAGTTAATTCCATAACCATAATTATCTTCGTACACCGCTGTGGGAGGTCGGTTCCATTTATTGTAATTGGGCACTTTTACCGGTGGCATTGTGTCACATTCGCCAATCAACAGTTCTTTTCGTAATTTTGAATCTCCCTGACGTGTGTTGTCAGGGCTCGAGGTCGCGTAATTGAAGAGGTGTGAAAATGATCTCTGTCTTTTGTAGATATTCCCTGCACCTGTGTGCCAATACTCTCGCGATCATCGTATATACTCGCCAATCAAATCATCGGCTAAATATAAACGAAATTCGTGCCAATAGTTCGGGTTTATTATAAATATCGGAGATAAACAGCAAAATGTACTGTCGGAACTGTTATAAACACTTGTATTTATGCGTGTTTTATTTAGTGCAGGGAATAATTTTGGTAATTAATTACGTCTAACAGTAATGTAATTGGAAATGTATGGATGTTTTGGTAGTATTGATTTTTTAAAATGATAGATCAATCCGTCTATTGGCACTCCTCTCGACATATTTAGGTCATGGTTCATACGTATCTGTCGCAAGTTTGTGTAACAACACTCACTCAACGACGGGAAGGTAGTGGGGCTACGGCGACGAGAGAAGAGCTCAGCCCTTAGTTCCGATTTGGCGATCGGTAGTGGTTGAACTACGAGTGTACATATTTGTGCTCAGTCTAATGCAAATATTTGCAGTGTAAACATTGTGTACTCTTGTAAGTATTAGAATAATTACTAGCAAATATAATATATCTTTTCATCGCCCAACTGTTTTCCAGAATCTCTTGAGTTTATGACTTGCTGTTTTTATAACAATGGAATATGATAATTATCAAACAATATGTTTAGTGACCATAGTGATGAATTACTAATTCCTCCTGTCTATTATTCTTGTCGGCTATGTAATAACTAGGTGAGAAGGTGCTCTAACTACTGTCAGAACTTACCGGATGGCCTCGATCTCCTCTTCCTTCTCCTGTAGACGACGCTCGGCCTCGTGGCGGAACTGACCCAGTTCCGCGGTCAGCCTCATCGAGCGCTGCTCCTCAGCCTTGCGACCCTGGAGAGAGAGGTCGCGAATTGAGTATTTTTTTTGAACATGTGTAATTTTAGAGAAACAACACCAGTTAATACTTTTTTATGTTTAACATGACAGTGGATTGTTGGATTAAAGTTGAACAATATACTACTATAAACCTTATAGCTGAGATTATTCTTCATTAATTCATTTGTATCTTTTAGTTTCCAGTTTTTTCAACTTAAGGGCGCTGTTATATTAACATTGTTGTTCAATTTCATAATTGTCCGTTTAGATGCAATTTTTATGCTAGCGAAATATGAATTACTGATTTTTTGTATTATTCTCGTGTTTACTTTTACTGTTTGACCTATTTTATTTCTTTTGTGTGTATCTTTTTATGAAGTCTTATTTTAAATTTATGCTGTGGTGTAATTTTCGAAAATATTAAACACTCAAGCATTAAATATTTTATATTCAATACTACTGTGTGTCTGATGACACGTTAAATTGTAGATCCCGTTCGGTTGTTCTCAACAGCAATCGTCAAGCCAGACTAGTAGCCTTCCGGCGACTTAATAACTGTGACACTGGGGCTGGCCACTCCGTCTGTGCGATCTTACTTTCTTTTTTACTTTTTAATTCTCAAGTATTGAATATTTTCAGTACTAAACATTAGTCTCTTGTAGTGGCTATAGATAGAGTCTATTCGTGGAATGAGGCAGGGTTCCTGGCACCTCTTGCCGATTGAATGCTGAACCGTTGCCAACCGCTAAATACTATCAGTTTTAAATTGACAAGACCTATCGTTACACCATTATTATTACTGTCTAATCGTTAAATAGGTATATTAAAATGTATCATGTTTCTAAGACGCGGTGAAGTTTTAGAGGCACTATACGACTATACTAATTGTGGACCACGGTTTTAAGTGTATAGAGATGAAAAACTATGATTATGGTACTTACTCTAGGTCATCGGCTGTTTCTGTACCAAATTTCATAACAATAGAACGTGAAAAGGTAACAAACAAGAGAAAAAATGTACTTACTTGGTATGTTAGCATTTTCGTAATTTTATGAAATTGCGAGTAAGTATATATATATTTATATTTTATTATGGGCAAAAACCATTATTAACTACTACAAATTATATTTAGATAAGTTAGAACTGCCGGGAGCTAGTTTATTTCTTAGATTTTTTTAATAGTTAAATATCAAAAATCCATAAAAGCTCTAATAGGTTGGAATCTGTCTCATTCGAAAGCGACATCTTTTATATATATAAATTTAAAATTATTGACGATAATTTTGGGTAAAGTATTGTTTATTTATTGATGATAAACAACATCTAAAATATCTAATTATTTTATTTGATGTCTTTTATTTTGTTGGCGGCGGAAAAAAGTCACCCGTAAATCATAAAATAGGAAACTTAAAAAATGCCAATGTAAAAAAATATTTATCATAAAAAATTGGCTAGTATATTCAGAAGTTCGTTCAGTAAGTAAATAAAAGTTATAGCGATCGTACGATACTACTGCCCATAGTAATTTTGCTTTATTACGTACGTACCTTATGCCTCTTAAGAATTAATATAGATATAGTGAAGTAAATCTACGTGTTCCATCGTCGGTCACGCCGATGCTTACCATCAGGCGAGTCACTGGTCAGATTTATTTATTTACTAAAAAAAACTAATATTGTTTGTACTTACAGCCTCAGCCTCCTTGTAGGCAGCGGTGAGTTCCTCTCGCTCGTTCTCAAGACGGCGCAGCTCGATCTCGAGCTCGTGAAGACGGCGGGTCAACTCGGTGAGGTTAGCGCGGGCGTCGTGCAAGTCATCTGCGAACAAATAAATATAGTTTAAGAAACTGAAGCAACGGTACCGACTTTAAAACACGCAATTTCGTTTACTTGAATGACATTTACCAGATATTTTGATAATATACAAAGTAAAAAACCGATTTTGATAAAATGTATATGGGACCACCTCTAAGCTATTAGCTACCAAACAAAAGAGAATCATCAAAATCAAGTCGTAATCGGAGTAATTGTGTAACAAACATACAGTCGAATTGAGATTCTCTTTCCTTTTGGAAGACGGTTAATAACGGATACTATTCGGCCAAGCAGCACAAGCGGCGCAAATATGCGATAATCTCTGCTGAGATTATCGCATATTTGCGATACAAACAGACATTTAATTTGTGTGATGAACATGGATGTTTGTCTGTGTTTCTGGGTCTTAACAATGTTGTTAGAATTTTGTATTTATAGGTGTCTGTTGTTCTGTAATCATTGATTGAATGATTCAAAAGCCAGTTCAGAAGTCATCTGCGTCCACAAATGGTGTTTTTTTTTTTTTTTTTTATCCGTCCTGCTCCACCCATAAACCCCCTACGAAAGTCGTCAGGGCTCTTGTTTATTTTGTTTTTGTTTTTACATCGTCCAGATTTTACAATAAAAATAAATTAAAAATAAATAAATTGTGTTGGTATTTTGGTGTTGGTAAAAAGGTGTTGGTCATAAAAGGTGTTGGTATTTGAAGATATCAGTTTACATTAAAACTATGAACAATTAAATAATATCAAAAGATGAAAATTGGATTCACTTTGGGTGTCATGTGTTTAAATTAGTAGCTATAAAATCATTTCATTTGGAGAAGTCACTAGAGACGTTTATAATCAAAGAAGTCCAGTTAGGATCAAGAAAAAAGTAATACTCAAGTAAGAAGCAATACTTGTTCGTT
Source organism: Lycia hirtaria (assembly GCA_947563715.1). Taxonomy (NCBI): domain Eukaryota; kingdom Metazoa; phylum Arthropoda; class Insecta; order Lepidoptera; family Geometridae; genus Lycia; species Lycia hirtaria. The sequence continues at coordinate 12,787,014 of OX387386.1, forward strand.
TAAAAACAAACTTGTTCGTTTGATCTAGTAAAGTGGAGACCAAAAGAAATGGGTACACACGTTAATAACCGATAGTGGTTTTGAATACTTGTATTATTTTTACTCTCACCGATATAAGATAATCGGATTGTTTTTCTGTGTAGCAATTTGGGTAGTTATATAATTTGTATGTACATAGTTGTCGATGTACATAATTGAAGTCGATTTTTCAGTTTAAAAAACTGAAAAATCGACTTCATGATATGCGCAATTTTGTTTTAAAAACCAAGATACTGAGCTGATTTTGATGAAATATCTATGGGTTCAATCTGAAAGTATCATTCGGTGGTCAACTGACATCGCAGGCTCAATGGGCTGCGGAGCTGCTAATAATAAATAGTTTACCAATATAAATTCTTTCAAACAAAAAATATTTTTTAAATCGATTTATAAATGACGGAGTTATGCGGTAACAATCATAAAAGAAAAAAAAAACGCATTTTTACCTTCTTTTTGAAGTCGATAATAATAATTCAAAACTTACCACCAAGTTTCTTGTTCTCGCGACCGAGAGCATCCTTCTGCTCCCTGGTCTTGTCGAGCTCGTGGCTGATGCGTTGGATCTCGGTGATTTTGATGCGGAGGTCTCTCTGGGTCTGTTCGTAGAGCTGCACGGTCTCTTCGAGGCGTGACTTGATCTCAATGTTGACACGCTCCAGCTGTTCAGTCCTCTTCTGGAGCTCCCGAGCGGTTCCGTTGGCCTTCTCAAGGTCGATGATGAGGACCTCAACCTGGGGGAAAATTAACAATCTGTATTATTCATTATAAAAAAACATTGCGCTTTATGAAAAAAGCAAGACTGGTTACACCTTCTATTTAGTTTCTAAATAAGGCAGACGTCCTGAAGTCATTAAACAAGTATTTTATTTTCTATTAATATAATACAAAGAAAAAATAATGACACAGAGCTTTGAATACCAAGCTCATTTCTGTTTAGATGATTTGGCTACTAGTATTTATAAATTCAAAATTTGCGTTGAATTTATGATTTTTCGGCAAAAGTTGGTGATGGAGTGTACCTACTCTTAGTGTTTAGAATCATGTCATGATTTAAAAGCATGGGTATTTGGTATAATAATTCCCTACAATAACTTTGGATTAACATGGGATTAAAGATTCTAAAAGGTTGTAGATGATAAAGTTATTTACCTCGCTCTGCAGACGAGACTTCTGCTTCTCAACATTGTTGATCTTAACGATGAGGGTCTCGATCTGTTCTTCCTGCTCCTGAATGCGGGCGGAGTACTTGCGACGAAGCTCTTCGATCTCCTCAGCTCTGGCGGAAGCCTCGGCCTCGAACTTGCAGCGCCATTGCTGGACTTCACCGTTGGACTTCACTAACTGCCTCTCCAGGTCCAAGCGGGCCTCGGACTCCTCTTCCAGCTGCACGCGGACGGACTCAAGGTCGATCTCAACCTAAGACAGAAAACAACAGTTTAATGAGGATTCTGAAAACTTATTATGTGTAATCATAATCCATATCAATATTTATTTATTTATTTATATCAGGATTTCAAGAAAACAGCATCTATATTTAGCATAGTAGAAAGGTATACTATACCTGTACCTATACTATGTAGTAATTTAAAGTCTGGTCTTCTGTGCCTATATCGTGAATCGAGAAAATTTTCTAATATGGATTTCTGATTCCAAAGAATTGCGAGAATTTATGTAACACACACACATTGTATGTAGAATTGTAACAATACATTAATACAATACCGAGATATGTAAGTGATAAAGGTGCAACAGAGAGGACAATATACGTAGACAGTGTCGAGTTTGATTTCAAAATTTGTCATTGAATTACTTGAAATATAATTATCTCGAGTCTTTTCCGTATGAACCTTTAGCCATGCACATTAGCTATGTCAATTGCTTTTTTTAATGAGTGAAAAATAGCAATCATATTTTTATTGCGATTTGGTGTGTCATAGCATAATAACGGGTTCTCTAATTCTAATCCCAGTGTGATTTTTTTTATAAGATCGTGACCACCTGGTTAATCATTACATGCTTCTATTTATTCCTTTAGTGTTGGATCAGAGCGATTAGCGCATTTACTATCTAGTGTCAAATATTGAGATTTTCATTAATAAGTCACTTGTAGAAAATACTTTGACACAGACAAAGTGTATTATTGCTATTAATGTCTTCTGTGGTAAAGTGGTGATAACTTTATTGGAAGCTTCTAAGGAGTTTTGTCGTCTACAATAAAATACATTTATTATTTATTTAGATTCACCGCTATTTAACTTGCCTACACTCGTGCATGTAAAAGAACACTAATTAAATTAAATACCACAATTTTTACACCACTATTCTTATTCTGTTTGGATAGAGAACTATACAAAAAGAACTAAAATAAAAAATAGGAAGTAACGTTTCGATGCAACAAAAAAATTAAATAAGGACTCAAGTTAAAGAAAATAACACAGCAACGACACTTTTTTCTCTCATCCACGGTTAAGCTGCATCCTCTAATATTATGATATTTTCCTTGCTTACTTAATTAGGAATAAAGTGGACAAATAAGTTAATATGTACTTGTTAATTCGTTGTGTTTACCTGGTGGAGGGATGCCTCGAGCAGAGAGCGCCTCCTGTCCTCGTCCTCGAGCCTGCGGCGGGAGTCCTCAAGCTGGCTGGCTAGCTGGCTCTTCAAGTAGATCACGTTCTCGATGTTCACCTGAAATCCATCGAATTATATCACATTAATCATCTGAATTAGGTATTCTTATGATTCGGGCTTCCAATGAGTTGACTAACGCATGAATATTTGCAAAAATATTTTTTTTTGGGTACGTTTTTTCTATTGACTGTAACTGTGTGAATCTAGATAGATAGAGTGTGAGAAGCGGAGAAAGAAAACATGCTGCGCCAATCCCACCTAGTGGGATAAGGGAAATGAAATGACCATGACTGTAACTATTACTCGTTGTGAGTTATTTTCAAGAATCTTCCCAATGAGTAAGACAGGAAAAAATACAAACAAGTGACAAAAATGTGACTTGGTTAGTGTTCCTAATTGGATAAATGAGGAGATGTTCACCGAGTGAGATGATCAATGACCTAAAAGCGTAAAAATCGTACATTATCTTAATGGCTTTATGTGATCTTATTGGAAATCATACGATAATAAGAAGATGAACACTGAGTGACATGAGCAATAATCTAAAAGCGAAAAAAATCGTACGATTATCTTAATGGCTTTATGTGAGCTTATTGGGAAATTACCGATAATGGGGAGATGATTACTGGGTGAGATGACCAATCATCTAAAAGCATAAAATATCGTACGTTATCTTTATGTGAGTTTATTGGGAATCTACCGATAATGGGAAGATGATCACTGGGTGAGATAATCAATGATCTAAAGGTGTAAAAAATCGTACGATATCTTAACGGCTTTATGTGCGCTTACCCTAAAAGATGTTATATTCTGATAGTTTTAATACCACGCACCTTAAGATCCTGAACTTCCTTGACGAGCTCGACATTCTCCTGAGACAAGCGAGTCTTGTGCGAGGTGATGTCCACAATAGTGCGGTTCAGCTCCTCAATCTTGATGTGGAGCTCGCTGATGGTCACATCGAGCCTCTCAACAGTCTTCGAGATGGTGATCTTCTCCTTAGTCACGTTCTCCACTTGGGCCAGCAGTTCGTAGACTTCAGCTTGGAATTTGGATTTTTCCTTCTCAGCCCTGGAGACAAAAAGAGAAGTCATGCAACTTCGTGAAGATTATAATACGCTGATGGATAAGGGTGATATGAGAAACACGCACAGCTATTAACACTAAATCGCACAGCTCTTAATCTAGACAGGACACGGATAGTGATTAATGTATAATTAGGTTGTCTACCCACCTAAAAAGAATATCGATCTAATAACAGATAGAATTGCGCAAAAAATTACACATTAATGTAATTCTCTGAATATTTCTTATTTGGTGGATAGGCAGCTATGTGGCGGATTCTAAAATCCTATAAAATAATTTTTTCCCTCCAACTGAGATAGATATTTCACTAATAATTTCTTGTGATAAAATTAGCGTATCTTAAATGTCTATTTCAGATAGGTGAAAATTGATTTTGCAGAATATTGATATCCGCCGTTAGAAGAAACGTGCCCCTACCTGGCTTTGCTTTTGGTAAGCTGGTCGATTTGGTCCTGGAAGTCGACCACGATCTCCTGGTGCTTCTTCTTGAGCAGGTGGGCGGTTTCTTCGGACTCCAGGTGGACATCTTCCAGAAGTTTGCGGAGCTTGGTCAGTTCAGTATCGCGTTTTCTGTTGATCTCGAACTGAAAAACGTACGATCTCGTTTCAAAATACGCCCCCAATACCATTGTAATAGGGAGCACATTTGAATTATTTTAAAATGCTCATATCTATTGCTATCATATCTTAAAAGAATCATGAATAGTAGAAACATTATTTCATTTGTTTTGCCAAAACTTTAAGGGTTTTTTTCTTCTTCTAATTAATAATTATATGAATTTATATTAATACAAATTTATATTATATGAATTTATATTAATAAAAAATACAGTTTGATCATAGAATAACTAAGATAATAATATGATACTGATTTCCGAAGAAATTCTCCGATGTCCTGAAATAGAAAATAATAAAATCGCAGAGCACACATTTCGCAATTGCATAATTAAAATATATATATTCGCATGGCAAAAAAATATTGTTTTTGAAAATGGGGATCTGTGTTTTTCTGCTGCAAGTTTCTGGTTCTTCTTGTTTTTGCGATAGTTCATTATTGTTGTTTATGGAATCTAAACCATTATAGGACCAAAATATTCATTTCATAACATTCATCGATAATCTTCTTTAGGTTTAGTGTTAAACATTCTTCACCAAAAATCTCGGTAAATCCATAATCTTCTTTTTCTTCGTTTTCTCTTGGTAATTTTCTGATATTTTAATATTATTATTGGCTTCATCGTTGTTTGGTACAGATTACACTTTTCTTTAGCTATAATCGTTATAATACACTTTTCTTCTTTAATTTTTTATGTCAGTTTTTATTGTAAGTATCAATTTTATGTCGTCAGTTTTCACATGTTTGATGTTTCTATTCCATAGTTCAGTATCCCCCCGGTGAATTTGTGATGTACCTGTGTACTATTTATAGTATTATAAACTATTAGTTTATCTAAATATAAATAAAGTATGTGTTACCTGGCTTTCCGCTCCACCTTCAGCTTCCTCAAGCCTCTCAGAGAGTTGAATCACTTGCACGCTCAAATCTGCCTTCTCCCTCTCGATCTGTAATTGTCATTTGCTATTGTTATATTTTAAATTAAGAACAGGTGAGTTAGTTATTATTATTAGTTTGTAAGCATTAATAGAGTCTGTTTAAATATAGAACTATCGTGGTAAAATAAGGGAACTAAAGTCTGCAATTATATATTCTGTGGTCTCGTCTGAACAAAATAATGAAATAAGGAGACCAGCGCCCTCAATACCACATTAGTTCTCTAGCTGAACAGACTCTAGCAGTATTGATCATAAGTATGCCGATTCGGTAGAACCATAGCTTTTAGATACTTGTTATACCTATAACTTATGTAAATTTTTATAATTATGTACTAGTTAGTTTGAAAATTATCAAGTGAATGTTTAAGTAATTTGTTCAACTTACAGTTAACTTGGCAATGATCACGAATGTTAGCAAAGAAGTTGTCAATCAATGTGTTTGATACTTGGTGATGTCAATTAAGACGTTTGTTAGAATTGTTTGTTTTAATGTTTTGAGCTTACTCAAAGATAATAAATGTATGGTTGTAGTAAATAATAAATAACAGTGTATTACGAGTGATTGAGCATTAATGTCGGCATATTTGCTGGAGCCATGACAGCACTTCCACCTACATTATGCAACAGCGTGCCACCTAGTCACCGTCCTTCGCATATTTTAGTATTGTACTAAAATAAGAAGCGGCCATGTCTCACGGCGCTCTGACTAACTCGGATATTTTCGCCACTAATACCGCCGGCTATTATTATATTTCAATATTGTGGCATTCTTAACGGGAACGAGCATCATTTGGCCCAGTTTCAAAAGTGAGACCGGAGAGCGAGAAGTTGAGATTACAGAGAATGCTTTCGCTACTGGTCTAAATATATCACAGTGAATGATGCGTGCGGTGGTGCGCGCGAGTCGGCGCAGGCGCGGCGGTGCGGCCGAACGTGCTCTCCGCCCTAGCGCTTGGCGCTATCGCCGCCCGCCTAACTGACGCGCTGGCCTCAGTGCAATGATCAAAAATAGAATACTTTCGATTATGTGATCCAATGAAATTCACACGATAATTGATCTATCGGAATGATGACTGCTTTTAATATAACATGAATGTATTCATCACAGAATTTTGAGGTTCAGTTTTAAAGTTGAAATCTTAATTCATAATGTTTCTATGATAGACACTCACTGCTTTAATTTTTTTTTTGTTACACTGATATTCAATTATTTACGACTTTGATAAAACAGATTTTTCATGCAATGTTCACTTCACAAAGGAATCAAATAGATTTTAGTTTATGAGTAAGGGAAGTTAAGTTGAGTGGAAGGGATGACGAAGTGGGAGTTTCGAACACTTTCACTAGACGGGTGTGAAGGAAGCGAAAGTGAGCGCAGGACGGGCGGTATTAATAGGAACGGCCCGCCCACACCTGCGGGCGCCCTGTATGGCGGCGCGCGCGCTCGCGATATCACATTTCGCACGATCAGGCTTACCCTCTGACGCAGCTCCCTTTCGGATTCCAGATCATCGTGGAGAAGACGAATCTTGTCCTGAAAAATACAACATACTGTATTCTGGTCCGAAACGGGTAGGCACTATATCACTGGGCACTGCACTGCACGGTGGGTCCGGTACCTCCAGCCTGGAGAGAGCACTCAGGTCGGCGCTGTACTCGATGTTGACGGTGTCGGTGGTGCCGCCGCCGCTGCTGCGGTACATGTACTTGGAAGTCTTTGCCACGGAAGACATGGTCGCTGTTCGTCTCTCGGTCGGCAGTCGGCGCTACGTTACCGGTCGGGCACCGCTCGACTAGTGAGAGCGGGTGCGGGTGGCGCGCGCGCACGGCCGCGCCCGTCCCGCCCCGCCCCGCCCCAGCGCCCGCGGCTCCAGGGCGGCCGGCCGGCTGGAGCTCGCGGATCGTGTTACCACCCCCGCGCACCCCCCGCTCTCGGCCTTTTATAGACACGCCCGTCCAAGACGCCGGCGCGACTCTCTTTTATTTGTTTTGCCCAAAAAATTGGCGAATCCCTATAGTCCTGTGAGGTTGAGCGAGTAAATGCAGCGGGGGCGCCTCAGCGCGCCGGGCTCGCTTCCTGGCGGATTCCTGTCGGTCCCTGGCACCCGCTGCGCCCCACGCCCGCACATATCCACCGCCATTCGTCTGAACTTAACAATGAACTTACAATCTTTAAATTAACCCCGGCTGACTGCTGCTGCACTAAGTTTACAAACAACATAAATATTTTAACGTGAATGCATTCAAATATTATTATAACTATTTACTGCATCTTACGCACCTACAGTATTTATTACATATTTTGTGTTCTATAAATATACAAAATTGTTATTGTTTATGTTCGTAGTCAGGATTGTTGTCTTTTGAAAAAAAATCTAATTAAATTAGTCATAATAGTAAGTAATAACAACGCCGATGAGTGGTTGTCGTAGCACCTCGTAGACGGTAGCGTAGACCTTGTAGCGGGATTTTTTGGATAGACGAATTACGATGAAGGTTGTAATCCTTCTATTTTTTTGTAACAAATCTTGTTTTGTACTTTATTTCTTCAAATATGTAATATTTTACTATCCAAAGGCTTAAAATTGGATTTATATCTCTTTTCAGATATATATATTCGTGTGCTTGCCAAATGGCGCTATGTTTCAATTATAACATGGCTGTAAATTTATTTAGAGTGTAAAAGTGATATTCCGACGACATTGCAAGGTCACTTTCTCTTGGATTCAATGAACCGGAGCAATAATCTGGGGACGGTCATGACCTCTATTATAATGGTATTTTATTATCGACTTTAAAAAAAAAGGAGATTATCATTGATATGTATGTGTGTAATATTGTTAGAATTGCAAAATTTTCACATATATTAGTCTATATACGCTTCTAAGCACGTGTTCCAAATTTCATAAGTGTAGGTACGTATGTTTGTATGTATGTATGTTTATACGTCCACGTATTACGCGAAAACTAGAAGTCGAATTGCAAAACTTCTTTTTTTATAGAATAAAGTATCTGCCAGATTAGGGAACAGTGTAAGTTTTATTAAAATTGGTTAAGTACTTTTCAAGATTTGAACTTTTTTAAAAAATTCAAAAATTTCAATTTGCAAATTTCGCCGCAATTCAAAGTACAGAGCGGATTTGAACGAAATTTGGTAGGTTTCTTACTCATGCTATGTAAAAGGATCTCACATACTTTTTATCATAGAATTAGGTGTCACAATAGTAGTGAAGTGTGTTTGAAAATAAAACGAAAGTTTGTTTAATTTTCAATAACCCAGTGAAAATTTGTGACTCTTTTTTTTAGGTTCACGCAAAACAAATAAATACCATTAAAAACCAGTAAATAAAAGTAAATAAAAAAAATTAAATCGACTTCAAATCTGAAAAGGAAGATATTTTTATTACTTTTATTTTACAATCATTACAATGAATGTCAGTTTGAATACCTATTTGTTATATAGAGATTTCAAACTTAGAAATTTTTCATACCAGTTTCCTAAAGAATTCAATATAAATAAACTAGAACCGAAATTCCAAACAATCCCGTCGTAGGCCTACCAGGTAAAAAGAGAATATAACCGTTAGAGTAACCATAAAAAAATGTGACTTATTTATTTCTTTGCAAGGTCATACGTCAATAGGCATCTCCTAAGTCTGCGTGCTACGTCATCGGGGATATCGTCACTTACCATCAATTACGCAAAAGCATACGGTTGTAAATCGTTGATTTGACCATCATTTTATTATGAAAGCTAACGTGGTTGTTACACTTTTTATTTTGAACAAACGTGTTACTCAAGTAACTCTTTCTTATTGTTACTCATCTAACGGTTGTTCTCCTTTTGAAAAAGACCGCCGTATGCGGTTGAAACTATAGTCGGAGAATTCACCTCATAAATAGACGTCTGTAACCCGTTTGTTCAAAATAAAAATGACCATAATTTTACTTGAGGTTGACGACAATCAACGATATATTACTTTCTAACTAAAATGATTATGAGTACTTAAAACGCATGATTATGAGATGACAGAACTATATTCTTTATTTTCTATACTTTATTATTGATCGATGCCAGAGGTTAGAGGTAATTTATGTTTGTATTGGAAAAATTTACTGTACTACTGAATTTTTTATTGTAGTGTACTTAATTTGGTATTATTTTATAATAAATGCAGCGTAAGAACCGAATTCCGTTGGTGCTCCTTCCTAAAGATACGTGAAAAAACTGTGAGTGAGTGTGAGTAATAGTGTAAGTAGCCGGAGTTATTAGTTTTAAGAGCTGTACTAGAACTTTTATATCTCCTTCCATATATAAACTTATGATGAACATTGATATTTTTTCTCTGTACAGGCGATTATATGTATTATAAGTAGATATATATTTGTAAAACCTAAAGTATAGGTATACAAAGTATAAGTTCTTGTCCTTGCATAGTTGCCTGGAAGAGATCGCTATAAGCGATAAGGTCGCCAATTCAAAACTTAGCCCTGAGTACTTAATGTTATCTTTCTGTCATTTTGTTATCATGTGATTTTTACCCGACTGCATAAGAAGGAGGGCTATTAATAAAGTGTTATATGTCTATCAGGTGTCTGGTTATATCTATAAGTAGTCTATCAGCTATCTGGTTTCCATAGAACAAGCTTTGTTTAGTTTGGGGCTAGGATACTTCTGTGTGAAAATATCCACCAATATATAATTCTCTACCTACATTACTATTCAAATATTTATATAATTTACATTACATCTCTACACTATTACTTTACGCCAAGCAAGCGTATCATATTAGAAGAATTTATCTAATTAATTTATTATCTCGTTGCTCCCGGTGGCGTCGTCGGACCTATCGTCTAAATCTAAACAGCCTATATATACACGATCTAGCGTAAAATACTGATCCAGTATATTATGCTATGATCCAGTGTAAATATTGTATGATCCAGTGTAAAATATTGCATTATCCAGTGTTAAATATTATATAATCCAATGTAAAATACTATAAGATTATAAATAAAAACAATTAGCGTTTTTTAAAATACTATTAGAAGAAAAATAAACTATCCGACTGCAGAAGAGTAGTTTTGGCAGTTTTGGTTTTGGTTATCATTTCGGTATGTTTTTTATAAGTATGCGTAAAATCGCTGTAAAAGATTATAAATGCACATTCTTCAGAATAATGCTAGTAAAATCACTTGTTTATTACGAAAAAGTTAGTTGGAGGTTACGAAAAAATGTTTATTTTTATTTTTCGAGAGATGTATTATTATTATCACAAAAAATATAGCCTATGACAATCAGGGAGTGAAGACGAATCTAACTACACCTCACACATGACATTCGGTCAAGCCGTTTAGGCTGAAGGCGATCATATAGAAACATACCCAAATACCTACATACAAACATACATACACTCGAAAAACATAACCCTCCTTCTTACGCAGTCGGGTAAAAAGGTATAATAATAACGATTGCAAATGGTGGTGCTTTTGCACTATCTAGCTTGATACTGCATAATTAAACACAAGTACTTACTTAAAAAAACTTTTAAGTTAAACGGCTTTATTGAAAAGAAATATGATTAGGTAATGTATTTTACTAGAAAAGCCCTTTCTTTTGATACCCATATTGTGGGGGTTGTGTTAAAATATAAAATCCGCCATTTTGTGGCGGCGGCCATCTTGGATTTACAATAATACAGAATATACTAAATTGTATTGTCATCAGGACTAAAGGTGTATACCAAATTTCAGATCCGTCAACTGCAAGGGGGTAAAATTTCAATGACTAAATTTGACCCAAACAAACAAATAAACAGGTCAAGCTAAAGAAAACCGTTTAAAACTGGCAAAGCTTAAAATTCTGCTAATAGATAAATCAAACATTAGTAAAACGTGATTTTTTTTTCTTTACGACAAAAGTTAATATAGGCTTCTATCAAGAACGCTGAAAACCAAATCGAAAGTAGAGTCTGTTTTCCTATAAAATCTGTAATTTATAGTGTAAACTACTTATTTTACTGTTTTTTTTTTTTTACATAAAACATCGAGATTTCACTCAGTGAAACTGTAACCAATATCTAGACATGTGTGCGCGCATAATCGCGTGATAATTTCAGCGATCCGCCGCGTTGACTCACCGTTAAAGAGGGGGAGGGGGGACGCGGAAAGCTCTCGGCCTACATCGCGCAGGTACGGATTTAAACGAATATTTTCCCACCTGCGCATGCGGATTCGGGACGCCGCACATTCAAGCGCAAAAGTGAATTTGTTTCAAAAATATTGTACAAATTATTTTCGCAAAAAAACCGAATGGAACTGTATGAAAAAAAAGGCCGAGTGCATGTCGGACCACGCGCAGTGTAAGGATTACACAATTTAACATAACATTATGTGGACACAAAACGCGAATATATGAAAAAAGTTTAAACGAAATTTTCGAAATTTTATTTATCTTTTCTAAGGTTTTTTTTTAGTTTACCGACTATTGTTCATTAACTAGTTTGGACTACATTGATGTGTGTTTTTCTTTTAAATTGATCACAATATGCTACTGCCATGAATTTTTCACATTTCCAACACTAACTAATAGCTGGCAGGGACAGCATAACTTAATAAAATTTACCAGGATTCACTCAAGCGAGCTATGAGTGAATCCTGGTAAATCTATATAGTATCTATATCTATCTATATAGATAATCTATCTATATAAATCTATATAGATAATGATAATATCTATGGTAAATCTATAGAGCTATCTCGCTCGCGCGTCAGAACATTTTTAAACATATTAAACCATGAGTGATAAAACTTAATATTTGAAAACTGAGAGACGAATTTGTTTACCTATTTATGTAGGAGAAATATTTATAACAAGTTAGTTTTTCTTCGATATCTTTTAAATTGGCTGAGGAATAGGAAAATATATGTTTTTTCACTACTCCGTCGCCAGTATAAATAATATCTGAATAAAACTTTTTTTAAATGCTTCTCCTATCCAAATAAACAAATTCTTTTATTACTTTTCTAATATAGTACCTACCCAGTACCCTACTCAACAATTTTATATGTTTACAAATGTGTGTGTGGTATTCGCACACCCAAAATTTGAATTAACTATCCAACAACATCCAACGACAACACTACCCCAGGGGGTGGACGAGAAAAAAATCATCCCCACTTTACGTGTAGAGGAGGTACCCAATTTTTTTTTCAGGATTTGTACAATATGTAAGTATACGTACCTGTATCAAAGTACAGTTTTCTAGTACTAATAGTTTTAGAGAAAAGCGACAGGGAGACATACAGACAGACGGATATAAATATAATAAATAAATATTTGTGGACATTTTATACAACACCATCTAGCCCAAACTAAGCAAAGCTTGTACTATGGAACTAGATATAGCTGATAGAATACCTAAATACTTTTTTTTTGTAAATATATACTTAAGTACGATACATAGAAACACCCAGACACAGAAAAAACATCCGTGCTCATCACATAAATGTTTGCCTTGGGTGGGGATCGAACCCACGACCTAGAGCTCAGCAAGCAGACATACTACCAACTGAGCCACAAGGCCAGTCAAAACCATTCATTCAACCCAACAGTCCAAACCAAAAACATGGCAAAACCGTAAGGGTTCCTTGTTGACGACGGGACCCTAAAATGCCATATACAATATTGATAAATAACCGGTCAAACCTGCATTAGTTCCATCATATTATATGTTCTGTGTTTCTATTCAACTTGTATTGAAGGCCACCGCCCTAATTCCTCATCAAGACATACTAAGAAAATTTTAAGACCGTTTATTTCCGTCCAAATTCCTTCACGGTTTCGATCTGTTTATGTTAAAATCCAAACTGTGTTCTCGACGGCTGTACCGGCTCATGAAAATAGCACTATGATTAATATTTCTCAGCAATCTCACTGTGAAAATATCCCGTAGAGAAAATATCTCGACATTTCACTTCTGTGCTGTGCGGTTTGTTCGCCGGATGATGTATACAAACGCTATCACTAATAATTAATTGGTTTTTGCATTAAAATATTAAATTAGCAGTTTTATTTTTTGATTCAATGTTAAGTTTAGGTAGAGGCTAAGCTATTGGTCGGCACTTTATCGTGACTATTCGACATCCAGAATGAGTATTCTGATTTAAATCATTTCAGGAACATGGAAATTCAGTAAATATTTTTTATAAGTGTCACGTTTGTCGTTTGAAGTACATATCTAATAAATGTACTTATAATTTATTGATGGTAATAAATATTATGGTTTATAAAGTTGATGCTGGAACTTTTGATTTGTTTACAGTTGATTTGAGTTTTAGTTCATATAAGTATAGATTTATTATGTAATATATTATGTGGTTCTGATGAAAAAACCTAGAACTAGTCAATGCAACTCCAAAAACTTGATTTTTGGAAGCGTCGAGGTTAGGCTTTATTAAGTATTTATTTAGTCATCATATTCATCACTTTGCCATTGCGTCAATAAAAGTTTTTTACTAAGTTTTTTGATTACTTTTCTTTACTTAATCTGCAAAAAAAACAAGCTATGTTTAGGAATGAGTTAGTTTTGGTTACCTCAAACAAAGTTAGAGTTTAAGTTTAAGTAGATCAGACCAGCAAGCGTAACATGCACGCCGCGTCAAAAAAAATCCTACTCTTTTTGAAGTGAAAACTTCTTTAGCGGCGTTGTGCATTTTTGGCATCACGCTCGCACCAATTTTGTACATTTTGACCATAGATTTCGTGGCCCTATTTCCATAGGAGTTTTACATTATATAAAAAATCGTATTTACGTACATTTTATTTAGAAGTCGTGACTCCTTTTAACGTAGTTTAACGTCTCGTTGGGTGGGACTACGTAGTGTTTGTAATGACGCATTGGCTATTAAAAACGACTCTTAGATGAGACATGTTATTAAATTCAACGCGATTTATGCGATGACTCAAAATGTGTAGTGGGTTGCATTTACTCATCTGCGAGAGGTTGAATGGGAGGTTTTTTAATCTAAATAATTAGTTATTTAACTTTTGAAATGTGTAGCTTCATTAATTTCTTTAGACCTTTATCGGTCTGGGGTAATCGATGTGCTTTTTGTGTAGTAGTTTAGTTAGTTGAGTCTGTATATTGTTGTGTTGTAGTTAATAAAGGCGCTTGCCATTAAAAAAAAAATAATTGTATTTGATATTGTTATTTTATTTTTACCATTTTTGTCGTACACATTCTTTTTATTTCGGCTTCATCTAGATTTCTACTTTTGCGCTATTATCACTGGCATTGTGGCTCAGTTGTTAGTGTGTCTACGTCTACCTGCTGAACTGAAAGGTCGTGGGTTCAATCCTCACCCAGGGCACATTTGTGTGATGAGCATGGATGTTTGTTCTGTGTATGTATTCTATCTGCCATCTAGTTCCATATTACAAGCTTTGCTTAGTTTGGGCTAGATGGTGTTGCGTGAAATGTCCACAAATATTTATTTATTTTATTTATTATTTATATTTCACAATTCCGCTATTCTTGTTGAATTTGACAAGTATAATATTCGAATCCAATAGGAAGATAGATTTTATTATTGTTTCTAATATTATCAATACGAGTAACTGTTTTTTTTTTATTGTTAACTATTTCAACATTGCCTATATAGACAGTTTTTTTTAATCTATTACAGTTATTGAACTATTTCTTGATTAATAGAAGGAGGAAACTCCTCCTATCAATATTTTGTTTTCGTTGACGCCCTATTGAAATAATATATTGTTACTTTTACTTTATACATTTCCAAAAAGAACGTTTGGAAGCGGCCTGTAACCAGCGTCTTCCTGCCACTTATTTGAGCTGGTGGTCTACTTACTTTGTAGTGATAGTCGTCCTACGTGTATGCTGCCCTTGCCAGTGCGTGATCTCCGCACGAAAGCTTTGCCGCCTCATTCCGCCTCAGTCAACAGTTCTATGTGCTATGTACCCCGCCCAATCAGATTGTAACTTACTAATTTTCTTTGCTATACGTCGTTGATTATTATAATTAAAGCTGTATTTCGCAACTTTTAAACATTTGCCTTTGTTTTTTTTTTTGCGATTTCAGCATTAACGTTCTCTTTGGTTTTCGGCCTTAAAACCTACTATTAATATTAAATAATGCTGTAATAATTTCTCTTTTCTAATACTAATTCTAAATTCTAATTTAAACAAAAAAAAGTCCACTGGTAGTAGGCCAGACTGATATAGTGCCCAGAATGCTGCAACATTGCCACGACAACAAAACTATTTAATATTAATATTCAAATAAATATTCAAAATCAATAAATTTTTTTTTACAGAATTTAAATAAAAATAACAAAGAACGAAAAAAGTTAAAGGTAAAACTGAATCTTTAGTGAAAACGAGAGCACTGCATTAGCTGTACGCTATTCTGAAACAGGTGAATCATTTCAGTGTGGTAGACCTACTTGCTGATCTATATATATCTATCTCTATCTATATATACAGGTTATAATTGGGTTTCGATACAATTACAATCAAGCAATATAATAAAACGCAAGTTTTTATTTAACTTGCCTTCTTAGTTCTTTTTTTTTTTGGGTTTCATAGTAAATATAATTTATAGTCTGTCTGTCGCGGCTTTGCTCAAAGACTATTAGTACTAGAAAGCTGTGATCTGACATAAAGTTACATATATATATGCCGAATTTATTTATTATTTATGGTAATTATGTTCCCCGCATTGTTAAGGTTTTTAATTTAATTAATAAATTTTGAAATGTCGCTTTACTTAGAAAATTACATAAAACAGCAATAAGATATATGGTTTGTTTGGAAAGAGATTGATCGTGGCAAAACCGAAATTGACGTCTTAATTGTGTTGCTAGTCGAACAAATGTATTAAATAAGAAGATCCCTCAACATTTCCACATTTTATTTTGTGAACAGACTGACATGTATACCCAGAACACACTTGCGGCAACATTGTGCTGTGTAGTTCTTCTCTCAAATATCTATAGTTGAAAAGAGTTCGGGATGGCACTCGAGCCAACTTGGTACTTGGTAATCTTGGAATTTTCAAGGCTAGAGTGAATAGATATCTTCTAAATCGACGAGTTCCATCCTAGGCCACACTTAACATCAGGCAAGTGGTCAATGTAGACCATACATTCAAAAAAAAACTTTCGAATGTATGGTCCTTGGGATGCTTTTTCTTCTGCAAGCATTTGTACTTAAGCATTGTCTTTCTTTTGTAAAAAAATATTTATTTGTCATTTTATGGCACACAAGTACACAGTAATAACCTGAACAGTAAGAGGACTTAATGCTAATATAGCATTTTCTGCAGTCATAGCAGAAGACAGAAAGGATGAAAATTTAATATAATGTAAAAATAAATATGTAAGCTAACCTTTCCCGTAAAATACGATTCATCCATTTTTAAATAAAAAAATATCGTAGACTGCATACGCTTGTGCAACATAGAACTCTCTCGAATGGCTACGAGTCAGCATTCCTGCAGTCATCGGCTTCGCACGAAATAAAGTTTATTTTGATCTTTACACCCGAAACCGCCGTAAAACGACTCAGCGCTGCCAACAATTCACGTTACGTGCGTGACGTCATAACCAATATAGGTACTTACGGTCACTTATTCATAACAATATTTATGACAACTATATTATGTAAACTATCTCAATGTTGGGTATCAAGATCGATCAAGCTAAGTCGGCACAACTTTAAGTTTTTTTTACAGAATATAGTTTTAAATACGTTAAGTTTGTTCAATAGAAAGAATCATACAATATGTAATAGTCCAGTATAAATAAGATTTGTGACAGCATAAAAGACAACTCAGAAAATTCTTATATAAATGAAAGTATTCATCATTATCATCATCTCAGACACAAGAAGTCCACAGCTGGACTTATGCCAAAAAGACCAGTTGGAAACGGCCTGCATCCAGCGTCTTCCTGCCACTTGTATGATATCTTCTGTCCATCTTGTGGCTGGTCTTCCTACACTGCGCTTGCCGGTTCGTGGTCTCCATTCGAGAACTTTTCGGCCCCATCGGTCGCCAGTTCTACGTGATAAGTGCCCTGCCCACTACCACTTCAACTTGCTAATCTGTTGTGCTATGTCGGTGACTTTTGTACGTCTACGGATCTCTTCGTTTCTGATACGATCTCGCATAGAGACCTCGAAATGAAAGTATTGGCGTATTGAAATACATTTGTCACAATTTCATACTGATCCTAACTAGCATCTAACTATTATACTTTGGCACCGTCTCATCTTCCTGAGACACGGAGTAGGGCTGGCGCTGCGGCTGATTCGGCGGAGCAGCATAAGCGGCGTTCGGTAGAGGTTACATATTTGAGCCGTTTGGTGTCGAAACTTTGGGTCCGTGGGGACCGGGAGCTCATCTCATTTTCAAAAATTAATCTGAGCGCCTGATCGATGCGACGCGTGACCAAAATTCTGGCGCGTATCTGGCCCAACGCATAAGCATTGCCATTCAACGTGGCAATGCGGTCAGCATGCTGGGTACGCTGCCAACTGGTAGTGGGTTTGAGCATTTGAATTATCTTGAGAACTTTATCGGTCTGAGGTGATCGATGTGCTTTTTGTGTAGTAGTTTAGATAGTTGAGTCTGTATATTGTTGTGTTGTAGTTAATAAAGGCGCTTGCCACAAAAAAAAAACTATTGTTCTAAAAGCGTTTGTAACCTTTTCACGATAAAAAGGTTGGACCGATATAATCACCATTTTCCATAACAACACGGGTGAAATCGCGGGGCGCAGTTAGTTTATAAATCGGCGATTATTGTTAATCTATGTTTTTAACAGATTTTGAAAAAGAAGGAGGTTCTCAATTGGACTATGTTGTTTTTTTTGGAACTTTGTTACGCGATTACTCCACTAATTATGATTTGTTTTTGCTGTTTCTTATTTGTTTTGGTAGGTAACTTCAGAGATAGTCACATATTTTTATCAAAACCGAATTAGTATAATGGTTATTAAAATAAAATAAAACCGGACAAGAGCGAGCCAGACTCGCCCACCGAGGGTTCCGTACAAACTAGTTAGTATTACAAGAGGGAATTTAAGTATTTTTTATACATTTTCCTTCATTAATCGAAAAATATACACCGCAAAAATATTTAAAAACCTGTTTAAGCTTGTGTTAACTAAGCTTTTTCATATGATAACCCACATGATACCTTCCTTGCATAAAGACCTAAATTTTTGTGATTAAATTAAAAATGTCCAGTTTTCGGATTTTTTCCTATATGTGTACTCTAACACAATGCTTCTTGCCAAATTTAATAGTTCTAGGTCAACGGGAAGTACCCCATAGGTTTTGATTCCATTGTGAGTGTCGAAATGTGAGTTTTTACGACTTATTCAGCTTTAACTTTTTTTTTACGAAAACTGGGAAATTTGATTTTTCTTTTTGCAGCAAGAGACTATGGATCTGCGTATATGGTTTTAATTTCAACTCGATACCTTAACGCATTCCCGAGATACAGGTCTTGACACCCGGACAGACGTACAGACAGACAGACAGACGGACAACAAAGTGATTCTATAAGGGTTCAGTTTTTTCCTTTTGAGGTACGGAACCCTAATAAAAGAAAAAAATTAGTCGTCGAAGAAAACGAAATTGCGTATTTCAATTGTTTCAGTTTTTTTAAACTAATTAGTATTATTACTAGACTATAACTGCCTTACTGAAAATCGTAACCTACTTAACTTTGGGCAATGCTTAACATATTTTGTCAACTTTTCGTTGACAGTACGTAATGGTACTTGCGGAAAGAAGACAGTGAATTTAAGACGTTGATCAAAGTAAAGTAACGTTTTTCAGTAAGGCCGTAAATGTTTACTATATACAATAAACTTGACTCTGCAACTGATATTACCGACAATATCCGTAGCAGAGTCAAGTTTATTGGTATGTTTACCTACAAACGTATCTTTAAGACATCTCGAGAAACGCCAAGGACTCCCTGATACTTTAGAGTGCAATATCTGTCGAATTTTTATTGACTAAATATTTAACAATGCAGTTGGCGGCTAAAAAGACGGTATTGTGCCAATAGTACAGTCAGAAAATCCAGACAAATGATTCGAGTTTTTATTTAGACTAACAGGTCACTGCAGTGCTGATGTACAAATTGCTCGCTATTAATTATACGATACGCTTTAATAATAGCTTATAATAGAAAAGGGTTATAATACAAGACCTGGGTAGCAGAATAGGTAGTAATGGGTAGTAGAAGGATGCAGGACGGCCTGGCACGTTCTTACCAATTTCCGATTGTAAAGCCAAAGTAAAGCTTAACAAGCAAGTTGATTCGGGACCTATTTGAAATATGTAGGGTTACATCTAGGATAACATACGGATGGACCTAACATATTGATGGAGCCTAACAGATTATCTTTATTTTTACTAGTCGACAGGCAAGGCATTAGACCACAGCTCTCATAATGCTAAATGCAAGTGTAGTTCAGGACGGTAAAATCACGTATATCCGTATAGATATCATGTAGTTTTTGTAAATTTTATGATAAATAAAATTGAATAAAAAAAATATTTTCTAAGGTTTACGCAATTGTTACTCATTGTATATTTAACGTTTTTTTTTTTTATCTCCACAGACACCAGGGTCCGTGACCTTTGTCCTAATTACAAACTAATGTTTACTAATTATCGTTACGGGAAAATAATTTTATTTTAATTTAAGTACTTATTACTATGTTGCGTGCATACCACGAGCAATCCAGCGACCCGCAAGCAGCACTCGATCACGAGTATGATATTTAACGTTTTCATGTTTTTTTTTTTTAACATTTTTGGACAAACTTTTATTTACGCTGTGTAACAAAAAAAAATTGAACTTATCTATAAATAGATAGTCATTTCTAACCGTTGAGGAGTTCCTTCTTAAAGAACTGTAGCATAAGGTAATTTCTATTATTACATCGTATTGTCATCGGAATTAAGAATGTTTTTACATTCTTAATTCCGATACAAACAAAAAAATAAAAAAAATTGAAAGACCTTAATTTAGAATACAGATTTGATGTTATTTATAGAAAACAACAACCAATCAAAAACTTTTCTTTTTTAGAATTCTAAGAGAGTTGCAAACTTAATAGACCTACCTATGTTGCTACCAGAACTTTTCACAGGTCGTCGCTCTACTGGCCAGGGGCGTCCTCCTATATACGTGTGCCAATACACCAATACACGATCTACTGATTGATAATGGTGCTATCTGGCATTCTCAAGACAATTCAAATTAGGTCTCAAAGCAACTCTACAATTATATCTATACAATTATAACTGTTTACTGAATTCTAGTTGGGAGACCGTCTGACTTGCGATGATCGCTCAGTTCCCAATAATTCTCGTTCATTTGGGTCCTGGGCTTAAATTCCTTGGACGCTTCTGTTTTTTCGATGGGCGTATTATTTATTGCCGACCACTTAAAAGGATGCCTTGAAGAAACCTGCATGTCGGAGAAAGTTCTCTCTATAATGTTAAAAATGTGTGAAGTTACAGTACGAACCCTCGCTTGACCAACGTGGTCGATTATGATTTATACCCTATTTGAATGAGAAGATAACACACGCCCAGCTATGGGACAATTTACAGAAATTGGACTATCTCTTGCTATAATTTTAGTAGAGTGATTTAAGACTATATGAAAAAATTATTTGGGCCACAAAGAGTTCACAAGCCATGAAAAAAATCCAAATAGCATTTTGTTTTAAGTCGATCTCGGTCCTGACCGAAGCTTGTAAAGAAGCTCTTCTTTATCTTGTCTAAGATTCTTCTTGTTATATAGATTAGAAACCATACGTTCAGATATTTTGACAGTATTTGAACAAAACTATTTCTTGGTACCTATGTTACGCATTTTTCAGCGAACAGTTCCGTTAGTTTGTTCCAAGCCACCCGGAGTTGATGCCCGCCTCCTACGCACTCTATTTCTGAAACGTAGGAATGTTTACACCTTAGCTTTGTGGTAGATGGTAGTCAGGATGCTTCGAAATTCGTAAATTAGAAATTTTATTCGAAACTAAGCCCGGCAGACGTCGTCCTGCCTGTTTGGGCACTCGTTAGCTCGGCTCCAGCTCTCGAAATACATACAAAAATGACATTGAAAAAAGTATTGTCAGTTTTATCAAATGTTCAATAATAAGTAAAAGAAATCCAATATTTTTCCTCTAATACGGACGGGGCACATAGCACGCAGAATTGATTAGGCCGAAAAGTTTGGTTTAATCTGTTTTGTTATAATATTGGTATACACCATAAAGTTTATTGAAATATTTCTTCCATATTTTGTCCATTCATGCATTTTTTACCGCCGAAATGAAATTTAATTAATTTAATTTATTCCATTGTGACCTTACATTTACAACAGCTGATATAGGCCTCCACGGGGGCCTATATCAGCTGTTGTAAATATACATATACCTATAGTTGTTTAGTGTCCATTAATTTTGTTTCTTTATAAATATTTCTAGTACGTGTTAGGTAGTGGTAATTGATGATTTTATTTTGTAAAATTTGGAGTTCAGATATTTTTGTTTTGATCGCACTCCCCGAAACTTCAACAAGATAATATATAAGTTATATATAAGTTGTGGCTTCACTAGTGCATTATAAATTACATCGCATTTTGCTCAGGTCTTTCATTGACTCTGCCATAACTACTATATTGTCGGCAAATCGAAAGTGAGTGATATACTCGCCGTTAATATTGATGCCGAGCCTTTCCCATTTCAGCTTCCATTTAAGCTCGCTCGCTCTAAATGAATGAATATAAATTATGTCATTAGTCATTCCAGTTTTAAAAACATAAAACTGAAAAAATTATCTTCTCTTTGAAACATTAAGGGTCCAAGTGTATCTTATTATAATCTCCGTATTGGGGGATGAGCATTTGGATTGTCTTTAGACCTTTATCGGTCTGGAGTAATCGATATGCTTTTTGTGTATTAGTTTAGTTAGTTGAGTTTGTATATTGTTTTGTTTTAGTTAATAAAGGCACTAACCCGTTTAAAAAAACTACGTTCTTTGCAGGGGTAGAAATAGAATGACGTACTCTACAAACACAAGGAACCAGCTCATACTGCTACACATTAAAGCAAAAGTTAGCTTTACACAGCTAACGTGCTAAGTGCCTACTCTTATTAACAACAGAGTGTACTTCGTTCTATCGCGTAGCTTTTATCTATAAGGGCGCGCGGCGAGCGAGCCGGCAAGTTAGTATTTAAAGAGGTACATAAAGTTTATTAAGATCAGGCGAGTTGGTGGTCAATCGTAGATCTATCTTGCTAAAAAAAACCAATCTCATAACTACCATAAATGACAGTTAACATTTTAATCTATGTTATTTGGAGGAGTAACAAAAGGGGGAAGGGGGACTGGAAATAGAAAAAGAAAAAATATCAATAGAAAAATATCCCTTGATCCCTTGGTGGATTGATATAGGAGAGGGGGTCGGGGGAGCCCCGCTCCTATATCAATCCCTCTCTCTCTCTCAATGGGGAGGGGTCCCCAACCTACTAAAATTGGGGATTAGGGAAGATTATTTGAACTCTATCAATAACAACGGACTATATGCGTCACCTTGAAGTTATATTTTTAGACCCTATTGAAAGGCCCTACATGACCTATTTCTAAAACGAGCCGTCCGTTTTCTGCAATGTGTAAGAAGCAGTTAATTGAGCAAAGTGTGTGTAACAGGTGAGTGTAGGTGAGGAAACGCCATCCCTCAGGTCGCGAGGCGTATATTTAGAGCGCTCCACATGTGAGTTTCGCAACGTGCGCTCGACACCGGCCTTGTCAGCACAGAACTTCGTAACAGAAGGGCACTCGAAATTAACTACCTACACAATCATTCATCTTCTTCTTACAGAATTTAAAACTCAATTGTTGTTCGAAGGGTTCTATTACACTATGGTAGTGCCACCTGTAAAATATTTACCTACAGTTTTAGGGACTGGTGTCCCTTGGTTGTGCAACCTAGTAGACACCGGGTGAGGTACCTTCCATACAGCTGTATGCATTTTCTTGGTGCGACTGGATGCACCAACACTGGTGTCCTAGTGAGATAGAACCCATAGTCTCGCTAAAACTCAGTCTAAGCTAACTCTCAATGTACATTATTTTTTTACAGTCAGTAATCCTGTGTTTGTATTAACTAGGGATTTGTGAGGAAGCCGAGGTGATACGAGGATGCGTAGCGAAGCTGTGAAGAAGAAGCGAACAATGTGTAGCTGAGGTGTGCAAGGATGTGTAGCAAACACTTTTTACCCGACTGCGTAAGAATAGGAGGGTTATGTTTTTCGAGTGTATGTATGTATGTATGTGGGTATGTATTTAAGTATGTTGTATCCATATTATACCTCCTACAGCCTAAACGGTTTGACCGATTTTGATGTGCGGGGTGTAATATTTTTTTTATACAATATATGTTCGCGCTTGATCGCCAACTAACCTGATGTTAAGCGATGTTGTGGTCTACGATGAAAAATAAAGTGCGCTTTTCTGTCACCTCCAATATTTCTGCTTTTCTGTTTCTGTCATATTTTTCATAAGAAATAAGTGATTTTACTAGAATTATTCTACGCGCATTTATAAACTTTTACAGTGATTTTACGCATACTTTCTCAAAAAACAAGTACACTCTCAAAGTATCGAGCGTAAAAAAATCTTTTTATGTTTTTTTTTTAATATAAGTATATACTTGACTATTGACTGACATTCCAGTAGTTCTAACTAACTACACCGTCTCGCTCACATTCCTCGCTCGCATGCTTTACACAATTTTATCTTTACAGAAAAGCAGTTTTGCTTTTTCGTTACGCATTATACGCTGTTGAGTGTACATGTTTTGTGGGGTATGCGTAAATTCGCTTTAAAAGGTTATAAATGTATTTTTTTTAATAAGTTCGTTGCAGGTTACGAAAAAATGCATTTTTTATTATTTTTTATTATCATCAATTCATCATTACAAAAAATATAGACCTATAACACTCAAGGAGTTCAGACGAATCGCACATCATAATTGGTTAAGCCGTTCAGGCTGTGGGCGATCATATACACATACACTCGAAAAACATAACCCTCCTTTTTACGCAGCCGGGTAAAAATAGACATAATTGATTTGTTTATTCTTCGGAAAGATAAGTAATATTTACTTACTTATTACCATGCACTCGAAAAATAATGCTCTCTTTTCGCGTATCCGTCTGGAAACAAAGGTTCCGTGCATAAAACTTTACATCGGTAGATATTTTTTTATAACAGCACATCTACGCACTAATCTATGTCCACACATAATATTCTGGCAATAATCATGAGATTTGTGTGGCGTAGCGACTTGCGCCGTGTAAAACGAAACGAGTTTAAATTATGTTCTGTTATGAAGGCCGGGAGCTGAAAAATCTTTTCAGCTTAGTAACAATATTGTACTCTAATTTGAAGAGAAATTACGTGAAATTTAAATAATTATACTTATTCTTGAATTATCTTTAAACCTTCATCGGTCAAGGGTAATCTATTTTATAGATTTATTTCAAACTAGCTGCTATCCGCGACTTCGACCGTGTAAGAAAACCACTACTCACTACTCTCGCCCACCTAACAACTCGGTACAGTACCGCAACCTCCCCGCTCTCGCTACGCACCTGCTGCTTGGCTCCTAACTCGCTCTCGCCGTGTTTCCGCCCCGCTACAACATAACTTTCAACCCAATCTGTCTGTGTTGAATATGTGGTCAATCGTAGATCTATTTTAATGAAAAATAGACTCCCGTCCATATTTCACTCCACTTCTGACCTGCGCCCGTTCAGCTCCAACCGCACTTCGGTTCCGCTCCTGTTTCAATCTTACCTCGCTCTCACCCTATACACACTCCGTTCCTATTTCGTATCTGTCCCACTTCCATCTTACTCCCTTCGCACTCCCGTTCATTCATTTCACTACCACCACCACTCAGTTTCAGTTCTCACCATTCATTTTCACTCCCATTTCATTCTCTCTTCTCTCATCTCAGGACCGTCCCGCTCCTGGCCCATGTGGAGTGGCCGCTTCGCTTCCACTCTACTACTCCCCTCACTCTCACTCCACTTTCGCCTCGCACTGTTTACATCTTGTCCTGTCCTACTCCTACCTCGCTTCCACCGCACTCCCATTCCGCTCCCGTCTCACTCCAACGCTCCACACTCATTCTAATTACCGTCGCTGCACCTATCCCACTCCCAATTTTACCGTACTTCCATTCCGCGGCAACTTCGTTCCTACTCCACTTCTACCCCTTATTCAACTTTGTCGGTTTCTGAGAACTACAATCTCGAGATTTTCAAGGCAAAAGCTAACAGATATCTTCTAAAATTTCTAAATCGACATGCTCCATCCTTGGGCAAAACGCCGCTTAGCATCAGGCGATTTGGGGGTCAAACGTAGATCTAATCAACTATAAAATCTAACAATAAAAAAATCAATAAATTAATCTTGTAGAGTGATTGGTACCTTATCGTTTCCTTATACCAGACACAGCAAACTGTCATGCGATAGTGCCAACAATGCCATGTGACGTCACGTGAAAACGTCACTTTGCCCTAGCTCGATGAATTGCAATAAAAATAGAATGTATTATTGAACAGGCCGTTTTTATAATGTGACTAATAGTAAAGCTTATTTAGGTCTGGCATCGGTAGCTGTTTAGAAAGACTTGGAGTGGTTTATCTCAATGCAATAAGGTTCAAATTTCGTTTAATATTGGCAGCTGCAGGGCATCTTTTATTTTGCGTTGTCTTCAGGTTCATTGAGATAGAAACCCAATTGCGACAGCGGTTGTATTTTGACACATGGTACCTACTTACTGACAAAATTATCTACATAAATTAATTAATACTTATGTATGTTTAAACATTCATTTAGATCTCAACTTTTGGATGGATAGTAGGTACCTATATGAGGACGACATCTTTGCTTTAAGTAGGTACATTAGGTAAGTCTCCTAATTACCATAATCGACATGAATAGAAATACACGTGAAATTTAAATGTAGTAAAATTTTAGTAATGTGGAGAAAGTGGAAATGGCTTGCAAAAACGTACCTATACCTAAGTACTTACTCAGTTTAGTAAAATTAAATCCGTTGTGTGTTGTGTTGTGTGGAGCAGATTTTAAAATGTACTTAACTAGGAGGATTCATAAGATAGAAAAATTACTAAAAATTATAGATTTACTTCACAATAATCGTCGATTTATAAACTATTATAGCGCCTCGCGGTTTCACCTGCGTAGTTATGAAAAACTGTGATCATGATAATGATGTTGGCCGTCTCCAGGACAACAGTTATCTCTGTAGTAAATTTCTTAGTAATTAGTTTGGTCTTGAAAAGGCAACAAACAGAATACTTTACATAGGTAATTATTTTAGTATTTATAATACCTACATAATAGGAAGTTAAGACCATTATGAAATTGTGACAAGTCTATTTCGAAACACAAATACTTTCATTTATTTAAATAAATTACCATTATCAATTAAATCAATTTTCTTCGAACTTAGCTAATTATTATAATATTTTTCAAAACATTTACGGGATTTGCTGCAAAACTCTTGCTTGTATAGAAAACTTGGCAATAGCGACACCTATCAATAATGAGATGTACTACGTAGGAATAAAGAAGTTGAAGCACTTATTCAAGAAATATACATAATTTTTTTTTTTATCAGGGATGATTATAACTACTATTAAAGCTGAATCAGTAAATCAACATTATAATCACTGTCCAATTACTTTTTTTAAGTGGGTGTGTGTATTTTTTTCTACTGCTGAAAATCAAGCTTCAGTACTTCATCAACTAAATTCACGTAAGCGCCATCTATGAAAAAGGTGAAACACAGCATCGTTATGGAGTAAGTCGAAATAGAAATTACCGCAAAAAATTCTATTAGATGGCGCCGCTAAACTTAGTCGTTAATAATTGCTATAATAGCTGTATTTTTGCAATGTACCTATAGATTAATAATTGCCAATAAATTGGTAATTATCAATATATTACATCCCGATAAATTATTATGTGTGAATATATATATTATAAACACAGTTCAAGTAGTTTTCTTCTTGATCCATATAATTCTACTACTTACTAACACTTTATAAAGTTATACTTTTAAACTACCTATCTAGAAAACTAACAATTTTTATTTAAAAAAAACTTTTTCCCCAATAATGCGGTACGTCATCGTTTGGCGCATTCGCCGTGCACCCCAAGTGCACCCTTCGCCGGCCATTGACCTCTTCCCTACCTGACCTGACCTGTATGACTCTGTTTTATTTCTATGAATGCCTTTACAGTGGTAAGTTTCGCCCTTGTCAGTATCCTGCAGCCATATGCAATTGTGCACAGCCTTCCAAAATTTTGAAAGTTTGAAAGAATAAATAATAACTCGAACTCGTATGTTAAAGTGAAAAGAGACTGTAAAATAATACACAGACCGAAAAATGTCCCTCTTAAACAGTAAAAAAAAATTTAGGTACTTCTAGGTACTTACATACTTTTGTAAAAAAATTATTGGAAGAAAAAAAAATGGGAAAAAAATTACTCAGTCTTGTATATTAGAGTACAAAAGGACTGTAAAATATAGACAGACCGAAAATGTTACTGAAGTGATGAGCTGTTTGCAATTTTTTAATATAATAAACACAGAATTCGTCCTATTACCTACATAGATATTAAAAAAAGAAAATTTTAATATAACAGAAAAAAGAAAAGCCTAAAGAAAATTAGGTCTAATTTAAATTAAACGACTTCACTGGTACACGAGGTATCACTGAGGTTCGGTATACACTTCACACTTCAAAAACATTCTTAGTTTGAGTTTTGTTTTTCAAGTTATTTAATTAAAAAAAATAGTTTATAAAACTGAAAGAAACGACATAAAAAAATGCAATAGAATACATACGCGACTTGTTCACTTTTCTATAGGGACTTGGATTATATTTTACCAGTTGTTTTGTTATAATAATCAAAGCACTGCGTCGATTTTGATAAAAATTATATGGGACCACCTCTGAAGTATGATCTACCAAATATAAAAATAATCATATCGGTGAACAAACGTAAAAAAAACATACAGGCCGAATTGATAACCTCCTTCTTTTTGGAAGTCGGTCAAAAATAGTATCAAACATACAACAACTTGTTGTTCTAAGGTGACAAGTACAAAATACGTATACAGTATGCTTATTTCGCGAGCAACAAGTGGTTTTCGTCTGGAAAAGCCGGCGGCGGCGGCTACAGTTTGATCTTTTCCAACCAATGAATGCAAAAAGGATCCAAGAAGGATTGTATGCAAGGAAAAACACCGGACAAGTGCGAGTCAGACTCTGGTTGGTTCGTACAAACTATGTAGTAGATAAAAAGAGGAAATTAAGTATGTATATATTTTCCTTCGTAAACCGAAAAATATGTGCTAATAAAGTTC
Organism: Lycia hirtaria; assembly: GCA_947563715.1. NCBI lineage: Eukaryota > Metazoa > Arthropoda > Insecta > Lepidoptera > Geometridae > Lycia > Lycia hirtaria. Next base: position 12,815,850 of record OX387386.1, read on the forward strand.
TTTCATATGATACCGCACATGATACGGTTAAAGCACTTTAAAATTTGGACTCTCCTTGCATAAAGACCCTATTTTTTGTGAATAAATTAAAAATGTACAGTTTTTGGATTTTTCTTTTATTTGTATTTGACAATGCTTCTTGCCAAATTTCAAAGTTATAGGTCAACGGGAAGTACCCCATAGGTTTTGATTCCCTTGCGAGTGTCGACACCATATTCTGATGGAACCCGGCAAATAGGTTAGACTGCTCCATGGGTCGAACACGCCATAGGCGAAACGGTGAAGGACTTGACGCGCGGCTGTTTTTTTTTTTTAATGAGAGGTTTTGATGGGAAGAAGAGTGGGTTGGTTTTGACTCTACACGAATACTCTAACATACTTTATCCTCTAGCTACGGTCAGTAAAAAAAAAAAAACATATTTGTAAACAACTTTGGTAGACGCAAAACGAAAACGAAAAAATGTGAAGTTTTCTAAATACTCTTACAGAAAAATAAACATTATTTCCAAAAGATTCATAATATTTTTTTTAAATAAAGATACTTAAGTAAAAAAAAATTGTTGTCTGTAAAGTCAGTTTACGGACGATCGTTTAACGTGACAATGTCATAAGAAAACATTGATGAAATGATGATGATGATTATGTAACGGGAAAATGAGCGTAACGCGTAACGGGACAATGAGTCATACTTTTTCGGGCGTGCAGCCGGCGTACATCGATTTATTAGACGTTGTCACGTCAATAAAAACTAGATAAACATTTTTCAAACCAATTTTATTTTGTCTTTATTTTTTAAATTTAGGTCGGATCCTAATTTTGTTGCAACGTCTATAGCCGAGGTCATAGAAAAATATGTATTTTCTTGATAACAATTAAACAGTGTAAACATGTCGTAGTTTTGCCTGCCAATATTTATTAGTTGTCTATCTTGACGTACGCTAAATACCTACATACTTACGAGTACGTAGGTATTTAGAGTACACACAAGTAGTTTAGTGACAGTAAATCTAGAATTAGTTTTACGAGATATGTGTTCTAACCGGGCAAAAATTGACACAAACATTATGAAATATACGTATAGAATTTGGCAAGCCCAACGATGCATGTGATTTATCCAAACGTATGGACCTACCTACAATAAACATACAAAACAGAACACCTTTAGATAGTTAGTAAATTATAAAAACATTTATAAACGTTTAGAACTGGATAGTGCAACTTTTTTAGTTATTTTTAGCTTAATTATTATTATTACTCTATTTGTTCTTAAAAGACGGGATCGTCTTTCGATCTCCATACAATAATCCATTGAACAGGCCCCAGGCCCATGGGGAGCTGGGACCACGTGAAGACTTCTCCCGATCCCACAAGTGCAAGCGTCTCTCCCCTCCCCCCCGTCGATCCACTCCCTCCCTCGCCCCCTCCGCCTCTGGAAGGCTTTACCTGCGTGCGCGCCACAGCTTCACAATATAGCCTCTCAGTCACAGACCCGCTACTACAAGTCAAAGATTAGATACAACAGATGTGGGGACTGGTAGCTCGGTACATGATTCCTCTCTGATGAAAATTTAATACGAAGTTATTATGTTACCCTGTACCAATCCGAAAAAAGTCCTTGTAATTATAATTGTAAACTACTTTTAATATGGGCACATGTTTGATAACGAAGATAAAATCAGCTGTTCCATGCATTTTGTCAGTATGAAACATTGGTATCGGCGTGTCTTGGCAGTAACTCGTATGGCGTGACGGGAAATGATATGATACTATTTTATGCCGTCACGCCTCTAGTGCGATATAGCGCTTGCTCTCCACTTCGATTCCTTTGTGTATGCGTCACTTCGTTACTTGATTTGTATAAAGTCAATCTTCAATCTTTGATTTGCCACTTAAGTTGGTACCTAGATAACACATAAAGTGTATTTTATATTAATTTTAATTTATTTACTATATTAGGTACGTATGTTTACTCTTTTCACTCAATTCTGATGCTGTGCATATCATTTCACTTGGGATTGGGAGATAATATAGATTTCTACTGTGGATCGTGGATAGCAACCAGAGAAGACATACCGCAACGTCACTCAATATTTGGTAAGTTGGACAAACGCGTGCACACAATTGCTAAAAAACGTTAAGGTCATCGGAATCTGAAAAAAAATAGGTGGCCATCACAGAACGCTCAGCAGATGTAAAATGAAAGGTAATATTGTAAGAAATACAAAATTCGTGTAGAAGTAGTAAACGCTTCGAATTATATTATGGTTGAATATATAGGTATCGATAGGGAGTAGAGAACGGTAACGTGGAGTAGACGTGACGGCATAAAAGAGCGTAATGCCTTTTTCCGTCACGGCATACACGTTGTTTTTGCTGCCAAAATACATCGATAGTAGTTGTAAGTACGTAAAAATGTGTATTTTATATTTAAAAAAATATGTGTACTAAAGAGCTCTACAAATATATTAAGTAAATAAAAATAAATAACGACCACTAAAAGTAGGCATAAATATACTTTAACTAATGTCGCTTCTGTTTTACTTGAGTCACTTTGCGGTTGGCTGCGCACACGCATACAGAGACAAGTTATACAGAACGCGGCATTCGACCGAGCCGGACGTGCTTCGCGCCAAGCGTAATGTGCCTGTGACAACGTTGACACCCTGTGACAAACTGTGTCAGTGCTTCATGTGACTGTGAAAATGTGGAGATTTCTCGTGCTGCTGGCTGCCTTCGGCTGCAGCGCAGAACTGCAAGGCCTACAAGAAAGAGGTAAAAGACTTAATTGAACCTTTTTTCTCTTTCTTTCACACACTGCCTTTCTAAAACATTTTCAAAGTACCTATTCAAACTGATAGATACCATATCGGGTTTTGTAATTGGCGTTTAATTGACAAAATCAAAAGGTTGTGTCAATTTTCATGTTTGCGTTTCTACTGTAAGAAGTTTGGACATGTCTGAAGTGTGAAACAACGAGGACAATAGCGTGGCTAAGGCTTTGCGACACAAAAGTAAACAAATCAATAGATTTGGAGAAATAGTTGCAGGCATTGTGACTATAGTTGATTTTTAAGTCTTGCTTTAGAGCTCTGTGTTCCTATTACATACCTTTGAGTGATCTATGATTTTTTTTAAATACTTTGTGTCTCTTTACAATGTACACCATTAAGATAATATCTGTACACCGAGCACGCCTTAGTAATCCCATGGACACTAAGAATCTGGTACAATGATAGACTTTACTGTCTTTTTGTGCCGGTAGAGTAAGACACAACAAAATCTTTTGTTGTCATAGAGCTTCATCAGATTAATTAATTACTCTACAGACTTCCGGTATCATATATCAATGAGATTAATGTAAGCTAAACGATTTCACATTGTTTTAAATTATAAGTAAACATTCCCATTCCTAGTTATCCCATTAGAGCCCACAGGCCAAAGCCACAAGAAAATTCTAAAAGCAAACAGACTAAACAAAAAATATTAAAAACCCAGTTACTGCGTTTTTGTTGAAAGTGTTCTAAGAAAATGTTATATGTACTTTTTTTATTCACAAAATATGAGCGCAGACGAGAGAACACAGAGCTTATTATACTAGAAATAGATAACAGTACAATAAGTTCAATCTTGTGTTAATACATGTTTTATTAAAACATCAATAATCTAGAGTATTGTTTTTTTAAAAGTATGCGTTGATGTATGGAACGACATTTACCTATTCTATGGTAATGATTGATTTCATTGTAAGAAGCTAGTTTTAAACAAAGGGCCATTACTAGTCGTTTTACGAAGCCACTGGTAATATGCTCTACGCCTTACCGTAAAGGTATTTTGACGTTTGTTTGTATCATTGTTTAGAAGCCTTTGTTTGTAAACCTTCGAGCATATACTTAACCAATACCTATGTATTCGCATAGAAAATGTTAATACTTAGTATATCATAGATTAGTTTTGTCACACAGAGATTTTTCGAATATTTCGGGGGAAGCTGTAATGAGATACCTAGATGCCTAGCTTAACAACAATATAAAAATATCATTATATTTTATACGCTTTTCTGACATGATCGAAACGGAGTTATCTTTTTCGGTTCTATCCTAACTTATATAATATGAAATTTAAGTTAAATAAAACTAAAAATAAATAATACTAAAACTAGATAATTGGAGATCATTTAAAATATTACTCTATCAAAGATCCATAAGCATCAAAAGCCTATGGATAGTTCAAATAACTTCCAATTTCAGGCAAAGTGCCTATAATACTGGCTGCGTTTCCTCACTGAAATTGAATGGTAAGGCGAATAATAGATTTTAGTTCAAAGAATAGACCAGCATTTTGGTCACGTGAAGAATCCTCCCCGAAGGATTCCTCAAGCATGTATTTAAATATTTTTAAAGCAGTGCGGCTCCCACGGCCCAAGAGTTTCAACCCCAAAAGACACAAATACGTAACCTTTATCGAGGCTACTATAAATTGCGCCATTAGTTATTTGTATAGTTATATTCTCTTCTATGACTGTGTCTATCTGCCTCTATATTAGTTCTTATAGCCCAAATGGCTTAATGATTATGGAGCAGGTATATTCGTATATTAATCAACATAAAAAACGAGGAGATTTTTATTTCGACATGATTTATTAAGTATGCAAGTTGAGGAAACAAAAAGCCTAAGAAAGCATAATCACGAACTAAAGCTGCGCAGTGCGCGCATTCACCGCCCTAATCTTTTGTGCATTTATTATCGGCTTATCGTTATCAGTCACTATCAGTGTTATCATTACAATTGTTTACTTTATAATCTTTATGTTCTTTCATAAACTTTATATGAAACAGACAAACAGAAATAGCCGGATATGGCTGTGGGTACCTAAAAACGCGAGATAAATATTACATTGAAACAAAAATAAAATAAAAAAAGCTTTATTTTCCTTATACTTATTACATGTACACATAGTTATTTTATTTTATTTTGTTTGGTTAGTATGTTAGTCGACTTTTATTTTATTACTGTTAATGTGGGTAACTTTGACTATGCGTTAAACTTTGTAGGTATATAGATAGCCTGGTTTAAAGATTCTTGATTTTTTCCCAAAAAATTTGTAATCAAATTGATTGAGAAGTCGCCAAATATTATAAATGTTAATTTCTGCATGTAGTTGACAAGTATGATAGAAGTTTTAAAAGTATGTTAGTTGTATATATGCTTGAGACTATATTAGTTCATTGTTAGTAATATTTGCTTCGGTATAAGGACCGCCGAGGGCGGTAAAAGCCTCCTCCATTTGCTTCCATTGCTCACTGATTCTGACTCTGTCACATTGAAACAACCAACTTCAAAATACGTAATTTCAATTACCTACTTGGATGGCATATTTTTTCCAGTTATTTATTTTAATTGATTTTGATGAAATTTCTATGAGACCAATCGGAAAGTATATTATATCATTTAAAAAGTCTCCATCTATAAATCGGTATATTAATCTATAAATCGGTCTATAAATCGGTATATTATATGAATGAGTTATGAGATAAGAATCATAAAAAATACAAACGAATTGATAACCTCCTCCTTTTTCTGAAGTTGAGAGAACATTACCCCCTTTCTTGCGTAGTGGTTAAATCAAAGGTTTGATTGACTGACTGACTATTTGACTTTATTTATCGATGCACAGCTTAAACTACTGAGAGATATGAAAATTAGATTACTTATATTCTTGTACCTGATGCCAAGTCGTTTATATTTTTTTAAATATAAGTTATTTGGCATCAGGCATCAGGTAAGTTAGCAGTCAAGCGCAAGCCTATACTATTTGGATAAAAAACTTAAGAATTTCATTCTATTTTTTTAAATCTAAGTAAAATATTAGTTTTTGATTTTTTTAATACACAAAAGATCGATGCGATCGTAACGTGTTAATACCAACTTAAGTAAATAACTTCATCGTATTAGTACTACGAACAATAAACTTCGTGCACAAACATTTTCCAAGTTAAAGAATTTTGTACTATGGGAACTGCTGATATATAGGTACTTTTTTAAATGGGAATACCCAGACACAGAACAAATATCAATGCCATCACACAAATGTTTGTCCTGAGTGGGGATCGAACCCACAACCTTATAGCTCAACAGGCATACATACTGAGCTTCGAGACCAGTCTAAAATACTCCACTTATCAAAAATTCACGGCAAAAAAAATCTATAAAATTCAGGAACCTGTAGGTATACCAATTTTGGAAAAGATGAGTTGAAAAATACGACATGTACGCAAGTACCAACAGACATCCGGATAGAAGAACGAAAATCTTGCTAGTTGGTGCAGAGATTTTCGTTCGCTTCGCTCACTCAGTCAATTATTGTTATAACCTTTGGTGATAACCGATTTGACAAGGGCTACAAGGGCTGATTAGTGTTCAAAGGGGCCAATGTCTTATAAATAGATACTCCTCCCTTTTTTTCCACCTTATCTAAATGGAAATTAGTAAGACGTAAAAAAGGTAACTGGAAAATAATGAGTTAAAAAAATTATAAGTAGGTTAAAAAACTGATACAACCGAGTTCTGTAAATTGCGACTTTTTTAAAGTCGGTTAAAAATACAATCAATTCCAATTCGGTCTTGTTAATTTCGTTATTTCTGACATGTGCGTTTAACAGAGTGAGTTGTTTTCCGTGTTTCTAACGTTAGACACTTAGCGGTAGCTTCCCAATTGGTTAATTATGTGCCAAAGTGTTTTTGCAATTATGTAGACTTTTAACCATTTTGACGTGCTACTTCTGGTTTTTGCTAGTCATTGATTTGTAAAATGTACTTAGGTACTATTTTTTGTCATTCGAGAGCTAACGACGACTGCCTCTGATTAATATTTGGTTTTTAGGCATGAATAGGTATTAGGTATTTGAAAATATTTCACAAAATTTGTTTGGTAGCTTTGCCAGATATTCATTATTTAGAATAGAGTTCAAACAGGACTGTGATGAATGGTGAGGTATTTATCTAGCCAGTTTGTATTAGGCATAATACAATCATTAACATTAAGAAGTTACAAGGAAATTGGGCTTTCCTAAAAACCATAACTATCTGTCCAGAAAAACGAATGAGGAAGGAAGAGTATTCCAGATTTTTGCAATATGAATAATAAGGCTAATTAAATCCTCCTTCAGAAGCTAGAAGCCTATGAAGTACGAGGTAAAGCTCTAGGTATCATAAAATAATAGCTGACTTGTTCTTATCTTAGACAGCAATTCACTGAGATCTCCCGAATCTGCCTAAAGTCTAAAATACAATCTAAATATCGATAAAAAGTAGGACTGTTAAATATGGAGTACCTCAAGGTAGTATATTGGGGCCTCTTTTGTTTTTAGTATACATTAATGACCTCCCTAGTGCTATAAAACATCCTATAGTTCTATTTGCAGATGACAGCATTGCACTCTTTACTAACAATTATGATGATCATGAAACTGAAATCAATAAGTCGTAAGTCCTCATAAGTCGTTGACTGACATAATAAATTGGTTAACTAGCAACAACCTTAAAATTAAACAAACATTATGTATGACTTTTATATGTAAAAAATCAAAATTAAAACCCTTAAAAGTCCATTATAATGGCAAGTTAATTAGAGAAGCAGATAATACAAAGTTTAATACAAAGTGGTTCAGTCTAAGTTAGAGTGTCTTGGCATACAAATGTATACCAAAAAACTCTAACTTTGACAAATTGACTGCATTTAGGGCACAGCAAAAATACGTTAGGGCTATATTATGTGGAATACAACAAACCGACTCTTGCAAGCCTTATTTTAAAAATCTGAAGCTGTTAACCCTACCTTCTATATACATGTAAGTATATTCGAGGCATATTTTTGTAAGAAATGACGTAGATAAATATGAGACATTAAAAATGTCTGTATGGAGAAATCTAGGACTACACTTTGTAGTAATAGTATATTTAGTATGGGAATAAAACTTTATATTAACCTGACATCAGCATTGAAATCATCAACTACATTTTTCAAATTTAAAATTATATTGAAAGGACTATTACTAGAAAAGGCATACTACTCCATCCAGGAATACCTAAATGATAAAATTGATTATGTAAATGACGATGAAAAATTGTAACATTAAAATGATATTGACATGAATAATAAATATAATGTGTTTGAATTTAATATCTGCTATATACCTACTTTGCACGCCGCAAGGCAGATAAAAGTCTATTTTGTATGTCCCATCAACTATATATACCCATAACCGCAAATAAAGAATTTTATTATTTTTATTATAAATGTCGTTAATTTCTATGATATAATAAAACGCTGACTAATTTTGTGCGGCACCGTTTGTGATATGATATTTATACCTACTTCACAAAATAACTCATATTACTCGTAATATCGTTTAATGCAAAGTTTATCATTTCAAACAAAGAAGTTATACCTACTGCAGTACGTAAATAGAGATTATAAATACTTATGTAGCATACACGTTCTAACCTATCTAACAAATAAGTACTTGCTTACTTGTCACTTTATTCCTATTCCGAACTGCATCATCATTTTATTTATCATGTGTACTCATTTAGAACTTATTTATTAAATATATAGTAGAGACTGGCAGAAGTCTTGTCATTCTGGCTAGTCACCATCTCGGCCTCTATGACCTTGCTGGAGGCCAAGGTCCTAATATCCTAAGTTTTTTCACTTCACAACATCCACTTTTTCAATAATGTAATCATGACATTATCCTATTCAGACGAATTTGTGACGTCATCATGATTTTATCTTTAGTAAAATATTAAAAATCTAGCGAGGGCTATCGTTTTTATGCTCACCATCAGTTGGTGGTCTTATCAAAATTTGTTATACGCGCGTGGAAACTGAGTTTAATTATAAATCATTTCCTAGTAACGTAAAAGCGCATTGAAAAATAATAATAGAGTATGGCAAAGTGCTTAAAAAATATTGAAATTAGTTATTTTATATAACCCAACCGAAAAACATCTTTACCTACCCCATATTGTGCTAGCTGTACTTAGCTATTTCATATTTGTATCCTCGTCAAAACTATCAGGATGTCTGGAATCCCTTCTCGGGATGTAGAACAACCTATTTCAAATCTGTTGTGTACTAGTTGTAAACCACATCAACACAAAATTACAGCAAAATAATTCTTTAGCTTTTTCACTTATTGCTTATTTTCCTATTTTGAAAAAACAACATTCGAACTGCTGGAAATGCTATGTTTAAACTTCTTCCTCTGAAGTCGATACCTGTTCAGAATAATTTTAAAGAAATAAAAATTATAGAAAAAAAAACAGCTTCAAATATCCGATTAATTTTACCGGAAAAATTAAAAAAAGATATCCGAACGCAGCCCAAAAACTTTCGCATCCAACTTAATTATGTATAATTTTTACGTTATAAGGTCAACTACTTAAATCTGGTTTCAGCTCGTCACCCACAGTTTGCATTGTTACTTATTAATAGGATTACTAACTTAAGTAATGTTTATTTATCTTTAGTCTTTGTTATTACTTTATAGTGCTTATAACCGCAGTAAGTTCCAATGCGGTTACTAAAATAAATAGTTAAATTCTCATCTTTAGGTTAATTTAGCAAAACCCAATGTAACAAAAGAACATTGAATCTCACATATTTGCGGTTAAAATATTTTTACTCGAAATAGTTTATTGAAGCGCTTAATTTAGAATGTATTTTACATTTTTATAACGTGATTGTATTTTCCTCGTAACGACATATTGGTATCTACGAGTATTTACCCGAGTACGGCGAATCAAAAGGGAGGATTATGTTTTTGACCGGTGTGTGTGTATGTACCTAAGTATGTATGTATGTATGTTCATCTGTTCCCTGATTCCCTCATAACTTCTAAACTACTTATCATAAGACGGCGGCAACGAATTCCATTCTTGTGCAGTACAGTGAGAAGTTGACAAACTATGTTAAGCATTGCTTAAAGTTAAGAAACGTTTTTCGGTAAGGTCGTTAATGGTCTCTGATTCTTATTCTGACACCACTCAAGGATAAAGAAACCGTATGACGTTATAAAAACTAAGGTAGGTACTCCTCTTCCGGCGTTCAATAAAGCGGAAGTAGCGTTGAGTGTGGTGCAAAAAAAATACAAAATACGAATACACCCCCTAGTGCACATCCCGGGAGAGGATACATGTGTGCGTGTATTTGGTTCGATTCCCGCGCATCGGATATTAGAAAAAAAACACTTGTAGGTTCATTATGCTACCCTTTCTAATTATAGCTTAAAAAACTGATACCCCCGCAGGAAAGCAAAACAAGCATCTATTATTATTGTTAAAAGAAAAACAAAATACCCGACTGCAGAAAAGCAGTTTTTGCAGTCTAACTTACGTTTTCGTTACGCTTGATATGCTGTCGAGTTTACGTTTTTTGTGAGAAAGTTTGCTTAAAATCGCTGTAAATGATTATAAATGCGCATTCTTTAGAATAATTCTAGAAAAATCACTTGTTTATTATAAAAAAGTTCGCTGGAGGTTACGAAAAAACGCATTTTTTTGTGAAGATGTATTAGGTACATATATACACTCGATAAACATAACACTAATTCTTACGCAGTCGGGTAATAAATAAGCATTTTCGTTTAGTTGAACGACTTTTTTCAGTTATTTTAATTTACTGAACAGATTTTGATAAAATGTCTATGAAACTAAATTGAAAGTCCTTTCAAATATATATTTTTTTATCAGTTAATATATTATCATGAAGTTAGTTAATAATAACGAAGTTCTAAACCGACCGAAAGGGTTCCGTAGTAAAGGAACCCTTATAGTTTCGTCATGTCTGTCTGTCTGCGGTTTTACTCAAATACTATTATTACTAGAAAGCTGTAATTTGGAGTAAGAAAGTAAGACATCAAACAAAACAATAATCATTAATATCAATTCATAATCGTTCAACAAACATACAAAACAAACAGACGAATTGAGAACCTCCACATTTTGGGAATCGGTTAAAAAGGCGAATGCAAATTTGGTTTAGTTCTTGCACACGCTGTTGTGTTTCTTGTATTTTTCGAGTATATAAATATGTATGTATGTTTCTATCTATACGATCGCCTATAGCTGAAACGGCTTAACCGATTTTGATGTGCAAGGTATCGTTAGATTGGTGTAAAAACCAATCTAGCGATATTCATATTCATATTCATATTCATTTATTTCGTAATTCACAGTTACACGTCAAAAATTAAATACATCTTTTACTTAAAATAAAGCAGGTATTATTACATTATATCAGACCACACTAGGTACTGATACTAAAGTACCCACCTTGGTAGTAATTGTCGTAATATTAATATGACATATTGTCATAATGTGTAGTCAATGATATAAATACTAAAATTCAAAATACTTATAATGTCAATGTCAATATGATAACAGTTAATATAATAGTATAATTTGTATTATGTCATGTCAAATACATTAAATTTCAAATAAAATATATATTAAAATAATTAAAAGCATTTAAAATGTCAAAAATAAATGTCAAGAACATTTAAAAACGCTTATTCTTGCAAGCCTTTGAAATCGCTAAAGTCATAATACGTCTGCTCGATAAGCCATCATACTTTGCACATCAAATGAATGAATGTTATAGGCAATTTTTTAAATAACAATAATAGGTACTACTCTCACAAAAATAACAAATGCGGTTTTTCGTAACCTCCTACGAACTCTTCCGTAATATATAAGTAATTTTACTAGAATTATTCTAAAGAATACGTATTTATAATCTTTTAGAGTGATTTTTTGCATACTTTCTCACAAAAAACGTACACTCAACAACATATCAAGCGATATAATCTAGATGTCTTCAAGTCGCGAGTGAATAGGTTTCTTCTAGGCAAGCGCGCTCCGTCGTAGACCGTAACTGTCGCTTAACACCAGGTGAGTTGAAGGTCAAGCGCTAGCCTATTTTCGAATAAAAAAATATATAAATAAAAGTAAAACGACATCGTAAGTTAGACTGCAAAACCTGATTTTCTGCTGTCGGATATTTTGTTTATCTTTTAATATAAGTAGATAATACTTGTTAAACTAAGTTTTTTTTTTTTTTTTGGAGAGGTTTGGTAGAAGGGAAGAGTAAGTTGGAGTTGATAGCAGGTGGCCGGCGCTAACGACATACACCAGCCTAATAGTACTAAGTTAGTTTTTTGAGTTGCGTAATTAAAGTAAGTATACTAACAATGCAGAATTTGCGTAGTCTGATATTATTTCAAAGAGTCAAGTTTCCAATGAACGCCGCAGACCTTGAAATAGTTTTATATAGTTGGAGTCAATTTCTACAAAGTTGCAAATATTCATTGATTGATAAAATTCTTATAAGTATGTTTACGGAAATGTTTGGTGGAGAATTTCATTATTAATTTTTATCATGACCGTGACTTGTGGAAATGGGGGAGACTTTTACCCAGCAGTGGGACAGTATAGGTTAATAAAAAAACGAGCAAGTGGTTTTATTAACTACAAGAAAAGATTCAGTTCATTTCTAAACTAATTAAATTAAATAAACGTTGGATGGCAGCATTGCCATCCAACGTGGCAATGCTGCCAGTATTCTTGCCACTTTTCCCACTACCAGTGGACTTTTTGAGTAAGTTTTTATTTTATTTGTTATCTGTATACAAATGAAAAAAAAAAATAAGATAAATATTTATCAGTCGGCTTTACAACCAATTTTATTCGTTACATTAGTGTTTTTGCCACTTAACAAATTTATTATTTGCCGCGATGCTCGAGATTAAGTGCCTTCATGGCAATTGACCTACAACTTCATACACTTAAACACCTACCTAAACTTCTACATAAATATTAAAAATACTTACTATTAATTTTTGTTAAATTATTAATGTTGCTAAGATAAATATTTATCAGTCGGCTTTACAACCAATTTTATTCGTTACATTAGTGTTTTTGCTACTTGACAAATTTATTATTTGCCACGATGCTCGAGATTAAGTGCCTTAATGGCAATTAGTTTATAATCAGCTGCAATGAACATCTAAATAATAAGAAATACCTCAGTATAGGTTCGTTTGTAGAAACAAGTATCTATATTATAAGAAAAACAAAATTTCGAAAACGATTTCCTTACGCTTGATACGATTTTAAGTGCACGATTTTTATGAGAAATTATGCGTAAAATCGCTGTAAAAGGTTTGTAATTGCGCATTTTTTGAATAAATCTAGTAAAATCATTTATTTATTACGGAAAACTTCGTTGGATTTTACGAAAAAGAGCATTTTTATTTTTGCGAGAGTCCTTTATTATTATTTTAAAAAAATATAGCATATGACACCCAGGCAGTGAAGACAAAACTAACGACATCTCGCACATCAAAATCGGTCAAGTCGTTTAGGCTGTGGGAGCTCATATAGAAACATGCATACATACCCACATACATACAAGCATACATACACTCGAAAAACACAACCCTCCTTCTAACGCAGTCGAGTAACTCTAGTCTTCGAGCGGCAGAGAGTAGTCGACACTGAGTAGGTCATTCGGTCATTACCATTGTTCAACGTAAGAATGAATTATACCTATTAATAGACGTTTATGTGATAATTTAATGGAGTAGTTATTATTTTATAAATATTGTTTAAAGTAGATGACAATGATGACACGATGCCTAAGCCGCATCGTGTCTGAATCAGCCGGTCACATTTGAATACCTACCTATCGAATTTAACTTACTAATGTAGCGACACGACTCTTTTACAGCTCTCTTCAATTTGAATTAGAATTGCTTCAGCCGTTTGGTCATAGAAAGGTAACAAACGGTCAGAGAGAGTGAACGAGATAGAAAGAGAGAGAGAGTGTTATTTACTTCTCTTTTTAACATTCATCATCATCATCAACCATTATACACCCACTGTTGAGTATAGATCTTCTCTCTAGCGCGCCACTTTTAAAATTAGTATAACTATTTTTAATCAAAAGTAGGTTATTCTTAATAAATAAAAAAAATAACAAGTCCTTAACTTTTCAAACGGCTTGACCGGTCTTACAGTTCTTTGACTCAGTCATTACATGTCAACATTTTATACATCTTCATCATCTCAGCCATAAGAAGTCCACTGCTGGACATAGGCCTCCCCCATGGATTTCGAGAAAGACCGGTTGGAAGCGGCCTGCATCCAGCGTCTTCCTGCCACTTGTAAGATATCCTCCTTATACCTACATCTTACCCTCTAATAAACTAAAAGCAATTGTTGAAGTAGTAAACTTGTATTGTATCTAGTATACTTTAAATGCACTCAGACTGCTTTTGATAACTGTAAATCAACACAAGCATCTAAGTAGTCTAACATTGGATAAGTTCACAGCTCGTTTAGTTTAGAACATAAAGATATTGTGTTGCGGTGTTATCGTACGTACACACAGTAGACACTATTAGTTAATAGCTACTATGTTTATATACTCTTTGAGATTGTTTTTGCAAATGACTTGCGTTTTGCCTGCACCAGAAGTAAAACATCACAAACTTTCTTTTATCTACAACAGATTAGGACTCTAAAAGATATGAGTCATACGTCTCAAGTTCATATGCGACCTTATGGTGGTTACGTCAGTTGTTTCTGATAATTTTAATGGAGTATACGTCATCACATCACTTTTATCAAAGTAGGTTCGTCACCTCGTCAGCATGTGTATGGGAATCGAGTTTAGCCTATTTGTTTTATGTTTCAATGTTTAGGCAATGGGTGTTATGAGAATTGTTGGCGCCGATCGTTTGAGCTACTGATGAATTGCTATCAATGGACGTAAAGTTGATATCAGTTTGGTCATAAAATCTCAGACATGCGTGTTGCACAGAACTACAAATACAATTTAGAATTGGTTTTCCAGATTTGACAATTTCGCATCTTAAAAAATATCTAGTGTTATCTTCGTTTAATGCCCACTTACTGTATTAAAATCATACGACATACTTATAAAAAATATACAACATAAAACATACTTAATGCAAAACCAAAGTAATATGTAAATTAGGAATAACATCGGCCCAAGAATACTAAGTACCTCCAGTGATTAGTTTTTCTTCTAAGATTAAAAAAAGCTAATAAGACTAGTGTCTGATGAAATACGATACATTGAGCAACATAAATATGATTGTGAGCATTAATTCACAAGGTCTTAAAGAGTATAAAACTTGTACTCTGTTGACAAAATATCGTCGCCGGCCTATTGTTCACGTTGCACCGGGCTGTGGAGATCATTTTTTAATTCAAACCCTTTTGTTTTATTACAAAATACGAGCTTGCACACTGACCTCGAAAGCACGAAGATCAGTCATATCTCGTGATAATTTACAATTAAAATCTACCATCATAATTAGCTGAACGACATCAAAGGTCGTCGAGAAATCTACACTGCACTCAAAACTTCACTTGGCATATAATCTTGGCATAAATGTTGGATAATATTACACCCAAAATCGTCCTATATCTGATAGCCATGATTGAAGTAATAACCGCAAGAGATTTCTTTTTTTTATTGTTGATAATTGGGACACATTTATGAATGCATGATTCTTTTGTAATTTCTTGGAATAATTCAGCTACATATGACTGGGCGTGGGTAATAATAATGATGATATCAGCAATTTATGTAGGTATCACTAACAAGGGAGTCCAGACAGAAACTGTTGCATCGATTAAATCAATGCTGTCCCGAGTTGCGCGATTCATCCCATGATGAGATGATGAGCCATGAAGTCATCACACAATTAAACAGCTTTCTGTTTAATGTGTGATGACTGATGAAGATGTTGATTTGGCGATCCATGAAATTATCCAATTTCTTCCCATTCTGCTCACATGAAGAAATTATGGATACATATTTACTTTTAATTCATGTCATTAGTTGTTGATGATGTTAAGATTTTCGTTTATCTTCTTTATTCTATATTTTTATGCTTTATTAATAATAGAATAATTATTCTTTATTTGGCATACGATGTGACTTTATAATTTTTAATAGAATTCAATTGGACTGTATGTTTTGGGAGTATTTTCTTTAAAAAAGTTTATTTTTATTTTTATATACATTATAGATCTACGATTGACCACCAACTCGCCTGATGTTAAGCGACGGTGTGGCCAAGGATGGAGGATGGATGGATATCTTCTCCGGTTTGGAACAGATGTCTATATATATCTATATATATATATATATATATATATATATATATATATGTATTAAATTGTGTGTAGTTCCATCTATTTCTCTTCAATCTTCGTAGTATAATAAAATACACGAAGTGCATACTTACTCTTACTACATAATTATATACGAGCCCATCCATATATTATCCATTTAAGAAACTGGTCATTCAACAGGTGCGCCTCAAGATCTTTCAATTTCATAGAGGGGAGTAAATCAAAAGATTTAACATCTCCCTTAATATAAGACGTATTACACCACCAGAATGAACGTGTCCTGTCGCCAGGAACAGAGTAGTGTAATAAGAGACAGGGTCCCGATCTCTATACTTCCCAGACAGGGAACTGATAGACAGAACACAATAAATCTAGTAGTGTAATAGGCCTTTAAGCTGCTTTTTGCTGTTCACTCAACATATCGGAATTTATATGGAATCCACTGAGTAGCTTATGTGTTATTCGAATATAATAATCTTAAATATTGCATTTTCTAGCTTCTTGTCACAATTATAGTCCAACTTCCGGATTTCATATAAGACTGGGTGTTTAATTATCTCCTCCAATATAGTGTGTGTCATGTTCTTAATATGCCTTTTACGAAGAAGATCAGAAAGTTAAAGGAAACGCATAGAGTTTCCTATAACTGTGTGATCTCCTTTTATTATCAGCATTTAATAAAGATATTCCATTCTATTCCTAGTGTGAGAGACGCGTTCATTGCGTTTGTTCACCCAACTTTGTGCTCTGAACTTTAAATACGCCAATTGTTGTAATAGGTACCTACCCTATTATAATACACACATACTGATACATATCTATGAAGCAGTGACCTTGCGAAGCGTTAACTAGGTACGCCTGCGACGTCTGGCTCACTACGAACAATAAATTCAGAAATATGGCTTTAATTACACTCAGCTGATATTTGTAAAAAGGTAAAGAGACATGATAGCTAATGTTATTTTTCATCAAATGGTGTAAACCTCAACTAATTTGACCGGTCGCGATAGTAATTAATAGCCAAATATATATTTTATCAATAATTTCATTTATGAGCAGAAATAACAACGGGATATTAAAATAGAGCTGAGTTTAAGGCCTTCACAGCTTATCATTTAGTGACGTCCTTATATGTGATGGTTACCGCTGTCATTTGGTTCCCCATTTGTAGGTTCTTACGCAGAAGAAACTGCTGTATTCAATACAGCATCGGTTTAATTTGAACTCGATGACCGCTAAACTGGAAATGTCACATTCAAATTCCACTCTGAAAAGTGTCACTCCAAATCAATAGCTATGTCAATATTATAGAAAAAATTCAATACTGACAACGTATCTTATAATGTAGCCACTGGCAATCACAGACCTTATACAAGTGGAAAGAAAACGCACGACGAAAGACGCTTCCAACTGGTCTTTTTGGAAATCTATGAAGGGACCAATGTCCAGTAGTGAGTTTTTATAGCTGAGATGATGATGATGATGATAATAATGATTGACAACATATTTTATATATTTTTTAACATAAACCCTTCTTCTCAATGCTCTGACTAAGAAGCGGCGTACCTACTTTATATAGGGCTACGCTGCACGAATAAAGTCGTCGAGATGACATTTGACACATGCAATTAAATCGTTGCTTCAATACTCATCATCAATATGACGTTTAACTTCCTGCCAGCTGTTTGTCAATTGCAAAATCATTCTGATCGCATCTAATACGCAATTGCATCCGTTCAATGACATATCTCTTTAACTATTTTATTTATTCTCGATTCGATTTCATTATGTCAATCTATAAAGTAGAACGTTAATTGCAAAAGAAAAGTTGTATCCACTAAACCAATGCAGTCTAAATGCCTACTTTCCAAGCCTGCATGTTCAATACCTTGTTGATCCCCTATGTGTTTCTAAAGCTTGCACTTGAGAATCTGCACCCCTATTCACGAATCACGATCTACAGTTTAGGTTTGAACACTTTGAACATACTACAAGTACATACGAGCTGCCAGCTTGGCCGGACCCTTCTTACTTTACCGGACTCCAAATAAAATAGCAGCCACAAGATAAAACGAGATAGGTACAATCTCGATCATTTAGGGTTTGCTTGATTTGCGCCTTTTGCGTATTAGAAAGAGTCGCTTTTTATTAGGGTTCTGTACCCAAAGGGTAAAAACGGGACCCTATTACTAAGACTTCGCTGTCTGTCTGTCTGTCTGTCTGTCTGTCTCCAGGCTGTATCTCATAAACCGTGATAGCTAGAAAGCTGATTTTTTTTAATGCATATGCCGAGTGAGCTTTCGGTATTAGTATAGTATTCTATGGATAACGTTATCGTTATTAGTTATTATCTATTATTATGAATGAATGATGAATGATTTACCCATGTGGCGCGATAAATGTGGTGATAATCCCTAACTGATAACTGCAATGACCCGAGTGACAGGAAAAGTTATCGGAGGTGATAGACATCAGCTAAAATTGTTAAATTTTAGATAGACAGATATAAATCTATGCTTTTGCGAATTAATTTATTTATTGAGGTAAACGCGCTCCATAGTAAGTAATTGGCAACATAGACATTAACTTAGCGTTTTTTTTTCTGTGCTTAGCATAATTGTCATGCGCATTGCGCAAGCTTATTTAAGAATATTAAAAAAATACTTTTATATATTTATAGTGATAAATGTTGTTAGAATTAAATGCATCCAGCGAGTTGGTTGGATATGCGAAAAATTTAAAATATCATGGCATTGCCTTTGATAAAGTGGGAATGTCATTGGCAGTAACATATAATTATAGCGAAATTCAAAGAAAAATGCTCACAATCATGTAAGCTTTATTTACACTATTATCTAGTATGTCAATCATCGACACACCTTGTGGCCCGACACGCACTTGGCCGGTTTTATTTTTATACATGATAGACTTGCGAGAAAATACGAAATATTCCGTGTGGAAGGTTTCGGTTTTATTTCGGTATTTTATATATTAAATATGTATCTTTTAAAGTCTCGAACAAAACGTTAGAACATGGATCGTAACAAATAAAGTTCTCAGTTCCCATGGCCGATACCATCTATAATACTGTTTACTAATTAAGACTTACAATGAGAGTTGCCGCGAAGGGCAAAAACGGCTCCTGAGCCTTGCTATAAACACTGCAAAATATTAACGGTGATTGCGTTCTATTATACAAGTATAATTACGAGAAGAAAACAAGAGTTATTTTTGAGAGAAGGTATGTGCAAAGCTGCATTATAATTTATATAAATAAACTTTCTTGCCGTCTCATCTTTTTGATCTTTTCGTATTTCTTGACCAAGTTGTAGAGCTGGTTGTGTAAGATGTTGTAGAACTAGGCTATTTCATGCAACCAAGCTACCACATGTTACCACATGTTACCGCTCTCGAATCCATGTGTTTGTCGCATATACTATAAGTACACTTCGTTACTTCTATGCGTGAGTTGTATACTGCGTATAAAAAGAGACGTACAAGCTTACTACTATATACATACGTACATAACGTACTACATACGTAGACACAAGTCTCGTCAAGTCACATTTATTTCATTTCAAAACATTGTTTTTTTTAAGAAATAGAAAGAAACTTTTTCAAACGCTTTTGTCATTCGTCTAAGCCTACTAGTCTCATCTTAAGAAGCTTTAATACAAACCTTTAAAATATGGGCATCTTTAATCCTAACACTCTGTATAAACTTTGCAGATCAATGATGTATTTATTATTATACGTAGATGAGTTTCCCCAAATCCGTGTGGCAAGCGTAAAGTAAGGTAATAGCCGGACTCGTCTTCAGTTGCGACACGGCGGGCAACGCTGTTAGACGATTTTGTGTCGTGACTTGTGAACAATGTCAATGCTATCCTGTGTGTTTAGAAAGTGCAACGGCAAGATATACATATAATATAAGGCCAAGATACTAAAAGGCTTTAAGGATGTGTTTTATCCTCGAAAGTATGAGCTGAGATTTGCCATGCTTTTACTTCTTATTCTTCTTTATAAAACGTCATTGTTGCAGTCATTGTTTGTTGCGTTGCGTGCAGCAAGGTAGCTGCTAAATGGGCTGCTATACAAGTTATTATTTAATGATTACCGTATGCAGCCATGTGTAATCAAAGCCCATGATATTTGAATTACTTCTTCAGTTAATTTGACAAGAAGTATTTTTAAACAAGGAGAACTTATAATGATATTTATTTACATACATGATTAGGTATAGTTTAAAAAACTGAAAGAACCACTTCAAAATACACAATACAATACATATGTAACTTGCTGTTCACTTTTTTACAGGCACTTGGATGATATTTTACGAGTTATTTTGTTTTAAAAACCGAAGTACTGCATCGATTTTGATATAATTTATGTGGGACCACCTCTGAAGTATGGTCTACTAAATAAAAAAATAATCATGAAAATTAACGCATTATTGGCTGAGTGATCGGTGAACAAACATAAAAAAACGTACAGACCGAATTGATAACCTCTTTCTTTTTGGCAGTCGGTTAAAAGTATTGACGAATAGAAGGAAACTCAGTCGGTTGCGTGATGGACTTCCGTACCGGAAGACCCACGGGTTCAAACCGGGAAAATAATATTAATAATAATAGGTATTTGATAAGGAAACCATGACATTACACATTGTTTTGTTTGTATGGTACATTAAAATCACAGTAGTTATCTTCGTCATTTAATTTTTTCATCCAAGTTTTTTATTTATTTAAATGTCTGCATAATAAGTAAAAAATATGCACGACATTCGGATGTTTCCAGCAGCCTAGTCGGGAGACCATCTGACTTAAGATCCGCAGGTCCCGGGTTCGAATCCCGCGGCACGCACCTGTCTTTTCGAAGTTATGTGCGTATTGTTGATTGCCACCAACTTCAAACGGTGACGGATAACATCGTGAGGAAACTATGTCTGAGAGTTCTCAATGATCTTGAAAGATGTGTGAAGTCTGCCAACCCGCACTTAGCCAGCGTGGACCCGCACTTAGCCAGCGTGGCGTTTCCCTTCTCACAATGAGAAGATGGCTCGCGCTCAGCAATAGGACAGTTTGTATAAAAAAACAGGGCTGATAAAAAAAATGCACGACATCCATTCTACTGTCAGATATTCGACTTAAAATACAATATTCCAGACTAGGACAACGAATAACTACTTTCTTCAACAAAGCTTCTAGTTCATTGTCGGGATACGAAATCGCATCCTCCGGAACAGAAACCCGTCGCTTCGCATTCTTCTCAGTTCCAGTTTGACGGAGCAATTGAATGCGCTCGATGATGAACCCGGTCAGAAGCAATTAGATTAGGGCGCGTGTGCCGTGGAAACCATGTCATCGCATGAGTCAGTAGGTGCATGCCATAATTACATGCACTCGTGTGAAGTTACCTTTATTTCACTACCTATCTTTGTCAACGTCGTATGTGTACTTACTAGGTGCGCCCAGCGGTATCAGCTGTCTTCGTCTTTCTAACAGAAACCATGCCCTTTTTCGATGAAAAAGAGAATGATTAAATAAATATTTTTTATATCGGTTTATTAATGCTAATAAACATAATAATACATCCAAATTAATAATCTCCTTTTTGTGGAATCGGTTAAAAAGATATCTGTCAATAACATTACTTAGTACTCACATATTTAGTTCCTGTGTTCTTTCATAGTTTCTATTAGTTTCACGTTTCGTAGATCAATTGTAGTTGTTGTATATGGATAAAGGCCATCATAGCTCTAAGTCACATGTTATATATTAGTTACTAACTCCATCATAATTAGATGAGTCAATACGCACACGAATTTGAGATCCCGAAAACTTCCGAACGATCCCGAAGATAGCCGATCGTGCTCGAAGGTGGAGGGCGCTCATCAACCCGTGACGAAATCCGAATCATCCAAGCGACACGTATCATAACCAAACTTCGATAAACAGATGCGTGTCTTCTGGTCTTATAGTAGCTTAGTTAGTTCCTAAACGTAAATGTAAATTTATATTAGGTATATGAGCGAGAAATGCAGTCCAGTTACTAATATTGCAATGTTAGTAATTTAATGAATTAGCATTAGTATAATTGTGAAGAGATATTCCATCCCGATATTCTATTTCAACGGTTGCTTAGCGCGCTTTACAAAAGCACTCGTGCTAAGGTGGGGTTACTCACTACATTACTAACAGCCTTACAGAAAAACGTTACTTAACTTTATGAAATGCTTAACATATTTTGTCAACTTCTCGCTTACACGTAATAACACTTGCGGAAAGAAGACAGAGAATTTAAGACGATGGTTAAAGTTAAGTAACGTTTTTCGGTAAAGCCTTAAATTACTAACAAGCAGTTATACTATAAAATATTGGTTGCAAAGTGATTAAGAGAAATCTCGTTGACTATTCGATTCTGATTTGCTTTTTAACGCACAATGCCTAGTAACATATTATATCCACGATCCAAATAAAAAATTATTGATTTATTAGATTTGTCCGTCTTGTGGCAAGTGACAGGAAGAATATGGATGTGAGCCGCTTCCATCAGGTCTTTTTGGAAATCCATGGAGATTGCCTATGTTCTGCAGTGGATTTCTTGTGACTAAGATTATGATGATGATTACTATTATTAATATAACATAAAGAGGCAGCAGCTCATCAAACTGAGTGAATTTATCCCCGTATCTTGACTGATTAAGATTTTCTGTACCTATTAAAATCTCGCTTCAGTACATCCCACAATTAGTTACTTAAGTCATATCAGTGTATTAATTTTTAATTTAATAAAATTTGTAAATTATTTTATTTGATTACGAGGAGTAAAATCCAAGGTGATTTGCATAAATTATATCAATTTTAAAGTTACGAAAGAATGAAATAAATTTCAAAATTACTTCGTCTTGTGCTTAGACAAATCCGGACCAACTTCACCGGCCCGGGCTTATATTTTAGAATATATCATTTGTCAAGAGACTCGCGTGCTCTCCATTTGAGGCCAATGGCATTGAATAGAAAACAAAAAGCATCTCCACGACAAGCCATGACCAGAAAGCACACAATAGATTGCCATCGCTGACACTGAATGACGCGGAGACAACAAAAAGGCAGACAAAATGAATCGTTTTGATGTTCTCTTTCAGCTGAGCTTTCCATAAAATTTCACATACATAAATATGTTTATGTACGTGTTAATTTTGTGACTACAAATGACCACTGACCTTTTTTAACACTCATACATACCTACATACACTACACGCGTGAGGTACAACATCCTGAATGTTTTGTAGATTTATCTTTAAAATTTAAATGAAAGTTTAAATAAAATATCAGCTTTCATCGTTAGTTAAAATGCTGTCATTCTTTTATTTTTCCATAATTTAGATCTTTTAAAACAAGATTCTGGGAAAGTTTTGAAGTGAAGAAAAACGGTGATGATAATGATGAAATGTAGCTTAAGTCAGTCTCCATGTTTTCAGTATTTATACATTTTATAACGACCGATTCAGCCGTCTCTAGACGTAAAAAGGTAACAAGCAAACACTACAATAACAGAAGCAAAGTTAGGTAATTTAAATTAGATCGGTTAGGATAGCCGCAGAATATTCTTAATTTTAAACATCTATTAAACTACGTATGATATCAATTTTATAAATAATATCTTTAATAAAACAACTGCGACTGCGTACATAACTCAGCTTAACTTTCATAGTTTAACCAAATTATTTTACGCTTGCTATTATGTTGAGTGTACGTTTTCACCATAAAATATGCGCAAATTCGCTATTTAATTATGTTTTGAGAGACTGCAGCATAACAACATCGCCGTCAAGCCGTAAAAATAAAATAGCGAGATATTTAGGTAGTGCCAAAGTTATCTAACAACATCCGACTAGTTTTTTTAATACAATGTATTTGTCACGTATAAACGACTATGACGGTCAAAAGGTCAAATTAACATAATTTTAGATCAAACTTGGAAAATATATATATTTGTTCTTCGTTGGAAATTAAGAAAAAGTATACTTTTTATTCTTGTGTTTAGTTTTACATTATAAAAAAGAGTACGATACTCAATAAAAACCGGACATGAGCGAGGCAGACTCGCCCACTGAGGGTTCCGTACAAACTAGTAGATAAAAGGTATTTTTTTTAATATTTTGCTTCATAAATCGAAAAATATACATCGGAAAAATATTTAAAACCCTTATTTAGCGTGTACTAATTAAGCTCTTTCTATGATCCCCACATGATATGGTTAAAGCCATTTAAAATTTGGACCCTCCTTCCTTGCATAAAGACCCAATTTTTTTGATTAAATTACAAATGTCCACTTTTGGATTTTCCTTATATGTGTTAGAGTACAATGCTTCTTGCCAACTTTTATAGTTCTAGGTCAAAGGGAAAGTACCCCATAGGTTTTGATTCCCTTGTGAGTGTCGAAATGTGAGTTTTTTACGACATATTCGGCTGTAACTTTTTTTTACGAAAACTGAGAAATTTGATTTTTCTTTCTGTAGCAAGAGACTATGGATTTGCGAATATGGTTTTGATTTCAACTCGATACCTTAACGCATTCCCGAGATACAGGTCTTGACACCCGGACAGACGGACAACAAAGTGATCCTATAAGTGTTCCGTTTTTTTCCTTTTGAGGTACGGAACCCTAAAAAGTGAAGATATGAAACCTCGCATATCAAAATCAGTCAACCTTTTAGGTTATAGGTAGAAGGTAATATAGAGAAATAACCCTCCTTCTTGAACAAACGAGTAATTATAATGTTAACAACTTAATTACGTACTTATTTCGACCAATAACAACGGCGCGCTCTATCGATGCAGTGTAACCGGAGTTCGAATTAGAATTCATTTTACGGAATCATTTGGAATTTCGTTTTTCTCACGGTTTTAAGTAAGTTGTCAAGAATCTATATTTATGTTTACTACCGTTTCTTGAATAAGTAAATTATTTCTAAATCGGAACACTTTCTAAGCAAAGCTTAGCTTCCATTTCTCATTGAAATGTAGCGCTGGTGGCTTAGCTTAATTAGGTGTTCTCGAACGATCACCAATGTTAAGCAACGGATGGACCACCGGTCCATCCAGTCTTCGGATGGGTGACCGTGAGTGGTATTTCTTTCTGAGCGCTACCGTGGGTCGGATGACACGTTAAATTGTAGGTCCCGGTTGTTCAGCAATCGTCAAGCCAAGTCAGAGGCCTTACGGCGGCTTAATAACTCTGACAATAGGGCTGACCACTCAGTCTATACGAACTTACTTATTGAAATGCCAAAAATCCGTACACAGCGATATCGGTCAACTTTTTTGATGCGTACTGCACAGGAATGGAATTCTTTGGTGACTTATCTGTTTCCTGTGAAATATAATCTTGCAATTTTCAAGGCTGAAGTGAATAGATATCTTCTATATGAGCTACATCCTCGACCACACCTTGCGCCTGTGTCGTTGCTTAACATATCAGACGAGTAAGTGGTCACTCGTAGATCTATCTAACGTAAAAAAAAACAATCACTGAGCTATTTACTATCCAAGTTAGGTTAAATTTACCTATAGAGTGATACTGCCAATCACGGACATCTTGATTATTCATTATGATTATTGTTCATTCTAATTTTAGAAATAACTGTATTATAATTATGTAGAAAACATACATTATAGATCTACGATTGACCACCAACTCGCCTGATGTTAAGCGACGGCGTGGCCGAGGATGGAGTTCGTCGATCTAGAAGATATCTATTCACTCTAGCCTTGAAAATTCCAAGATTGTAGGTCTCAGGAAGCAGAGATTTCAATTGGCGGCAAAGAATTCCATTCTTGTGCAGTACGCAACATGAATGTGGATCGATATAGCTGAGTACGGATTTTTTTCATTTCAACGAGAATAATATAGTCTTTACACTATCTGGCCTTACCTACCTTATCCAGTCCAAACGGAATGTTGTCCTAAGACGCTAAAATCCTATTGAGATTTAGTCATAAAACAATCTAGATCTATATAAACAGACTGTCTGCTTGTAAAGGAAACTATCGGAATATATATAGGATATATATATCGGATATAGGAATATAGTCGTTTTGGGTCACTAGACCTTTTGGCCCACTGGACCTTGTGACCCTGAACGAAAACGAGTAGGTACCTACCTTAAGTGTAAAGTGATTTTTAGCAAACATTAAGAAAGTAAATAATATTTTATTGATTTGTTTCAGGTAAGCACAAACAATGAATTCCCAGAATCTTACAACTTCGATGGTAAGAAAGTAGGTACGTATAAACATACCAAAAAATCCACATTTCATCAAGTTTGGGGAAGAAATCAGGAGATTTCTAGACGGCAATGACATCGCTAGGATCACCTAGAGACTTGAAATATAGAAAATGTCTGCGTTGTAAAGTATAGACATCACAAATAAAATATATATTTATTTCTTTTTAGGGAGTTTTCACAGTCCAAAACGTACTCGTAGTTCTTAGGCAGTATCAAACAAAGCCTCCTAAAGCTGTCCTAGTCACGTTCAGTAGATATTGCACTTTTAAATGTACCTGTTTTACTATTTCCGCTATTGCGATGTTACATTGTGAGTACAAGTTTAGTCTATATTACTCATATTTTATTATAGAGAAAAATACTTTGTTTTACTATTTTTGCAAGATTTGATTTGCGACGACTTCTTTTCGAAGACCGACTTGAAAACAAATTGAGGACAACTTTATACTGATCCGATTGCACTGTGATTTGATGATATGATATAAGTACATTATTACAAAACTACTTCGTTGAAAGCGAAATTTTTCACAGATTTTTTCCCCAACTGTGGACCGATTTTGATATTTTTTCTTTTCTTACAGTACCATACAGCTGTTTTCAAATAATGCTCAATTAATAGTTTGGTTCCGTGTTCAGCCTTCGACATGGTTATATGAAAACCCTGTACTAAGCCGAAAAGTAGCTTTAAATTTTGCTAGGCCCTAAACGGTCACCTCTAAGTCCTAGATAGATACCGACCTGAAAAAATAATTGGTGTACGTATCTACTTAGTTGACGCTCATTTTGATTTAGTTTAGATTTAATTTTTCGGTATACGTATTACGTAACAGTTTATATTTCTCCCTATTAATTGGATTGTTTTAAAGTCGATATTTTTTTTATTATACTTTTTATTTATAAATAATGACACTTCACGAAAGTAAAAATAAAAACAGAAGAAGATACAAAAACTGGCCAAGTACACGTTATCTCCAAGCCTTCTTGTCAGTAATATGCCGAAACATTTATCTGTTGTTGAATTTTTAAATACATACATACTTACACAGATTGTTACTCTCGATAACATAAACATCTTTCGGTAGTCGGGTAAAATGGGAATAATACGAGCCAATCGATTAACTCTCATTCTAAGCCAAGCGTTAACCATACAAGTGTCAGAGTATATACTGATAGAACAAATTTGTAGCATTTATCGTAATTCTAGAGACGGAGTCATTATTTAGACGTGCGCGCGGCCCCATCGTGTGTTCACGCTTGCCTGCTCTTCGCAAGAGGCCATGTATTTGCAATCACCGCGCTTTGGCTACCCTAACTCTTGCTACTATTTCTATGTATCATCAAAATACTGCAGAATCATCATCACTACCAGACTGTCCTGGATTTGTCAATAGGCCGTATAGGTCGCTGCCTAGGGGCGGCAGCGTCCTAGGGGCGGCAGTTTTCAGATAATTTAATTTTTGCCGCCACTGGGGCGGCAAAAATTTAATAGCGTACTGGCGGCAAAAGTGTAAATCCGCCACTGCTACCAGAACTCAATAAATCTCTGTTACAGCTTTCGTTAATTAGAAGAGTAGACATTAACCCGTTCGCAAGGGAACGAATCATACATAGTACGTAGGTACTGTTTTATTTCAATGATTTTAATAATGTTTGCGTTCATTCTGCCAAGATACATTTATATAAATCATTACTAAAATATTGAAACTCAACTTTTGGTTTGTTGCTTTTGTTAAGATGTTCGCAACTCCGCCAATATGATGTGTGTGTGTAAACCATCAAATGCATTTATTTAAATTAGATGATTCGAATCGAAATCCTCCGGATGTCCTCCTAGTGTTTCCTGATACCTACAATCTTGGAATTTTCAAGTGAAAAAGATATCTTCTAGATCGACGAGCTCCATCTTCGGCCACACCGTCGCTTAACATCAGGCGAGTTAGTGGTCATTTGTAGATCTATCTTCGATAAAAAAAATTACATGATAATTATTTGCTTTTTGTCTGTGTAAAAATGACTGTCGCTCGCAATCTTACAATGGGTACTAGGAAATTCGTCAAACTACGTGGAAACTCAGTTCAACCGAGAAGTTTTATGGATTATGTGGAGATTTACGAGGCTGCAAATTTACCACAAATTAGTGACACAGAACGAATATCCCCACAATAATAAACTGACACCTAGAATATCCCCACAATAATAAACTGACACCTATAATAATAACTTAATTAATTAATACAAGTGGCAATTAGAGCACGATTTCACAAGAATAAGGTCACACAATAGAATACATCTATTATATTCACATCAAGATATAGAGTTTTTAACTATATTCGAATCATTTGAATAAGTACCTTGGCGTCTGTGAGAACTTTGCGCGAATTATTTTTATAGTTCTCACAAGTATAGGACTGACACCTGAATTTGAATTTCAAAACCCGATGAGTTAGCCTCATTGCGATTCTGTCGAACGTATTGATGATGAAGATGTTTGTCATTCAGCACGGAGCAGCGTACGCGCATCCATGCAATACGATTATAGAATTCAAACGGTTGTACAAACTTAGAAATGCGATATATCATTTGTTTTTATCCGATAGTGGTTAAGCCAAAGTGTAGGTCATTATTTCAGCGCGTATATGTATGTAAAAGTTTCCGGCAGCCTAGTCAGAAGACCGTTCAACATGCGTTCCGCAGGTCCTGGGTTCGAATCCCGCGGCACTCACCTCTGTCTTTTCCAAGTGACTTATTGTCGAATGCCGCCAACTTCAAACGCGGTGAAGGAAAACATTGTGAGCAAACCTACATGTCTGAGAGTTCTCAATGATCTTGAAAGATGTGTGAAGTCTGCCAACCCGCAATTTGCCAGCGTGGTAGACTATGGCCTTACCTTTCTCACAATGAGAAGATGGCCCGTGCCCAGCAGTATGACAGTTTGTACAAACAGGGCTGATAAAAAAATATGTATGTATGTATATATTACTATGTTAATCTGCTCCCGTATAAATTTGAATTATTTAAGTAATTATTTAAGTATTTATTATAATGTCACGTATGAAATATCGGTATCGTTAGGAACGTCTTTAGCTCCTAGTTTGTGAATAATAAACAAACAAATGTCGTTTTAATTTAAATGAAAGGGTTCAATTAGTATATCCAAATATGTATACAATAATTAGATGATCAAAGTAACTTACCTGTAAGTGACCTTCGATCACAATATGAAGTTATAAAGATCATAGAAAGCCTGAAAGCGGTATGGAATCAAATTCAGAAATCGAAAAGAATTTCCGAAATGTGTTTACAATTTTATTAAGAAGCAAAAACATAAACCTCCTCTTTTTTAAGTCGTTTATTCTTTTTCGACAACCTTTAACTGACCACAATATTTTTACAATTTACCTCAATCTTATGTTATTTGATAATAGGCTGATAATCGTTTAACCAGAGTCGCTCATTTATTTTGTAGAAAAACTTGTTCTTATGCAGATCTGATAAGAGATACTTTCTGAGGAAACGACCCAATCGACGTCCGTTGGACTTTGAGAATTAATTGAGTTTGTATATAGAGTTTAAATATCATATTCAACTTGTGAAATTAATTATAGCATTTTGTCTTAATATGTGCTCTTCGATGACTAGAAAATATATCTATTCGCATATTATAGTAAAATATGCGTATTAAAAAACAATTTCAAACCTTTTTATGCAGAAAATAAATGAAATGCACTTTACTGGCATCCAAAGATATCTGCAAAACCGGGTATGGTTGAGTTGCTAAATGTTTTAGTTTTTTTTTCAACACGAACATAATAATTTTGTTCACAAAATTCCACCAGCTTGAGTACCGTTAAAAATAATTACCTTTTTATCCATTTTGCATTAAAAAAAATTCATGCAAATATTATTATATAGATCATATTAGACACAGCGCACTTTTTAGGGTTCTGTACCCAAAGGGTAAAAACGGGACGGGAACGGGAGTTATATTATTCACTTTAAAAATAAATAATTAAATTAATATTTAAGGAGCCCTCCTTAAATACAACAAACGTGATTTTTTGCCGTTTTTATAGATTATAGGCACTGAACCCTTCGTGCGCGAGTCCGATTAGCACTTGGCCGGTTTTTGCTTCTTCAGTGCACTGCCGTTGAGTTGGTTTGGTTTAACTAAAAATACCGGATAAAATTTCGCCGAAAAGCTTTGAATTGATAAAATAGAGAAGTATATATTTTCAGTAAAATTTAATCATGTATACCCAAGTTGTAATCTAACCGAGTAGTTTCCGGCGAAACTCGCGTCGCAACGTGTGAAGTAGGCTATAGGAATTCGAATGATAATTAAAGTGGATATTTCAATTAATTATACCGGTTTTGTTTGTTGTGAAATATTTGACACACTGTCTACACGCGGTCCTTGACACCAGTTCTTTCAAAGAAAACTATTGGAGAAACTATAAGTACATTTCATGTTTAGTGCTCTCGAGGTATTTTTCTATCGCAAGGAGATGCAAAACTAAGTCGATGATTATTGCAGATGAAAACCCAGACATCATTTAACTTATTTCATAGCTAATATTGTCCAAAATTCACCATGTACTTATGCATGATGTTTGCTACCATTTATGACAGTATTGATTTTGATGTCACACATCTAATGCGACGGGTCACACTACTGTTCGTTGTCTCAGTGCTTGTTTAACCTATCTACCATTGGTAAAATTTTACAGAAGAAGAGTTAAATTTTTCAAAAAGCTACATTTATAAGACCTGTGTCTTTTTTATACATGAGTTATATATATTCATGTATAAAAAGCCTCACAAATATAACTTTTTGAAGAAAATAAAGCATTAAACTCTTCTCCTGTGAAATTTTATGAAAGGTAGATAGGGCAAACAAGCACTGAGGTAACGTGTTGACGTTAATGCCAACAAATAGCTCAGCACTAGCAATAGCAACATTAGTTTAAAAAACTGAAACAACCGACTTCAAAATACTCTAATCCTGGCGGTCTAAATCTGTCGCTTTACTACAGACTATTTATGGCCCATGTAATATGTAGTAATAAGTACCGATAGTGACCTCTTCTAAGAAACAAGGAAAACTTCTAATAACACATTGAACACGAAGATTCCTTCCGGTGACGCATGACTCTTTGATTGGAATGATTCAAAAACATTGCCGCATTTATTATTGGGGCTTGTTTACTAGTTTAAATCAGTTGACACTGGATCACTACTGAATGAGTTTACTCTCGTTTTTTTTTTTTAAATACGTACGTACGTTTATATGTGTACATTCACGCATCTCCTTAGATATATAGGTAGTATAACGAATGTTGTTGAGTACCTTCCCTACACGTAAAGTTGGGATAAATATTTTTTTCTTAGCTACCCCATCGTATGGAGTATCGTTAGTTAGGTAATCAAATAAAACCGGCCAAGTGCGAGTCGGACTCGCGCACGAAGGGTTCCGTACCATTATCTATAAAACCGGCAAAAAATCACTTTTGTTGTAGGGAGCCCCCTTAAATATAAATTTTATTTTAATTTAATTATTTATTTTTAAAGTGAATCATATACTTAACTCAATATTCAGTGAATATTTCAAGCGTCTACCTGTTGCCGTTATCAATATCGAGCAAAAACGAGCAAGAAAGTTACGTTTGTTGTATGGGAGCCCCCTTAAATATTTATTTTATTCTGTTTTTAGTATTTGTTGTTATAGCGGCAATAGAAATAAATTTCATCTGTGAAAATTTCAACTGTTTAACTATCACAGTTCATAAGATACAGCCTGGTGACAGATGGACGGACGGACGGACGGCGGAGTCTCAGTAATAGGGTCCCATTTTTACCCTTTGGGTACCGAACCCTAAAAACATTAGAGGTGTGCAAAACCATTTTTTAATTAAGATAATCGTTTGCGAAATATAAAGTGATAATTTATGATAGAGTCAAATGTCCCCCTACTCTACTGGCTAAATGATATTGGATATAAAAAAGAAAACATGCTAGTTGCATGTGTGATGTATCTAAGTAAAAGGAAAACTATTAAGGCTAAGAAGGCTTTACAAGTTTAAGAGTAATAGTCAATCAACTTTAAAAAAAAGTTGAGACGTCAGAAACAAAAATTTCGTGCACATTTCATTTAAACTAGAAAAGTTAACTCAAATGATCATAGTCTCCAACAGGAGACCCTCTTTTAAGTTCACATAAATTATGATATGCAACAACGAAACCCTACTTTGTACATGGCACGACACGCACTTGGCGGTTATTTTAGGTTGGGGTAAGTACAGACTATCTTTCCACTGACGTTACGATCCTGAAACAATATACCTATTATCTTTACAGAAATCTTATTTGTATAATTATTCTTTTTGACGTGACAACGTCTAATAAATCGATGAACGCCGGTTGCACACACGAAAAAGGATGACTCATTGTCCTGTTACGCTCGTTACGTTATAAAAGTATGCAATCATTTCATCAATGTTTTGACGTTGTCACGTTAAACTATCGTCCGTAAACCAACTTTACAAACAACCAATTTTTTTATTAAATCAGCTGTTTCATACAAATATAGCTTTAGTTAAAATATAATGATTCTCTATAAAATTTATATTCATAAAGTATGTTCGTCGTTCATTATAACACTCCCTACAAACAAGTGCCTGCTCATATCTCTTTTCTAGATCTTTTGACACACATCAATAATAGTACATTATGATACAAGTGTGCTAAGTTGGTCATTACAGTCGAGGCGGAATTGCAGCCTATATATAAATATTTAATTATTGAAACAAATTTTATGCAAAGTAAAATGGCACGGAGATTTATTTTTTTGCGCGCATTGCATTGGTTGAATTAGATATGCGCGCGCAGGTGCAAAATGGAGGCAAAGACAAAACCATCAAACAGCCAAATATTAAAAATTATAATAAATTATATATTCGATTAATCTAATGCAAAAAATGAACATTATATATTATGACAAAATTAAATAATTTGATGTAAATAATTGTTTAAATAGTGTTTTTAATGTATCACAATTATTTTATTCACAAAAATGTTGCTTATTTTATAGTTAAGTAAAAACTCTTTGTTGAATTAAAAGAAACCTGTAAAGTAAAGACACGTTAGTAAAGACACGTTTTTCTATTACGTTAGTGCGTAATAGAAAAGTCAATAGCGCACGTGTATTATAGGATACTTTTCGGCCATAAAAACGGTTGAATAAGGGCCACTTTACGAGCAAATGTGTTGAAATTTTTTTTTTTTTACTGTTTTTATTTATTTTTTACCAAATTGTTCCAAAAGCTAAATTAGATATTTCAAAAAACAATATATGTCTTGCAAACTTTATAAAATATGAAAAGGAGCTAAGGTATAAATAAGCCAAATTTGAGCTTGGTTTCACTGAGAAGATAATAAGCGAAATAGTAGCATATGGCAATGGTGGTGATGCTAAAGAAGAGTCTGCAAAACCAGATGCAACTTGCTTCCAAGCAGATCGGAGTTTGAGGAGGCTCAAATTGTTTCACAGCCGATACTTTACGTTTTTTCTTAGTTTGCGGAGTACTGTAAAAAGGAGATGCTTGTGGTTTAATAGAAAGCATTTACAGTCTGGTCAAAAATGAATGAACAAGTGATCGATCGGACCGGTAAGGAACGAAAGCCCTGATTCGCTTCGAAATTACATACTGTCTTTGGTCGGCAGTCCGTTCGTTGTTCATTCATTTCATGACTGGAATGGTGAGTCAGACTAAAGATTATTGTATATTATGCCAGATCCATGGCAATTTTGTAAACTGTTATTATTTAAACATTTAATATTCGTATAGTCCCGATACGAATAGACCTTGAATTTTATAATATTCCCAACTCTGTGCGCAATGAATATTGTAAATAATTATAGTGCTGATTTCGGAATTTCCGAAAATCCTTTCGAAGACTGCACAGAAGATTTTAAGTGATAATGAAGCCCTTCAAAAATACAGTCGAACTGCGAACCTACTTTCTTTAAAGTCAATGAGTGAAATAATATTAATGTTACAAAAAAGGTGAACATATTTACTTACAATAAAGGTATATGCGAGGCTTTCATGTGTACGAAGTTCTAAAATTGTTCGTAACTCTAATCCATAGTTAGCCAAGTGTCGTCAGCCATCCATCTAAAAAAGAAAACAATTTCAATATTATCAACGATATTTTATATTGATAAATATTGTAATAAAATAATTTCCTTTTATACAAAACGGAATACATTTTCGCTGTAACAGTTTTCAGTGCAACACCTGTTATAATAGATCTATATACGAGTACGAATGTAGCCTACTTGGTTACATTAAAATAATAAGTGGTTAAAACCATGTTGAGACAGTAGTCCGTAGCTAATGCTATAATAATTATATGCAATTACACTTAGTAAACGCTTATGTAGTTGCAAATAATCTATGAGTAAAATGTCTGTAACTTAAAGGACAGACAGACGCTATGGACATGGTGAATTTACAAGGTTTCCTTGTAATACGTGGGGCGCACTAAAAGTATCCGGAATGAATACGAAAAAAATACTATTAAAGGTCAAAAATGAATTTATTGTTTCTCAAAATATTTTCCCTTTGCGTAAATGCACTTTTTCATTCGATTAAACCAATTTTGAAAATTTTTGTGTCACTCCTCCGTGGTGACCTCAGAAACGTGTTTTTCATACTCTTCGACAGCCTCTTCTGGTGATGAAAATCGTTGACCGCGTAATTGGTTCTTATTTTTTGGGAACAGAAAAAGGTCACAAGGTGCCAGGTCAGGACTGTATGCAGGATGGCTCATAATTTCTACGTTTTTCACCTTAAAAATTCGTTTGTCTGTCTGGCCGTGTGGGAACTAGCATTGTCGTGGTGCAAGATGATACGGCGTTTACGGTTATTTTTACGGAAATCGTCAATAATTTCCGGCAAACAAATGGTCGTGTACCAGTCACTATTTACGGTACGACGATTCTCTAAAGCAACATTAGCCACGTGTCCAGTTTTATTAAAAAAAGAAGCAATCATCCGCTTAGATGCAATTTTCACGCGCGCCACTTTGGTTGGTTTCGGCTCATCTTGAAAGACCCATACGCTCGATTGCTGCTTTGTTTTGGGATCGTAGCAATAAATCCATGTTTTGTCACCTGTTACTATGTCCCACACAAAATTTGACGCACCTTCGCTGAATCTGGTAAGCATGGCACTGCACCAAGTGACTCTGTTCGTTTTTTTGAGCCTCGGTCAACTTATGGGATCCACCGCGTGCACAGCTTTCTCACACCCAAATGTTTGTGTAGGATTGATTGTATTTGACTCATGCCTATGTCTAAGGATGCGCGAATCTCATGGTAGGTCACATGCCTGTCTGTTTCAATCATACGGCGCACAGCATCGATGTTTTTGTTGTTCACAGCGGTGGACGGGCGATCATCGCGAGACTCGTCACTGAGATTGACACGACCGCGCTTGAATTCTGCAAACCAGCTACGAGTATAAATAGTTGTCCTACATGGTGCTTCATCGCCAAAAGCAGATTGAAGCCGAGCGATGCTCTGTTGAACTCTCAAATTACACTTAAAATCGTAGAAAATCATAGTACGATTTTCCCGAGTTAAATCCATGTTAATGTAGACACGCAATTTTTAAAATGGCGCCAGAATGTAAAAACAATTGACAGTCTGATGAAACAAACTGCAATCTACAGCCAAAGAGTTCCATTTTCAAATGTTGTAATTACTTTTTAAATATTGTTTATGTAAGTGGCCAGTTCCGGAAACTTTTAGTGTGACCTATGTAATACAAAACTGAAATTTCCTAGATTTTGGAGAATCCAAAAGATTTTGCAACGTTTTTGTTTCATTAAGAACGACAGACACCCACATAAATGAACATTAGATTCTTTCGCCTTGTCATTTACGAGGCTCAGCATCTCTTGCTCACTCAACCATATAAGTTTATAGATAGGTACAGTAAGTGTACTTATAATTAGCCTACAATCTTAGTTATTATTATATGCGGTTCTAATGTGGTTTCGATTCTGCGGTTTGCTTAGTCCATGTTTCTACAAGTTATTTTAATACCATGTTTTAAAAGAGGGAACTGGGCCCTTATTCCGTATGACCATCGGCCGTATAACGTGAATTTGACGTTGTGCGTCTACAATGAAAATTAGACTTTGGCTTCTTAAACTTAAAGAGTAATTTTCATTGTCAATGCACGACCGTCACTTACGTGAGCGTGGCCGATGGTCATACGGAATAAGGGCCCTGTGCCACAAGTTTCAAAATTATTGGGCCTTGAAACTTTTTTTGCCTCGAAATGACAGCATATTATTGGCACTCCAATTTCAAACGACACATTGTGTACGTCCCGCGCACTAATTTGATCTAGGTATTTTCGAATATCTACTAGCTTACTATGGACATTACAGGTGTCGTCTCGTAGATTCGTGGATGCGGCGCAGATAAATCACATTTTTTTTTACTTTTAATTTCGATGGCCATTCACATCTGCCTACAGCGCTAAAATGGCGTTGATTAAATATTTATGTTTGTTAACCACCAGTCTCTGGATATACCTAGGTCAGTGTCTGATGTTATAAGAGACAATAACTACGAAAAAACTCTTCGATATATTTTACTTTTTAGGGTGAACTCGAAAAAGTCTTGTCGCCGCTTTGTTTATTTGCTAAAATATCATATTTTAGTTGTTGACATCTAATATTGGCGGTGTTTTATCACAAAATTATGGGTTATTTCGCCTGGTTCATATTATTGGCATGTGAATGGAAAAGTTGTTTAGGTAAAATCTACATCATCTTACGTGTGTCCAGTATTAAAATAATACCTATTTACTTACAAAGATTTATAATTTTCTGTACAATAAATTCGAGGGTCGTTTTAATTATTTTTTTTACATGAAATATATCTACGGTTGATCAAAAACTCGCTTGGTAGTCATTTCTTTGTCCTTTTTTACAAGGTTTCAGCATTTATCGATGCCAAATTTATTTCATAATGTTTCATTCAATCGTTTAGCCGTGTAAAGTTATCAAACAAACAGAGACATTTCAGACTTTCACCTTTTTAATTAACCGAGCGAGCGAAAAGAAGTTGTCTCTGTATCAACCATCAAATGACAAAAGCGGTCAAGAGATTATCGAGACAATACTACTGTAACTCTCACAATCTTGTCTCGACAATCAATGGGATAGATTGTTACGAAGCAATTTAGGTACTTATCAGTTAATTTTGTGTTCGCGAGGTCCACTCTTAAACAAAACTAAGTAGTAAAGTTACTATTAAAGTCTCCTGTGCCGAAACTATAGTATTTAGATTAAGCATAAGTAACTTTTTTAAGTAGGTTTTATTGACTTACATTTTCCTTTTATCGGTACTGGGATTGTATGACAAGCCGTTTAATTGGGCCATGTACACAATAAAAAAGAATAATACAAAAAGAATTATCATGCACGTAAAGTATTCAAGAAACCAAAGAATGGAAGTAAAAACTGTTTGCGCCATATGTAAACTAGCTTGCAGTTTACACGGTACACCTCGAGTAATATTAAAATGATCATGTATAATATATTAAGAATAAACAAATTAACTAAACATAAAATAACAAGTTGCTGCTAAAACAGCGCTATGACAGCGATGTCAAAACAATAGACGTGATTTGTGACTGTGTCATCCATTGACAGATGACTTGTGTCACACACGAGACGTACCGAGAGGTTCTAGACAGAGACGCTCTCTATAAAGGGGACCATAAAGTTTAAAAACATTAGGTTAGCTGTCGGTTGATAGCGAAAGGTCATACGTAAACCATACAAAAATAAAACAAAACCGGACAAGTGCGAGTCAGACTCGCTAACCGAGGGTTCCGTACAAATTAGTAGATAAAAGGGGGAAATTATATATTTTTCTTGATAAACCGAAAAATATACATCGTAATTATATTTGAAAACCTGTTTTAGTTTGTACTAATGAATCTCTTTTATATAATACTCCACATGATACGG
Organism: Lycia hirtaria; assembly: GCA_947563715.1. Lineage (NCBI taxonomy): Eukaryota > Metazoa > Arthropoda > Insecta > Lepidoptera > Geometridae > Lycia > Lycia hirtaria. Next base: position 12,854,428 of record OX387386.1, read on the forward strand.
TTAAAGCACTTTAAAATTTGGACGTTCCTTCCTTGCAAAAAGACCCTATTTTAAATTAAAAATGTACAGTTTTCGAAATTTTTATGTGTACTATATGATAATGCTTCTAGAGTGTGTTTAGCCATGTTTCATGAAAATTGGTTTAAGCGTTTTTTTTTTAACTTAATTATTAATCATTTATAGTCAGTCAGCAGTATATGTTACACACGTTACTTTCGTCGGTCTGGGTTAATCTAATTGCTTTTTTGTGTAGTAGTTTAGTTAGTTAAGTATGTGTAGTTTGTATATTGTGTTGTAGTTAATAAAAGCATTTGTCTGTTAAAATAAAAAACCGGACCAGAGCGAGTCGGACTCGCCCACCGAGGGTTCCGTACAAACTAGTAGATAAAAAGGGGAAATTTATATTTTTTTTAAATATTTATTTCACAAATCGAAAAATATACATCACAAAAATATTTAAAAACCTGTTTTAGCTTGTGCTAATTAAGCTCTTTCATATAATATCCCATATGATACGGTTAAAGCCATTTAAAATTTAGACCCTCCTTGCATAAAGACCCAAATTTTTGTGATGAAATCAAAAATGTCCAGTTTTCGGATTTTTTCCTATATATATGCGTACTCTAACACAATGCTTCTTGCCAAATTTCATAGTTCTAGGTGAACGGAAAGTACCCCATAGGTTTTGATTCCCTTGTGAGTGTCGGAATGTGCATTTTTTACGACATATTCGTCTGTAGCTTTTTTTTACAAAAACTGAGAAATTTGACTTTTCTTTCTGCAGCAAGAGACTATGGATCTGCGTATATTGGTTTTAATTTCAATTCGATACCTTAACGCGTTCCCGAGATACAGGTCTTGACACCCGGACAGACGGACAGACAGACAGACAGACAGACGGACAACAAAGTGATCCTATAAGGGTTCCGTTTTTTTCCTTTTGAGGTACGGAACCCTAAAAAGAGTTATTCTATCTATCGTATACTTCAAAATGAAATCGTTATTATGTATGTGGTATATATTAACAATAAAAATGTATTTATACATATATTAAGTCACAGAATTCCTGGACCTATTTGTATATGTAGGTATATATTGGTACAAGCTTTGCTTAGTCCATACTAAGCTAAACTTGTACTAATACATAAATACTTATCTGGCTATATTTATTAGGTATGTCAATTCTATCCCAATCAAAAAAATCTCGGAGTATTTCAACAACACCATTTCGAAAATGAATAAGTTGGTGTACAAAGTATAACAAAGCTGTAATGAAACAAAATACGATCATGAAGACGCATGAAAACGCTCCTCTTCAACACGCAGCTGCATTGGGTCAAGTGATACTGACCCTAAGATCAAACCTGACTCATTGTAGACGCACGCTCCATCCCCAGAGACGCACGCAACCACTGGCCTATCGAATATTGCCAGGTTATCCCTAGCAATGCTCGTTATGTCTTGAAAGCCAATGAAACAATCCTGGCAAATACAATCAACCTTTGATACAGTAACTGAGTTTGTGGTGGTATCACTCCGGCTTTGGTCGGGTTATATATCAGAACAGATGCTCAGTTTTGAAGGCATGCGGGAGACCACGTGTTGCATTCTCTGAGCCCCCATGATCCCATGACATAAACAGCTTTTTGTCAGAGAGCTGAGATACTCAGAAACGGATTTTTTACTGTAGTTTTACATCCGATTTCAGTTTTCTCACGCATTTGGAGTAGGTCGAGAGGAAGTGCATGATTTTAAGTGAAACCATATTGGCGAATAAGTTTCTACCACGGAAAAAATATTTTGCAGGCTAGTTATTACCATAATACCTGAAAGAACCAGAAACAGAACTGAAACTAATTCACAGAAAGATAAATAAAAATATATCAAGATTGGGTAAATTTGTATTTTTTTAAAGCGCTGTGAACAGACAGTTTTTTTCTCAATTGTTCGCATACTTGAATCATTACTACAAACTTTAACTAATAATTCAATGAACGAAGTTTCCTGTGTGTGGGTATTTTACGCGAAAATAATGTTCCTAATGGTAATGTCCATGTTCCTGTAGTAATTTAAGTAACGTTGTCCGAATGTGAAACAGCTAGCATTTTTTCAACATTTGAGGAACGATCCTAAAGTAAAATTTGTCCAATTCATGAGTACAATGACCCTTTGTTGTTTATGGTAACACTCAATTTACAAACCTTACAAATTATTTTTCTGGATTTGTAAAATATAGACGTATTGTACAAAAATGATCGCACTGAACTCAGTCATCATTGGGACTGACGTTTTTATTGGCTTCAAATTGGTATCAATTGTGTTTGTAAAATAAAATAACTAGTGCCTACTTTTTTCTAATTTAAACATTATTCAACTCATTATCAACTCTCAGCAAAAGTTTCTCTAATCGACATAATATACTTACTTACCTAACTAATTTAATAAGCTAGAAGAAAATAAAGTGACCCAAATTAATGAAATACCCGAATACACGAATTTCATCAGTTTTTTTTTCTCCTCATCAGAGGGATTTGGCGTCGCACACTTGTGCATTTCATCGGTTTCACACTTAAGTAAAGGGTAGCTTTATTTTACAGTCGGGAATTTTGTTTTTAATTTAGTTTTATTACTTGTGGCGATTGGCATTTGCACATTCACTTGCCTACTAAGTGGGTACCTACATATTTGCGTTCGAAAAATATTCTTCGTTAAAATTATGCTTTGTTTTAATTTAATTTGATTCGCAAAAATAATATAATAATATTATGTACTTTTTTCTAGTTTTTAAATAACTTATCTTGATTGTAAGTTTCTAAGGTGTGGACAATAAAGAGATCTATATATCTATCTATTTGTTACACAGGTCCCTCACGTTCATCCATGTTTACTTATATTACACAGCATGACTATGATATTTAGTAACAAAAACATGAGTAAACAATGGTTAAAATAAATGATCACATACAAATTATTTTGTTTATTTATCCATGGCGGTATGTTTATGGCCGCATGAGCTTGACACGAATTTTAATTTAAAAAAAAATCGATGTTAGTTTTCCCGCGTAAAAGAGCGACCATGTATCCATAGAGTCTTATAAACGCAGGAACTAAATGTTTTAAATAATATCGTTAGATAATGCGATAATGGCGCCTCGCTGAACTTCAGAAATAAGTTGGTTAAGTTCTAAAGTGGCACATGTGCGCGCTACATGCGTGGTTCCCACTGCGCAGGCGTGGGAAACGGGCGCCATCTTGCGGCGAGGGCCTTTTTCAGTCTCGTACATGTTTTTTGTTCTGTAAAAGTATTAATATTGCATATCGAAAAGGTTTATCGATGTCTCCCTTTGGATCCCTGGGAACAGTCTTTTTGTAAACCAGTTTCCTTGGTACACAAGTCTAGAAAATATCAAAAGATAACCACTTAAATAGGTATCTAGTATCTACCTAATTGTCGTCAATTAGTAGAATGGTCCTATGTAAATAGGGTGAATTCTGTGAGAATTGTATATAATAGGTAGTTGTAAGTAGGTACGTAATCCAGGGTCTACTTAGGTAAAGCGATCGCTTTTGAATGATATGATATATTTATTTAAATATTGCTTCCTTTTTTACGCTAGATAGATCTACCATTGACCACCAACTAGCCTGATATTAAGCGACGGTGTAGGCGAAGATGGACATAGTCAGTCTAGAAGATATCTATTCACTCTAGCCTTGAACATTCCAAGATTGTAGTTTTCAGGATACCGATATCGCTGAGTACGGCTTTTTGGTATTTCAACGAGAAATGGGCGGTTATTCGCCGACTTTCTGCTAGTCCTGTAGTGTAATGGGGAGGGTAGAATTAGAATCGTGAATTTCTTGCGCACACTCCCCAAAATGAAATAGACAGACTATTACAGATTACGGCGGCGGTGCTCGAGACTAAGTAGCTTGTACCTCTTCGATGTAGCACGCTTGAAGATGAAACCAATTCACTCGCGTTTTAAAGACTTCTAGACTATTACCACCATCATAACCCAGATTTAGATCACTTGTCTGTCTTGTCGTCGTTACTCCACTTCAGAGGCTAGCTGCAGATTTAATATTTTGCCAAATTTAATGTATTCCTATTGTATCACTGACTCGTACTATAGTGCTCGTACTCTAAATGCAATATCATGCGATGAATCGTATGATAGAATTGACAAAATTCTTATGAATCCTATGACAGACAATTTTCTTATAAACAAACAGATTACCCCCAGATCGATGAAGATCTTGAAAGATCTTAATATAATCTTAGTATATGCAATATTTCGTAACATAACAGGAGCATTTTTTTAAAGTTAAAATTCGTGTCAAGTTACACAAACTGTGTAAAAATCATACTTCTCATGTTTTATTCCTATTGACTGTAATCAATCAAAAACATGAGAAACATAAAACATGAGCAGTATGACTTTTTCCCCTTGTTTTGTATAACAAATGTATAAAATAGCTCACAACAATAATTATATAGAATCGTGTAAATGTGAACACACAGATAAATCGGTATAAATAATTATAATAGTTGATAGTGTATCTAAAATGGGGAAGAAAAATAAATAATATAAATATAACATTAAGATATTATTAATAATTGACAAATTAAAATTAATATTATGTTAACAATATACATGGAGTATGAGTATTAATATATATGTATGTATGAAAAGTAAAACACTTTAAAAATAACACAATAACTTAAACAACAACAATAACTTTAACACTTCACAATCTAAGTATGAGTATTAATATATATGTATGTATGAAAAGTAAAACACTTTAAAAATGTAAGATATTATATACAAAATTATATTCAATCTTGAAAAACATAAAAACGTTTTAAAATAAAATTGCTAAATATTAGTAAATTAAATCATTACAATTCTAAAAACCGTAACCAAAAACCTTACCTTACACTCTAAAGTGGAATATAAGTGGAGGAAGACGGCCAAAAACATAGCAGGAGTACAAATAATATAAATTTATATTTCGACGGAACGTTATATTTTGCCATTACTAAAATAATTAATAACTTTAAGGTACATATACAATTGAATAATTTGTCACTGATGTTTTGTTAAATTTTAATTGACTGTCACCTAAAACGTGTCCTATCACATGGGTCAGTATAACGGACATCCGGCATATGAAAATGACTTCCTCACTATTTCACATTCTTCATCTTGCTCATCTACAAATGAAACGTGGAGTAGAATTTATATAAAGAAACATCTTAGTTTTATCGCACATACCTGCGTATTATCAGACTGCTACTCATTTATAAGTTTTGTGTCTAAATACTTCCTAAACTGCTTGGCGAATTTAGATACGCTAGGTGATTTTTCTTTACTTCCAATGTCATAAACAATTTTTTTTTGTTATTAATAACGATATGGGTTATATCGTTATTAATAACAAAAAAAAATTGTTAATAAATGAACTAAATGAACTTTTTATAAACTCTCGGGACAAATAAATGATTATTATTTTTTCTGAAGAATGTTCATTTTAATAAATTGTTCAATGGCTCTACATATACATTCTCAAAAAAACGTACATCAAGATCATATCAAACACAATAGTCACAGACTATTGTGTTTGATAAGATCATGAAGTACGTTTTTTTTTACAAAAATCACTCATATGCAGTCAGTTAATTATTTTTACTTTAAAGATTCTTGTTACTGGAACACTAATAATGTAATTATAGTTTAAAATAAAACCGGACAAGTGCGAGTCAGACTCGCCCACCGAGGGTTCCGTACAAACTAGTAGATAAAAGGGGGACATCGTATTTTTTTTTTCATATTTTCCTTCTTATACCGAAAAATATACATCGTAAAAATATTTAAAAACCTGTTTTAACTTATGCTAATAAAGCTCTTTCATATGATACCCTACATGATACGGTTAAAGATCTTTAAAATTTGGACCCTCATTCCTTTCGTAAAGACACAATTTTTGTGTGATTTAATTAAAATGTCCTTTTTTCGGATTTTTTCCTATATGTGTACTCTAACACAATGCTTCTTGCCAAATTTCATAGTTCTAGGTCAACGGGAAGTACCCCATAGATTTTGATTCCCTTGTGAGTGTCGAAATGTGCATTTTTTACGACATATTCGGCTGTAGCTTTTTTTTATAAAAACTGAGAAATTTGATTTTTCTTTCTGCAGCATATGGTTTACTATGGATTTGCGTATATGGTTTTAATTACAACTTGATACCTTCACGCGTTCCCGAGACAAAGGTCTTGACACCCGGACAGACGGACAGACAGACAGACAGACGGACAGACAGACAGACAGACGGACAACAAAGTGATCCTATAAGGGTTCCGTTTTTTTCTTTTGAGGTACGGAACCCTAAAAATGAAAAAAACTGATTTCAAAATACGCAATTCGTTCACATGGATGCATTTTTTTTTTGTTATAGAAACCAAAGTACTGAACTACTGAACCGATTTTGATAAAATGTATATGAGATCACCTCTAAAGTATTCCCTACCAAACAGAAAAATAATCATCAACAACAATTCATAATTGGCTGAGTAATCGCATAACAAACATACAAAAAGAACATACAGTCGAATTGAGAACCTCCTTCTTTTTGGAAGTCGGCTAAAAACTATGAAGGTACAAAGTAATATCAGAAAATAAATGAAGCCCGTTCTCCGCCAAACATGTTATTCTGTTAATTTTCTAACCCGATAAGCAGAGTGTGCTGCACTTTCATTGAGGAAGAGCATTGAATAGAGGCAACGCACTATAATCTGACGAGACGGGCAGTATGCACGTAGCGGCGGCGAGTTGCCGGGTTGTTCAGATACGCATCTTCACTGCTCTACGCTGGGCGTTCGGATGAACGACGTGTATGTTTCAAAGGTCATCATTGTCATCGTTATTTACATTTTTTTTAACAGGACCAAACCTTAATCAAATATGACGAAAACGACGGTCATCGACATAGCACAGCGGATTACCAAGCTGAAGTGACAGTGGGCAGGGCACATAGCACGTAGAACTGATGGCCGATGAGGTTGGAAATTTCTAGAATGGAAACCACACACAGCAGTCCAGTGCAGTTTTAAAATAACTTCTTGTGAACTAAGAGGGTTGATATTCTTCGGACAGGCCAGTGCCAGATACATTTAGTATTCCTTTTTTCTCATAGTTATTGGATCACGATGGATCTTGTAGCACCCCGAAAAAATCTATAGGAGATGCGCCGGCGGATGTCACAGCGTGCCGCGATACACATAGTAAAATATCAATAAGCTGTATCTGTAAGTGATATCGCAAAGTGGTACCGGGCACATTACTCGTAGCATTTTCTCGTAATTCGAAATATCACCTTAGCCCATATGCCAAACGAGCCAAATGCCAGGCCACCTACTAGACTAGACTAGGTTTATTTTTCACCTAACAACAATACTTACATAAATAAATAATAATGATACCATATCTCCAGTTGTAAGTTGCAGGCCCGGGGCAGGCTGGGACGCCTCGCGACGCGGCCGCTTTCTCAGCAAGCCGGCGGCATCCGGACCGGACGCCAACCGGCTTTGTTGTGAAAGGTCCATACTCAGTATCCTAGCAATTATTATGCAAATTCAATATCTACTATAATGACTGTTGGATAACTGTTCCGGAGCTTTCGATGATCAGGCAATGTGCTGTTAATTCAGCTTTGTGATAATACTTCCCCCTCTTCCATCGCCAATACGTGAATGAAATGATTATAAAATGTTTGCGTATATTATATTTAAATTAGTTCGAGTATGTACAAATTTACTCATTTTTAGGGTTCCGTACCTCAAAAGGAAAATACGGAACCCTTATACGATCACTTTGTTGTCCGTCTGTCCGTCTGCCCGGGTGTCAAGACCTGTATCTAGAGAACGCGTGAAGGTATCGAGTTGAAATTAAAACCATATACGCAGATCCATAGTCTCTTGCTGCAATGAGAAAAATCAAATTTCTCAGCATTCGTAAAATAAGTTACAGCCGAATATGTCGTAAAAACGCACATTTCGACACTCACAAGGGAATCAAAACCAATGGGGTACTTCCCGTTGACCTAGAACTATGAATTTGGCGAGAAGCATTGTGCTATAGTACACATATAGGGAAAATCCGAAAACTCGTCATTTTTCAAATTCAAAATCAAAATCATTTATTTTCAAACTGTGTAGGAAATAAAGGATCTTAGAATATTTACATGTCTCAACAGTTTAGCCCATTTCGGACATACAATATTTAATAGGATTTTTAATTTAATCATAGTGCTTAGTTTGGGCCAGATGGTGTTGTGTGAAATGTCCACAAATATTTATTTATTTATAGAAAAATAGGATCTGTAAGCAAGGAAGGAGGGTCCAAATTTTAAAGTTCTTTAACCGTATCATGTGGGGTATCATAAGAAAGAGCTTTATTAACACAAGCTAAAACAGGCTACTAAATATTTTTACGATGTATATTTTTCGATTTATGACGAAAAATATAATTCCCCCATTTTATCTACTAGTTTGTACGGAACCCTCGGTGAGCGAGTACCACTTGCACTTCTCCGGTTTTTTAGGTTTCTAAATACAAAACCAATACAATAAACTTCACCAATTAACTTTCCAGACTAAAAAGCCGATGGTTAGATCTTTCTGAGCGTTAAAAGAAAAGCTATATGATGGCAATAAGAACTATATTGTTATTACTAATCCATGGCATTTGGAAAGGTTCTACTAGTATGCAAGGCACGTGCTTATGCGCTTGTATGGGCATACGATAGGCAGCCTCGTATGGGCTGCATTCAGATAGTTTCAGTTATTTTAGGATCGATCAATACGTAAATGGGTAAAGTTTTTGCCGTTTTCAATCCAACATGGCGGTGGCAAGATGTCTTGTAACTTCTAGAAAATTACGTATCGCTTGTAAAATGTAGACGGATTTTCTGATGGCTTGGTTTTGTATTTATTGAAATGATAATGTATGACTTTAGTAACAATCGTACCTTGGTTACTCACTTTTTATACCTACTAGATAATTATTGCTGCTACTTTACACGCTTCACCTTTTGACTGATTAAATTATCCAGTTCCACCACAAAAAATTGAGATAACTTAAAACCTCAGACGTTGGTTTGATAAGTGGATCGAACTCCAAATTCAAATTATTAATACTCTTGTCTAGTCTTGAATTGTGTCTTTATCGAGATATCGAACTACGGTTTATTACCAAATATAACAAAATATACAATACATTCATTATCATCATCTCGGCCATAAGAAGTCCAGTGCTTACCTACCTTGATGGTAACGTTTACGTTTGAAAATAGTATCAAATCGTTATATTTTAACGTTTCTTTATTCTTGCCGCGCCAAAATTTTCTTTACACTTTTTGTTGAGTGAAAAAGAGATAGACTTACAAATCTTTGTAATCTAGTCACGTTCTTGCACGACAAAAGAAGAAGAAACAATTTTATATCAGCGCTTACCGTAGTCATTCTTTAGTCCCTTTCCAAGAGTATAGAATGCATGCAGTCCATGGATAAAGGTCAAAATGTCGAGCCTACACCTACAATAAGCAAGTTGTGTGAGCAAGTGTCTCATGACTTCTTCTACGTACTCATTGAATAATTGGGTGTAGTGTGGCTGTTTACAAACAGACAGCTCCATTGGCCATTGTTTGTGTCAAAGTGCTCCGGTTTCTTACAGAATGTTGTTTGGCTAAATAAGTAACATTGCAATGGTTTTATTCAATTGGGTAATGAAATAAGCCGTTTACGCAATGATTTCAATAAATAATTAAAGTAAATGCAATAATCAATACAACAAACTATGTACTTTATGATTTATTTAAGCTAAAAGAACTATGGATAGTTTATTAGGCATAAAAGAGAGTACAAAAACAATATGGAAACAATGTATAAAATACCTATACATACTAATTTACTATACATACTATGTACTTATAACAAACAATACCTTAAATTAGAATACTCCAGATCGATGAAAGTATATCCACTATAACCACAGGTTCGCTACAACCTACCGTTTGCAGCGAACCCAACATGCTCTCAGCATTGCCATGTTGAATATACGCCAATATTACGTGTTGAGTCCAATAAGTACCAGGAATTTGTTAAAGCATCTTATCCATTAAGTACTTCGAAGAATTTATGAAAACAAGATAATATTTATCGAAGGTAGAATAATGAAATTGAATAAGAGTGCAGTGCCGCCACGAATCAGAGTTTCGAAAAATTGATTTCTATAATTAAGATAATACGTACGTTATTATCTCAATTATATTCAGGTATTGCTCTTAATTATACCATCTTACTCATAAACCTCTGATAAGTCCAAATTTTAGCTTTGTCGACAACTTCTGTCAGACGGAAACAGCCACGCGTGAAAACGGAACGAAATAGTAATTAATTAAAATGCGGTTATTGTGGGTTTATGGGTAAGACGAATACACATAACTCTGAATATTTACCTTTTCTAACCAGAAGCTCTAGGATATCTGATTACTGAACACATCACCAACCCGCTCCTGTGTCTAGCCTTGACGAAAAGCACCTATAGCTGTCCATTAAGACCGCATTTGAGGCTTACTTTATGTCGTCGAAGACAAACACTCCGTGGTATCACTAGTCTTCTAGTCTTGTCCTCTCAAAGTACGCAAGCTGCGTCACGCCGCTATCTTTTGTGTTTTAATAAATAATAAATAAATATTTGTGGACATTTCACACAACACCATCTAGCCCAAACTAAGCTGAGCTTGTACTATGGAACTAGATGGCTGATAGAATACATATATACTTTTTTTTTATATTTGTTACATAAGATACATAATTATGATAATTGTTACATATGATACATAGAAACACCCAGACACAGAACAAACATCCATGCCCATCACACAAATGTTTGCCCTGGGTGGGGATCGAACCCACGACCTACAGCTCTGCAGGCAGACATACTACCAACTGAGCCACAAGGCCAGTCAATTAATTTTCATTCAAGGTCAGTCATATTCATTTACAAGTTTCATCCAAAATCACCCAAGCCCTAAAAACCAAGATAACCAAGATTAGTGTCAAAAGTGACATAACGTCGACAATCAGCAACGGTCAGGTTTATAGTTCTTCTTCTTCTTTTTTGTATTGGACCCGCATTAAAGCATTTGCCAGTGTCAAGTATCAGGATTTTTTTTCAAGTTTCTTGAATAAAACAAGTTAAAAATGTTCTAGTCACAATCTAAGTCACGTATACAGTCAATTTATAAGTCGAGTCCTGCTTCAGTAAAGTGGTGGCGACTTTACTAGAAGCTTCTATGGAGTTTTGCCGACAACGTAAAATCACACGTTTTACTGCTTTGTTTCACTTGCCCACACTCACGCACTTTATCGAACACTTAATGAATAAAACACCACCATTTTTATAGCCATTTTTATATTTCCTCATACAAGTGGCGGGAAGACGCTGGATGCAAGCCGCTTCCAATTGGTCTTTTTGGAAATCCATGGGGGAGGCCTATGTCCAGCAGTGGACTTCTTATGGCTGAGATGATGATGATGATTTTTATAGCATTAATGTTCAAAATAACACAAGTTTAGGAAAATAAAACAAAGCAACAACACGTTACTAAGACGTTCCCGCCAAAACTCCAGGTTTATAGTTAATTAAAATGAAAGGTTGTTCCTAAAAAGCGAATATTAGGTAGATAATGTAGCATCAATTTTATCAATTCGAACACATAATATACAACACACACTCAGTATGGAATATTTTAACAAAAAGTAATGAAGAAAGCATGTGAAGCAACACTCCCATACAATTAAGACAGTTATAGTGTCGAGGGATGTGGAGCATCAATTATTTAGTACAGTTGACTATTGATCTATGTACTATCACTGTGGGCACAAGTATGTTATCCTGCAATAATTATGTTTGTGGTAGTCTAAGTACATGTGTGCTATTTTTAATCCCAGGCGCGAAAGAGGGGTGTTATGAGTTTGACGTGTGCATCTGTAAATCTGTGTTTCAGTTCTAGTTAGTTACGAAAATTATTGGTTTCGAAAATTGCTCTTAAGGTGATGATGTGTAGATTTCAATATGACGTGCCTTATAGGATCAAGACTTGTAGCTCGACCATATACGCAGATCCATAAAGTTGCAGAAAGAAAAATCAAACTTTTCAGTTTTCATAAAAAAAATAGAGCCGAATATGTCGTAAAAAACGCATATTTCGACACTCGCAAAGGAATCAAACCCTATGGGGTACTTCCCGTTGACCTATAACTGTGAAATTTGGCAAGAAGAATTGTCATATAGTACATATAAAGGTAAAAATATACACGCCTACTCACACAAACCTATTTCTACATTAAAAAAACATATCCCTTCATTAGGATTCCTTATGTTAGGATACCGCTAGCGTTGTATTGTGTATGGTTTTCCGAACATACGTGGAGCCGCGGAACCCGTATAGTTAAAATAAATGGGATATTTTTTGCGGAGTTCAGTAAGTATTGCAATTACAACACAAACGGAGGCTCCGTTAGGTCGATAAAAAGTGGCCGAGCCGACGACATGGCGGTGTGTCCAGTTACTGGAAGTACGGTAAAGTTAGCTTTAGGAACCGGGACATGGGGACGTAGTAGGTAGACCTAGGGTCTTATGTGCCTAGGCTAAAGTAGCAAAGGACATAGGGTGAATTGAAAGATTGATAGGCGTTCACCAAACTTCACTTGGCAAGTTCGATTCATTTTCAAGTAAATTTCTTGCAAATTTCACTAATTTTTTTTCATTAAATTTTTGGGACAATAAAAAGTATGCTATATCCTTCTATATAGTATGAGTAATACTTAATTTTGTTCAAAATTATTTGAATTACTCGTATATCAGATTTGCTTACGGTTACGGATAGATTTTCGAAGCATAGTGTCCTTGGTATTAAGGGCGAAAATTATGATGGGAGTACCGCTGCCTGCCTACGTCAAAGCCAAGCTAACGATCAAAAAACAAAAATACCTGGACTGAAATAACTCTTATTTTCAGTAACTTATTGAACATAATTAATGATTAACCATGATATCGTTTATTTATAAATTTCATTTCATTAAAAAGTATTATCTACAAGCGAGACAATGAATGTCAAACGTGAACAAATAAAAAGTACAGGGACATCCAACGCGCACGATTTACAAAACATACGCTCTTTGTTACAGGAGTCATCATAATATTCGAATACGTATACGCAGTATGGGAGTCAAAAAATTGTGTACTATGAGTACTACAAAATGCAGTTGCAAATTGCAATGCATTAATTGTGTACATGTACATGTGTGTACCCAAAGGAGCAACGAGCACCACTTACAGATGACCAATGATTGGTATCTGTGTGACGAGAAATATAGAAACACATATCACAAAATTATATGATTTTATTCATACGTTATTACAAAATACGAAATAAGGTTTACTTGGTTTGTTGCCCGTGCTACTACCAATCTTACTACTAGTAGTAACACCGGTAATTGACTTACCCTTCTTACTACTTTAGTTGAAAGTTGTTAGAACGGCAATAAAAAATTGCCCGTGCTACTACCGTAAAACTAAAACAACAAAACAAAAACAAAATATGACGAATTTGTATTTTAAACAAAATGTAAGTAGGTATTACATAACTTTGAAATAAAATTTGGTTAAAATACAGCCATCTAGTTCCATAGTACAAGCTTTGCTTAGTTTGGGCTAGATGGTGTTGTATGAAATGTCCACAAATATTTATTTTCGTAGACCACTATAATATGATGTGCCTTCCCGTGAGATGCCATTCTGTTACTATGACCGGTAACCATGTGTGACAGTGTGTCGTTTTGTATGTCAACATTCACAAAGGATCGCTTTGGACACTCTATTACGCGGGTTCAAGGGACTTTATCGTCTGATCTTGTATGTGCCAGTAGCGAGCCTTTTACCCAACTGCCAAAGGAGGGCAAGGGGAGGGCAGGGGCTCCTCTCCTTGCCCTCCTTGCCTGGCTATTTATGTGAATGCTGGTTTTTTGGTACGCTCTAGAACCTGAATCGTTTGGCAGATTTTTTAAATGTATTATTGTCTTTTTAGGTTTGTTCTTGACCGCCAACTCATTTTCAAACACAATATGAGGTGTCATTGTAAATGTTTCAGTAGTGGGAGTGATATAATATATTATTTAATAACTTGAAAAAAATGTACTTAATATAATAAAGTGATAATTGAGAGAAATTGCTATATTTGGTAGTTGGATATTTTGTTTTTAAGCTATTGCATAGCTTCTATCGCGGGCCTTGAGTGTGGAGACCGAATCCAGAAATTCCGTAACGAAAATAACCTAACACACCGCGCGTAAAGCAATAGCTTTACCGCGGCAGTCTCCGAGTGCCAAACGTCTTTTTTTTTTTCTTTTACAAATATGATATGAACACTTATCATCATCTCAGCTATAGGAAGTCCACTGCTGGATATAGGCCTCCCCCATGAATTTTCAAAAAGACTGATTAGAAGCGGCTTGCGTCCAGCGTCTTCCAGCCACTCACATTATGAACACACATATTAATATTTTTTTATTTTAATATTTAACAATATCATACAGTTATATAAACAATACAAGTAATTGAAAAATCCATGAGTCTTGTAATGTCTTCACTTTGGTCTTCACCAAATAACTTTATATGTTTAAAAATGTTGTGAATCGTTAAACAGACAGATGTGCGCTTTAATCTCCACCTTAAGTAAATGTATTTTATTGTTTTTTAATTGACCGAGCGAGCGAAGCGTCTCTGCATCAACTGGCCAAATTTTATTTCGTCTGTGAGTTTGTTTGTATGTTCGTACTCGCATACAGTTACATTATAATTACTACTTTTATTTATAAACTCTATAATTTTGTGTGTATGTATGTATTATTTCTAAGGAGTTTATTTAAAAATGTATTTGTTTTCTTTTTTAAACTTAATTAGTCTACGAGTATTTACTCATGAATCAGCACCAACGCCCACTTTTAACATATACTATTTCCAACACATGCCAAGGTTGTCTGGAAGAAATCGCTTTTAGCGATAAAACCGTCTTTTGTGCTATTTTCTTATGTTTATTGTCTTAATACTTTATGTGGTGTCAATAATGTGCTACTGATTGATTGGTTGAACATGGTCTTCATGACCATTGCCAGACAACGGACAGCCAATGAGCATTGGTGAATTTCGTCGAATCAACCAATCAAAGTTGGATTTTTAGATGGAATTTTTGTAACAGTGTTTTGTAGATTATTATTGTTATTTTATTTTTATGTACTATATGTTTATTTTTAAGTTGTAAATATTTATAACTATTGTATATTACTTAATATAAAAATATATAGTGTACAAATTTAATATTAGGAAAAAGATTATTTAATTTTAATTTTAAAAAAAAAACAGTCATTGAAGCCCAGAATGGCGAATAGTAAGAAAGTAAGAATAAGAATGGTCATGAAGACCAAATAATGTCCAGTGCCATACGAGTTAACTGATCAAACTGAAATACACGGTCATACTAAAATGGTAGACATCTTACGAAGGGTGACGGAGCTAACATCGAGCTGGGCACCATGTTTGTCTAAAGTGGTGGTGCAATAATAGACGGGTCTAGATTAACGGAATTAAGGACGACCGAGAATAAGATAGTCGAAGAAGAACAAGTAGAAGAAGAACAAGAACGATAGAACATGAGTGGAGACGATTAGATTTACAACTAGTTGCACCCTGCGGCTTTACCTCCAAGAAATCTTTAAACACACCTTTTGATTTACTATTCCTATTTAAAGTAAAAACACCTTATATTTTGCAGGAAAAGGAATACAGTAGAATACAGTGTTGTATTTTATTAGCAATATAATATGGTGTTGACAAACTAAGTACCTAGGTACATTATTTTCAGAATAATAGAACAAGAAATCAAAAGGTTCAGACTAAATGGAAATCATTAGTTAAAATGACTAGACGTAGCTAATGATGTCAAAGCGTTCTCTACTATAAAACATTGAATACCTAATGCTTAAAATATACAGGTACTTGCCTAAAAATTCTTTACATTGCATTTTTTTTACATTGCCATAAAGCAATTTCGGGATTATTTTTACACGACTGCGTAAGGAGGGTTATGTTTTTTTAAAAGGACTGATAAAAAGTGGAACGCACTTCCAGCCTCGGTGTTCCTTAGTAAATACAACCTGGGTATCTGCAGGACAAGAGTGAATAGGCATCTCATAGGCAAACGTGCTTCATTTTCGACCACTTCAAATTAAACAGGTGAGTTGTGATCAAACGCTGACCCATTACATTTTATAGAAAAAACATATCCCAGAGGAAAAAAGTAATACACATTTTAAGGTTATTTTAAAATGGATTTATTCTAAAGCGGCCCAGCACTCTATAAACTTATCATAATTAGTTTTGACCCGCCTGCCTCTGTAAATAAAACCATTTCTTATATCATCATAAATTTAAGTTAATCTATGTTATTTAAGTTTATTATCTATATTTAAGTTACTCTGTATGGATGTACAATAAAGTAATTCTATTCTATTCTAATTTTTGTACAATCGGCCCGATGTATAGATACCAGTCCGGCTGGCACTACGATAACGTGGATTTTAATATCTGTGTTGCAGTTTACAAGACAAATATTATAAAATGTTTTGTCTTTAGACATCGCCCATTTTACTTCCACCCCGGCACGCCGCAACTTCTTAACGATAGGCCTTATCTTATGCCGTTGGGAATAGCTAAATATAATCCTAACTCTGATTCCCGACTGGCATAAACTCACAATCTTGTCAGAACTGAAAACCAAAATTCTGTCTAAGTTTTTTTTAGGATTTAGCTTTTATATACATTATGCTTAGTTTTTGAGATAACGGAAATCAAACATTATAAATGCTTATAGTCCGAAATATAGTGCCAATTTTTTTAGACATCCTCGTACATTAATTATGTAAAATGACAGTTGAGTTGAGTTAAAAAAAGTAAGGCCTATTTTAACTAATACTTACTTATTAAAACGAATTTAAATCTATAAAACAATGTGACTATTGTAAGTACAATATTTATTTTGTAGTTTTATTGATATAACATAGTAGATCTTTTCAAACGTAGTTTTTTTTTTATGTCTACGCCCTTGGCAACCTTTTTAATAATCTAACAAATACAGGCAAAAACAGAGAATGTCACATTTTGTTTTGTTTTTTCTTTTATACTGAATAAAATTATTAGTTCTAAGTAAATTTTAGCTGCATACTTTAGTCTCACTATATATAATTGGTATTACCCTAACTATATTACACTTTTAGGTAAATTTTTCTCAAAATCCATTAGATCATTCTCTGTTGTTTGCCAGTACTTACCGTTCAAATCGTTTTATCATTTTAAGAGTTACTGATCCTTTTTCTGGAATCCAGTTCCAGAAAAAGGATCAGTTTTTCAGCTTGTGCCCAAACCCGCACTATACATACCTAACATCGTATTATTTGATTATAGTTCATAATTATGAAATGAGGTTAGGTACATACATATTATGACACATCTTGCGCGTTTACAACCTTGGAAGTTGTTTTAATATATTTTGAACATCCACGAAATACAGCTATCACAAAGTTAAATATATTTCGAAGTCGATTTTCAGTTTTTCTTTTTATACTATTATACTTTACTTTTTATACTACTGACAAATTATTTATAAAGAAAAAGCGTACTGTAAAGAAAACTAACAGTTTTATGTAAGTTTTCTTTGGAACGATAAATAATTAGATTTAATATAATTTAATCGGGTTACAATTTAAAACAAAAGCCACATCCGGAACAATCATTCACTTGATAAAAGATTGGATGGATGAGTTCGATCTTTAAAAGTTAGGAAACTTTATTTAAACTTAAACACTTATTTACTGAAACTTTAAAACTTATTCGTGTAAAAAAAAAAACTTTCTAATTTCCCGCGTCGCGCTAATTTTTAAAGAAAGCGCAGAATCCGTTCTTGCTTAGCACATAGGTAGGTGTCCAAGAAGTCGCCCGCCTCTTGCCCTTCGATATTATATCCTTGGATTCTATTGGCTGAAGAACTCCCCTGGTAAGCTGGCCTGGCGTCAGCAACTAGGAAATGTTGCCTGGTAGTATCAAGGACCTCCAGGATATGATATCAATGCCGCTCAGTCGACCTTGACTGGAACACCGACGATCCTAATATACACGTGTTATCGATTATTCAAGTGTCAGTCAAATTCGAGGAATTTTTTTATATTTTCATGATATGCATATAATGTGGTCTGAGATGAAGGACACACCCTTAAAAAAGTATACCGAACACTGACCAGCCCATCTGTTTACTAAAGCACAATCGAACTTGTTCGGAGCGAACCTAAAGTAAACCCTCAAAATTGTTACTACTGAAAACAAGAAAACCGCAAAGTACATATTCAGCGCGTGGTTTCGGCAGATTGCTACAGTAGACACAAAACGTATTTATACTAAGTAGGGTGTGTATAATAATAAAAATCTGAAAAAGATGAATATTAATATCAATAACCTAATGAGCTAAAATTGCTAATATTGTTTTATGATATCCTTCTAATTTTTTGTGGAAACAAAATCATCAAAATCTGTTTTCAACCGTTGAAGATATCGCCGCTCTTTCTATTGCAATTGTTTGTGTATTTCTTGAAACATATACTAAAATATATTTAAATTATTTTTGGAAATCGTTTGAAAATGTATATACCTACTTGTTATACAAATAGCTTTAGAATTGAACGTAATCACAAAGAGTATTACGAATCATTGCACGCAATGATGTTCTCATATGAAAACCGCACATTTCAAAAATTATAGTTTAAAAAACTGAAGCAACCGACTTCTCATGGATGCCATTGTCAGAACTGGACCAAATTGAACTGACCACATGGGAAGCACCAGCGTTCAAATAAAAAAAGAATCATCAAAATCGGTTCACCCAGTCGAAAGTACTGAGGTAAAAAATACAGTCGAATTGAGAACCTCCTCCTTTTTTGAAGTCGGTTGATAACGCCACGAACGCTAAAACACATTGTATTCAAAATACAACAATTCAGAAAATAATTGAGATCAACATTTCGCAGAGCAGTTTACTTGGAAAATTATATAGCCCAAAGCGTTACTAACCGTACGAATATACGACAGTACATCGTTGTCGCACAATTTAAAAAGCTGTGTTACTTTTTAAACAGACCTCGTATAGATAAAAATAATGTACGAGTTAGTAATTATCGCAATCAACAAACCAGTGGACAACCACCCACATAGATTACGTATTATATTTTTAAAACAGATTCTAGTGTTAGTGCAAAAAAATAATTGTTTTGCGGCACATGGCGACTGACACATGTTGCTACGACATTATATAATCAATAATATGATGTTGTGTTTGTTTATTTTAAATGTTCAAGATGTCTTTAAATAAAATAATCTTTATGCTATGATAAAGATATCAACGGGATATAGAGTCAGTCCTCAAAAACGTCCAGCTCGGTCCAGCCGAAACGTACGTGTCGGTGGCGGTTTGTCTTCAAATATTTATGTAGTCTTCCATTACACGGAAATATGGAAGCCTACATAAATAATTTTGCCTCTTGTTTATTATAAGATAATGAATCAAGTAAACGAACCGTGACCTAGATACCTATATTTGACTCTGACATACAGTCAACTCTGACATACAGTCAACTCATCAAAACATCATTTGGGTTGACGAAATGAATGAGCGTTGAAAACCGGGAGCAAGGGGTAAATGACTAAATATACGATTACCTTTGTAACGATAACATTTTTAGCAAAACTGTAAATAAATAATATGTATTTTTTTTAATGGGCAAGTGCCTTTACAACAACTACAACAAAACAATATACAAACTCAACTAACTAAACTACTACACAAAAAGTATATCGATTAGTCCCCAGACTGATAAAGGTCTAAGTACATCAGCGCTAGTTATCGGAAATATCCGTGTTTTGCTTTACTGGACTTTACTAGTCTAGTCATAAAATCCACCGCGATCACTCTTTCCACGTCCGAATGTAACACACATAATTATAATAAAAACATGTTCAATTCATACTAACTGATAAAGTTTAGCACAAAAATGAAATGTTTACAATATACAGACTCAACTAACTAAGCTACTACACAAAAAGCATATCGATTACCCCAGACCAATAAAGGTCTAAAGACAATCCAAATTCTCAAACCCACTACCAGTTGGCAGCATACCTGCCAACTGGTAGTGGGTACTACTGGGTACTGGTAGTGGCAGTATGCTGCCGGCATTGCCACGTTGAATGGCAATGCTTATGCGTTGGGCCAAATACGCACCAGCATTTTGGTCACGCGTCGCCTCGATCAGGCGAATCATCGATGGGTATTATTGTATCACTAGCAACTATGAAAATACTATTGATATCCAATGACCAAATAAAAATATTAATACCATAATATATATATATACATAAATATTAAGCGACTCAGACAATAACCGAATATCTATCAACAACCACGTATCTTTCAAGCAACCACGGTTCTTCTGAAAGCCATCATTTTTGTCTTGCCATTGAAATCCGATGCAAAAAACGCACTGTATCTGTTCTTGTCTGGCGTGAACACTTCACTATTCCCGTCCTTTTCAATCACCGTTACTAAACGCCAGAATGTGGACAAAAAGTACAATCTATGTTCCCTTTCAAAAAAATCTCATAGAGTATCTGACGCGTTGAGAGAGTATAATGAAGTTTTTTTATCTAATAATAATCATAATGTTTAAAAGAGCAAAACGTATATTTATTTAATATATACTTAGTATATAAAATACCCATAGTGTAATATATTTTGATCATGGTTACCTAAAGTTTTCGTAGAATGTATTTTTTTTATTTAGAAATAGGTTTACGCTTGACAGCCAACTCGCCTGATATTAGGTGACGTTGCGGTCTACGATGGAGCACGCTTACCTAGAAGAAACCAATGAGTATTGTACAATAAACAAAATAAAGGCAGCTCAATCATAAAAAATTACTTCAATGTTCTGAATTCTTGTTGATTAATAATAATAGTTAAATAACGACGAAAGTACGAGTAGAATTAAAAAAAATAGAACATCAAAAAATGTAAAAGAGTAATTATAAAAGTTTCTCTAATTATTTTTTTAACGGGCCTTTATTAACTACAACAAAACAATATAAAAACTACACAAACTTAACTAAACTACTACACAAAAAGAAAATCGATAACTCAAGACCGAAAAACATTCTAAAGACAATCCAAATGCTCAAATCCACTACCAGTTGGCAGTGTACCCAACAATCAACATGCTAGTCGCATTGCCACGTTAAATGGCAATGCTTATGCGTTAGACCAGATACAACATTTTAATCGCGCATCGCATCTATTAGGCGCTCAGATAAAGTTTTGAAAATGAGATGAGTTCCCGGTCCCCCGGGCCCAAAGTCTCGACACCAATCGGCTAAATATGTAACCTCTACCGAGATTAGTTTTTCTACTTAAAGCTGTTATTGTTTTGTCGGTAACTGTAACCTCATACCTGCATTTCACTCCTACTGAATCGTTAAAACTCTTTGACAATGTCGATTCACGCGAATGGACAATAGCACGCTAAGTGACATTCAAGCCCATGCATAGTCCAGTAACTTCCCAGAAACCACCGGTGACAAGTTACAAACAAGGGCATAAAAATACTGCTCTGGCGCGCCAAGCAGGGTTGCCACTTCAAATGCTATCTGTTAAAGTTAAAACCGACTCAATATTTTCACTCGAAACTATGTAAAACAATAAAAACACAAAATAAATAAAATTGTTGTTTTTTTCGACCAGTGCTTCATTTCATTACACATGCTACTACCACATACCCAGCCACTAACTATTTAGCTCGAAAGACAGCTTGCAAACGGACTTCTAAATTGAATAAATCCGGACAAGTGCGAGTCAGACTCGCCCACCGAGGGTTCCGTACAAACTAAATAAAAGGGGGAAATCATATATTTTTTTTGTATATTTTCTTTCATAAACCGAAAAATATACATCGTAAAAATATTTAACACATTCCTTGCTCACCACTCGGATCCGTTTAGGGGCTATAGTAGCGGCGCCTCCCACTCGGATCCGAGCGACGAACGTTTGAGGCAGCCCTTATTCCTTGCATAGAGACACATTTTTTTTGTGATTAAATAAAAAATGTCCAGTTTTCGGATTTTTTCCTATATGTGTACTCTAACACAATGCTTCTTGCCAAATTTCAGAGTTCTAGGTCAACGGGAAGTACTCCTTAAGTTTTGATTCCTCTGTGAGTGTCGAAATGTGCGTTTTTTACGACATATTCGGCTGTAACTTTTTTTTACGAAAACAGATATTTTATTTTTCTTTCTGCAGCAAGATATTAAGGATCTGCGTATATGGTTTTAATTTCAACTCGATACCTTCACGCGTTCCCGAGATAAAGGTCTTGACACCCGGACAAACGGACAGACGGACAGACGGACAGATGGCCAGACGGACAACAAAGTGATCCTATAAGGGTTCCGTTTTTTCCTATTGAGGTACGGAACCCTAAAAATGGTTTCCACGCACCCCAATATTTTCAAATTACCTATCCAACGATACCATAGGATAAATGAGAGAAAAAAATGTATTTTACTTCTTTCTCGGTGTAATTATTATTTTAATATATAGGTTCCAGTCACGTAAAAAGAACGCTGGTTTGTTCGTAAGCGCAAACAAACCAGCGTTCTTTTTACGTGACAGGAACTATAATCATGCGAAAGCTGGTTAGCAAGCAACAACGCACTCATTGTCACATTTACTTATCACGCATATTCTTCTTGTGTTTATTATGGTCACCTCCTGTCCTTTTAGAAACCTTTTCCTGGTGATGTCTGCTTACTTTCCTCACACAACACATCAAATGTGAAATCAAAATAAAGCGCTCTCAATGAAAATAGTGGTAATATTTACTTTGGTAGGTCAAGATTTGTACGGACGTATACAAGGGGATGCGATCTTCCCTCGTCTCTTACCGTTGATTTTCCATAAATCTATGACTAGGACGAGATACCAAACAGGGCAGTCCTGTAAAAAATTACCGTTGATAACCCTAACTCTAAAGACTGTGCCGAATATCTTTGAAAATGTAAGCTACTAAGAATGATACATTTGAACCTTAAATGTTAAGGTTAAGTATTAAAATTGTTTGATGAAAATATGATGGGTATTACCAAACTTCACACCATCACAACTCCTATCTTTAAAATAAACCATAAAAAATAATGGTGTAGAGTTCAAAAATGGTTTTACTGTGGTATCTCATAGTGGTGATATTTACTTTGGTGGGTCAAGATTTGTACGGACGTATACAAGGGGATGTGATCTTCCCTCGTCTCTTACCGTTGATTTTCCCTAAATCTAAGACTAGGACGAGATACCAAACAGGGCAGTCCTGTAAAAAATTACCGTTGATAACCCTAACTCTAAAGACTGTGCCGAATATCTTTGAAAATGTAAGCTACTAAGAATGCTACATTTGAACCTTAAATGTTAAGGTTAAGTATTAAAATTGTTTGATGAAAATATGATGGGTATTACCAAACTTCACACCATCACAACTCCTATCTTTAAAATAAACCATAAAAAATAATGGTGTAGAGTTCAAAAATGGTTTTACTGTGGTATCTCATAGTGGTGATATTTACTTTGGTGGGTCAAGATTTGTACGGACGTATACAAGGGGATGTGATCTTCCCTCGTCTCTTACCGTTGATTTTCCCTAAATCTAAGACTAGGACGAGATACCAAACAGGGCAGTCCTGTAAAAAATTACCGTTGATAACCCTAACTCTAAAGACTGTGCCGAATATCTTTGAAAATGTAAGCTACTAAGAATGCTACATTTGAACCTTAAATGTTAAGGTTAAGTATTAAAATTGTTTGATGAAAATATGATGGGTATTACCAAACTTCACACCATCACAACTCCTATCTTTAAAATAAACCATAAAAATATTGGTGTAGAGTTCAAAAATGGTTTTACTGTGGTTTCTCATAGCAATATAGTCTAGGTTTGATAAAAATACAACTTTATTTAGTTTGGATAAGGTTGATAATATTATTCTGCTAGAGTGATAAATTTAAGTCACGTATGATCTTGCTTAGGTTTACAAGTGTTGGGACTCATGGTGAATGTAAATGTTATTACAGTGATTGTTTAAAAACTGATATGACATGATGTTTATGGGTCATTTCGAATTCCTTAAAATGTTTATTCAGAGCCCTGATACCTGTACAGTATTTAGTAATGTCCTGGTAACTGTTCAGTTTGTTGTGTCTATTGGTAACAATAAAAATTTAGAACAATTTAGAACTTCTTTTCAGGATAGGACCGCTTCGTATCGGAGACCAAGGCATATTTTGGGACTCTGCGCCAATGTATATATAAACCGCTTAACTAAGTCTGTTCCTGAGGTATGGGAGCTGCACGGGAGGGTTCACATGTAATAGCAATGCTGACGCCCGACAGATGTAATATAACTCCTCTCGTACCGCTCCCATACCCCAGGAACAGACTCAGTTAAGCGGTAGATCTGTAGTTAAGTTAGTTACCAGCGGATGAAAAAGTTCGCTCGCGCTCGTTTTTATCTTGCTTCTTCTGCAATTTAGAGGATGGCACAAAAGTTGAGTAGGCTTATAGAACTTTTGTATTACACTCTTAATTGCAGAGATATCAAGTTAAAAACGAGCGCGAGTCAACTTTACATCTCTATAAAAGATGAGCGTAATCTCCCTGGTCATTTGAATGAAACTCTGGTTCAATTAACTCAAAGCAGGTCCACTACATGACATTCTCATAAGCTTCTTCTGATTATATTCACATTTTTACACATTTACGCTACTCTTTTTCTTTCTATTCACACCCTAAATATTCACTGAATCTTGTACTTACATCATCAGTCCATTGATTTGCGGGGTATGTACTACTAATTTGCCTTCTCTTTTATGTATACTAATCGTTGGGATCGGAACGGTCACCGTGTTATAGATTAATGATCTTTTCATGTAGACAAAATTATCTATATAAGTATTACCACGACGACGTGGCGTCGGGGGATTATTTTCTTCTCAACGATCAACTTAGATTTCCGCGGCACAGACTCAGCCTAGTGCGGAAATCAATATTAATTCAATTTGTGTGCTAAATTTACTTTTGGAAATAAATATTGTTATTTCGAAAAAAAAAAACTAAATAAATAAATCAGTGTGACTCTTTGGGAATGCACCCATGAAGACAAAGGTTGAACAGCCTAATCCAGTAGGCTGTTCAACTTATGTCTTCATGGGTTTACATCTTTAAAAAAATATATTTTATAAAAGTGAATACCAATATTTAATACTGGAATACAAATATTTACTACGTATTTAAGTGCTTTTAAACTTATCTTTTAAACGACGTATTTCGATTGTTTTTACTTGTGAAATTTGTTTACCAAATCTATATTACCTATATTGAATTTTCGGTGACGTCATATAATTTAAGCCATCCGAACCATAATAATTAATCGATTATTATGCCATACACCTTTGTGTGACAGTGGCGGCCCTAGGTGAATTAGTTCCGAACATTTGCCGTCGGACTTCAGAGGTGACGCGGACTCTATCAGAAGGGGATTTGGTAAAACATACGTTACATACGTAACAACTAAAATCATAACTCAATCGTATGGGCTCGCCGTTCGCAACGTAAAAGTATCTCGCACTCAAAAAAAATGGTTGTTTGTAAAGCCGGCTTATGGACGATAATTTTACGTGATAACGTCATGATAGATGCGTCACAAGCCGAACGCTTGGGCCGATCGTGCCTCTCTATCGCTTGTTCCACGCTTTCGCTTGCACGCTCGGCTCAGGCGAAACGTGACAACAATGAGTCATGCTTTTTCGTGCGTGCAGCCGGCGTTCATCGATTTAAAGACGTTATCACGTCAAAAAGCTTAGCCGTTTAGCGTATACCACATGCATACGCTATCAAACCACATTTAAAAAATATACGTAATTTACAAATACAGTTACACTCGAATAACGACACCATCCTTCTGGACAATCGAGTTGAAATGGTCATGATGGGATGTCGACCTTTGACACGCGCCAGGAATTTGACCAGTTTTACCAACGTAGTTACGATGCATCCCACACAAGACACCCACGGCGGTAGTAAGCCTTATTTGGTGGATGACGTCGCGTACGGAAGGTTAGTTATGTCACTATTATTGAACTGACATTTTTGTAGAAAGATCAACAAACATGTCGACGATAGACGGTGTGCCTGAGGATGGGTAGGCGATAAACGTCGCTAGACAATCGATGCTTATGGACTGTAAATGTAATATTCAAGTATCAATAATATATGATGCTCGAAGATTGTAATATTAGTGGTGTCACTGATGATCTGTTAGCCTCTATATGAGTTTTTTTTATGTTTTATTAATTTAGTCCTATCTTCCAATCCAACGCAGGTCGGAAGCCTGTTCTACTTCTTATCTGTCACTCCAGTTCTCGCTTTCGCTACATCTCGTACTTTCATTCTGTGCCTCTTTGTCATACATCATATCTCATATACCTGAGTTCGTGGAACTCCAACGCTATTCTATCCTAGATGAGTTTGTAGAAAAGTTTATGGATGCTCGGCGGAAAACACTTCGAAGGAATTCTATTTTGACAAGGAGCAGCGATCTGAAATAGCCAATAACTAGTCATTCCTAGTTAGAGACATTTCTTTTACACCCGAGTGAAGATACGTCTGTTGCTTGCCTGGATGATAAATTATATGCTTGCTTCTAACAGATTGTTTTCCAGAATGTTCAATTTGAATATTTCGAAATTCTGTGTTGCTTGGTGGTTATATTATTAACTAACAAATTGTGGTATTTTCCTAAGCAAACTCTGCAGAGAGCCTTTTTGCTGAGTTTGCCTAGGGAACCACTATAATTCTATTTTTATATATTTTTTTACATTAATCGCTGTCGCCTGATCCTAAGCGACGCTGTGACACGTCAATCTAAAAGATGTATACACTCTGATCTTGAAAATTCCCTGTATTCTCAAAAAATAGAGAAGGTAGCAAAGAATTTCATTTCTGTGTAATACACAGAATTTCGGAGAAATTGAAAAGAGTTTTCTAAGATGAAGGTTCGTGATTGTTTGTACCCTTCTCTATTTTTTGAGAATTAAAATCATGGAATTTTCACGATCAGAGTAAAATATATGGTTACGTAAAAGGTGGGCTACGGTCGCGGAAGTCAAAAGTTGCCGCTAACGAAATGAGCCCAAAAACATCCCTCGTCTTTCGGGCAATCAGATTACTACGACAAATATGTATAGCCGCTTAACTATATTTGTAAGATGCAGAGTTGATTCGAAATCGTAAAATGGACAGTTCCTTATAAAAAAAAATGCAAAGCGCCATTCAAATCAACTACGTATAATCGACGCTTTCATTGCATATCGTCAAAGTAATATAATAATACTATTTATGCAACTTTAATCTACTCGTCAATGAACATGTTAGTTTTATTAGTTTCTTGACTTCATAGAGTTAGGTACTTGCTGAGACTATATACATTTATAAATCTTGATACATATACTTAATCAATAGTATCTACTTATTAATCGAATCTGTGTCTTTGGTATCTGTAAACACATGTATATTAGCTGAAAGAACTGCGGAAAATTTTACAAATTATCGGATTTCAATAACTATGTATTATATACCTACTTACTAAATATATCAGTATGTTTATACAGACTGTGATAATAACAATAATAAAACAATAAATTTCCACAGACACAACCAAGTTACCAGGATCATCCACCAGCAACTTGCTCTACAATACGGCTTTGTCGAATCATAGGTACTGATAGTACGAGTACGCCAGCGCTAGTTATCGAAAATATCCGTGTTTTGCTTTACTAGACGTAAAAGTATAGTGTCTAGTCTAGTCATAAAATTCACCGCGATCACTCTTTCCACGTCCGAATGTAACACACATAATAATAAATACATGTTCAATTCATACCAAGTTAATATAAAGTTTAGCACAAAAATGAAATGTTTTTTTTAATTGCAGTGCTTTTTATAAGGTTTTTTTTGCTAAAACTCAAGCCTTCAATCCTACTTGCGTGCAGCGGGGCCATTTAGGGTGCGTCTCCACTGAAACAGGGTAGTGTATCTTTTGTATTTCGTCAATAATTCGTCAATAATGCATGAATTATTGACCAAACACAATACTTGAAATTTTTCGCGAGATTTCGCTGAGATTTCAAACATAGTGATAGGTTAAAACGTGCACAGAAGCTTCGCTCCACTGTTTTTTTTTTTTTTTTTTTTTATAGAAGATAGATCTACGATTGACCACCAACTCGTCTGATGTTAAGCGACGGTGTGGCCGAGGATGGAGCTCGTCGATCTAGAAGATATCTATTCACTCTAGCCTTGAAAATTCCAAGATTGTAGGTCTCAGGAAACAGAGTTTCAGAGATTCAGAGTAGAGATTTCAGTTTGATTATTATCATAGGCACGTGGAACTTCTTCAAACATAAAATCCAATATTTTGATATGCGATGTCCACGGTTCACTCTTGCAAATTGTGTGTGAAACTAAATAAAAATATAAATATTATCACTTTTATATCGCCGTGGCAACAAGGCTTTGGAATAAACTTGAATTAAATTTTAATTCACGTAACAGCTACCTACTGTACACAATATGCGTAACACATTATTCATTCACATAGCTGAGTTAACCACGACTAAGCCTGAGACACACCCACACATACACCTGCTGCGTACGCGCACACATACATACGAGGACAGGTTCAAAAAACATAGTGGGGGTAGTGTGTGAACCAGAGCTTCTTGCACTTATAACGCGACATTGCAGTTTTGATACTTTTGTTTATAATTTTAAGATTTTGTTAAATTCCATGTATTGATAAAGTGTATTAATGAAATAGCTACGGCCTGTGGGTATATCTGTGATTGAGAAATTCTTAACCTTCAATAGGCATTTTCTATAGACTCCGACCTCCAAATTTCAAGTCTTTAACTAGGACTATTAGTTTATTTAAGTAAAAGTGTGTATTGATACCTACTGTGTGTGTACTGATGTTAATCAATCCGAAATTTGAATTTTATATGTTCTATATGCTATTTGTAAACAACAATGTAAAAATCAAAGCTTTGAATTTAAAGTTAAAATTAAATAACACTTTTATGTGTTATGTACTTTTTCTATCCTGCGTGGCTGAAAGTAGTAGAAGTAGTAACATGCAGGAAAACGATTATCGTACTTCATTTATAAAATATTTCACTAATAGGTACATCAGAATATAATGATATTTAATCTTTTTAATATAGGCGTCCGTTTTCAATTCAATTCAATTTCATTTATTTCACTTAGGTATTGAAACAATACACTTATGAAT
The DNA here is from genome assembly GCA_947563715.1 of Lycia hirtaria. Taxonomy (NCBI): domain Eukaryota; kingdom Metazoa; phylum Arthropoda; class Insecta; order Lepidoptera; family Geometridae; genus Lycia; species Lycia hirtaria. The sequence goes on from OX387386.1 coordinate 12,884,040, forward strand.
AGTCAGAAACAGCTAATTTAGCCAGTTTAATAATACTGTATACATATTAATACAAACACAATGATTAGATGTGGACATGAATCTTAATTTTTATTTTATTTTATTTCAGGTAAGTAAGCGTCTATATTTGTTACGTGATTGACATCCAACTAAACAATCTCCGTGCCGCTGCGTTTCTTAAGGTAAACCAAAACATAACAAAACTAAAACGCACACCAAGTACCAACATCGTTTGGTTTCGCTTTTATCTCACGTGAAATGGCAGGTCATCCAATACCCCGCACCCGGCCAGATGCTGCGCTTGTGAAGAAAAAAGTATGTTTTTGTAAAAAAAAAACGCTTTTTGCCCAAATCCAACGTTCAACGTTCAACACATGTCGTACCTAGGCTTACCTCCGGAGGAAGCAAAGGAAGCTTGATTTCTCAGTTTTGCAAGATCCGGCTTCGTTCCGCTCTCAAATAAGCTATATTAAAAAAATATGCTTAAAAAATGCTAAAATCATTTGAGTCGTATATTTATGTGAAGACGCCAAATGTTATTTGATATTAAATTGAAACGATTTATTTTCAACCGACTTAAAAAAAGGAGGAGGTTCTAAATTTGACTGTTTTTTTTTTGTTTTTTATTTTTTATGTTTGTCACCTCATAATTTCGACTGGGTGAACAAATTTTGATGATTCTTTTTTTATTTGAAAGCTGGTGCTTCCCGTGTAGTCATTTCAATTTGGTCCAGTTCTGACAATGGCATCCATGGGAAGAAGCGTGCCAACTAGCCAAAAACTGTTTTACTGATAGTTTTTTTTTTACATAGGTACCTAACAACTTTTTAATTTGGCTAAACATTCCTCAGTTTATTTTTTACATAAAAAAAATATACAAATCTACGCAATTGGGCCCTTATAGTCCCATAAATCTGAATTTGAAGCTAACTATATTGTTGTCATATGATTCGACTATTGAAAGTTGAGATTCCTTGTAACCAAATTAAAATTTCTTATATTAAGACAAATCGAACGTAAGCTAAAACTGTCGCTTAACATCAGGTGAGTTGGTAGTTAATCGTAGATCTACAAAAAAAAAACAATGTCCATGTGGTTCGGTCAATCGGGCAAAGCGGTGTTTTTTGATCCTTGTTAGTCCGAAAAAAGTTCACGAGGTCCGATCGTTATGACAAAACAGTCTGACCAGGCGGCCAGAGCTCCGTACTTTTACTTCAGTGATTGTATGACTTACAAATTGTATTATTGTTTGATCGAGAGGAATTATCGAGTAGTACCTACCAAATCATTCGAGTAAAATTAGACAACGCATTGTGAATTATTGATGGTGTTCATGCATTACAAAAGCAAGCCAGGTCTACTGGTTCACAGGATTGGTAATATTGGTGCCAAAAAATCATATTTTAGGGGTAATTACTACTAACATATTATTATATAACAATTGACCATAGGTTATATAATTGATATTTTCAAACAAATAAGACATAGGTATGTTATTAAGTCTACATGTCATCGCACTGCAAAGTGTTCGAAACACCAGATCTTAAGCTGCATAAAATATAGATAAATCTGGTATAAGTTATTTAATTTCAATTACTGGTGTCATATCAAATTCAATGTAAAAAGGTGTGTCGTTTTTTTCTATATTTTAACTTAACAGAGGTGGAGAATCGGTCACAATTAACATAGCAGCAATTCGAAACCGCGTAGGTACAAGATTGCGACCGATAAAATAATGTAACCAGCATTATAACCAGTGTTCTTAAATTAGCCGAAAGCCGGTTCTCTGCCATTCACATGAATGGGCGAAGAAAATAAGAATTCTGCGACATGACTACACAACGATGCGCGTTTGTCAGCAGAAACCTGTTCTGATGGAATGAGATGCAAGGCTAACGAACCGGTGTGCTTTTTTAATGTTAACAGTTTTAGGATGTCGAGTGGCTTGGGAAAGTTGCTGCTGCTCGCGTCAACAGTTCTATCATATGGTCTAACTATTAATGTATAGGTACTAGCTGAGCCTTGTAGTCTAGCCCAGCATTTCTCAAACTATGGGTCGCGACCCCACTGGTGAGTCGCGAGCAAATGTCAGATGGGCCCTGAAAATAGGAAGATCTTACAATCGACCGCGCCTACAGTCCAACGGCCATTGGACTGGCGAGAGTGGAGCAAAAGAAACTAAATTTGAAGTAGATGCTAAAGCGTTAATGAAACGACAAAAAAAGGAACAAATACATCCTTCTTAGTTATGTCCTGTTAATAATTAATTAAATTAACTAAAAATATTATATGAAAATCTTATTTTTGGGGTTTTAATGTCATAAACTATATTTTATTGGAATATGTTTCATTCGTATACTTAAGTAGGTACCCTTGTTTTCGACATAATAGTATAAAATCAAAAGTTGAGTCCCGAATTCGAAAGATTTTGCTAGATGGGACGCGGTCCAGTCAACTTTAGGAACCACTGGTCTAGCCAGTTCAGCAATTCGCTAGCTTGGCTATCGACCTGTCGTTCGAAACCACCCGTCTCGCTCGCGCGTACCGTTTTTTGAAGTGAAAACTTCTTTAGCGGCGTTGTGCAATTTTTGGGATGGGTAAAAATTGTTAAACTCGCGTCAGATCGTAAGACGGACAGTCATAAACCTATTCTAACATTCTGTGTTTAAAGTTCATTATTGTATGTACAAGTTTGTCCTTCTAGCATGACGTCATTTCGTTGCGCCGAATGCTTATTTTCGACACATGCACGTAAGACTCGTTAGCTCAATAGGTTAGAGCACCGATATACATTTTAATTTGTCGATCGGAGGGCGGAGGTTCAAACCCTTCACGAGTTAGTTTTTATGATATTTTATTTTTTAGTTTTCACTTCTGCCGGCACTCCCGGAATTCAACCCTTTGTTTTTTTTAAATAATATTGATTTTTACACTTAAAAATAATGTATGTTTTAGTCACCATTTTAACCTCCTTTTTACGTTGAATAGGCGCGTATGTTTAACTTTGCCTCACTACTAATACTAAGGTGGAGCACGCTTGACCAGAAGTTCATAAAAGCTTTTGTCTAAAAAGTGTTTAAGATTCTTTTGTTTATTAACTTGCCATGTGCTATCAAAAAACTATCTTGACAAACACACAAACAACAGACGGACAATAAAATTCGGTTTTTCGTTTTTTGATTTTATTATTAAATTATTTATTTACCAAATTATTTACTAAATTAATTCTCACTCTAAGTCTCTTCAAACTGTAGCCACAAAATAATAATATTATCTAGACATATATTACGTCCCGGACTTCTTGTATATATTATGTAAGTTGTTAATAGTAGTTTATATTTTTAGAAAACTTGAACAAAATGCTTAAATTAAACCATTTCACTTTATCAATGCGGACTTATAATCCGCTTTGAGTGAACTCTGCTGCGTCGGTTGAAACGCTGATATAAATTCATAAATGTTACATAATAAAATGAATACTATTCGTTAGTAAGCACATAAAGCATATCACTTGTTAACGGAAACCAATTTGGCTGTTTGGTATTAAAATTATAATAAATCCCAAATAATAATGGGTTCAAATAAAAAAGAAAGCTGACGAACCTAACCTAATAGTTGTTCGGAAAATTAATGTTATGGCGTTTACAAATTTTTAGAAAAAAAGTAAAACATTTGTCAGATCTACAAAACAGATTCGGGCAAGTAAGTTTCAAACAATAATGTATATAGGATTTTCGAAAAAAAAAACGGATCATAGATTTTGTATCCTGGGCTAGGCTACAGCTAGTATAATATAAGCAGCATATACATTACTTACAGCAATAATAGTGATAATAGCAAACACCATCTTGTAGTTCATCAACTAAAACCTACCTTGAACTTTTCTATAAATTTTAAATTAAACATTAACATTCGCCCGGCGACGTGATGTCAGACCGGAATGCGATGTGCAAAAACAATGATATCTATATACCTACCTAAGCTGTATTCCAAATATCAGTTTACATTATAAAATGTTACAATCCTTGTCACGTAACTTGTAGTATTCAATATCGTATACACATGTATGGAAAAGATAAAGATTGCCGTCAAAGCGATTTTTTAAGCTTTTATTCGAAACTATTTGTGTATTTTTAATTATTTATCAAAACCTTATAGTGGGGACTACCTTGTCGTCAAGCCCTTGCCTAGTCATTTATACGCAAGAATGCGATAATATCTTTTATTTTATCGAAAAGCTGTCACACATGTAATTATTATCCCATATTTATTGATTATTTATTGTTAGCTTTTAGACATGTGTTTACTGTTTATGCATATAGGTTAAAAAATTAAATCTACCTGTGTATTTATTAATTATTCCCGCCCTTTAAACATCTCCATCGTAAATGGCGAAGCTTACGAATAGTGGCATAGATGAACAAGTATGGTTCGGCAGTATCAATTGTTTTAGTTAGACGTGGAATCTTACTGCGGCGGCGTCCATTGCTGTTAATCGTTCGCTCCATGCGAGCCCGTATCTCGATGCTCATTTAATTACGGCCCCCCAATGTCAAGTCAGGGCTAGGGTTGGTTGATACAGATAACCAAATCCAAGTCGGTTGGCTGATAAGGATAAACAAGTCATCACTTCAAAAACTAAAATCAGACTTGTGCTCCGCACCCTCTCCCACTTTTTCTTACAAAATTATTTTATAAGTTATATCATACACACACATACATTAGGTATACTTAGGTATTTGAATAAGCATTTTTTTTTGTTAACACACATCGACCTATTTATCTCGATTTATTTACAAGTGTAATTGTGTAACCAAATACGCTATACTGGATTTTCAGTAAGTACCTGCATATAGCATACATTCATAATATAATAGCAAATCTATTGACACTTAATTTATCAAAATCGAATGACTAAAACACAACCTATCATATTTACTTCATCATAGTCTTGTAAAAAGAGCGCCTGGTAGACGAGACATACATACATGAAATCACACAAAGGGAGAGGGTATTAATTTCAATTTCAATTCTTTATTTTCTCCATAGACATCATTAGCAATGTTCTTGGATGCGTCAGTTAATACATTGCATGTTCTATTTCCAATAATAATAATTAAATTTATCATATAATAACAATTCACTAAAATAATAATCATAAAATGTCACTAATAAATTAATATTGGTATATAGCAGCTGTATACGGGCATTGTCATGGCTTATATCTAGAAAAATAAATGCAAAAAGTTTAAATTTTGAATCGTAATCAAACTGCTCTATCCGACGACTTTGTCCGACTGATCGAACTACGTGAAGTTTCGCTCAATGCGCGCAGCCATCTCTCTCGCGCATCACAACCTTTTTAAACATATAAAATCGTTGAATAGGAATATTAGAAAAGTGAGAGCTAAATTTGTTTATTTAGACAGGAAAAATATTTAAAAACAAGTTTTTCTTCGATATCTTTTAAATTGGCTGAGGAATAGGAAAATAATAGTTATTTATTGTACTAGGCTGGAAAGTTGTATTTTACCGTCGAGTGTCTGACAGTTGAATCCAGAGCAAGCGAAGGATTCTAGGTTTGAACCACGAGCGTAGCGAGTGGTTCTAGTGTAGAATCCTGAGCGTAGCGATGGATTCAAGAAGACACGAGATAAAATAACTTTACAGCCGAGTGCAATAACTAACTATTATTTTCCTATTCCTCAGCCATTACGTCGCCAATATAAATGATATCTGATTAATCCCGACCTTAAGAGACAACCCTAGCAGGTAATAGGTACGTCACAGGCTACAATTACAATTGTTTATGTTGCGCACAGGATTGTACAGCTGCTCGTATGATTGACCTCATTTTTAAACGTTGCCTGGCTACCTGATGACATTGCCGTATTTTTTAAACATATATAAGTGCCTTATCCATTCCAATAGGCAGATGAGGCTAACATAACATAACATGTGCTTTCGATTCAAAATCTGTATTGACTTTTCACTGATTTCGCTTTGACTTTTGTCTCGTTCAAAGCAAATCAGACACCGAAGTTGACATGTATCATTTCCATGTCAGCGTTGTCAAAATGCGGACACATGCGGAAAGAAGACAGAGAATTTAAGATCATAACCATCATCTTAAATTCTCTGTCTTCTAGGTTAAGTAACGTTTTTCGGTAAGGCCAAAATGGTTCAAAAAGATTGAATTATATTTATTTGAGAATGTTTTTAAAAGATAGGGCAAAAACAATAAAATTACATATATTTATAATATATGTAATTTTATAATATTATCATATTTCTGTTGTGAAAAATACCAACATTATTAAGAATAAGTATATAAGATGTGAATTACATATATACATACAAACATAATTATACGCAATCTTTACGTCTGTTGCAGACAATTTAAACAGTGTTGTGTTGTTGGTAGCACATTTTTTAATTCTAAGCTTACTTAGGTACTAAGTGAATACTCAAAAGTTCCTTCGATGTAAGTACCATATTGATGTATCAATAATAACTATAGCTAATTTGTTCCGCCTCGCTTCACCCGCTAATGGGTCTAGTAAATTATCTCCACACTTCAGAAGTAACCTGGTTTACGAATTTCGACGATGCGACTTCTAAGTTGTGCGTAGTATAATATTCGATCAAGTTTTTTGTTCACTGTACCGCGGATTTCAGCAGTGCAAACTCACAACTTAACAGGTAAGTATTTTAAATTAGGTTTTTATAGTATTTACCATGTTCCTCCATCCAATTAGCTATCTCATCAAGATTGAAAGGAGTCGGTCCACAGTAGGGGCAACGGCCTACGTGCGCCGGCGTACAATTTCATGCATCACTTGACAGATATTCGATTACGGGTTACGGACGACCCTACAGCGCTGTGTGTGGTGGGCCTCTTAATAAATTTATTATAAGGAACTTTTTATTTATTATGCTTTTTATTGCAATTTGTACGTTCGACTTTAGGTAACAGATTACGAATTATCCCTGTTTTATAAACTTTTCTACTCCTGTGACAGAATTAATGATCATTTTCTCATTGTGAGAAGAGTTATGCCAAGTGCTTGTCGGCTTCGCGGAAATTTCCAGCAGCCTAGTTGGGAGGGCATCTGGTTTGTGATTCGCATATCCAGAGTTTAAATACCAAGGCTCTGTTATTTCTGACCCAAGGCCACCTGTGTATTTTCTTATTCATTCTGACTTTTAAATTACCTACAATTTATAGTACATCACGACATTTTCCCGTTGGGATAAGTAGAGAATACCATTCACTTGATAACACACTTCTATCGTATCGTCTACTTCTACACTCCATTCTTTAGGGTTGCCAGTATATTTGATCTAACGTCTTAGATCTATTTCATTAATATGTTTTCATCCATCCTCTCTACGTATCTGAACCATATCAGGATTTCTTTCTTTTTTATCTATCTAAATACATAAAATTCAGTCCTGACTACCTTACCTACATAATTATGGACCTGCAGTCTAAACCGCCATATTTAGATTAAATAGCACAATAAACAGTTTACCAGAACATACAGAAAAAGTCAGATCTCCGATTGCTAAATGAATTTTATTTAAAATATGCTCTGATGAATTTTCCTATGCAAAAAGATATATCTACTCATACCCATAATTTTAGGTATTTTCTTGACATATTTGACATTATTAATTTTTACCATAATACTTATTATGATTGCTTATAGGCTACAACATATCTCATGGCAAGGGTTTAGTCCAGCCACAACTGGCTTACGCAGTAGCTACGGACCTCCGTTTTAGGTAGGTATCTACATATATACAGATTTAAAACACGTAGATATGTCAAGTAGGTAAATGTGTATATTACTCACCTATTTTTTTTTCTGTCTCAAGGTCGTGGCCTTAGGATACTTGTAACTTTCCCTCGGAAAATATCGAGAAACCGAAAAGTCGTGGATGAACCTGTTTAAAAAAATCCTAAATTCCCCGGGAGATAGTATACTTTCAAGCACAGATTTAGCTTTCAAGCATCAAGGTAGGTTGAACTTCTAAAAATCTAGAAAAACTGAAACTCTGTCAGAGCGGGCATATCGAACAGATGGCTCAATGATAAATCAATCACGCTAATTACCGAGGTAATTTATAATATTGCGTGTAGGTACTTGGTACTTTTTACTTACCGTAATCTTGTTCGTAATACCTATTCCTACTAGGTATCTAGTATGTATTTACAGACATAAAAAACTTCATTTCGATAACGAGATAAGTTTATTTCTGCGAAGCGAATTTTCCTGTTTATAATATTTATTTTGTTCTTCGCAGAACTGGTAAATGCAAATAACACATATTTTGATGTCATTTTGCTTTAAGAAATCTTTACTGGCGCCATCTAGAGTACATGATATAAATTAGATCGAACCTCTTTGAAATGTTATCCGTACAGCGCCATCTAACGGTTTAGTTTGAAATTAAGGTACCAATGCCGATGCAGTGTAGTCTAAGTTGCCTCTTGTCGATGTTTTGTTCCAAGAAATCATTATAGATGGCGCTTCAAACATATTACAGTATTCTAAAAATTAGATAGATGGCAGCACTGATTGATTTAAAACCGTGTAGTATACAGTTAAAACAGTGTAATAAATAAAAATTAATTAAAATTTATTTTTTACATACTATGAAATTGTATTGAGTGAAAATGTCCTCCAATATTTTTTTTTTTGATATTAAGAAACATCGTACTCCCAGGCACACATCATTATACAGTTCCTGCAGGTATTATTTTAGTTTGAGCAATAACTTCATCAGTTGCGATTGTTTTACTACTGAAAAGAAGGTCAATAATTTCAAAAGTATCAATATTAGTTCAAATTCAAAAATATCAGTACTAGTTTATTTTTACTAATTGCATTCGGCTTATAGTTTTATTTTAATACAATAGGTACCTACTACATTATTATTAGTGATTATAATAACAAACTTATTCTTAACTGCACGAATGACAAAAACAAAGTTTTGACAATATTTTGTAAATAACTGGTTGTTTGTTGCCAACTGGTCGGACTGCATTAAAATCTATGACATCACTTACATTTTCTGCAGTTAAGTTATTGACTGCAAAATGATATAAATTCTGTTGCACGATCTTTGTTAGTTCTTATTACGATAGTCGTAAAGATTATAATTGAATGATGGCCTAAACATGGCGGGCTTGCTAAATAAGGCTTCGATCTATGATTGTAATGAAAGGATTCGAAGATCACGTCATATGGCGGCGATGCCCATAAAAGGCGCGATAAGCATACTTGTTTACTTTGTTTCGATCTTTGAGATTTTTGTTTGTAATGCATGTCAAGCTGGTAGTCTAGTTTTGGATTGACACGTTTTGTTGCGTTTTTGATATTTTGCACGATCTTTATTGCGTCAGTCATGTTGTAAAGGATGGTTTAAAACTGTTATTTTATTTTAATAGCGGCATTTTCAAAAGCATCACCGCATTTCGCTATTGAATTATGTATTTTATTTGTGTTTTCCACAACTTTTTTCATAAAATTCATTCTTGTTTATCAAATCTGACTAACCAAAACTGTGATTTCTACAATCCTAACTGTGCCCCCTGTTCTACTCGCTATACTAAAATCCGAATATTTTCGGGATAAAATTGGCCTATGCAAGAATCAAATGCAATCTTATCTCCATTCTAAATTCAATCAAATATTTTCAGTTGTTTTATCGTGATTAAATAGAAAACATCTATACATAGGTATTTACATCCTCAAAAAGTTTCTCACTTATATATAAATAGTATGTTCTTAATATATATAAATTATACATTTATTTACTTTGATATGTGTTTATTATAACACTTATAGTTACTACTTTTGTCCTTGCGAACCTGAACTTAGCATGCCTACCATTAAACTTCGTCCCGTTCAAACAAAAGACTTCAACGCGCTTCTCTTACTTCACAATCTTATAATACAACTTTGATAATTATGTTTTTTCAAAGTATTCTAATTTATCATTTTAAAATAATATATCCATGTTTTAATGTCGCATACCTCCAATCTAAACATAATATTCTTAATTAATTTCACGTTTTCCTTGATGGGCAACGTGATTCAAGCCTTAGCGTATTCCACGAACCTCTATATAAGAGAAAGTTCTAGAAACCCTTTCAAAGTACGTCTTCATACTCCTAAGTACGGCCTTTGATTGTAACATCTCGGAACATCATCGAAGAAGGTGCTTCAATTAACTTCTAATCCCGAGCGAGGGCGTTAACACCTAATAAGAAACATTCGGAGAAATGAGGAAGGCAAAACCACATGTAGCTTACGCTATTACGTGCGGGCCAGTGCGCCCGCGCCGCACAGCCTCCGAGTGGTGGCAACATTGGAATGCCATAACTCAGACATACCACCCTAACGGTACGTGCGACAGGGATAGCGACGCGCGCGCGAGTGAGACGACACATCGACATGGTTGAACGACCGATCAAATAAGTTTATACGTAGCTATATCGTATGCTACGTAGGTTTTATTTCTTCTAAACGTGTCGAATGCGCATGCGCCGAGACCGATTTCCAGAGCGCCATTTTCACGGCGTTGATTGGCGCGAAACTTTTCCGTCGCCGTTATTTTTGAAACTTGGAAAAAGAAACGTTGATTATTGGAATCCGGGTTTGACAATGGAACTGAATGTATTGAATATACCTATCTTTGCTTTTATTATTCTTAATTTTTCTAATGAGTTATTTGAAGACGTTAAAATACTCTACGTCAAAATTCTCATCGGTGTGGCAGCATTTTCGGTTCATTTCCATGAGTTCAACTCAATCAAAAGAATAATCTAGAAACGTTAGGCGAAATAACATTTTGTTCTAAGCCTATAATTTTGTCATGAGTCTAACCGCGTGTCTTAAGTGACCATTATATTGCGGCCTCTCAACGCCTCAAAATAAAAGGTAAAGTGGTTCAAGTAATAGTAGCCAGAATGACCACACAAGGCTATGTCGTGACCGGTGCTTGAAGGGATGTTTCATGCCGTGATGGTAAACTCTAAGTAGTTCTACAATTAATATGGCTTACTATAGTTACGTACTTTCCTTCGAATCACGAAATAGATTTAGAACACGATCATACACAGGGTCACACACAACTGATATGCTGCATCGAAATATGAGTGCGTTTTCTATTCACTCCTGCCTAACATCTCATAAATGTCACCCTTTAAAATAATACAGTACCTTATTGAAAAATACTAAAAAAAATGTGAGATTTATTAATGTTTAAAGCTAATATAGTGACAATTTTTGGCAAATTATTTGAACATTGCATAAAAAATGAAGTTCAACTCTTGTACAAACTCAATAGATTTGAATTTTCTTACAATCTGGGAATTTCATTTTTCTTCTAGATCGATGAATTCTATCTTAGACCGTTATTTAACATCAGAGGAATTGGTGGTCAATCGTAGACTTATTTAATGGAAAAAAAAACAGAACACACATAAATATAGTCGAATATAAAATCTCTTTTAGTTTCAAAAATATCCTTTATACTCGTATATCCCAAAATAGTTAGTTCATAATAAACTATCCCGAATATATTTACTTTTGAATACCGGATTTACATTGCCAGCAGAGATTTGTTTTATATTAAACTGAGGTAGATGCGTTTTAGTCTGCTCTGCGGGGCGAGAATATAAGTGAAGCACATAATATGCGCCGCACGATTTTAAACCAGTAGGTATTATTAAAAGAAAAACAATATTCCCTCCCTACGACACAATGTAGCCACGTGTTCTCGCAGCATATTGGAAATCATTAAATTTAATATCATTTGTTACCTGATTAGACCTGTCACTGTCACCAAGATAAATTATAAACAAATACATAGCTACATGATTTTTTAAAGTTCTCTACCTCAAAATAAAAAACGAAACCCTTATAGGATCACTTTGTTGTCCGTCTGTCCGTCTGTCCGTCCGTCCGTCCGTCCGTCCGTCTGTCTGTCAAGACGTATCTCGAAAATGCGTGAAGGTATCGAGTTGAAATACTTTGTAATAGTTAGTACATATAAATCGTTGGTATCAACTACATTTCCACCGTTCCCTCTTTCAAGTTACTTTCGAACTAAACTGCTAACTGCTGCCAACAAGCCGTGCAGCGACTGCATGCAGCTAATCACTGCAGCACGACTTATGTATATGAATTTCTAGTAAAGTACTTCCAATCGTAACGGCAGCAGCAGTGCTGTCGCTGACAGCTGCATTGCGACTATCGACCTGCCCCCGTATTCAGAACTCATTCGGTTTCGGAATCGATTCGAAATATATATCTCCGTCTCTGTAATTTCCATAGAGCATGACAGAGACGGAGATATAGATTCCGAATCGATTCCGAAACCGAATGAGTTCTGAATACCCCGTGCAACGATCACAGAACTGACTCTTCGGACTGCACGCTACAATTGTAAGCCCCACGATTGCTGCAGTCACAGCATGTGTTACCGGCAGTTCGATTCGGTTTAGTATCTTTACAAATCATGGATATATACTGAATGCATTACTCCAAGATCAATACCTCCAATAGTGTCAGTGCAGCCGTTAGCTACTTAGCAATGTAAAACAGTTCAGATTTCTTTATGCTCTCTCATGCAAGTGAAATCAGCCACCATGAACCGCTTTGTTATTGGTGATGTTTTTGTGCCAGCTACTGATACTAAAAGGTCAGAGGGGCTGCATTTTAACACAATGACATTCTTAATTATGCGCAGCATGTACATATATGCCTTTTATAATAAAAACATATTAGAAATACGTTCACATACGAGTATGCTGACGATAACGTCACCAACAACAACACACAACTAACAACTTCTTTCATATTATGTATATTCAGTGATAACACTGAATATAGGTACATAATATGAAAGAAGTTGTTAGACGAATCGAGCAACCAGATATATTTTCTCTGTTTTCTGAGAATATATATAATTCTATATACTACAATCTTTGTATTTTCAAGGCTATAGATAATATATATCTTCTAGATCGACGTGCTCCATTCTTGGCCACACAGACAAATCAGACGAGTTGGTAGCTTGGTGGTCAAACGTAGATATGTATATTTATAGATAGGCTGATATGGTAGGAGTAATCTAGATTATATAAAATATTGGCACTCGGTCTAATCCAGTAATACTGTTACCACCTATACCTCTCAATCTGTAAGCTCACTGATTTACAAAATGAAATATCACGGGCCCCGCGACCTTCGGCTCGTCGAGGTCGTCCCTACGAGCCACAACAAGAAAGAAACCAAAAGATAAATAACACTTGCACGACAAGGGTTCCAAAGATACGAGAACAAATTTTTCGATCATAACAAAATTGTTCATCTGATTTTGTTTTGAAATTATTAAGTTTTCTGAGAGGCGTGAGAGGCATGAAACTTACATTATACGAGTGAATTGCTAGTCTCCTTACTCTATTTATCACTGAAAATAACGAATATATTTAAATAAAAACAGTGACAGCATTACTAAAACATAAAAAAACACTAATCGGTTTTTTGATATTGAGTAAATTTTACAATAGGTTTATATTTTTGTCTCTTGACGAATTCATTATCAAAATACAATCATCTGTTTTTAATACTTAAAAATAAGACATTATGTGTAAATACTTTGGAACTTACACTTTTTCTATAATCTGTGAATGTTTATGAGAAAATTTCTAATCTAAAACATTTTAGTCCATCGCAGTTCCATTTCAACTTTACGAGGTTGTTCCGTATACGGAACCCTAAAAAAAGAAAGAAATAAAAGGAGTCAAGAATCGTGCGTACCCGCACCATGTTCGCTCAGCACCAATTTGTAAAGCTGGTCATAAAAATAACTGGCCCTCGCCCGCGGCTTCTCTCGATATTGCCTGCCGAGATTCACTGCACTTTATAAAAGCTACTATGTTGAAAGCTGTAACTTTATGAAACGTGCCTGTACTGCTTCAGATGGACTTTGCTGCTTACACACTTCAAATAAATCTGTTGTTGCTTGCTCTACATCGGGAAAAATAATTTATTGCTACAGAAAATCGTTACTTCCATGTGTGTGTCACTTTAAAGAAAGTCTAGGAGAATTAATCAACTGCATAAGTTGACCCATTCATTATAAAGTAAAGAACTGAAAGATTAACCTCAAACAAGAACAAATTATTGAGCCATAAGCTGGACAAAAATTACTGAAATTTGTATGAGACCACCTCTGAAATTCTCTTCAAAGGTCGTTTGACGCCACATTTGACCTTGGTTATAGAGTTAAATTAGAGGGTCAGAGGGTATTAGAGGGTAACAGAAGTTTAGCAGAACATAATGGCATGTTTCTTTACATTTCCACCAAAGATTTTTTTCTGTCGCGCATAAGTGTTACAAAGCGGTTGAAAAGTCCCAAAACTGCAGAGAATCTTTTCCCCGTCGGGAATTTTTGTGAGCGAGGTCTACTGCTCGTAGAGCAGTAAAAATGTAGTTAAGAGACATTAAAACTGGATGGTCTGTACAATTATTGTGATAATTTCATTTTTCGGAATGTCGATTGGATACCTACGTCTATGTAGCTATCCAAACGAAATTATACGTATCGTTCTCAATAAAACTTATTTCAATCCTTTGATTCTCTTCGAAAGCATCAATTGTAAAGCGGCGCGGGCAAAGAACCGCTTTGACCTCTCGATTCAGTCCCAAAAATCATTTCCACGCCAGAACAACGCCTCTATCACATTGAAATAAGAGCGAGACAGTACAACTTGGCGATAGAATCGTTTTTGGTCAACAACAATGAAGAACGTATAAACACCCATGGCCTGTTATTATAAGATATTTTTAAGGATCTATTATCGAGATAATAAGTAGATACAGTTTATTATAGTCTGTAGCCGAAAATCTAAGATATTTGGCTGTACCCTATGTACGTGATATCGGGTAGGGTAAAATTATATTATTTTAAAGAAACAATAAAAAAAGATAGAATGTAACAGGTAAATTTTGAACAGACCTATATTTGTAAACCGCACATCACAGAATTCGCCCTATTACATAGGACCTTGCCGCACATTATTTGGAATTCTGATATTTGATGAATTTTTACTTTACATACCTGTAAACATAATTTAATACTGTATTTTGTTCAAACTTCTAAAATACCTATAGTATCAAAGCTACTATAGGCTTTTACTTTGATAATTGGGATTTTAATTTTTTTTATCATACTTATCACTATTTATTTATTTTTAGACTCAATAGTCTTACTTTTGTTATTTGTACTTGTGTTCTCTCTTTTTGTTGTAGTGTATGGTGTATAAAAATAAAATATTTTCTTTCTTTCTTTTCTTTCTAAGTATTTGTTTTTTGCACAAAAATAGGCAAATAGGCGGCGGCTCGCATGATGGTTTGCCATAACTGTCACCTAAGAACAATTCGAAAGATGTGGTTCCATTATTTTATTGTCAACGGCTTACCCCGATCATAAGTAGCTGTCTAAAAGGAAAGCTCGTGAAATGAGAAAATACTCGCTACGAGTTACATACGTAAAATAGCGTTCAGTTCACGTTCATGACATATCTTTTTTTTACTGCTTGAATTTCGTCACAGGTCAGTCAGATCATATTGTGTATATGCTCTCGTGACAAGCTATTGCTTGTATTACTCGTAGAAGTATTTCACACATTTCCCGCTAGCTGCGTCTCGTTACGTCTCCAATTAGTCTCTGGTCACTAATCAGCCACTCTTTGTTCTCACATCCCAGTGAAATTCCTTCGGAGAGCGTGCCGCCCTAGTTAGAAGGCCGACGCGATGCCGTGCCTCTGTACGGTGTTCTATTTCAATTTGTTACTATTTACCCAAGAAAGAGGGGTAAGACTAACGCTTTTCTCTATTTTATTGACAGAGTGAGTGAAGCGAACAAAGGTCACATCACCAACTGGCAAGATTTTCTTCCCTCGTTCCGTATGAATACTCGTGTTTAGGTCCTATTTTCAACCAATCTTTACAAAATTTTGTTTACAGGTTTCACAAATGTTTTTCCTTGGGTAATATTGATTAAGATAAGATTTTGATCAAAGGATTGATTTTGATTTCCCCCCAAAAGTGGGAAAAGTTTTCTGAACAATTACTGAACCATAACTGCATAACTGCTGAAAATATAGGTATTACGGCCATTTACTGAACAATTTTAATAATATTTGCTAGAAACGTTTCGCACTTCATTCTTAACAAAAAAAAAAACTAAGAACAAATCAGCCAATAGACGTAGTATATGTATTATTATAGTTCCTCTATGGTCAAGGTGTTGTTGCCACAAAACACTGTGAAATTTCGGTTAAAAGAAATGTTCGAGTTCGATAAGAGGCCATTTGTTAGCCGATTTTGTATATTTGACAGAAACATCGATAAAACGTTTATGATCGCGAGGTCTGGTCTTTTTATACTTTTGAAGTGACGGAATCATAAATGAAATAAGTTTATTCCGGATTTTCATCCATATGTGTAGGTATATACATACAATTACAACAAAGGTAACTGAAAATGACAAATGAATATACCAATAAAGAAGATATCCTAACTTACATGAATATTATATATAAAAAACCGGACAAGTGCGAGTCAGACTCGCCCGCCGAGGGTTCCGTACAAACTAAATAAAAGGGGGAAAATATACATCGTTAAAATATTTAACACATTCCTTGCTCACCACTCGGATCCGAGCAAGCATCCCGTTCCTTTTGTACTAGTCAGTAAGGCGCCGGCGTTTGAGGCAGTCAACTTTGCTTTGCGCGGCCACTCTGTACTTAATCAAAATTCGCCTAATAAGTTTTGGTTCCCAGCTGAAGTGAAGGGTCTGCAGGGGGCGAAGAATGTGTTTAAAACCTGTTTTAGCTTATGCTAATGAGGCTCTTTCATATGATACCCTACATGATACGGTTAATTCACTTTAAAATTTGGGCCCTCATTCCTTGCATAGAGACACTATTTTTTTGTGATTAAATTAAAAATGACCAGTTTTCCATGTGTACTCCAGTTTTATATGTGTATTCTAACACAATGCTTCTTGCCAAATTTCATAGTTCTAGGTCAACGGGAAGTACCCATAGGTTTTGATTCCCTTGTGAGTGTCGAAATGTGCGTTTTTTACGACATATTCGGCTATAACTTTTTTTTTACGAAAACTGATAAATTTTATTTTTCTTTCTGCAGCAAGATACTATGGATTTGCATATACTTATGGTTTTAATTTAAACTCTATACCTTCACGCATTCCCGAGATAAAGGTCTTGACACCCGAACAGACGGACAGACGGACAACAAAGTGATCCTATATGGGTTCCGTTTTTTTCCTTTTGAGGTACGGAACCCTAAAAAAGACCTCCGACTTCGTGTGACTGGAGGTCTTATCGCGATAGCACGCCGTCCCGCGCCGTCGTGCTTGGCTACTTTACATTAATCTGCGGCCTTGCTTCTTGTTGCTCATCTTGCTCGCTTCACTCACGACCCCTAATAGGAATGCTCCGCATCCGTGATATCTGCTCCATCAGCGGTCTGCTCTCTTGAGCGACTACTTCATCATGATGGGTTGACTATATCTCTCTCGCTCCCTTACTCGACTCGAGCCGACTTTATCCGAACGAGCGTTACATAGGTGAGCGTGACGTCTCAGTTTCATTCAATACACACAAAATATAGACTGAGCACTGTATTTTAGCACACTATTATTTGAGCCAAAAGAAGTTTTTACTTCGAAAACAGTAGACACGTACTTATGCGTATATAACGATCACTGAATTCTCGGAATCCATGCGTTACGGGTATAGAAAGTGAGTGAGGACAGGTTTGGAGCGGCCGGCCGTGAACTTCCTGTACTTCAAACGATGGGCTACAATAAATCACATTCCAATACCTTTTCGTGCTTAAGGCAGTTTTCCGATTCGATTTTACACAATTATACCTATGTACAAAAGAGCAAGAAAAAAAGGAGCGCTAACCAACTTTGCACCCATGTAAAAACCAACTGAGATACAATATAATTATTTTCAAGATATACTAAAGAAATTTAATATCTGCATGCTTCATTCTCGACCACACGGCCGCTGTACAATAACCTTCTCATAGCGAGGGGGGACCCCCCTCGCCAGTCCGCCATGTTGTCCCATATCTTATAATGTGCGAGAGTAGCGAGCGGAAAATAAAGGTTTTTTTAATTTTTCAGTAAGTAATATGCTGTATAACGGGCTTCTAGCACTTTAATGTCCCAGATGAACATCAAGTTTGTTATAACAAAATGTTCTATTATTTTTGGGTAGTACTATATATTGTTTTTCGTTTCAACGAGCACTCAGCGCTCGCATGAGCTAAATATAAACAAAAATAGGTAGGTAACAAGTATGCGTGAGCGAAGCGACCGCGAAAATTTTAGTATTATTTTTATAGTAATATGCTTTGTTTCTTGTATTAGTGAATCCACGGTCCTTCTCTGTCAAAATAGTAATACTTCCATGTCAAAATAATATGAATGCGCGAGCGCGAAAATATTAGTGGTGTTTTATAGTAATATGCTTTATTTCTCGTATAGTGAACCCACATTCATGCCAAAATAATATTTATGCGCGAGTGGAGCGAGCGCGAAATTTGTTTAGTAGTGTTTTATAGTAATAAGCTATATTTCTCGTATTTGTGGACTCACAGTACTTCTATATCAAAATAGTAATAATGCGCGAGCGCGAAAATTTTAGTGGTGTTTTTAAAGTAATATGCTTTATTTCTCGTATTAATGAACCCACAGTACTTCCATGTCAAAATAAAATATTTTTTTAAGGTTTTTAATATTAAATCATGGAAGTGATTTGATTGATTGATCGTGTTAGCGAGTCCTAGATTTTCGTGGACCAGATGAATCAAATAAGTAACTGTGTTAAAAGGAAATACCCGACTGGTAAAGAGCGACTTTAACGCTATGAAAAATTATAAATACAACCATTTGAATGCATTGATTGCCAATTTAATATTCCTAAATATAAACTTATGACTTTATAGAAAATTACAAACATTCCTACAAGAACGCGTAATTATTTTTGGTTAGTGGCTATTTTTAGTGAATTATTTGCTCGTATTAGAAAGTTCACGGCACTCTAATGATCAATACAAATAAAGATCAATATGAAACAATAATGCTCAAGCGGATCGAGCGCGAAACTTTTTAAAGCATTTTATAAAATTATTGAAGCCTGGAAGGATTTTTGATAATGGCCAGGATTCCGGGGGGGTTTGAACCCGTCCTCTACCCTGAGGACGTGAGGGCCTCCGCCCCAAAGTCCCTCGTGAGATTTATCTCACATTTGGGACTGGGAGAGGTGCTGTTACCTTTTTTTAGGAGGGAAGTTACAATAGATCCGCAAGGGTCGCAGTGACGGAGAGTCTCATGGCTTCCCACCCTACCTCGAATAGAATAGAATGGAACGAGTCCTCTTGGATACTGGTTTATCTTAATTAATTATCTCCTTCCTGAGTGATCTTAGCTGATTTATCTTGGTGCATTCTAGCATTAGTCTCACCTAACCATTTAGTCTGAAAGCTAACATCAATGTTTCCTAAGATAATAAATAATAAATAAATGTACCAACCTAAGATACATATTTTACCATATTTTTAATTGGGCATTTTAAAGTCTTTTACTTTTACTAGATAATTCAAAAACTCACAAAATAGCTGGCTGAACTGATTTTGATGAAATATAGCTAAGAACACTCTTGATGAAATTATCTTTAAAACAAAAAAAACTAGATCATAATCGGCTCATCCGTTTGAGAGCTCCAATGCCACAGACAGACACATTGATACACAGATTACAGATACACATGTTATAACTTATAACAACCCTCTTTTTGAGTCGAGCGTTAAAAAGAAAACTGTTAGGTTTTCTTAACACAATTACTTCTAAATATATTGTTGAAACCGTTGAAAACCGTTACACACTAACCAACTTTACTATGAAGTTCCTTAGCGCTAGCTTCGCATTCATTAGAGTAGACAGTGAAACTGAAGAAAATAATTAATTCCAGCATTAGGCCGTAAGCCGTATTGCAGATGTGGTAGCACCTCAAATAGGTACCAGTAAATATAAAAGTACCTTATACATTGATAATAGAGTACCAATCGTCTATTATGTCATGTTACCAAAGAGATTGTATATATATTTTATGCATATTACAGCATAGTGCTATAGTGCAGATAAAAATATCAGTCCTATTTAAAACTACGCGATATTTTGCCTGTCATGATTTAAATGCATTATTTATGCAAATCAAGTGTCCTTAGAGGTGGGTTTGCCGTGTTGCCGCCGTTTTATCACCGAGTCAATATTCAGGTAATGTTAACCTATGCAAATAGCGCCTCGACTGGTCGCCTAGTCCTGACACATACTACAAGCGCTGATATAAAATTATAGCTATAAAGGTAAGCTTAGAGAACTTTATAACTCTCGATATAAAACAAAGGCTGAAACGATTTTGTTGAAACATTTCAAATCCTCTTTCAAACAAAAAACTACTCTTTACGTTTGAGAACTACGACAAATACACAGAAAATAAAAGGTCAAATTTACAACAATGTAAATTTAGCGCCGACTCGCAGTTTATAGTCCCATTCCATAATGCTGTAAGTACGTCAAATAACTAGTAAATCGATTTTATTGATTCGTTGAAATTACTAAAAACTGTTAAATCCTATCCTATTGGTGAGCTATTTGAAGCGTTATTTTATTTCTATAAATTAATTTGTCCGGAGTGACTGACTGACTAGCTGATAGTCATTGTATTGCTTACACCGCTGGATACACTATAAATTCATAGGGTATGTTCTACAGTGCAAGTAAACCTACACTGAGAAGATTCTCGATCACAAGATCACGAGTGCAACCGCGAGATTCGGATAGTTTATTTAAAAGGACAAAAGCGCATTCAACTATTCTCTTAACTCTAAATAGTGTGTTAAAGCTATCACTGGTCAACCTTGAGTATGGATTTTTTTTCAAGTTGGCGCCATCAAATACCAACCAAGTAAATTATTAAAATAAACTTTAAAACGTATTATTGGTGATCGGCCATCCGATCTGTATGTTTGTCATTGATAACACGCTTCGAACCATCTGTTATCAGTGAATAAACACTGCTCCCGTAGGGTATGGTTGTAGAGCAACGCAAATAGAAATATATATATATTCTACATAGATAAGGCCAGAAATTTGAGTTCTCGGGATCGTGTCAAATTGGCAGATTTTTGATGAATCGTATTCATTGTCGAATTATATTGCGCATCATTTTTGTGCATATTTTAGGTAGTTTATATATTTACCAATTGCGGCTTTGTACGCGTAGAAAAATCTACTGAACTATCTAAAAGCAATAATAAATAATTAGATTGTACCAGCTTACTCATTGTCAAAAAAGACAGAATCACGGAAAACAATAACTAGAATCATATTTTTTTCCTAATGCAATTTATTATGATGTCACAGTATAGGTATTAGGTACTTCATTGACTCCCACAAGAGACACACGCATCACTTGCATTATGTGGTTTGATAGTATCTACGAAGAACCTATATAAATTCGCCATGTGCCGATCCTCATAACTACCGGCCTATTTCGGTTACGTCCATTTTGTGTAAAATCATGGAGCGTGTACTGAATAGGAAGCTCATGGCATACCTTGAAGACAATAACCTCCTCAGTGATCGACAGTATGGATTTCGCCGAAATCGGTCGACTGGGGATCCTCTCGTGTATGCCACACACATCCTGAGTGAGGCCATCGAGAACAACGGTGAGGCCTTGGCTGTGTCTCTCGACATCTCGAAGGCCTTTGATAGGGTTTGGCACGACAGTCTCCTTAACAAGCTCCCTTCTTATGGACTACCTGCCTCCTTCTGCTCTTGGATTAAAGACTTCTTGAAAGAACGATCGATTCGAGTGGTTGTTGACGGGTGCTTGTTCGATCAAATGGGAATAAACGCCGGCGTACCTCAAGGGTCTGTACTCTCCGCTACTCTCTTCCTGCTGCATATTAATGCCCTGCTGAAACCTTGTATCTTAGGGTATGCAGATGACAGCACAGTTGTGGAAAGATACACTTCTGGTCCAAGTGCCAAAAAGGCGGAAATCGAGGCGTTGAGAGAAGATATGGTTATGCGTATGAATAAAGCTCTAAAAGCTGTGTCCGACTGGGGTGACGAAAATCTCGTCAAATTCAACACCAACAAGACTCAAGCCTGCCTTTTCTACGCCAAAAAGAGTGAGTTTCTTTTATCTCCTACAACCAAAATGTATTCTTATCATTGACAGACCGTCTTGAACTGCTTGGACTCACGTTAACCCCAACAATGAACTTTAAGGGCTACCTCGAATCTAAGGCTAAACTGGATAGTAAAAAGCTTGGCATCATTAAGTATCAGTCGATACTGGCGATAAGTACTGGCGATACTTCTCACCGGGACATCTGCTTCATCTGTATCAAGCACAGGTCCGATCATGTATGGAGTACTGCTGCCATCTTTTTGATGGATCAGCTAAGTATCAGCTTTAGAATCAGTGGACCGGCGAGCTGTGAGGCTAATCGGTGACGATAAACTAGCTGCCACGAAGCTACTTAGTCTCGAGCACCTTCGTAAAGTAGCATGTCTGTCTATTTTCTACAGGATTCATTTCGGGGAATGTGCGCAAGAGCTTCACGACCTAATTCCACCCTCCCCATTTCACTAATACAGGACTAGCAGAAAGTCGGTGAATTACCACCCATTTCTCGTTGAAATGCCAAAAATCTGTACTCAGCGCTATCGATCCACATTCCTCAGATCTCTGTTTCCTGAGACCTACTGTACAATCTTCTAGATCGACGAGCTCCATCCTCGGCCACACCGTCGCTTAACATCAGGCGAGTTGGTGGTCAATCGTAGATCTATAATGTATAAAAAATAAAAATAAAATGTGTATCTGACTGTCTGTCTGTATGTCACAGCCATCTTCATTAGAGAGCATTATAAGCACTACATAAACGTAATTTGATAGGTAAATAAATAAATAAAATGGGAAAACTACTTATGGTGCGAGATAACCTTGTTGTTTCCTAAAAAAAAAAGAAACGAAAAATTTACGAACGAGTGAATGTTTCGGTGACAGTGTCATGTGACATCAAGGAAATTTGAGTAGCGAATAAATGTGTGACTTCTTCTTCTTTTTTGTATTGGACCCCGCTATTAGCGATTAGCGATTTGTCAAGTATTGAAATATTTTCAAGTTTCTTGAATAATACAAGTTATATAGTGTTCTAGTTACAGTCTAAGTCACGTAAACAGTCAATTTCAAATTTAAGTCTTGCCTCAGTAAAGTGATGGCGATTACTAGAAGCTTCTATGGAGTTTTGCCGACAAGGTAAAATCACACGTTTCACTGCTTTATTTCACTTGCCCACACTCACGCACTTGATCGAACATTTAATGAATAAAATAAATAACACAAGTTTAGGAAAATGAAACAAAACAACAACATGTTACTAAGACGTACCCGCCAAAACTCCCTATGTGTGACATAAAGTTAAAATAGAATACACGATAGTGTTAAAACCTCTTTGGATAAATAAAATAAGAAGGTCTGTAACACTTACTTGTATACTATACAAAGCACATTTCGCCGGTGTCTGTGTTCATGTTCATGTATTGTGTCATGCATAGAAGTACGGAAGCCTTTGTCTATGCTTTTGTTAGCCGGATTTATTTATTTTCTTAGATATGATATAGCCAGGCAAAGGAGAACAAACTGTGCCCTCTCTCTTCCCCTCCAGTATCTCTGACAAAATTCACAGAGGTGGTCCGCATACTCTGTGAAAATATGTAATCTAGGTACTTCATCAAATTGGTAATGAACTGTAATGGTATATAATGGTATATAATAAATAAATAAATAAAAATAAATAAACGAGCCGCATCAACAATCAACGACAGTACTAGGTGCTCCAACAATATACATATATAGTATATTCTAGAATAAAATAAACTAGGCAGTCAGGAAAAGGAAATCTAGGTGAATGTGACTTCCCGTCTTTGCAACAACTGCGCACCTATATCATTATATTACCTTAAAAGAAGTAAACTGCAGTTTCCTGGGTCATAGTTTCTATTAGAAAATACTTGATTCTAATGGGTATGCCTGCCTCATCATCAGCATCAGCTTTCTGCCCTTATCCCACCAATTTGGCTTCGGCTCCTCACGTTTCCATTCGCAATTTTGCTCCATCAGAGTCATCTCTATTTTTACACCCTTATTGTTATCTCATACACTGTTCATCCACATTTTCAACCGACTTCCAAAAAGGAGGAGGTTGTCAATTCGACTGTATATTTTTTAATGTTTGTCTCTCGACTGGGTGAACCAATTTTGTTGATTTTTTTATTTGAAAGTTGGTGCTTCCCGTGTGGTCCCATTTTAATTTGGTCCAGTTCTGACAATGGCATCCATGAGAAGTCGGTTGCTTCAGTTTTTTAAAGTATAATTATTTAGGTCAATATTGGTATGCCATCTATTTTTACCCTACCACATAATTGTTATAGTTTAAAAAACTTAAACAATTGACTTGAAAATATGTTATTTACTTGGATGGCTTGTAATTTTTTTTTAATCGAACTACTAACACCATCTAGCCCAAACTAAGCAAAGCTTCCTAATTATGCCTTCCTAACTATACCTATCTACATAAGTATATCATTATTGTTTGTACAAAGATCGAATTGCCGGGATAAAATTTTATTTTGTCTCATGGAATGCGCCATCGAATCTTGTGTATCAAAATATCAAGAATGCTGTATATGCTAATGCCATCATTTGTGCAGGCTCGAATGGACAGCCTTTGGCATGTATGTAGAGTAAAAATTCACAACGCTTTGTTTAAAAAAAAAAGTAAAAAAATGAAAAAGTATCTTACACACAAAAAGTGCTTCATCTTCAACCTCATCATCGTTTCCCATCAGGTGAGATTGTAGCCAAACGCTGGCCCAGTTTGTCGTAAAAAAATCTAACAAATTCTAACTCTGACAGTGATTCATTCATAAAAAATAATTATTGGCTATAAAATATAATTTTACTATGAAAGTGACGATTTGAAAGGCCTTATTGGATTATTGGCTCATTTTTAAACGAAGTGAGCAAGTGACACTATATTTTTTTTTTTTTTTTTTTATTAAATAGATCTACGATTTACCACCAACTCTTCTGATGATAAGCGACGTCTTGACTCGTCGATCTAAAAAATATAATTATAGCCTTGAATATTCCAAAATTGTAGCTCTCAGGAAAAAGGGATCGTGCCAGTGGGTTCCATTCCTGTGCAGATTATTTACGAATACGACAAATAAAGAAATATTAATTATCGCCTTGTGATTGTCTGTGGTCCACTAGGTTACACACACAGCAGAATATTTGTGGAATCAGTGTTACAAAGCGGTTGTGGTTGCAAAACTGTGCTAAACTGCAGGGAATCCCAACTCTCTAAGCAAGAAATCAAACACTATGCTACTAGCTAGAGAGACATCTCCAAAGCCACCTAAATTAATTGATTATATTTTACTATTAGGCTAGCTTAAATTAAGTATTAAGTTTTATTATTTACAGCAATACGAATGATCCATGAGTCCAAGTGGGCTTATACCATAACGCAAGACATGCTAATAGCATAGATAGGCTATGGAGTTTAAAAAGGTAGCGCCCTGAGGGTCCGACACGAGCCAGATTCGTGTAAAAAATTAGCGATTCTGCACGCAACATGTGATTTGTTTGTTGCAAAAAATATGCATTGGTCACTTCGAAAATATATATATGCACCTCTAAGATGTTTCCAGATATACATAAGTAGAGTAGGAGTATGTTCGGAGAGAGAACTGATGTGGCATTGAGGGCGCTGCAGCCTAATTTCATTATTTTGTGACGTCAGTTCCCATTTCTTTCTACGATAGTTCTTTTTCCAAACAGATTCTGATATTCTTTACCACATGCGGTAGCGGTGCGGTTATGTCCGTTATCAGTTAGGTTAGGTAGCTATCGATATTGGTAGCTGTTATCAATACCGCGTACCGCTTTGGTACGCGGTCCTATTTTTAATCGACTTCAAAAAAGGAGGTACTACTATACTCGAGTGTATGTGTTTTTTATGTATGTACATAGATTTCTCTGTAAATAGGATCGCCTAGGATAGGAAATAGGGATCGCCTCCCAAAGAGGGGACTTTTTGGGGCGATCCCAAAAAAATATCAATTTTGCTTCTGTACTTTAGTAACCATCCCCAATTATATGATTTTTTTGAGAGAGTATGCTGATTAAAGTCAGTTTTGTCAGTGTTTTAAACTATAATACTTACTTGTTTTGATGAAGAACAACAAAACATTACAATAGTCTAATCACATCTCTGAGTCTCTCATTATTCTCAGAAATTTCGCTGGTATCATATATTGTCCTCGAAGTTATGTACATACTATCTGCGCCCCGCGGTGTCATCCGCGTAATGGTGAAAAACAATGATGATGATAAAATAGCCTATGTCCTTTTACAGGTCCTAATGTTTCGTGTTAACAGGTTCGTGTTAACATTTTCACTTTAATCATATTATTTATAATTTTAACTTTGACATTATTAACTATGTTGACATTATGTACAATTATTTTTTATTTCTATTTTGAAGTTACACCAATTGTGATTATTTGAAAAATTATGTTTTTATTTTATTTTAATGTGACGTATACTGATGTATGAATAAATGAATATGAATATATAAAGAATCTCTGTGCCGATTTTCACAAAGTTTATCCGTGAAGAGGTAACAGACTGAGAGAGAGACGACAGACAGAGTTACTTTCGCTTTAATAATATTAGTAAGGATGTATCGCTACTCATAGAAATCTTAACTTTTTTGGGCCAGTTTCCGTGGTAGTTATAGCAAAATAATATAAGATTAAAGACACACAACCAAATATACGGAGTGAAGGGTTAAAGTAAAAGGGATATAGTCAGGGATAAAGGGTTACAAAAAGTTACTTATTTTTTCTGTTAAAAAAAATATGTCGTTATTTTCCGATGTTACCTACAGTCCAAACAGAAACGGCTGTTATCAGCTCACCCATTTGTTATCAGTGTCATCGACTCTTGCAATCTAAGCCACGGCACATACAGCACATAAGCTTAGATCATTTGCACAAATGCGCATACTGATGCCACTCCTTTAGTTACAAGCACCAAGCAGCGGTTGATGAATGAATTGATGAATTTCACAAAAAAAAAACAATATTCTTATTTCCAATTCCAGCGAATTCGAATTTTCTGTGTGAAACAAATTTAACATCATTGTCGAGATTTCAAATTTATAGTTACAACAATCAGTCAATTAATGTGTGGTTGGTACTCTTTTTGGTAGTTTTGACTAGATTTTAGGAGGAACTACTGAGTAAAATACGTTTTATCTCACAATATTTTGAACAATAAATCTGCCAATAGCTGTTAGTTAATTTAATGATTAATCCACTCAGTTGTTGGCAACTTACCTATTTATTTAGATAATTCTAGGATGGTAATAAGTTTCTAGTTATTCAAAGCTCTTTTAAAATAGACTCTCTTTACAGCCAAAAAATATATTATTTGTTCACCATTTTAGGCTGCGCCTTATATCCATTCTTATCTAGTCCAAATCTTATTTGAGGTCATTACTTAGCACTTAACTCATGTTTGTATATTTGGGATTAATCTATGTACAATTATTACAGTAGTTAATATTATGAGTTAAAGATGTTATATTAATAATATCTTATTACACTTAATTAGGTCTGAAAGATAAAAATGAGTGGCATCGACAATATTACATTTCAAGTTAAAGATGTGCTTAATAAATAGGGGTCTTTGTTGAAAATAAAGCAATTATTAACATTGAAATCAAGTGTTAAAGGTCACTTAATTCTTACAATGACTGATTTTTAGAGAGCAAAGCAAATAAATTGCGGGGATATCCCGATTAGTGTAGTACAAGTACCAGTCTACTTACCCAGACAACCACAATAAGATGTAGGACTCTAAAGCCCGATTCGAATTATGATAGTAATTTAATGAAGTAGCGAGCGCTTGAGTGAACAGATGCCCCTTTGTTCTATTCCAACGCTTGCTTAGCTCTTGGAGCTCTTTCTCTTTCTTTCTAGTGAATTATTCACTAGTTTACTAAAATACTAGCATTATGTGTACCGTGCTTAAGTGCTGTCAGTAGTAATAATTCCTCTGTCTCACTCGCGCATAGCAATATTTTTGAAAATTTAAAATTACTGGAATGACTTACGAAGAATCGGCAATGAAAAAAACTACATAAATAAGTTACAAATACTTACTTAACAATTAATTTTGATTTAAACGTGATTTCGCCCTGAAAATGGATTCAAGTACGTACTTTTTATAAATATTCTATTATATATTTACTACCTTAGGCTTAGACTACGGCGAAGCAAAAGGGAGGGTTATCTTTTTGACCGGTATGTTGTGGGTATGTGGGATGTATGTATGCATATATGTTCATCTGTTCCCTCATAACTTCTAAACTACTTATCATAATCTGACAAATTCACATAGACTATAACCAGCGGACAAACAAAAAGCTTCCAACGACACCTCATTTGTTAGATTATGATAAGAACAAAACAATACATTCTGCAAAGTAGCATACGACGACGGCTATCCTTTGAAAACCACTATGAATATGCATGAAATACAATAAAATAATTACTACATTTTCTTGTTTCATACATTTTAGAGCGTGATTTTTCAGTAGTCGAGCTTATAATTTTTGTACTTATTTTTTATATCTCTTTAAACTATTTTATGCATATCAGATTTTCCATAAGTCTATTCCGTCATTTTGTATCTCAATAAATGTGAGTACGCGTGAGCGAGACAGATGATTAACTACCGACAGCGTTTCAAAACTCGTCAAAAGGGTGACCGCTAGTGGCGTTTAGAAGTAACCGATGCGCTGCCGCGTTTATAAATATGCCGGCGTCCCAAAAATTCTCAGCCATATAAACATATTACTATTCGAAAACTTTTCTCGTTAGTCTATTAAGATAATAATATTGCTTTAACCACTTAACAATTCTTAGATATCGTTAAACTATTTGAATGATTTAAACTTTTACGTATAAATGGTTAACTAGAAAGGGCTTGTTACAACACTGGCCGATTAGAACAAAACACGGATAACCAAGTCTATGACGTGTCGTAATTTTCATTTAAATATTGTACTTAGCCTTTTTCGATGGTTTAGGTATGGGGTTATTTTTATATTCAAAATATCAGTAATTTTAAACTTAATTAAATATGTAAAATAATTTCCTGTAATATTAAAGTAACGTCACCGATTTAGCAGCCAAACCCAAGTAATTAACTATGGCTTAAAAACAAAATAAACAAATTACCTGATAGGTTGGCATTTCTAAAATATGTCGGATGAACCCGCGGGACGCAGCAATGCCATACAGAATCTCTCATCAGGGGAACTTTATACTATACATTTACATAGAAACCCGTGTAGCTACAACTTGATAGTGATCGAGGGTTCTCAGAAACTCTCGGAGGCTGCGCGAGCGCATGACAAGGACACAGTCATACCGCACGTGAATGAGAGAAGAGTGCAGACGTATACTGGATTGCCTTCACGATTCCCGGTGTACGAGCCATGTTTGCTTTGTTTTAATATTTTACTCTTTCAACTTTCTATTTTAATAAGTTTAGCTAAAAGTTTTATCTATAACTACCACTACTACTACTATCTATATCTACTAGTTGTTTTATCTCTGTTCTATCTAGTACTTAGATTATCTTAGCATTCTAATAGCATGGTTTTTGTAAGTAATTTATTTTATTTTTATGATATTTATTAGTATATTTATAGTATTTGTATCGTAAGTATTAGTGTTTAGATTAAATAGAATGTATGTCTATTCATATTAAATATAATTAAATCTTTAAATATTGTATGTAAAAGATTATAATACTTTATTTTATTATATTTTCTTTTTTCTCCCCTCTCTATTACTGCACGCCCCGTCATTTTACTTTCTTTTCGTTCCTCTCCATCCTAAGGTTGCCTGGAAGAGATCGCTATTAGCGATAAGGCCGCCAGTTGTTACACTAGTTTTTAATTAATTTATTTTGATTGTAAATTTTATGGTGTGTACAATAAAGAGTTTATCTATCTATCTATCTATCTATCTATCTATCTATCTATCTATCTAATAAATTTCTTTACGCTGGCTTTTCTTTTTTTTTCAATAGATCAAAATCTTTTTTTTTTTTTTATACAAGATAGATCTACGATTGACCACCAACTCGCCTGATGTTAATTCTCATTCATATAAGTACTTACATACATAAATATCTCTATCAATATACATACATAGTAATTAGTGGGAGTTATCTAAATAGTGTGCTTTTAAACGTGTTTTGAAAAAAGCTAAGGAGCTCGCTTTATTGCCAGTGGCAGCTCATTCCACAATCTAACAGCTGTCACAGTAAAAGATGAAGTATAAAAATTGGTACTATGCCGAGGGACATCAAGCGTTAAATTCTCTGAAGACTTTAGAAATCTCGAAAGAAATGAAGAACGGAAATGGAAGCGTTCCTTAAGATAGTAAGGAGAAGATGGTATGAACAGAATAGTATACAAAAGATAAAGTATGTGAGCATCCCGCCGACGACGAATGGGTAACTACTTGAGCTTATTGCGGAATTGAGAAACATGATCATATTTACGCAACCCAAATATGAACCTTATATAGAGAAAATTTAAGGCTCTCAAGTTTGTTCAGTAATTCTTCTGTAAGATCTAAATAACAGACATCAGCGTAATCGAGGATAGGGTGCAAAAGGGATTGCGCAAGCGCAGCTTCAGTGGCAACAGGCAGAAAATTACGGAGTCTACGCAAAGAGTTTCCAGAGGCAAATAGTTTGCAACTAACCTCAGCTACTTGTGAACTCCAGGACAGGCTCCGATCAAAAATTATCCCAAGGTTTTTCACTGTGTTACTAAAAGGAATTGTAACGCCATCTAGTATCACATGCGGTAAGGAATCCCATTTAATTTGGCTGATCATACGCGGACTACCAATGACAATAACTTGCGTTTTTGTAGGATTCACTGTTAGGCCGTACGATTTGCTACACTGTGAAACGCGACGCTAGTCATCATTCACAGCTTCCACAGCTTCTGAAAGCCATTCCAATGGTGCTTGACAGTATATTTGCAAATCGTATGCGTATATAGAGGTGGTAGGAAGAAGAAAGATTATAGGAAATTAAGTTTATAAAGATAGCGAAGAGAAGCGGAGATAAGACACCACCCTGTGGTACGCCAGCAAAAGTGTCACACCATGAGGAGAGCAAGTCATCAAGGCGAATTCTCTGCCGGCGACCAAGCAGGTAACTCTGAAACCATTCAGCTACCGTTGGAGATATGTTAGAGGAGCGAAGAATAACAAGAAGAATATCAAATTCAACAGAATTAAATTATTTATATGAATTAAAACTAAAATTAATTAATTATGAATTATTATTTTATTAATTAACTATTATATATGAATAATATTTTGTTTGGGTGAAGTCGGATCTTTAGTTGAGTAAACTACAATTACGTCAACGTTCATAGATGAGACAAACTTGATTACTAATATAAATTATTATTTTCATTATAATAAAACGTCTGAATGAACCTGAAATTAAACTGCAGGAGTTGGTTTGGATAAAGAATTACGGCAAAAAATGGGAACTAACGTTTTGATTTAACATAATTAATAATTATAGTTAAAAAAATAATAGAAAACACCGATTTCAAAATGCGTAATACATGCACATACGACTTTCTGTTCACTTTTCTATAGGCGCTTGGAGATTTACCAGCTATTTTGTTATAAAAACCAAAGTAGCATCCATTTTGATAAAATTTATATGAGACTACCTCTGAAGTATGATCTATCAAATACAAAAAGAATCATTAAAATCAATGCACAATTCGCTGAGTAATAGGTGAACAAACATAAAAAAACATACAGACCGAATCAATAACCTCCTTCTTTTTGGAAGTCGGTCAAAAATATACCCTCAATACCTCATCGGTTATCTAACTGAACAGACTACATATTGTTCAAGTATAATTCTTCGAAGCGATTCAGTTTGAAAACCGAGTCTTACACAATACAGTTCCAAACTAATTTAGGTAGAGCGCTGAATTTATAAAGCGTCTTTGTAGTACAAATACGTTACAACAATCAGAAGCTTTAATTATACCTACCTTGACATTAGTTGGTACTCAAAATCATATCGAATTGTATTTGTATTGATAATAAAGACTCAGATTATTACTTCTCAGCAACTGCATTAGTAAGATTTTGCTGTATCTGCGTTATGAAATCTGATATCATCATTTATTAGTCTAGGATTACAAGCCTAAGTTTTATCAACAATTAATAAAGGTGTACCACAACATCAAAGGTACAAGTCTTGTGCTCGATGACGTCAACGCCTGCCCACTAGTCAAAATGCGCTGGCGCACAAAACCTTCCGACGGCACATACAAAAATAAGCCTAAACTATAAACACATAACGTTGAAATTAAAATTGTTGTAGTGTAATTTGAATAGCATAGGCACGCGTCGATTGCGACACTTGCCGTAGGTCCATGTTGGAAACGGTACTTAGAAGTGCTGATGAATATTGAATTTAAAGCTTGTGTGATAAAACTGAATTTCATTTGTGGATGCGAGACGAAAACTAGATGTGAGGTTGAGGATCATCCAACACGACAGCCACAGATTAAATGATAACTACTACAGCCTACATGATATTAGGCAACTGCATTTTAGTGAACATGTACAGTTAGCGAGTTTCATGGTTTTTGAAACTGTGATAATGACAGACCTTCTGACATCTTGCATTTTATAATCATTGAAATATTAAAATATATATACGATTATATAATATATATACTCGTATTATATCATTCAGCACGGTAACGCTGCGAGAGTGATGGGGACTCTCAGATCAGAGGGTGCATGCGAGAGACTTGCAGCCTTACATTAACTAGACTATTATTAGGAATTAGACTATTTGTTTTATTATATCATGTTAACTAATATATTTTGAATGTGTATGTATTTTATATATTGTATTCGTATTGTTATTTTCTATTATTTGTATGAATAATGATTACTATTAATTAAATGAATGTGTGTATCATGTTATGTCAGTAAAAATATTAAAATGCGTACAATCATTTTCAACAGTGCAAGCCTCTTGACGCATTATCATAAATAGCTAGTAGAAAAACAACAGAGGCAAAAATTACTTAAAAAAATATATTTTATGAGATCATGGAACCACCTTTGAAGTTTCATTTTTAATAAATAAAAAAATGATTTACATACCGGTGAAGATATCATACACATCATATGTATGTTAACATACACACAAAAACAAAAAAGTCAAACTCTTCTTAGTTGTGCTGTTTGAGAATGAAAGTAGTGTGAAAGACTGTCCACGGCACACTCAGAAGCCGTTTCTAGCATCACATCTCCAGCGCATTGATGTTTCAGTCAATCGAATAGAGAACCATCTTTTGTAGTCGGTTAAATCCAAGAAATAAGGAAAAGTACGTATAAACCCGTGCGCCACAGCTAGTTGATTATTTTGAAGGTGTTGCGCGGGCGGGGTAACGCAATCGTGTCAAAGGCTGCCTGCCGTCGACACATCCGGTCGCCAAATAAATTACCTAATGAATAACGATTCTTTGTATAGAAATAACATGTTCGAAGAAATTATAGTTTAACACGTTAAACGCCACTTAAAAAAAACACCTTATTGAGTTCTGACGTTTTTGAATGCCTGACGTGAAATCCTTGTCAATTATTATTAATATATCATTGTACACAAGTGCCGAAATATCTTCGGTCCTTATTAAATATCAAGGTTATGATAACTATTAATATTAAAATAGATTTAGCTTTAACACCTGATTTATTTTTATGTTGAAGTCATTATAAATAGAATTAACTCGTTTTTACTATGTTATTTTCTAGATGTTTTCTTTTGCATATTGAATACTTAATAAGAGATAATATATTCATAATACTACGAATTCACTTATCAAACTCAATTATCAAAACTACTTTGCGATAAATGTAACGACATTTTTTTATAATTCTACCACATCTGTCTCTAATATAGCGTACCTACTGTACATTCCTTATTATTTAGGTACCTACAATTCATCATCATCATCATCCACAGCCTTTTATATCCCACTGATGGGTATAGGCCTCTCTCTTATCATGCCATCTGCCTCGAACCTGTGCTAATCGAGTCCAGGTTCGACCCGCAATAGATACAATATCGAGTAACGAATATATGTATGTAGTGTAGGTGTATCTACACCAAAAAATATATGTAGTGTAGGTGTACCTACACCAATAAATATATGTAGTGTAGGTGTATCTACACCAAAAAATATATGTAGTGTAGGTGTACCTACACCAATAAATATATGTAGTGTAGGTGTATCTACACCAAAAAATATATGTAGTGTAGGTGTACCTACACCAAAAAATCCTTTTTGTTTTTATTGTAATTATTTTGAAAATAAAATATTAATCTCTCAATTTATAAAAGGCACGGACCCCGGAGTCTGTGGAGATTAATATAATCAAATAAAAAAATGATTCCTGCCGTTCCACATACTTTGAAACATTTATAATTGTACGACTGCTTGAGCATGCTAATGCTGAATACTGAATTCATTGTAGTTTCAGAATCTGGAGCATATTACATAAAACAAACGAATAAGTTGCCTTTAAGTACATCTTCTGCATGGAGAGGATCTTCGCACGTGGAATTAATATTTGCATTAAATAACTATTGTATAACTTTGTTCATGTGAAGGTAGATAAAAAGAGATCCATTTTCTATAATTCCATGTAATTACCTAGTAATTTGAAGTGCAACGTAAGATCTTTATATACATTTAAGTTTAACATTTCCCTAACTCTAGTGGTTTTGCATGAAATCGCAAGATACAATATTGGGCATTACCTGGAATTATGTTATACATTTTATGTTTGTAGTGACCCTTGCGCACGCGCCGCCTCCCACGTGACTTTCTATATGGTCTCAACCGAACTCCACTGACCTCTGCCACAGACGAACTAGTAGTTACCCCCCGAATGAAGAAGGAGGAATACAAAATGTTGCGACAATATTGGACTACCTAATATTATGAAAGAGTATTTCTGCTAGTCTATCTGTTTATTTTGCAAAAGGTTAAATGGATCACAGTGAAAGATATATTAAATACTGTACATATATATACTGTATACCGAAGAAGCTAGAGTAGAACTTTTTCTTGTTATAAGTTTAACGTGTGTATCTGTGTGTTCGCCTGTAGCATCTTAGCTCTCAAACGGATGAACCGATTTCGATATTATTTTTTTTGTTTTAAAGAGGATTTCATCGAGATTGTTCTTAGCTATGTTTCATAAAAATAGTTTTTTTTGTCGGGGGGTTTTGAGTTTTTATCGGGTAGTAGTTTTTTCGGGGGGTCATGAAAATTGGCAGCTGTATGTAGTTCTGATGAAAATACAATAATATGGTACTGGCGAACTCATCTGATGATGGAGCCGGAAGATATGAACTAGAACTTCTTGATGGAACATCGTATCATAGCTGTGTTTGGATTTGTTAGAAAAGTCTTGTAATGAACTTTGACCACAATAATTTGTAGCGTGTTTTTTAGTTTTTTAAACTGTAATTTTTAAACTTATACTTGTTATCAAGAAATCCGAAAGGATACTGAACTTAAATGATTGCATGTGCATCCCAAACAAATGTGACGTATACTTGTGACGACACATTGTACCACAGAATATAGTAGTACTTAATGCGGCAAAAGTATAAACAGTATTAGGACAGCAAACGCGCAACAAATAATTTTCCGTGACTTCCCCTTTTTTAGTCTAGTATAAATCCATTTGTATGGAGCACATTACAGTATTTGCAACTGGGGAGATTCTTTGAAATTATGATAGGAAAATAGCTAAAAATCATAGATCAACAATAATCCCCGAATTATAGACTAGCTGCGTTCCGTGGTTTCACTCGCGTAGTTATGAAAAACGGTGATGATTATAATGATGATAAGTAGCTTATGTCCGTCTCCAGGTCCAAAGCTATCTCTATACTAATTTTCATAACTATCGGTTCAGCTGTTTGAGCGTGTAAAGGTAACAAAATTAGCTTATATAATATCATTATGAAATTGTGTCAAATGTATTTCAAAAAACCATAATAGAATAGAATAGCATACTTTATTGGCCTTATAACTTATCAGCTATACTAGGCAAGTCAATTACAATTTAGTTATAATCAAGAAATATACAATTATAAATAACTAATAGAGACGAATAATGAGTCCATTTAAAATAATAATATCATACAATTAAGAAACGTATTTCTCCGTTATACAATATGTAATGTCATTAAATATAAAATGGGATTAAAATGTCGGCATATTGAATTAATACTTTACATCAGATATAAAATAGTAATTAACTGTATTTGTTCTCATATTTAAATGTATTGTATGTCATATGTCAAAAATAATATAACGTAATGTCAAAATTTATATGGTTTAGTCACTAAATTCATATTAAATGTCTGCAGAAAATAGTAGCAAATTCCGTCAAGCTGTACCTTGTTCATGCATGAATGAAGAATATATCAAGCGCAGTGACATAAATTCGTTTAATGAATAAAAAGGGTTAGTCTCGAAGTATTGTTTTAACTTTCGCTTAAAGTCTATAGCATGCAAATTGATTACTGTGTGGAATTTTGTTAAACAAACAAATGTTATTGTAAATGCCTTGTACATTCATTTAAATAACAATAAATAAATATTTGTGGACATTTCACACAACACCATCTAGCCCAAACTAAGCAAAGCTTGTACTATGGTACTAGATGGGTGAGAGAATACATATATACTTTTTTTTAATGTATACATATATACACAGAAACACCCAGACACAGAACAAACATTCATGCTTCACACAAATGTTTGCCCTGGGTGGGGATCGAACTCACGACCTACTACAGCATAGTAGGCAGACATACTAGCAACTGAGCCACAAGGCCAGTCAATATACTTAGTTGTCTTTTATGTTGTCACAAATCTTATTTTTACTAGACTAAATGGGTATTTAGGTATTATGCAAAGTCGCGAGTAACATGTATCCAAATAAATAAATATTGGAGGACATATCCAAGCGAGTTGTGAGAAAATATAATTTCTGTGAGTTCGCACAATCATAATAGCTTGCCTTGAAATGATAAGACTTGTTTGCGTCGCCTAAATCATACAACGGACCTCTCTGTGCTTATCCTTGGACTTATCTTTAGGTCTGACCTTGGTTATAGTGATTGAAAATATAATATTTCAC
Organism: Lycia hirtaria; assembly: GCA_947563715.1. Taxonomy (NCBI): domain Eukaryota; kingdom Metazoa; phylum Arthropoda; class Insecta; order Lepidoptera; family Geometridae; genus Lycia; species Lycia hirtaria. Next base: position 12,921,624 of record OX387386.1, read on the forward strand.
TAATGGTTGTCAGCGTCTTCTCTCGTCATTAACAATATGTTAGTAGGATAGTAATAATAAAATAATGTGATGTAAAAAAAACTTAAAATTGATGAAATCTCTTCATGAATTTTAGAACTTTAAAGTGTGGCATTTACCAAGATTTAATCGCTTAAAATAGAGGAGAGTAATGGCAACCCCCTGTAAGTTTTATCAAAATCGGTTCAGTAGTTTTCAAGATATGGGCTTTTGAACACTTACTTCGTTCATCGCAACTGTAGAGCAGTGACTACACTTTATGTTTCAAATAGACAGTGACATGAGCGGTGATGAGCTTTGACGACCGTTTTTGACCGACTTCAAAAAAAGAAGGTACTATTAAATATAATTACGAGTAAATAATATTAACAATGAATAAATAAAAGTATTTAAAAATATTAAACCGACTTCAAACTGAAAAGAGAGAAATAACATGAAGAAAATCAATACTAGGCGTCTACCTAAGTAGGTACGTAAACCAACTATTTTTTTGTATAGGACTTACTTGATGACAGTTTAGGTCCTGACACCGACCTCAAAAAATAGTTGGCTTACGTACCTACTTAGGTAGACGCCTAGTATTGATTTTCTTCGTGTTATTTCTCTCTTTTCAGTTTGAAGTCGGTTAAATTTTTTTAAATTACTTTTATTTTGTTATACAATACACTATGAAGAAGAGTACGTTATGGCTTTATCCTAGAGCATATCTTACAACACATGAAGAAATTATTTAAGCCTACTCCTTACTTATATATGAGTAAAAAATTGTAAGCCATACACAAACAAGCATACACAAAAATTCAGCTTATACAGAATTATTCGCATCGCACTATCAATAAAGAATTGTGCATATATTACTTACCTTCAGAGGCCGGAAGGTAAATAAAAAAGCCCAAATCAGGCCACGGGATTAAATAAACATTTTACTGACTACGCAAAACTTGGACTATGAAATCGTGAATAAGATTTTAAGTAACTTTATGTTTATTATATAGTAACTTTATGTGTATTACTAACGTTTTTTGCGTGCGTGGTAGTAGGTGACCTACAACCGCATTGCGTTTGCGCCTACTTTTTTACCCGGGTGCGCAAGGAGAAGAGTATTGTTTTTGGGTATTTTTATGGATACATTTACATGTATACTATATGTTTGTACGTGTATACAAATAACCTTTGATTTCTTTAAAATTGGCTGAGGAGTAGGAAAATATAAATTTTTTCACTACTCCGTCGCCAGTATAAGTGATATTTGAATAAAACTTTTTTTTTAAATATTTGTCATATCTAAATAAACAAATTTCTCTCTCACTTTTCTAGTATCTCTGTGACACAGTGATTTAATGTGTCTAAAAATGTTGTGATGCACGAGAGACTTGCGTGCATTGATCTACACCATAAAATACACCCCTCTAATGAAACAGCCTGTATGAAGTGCCAGCCAGAACGTATAAAATAATCGCCTGCTATTAGTTATAATCACCAGCAAGCAGAATTTGTCTGACACCTACTCAAGTCTTTGACTAAAACAAAAGAAAAGCATTAAAATAACACCCACTACCTATTTTATATCTAATCTTGGTTAATTACTGCGTTTTTGATGCTTATTAACAATGCCACCAGGCGATCTTAAATGTGAGGTTTTGTATCCATACAAAAAGAGAAACTGATCACTTAAATGTATTATCGATTTTGATGATTATTTTCTATTTGTGTATTTAGGTTTGAATGACTAAATAGTTTTTTTGTCTAATATTATTATAATTAGTAAATTTATCATATTTTTGCAATACGACTTCTAGATTCTGCGTAATACGTGGACAAATATACAATCGTACATATACTTATGAAATTTGGCACACATTATTAGAAGCTGGTATAGACTAACATATACAAAAACTGTGCAGTTCTGACAATATAACATACATACAGGTCGAATTGATAACCTCCTTTTTTTGAAGTCGGTTAAAAATCAATACACTTTTATAGTCTTCATAAAGCGAATTCGATCGATATCAGTGTCGATTATGATCGGTTAGTTGTGTAGAGACTAGGAGATCAGATAATGGTAATTATAATATCTGACTGATCAAATCTAATAATGGCTCATGCCAAATGAGATTATTTGACTCCTAATTGGACGGATGTCGGAAATAGCGCAATCAACCAAATATATTGTTTATTGTGACGTATTTTATATTAGCTGAGCCGGATGCATAGCAAATCGCCATAGAAGTAAAAGTCAATTCCGAAAGTTATCGCTTATAAATCTGCGACTGATGGATGATGATGATGATGACGGATGATAATTAAAAACTGTCAATCTTCCGGCTCGTTTGTGACAAAATTCGAATGACTGCAAAGTAGATTAAACATTGCAAATACAGGAATCAATTTTGATGATGAATTGACATGAAATTTGAAAATTGCAAATCGAAAATGGAATTGAAGAGCGTCCGTGCAAGCTTATGCAAAAACCGTGCCTCAGTCTACCCATTTGGGTTGGTTTTCAGTTTTTAGTGTTGTTAAATCTTTACAGGCTTGTGGTTTTTCCGCGATGTCTCTTGGAATAGGAATGAATAGAGCACCTTTCATCAACGATATCAGTAGCGGATATGTTGCTTAGATTTAGTACATTGTACACGTTGTCCCTTTACCAATACTTCGACAAACAAACATACTCGTAGGGCTGAAGCGGGGCATCTAGGCGACTCTGTGAACTGCGTATTATACTAATTTATTTTATTATATTCCATTATAATTATATTAACAAGAAATTCTACGAAAAGTTTTATTTAACATCAACAGGAATATTTACAACGTAAAAATAAAAATTAACATATATTTTATTATATAGTATTTAAATATTATACATATTTATTTCATTTTAGAAATAACATTGAAAGGTTATTTATTTATTAGTAAGTCATGTGTTTAAATTAAATCAGATATAAATTTTATCAATCAATGCATTCAAATGGTTCTATTTATAGTTAAAATGGATATTATTCAGTCGGTTATTTTTCACATAACACATGATACTGGTTTATTAAATTATTATGTTACTAAGACCAACATATTACTTAGTTATATGTATTTATTAGTTATACTTAGTTATACAACTCGTAATTGTGTTGGTATTTAAAATAACATTATAAAATTCACAATCACATTGTTATTATTGCAAAAAATATACGCTACGAATTGATATTCTCCTCCTATTTTGAAGTCGGTTAAAATTGTTTTATGTATGCCTTTTTTGTCACTTCTTTTTTGGGGCACGGTAATTTTCAATAGTTGTAAGTCAAGATAGACAGGAAAGATTTACCTATTAGATTATAAGATATTTGGATAATTTTTACCTATCAAAAAAAATATCCAAAAATGTTTTTAAAGGTTACTCCAAAAGGTTTTTAAAGGTTAAAACTGTTTTTTTTTTTCAAATTCTTAATTTTTTTCAGTTTATTAGGCAATTTATCGATATATTCTAAATTTCCTTTGGGGGCACTGTACGTGCCCCCTCAAAAAAGCTCTGGTTTTATGTAATCTTGAAATCGAAATTATTTGGATTTCTATGGGACCCTCTGGGCCCTCACGTCGATCTCTTATTAGAGTTCAAAGCTGCCTAGCTAGCTTTTATATTTCTTTTTCTAAAGTTAGAAGAGTAAGACAAAAGTCGATTTTTGCTTCCTTAACTGTAGAAATGCAAGATAAACGCGATTATTAACCAACTTTAACCGAACGGTAATAAGAGTCATTATTATCGCCCCCGTTTCCGTTAGTTTCCGGCAGCCTATTAGTAAGTTTCTGGCACCCTAGTCAGGAGACCGTCTGACTTGCGATCCGCAGGTCCTGGGTTCGAATCCCGCGGCACGCACCTCTGTCTTTTCGAAGTTATGTGCGTATTGTTGATTGCCGGCAAATTCAAACGGTGAAGGAAAACATCGTGAGGAAACTAAAAATGTCTGAGAGTTCTCAATGATCTTGAAGATGTGTGAAGTCTGCCAACCCGCACTTGGCCAGCGTGGCAAACTATGGCCTAACCCTTCTCACAATGAGAAGATGGCCCGCGTCCAGCAGTGGGACAGTTTGTATAAACAGGGCTGATTAAAAATTAAACGCATTATGCATTATGCATTATTTGGCTATACAGAAGTAATGACTGTTCATAAAGACAATAAATTCTTATTCACGGGAAATGTCATAAGCAGTCATTTTCATATTTCTCTATTGGATTTCAAGTAAATATTAATTTAATCTTGACATGAAATATGTTATGGGTTCTGTGTTATAACCAAGCCATAGACCTCTCATTTGCTGAAGGAATCACGCTGCTATTAATAATTCTTTATATCGATTGTTAGGAATTACAAGAATCAAATGTCAAACGTTCTCTACAATTTATTATATATTGTAACTACGTAGTCATACAGAATGACAAATATAACTAGTCTTAAATAACATGGAAAATTATACTTATAGTCTTCAACAATTAACTGCAATTTTTTATGTTAATTTTTAAATGTACTTTGCCAATCTTAGACCACACGTAATATTACACTCAGCTAAAAAAGGTCTCGTTATGAATATATGTACTAGCACAGCACATTGTCTACAATACAATGTGCAATGTGTGTGTCTTTAACAGCTCATTGTATATATAGTTGTACCTAACTTTATCGTTTTGGAAAGTTCTCATATTTACCAAGCTTGACAATGACACCCAGGGGAAATGTTTAATTGAACGTGGCAAATACGCCTACCGTGCGAGTACATAATGCAAAGAGGGAAAAAATAATTAAAAGGATAATCTTGTTCTCAGTCATGCGCAATACGAAAGTGTAAACAAAATCACTTTTTAGCTAAAATGTGTTTAGTAATAAGATGATCAAGTATTGCAAAGTGGCACCGAAATATATCAAATATGCAGAACAGGCCTTTACATTTGAAGGTGTTACGTCAGGCTTACTTATCGCCTAGAGTCTACTTCTATTTAATATCCATGTAGGCTGCGCCCACCTTAACCTCGTAATGTTGAAAAAACGTGGGCCACTAGTAAACACAGTGTTACCAACCAACCTGCACTTATGAAATGCTTATATATAACGCATTAAGGTCTATTATATACCAAATTGTTATATAACTTATGTGGCAACCCACGCACCCCTTTGGAAACTTTTTATTTCGCAACTAACAAGGATAGCCAGCTTTCGCTTTGCTCTTGTGAAGTTTAATATGCGAGATAATCTGATGATGCCTTACAATCAGTAGTTTAAGAAGATATTTTGAAAATTTAAAAAAAAAATCTAACTTATTTACTTGTGTTAGCAAATTGATATAAACATCTTCATCTATATCAAACTCAGGTCCGATTGTGTGGGGAGTACTAATGTCACGTTTTTGACGGATCACTAAAAACCAGGCGGCAGCTTTGGAGTTGGTTGAACGACGAGCCAAGAGATTTATTGGTGACTAGCTGTACCCGCGACTTCATACGCGTAACAAAACACATCCGCCGGCTCGAACCTAACTACCGACTCAATTTATTTGTGTCGAGTATGTGGTCAAACGTAGATGTATTTAAATGAAGAATAAACTGCCGTCCCCTTTTAACTCGCTCCAGCCTTGCTCAAGTTCAGCTCCTGTCTCGATCCCACCTCGCTTCTACGTCCACCTTGCTCCCGTCGCACTTCCGTTTTGCTGTCACCTGCTCCCACTCCACCCCTGTCCAACTTCTGCCATATTCCCGCCTCGCTCCCACTCTACTACCTTACTTTCATTTCACTTCCTCCTCACACTTATAGCGTTTACACCTTTCTCTTCTCCCTCTCCTACTTCGCTCCCACCGCATTTTTTTCTCGCTCCCATTCTACTCCCATTCCGCTCCCGCCTCGCTCCCATACCACTTACATCCCGCACCCACCTAGATCTTTTGTTGGACTCCCATCTCACTCCGTCCCTCGTTCCGTTTCATTCCAGCCCCACACGAATTAAGCTCCCACCTGTCCCATTTCTACCTATACTACCACTATATACTACTTGCAAGTAGTATAACACTTTTAAGTGCGTTAAAGCTTGCTCACAACTCGTTCCCGTTCCGACCCACTCCCTTCTCCCCCAGCCCCGCTTCCGTCCTGATTAAGCTAAGATTAAAAAAAAATGCAATTCGCTTGAATTGCAAGTCTGTGTTTATGAAAAAAAAGTCATAAAAAATGTCGACCCCCTATTTTATTACCTTAAGCCATCCCTGGCGCAAAATATTATAAGAGTTTTCGTTCTTATTCATTTGTTTTCACGTAAATATTAATTTCAACCTTAATCCCCCCCCCCCCCCCCCCCATAATTGGAACCTAATTTGACAACCTTAATTCAGCCCTGCCGTAAAAATATTATAAAATTTGAATACTCAAGAATATTTCAATCCTCTGTTGACCTCCTTAATTCATCCCTGTCACAATTTTTTTATTATAGTTATATTTTGTATTCATTTTATAGTCCAAATACTAGATTTCAAGATTCTAACATAAAACTTAAAGAAGTTTCGTACAAACTTTCAACCTTCTTTTGACTACCTTCATTCATCCCTGTCGCTGAAATATAATAATAGTATTTATTTATATTAGGTAACCCAAATACCAAATTTCATGCCCCTAACATCAAAACTCAGGAACTTCCATACATTCGTTTACCCCTCCCAATTGTATCCCTTAATTTAGCCCTTTCACGAATTTCGTTCTTAGTTGACCTATTTACTCTATACGTAACATACATATGCTACATTTCAGATTCGTAGCTTATGTAGTTTTTGAGATTTAGTGATGAGCATCGCAATACTCGTAATGTTGAATGTTGTAATTTAATGCTATATCCCAGGGGAACTATCAATTTTTTCGGGATAAAAAGTATGCAAGATCCTTCTACATAGTATATAAATCCGTCCAGTAGTTTCGGCGTCCATTGGACATACAGTACAGACAGACAGACAAAAAAAAAAAATGCTGTTTTGGCTTCTGTATCGATAGGAAGGTATCCTCCAATCAACATTTTTCAAAAATATTTAATGTACAGAATTTGACCCGTTACAGTCTTATTATATGTATAGATAGATAGATGATAGGCTAGTTGCTGAAAAGCTACTTAATATCGAACATTGCAGCAAAGTAGCAAAGCAGACAATATTCTATCAAATTCATTTCCTTACCTTTTAGCGCATTACCTCATTCCACCTTTCTAATTCCACTACGAAATAAGCAGAAATACAACATATTACCAACTATTTCTCATTGAAGTGCCCAAAATTCGTACACAATGACTTAGTCCTAATTTTTTTAATCGTAGGTACTGCACAGGAATGGAACTGCTTGAGAATATTCAAGGCTAGAGTGAATAAATATTAAATAATATTTAATTTTTTACAATATTTATATTAAAAAAAACTTCAAAAAATTGTATTAACTTAAACCTAGGGTGACGCCGGCAGCGGAGTGGGGCTTAAGCCGCTGGTGGAAGAGACTACAGACTGAAGAACCTCCTGACAATGGGTGCCGTGTCCAGAACCTTTGAATTATGACCCTTAATTCAACCATCAAGTGAGAGCTTCTTGAGATGTTGGTCGAGGTTCTTTGGTATGATACCGTTTACCTAAACGACTATGAGCTTAATAATCCTAGAGTAAATATCCCATATGGCGGTTATCTCGTGAGCCAAGTCATAGTGATAATTAATATAATTAATAGCATATCTCAGAGTACAAAAATGAAATCCCCGGTTGTGTCCAGTCCAAATTATCCAAATTAAACAAGAACTTCGTTTATTAATGACCTTGTCGCCGTTTAATGTTAAAACGGGTTTGTGGTACAAATAAAACCGGCAAATTACGAGTTCGACTCGCGCACCGAGGCTTCCGTACTCCCACACAAAGTAAACACTGACCAAAATCAGGGCTAATTAAACGGCATAGCAAACTTTATATTTGTCTCAGTTGGAATGGAATAGCTCCACAGTCAAGTTCTTCATGAAAAGTTAAGCGTTTAGACGTTTACCCTTATACATATGTATTATTCATGTTTTAATACCGAATTAGGTATCAAAGAATAGCACTTAATTAGCATTATCCTTGTTTAATTGGTGAATACACTTAGGTATTTATATAGTATTTATACTAAATATTTAATAATATTTATTCATATGTATTTATAATTATTTGTAACTTATTTATTAATAATTTATAACTGAGTAATTGTGATCATTTTAACAATAATTTTAAGAAGAAGAGTAAGAAAATAGGCGGAGGTCGAACTATACGCTATGTTAATAAAATATCTATCTATCTGTAGTTTTTTTTCTTTTGATTTACTAAAGCGGAAAATAAAGTAAAACTATTATAAATAATCAGAATCAAGCTATGAAACATTTGAATTCTAATTACGTATTTCTTTCTGATTCCAGGTAAGCTTGCGTGCCGGATTAAGGATCGAGCACATTAGGACGGGCCGCAGCGGGGCGGAGCGGGCCGCAGCGCAGCGCAAAATGCTTACCTAGCACATTAGTGACGGGCCGGGTCGCAGCGCATTGACGGATTTTGAGTACAGTGTACTGCCAGAATTTGCGTGCAACTGTACGTTATGGATAGCTCTGACGAAAAACTTTCATTTTTTGCCTGCTGTTAGAAGAATAAGTTAATGAACAGCATAGACAAGAAGTTTGTCAAAAAAGAAAACGTAAAATATGGACGGGGCGCAGCGGGGCGGGACGGGCCGCATCGCACGGACGCAAATCCGCGTCGCAATAATGCGAGCCGCTGCGGCCCGACACAGTGTGCGATATTTCATACAAATTGTATTCAAGCGATTTGAGCGGATTTTTGCGCTCCGCCCCGACACGCTGCGGCCCGGCATAATGTGCGCGAACCTTTAGTAGAACACAATTTAGGTAAGGTCCTATTTACACTAGGATTCAATAAATTCTGCGATGTGCAATGCAACACCAAAACGCCTAAGGTAATCATTGATTTGGTCATTCAGCAGCGAGATGTCGATACTTGCCTTCACCGATGCAGGTAAAACCTGGACCCTACGGAAGTAGTACTATAAAGAGTATGTAGTTTGATCATCGTCCGTCTCGCTTGCGCATACCAAATTTTGAAAGATATAAAATGTGCGAATTAATTTAAAAAAATCGTGCCACAAAACACTAGGACGTAACATCACAAGTTTACAATTTAAAAAAAACATTTTGAAAGTTAATTTTCATACTTACATTAAAATTAAGTCTGTTAAAAATACGTTAATGTTCTAAATTATGTAATATCATGCATGTTCAACAAAATAAAATTCTGGATCTATCCAAATGCGCTCCTTGTAAATCTCTAGAATTTATAAATATATATTTACCTACACATATACGTGTTCATTCTCCAATTGAATACCCTAAGTGATATTATTAAAAGCAAAAATTACTCTATATGTCTGTCTGTTTGTTACCTTTTCACGATCAAACGGCTGAACCGATCTTTATACGATTTGGTACAGCTGTGATCTTGGAGACGAAGATAGTTTTAACAACCTAGTTTTCATCGTCATCAACATCATCACCACCACCATTTTTCATCACTACGCGGATGAAACCGCGGGGCGATGCTAGTAAAAATTTGAAAAGCGTAGATAACTTTGTCTGTCTGTTTATTACCTTTTCACAATCAAATTGCTGAAACGTTCTTCATGAAGTATGCGTATAGCTTAGAATTTGGAGACGGACGTACATACATTTCATCATATAAGTATATACATATGTTTCAAACAAAGTCTTGCTTCAGACTATTGGCCGAAAAGAAAAAACTAAAGTTTAAAACTGGAAAATTTGCTCTTTAAAATGAACTGGTTTAAAGAACTCGAAAAATATTAAATATACACTGTCGTCCATCTTCAGGATTCTGGCTGTTTTATGACATAAAGTATCAGGTTTACTGATGCGTATCTCTTCGAGTTAGAGATGCGATCTCACAACCTTATGATTCGGTTAAAAACTGGAAATACTACTTGTCACTTTAACGTGAACTACCCCATAATGTTTTTAACCCCCGACGCAATTGCAGGTTAAGGTGGTACAATATCCATACAAAAATATTTTTTCCAATAATGGTCGAAAAGAGCAATAGTTTTACAATTAAATTATTGTGGTTAGTCTTTATTGATGGTAAGCCAAAACCATTTGTTAAAAAAAAAAACACGAGAAAAGATAAATTATTGAAATCGGATAATATCCTCTAAGGTAAAAATCGTCCAAGTGCGTATCGTGCCACGCGCAAAGTAGGGTCGGAACTCTATCATAATTTACGTGAACTGAAAATGGGCATACAATGAACGTATAAGTTAACTTATATTAGTTTAATTCAAAGAAGAATAATACATACTTGTAAATAGTTTGCTTAAATGAAATTTACATTTTTTACTTCATTAAGTATATTTTTTAAGTTGATCGACAATTAACGAGTAAAACCTACTTAGCCGTGATGGTATTCCTTTTAATTTCATCATAATATATATTCTCCTAGCATTTTTTTTTTCATCGCATGCATATTTTTTTTCATTTATCAATCGTTTAGCTGGTAGAGGGCGCAGGGACACTTGACTATAACAAAAATTATCACTTCAGCCTATATTGAAAAATTATTTTCGCACACCCCCAATGAATACCTATCCAACGATGGAGTAGATCAGAAATAAACTAATTCATCCCCACTTTACGGAAGGTATCCCAATAGAAGATTTTTTACAAAAACTCATTCTATGACTTTCTCATTTATAACTAAGTAAGTAAGTTCGTATAGACTGAGTGGCCAGCCCTACTTATTGTCAGAGTTATTAAGCCGCCGAAAGGCCTCATTAAAGGCCTTATTACTTATAACTAAAATATGCATATACGTGTCAAATTACAGATTTCTAGTAGGTATTAGTAGTCTAGTCTTTGAGCAAAGCCGCGGACAGACAGACAGACAAACGCTCATGGCGAAATTAAAAATATGTAATACACAGGAGAAAATTGCCGCAACAACTATGCTCGTAAGAGACCATCACCATCTAAAGCATAAATTAGTTTCTATGCAAAATAATTATTTTCGATGTTTTACATCTGCCAGGTGTCCCGAGATGGGTCAACGTTTTAATTTTTTACACAAATTGGCTCTATCGAAAGTGTTCTTTAATCAAGAAAATTCGATCAGCAGTTTTATATCGAGTTTTAATTTTAAAATTATAGTTATTAGTTACGTGTAGGTATGTCTCAATTATCCTCATTGACAACATGGATTTTAGGTTTTTATTAGTCAAAAGACGGATCGTTTTTAACTCAATTTATTTACTAACATTAAATAATGCTACATCATAACTCTGTTTTATTGCGTATCTTATTTACGACCAAGTGAAGGGTCGAAAAGAAAAATATTGTTTGCGCATTAAATGATTCATGTTTAGTTTAGGTATCGTGTAGGCGCTACAACACATAACTTTTGCAAACTTTTTATTTACCTCATGCAGATAAATCATCCATTAGAAACACAATTTATTTATAATTAATTTGTAGTAATTTTTACGCGGTTCATACACTGACGTTTCTAGCTAGTGGCAAACATCTTGAGCAATGTTTCATCACGCCCTCTCTTTTGTTTTTGTGTAAAATTAAAGAGAGGGCATAATAAATAAACTAATGATGTTTGCTCAAGATGTTTGCCGCTACTTATACACTGCGTTTCCAGTTGTAATGAAAATGATGAAATGTATCCTTTAGATATCCGTTTCCGTATTTTCAGCTGTCTATGTACAAAATAAATCTCATAACGATCGATTCAGTCATTTGAGTGTGCAAATGTAACAAACTGACAAAGAGAGAGACAAAGTTATTTACGTTTCTATAATATTAAATTTGTATTTTAATTTATGTGAAACCTAAAAATACTTCAGATGTGGTGAGATTAAGCGGAAATTTTAATAATATCTTTAATGATACAAGTTTTTTTTAGTGGACTCCGAAAACATGATCGTTTACATCGTGTTTACAGAGCATTCTCGACTTTTTTTCTCTGACGCTATCTCGTTTTAGATTGTACCTCTGACAGTTTTAAAAGCGTCCACAACGTTGGCAGCCCGTCGTGCCCGAGACTCCTTTTATTTTCCCGCTTTTGGGACGGTCACTCAACTTAATGGTACAAATTATTAATAATCATTTATTCTTCAGTTCGATAAATGCTTTTAGGTAGGTGGCTGCTCGAACATTTTGTGTTTTCGACGATAATGTTGCCGATAAATTTGATCCGAGAATATATTAAGTAAGTACCTAAGTAAGTTCGTATAGACTGAGTGGCCAGCCCTATTGTCAGAGTTATTAAGCCGCCGAAAGGCCTCTGACTTGGCTTGACGATTGCTGAACAACCGGGACCTACGATTTAACGTGTCATCCAACCCACGGTAGCGCTCAGAAAGAAATGCCACTCGCGGTCACCCATCCGAAGACTGACCGGTCCGTCCGTTGCTTAACTTTGGTGCTCGTTCGGGAACACCTAGTCAAGCTACGCCACGAGCGGCTACATTGAGTCAACGCTTACATTATTATAATTTTAATTTTTGGGATTTATAAATAAGCAAATAAACATCTCTGGTAGTAGGAAATTTTGACTACATATCTATTAGTATTGTATTGTATTATATTCATTTATGTAAGAACAACCCAGTTTGTTGTGCGTTTTTATACAATCATAAGCATCATCTTTATGGATCTGCTGCATTACAACATTATATGCCAATATTTCCGGATCTACACCGATTTACAACATTTAATAATTATAACTATTACATATTTAAGTAGATTCTATTCAATTAAATCATCACCATATTAGTAACGAATCAATTAAAGCATGTTTTTATTAATTTTACTAATATCACGTGTGACCACGGACAGTAAATCCGTTAAAATGTGTTTAATTTAATATGTGGCAATCGCTAAAACCTAAGAAATCATTAAAGTAACATAATTATTAATGATACAAAAAGGTTTGAGGCTCTTAATTATTTCTTGTAAGTCAACAAGTTACATGAAAGCAACTACAACTCTTACTTCTTTTCCAATAAAATCTACATTTCCCGTACAATTAAAGATTTCAAATTAACTATTGTGCACTTGCGTGTACGTAATTACATGTATTTAAATATTAATGTAAATTTCTAAAGGGTTATCAGGCTTAAAACTACTTTTTACAAAGGTTACTAAGCCGAAAAGTAGTTATTTATTTATCATTATCAATAAGTACCTTTTTCTATGGGCATATCATTTTGTTCCATTAATTTCGTTGGAAGTCAATGAATTATTTCTGTGAAATAATCATAAATATTGGATTGAATATTTCGCTAAAATAATTCTTAAATTATAAACAATTAAGTACTAAAAGTTATTTATTACGTGAGGTAAAGGTATTTTTATATTATTTATTTACCAACAATAATACATCGTGTTAATATAAAACTGCGTTAATACTAATTACATAATCGACACTAAAATAATATATAAAATAAATAATAATTTAAAGTCACAATCTCAGACGAGGTAATTCCCCGTCCAAACGTGCCCATTATGCTGCGGCATTACCACGTTGAATGGCAAGAGAAATGTTTTGCGTTAGATATTGGCCAGACCGCGGATCACGCCCCTCACTTAAGTAAATGAAAATTAACTTAAATTAAATTCATTAATTCTTCTTCTCAAATTCTGAATTTCTATATTTGATAATGAAACAATTTGATAACGTATTCTGATTTTCAAATTTAAATGTAGGGTATGTTCAAATCGCAGGCAAAACGTGAAGACCTGCTAACTATATACAGAAATGATATAAAACATAATGCAAATGAGTGTTGGCGCCAGGCGAGTATAATTTTATTTACCTATATAATTATTATTTTAATCTATTTAAATGTTAAATCAAGTATAAATATTTATTAGTGCCTGTCTGTCAACAATTCTAAAGTATCATTGAGAATTGTAACCGATATATTTTTAATTCAAAATGTGTGGTGTTTCGCAACTAATTTTATTAGCCCATTATTTCAGTACTGAGTATGCGAAGCGAACAAATGTTTCTACATCAAATGGCGAAATGTTATTTCTTCTGTCTAGATGTTTATGTTTATTAGTACATTAGTTTACGTTTTTTTTTTTTTTATTTATGATAATTGAATTCCAAACGTTTCAGGAAATACTATCAAAATAGGTCTGTAAATGGAGTCAAGATTAGTTGATAATTTTAATAAAATGTAAACAAAATACGCAGCGAGGATAACCTGTAAGCTAAGTAACAACTAAAAAAAATATTTTTGATCGTCTATGCATATGATTACAGCCTACAATATTTTTAATAATTTTTGGACGTTATTTTTAGCCAATAATTTCAGTTTAACATTACAATACCATTAAAAATTATAAACAAACACATACATAAATACTGTAACATGTAACACAAGCGAGCTCACCAATGACCCCTATCCACTTGCCCTCTATTGTGTTAAAAACATTTACATAGAACAAAGTCCTGTGATATAAACGAAAACGAAACGTTACTTATGAATGCGTCCAAAAATACGTTCAAATAAAAGACAGCACATAAAACTTGGCTTTTTATTTCTAGTACTTGATCTCAGATCAAAATAACTCAAAAAGTACCTATCATTTGGAATTCGCGATTCGCATGGAATTTTTGGAATAGCGTATGAGTCGAATTTTAACATTGGAACGACGTTGAGTTATGCATAGATTACCATATGGATAATCTACTTTTATTTGTCAATCCTAAAAAACAGGATATTAATGAAATGTTTCTTGAAATAGCTCATTAGCTATTTTAATAAATAGCTATTTATAGGTATAGAGAATACTTAAAGTATTTCAGAACAACAGAAACAGTTCCTGTAACGTTATGTATGATACCTACTTCGCTAACTGATAATGCAAGCAGACAAGTTTCACGCTAAATGACAAAAACAAATCAATTGGAAACCAAACATTAACATACTTTCTAGAATTGGACGCTATGCAGTAGATGCAACGCGCCGAAGTAGCGGTTATTTCGAAAGAAGAGAAGAATGCCCAATTTAAATACGAGATGTGGCATCGTCACGTTCTAAACCGAATCTACGCGTGATGTGTGAGCGAGAATACAAAGTGGCCGGCGAGGCGGCCAACCGAGCCTTCTATACAAAGTGAAAGATACAAAGTGGTCGGTTAACATCGGCACCGCAGTGATAATTAGTTTTCGGGGGGCTAGCGGTCACGAGTTCGGACATTCCGATGTACTGCCGACTCATCCGTGGGCTTATCTTCACCAAGATACAGGTGTTTTTGTACCGAATCTCTATACAAATCAGTTTGCCCGTCGGACGGCTTTAAAAGATTTTAGAACGTCGAGTCTTTAGCGTGAATCGCAGTGCGGAATGTTCCATTGCGATAAAAAGGTAACGGAGTAAGCAAAATTAAATTTTAATCACTTGATACATTAAATGAGCCCAATGTCCACAGCGATTCGAACAACGTTGTGCAGGCGAAGCTTATGCTCTTTATTCTCAATCGGCTTAATATTCCAGAGATGCTCTAGAGGTACCTTATCGACACCAGGAAACTTTTCCGCCATAGATATTGAACCGTCGCAATTTTCTGATGACAGTAAGGGTAATGAAGTTAAACAGGCCAAGTAACCGAACTTTCCGTGTAGTTTTAATTCATGGTCTAGAATAGCTCGCGAAAATACTTTTGAGGCATCTAGCCCCATATCTTGTAAATAGTATTCTAACGCTGAATAGTACGTGTCGACGGCTTGTAAGAAGTCTTGTTTTCCTGTCGTATGGTTACTGGACATCAAGACCCAATAGGAAAGATCAGTAGCTGGAGATGCACACCTCAAGATTTGAAAGTCAATTATCACCATTCTATCTCGTGAATACAGGAAGTTAGGACTCCATGAATCCCCGTGACATAGTACCGGATGCTCGCTTTTCTTAGTGACCGAATCTATGTACTGTCCGTACATATCCTTACACAGAACTTCGTTAAACTTTTTGTAGTAGACACTATCTGCGCCTTCAAACTCGGCTATAACTTTTCGATCGATGTCTATTGCGTTTTCGAGGTACGTCGAATACCAGTCACGATTCTCCTCGTTAAAATACAGTTCGGACAAAGAATTAGCTATCTCTGTGAACTTTTCAGGTCTCTTTATCCGCAATGCTAAGGAGACGGCATGAAAGTGAGCGAGTGTTTTCAACACCAGATGTTTTTCTTCTTGTGATGGAGTATTGCTGACGGAGCGACAGTGGGACTCGGCAAGATCTTCAAGTAGTATATAATCATTGAAACCGTCGTGACAAGTGCCGTAGCAAATTGGAATCTGAAGACTGATACGTTCCTTGCCTCCCAGTGAAGGTTGTACCTCGTCAATTACGGGTAATATACTCGTGAAGAAATCTACTTCTCTCTTGAAATATTTATTGTTGTCTAGTGTTCTTCGTAGTATTGGGTCGGCTACGAGTCCTTTAACAACAAAACTGGCACAATGTTGTAGTCCTGTCACTTTGATTCTATAAACGGCGCTCAGAAGACCTTCGCCGGCAGCAGCTGCTCTATTCAATTCAATACTTTTCACAGTGTCTTGACTACGTGTACGGGTTTGAAAAGCTTTAGTTATCACCTCCTCTGTGAGGTGCTTCGAAATATCAACCAGTTCAGTACTGACCATTATGCACACAACTACATTTACAAAAGGTGGTAACTAAATCTGACTTAATATATGAAGCAGACCATTTTATATAAAATTGTCTGGCGTTATCTCGAAATAAATATGTGAATAACAAAATTAATTCCTCTGTAAATTTTTCATAATATTGTAGTGAAGTAGTAGTGTAGTTGAATCTTAAACAATCAAAAACTCAAATGTTATAAAAACAAGGATGATGAAAATAGTGCGTGTTATTGAAATTTTCATTCTATAGAAACGCGAATTTAAAATATTAAGAAAAGAGAAAACTTTCAAAAATATTTTCGATAGTGACGGCTGGTGATCTTTTTGATTCTTGAATACAAGAGCTTGGAGAACCTGCAATGTTTTTTGAATGGTATGTAATAAAACTGTTATATTATATCTAAGTACAGTGTACTTGCATGCGATCATCAGCAGAACGTGAAGAAGGGGGACAATTCAGTTAATCAAAACCGATCCGTGACTGAACCTTTTGCGAATCATTTCCTGTCGCCTGCTATCATTTTTTGATTTAGTAACGAGCGAAGGACGTGTCACGTTTCATCAAATGTGTCAATTGTATGACATAAAAGTGACTGAATCAAAAAAAAAGATAGCGGCCGATGGGAAACGGTTCACGTATGGTTCAGCTACGGAGCGGTCTTGAATAACTGAATTGCCCTGGTTTGCAAACCACATCCCGTTTTTACAATAGTATTCAAAACGATTCGAAAAATAATCCTTAAATTATACTCTCAGTTAAGTTATACTTTGTTACATTGAGGAGTCGAGCACAAAACTTAATATTCAATTTTCGTAACAGAAATAATAGGATAAAGAAAATACTTATAAAAAAAATTTTCTGGAATTTTGCGCACCAAACTATTTAAAACTGAGATCTGCAATTTGTATTCATGATTCCTGGTCTTAAAAATAATAACGAAATACTCATTCTTATGGGGTGATGTAATTGTTTAAGAATAATTTTTGAATATTGTGAGATAATTGTAATTGATCTTTTTCCGTTTTTATCTCAATAAACGAATTTGAATTTGAAACTCGGAAAGAAAATAATAAAATTGAATTATATCAGAAATACTTCTACACTAAAATTTACGTTAGAGTGTTCACCTAAAATATGGGAACTTACCATTATGCGATTTACTACAAAGATTTTTACTTTTTTTTTAAATACGACTAAAATACTTATACTTATTCTTGAAAATACTCTAATCCATGAATCCTTTAAATCAAGAACAAACTAAATCAGAATAGGCCCATTTGTTCAGGAGCAACGGTGCCACAAACATATTATATTATAAAGACAGAATTTTTAGATCGTGTGTGAAAATGAAACACGCAGCTAGTACACCAAGAAAGTATTAAACGCTAATAGTAGTACATTCTGAATTCTAAGTTTTATTTTCTTCGCATATTTGTGCGGTGATTATCGTGCTTTCTAAGTGCCTGTATATTTCTCGTTCTAGTCCAGACCAACCTTTATTCTGTACACTACAGGGTACCTAATGACGGGTGGAGAAAAGCACAGGTCGGATGGAGCGACTCACGATCGACTAACCACTTACAGCTACTAGATAAATGAGCTAAGACTGCTAACATTTTGTTGAGCGTACACGTTCCTGTAATGTTGGAGCAGCTTCAACGATATGCCAAGCGAAGCATTTGCATCGCGCGTATGTTACAAGCAGCACTCATATAACGTCTTCACGACGCCTGCGGCGCGTTTTCAATGGCAACAGGTAGTGTGTGGGTACAACCGTACTCAATCATTCTGCTCTACTCAAAATTGGGTAGCGAAATCTGGAAAGGTTGTGTGAACGCTGCGTGAGCAACGCGAAGATGCCGCGCAAGCACTGTGCTGCGTTTCTTCTAGATTGAACAACAGTTCAAACTAGAAGAAATGCGCACGCTTCATAAACTAACTAAAGTTGTAGTTCTTAGTTAGATAGGAAGGCTGATCGCTTGAGGTTTTAATGGGTTCCATATAAATCGTGAAGGTTTGAATGAGTTTTAATGGGATCCAATTCCCCATAGCCAAGCCGCACCCTAAGAATAAAATGCAATGGAACCCAACTACATAAACATGATCTCATTAGCACTAAAACTTATATTTCAAAGAACATATACCGCACCGTTGGCTTCACCATTAGTTCTTTCGTTCTAGGTCGAGTTTTTGCAATCGTAAAACAAGCTAAACAAAAGCCAAATCAATATAAAATAAGATTCTGTGGAGATTTTGGTAAGGGTCAAGGGATATATTATTTATATATTTATGTCATATACAATATTTGCTAGTCGATAGCTAGTTTATATACCTAATAGTTTATCAACCCCTAACTATATGGTACAACTGATTCTTTTCGCGAATTTTAGCTGTGCCTATAGTAACAATTATTCATAATGAATATTGTTAAAATTATCACAACCTTCTTTTGATAAAGTAAAGGTACTTCGGTTCAGAAAAAAAACCATATCATTACATTATATAACATTAAGTTCCTGATTACACTGAGGGACACTAGATACAGGGTCCGTGTTGTGGGAACCTAATATAATTATAACTACATATATTGTAGTGTATATATATAATTTTTTAATTTAATTTTCTTCTTTGTTTCTTGAGAACTATAATCTTAGAATTTTCAAAGCTAATGAGAATAGCTTACCACATCGTAGCTTACCAATAGGCGAGTTGGTGGTCAAAAGTAGATCTATTTACTGGCCTTGTGGCTCAGTTGATAGTGTGTTTACGTCTACCTGCTGAACTGAAAGGTCGTGGGTTCAATCCCCACCCAGGGCAAACATTTGTGTGATGAGCATGGATGTTTGTTCTGTGTCTGGGTGTTTCTATATATCATATGTACTTAAATATTTACAAATAAAAATAGTATATATGTATTCTATCAGTATTCTATCATATATTCATCATTCCATAGTACAAGCTTTGCTTAGTTTGGGCTAGATGGTGTTGTGTGAAATGTCCACAAATATTTATTTATTTATTATTTATTTGCTAAAAAAAAAACTTAAAATTAGATTTTTAATGTATTTAATTTATTACTACACCGTTTTCAAACAAGTCATATTTATATAGACATATTTATATTCAATAGATAAAATGTAAAAAAAAAAAAATGCAATACGAACTCCATAGAATAAATATTTAATAATTACGTGATTGCTATTCGTTGGATTTATATATTATTTATTATCTCGTATATTTTACATAATTAAGATTTGAGATTTTTTGCTGTTCAGTATCACATGCGAGCGAAAAATTAAAAAAAATATACTAGATAAGTCCATTTTATTTTAATTCAATTAATATTTCTGTTTTGCTAGTAACACTTCAGTCTTGCCTTTTTTAGAGTTTTCGGTTACAGAATAACCTCCAAAATACCTTATTTTGTGCAATGAAAAACTATTGTGGCAATAAACCATAGAGTAACAATTATTATTTTAAATAAAAGAAAAGAATATTGTTGCACAACGAACGCTCTCCTTGTTAACAGACAAGATACCTTTTATTTAACCAGTTGTGCAAGCATCTCGTAGAATCCTAATCAAATATTGCGTTCACTACAAACTTCATAATGATCTTTACATTTATAATTGTATCGTGATTTATCTGTTACTAACTGAACTCGGTATATAGAAGCTTTCTGAAGGTTTGGCTATTCGCCGTTTTCTGATATCCGATATCAGAATTCCATTAGGACCCAGTGAAAAATGATCCAGCACGATTGTACAAATAGGTAGTTTGTATATAATTTAATTGATTGACAAACATCCTTTTACAGTGTCTTATATCAGACTTACACGCCTTTTCAGTGTGCAATTTTACATTTATTTTAGGTAATATGAGTATGTTATGCCTGCAATAAGCGATTATATTTATTTATTATTTTGGCCTGCAGATTCACTGTAAATCAGATCTTAAGTTCATAGAAAAATCTCAAAGAAGTAATGACGCTTAATTTCCCCTAATTTGAAAATCTTTGATTTGAAAACGTATGTGTAATAAACCAATTCGGAGCTGTGGTACAATTTGACTAAAAAGCTTTACAAGCCGTAGAAGGTAATAGTAATAAAAAATACAATAAAATATACATGCTGCGACAAGTGATGCAGAAGACCGAAGAGTACAACTTGCCTCTTTTCTTAGCGTTTGTGGACTATGAGAAAGCCTTTGATTTCGATTGGGACCTGGGCGGTGTTTGAGGCTCTCCAGCAATGCCGTATTGATAAACAGATAAACACAGATAAACATTTTTATTGATAATTTGTACAATTATACGTCATAATTTCCATTTCCTTGGTAACACTACACATCATGTAGTAACAGTTCAAAAGATAATCAACAAAAATTAAAATATATTTTTTAAGACAAAATTCTAAAAATCATATAAATAAATAAATTCAAATAATTATTTGACTATCAGTATATCGAAGTGCTGAAGTGTTTGTACAACAACGCCACCATGTCGATCCGAGTACAGGACCAGAATTCGGAGGCAATTCTATTGAAGAGAGGCGTGAGACAGGGAGACGTAGTATCTCCGAAACTGTTCACTGCCGGACTGGTAGACCCCTACAAGCTTCTGGAATGGAAAGGGCTCGGCATCAATATTAACGGCGAATACACCACTCATCTTCGGTTTACCGACGATATAGTAAACATAGCAGAGTCGATAGAAATCCACAGCACGATACTCGAAGACCTCAATAGAGTTTCTCAATGGGTTGGCCTCAAGATGAACATGGACTAAACGAAGGTTGTATCTTATACCCGCGTAATGTGTATAATAATATAATAAAAAATATTTTATAATAAATATAATATTTTTTTAAATCAGTTTGTAAGTACGTTCATTCCAAATACTATTCCCAACTCAACCTGCAAATACTACTGAAAAAATATGTATGTATGTATATATATTTTATAGGAATCATAAAGGGCTAAGCTCGTATTTAAAGTATGCCTTTTTAATTTCATTACAACATCGAATTTAAGCATTTAAGTATTAAGTCAAACAAAATCCTAGCCATGTACCTATAATTCCAACTAAAGTAAAAAAAGGAATTTCAACTTCCAGGCAAATACTGAATTAAATATGTTTAATAGCAAATATACTTAAATGCAATGACTGAAATGACTTACGTGCTTGTGATAAGTACTGATTTGATACTGTCCTAATATCCTACTGTTTATTATCACATAAAATAACATGGCTCTATTAGTAACTGCGAATCAAATTATTTTCTCATTATTTTTATACAATCTTAATATAAAAAGCTATTATATGGCATGTCGTCCGCAATGCTGTAGCATTACACAACGCATCCGCATTCTTTGAGTTAATACTACATTATGAATAGTAATAACACCGCATTATGATGAGTTAAATAAACATTATTTTCTGAAATTGTTGGTCGTGCACATGAGGTACATAATATGAAATAAATCGAAAGCAGATAGGTATGTCTTACAGATGTAGATGCAGATTTTATGCTGGGTCATTATATAACTTGTAAGAGGACACTGCATTCATAATTCTACACTATTCGTATGAGTACAACTCATAATAATGCTGAGTACAAATACAGGATAACCTAGTTATTTCATTTCAGGTTCTTTGAAGAAAGAAGTAGAAGTGAATCTAATGTTTACTTCGATGAGACTAAAATCGAAAAAGTTTATATAGGTACCCAATTACGTAATACCTAGTCTTGCCATAAATATTGTCACGAAGAAAAAAATTATTTTTTTATTGCAAATAATATTTATTACTTTTACAGTGTGTTAGTTTAATACATAAATATAAAACAATTTAAAATATAAAAGCTTATTCGAAGTGGTCTCCATTGGCTGCAATACAGTCCTTTAAACGTTGAGGCCAGTTATCAATAGAAGCACGCACTCTTTCCATGGGAAAATTCTTCACTGCCAATCGTATGGATTGTTTTAGGGACTCCAAATTATCATGGCGTTAAGAGCAAGCCATACTCTCTAAAACTGACCATAAATCATAATCCAGCGGATTAAGATCAGGGACGGCCAGTCTTCAGCTCTGATGAAGTCCGAAACGTTCACTTCCAACCAAGACTGCGTGGACCGAGCTTTATGACCTGGCGCCGAGTCTTGTTGGAAGGACCATACTTGGTTATTGAACATGGTGTTGTTAAGGGGCTTAACTACCTTCTCAAGAATGGTATTTTGATACACTTGTGCCGATGTTTTGATACCTTTTTCACAAAAATATGGCTCAGTCACTCCTTCATAGCTAACACCCCACCAAACCATCACTGAAGTCGGATAATGCCCACGTTGCACTCTGTCGACTAATTGGGAAGCTTCCTTAGAGCTTTGAGCATAAATACGGTCATTTTGTTTGTTAAAATGTTGCTCAATTGTAAAGATTTTCTCATCCGTAAACAAAATTTTTCTGTGACCTCCCTTTGCGTACCGCTTCAGTAGTTGTTTCGATTTTACCACCCTATTCTTTTTTAAATTATCAGTTAAAAAATGACCAGTGCGTCTCTTATAGGCTGCAAGTCCAAAGTCATCTTTTAAAATACGCGACATGGTTCTGGGTGCTATCTTCATCTCCCGAGATAAAATCTTTTGCTTTCGGACAGGATTTCTTCGAATTCTTTGCCTTACTGTTTTGACCGCCTTTTTCGTACGAACACTACGTGGACGGCCAGATCTTTTTCTGTCACAAACAGAGGAGGTCTCATTGTACCTATTAATAGGCCGGTACACAAACATTTGACTAATACCAAGCGTATGGAGAGTTTTAAAAATTGCATTTGGCTCCATACCAACTTTGTGTAATGCAATCACAGCGATTCGGTTCTCTTTATCACCCCACTCCATTTTATTATCGCAAAATATTGTACAATGTATTGGCGCCAAAATTAGAAAACTCAATGAACAATCGTATAAAAATGACAGATTCCAAATTTAAATGTAATATCTTTCTTATTTTTAACTGTAACAGTATTTGTGGCCAGACTAAGTATACCTTCGCAACATTCTTTAAAATACTGATACTACAGGCTTAATGAGAGTAGTAATCCTTACGAACACACAATAATACACATAATATATGTCACGTTCAAATTGTGTAAGGAAGCCCACTAGATGGCGCAATAACACCTGAAAGCTCGAACGGCTATCAACTCCAACACAGCAAACGAATAGGAAATTCTTACACGTGACATTTTAATACTTATATGTCAACCCCATAGCCGCTTACTTCGCTCGCTCAACGTATTACGTATATCTTAGCACAATGAAGTCAACGCAGAAAACCTTTAACAAGGTTGACTGCTAATGAAACCAATATAACCAAAACATAATTCTACATAATGAATATTTCCGACCTCCGGTGTTACCGTAACCTAAATTAGTTGTTATGGCGTCGAACAAACCTCTTAACAGGCTATAAAACAAGTGGATTATTGAAAAAGATTAACAATAAAAAGGTAACACAAAATGGCCGAGGTTACCTGCGCGCCAGTTCCAAACTTTTTTTTTTCTTTTGGCTATGGCGTCTGACAGATAAAGCCCTGTAGACACGAGTAAGACAAAAGCACGCCTTGTTATTTTTATTTCGTTTTAATCGTCCCTTTCGGTCCTCAGTTGGTGGTGTAAGTTTTTATTATTGGACTCGGAAGGCTACGTTAGTCTGCCGCACGGTATGGACGTGTGGTTACATATTTTAGATAGAAAATTCGCACTTTCTTACTCTCTGCGCCGTTTTGGCTGGAGTATCTAATTCCAATATTTTATTTGAGATTTTCAAATTGTTTTTCCACGCCTAAGCTTCTCCCGTCGTATTTGAAATTTTTGAACTGTCTATACATTACCAATATTTTAGTTTCTTGTACGTCCTTATATGCTAGCCCGGCAGGGCACACCTGAGGAGATATCTGACAGTCTCGAAATCAGTTAAAGTATTGTCCCTTGACCAAATTGTATCGTATGTTTTTTGGCCAGTACATAATTCAAATAATTATAGTAGAAAATAACTAAGTTTATATTTTAGAATAAATAAACGATTTTATTAAACAAAAATAATTGAATTTCATGCACCTGAATATTCAAGAATGTTTTCATATTGCATCAAATATTGAGTATATTATTAGGTAGAGATTTTTTCTAAAATAGTTAAATAAATCTTAAAAACCTAAACTTTTACTATGGTAGGTAATAACTTTGCATTATATTATTTTCTCTAGCTTTAATATATGTTCTGTATGTATTGTAATATATATTTCTACATTATCTCATTAAAACGGATAGATACATTGAGAAATGCAGAGTATTCCTGGCGTCTGTTTATACGAAATAGCTATCCAAGGCTAGATTGTATTGGGTCTCTCTTTTTACTTTTAATTATAATGACAATTTACCTTATTCATCCTTATTCATCATTTAAATCAAAATTTACAAGATACTAGAGTAAAGTATTAGCGTGAGATCCAAAAGGAACCACTCCCAATTCAACTGAAATTAGAGACAATCAAATCTGTCTTCGGAAAAAGATCAGAGTTTGCTCTCACAATGCGATTCGCGCTCAGATTCCGTCCGGGAACTCCGAAAAAAGGCTATTGTGTGTATCGTGCGAACATACTACGCTTTTGTTCAGGGATATATGTTCGAGAGTGCATCTGCCAAGCGTGGATGGAACTTTTATCATTATAATTTAGTTAAGTTACGTTACGTTGCCCATGCGCATGGAATTTTATTAGCATTTCCACGGTTGCGGATAATACGACAACGGCGTCATTCGACGGTTATATCGATTCACCCTACAGGTCTAATACGTCGTAGATTGAATTAAGAAGGACCCAACATTGATAGTAAATATGCGGGAGAAGATAAACGTAGAAAAGTCACTTCTGTGTCATACGTGTTATCTATTAACTTAGTAACAATTAAAAAAAATCGGAGTATTTTAATTAAATAATTTTATTTACACAATATTTTTTATAACACGCCGTTCATGACATGAGGAATTTCTCATATCCTTATTTTTGAGCTTCATTTCCTCTATCTTACGTCGCGTAAAAGAAGTTTGATTATAACTTTGTGTTACAAGTTCACCTATCAGCTTTCTCAGTTCTCACACAATGATTATTCAAAAACACAGTGTACAAAATAACTTCATAAACAAAAGAACGATCGAAAGTTTGATAGGCGTTCGTCTGATCGATTGATATCGATCAAATATACCTCGATCACCGAACAGTCGGGGGTAGCAGATGCCCCTCTGTTCCCAAATCTAAACCACGATAACACTCTTTAATATTAACACCGAATATTTAAAATACAACTACATATCAACAACCGATAACAAACCCTACCAGGAAGACGATAAGATTGAAAACAGAACAGCCTCTTTTGAAGGCTGTTTAGCGTTGACTCTCGTAACTCTGGTGTCAAACAAATGAAAACTAATTTTAAATTTGAGATGTTACGGTCTAAAATGTGTTTTGTAGCGCGAAGGTTGTATATCATAAGTAAGGAATCACCACCCCGACGCAGTGGGATACTAACTGAAACCCAAGAATGCATTTTTTATTACTTACATTTATAATCGTCTACAATTATGAACAGTTCTTCGTTTGGTATTAATGATGTGGAACATAATTTTTAATGGTCCTGGGAGGCGGCGGTATTCTGTACCCTGTGAGTAAATTTTACGAACTCACAAGATTTTAGTGTCGAGACCTTAAAATGAGACCCAAAAAGTTTTAGGTAGTTATACTAATTGCTTACAGTATTTAAAAGCAGTCGCATTAAAATGGTAGTTGCATTTTTAAAGCAGGTTATATGTAGGTATTAGTCTTATTCCTAACTTAGTTAAATTCCAACAAATTATGTATATATTATACTAACTGCATACGTAGTTTTACTTGTGATCGAGAATATTTTCATATATGATTAGACTTGACAAGAAAGGCGACCTTCACATTTAATTTATCTAAGACCAGTTGTTCGTTTCATATAATATATTGTCATTAATGTTGTATTTATCCATAGATGACGGTTATCGCTTACCATCAGGCAAGCAGTCTGCTGCTCTTTATATGAATATAATTTTAAAAAGACGGATCTTTCAATTTAGAAAAAAAAATGGAATTGATATCTTCACGAATATGAACAACGACGGGAACTTTTTTTCTCTAACATAACGTGAAGCAACGAAATAAAACGAAACATCAACTTGCTAAATCTCTTTACAGCCTATTGTCTATGTGTAGTAATAAATTCAAGCTGCTGTATACGATAACTTCATAAGAACTTATTAAACAATCACCTTAAACGAATACTCATAAAAGTACTTGTCCCTTTTGTATTAGTAACAAACACTACTTAAGTTTCTGAAGCTTGCTCGGCCAACTTTTAATTTTAAAGACGGTTGATAAGGCTTATAATAGAGTGAACAATGTTGTGGGGTAAGGTGCAAGCTACCTGCAGGGACAATAGTGAAAATCAGAGTCCCTTTGTGGTGTGACAATAGAGTCAAGTGGCCAAAGCTTTGTTGCTAGGGTTCCACAGGGGCAGCCGGCTCGCGCCAGTCTGGCATTATGAAATGAGACAGAAGTAAAGCTAGATCAGTATAAGATCGACGCATTTTAACGGTGGATTTCAATATTCTGTCCAAGACAATTTGCCCATGCCTTGTCGCTTATCCAATGCTCGACTATCATCACAAACTACTTGCAATTTAAGCTATTCCGTCCTGGAAGCTAACAACTTTTCAGCGCCGATGTTCCAAGATTTGGAGTTGAGCGCAAACAAGATAATAGTTGCTTATGCGTTTCTTAGCGCATTTATGACTGGCCTTGTGGCTCAGTTGGTAGTGTGTTTACGTCTACCTGCTGAACTGAAAGGTCGTGGGTTCAATCCCCACCCAGGGTAAACATTTGTGTGATGAGCATGGATGTTTGTTCTGTGTCTGGGTGTTTCTATGTATCATATGTATATAGGTATATTTACAACAAAAAAAGTATATATGTATTCTATCAGCCATATAGTTCCATAGTACAAGCTTTGCTTAGTTTGGGCTAGATGGTGTTGTGTGAAATGTCCACAAATATTTATTTATTTCTCGGCGGATTCCAACACCGCAAGCTGATATTTAGCCGAATCACCACAAAACATGCAATACCGAACTTGGCTTATTACAGTGTAACCAATTGTTCTGTGGAGAAGAACAGACGCACCTTCGAGAGGATACCCAGCTTTTCGGCAGCTAGTAAACAACGTAATGCGAATCGAGCTTTACATCATCAGCACCCTACTCGAAAGATAGTGATATTGTCTGAAATACGTTACGCTTATCTTTTTGCTCTCAGAATGTTAGTAGGTAATTTGTATTCTGATAGTGAGGGTGAATTTTAAACGTGTTTTTGTAATAACTGTTATTGAATCAGTCCACCTATTGTTTCTCAGTCGGTCTCCTGGGTGGTATCTCTAATACAAATTATAAATTGTAATTAAATCAATTGTAACGGATTTATTTTTTCAATTGTCATCAATCGACGGTGTGGCCGAGGATAGAATCAACATGTTCTATCCTAGGCCAAGACCAATCTAGACTTATTATTTTTAATGCTAAGGAACAGATATTTTTCAACAACCTGAACCTGTAGCCGCACTTGAGACCCCGAATCAATTCCAAGCTGACCATCGAATAGACTGCAAAATACTCGCTGCACATGCTGCTTAAAGTTACAGTCCATTGCATGTTTTCCATTGTTATTAACTGTAATAACACCTTAAGAAATCAAACAAAACAAATCGTATACCTATTCATACAATTAAATATTTAGTACCTAAGTTTAAAGACCGGCCAAGTGCGAGTCGGACTCACGGACGAAGGGTTCCGTACCTTATCTATAAAAACGACAAAAAATCATGTCTGTTGTATGTCATGTCCCTTAAATATTGATTTAATTTTAATTTGATTATTTATTTTTAAAGTGAATGATATAACTCAATATTCTGTGAATATTTTAAGCGTCTACCTGTAGCCGTTATAAGAAATTAAATATTTATTTTATTCTATTTTTTAGTATTTTTTGTTATAGCGGCAACAGAAATACATCATCTGTGAAAATCAACTGTCTTCAACTGTCTAACTATCACGGTTCATGAGATACAGCCTGGTGACAGATGGACAGACAGCGGAGTCTCAGTAATAGGGTCCCGTTTTACCCTTTGGGTACGGAACCCTAAAAACTATATTTATACTTTAAAACAAAACCCATGTTTTGGTTACATTATGTCGAATAAGGTCATTACGTCACCAGGTGAAGTCGCGAGCAAAAGCTTTATGTTTATAGCTTATATTAGCGTTGGCAGAGGAGATCCGTAGGCGTAGAAACCTTATTTTTGAAATTCATCTTTAACTTAAAGAACATAAGGTACTATTTTATGCTTAAATAAAATTTTCCAGTGGGCTGCTAAACTTCGGGACTATAATTAAGTAAATGTTAGATTAGATAGGTATATGTAATGTAAGTGATCTCGGCTTGATAGCACAAATATAATGGACAGTTATTGCATGGAAAATTAACGGTTTGCTAGTATATTAGGATACCTTAACGCTTTAATTCCACTTTCATCGTGCGGACTGCTAGATTGTGGAATTAGCTTTCTGAGTGGGTCTATCCTGATAGATATAATCTGGGTGTCTTTAAATCACGAGTGAATCAGTTTCTTCTAGGTAAGTGCGCTCCATCGTAGACCACAGCGTCATTTAATTTCAGGCGAGTTGGCGGTCAAGCGCAAACCTATTACTACATAAAAAACCTCAACAACTAACATAAAGTTAAATATATCTAATGTGACAACGCGGTATGTACCTAATGCAATTTTTAGGTATTATATTTTTATAATATTATACACAGACATAGTAGATGAAGGATGCGACTTCATTTATATGAAAACCTTGCGTGCCACATTTTTGGTATCGACTGTGATGTTCGATATTTGAATCGAACATTCACAAACGATTTTGTGAATGTTCCATCCGCGCGAAATCTATTCAACCCAATGCCTTCGCCGCGCTTGATCGCTAGTAACTAAATAGTTGACAAAATATCGAATCGGAAGTATATATCACCTGAAATTAAATAATCTTCAAGGTTCATCAAGGTTGTCTGGAAGAGATCGCTTTTAGCGATAAGACCGCCTTTTGTGCCATTTTCTTATGTGTTTATTTGTCTTATTACTTTATGTGGTGTCAATAAAGTGTTATTGATTGATTGATTGATTGATTGATTGATTGAATCTTAGGTCGTCAACTGCTATTTTTATCAAACTTGTTGACACGCTAGGTGCATCCACTTGGGGTATCTATAAAAGTCTATGATATTATAATATTTAAGAAACTAATTTTAATATTTTTGCAATAAGTGTTTATATCTGTTTTTATATTTTTCTAAACTTTTTTTTAAAGGTCTTTATTAGGGACCACCGTTTCCTAAGTATGTTTATGTAATTTTACATACTTATAGTATTCTCGTAGGTTTATCCTTTGTCTTATTTTTACCCCAACCCTTATCTATCTAGTACATAGATAGATAAGGGTTGGGGTAAAAATAAGACTGATCTGATCTGATCCTAGACCAAGAGGTATTGTAAAAGGGCTTATCATTAAAAAATATTTACATGGGACCCAACCTGAATATGTAAAGAAAAACCATCTGTTCCATAAAAAAAAGTTTATTGATCTTTTACAAAATATATGGGATAAGTACTGTTTTTTTGCACGATTTCCAATTAAGTGCCGTTATAAAAGTTGATCACAATGATTTGTGCGATGACCTTATGAAGTATTCCCGTTAATGTAACATACAGACACATTACAGATTTTAGATTGCTATACTATCACACAGAAAAAGCTCTCTTACCAACAAAATGAATAAAATGGATCAAAAACAAGTTCTAGCTCTGAATATACGTGTTCACTACAAAGCTTTTACCTAACCACTAGTCACAGCTTAGGCCACAGTTACTACTACATTAGCTGGTTATTGCGTTCAAAAGATTTGTGAGAGCGTGCTTCAGCAACGGAGGCTCGATAGTTGAGGAATGTAGAGTTGGTACCAAGGCTCATTGCGCTACTACGTAACATTCCGAAACAACGAAAATCTGATACATTGCTCTCTAAGTTGAGCTATCGAGTGACGCGTTGTTACAAAGACAGCAATGGTCGGCGTGTGTAGACGTTCGTTCGCGTTTTGTGATTTGCGGGTTAGTTGTGGTAAGGGCCTAGATCTCTACCTTTGTCAAGAGCTCAAGAGTTCAACGCGCGTTGCTACGAGTGCTCTATATCAGTGCACACACTTTTATCTAAGTAGAGTAAATAATACAATTATTAGTTTACCTTGCAATGTGTAAATGAGTGTTAGTAACTGCCCACTTGTGATTATACTCAAGTATAAGTACGAGATAAGTGTATCGCAATGCGTATTAATTTGTATATTTAACCGTTAAGGGTAGAGAATACAACAATTGTGAAACCTTTTTTTCGGAATAGACACAACGGTAGGAATAGGTACAACGTGTATTTGTCTATACAAAAGAAGGAAACTCATTTCTAAATGTACATATTCATTCATAAATATTATCCAATTTCAATTATAATGTTTTATCTGATTGAAATCGTAAGCTTTTATGTTATGCCTTTTTTTAAATTTCATTATTACTTCGTAGGTAGTTAAATCATTAAAAAAAAAACAACACATAGAATATAAGCAAGCTACCCATGAGACAAAAAAGAGTAATTTTTTCATGACACTCAGATGGTGCTTCCCTCAAAATGGCGCACAATGGCACAACAATTTTTCCTTTTCAAAACTTTTATTACCTAAAAAAGTTTCTTAGCAGAAAAGTGCTTTTTGTGCCCCAGAGAGGCCAACTCTTTAATTTGGGGCAATGTGACGACCAAAAAGGTCAAATAAAAATATTGTATGAAAAATATTTATATCCGCTATATTATAACAAATTATGTGGAAATCCCGATTGAATACTAGACCGACTCTTCCTCTCTGTTTAAGGATAGGACAGACAGACAGAGTAGGCTCAGTAATCCGTAAAAAGATAGCCTCTATCTATACAAGCAATCTCATAAACAAAATGTTCAAAGTTACAATGTAAGTACATAACATGAATCCTCATTAACAAGATGCTCCTTGCTTGTACTTTAATTGCTATCAAATTTTATCAAAAGTGTTGAGAAGCCGGCAAAGAGCATATGAGCATAAATGGCCGTCTACACTTGCATTTTAAAACCTAACTTATTAACGAACAACTAATACTGGGAGTTAGTGTCTAAGATCTAGATTAGGTAGGGGAAGAGGGGGGGGGGGGGTCTCTATGATCCTCGTGAATGTATTAAAACTCCCTTCGAATTGGTTACAGCGCCTTTGTCTGGGTTCAGTATTTTATTACTGGGGATTTGGTGGTGGATGAATATATATCCTCAAAACTTCAGTTAAGGTGGAGAGTTACGGATAGGGTATAAATTTACCGAGAACTAACCTGACTTTATTCGACCATTGCGGTCTATAATGCTACACGTCGATCTGAGCTTTCTTAGTGGATCTTTCTCGAATCTGGGTATCTTTCATCGCTTAATCCTGGGCCGTTCAACATCAAATTAGGTTAGTTGACGATCAACCGTAACACCTATCTTGTATAAAAATAGTCTCGAAAAACTTTACCCACGTTTTGTGCAGTCGCTTAATAATTTATTTCAACGTCAATCCAACAAACAGGTACAACGTCGTCCGTGTAAATGGCTACTTAGTCGAATTTATTTATATCGATGTAGCGTGCTCGCTTTCGTTACAAGCAGTTTTTACCTTTGCGGGCGCTTACCTGGCCAGCTATTACCTGTGCTTGAGGGCCCGCTCTGTGTCTTACTAACTTTTAGACACGGCATTATTATATATTTACGAACTTATTCGTTAATAATAATTTGATTTGAATACGTTACTTAATTTAATTCCTATTTATGTTAAAAAATCATGTAATTTTAAAAATATATTATTGATAATTAAATCAATAACCTTTTAACGCAATACTTTTAAGAATAGTAATAATTTTAATATAAATATGTTGTTTTACTTAAAACAAAAGTTTGCTGTAGATACTTGTTATTTTTTGTCAGACCGTTTTGTCTTTTTGCGGGAAGACGCTGGATGCAAGCCGCTTCCAGTCGGTCTTTTTGGCTGAGATGATGATGAAGAACTATAAAATGCCTAGTTAAAATGAAAACTAAATTTAACGAAACTGTCTTGACCAACGTGGGTCTTTGCAGAGACAGTGCGAATAAATATTGTCTATGTGCTTTATCTTCGACTATATTGCGATTTCCAGCAGACTTATTGGCATAAATAAACGATCAAATACGAGTTTGCCCCATACACGGAGGAATCCGTATCCACTAAGCTTCAGTAAGCCAGAAGGAGAAATACCAAGCCTAGATTCACTAAAGAAAATAGGTGTAATATATACTTAGAATAATGCTTCTTCTCAACGAACACAAACTTTTAATTAGATATTAATTACAACTCTACACCTTCACGCGTTTCTAGAAAAAGTGTCTTGACAAATAATTAGATGGACAATGGAGTGTTCCTATTTTATTCTGTATTTAAGTACCGTTTGAAGTCCAGATCCCAAGAAAAACTTAGAATTGATATCACATTAAATCGATAACACGTTAAGTATAAGGAAACAAGTCAGTGTCCAATTTCCCGCCCAAACAGCGATGTCTCGTCCGGTCTAGCGAGGCTTAGATCTGCAAGGCGCGGGCGCAGGCCGTGGGCCGTGAGGGCGCGGGCGCCAGTCCACGATGTGCGCCTGTCGGGGGCGGTCGCGTGTGTAGTGTAGTGATGGCAGCATGGTGGCTGCGCGCCTGTTCCTCTGCACCCTGGCGCTGCTGGCGAGTCTGCCGCACGTCGCCGCCGCCAAGCACCGCTCACGGCAACACGGCAACCACCATTCGAGGCACTCGGAATTTGTCAAAGGAAAGAGTAAGTTCTAAGCTTTTGTACGCCAGTGGGAGGACTTGCCCCACTGACAACCCACTGCTTACAAACGGACCCAAAACATTGCCATATAATTTACTTTAGAAGCTGATTCGCACTACGTTTGTATTTTGGTTTACTTGTTTAGTTCATCCTGAACCATTTTCTGATATTCTTTACTAAATTTCTTGCTACTCTACTAAATGACTGACATAGTGCGAACTAAGCTTAAAAGCTTTAACTACATAGTTTCCAGAGTAGGTCGTCGTTAAGTACAAGACTTTTCAACTATTATACGTTTTGAGGAAAATCCTACATTTATATTAAAAATTTAACACCATAACGAAAAAACTAGTCAAACTGAGGACAGAAAGATGTGTATGCTTTTGTTTGTATATGATAACTTCAAGCACAGTTGAAAGTGGCAACACTTTTTTTATTAAAAACAAATACTACTTTAAACAAGATACGTATGACACAGTAAATTAACAGTTTCGTTTTATAAAACACAAGAAACGTATCAAAATTAAAATTTTATTACGACGTACCCAAAAGCTACTCGTAACGTACGATCTAATCACTGGCGTAAAATAAACAAACCTTATCTTAACTCTAAAGCAATAATGAACGCAACCTGCTTTTTTACCCCACATATACAATTTTTGTCATAAAGTTATTTATGCAACTGTCATCTAATGAGAGTCATTTTAACTCGAGTGCTATTATTTGATTCGATACTTTAATGGAGTATCGAAATAGAACATTCCGAGAATAAAAATATCTAATTACGTGCAATTTTATCTACGACTGAGAAAATAAAATTGCTTACGTACAGTGTACACGCACCAAAATAAAATAAAATCAATGTAGCACGCACGGTAATTGTGCTAATCGCGTAAGTCTCAGTACAGAAGAGAAGAGAAAAAAAATGCGCATAAACACGACTTTTTCCTCAACAGAGAGCATGGGCCATATATAACTAATACCTACAACCAAATTCTTTCATAATTATGAATAATTTTTCAATATATACCAATAAAATGAAAATAAAAAGTCACGTTAAACACTTTTCGAACCATGTATTTCGTAACATTCCAATTTTATTCCAATTTTTTCGAGGGGAAAATATTCCACGCGTGCATTAGAAGCCTGTCAGACATTTGATTATCTCGCTCTCAACTATTTTTAAATAAAAAAAAAAACTCTCAACCACAAAGCACGCGCTTTGTAGTCAAGTTGATTAATAAACTATTTACGACTGCAGAAAAGCAGTTTTGCAGTTTAACTTACGATTTCTTTACACTTGATATGCTGTCGAGTGTAGTGTTTTTGTGAGAAAGTATGGGTAAAACCGCAGTAAAAGATTATAAATGTGCATTCTTTCGAATAATTCTAGTAATATCACTTGTATTATTACAAAAAAATATAGCCTATGATACTGTGGAAGTGAAGACGAATCTAACGACACCTCGAAAATCAGTCAAGCCTATTAGGCTGTAGGCGATCATATAGAATACAAACACTCGAAAAACATAACCCTCCTTCTTACGCAGTCGGATAAAATATAGCTGTATGCGCCGAACGCGCGTCACTTTTTCGACAACCGTTGGTGTTCAGGGTTAAAGGAAAATTCTGGGTACAGTTCGTGTAGATACTGTGACTTATTCTGTGGCATTATGCTCACCCTTTAGAATTACCATCTATTTCATTAATTATTATCATTTCTAAAATAATATTACTATAAGTATTTCATATTATAAACGTTTTCTTAGCAGTTTCTTATTAACAGTTTCAAAATTGTTACTTATAATTTGTAAATCGTCAAAAAAAGTTGAATGTAATTTTACTCCTATCAAACTAATGTTACTTCCTATATGTCGGAATGCCCACCATTATTATTAGGTATTGTATATGCAATAAAATTATGTACCAATTTTGGCTTCAAGCATGCATGTAGGTATAGTAAAATTGTCAAAACCGTTACTCAATTCACCAGAATGAAAAAAAAAATACAATATTTTTCAGCAATCTTTGATTTTACCAACGTTATTCAAGATACCTTGATCGAAAAAAAATATGAACTATTTCTGTTATAAGAGTCCAAAGAAGCCGTTTCAGTATTTAATACATTTATTTTAACTGATTTTTTACTTTTACATTATAATATATCATGAACCCAATACCACACTGTGTTGGCGTTGAAAATACCATTGTTCCTACAGCGTTTTACTTTTGGTTATGTTTAGTCCTTTCTCGATTCTCAGTATTGTGGGGCTCAGAGCTATAAACAAAACTTGGACGAATGAGGTCAAAACTAAGAATAAATTATATAAATGTTTAGAATAATGAAATGGTGGCGACAGGATTCGTGAGAATTTTACATTAAAAAAAATAGAAATTTTAGCGTTACACTTTGCACCAACGTACTCACTGCTTTAGGACTCATTTCATTATGACATTATTAATGAATCACACTGACATAACATAACATAACTCGATACCATGACGATGTCTCTTACGCATTTTGAGATTCGCAGGTAAATCTAAACGTAGAGGTAATGCATTTCCATTTACCTAAAATATCAAAATTTGGCAAAATAGAAATTTTCACAGTATCCGAAAATTTTGTACATTATAAATACATATATACCGCAACGTCGCTTAAGATCAAACGAGTTGGCGGTCAAGCGCGAACCTATTTTTACATAAAAAAAATGTATTTTATACGAGTATCACAGGGATAAAAATCGATAAAGCAGATGTTGAAATATAAATTAAGAAAACGGCGCCTTCCGTGTCTGAATCCAAACCTATTACTACATTTTAGGGTTCCGTAGTAATTTTTTTTTAATTGTAAAGATTTTTGGGGATACTACATGTAACTGGAGATGATTTTTTTTTCTCATCTACCCCATCGTGTGGTGTATCATTGGATAGGTCAAATAAGGTATAATCAAAAAACATTGAGGAGGTGCAAAAATAATTTTTCAATTTGCGACCCGTTTGCCGTTTGCGAGCCCGTTGCCCGTTGAACCCGTTTGCCATTTTGGACCCGTTTGAAAAATATTAAGCTTTAAAATGATATTTTTTGTTAGTCATTGTGTGTCCCCCCCACCCCTCTAACAGCTGACTTTGGAGATATGAAAAAAATCAAGCTAGTAGAATATAATTATGATAAAATTAAAAGAAAAACTATCACGGCTAAGTAGGCTTTACAAGTTATCGAGTTATAGTCGATCAACTTAAAATAATTACTTAGACAAGTCAAATGAATATTTCATTTAAATTAACATAAGTCAACTCATAATATGTTCTTAGAATCAAACAGGAGACCCTGTTTTAAGGTCACACAAATTATTATATGTAACTACGGAACCCTCAATTGCATTTGGCATGACACGCACTTGTCTGTTTATTTTTTTAAGTATACATAATACATCTATGTTTGACCATGATGTTAAAAGATGGTGTGGCCGAGGATGAAGCAGTTCGATTTTATAGGAAATATTTATTTATTTTAGAATCATAATAATTGAATTTAATGATTCAAATAAGTTTTCTACTTTTGTATAGAATGAACACACTGTGCTGGTAGACAGACTAGTCATTGGGTCAAAGTCAAATTGATGATAGATTTATTTGATTTATATTTATTAATAAATGCTATCTTTAGCACTATTTTAAATATTAACTTAAAACATAGATCTGTCACGTATCTACTTCTAATAAGTAAATATATTTCTTATATCCGCTCCTAGATATTTTTAAATGTCAAACGCCAATACAAATACCTAAAATAACAAAAATCATAAACTGTGCGGTTAGCGATTGTAAAAACAAGTCGTTAATAGTCAATTACCTACTTTGAGATTGGAATGTCGTAAGATTGCTTTATGTCCTAAACGCCACAGATACTAGAAACGACGTATTTGTTGGAAACGGTATTCGCGGTTTCCATTCAAACAATTATCTGTGTATAATTGGAAGGCGTCATATACTGTGACCAGTTCGAACGTATACTTGGGAGCCTCTGTCGCATTTTATACTGAATCCACAGGTGTAAATGTTGGTTCACTCCTTTATTCGCCTCAACCGCTCACTTAGACATGCTAAAATTGAACTTTTATTTACAGGTGCCAATAAATAAAATGAAAAGAAGTAAATAAAAAACGCATATTTTCTATCGTGATGATTATCTTTCTTTTTTGTCAGACAGTGATTATAAAAGAAATATATATACACAATATTATTAAATAGCTGTTAACGTTCAAAACTGTTAATTTGTAGTTATTTTTGTAACGGCATTTATCTATAAATGACTGTTATGTACGCAGTCGGTGGTTTGTGTTGTAACATAACGTCTTGAAAAACGCATCTCTTACAATACTTAGTTTCAACTTAAAATTCGTTTATTCTTCTATGGTATAAACAATATTTCTTATGATAAGTACTTACAAAATAATGTCAAAGAATAGGTTAATATATTATGTACATACAGTTAATAATATTCATGTGATATTTAGCTAATAGATAAAGTTCCGCTTAATAGGTGTTCCGCATGAAATAAATTCGTTTTCTACTTTCCCAAGTGTCCCCACCGTCTGATTAATATAAGTAAATATAATTTTAATTAAGAGTCTGTGGTTCGACCATCGGCCGTCTCGTTCACACATATCGACATTTATGAAGACATAAAATAACTCGACTTATAAAAAAATCATCCCACAGAACATTAGAAAGCAACATCACAAATTTTCGACAAAATTTCATTTTGATTCAAAACAATTTTCATACATAAAAATAATTTTTGCGTTAAAAATTAGTAATAACAATTGTTTTGTATCAAAATTAACTTGAACCAAAATGATTTTTTATCGAA
Source organism: Lycia hirtaria (assembly GCA_947563715.1). NCBI lineage: Eukaryota > Metazoa > Arthropoda > Insecta > Lepidoptera > Geometridae > Lycia > Lycia hirtaria. Next base: position 12,960,371 of record OX387386.1, read on the forward strand.
AACTTGTGATGTTTTGCTTTCTAGTATTCTTTGAGATGATTTTGTTATAAATTTATTCAGTCATTTTATATCTAAAAAAAGTGTTTGTATAACTACAAACTCTTAATCAAATCCGCCTAGTTTCACTTGTTTCATTCGTATTATCCAACGTTCTTGAAGATTTGCAACTAATCTTATGAAGACGGCAATAAAATTCAAATGAAGACTGGACAAATTAATGTCAGGAAGTGGGTGGTATATAAATAATTGTAAATTATTAGGTAAAAACTTGTTTTGCTTACCTACAGGTAAACTTTTATCACTGCCGTTTCAACCACAAGAATTCGAAGGGACTCGCCTATGGATTTTCAAAAAGCTCGCGCGACCTGCAATTAGCGTCTTTCTTTCACCTGTATGATAAGAAAGCTAGTCCACCTTGTGTTTGACTGGCCTCGGAGTTCAATTGGTAGCACGTCTGCCTGCTAAACTGTAGGTCGTGGGTTCGATCCCCACTCAGGACAAACATTTGTGTGATGAGCATGGGTGTTTGTTCTGTGTCTGGGTGTTTCTATGTTTCTTAAGTATGTATTTACAAAAAAAATACATATGTATTCTATAAGCCATTTTCATAATTTCCATAGATGATGTTATATGAAATGTCCACGAATATTTATTTATGTATTTATTTATTTATTTATTTATTTATTTATTGTGATTACTCTTCCTACGCTGCGTTTGTCAATACTCCTCCTAATCCAACTTTTCGGTACTATTCAAAAACGAGAAATAGAGACAATAATTACATTTAGTAACGATATTTTTATAAGGTATTAGGTATTGGTGACAAATCAACAATATTCACCTGACTTCCACAAATGAGAAGGTTTTCAACATGGTTATATTCTTCTTTTTTAACCCCCGACCCAAAACGAGGGGAGTTTTAAGTTTGACATGCTTATTTGTGTATCTGTATATCTGTGTATCTGTCTGTGGCATCGAAGCTCTCAAATAGACCGAATATGATCTAAAATTCTTTTTTGTTTGAAAGAAGATTCATCAAGAGTATTCTTAGCTATGTTTCATCAAAATCGGTCCTGCAGTTTTTTCTCGGGGGTTTTTAGTTTTCCTAAGCTTGTTTATAGCTGTTACATCGTACTCGTAAGCCCGTCATTTATAAACCGAATTGAAAAATTGTTTTTTTATTTGAAAGTATATACTTTCAGATTAATCCCATAAAAATTTCATCAAAAACAGATTTATTTTTTAACGAAATAACTGGAAAAGAATACGTTATCCAAGTAAACAAAGTAGCGTATTTTGAAGTCAGTCTTTTTTTTTTTTTTTTCTTTTTAACTTTCTAACGTTATTTTTTAAACTTTCCAATACCCAACAAATGGAATTGGAAATTGGAATTTTCAAGACTAATGTGAATAGAGAAAACGAGAATAGATATCTTCTAGATCGACGAGCTGCATTCTCGGCCAATCGGTCCTCAGGATTTTTATAATATACCTACCTACTTTAGGAAAATATTTATATTTTATTTATACTCAAATGCTTGAGTATTTACTATACAATTACTAATTGTAAATGCGATAACAGGATGGCATCAGATTAAATGCATTCTCGCCAAGAAATAACTAGTTGTTAAACCAGGAAAACATTACGTCAACAAAGTTATTACACATATCAGTAATAATAAAGTATTTGTGGCCAAGGAGAACTAGTATACTCGCTCCATTGCGCTGTCTCTTTCTTACGTATCCGTTATGACGAACATACATATTTGCGCTTAATATACATAAAAAGGTCGTGATGGCTTAAAATCGTCTCCTTCCGATGTAGTATTGTGGAACTGTTAAGAATTTTTGATTTAATTTCGCATTGATGCACACTATATCCTCGAGAAAATGGCGGAGTACCGTATTAATTTTGTATATTTTCGTTATTTTTCAAATTTAGATACCAATAAAGATCTGCCACGCGTATTGAAATAATCGGTTTCTTATTTTAGAAAAGAAACTCAGAATAAATGATTTCGATAAAATATTATCAAGTTTGAAACAGGATAAACGACACCATTCACTAGCTTCATTCATGCAAGCTAAAAATATAAAAATTAAATATACACAACCATAAATTAAATTCCGATTAAGATTCATGATAAATATATTCAGATTAGATACGGAGTAACAAATAAAAAATTACGTGTTTTGAAACGAAACGAAACTTGAGCTTTTTTCCTAAGGAAAAAAATACAAATTAGAATGAAAAAGATAATTGCGTGCAATAGAGGGTACTAGAATTAGATCGTTGCATATAAAATAGGTATGCAAAATATTCGTAGCTAATAAATAAATAGCAAAAACTAACACGTTTTGGCCGTTACAAAACCTGTAAAAAAGTCGCAGTGCGACTCATTCTAAATTCAAATTCCTACGTCTATAGGAATGTACCTACATAATAATCCATGTCTTCTACATGTCAAGGCAGAAAAACTTTACATTAGAGTCTGTTCAGCCAGCTAGAGAAATAATGCGGGCAACATGCTGGGTACGCTGCCAACTGGTAGTGAGTTTGAGCATTTGGATTATCTCTAGACCCTTATCGGTCTGGGGTAATCGATATGCTTTTTGTGTAGTAGTTTAGTTAGTTGAGTCTGTATATTGTTTTGCTGTAGTTAATAAAGGCACTTGCCCATTGAAAAAGAAAAATAGGTATATATATTTAATGTACTCTGTATAATGTATTTAATATAGGCACAAATCCAATGACTTTCCATCACGTGGACGTAAAGTATAAAACAAAATTCACCAATATAGTGTCCTGTTTTGACCGATACCTACTCATATACCAACAATGACGAATTAAAGATTTTGATATAAGCACTCTATGTCGCCGCGCTAAAGCTTAATTCAGATTGAGAAGTCTAGAGACGTCTATTTTGCCGCTTCGAATTTTTTTGAAAATCGAAATAGTTTTAATCGTGTAAGGAGTCTAATTAGATCTCATTGAGCTCGTACGTTTTTGAAGAATGACGCTACATCTTGTTGATGCTTAATCAAAGCACATATCCACAAAAGTGTTTTTCAAGTCTAAGTACGTCGGTGTGTAAAATCGAAAACACTTTATTATATGAGTGTAATGAACGAAGATTATTAAACGATTAGGACGACATCATCTCTCGTACTGCTGCATGTAATCTATCAATAAATCTTCGTTCTGAGCGAAATATAATTCAAGATTATCTCTTTGACTGTTTTTCTCAAGAGTGAGGCTTCTATATCTAAATCTAAATTAAAGAGATTTTATTCTATAACATTTTGGCGATTGCAAGTCATCAGTCGCTGGAACCGTGTGTCATTGGTGTATTAAACGTATTTGGCGTTTCAAGTTTTTAAATAAGTTCTTTGTAAGACGTGTGGCTGCGCCCACGCATGCCATGGGTAATGCACGAAGCTTAGTGCTTCTTTACTCAGAACTCACAAACGCCGAGTTTTCTTGGGACATTACTTGATCTGGTTTAGAAATTGTTTTATGTAACGGACTGTCACTTTGTAACTAAAGGGAGGTAACCGTGGACCAACTAGATAGCAGAATTAGTTGTGCGATCATTTTATAATTCGGGAATTATGGGCATGTGGCACAACCAGTAGCATTATGAAAAATTATGCTAAAAAACAGTAGGTTAAGTTCGTTAAGATTCTTTTTATTATATACATGAACTTTTGTGTTACTAAGATTCAGGTATCAGACGAATTGTCAAATGAACGTTTGGGATTGAGAAAAATCTATTTACTCATTAATCAACTACTCAGACGTGTTACGGGGATAAATCTATCGAAGTACGTCCCGAAAGCACAACCGGTTGTGCTATCAAGTTGGTCCACGGGTACCTCCTCGTAGCTAATACCTACACCCAATATTACGTAGTGCTTAAAATAAAAGCGGAAGCTTTAGTATTTTGGCTTTATCACGAACAGCTTATTAATAATTTAATAATTTTTTATCGAAATTGATATATTTGCTATTAATCTAGGTTCGTCTTCACTCCCTGAGTGTCATGTCGTAAATTGTATTTTTTATTTTGTAATAATTATACAACTCTCGTAAAAATAAAAAATGCGTTTTTTTTCGTATCCTCCGAACTTTTTCGTAATAAATAAGTAATTTGGCTAGAATTATTCTAAATCGTACTAGGTATGTATTTATAATCTTTTACAGAATTTTTATGCATACTTTGTCACAAAAAACCTACTCAACAACGTAACGAAGCCGTAAGTTAGACTGCAAACCCCACTTTTCTGCAGCCGGGTATTTTGCTTATAGATACATGTATCTTCAACAAAAATGTTATTTACCGTAAATAAATGTCGATATTAGGGGTAACCGCAATATTTTTTTGTAAATCTATACTCGTTTCGACTATAATTGGTAAAATACTTTTGTATGGAAATCGCACGACCTACAAATGGCGGCGTCTTCAAATACAATAATTACACCGACTTTTTATTACCGTTATATTTTGCATCTTCGAGGCATCTTTCAGTTTTCTCTTTATTTCTCTTTATGTACAAAAATAAATTAGTTTCACTATAACTTTTTTTTCTTGTTGACTTGAGTAGCTTACCCACGGAAATTTTAGACATCAACATAGAATGAATTTGAAGATATGAATGACGGCGCTTGGATCGCAATTCAAATATATAAACAACTTTAGGTATTATAAGAAAAACGAAATACCCGACTGCTTAAGAACGATTTTTCGTACTTTAACTTACGCTTGATATAATGTATTTATTTTCTTACATTCTTTGGAATAAAACTTACTAAAACTTATTTGTTACGAAAATGTTCGCTGGAGGTTACGAAAAAGCACATTTATTTTTGCAAGGATATTTTTTATTATTACAAAAAATATACCTATAGCCTATGACACTCAGAAAGTGAATACGAATCTAACGACACCTCGCACATCAAAATCGATCTAGCCGTTTATGCTGTAGGCGGTAATATACAAACATACTTATGTATATACCTACATACAAGCATGCATACGCTCGAAAAACAATCATCCTTCTTGCGCACTTCTTGCATTTGTAGCCTACAATTGCAACAAATGCACTGGCTGTGGTGTAGTAACTCATAGTAGAACCTTTATAATATGTAATAAAATTACATTAATATAAACGAACAAAATTAAATAACATTATGTTAGAAAAAAATTAAGTGTCAAATGGAAAAAATAAAATTGACCCGTATTAAAAAAAAAAAAAAAAAAAAAAAACATTCTCAATAGAAAGATAAAATGTGAAACATCGGATTAACGTCCATTAGACATAATCGAGTTATGCCTAATTATATGCAACAGTCAAAAGGCGAGTTTGTTGACCCGAGACGAATACTCGTACCATAATATCGATTCCACACCGAACAGGAATTTAACGAACTCGGAATGTATCGTAGTTAAAATTAAAACCAGAAACTGAGATTTTAATTTTTTACGATCGATTTCGTTGCGAGCATATCGCGTGAAAGTGGACGGTATCAAAGTTTCTACGCTCTTACGGACGCACAGTGTGGCAGCATTCTGTACTGTAGTTTGAAAATATTTTAAGGATTCTATTTTTAGTTTAAAATATTCATTATATATTGCGTTTACTAGTTCGTTTTTTATATAAATAAAACTTAAAAAGAGTAAACAAAACTAGGGTGTGCTGGCAATAGGGCAGGGCTCCAGCTACGTCCTACTGCAATGGTAGGTAGAGATTAACTATTACATTATTTTACTTATAGTCCATAACTACCTACAATAATACAAACTACCTACAACTGCCTAAACTATTACGAAAAAAAAACAATCGTATAGCCAGAGCGACGTAATCCAAATGTTCAAATCCACTACCAGTAGGCAATATTTCTATCCAACCAATAGCCAGTATTGCTACATTGAGTGGCATTTTTTTTGAGTTAGGCTACTTTTAACCCCTTACCCAAAAAGAGGGGTGTTATAAGTTTGAGGTGTGCATCTGGATATCTGTGTATCTATTTGTCTGTCTGCGGCATCGTAGCTCTCAAACGGATGGACCGATTTTTATCTAGTTTTTTTTTTTTGTTTGAAAGAGAATTTAATCGAAAGTGTTCTTACTGTTTCATCAAAATCGGTTCAGCTAGTTTTGTTTTTGTCGGGGGTTTTTGAGTCTAAACTTATACTTGTAATCACATATCGCCACAGACAATAAGAACATTTTTAAATACCGGTGATTGGTTGGCCCACACAGAAGCAAATATTAAACTGTCATTACGCCCGAATATTTAATTATTTACGTAGCCTTCTATGACACATAATAAGTGGATTTTACACGAAATAATTTTGTACAAATTTTGCAGCATATTTTTATAAATTTTTCATAATTAATAAAACATACACTCAACATCGAATAAAGCATAACAGTTAGCAGTCGCATATTTTTAATCAAGTTCTTTTTTTTAAGTTTTTAATTTTAATAAGTACATACTATTATGTTTGTTTTAAATTTAATTTAATAATAAATTAAATAATAATTGAAATTTATTATAACATTGAATTTGTGTAGAAAAATCTTATGCTATACACTACGTAATGATCCATATCGCTAAGGAAACGAGGAAGCTTTAGTATTTTGGCTTTATCACGAACAGCATTTTTTATTTATTTTATCGTAATTTACATTTTTGCATTTAATCTCAACTTTTTACCCGACTGCGTAAGAAGGAGGGTTATGTTTTTCGAGCGTATATACATATGTATGTATATATGATCGCCTACAGCCTAAGCGGCTTGACAGATTTTGATGTGCAAGTTATCGTTAGGTTCGTCTACACTCCCTGATTGTTATGTCATAGGCTATATATTTTTATTATAATAATACAACTCTCGTAAAAATAAAAATAAATTCGTTTTTTTCATAATCTCCAACGAACTTTTTCGTAATAACTAAGTAATTTTAATTAGTACTATTCTAGTAATATTATATTCTAAGAATTATTCTAAATAGTACTATTTTATAATCGCTTAGAGTCTAGAAAAATCTTATGCTTTATACGACGTAATGATCCATATCGCTAAGGAAAAGACTTCAACGCGCGCTGCGTCTTACGCCAGGTATTTAATATACTCTCAACTTAGTGTACACGAAATGTCTAGTAAAATAATAGAATCAGATTCAGATTCAGATATTTTATTGCTATTCCACAGTATTACAATGTTGGTAAATTAAATAAATGTATCTTAGGGACCCACCCTGTCGGGCGCAGCAACATATAGGAGAGAGGAGGACTACCTGTTTATAATATCTGTTCTTAATTGATTTTAATATAAATTTTTATTTTTATGTCATGAATTTCTCGTGTTTCCAATAAATGATTTGATAACTAAAGAAAATAATAATAATAATGTATAATTATTTTAAAATGTCGGTTATGTTTATAAAAAAAATAGATTTCTATTATTTTACTAGACATTTCATGTACTAACTTGAGAGTATGGTAATAGTAGATTGTTATGCAAGGGGCTAAAATGACCCATTGCAACGAGGTAGATTTTTACTCCCGAGCATTAGCGAGGGAGTAAATAGAAACTGAGTTACAATGGGTTCTTAGCACCGTGTGTTACACTCTGCTTTTCACTACGATTGCGAGAAAATAAAATAATCCAATACAATAAATAATTCAAAGTTTATTTTATTAAACATGATATGTACAATTTGTACAATTCTGGATATTTAACGAGATGTTTGCAAATAGAATGTAAATATATTCCAAAGAGATTATTCTACTTTTGAATAAAGACTGTTTCGTGGATGTAGGCTCTTTGGTAACAGAAAAAAAAATTAAAAAAAATACTTTTTCCCCTAGAGCTTAAAATGCTATTTCCCCCCCGCTTTACTACGCTACAATGACGGACTTTTAGAGCAAGAGGAGCGAAAAAGATTAGAAATGGCTGTAGCGCTCGTGGCGTAGCTTAAATACGTGTCTCGAACGATCACCAATGTCAAACAACGAACTGACCGGTCAGTCTTCGGATGGGTGACCGTGAGTGGTATTTCTATCTGAGCGCTACCGTGGGTCGGATGACACTTATATTGTAGGTCCCGGTTATTTATTCTTAAGAACAGCAATCGTCAAGCTGGTGATAAATATACGATAACTTTGAATAGATGAAACCGCGGTGTAACTATTACGACCTTACCGAAAAACGTTACTTAACTTTTATTAACGTTTCAAATTCTCTGTCTTCTTTCCGCAAGTGTCATTGCTTGTCAGCGAGAAGTTGAAATATGTTGAGTATTTTTCAAATTTGAAAATTTGAATTTCTTCGGTAATGCCCTTAGATCCTGCAGCTCAACACCTATGAAATTCTTATTAGCAAGACCAGATGTCCAGACACCATAGACGTCATTACATGTTTATTTTGCTCTGCACTTCAAATACATAATTCAGAAACAGATTCAGAAACAGAATAATGGTTATAATCTGAATAATAATACAGTATTTTTTGTTCTTTGCGTCAATACAAATGCCTAATATAAAATGATAATTACCATGCCAGATATAATGTGGATGCATTCAGGACACACCCCTCTAGTCGAGTGGACCCTCTAAGTTTTTACTTAATTTTACTTTGTGGCCTACGAGTATAATTTTAATCATTTTACGATATATTAAAATTTAGGTTAGATACAAAATAGCAATCTGAAATGGCTGAAATTTTGTGATTGTATATCCAGCTTTTTAACTGTCAGTTAAGTTTTGATATATTATATTTATATTATAGGAGCCAAAGTTAAGGGTTGATGTCAGAGTAACGCCCATGCCACGCCATCGAGAACTTTTTTTTTTAAACAAGAGGACACTGTGACATAATATATGAATACTCCATAAGCCTAGATTTTTTACTGAAAACATTGCTTTCACTCCTGCTTGGCGGTTGAATAACTGGCAAATATTTTGTGGTATTTACCCAATTAGACCGTAAAAGAAATCTCTGCCATTACGTTTGCGGTAATTTTTAAACACGCCTATAACTTCAGCACTCAAGTTATTGTAAATATTCACATTTATCAGCTAGGATTGAGCTTAACAGAATCATAATACCTGAACACCTTCATTTTGTTCCTATATTGTCAGACTCTTTTAGCGCCTAATGTCAATCTAGTATCGTGAAAAAAATATGTACATATAGATATATAGCAAGTGACAGGAATAAAAAACGGTTGTAAAAAAGACTGCTGTAAAACATAGTGTTATCTAATATCAAGAAGAGAAGAAATGTACTAAAAATTAAACGTATCAAATAGACTAGCTATAGTAAGCTAGACTATAAGTAAGACTAAGGGCCGCTTGCGTAACGATCCTTAAACGCGTTTAGCTGTCCTCTAAATGCATTTAGGTGTCTAATCCTGTTTAGTGTCTTGCACAACAATAAGTTAGCCCTTAAACACGTTTATCTAACTGTCAAAATTAAAGACTCCAGAATGGCCGTTTAACGAAGTTAAATATGTTTAGCTTGTATTTGGTGAAAGCTGTTTAAGGTTGCGCTGTTATTTTTCGTGTGTACGTATAGTTTGTGGTGTAATTAAACAATTTACCTATTGCAATTTTGTACTTCACTAGTAAATCTGAAATGGATATGTGGGATTTCTCGGATGATGACGAAGTAATTATTATGTAGGTACATATGTATTATGTTTTATATACCTAAGTATTTCGAACATAAAACTAATTTATCATTCCTACCATATCAATATGAAGAAAATCGCGAGTTCGTGTGCTTTTTGGCTTTACACTCATTTCCGTGGTAGGTGTATTACAAAATCGTGGTATTTTATTTTAAAATAAACGACACAATCAAATCAAATACATGAGTTATAAATGACAGTGAGCATCCATCGTTTGGCATTTACTCGTAGCTATTCCTTTTTACGCTTAGCTTTAACCCAAACTGCGTGCGCTTAAACGTGCTTGACGTTTGCTTGACGAGAAAAAATATTCAATGAATGAAACGGAACGGTTTACGACATTTATGGGTGTGCTAAAAAAGTTTAGTTAAACAGCACCGAGAGCCTCTTACGCAATGTAACGTTAAATTCATTTAGTGCAGCAAAATGTGTTTAGCTAAATATGATTTAAGATCATACGAGCGGCCCTAAGTATAAGTAGGTAGTAGAATAGATAAGGAAGTTGAAATCGAAGTTGTGAATATGGAAGTTGTAATAATGAACTTGTTAAGACAAATCTTTACCCTCATCCCTGAATATGTTAAGGGAACTTGCTCAAATAAAAAAACTAGTATAATCTACATATATGACTGCGATACCCCCCCTCTCTCCGTCATCGATCTATTGATGACTTTCACGTCTTCAATTCATGTAATATGGTAGTAAAGATTTGTTTAGTTAAATATGTATATTGTATACATACAGCAAAAAGTCACTAGGCCCCATTACCTACTGGATCGCTGGAATTGTAATTAAGTATATATAGCTCGACACTAAAATTTTAATGAAATGTAATTCAAAAGCTTATTTTTATAAAACTGATTATGTTTTTTGAAATGTGGTAATATTGTTACTTATAATAAATTTTCCATTTTAGTTTTAAATCTTCTTTGAAATTAGGGCCTAGTGACTTCCAAACTCGTACGTATTTGTAAAACGTGGTTTTAAAATGCTTAATATGTAATATGACTACAAAAATAGAACTTAATTTATAAATTTTCCTGGAAAACTCTACATAAGCTTTCAAAAGCACAATCTGATCACATTGCAATGTACGCCATCCACTGCGTATTCTATTCTTCACACTGGAGGATATAGAAAACGAGCACAGCAATCTACGTACCACAATAAGGGATTGTAGTGAAAGGTCGAATTACAAGAACGAAATGGTCGAGCAAAACTGGTTCCAAAGCTACAGAATTCAAGTAACTGGATAAAAACATTGGCCTGAGACAAACCAGTCGCGGGCAAGGCACGCTGAGCTCTGAGTGATTGCAACAGAACAAGATGTACGAAGTTGGTGGGATTGTCACCACTTGTAAAAGTAGACTATTGAAAGGCCGTATGAAAGTGACGAGTTATGTCGAGACGCGAGCTTTAAAAAATACCGGTATGATATTTTTGCTCGTTTATCAAGGGCGTTATAATTATTATTCGATACATACCGATGAAATAATAAGTTTGTAATAACATTTTTACTCAGGAAAAAAGTTTCATAAAAAAGTATCTTTGATACACTGGTCGCACTTAGGAATCATCCCTAGTTCAATAGAAACGTACTTTGTAAAAAGGTCGTAGTCCAACTCGTTACCTAAGTACGACTTGGTAAGTTTAATATACATGCAGATTTATTCAAGACATTTTCCTTCACTGTTTGAAACAATCTGTATTACAGCCAAAAGACTTGAGATTCGAAGACAGAACTCAGGATCGGAGATCTAAAGGCTTCTAAACTAGGCAGCTGTAACTTCTTTTCGAAACTAATAAATTCTTTATTTACGATGCGTTCAAAAAATAAAAATAAAGGAGAGGATAAAAGCTAATTTCCTCTACGTTATTTGTAATGGCGAATGATTCAGTCCTAATAATTTTGATCTCGACAAATTTAAGAACTAAATAACTTTTCTCATTTACTCACGAACCAGGCTTTACAGCCGACGACAGTGGAATGAAATACATGAACTACATGCCTATTCTACTTGTGCATATTAAATATTTGATGTGACCGGGCAAACAATTACCTACTGATGTCAGAGGTTTAGTTTTACTAAAGGCCTCTCACAAAAACCTTCAAATAACCCTTATTTGAACCTATGAGAACAGATCCTGATTGCTTGTAGTAGGTACCCACCTACCTACTACAAGTAATCAGGATCAGGCCCCGTATTCTGAACCCATTCGGTTTCGGAATCGATTCGATTTGTATATCTCCGCCTCTGTCATTTCCATGGAGAATGTCAGAGACGGAGATATACAAATCGAATCAATTCCGAAACCGAATGGGTTCAGAATACGGGGGCTATTCTCATCTCAAGCTTGTTATGATTATTCTAAGAAATTCTAAAATCTTTAGAGAAATGGAGTACTCTTCGCTGATTTAAAACATCAGGATATAGATCCAGTTTCATAATTTCATCTGAATGTATAGGTTACTAGCTGCTCTCTGCGACTTCGTTAAACGGTGTTATTGAAAAGAAGGATAATGATGTCAGTAATGTATGTGCTGTATTCTACTAGAAAAGCCCTTTCATTTGGTAGGTACCAATAATATTGTAGGGTTTATGAATATGAAATCCCCCATTTTTTTGGCGGCGGCCATATTTAATTTAGAATGATACTAAATATATTTCATTGTATTGTAGTCTAAACTAAAGGCGTGTACCAATTATCAGAAAAATCTGTCAACGAGAAGGGGATCAAATTTCGATATCAGACCCAAAAAAACCGGACAAGAGCGAGTCAGACTCGCCCACCGAGGGTTCCGTACAAACTAGTAGATAAAAGGGGGAATTTATATATATTTTTTTTATCGTAAAAGTATATAAAAACCTGTTTTAGCTTGTGCTAATTAATCTCTCTTTCATATGATCCCACATGATACGGTTAAATCACTTTAAAATTTGGACCCTTCTTCCTTGCTGAAAGACCCTATATTTTTGATCAAATAAAAAATGTCCAGTTTTCGGATTTTTTCCTATATGTGTACTATAACACAATGCTTCTTGCCAAATTTCATAGTTCTAGGTCAACGGGAAGTACCCCTTAGGTTTTGATTCCCTTGTGTGTCGAAATGTACGTTTTTTACGACATATTCGGCTGTAACTTTTTTTTACGAAAACTGAGAAATTTGATTTTCTTTCTGCAGCAAGAGACTATGGATCTGCGTATATGGTTTTAATTTCAACTCGATACCTTCACGCTTTCCCGAGATAAAGGCCTAAACACCCGGACAGACGGACAGACAGACAGACGGACAACAAAGTGATCCTATAAGGGTTCCGTTTTTTCCTTTTGAGGTACGGAACCCTAAAAACATAACAACAAATAGGGCAGGCTAAATATAACAGCTTAAAACCTACTTTGATTCAACTTCCTCTCAAGCCTGCTTGATCGCAAAAGCCACAAAATTGTGAAGAAAACCAACTTTATTGAAATAAAACTTAGCATATGTTTTACTATGGACACTAACGTGTTTTTAACGTGAACGTGTGACGTGAGTGACCCGTAGTTTTTATTTAAAATTAGCCTATGTTGCCTGCTAAAATTGCCAATAAAGAGTTTTCAAATTCAGTACGTACAGAGATTTTAGAGATTACCCCCAATAAATAAAATTACAAACTTTACCTCTTTATTATAATGGTATGATTTTACGAAAATGTAAATTTTTAGTATAATTTTTAACCGACTTCAAAAAAGGAGGTTCTCAATTCGGTTTTTTTTTCTATATTTTTATTACATCACTCGGTCATTTATGAAACGATTTGAAAATTTCAAGTATTTTATTTTATTTGGAAGTAGAGAAGAAGAACTTTGAGATTGATCTCATATAAATATTGGCAAAATCGGTTCAGTATTTTGGTTTTTAAAACAAAATAACTGGACAATTTTCATCTAAGAAAACAAAATTGCGTTTTGAAGTCGGTTGTTTCAGTTTTTTTTTAACTATGTTAGTTATTAATTATATTTTCCAACAAGAGATGAAATCTATGAGCACGGGCCGTCGCTTCCACTTGTTTGCTATCGCGCGTATCATCAAGCACAACTAGGTCGACCGGACACCGCTGCCCACATATAACCTTACCAAATATGATAGTTGTATACCAACCAAATAACCACCAACAGTTATATGAGCTTTTCAATTTGATGGCGTTATCCAGGCCCCACCAAAGGCTCTGGTTGTGACACTACGAGGCTGATCTCGCGTATGGGTGGCATTTTCGAAAGTTTCACTCTACGGCATACGATGTACATTATTTTGTTAAATATAAGTGCCTATAGGATGTGCGAAATGGAAATGTTGTGAAATGTTTTATTTTTATAACTATGCAAAATGTGTATATTATTGTTTACAAGGTCTTATTTCGTTTCATATAATTATTAAAGTTTAAAGTACTGGACTTGAAAATGCGCAATTTAATTTAGTAACCAAACTACACAACCGATTTTGATGAAATTATCACATCTATGGGACTAATTTGAACTTATCTTTTCACACATTTTTTTTTTCAATTTGATTTATAAAGGACGAAGTTATTCAGTAACTTACAATTAAAAATACAATTGAGTACTAGCATTTTTGAGGTCTGTTAAAATTATTTGTACGGGCAGACGTAAAATTTTTGCATTTAGACAATAGCCACTGATAGGATGACGTGAAAACTTTGATATAATGATGTTCATTTGATGATGGTGTCAAAAAGTTGGCCCTGGCATTTCCTGATATCTCTAACTTACTTTTTTTTTACTTGATTACTTGTTACTTGTCATAAGCATTTTAAGCTAAGTACCTACAAGTTACAAACGATGACAAAATTCTAATCGAAGGCGGAAACTTCCAAATATAAAAAAACCGGACAAGTGCGAGTCAGACTCGCCCACCGAAGGTTCCGTACAAACTAGAAGATAAAAGTGGGAAATCGTATATTTTTTTTATATTTTCCATCTTATACCGAAAAGTGTACATCGTAAAAATATTTAAAAACCTGTTTTAACATATACTAATTAAGTTCTTTCATATGATACCCCACATGATACGGTTAAAGAACTTTAAAATTTGGACCCTCATTCCTTGCATAAAGACACAATTTTTTTTTGTGATTAAATTAAATATGTCCAGTTTTCGTTTTTTTTTTCCTATATGTATACTCTAACACAATGCTTTTTGCCAAATTTCATGTAAGTACGGGAAGTACTCCATAGGTTTTGATTCCCTTGTGAGTGTCGAAATGTGCGTTTTTTACGATATATTCGGCTGTAACTTTTTTTTACTAAAACTAAAACTTTATTTTTCTTTCTGCAGCAAGATACTATGGATCTGCATATATGGTTTTAATTTCAACTCGATACCTTCACGCGTTCCCGAGATAAAGGTCTTGACACCCGACAGACGGACAGACGGACAACAAAGTGATCCTATAAAGGTTCCGCTTTTTCCTATTGCGTCCCGTCAAGTTTGACCTAATCTTAGTCATAATGAATACTTTTTATGACTTTTATTATTTTTTTGATTTAGATTTGAGTTTTTTTTTTTTATATAGATATTTTTGGGTGGATATTTTATTAATTAGATATGTAGTAAGCTGGAGAAGGCACGCAAAGCGAGTAATTCCGTAATAAAAATGCTATTAATCAGATTTATGCGTTTCGTCACTGAATGCATTCAAAATGTTTGATTCTAGGACTATTGACTCTTGAAAATCGAAACCAGATTATTACAAAGTAGGTAAACCTAGACATGAAATTAGCACAGTCCACGTGGCAATTAACGATTACATTAGCACTAACTCTTGTGTAAAGGTCACCGACTCTACTCTGCTAATTCGCTGCCAACACCGACATCTCGAAGGTTCTACTCCAACGCTAACTAAGTAGGAGAACTGTATGCACTACGAGTATAATTCAAGATTTAGTTTTTAGATTTTTGAAGTGAAAACTTCTTTAGCGGCGGCGTTGTGCATTTTTGGGATGGGTAAAAAATGTTAAACTCTCGTCAGTTCGTAAGACGGACAGTCAGAAACCTATTCTAATGTTCTGCATTTAAAGTTCATTATTTTATGTACAAGTTTGTCCTTCTAGCATGACGTCATTATTTTAGTCAGAAAACTATTCTAACGTTCTGCATTTAAAGTTGATTATTGTATGTACAAGTTTAACGTCATTTCGTTGCGCCGAATGCTTATTTTTCGACACATGCACGTAAGACACGTTAGCTCAATAGGTTAGAGCACCGATATAAATTTCAATTTGTCAGTCGGAGGGCGGAGGTTCAAAAACTTCACGAGTCAGTCTTTTTGCTATTTTATTTTTTATTAGTTTTCACTTCTGCCGGCAATCCCGCAACCCGTTGTGTTTTTTATTCATTTATGGGCATACGCTTGCCCGCTAACACTCGTTCGTTGCAAATCAATCAGACCGTTGCGTTTTTTTTAAATATTAGCAGACATTTTTACACAGCGCCATCTAGATCAAGACCCAAACTAAGCAAATCTTGTATTATAGGAACTATATATTTGATAATTTTTTGTAGATAGGTATATCCTAAAACTCATAGAAACATGCAAATACAGAACAAATATCTATGTTCATTACATAAATATTTGTTCTAGTTGCGGATTGAACCCACAAATTAATTACATCTTAGAAAGCTGTTATACTACAAATTTCAACCGATTGATAATTATTCAAAGATACACAGATCATAGATATAGGTACACTAGCGAATACCTTAGCTTGTTAGCTTCTCGAGTCTCGAGAAGCATTTCGAGAAGCTTTGCATTATTTTTGCGGTAAGTACCTATACGCATAATAATACTTTAAATTCGTCCGGGCTTCGGACAAAATTATGACGCTTCATAGTGATGGCATATAATTCTGAGATACATATAGGTACGTCTACATAACGTATTTTGTTTTTATAATCACCAATTATGTAACCTGAATAAATAAGGCTTATTTTTTTATTTATCTACATTTTACCAATTATTCTACATGAGATACGTATTAAAGTATTTATACCGATTTGGTAAACATATGAAACCGAGCAAACCAATGGTTATTTGAACAAATATACCTAAAATATACTAATGTATTTGTAACGCGTAGATTACACAGTTCATGTAAAACTTAACTGCGTAGTTAAGATACGTAGGTACTAGATAAGTATGCGTATTTTTATGCGAAATAAATCTACGGTGGTAAGTGACGGTGTAGCATAGGCTGGCACGTCTATTTAAAAAATATCTATTTATTCTGGCTTAATCAGGGAAGGTGGCAGGGATTTCCGCTTCTGTGTAGTACGCATCTAGAATCTAGTACGAAAGCATTGTGTAAATTTTTGGTAAGTATGTCAATTGAAAATAGATGGTAGTGTGACTTTATACCTATGTATTCTGTAGTGGAATAAAGTACTTACTTGCGCAAATGCGCACACTCATCGAATTAAATTCTATATAGCTTAGCCAGATATTCTATTGTTAGTACGTAATATCTGATAATTACTAATTATTTTACGCCAGTTTCATCAAGTATATGTAAATTTTATCTCATTTTTTTTATAATGGGCCTTATTTTCTAGATACCCTCTTCTTATTTGTTCAGACGATAAAGTGTTCAACACGTTTATCAACTTAAAAAATGTAAATATGTTATACGGCCCTACCTTTTAATACACTCAAAAACTAAACTTAAAAACGTATCAAATGACCGTAAGGATCGATTTCTGGGATACACTCAAGAAAAAATCTATTATTTAAACGAGCAGGTAAAATTTACCTTGCTTGGCCGAGTGGTCGTTTTTCTATGGAGTTTAGGAAAAAACTTATGTTCTTTGTCTCGGACTCACGCAGTTCTTGCACACTAGACCTAACAAATACAATTTCATAAGGTTTCACATCAATGAGGTTTGTAATATTTATATACCTATACCTGTATGGACTTAGAATTATGCAATAGGCAACGCTAAATAATCAAGTTTTAATCTTAATATTCAAGCAAGTTATTACGCAAAATGCGCCTTATTACTGCATTTTAAAGGACTGTTTATTATCACAACCACGCTTTTATGGTTACTCTTATGTTAACAAATCTTTTCTAACTCAATCGAACACCAACATTTATTTTGATCCGAAATAGAAACAATCGTGTATTATTGTGCGCTGTAAAAACAAGCACAACGGTAAACTTGGACAAAGCCACTAAATTCTGACAACCTCACATGTTCGTTTTACATAAACGGTTTAGCTGGACAGATCGTGTGGCGCGCTGCGCTCGCGCCGCGTTGTACGTCGCGCCGTCCTAATAAATCACATGTAGCGGGGTCGCTTGTAGCGTAGTAGAAGAAACTCGCTCTAGAGCCCGCCCACGCGGGTACGCCTCTTCGTTAAGCGCGCGCGCGCTCGCTTCCTTACTCAAACATAAATCCGACATTAATACATACGTTTGTTTTATTAGATATTGACGAGAACCCAATTAGGCAACGCTGACTTTACATATAAATCGACCCGTGTCGTATCCGCCTGGCATTCGTTAATAAATATTTGTTAATAAATATTTAACATTAATTTCTCTTTCTTTCCAGTATGCATCGGCACGAACGGTCGGATGTCGGTACCGTCCAACCGCGACACCCACTATCGGAATCTCCGCGACCGCTTCACAAACTGCACTTATGTAGACGGCAACCTCGAGCTGACATGGCTTCAGAACGAGACCCTAGACTTGTCCTTCCTGCAGTACATTCGTGAGGTGACTGGATACGTGCTCATTTCACACGTGAACGTCAAACAGATCATCCTGCCAGAACTGCAGATCATCAGAGGCCGGACGCTCTTCAAGCTCAATGTAAGGGATGAGGAGTTCGCACTCCTTGTGACCATGTCCTCCGCATTCACGCTTGAACTCCCCAAGCTACGAGATGTACTGCGTGGTAGTGTAGGCATATACAAGAATTACAATCTTTGTCACGTAAAAACTATTAATTGGGACGAAATAATCACTGGCGTAAACGCTTCTTACGTGTACGTGTACAACTTCTCAGCGCCGGAGCGCGATTGTCCACGGTGCGATCCTAGCTGCGAAGCTGGTTGCTGGGGCGAAGGCGAGAAGAATTGCCAAAAATTTTCTAAGACTAACTGCAGCCCACAATGCGCGCAGGGCCGCTGCTTCGGTCCGAACCCACGTGACTGCTGCAATACTTTCTGCGCAGGTGGATGTAAGGGTCCACTTGCGAGTCAATGCTACGCTTGCCGCAACTTCTATGACGAAGGCACCTGCTCGCAAGAATGTCCCCCAATGCAAATATACAATCCAACCACTTACTCGTGGGAACCGAATCCAAACGGAAAGTATGCCTACGGGGCGACTTGTGTAAGAAACTGCCCTGAGCACCTACTCAAAGACAATGGAGCCTGCGTTAGGAGCTGTCCACCAAACAAAACCGCAGTAAATGGAGAATGCATACCTTGTAATGTCACTTGCCCTAAAACTTGCCATGCTGAGAGACCTATTCACTCTGGAAACATCGCGAGCTACAAAGATTGCACGATCATAGATGGTTCTATAGAAATATTGGAGATGACCTTTACTGGGTTCCAACAGGTCAATAATGACTACTCGTTTGGTGCTCACTATGCTAAAATGGAGCCGGATGCCTTAGAGGTATTCAGCACAGTGCGTGAGGTCACCGGTTATCTAAACGTGCAAGCACACCATCCAAACTTCACTAGTCTCTCCTATTTTCGGAACTTAGAAGTGATAGGAGGCCGTCAAATGGTGGAGAATCTGTTCGCCTCTTTGTATATCGTAAAGACTTCGCTCAAATCACTTGGACTGAAATCACTAAAGAAAGTGAACTCCGGCGCGATCGCAATCATGGAAAACAAAAACTTGTGCTACGCTGACAAGATAGCATGGAACAAGTTAGTCAAATCACGCGAACACAAGCAAGTTATACAGAAAAACGGAGACCCTACACTTTGTGGTGAGTTAGCACAGCGACATATTTTGTGAGGATCCTCAGTAGAATCATAATTTTAAGACTGCCCTGCGATAGTATTTATACCTGACATTTGCGAATGTTTTATTATTTAACTAGACCATACCTCACTGAATAAACAACACACACACACAACCACTAACTTACTAACAGCCTATGCAACAAAAGACTGCGCGATCTTTTAGCTCTTCGAAAGTCACTACTGGCTTTCGCTAAATCCCAACCCCGTAATGTTGATTAATCATACGGGCATGTTTTAACGATGCTTTATTCCACAGAGAAGTTACATTTGGGGTGTGATCCTCAATGTTCGTCTGACGGATGCTGGGGCCCGGGGCCGGATATGTGTCTTTCATGCCAGAATTACATTGCAGGCTCCACCTGCATTCAGAACTGCAGCGTTCATCCAGGGTAGGTGTTACCAATTTTATTGTTACACACTATAAATATTTTTGCCTGGCGAAAGTAATATTGAATATTATGACATTTTAAGCCAATGTATATTATTAAGTGGTATTTCTTGTCTATAGTCTCATTCAAAGCCTTATTATCATAACAAAACCAAGTGACGTGTGGGCAGCGCTCTACCGGTTCGACGTACTGAACAACACTTTGACCTGATTGTTTCCAGACGTGGTAGCAGCTGTGTATTGAACAAGACACGAGTAAACTTTATAGTAATAAGTGATTTTATCTTTTACAGGTTGTACAAAAGTGGACCGAAGACGTGTAAAGAATGCGATTCGGAGTGTCTGGATGGATGCACGGGGCCAAGTCCAGCGAACTGCACGCGATGCAAGCACGTCCGGGATGGACCCTACTGCGTCGGCGCATGCCCGGCGTCCAGATATCTCTCAGAAAACGGAACTTGCCAACAGTGCCACTCAAATTGTCAAGATGGGTGTACGGGACCCCTGAATACAGTAGGAGAAGGTGGCTGTAACTCTTGCAAAAAAGCTATACTGAGTGATGAAGCTGCTATCGGAAATTGCTTAGAAGAGAACGAACCCTGTCCGGATGGATACTTCAATGAATGGGTAGGAAACATCAAAGAACTGGGAGAAAAGGTCACAGTTGTTTGTAGAAAATGTCATCCTCTCTGTGTAAAATGTTCTGGCTTCGGAATTCACAAGCAAGTGTGTACAGTCTGTAATGGATTTAAAAGAGGCGACCAATGTGTTGACGAATGTCCAGCAGATCATTTCATAGACACAGACGCGAAAGCGTGCTCTCCATGTCACCAAGAGTGTAGAGGGTGCAACGGACCAACTTCAGCAGACTGTCTTAAATGCCAAAATCTCAAAGTTTTTCTTGATGAATCTGGCTCTTCCGAGTATCATGCTTTCAATTGCACTGATACGTGTCCTGGAAATATGCCTAATAAAATTTTCTACGACGAACAGCAACAGAACCAAATAGACGAACCGTTTTGTTCGAAACTACCCATCAACGGCCCCACTGCCACTGCTAAAACTCCGACTGTTCTAGTTATCATTTTAGTTCTTGCCATTCTCGTTCTAGTGATATTGAGTATAGTCGGTTACACTTATAGACAAAAAGCTATAGCAAAGAAGGAAGCCGTCAAAATGACAATGGTACTGACGGGCTGCGAAGATAACGAGCCACTTCGACCGACTAACGTCAAACCGAATCTAGCTAAGTTACGAATCGTCAAAGAAGGCGAGCTTAGAAGGGGAGGCATGCTTGGATTTGGTGCTTTTGGAAAAGTATACAAAGGTGTCTGGGTCCCTGAAGGAGAAAATGTGAAGATTCCAGTTGCTATTAAGGTACTAAAAGAAGGAACGAGTGCCAATGCAAGTAAGGAGTTCCTGGAAGAGGCATATATCATGGCAAGTGTAGAACATCCTAACTTGCTGCAGCTTCTAGCGGTATGCATGACAAATCAAATGATGTTAATCACGCAATTGATGCCACTAGGATGCCTTTTAGACTATGTTAGAACGCACAAAGAAAAAATAGGATCAAAAGCTTTCCTCAACTGGTGTACACAAATAGCACGTGGCATGGCGTACTTAGAAGAGAAGAGATTAGTGCACAGAGATTTAGCCGCGCGTAACGTTTTAGTACAAACACCGAACTGTGTTAAAATAACTGACTTTGGTTTAGCCAAACTGTTAGAAGTGAATGAAGACGAGTATAAAGCGGCTGGAGGTAAAATGCCAATAAAGTGGCTGGCCCTTGAATGCGTTCAGCATAGAATATTCACACACAAAAGCGACGTATGGGCATTTGGTGTAACAATATGGGAAATCTTAACCTATGGAGGTCGACCGTATGAGAACCTATCGGCCAGGAACGTACCAGAGCTTATTGAAAACGGACTGAAGCTTCCGCAGCCTGATATCTGCACCTTGGACATTTATTGCATCATGGTGTCTTGTTGGATGCTAGATGCTGACACCAGGCCAACCTTCAAATTCTTAGCGGAGAGATTTGCGGAGATGGCAAGAGATCCTGGCAGATACCTCGTCATTAAAGGCGATAAGTTCATGCGCCTTCCGTCCTACTCTACTCAGGTAATTAAATCTTGCTAATTTCATTTGGAATCAAATCTATGGATATCAATATTATAGATATAGCATTATCTGAAGTCAAATATGTATATAAATCATGTAGTCACAACAATCGATAATATGCTACTTCAAACAATATAAAAAACTATCAATAACTTTCACTTTTATGGGTTTTCAGGATGAGAAGGAGCTAATGAGGAACCTATCATCGAACATGGATGGCCCCGAGTCTCTGGTCGAAGCAGACGAGTATCTGCAGCCGAAATTCAAAACTTTACCAACGACAGCGACGAACTCCGCCGCGCTGACTGCGAACGAAACACAAACAAGCTCACTGAACCCCTGCACTTCATCATCGTGGGCAACAGGCGCCGGTGCTGAAAGCCTGCCCGAAGGGGCCTCCGCTCCCGTAGCATGGGACCACCGGCAGACACATCCGGAAGGAGCAGAACATCGACACTACTACAACAACGGAGTGTGTGCGTCAGACACTTCAAGCTCAAGATACTGCAGCGATCCAATGAAACTGAGACCGGACGCTCTCGACAGTATGTCCAAAGTGAAAGAAGCCCAAGTGGGGAGTCTGAAGTTGAATCTGCCGCTCGACGAAGACGACTACTTGATGCCACTACCACAGCATAACCACACAGAATCCACGTACATGGACCTGATAGGTGAAGGCGGAGAGGCGCAGGAGAAAGAGCTTCGTTTCAACGGGCTCGTGGGGCCGAAACGATGCGTGGATAATCCGGAGTATCTGATGTCGGAGGATAACGTACCCACGCAAACGCTGGGCATCCCCACAGACGCGGGAGTGGGCGAGGGTGAGAGCGAAGCTCCGCCGCGGCCGGCTGCAGGATACGCGCCGCAGCGCTCTGTCGAGGAGGAGTCCATGTCTGACCACGAATACTACAACGACTTACAACGCGAATTGCAGCCGTTACGGCGGAGCGAGACCACCGTTTGAACTATCCTAACAATGTACATAGAAAGTGTTGCTACGGTGCAATGGTATTGTTACGGTATTAATTACATGCGCCTACGATATTTTCGTTGTGTACTTCATGGACTCGTCGTATTTCGTGCTTTCGTAGTGCTCGCCGCTCAAGGCTGATCTCCTCGCATAGTGACTGTACTACCCCGTGCCATTCAGCGATGGCTAGTATTTTTGTGTTACACATAATGCAGCTCGTTCTTACGACACTTATAACAATTTTATTGTAGTTAATGACCAGTTTGTTAATTTTTATACATAAAAAACTGTATAGGCACTGTTATTTTCTATTTTGTAAAATACATTTTTTATTGTGTATCTCACTACACACCTATCAAAATTAAGTTATTTATTAATTTAGTTTAAGTTTGGCTATGTTTAAGTTGAATTAAGAATGTTATTTTAATTTTAAAACTGTGATAATTAGTTTAATTCAGATATAATGAAACCAGTGAAATGAAGTAAAGGCAAAAACAGATGTTTTTAAAATATGTCTTATTGTTTTTTAAATAATTAAATTAGAATACTATTCAAGGCTGTTCTATTCTGATTTTCATCAGATGCATTGTTAAAAATTTATTTCATTCTGTTATACATACCTATATCTAAACTAGCGTGACGCTTAACATCAGACCAACGATTTGCTCGGTCAGTTAGGTATATGAAATGAAATATTTGTGATCGTAAGTTGTATTGAACTTAAAACTTATGCATTTATATTATACGCACATTCCGTGATACATTCTGTTTAAAGACTAAATAGACGAATACAATGCAACATGACTGTGTAGGTATCTTGCCAAAAGCCTCACTTTTATTCCACTTGCCATCTGGACACATTTTGATATAGTAGGTAGATCTGTATCTGTAGTCATTATATCACTTGTGGCAAACTTAAAAGACATTAGAATAATGATAAATAAAAAAGTAAGTGAAAGAATTATGTAATTTTAAGAGTTACACACTCAAAGATTTGGAATCTTAAAGAAAATAGGGAACTTTTATTTATAATAGAGATAACAGAATATGATATGTGTAATACGTATAGTTACGTATTAGTTGCCTTTAGCTTCCAATATACAAGCATTTCAATTTTTGTTTTGGAGACAGAGGTGTCCCAGATAAATATTGAAGGGGACTTTATGATATGTCCCTTTCTTGCAAACCTAAGTACAGTATTTGGGTATCGCACTTGCACAATGACTTCGCATTACATGATGTCTGACAAGAAATGAAAGTGTTCCGAATCCTGTTCTTCTCATTGATGAAAATTGTTAAGTTTTTTTTTTATTACAAAATAAAATATCGTACAAGTTTCTTATTCAAAAGGTTGACTACAAATTTAAGTTCAAATTAATTGTCTGTAATATAAATAAGTGTATCTTCCTAAAGCTCAAATCTTCATTTCAACTGAAAATATAGTAATTAAGTATAGTAACTGTAATATTAATTATAGAAACCAAACCCCATGCCATGTCAATGTAATTAAAAAATAATTAATCATTGCGCTTTTGTAAATACAAATATATTTGCGTATTTTAGTTTAAGTTCTGACGTATGAAATATGTACCATTGTCATAAAATTATATATGTATCATTCACGCTGATAAAGCTCTAAATTTTTTGTGCCATTTTAAGATTTCATTGTGTTTTGGATATATCGACGTAGAATTCTAATGTCCCAAAAAGTCCAAATAGACGATGGAATATGTGCGAAAGAGATGAAAATATATTGCGATCTTTTTCTCTCTCGTTCATCACATAGTGTTACAGCCGCACCTTATTCAAGCGTCTGTTAGTACTTTTAGAGTTGTTGTTATTTAGCTGTAAGTACGAAGGCTTCTACAACTATAGACAGTAGATATTCTATGTGGATGTATACATATTGCGCTGTGGCGTATATTTGAGTAGAAAAAACACAGAGGATCAGTTCATGAGACAATTAAAATTGTAGATTGTAGGAGTAATTATCATATATTTTATACGAGCAATTCTTGTATATATATACATAGATGTATATTATATATTAAGGATCTCGGAAATGCCTCTAACAATTTTGATGAAATTTGGTAAGTAGGTAAATTCGGGGACAAATCGATCTAGCTCGGTTTAATTTATACTGAACCCGGGTTTACCAGTATTTGCAGTCATAAAAAATAAGCTCAAAGGTAAGATATTAATTAATTGCCCATACGACAATGAAATATTTGGGATATTCTTGTGAAGTTTTTCTCTGTACTTTTTTGTACTCGGTAATGTTTCTGAATGAATTATTGCTGTATTTTACGTTGGAATTATTTTTAAATGGCTAACATTGTTTTCTTGTAGATAGTGAGGGCGCCAGAATGTAGGTAGGTACTTGTAGGTACCTTTCTAAATGGAATTAAAAAAATAAAAATACCTATATCATGTGTTTTTATAACCCTTATAATTATAGGATCCAAATTTAAGGTGAAAATACTAGCTGTTATTTCTCAAATCTGCGGATACGACCGTGTCCCAGCCAAGATAAGTCAGTGGGCACCATGGGACTGGGACTACATGTGGGCACCATGACTACATTTTCTAGAAGCGTATCGTCGGAATTTTAACATCGATCTCAAGTCTCAATACTACTAAAGGGAACAAATTTTCAAGAAACAGTAGTCATTTTTATAAAACATACTAAGTTTCATTTATATATATTGTATTTTATATAGATAAGTAATAGTATCTACCAAAAAATACGCCAATTTTGCCACTGACTTGTTTGATGAACATCAAAAATATTAAGTATTTCCTGAAGTCCTAGATAGCTGAAATTTGGTATGCAGGCTATATTTTACTTACAAAAAATTAATGTATTTGCAACTTTGACCCTCCAACTCCTACTTAAGTTGGGGGTTCTCTCTGATCGTCAACAAAAATATAGAATACTGCCTGAAGTCCTTTAAAACTGAAATTGGGTATGCCGTGATGCCATGATTTACACATAAACAGCCAGAAATGGAGCGCGGTTGCCTAAAAGAATTCCCTACTATCAAGACATGTAATTACATACTTTATTAATAAAATAATGTTTCTATTAAAAGACCGACTTAATAACTTAGCTTAACTATAGACTTAGACTTAGCAACTTAGTAAATCCCTCACGATTGTAAACTTATTAAAATTCAAATTCATTTCGAGTTATACTCATAGAAATCACATACTAATAATAATTAATGACATAATATACTAATAAAAAGAGACTCTCATAAAGAGATCTCTCTTCACTCGCTTTTTTTCTTTTGTCAAGAATGAGATTTGTCATTGAATGTCAAATGCTCGTCTTCGAAGATTAGAAAATGTGCAGATGTTTATACGATAATCCTCAATATTTTACACTTTAGCAAAGAAAAACATGTAGGTGGAACTCTGCAATTCTATAATCTGACGAACTTCACTCAGGAATACGATGAAATTATTTTAATTTTTAGAGATTATTCAAAAAGTAATAAAGCGATGTTTATAAAATAATTATGGGACCAACTTGGGAGCTTTCTCTATACACCAATACAGGAAACACAAAAGTTGGTTCTCGATTGACGGAATAATGCGTGTACATACATTTAAAAAAACGCTACGAATTGATAACCTCCTCCTTTTTCGAAGTCGGTTAATAAATCAAGTTTATACTTATAATGTAAAAAAATTAGAATTAATTTATATAATAAATAAGTGAAATAAATCAAAATACAGTTTTATAGATTTTACACATTTATTTTCTTACTAACTAACGTAAGTACAGGCCAACATTGTCAAAGAACAAGATAAAGTTGCGAAGATTTGTGTTTGAGATTTTGTCAACAGACTCTGATATACAATATCTTTAGCTTACATACCTACTGAAAAGAGATGTAAGTACATACATAATTAGAATGACTTCCGATTTACGTGCGATTAAGGCTATACAGGTGTAGCATTGACCAATCAATAAACTCTTAAGGGTTATTGAAATAAACGGCATGTATCAACCACTTTTACTAATAAAAAAAATGCTTTTACACATAAAAGTTTTTCATATTCATGAATACAATGACCCTTAAAAATCAAGGTACCTACATAATATAAGACTTGTACGTCACCATCCCAGTAGTTTATATATCACTTAATTTATTACAAAAACATATTTTTCCATAGCCTATGAAAAGGTAACTTGAATGCAAAAAAATAAATAAAGGTTTGGTTTAACTATTTTTCACGATAAATATAAAATTTATAGACTATCATATCGTTTACTAGTTTCTCTAATCGAATTGGTCGTCAAGCGAGCGTCTGACGTCATATGTTTGGCTTTTGCCATCGTCAATGATGCAGCTGTGCTCACTGTGCAGTCTTGAGCGTGACGATGGCAAAAGACTTGACGGAATGACGCTGGTGTCATGGAAGTTGGGACGGTCCCTTGTGCGGGAAGCCAAATGCTACTTTGGCACCATATCATCTTCCAGAGACACGGACTGGGCTGACGCTGCGGCTAATTCGGCGGAGAAGCATAAGCAACGCAAATATGTCAATCTCGGTAGAGGTTACATATTTGAGCCGAAACATCTCATTTTCAAAAACTTATCAGAGCGTCTGATCAACGCAACGCGTGACCAACATTCCAGTGCATATCTCGTTCTACGCGTAAGCATTGGTTTTTAACGTGGCAATGCTGGCAGTATGATGGGACACTGCCAACCAGTAGTGAGTTTGAGCCTTTAGATTATCTCTAGACCTATGTCAGTCTGGAGTAATCTATTTGCTTTTTTTCTTTAGTAGTTTAGTTGTAAATTGTTTTGTAGTTAATAAAGGCACTAGCCCGTAAACAAATTTAAAAATTATCTATTTAAGAATGGCTACTTTAAGACAATTCAAGGGCAATCACCGTACGCACAATTGACGTTTTTTTAATGTAAAGTTTTCATACAGCGCCATCTAACCCCAAACTAAGCAAAATACATACTCGCCACACAAATATTTATCCCTGTCGAGAATCGAAACCTTAAAAGGCTTAAAAGGTATCACATACGTAGAATGTATCAGGACGTAAAATCGCAAATTAACCACAGTAATGAAATCAGGAGATATAAGAAGAATTAGGAGGTGCCAACAGGGAACGAGAAAAATTTAAGAAGTTAGGCAAAACCCAACAAACAAGTGATTTTAAATGTAACGTATGCAAAACAACTGATAAAGAAAATATCTTGTTAAAAATGTCTTGTTCATAAAAAAGTAACATTGATTAATTTAAAAATGTCTTAAATTATAGAAAAAGAAAACACATCAAAATTTCTAAATATCTCATGCAGTGTTTTATATCAATATATAACGTGCGAACGAGTGAGAATATAAATATTTTTTGTTAGTTTAGTCTACTCATAGCTCTCTCCCTCTCTCTCGCTCTCTCTCTTTTCTTTCTATAAATCTGGAGAAGTGAGATGAGACAGCATGAGTACATTTTTTAATATAGTATAATCAGAATGGAATGTTAAGTCATTAGTTATAAACAATTAGAGGAAAAAATACACTATAATAATGGAACCACAGTAAAAACAATACAGTATAAAATTAATAAGTGATAATAATATTACGTCTTAATTTTCTACTATTCGATGCAGCTATTAAGTCTATTTTCAGTCCACGACGGCGCGTTGCGTCGTTGCAACGCAAATATTTTAACGCATAGACGGCCACACGGGCGCTACGCCATCGCAGCGTTACTACAACGCAGTCGTGACGTTCCGTCGTCGAAGTGGCGACGCCGGAACGTCACGACTGAAAAAACGAAATGAGCTTGCGTATGTCCTCCCTCCCTATTAACGCACAAGCACCTGAGCGCTGCCGTTCCAGCGTCGCAATGAGTACACCCCCGCCCGCTTCTTCTCGGGGGCTGCAGTTCAGTCGTGTGTGCGTTGCGTCGACGCATCGTGCCGTGTGTTCACTATGATTATTAGTATGTAAAACGACGCAGCGACAGCGCTACGTCGACGCAACGCGCCGTGTGGACCGGCTCTTAGTTTTTATTAAACAAAAAACTCAAAATCTTGTCTGAATGACTACGTCAACGCACAGTCTACACCGCTGGTCGTAGAAATAAAAAAGTAACATTGATTAATTTAAAAATGTCTTAAATTATAGAAAAAGAAAACACATCAAAATTTCTAAATATCTCATGCAGTGTTTTATATCAATATATAACGTGCGAACGAGTGAGAATATAAATATTTTTTGTTAGTTTAGTCTACTCATAGCTCTCTCCCTCTCTCTCGCTCTCTCTCTTTTCTTTCTATAAATCTGGAGAAGTGAGATGAGACAGCATGAGTACATTTTTTAATATAGTATAATCAGAATGGAATGTTAAGTCATTAGTTATAAACAATTAGAGGAAAAAATACACTATAATAATGGAACCACAGTAAAAACAATACAGTATAAAATTAATAAGTGATAATAATATTACGTCTTAATTTTCTACTATTCGATGCAGCTATTAAGTCTATTTTCAGTCCACGACGGCGCGTTGCGTCGTTGCAACGCAAATATTTTAACGCATAGACGGCCACACGGGCGCTACGCCATCGCAGCGTTACTACAACGCAGTCGTGACGTTCCGTCGTCGAAGCGGCGACGCCGGAACGTCACGACTGAAAAAACGAAATGAGCTTGCGTATGTCCTCCCTCCCTATTAACGCACAAGCACCTGAGCGCTGCCGTTCCAGCGTCGCAATGAGTACACCCCCGCCCGCTTCTTCTCGGGGGCTGCAGTTCAGTCGTGTGTGCGTTGCGTCGACGCATCGTGCCGTTTGTACACTATGATTATTAGTATGTAAAACGACGCAGCGACAGCGCTACGTCGACGCAACGCGCCGTGTGGACCGGCTCTTAGTTATTATTAAACACAAAACTCAAAATCTTGTCTGAATGACTACGTCAACGCACAGTCTACACCGCTGGTCGTAGAGACAAGAAATTTAGATATTGCATTTAAGTAAGTATGCACTAAGGAAACACAATATTAATCGCGGGTAAACTCGCAGTATTCAGCTAGTTGAACTATGAAATCTTCGTTCCCATAATCTATAAATATTCTCTAAAGCTATCAACCCAACATTTTGAGATAACCGGCCTTCCCGAAAAACGTTCCTTAACTTTGATCAACGTCTCAAATTCTCTGTCTTCTTTCCGCAAATGCCATTACGTGTCAGCGAGAAGGTGACAAAATATGTTGAGCATTGTTCAAATTTGAATAACGTTTTTTCGGAAAGACCCTTGAGGTATAAGCTTCATACCTTACGTATAGTGTAATCAACAGTAATGTGAACAACATGAGCTAGTTACTTCAAAAATAAATGTACGCTTTCCTCACGCTGTCCATCGTTGTTTACATTATAAGAGAAGAAGCCCAGACTATCAATTTTGAGAGTTAGTACAAAATAACTTATTTAAACATTATTATTTTAAATGGTCAAAATTCTGAGATTAACATTAAATAAGTTTTCATAAATCTACATTTCAAAATATTTAAAGCTGCTTGCATAAGGATTATTAAAGAAAAAGTATCAAAACCAAAACCAAAACCAAAAATATCACAACTAAAAGTATTTAGACGGTTAATCACTACTTGCACAACTTTTTCACACACATTCTTAGTTATATTTAGCATTATTTCGTAAATCTATCCTTATACAAGCGGCCTTTACTGTCAAAATAATATAAAAACATAGTAAAAGTTTACATGATTTTTAGATTTATTTGAATTTCAAATGGTAAAAATACTATATGTAAAATATTTCTTATTTTAGTCCGAATGTTGACATTTACATTTTTGAGCAATTTTTTGGACGGAAGCGAGACACTAGATACAAGTTCAGTTCAACGCAGCCTTTAAAGCCCAACCTGCATGGCTAATACTTAACATCATATTAAAACTTACATATTTATTGAACCTATAAACGAATAAACGACAATCAATGCCTTAAATCATACACCTCTAAACAAACATTTTCATCACGTAGAGATTGTTCCATAAGACTATTCGACAGAGAGAGAGAAAGAGAGAGAGAGTCTTTATGTATAAAGTTTTGAAGCGTAATTTTTAAACATTAACGCATTTTCGTTATACAACAACAAATGACCTTCTGTATTTAATAAATAAATTAGTATTATTGGAAATTTTCACACAACACCGTACATATAGTCACAAACTAAGCAAAGCTGGGAAACTAAGCAAACCATGGGAACTGGATTGCTGATAAAATAAATAAAAACTTTTTTTCGTAAATATATACTTATATATTATACTATAAAATACAAAGAAACTCACAGACACAAAACAAACATGTCCTTTAAGGTGTTGACCACACCTTCTGTATAGAAAGGAGATGTACCTACTAGCAATTGAACTGTGAGGCTGTACCAGGTTTTACTGGGCAACTTTTCCACTGGGACGAAAAGGACGAAAAAATTAAGATGTGATAAATGGAGTAAAAACTTTTTAGGTTATGGAGATATTTCAAATGTATGTTATATTAATGTCTGCGGAAAATCTCAACAACCTGATTGTATGAACCAACGTTACTGCTTTCAGCTGTTGAAATGAAAACGTTTGAAATATTTTACATCGACCTTGATCGTTTAGCGTTGTACATTGTTTAGCTTTGCTGGTCTATAGAAAGTGTTGGCGAAAACAATTCTGGCGACTGATTAGACG
The DNA here is from genome assembly GCA_947563715.1 of Lycia hirtaria. Classification (NCBI taxonomy): domain Eukaryota; kingdom Metazoa; phylum Arthropoda; class Insecta; order Lepidoptera; family Geometridae; genus Lycia; species Lycia hirtaria. The sequence goes on from OX387386.1 coordinate 12,992,340, forward strand.
TCGATTAAAAATGTGTATCAATTAAAACAAACTTCGTCAAATGGTCCGTTAGGCACACACCACCCTTTTGCCGCGTATTACAGTTTATAGGATCAAAACCTAAATGCTAATTTGGCATTTTCCACATGAAATGTATCAACTACTATGAAAACAATTTAAACATGAGATTAGCCTCCATTTCAAATTTAAAAAAATGCAGTAATTCTATAACAGTCTTTGAATTAAATAAGTAATATTATTCTAGTGGAAAAAAGTATAGTATTTTAAGATATTGATAATTTAAAAACATTTTATTAATATTTTTACTCTATTAGATGATTAAGAAGCATATATTTGCGCACACAATAGAATAAGCATATTTTTTGAGATTTATTACATAGTAAAGATAAAAAGTGTAGGAAAAAAAAGACGTGTGGCACTCGGAGACTGCCGCGGTAAAGCTATTGCATAATAGCTTTACGCGCGGTGTGTTAGGTTATTTTCGTTACGAAATTTCTGGATTCGGTCTCCACGCTCAAGGCCCGCGATAGAAGCTATGCAATAGCTTAATAATCGATATCGAATAATTTTGAGGAGCACAAATAACTTTTCTTATGTATGGAAGAATGCTCGTTGTAGTACTTGTAGTAGCAATGAGCAATCCACATTTCTCTTAATAATGGACTAGGAGATTGTGTCCTCAGAAATAAACAATAAACACAGTGTAATTTCCTCTCTGTTACTAGGAGGTTAATATATAAATAACCGTATTAAAATTCTATCTGACAATACACTTCATGTGGATAACCTTTTATAATGTAGTATAAAAATATAAAACACATTCGCTTAAAACTATTACAATATATTAAAAAAAAACTGTAAAAAACACCAAACCTTATCGTACCTACAAATAAATTAAATGTTTTGGCATGTTAAATGCAGTATAAGTCTACCTTCCATGGCATTTGCCTATATCCCACCTCACCGTGATAATTTAAAAACAGTGTGCTTGTATGGAACACACTGTGTGCCCATACTGAAAGCTGGTCGGATGTAGGGCGTATTTGCATCCGCATATGCGCCACTTATAGTTTCGATCTGTTCTCATACTAAATTTTTTTACATGTCTTGACCCTACTGCATCGTAACATGCAATATACAGCGACCCACCAACACAACCCGGCGACCTATATTGCATAGGCCTATGTCGGTAACTTTGCCGACGAAAGCCGATGAGTCGGCGGGTTTGGTGTGTATTGCGCTTTAAATTTCTACCGACCTGCTTTCAATCCATTTTAACAGTGAGAACTTACAGGAAGACATAAAATTATCCTACCCACATAAACATTATTCGAGATTATATTTAAAAGGGCACGATTCCGTTACTACACCATTAAAACGCTATGTATAAATTTGTAATGCGTAGCCTCTACATGAACTCCCTGCGCTGTAGTGGAATCTTAGCTTAAATTATAAAGAAAACCAATCGATCCGTTTTTTAAATTAAAATAGAAAAATATTGAAGAATCTGATTAAAGTTGCTGTCACACATGTAGCGAATATTCGCTGCAAACACAATCACCTTGAGCAAACTCGTTTTTTGTGACACATTACTCGCCAAAAATATATAAAACGCTTTCGTGATACAAAGCTGGGTGAAAGAGGTACTCTTGTACTCTTGAAAGATTGAAAGTATGGTGACCTGCAAATGGTCAGGCTCTAGAAGCATCTCATCACCAATCAAAGTAGCTATGGGAATAGGAAACATGCATGATTTTTTATTTACTCATAAAGAGATCGGATCTATAAAAACGAATTTGAATTATTTTCAATAATGACGAAGTTAGCATTTCAATTACATGTTTCACAGAGACCATCCCATCATGTACGATGACGTCACCCGCCGCGTGCGCCACGTAAATTCAAAACAAACAGGAGAAAAGGATACTGCATCCTCCACCAGAAACTATAGAGATTCATATATCCGAAGTTTACTGACATATTCAATTTAAGTTTAATTTTTCATACAAATCTATTCTAATAACCCATGCATATTCCCTATTAATTTTCCATATATTGCAATAAATTATTCTTAAATTATTATTTATAGATGAAATAGCAATGTGTGGTAAAAATTAGACTTGTTAGACGTCACCGAGAGAAAAGTCTTACATTCGTTACATTTCGTCGTGTTTCGCGACGGGTTCGCTATTGTCCTTCTTGTTTCGTCTGTTTCGGCGATGCTTGCTGTTCGATAATATCTCGTAAGCTTGCTGGATCTCCATAAACTTTTCTTGAGCGGCGCGACGTTGTGCTTCGTCCTTTACTTTGTCAGGATGGTGTTCCCTTGAGAGACGACGCCAGGTGGATGTGATCTCTTGCTGGCTCGAATCTGGTCCTACGCCTAACACCTGTAAAATATATATATACATATATGTATTTTTAGACCCGATATATCAGTATCTTACTTTTAAATGTATTATTGATACTGTAGCATATATGAAAATAAATATATAAAGTAAAAAAAATGTGTGCTTAAAACCACATGCATGACAGAAGTGTAAACTTCATCAAGGCGACGTTAATAATATGCAGTATAGCAGTGAAGCATTTAAATGTTTAATAATTAATTATTCTGTTACGGGGGTGACATGGTCATTGGGTGACTAAACCCCTTTAAATAATAAAGATTAAAATAAAATAAAACTATATATATCTATCTTCCTTAGTCGACTCGAACCGACTTTACCCAAACAAGAGTTACATAGACGAGCGTGACGGCTCAAGTTCATTCAATATCCTCAAAATAAAGTGCTCAACGCGCCTAGAGAAGTTTTCACTTCAAAAGTTGTCCAGTAAGGACTAATATTTTATTTTCACGTTGAGATTCATTTTATTTCGGTCAAGAATTTGTTTTTTTTTTGTTGAATTTTAAAATAATTTGAACAATATGCAACTAACGCCATTGGTTGATTTAAAAAAAATGCACTACAGTCTGTCAATGCTGCCCGACTTCCTTTACTCGAGTTATTTAGCATTTTAATATTTAAAACATTGGCATTTATAAGAATTAATTAAAGATTAGCGTTTCGTGCCACGTGACCGAGACAAAAGAGAAAGGCCTAAATCTAAACAGTGGTATAGAGAAAGTTGACGAAGACGGAAATTCTTCTCGGATTCTTGTAAAATCAAAAACATTTCTCTTTTTACCTATACTGTCTCACTTAGTAATGGGTCTCCCTCAATTCCTTCCATTCTTTTTGGTCCCTGCTAAGCACTTTTCAAATCTTCCGATTTCATAGCGCCATCTTGATCGGAACCCACTCTGTGAAGACCTCTGCATTCTACTTACATGATCCGCCCACTCCCATTTGAGCTTAGCAGATACCTTATACTATACTTATATCTGTTGTCTGTCGCTCGACAGACAGAACCCAATTTTATTCCGAACGCTTTCTTGTGTTTTAATGCCAAGTAGATAGATATTAGATAATTTTAAATAACATTGGAAACAAGTATAAGTTTAGAAACTCAAAACCCCGACAAAAGACAGCTGGACCGATTTTGATGAAACATATATGAGAACAGTTTCGATAAAATCCTCTTTCAAACAAATACTAGACCAAAATCTGTTCATCCGTTTGAGAGCTACGATACTACAGACAGACACAGATACACACTTCAAGCATATGACACCCCTCTTTTTGAGTCGGGGGTTAAAAAGAAGGCAAAGTAGCGATAAACTGCGTACATTTTTTTTAATTCAGTACATGCTTTTACAATTTAGATTTCCAAGAAGATAAAAATTAAAGATATCTATATAGCCATATTTGGATAAATGATGGAAACAGTTCATTTTCATTGAACGTGGCTTCAGTGTCGATATCTACATTTACATTTATGTATATTGTAAAAATCAATATGTAGGAGAAAATTAATTCGTGTGCAAAATATATAGTATTGTTCCAGTGAGTCCCAAACTAGGCAGAGCCTGTATTTTGGTGATCCTATATTATAAGCTATTTACATGTAAATAATCTCGCGCGACTACAATATTCAGACGATTGTTATTCAAGGAAACGAATTTAATTTTATAATAAATTGTTATGCGTGCAAGAAGAGTGTCTAGTGTAAATTTACATATAAGCAAAAATTGGTAAAAAGTAAAAGTAGACAAGACTAACCTTGTAAGCGTTTTGTTCTCCATGTGGATCGGAGAGATCTATGATTTGCTTCCATACTTCGTACCATCCGTGATGTTGAGCATAGTTGTAGGTCTCCAGCAGGCATTGCTTCACATCTAGCCACCTGCAGTCATAATAAACTGTATACAGCTATCCAAGCAAAATAAAAAGGACTTGATTGATTAGAAGAAATTGGGAATTTCTAGACCTAATAGCGTGAGTAATGCTTAAGCAACGCGAAATTTAGCGCTAGCTATTAGATATTTGAAAGCAAAGTTTTTTTTCCATTGTAAGCTATTAGATACATCGATTAAACGTCTGATTTGTGTTCGTACAATTTCAAATAAATCTAAGGCTAAGGCTAAGTCTTGAAACTCTTTGTCTGCAGATTTGTTTCCTGAATCTTATAATCTGGGTATCTTCAAACTAAGAGTGAATAGGTGGGCAAGCGTGCTTCTCCACCTTAACTTATTCTTCACTCTAGTGAGACAAAGTCAAACGCAAGCCCATTCAATGTATAAAAAGCAAATATTTGAAAACAAAAGTTGACAAAGAAAATATGTGTGAAATGTGGGTCTTCCTCTAGACAAGACCTACGTGTCTCGATCGCGACCAAGTCGGTTTCTTCTAAGTGCGCTCCATCAAAGACTACAAGGGCCACTTCAAATTGAATTAACGGTCAAGCGCAAGCCTATCACTAAGTAATAATAAACATACCAAGGGCTAGTGAAGAAGTGGTGTAACGCCTCGTAGACTGGGACCTCATTGCCTTCGCTGTCAGTTACGGTGCCGTGGAAGTAAAGATAGCTGCCCCACAGCGAGAGGTACAGAGCCGCACATACACCCAGAATCACGACACGTCTGTAAAACGCATGAATGTTAGATGACAATGTATGAAATTGTTTTACTAGAAATTATAAATCAAGTCTTTACCATGTAAGTGTATCATTTCATAACCAATTTCATTAATTATCATCTCAACCACAATACACCCTCCACTGGACGTATGCTTCACTAATAGGAAATATGCATCATTTATTTTTATTTAGTCATAAAAAATCTAACCACAAATAGATCTAAATTAAAATACCTTCAAAAATAAGAAAGATACAAGCATTTTAATTCCATGTTAGACAGAGAGAACACTATAGCGAACGAAGACGTCATGGTTCACGTTCACCGTACACATTCAATAAAAACTTTTGTTTTGCGAGCTGAGCATCTCTCCAGTAAAACTTTTCAATGTTTATATCTCGGATGTTTATTGACCGATTGAATTTTTTTTGGTGTATTTATTGCATTTTAGTATGTTAAAACTATTATTCCTATGAAATTAAATTCATGCATATTCCGTATTAATTTCTAAAAATACTGGCAGCAGAATGCAACTAGTGTCTTCCTGCCACTTGTATGAGGTTATCTGTCCACCTTGTAGCTGGTCTTCCTGCGCAGCGCTAGCCAGTGCTTGCTCTTCACTCGGCTCCATCGGCCATCAGTTCTACATGCTATATGCCACTGACCACCGCCACTTCAACTAATATAAAAGATATAGAACACAAATAGAAATCATAAAATTGTCATTCCTTTACTTAACCATCATTCCTGGCTTTAAGTAAAGGACAGACAGAGAGACCTTCCAAGAATACACACAATTAGTGGGAGGAGGAGTATAAAAAAATGTAATAGAAACGCTCAGGCAACAATGTGTGGAGTATATAAAGTATCTATGTAAACTAGATCTCGTACTAGCGGTATTTAGTTAAGTACTAGCGTAGTTTACGTGTGAGTGGCGTCCGTACATACACATTGCAACAATAATGAATACTAAATGATAACGTTACTTGACTAAATGAATCCTGTGTGGTTTCCTGCGCCACTCCTTGGAGAAGGAATCGAAAGCCAACGTAGATGTGAGCACCATCACCGTGAACCAAATAGTTTCATCGTAGACGTAGTAGCGCAGCGGGTACGCGAGATAAGCGCCCAGCAACGGCCATTTGAGGCTGCCTTGCTCGCGTCCAATGTTGCCTACTGTCCAAACACCTGTAAGTTTAAAGGCATAAGGGTGAGAATCCAATGAAACTGTATGAGAAAAGGCAAAGTTTAAATGTCTTTCAGTTAGCACAAATTTCAACAAATTGCAATTTATCGCCAGGCAATCTGCGATGTAAAACCCCTAAAACTGATGGCCGATGGGGCCGAAAAGTTCTCGAGTGGAGAACACGCAACGGCAAGCGCAGAGTAGGCAGACCAGCCACGAGATAGACAAATGACCTTATACAAGTGGCGGGAAGACGCTGGTTGCAAGACATGAATTCCATGGGGGAGGCCTATGTCCAGCAGTGGACTTCTTATGGTTGAGATGATGAAAACCCTGAATATAGAAGTCTAGCAGACTACTTAAAAATCTAATGAAAAGATCTTCGCTTCATCTATCAACCAAATCACCTACCTCGACGAAGTGAAGCGATTAGCATCATGTAACAACTTCGTTTTATGGTTAGTACTTCGGACAAAACGCTTTGGTTATACTTTTATTGTGCGTACAACTAAATTGTGGAACATATTTCTCGATTGAGTCTTTACAAATTGATATAATCTGGGTGTCTTAAAATCACGAGTAAATTAGTTTTTTTTTTTCTAGGAAGGGACAGTCCATCATAGACCAATACCAATGAATAAAAAATTATACGGTACACTGGCGAGCGACAACGTATAACGTAACAATTATTTACGTGTTGACACGCTCTGCTACGAGCCTCGCTAGAACTATGCAATAATGCCATAGAACATATAAGTTTATGCTAGATCACAAACAAATATTTGAAACTTCCTGTCAAAAACTTATTTGACTGAATTTCTAAGTTACTCATGGTGGTCCATAAGGATACTCTCACCTTATATTGCAAACTCAGTAGTTTGTTTTATAACATTTATAAACACAAGTACAAGCGATCAACATCTATAACCAAAACCGACCTCAGCGGTATATGTCGTCTATATAGTTAGAGCGAAAAATACAAAACAAAAGAATCCGCTATAATGGAGGTATCCATTATAGTATTGTAGTGACTGAGGCAGGTGCTATAAGCGACAGCATCTACCCAAAACAAAACAAAAACGCGCGGTGAATTCAAACATTCTTATCCGCTCTTTGGAACTACCTCACAAACTTACTATCGCTACCAGTGGAAATATTAAAAAACCTACTAACTACAACAACTCACAACACACACTATCCACTTAAGAGAATCGTCATTCGCACAATCTTTTGCCAGCAAATCATGCGTTTTTATACAATAGGATAAAACTGTTTTCTACCCCTACGTATTATCCGATTTCCATCATTATATTTAGGGTTCGTACCTCAAAAGAAAAAAACGGAACCTTATAGGATTACTTTGTTGTCTGTCTGTCCGTCCGTCCGTGTGTCAAGACCTTTATCTCGAGAACGCGTGAAGGTATCGTGTAGAAATTAAAACCATATACGCAGATCCATAGTCTCTTGCTGCAGAAAGAAAAATCAAATTTCTCAGTTTTCGTAAAAAAGAAGTTACAACTGAAATAGTCATAAAAAATGCACATATGTATATGATTTCCCCTTTTTATCTACTAGTTTGTACAAAACCCTCGGTGGGCGAGTCTGACTCGCACTTGTCCGGCTTTATTTATAAGTTTGGAACCATTAATGGCTATGCCTCTACTGTTTGCTTTTTTTTAATTTTCAGTTTGAATTTTTAAGGACCTATAACGAAATTGAAAAAATAACCGAGTTAGAGATATAGACATTACTGATTCTAATCTTATAAAAAAAAACGAAATCGGATAATATATAAGCGTAGATATCGCGCGACAACAACTTATGTACTTACACATCTCCACCTGCATTAGATAATTCATTAACACTTTGGATGAGAGCAAGAAAGAATGCAAGCCTTTGCACATCATATTTAATATAAAAACTTACCAAGAGCAGACACCAAAGGGATGAGGAAATTCAAATATCTCAAGTTGATGCCCCAGAATTCGTCAGGAGGTACAGCAAACATCATCATCTGGGCCCATGAGTAGCCCACCATGAGCATACCAGTGAAACGGTTCATCGAAAATGGTGGCTGGAACGTAGAAGAAAAATACCTGATTATTAACTTGCAAAAAACAAGTGTGTGTAGATTTCTTCTCAATAAAAGTGAGAATAGCAATAGCATACAGATTTTAAACATGATTGCCTTTGAGACTGTTTCCTTTCAGATCCTATTGAAACAGAACTGTAGAATTCGTTTATACTGACAAAGATTTTATAGAGACATCAGGAACTCTTATAAGTGTCACATAATTATATGTTAATGTGTTATATGACAATGAATAGTTTGAGTTATCAAATGTAAAATCTCAATGCAACAAGCCACACAGGTGTTTGAACTGTATAACATACAATTTTAAATAGCTACTCAGTTGCATAAAAAAATACAAAATGTACTCTTTTGTATTTATAAACAGTCATTACCGAAAATACAGATTTTTAGCTTAAACAACTTCTAAAAAAAGAATATCATTGATTTTTTTTATTAACTATCCACAACTAAATGATCATTACAAGAAATGGCCAAGTGCGTGTCATGCCATGTGCAAAGTAGGGTTCCGTAGCTGCACTTCATAATTTATGTAAACATAAAACAGGGTCTTCTGTTTGATACTACAAACATAACGAGTTACTTATGTTAATTTAAATAAAATTTTCATTTATTATCTAAGTATATTCATTTATTAAGTTTATCAACTAGAAGTTGTTAACTTGTAAAGTCTACTTTTTAGCCGTGATAGTTTTTCTTTTAATTTAATCATATATGCTACTAGCATGAATTTTTAAAATTTCCAAAGTCAAAGTCTGTGTAGTACCATAGTGTTATATGTTGGGGCAGGTACCCCAAAAAGTGTTTCAAGATTTTATTCTATGATTTTTTCGGAATAATTAATATGTACTTGCTAAATTACAGCTTTCTAGTACCAATAGTCTTTGAACAAAGCACATAGATAGGTTTTTCATGGGTGGGTATTTAATGTTGTAAAGTAGTGTAAAAGTATATATATGTATTCTATCAACCAACTACTTAGTTTCCATAGTATAGCTTTGCTTAGCTAGCCCTTTTTTTTGTTGACGGGGGGGAAATCTTCATAAGATATAGCTGCATTGGGGTGCAACTGGGTTATGTGGGATTGGGACCCACTATAACCCCCTCGGTGGCCACCCTCTGTGTTATTAACGGAACGGAAGGCACCGGGTTCTCCTTAGGACCACACCGATGTCTTCCTATTTGCCGCGGAGGCAACACTCCCGAGGAACATCTTCTTTGTCTTGCTCTATGCAACGACGCATGCTACGGTGCGTCGTTACCTTCTCGAGGTTATGTATAGGTTATGTCAGACCCCCAAATCTGACCACCCACGATCTCAATAAAATGTACGTATATATAAATATAGACACCACATACAAATATTCACGCATACCTACATATATACTTAAATACTTATATACATAAACATATCTAAAATTTCACCCTAACTCAAGGGGTACAGTACGAAGGCGTTAACTCCTCCGCCTCCTACGTCTTCGCCTCCGTGCAGGGTCGGCTCGCTCACGCTCCCGTTCGGCAGATTCTTTTTGAGAGATTACTTTCTTGCAATAGTCAATCATTGTTGCCCAATCGGTTTCATCTGCTAGTATGGCAGATATTACGTTAGGCAAAGACAAATCCGGTCCCACTTTATCTATCAAGGCCTGGCGCTCCGTGTTCCATGCCGGACATTCCTCCAAGGTGTGCTGTGCAGAATCTATTGTCGTTCTACAGTGGTGACATTGTGCCGTTACCTCTCGACCAATCCGGTTCAGGTATTCACCGAAACACCCATGTCCGGTAAGGATCTGTGTTAGCCGAAATGTAACCCATCCCTTTCTTTGGAGCCACTCCCTGAAGTTAGGCAGGATTGCGCTGACTGCCCGTTGCGTGTTTTGCGGTTCAAGCAGGCGTTGGTACCATTTTTCGACAGCAAGTATGTGCTCTCGCTTTCTTACTTCTGCCCCTATTAGGGGCATGCATCCAGCATTCCGGCAGAGATGTTCGTATACCCGAGCATCCATGTCTGGCAAGATGTCTAGTGGCATAAACCGTGATATAAGTGTCGCCGCCTCGTAAGATATGGTGCGATAGCCTCTCGCAATCCTGATGGCCATGGTTCTTTGGAAGCTGTTGTATTTAGCCTTATTACGCTTGATACCCGACAGCCTCTCAGACCATACAGGTGCGCCGTAGTTAGGCTAGCCCTAAGCAAAGCAATGGTGTTGTGTGAAATGTCCACCAATATTTATTATTATTTATTTATTATTGTGCTTAATTAAAAAGTATACAACAATAGTTTCAAAGTTCTGCAAGGAAATAGTTTGAAACCCAATCATAATAATTATGTAAGTTATATCATAATATTCAATTAATTTAGACATATAGGATTAACACAAATGACTGCAAACATATTATGTAATAATTCATGCAATGACTTTCTTAGGTTAGTGAAATACAATGAACAACATTATTTAAAAACTGCATACAAGTATGTAATGTGTCGCATACCATGTCAGCACTTTCATATGATGCAACATCAAGCAAACTACAGTATGTATGTATTGTTAAATTATGAAATATGATGATTTTGGATAGAAGAAAATGAGCATTTGAGCCATGTAGTATGTACTATCTTTGTTCAATGGCATTGAAAAGGGCCAGAAAAATATCACCTATGACTATTCAATAGCTGCATACTGACTGAGTGAGCAGCCTCGCGAGGCAGTCGCGTGAGGCAAATCCTCGATCGGTCAGGGCGTGCCTAATATTATTTGCCTCTGGCGAGCCACGTCCTGACCGAGCGAGGATGTGCCTCGCGCGACAGCCTCGTGAGGCTGCTCGCTCAGTCAGTATGCAGCTAATGGTGACATCCCAATTCAGCGGACAGAACCATAGCCAATATTAATATTTAAGTCCACATTTTTTATACATACTGCACAGGAGTGGAACTCCCTGCCACTTTTTTTTTTTTTCCTGAGAACTATAATCTTGGACTTTTCAAGGCTATAGATCTATGTTCTCCAAGCTCAGCCACACCATCATTTATAGTTTCCGTCATGTAAGAAGAATGCTGTTTTTTTCATGAACACGAACAAACTAGGACAACTTAAATAACATTCTTTTTATGTGACGGAATCTATACTATCAGGCAAGTTGGTGATCAAACATATATATTTACCATAAAAAAACCTACAGATATTTCAATGCTTAGTCACACTTAAAGAAAAATAAATTTTGTCAGCTAAAAGTTAAAATATGTACATATAAAATCTCAACCATTGTTACTTTATCAGTTTTTTTTTTAACTTGAAATATAGTATATTCTACATTAAGACATATATTAAACAGCTATCTTTCAGATAACTAGCATTGTCTCTCTGGTCTCTCAGAAATATCCTTGTCACAATATTATTAGAACATATTACTTGTAAATATGATATAATATCACATTAATATTATATCTTATTCCAGGAAAGGTGAATCTTTAGAGATCAACATGCTGTCTTCTAAAGAAATGTTTAATGAAGTCATAAATCTGGCATCATATTTTATAATTTTGCTTTAGTGATTATTGCTAAAATACATAATAAATACTATTACTAGAACTACCACAATATAACAGTAAATTGTAGCCATCTGTCATCATGTTAGTGTTATGTTAGTCAAAAGAAGTTAATAAATTGACAGAGTGAACTGCTTCACCCTCTACCCACAAGGTATACATTTTAAATGATGAAATGGAAAGAATAATGAGCCAGGGATAGTATCTTAAAGAAAATTTAAAGCTGAGGCAGCTTTACAAAAGCAATAGAAGATGAAAACCCTTTAAAAGCTTATGAATGCTATAAACCTTTCAATACTTACAACACATACACCAATCAGCTCCCAGACACACCCGAAGAGTTAAAATACCAATCTAAGGAAGGAGGTACAATGTTTAAGAAAGTAGATAATTAATATTTAAATTCCATACCACTAACTATAGAAACCACTACCATTGAAGAAAGAGAAATCTAGGTTCATGGCTGACCTCATTTTTAATGCTTACCTTTTTGTTGCGGCTTATTCTTCCTATGAGATCCTCCATGTGCTTGGGGTCTTCATTGGCTTCTCGAACATACCGTGGGATCCTGAAAACTTCATTCAGCCAGCCCACTCCGAAACCACCAAGCGTCGTCCACCACACGAATGCATGTCTGTCCCGCCTCAAGTAAAAATGATGAACACCAAATATACCCCCGAAAAGCCAGAGGATATATGCCAACAAAACAGACTTTTCAGCTTGCATTTTTTCCTATTCTAGATATTTTTCTTGAAAACTTAATTTGTGTCAGCCAACCTATTGGAAGAAAATAACTGAATTATGTGATGTGTTTTATAAAACAAAAGTTACTGGATAAAATACTTTAAATAAGTTGGTTCTGAAACAAGCCCAATTTTACAAGTAGGGCAAACCTATCAATGTTTTTTTCTAAAAAATCAGCAAAAAAATCCTCACACGAACACGATTTCCAAATGAACGTCAAACAATTCAAACATTAATGACGTGTGACAAAACAATTCGAGTCAAAATGTCACAACTCACAATACACTGACGTTCAAAAGTTATTCCGAATCACGCCAAAGCTTATATTGTAATACTTGGCACTGCAAATGCTGTAAGCGGGTCCAAATTCAATTTAAAAAAAAACTTTATATTGTCAACGTTGATATTTATACTGGCTCAACACATAATGTATCGCGCGGCGAATTTTAAGTAATATAAGCCCCCAATATTTTAACAAAAAGTATAAATTGAGCTCTCAAAGACCGAGATCTAGATCTAGTTTATTGTATTTGAAAGATAATTTTATCGAAAGTAATTTTAGCTGTGTTTCATCAAAATCGGTTTAGCCGTTTTCATTTGTCAGGTGTTTATTTAATTTTCTTATTTATACTTCCTTCTTATTTATATTATAAATATTATTAATTAATTATTAAAAAAAAATGTTGTAGTAGTAGTAGTAACATGTACGCACGCGATGATGTTTTATTAGGTGTAGTAGTAAGTTTCATATAGTGTATCACTACCGTCATTATGAAGCTTTGACGGTAGTGATTACCGTCAAAGCTTCATAATCAATAAAGAAGCACAGTGTATATGTAGTAATTTAAGTCGGTGGAGATTTACTTTATACTATTCTATTTAGCAGGTGCACTGCGTGGATCCAATAAAAATATTTTGTAAATTGACTGTGACATCTTTCTAAGAAAGAAACAAAAGAATATACGAGAGTTAAAAAAAAAAAATTACTTTCAGGTTTCAACAGTATAAATCGTATCAGCGAATCGTCGCTTTAGTGCTTATTTAACACAACTACCATTGTAAAATTTTACAAAATTCAAATTCATTTATTTCGAGTTAATACTCAGAAATCACATAATAATAATATAATGACATAACATAATACTAATAATTAAGAAATAAATAAAGTGATAATAATAATAGAGTAAAATGTCAGTGAAAGTCATAAAATTAAATTATACAGCACTTAAAAATTATACAATAATTATAAAATAAAATAATAATAAATACATACCTGAAACATTCTATTTGGCACAATGATGCCATGGCAGCACATGTGTCTTTAGTAAATTTCTGAGGAAGGGTCCATCGCTCCTCCCCACCACTATGTTCAGATAGTTGTTGCCGCTGCCACGCACCCGCCGCATCAAGGAGGCTACACGTTTACGCATGATGGCTGGAAATCCATCGATGCGTGCCTCTGCGAACATACCAGATGCGCTGCAGAAGCGCGGCAGCCCCAACAACATCCTGAATGCGTTATTGTATTGGACTCGTAGGGCGCTCACTGTCTTTTGAGTAAAGTTACAGGAGAAGAGTTTTTTGTTCTATTTTATTTAAAAAGCTATATTTTAGGGCTTGAAAGTCTTTTTTTATACATGAGCTAGATACAAATCGATTGTAATATTTTTTTCTAGATGGTAATGAATTATACCTTATTTTACTTTTTATGTTGAGAAAAGTTTTTGGGGAGGAAGCAAAATAAGTTAAAAAAAAATGCGTGGGGGGAGAATACATCAGTAGGGTCGGTCGATATATAAACTCACTCTTGGGCTTAGGTTGACGGTTCATTAGTCATTAAAAACAACATCCTGTTTCAAATTAATTACGGAATGGAGTATGAATTTTAAAGTACTTGATGCTCAGTTTGCGGCTAGTCGCTTTAGTGCTTGTTTAACACAACCGCCACATTTATCGAAAATCACTTTTAAATGCAGTCATGTTAAGGATTAAATTTCAGTTCTATTGGTTAAAAAAAAATAACTTTTTGCTTTTAAAACTACAAAAATATAGTTTAAAATGTCTTTGTTTCACGACAACGTAATGCAAATTTCGTGCTTGTTAAAGACAAGTGCAACGCTTAAGGCGTCCACCACCATCGAAACAAAATTTTAGTGCTTGAGTAACACAAGTGCACTCATCGACCAATCACAGTTCACGATGCCATATCTGCCATTTTGATTATTTAATCACTCTGGTTAGAGTAGGTGCGCAAAATTTGTGTCGCTGCAGCTAAATATTTATAAAACAAACAATTTAATAGTGTATAAGTGTTAAAATTATATCAAAATTAAAGAAAATAATGTCTTTAACAAGTTACAAAAGGTTTCAAAAGAAAACACAGCCGCAAACTGAGCAGTAAGTACTTTATAATTCACACTCCATTCCGTAATGAGTTTTAAACAGGATGTTGTTTTTAATGAACCGTCAACTTAAGCCCAAGAGTAAGTTTATTATTATTAGTAATTGATTTAAGTTTGTCAAGTTTTAATAATTATAAGTATAATTTTAAAACCTGAAACTGAATTCAAAATATGCAGTTTATTTACTTTGATGACATTTTCTCAGTTATTTTGTTATAAAAACTAGGTCACCAGTTTTGATGAAATTGATTTTGTTTAGTAGAATACCTCAGAAGTGGTACCACCACTTTTGTGGTATTACTTACCAAGCAAAAAAAAATCATCAAAAACAATAACCGCTACAAAAATAAACTTACAGTCTTTAAAACCTCCTTCTATAAGAAAGTCAGCTAAGAAAGGAATAATCCAAAAAGGCTTATTTATGCCGTAGAAATCGGAGAAAATACTTTAAAAAACATGGGTTGCACTCTGGGAGTGCCGGCAGAAGTGAAAACTAAAAAATAAAATAGCAAAAAGACTGACTCGTGAAGGATTTGAACCTCCGCCCTCCGATTGACAAATTGAAATTTATATCGGTGATCTAACCTATTGAGCTAACGAGTCTTACGTATATGTGTCAAAAATAAGCATTCGGCGCAACGAAATGACGTCATGCTAGAAGGACAAATTTGTACATACAACAATGAACTTTAAATGCAGAACTTTAGAATAGGTTTCTGACTGTCCGTCTTGCGATATGACGATCTGAAACTTGTACATGTCCATACAATAATGAACTGTAAATGCAGAACGTTAGAATACAAACGTTAACGAACGTTAAACTGCCTGTCGTTTTTCTGTTATTTCAGACCGAAATATGAATATTCAATAAATTATTATTACTCAACTACTCATCTCAAAATTTTGCAAATTTTTCCAGTGATTACCTCTTGTACCCTTCTAGTCCTGTGGTATGGTCGGTCCTTGTAGGTCCTTGCGAAGTATGGTAGTCCCAGTAATCCTCCTTCTTTTTTTTCGTTTTTATTTTTCTGGTTATAACTTAAATCGGAGCACTTTAGACCACTTTTTAGACATTTTAATTGCAGAGCGGCACAAAACAATGTGGTTTGGGCGACGGACCGACACTAATCTAGATCGATAGTCTTGGAAGTCAACATCAGTATAGGTAACTAATTCTCCAAAAACATCACCATCTCAACTAAGAAAACCTCAGTCCTGTCAGTCTTCGGATGGGTGACCGTGAATGGCATTTCTTTTTTAGCGCTACCGTGGGTAGGATGACACGTTATAGATCCCGGTTGTATGTTCTTAAAAAATAATTATATTTTGAAAAACTGAAGCAACCGACTTCTCATGGATGCCATTGTCAGAACTGTACCAAATTGGAAATGGAACCACACGGGAAGTACCAGCTTTCAAATAAAAAAAACATCAAAATCGGTTCACCTAGTTGAAAGTTCGTAGGTAACAAACATTTAAAAAAACAGTCGAATAGAGAACCTCCTCCTTTTTTGAAGTAGGTTGATAACCGTCAAGTGTGAATCAGACTCGCCCATCGAGGGTTCCATACAAACTAGTAGATAAAAGGGGTAAATTATATATTATTTTTATATTTTCCTTCATAAACTGAAAAATATACATCGTAAAAATATTTAATCATTATAGTTTAAAAAACTGAAGCAACCGACTTCTCATGGATGCCATTGTCAGAACTGGACCCAATTGAAATGGGACCACACGGGAAGCATCAGCTTTCAAATAAAAAAAGAGTCATCAAAATCGGTTCACCAGTCGAGAATAATGAGACAACTTTAAAAAAATACAAAACATAAAAAAATGCAGTCAAATTGAGAACCTCCTCCTTTTTGGAAGGCGGTTAAAAACCTGTTTTAGCTTGTGCTAATGAAGCTCTTTCATATGATACCCCACATCATACGGTTCCTTCTTCCTTGCATAAAGACCCTAAAGACATATTTTTTGTGAATAAATAAAAACTGTACAATTACAATGGAAATTCCATTATAGGTCAGCTCAGTTTATCTCATTAGTTCTATGTAGTTCAAAATTCAGAAAAATATTACCTAGATACATCCTACATTTAGCACTTGTATTAAACAAGCACGAAAAAAATAATCAGTCACATGTGGAGTTGTGGCGCGCAACTCCACATTCAAAATTATTTTTGTGCATGTTTGTTCCACTTCCAAATAAAAACTGTAAAATATGGTATAATTCATTACCATCTATAGAAAAAAATAATTACAATCGATTTGTATCTAGCTCATGTATAAAAAAAAGACTTTAAATCTCTAAAAATATAGCTTTTTAAATGAAATAGAACAAAAAACTCTTCTCCTGTAAAATTTTACCAATGGTAAACAAGCACTAAAACGACGGGCTGTGTTTTGCTTTTGGAACCTTGTGTACTTTGTTGTAGACATGTTTCTCTTCAATCCCGATGTAGTTTTAGCACAGTAATACAACTAAATCGTCTGTTTTATAAATATTTAGCGGCAGCGACACAAGTTTTGTGCATGTACTCAAGCCAGAGTGACGACACAATCAAAATGGCGGACATGACGTCGTGAACTGTGATTGGTCGATGAGAGCACTTGTGTTATTCAAGCACTAAATTTTTGTTGATGCTTGTTTGATCGATTTTGTTGTTGACGATGTTGGATTTGCCTCAAGCTTTGTAATTATCTTAAACAAGCACGAAATTTTCATTACGTTGTCGTGAAACAAAGAAATTGTAAACTATATTTTTGTAGTTTAAAAAAAAAAGTTATATTTATTTTTTAACCAACAGAACTGAAATTTAATCCTTAAAAAGACTGCATTTAAAAGTGATTTTCGATAAATGTGGCGGCTGTGTTAAACAAGCACTAAAGGGACGTAGTGGTGAACGAGTAATAGTTCAAATGGTCAGAGATGGAGATATAGTTTTCGACCAGATTTCACTTTGATACACAATGACAGAAATGGAGTAGTTTCCGACCAGCCCCCGTATTCTCAACCCATTCGGTTTCGGAATCGATTCGATTTGTATATCTCCGTCTCTGTCATTCTTTATGGAAATGGCAGAGACGGAGATATACAAATCGAATCGATTCCGAAACCGAATAGGTTCAGAATACGGGGGCAGATTCCGAATCTGACAAGTTGTGAATATCCCTGCTGGATACGCTAATAGTAGTGCAAAGCATTTTTCATCTCGGCGACCGGAAACTGTATGGTGTACTATCACCTCAATTTGTTCGTTTCGCAACGTCATACTCTATTTTGTCGATGGTCAATGTCGATCGCAAGACAAGAAATTATACGTCAATCAAATTAATCAAATGGTGTGAACGCAAAAATATATTTTTCTCCTTTTTGTAAAAAGTGCTGTTGATCCGAAATGCTGATACGACACGAAAGAGCAGAATTTTAATTCCACTACAATCTACAGGCACAGACAACTGCACTGACCACACATCGAATAAAAATGTTTTTGCGCAAAATACACTAGACGTCCTCGGCAGGGGCAAGATTTCCTTATAGCACGGAAATCGGTGGTGTAAACCACCGATTTCATATTGCATATTATGAATTTCGAGGACAGTGCCGCCGGGTACGGCGCTACTGAAACTATTTATGGCACGCACGAAGACTCACACGTCGTCATGTCGGAGAAGGTACAAACACTGGCGGGGAGTATCTATCAGGAGTTCGAGCGGATGATAGCGCGCTACGACGAAGATGTCGTCAAGACACTGATGCCTCTGCTTGTGAACGTGCTGGAGTGCTTGGACTCGGCGTACCAGACAAATCAGGAACACGAAGTAGAGCTGGAGCTGCTAAGAGAAGACAACGAGCAGCTGGTGACGCAATATGAACGTGAGAAGGCGGCGAGGAAGCACTCGGAGCAGAAGGTTCGTTAAAAACCTTGTATTATTTGTAAAATTCAATAAATATAATAATGCAATCAAGCAGAAACATTCATTCAATGCAATGCCTGCTCTGAACAGGCCAGTGGTTTGCAAAATTTTGAATTAAATTTTTTTTATAAGGCACAACACTTCCTTGGTACTTAAGTAATTGAATGTGTTTAACATAAATCATAATATTAGTAACAAATACAGGATATTTAGGGTTTGATTAGAAATGAAGCTATTTATATGTTAGTGTAGTTATATGCAGGTAGCACCATGCTGCAGCCACTAGGTAGACTGTAAAAGTAAAACACTTAAATAAATGTTTAACTGCTCTTTATCATAATTATATCTTTATTTCACTAATATGTTTTTTTCCGAACAATATAAACACCTTCTGTAAAGCTAAACACGATCAATAACAAATCCCTCCTTGCTTCGGAATCTTCAACTAACACTACATAATTGTTAATGTTTAGTAATCAGACCTTGATATAGTTTCCTTTGTTTTGGTGGCGCAAGGCTATTTTTAAAATGCAGTCATTGCATGCTTTACAGTAAATGCAGTTATGAACTACAATTTATAAATAAATGTATTCTGAAAAAATAACTCTGAGTGTAGTGTAAAAGTTATAGGGCATGTGTCACCCTTTCTGTTTTCGTGGTATTAAGGTAAACCACCTGTTCATGCATTCTATTTTGAATTGTTTGTATAATTGTCTATTAGATATCATGGCAGAGAGTTAAAGAACTTTGTATGTAGTTATCATATACATAACACAGCTTATTTGTGTAAGTGACTTGGGTGCTATATTGTTTACTTGAATGATAAAGGGCAGTGAGATAGTATATTCTGTGAAATGTTTATGGCCACAGATATTATTACTAGGGTTTTTATCTCACTTGAGCATGCTTCATCATTGTGCATATAGTGCAGTACCTCTCAATAGTTAAGTGAAAGCCTGTTAATGTTAAAAAAACTGACTGTCCAAAAGAGAGGGTTATCTCTTTCAGGTGTATGCACATTTATATATTACTTCTTGCAGCTCTTGCTTAAATGGAGTTACTAATTTTGATGTGTGAAATGTGATAGATCTGTCTTTAGTTCCTTAAATTATATTTTGTATATTTAACTACATTACAAATAACTTGGATCTTACAATTGTGTATAAACCCACATATTGTTTAAATGATTGTTAAAAAAATATCTAAATATAAAGATATGATCAAAATTAATGCCAAATCATCTCAAGCCAGATAGAGAAACCTTTGCCATTAAAGTAATCATCTGAGTTGGTGTTGGTGTTTATTGCATATATACAAAGGTTTTACCAATCACCTCAAGATGATCACTTGTCAAAAAGTTCTTTCACTCCCTTGTCATGAATGAGAATAGCCTGTCCAGTGGTAATAATAGAGGTCAGTGTTTAATGACCCATCAAAAACCATCATAATAGTTATCTGAACATAGATGTGCTCAACTTTATGAATAGATCCATATTTTTTAATACATTACTACAAAGTATTAAAAAAACTGGTTTATAATGATGTTACACTTAAAATATGTGGCAAAAAAGGTCATCATAGTATTATACCTTGTGTTTGGAATTTTGCTTGGTATTTACCTACCTAATTACCTATGTAAATTATATACCTAATATGTATAGTGTGATAAACTTGTTTGATATTGATTTTTGTTCCAAAAGATAGAAGATAGAAACCCTATAAATATATTAATAGTGTAGTTTTTCCCAATGTCACAGACTTCTCCATAGCACAGATAGATTAGCGACACTTACTGCAGTATAAAGTGTAAGTCAGTTTTCAGTGGCGCTAAGTATATTAGAGTCCTTACTTAATGTTATATTAACATATAGATAGATACTTACAGAGTAGATCTTATTCTATTGTGTAGCTTTTGTCTTTTGCACAATGCACACCGCATTGCAGTGCAGTTTCCCAAATAGGCTGAAGTAAACTTAGTGAATAATATTCGATTAAGATTAATGGCATAATTGAATAATCAGTATTATTGTTTGTAAACAGCTGTTGGAGGCAGAAGACCATTATGAAGGTGAGAGAAAAGACCTCACCGGCCGACTTGAAGCCCTGGATAGCATTGTGCGCATGTTGGAGCTGAAGCATAAGAACTCACTGGATCACGCCAGCAGGCTTGAGGAGCGAGAGAACGAACTTAAAAAGGTATCTATCCTCGATTTTTCTAATATACAAGTTGTAAATTGAAAACCTAAAGCTCGGGTTTTTTATGATCTGCATTATTTCTTACAAAAGTGATTTTAAAAGTTATGTTATTTTTTACATAAGTTAATTAACGTCATAAATTATACTAATTCTTTCTTTTGATATCAAATAAGCATTGTTTTTGGGTTTTTTGACTAGTGAAATTAGTTTAAGAAATTTGTCATATCGCGGATTTTTATTTTTAAGGGACATTGTAGCCTATGTGTCCCAGATGTAGAACATACATGAATATAAACATACACTGCTGTTCCACTCACAAAACTCACTCATTCCATTCTCACTCATCAGAGCACAATTTTAGTTATCACAGACAAATATGACTTTCATTCATTTGATATTCAAGAATTAGATCGCCGGCAATCATTCAAATCACTCGCTAATGCAACCATTGCTCTCAACCATTCGAATTATTGATTATATGAACAAAAAAAAAACTATCAAAATTTTGTTGATATTGTTTGGAATTCAGGCAAATTCAACAACATTTCAAAGGTATTCGAATTATTGATTATATGAACAAAAAAAAAACTATCAAAATTTTGTTGATATTGTTTGGAATTCAGGCAAATTCAACAACATTTCAAAGGTGTTTATACACCTATTTTAGTTTGATGGGCTTAAATTAATTCCATATTAAGCAGCTGGAGAAGTATATAGCGCAAGCGACACTTAATTTGGCCTATTAGTTTCATAATTGTTCGAACTTTCCCATTTATATTATTAGTGTGATTTAGATCGCTGCTGAAATTGTTTAAAGTTATACTTGTCTCATTCACTTACGTTTAATAAATCATCTGAAAGAAAGAGGCAACATAATTGGCGAATAAAAATTATCCGCAAAGATTACGTTATTGGTTTAAATACAACATAATTTAACTGAGAGGAGCATTTAAAGGCCATTACGTTTTAAATATGTGTAGATGTATGAATATCGTTACGCTTTGCTTTGCTTGCGATTATTTGTTGAAAAGTGTCTCGTTTACTTTATTTTTAAAACTATAATTATTTTTTCACTGATTGATCAGTCGAAAAATAATTATAGCTTAAAAAACTAAAACAACCGATTACAAACTGCGAAATTTTGTTTTAAAAATCAAACTACTCAACCGATTTCAACGAAATTTCTATGGGACATAAAAAAGTATATATCACCAAAAACAATTCAGAATTGGTGATATAATCGCGTAACAAACACAAAGAAATATCCAGTCGAATGGAGAACCTCCTTCTTTTTGAAGTTGGCTAAAAAGATAGCATGCTTTTGTATTTAAAAATCAGAAATCAGTATTATTATCATTTACAGATATAGCATTATGGTGGTAACGATTTAAGAGTGCGCGCGAGTTTTTACATGTAATATTAGTGTACATGAACATTGCATTTGTGTGCATGCCCGATGAAGCGAGCGGACGTACACAAACTCAGCGTACACACTCAGCGTACACAAACTCAGCACGAATACAATTAAACGCCACCCGCAATCGTGACTTGCAATATGTATACTAAATGATAACACCATCACAGATGCAAACGATAGGTGATAATACTTTAGGTCCTATAAAGTACTTTGATAAATAATGTAATGATCTGTTTTAAGTATATATGTCATTAGTTTATTAGGTCGTTTATCGATATGAGCAGTAAGCGCATTAGCTAATGCTATAAATGTTATATGAAGTAAAACAAACTTTTTTTAATGCTAATAAACGGGTCGAGTACGTATTTGTATCGTACCGAGACTCCCCCCCCCCCCTCTCCCCTATCCACCCATTTTGATAAAAGGAATTAACAAATACCGATGTAATTGTTAATTCCTGTTTTATATTTGCGATAACATCATTGCTAACTGTGACTCTCCTTGAGAGGTATATCGAGGCATAATATCGACACCTCTCAAGAAATAACGTCTTAAAAAAGTAATTATCTTAATAATTGTAAAATCATATTGCTGTTTGAGTAATTGACTGAGAATCGACACACTGTCTTAAACCGGAGGTGATAAAGACGTGAGATTTCAGTGTAGCTATAAAAATAAAAACGTTTGCGATTCGATTTCTTCTATAAATAATTACAGCCAAAGTTGCAGACCACGATATCTCTGGAAGAAGGAGAATGGCGTTCAAGCGAATGTTTCCTGACTAAGTTATAACAAGGGATTTCTCAAAATTGTTAATATTGCGAGTAAATATAAAGACACACTTACTCTGTTTCCTGATAACTATAATCTTGAAAATTTTAAGGCTAGAGTGAATAGTTAACTTCTAGATTTACGTGATCCATCCAAGGCCACACCTTCGCTTACCATCAGGCAAGATGGTAATCAAACGTAGATAGATCTATTTACTACAGAAAAAACCCAACTGAAGTTTCTGTAAAGCCGCATGATGCAACTAATCTAACTATATAATTTTATTTTGAAAATGTACAGTTAGCTGTACATTTAATTCGAAATCGAATCATGTTTCATCACAAAAGTAGAATACGTATTAGTACGTATAGAGTACATATTTGTTACGTAAGTACATATAATGCAGTAAATGTTTGATCAGCTTTTTGTCGCAACAATGGATATATATACAATTTATCCAATGTCCATATGTAGAGTTTTATGCTCGAAACCTCATTCTGTACGTTGATCATGCTAGACATGTCTATAATTATAATATCATAGGCAGGAAGTGAACCTTACAAGGGCACTATAGAACATCTCCAGCTGAAAATTGTATTCTATATCACTATAAAATAAAAGTCCATTTTGTATAAACTTAATCTGGTGAAAGACTGGTAATGCAAATTACGTCATAGTGTCGAATTAGGATGTGGATGAGTCGGAATGAGCAAAATGCAGTAAAATCGTTTCAATGTAAGCTTATGAATCGGAGCGTTTAAGTGTGTCTATATGAATATTTGATTAAGAACATATGGCTCGGGGAGAATACATAATATGTATATGAAACAGGTTTTAGGCGGACAGCAATTATTTTATGAAAGGAATAGCTTAGACCTTGAGATCTTTTTGTCGGAGCAACTAAGTATCAGCTGGGAGTATTAGAGTTAGTTGACCGGTAAGCTAAGAAGTTAATAGGTGACGATAATTTGGTTGCTAATAACTATTACTTTCGACTATCACAATATATTACAGCATGTCTGGATAATTGTATCGACTTGATTCTGTCGATTGTGCGTCTACCCCTTCTACTAAAGGACAACCGGAAAATGGGCATATAAGCACTCACTTCTTTTCGTTTATTTCAAATGCCAAAAATCCGCATTTAATTAATTATTCACTACATATTCGTGACGCATACATGACTTCCATAGTGAAATTGCCTTCATCCTTCTCCGTTAATTTCCTGAGAACCATAATCTTGGAATTTTAAGGCTAGATTAAGCCAATCACAGTTCACCTCAACGTAATTCTAGCGTAAGGCATCGTTCAAAGTAGATTAGGCTCTAGGCGATTCTTTATCCTCATACGGTGCTCGAGTTTTTACGCAACCTCCGCAGAAGTAAAATTAATACAGACTGATTATTTACAAACATTGTTGCGTCATTTGGTTATGTAGGTAAATTATGAGTCACCGGACATGTTCATATTCACTCCGTAATATAGTGACTCGATGAAATAAATCGTTTTTTCTTATGAACATTTTAGAGATTGTAGAAATACTTTTACTTACTTAAGTTAATAAAATAAACAAATAAGGTATGCAGGCAAACAAATCACAGCTAATAGTTTCGGAAATAAAGTTCTCATTGGTCATAAATTAGGATTTTACGTTTACGTAAATGGGTTTGTAAAAAAAAACACTAGATCTACGTATTCATATTCATTTATTAGTAGTAAAACCGATTTACACGTCAATATAAATTACAAAAAGAATGTCATAAATAATAATATGAAAATTATTTAGTTTCAAAATTATTATAAATAAAAAAAAAATTAAAAAAAAAATATTGTTACGACTGTAACTCTACGAACTCGTTTAAGTCATAAAAGGAGTGCTTGATAAGCCAGCGCTGAAGACGATGCTTGAAACTGACCAGAATTGGAGCAGACTTTATTGAGTCTGGTATTTTCCCGTAAACAGTGGGACCCATGGGAACTCACCCAGAGTTTGGTGGACTTCACTAGATAGTAGGTTGGTAGGACTTTACATACAATTACACGCTCTACAAGATATATTTTTTAAATCCATTGATGAAAGCCTTGCCTAACTAATCTTCTAATGTTAGCCATACTGTGGTCTACCATGAATCTCGCTTGCTTAGAAGAAATTCCGTCACCTTTTAAAGCCATCAAATATATGCCGAAAAATGTACTCAAACGTCGTATTTAATAATTTTAAATTGCCCTATAATAATAGTCGAAAGATTATGACATTTTTATAGCAAACATACATCTATCATTTAATCTCGTCTGCAGCACGAAATCTGCAGTGTTTGAAAAGTGAATTCTAAAAAAAATATCTAATAAATGGCCAAGTGTGTGTCGTGCAACGCGCAATGGGTTCCGTAGTTGCACATCCCAATTTATGTGAACTTAAAACTGGGACTTCTATTTGATAGTAGGAATATACGAGTTAACTTAAGGTTTTATATGAAATTTGCACAAAATTTTGTTACTTCTCTAAGTAGATTTTTAAGTTGATCTACTGTTACTCATTAAACTTGTAAAGTCTACTTAGCCGTGATAGGTTTCCTTTTAATTTCATATATGTTACAATATTCCAAGGTCAACCGTTTAGCCAGTAGAGGGGGGGACCCTTGACTCTTAACAAAATTTATCACTTCAAAGCTTAATATTTCGCAATAGGAAAGCGTTTTCGAAAAGTATTTTTCAATGTAGGGTACATTGAAAAATGCTTTTCGCATATCCCCTATGTTTTTTGATTATTTATTCTCCAACGGACGCGGGCAGCTCAGCTCCCAAAATTTGTGAATAGCTGCTCATCCCGTACAAAATATATGTTTTGTTATCTTTTAGAGCATTGTGATGAAAGCTCTAATTATTGTTTTGTAATTTCCAGGAATATGCGAAGCTCCACGAGCGTTACACGGAGCTGTTCAAGACGCATATGGACTATATGGAGCGCACCAAACTGCTACTCAGCACTGCGAGTGATCGGGGCGAAGTACGCGGCCGCTTGGGCCTCAATCCTGTCGGACGATCCAGTGGTAACTGCTTGACATATTGCCCTTTTTTTAACCGACTTCAAAATAGGAGGGTCTCAATTCGGTTGTTTGTTTAGGGTTCCCTACCTCAAAACGAAAAAACGGAACCCTTATAGGATCATTTTGTTGCCCGTCTGTCTATCTGTCCGTCCGTCCGGGTGTCAAGACCTGTATCTCGGGAACGCGTGAAGGTATCGCGTTGAAATTAAAACCATATACGCAGATCCATAGTGCAGAAAGAAAAAAAAAAACTGGAAAGAAAAACTGGACATTTAATTTATTCACAAAAAAATAGTGTCTTTATGGAAGGAATGAAGGTCCGAATTTTAAAGTAAATGAGATAGATAGATAGATAAACTCTTTATTGTTTACACCACTATACTAAAACACTAATTAACAAGAGAGAGCTTATACGCTAGCGAAAACAACAGGCGGCCTTATCGCTAAAAGCGATCTCTTCCAGGCAACCTTGTGATGGAGATTGCAGACAATATAAATGATTGACGGGATGTGTAACAAAGAAAGAAAAAGAAAGAGAAAAAATAAGAATAAAAATAAATAAATACCTAATAATAATTGGACAATAAATAAAACGGATACGAATATAAACTCATAAATACATAAATTCTAATATAAATTACTTAAATTACATAAAATATCTACAATATACTAATATATATGTACATATGTATATCTAAGTATATTATAAAATGTGTACACATAAAGAATACAGAAGTTACTGTGAAAGGTAGAAATTCTCTACTTGTATTTTAAATACAGCAACGGATGGGGCTTGTCTAATGGAGAGTGGCAAAGAATTCCACAGCTGGACTGCTTGGTAAGCAAATGACTTGCCATATAACGTTGTACAGTGTGCGATGGGAGTCTTGAGGGAGAGGTTAACTTTTGACCTTAATGGAAGAGAGTGAGAAGTATGCCAGTAGCAGAAAAGTTCTTTTAAGTAACGCGGAGTAGAGGGGTTGAAAAGAGTGTTATATGAAAGAGAAAGGATATGAGCATTCCGTCGAAGGCGAATTGGTAGCCACTTGAGTTTAGTGCGAAATTGGGACACGTGATCATATTTCCGTAGACCAGATATGAATCTAATGCAATAATTTTGAAGGCGCTCAAGTTTCTCCAGCTGGATTTCTATGAGGTCAAAGAAGCAAACATCTGCATAATCTAGGATAGGAAGAAGAAGAGCCTGTGCAAGAACAACTTTAGTAGCAGTGGGTAGAAAGTTTTTAAGGCGTCTGAGCGATCCACCGGATGCAAATAATTTGTTACTTACATATTTAAGTGGGGATCCCAGCTTAACGTACGGTCAAACAATACGCCAAGATTTTTAACAGTATCGCTAAAAGGTAATACTATACCATCAAAGACAACTTTGGGGATCTGACTCCAGTTAATTCTAGATATTGAGTGCGAGCTACCAAGAACAGACCTCCCATAAGAATACCATATAACTATAATTGTGGCGTCCTGACTTGCATTGAATGCTCACGAACATTTTCTGCAAAAATAGGGTACATAAGTCACGTGAGAGCGAAACATCCAAGCTCAATTATTACAGAAGCTTAAGTCACCGTGGCCGAAATCGGCTAGGATGACATCATCATCATCATCATCATCATCATCACGAGCTACCAATAATTATGACCTGTGACTTTGTTGGATTAACTTTTAAACCGAACGAATTGCTCCATTCAACGATGTAACGCAGGTCAGAGTTAATGGTACCTATTGCCATGTCTATATCGCTAAGACGAGCTTGTGAGTAGATTTGGAGATCGTCAGCATAAAGTAAATTAACCATATCATGTAGAGTATCATATGAAAGAGCTTCATTAGCACACTCTAAAATAGGTTTTTAATAATGTTTACGATGTATATTTCTCGATTTATGAAGGAAAATATAAAAAATATATATAATGTCTCCCTTTTATCTACTAGTTTGTACGGAACCCTCGGTGAGCGAGTCTGATTCGCACTTGACCGGTTTTTTATGTTTGTTACCGCGTAATTTTGTCATTTATAAACCGATTTGGAAAAATATTTTTCTTTCAGATTGGTCCCATAGACATTTTATCAAAATCGGTTCAGTGGTTTGGTTTTTCAAACATAATTGAGCATTTTGAAGTCAGTTGTTTCAGTTTTTGAAACTGTAATAAATAACTATTACTCAATATACAAATATTATCCTTAATATACAAACTTCACGTGAAGCACATGAAGCGTATTAGTACGCAGCTATATTTGTCTTTATTGAAGCAAAATGCTATGCTTTTCTTTTCTTTTCTTAATTGTTGGTCGAGTAACCTACCTATTCCTGCTCTCTTTTCTACTTATTCTACTCCCTTTTTTTTTTCTTTCTGTTTATTTTGTTCACTTTTCACGTCCGCATATTTTCGTTGTCCAGTATCCACATCGTAGCAGGTCGGTTTTTAATTAAGTCAATGTGCTGGTGAACTTTACTTTGTAAATTGTTCATGCTTTATTGATGTAACATAAATAAGCCATTCGATCTTTATGTCATAGCTACCCAAAGTATAAGAATACGTAAGGTATGTATACCGAGACAATAAATGTTAGTTTTCATATAATACATCCCAATAAAGAAGTACACACATCTTTACTAAATTCACTAGTAGTCGGACTTATTAGAATATCTAATTTCTAGGTCCAATATCGTTCGGCTTCGCTTCCCTGGAGAATTCTATGCACGCAGTGGAGCAGACTGAGAGCATTCCCGGCAGTCCAGTGAGCCTGTCGTCATCGCCGCCGACCCCGCCGCTTGGCTCCGAGCTCGCTGCGGTAAGGACTGTGGAGAGAGCCCATCAGACTGATCCCATCACGCAGCAGAGTCAGGTCAGTAGATGTCAATACCAAGGAGACGGTGGACGATCACGAATATATTTTAACTGTGACCTGCAAACTGTTTCTTGCTTGAAGGACAAGCTTGTTGAGCTGGATTGATACTGTGGTCATACTGTTTGTCCTACTGGTACTAGGGGATATTAATATGGCTTTACTACAACCACGACCACGAGACCACGTGGGACCATGAGATACTACTATGAAACCGTAGAGTGCTTCAGATCCGCCACATCATAAAGTAATGGAATTTGAAAATTTGACAATTTCTATATTATATATAGTGCTTTAATTTCTTTGTTAAGTTCTGACACGCAATTTTAACCTTTTGTTGTGATTAACTTAATACAAAATCATTGCTTAATGGCATGCTGGGACTAAAGCAGTTTACAGGTACATAGTGATACGTGTAGTGAAGCCATATGTATATTATTTTTTTTCTTTGAGCTCTCGGCGAAGAATATCATCGCAAGGTAATCATAGCCTAGTGCAGTCGACGTAAGTTGAGCACTGAGGGTATAACACCCGCACTCATGGCATGCCCATAATGTTGAAAAGCGGTCGGGAGATAGAGTCCCGACTGCTTTTCAACCAAAGGCAGTATTCTTCAATGCCCATTTGCACTTACAACATGAAAATTAGATTATAAATGTGAAACTAATCAAATTTTCAATGATAATTGCAAACCGTTGGGTGGCCTACGGTCATAGTGAATAAACCCCAGTTCACCCCCCCGCCCACTTTATTGAGACCTATCATTTGCACACCCGCACTCATGGCATGCCCATAATGTTGAAAAGCGGTCGGGAGATAGAGTACCGACTGCTTTTCAACCAAAGGCATTATTCTTCAATGCCCATTTGCAGTTACAATATGAAAATTAAATAATAAATGTGAAACTAATCTAATTTTCAATGATAATTGCAAACCGTTGGGTGGCCTACGGTCATAGTAAATAAACCCCAGTTCACCCCCCGCCCACTTTATTGAGACCTATCATTTGCACACTGTGCAGCCTATACGCTACAATGGTAGGGTAGTTCCATGTCCATATGATCAGCTGTTATGGTGTATTACCTATAATGTCCCTGCGAATAAAAAATATAGGTACTAGTTATGTGTACAAATAAAATGAAACAAATTTTGTAACTGTTTTTAGCTTCGCCGGGCTCGTCAGTTCAGTTATGATTGAAGTTAATGTTCAAGCTCAAGAATTCGTAGTATTTTTTAATAGAAAATTGCAGAGTTATGAATGCTTGCTGTGTATATTTACAGTCAAGATTTACAGATGGACTTGTGTTTTCTATCAAGTGATTATATTTTTTTATGTTTTGGCCAGTTTTATGGCCCATATAGATTTATTAAATGTATGAAAGTGTACATTTATTTTATTTACGTAGTTTTGGTTCTATTTGGTTTGAGGTAGATTTGAGAAACTAAAGAAGAATTTGTAATAACCTGAATCAAAACCAAAGACAATAAATGTAAAAGACATACAATGGGAGATAAAATCTGTTACCAAAATTGTTTGCAAGCAGCAGTGTTGTAAATCATCATCATCATAATCTCAGCCATAAGAAGACCACTGCTGCACATAGGCCTCGGGGACCATGGATTTCCAAAAAGACCGATTGGACCGTGTTGTAAATATATCCGTTTAATTGTTATCGATAAATTGTCGATAGTTAATACGTTTACGAAACACAATTCTCCAGCAAAGTGTTTATATGTATGTAAAGTGTAATGATAATGACTAAGGACCGGATTATATGCAACATAAAGACCTCGAAATATGCATGAAAAATGCGTAAAATATGCATGGAAATTGGTGAAATATTCAACTTAAATGATGGATTTTAGAAAAGGGAAATGTGCTATATATATTTTTAACCGACTTCAAAAAATGAGAAGGTTATCAATTCGTATCGTATATATATATATATATATATTAATTTAAATCAGCATACAATCAGTAAATTACGCATTTGTTTAAAATTTAATAACCTTATAGGCTATAAATTATAGCCTGTAATAATATCAATTCTTAATACAATTAAACAAACATTATTTAACATTTTTTAGTGTAGGTATAAAGAGAAAAAAATTGTAAGAGTTAATTTTACACGTATTAATAGAGTAACCTACCGAAAAATTTAAATATAGCGAAAATAGGCATGATCATTAAAATTCAGACAGCAGTAATCGCTGAAAATGTATCTAGTAAATATGCAAATGCATATGCAAATATGCAAATGCATATAATCCGGTCCCTAGCAATGACAAACAAACAAATACTATAAAAGCGAAATTAACTCTGCTTTTTTTTGTCTTTTTATTACTTGTTCACGATCAGAGATATCTTAGAATCTGGAGACGGATATGCTTATTTCCGTACATTTCAACTTCATTATATTTTTAGGGGTCCATTGTCAACTACAAATCCTTATTATAGTTTCGCTATGTCTGTCCAACAATCACACCGACAAAGTAGTAAAATAAAATCTTAATTTACGGTACCTGCCGTACATGTAAAGTGGGGATTTGTTTATTCTTCCCTAGCCCTTCGTATGGGGTATTGTTAAATAGGTCTTTTATAAGTATCAATATTAAAAGAAAAACAAAATACCCGACTGCAGAAAAGCTGTTTTTGCAGTCGAACTTACGATTTCGTTACATTTGATACGCTGTTGATTGTACGTTGTTTTGTGAGAAAGTATGCGTAAAATAGCTGTAAAAGATCATAAATGCGCATTCTTTAGAATAATTCAAATAAAATCACTTATTTATTACAAGAAAGTTCGTTGGAGGTGAAACTATGGTTTTAACGAAAGTGTCTTGAACAATGTAACTAATTGGAATAAATCTGTCCAACTAGGTACATTAATGGGACTACAATGTAACTACCTGGAACAGACGTTCCTATTTGGTTGGTATGATATACTTTCATCACCATTATCAACCATTATCCACCCACTGCTGAATATAGGTCTTCTCTTTAGCGCGCCCCCGTTTCTGGACCAGTGCCAGTCAGTGTGGATGATACAACACAAGGCAGTAGGAAAACAGTGGTGTCTTCCTACTGTCTTGTTGATGTCACCCGACTAACGAGCTGAATAATACGACTAATGCTATACCTTAGCTAGATGTTAATAAAGAGCCCTCAGGGCTCGTTCAAGGGGACTCGAGACGCGTTGGACGTGAGAGGCGGCGGGCGGTGTCCGTTGCGATGTTCGTAGCGTCTCAAACACAAACAAACATGTAAATGTGTGATCTTGCTTAAGAAGTCGTAGGGCGTCGTGCGGAGTAACGGCACACAGCGCGGCGACCACATCGGTCCCGGCAGCTACTGCGTTAGGTATTAAATAAAACCGCGCGTGAACTTTTACCATAATTATGTTGAATTTGACTACGCAACGTGCCTCTTTTTTCGCCAGGCGTATCCATGAACCGGCCTAAGTTTGGTTTGACTCTATATCCATGGATATATAAGTATATATATATGAAAATTTGGTAGATAGCCATATTTATAGTCAGAACGACCTCTGAAGTGCCTTAACGACTTGTCTCTTCGGTCTTACTTGTCGTTTTTATTTTCTATTCCAATTGATTACATTAAAAGTCAAACATTATATTTTAGCTAGAATTATATTAAAAACGGCGGGACGAACGAAAGCTTGAGTTCCGTTTTACCACTCGCATTTCTTGACGCAGCCATCTAGTTTCGAGCTGTATTTAAATTTCTATGTATAGTATTGATATATCTTGTATTAGATATATCAAAACTATACATAAACATTTAAATACAGGTACTTTACAATACAGATAATTTCATTCTAAAATATCTACTAAGCTAGGCAAGGAGAGGGCAAGGAGTGTCTTTGTAAACAATTTTACACTTGGAGCCCATTTTATCCGCAATTAACAAAATCCTTCCTTATGTTTATATTTTACTAGATATACACCTTCCAAATATCTAGCGATTTATGAAACAATACAATATGAATACTCTTCAATGAATAATTATTTCCATATCTTGTTTCATTTGCCTATAAAATATACGATAATAACCTATAAATCACTAAGACAACGAGTAAATTCCACGTATGACCACGGCTTGTTTTGTTGCACGCATCATCTTGGCATTCACAAGACACGGAGTAATGTAATCCACTGAACTTGGACTGAAAACAACTCAGAGGTAGTTCATATATATATGCACATTCACGAATAACAGTTATATCATGTGATGGTGTAAAGTAATGCACTTGAGAGAGCACACGGCATATAGGATAAGATCCCCTTGAATTGGGCCTGCATTCCTGTAGATAGGAGCTATTTAAGTTGTATGACCAGCAGTCTTTGTCTTGTGAGGATACACATTGGTAGCATTTCAGACTAGATGCGTGCTTAAATAATAGGAACAGGAGTAGAGTTATGTGGATTGAATGTTTCATCTCGTTTATTTTAGAGAATACTATGCAGTTGAATAGGGCCTCGAATTATGTGGCAGTTTTATTCGAATACAATAAGTTTTATTAGTTAAAACTGAACGACGTTTCGGCATTTTGGACGTTGTCATGTCATTTCTTAAATGACAAAAAAAAGTGTCCGACTGACACTATTTTTTTTTAATATTGCCATGGAATCGCGCCACAATCGTATTAACAATCAACAATTCAGTACTTCTTGAAAAATCATCGAGACAACAACAACATTATAATGTTAGATAACTTTATTATTCTCGCATTGACATCCTAGATCTTATGTGCTTTTTTGAAATGTGACTTAATATTCTATGATTTTTATCCGTCCGCCAAACGTTGTACTACCTGTCCGGCTACTCACTACCTTGGCCACTTGTTATATATCTCGAATTCATACAGAAATTCCATATATAGCTGTAAATATAAATACATTGTCAATCATCTAAAATCTAAAACTAAATTAGTCGAATAACCCGCCCCTAACTGTTCCTGGTGCAAAGATACCCATAACACTCGCTGCGTAAATTTCATGAGCACCTGACAATGTTCTGACCACGTACGTTTCTTTTTAGGTAGTGCCAAAATAGCAAAATAGACTTCACTCTTTAGCTATCATCGTGCCACATTAAAAAAATATCTTGTTAGATTCTTTGGGTTTCGTATAGTATTCTGCGAAAATCATGTCTATCATATTATCAATATTTTAGCTCTGCATGAACATTCTATTGTCCATGGAACTAAAAATAGTGACATCTACTGCAGCCGTAAATATTTTAGTATCGACGCATAACGACAGAAACGCAAAAAGAAAAAATCAAATATTTGGCGTTTTGCGTTCGGTGATTCTCTTACACTCGCTGTCATCATCATAAAGTAACTTATGTATACGGGTCATCATGCTCAGCTGACATATGTTTGCGTAATAATCCAGTCAAAATAACAAAAATTATAAGTTAGCTATAATTCGCATAGAGCTGAAAATTGGTATAGACTTTAAATAAACCATTACTAATGAAATGTCAAAAATTCCCGTCGATCCTACTTCTGCAAAAAAAAAATTATCCAAGGTCAACAGTCAAAAATTCAGGTTATTCCCATTTTTAAGGTTCCGTACCTCAAAAGGAAAAAAAACGGAATCCATAAAGGATTACTTTGTTGTCCATCTGTTTGTCTGTTCGTCTGTCCGTCTGTCCGTCCGTCCGTCCATCCGTCCGTTCGTCCGTCCAGGTGTTAAGACCTGTATCTCGGGAACGCGTGAAGGTATCGTATTGAAATTAAAACCATTTACGCAGATCCATATTCTCTTGCTGCAGAAAGAAAAATCGAATTTCTCGGTTTTCGTAAAAAAAGTTACAGCCGATTTTTTTTGCAAAAGTAGGATCGAAGGGGATTTTTGACATTTCATTAGTAATGGTTTATTTAACGTCTATACAATTTTCAGCTCTATGCGAATTATGGCTAACTTGAATGTCTATTTTGACTGGACTATAAAGCCTGTTCATTATTAACGAAAATAAAAAGGTCAGTGGTTCTAGTTAATGCAAGCACTTATTTATTCAGTTATAACTTGTGATTTTCCAGGCAACATCCCCAGTAGCGCCACCAGCTAACGCTAGCAAATCGCAAACGAAGAGTGAAAAGCGAAGCGGTAACACCCTGTACCAAGAACTCGCCTTCCACGACACCGATGCAAGCATGGTAGAGGGCGACGACGGGGCTGATATAACGGGTATGTGCAAAACGTAACTTAAGAGAATCGTTGAGAGCGCCAATACATGGCATATTTTCCATCATTATCATTATGATCATCATAATTATTATCATCATCGACCATAATCCACCCACTGCTGAGTATAGGTCTCCTTATTGGCGCGCCACCCTTTCCGGTCCTGTACCAGTCTCATCCACCTCCTACTGTCTCGTTGATATATCATGCAACCAACAAGCTGGAGGTCTGCCTGGTATTCGCTTTTAGTACATTAGGAAAAAAATCTACCAATAATTAAATAGTATCGAATAAATGTCTTCGGTGTTTCTCTTTTGTATAATAGGAATCATGCTTGGTTAGTCTTATGTTTTGCTTTGGCTTCTGTACTAAGGGTACGGGAGCCTATTCGTCAGGCTACGGTGTCTGTCTTTCTGTCCGTCTGTTTAACTCCGACCGAAAAAGCAGGGTGTTATAAGTTTGACGTGTGTATCTGTCTGTGGCATCGTAGCTCTTAAGCTGGGTACTCACTTAGCAGTGTAGCATGTAATGTATCAGATACGGTATCAAGTGAGTACGTAGGCACGAGCCCGCTGCGAGCCGCTCGCGCGTGGAGCGCTGTAAGCTCGCAGTGACCCGCCGAGTGGCGGGGCGGTATCACTGCGAACACAAAGGCGGCTCGCAGTGTGTTCGTGGACGGCGAGCTAGATACGCGGTGGACCGTGGACGAGCCGTACCCACTTGCAGGTTGATACAGTATCTGATACGTTACATGCAACACTGCTAAGTGAGTACCCAGCTTTATACGGGTGAACCGATGTTGATCTAGATTTTTTTCTGGTTGAAAGAGGATTTAATAGAGAGTAATCTTAGCTATGTTCCACCAAAATTAGTACTTCCGTATTTTTTGGGGGGGTTTTACGTTTTCTAAACTTACACTTGTTAAATAACATTACACACACACAAACAACTGAACTATATACTTACATGTGTGTATGTTTAGTATCATATACTGTTCCAATATTATTCAAAACCAAACCTGTATCATTTTTGTCTTTTCTCTTATAGTGAATTCATATTAGGGATTATTAAGCATTTTGTTATAATAAGTTATAAGATAAGGAGAATAAGTAAACAAATCTGTTTAATTAGGCAGTTAAGAGTATGACCAGTGACCCTGCAAGTAGTAGAGCTCGCGAGTATAGACTTTTAGGCACAAAAGAAATACATCAAGTTTAATATATACTTGTTAAAGCGTGCAATACCACCCGAAGCTCGGTCTATCAACTCACACACGAGACTCATACACGTATACCGAATCCTTTCAAATGTCTGTTACATATACGACATGCTATGCTACCCTAGCTTGTCTATTCTTTTTAATATGTGGTTGAGTTTAATTTTGAAGTCTTTTTTCAATCGGCGATTTTGTCAAAGCCTATATACAAATACAAATACGTTTATTTGATTCGAAAACAAATACATGCTAAATGTGCACCCATTGGCTCCGAACTTTTATTTGTATGTGTGTGTTTTAATAACATCGCTTCGCTTTGTCTTCGTCTTTGTAACTATATTTGTGTGCGTTTCTCTCCCACACAGGTAGTTGGGTTCATCCCGGTGAATACGCGTCTTCAGGTAAGATACCTCATTCACTGTTTATCTTATCCATTATGATCATGAACTCGTTGGGTTCAAAATATTAGTTTCATTTTCTAAATTTACATCAAGCGTAATTAAATAAGTAAAGTTTAATAAATTCATACTGGACAGTTTCTTTAGCATGTCTTATAATTCTGGGCTTATTATTTGAAACGTTACATCGAATTAATTTTATTTCTTTTTCTTTGGTATCAGTTGGTTATAGGAAAATGATTTCAAAGTAATTTTTAATTCTGCTTTTAGCTTTACTTATTGCTGAGTTGTATCATGAATCAATCAATAACACTATAATAATGCCACTCATATAGCATATCTGATCATCTGATGCTTGCTTATTTTTTATTCCTAAAATATTACAACGTATTTTAAATTTGATTCTTATGAAATATTCTAATTGTATATTATACGATGGATATATAAAAAAATACATTATTTTTGTTAAACATTCGTTAAAAATATGTAGAGTTTATGTAAATAGGGTCACAAATTTGGGGCTAGTTTGATTGAAAGTAAATATTTAAAATATAGGTTAGTTTGTAATTATGACAAAAGTCACAGACCCTGGTGTCTGTGGAGATAAAAATTAAATTTAAAAAAATATAGGATAGATTTACAGCAAAATTTTAACTGCCTTCCCGTAAAACGTTACTTAACTTTAAGCATCGTCTTAAATTCTGTCTTCTTTCCGCAAGTGTCATTACATGTCAGCGAGAAGTTGACAAAATATGTTAAGCAATGCTTAAAGTTAAGTAACGTTTTTCGGTAAGGCCGTAAATGTCAGACTACAATTTCTCAGGATATGAGTATAGTTTGCTATTTAACATTCTGCTGTACTAAATACTATACAGGTTACAATTAATTAGTTAGACGCCTCTTAAGAGTTATTTTTGTACAACAAAACATAATTTTTAATCTGCGCCTTTAAAAATTCGCCGCAAAATATCAGATATTCCATACAAAAAGTTGATTGAGTCTTTGGAAAATGTATGGTAGCACCTGTTTTTTGCGAATATCCAAAGACTACAACAAAAACTGTTCTGTGCTGTCTATCTAGTCAAAAAGTAATCCTGTGAGTTTACATTTCAATATTTATAGTGCCCTAAATTAGCACCGTATAGGGCTAAATTTGGCTTTGTTCAGTCAAGTCACTAAATCTTTTTTCACTAACAAATCCCCTATAACTCTTCTATAATGTAAGAAATGTGAGTGGTATTATTTTGAAAGTAATTTTCAGTATAAATATGACATACTAATACATTGTTCGTTCTATTTCATGCGTTCTAACAATATTGTTGCCTCTACGCATTGCAGTTAACGATAACTATTTCGGTAAGTGACCCGTACAGTGCCTGCACAGAGGTATGGCATGTCGAAAAACTATTTAATGGATAGAAAATATGCTTATTTCGACATAAAACAATAAAAAAATAGTTGCAAAACATAAATGACAGTTAATTTATGTCAACTAAATATTGTACTATGAAGTACTGTTTGCTCAGTTTAACTTACATTTTAAATTAGACAGTCATAAACAGAGTTACTTTTGATTACCAACACGCCTCTTCAAGATTGCTGGCACAGCATTATTAACAATTTTATTTTGTGACTTTTCGAAGCTTGCAAAAAATCAGCTGTTTCATATAAAAATCTGCTTGAAAGTGTACAGATCCACTGACTTGTTTTGTGGATTTCCAAAACTTGTAGAACTAAAAGTTGACCAACCGAGCGTTGGTGGTGCCACCTGTGATACTTGCTTGAAGCATGTAATTAATCAGCTGGACCATTTAAAGTTTCCAAGTACTGACGAGAGGGGAGCGCTGCTGTGTATGTTTTATATTTTTGAAGTGTTTTATACATATGTAGGTATTAATCTATAAATGGTGTTCAAAATTACAAGATTCGCTGGGACTCGAACTGGCATCTTCTCAATCGTACTAAGGATGCCTTTTATTAATTCAGCCAAAGAAGTTGATCACGTGGGGTATTCAAAATCTTGAACATTGACAGAGCATTGGTGCTACCACTATAATACATGTTTATGATTAATATGGCATTAAGTTGGCTGAAAGTTTTTCGTTATGCTGTATAAAAACAGCCTTCAAGAGGCGTTTTGTTCGTTAAAAATAACTCTGTATTTTGATGCCATAAATTAAAGACGAAATGATATAATAATTAAGCTTTTCGCCGTGCCATATTTCTTGTGATTTACTATAATTACTATAAGTATATGCCTAATTATTTAGTTAGATATCAGTAACATCATATAAAAAGCCTTATAGCAAAGACTTCTAAAACATATTTCAAAAACTTTTCCTTGGGTATCTATTTAGTTGGGTTACATCGCTGTTATTTGAGTAGTTAAATCTATTTATTATTATTATAAGTTACATTCACTTTTTTTAAACTATATTCCTTATATTTATGACGTAAAAATGAGAGAACAGAATCGCAGAAGAAAACGGGTGTGTTTTTATGATATATAATTTTAAGTTATTCTTTGTTTTATATTTAAAAGGTCCAAAATAATCGAAAATATTATATAGTTATAATTCCATTGGAAATTCATGTGATATTTTTCTTAAAAAAATATACAAGTTTGAAATATTTTTTCTTTGCATTTTATGTTGCTAGTGACATTATGCTAACTTATTTTGCAATTAAAATTTGGTTTGCACCAAAAAAAAAAGGAGTACTAAGGCTAATAAGAGTAATACACTAAGGCTATCTATAATATCTCAATGAAAATACTTATTTTGGTCGTCTATAAATATATGAAACTTGCCTTTATTTATAATAATTGCTAGAAAAAGAAATGACATATAAAATTTTACAACATGACGGCGTCTTCATATATTCGTGGTCGGGGGCTTAAAACCCATCGATAATATATACACATAGATATGTTTCACGTAAAAATATTCCATTTATAACAAGTCACTTTACCTAATGATTAAATGCATGAGTTTATTGCCACCATTGCATCTGTTTAGTTTAACAAAATTAAACCATATTCTTTGATTACTAGCGAAGTAATCAACTGAAAAGATAAGCCGAGTCTGTTCCATAACAATGTTTTCTAAATAGGCATGGGCAAGGAAGTGGAGAACCTAATCCTCGAAAATAACGAGCTTCTCGCCACCAAGAACGCTCTGAACGTGGTGAAAGATGATCTGATCGTAAAAGTGGATGAACTGACTGGGGAACAAGAGATTCTACGCGAGGAAGTGTTCAATCTCATCGCAGCGAGAGAGAAGTTGAGAGAGCGAGTGGGA
Organism: Lycia hirtaria; assembly: GCA_947563715.1. NCBI lineage: Eukaryota > Metazoa > Arthropoda > Insecta > Lepidoptera > Geometridae > Lycia > Lycia hirtaria. Next base: position 13,032,680 of record OX387386.1, read on the forward strand.
CAGCTAGAGGAAGAACTGAGACATTTGAAGGTATGTATTCATAGATATGACTGGGATCTGGCAATCCGCATTTGGTTAGCGTGGTGTACAATGTAACAATTTTTATATTACATTACACAATGGGAAGGGGCGCCATTACTTTACATGCGCGGGTCAAACAATGTAACAGTTGGTTAGAACGGGCTGATTGGAAAGAATACCCACTAAAACTTTCAGTGCCAATCTTTGTACTAAATATGCTATCTTCAGTGGTTTTACTTTTGTGACCCTAAAGGAATTTACTCAAACTTTTCTAATTGTTGCGGACCGACCTTATTTTATAGATTTTCTTTTTAAATACTGTTTGTTTTTCTATATTTTAATTTTAGATTTTTTATTTCATATTTTGATGTTTTTTGATTCAGTATTGTTATTGCTTTCGTCGTGAACACTAATGTTTAAGTGTAAAATTGTAAAATTCCAGGAGACGCTAAGTAACAACGCCGGTGGTGGTGAAAATGAAGATGAAGCGGACGTGCCAATGGCTCAGCGACGTAGATTCACTCGCGTTGAGATGGCCCGAGTGCTAATGGAGAGAAACCAGTATAAGGTGAACCTTTAAATATTTATCATTATTTTATTGTGCAGGATCAAACAGTATTCGTGATGATATGGCTTAAAGCCATATCATCTCGAATGGTTTACGTACTAATACGTAGTTTGATTTGCTTAGCAAGCTGCAGGGGCATATTTGGACCGCAGTATAGATCGGCACACGTTACGAATTCTAAGTACCGATACTTGTATATAGTTGTGTATCCAAACATGTGTTCTGCTTTTCTATCTTTATCATTGTGGCGATTGATGTACCACAATTGAATTTTTTATTGAATTTGAATTGAATTGAATTGATTGTGTAATACAATGATTGAACAAATCGGTTGATTCGGCACAAATGCCATTACGTCACTCACCAAATGTCAAATCTCATAAAAAATTAATATTAATAATTATAATTAATTAATAATTATTTAAATTTAAATTTAAGGTGCTGCGTACGACTAAGGCGCCTGAAAAACGTATTTTTAAGAATCCCTTCCTTTCTAAACATTCAATGTATTTCTGTCCACATTGCAGGAGAGGTTCATGGAGCTTCAAGACGCGGTCCGCTGGACGGAGATGGTCCGCGCTAGTCGCGTAGACTCCACTATGGACAAGAAGAATAAACAAAGCATTTGGAAGTTTTTTAGCAACCTCTTCAGGTATAAAACGTTCCATTATTTTAAGGTTGGCTCAAAACGCGCAGCTATCTTTCTCACGCATCACTCCATTTATTTTTGAACATATAAAATCACAAGTATATTAGAAAAGTGAGAGACCGAATTATTTATTTAGATAGGAACTTTTTATTAAATCAAAAACACTTTATTCAGATATAATTTATATTGGCGTCGTGGTAGTGAAAAAACATCTATTTTCTAAGTCCTCAGTCAAGTTAGATATCGATCCTTTTTTTTAGAACATATTTCCTATCTAAGTAAACAAAACTGTCTCTCACTTTTCTAATATCCCCACTCAGTGAATTTATTTGTTAAAAAAAATTGTAATACGTGAGAGAGATAGCTGCGAGGTTTTGGACCCACCTTAAGAACTTAGAGGTTATAGTGCTTTCTAAACTATTTAGAAAGAAATTATGAAAATCGACGCAGTGGTCCAAAATGTTGCACGTTTTGAAGGGACCCAGATTGTAATTATTAGGAAAAATAGAGGCAGGAAGCGCGATCCATTTCTAAGCAATTTTTATCTAAAAACTCTCGAAATCGGTTCTTGTGGTGTCTTAAAGCTCTATAAAAGCACGATGCACGATGTAAAAAAGACATACAATGATGAATAAAACATGCAAGTACTTTTAACACATTACAGACACTATATAAGTTCCACATTTCTTATTTACCAACAGGTTGCAATACCTCCGAAATCATGTTTAGTTTGCTATATTACTTACAATGTTACTTCTTAGAAAGCTGCGTTTTCTTAGAAAATATGCTAAGTATTTCACCACAGCTTATGTGGTTATAAGTCACGGTGTGGACGAAGATGGCAAACGCACCTTGCCTCAATAGGATCTGACTCTCAAGTGAGGCTTCTATCACATACTGCTATATACTTCGCGACAAATTTTCAACTTGAAGATATTATCTAGGCAAAATGTAGCCTACTACCATGGTACGATTTCTTCCCTATATTTCTTTACCAAAATCTCAAGCTCGTTTTTTGGGATATGAACCCGCGGCTTTCGGGACGGAAATAAACGCGTAACCGATTGATATAACATAGCTTTAAGATAATGCATATGACCTAATTTTACATAACAGACCTAATTAAACTCTTAGCTAGCTAAGTTTTAGTTGGTTGGTGTAGTACGTGAGAAAAATGGGAGGAGTATGAGATTCATTAAAAGAAAACTGAAGACAGGGTAAAAAAATATGCAATACTGTGACATGTCGAGTAATTTGGTTAATGGTAAGTATTACGATTGCCCGTAATGGTTTAATGCTACCCAGAATTAATAATACATAACCTGGGTAGGGCATTGCGCTCGTCACCCTTGAAATGTGATGTCTCTTTATGACCCCTAATTTTACTAAAATCTTTATCAACCAATGAGATAAACTGAATTTGTGACATTATAAATTGAAATTGCGCATACGTGTTTATCAATAGAATTTAAATGTTTATTCAGATGATATTTGTTTTTAATTAAATTTTTGCCTAACTGTCTAAGAAGGCCGGGTCTCAGCTCGATGAGGTTTGGTAGAACATAGGCGTGAAGCTCCAAACTAAGATGAGAGTAGTCCGTACACTGTTCTTGTATGTTTTGCTTTATGGAGCTGAGACGTGGACTTGGAAGCAGCATCGATGCCTTTGAGATGTGGTAATGGAGGAAAATACTTAGAATACCATGAACAGTACTTTAGATCAAGATATTTATACTCAAGCAGTTCAAGGTCACGACAAGACTCTACCATCTGTCTCAAACGTCCTTAAGTATTTTGGCCAAATATCCAAAGGCGACATCGTCGAAAAATTTATGGTTACGAGGAAAGTCGAGCGTTCAAAAAGCCATAGCCCGATGTGTTGGTCCGATCAGATTAGCAACACTTGACACCTCAGCCTACGAAACGCTACATTATCCCAGTGATAGAGGAACATGTCGATACATCATAAAGGAAAATATACTAGGAGATGGAGGTCACGACCTTCAGACATAAGGAATACGAGGAGAAGGATGTCTAAGAAGAGAGTAATGTTTTTTGGGTATGCATATGTGACTTTGTATGTTTCTGTATTATCACCAATGACCAAAAAGATGTTGACTTACCTGATATTGTTAGACCCTTTTGTGTCCATAGGCTATATTTTAAATATCAGATATTTTATTTTTCGTTCAATAATAGTCCATGCTGTGATTGATACGTGCCGCTAATGCAAATGTATTTGTAGTATATTGAAGTTTATCTGCATCCGCAATTGTACCCGTCGTATAAAATTGTCATTTGTGAAGTACAAAAGTATAATATGTATTAAGATTATAAGTGCTTTTGCGATTGGTTTTAATCATATCCGTTCATAGTTCGGTTTGATAATGCATATACACCCATATAGTGAGTGTGTTTTTGTAGAAAATTGCCTGATTTTATCATGGTAAGTGATTTCAGTCGCCTATGGATGCTACGCTACCCAGACGTCGCTGATGCTTACCCATTTCAAAAATGTTTAATCATAATAACAACTCGCTATCCTATACACCTATATACTCGTATTCTATCCTACAGATAACTGTAAACTTGTACATTTTCGTGGATTAAAGTAGCTTATGTTACTGAAGTCTGAACATAAAGTGTTATTATACCAATATTCGACGAAATTCGTGATGTTTTTTTTTTATTTATTTTTATCAGCCCTGTTTGTACAAACTGTCCCACTGCTGCGCGCGGGCCATCTTCTCATTGTGAGAAGGGTAAGGCCATAGTCATAGCGATGATTAGAATTTTCTAGGTTTCTATGGGTTTTCCTATGTCCACATGTGGATTTTTAGTGTTTGATTTATAATGTTTATGATTGTTATTAGAATTTACCGATTTAGCTGAAAGCGAATCATCATCATCATGGGCCTTGTTCCTTTCTGTCAGATGATTTAAGCAGTGTCATAAAGTGGAGTTACACCGTCGTTGGTGAATGAATAGGCCAATCCGGGAACCGCAGTTGTGGCTACACCGCTGGCAGACAAAGCCCTGGTTATTGGTTGGAGGCGCTAAATTGCTTAAAGCGAATATTGATATAGATATTATTGTTATGCTTATATGCCTCACGCGACAACTCTACTTATTTTCCAGACTTTCTGTATATTTACCCAACGGCACAAGGAAAGGGTAATGTTTTTGGGTGTAAATAAGACGGTGTAAAGCTTGCGCTTGACCAAAAACTTGCCTGATATTAAGTATTGGCTGTGCCTTACGGTTCCACTCGCTTAGTGATGAAAAACGATAATGACAAGTAGCCTGTCTGTCTGCGGGTCTCAACTATCTCTATACCAGATTTCATAAAAATCGGTTCAGCTGTTTAATTTTGAAAATGTAGCAAACAATATAAAATTACTTTCCTTTTTTATAATATTCCTTAAGATCTATAATATATTTAATTCGCTGCGCGTTGACTATTATTTCCATATAATGTTTGTTATACATTTCGTAGTCTGGTTTTGATTTTTCTAGAAAGTAACAACTTTTTTAACCGACTTCCAAAAATAAGGAGGTTAGTAATTCGGTCTGTATGTTTGTAATAACTAGCTCGCGTTAATTATTCAAACTACAATCTTACTGATTTTCATTAAGACTGGGTTCAGCTGTGAAAACAGAAAGACACACTAATTCAACTTACTCTTTTGTAGTATTATTTGTAAAAGCTGTGCGTAATCCAATCCAATCTTATATCCAGCTGTGAACATAATACAATTGATTGATGATGGGAATTATGTTTTACTTTCCATATATACTTGTATTGTACATAAGCGAGATTTAACTTGTGAGAATAAGCTATGCGCTGGTTCAATAGATTTCATACTATGTATTCAGTATTCTTTATGTAGTAGCAAACTATCATAATATTTTTTAGTTGCTTTGAAAGCATTTACGACTTATATCACTGTTTATTTTTATGCCCACCGTTTTACCCCTAACTAAAACCTTGTAATTTTCAGGTAAAATAATAATAATAAATAAATAATAAAGGTAGCCTTAGTCCGTCTCTAGGTTCTCAGCTATCTGTATAACAAATGTCATATCCGGTTCAGCCGTTTAATCTACAGACAAAACCTTATTTTATCAAATATGTTAAATTAACGGTACCGGCAATGGTAATCTATCAGATTAGTCTGTTCTTAAGACTTAACCCGGAAGCTTTGACCAACTCGGGGCTACGCATAACTATAATACGAGACATAGGGACAGATTAAAAACACCTGCGCACACACTTACCAAATCCGACAAGTCTGTTTACGTGTGTGGCGCACGTTTTTACAATCGCTTACCGGAGTGTATCAGGAGTGCATCTTCCACTAACATATTTAAAATGAAATTAAAATCTTTGCTCCAAAGCAAGGCTTACTATAGCGCTGAAGAGTTCTTTAAGGACAAATTCGAAGTAGCTTGTGTATACAATTTTAACTAATAATTATTTGTTTTTTTATAGTAATCATTGGTTAAAAGCATCTGACTTGTAAATGACATATATTTATCAATAAATTATTTGTATTTGTTGACAGATAGGTATGGTGGCTTAAACCATATTTAGAACCGGCTCGCTTGTTTCGCTTCAGTAGACTGGGTTTTTAGTAGTACATATATCTTCAGATTATTTGTGAAACATAGTGACTCGCGTTCAAAGATATTTTCAACGAAATTACAGGACATAATGAGATATCACATTTAGTATCTTAATGCTTGTACGGTTTAGGACATTATTTCGAACTTCAAGGTTATCGTTTTCGGGTTACTGTTAATTAATCTTACATGATTGGGTGGTCATACAGGCAGGAATACGCTGGATGCAAGCTGGTCTTTTTGTAAATCCATGGGTGAGGCCTATGCCCAGCAGTGGACTTCTTGTGGCTATGATGATGATGATGACGATATAATTGATTACCTAAGCAACATTACGGTGTCAAAGTATAAACATGTACTGGGATACTTGGAATAAGACAGGGATTATTTTCCTTGATTCTGTAGTGACTACAGATCGTCTGCTTGTTATAGGCTATGAGACGTCACGCTAAAATCTATAATAATATGTTCTCGGGAACGCCGTTTGAACTTGCGAATACCAAATGCGTATAAGTTACAATTTAAATACCTACACTTATTTGGATATAAACTTGTTGAATATGCTTTTGAAAAATATATGAATGTTAGCCCCCAACGCCTCTTGTTTATTTGGTTGTGTGTCGAGTTAGGCTGTTTTCGGGGGCGAGTTTGACAATCAGTATAGCTACGCATCTCACTTGGCATACTTCTAATATGTTTGAAATGTTAAAATTTATCGTCAGGCATTTAAATCCCGCTCCCAATCGGTCTTTTTGGAAATCCATGGGGGAGGCCTATGTCCAACAGTGGACTTCTTATGGCTGAGATGATGATGATGATGATGATGAGACATTTAAATAGCCATCACTGGTATTTTTGATAGATATATCTAGATACCTGCGTTTTAACCCGCTTAAAATATAAGTATATAATTATTTCTTAATCTTACCATGTACTGCACAAAAATAGACATATATATGTATATGTCATAGATTTCATTGCGACAAAAAAATACAACAACAAAAAAACATAAATAGTACAACACTTAAATTAGGGGTTTTTACCACAACACGGCGTGCAATATCAGCATAGTACTACTGAATAAATCTTAAATCAACATAATTACAAGTAACACTTAAGCTTTTAGAGGTATATATCTCACGCACAAAAATGTCGTACACCAGTACTACAGTATTGGGATGCATATCTGAACTCCGTCCGACTGAGTCCGTCATTCGTCACCGAGATGATGTGAATGTGAAGTGATGCCATTTGGCATTAGGCTTATACATAGATTTAAGACCTCATACCTATTAACAAGCAAAATAAAGAATTTGAATTTGAATTATAAGATTTCCGATCATAACGGCACGTAAATGATATGTGAATTTCAGTACGGGCGAGCGTCCTCAACGGCCACTGTCTACGCCGCATCTGCGAGCGGTGGCAGCGCCCCAACCTGCTCTGCGCCACTCACGCACCCAAGCAGACTTCCTGGAAACACAGCTCAGCGATCACCACCATTCGCGTCGCCACGAGAGATCAGAGCAGTTCAGACAGGTTAGTATATACAAACATTGTCAAGACAAATTGACAAAGTTTCTTCCACTTGTTTAAGTGGCTCGCTCGCGAGTGACACCTTTTTTAGTAAAAAAAATATTGGATATATTTTTTGACACATCGGCTTCATAAAACCGGATTACAATATAGTCGGAACAATTTTACTTTGTTAATTGTGATATAGATTTATAAATAAATGTCGGATTGTAAAAAAATCATGTTTGGACGTGGTTTCGGTCAAAGTAACAGAAAACAAAACTAAACATATTCTGAATACACTATATATATATATATATAAGTATTATAAAGGTATCGTGCGCGAGCGTGAAGTCTGTGGTGCCAATCCTGCCTAAATACATATTTCTTTTCCATTTTATTGTTTTAACTTTTTACTGTCTCTTTCTTTCTTTCTATCTTTTTCACAAAAGGGAAAACTAAATGTAGTGGTAGTGCCTTTTTTGATCATGATCCTTTGAAGTCTCGTCGCATTGTACGATTGAGTGTTAAGAGCTATATCTTCTCGACTACAAGTAGCTCTTCGCATTTCTGATTTAGAAATATGGAAAACAGCGCAATAAGAGATTTTGAATGATAAATTGAAAAGAAACAACTATTAGCGAGTCTATTTTAATTTAAATTTTCTAATTTGGAAATAAGAAGGCTGCAAAGGTCTATGACCTGCTATATAAAAGACTTTGGCATTAAACGATGGACTGGTCTCAAAACGAACTATTTTTCTTAAAATATTTATCTTTTAGGAAATCAATACTAACTGGCGAGAACATTAGACACTAACGTTATAACGTAAATGTCAAACGTCGAACTTATGTGAACGTATAATATACCACGGTTTACCTAGCTGTAATTCATACGAGTATGTTATACGTCACGTTTACCTAGCTGTAATTCATTCGATTGTGTTATACGTCATGGTTTACCTAGCCATAATTCATTCGAGTATGTTATATGTCACGGTTTATCTAGTTGTAATTGATCCGAGTATTTTATATGTCACGGATTATCTAGCTGCAATTGATTCAAGTATTTTATACGTCACGGTATATCTAGCTGTAAGTCATTCGAGTATGTTATACGTCACGTTTACCTAGCTGTAATTCATACGAGTATTTTATACGTCGAGGCTTACCTAGCTGTAACTCATTCGAGTATTTTATATAATGCAGTTAATCTAGCTGTAATTGATTCGAGTATTTTATACGTCGCGGTTTACCTAGCTGTATTTTTATTCATGTTGAACGGGACGGAGGCCGAAACGCCGCCACTTAGCGAGTGGACTGTATGACGGTTCGATGAGGTGGTGACGACGTTCGTAGTCCCTTTCAATATGTGCTGAGATAGGGAGAATAAAACAGAACTCTTCTTGATGGTGGTTCGGTCTGTCGGCGAAGTTCGGTGGGAAAGCGAGGCGGCGCGGCAGTTGTACCACTGCCGCGTGCGTATGCAATGCGTGGTTCGAATGTGTGGTACAAATGTGCGTACTCTGCTTGTCGCTAACTGACTATTACCACTAGGTACAATACTACACTGAACTCGGAGCTATATCTGCAAACGACTATTATAAGTTATAATTTATAACACACTGACTGACTCGCGGCCCTCTCATACCTATTTATATTCTCTGTTGCTCGCATCGTCGCTACACACACTACTACGAATGTCTCTGTAGTAGTAACCAATCAGAAACATTGTGCGAGCGAGAGGGAAATAGTCTTCTTATCTGTTCACACTTACCGAGCCCTTTCGAGTATTTTCTAGAAGGGGTGTGAACGTAGCAAACGATATTTCTGTCCTGCTCATATCCTTCGAGATATTTCGATAGACATCTAGAAGCTTCTATGCACCTACTTAGCAATTTTATGTGTCTTTTTCGACCGTAGGTGCCCTAATCACGACTATTTGCGCATTTATCGGTTATTTCTGACTATCCTACCTACCTACATCCTCGCTTGGGGAATAAAAGCAACCGACAAGACATTTTATTCACAGACTTAGCTATAGATTACAATTTGGGTACTAGCCCCTATTCTAGACTTACAAAACAGTCATAACCTTACAAATATCTCACTAAATGTAGGCATTTATCAATACTAACATTATTTAATTATGAACTCGCATACATGTCCCGCCTATACCGCGTTATCAATTATCGCACTTTCTTATTATAATCGCGCGCTATAACGATTTACGAGTCCATTGCGCGTTCTATTACTACATTGCTGGCCACCAAAGTCTTTACACTTATTCACCCACTATTACCGGCTTTTCATCACACGCTCGTCGCGTACACATGCATTTTATACGCTCATGACTTATAAGTCTTCACCACAAAAGTCCACGGGGTGATACCCCGTGGAGTTTTGTGGTGAGCTCTGAAAAAGAAAGGAGTACCTGAGAAATATCAGGTTCAGTCCGCGGCTGGCAGAATGGACCAGTTCAGTGTGGCTTAGGTTTTGTTCACTTTATACTCTTGTAATACATCGAATCGTGATATACATCTCGTAATTAACTAGGACGATTATACGAGTTCGTACCCTTACGTGTTTACTGCAAAATGCTACGACTATGCTTAAAGGGTTAATGGTGCTATAATCGGAGTGTCAGTTCCTATTTTTAACGTGCTTACTACGCCTGGTTCGTTTTGGGTCCATTCCATTACCCACAAGCAAATTAAGGCACCTGAACTTGTCAGCTTTGAGCTATGGCATTCGTTTAAGACTCAGCAAACTGTAATGTTACTTAAAATTGATAACGCCAGTAAAGGTCAGCATTTTTCTTAAATAATATGTAAATATTTAAAATACAAGAAGAGTTATTGGAATGCTTAATATTTAGTTACTTAAATTATGGCTCACGTAACAATTTAAATTATACTTGTGTTCCAGGGATCAAAGTCCGCGTTAATTACTATAATGTATACTACTATATTGCTATAAAAATCATCAAAGTTTCTGCTGACAACTTCATATGCCTATAAAATTGTCATATAAAGCACGCTGTACATAATATCAGCATGTACTTACGTTGTATCATCGCAGTAACATTCATAACATAATTGTTACAATAACATACTCCGTACAGTAAAATATGCCCGCTGGGTGTAATTTTTATGTCACGTCACTTAACATAATGGACGTCACTTACGAAAAAATTACGCCGCAGTTGTATCTAATTGTAACTCTGTCGGGCCAGTTTCAGCCAATCAGCGGTCGCTGTGAACTGCTGTTTCATTTGCCAAAATTATACCTAAGTATAGTTATAACATCGAACTTTTCTGCTATTCTTTCTTTCTTTATAGCAAAAAAAAATTTGTTCATTTCTAAACTAAAAGTAGTTTTTTTTTATTTCTCGTGTGTTGTTTCCAAAATTCACTGAAGATACAGAGCTACAGAATTGTAAAGTAATTTTACTAAAATTTTATTAGCCCGATAAAGATTGGTTAGTTTCAGTGTTGTATTATCCTTATATTATCTATTACACAATGTTGAAATAATTTGTTTGTTCAGATATACTTTTGAGGTGTTTTTTAGGGTTCCGTACCTAAATAGGAAAAAACGGAACCCTTATAGGATCACTTTGTTGTCCGTCAGGTGTCAAGACCTTTATCTCGGGATCGCGTGAAGGTATCGAGTTGAAATTAAAACCATATACGCAGATCCATAGTATCTTGCTGCAGAAAGAAAAATATAGTTTCTAAGTTTTCGTAAAAAAAAGTTACAGTCGAGTATATCGTATAAAAACCGGACAAGGCGAGTCAGACTCGCCCACTGAGGGTTCCGTACAAACTATTAGACAAAAGGGTTTTTTTTTATATTTTCCTTCATAAATCGAAAAATATACATCGTTAAAATATTTATAAACCTGTTTTAGCTTGTGCTAATTAAGTTCTTTCATATGATACCCCACATGATACGCTTAAAGTTCTTAAAAATTTGGACCGTCTTTCCTTGCTTAAAGACCCTGTTTTTTGTGATTAAATGAAAAATGACCAGTTTTCGGATTTTTTCCTATATGTGTACTCTAACACAATGCTTCTTGCCAAATTTCATAGTTCTAGGTCAACGGGATAGTACCCCATAGGTTTTGATTCCCTTGTGAGTGTCTAAATGTGCGTTTTTTTCGACTTATTCGGCTGTAACTTTTTTTTATGAAAACTGGGAAGTTTGGTTTTTTCTTTCTGCAGCAAGATACTACGTATATGGTTTTAATTTCAACTCGATACCATCACGCGTTCCCGAGATAAAGGTCTTGACACTCTGACAGACGGACAACAAAGTAAATATTTTACGATGTATATTTTCCGTTTATAAAGGAAAATATAAAAAAAATATATGATTTCCCCCTTTTATCTACTAGTTTGTACGGAACCCTCGGTGGGCGAGTCTGATTCGCACTTGTCCGGTTTTTTATGTTAGATTGATGTACGATTGATTATTTATCAACTCGCCTGATGTTAAGCGATGGCGAAGGTGATGTGGTTCTCATTGATTTCAAACGGAACTGAAAAATAACTAATATTTAAAGCAACACCGAAAGCATCTAACAACGATAGATTACTATAACCCGTAGCAAAACTGATACTAAAGCCCCTATCACGAAACATTCGAAAAACGCGTTTTTATAGCTCTGAGAGTTTTCTCAGTAACCTGGGGTTAACCAGATTATTTTACAAGATTTCCCAACGATGCAAAAAAACTCTCGTAATTTTCTATTTATTGGTGAACACTTAAATGATTAAGTATTTTATTTATTAACGAATTAAATAACAAATATTGTAATACGAATGAGTTTTATTATTTGTTAATCTTATTTTTCTACAAGTCTACGAAATACTCAGTGCGGTTATCGAAATAAGTGCGTTGGTTGATTTTAAAACGTCACAGGTAAATCATTCTAGCAATCATTCATTGCTTGCTTCATATGTATTTCTGTTTGCTTTTTTTGGTTTTCTTCTATTGAGGTGTCAGTGTCGGGCGTGTTTATCGACGTTTCTGAGTATAGTTCCCGTCACGTAAAAAGAACGCTGGTTTGTTCGTAAACGCGAACAAACCAGCGTTCTTTTTACGTGACGGAAACTATACGAAGTTAGCCACGAACGACGACGGACGATTTATTGGTATTTATTTGCTAATTGACAATTAACAGCTAAGTAGTCGTTAGATTCGTGGCGAATCTTACTCTTGACAAACTTCGATAAACAGAAGTCAATGACCGTAATAAGTCGTTTCACACGCTTGAAGCTTGCTTTTTGCTTGTATATATTTTTTATTACATTTGATTCTCCACTGTTGGTTGCGGTGCACACGAACAAAATACCTCAAAACGCGTATAAATGCTTTGCTGCTGACTGTATTGATTAAAAATGTATATTTCACGCTTGTTCGAAATTGTTGTATTCCATTCCTCCATCTCCGTGTAAAATAGCAAAAACATACAAACTCCGACTGTTGTGTTTATGATAGTCTGGTGACTATAACGTCACGTACCATCCACTAAAACAAATTCACATTATTTACACATTACACGCCGTTTCTAGTCACTCATTCCTAAATATAACCTCAAAATCTCACTTAAGTGTCGTGTTATTATACCAAACAGACAAAATGTATACATAATTTTGGGAAAAAATATCTTATGCTATACAAAACGTAATACACACTTTTCTAGCTGAATTTCGTCGAGATCGATTTAGCCGAGCTGACAAACAGAAATGGGCAACTATTTATAAATCCTTGTAATTCCTTTGTTCGCTATATGTTATGTGGCTTATATGCTTTGTGTGCGCGTGTCTTATGTTTTTATCCTTTCCTTCAACCCTTCCTTTCTTTTTTTTTCAGTTGAATGAGTGAACGACCACACATATCGAATTTATAGAAGTTCTAGCGAACAGTGATACTAGATGTATCTAGTTATTACAAGTATATAGTCAAGTGATAGTAATAATATACTTTATTATGATTAAGTTTGTGAATGTATTTTAGTTTGTCGTTATTGTGTATGTTTAGTTTTATTGTGACGTTTGCTAAATAAATTGTTATAAGTTGTAGTTGTGTGTTATTGGTTCATTTATTTGTTAGCTTTACTCCGCAGTAGATATAAGCTTTTTCTTTTAATTTTTTCACGCAATTTCAGGGATACTGCGCGGTTAGTTATTACCAAACAGACCGGATCAATAGAAAATATGCATGGTTTTTAACCGACTTCCAAAAAGAAAGAGTCAATTATCAATTCGATCTGCATGTTTTATTTTTTTGTATGTCTGTCCACCGATTACTCAGCAAATTGTGCATTGATTTTGACGATTCTTTTTCTATTTGATAGATAATACTTCAGAGGTGTTCCCATGTAAAATTTATCAAAATCAATGCATTACTTTGGTTTTTATAACAAAATAACTGGTAAAATATCATCCAAGTGCCTGTAGAAAAGTGAACAGCAAGTCGCGTTCATATTATGTATTCTACTGCGTATTTTGAAGTCGGTTTTTTTATTTTTTTTTAACTATAATTATTTATGTATGCCCCCGATTACTCAGACTCCTGGACGAATTTGGATTTTGTTTTATTTGAAAGGGTATATGGTCAGATGGTCCCATATAAATTTCATTCGGGTCAGTAGTATGATTTTTAAAACAAACTTGAGCATTTTGTTTTTTTACAACAACAAGCTTACAAGTTTTTTAAGTATAAGTTTTTTTCAGTTTCTTAAACTATACTTGGTATTTAATAAAAATAATAGGTTTATTGGACAGTATGGTATACTAAAACTTTATACATATTAAAAAACTGCGGTCAGTCACTAACACAATTGTAGTGCTAATTGTTTAAAGTTAATTTACGTGGAGTCTAAATTAAAATAAAATCGGACAAGTGCGAGTTAGACTCGCCCACCGAGGGTTCCGTACAAACTATTAGATAAAAGGGGGAAATCATATTTTTTTATATTTTTCTTCATAAACCAAAAAATATACATCGTAAAAATATTTAAAACCCTGTTTTAGCTTATACTAATCAAGCTCTTTCATATGATATCCCACATGACATGGTTAAAAAACTATAAAATTTGAACCCTTATTCCTTGCATAAATACCCTATTTTTTGTGATTAAATTTAAAATGACCAGTTTTCGGATTTTTTCCTATATGTGTACTCTAACACAATGCTTCTTGCCAAATTTCATAGTTCTAGGTCAACGAGAAGTACCCCATAGGTTTAAATTCCCTTGTGAGAGTCGATATGTGCATTTTTACGACATATTAGGCTGTAACTTTTTTTTAATGAAAACTGAGAAATTAGATTTTTCTTTCTGCAGCAAGAGACTTTGGATCTGTGTATATGGTTTTAATTTCAATACGATACCTTCACGTGTTCCCGAGATGAAGGTCTTGGCACCCGGACAGACGGACAGACAGACAGACAGACGGACAACAAAGTCATCCTATAAGGGTTCCGTTTTTTTCTTTTTTGGGTTTGAGTCAAACTTTTTCTGTATTTTTAGGGTTCCGTACCTCAAAAGAAAAAAACGGAACCCTTATAGGATCACTTTGTTGTCCGTCTGTCCGTCTGGCCGGGTGTCAAGACCTTTATCTCGGAAACTCGTGAAGGTATCGTGTTTAAATTAAAACTATATACGCAGATCCATAGTATCTTGCTGCAGAAAGAAAAATCAAATTTCTCAGTTTTCGTAACAAAAAGTTACAGCCGAATATGTAGTAAAAAATGCACATTTCGACACTCACAAGGGAATCAAAACCTATGGGGTACTTCCCGTCAACCTAGAACTATGAAATTTGGCAAGAAGAATTGTGTTAGAGTACACATATAGGAAAAAATCCGAAAACTGAACATTTTTAATTTAATGAAAAAAAGTGTCTTTACGCAAGGAATGAGGATCAAAATTTTAAAGTTCTAAACCGTATCATGTGGGGTATCATATGAAAGAGCTTAATTAGCATAAGCTAAAACAGGTTTTTAAATATTTTACGATGTATATCTTTCGGTATCAGAAGGAAAATAAAAAAAAATGATTTCCCGCGTTTATCCATTAGTTTGTACGGAACCCTCAGTGGGCGAGTCTGACTCTCACTTGTCCGGTTTTTTTATGTAGTCTGTTCAGCTAGAGATCTAATGTGTCATTGAGGGCGCTGCTGTCCTTTTTTATTATTTTGTTCACTCGAAACCACAAAATACCATAGTAGTACCATAGTATATACTTCGAGACGTTAGTTCCCATAGTTTGTCACGATAGTTCTTTATCTAAACAGATTATTTGCGAACGTGCAAAAAGAGCAAAAAGGAAAATAACAACTACTGGAAACGAATAGAAAGTCCTCGAAACAAAAACTGCAAAATAAAGAAAAAAATAGAAACACATCTGCGTTTTAATTATTTTCTTGTTTTTTTAATCATAGTCTAAAAGATCGAAATAGTATGAAAAATTAGGTTTACTAGAATACAGTAATTTCATAAAGATCTTTCCTTTTATTACATTAATTTCATATAGATAATTAAAAATTATAATTTATAAATTTAAATTTACCAAACTCACGCTTAGTCTTGACTGCTACATAACAGCCACATTTCTGCTCCACTAAATGTGATAGTATAATATAATCTAAGCATCTTAATCCATCGCTGTAATATACCCAGACGTTAAGCTTTTTTATATCCTTCCCATTTTGCGAAAAACTGTGTTGAAATTTAAAGGTCGCACTGCATTTGAGCAGCACTGCGCTACGCGTAAAAAAATTCCCTCGGAAGCAACTATACTGCGATGCTCAGATACACGTATAGTTTTCCCTACCTTTATACAAGCTGATACATACTACTATATGTAATAGTAATACATACTTTCGCGTACGGCATTTACAATAAGTAACCAAAATGCTCTCTAAAGACTCAAAACTCTAAAGAATTATGAAAAGCTTAAATGAGGTTGTTTTAATTATCATTTCCATTTCATTGAGAGCCTAAAGCTACATACCGATATTATCTCCCAAAAAATATCATTTATAAAACTGCGAACATAATATGTAGTGTTATTTTATACATAAAAAGTGGCTAAGTTATCCCTTTTTCTATAGGGGGATAAATTAGGTTACAATAATGATAATTAAACATTGCACATAGGTTCGAGCACATGTACGTAAAGAAGATGGACGTACGCACGCATACGGGTGGAGCTTGCCCGGGAAAGGCGGGCAGGGGCCTAAGGGACCTAGTCCGTGCACCTCACTGTCATCGGGAGGTATCCCTGTTCCAGTGCCAGTCTTCTGCAGGTTAGTATCCGACTCGTTTTCGTCTTTTGTCAATAGGCTTCGTTAAGCCAAAAAAGTATTTTCCCAATGTTCGGGCCGAAATGAAAGACGTGGAAACATTTCTATTTATTTTTCTCGATTGAAATTAAGATTAATTTCAATAAAATTCCATCTTCACCTGGCAATCATCATCATCTCAGCCACAAAAGTCCACTGCTGGATATAGTCCAAAGTATTTCCAAAAAATACTGTTTGGAAGTGGTTTGCATTCAGCATCGACTTGTGGTAATGAGGTATGCTGGACGAAAATACGTGTTGTTTCCCGAACGCTGCCCAAAGGCGAACGCTAGCAAGTACATCACTCACCTTCGGTTTGCCGATGATATAGTAGTCATGGCAGAGTCGATGGAAGACCTCAGTATGATGCTTGAAGACATCAATAGAGTTTCCCAACGGGTGCGCCTCAAAATGAACATGGACAAAACGAAGGTTATGTTGAACGTCCATGTAGTGCCCACCCCAATATCTGTGGGAAGCTCCACTCTTGAAGTTGTTGACGAATACGTCTACCTAGGACAAACGGTCCGACTAGGCAGGTCCAACTTTGGGAGAGTGGTCAATCGTCGAATCCAACTCGGCTGGACAGCGTTCGGGAAATTCAAAAGCGTTTTCTCGTTCAAT
The DNA here is from genome assembly GCA_947563715.1 of Lycia hirtaria. Lineage (NCBI taxonomy): Eukaryota > Metazoa > Arthropoda > Insecta > Lepidoptera > Geometridae > Lycia > Lycia hirtaria. Next base: position 13,050,035 of record OX387386.1, read on the forward strand.
ATACCTCAGTCACTCAAGTCGACCAGTGTGTATTACCAGTGATGACATACGGCACTGAAACGTGGTCCCTAACTATGCGCCTTATACGGAAGATCAAGGTCACGCAACGAGCTATGGAGAGAGCTATGTTCGGAGTCTATGTCATATTCCTCTTTTTTCTATGGTGCTTAGCATTTTGTTTATTGTTTTTTTTTTGTGGTGTTACTTACATATTGTTCTATTTATATCTTATCTGTACAAGAAAACTGTATCTTTGGCAGGCCGATTGCGGAAAGTGAACCACGCATGACGCTCCTCTGTGCCACAGGTGTGAATTTGAATGGCGGTCGGACGCCCGACGGTGGCTGTATGATCGGAGAGAGTGTGTTCTACGCTAAAGATGAAGAAAAAGAGAATACAATGTCTTTGGGTACGTATATAGCATAAGTATTGAGCATCAGCTCGTGCTACCTGTGGTATTGGTGATAACACCCAGAAATGTTTAGGAAAAGTCATTATGAATCCAGTGCAAGGGGTTCCTCATAATTTTTTTGTTTTAAAAGCAACTCGCCTGGTGTTAAATAAGTTAGCGGCTTACGATTTGCCAATATATCGAAAGTTTTGTAATTTGCAGCGCTTGAGATAAGTAAGGCGCAGTCAGTGCATTCTCCGGAAGTGGAACAGATCAACCGACAGTTACAGTCCACTCAAAGCGTGGAGTACACCGAGAAGAATCTCTCATCTCTTGTATGGATCTGTTCGAGTACGCAGGCGAAAGGATGTGTAATGGTAAGCTGTTAATAGCGTGCGTTTGGCCATCGATAGATAGATAGATAAACTCTCTTCACTCTTTTTTTAACTCTTTTTTTTTATCGATCTTACCTCGTGTTATGGAATTTAGCGAGCACGTTTTAATGAGTTTTTTTTTTATTTGTTGTACACTTTTTAAGCTCTTGTACTATATTTTTCTCTCTTTTTTTTAACTCTTTTTTTTTATCGATCTTACCTCGTGTTATGGAATTTAGCGAGCACGTTTTAATGAGTTTTTATTTTATTTGTTATACACTTTTTTAAGCTCTTGTACTATATTTTGCCAAGGAAACAATTCTCACTTAGCTGTGTTATTTTCCAACCTCAGCTCATTCGATATAAAATATGCTTCATATCCCTTCACTGTATCCAGACTGTTGATGTCTCTCAGAACAATGGCACCATATATGGTCTCATCGTTCAGATAGATATATTTAAGGGAGACTAAAAGTAAGAAGACCTTTCGGTTTCGTTGCTGGGGATCCCAATACATGCTTTGTTGTGGGATAAGTATCTCAGAGCCGAGTGGCATTGATATAGGAAGGGGAAGATAACCAATAACCAGTCCAATCCAATGTTGGAGTCAATAACCTGTGACAGGTTAACGTCCTTCTCAATGCCGATAAGGGCATTGGGAATATCTAGCTTCTGGAGTACAACATTGTTTCCCTCCTTCATGAGCTTCTCCTTCTCTACTCCTCTAAAGTACTTCCCTCCTCCATAACAAACGTCTGGGTGGCGTGTATGGTAATTTAGCACCAAAGTGACTTCCAAAAACCTAGCTGATAAGGCTGTAGGTAATATATTTAAGTTTTGATTTAAATTATAATTTTATATAACAATGTATCTATATAATCTGTATAAATCATGGTATCATATACCATGATTTATACAGATTTAAGTAAATAGCATTTTAAAGGCCAGTCCGGCTTTACGTCAATTGAAAGTTACTCCCTCTGATAGTATCCCAGTAAATAATTGCAAACTACTTACAGATAAAGTATCTATTGTTATTCAGATAATCGACGCGAACAACCCAGCAGAGGTGATAGATTCGTTTCCAGTGAGCGACAAGCATATCCTTTGCATCGCGTCTGTGCCCGGCGCCGTCGAAGAAGACTACCAAGAATACGAAGATCGTATGAACGAAACGGACTCCAAGAGACATTCTGTGAGTATACAACACTACGATACACCTGTTCAGAGGCTCACATACGTTATAAGATAAGTCCAGATATTCAGAGATTACTACTGCGAATGCCCCGTTACGCACGTTTTGTGTCGTGTGAATTCGTGTTTGCAGCATTTACCCTGCTCTCTCTATACCTACTCATAGATGGACACCCTTCACCGCAACTTCGACGGTTAGGTGCCAGTCTCAAAACTCATCTTCTGTTAGGAGGTATCAGCTATAAAACAATACTCGGTTAGGTCTCAGCCTCAAAACTTATGATCGGTTAGGAGGCGTCAGCCATAAAACAATACTGGGTTAGGTATCAGCCTCAAAACTTATGTTTGGTTAGGAGACGTCAGCCATAAAAGAACAATCGGTTAGGTCTCAGCCTTAAAACTTAAGTGCTGTCAGGTTTCCGCTACAAAACTGACATTCATTAAAACAACGTTCGGTTAGGTTGCGACCACGAAACTGAGGCTTTGGCTGTAGCAGGTAATATAGAAAGATACATTCCCACCATACATACATACACCCGAAACACATAAGCCTCGTTTTTACCCAGTCGGGTAAAAAGTACAAGCCATCCTATGTTTAATTTAAGATAAATCATGATAACAATATTTATTGGTTTCTAGTCTCTATTCTGCGTGGGTAGGAGTGAGTCCACTGAGAGCCAAACGAACGGGCAGCCCGGTTCTCAAGGAAACAACGAAAACGGTGAAAAAGAAGTAGTCGTAGGCAGCGCTAAACTGGTAAGCACAACATATTTATATTCAGTACTAAGATTAAAGTTATTCGCTAAGGTCTAAATCACAACTACGAGGAAACCTTATGAATTCGCCATGTTTCTTAGTCTGTCTACCTGTCCGTATATCACAGCTTTACTCGATAGACTTAGCTCTATTAGCCAAAATTTGGCAGGTAAATGTGTTCAGTAGGTTTACTGAACTACTACTGCAAAATAATGTAGTTTTCAAAAAAGTTTGTAAATTTTCAAAAAATGTGAAAAATAGGGTGGCGCCATATACGAACTTAACTTTTCTGTTGTGGAATTACGGCCACACCGTCGCTTAACATCAGGCGAGTTGGTGGTCAATCGTAGATCTATAATGTATAAAAATAAAATAAAAATAATATGCATGTTGTTTGAAGTTGTCTTGGCCAATCATTGACGCCATTTTATTATTTATGAGTAAAAAATTATTATTCAGTCCCACGAAATGATCATTGACAACAGTTAGTTTTATGGTGGATATTTCAAAAACTCGAATGAAACTCTTTTGCTCCACATTTATTGTGCGTACTGCCATACTGTGGAATACACTTTCTGAAGGGGTGTTTTCGATTTGATATTATCTGAGTTTCTTCAAATGCGAGTGAATAAATGTCTTTTTGACGAGTGCGCTCCATCGTGATGGTCGCTTAACATCAGGCGAGTTGTTGTTCGATTGAGATTGGTGAAAAGAATATTCGTTGTATTGTATACAACGAATATTGTAGTAGTTTAATAAAGTCATAGTAAATTATACCAATTTTCCCATTAATTAGGTACAAGCGACGCTTCTCACCCCGCCCGGAACGCCAGTGAAAGAGCCCGAGGGCGAAGCGCCTGAAGTACCGGAGCCCACCGTGAAAGAAAGCGCCGGTGGTGACGAGAGTCCACCGCTCGGTACCACGCCTTCGAATAGTTAGTACACTATTCTAAAACACTAAAAAACTGGTTATACTGGGAAACTATTTACTAGGGTTTTTACTTTATTTATATTCATTAGACAGTACGCACGGCATATTCATTGTCAGTCAAGTCGAGCCAGGCGCTGCGGACTTCAAACACGTCTAACCCGATTATGTAACAAGCGAGCGGCATCCAGATGATGATCCTAACTTCATACATGTGTGCGTTTTATACACCAATGACTTTCCATCACGTAGACGTAAAGTCTAAATCAAAATTCACGTATATTGTGTCCTGAGTTGACCGATACTCATATACTCGTACCAACAATGACGAACTTAAAGATTTTGATGTAAAGACTATATCGCCGCGCTAATGCCTAATTTAGAATTTTAGAATTTTTTTTTTGATTGAGAAGTCTAGAGACGTCTATTTTGCACTTCGAATTATTTTGAAAATCGAAGTTATTTTATTCATTTAAGGGGTCTAATTAGACCTCATTGGTCTCGAAGTTTTTTGAGGACTGACTCCATGTCTCTTTGATACTTTATCAAAGTATACAAATGTCAATTGGCGTATGTTCGCTGACTAGCGCGTGGTTGTATAGCGAGTGTCCGACGTGTGATCGAGTTATGTGTGAATAAATGTTAGAATAAATCAATCAGCAATTAATGAGCCAATAACATCTCGTAATTTCTAAATTCATTAGTCACGTTGGTTACCAGTCTGTACTTGTTCATATTCTATTTCATGATGTTTGGCGACCATGCCTCCTTATCTGTTAACCATCTGTATTATTCTTTTATTTTTTATCTGTATTTTTAACTGCTGCACAAATGTACTATTATTCACTCAGATGAGCCCGGTCCCGGTTCGCCCGAGCCTGGAGTGGACGCATTTGCCCAGGAACAGTCAAACGCAGAAAGTAGAAGCGACATCCAAGACCGTAAAATGTCAACAGTAATGGCTACCATATGGCTCGGGACAAAGAGCGGAAACCTCTATGTACATTCGGCGATGGGGAACTATAGCAAGTGTCTCGCCAGGTGGGTTTAGATACTATTTTTGTTTTCGTTATTAAGTTTTCAAATAATCCTTAAAACTCTTAAATATTCATACATAAATAAAATTATGCCTATTTTCCCTTACTGGGAAGGCCGAGTAACAAAGACTATGAGACTGTTTGACACCACATTTGACCGTTGTGAGAGGGTTACAATGGATTTGAAGGTAGTAGGAAGGATTTCCAGCCCATCGCCTACATAAACTCCAATTTCCCTCTAGACTCTTAACTGACTTTTACAGTATCTACCCGGGAAGAGAAGCAGCTGGTACATTCTATATTTTTCTTTTTCTCCCAGACCAGCATAGAACACAGTTGGAAATGTTTTTTTTTATTGAATTGTATTGTATGTAAGGGAACTCTAGACGTGAATGTAAAAGCGATAGAATTGAGAGGCAAAGGTGTGGACGAACCGTGTAAAACATGTGCTTAAAATGTGTAAATGTAAAATTATTTCTGTCACAGTGAAATGGGGAAAGTAAACATTACTTCTATGGGTGTTTGTGCTTATTGACTCAAATTTTATTCCTTTTTATTAGGGATGTGTGTAAATGTTCTCCAATATTTATTTTGTTTGTTGGTTTAGGTTCTGTGCTTGCTGTAACGTGATAACTACGAGTAGTATTGGCTTATAGCTAGGTATGATTGTTTTAGGGTTGCTTGCTTGGTTGAAGTTTGTTGATAGGAAGGCTATTAGGCGGGTATACCGTAAATAAAAACTGATAGAATGATTTTTTCTAAGCCTTCTACAAACAACCTAAAGTTGTTTTCAACAAGTGTGACGTTATAATTTTGGAATGTGCTGCACGTTGTATGCTGCAAATTTTTGCGTCACGGTGGGCGACGCCGCCGTTGTTATATATTTAATCTCTATGTTCTACAATCTATGATAAAATGTCTATTACATCTAGGGTGAAGTTGAACGACGCCATTCTCGCCATAGTGGCGTGCTCGTCGCGCTGTATCGTCGCACTGGCAGACGGGAGTGTGGCGATATTCGCGCGCCAGGCGGACGGCCAGTGGGACTTCACGCAATACTGGGCCATGACGCTTGGCGACCCAAAGTGCTCAGGTGAGGGTAACATACACTTCAGTGCGATATATAGATATACTAGCTGCGCCCCGTGGTGTCACCCGCGCACTGATGAAAAGCGGTGGTGATGATGATAAAATTAGCCTATGTCCTTTTCCAGCTCCTAAAGAATGTCAATGCTACGAGTAAATTTCATAACGATTGGTTCAGCCATTTAGCCGTGAAGAGATAACAAATAGAGACGGACGACAGAGTTACTTTAGCTTATATAATATTAGTTATGTTAGACTCCTTAAGCTAGTGTAGGTGATTGCTTATCGTCAGGAGAACTTTCAGCGTGTTTACCATCTTGTGTAAATAAGTGCTTTGGACAAGTTAAAAGATTTGAGAGTAACATAAAATATTCCGGTCAAATAAAAACCTAAGTACCTTGTAATAAAGCCTTAAATTACATTTTTGTGACAGTTCGTTGCCTCAGCGCGGTGGGTTGCACGGTATGGTGCGGATACAGGAACAAGGTGCATGTGATTGACCCTCGGTCGCGGTTTCTACTGAACTCGCTTGAAGCACATCCGCGCCACGAGAGCCAAGTGCGGCAGATGGCGTGCGACGGAGATGGAGTCTGGGTGAGTGTGACAACAAATCTATAAATCTAACACAAATTAATTGACAAGACATAATTATTCTATTCAGGAATTCCTAAATGACAAATTGTTAAATAATTATTATATTGCGAAATTAAATTTATAATTATAAATATTGTACTGTTTTTAATATCAACTATGTACATATTTTGCATGCCATGGTGCTGGAGCATGGTGGCATTATGTATCTTAAAATATGTATTTTTACCCATGTCTCTGCAAATAAATAATTTAAAAGCCTACCAGTGAACTGAGATTTCTTTGGTAGCTGCACGAAAGTAGAGAGGTAGAGGGGCGACCGTTTATGTAATGGATCCCCCACAGGAATATTTGAAATTGCTAATTTCTACACAGTGTGGCCGGATTTAAATCTCCGATACACCTAGGCTGTAGGCGAAGAACCTGCTAAATTTTGTGTAAAAATGCTAAACACTCCTAACAGTGAAAATACTTAGGAATATCAATGAAAATTCCAACATTTTTTTTTTTAATATAAAAGATAGATCTACGATTGACCACCAACTCGCCTGATGTTAAGCGACGGTGTGGCCGAGGATGGATCTCGTCGATCTAGAAGATATCTATTCACTCTAGCCTTGAAAAATCCAAGATTGTAGGTCTCAGGAAACAGAGATGGCGGCAAAGAATTCCATTCTTGTGCACTACGCAACAAGAATGTGGATCGATATCGCTGAGTACGGATTTTCGGCATTTCAACGAGAAATGGGTGGTAATTCGCCGACTTTCTACTAGTCCTGCAGTGAAATGGGGATGGTGGAATTAGGTCGTGAAGCTTTTGCGCACACTCCCCGAAATGAATCCTGTAGAAAATAGTAAATGAATGCTACTTTTAGAAGTAAAATACAATTTTTATAGATTTCGACAGCATGTTCTGATTTTTTTAATAAGTTGCACTTCCTACTACGTGCTAGAATGAGGGCCAAATCCTGTTAAAATCGATGGATCCTGCTAAAATAAATATTGGTCTAGCCCAAACTAAGCAGGAAACCTTGTACTATGGAAACTAGATTTCTGATATAATACAAATATATTTTATTTTTTTAAATACACACTTAAAAACCCCCAGACACAGAACAAACATCCATGCTCATCATACAAATGTTTGCCCTGGGTGGGGATCGAACCCACGACCTATAACTCAGCAGACAGACGTACTACCAACTGAGCTACAAGGCCAGTCATGGCAAAATGACAAGATCGTAACTATATTGACAATTTCAAACGATCGTGTGAGGGACATATAATGCGGACGCGCCTGGTTGAGCTCTCGCCACAGAATGGATAATAGTATCTGTCGCCACCTCTTTCCAGACTAGCTCGTCTACGCATTCTACCGTAGTATACGTTTTTTGCCCGCCGTATCAGTAAAGCACTTACCGATGTCTCCACAGGTATCAATCAAAATGGACTCAACCCTACGGTTGTATCACGCGCACACATACCAACATTTACGCGACGTGGACATCGAGCCATACGTGAGCAAAATGCTTGGCACGGGCAAACTGGGCTTCTCCCTCGTTCGCATTACGGCACTCCTGATAAGCTCCGGTCGGCTCTGGATAGGGACCAGCAACGGGGTGGTGATTTCTGTGCCATTGTCTGAAGGCTCCAGCAGGGATTCCACTGGAGGCGCATCGACTAGGAACGCAGCAGGTGAGTGAGATGGGTGTTTTTTTATGTAGTAATAGGATTGCGCTTGACCGCCAACTCGCCTCATGTTAAGCGGCGTTGCGGTCTACGATGGAGCGCGCTTACCTAGAAGAAATCAATTCACTCGCGGTTTAAAGACACATATTATATATATCGGCCAAACTCCGAGGCTATTATCATTCGAGGTAGGTAGGTAGCCATGAGCCTCCCTGTCACTGCGACCCTCGCGGATCTATTGTAACTTTAATGTAACTTACTTCGAGGCTAGCTTTACGTTTTACAAAAATATTATGAAAAATATCGGAAGTTAAATAACTGAACGTCTTGTAGTAAATTGCGTGTAATACGCAAGCGTTAAGAGTGTTTCGGATAGTGTCTCGTCTCTGTCACTCCTACATGCTTCGTGCGACCAGTATATAAATATTTCCAACTGTCTCTTTCTAAAGCTTAGTCCGTTATATTATTTATCCGGGCCAACAAGTCATCGCTTTTATTACCTATATCCACGTCTCAGATGTTTGGATTGGCCTAATGTAGTTGTAGACTGTTACGTAATTTCATTTATTACATAAAAGCTTTTTTACTGTTGGCGGTGAGTTTTCCCCAGTGTTTATGACTATGGCCAACGTTTTTACATCTTTTTTACGATTTGATTTACCTTTTCTTTTATTTGGATTGTAAATGTTTTTCTTGAGATCGTGAAGTATGTTGCATCAGTACAGCGTGAATTTTCAAATAAAACACTTTTTAAAACTATTACAGTCATTCAATAAAGCACTATTCACATAACACACATCCCAAAAATGCACAACGCGTCTAAAGAAGTTTTCACTTCAAAAATAAATCAAAAGTTCGTCGAAGTCGATAAACTTTTGTGAAAGATAATAGTCAGCTTTCTCCTGTTATATAGAAAACAAGCTCTATATTGGCGACAAACATGCTTCCCACAATCTTGTTAATATTTATGTATTACAGGGCAAGGAACAGTATCTCGCGCGCGGTCCGTTAGTCCCAGCGGCAACATCCCGTGGTGCTCGATGGCACATGCACAGCTCTCGTTCCACGGTCACCGCGACGCCGTAACTTTCTTTGTAGCGGTGCCGGGCGGTGCTCCGGCGCCGGAGTCGCCGCGCACGCCGCCGCACCACCCGCCGCCTATGCTCGTCATATCCGGCGGGGAAGGGTATATCGACTTCAGAATAGGTGAGATCTTTATTGCATTTTTAACGTAAATGGGTCCACTGCAATTACTCTCTTTTTTTATTTTAATGACCGAAATAATAACATTGTAAGCATCTAATGCTTCAAAGCTCCTCTAGCAAGGCCCAAAATCTATTGACTTTGATTCTTACTGCAGCGGGATGACTAAAGCTCTTAACTCTGAGAAATAGAATGGAATTACCTACCAATCGTTAAAATATAATAACACATGTAATATATTAAAGCACGTAAGGTCAAGGGACCTTACGTACGATAATACATGCTGTTCGCTGTAATCGATATGTCGAAGGCCAATCGTTGAACTGGGCCGATCGAGATCTACGTGGGCACATCACGATACGCCGCCAATTTTCGATTTGCCAGTCTGTTAACTGCCATATCGTTCAAAGTGTAACGTCTGACGATTTGTCCGGCCATGTTTGGGCAAATCGTTTTTGTAGGGTGGCCAAAGTACAAATAAAAAGACAATTTTTTTAATGACGTCTAATAAAAAGTGTTCTAATTCTTACAATAAAATTATAAGGACAAGGAACATTCTATAGGTTGGACTTAAAGTTACATAAAGATAGGTCAATGAACTTCTCACATCAGTGAGGTAGGTAAACTAAAAGTGATGTCGCGATTTTTCGTAACGCCGTTATCTTTATCGTACGTAAACATACTTACAGCTGACAGAGCGCAAACATCGCCACAAGTGTCGCGAAGCTATGTGCCCAGCAATATCTCGATTTCGCTTAGTGTGTGTGGTGACAAGTAGGGCAAACTCTCATCGTTTTGCCCAACTTTGTACTGGGCACATCATGAAATAATAGGTCAAATCAGTAAATAGCGGCGTATCGTGATGTGCCCAAGTTGATCTCGATCGACCTATGACAGATATACATACGTGATTTATCTTATCTTCAATTTTCAAATCTAGATGAATTAGTACTTGTTTTTCTTGACTACTAGTACCTTTCTCGAAATCAATTTAAATATAATCCACTAAGAACCTCTACATGTCCTATCAATTAATTCATTTAGGTATTTTCGAACATTGTCTAATCAATACAAACTAATAGTATTCTATTTCGAATTTAAGTCCAAAAGATATATTGTCTCGGATATATGCAAACCAAGCAATATGCACGTTAGCGTCAGTATATAACTCATATCCCATCAGAGCTTTGTGCTGAGTATTCTAGACCCCGGTTTCACATTCCCCTAATACTGGTGATTGACCGGCGCGCGGCAGACAAGTTTCCCACGAACCAGTCGCAGATTGGCTGTTGATTCACAGTTTTTAACTAACTAACAATCAGTAACACGTTCATGGCAAACTTATTTAGCGATGAATTACAACAAACGCCGCTCATTCATCATCTAAAAAATAATTATATAGATAAATTATAACACACATAATACTAGACTCTGTTCAGAAAGACGATTAGTGTGGTATTTGGGGCGCTGCTGTTCTTATTTCTTTATTTTGTTCTACTAGCAACATAATCGAGACGTAAGTTCCAATTTTTTCCACGATAGCTCTTTGTCCAAACAGACTCTACAGATGTTCACGCCACAAATGTTTCTGTCCTATAATGTCTGTGTTTATATTTTATCTATCTAATAACACAAATCAGGAGATGGTGAAACGATGCGTTTAATATCCTAGTAAGTAGTGCTTATAATGCTTATAATTTCAATCATGCTTCTATCTAGATATATTATTTTAGATTTATTGTGTTTTGTGCCTATTGTTTGATTTGATTTTCAGGCGCTGTTTTTCTACTAAAATGTATTCTACGTTTAAATATTGTGTCTTCTAACGAAATTCATATTATAATCTTTTTTAAGTGAATTTATATTGTATAAATTATTTTAATGGGTTATCGTGTAAATTATGCAGATGAAATGCGCTTGCTGACAATAGGCATATGAATATTTCACTTATTACGATTCATTTCAAGTCTTTACTAAGATGACATTTACTGAGGTGTAAACCGATTGTTATTCAAAACATTATCATTGTCGCTCGCATGTCTAAACCCATCAAAACTAACAGATAACTGAATCATTATGAGCCCTGCGATTAATTAAAAATAATCATAAAAAAGTCTGAATACCAACCTCTGGTCTTATTCTAGGATCTGAATCCGTGTCAAAGCAACTCTATATATTTTGGGTATTGTCGGCGGTGCCTCTGAGCCTTCCATTTTATTCCTTATAAATAATCGTGTCTTCCTCTAAATCATTTCCAAGAACTTTTTGATTAAGTTTTATTAGAATTGTCATTTTGCATAAACTTTTCTTGTTACTGCTAAAAGTATACAAATGTCCCGAGCCCCGAAGAGTTTTCGTATAACACATCTCCGTATATTCGTACAATATATACAACGGGTTAGTGAAATAACGCAAAACCCCAAACACTGATTTTTCAATGCAATGACATGAAAAAATAATGATTTGTGATTTCTTTGTGAGTTACAGACACAGGCAAATATAACTTTAAAAAAAAACTTAAAACATATATGAATGAAATATATATAATTTAGGGTCAAATAAAAAGTATATTTTTATTATGTAATAGCCATATTAGCTATACATACATTATATAGATTGCCCTAATTTTTAGTGTTAAGTATTCCAACTTTTAACCGAAACTTTCTTTCGTAAGAGATGCCTATTCACTCCGGGTGCCTATTCCTCCACTCAGGGCTTGTGTTTATTTCCTTTAGCATTTTGTACATTACGAATTACGGTCTGTTTTGGTGAAAGTACTAATACAATATTGAATGGATATATTAAACGAAAGAGATAATAGATATATTAGACAAAAAGATTGCATTATATTTTATTATCTATATCTCGTTGCTTGAATGACGGTCCCACTTTACCACATTTGACCATGACGTATTATTAGTACTTTTAAAATGTAATCGAAATCATAGTTATCTAAAGGCTAAGTAATGATGAGTATTTGACTTTTGGAAATTGACATTTTAGTAGAAAAACTCGCCTCGAATAGGCATCCGTATATTCAAACTCCAATACTATTTTTGTTTTGCCTCTATAGAAGAGAACATGGACGACGTAAGAGATTCAGCGTCCCACCTCATTATGTGGCAGATTATGTCGACATGTACCTGATAGAGTTTAAGCGAATATAGTCTGTATTACAAAAGGGGTACGTGATGTTTTTGTAAGTGCACAGCTTGTTGCGTAACATACTAACATCACTAACTGAGCTATGGAACGGCATGTTGCGGTGCGAGGGAGAGAGGCGATCTTGCAACCAGCATATTTGCCAGGATACTTATGTGTACCTATCCTTATCTATACATACAAATCACACTGTCGCTTAACATCAGGCGAGTTGGTGGTCAATCGTAGATCTATCTTCTATAAAAAAAAAAAAAGTTGATTACAAAATGCGCAGTGCCAGTTGGCGCATTTTTTTCATATAAAACAAACTTTTCCTACCTCTCAACATTATGTCTGGTACACAGTCTGTGTCATTATTCTGTTAATCCTGAATTAAATCGATATTTTAATGAAATAACTTTGACATGTCATGTGATATATGTCGCAGTCCGTGTAAGCAATGGGTAGTGATCGGAAATCGGAAAAAGATCGATTTCATTTGAAAATAACAGAATATTGAGAACCGCCAATGAATCGTGATAAAATTACTTGAACTAAATAATATGAACTGACAATTTGTTTGGCTCGGTAATTCATTCATGGCATTCACCTTAGTATCAGATTTTTCAGTGATGATTTTGAATAGTAATTTTCTAATCGGGATTTGGGTGTTAGTTTTCTGTATCTTTACGTATGTTTCATGGCATTCACAAAATCCACACAAACACAAAATCCTAGTGAGTGTGAAGCGTATATTGAAAAATAAATAATGAATATTTTTTTTCTACAAAATTAAACACAGTGAAATGCAAATTTTTTCATACAACAAGAAATAACTGACAACTTAACATTAACTGATTTTGAACATTTTTTTATGCGATTGAAACTAAAACTATCCTAGTTGGTTGTAAGATCTTCCTCTGTATCAGCTAACAAGTATCCACTCATTCTTCTATACTCACAATTCAATTACTAAACGGCTACCCAAGTAACAAGGTAAGCAATATGAGATGACATAAATAACTGCTAGTCTATTATATAAAGTAAGTATATACGCTAACGTGTATATTGCTAATCCAGTTTTTGAAAGTATATGTATATATTTAATAGTTGTTGTTGAAATTTATTGTATGTTTTGTGTTATAATTTAATAATTTTTAGTATACCTTTTTTATATTGAATCCATATTTTTAACTTTAACACTGTTTTTTAACTGTGTCTAAACTTTTGAGCAAATTTTCATAGTCACGGTAGGATTCATGGTCCGTTCTAACATTTGACTAGTAATTAACTTTTTCGCTTCTCTTCCCAATTTGTATACCAATGCGAAACAACGTCCTAGAGTATTGTTTATTTTTTAATTTATTATGGACAAGTGCTTTTATTGTATACAACGAAACAACATAATAAGTATGTATAACTAAGTACTCTATGCAAAGAAACAGTCTGAATAGCTTAGTACCCCTATTCTCAATCTATCCTATTAGGACTAGATTAGAAATCTACATCTTCATCTCTATCGTTTACATACAAAATGATAGAGATGTCTATATAATTTCCGGACACATTCTGAACCCGATCGGTTGTGAGTAGTCCTGCAGATCAGAGAAGTTATAAAAATAAAAGCAAGGAACGTTCACCATAATGACTAGTCGTTTTCATAATACACGCTGTGCTTAAAGACGTGTCTCTTCTCACGCCCTGTTAGTTCAATATCGGCAACATTAGTTTCGTTATCAAATGGTGACGAATAGACAGAGATATAAGAAAATGCGTTTTACGTGTATGCTGTACAAGTTACAGGACTAAAATACGCGCCGCGATTAAATTTTTCCCACGCTGTTGCGAGAACGTGACAAGATTGGAATTATTTAGAAACCTGTCTCTTTTATACTCTACAAAAAGAGTAAAGAAAATGTTGTCACGGCGCTCATTTTAGGTATACAAGCCTTTGATAGCTCAAAAGTGGCTTACAACGCATATCCGGCATGTAATATACTGCCTTATTTTTGTCAAAGACCTATAAAGTTGCGCACATGTGAAATGATTTAACGAATGCGTATTCCAGCTGACTCGGAGATGGAAGACAGCGTTGTGGTAGCCGAGGACGGGTCGTCTAGCGGTCACAGCTCGCTGGCGGAGCGCGCCTCTAAGAGCCACCTGATAGTGTGGCAAGTGGCGACGGCTTAACGGCAAGCCCGCCGCGCGCGCCTCGATTCCGAAGACTACGTCTATGTGTGCACGAGCACTAAACCAGAGGTCGTGCACATGTGAGCGCGACGTGAAATGCGCCCGCGCAATCACCGCCACGGGGGCAACACCCTTCTTACTGAACAATCTTTGAGGGGGCGCTCGGGGCGCGCGGCTATCACTCTCTCGCACATAACAACATTTTAAAAAATATATGTTAAAAGTATAAAATCACTGAATGGAGATATTCTAGTAATGAAAGACCGTTTTATTGATATAGATAGATACTAGAAATATCTTAAACAACCAGGTTTTTTGTTTATCCAGGTATCATTTATTTTTCGGGGTTTTAAAAAAACGTGCATATTGGCACTCCTTTCGCCAATATGAGAGATATTGAAATAAAACTTTATTCGAAATGTTTATCTTATCTAATTAGATAAAATAGTCTTAAATTTTAATGTAATCGTCATCACTCAGTGGTTTGATATCTTTAGGAAAGTTGTGTTGCGCGAAAGATACAAAAGTGCGTCCCGAATATAGGCTTAGCACTCATTTTACTAAACTTCACATATGCCCAAGATCGTAAACAATAATAGCGGTTTCGTTACCGTGAGAGTTAATTGTCCTACAACTATAGTTTTTTTTTAATAGCATCAATTTTTTTTTCATTTCAATTTCGGTTCGGTTTCAATGTCTCGGCGATGAATTTTGATAGATTGCGGTGTTCTGGTTGCTGTAAAATGTATCCACTGGTTACCTATCTATAGTCCGAATTGCGAAATACCGAATAGCACTTCCCCGAAAAAGTTTTTTTTTTTTCAAAAGACACTATCAAAATCCTTAAAGCTCATTTGACAACTATTAGACTATTAGATATCCGAATCGTATTAATACGAAAGTTTATGTGTATAATAAAAAGAAACCTAACGTTCGAGCTACGGCTAACAAACTTTTGTAATCAATAACTCGTGTCAAGTAAAACATTTGAAATCACACAGTTCTATGCAACGGGTTCGGGCAAGTTATATTCAAACAAATGTACTTCGGATTATAGATAGGTTACCGTATCCACTGATAGTAACCTGTGTTCTCTAGTTTTGGCGGGAACGTCTTAGTAACATGTTGTTGCTTTGTTTCATTTTCCTAAACTTGTGTTATTTTGAACATTAATGCTATAAAATGGTGGTGTTTTATTCATTATCTTATCTTATATCTTATCTTATAAATGGGGTCCGATTCTCGGATGCACTTCGAGCCATTAGGTCCTTTTGTGCTTGCCCCTTTCTTTATTCATTCGCACCAGGTTTTCCGAAGAAGGACTGCATTACCTTCAGAATATCACCTGATGCGAAATACCTATATTCCTCCAGTTCCGGGTATGCAGTTCCTAAGAGGTCCAGTCGCTTACTTGCCATTGAGTCGCAGTTACACATGATGTGCTTCATGGACTCCTCCTCTTCCTTGCAGGTCCTACATATGGGGCTTTCAACAAGTTTTAGTTTGTAGAGATGACCCCTATTCTCATAGTGTCCGGTCAGAGCTCCCACCAAAATTCTTGCCTGCATTCTACTGTATTTACAGATCCTCTTGTTCCATTTGGCGCCGTCAGCACCAATGGTCGCCTTGGAATGCGTGAGCCCACTCAACTGGTTCCATTCGGCCTTGTGTCGATTGTGAACGTAATCATTTATCGCCGTGCTTACCATCCCCTGAGATAGTCCTACAAAGGGCTCTGGTCCTATTAGCGGTTTACTAGAACCTTCTCTTGCCAGCTCATCAGCAATCTCGTTTCCATCGACTCCAACATGGCCCGGCACCCAGACTAGCTTCAGGTCATTTTGTTTGCCCAACTCATTCAGAGCGTTGATGCAATCCAAAACCAGTCCAGAGCCAATCCTGCAGGCACCGACAGCTGCGAGGGCTGATTGGCTGTCTGTTAGAATATAAATAGTTTGATTCTTACAACCTTTCTCAATATTCAATTTGGCACAAACAGTTATAGCATATGTTTCTGCTTGAAAGACTGTACTCAGTTGTCCCATACTCTGCCACTGCTTCCAGTCCTTAGTAAAGATGCCTGCTCCTGTTCCATGCTTGGTTTTCGAACCATCTGTGTAACAGGCCAGGTAGTCCTTTTGCGAGGGTTTGAACTCCCCCTTCCATTCCTCTCTAGTTGGGACATAAATCTCATAGTTCCTTTTGTAGCTGTACACCGGGAGTATTTTGTCACTCCCCATATTCAGCATCCTGTCAAGCTCCTTTGTTGTCTCCATTTGCGTGTGCCTTGTCCTTGGTGCTAGCCAACTCCAAAGACCAGCTGTTGACAGCCTGTACAGTGCTTTACAGGCCTCACCTTCTATGTACAAATGCAGCGGCGGCAATCCTAGGATCGTTTCCATAGCTGCTGTTGGTGTTGTAGTGAATGCTCCAGTAATCGCACAGCACGCCATTCTCTGCAGCTTCTTCAGAGCATCTCTACATGTCACCTGTCTAACTTTGGGCCACCATACTAGTGCTCCATAGCTCAGCATGGGCCTAACCATCATCTCATAGAGCCAACGCACTATCTGCGGTTTCAAGCCCCATGTCTTTCCATAAGCATTTCGACACATGCCGAATACTCTTACTGCCTTTGTTAATATATTATTAACATGTGTATTCCAAGTCAGCTCCTTATCTAGTGTTACGCCCAGATATTTCACTTCTTTGGACAGTTTGAGCTCCGTTCCACACATCTTGAGATTTTCTAGTCCCTTCAGAATTCGGAGCCTAGTGAAAGCGATAACTGTTGTCTTGCTAGGATTTATGGTCAGGTGATTTAGCATACACCATTCTTGTACTTTTTTAAGAACCCTATTCATTATCCCTCTCACCGTGTCAGGAACCTTCCCATTAATCAAAATGACAATATCATCCGCATAGCCTACTGCTGTGACCGGGCCTTTGTTTAGCGTTACTAATAAGGAGTTAACAACCAGACTCCAAAGTGTTGGTGAGAGAACTCCTCCTTGTGGACATCCCTTTGTCGTCAGAGCTTTTATTTTCTCCCCCATATGTTCAGATGTAATTATCCTACTCTTAAGCATACTCTCTATCCATCTGCATAGCGTGCTCGGAATACCGTGTTCTGCAGCCGCTTTGCTGATGGACTCAAACGTGGTCCGATCAAAGGCCCCCTCAATATCGAGGAAGGCACCCAGACACACTTCCTTGTGTTCCAGTGCCTTCTCAGCCTGCGTCACCACATAATGCAGCGCTGTCTCTGTTGATCTGCCAGGTTGATACGCACATTGCATCTTGTGTAACGGATGCTTCTTTAACGGACCGTCTTTTATGTACCTGTCCACCATCTTCTCCAGGGTTTTCAGTAGAAAAGACTGAAGACTTATTGGTCTAAACGCCTTCGCTTCGTCATAAGTAGCTCTTCCCGGTTTAGGAATGAACGTTACCTTTACTAGCCTCCATGATATGGGTATATATCCAAATGCAATGCAGGCTCTAAACAGCCGGCACAAGTGCGGGATAAGTATAGTAATCCCCTGCTGTAAGAGTACGGGGTAGATACCATCAGGCCCCGGTGTCTTGTACGGTTTCAAGGACGCCACAGCCCATCTCAGTTTCTCCTCGTCTACTCCTTTCTTTGCCACTTCCCAGTCTCTTTTGAAGGTCCTCACCTCCCATGATTCTGGAACGTTAGAATCCTGTGTGCCATCTGTAATTTCAACACTGCCTGGAAAGTGAGCTTTATACATCACTCTCAAAGTATCCTCACCGGATTCCGTTTGTACTTCGTTTGCATCCCTTACAGTCGATAGTGGATTCGCCTTGGTGACGGCTACAGCCTTTGCCAGTCTCATTCCCTCAGGCATCGAACTGATAGAGTCACACTGTCGTCTCCAAGCCACCCGCTTCGCCCTTTTCACCGCTTTGCTGTATTCCGTAAGGGCCTTGTGATAGTTGCTAAAGTCATGTGTGGCTTTAGCTACATTAAAGAGTCTCCTCGCCTCCCTCCGCATGCTTGCCACTTCTGGTGTCCACCAAGGTTCTTTTTGACTCCCTATTTTACTCTCCGGACAACTATTTATCCAGGCAGCCTTGATGCCATCCGTGATTCTTTGAGCTTCCGCATCCAGATCAACTGCTGAGTTAAGTTTGGATCCCGGAGCTCCCAGTACTGTCTTTAGCGTTTCCCTATATGAGGTCCAGTCAGTATGTCTTGGATTTCTCCTACGCACAGTCCGCAAATTTGTAATTTCACTTATGTACCTATAACATATGTAGTTGTGGTCAGATAAAGTAACCTCATCTGACACATGCCAGTCAACAATCTTACCGAATGCCCTATTACAAGCTAACGTAATGTCTATTACCTCTCTTCTTACCGCATTGAAGAAGGTTGGCTTATTGCCCTTGTTAAGTATTAGCAAAGAAGAGCTTACCAAATAGTTCGCTAGCTTCTCTCCCCTCTCATTAGTGTCCGAGCTGCCCCACATGAGATGGTGGGCGTTCGCATCGCAACCAACCACAAGATCCAGCCCTCTCTCCTCTGCATGTCTCACCAGTTCGTCGAGCCTCGGAGAGACTGGATCCTTTTCTTCATACGGCAGGTAGGCTGCGGCCATAACCACTCCTCTTCCTGCCCCCTCCCGGACCATGACTGCTGTCAGGTCCCTGTAACATAAGGAATTCAAGAGCACAGCCTTTACGCCATTTCTGACGTAAACACATGTTCTTGAATCATTAGTAGCACAGTGAGAAAGAATTTGACCGTTTAAGCTACCGAAGCCTTTTATGTGGCCTTTATAAAGATAAGGTTCCTGAATGAGGGCTATATCATATTTTCCTAGCCGCAGTTCCCTAGCTAAAATAGCTACGGCTGCCTTACAGTGATGCAAATTAATTTGTACGCACCTTAAACCCGCCATTTCTATTAATGACGGTATGTTGATAAGTCGCTCTCGTTGCCCGAGAGTGACTCCAGCTCCACCTCGTCTAGAGCTTCCGACGTAGCCGGCGACAACACCAGCTGCTCCGCCGCATCCACCAGGGGCGAGAGCGAAACAGGCGGCCTCGCCGGCGGTTTCATCAACACGAGGCTTGGTCGTGGTGACAGTGCACGTGGTCGCGCCAGTGAGCCCTTGGATCCTCTACGTAAGTCCAGTGGCCTTGGAGGAGCAACCAGTCCACTTCCTCCAGGCAACGCTACCGGTTGCGGCAAAGGAGGCGGCGGCGGTCTTCCTGCATCTCGCTCCCTCTCCAGGTCTTCCACCGGCGGCTGCGGCCGCACCAGTGGTTGTGAGGGCTCACCCTGCTCACCCCCCATCCGCCGACTTCCATCCTGTCCCGCCGGGGTATCCACCTCCTCAATAGCCGTTGCACCCACATCTCCAACAAGCTTGAAGATGTCGATGCAAAAGCCCAGCCTTAGCCTATACCCCCGAGACTTTATGTAGTCGGCAGACGCCTGGTCCATGAGCACAATGCGCCTCACATGCCCCTGCTCGACTAGTGTGTCCACAACCTTCCACTCTGCCACCTTTAGCTCCGGGTGGTACTTCTGCACGAGTCGCAAAGCCTTACCATTGTCTGCCATGATAATGTTGAGCGTCTTCCATGCCATCTTATTTATTCATTAAGTGTTCAATCAAGTGCGTGAGTGTGTGCGAGTGAAATAAAGCAGTGAAACGTTTTATTTTACGTTGTCGGCAAAACTCCATAGAAGCTTCTAGTAAAGTCGGCATCACTTTACTGAGGCAAGACTTAAATTTGAAAATAACTGTTTACTTGACTTAGACTGTGACTAGAACACTATATAACTTGTAATATGCAAAAAAAACTTGAAAATATTTCAATACTTGACACTGGCAAATCGCTAATCGAATCAATACAAAAAAGAAGAAGAACCTGTGTTCTCGCCGAGACAGATCACGTGACAGGAACTACTGCTAGGATTCCACTATGTTTATGAACAATGATTGCACAGGTTGCTCTCGTTAAATCATAACCCGTCTTACTTATAAACGCCGAATAAGCGCATTTTAGTTAAACAGCTTTTTGTTCCGTTTTCGTGTGGGACAGTTCCCGTTTGACAGAAAGTGACCAAGTCCTTATTCAGTATATTCAGATTCAGATTCAGTTTTTATTTATTGTTAACTGTGTCTTATGAATTACATCAATATATATAAGATTCTAATATGCGCTTATAAGTAAGACGGTATGCCTGAAAAGGTTCTCAGGCAAGGAATCACATTTACATTTATTTATAGCCTTAACATTAACCATTTTCACAATACATGTAGTATCTGTTGTAGTTTAATAATTTGTGATAAGTCTGTTTTTATATAACTTTCCAATATCTGATTGCAACTTACGTTTTTGTCATTATTTCATAAGTACACCACTAGTAACTCTAGTTTAACGCAATTTATCGTAGTATTTAATGTAATTTTTTTAAAGGTGTTTATACACCAAACAATTGACCGTCGTCGTTGATTATCGAATATCGGTCGATAAAACAACAGTCGACCAAAAGTTGATCGACTGTTGATCAATCTCCGATCGACCGTGGATTAATCATCGATTAATAGACCAATGAAATCGATCGATTATTGATCAGCGACACTAATGACTATCGCATCGCGTCCATAAAAATCGTCACGCTAGAGCTGTTTGATTTATTGGTCTTCGATCAACGTTCAGTCACAGATAAAGTAATCAAATAGATGTTTTATGATTCATTCATTCGTTATATTATGTGTACCCTTATTGTTTATTTTATTACCTTGTTTGGTGTCAATAAAGTGTTATTGATTGATTGATTGATTGATGGATTTAGTGTAGTAAAAGTCTTCGATCGACGTTAACTCATCTCATTCTAAATGCACTCGAAGATATCTATCGGCGATGGACAATTGAACTGGTAACACCATATTATTTTTCGTCTATAAATATAATCGAATTTTTAAAAAAAACGTAAGTTGCTTAACACAGTTTTTGCCTCACAAATACAAACCAAAGTTGTTAGTATTATAGTGCAATAATAGTACCTATTGTAGGCGAGATAGTTGCCCCCCTCCCCTCGCCGGCGGTGTTAAGGGACTGACGAGAAGCGTTTGATCAGTATTCTACATTAGAGTTCGGTTGCGTTCAGCAATTAGGAATTGATTTGTGATAAGATAGTTGGTCTTTCCGTCATTACCTTCGCATGGCTCGGTTTCAACTAACACGCGCGTTTTATCATTTCGATATATTTATTTATTTTAAAAAATCTAATAATAGTGAGCCTGCAGTAAAACGGCCCGATTGCATTCGTTTTTTTTTGTCATGATAAACTGTGTGATAGATTATCTAACTTAAAAAAAAGTCGCAAATTAAAGTAATACCTAAATTCGTACCGAAAAGTGATTATGATTTACAGTGCGGTTCAAATATGAACATATAAGTAGATAGATAGATAAAGTCTTTACTGTTTACACCTTAACTAAAACACAAATTACATAGCGAAAAGGGCTTAAATGCTAGTAAAACAACAGGCGGCCTTATCGATAATAGCGATCTCTTCCAGACAACCTTGTAAGTAGTGGCTTAGAGGACGGATTTTATGACTCCAATCCGACTGAACTTTCATGTCACAACTCAGAGACGCTGAGACCGTCGTGGTATTATTTATTTGGTATCGCGTATTTTTAACCAACTGTAGTAGAAGTGTGGTGTGCCCCGGCTTACGATATATATGATAGTCTACATATATTTTGTTATCTGGACTGCACTAGTAAAAAATCGCAAAATAATAGCGCGTGTAAGTTGTATCCGAGCCAATCACGAGTGTTTCATTGCGTCACGTCTCGATTTGCACGTCATTATTCGGATTCGAAGCGGTGCCCGGCGCTGCATGGACTATGTTCTATATATCAGTGTGCTTCATTCGCGCCACGCAACGCTCCGGCAAGCATTGTACACGCGCAACTATTAGACTGGCCATCTGAAGCTGTCTGCTATGAAGCTAAGGCTAAATGTGTTTTTTAACAATATGCATGACATGAGCAATATATAATTGAAAAAAGCAGTGTATTAACGAAAATTTTAGGTATAGAAAAGTAAAAACTAGTTACTGTACTGCACTTAGTTATCGCTCCGGACCTGTCTTATAAATGACGTCGCCGCCAATCAGCATACGCCACAGATGATAAAAACAAGATCTGTGGCATACACTTAGCGAGTTTGACGACGCTATACCTAAGTATAGTTATAAATATTTATGGGAGCCGTCTTGCCGTGCGATCTTTGTTCGAAATTGTTGTACTTTACCTAATATTTCTCTGTATTGACCGCTGCTCATGACTTTCGTATCGCAGATGTTATCGTGTGACTTTTCTTTTTAACGTAACGGAAAAATTAGGGCGTTTTAGGTGCACGGAGCACAAACGAAAACTTCGTTACTATACACATTTTACTGATTTTAAAAATTATCTCTATGGAAAGGTAAGATTAAACATAATTTTTCCTTGCAACAAAACAGTTTTCAAAATCTAAATAAGATTTTGAAAACTGTTTTGTATATACTACTGCGCCTTAGATTCGTTACACTTCGTCTATCTGATAAACGTTAACTTCAACCAATGTATTTTTTCCGTCGCGTTAAAAACAAAATAATACGGACGTACCTAATGCGTTTCGCATTGACTCGTTCGCAGTCCGCATTATTTCTGATCCGCAGTAGTTTTGATCTGTACCCTTAGCAAGATTATTACAAGCCACGTAAGCGTGGTAATCGATAGCTATGTATAAATATTAATACAGTATAAAATGTTTGCTAAGGGATCGGTCCATCGCATGGGTCACTCACTACGCGATTTAATATTTACTATTAGTCAATAAAACACATTTCCCTTTAGCTTTGTATCACACAACTGATAGATGCCTGCTCTTAAACTCATTGAGACCGCGTTTCATTTTTAAACGGATTTCTTATAAATTGGTACGTAAAGTCAAGATTGACCACGGACGTAGTTAGGTGGTCAAGATCTCTGTCTTGACCACCTAACTACGTCTACAGAATGTTTTCCAATGAAACTGGAGGCCTCAGTGATACGACATAGTAAATCGCGCATGTATTACGATACTTTCGGACGGGTCGGCGTCATCTTTCATTTATATTTATGTCGATTTCTTCGCTTCGACCCGTCCAGCTTAATCTCATTTAGAATTAATGTACAAGATGTAACCACCAAATAATACATTTTAGTAGTCTTTAGTAGTTAGACTTAACAAAAGTTTGTATGATAAATTAAGTAACACTTTATTTAGATATAATGGAATTTCTCATTTTTTATTTGGGCTGTGGTTGTCATCTGCATCACAAGTTTTTTTTCCCCCTTCTAATGCATAATCGGCTTTACCGAAAAACGTTACTTAACTTTAACCATCGTCTTAAATTCTCTGTCTTCTTTCCGCAAGTGTCATTACATGTAAGCGAGATGTTGGCAAAATATGTTAAGCAATGCTTAAATTTAAGTAACGTTTTTCGGTAAGGGTGTAAATATTTAAGTTTTCTTGTTCGACTATAATAAAGTGACAAATCGACAACAATCTAAATTATTAGAGATTGGTTCATTGAATCAAATATACAAATTATATGTTGGTTTGAAGCAATATTGACAAGTTGACATTACATGGCTTCGTCTCACTATCTCCAGTTGAATTAAAAATAATATTGAATTCTTTTTAGCAATCCAAAGCGTATAGTATAAGCCATCTCTTGTATAACACGTAGTATATTATTTACAGTACGCGAGCGGATTTATTTTACGGCGACATTATAACGCTCATGTGCTATACCTCGATACTTGGTGGTGTAATATGTAATGTATTTGATATCATAAGAGAGCGGGCTTTGTTGAAGTTTGTCGCAAGCACAGTTCGTCACGAACGCCCGTCTAATAGGGAACATGCAATATTTTTATTTATGTTTTCATTTTAAAGAATCCCATGTAGAATAGACCTCAAATATATTAAAAAAGTAAAACATTGTAATTTATCGGAAAAAAAACGGTTTTAAATTGACAGTTTACATTTTCGCGCGCAAACGGACCTATAGTTCAGATGACGTTACTCCTGTCTGTCATTAGTCGTACTTGTTCGTCGCTGGCTTTCATACGTATGTAATTCATATTAAAAGAGTGATTAGAAGACTGCGCGAATTTGCTTTTCTAAAGTCTCATGCCTGTGTTGATCATTTTCTAATTCCCCACGTAGACTATAGCATAATCATTTGTTGTGCGCTTGTCAATTTAAAGTCACCTTTAATTAAAATTTAATAAAAAATTGTATTAACAAAGCATAGAATTTTATTTTATACATTTATAAAAAAGTTTTAAAAAAATATATGTTTAAATATTATATATATATTTTAATTTTGGAAATACAGTATATATCCAGAATTTCTTTGCAGCATCCATAACAGACACAACGCTGTTATCATATGGCACATTATAAATATCTACTTTTTTGATTTTTCAAAGTTTGGGTGTGCTTAATAGAAAAGTGCCATATTCCTTTCGCTAAAAAACATTTGAAGTTGTTCTTGTGTCCAACATTTTGGTGTTATTTTATTGTCTTTCTCATAGGAAAGATGGTAGCTTCTGTTGAAGGACATTTCACCTCTACTGTGTAATTTTCAGTAAGCCCGTCACACCAAAGCCCGTTGCACCAAAAATAGGATACTCGGTATTAAATAGAAGTCCAGCTTCTTCGATTTAATTTGTTTTTTCTTTACCTTCAGAAGCTGCACAATCTTCACATTGGCAGGACATTGAACCAAGCTTTGCGTTTCATTTATAATAATAGCTGTAACACGTTCTTTACGTACTTTATATAAGCTCCGTACTAACTCGACTTTTACTGTACATAATTCTCCATCTCGTTTAATTTGGACATAGCCGATTGCGTTATCGCAGTAAGATTCTCTTGTTGAGCTGAAATAACTGCTATGTGTAGAAGCCGCTGAATAAAATATAAAGTTTAACATATATGATTTCTACGAGTACATACCGTAGTACCGTAATCCCTTTCATTTCTACACTTGAAAACTGCACTTTCGACAAAAAAAAGTTACAACCATGTCAACACTAACTCTTGGTAAATTCCTGGAGCTTTTGATAAACCTAACTTCCATTTTTATTTTAAAAAACGCAATTAATATTCCCTTAAAATAATATTCACTTTTACAACCGTAACCACAAATAAGTTGACATAACAGGAGTGACGTCACTAAACGCTGATTGGTGTTTTGAAATACGTCTTTATTCAATTCATTTTTGATTCGTAATTATTGTTAAAAATCGACATTATGTAAAATAAAAACGTTGCAGTAGCCTTTCTTTTATATTTTTTTAACGTTTTAATCATAAAATTTTCATAAATATTGTAATTGCATCTTCCCTATTGATTTATTTATTGATTAATAGTCAATCAATTGTAATCAGTAGATCATTCGTGGCAAACATGCTCATGACGACTGCGATGAACTCGGATCAATATACCTTAAGGTGGTACAATTTCAATACAAAAGTATATTTATCATATATCTCAAAAGGATTTTAATATGGGTTTAATATCGCTTTAATATCGGTTTTAATTGGCGGCAAATCTTATTTCTTGAAGAAATAAGTCGATATTAATAGCAAAAATATCAATTAAATTTTCGATAAAAAAAAACATTTCAATAAAATGTATTATTAATCTCTCGTTTTCTTCAACAAATATGATTTGCCGCCAATAAAAGTATACTATATTAAAGCTAACCAAAAATATTTCGTTGTAAAACTATACTATTTCGACCATAATTGGTAAAAAATCCTTTTGTATGTGAATACGTACCTACTACCTGAATTAGCTTGCTATGGTATTGACCGTTTCAAATACTTGTAGCTTATATTTCATATGATACATAAAGGTGGTCGGTGATCGGCGTTAGTCTCGGCCCTTGTCTACGGCACGGCGCCGTAATCAGATGCCATAAACGTTTCATCGCCGCAAAAAGGTCATCATCACCTTTACATGTTACACTACTAACCGTCTTAAATGCGTCGTGACTTAAGGCTGTGATCAAAGCGCGCGGCTATCTCTCTCGTGCATCACAACATTTTTAAATATATGAATCCACTGAGTAGGGATATTCGATATTTTTGACTGTTCTATACACTGCACTGTCTATAAATTCACTGAGTAATGAAAAACACTCATAATATTCCCATATTATGAGTAATGACTTTATTTAGAAAGGAGAAATGTTCAAAGAAGTTTTTCTTCGATATTATTTAAATTGATTGAGGAGTTTTTCAAAATATTACTCCAGTCTAAATAAAGAGAATCATCTCAAATACAAAGTCAAATCATTTATTGCTCTATTATGTTATGTACATTATCTCTTTTATAATATTCCCTTTTATATGTTTAAAAATGTGATGCGAGAGTGCGCTCACAGTCATAAGTCGGTACGTCCATGTTTTGTCTTTTCATACAATTCTGTCAAAATAGATAAAAATGGACTATTTCAAGACTGCTTCGTGCTTATTGCGGCGAGTATCGAGCTTTATTTAGCTAATACAAATAAAACTTAAACGTGTAATCATATGGTGTTGTTTTATCTCTCAATGGTGCAAATATATATCTAGTGTTAGTTGTTTGAGCAATTTTTAGTTTGTATATTAGTTATCTATGGCACATGCCTAAGGGACAATAATTACACACATGAGTTTTGTTTTTTAATCTGATCACCGATGTTATAAGACGAAATCCGCATTTGTCCATAGCGGAAGGGATCCCTTAATTGTACCTAATCCACCTACGTCGAAATCGATGTTTTTTTTAGAATTAGAATCGGGAATGGCCAAGGTTGTGTTTTATGTTTTTTTTTTTCAAATATAATAATTTTATAAAGTAAAACTTCGGAAAAAAAACATAATTAACCATTTTTGTTCACAATGACTTATGAAAAATGTGCAATGTAACAACACTCTTGATTGTAATTGTTATTTTTTTTCTGTAATACATATGCATGTATTGAACATGAGAATATTTGAGTTTGTACATAAAAGATTTGATAAAAATATGCTTCTCCCTTAGTAGGTTTATTTCTAAGTTAGGTATAAAGTTGGACAGCGAAAAAGAACTAAGAAGTCAAAAGTAACGTCTGTAGATTTTTAACTCGTGCGTGTAATGAACTAATATACTATTGTATATTTATAAACTATTGTCCTTTGGGTTCGCAAAATACATTATTATTCTACTATCAGCATAATTATTAATCTACGTTATAAGATATTAAAAAAGTTCAAAAATTCATATGCGGATACACGAATGTTAATATTTAATTAAAGTACAGGACGATACACGAAGAATCGTTACAGTGACTCAAAATAATTGCAGAAATATAATTGTATGTCATATTTGACGACTTTAAACTAAAATAAATGGTATTGTAAACACTACAGGGGGGCAATTCGTATCGATCATTTGTATCGATCGTGTGGTATGGTTGTTTAAAATTTGTCATGTAAGTTTAGGTTCACATGGCAGTGTACGGGACGATTTTATAGTATTCGATTATAAACGTTTATTGCGTACGTATTGTTTCTACAAGTTCACACGATAGATTTTTATTCGCGGAAAAGGCGAATAGTTGTAGTATTCGATAAAACTTTTACATTTACAGTAAAGAAACATGCAGTATAACGATGTGTGAACCTAGCCTTACTCTGATCTTACTGTTCATTTAATTGTCCAGGGCCCTGATTCCGTATTACCATCGGTAACGCTACGTGAACTTGACGTGGGTACAAGTACAATGTGAATTAGACTGTAGTGATTCAAACTTAAAGTCCAATTTTCATTGTCAACACACCTAGGTCACGTTTACGTATCGCGACCGATGGTCATACGGAATCAGAGCCCACGTATGCCAAGAAAACAACGGATTCGTAATCAATAATTAATTACGAAACTGAACGGCCATCCATCCGTAAACATAATGTATAAACATGTGTATGAATAATCATATACATTAATAAAATTTTGACATTTGGTTGAATACAAGCTCGCCAATTCACTGAAATAAAAATTGTGTTACATTTCAGCATCTTTTTTTGTATCATCGCAACGATTTTTCGTGTCTGTCCTCCCGGCTGCGTTTAATGAGACCTACGGTCAATATCTGACCGTCGATCGGAACCTACAGCATAATGATAATTAAAATACTCATTAGTAGCACAGAAGATGCTACAAAATGACATAACGACACTAGCAACATTATGAATATCAATTTGAGGTAAATTCACGTTTGAAATTTATGTTGTGCATATAATGATAATGTTTTTCTAATATCAAGCAGCGATTGTGGTGAAATGAAATGAGCATATTTTTGTGCTGCTAACGAGAACTATTTGACATTCGGACCGTATCAGATTAGTTTATATAAGTGATAATTAGTTTGACTCGCACGTTGTAAGGCGCTGGTCGAAGGTCTACTCTTATGTGATTCATTTCATTAAAAAAAATTTTTTTAACTATTTACTCGATATGTGTTTATTTCTTTATTACAATCTGATATTATAAATGTCACACCATGTATTTGCCCGACTGCGTAAGAAGAAATTTTTATGGGAGTTTTCAATTACATCAAGGCTAACTCGCGTGCTGTGATATGCGCACTTATTTTTATTCCGTGTGATTTTTACGTGTTTTTTTTTATCAGTTCATAAGATGTATAATCATAATTTAGGCTGACTTCGTCCACTTTTACGTTGCAGTTAACGTATTCTCCACTTTGGATAATAACTTACTAATCAGTATTCAATAACTAATTAATATCTTGATAGTAAGTTGGCTGAATGTCAGTGGTGCTACTTATCCTTATCTGACTTCCACAATTTACTTCTCTTGTCTTCGTGATAAAATTAATGTCTCGCTGATATACTGCTGTTATACTAACGGTTTACATCTATCTCTCTTCCTCGAATAAAGTGGAACAGCGTCTATGAGTGAGCGCTTTAACAGTTCCATCAGGGGAATAACAAATAAGACTTGCGAAGGCCATCCTGGCGAATTCTAAATAATTTTATTCGATTCTGTTGCAATACAACAGAATACGGTGAAGGGTGTGTTAATAAATATCCCATTGATCTCTAAATATTTTCGCAGTATTGGTACCGCTGTAATATACATGAGATAGCGTGACGCTTACCATCAGATAAGCAAATTTCTCTTGTCACTCAAAATAAAAAAAAACTGCAAATGGACGGAGAAGTGTGTGTGAAGAATGTGTGCATCTTAAATCAGACAAACTGTAATCAAAATATTTCAACTATAATAATCCTATTTCTTGTTAGTTTGGCCAGTCCGCCCACGATCAGCGTCGTCGGCTAGTCCTAGTCAATAAATATCGATCTAGGTGTAAAGTTAGTTAGGCTTACGTTGTTTTGCTATAGATATAAATGAAAATACGTCCGGAAAGGACTAAACAGTTTGCAATGTATATAATTATTGCGGATGATTTCACGCAAATGCTTGGGGTCCCTACTAGGCATGGTTTTGTGACTAAGAAATTATAATAATTTATTTAAATATAATAAATAATTCAGAATGCAATGTAAAATTTTAATAGATTTGAGTTGTTGGAATTGGTTTATTTTTCATAGTCACAAAAACGCGTTGAGAAGTACTGATGACTGACAAAAGCAAAGTGTAAAGGGGGGTGACTGTCCTGCGTTCGTCGAAGTTTGTATGAGCAACGCTTACCACAAATTGCGGCTGATTGGCTGCCAATCAGACGCCTGTTCTTTTTACACTTAGCTGGCAACAAATTTTGACGAACGCTTTGGTCACTCATCACCCTAACAGAAACAGCCGGAGTGCTTAAATTCAATGTTTATAAGTGAAAGCTTGGTGTAGAAAATTAGAAATATTTCATGAAAACTTTACATTACCAAATTGTAATTCGTGTTACTCTTATTTATCTGTACTTATGTTTTTTTGGATTAATTAAGTTAAATTTTTGTACGATTGAGTAAACATTATTTATTATGAAATTACTTTCCAACGAAGTTATTTTAAGTTATTATTTACAAGCGTGAAAAAAAACATTTATATTTTTTTATTGACAATTGTGTCAATAATATTTATTTTATTGGTAAGTTTACAAAATATTTTTTTTTATTGAATTATTACTATAGTCATGTTTATGATCTAAATTAGTATGAGTGAGGGCTACAACTGCATTTCTTTGTATAAAGTAAAAATAATTGTCATGTTGTAATTTATATTAATTTATTTTCTATTGTCGCTAGATAGCGTTGTTCATGTTTAAAACACCAAATGCTTCACTACAACTACAAAGAATAACGCAACGATGAAAATTAAAACAATTTACTTTGATTTACCAACTTTAGCTTTAATCTAACAATTTTTGAAAGGATTATTTACAATTTCTTTGGGGTTATGGAAACTATGGTTACTTTTCAAGAGGAAACTGCTGACTATATTTAATTAATAGCATTTATTCACTTAGTAACACTTAGGAACAGTAAAATACTTGACATTGGCGAAAGTGTAATATGCGGCGCTGAAAAAATACTTTAGTATCGGTCTCAAGCTTGATATATATATATATGTTTAATAGTGATAATGTTTAAAATAAAGACTTGCAGCTGTCAAAGTTTAACACATTAACAGTATGTAAAATAAAATCATACTTCAACAGTGTGATACATTAGATGATGTATTTAAGGGGTCATTGTATTACAAATACTGATATCGTAACAAAATCAGCTGTTCTGTAAATTAAAAACTACTAATCATTGTCACAATTTCAAGTTGTTTTCTAATTAAAAGTTTTTCACAATGGTAAGCAGTGACTTAAGTTTGTCGTTTATTGTACATATGAACTCCGTATGAAATAAAAATTTAATTCATTTCAATTCAATTCGGGATTAAACTAAGTATATGTACTTTTATTTTATTTTTATTTAAACCTAATAACTGGACGTAGCTTGTGACCGCTCTTTTCGGCGTATAATTGGCTTGAACCAACTGTCAGAAAAACTTTTTCAAAATGATCGCATTTATTACGCTAAAGTCTATCTGACCTGCTTGAACCGATTTCGTGAGAAGTGTCATCATACATAAACAATATGTCTGTTTCGTAATGGTACTCCTAAACGACAATATTGTTAGGGGCAACATGACCCATTTTAAATCAGAATATACAGCACGATTATCCTTTATCGATTGTCGTTTTTTTTTTAAATATTGCAGTGTAGGTATCTATTGCATTAGGCTGTTATTGCTGGCAATGTCGCTGGGTACTATGTTTCTGCCGTACAATTCCATAAAAATATTGCCCGCTTAGGAACACTGTAATAATCAAATTTAATTGTGTCTAAACATGATGCAGCGTATTTTGTGAATAGAAATGCGGTTGTAGCATTATCGAGCTGTACCTGTGACTAAACCGTTGTAACCAATTTAATCGATCGCTGAGACCTCATTGTTTTACTTTTGTTTGTAATATGCTATCAAATAAAGGAACGCTGGAGATAATACTGTGTTTTTATTTTCGTGGTTGAATTATCACAGTTTACCCCAAAAATACTAATACGTCTTCTAGATCGACGAGCTCCATCCTCGGCCACACCGTCGCTTAACATCAGGTGAGTTGGTGGTCAATCGAAGATCTATCTTGCGTAAAAAAACGTGATTGGCGGTAGTTTCTTACCTAAGTAGGCTGCCTGACCAACCAAAAGAATAGAATCTTCATGCTATATTTTGTCCCAGGATTATATCAAAGTTTCTATAGATATTCATGCTAAACTTTAAGAGCGCAGTTGTCACGGCAATTTTCCTAGTAGGTACATTACGTATTTTTCATACAACAGGATAGAGTTACCCCTAAATATTGTCAGATTGTTTTTATTGGTTGGAATCATACAGAATGCTGCAGTTTTCTTTTTCCTAAATCTTAATTATCTTTTGAATGAGAAAGTAACGCTAAATGGCGTTATTAATACTTTATGAAAAATTTGCTTTCATTAGACCGTGTCGTGAACTTTACCTAAATTTAACCCCCGACCCAAAAAAAGGTGTTTTATAAGTTTAACTTACGGCATTTTAGCCTTTTTCCAATAAATAAAATATTACATTGGGAGTAAAGAATTATATTAAAATGTACGACGTGTAAACTCTCTATCAAAATCCAGAATATAATTCTTTACTCCCAATGTAATATTTTATTTATTGGAAGAAGGCTAAAATGCCTTATTGGTGACCCCGACGTGATGAACACGCAACCTTCCGACGCCTTAAACGTATATGTACCTATCTGTCTATGGCATCGTAACTCTCAAACTGATGGAGCAATTTTTGTTTTGTATGTTTGAAAGAATATTTCATCGAGAGTGTTCTTAGCAATGTTTCATCAAAGTCGGTTCAGCAGTTTCTTTCTGGGGTTTTGAGTTTTCTAAACTTGCTATATTGAGCACGACAACGATTTTCTAACTTGTTATATTGACAACGAACAGTCGGCAGCTTTTTAACCGACTTCTCAAAAAGGAGGATGTTCTCAATTTGACTTTTTTGTATGTTTGTATACTTGTTGAATGCTCTAACTATTAATGTTACAGCTAATTTACTATAATTTACCTAGTGTTATGGAAAATAAGTTTGGGTCGTTTCAAGAGAAAACTACTGACCATATTTACTTAACAGTACCTGGATGACCGAGCTTTGCTCGGTTCAATTGGTTTTCTTGGTCTAACCTCAAACCACACACTCATTGGCTTAGTGTTGCTTAACAACGCTATCTATTGTCAAGTAGCTTTAGTGTAAAAAAAAAATATGACTACTCGCCAATAGATGTCAGGAAGAGTCAGTTTATGTTTAAGTTGATCCTTGTACCGAAACATCGCCTTTGCATAATGTCGGTTTCCATAATATTGTATGACCCGAGCTTTAAAAAAAAGAATACGGTAGTAACCGTATTATTTTTAAAGCTCGGGTCATATATACCTACCTAGATACGAATTAGATGCGTTGATAAAGGGCTCCCAATAATAGTTTTTCTAACAAAAAAAAGGAACTGGAAAAAATAAGCATCTGGATTCGAACAACTGGGGTCTTCTGGTTAAGAGACCGCCCGGTTTCCCACCTGAGCTATTATAACCTTGTAGATGATGGCGAAGCTTACCTTCGTATTCTAATGATATTGTAGCAGTTTTTCATTGTCTGAAAACATGGATCTAGATCGATTTATCGCCCCCGAAACCGTCTGCATACTAAATTTCATGAAAATCTTTGGAGCCGTTTCCGAATATGGTTTCTCTTCGTAATGCTTTATAAAAATGTATGGAGGCGTACGAAAAATTTCATCGTCGCGTTTCTTCATAAAAACTTGCACTAAGGGTGCCGATGGTGCTGTTTAGAATATATCTTTGTATCAAATGTCATAACGGTCGAATTAGTCGTTTGATCGTGAATAGGTAAGAAACAGGGCCTCAAGGCTGCTAAGTGAACATCACTCGCTCGCCGCTCGCTGATACGATTCAAAGACTATTTTTACAAATTGTTAGTCTATTTGTATAGTAATAAACTAGCAATTCGCCAAAATTGTCTTTGAATCGTATCAGCGAGCGGCGAACGAGTGATGTTCACTTAGCAGCCTTGAGGCCCAGACATAGTTACTTTCGCTGTTATAATATTGTATAGTTTGAAATAGGAATATAAACGAGTTAAAGGATTATGTATGTCCTATCAGTCATGACATAATGGCACTGAAATGGCATGAAATATTTTTATAAGGTTTAAGGAAATTGTAACAATTTTTTTGAAAAAATAAAAGCAAATAAAGGAAGGTTAAAGAGTCAGAGTCAATCAGTTGTCTAGTTCCTACGCAAGTTTTTCCTTGTTTACTTAGTTTTGACTAGATGGCGTTGTATGCAAATCACCATTTAACATTCTTCGTAACGTGATATATTGAACTCTATGTCATTGACATACAGCATATAATTCTAAAAAATTGCGGATTTGCATCAAGTGTGCAAGGCTGCTAAGTGAACATCACTCGTTCGCCGCTCGCTGATACGATTCAAAGACAATTTTGGCGAATTGCTAGTTTATTACTATACAAATATGTACTCTAACAATTTGTAAAAATTGTCTTTGAATCGTATCAGCGAGCGGCGAGCGAGTGATGTTCACTTAGCAGCCTTGAGGCCCTGTTTCTTACCTATTCACGATCAAACGACTAATTCGACCGTTATGACATTGGATACAAAGATATATTCTAAACAGCACCATCGGCACCCTTAGTGCAAGTTTTTATGAAGAAACGCGACGATGAAATTTTTCGTACGCCTCCATACATTTTTGTAAAGCATTACGAAGAAAAACGTAAAAAATGTAGGTATGGAGGCTTAGGGTGGACCGTTTTTTACCATAACGCGAGATGTAGTTCACAAAAATGAAACGCATATTTATATTACAATATTTTATTTTAGGAACAACGTAAACGTTATCTAATGACTAGATAAATACGAAACACGCAACACATCTGGAAACGCTTTTGGATTTTATTACATAGGTAGCAAAAGAAAACCTTAATTTAAGATTCTAGTAGATCTGACAATCTTTAGCTAGAAGCAAACGATTGATATTTCTTAGCTGTCGGAAGGCAGGAACTAAGGTACAAACAAATTACTGTTTCACAATACATAATCTGTATCTAATGTATAATTATTTATTTTGTGCGGAACTTAGTATACACTTGACGTTTAAATTGTATATATTATGTAGAAAGTCACAAATCATACCAGCACACAAGGAGGTATGAAATATTTGAAATATGTGCCTATGAGTATGAAAACCTTGGTAAATAACTTTCAATTTTTAAGCAAGGCAGGTCAGGGGCAACGTACAATAAATTTTACAAGGTTTTCAAAGTTATTTCAGTAGTGCGTAACCGTTGCTTAATTTTATGGATTCATTGTTTACTGCGTAATAATTATGTGTTCAATTGCTTTCAAAACCTTGTCATATTGGAAATTCGTTAAGGTTGCTTCTATGATGTGAATAAAAGATGCCTTACTAAGTAAAACTATTTCAAATTAAAATATCTTCAATATTTTATCTAAATAATACATACCTATTTTCAGTTTTGAAAACTACGCAAAACTATCAAGGAATAGGTAATAATATAATATAAAGGAATAATATAATTAAAAAACTTAGCAATTCATTGAAATTTAAAACATTGGTTACCAAAACACTTAAGTGCTTGAAAAGTTAGGTCTATGGTATTGCATTTCAATGATTAACAATTTCCAAAACTAAGAACTCACTTAGTAATTATTTTTGTTATTGTTCTACTAAAAATAATAACATGCTATTAATAGCCGTACTAAATATTAACTGCTGTAGTTACATTTTCTTCATGACGCTCTTTAGTGCTACAGGTATAATTAAAATCTAATGTTTATAAACAAAATACAATACATGATGTACAGTGCCATTTAACCATCGCCCGTTTTAGTTCACAGGCTTTGAATTTTATAGAAAATACACCAAAAAACATGTGTCATTAACGGGCTTAATTGTACCATACATATGGAGAAAGGTAGGTATAGTCCTGAGTCTGGATTTGCTGAATTTAATTGAGCGCGCTATCAAATTTCCGCCTCTAAATAACGATGAGAAAGTTACCTACCTACTCTACATACAGCCAATTTGAAAAGAGAATTATGTGGCATTAAGGGGACTTTTGTTTTCATGTCATTATTTTGTTCGGCAAGGAACTCAATCGTGACGTCATTCACATATTCGATCTTCTTAATTTTATGGAGACTAACAATTTGCTTGCATAAAGTTAAGATTTACGATTGTTCTTAGCAATCCAGTGGCACTAACTTTTATTTTAGGTCTTCAGTAGTGCAAAACACTATATGACTACATAGTGCGCAGTGCACAGTAAGGCACTGCATTAGTGTACACTGCGCTAGCTACTCTGACCTGTTGAATCTTTATATTATTATGCCTGTGTAAATAAATGGCAAATATTTATTATGTACTTCAATAAACGGATTCTACAAAAGTCTTCTGTCAAAATAAAAAGTTACTTCTGGAACTTGCTACGATCCTAGCGAGATAAGTAATATCGTAAGCTATGGCCGTAATAACAGTCTTGATACGTCGTTATTATGAGGCAAATATATACCATGATGATGTACTATGATACATTATGGATGCAAACCTTTAGCTAGTGCAGAAGGTCGACGGGTTTATTGGTAAATGGACCCATTTACCTCGGCTCGAAGCTTATTATAATTTAAAGCAGTCCTAAATTAATATCGGTTCGACAAAAGTTATCTAAACGAAGAGCAGACATATTATAATTGTCTAAGCTAGCAGCTAACAAATTAATTATTTTACAACAAACCTTACTCCAAGTTTTTATAAAATTTACGAATAACGAAAAAGAAGTAATTCACCATAGACGTGCAATGCACAAGTGTGTACACTTGTGCATTGTCGTAAATTATAAGCGAAATTTAGACCAAAAAAATATTTAAATTATCTCATACAAAAACAATGGTCTTTTCCTCTCTTATTTTTTTCCGGATTTAATTGAAAGTCTGACAATTCTGTCTATAAAATAAAAGTGATGGGTTATCGTCGTATTTTGTGTGTTTGCTATAAAATTATTGCTACAAACAAAATACAGGCATCAAGTCACAGTAGCATAATACATACCTTGTTAATCTTTTAACTATTCAGGACGATACGAGTATAACAGTATTATTCAAGGAGCATAATATAAGGGGTCTCTATATTCACCCAAATAAACAATTTTTCGTATGAAACCGATCCCTAAATCGCGACTACAGCATGTTTATATAAAAAAAAAAAAATTACCTGACTGCTTAATAGTCATTTTAGTAGTGTACCAATTCCGCCTGATGTAATTGTGGAGTGTTCCTTCTTATGATAAAGTATTTGCAGAGATGTACCGTAGCCGTGTACAATTTCTTTAAATTGACATTCCTGTAGAATAATTTTTGTAAATGGAATCTGTGTTGAAGTATTTTTTTTTTTTCAAAAAATTGTATTAATATTAAAAACCTGACAAGTGCGAGTCAGACTCGCCCACCGAGGGTTCCGTACAAACTAGTAGATAAAAGGGGGAAATCATAATTTTTATATATTTTCCTTCTTATACTGAAAAATATATATCATAAAAATATTTAAAAACCTGTTTTAACTTATACTAATTAAGGTCTTTCATATGATACCCCACTTGATACGGTTAAAGATCTTTAAAGTTTCGGATTTTTTCCTATATGTGTACTCTAACACAATGCTTCTTGCCAAATTTCATAGTTATGGGTCAACGGGAAGTACCCCATAGATTTTGATTCCCTTGTGAGTGTCGAAATGTGCGTTTTTTACGATATAAAAAAACATGTTATGTTTTTTACGTTTTTTGATTCGGCTCTAACTTTTTTTTTACGAAAACTTAGAAACTTTATTTATCTTTCTGCAGCAAGATACTATGGATCTGAGTATACGGTTTTTTTTAATTTCAACTCGATACCTTCACGCGTTCCCGAGATAAAGGTCTTAACATCCGACGGACGGACAGACGTACAACAAAGTAATCCTATAAGGGTTCCTTTTTCCGAGGTACGGAACCCTAAAAAGAATAGCTTATGACACTCGGGGAGTAAAAACTAATCTATCGACTTCTCGTACATCAAAATTAGTCAATCCATTTAGACTATAGGAAGTAGGTAATATAGAAACATACACCCGAAAAATATTACCTTCCTTTTTGCGCAGTCGATTAAAAAGTTTATATACTTATCTTCGACAAAATGCATATAGCAGTATTTTTTTTTTCACGATCTCAGGTTGGTAGAGACCTTTCAGTCTAAAAATGTATGCCCCCTCATATCTACAATACATTATCTCTCGTTCTGTCCTTCAGAACTATGGAAAAGACTCTTTCTACTTTAGACTGAAAAATATCTACCACAGTATAACAATGAGTACCCCTTAAATTACATTCATCGTTCACTGTTAAATCTCATATAGTTTATAGGTAAGTAACTAACTACATAATTGAAGGTTTACAATTATATCGAGTAGATATAAACAAAACACGAGACTGTTTATAATAAGCATTAATTAAAAAGTGCTAGTTATTAATTCAAATGGACTGAAATAAACTTGCCTTTTGCTTATTTAGCAAAAAAAGGCGAAGCTGTCGATAGCTTTGTAGTTAAAATGTCCTTTCATTTTCGTTTCAACTATTCATGCATATTATAAGCAGTACTATTTCGAAGCAAGAGATATTTCGGTAGTTTGCTACGTTAATGTGTATTTTGTTGCAAGTCACTGTTGCGGGCAGACTTGGTTGTGTTGGAGCCATACTTATATATTGTGTGCTTACGCTCCCTTCGTCAGGTACAAACTAACGCAGTATATGTATACAAATGAAATACTACTACATATACATAGATGTGTAGACGCATTCGTGAAATTCAACAACTATACAAGGTCTTAAATCTGAATTCAAAGTGAGTAGCTATCTTTCTCGCGATTTACAATATTTTTAAACATGTAAAATAAATGAGTGGAAATATTGTTATTATGATTTTGTTTATTTAGAAAGGAGAAATATTAAAAAAAAAACAGATATCATTTATATTGGCGACGGAGTAGTAAAAACCATATTTTTTCTAACTCTTAGCCAAATTAAAAGATATTTAAGAAAAACTTTTTTAAAACAATACCTGCTAAAATATTTAAATGGTCGCTTCAAAGTTCAAGTTAAAAGTTGTGAAGTTGTTTTCGTTACATTTACAAAATTAATTTTATTAAACTTGAAGTTTACTAATGTTAATTTATTTATTAGCAATCAAATATGTGCTTCAAATGTTTGTTACGAATGTTAAAAAGCTTTGTAATAACTGGTGTTAAATCATTTTCTCGTCTTCTAACTCCACAGACTTATCTAATTGTATTTTTTTATTATTATATTAAATAAGTATACTACTAATACTCTATATTCATGCATGTTGTATACTACTAACTCTGTAGATATTTATTTAATATATATAATTGCTTATTAGGAAGGAATTTGAGAATTATAAATTGACATTCTATTCACAGAGGGAATAAATTCAGAATTAAGTAATTATGTACTAGAATAATAGCTAGGGGATCAGATTATAACCTTTTAAGAGTCGTTTTATAAGCAGCTGTCATCTTTTACACGCACAATCACTTACCTTTTCAACCGGCTTCCAAAAAGGAGGAGGTTATCATTTGTACCTAAAATTACCAATTGTATTTTTGAAAAATTTACTTCACAGTAAAACTATAAGCCTACATAGGTTTTTTTTAATAGAACCCTTTTTTGGCCGAAATTATAGAGAATAAAAAAAAAACTGATTCGTTCAATTTTCGGCTGAACTGGTAGATATCTGACAAAACATTATTAATGTTACTTGTTATAATTAATATAATTGTTCAACATTTCATTTTTATTTATTTGAGGTTTTTATGTGAGGTTTTCAACAGAATTTTATAGAAAAAATGTATTTATTTATAAGAGATGTGAAAGTGAGCAAGACGACTGCCGCTTGTATACCGACTTTTTAGCTGGTTATTTTTGACAACTATAAAGGTTACTAAAATATAAGATGACGTAAAATACTCATATCCAGTCAAGTTAAATTTGTCGACTTGTTGTTTGTGTGTTGTATTTACTTTAAGTTATTTATAGTTCGATTGCAAAAACACATACGTAAATAAACTTAACAAAAGTACTGTCAACGTGGGTAATTTTGACTGTGCGTCAAACATTGTACGTGGCCTTTTTAGAAGGTTCTCGATTATTTTCTCAAGAGATTATTCAAAGTAGTCAGTCAAAACGATTGTAAATTAATTAATCGAATAATTTGACTACTAGTCTGTTAGGAAAAAAATCAAGAACAATCTAAAACGGCTACGTAAAATGTTTGACGCTGAGTCAAAGTTACCTACATTGACAGTACCAAAACGAATATAATATCGTTAAACTTTCGCCAGGTAAAAATATTAGTACCACAAAACATAATTGAATAAGTTATAGATCAAACAACCAGTCCCAAACCACAATGATTCCAAATTTTAGAGCCCGGGAGACACTTGTAATTCCGGGGTCTTACCGAAAAACGTTACTCAAATTTGAGCAATACTCAACATACATATTTTGTAAAATTTTCGCTGACACATAATGACACTTGCATAAAGAAGACAGAGATGTTTGAGATGTTGACCAAAACGTTTTTCGGTAAGAGCGCCAGTTTGTCAATTCGCAAACTCGGAAATGATGGATATTAAACTATTAGACCCAATTTACGAACATTTTCAACTAAAAGATATATGGAATAGCTCAGATATATATCTGTGTGTATTGTACTTACAATCTTACATATATGCATTGTTTATTTCGTGATTATTAATCGTTTACATCTATGAAGTTGTAGGTAAATAAAAAAGTGCAAGTAGCTGGATTGTGTAGGATTTTTCGTAGGATAAATCATACTTTATAGTTGCAATTCTAATTTTCAAACTTATAATTAAAAAAATACTGTCTGCATTTTTATGGTAATATTTGTACTAAGTCAAGGTTTCAGTTTTTAGTAAAGCCAGGGAGCCTAGCTGGCGAGTAGTCAAACTTACAGGACCACGTCTTCCGGGCTCTGCTACTTAATATAATAATGTACAAACATATACATACATCGATATATGGTTGAATAGATTGCTAGTTTTCGTTTATTTGAAAATCTGCCTCAATATCATTGTTTAGTCGAATTTATCTTGATAAAGTTTTTTGGGCTTTTGGAACAACAAAGTATTGAATCAATATTTTTCTAAGGTTATATAGGTTAAAAGTTATGAAGCTAGAAGATAGAATATATTTCTAACAAAATCTAACTTGACTGGAACAGGGTAAACTCAAGAATAACTATGTTCTTTGGTCACTGTACTCAAAAATTCCTACTTACTCTCATCTCACAAATCGACGCTCCTTGCAATTTGGTCAGTAATATAGCTACTTAAAGTTATATATCAGCTATTTGGTGTCAATTCTCACCAAGTACACGCTTGGAAGTACTAATCCTACGAATAACCTGAAGAATCATCGATCTCGTCGAGTTTTAGTACAAGTGAGATAGATCTAAACCTTAATGAATTTTAAAACTATGTATTAGTTATTAGATTCATATATTTCTTGATATAGATAAAGAAGAGGAGAATTTGGCTATGTTGGAAGTGTATCCATCAGATTTATACCTAGAATTTAATCTTAATCGTCCATGTACTCCAATATCTTAACTTGTTCATTCTGGCTCGTTAAGTCGTTTTTTATACAATAACTATATTATCTGGTAACTGCTATTTAATCCTAATTCACATCTCACTTGGACGAAAATTCGTAAGGCAAATTTATTACTATAATAATATGCCTAAGCTACTCCACACCTTGCCACTAGTCACTTGCACGATCTACCTATGGCTTCACATCACATGGTATAATCACAATCCTCTACTCTACCCACTAATATTTCTGCACTATTTCTAGCTTATAGCCTTTATAGGCAAACTATGCAAACTTATATTACGGGCCTAAACATCACCGAAGCTTCACACTTAAATATTGCAAAAATATCTTCGGAAAATATCCGATACCAAAACAAAAACTTGCGGTGTGTTTATAAAATATAATTTTCTAGTAAATAAATATGGCTTAATCTATTTCTATTTAAAAATAGCTTAATTAGGTTTTCTTTCAATGCATTTAATATTTTAATTTCGACCGAATTTGGATATTGGATATCCGACGCCAAGGGTGAGAAGTCCCCGACAAATCTACGTTTAAAATTTTCTAAAACTAAATAATTAGGCAGCACAATTTACTTAATATAAAAACAACAACCGTTTCGTCGGGGACATCTCTGATACAATTTAATCCTAAACTTAATTCGTTGTGCAAATAAATGCTAACTAAACATTCGTTGTAATGTTTCGATTTATTGCTATCGTTGTCTTTTTATTATATATTTTACTCGACTGTAGCCTAAAATAATCCTATCTCAGAGCTACCGTACCTACAAAGCGCGGATTCTCAGTTGGCACGTCGTAAAAATGGATCGACGTTTTCGGTTTTGTATGTTATACCTATTTACCAAACAATGTGCTACTTCTTTTTATCCTCTCGTTAATATTTTTCATGTATATATGTATGTGTGTTTCTGTGTTTCCTCCAGTAGTTTAAACGAATTTACCGTTTTTGATGTAGGTGCGAGGTAATATTCGTTTCCTTTACCTATTTAGTGTCAAAAGCTACTTTCTGCTGTCTGGTAATTTATTTTTCTTTAACATACATATTATATTAATGTATACTTATAGTTATTGCATAAAGATATTAAGAGGCAGTAGTTCGACCATCGTCCTTCTTGCTCACGCATACCCACAATTTTGAAAATATAAAATGACAGGATGAACTTATAAAAAACTCGTCGTTTGTAAAACTAGAAAACAACATCAAAAATATTCATTTTCATACATAAAAATCATCTTTATATTAAGAATTTCTAAAAATGATTTTTATGTGTGAAAATTTACTTGGATCAAATTGATTTTTTTTGTCTAATATTTGTGATGTTTTTTTCTAGTTTTACAAACGACTTTTTTTTAATAATTTAATACCTTAGATTATATATTGAATCTAAGTTTAATACATTCATTTATCTTCAAAAATGTGTGTATGCGCGAGCAAGACAGACGATGGTCGGACTACGGACTCTTAACCCTTGACCCAAAAAGAGGGGTGTCATATGGTATCTGTGTGTCTGTCTGTGGTATCGTAGCTCTCAAACGGATGGACCGATTTTGATCTAGTTTTTTTTTTGTTTGAAAGATAGTTTCATTGAGTGTTTTCTTAGTTATATTACACCAAATCGGTTTAGCCGTTTTTAATGTCGGTGGTTTTTAAATTTTCTAAGCTTATATTTGTTAATTAAATACTTTGAGGCCATAATTTCACCAACTAGCTTGATTGTTTAGTTAAAAATAACATTCCTAAGGCCTTCAGGCTGCTTCTCTAAATTTCCTTATAAAGCTAAAACTGCTTTATACAATAATTGCCAACGATTGAAGATTGATTAACTATTAAAATAATAGCAGCCTCGACGCTCTTTATTGTATTGTTACAAGCGATGTTTCGCCTGTAACATTACATTCGAAGGTACATCATTGATAGGCTAACTTATATAAACTAACTATACTGAATTTAACGCTATGAAACATTCTGAATACACAAACCATTAGTAAAATTCATTAGTTGCATTTGGAATTCTGTAAAGTTAAAGTCGACGTTGCTACTAAGTTCCCGACACACCAACTGAAAAGACGCGTATGTTTTCAGATACCGTAATTATGACGACAAAGATCCCAACTCAGTAATCGTCACATACGTGTTTCAGCAACTGAATAATAACAACTCTAGGCACATAATCGCTTTAAATTCGCGCGGCAGATCCGAGAGAAGATAGAACAAGAATTTCAAGGAAAAACGAGCATAAATATACGTTATGAATCTCAAATCCGTAACAATCTCGATAATATTCTGTAATGAGCCTAATAAAATGTTATCTGTTTCGACACGCGGTGAATTACCAAATATATTTATTTTACAGTAATAAAAACAAGGCAATATCTGTAAACTGCAACGTCAGCTGTCGCTCGGCGAAGCTGTGAGAGGTGCTTCGCAGCTCGTCGGCGAGACGTTCAGCTTGGACAAACAACCGCATAAAGGTCCACACAACTCCTTTATACATGTGCAGTTGTGGCATGAATTCTCGTGTTGACGTACGAAGTCTGTTCGCGCTCCGTTTGATCAATTACAACAGACTGTACAAAATAAATCATAAAATGTATGACACAAGTACACTTGGCTTAATAATTAAAATTGGACACCAGTATGGTGTTGCTAATTTTAGCAGCGAAACATAAAATCAGAAAAAAATAATAGTATAGGATCCCGGTATACAACGATCTTGAACGAACTGGTTAATGGATAAAAAGCATTTTGAATCAAATTAAATATGCTAATAAATATATTGCAAATGGGTTGACTAAAAAATTTCAGTCCACAATATGATTAATTAACAAATTTTTTTTAACATTTCACTGATTTGGTTATTAGACAAAT
This sequence comes from Lycia hirtaria, assembly GCA_947563715.1. Lineage (NCBI taxonomy): Eukaryota > Metazoa > Arthropoda > Insecta > Lepidoptera > Geometridae > Lycia > Lycia hirtaria. The sequence goes on from OX387386.1 coordinate 13,094,925, forward strand.
TCCACACCAATTGAAAGTATGAAGCCTATATTAACATATTTAATTTGATATAAAATACTTTTCATCCACTAACCAATTCGGTGAAGGTCGTTGTATACTGGGATCTTAGACTATAACCCTTATTATTAATAGACAAATGAATTAAACATTTCAATTATTTTTTTGTTATTTTCAAAAACGAAACGATTCAAGTTGGGGTTTTTTTTATCTTCAAAAACCTGTATTTTAACCCGATTCTGGATATTTTTCAGGAGCGTGGGTTTCTATGTCGTCAGCACTCCCTAAGTCCCGATGAACCAGTTTTATTGTTGTGCCACGTATATTTGTGTCATGATAAAATGTAACCAATTTGTAAGCATTGCCGAAATACGTATATTTTTCCCGTTAAATTTACCGATTTGTATAAGGAGAGAAAATGTATATATTGTAATACGAAAAAATTGTCAGTTCAACTTTCGAAAGAATTTTTAATTTTAAACATTAAGCAATAAATTCGTAACGAAATATAATTTAAAATCCTATATCACGATTGCAGTCTACCAATTAGCCATTATAACGTTGCTATCGATAATATAACTAATTCTAAAACGATATTGCTTTTGTATTGCTTGTAATTACAATATTGCTTTATGTTATGACTTATTTATCTAGTATACCTTATCTTATATTGCTTAGTACGTATTGCTATGTTGGACAACTTTATTATATCACTGCGAGGGTCACAGCTTATTTTCAGTGCCTAAGTAAGTACTAGCTACTATGAAATATATCGTTATCAATTTTTCTTTACGGTACTTAGATTTATACAATGAAGAACGAAATATTTCGCCAAAATTTTAAACCAGGTTACATTTAAAGATAACATTCAAATTGACTTTACTACTGTAAAATAAAACAAGTGCAAATTCATACGGCCAAATGTTTCACAGTCGTTAACCTGGTTGTAATTTTTTTTTAACCTGAGTATTCTCTGGTCAATAGAATTAAATGATTTTCTTTACACATATAACAATAAAGTTAATTCTAATATATTCTACGTATGTTTCTACCGCTACAAAAATTGTAAAGAAGAGAAATTTGGTACACAAGGACGTATTTACAATCTTGTATATATTTTTGTGTATAAGTTGGTTTTGCTTATATTACCGTCGTTTATTTTACTTAACGTTATTAATTTTATAGTTAGTAGGTATAAATATTTGAATAAAATATGTATTTTTGTTTTTAAGTTACGTTAATTCCAATAAGCCAATATGTTTGCATATTATAATATAAATATATATAATATTTTCCTACTAAATATGTATCTACTAAAGATGGGGCCACTAGGTTATATAGACTAGTGATTCTAAAGAATAGATTAAGGAAGGGAATATGCGAAAAGAGTATATATAGTTTTATAGATAGAGCTAACTACGTAATAAGGTTATCATATTAGGATAAGGGGAAGAGAAATAGCAAATAGTCAACACAAATGGATAGACAATGAACACTATCAATACACCACTAAGCATATTTGTATATAAAATTTGGAATCAAATATATTCGACGTCTTTTTATTCAATAAATATCATCCAGCTGGTACTCCAAAGCACCAAACCACTAAAAATCTACAAAACCTTATTTTATTGACCTAATTAATATTGCTTTTAAATTACTTTATATTGCTTTTCACGCGCTACCTTTGTCCGTAAAGCTTCGTAAAAATATATACTTTCATTGGAGGATATAGGTAGTTATAGGAAAGAATTAAACTAGGAATGTCTACATAGGTAAAATGTGGCACTACTATTACTAATATGGTGTGTTGGCCATGAGGAAACTAAAAAATCTAACATCAAACTTAAATCATCACCAAGATTCAGAATCAGAACTTAAAGCTGCGGTTTTATTTGGCCCAACATAACCATTTTGTTTTTTTTTTTGGTTTACGATGTATTTATCTAGGGATAGGTATAATTTTTATCTTGTGGTAAGGTATATTTTCAGTGTAACTTTAGATCGAAGGGTATCTAAGTTTGAACGACCTCAGAAACACTTTTCTTTAATAACATCGTACTTAATATAAGTTACTGTTGTCATACCAAGACGAATTAAATTAGTTTTATTTGAAAACTAGAAAATTTAAAGTTACTCGAGTTGGTAGTAAAAGCATTATTATATTGACAGTATTGACACTATGTTGCTTTGTTGCAGACCATATTACGTCAATAAAAAGCTACTTAAGTGAGTTACATTCTTGGGAGGAGTTGATGATAAGTTTGTAATCAGATTTATTTAATTTTCTTATGGGTACGCCTAAGTGTTATGGAAATATATACTAGAGTCGAGTGCCTCCAAATGTTTCATGTAATTTCCAAATAATTAGTTTTCTGTGAGTTTTTAATATGATATTACCTAAACAACGTTAATTTACATCAATGTCCCAATTTTTTAGGATCAAAAGACCAACGAATTAATTGTTTCCGTAACTTATTTAATTGAATTTGGGAATTTCAATATTCAGGAACTCTTATCTTTTAAAAAGATTCAAGTTTAATTGACAGGATAAAAAGAAATTCTCAAATGGCAAATTGACGTGAGGCACCAACAACAGACTAAAGGAGCGCCGGCCCCGGGTGAGGGTCGAGATATGATAGAGCCCGGGGTGAATGTGGAATTACGAGCATCTCTGGGCTTCGTCGATCCCTAGAGAGTACCTAGTTACCTACTTGTTAGTTGTCGGCGCATTCTCAGGGCCGACGCGGCGCTCTACGCTACATCTACAGGGCAGAGAATAGTAGAACTTTACATTACAAGTCTGCAGCGTCTCCCGACAGCGGTGCGCGACTTTTACCTACATTATTATTGCTTTTCGATACCCATTCTCCGAGCACCTCGTGCTCCTTACTAGCCTACGGTCCTATCCTAACTTACGGCTAAATTATTTTATTGCCACTTGACTCCTCACACGCTCCAACTAAAGGCATGCTCGCTGTGTTGTGGCGCAGCCCTGTCACTCTGCCAAAATTGTCCCTAAACGTCATCGGTTATATTTTAAATTGTAAAATATGCAAGAAAAAAATTGGGTGGAGTTGGTATATTAGCCCGTGGGGCTCTTGACCATGAATTTCGCAAACTGTCTGAAGCGCTTGCATGAATTTTGCAAATGTGCTCCTTGCAACGGGCATTTATGGTCAACTTTATCTTATCATTGCGCTACGCTACTAGTTTTTCCCCGTTGAAACGGTGTTATGTGAATTTTACTAGTAATAACTAATTTTTTGCAAAAACAGTACTAACTCAACGTGCATAAAATTATCGCCTAACCAATTATTTCAATAATAAATAATAATAATTTTTCTTTCTCTTTTCCGAAGACTTTTTATTGAAAATTTACTTATTTTAGTTTTTTTTAGAGATTTTGTATATTTGATGGCGTGGAATGCTGAGTGACAGGGCAGAGGCGCGCACGGACGCCGCTAAGGCACTGTCGCGGGCCGGCGCGGGCGCCGCGCCGCCGCCGCTAAGCCGCGCGTTACTTTCTAGCTCTGTACATAATTTTACTTTATCGAGCAGGTGTAGTAAGAGTAAGAATGATAGATCAATATTTGTACGCATCGTGTAGCATCTCATTTTAAGTTTTATGAATTAGCTATGGCCTTATTTATATAGGAATATGAGTGTAGTGTAGTGTCGATCTCGGTTATCAATAGAGGAGTTATCTCACGAAAGCTGGCGGCAGCGCGTGCGGCGGGCGGCGGCGGACGGCGTGCAGCGCTGCGGGCGCGCCGCTACGGACGGATAGAGTCGGCGAGTCCTCCGGCCGGCTCGCGTCCGGACTCGGCGCTCGCGTCTCGACAATCGCTTACACCCTAGTACTCTCTAAACCTACATTGCGCTTGTAAAATCACCTACAAAAGATATTAGTTTCATTCACATTTCGATACTTCTATGTATAAGGGTATAATTCTATTGACGACTATGTACATCTTTAGTTTATAGGGACGTCTATTGCCGCTTCGTCGCGGCACTACGGGGTCGTACTTTATTCGTTGTATGCGAAACGTTGCTCGATCGGGTGGCGCGCGTCCGGCCGGACCGAGTCCAGTCGGACTGTCACGCACCTGTTTCGTTGTAAAATTACGTTATTCTAACAAGCTAAATTCATATTAATACTTTACGTTAAGAGTGAACCGTTCGTGGTCGGTTCCGGTCCCTGGTTGAATGGCGGCGTTTACTCGCCGGTGGCGTCGGGGGCGGCTGGGAATTCTCCATCAGCTTCGTCGTCGCGCGTACACGCTGACTCTTGATGCTTGTTGAGGTAGCTTTTTAGCGCAAAAGTCTTATGGCAACGAGTGCACTCGAAGTTCTTGTCGGAGGAGTGTGTTTGCATGTGGGCACGCAAGTTAGACCGGTCCGCGAACGCCTTACCACAATGTGCACAGCCGTACGGCTTCTCACCAGTGTGGGATCGAAGGTGACCCTGTAATAGCCACGGCCGTGAGAATAGCTTCCCGCACACTCCACATACGTGAGATAGCTGGTGCGTAAGTACGTGCATGGCGAGTGCCGGCATAGAAACATACGCCTTGCCGCACTCTCCACACCGCTTCGCCGCCTGCGAGTCCAGCGATCGATGCGTCTGTTTGTGCCGCGACAAGTTAGAAGATGTCGCATATCGCTTGCCACACTCGCTGCATGTGTATTTAGATTTAGGCTCTGGTTGCTGCGCACACTCCACTGGTGCATTTGCGAAATTCCGTCTTTTAGAGCGACCGTCGCTTACGAAGAAAGCATCATAAGTGTAGGCGACTGTTTCGCGCGGTCGCTCCGAGTTGGGAGGCAGAGGCGAGTGTGGCGGCGAAGCGGGCGGTTCCAGTGGCGCCGGCTCCGGCGGTGCAGGCGCGGTCAGGTACACGGCGTGCTGGCTGAGGTCGAGGATAGCGTGCGCCGCATTGAGGTCCTCCTCGGCGCGGCCGAGGTGTGCCGCAGCAGCGCGCTGCTCCAGGCAGTAAGGCCGGTAGATGTCCTTCTTTTTGGGCGGCAGAGATAGCAGCGCACCCGTGCTAGTGTAGCACATAGCGCTCGACTTGCCGCTCGCCGGTGGCGGCGGCGGGGGCGGTGGTGGGAGTGGAGGAGGCGGGGCGGGTGACACTGGAGAAGAGACGTGCAGCTGTAGGAAAGGCGTGTCGGAGTCGGAAGCGGAGAGCTGTAGAAGAGCGTAGGAGACAGAGTGAAGCGCCGGCTGAGCGCCATGGCCCGGGCTCAGCTCACTTGGGAGCTGGGCCGTAAACTGAGTGGAAGGCTGCTCCTCGGTGTAGCCTGCAACAAAAACAAATGGTCATTATGTCTTCAATTTACAAGAATCTTATGCGTGATACTGGAATAACATAAAAATAATGTATGTTAATAAGTAAATATACGTATGTCATCTAAATCACAATATTTCATTAGCTAAGTAAGTATCCATATAAAAGTTCTAGCACTAGTACTAAAATTAACCAGTAGGAGTTTTTAGTGGTCTCTGAATACCTTAAGAGACTAAGACGATCAAAAAAGGCAATAAAATGAGGCACCACGTCGTCGATGCTTTCCAAATACGTTCCAGTACACTTCATGAGCGATATGGAAAAGCGATAAAAACGAGTCACTATTTGAAAATATTCAAAGATGAAATGAAATGCACACGTAAAGTCCAAGTAAGCAGAAATGAAGGGACAAAGAAGCGAAGGCTTGCAAGAGTTATTTTCTTGCAGAAGCAACCTGTGGCGACCAACCTGTGGCGCTTGCATTCCGGCAATTACTCACAACGTAATTGTCGGCCGCCCTTCCCCTGCTCTAACTTCAGGATAACGCCGCCGCGACACTCGCATTACAACTCCTTGTAAACTACTCTCGACGCCTTACTTTCTAACTACTTAACAACTTTAAGCCGTTGCGCTTAGAATACTTAGGCACAGATACGAGAGTTTTAGCGGGAACGTGGAAAAATCATATCGTCACTGTATTTTTTTAAGGCTATATTATTTTGAATGTAAAGATGGTTATGATATTTTTTTATCAAGTGTGCATGTTGTGTTTAGAAAAATTAAGCAACCTTTTCCCAACAACATGAATATATTTCCAAGGTCGACATTATGACTCACAAAGCGTTTTTTTTTAAGTACCAAACATAGTCCTATTTGTTTAGAGCTAACTTTGTATGTTTTCTGTAACATCACAGCCAATAATTTGAAAGGTTCGCGACAAAAAAATCATGTGTTTTAGCAAGTCAAGACATGTCAAGACTTTTAGCCCCGCTCGCCGTGGTTAGTATTATTATTATGTTCAGTTACCCTCTCCACATACAAATACAATCGGAGGCGGTGAAGGCTCTCTACAGACTCAAAGTCAATGGTTCATGGAACCTCGATAGGCCAAAAACTAGGCATACAAATCTTGAGATCAGCTCTGATCTCCACAGGATTATGTGCATGGGCAGCGATAGAATGCCACCCATACATATCTTCAAAAAGAATTATAGTATACATGTCCCAGAAAGAGACGAATGGCGTCATGGCCTGAAAAACTTCGGATCGGACACTTTACTGTGGTTCACTGATGGCTCCAAGACACCGTGCGGCACGGGCGCCGGTGTCTATGCAAAGGACTTTAATGAAAGTTACAGTCTAGGGCAAATGGCAACTGTCTTCCAGTCGGAAACATATGCCATAATCGCCTGTGCTCAAGAAAATATTGACAGGGGTGTTAAAAACAAAAATGTCTATATTTTCAGTGACAGTCAAGCAGCTCTCACGGCCTTGGACTCTGATGTGGGGACCTCAAAGCTGGTGCTTAACTGTGTCAAGACCCTTAATAAACTGGGCTGCGACAACAGGGTGCGCTTAGCTTGGGTACCAGGGCACTCGGGACACATGGGCAATGAGTTGGCTGATGAACTGGCCAGAATGGGGTCTGCGTGAGCATTGCATGGACCATAACCAGGCATAGGACTTCCCCTATGCATTATAAACGATGCTATCAGAGCTGCAGCCAGGGAGAAACACTGGAATGAGTGGATAACCACAGAAGGGCTCCATCACTCCAAGGCCTTCATTGGCAAAAACACTGCTACCACTGCAAAGTTTATTTTGCGTGGGAGCAGACCAAGGCAAGACCGGGCAAGGGCACTTACAGGGCACTTTACCACAGCAAAACAACTATGCAGACTAGGACTAAGTCTAGATGACAGATGCAGAGCCTGTGGGAATGAAGTGGAAACGATGTCACACCTATTATGTAACTGTGATGTCCTTGCTGGTAAAAGGATGAGCATCCTCGGAATAGCTTATCCTAAGCCGGAGGACTACAGACATACTCCTTTGCACGGTGTATTCGACTTAATCGAGTACATTTTCCGCTAAGGGTGTGGTAGGGTCTAGGGGTGTACACAAAAGATCCCCATGGGTCGAAGTGTCGCCAACCAGTTTGTTGGCCCCCGCTGTGACTATACAAGATAAGATAAGATAAGATGTTCAGTTACTGTGGTAACGAGATTGCTTCAACAGACATATAGGTATGTTGAGTAGCACGTGTTTTACGCCCGTGGCTGGTATGAGCACTCGAGCCTGGTGGCCGTCGCAGGAGCACTTTGGGGCTGGTTCACAGAAGGCAAAATTCCCAATATTACTGCACGCCTGTTGTCATATTACTTTCTTTTCGTTCCTCTCCATCCTAAGGTTGCCAGGAGATATTGCTAGCGACAAGGCCGCCAATGATTACACTAGTTTTATACAGCTCTCTTCTTATAGTAATTTTATGGTGTGTACAATAATTATAGAGTTTATCTATCTATCTAAACGCCCGACTTGCGATTATCTCCCGCAAAGCTAGTGGACGTTTTCAACCGCGGCGGCTACCGCCACAAAAATTGCTGTCTGAGTTTTGAAATGAAATGTCGTTACCGCGACCAATGCAATTGGAACTCACTCCGTCAATTATTAACTTTACTCTGTAAAAGCTCCAGTAATGTGTCCATTATTTTACTGTGTGTATACACAAGTATTGTAAAGCGTAAAAATTGAAGATATATATTATATATCCTGTCTTTCTAAGCTGTACATATCTCTATGTGGTATAGCTTGATCGTGACTTGACTTTATCTTGAATTTGACTGATTAATTAATAGAGGTATGATAAATTGAAGTCTTGTTGTGTTACTGTACAGTCTTACATTATAAGCTGCCATCTGAAACGGTAAATGCGTGTATCCAATATTTAAAAATAGGCGCAAAATAAGAAGAAATTATACTAACGCTGCTTATCGCTATGAAAAGTACACTACAGATTAAGCTCGACTACTCAGAAAAAATCTTATTACCGGTAATTTTATGTAAAAAATACGGCTACAAGACCAACCTGCGAAGTATAGGTAAACATTAAATTTTCCTCAAAGAAGGGGTTTTGTAGCAAGGGGTGGGTAGACGGGAAGACGTGAAGCTATTCTTAAGATGCGACTGCTTGAAAGTCTTTGTATTCGTGGGCTCTTAACATTCATTTGTATTTTTCAAAGCTTCTGTTGTTTATTGAATTATTAAGTTTGTTTAAATACTCCCTTGTTTCCTTTTCTTTCAGTTCCGTTACAAGAAATACGTACAAATTCCGGAATAGAAGTTTCTGACATATTTTTAGTAGCAAACTATCATAATGAGTTACTTTATAATATTAGCCGCATTTTATCATTTTCAGCATTAATACTCTTCAATTTTTTTATTATTTGCGTTAATAAAGCTGAATAAATATATGCGGAGTGAGTCAGTACACAAAGAAGTGAAATGTACACGTGTATTATGGCTTTATTTTAATGAAATGTAAACGTTCATCTAAATGGGAGTAAATATTTAAGCACACCGGCTGGCTGCTGGATTGTAGAGAAAAAGGATTATAGGTGCATACATACTTAGTTAGTATAACTCTATAAATATGTTAAATGTTACTTATGCAGATTTTTCATAATCTTTATGCTGATTTTGAATTTTTAGGGTTCCGTACCTCAATAGGAAAAACGGAACCCTTATAGGATCACTTTGTTGTCCGCCTGTCCGTCTGTCAGTCTGTCCGTCCGTCGGGTGTCAAGACCTTTATCTCGGGAATGCGTAAAGGTATTGAGTTGAAATTAAAACCATATACGCAGATCCATAGTATCTTGCTGCAGAAAGAAAAATAAAGTTTCTAAGTTTTCGTAATAAAAATATGAAATTAGGACAGAAATTTATGAAAATCATCGAAACATTCTACAGAATTTCAGCTCCTCTACAGTCAATTGCTTGCATGCTGTGATTATTGACTCATTTTTGTTTTCTTGGACAGAAAAATCCTTTGTGCCTTAGCACTTGTTTCGTCACAAATCATTTGCAAAAAGTCATGCTCGAAAAATCTTTTTCTAAGACTATGTTCTGTAGGTTATCAGGGGTATTTCAAGTGAATGTAGATCCGCTAGTTGACGGCTGAGTTGTTGACTGCTCAGGACGCAAAGAAATATCTACAATTGAAGTTTGGTTCTCTTCATTCTTAAATAAATAAATTCTCCAAAGATGACGTAGATGACTCCTTCTGGTCAGAATGGCCAAGGTCAAGAACACAGAATTATCCCCGAAAAGTAGTTAGTTCGTCATCATTAAAAAAAAACATTATTTTTTTTTTTAAATGATATACTTTTAAAATTTCCATACAAATTTTATCAAAATATGTTCAGTAGTTTGTTTTTTAAATCAAAATAACAGAAAAAATTTTAAACAAATAAATTAAATTGTGTAGGTTGTTTCAGTTTATAAAATTATAATAAATATGTAATTTATTTGTAAATTTTTAACTCGGATGTGTGACTGTTAGTGAAAATAAGTAATTTCTAAATATCTATTTGCCAATAATTATCTCGTTATAACCTCATGTTTTCATAGATTTATCTCAGATTAGCAGTATGGACCAGAAGTTACGTTATCGACACATCAAAAACAAATCTGAGCCTACATTTACTACTACTATTTACTATTAGTATTTAGATAGATATATTACTGGAGTTTATTAATGAGGATAGGTGACTTAAACAACATCAGCTGTCAGAGTTCTTGTGGCATTACTATAGTTGACCAGTAATATTATATCAGAATTACGTAGATCACTGCTACGGCCGGCGTTACGTCGTAGACGATTTCTACGACATAGTCTCTACGACGCGGCGTAGACAGTATCTACGTTTTTGTAGTTATTATAATCCACATTTTTTTATTTAAAACCTACTTACAAAATCGACATTTCCAAATAATGATAATTTGTGAGACGGGCTTACGTATTGATGAGAACCATCAAATATTATTTTTTAGGGTTTCCTACCCAGTAGGGCGGGAGATTATTACTGAGCCTACGTTGTCTTTCTTCCGTACCCTTCATTGGCTATATCGCATATCGTTTCCAGCGTAATAAGTAAGAAATTGAAATTTACCAAGATTTTGTGATATTTCAGTGAAATCCTCATACAAGTGGCGGGAAGACATGGAAATCCATGGGGGAGGCCTATGTCCAGCAGTGGACTTCTTATGGCTGAGATGATGATCAACAAATAAAAAATAATTCATTGATGTTTTCGTACAACAAACTTGTTTTCTTTTTCAGTGATTTTTTACTTTGGCTTTATAATTAACACGGTAGTAGCCTAGATTGATACATGTCTCAAAATTTGTACGGTTATTCTACGTCGGTACGGTCTAACATGTATAAATAAAAATGCTACAAATCGGCCAAGCGTGAATTAAGATAACGTTAACATACATTTAAATGTATTCCAACTGGTATAGATAAAAAGTTGGCTCCGGTCGAGGAACTACGAGTAAATTAATCTTATGAAGAGAGTAAAGAAGTCAAAGTGTGCAGGTCAGATATGTACTTTGGCGGTTTTATTACTGCCTTCTATGAAACCCTACAACTTTCTCTAGATTCTTCCATTATATAGATTGACGTAGCAAAGCAAATCTAAATCTCTCTGAATTAGAAACTAATTCTAAATACTAAATTACTGAGAAACGTTATTCTTTTTTTACGTTTTTGTGGTCTATATAAATGTTCCATTCTTTTTTGTTTCAATGTTATAGAAAAAGACAAAACATGAGAGGGCTGCTATAATTGAACTATTTTATTTATGACCAGTTTTTCGAGAACAATCACTTTGTTGCAAAATACCACTTTATTATCGTTTTTATTACATTTGCGGATGAAGAAATGGCAGAGCTTAATACTTTTTGTTTATTGTTATACTAGCTGTGTGCTACGATATAAAATTCCTGTTAATTTCGCTTTCAAAATATAATTTATCGTATACCCAATATACCATAAATTATTATTTATCGTGTCGTGTACTATCGTGGCAAAATACTTAAACCAACGTCTGGAAGAATGTACTACTATTGTATTTTGTGGTCTCGACTGAAAAAAAAATAAGGACAGTAGCGCCCTCGATGCTACATTAGTTCTCTAGCTGAACAAACTCTACCAGGGCCCAAAAGATACCTTAATACTCTTAGGACAGTAATTTTATTCTTAAATCATTACTGGACATGTGCTATTACATGTCCAGTAATGATTTATATTTTTAATTAATTTTGCTTCCGTCTTATTGATTTCACTAAAAACTATTAAAACTTTTAGAATGTTGAAAATGTATGAGAAATGAATCATTCTTTTCTTCCACGTATGCTACTCGTAATATTTCGGTCGACTATTTGACTACATCCTTCTAGATACACATCTTTATACATATACCTTATGTATAAAGATGTACCATACCGTATGTACCTTTTTTTTGTATGTACCCAGCATAACGTATATTAGAAGTCTACATCGAACACAACACTCGCTTTTTTGTAATAGATTTCCCAGAAAATTGCGTACACAAACCAAAACGATAGCAATGACGATAGCCAATGGTCTTTTGCGTTCTTGGACATTTGCGTCGATCCCCTCTTGACTACAAAGGATCGTCGTTCAACCAGATGCACAAAACTTCACTCAGCCGTTTCACGAAAAAAGAAAAAGATACGAATTATTCTGGGAATTTTACTGCGAGTAATTGATATTTCTATTTAGATCCTTGCGATACGCAAATGGTACTATTCAATGTTATTACTAATGTAAAGTACAATTACATTAACGAAAGTTTCCTGAATAATGTAACTACTTGGAATAAATCTGTCCAACTAGTTACATCACTGGAACCACAAAGTAATTAATTATCTGGAACGGACGCATTTTATTTTGTATGGAGGTGATATAAAAAATGCAGTAATCAAACGAGCCAATGTAAATTTAAAAATATGCTAAATCTAAACAAATATAGTGTGAGCGATTACAAATTGTGGACTTGATTTATCCCACGAAAGCTTTCTCGGAAAAATCTTTAACCCACCGTAAATCCGCTAACCGGAATCACCGGATCCTGAAATCCGCAGAAGTTTTCATACTCTTGTAAAAAAAAACTATGCTTTTTGTTATCGTACACAAATCTCATAAATAGCATTTCTATTTGCACGTTTTAGAATTTAATTCGCTCAATTTTCTTTTCGCTTTATCTCGCTCTATTAACGATACCGCATAAAAAAGCAGACTGGTGTACGTCATGACATAAAAATTGAATGCTGGAAACAATTAAAGACAACCCACAATGTTTATTTATAGATTCCAGCGATCAAATTTAGCTTCAAAGTAAGGATTTTAAAGTTTTAGCTAATTTTTCTTTTTTGTTTCCATAGTATATTTTCTTTTACACATTTACTTTTCTTTTTCTTTTGAATATCTTTGGATTTAATTGGAATACATTTTTACTTTTTTTTAATTAAATTTTTAGCTCCACAGACACCGGGGTCCGTGACCTTTGTCAATATTACTAACTATTGTTAAATACATTGTTACGGGAAGACAAGTTTTTTTTTAACTTACCTAAATTATTATTATATTATGTGTATACATTGAGCAGACTAGCGACTCGTAAGCAGCACCCGATCACAAGTGTGACGCATGATGCCAGCCATCGCCTTCCTCAACCATATGTTAGGGAAGAGGGCGACCCGCCACGCGTCGCCGTCGCAGGAAGAAGCCTTCAATAGTGAGCATGAATGCTATTTCTAATTTATGAATTGCCGTTTTTTTTCTGTGAACACAGTCACTAGTAGAGTCCGGTTTTAGACGGGGCTCCCACATAAGTGGTATGCCCCCCGGTTGATCGGACTCTGTCAGCCACTGCATTCTAATAATATTAACGTTGTCTACATTACATATTTTTTTGTTACATTTTTGTCGCCTGCTTTCGACATACATGTTTACTTTCTTTGGCTTTAACTAAATGCAATAGCTGATAGATAAATCGGCGATCATATAAATCTATGTTTTTTAAAGTATTTTCATATCATAACTGCAAAAAATCAAGTAATATTTGCATTTTATGTGATATGGTCCAGACAACGGATTTATTTTTACTGGACTATAAGTTATAGAGGTATGCCAACCTTATCATAGAGGTATATTAAATTCTATCATCTCTCTTCGATAAGCTGTAGGTATACAGTAACAGGTAGGGTATAAACCACGATGCTGTGCCTTCTTGGCGCTCTGCCAAGAACCTGACCAGGATATCAGGAGCCGTGACCTACTTACTCACACCAACTTTACTGATAACTAATTAATTAGGCATGAATAGCAGAGTTGAATATCGAAATAGTAAATTAAATTAGCGAAGGACGATTTTGACTTATACGTACACTGAAATGTCCATAACCTCGCCACGGGAAATAATAATAATTTACTCTTGATTTATGATTATTACATTATAATAATACATTATAAAGAATATCCTACAAAACTAGAACGTATGATTCATACATTATCATCATCTCAGCCATAAGAAGTCCACTGCTGGACATAGGCCTCCCCCATGGATTTCCAAAAAGACCGATTGGAAGCTGCTTGCATCCAGCGTCTCATGATTCATACTTACGCTAATAGATAAAATTAAAGAAGTCGGACTTGAAATGAATAAAAGTAGATTCGAGCTAATATGATAACTAACTCGATAGAGGTAGATATAAAAACGGATGACAACAAATTTGAAAATGTTCTACTCTAATATTCTAATATGCCTACTTAAGACAAATGTCGTGCTAATTTCATAAATATAGATAGATAGATAACTCTTTATTAAAAGACCACACATACATAAAAATAAGTACAGAGAAAACATAAATATAGCTAGGCATTTAATTGGCGGCCTTATCGCTTAGAGCGATCTCTCCAGGCAACCATGCACGGATAGGTAAGATGTTACAGATAGTGGCCTTTAAAAGTAACCAAAAACTATATTATACATTAAAACAATATACAGTAGGTACCTATTTATGTTACAGGAAAAAAGAGTATTAATAATTAATCATAATTGATATACTTATTCATAAACATACTTATATATCTCTGACAATACATATGTTATTTACATAATGAGCTTTTACACGGGTTTTGAAAACATCTAATGATGGAGCACGCTTAATTTCTAGTGGCAACTCATTCCACAGTTTGACAGCTGTCACTGTAAATGAGGAAGCATAAAAATTGATTCTGTGCTGAGGGATATCAAGCGTCAGATTCTCTGATGATTTTAGAAGACGAGAAAGAAAAGAAGAGCAGAATTGAAGCGTTCCTGGAGATAGAAAGGAGAAGAAGAAAAATAATATCAAATGAAGCTTTAATTTATTTCCTACACTGTGCATGACGCACACTTGGCCAGTTTTTTTTTTCAAATGAGTGTCATAGTAACTTTGGAACATTTAGTGGAGTTGCTTGAAAAATAAGAAAACATTGGGGAAAATATAAACTTTTTTTGGGTGTAATCGAGAATCTGTATTTTAGTGAGACTACTAATAACTCAACAACCAAAATAGTTTTATTTTAAACGCAATAAAAGCGTAGGGAGACTTAATGAATAGTTATAATTATACTACGTGTCAAAAATGTTCCTGAGTAAATTTTAATCATTTTTCCGACACCCCGTAGTTGTATGGTTTCGCCACTGCGTGCACAGTTATACGGATTGACACAGGATATTAAGTTCCTCATTCCCGCTGTTGCATATCTATTAGATCGAATGTCTTACTATAGCATCGGCCTCCGTTTTGTGCGCAGTCTCCGCTTTATTTTCCTTGACTAATGGCTGCGTAACACGGAAGGGTTGATATAGAGAATTACACTGTAAGTTATCAAACTGAAGTCTGATTTTCATGTCCTATATATTTTTTTTTTTAATGGCAATCGCCTTTATTAACTACAACACAACAATATACAGACTCAACTACTACACAAAAAGCACATCGATCACCCCAGACCGATAAAGGTCTAAAGATAATCCAAATGCTCAAACCCGTTCTATATATACTCATTTATAGAATTAATGTATTAATGTTTTTTTTTTCCTAGGAGTTGGTCAGTATTAATTACTTACATTCAAAGTAATTGTGAAAGTTAGTCAGGATTTTTTTATCACAGGTTGTCAAAGATCACAGGAGATAGAATATACACAAAGATTTAATTACAAGTAAATCGATAGATAAAAATATAATTATAGCTGATTTTGTGACTTAATCTTATTGCATTTTTTTTTTTTTTGAGATAAATACGCGTTGTTTGATCTTAAATAAATTCTAAAATGTGTAAATCTTGAGTAATAAAAACAAAAAAATGAACAACAAAAGATGTAGCATTACATGAGGGCGTAGGTGTTTAGTTTTCTATTATGAAATGTACATAGAGTTATATTAAAAGTAGAGTCACGGGAATGCCGACGCTGCGCTTCGTCGCGTTCAACAGCACAAACAAACGGCGGTGGAGGGATGAGAGACTATGAGTACGCCGCATTGCACCAGTTGAATCTCACCCCTGTTCACCCCTTACGGGCCCCGCTTCACCCCCGAGGCAGCTATAGGGTACTTGTTGACGCCGCGCCTCATATGCCATCGATGCTACGACGAACAACGAATACGCCATTATGTCTTTGATTTTGAAATAACATTCCTCCGATTCAATACGCCGCCCACTCATTCTTTTATATTCATTCATTCATTATCAGATCTCTAACATAACTAAAATATAATATAAAGTAATCTGTTCCTGAGAACTACTATCTTGGAACTTTCAAGGCTAGAGTGAATAGATATTTTTTAGGTCGACGAGTTTCATTCTCTGCTACGCCTTTTCTTACCATCAGCCGTGTTGATGGTTAATCTTATATCTATTTCGTGTAAAATAAAAACCTGGTTTAAGAGTATGACAACATTCCAGTTTGAGTCACGACTACCCTTCTGCAAAGGAAAACCCTCTCCCTCGAATAAGTATAATGTAAGCCGTTAAAATGTAAGTGACGTGTTTACAGATTAGCGTTCACCTCGTAGTTAGTTCTCGGTTCAAACGGACTAGACAATTCAAATATTTCGATTTGACAAAACCATACACGTGCTCACACGGCCAACACAACAGGCGATTGTCAACCAATTGCCAACATTTGATCAAACCTGGATTAAACCGATCTCATTGTTTGTGTATGGAAAGAGATGTCATACGATATGTCTATGTTATTTTAACAGGTTAGTGAACAAATATCTGTATGTAAAGAAAAATGAAATACCCGACTGCAGAAGAGTGGTTTTTGCATTCTAACTTACGATTTCGTTGCGCTTGATATTCTGTAGAGTGTTCGTTTCTTGTGAGAAAGTATGCGTAAAATTACTGTAAAATATTATAAGTAATATTCTTTAGTATAAATCTAGTAAAATCACTTGTTTATTACGAAAAAGTTCGTTGGAGGTTACCAAAAAAACGCATTTTTTTATTTTTGCATGAGACGTATTATTATTATTACAAAACAATATAGCCTTTGACACTCTGGAAGTGAAGACGAATCTGACGACACCTCACATATCAAATTCGGTCAAGCCGTTTAGGCTGTAGCCAATCATATAGAAACATACATACATACATACCCACATTTATACATATAAACAGACATACATTCAAAAAAAACCTCCTTGTTACGCAGTCGGGTATTCCAATATAAGTCCAATAATCCAATAGTCCTATACTTAGTCCAATATTCTATCAAAATCGGCTCCTACTTATTCTTTGGTTCTTCGTTTATGTTCAAAGGTTCGAACCATAAATTGGTTGGTTAATATTGCAAAGATTACAATCTTTTTAAATAAAAACTACGGGTCACTCACGTCTGTTTTGAGTCGAAATATTCGACTATAGTTTCAACCGTATTCCGCGGTCTATATCAAAGAAGCAGCGCACACGTAACTCTCGGTCGGTGACGCGCCTTGCACTGCGACATGCCGCTCGTGCCGCACGTGACATCATCGGTTGCAAAAGGGTTAGGGTGGGAAGCTGGTTGTCTTGCGTTGGTTCAGCTGAAGTGTCCTCTTCACTAGAACTCCCGTGAGTGTCAGGAATGTTCCAGCAAGTGGAACTCACAATATCACCACCAGACTCACGATCATCCACCCGAGCTCCATAAAGGCAAGGTTTCCAAGTAGGTGGTAAGTGCCATCCCCCATCTCTGTTAAAGGTCGGTCGTTTACTAATTTCTATAGCCTCCCTGACCTTCCGGGGTACAAACAACTTCTCATGTGCCAGGACCTTCACCTTATCGAATCTAATGTAGTGCTGCGTGTCGGAGGTCAAAGCATGCTCCACCACCGTAGAACTGACGCTGTCCAGATTCTTCATGCAGCGTAAGTGTTCTGTGAGTCTGGTGGACACGTTCCTCTTCGTTTCGCCGACGTAGCATTTGCCACAATAACACGGGATCATGTACACACCGGGGATACCCAATGGCTCTCTATCCTTCGGAGAGCGAGAGATGGGGGATGGCACTTACCACCTACTTGGAAACCTTGCCTTCATGGAGCTCGGGTGGATGATCGTGAGTCTGGTGGTGATATTGTGAGTTCCACTTGCTGGAACATTCCCGACACTCACGGGAGTTCTAGTGAAGAGGACACTTCAGCTGAACCGACGCAAGACAACCAGGTTTCCACCCTAACCCTTTTGCAACCGATGACGTCACGTGCTGCACGAGCGGCACGTCTCAGTGCAAGGCGCGTCACCGACCGAGAGTGACGTGTGCGCTGCTTCTTTGATAAAGACCGCGGAATGCGGTTGAAACTATAGTCGGATATTTCGGCTCAAAACAGACGTGAGTGACTCGTATTTTTATTTAAAAATGTGTGAATTCCACGTTAGTTTCCTTAGTAAGATTACAATCGCTGGGGGGGAAAATCCCACAGTTCTATTGTATGTGGCTGATTCATATAAAATTTACGAACAGGGAATTAGGAATCGTTAAATTTAAAACGAAACAGCTGCAACTAACAACAGAGAAAGATATTTGATTTTTACTAGATAGCCTAGAATCTAGATAAGTGTGTTCAAGTGTGTAACTTTGTAAGTAGATGTTTAAGCATGTTTCTATAATACCATTCGGAACCTAATAAATTACGACTTTGATATGCGAGTTGTGTTTTAATTTAGTCAGTTCTATAACTCTCGTGTGGCAATGAACTACAAAAAATTTAAATACTTGCTCGCATCGAAAGAAAATAAACTTTTTTTTTCAGACATTACCATATAAGATAAACCCGGCCGTATTAGAGCGCCATTATAATACTCTGCAACAGAATTGAGTGCTAGTTTTGTTGTAATTAATAACTTGTATAAATTTTATATCACTAAAGTTAACAATCATAATTAATCTAACTAATTAAGCACAAAAAATAAGTCTGAAAAGCCTAATTTTCATCATGTTATTTACGGAACCATATCCACACATGCAACAGTTCCATACAGTACATTTCAAAGTTTTAAGTCAGAAGGTAACATTTGTGTAGCGAATGCAAAGCGAAAAGATCAAACATAACAATACCATTAACGTTGCTTAAAATGCGAGTTGAAATGCAGCTCCAAGCCGAGCTTAACCGTAATAAAATAGGCTCAATGCAAGCTGAGCATGCAAAGAACTCAACTACAAAAATGCCAACAGAATTGACGCTTGCTCTGGGATTATTTAAAATGTAGTTATCTACAGTTCACAGGAGGTTCTTTTTGTTACATTGAACTATGATTAAAAGATAATAAAAGACCTCAAGTATACAACTCGAGGCTTTTCTATTCTTTTAATAAGAGGCAAAAACTAATTGTCAGAATTGATTTAACTGATCGCAACCGGGGAGAGATTTACTTAGTAAACATATTGATTGAACATCTACGAGCCGGCGTGGCTAACGCTTTTGAATTCCCATCGGCCGCGACTTACGGAACGCTATCTATAAGTTTCATATGTTCACTATGGTCACGCACGGCGATGGTGCTTACTTAACAGTATTTTATAACCGCGAGCACGGACAGGCTTGAAATATAAAAGTTTGTTTTCCTGTTACGAAAGTATGACAGAATAAATGGATGCGACTTGATGATTGAGCGGACTAACTAAGACCAGAGTTCAGAATTGTAATACCGTTTTATAATTGAAGTCACAAGGACCTTTACCGCATGCAAAGTCGCAGCTTCCGGCGTAAGTGAGAGGAGACACAGATAACGGCAGGGTTGTCACATGTTCAAGCATTTAACTCTTATTTTTAAGGTACTGTATTTGTAGTTTATGTAACAAAAGGAAAAATAATGAACCATTAAAAGATTACTTCGCTGTCCACCTGGAGCTACATTTTTTTAATTGCTCGAAAGATATCGCACTCGCTAATGCAACAAGTGCTCTCGAAAACTATAGAGAAAATTATAAAAATTCTGTTAATTTTATTCGAATATCAGGCAAATTATTATACTTATTACGAGTTCCTTGCGAGCAATTAAAAAATCGAGCGCCTTTGTGCGTGTCCATTTTTAAACCCCGACCCAAAAATAGGGGGTGTTATAAGTTTCACGTGTATATCTGAGTATCTGTCTGTGGCATCGTAGCTTTCAAACGGATGGACCGATTTAAATCTTTTTTTTTGTTTGGAAGGAGATTTAACCGAGAGTGTTCTTAGCTGTGCTTCATCGAAATAAATTCAGACGTGTTTCATGTCGGAAGTTTTAAGTGTCACTTGTTTTCTGGTCGTGGGTTCGACCCCCACCCAGGGCAAATATTTGTATGATGTTTGTCCTGTGTGTTTATATGTATTTACAAAAAAAATATATATGTATCTATATATTCTATCAGCCATCTGGTTTCCATTTTCCATTGGAGCTAGATGGTGTTGTATGAAAATGTCCTCCAATATTTATTTATTTATTTTAGTCACTCGCTGCCGCTTTTCACTACTGGTGGTGGAAAATTATTCAGCTCTCGAGTTAAATGCTCTTTGAATTGAGTTTAATCCAGGTTGATCCGATTTCAAGACGTGAAAAGATTTATTTGTAGTGATGTAACAGAATCGTGCAACGATCATTCGAACCATTTCCTTATGAAATGCACTGATCTAAGAGAGGATTTTGTTAAAGGTTATAAGGGATTGAAACGCGAGGTCAACATTTCTCTTGTTCTCTTGAGTGGATTTTTGCATACCTACGTGTACAAAGCTGTGTGTTGTTGTGTGCTCTTTAACGAAGTACTAATATTTTGTTAAAAATGTTTATATGCAATTTTCATAGCTATTGTTATACTGAGAGGATCTTAGTAAAAAATAGTTTTTTTTATTTTTATACAAGATAGATCTACGATTGACTACCAACTCGTCTGATGTTAAGCGACGGTGTGGCCGAGGATGGAGCTCGTCGATCTAGAAGATATCTATTCACTCTAGCCTTGAAAATTCCAAGATTGTAGGTCTCGGGGAACACTGATGGCGGCAAAGAATTCCATTCTTGTGCAGTACGCAACAGGAATGTGGATCAATATCGATATCGAGTACGGAGTTTTGGCATTTCAACAAGAAATGGGTGGTAATTCGCCGACTTTCTGCTAGTCCTGTAGTGAAATGGGGAGGGTGGAATTAGGAAGTGAAGCTCTTGCGCACATTCCCCGAAATGAATCCTGTAGAAAATAGACAGACATGCTACTTTACGGCGGTGCTCGAAACTGAGTAGCTTCTTGGCAGCTAGTTTATCGTCACCGATTAACCTCACAGCTCGCCGGTCCACTGATTCTAAAGATTCCAGCTGATACTACTGATATGTAATGAAGCTGCTAGATAAATCATTGTCAAGTTACAGAAGTCTACCAAGAAGGATTTTACAACAAAGGTGAACTGAGGTGGTCGCAAGAGCAGTCTATTGTTGGTCGTAAAGTCATGTTTTTTATTAATTTGCAGTATTTAGGAATTTCTACGTGCTTCGGAAAGTTTTCTGCGTACGTGAAGTCACTGGCAAAAGTTACTATCCACATATTCGTAAACTTGGGCTTGGAAGACACTAGTTAATTTAAATATTAGAAGAAAAAACCGGACTAGAGCGAGTCAGACTCGCCCACCGAGGGTTCCGTACAAACTAGTAGATAAAAGGGGGAAATTATATATTTTCCTATATCTTTTATAAATCGAAAAATATACATCGTAAAAATATTTAAAAACCTGTTTTAGCTTGTGCTTAAGTTCTTTCATATAATATCCCACATGATACGGTTAAAGCACTTTAAAATTTGGACCCTCCTTCCTTGCATAAAGACCCTATTTTATGTGATTAAATTAAAAATATTCAGTTTTTGGATTTTTTCCTTTATTTGTACTATATGACAATGCTTATTACGAAATTTCAAAGTTATAGGTCAACGGGAAGTACCCCTTACGTTTTGATTCCCTTGCGAGTGTCAAATTATGCGTTTTTAACACGTATTCGGCTGATTTTATGTCATTAAATTAAAAATGTACAGTTTTCAGAATTTTCCCTTTACTATACGGCTATGCTTCTTGCCAAATTTCAAAGTTATAGGTCAACGGTAAGTACCCCATAGGTTTTGATTCCCTTGCGTCTTGACAGACAACAAAGTGATCCTATAAGGGTTCCGTTTTTTCCTTTTGAGGTACGGAACCCTAAAAAACGACTTCAAGTCAGCTGTTCGAACGAAATGTTATTCGGTTCAAAATCTACTATGCAGTCACTAAAAAATCATGAGAATGGAGTCTGTTCGGAAAGAGAACTATTAATATGGCACTAACCACAAAATCGAGACGTAAGTTCCCATTTTTTGCACTATAGTTCTCTTTACAAATAGGCTACTTCCTTTTTAACAAAAATAAACCTTTAAAATCGTACAAGGAGTATCGATCGATATTGTCATCCCCTTCTTAATAAATAAAATTAATCATTAACATCGGACAAAGGGAAAGAATTGTCGCTGACATTCCCCTTTGAGAAATAAAAGCAGCAGGCAAAATTGAACAGCCAAACAAATTGTCATTGACATTGTCATGCAGTTAGAACACAGGCGTTCTTTTAAAAATGAGTTAGACATTTATCAAATAAATGTTTATCTCTATAATCTATAGTCCTTCTTTTTAACCGACTTCCAAAAAGAAGGAGGTTATCAATTCGATCCGTATGTTTTTTTTTTGTATTTTTGTTCACTGATTAGTCCACCATACGTGTACCAATTTTTGTGTTTCATGAATTGACATATAGAGAATGCCCCCACAATTATTTTATAGACATTGCTTTATTACTTTTTGAATAATATCTAAAAAAATACAATTTTCATTGTATTCCTGAGGGAAGTGCGTCAGATTATAGAATCGCAGAGTTCCACCTACACGTTTTTCTTTGCAAAAGTATGAAATGTTAAGGATTATCGACAAACATCTGCACATTTTCTAATCTTCGAAGACGGAGCATTTGACATTCAATGACATATCTTATTTTTGACAAAAAAATAAACGAGCGGGTGAAGAGAGGTTTCTTTAAAAAATTTACAACCGTGAAGGATTTAGTAAAAGTAAAACCTTCTTACTCCTCATCCAATGTGTATAAGGTGAAAATAGAGTTACTTCGACGATTAAGCGTTTTGTTTAATTATATTACCCGACTGAGCATGATGATATGAACTTTATGTATCATAATTCTTTCTAATATTACAAGTAACGAAGTAACGTACTTTGGAGTCGGTTGTTTCAGTTTTTTAAACTATAAAATTATTATATCGTTTAAATACAGAATCATAAAGCTGAGTACTGACCTGTGTTATGGGTGTGATACACAGCGAGCTTTCGTGTAGTTAGTACTAGAAGCTCGCAAAAAAAACATGTTAACGCGGATTTTGGACACAGCGAACGTAACGTACTCGCTGCGAATGATACATTACGGGCCGTAACACCGGTCAGTACCCAGCTTTAGAATTAGATGAGTTAAAAAACCGGCCAAGTACGAGTCGGACTCACGCACGAAGGGCTCCGGACCATTATCTATAAAAACGCAAAAAAAAAACACGTTTGTTGTATGGGAGCCCCCCTAAAATTTTAATTTTATTTTAATTTTGATTATTTATTTTTAAAGTGATTAATATAACTCAATATTCTGTGAATATGTCAAGCGTCTACCTGTTGCCGTTATCAATATCGAGCAAAAAAATGACGTTTGTTGTATGGGAGCCCCCTTAAACATTTATTGTATTCTGTTTTTTAGTATTTGTTGTTATAGCGGCAACAGAAATACATCATCTGTGAAAATTTCAACTGTCTAACTATCACGGTCAAGAGATACAGCTTGGTGACGGACGGACGGACGGACAGACAGACAGCGGAGTCTTAGTAATAGGGTCCCGTTTTTACCCTTTGGGCACGGAACCCTAAAAATAACAGTGAAAGAACACGTAAAGATCAAAAACAAACAAGTTGCGAAGAAAAATTCTTCTTTTTTTGTCGGTGGAAAATAACGTGTTTATTTATCCCATTTCAGTGTAAATGGGAAGCTTGTCCCGTCGCGTGAAATCGTTCCCATGTTCCCGGTAAATCCGGGACACCTGTCTTATCTCACGGGGTAGATCGTAAAGCAATTTTCTCATATAATCTAGATTCTATAGAGCTTAATGATGAACACCGGAAATACTCTAAGAGGTAATCGTATCCATTGTAGTCATTACTACTGTGAAACCAAACCTAAAATTACAACAAGAAGTCAAATCAGCGAGTCCAACTCTCATCGAATGTGTGTAATTTTTCAACTGTCTATAAAATTAAAGAAGTCCTATCCATTTCATAAAAACAAAGTTCAGAATTTGTCAATTTACGTTTGTCAAAGAAGAAAAATTAAGATCGGAAATATACGTAATCTATGAAGCTATCTATGGAGCTCCTTCCGATTTAATATATTTTTAATCGACTTAAAAAAAGAAGAATATCACTTTGATATGTGTGTAATATTGCTACAATTGCACACTTTTAATATATTTTTGTCTATGTGAGCTTCTAAGCACGTGTGCCAAATTTCATACATGTATGTACGAGTATGTATGTATGTATGTATATTTGTGTGTATGCATGCTTGTCCACGTATTACACGAAAACTAGAAATTTTATTGCAATAATGCTTTTTATTGAATAAATTATCTGCCATGTTAAGGAATAGTGCAAGTTTAATCAAAATCGGTTCAAGATATGGACTTAGGTTTTAAGTTATAAACGTTTCATCGAGGCAATTCAAACTTCTACAGGTCGGATTTGAACGAAATTTAGTAGATTTATTACTCATACTATGTAACAGGAAATTATATACTTTTTATTCCAAAAATTAGGTGGTTGTAGTGAAGTATGTTTGACATTTAAACGAACTTACCTTGTGAAGTTTGATGTATCAAATTTTGAGTTTTACGCAAAACGAATAAATATCTTAAAAAACGAGTAAATAAAAGTGTTAAAAAAAATATCACTTCAAAACTGAAAAGGAAGAAATAACAACTGTTACATAATACCGACAAATTAAATCAAAACTGAGCGTCTACCTAAGTAGGTACTTACCAACTATATTTTTGAGGTCGGTGTCTGTCTAGGACTTTGTTGGTAATAGCTTAGGGCCTGACACCGACTTCAAAAATATAGTTAGGGTACGTACCTACTTAAGTAGATACCTAGTTTTGATTTAATTTGTCGGTATTATGTAACAGTTGTTATTTCTTCCTTTTTAGTTTAAAAGATGATTTAATTTTTTTAAATTACTTTTATTTATTAATCTTGTATTACAATTAAAAGTTCAACAAAGAACTTTGTCAAGACGATAAGAATAAATTCAATAAGAAAAGTCTGATGCAGCAAAATGCTGCACCACATTATTGAAATTGTTAGCAAAAGTATTTTCTGCTGCAAAGCAAAGCCGTTCAGAAAACTGCTGTGGAAATTTGTTATCCACTAAAGCGAATGTTGTTAGCCTCGAGAGTTTTATTTTTTATTTTGTAAATAAAGTAGCTTTGGTAGCACATTTTATATTATTTTTTAACAAGCCGGTTAAAAAATTAAGTAAAATGAGGTTTGAGGTTCTCAATTCGATTGTATGTTTTTTTCTTGTATTTTACCCGATTATTTCTCCAATTATTATAATTGAAAATGAGTGCGTTAGTACATATAAATAATTAGAAAATTATGTTTTTTTTTGTAGGCCATATGGCAGAGGTGGTCCCTTAATTTTTTTTTTTATCAAAATCGGTTCAGTACTTTGGTTTTTCAAACAAACTGGAAAAATATGTCATATAAGTAAACGAAAAACTGTGTGTTGATGTGAAGTCGGTTGTTTCAATTTATTAAATTATTTTTAACAAGACTATAGTCTAACTGGTTGGACAGCGTAGTTGGACTAACAGTAGTAGACCACAGAACCCGGTCTGAGGCAGTGGTCTAACTAAAGAAATAGTTGGACCGCTACCCCTAATGAAGGCCCGTATTCCAACTGGGTGGATAGCGCAGTTGGACCACTGCCCCGTACCGGAATATTTTATGAACACTTCCGCTATAGAGACCGACTATTAAAACAATTAATCTTCTTCTTCTATTAATCTTCTATATCTTAAGTGATTTCCGATTAGTTTTAAATAGTCTTTAATTATAGGGTATAGGTCTTTAATTATATTAGGATGGCCTTGAAACAGCTCAAGAACAACAAGGCACCGGGCGACGACGGAATTACATCAGAGCTACTGAAAGCGGGTGGAACACCGGTACTGAAAGTCCTTTAGAGGCTCATCAATTCCGTCGTGCTTGAAGGTACAACGCCAGAAGCATGGAACAGAAGCGTGGTGGCGCTGTTCTTCAAAACAGGGGATAACACTTTGCTGAAGAACTACAGACCCATCTCGCTTCTGAGCCATGTTTATAAGCTGTTTTCGAGGGTCATCACGAATCGTCTTGAACGCATGTTTGATGACTTTCAGCCTCCCGAACAAGCCGGTTTCCGAAAAGGCTATAGTACCATAGACCAAATCCACACGCTGCGGCAAGTAATACAGAACACCGAAGAGTATAACTTGCCCCTTTGCTTAGCGTTTCTGGACGAGACCTAGGCGGTGCTTGAGGCTCTCCAACGATGCCGTATTGACTATCGGTATGTCGAAGTGCTGAAGTGCTTGTACAACAACGCCACCATGTCGGTCCGAGTACAAGACCAGAATTCAGAGGCAATTCCATTGAAGTGAGGCGTGAGGCAGGGAGACGTTATCTCTCCGAAACTGTTTACCGCCGGATTGAAAGATGCCTTTAAGCTTCTGGAATGGAAAGGGCTCGGCATCAATATTAACGGCAAGTACATCACTCACCTTCGGTTTGCCGACGATATAGTAGTCATAGTAGAGTCCATGGAAGACCTCAGTACGATGCTCGAAGACCTCAATAGAGCTTCCCAACGGGTGGGCCTCAAAATGAACATGGACAAAACGAAGGTTACGTCGAACGCCCATGTAGTGCCCACTTAAAAGTCACCGATATAGCACAACGGATTAGCAAGTTGAAGTGGCAGTGGGCAGGGCAGATAGCACGTAGAACTGATGGCCGATGGGGCTGAAAAGTTCTCGAGTGGAGACCACGTCCCGGCAAGCGCAGCGTAGGAAGACCAGCCAAAAGATGGACAGATGACCTCATACAAGTGGCGGGAAGACGCTGGATGCAAGCCGCTTCCAATCGGTCTTTTTGGAAATTCATATCCAGCAGTGGACTTCTTATGGCTGAGATGATGATGATGATGAGTCTTTAATTCAACTTTTATTAGTTTCGTATTATGTTATTTTTACTTTATGATAACCCAGATTAGGTATATCTAATGAAAAATTGACTATTGTGATGAAATTATTATGGCTTTCAAAAAATAGTCTATAAGTTGATGTTTCTTCGGACTTATTAAAATAAAATATTATCATTTGATAAATATTCCGACATTAATCAAGTTAAACGAGCGCTCAAAACGCGCAGTCAATTTTACTCTCTCACGCATCACATTTTTAAACATATAAAATCACTAAGTAGTGGATATTTTGAAAGTATGGGGACGAGTTTGTATATATTATATTTTATTATAGTTTTTCTTCAATATTTAATTTATTTATTTAAGTCCATCAACATTGTATACAATAACAATATTCATAAAAGTTTTACATACATTAATTATAAACAATACTTAAAGATGGACACAGCATATATTAATGGAGCGAACAAATCACATCACATCGAAATCTATAAAAAAAAAACATAGCTCCCGGAAAATTTTATCCTCTTTTTACACCAAATAACTGTACTTTTTTTTAATATATAAATATTAGTGGACATTTCACACAACACCATCTAGCCCAAACTAAGCAAAGCTTGTATGGAATGGAACTAGATGGCTGATAGAATACATAAATACATATTTTTTTTAGCACTATTATTACTACTATTTTATTGTACTATTATTAGTAGACTAGACATTTCTCTGCCCAATTTCAAGTTTGAATGTACCCAGTGTAGATTAAAATAGCATTGTAGTTCAGTGTTCCAGAATAGTGTCGAATAACTTCATAAGTACGTCGCTAAAGTTTCCTATGCAGTTAATGCTTGTCGCCCAAGTTTTATTAGTTAACTATCTGGGGCCGAAACTTGCTCGTAATTTCACGTTTCTCTGTTGTAGGTATTTGGATGAGCTCGAATATTCGCTTGCCACATCGAGTAACTAACCTCGGGAGAAGGATTACCGAACCGTGTGACTCTAAAATTGATGAGAGAATTTTCATAACTGTTCTGTACCATTTCGTATTTCCATAACTGTTCTGTACCATTTCGTATTTCGCTTATACTTGCAGAGTTTTTCTTAGTTTACTGAAATAGCCCGGTGTTTGCTTACGTAATAAGAGTGAATTATGCCATGGTAAGGTTGGCGGAGTTTAAATCAAATTAGTTGTGTCCCGTGGTTTCACTCGCGTATGATGTAAAACGGTGATGATTATGATGATAAAATGTAACATGCATCAGTCTCCGGTCTCAACTACATCTGTACTATAAATTTCGGAACAATCGGTTCAGTTGTTTACCCGTAAAAAAGTAACAGACATACGGATAGATTTCGCGCTTATAATATTAGGTGGCAATGCTATGGGAGTTCTTTGCTCGATGACTATTTATTAAATGTTAACACAATAATTTAGCGAATTCTATTATTATTTATAGATTATAGAATTCATTCGATGTATTCACTTGGCCATTACGCTTAAGTTTCCGGCAGCCTTTAGTCGGGAGACCTTCTGACTTGCGATCCGCAGGTCCTGGGTTCGAATCCCGCGGCACTCACCTATGTCTTTTCAGAGTTATGTGCGTATTGTAGATTACCGCCAACTTCAAAACGGCGAAGGAAAACGTCGTGAGGAAACCTACATGTCTGAGAGTTCTCAATGATCTTGAAGATGTGTGAAGTCTGCCCAACCCGCGCTTGGCCAGCGAGGTAGACTATGGCCTTACCCTTCTCATAATGAGAAGATGGCACGCGCCCAACAGTGGGACAGCTTGTACAAACAGGGCTGATAAAAAAAACGCTTTAAAGTTTTTAAACTTTAACAAAAAGATAGAAAAACCGGAGAATGTTACATAATCACCGAGCTTTTCAAATTCCGGTTCACAATTGACGAAAAATCACGAAATTTTCAAAGAATTCTCAAATCGCCCTCAAATAAATCTTCTTACATTCCCAGTATTGGAGTTTTGAAATCCGTAACGTATAAATTGGCTTGGATGTAGAAGCTTCCTATACTTCAGTTAAACGAAAAGCTCAACGCAAATCTGCTTGCTTCGACAAAAGGCTTATTCTGAAAACATTTTGAATATTTACTTACATTTTGTGTATGCTTTATTTAAGCAAAACTGAACATTTATTTTAATGGGAAAAACAGAGTTTTGGGAGTTAACGGGTAATGGGAGCTATTTTGACATGTGAAGTACAAGTTGCACCGAATGTTTGCGCGAAGTTCGGGCGTCTTCAGTTATTGGGCGCAAACACCGCTAAGTAATAATAATATAGCGACAGCAGGTGGTTGTTAGTTTCATGCATTTTTCAGGGTTCCATAACCAAAGGGTAAAACGGGAACCTATTACTAAGACTCCGCTGTCTGTCTGTCTGTCCGTCTGTCACCAGACTGTATTTCATGAACCGTGATAGTTAGATAGTTGAAATTTTCACAGATGATGTATTTCTGTTGCAGCTTTAACAACAAATACTAAAAACCAGAATAAAATAAATATTTAAGGGGGCTCCCATACAACAAACGTGATTTTTTGTTCGTTTTTAGGGTTCCGTACCTCAATAGGAAAAAACGGAACCCTTATAGGATCACTTTGTTGTCCGTCTGTCCGTCTGCCTGTCCGTCTGTCCAGGTGTCAACACCTTTATCTCGGGAACGCGTGAAGGTATCGAGTTGAAATTAAAACCATATACGCAGATCCATAGCATCTTGCTGCAGAAAGAAAAATAAAATTTCTCAGTTTTCGTAAAAAAAAAGTTACTGCCGAATATGTCGTAAAAAACGCACATTTCGACACTCACAGACGAATCAAAACCTATGGGGTACTTCCCGTTGACCTAGAACTCTGAAATTTGGCAAAAAGTATTGTGTTAGAGTAGGAATAAATATATAGAGTAGTAGGAGTAGAGTAGGATATAGGAAAAAATCTAAAAACTGAACATTTTTAATTTAATCACAAAAAAATAGTGTCCCTATGCAAGGAATGAGGGCTCAAATTTTAAAGTGAATTAACCGTATCATGTGGGGTATCATATGAAAGAACCTCATTAGCATAAGCTAAAACAGGGTTTTAACATATTCTTCGCCCCCTGTAGACCCTTCACTTCAGCTGGGAACCAAAACTTTTTAGGCGAATTTTGATTAAGTACAGAGTGGCCGTGCAAAGTAACGTTGACTGCCTCAAACGCCGGTGGTTTACTGACTACTACAAAATGAACGGGACGCTCGCTCGGATCCGAGTGGAAGGTGCGGCTACTATAGACTCGGATCCGAGTGGTGAGCAAGGAATGTGTTAAATATTTTTACGATGTATATTTTTCGGTTTATGAAGATAAATATAAAAAAAAAATATGATTTCCCACTTTTATTTAGTTTGTACGGAACTCTCGGTGGGCGAGTCTGACTCGCACTTGTCCGGTTATTTTCGATATTGATAACGGGAACAGGTAAGATACTTGAAATATTCACTGAATATTGAGTTATATTATTCACTTTAAAAATAAATAAATAAATTTAGCCTCTTGACAGCTCCTATTACCTATCTTTCTACAAAAAAAATAAAAATGTTCTCTTTTCTTTAGATGCCTGTCTCTAGATTTCTGTAGACACATAAAAAAATACAATAGAGAATACGAAATGAAGGAATATCTATCAACAAGATAGCACAGCAAAATGAGTTTCAGAAGGTTACATATACCTATCATATGTGATGATGTTGGGAAAAACGACATAATGTGGTACCATTGTGGTTTCCTTGGCAAATGGCCCCGTTCTGAATGTTCAGGGGGGTTACGCTCAACTTTTATAGCGATGGAAAATTGGCTCGCGCTCGTTTTTATCTTGGTTTTTCTTTAGTTAAGAGAAATTAAGTACCTAAGTGCGAGAGAAAACAATAGAGAAAAATAATGAGCCTACTTTGAATATTGATATTTTTAAGTCTCTTCAACTTTTATGCCACTCTCTTAAAAGCAATATAAACACGGGCGCGAACCAACTTTGCTTCGCTATGAGAGTGGAGCGTAACCCTGCAGGACGTGATTTTCCAGCTTTTTTAGCAGAGGACGTGATTACGTTTTTAATTTTCATCTATAACCATTATGTCTTAAATTAAGTTCAAAACTATTATAAGTGTTGATATTTAGTTTTTAAATAACGACCGGGTTTGAATTGTTTAGTGCTCTAAGTTCTTAGTTCACCAAATGATCTAAAGATAATTTGATACATTTTGATTGAGTAGCTCTCATTTAACTTCCATAAGTGTATAATTAGCTCTCATTGCCCGATGTGAGGGGTAATGGGAGCGGAAGTCATTTCCAAGAAATAGTTATTTGTTATTCAAGGCTGCAAAGTTGGTTTTTGGGGCGAGTACTTGTATTGAAACCTGAGCAAGCGAGTGGTTCAAATATAGAATCCTGAGCGTAGCGAGGGTTTCAAAAGTACGAGATGCAAAATAACTTTGCTGCCGAGTGAAACACAAAATTTTTCACCTCACTACAGCGAGGAAAACGCTAGTCCAGTGCTGCCACCTGTGGCTGGTCAGTGCGATTATTCAAAGAAATGAGGTTGGCGCACTGACATGAAATAAGTATTTAATGCATTTTCAGTGGACTTGCGGTATAGAAAAGTATGGAATAGAAAGGTTTGAATTTTAAAAACTCTTTCCACGCTAGCGGACAAAATGCACTTTTCCACTCAGATTTCTAATGATAAACAGAATCTTTCCGAGCTTGTGAGGTGAAAATGTTATTTTTCCCTATTTAAGTGTTGCACAAGCCGACTCCCTGTCGGTAAAGTGGCGGTACTCAAAGGATGCACAGTGTGAACCGGAACTGCTCAGTTGCAAGAACATTCGCATATTTATTGCCTCGCGCGTTCATAATATGAAGCAAAGAAGAACTTACGCCTCGCTCAGCGGGCCTTGGGTTGTCTTCGGAGACGGAAATTAAAGGGCTGCGAGGCAGGAGCGTAAGGGATCATGAAGTCCTGCTAATTGCGAGCTTGGCTCGGGAGAATAGCCTCATAATGTATATACCGATACCCGGCATTACAAATACTATGAATGAATCTTTGATAAAGTAATTGGAATAAATGTACTTTTCCTCAATCTCGTGCAAATACAATTTATTAATAATAATTTTTAAATTGATATCTGATCAATAACTTGTATGTTATTTTGTCCTAAATAAACGAAAAAATACGAAGAATTCAATTTTTTTAATTTATATGTATAAAGTTAAGAAATAAATGAAAAGAACTACTTCATAAAAAATACCTTAAGATCTCTGAAAAGTTGTATATGAAACTGTTTTCATAAGATTGAAATTCGAATAAGTATTTATCAATAAAACATATTTTGTGCGAGCGATAAGTCGGAGCCTTAAGTCGCGAATAATTCGCGTAGTGAACATTCGCACACCAAATGCTCGCTCACCAAACTTCGTAAGTATAACGAATGCTGAATGCTGGTGAGTTTCGTTATTTAGTTACATTACGAAAACGGGTGTAAGATCGTCCCTTCCAATAACTTAGCAACAGGACCAACAAGTACAAATTACTTTTCTTTCCATTACAAATGAGCTTATTACTTTTCCTCCTCATCCTACAAATAGGGTGAAAAATGACCACCGCCCGGGGAATGCTTCACGCAATTCGCATCCGAACTCGAAACGACATAAAATATATTAACAGTGATAAATCGATAAAGTTACCAGTGCCACTTGTGCAGTGAAATCTCGACGTGCTACATCATCGTTATTTTCATTCATATTTTTGCTTCACATTTTTAGTTTCAGAAAGCCCGTCAAAATGAAAAAACTGAACCCTTTTAGGATCACTTCGTTGCCACTCTGTCTCTGTCTAACCCTGTCTATTTAGATCTTTTTTTCGGAAAAACGTAGAAATACAAACCTACAAACAAAAATAAATAAAAAGCATACTAATAGAGATAAAGAAAGAGAGCTGTATTTTGCTATTACGTCACTTTGCGTATAAACATTCAGTTTGCGACAGTAAGTTTTTATATCCGACTGCGTAAGAAGGAGGGTAATGTTTTTCGAGTGTATGTATGTATGTGGGTATGTAATTGTGTATACGTATTACGTATGTATGTATGTTTCTATATGACAACCTACAGCCTAAACGGCTTGATTAATTTTGATGTGCGAGGTGTCATTAGATTCATCTTCACTTGCAGAGTGTCATAGGTTTTTTTTTTTGTAATAATAATAATACATCTTTTGCAAAAATTAAGAAATGCGTTTTTTTTCGTAACTTCTAACGAACTATTTCGTAATAAACAAGTGATTTTATTAGAATTAATCTAAAGAATGCGCATTTATAATCCCTTACAGTGATTTTACGCATACTTTCTCACAAAAAACGTACACTCAACAGCGTATCAAGCGTAACGAAATCGTAAGTTAGTCTGCAAAAACTGCTTTTCTGCAGTCTGATATTTTGTTTTTCTTTTACGTAAGTACTTATATATGTATATTAAAAGAAAGTTAGTTTAGTTTAGTTTTATTAAGTTAGTCTTATTATTATAACAGTATATTTATTACACTTCAATGTGCTTTTCACATGCATTGTAATATAACCTAACTAGTTATTAGGAAAGCGAAAGCAGCTCTGTCTATG
Organism: Lycia hirtaria; assembly: GCA_947563715.1. NCBI lineage: Eukaryota > Metazoa > Arthropoda > Insecta > Lepidoptera > Geometridae > Lycia > Lycia hirtaria. Next base: position 13,128,775 of record OX387386.1, read on the forward strand.
TATCTGTCTGTTTGTTTTTCACGGTTAAACGGCTGAACGAATTGGTATGATATTTCTTACAGATATAACTTAGCTCCTGGAGAAGGACATAGGTATAATAATATATTTCATCATCATCATCACCGTTTTTCATAATTACGCGGAAGAAACCGCTGAGCGCAGCTAGTACCTAATAAAATACACCGTCGATCAACATAGTATGCAAAGAGTGTAGGGCACATGTGTGCGTTCAAGTTAACTCATATTAATTTAAAAAAGTCTGAAAAGCCGCGGTTTTTACAACACCTCCAATACATTCGTGAAAATTGAATTTACGTTTTCAATACGAGGTAATTCAATGAGCATGTGTGAAAATACACTCTTTATTATTGTTTATTAATACACTCTACGTTATTTTTTATTAATACACTCTACGTTATTTTTTATTAATACACTCTACGTTATTATTATTCTGTTAACAGCTGTTCGCTTAATAATTAACCAGTTGACAATATTGTTTGATTAAATAGTTGAACGGTCATGTTACCTTGGTACCTGAGGAGGTGTATCTCGTCACATAATTATATGTACTTACAGTTGGTACGTATAAATTATGTTTTCATAAATAGACCTATTTCAATACGTTTGTGAATTTGTTAGTCCAATAAAAAACTAGCGTTGATTTGTATTTGAATCTTGCAATGATATCGACTCTTGTCATAAATATAATACTTATTCTTTAGATTACTTCATAGGCTTAGAAAAACTGAAGCTGAACTTATTATATCATAAAAACTGAAATTATTATTATTAGTTTTCATAATCATCATCATCTCAGTCACAAGAAGTCTATTGTTGGACTTACGCCTCTGTAATGAATTTCTGAAAAGATAGGTTAGAAGTGGCTTGCATTCAGTGTCTTCCTGCAACTTGTTCAGGTCTTCTGTCCACATTGTGATCTGGAAACCACGCTCCGGCAAGCTCGAGAACTTTTCGGCTCCATCGGTCATCAGTTCTGCATGCTCTGCATTTACTTTCATGCTTTTCATGCATCTTTAATTTTTCATGCTTTCTGCATGCATGTCTTGCTCACGACAGTTAAAATGACAATTTTAACATGCTAATCCATTGTGCTGTCAGTGATTACGTCACGTCGTATGTCTTCGAATCTCTTCATTTCTGATTCGAACTCGAAGATAGCTAGCCCTCCCCATAGCACTTTTTTTTTTTTTAATAGAAGATAGATCTACGATTGACGACCAACTCGCCTGATGTTAAGCGACGGTGTGGCCGAGGATGGAGCTCGTCGATCTAGAAGATATCTATTCACTCTAGCCTTGAAAATTCCAAGATTGTAGGTCTCGGGAAACAGAGATGGCGGCAAAGAATTCCATTCTTGTGCACTACGCAACAAGAATGTGGATCGATATCGCTGAGTGCGGACTTTCGGCATTACAACGAGAAATAGGTGGTAATTTGCGTACTTTGAGCTTCCTAGAGCCACGTTTCAGTGCATTATTTCATTACTTGTCAGTGATTACTACCCGGTAATTTACAAATCGGTAAAAAAAAACAAATATTAAATCAGAAATAGTTATAAGTAATTGAGACAAGTAGTAATTGGTACTCATTGATACACACACCCAATCGTTATAAAAATGTCCAAGACCGCTATTGGTATTTTATAAGTCTGCATAAAACGAGTGCCATAGCTTTGCCATAACATGAATCGTCATAAAATATTAAGAGACCATAATAGAGTATAGAGATTTTATCATAGTGTCGGCTATCGATCAATTTTATGACATTCTTTGGACCTAGATGTGGTTAGTCCAGGACTAGTCCACTGTTGGCGATCACTAAGCAGATAATGTACTCTTTGTGTCAGAGTTCTTACGAGTACGAAAAAAATGCCTGCGCAAGCTATCCAGTGCACCAAAGCTGCACAATTTTAAAGTGCTCGCTATAAAAATATTCAATCCAATGTTTTCAACATTCTGTTCAACTAGTTAAACATAGTGGACAAAAACTGCCCCCAAAACAACCACACAATATTGAATGTTAAAAGCCACTACCAGCTAAAATTCGAGTAAATTATGTCATTATGTGGCGGGAAGACGCTGGATGCAAGCCGCTTCCAATCGGTCTTTTTGGAAATCCATGGGGGAGGCCTATGCCCAGCAGTGGACTTCTTATGGCTGAGATGATGATGATGTCATTAATTACCTACATATACTTATGAGTCCGTAGTTCGACCATGTCAAAGTCAGGTAACGGATAACTGTTACGTCACTTGAAACTATGATTAAGCTATAGAGAGAGCTATTCTCGGAGTCTCTTTTTGTATAGTAGTTTTGTTAGCTAAGTATATATAGTTTGTATATTGTTTTGTTGTAGTTAATAAAGGCACTTGCCCTACTATAAAACTCAAGAATTAGGTTATTACCAGTCACACCAGATAGTGTGACACGGAGGAAAAAATCTTCCGTTCCACACTGGTGTGAAAAATGGTGTGACGTCACGCCAGGCAAGCTGCCTCCCAAACCTCGTGCCCCTACGGTGTAACTCTAGCCTAACGCCTTTTTACCCGACTGCTTAAGGAGAAGGGTTATGTTTTTCGAGTGTATGTATGTTTGTATGTACCTATATATGTATAGACATAGACATAGACATAGTCAGAAATTTATTGTGACAAAAAACATACAACACAAAATAAATATCATTCAAAAAAATATAAATCATACACTTATATAACACACAATCAAATACTTATATAACATGTTTTTGTCACAATCCGGTCCCAGCTCAGCATAATGCTAGTTGTTGTTGTTGTTGTATATGGGTATGTATGTATGTATGTTTTTATATGACAGCCTACAGACTAAAATCATGGTGTCATTAGATTCGTCTTCGCTTTCAGAGTGTCATATGCTATATTTTTTATAATAATAATGATACATCTCTTGAAAAATAAAAAAATGCGTTTTTTCGTAACCTCCAACAAACTATTTCGTAATGAACAAGTGATTTTACTAGAATTATACAAGAATATGCATTTGTTATCTTTTACAGCGATTTTACGCATACTACTTTCTCACAAAAAAACGTACACTCAACAGCGTATCAAGCGAAACGAATTCATGAGTTCGACTACAAAAACTGCTTTTATGTATTTTGTTTTTCTTTTAATAGATGTACTTGTTACTAGAATTGGGTATAAAGCTAAACATACCTCCCTATAACATATCAGTTATAGTACGTGAAAAATCGGTTTATACCTATAATTAAAAATTTGGTTTACACGCGCAAAATGCGGTAAAATTTGTTTGTTTTATTTTATTTATTTATTTATTCATTACAAAACCATAAATGTATCCTTAGAGGTACCTAAAAACTATAACACTATGGGACACTAACACTATTTTCAATATGGGAAATATTTTTCACAAAATTACGTTAAATAAATCGGGTCGATGTTTAAGATTATGTGCAAATTAATAATACGTACCCAAGATATAACACCTGGAAAGTAAATTGACAATTTATCTAATAAACGTTTAATGTTAACCTGTATACAGCATAACATAGACAAAGATATAGTTTAACAATACAAACTTTTTACTCATAATCTATGTTACAGATAAAGTTCAATTTGTCACGGCAACATCTAATATTATACCTTGCGGATTCATAAAAAAAAATTATGCTGTATAAAAATGGCCGTTAAGGGGCTATACGACTAAAGTTCACTGTTTCTCTTACACATTACCACATTTTCAAGATATATTTGGACTGAATGCACTTACGACAAATCTGTTATATCTCGACAATAATATACAAGTATTTTTATATTGAATCACATATATTTTCATACATAAAAATTCATTCTAGCTTAAAATAGAAATATATAAAGTTTCATATTTGAATCTAAAAATGGTATTTGGAAAATGGAATGGAATTTTGATGGGATATACACCGTTATTTTTTGATTACTAATTTAAAGGGTCATTGTACTTATTTTTATCAACAGCTTTTTCAATGGAAACAACCCTGAAATCGAGAAAAAAAATCAGCTGTGCTATAGGTACACTTGGTCCCAGTTATTGAAACTTGTTATAAGAACAACTGATTTCTTTTCGCGACTACAGGGTTGGTCCCATAATAAAATAGCTGTTAATATTGAAGAGTACAATGACCCCTAAAGTATAAAAAAATAACTGTGTATATGATAGATATATGATAGATATGTGTTGAGATTCGTCGTACAGATTTGTCACAAGAACTTCCAGTAAATTTATAACTCTAAATTTTACAGTCTAAAATATGTGAAAATGCTTGAAAGAGATGCAAACTTATATCGTATCGTATATCCCCTTAATAACGAAATAAAAATGCGCAGCAAGCTCAAAGAATGAAGAAAGAAGTTTAAGAAAGTGGTATAAGTGATTATGGTGAAAATCAATACTTAGTTTCGAAATATTCTAGTTTAGTTTTAGGTTTAGAAATAGATGTACCTAAACTTTGAACTACTTCTCAATCAATCACTTATACTTGAGGATGTACAACGTGTTAGGAAAATAATACAAACCCATAAAAAAATCTACAAAAAATATTCCAAAAATATTTACCCACATAATATAAAGTACGTGAAAATTGTACTAGGTAGCGTTCAGTAGAGGCCAATGTTCAACACCATAGGGCTGTTGATGGTGATGATTAAAAATCGAGAAATAATTAACTCTTCATTATTAACAGTTAACACTATAATCTCGATTCTGAACAACATTATTTGAAAATTTCGGGTTATTAATTTATTTTCTTAGCACGTTGTATAACATGATCAATAGTCACGTTCTCTGTACCAGTTACGTGGGTATCCGATGAAATCCGACGTTTATCCGTATATATATACGAAGAAATTGATAAATGAGCTGTCGAGTGGATCCTTTGGGGATTTTCACCAACGAGCGAACCTCTTATAAAAATATAGATATGATAGATACTAAGAAAATATTTTTAGTACAGTATTTTTAAGTGCCATATCCATTGAATATGGATCAAACGTTGTCGTTTTAGTTATACAATCATATTTGAGAGAAAAACAGTAGGTTATAGCTATTGTTTTTTGAAAACTTTTAATTATGGTATAGATATATCTATTTGACAACATACTATATACTTTTGAAATATTAATTTACATGTGTTTTCTAAGATAAGAGTAGAGCGAGTGATCTCTCTATAACACGACTAGTTAGTGATCGATAAAAAATCGAAATATTACAACTACCCACGTAACTGTATCTGTGGTTATATAGATTAGTATGTCTTATCATACCTGATGTTAACGGGAAAAGTTTCCGATACGAATCCCATGAGGTTTTTTGATAGTTGAGATTTATGAAATATCTTTGTGAATACATACGTTTAAATCTAAACTATTTCTTCAAACAGGAACAAAAAGTGAAAAGCCGACGTAAGAAAACAAAAGAAAAAACCAAGGGCTTTGATACCATTAACATAAATTGAAGGATCTCGTCAACCGTTGACAATGAATTGAATTGGCTCAATCTATCTAATGTTTTTAGGTTTGAGAGTCAATTTATATAAAACGCTTTTTACGGAATCAGCGCAATGTTGTTTTCTGTCGCAATTCAACTTGGAGGCTCCTCTGAGACCGCTTGTCGTTTTTAAATCTTGTTTTTCAATTGCCATCTTCGGTTAAATTTGATTGGTAAGCACTTAAGTATATTTTTTTTTATTATTATCTATTATTTTGGAATCGATCACTATGAGGTGATTTTCTTTATTCATTTTTGTCATTTTTCCCCATTTGGGGTCAGACCAAAACAGTCACATTGTGATTTTCTGTAGGTACTCGTGCTAGTCTAAAAAAGTTTTGCCTGGTCTTTATTATTTTCCACTTGGATCTCCTCCTTTCTCCCCCTTAGCCTTAATTCTCAATTATTGTGTTTTGTTATGCTTACATGGGGCATGATTTGAAGAATAAAAATAATAGATTTGATTCAGTGTTTTTATTTGTATATGAATTTAATTTGTTCTTTCCAAGATTAAGATTCACACCATGCCCACTATTTATTGCCGAAATTTATGGAAATTTTCATTTTCATTTCTGACAGGGGTTATAAAAATATTTGTACGTACATCACGAGTTAGGTGGCTAAAACAATGCATTAAATTATCACGTATGTTACCAATTTATTTATCTTCAAGTGACCCCAACTTGATGCAATATATGACCGGAAAGTCGGAATGACGCGGACACGTTTTATACAGCTGAGTAGCGAACAGGCAAAGTTTATGGCTCCTTCCATTGTCATAAAACTTCTTTGTTTCTTTCAATATACGTAAAATATTCTTAATTCAATCAAAGTAACAGTTTAATCCCTACTTGTATCTTTTTAAGTATACATAATAATTAAAAAAAAATTAAGTAAACAAATGGAATTCTTCTTATTACTTTGAACAAATTTAGGTTCAAAATTCGATGATTCAGATTTTTTTTTTCTCATAATATTACATGATTACTTTACTTATTGATTCATTAATCTCACATTATGTTCAGAACTGTTATTTTACCAGTAGGCACTATTTTACAATCGTTGCGGTCTCATTATTTTATTTTCATGTCCATTATTGTACCAATATTATTGAACTTTTTTTTCCAAATAGTAATCAGAAAGTTTGATTCAACTTTTAGGTAGATTTTATCTTCCTATACCTCAATTTCAATAAATCATCACTAAAATGTTGAAGAAATATTTTAACAACATTTCACGTGTATGAATTGGTCGTTTTTTGTAAATTGGTCGTATTTTGTAAATTTCCTTTCGATGTATGTTTACAATTCTTACAGTTCGTGATGGAATTTTATTTCGTTGAAGCCAAATATTTATTTCTGTGGTATGTTATTCATTTGAAATCGTTTCGATGCATACTTCTTTAGATTCCTTTTTCAAACTTGTATCACTTATTCAGCGTATTTTGGAATCCTCTGTTTTTGCCGCTTTTATACTTGAAAAGCGCTGTAGCTTTACATCTTTGATGCCAATAGAATTTATCAAATATAGTTTAGTTCATCTTGGTTCAGTATACATAAATATGCTCTGAATGGCAACTGGCCAAGTCTTATTTCTTTTCCATATAAGTTGATATGTATAGGCGTCGTTGTAGCTACAAATATCCTGTGCTGCTCCTGCTCTATCCAACTTAGATCCAAACGTCCAATGAAAACAGTCCATCTCAGGAGAGAGCGTGTTATTGACACCGATTATAACCTCCATAAACAAATATCACATCTCGCTGGAGCACATATTTAAGTACACCCAATTCGCAGATTATGAGGCAGTCGCTTCTCTGCAGAACTTATGGTCTAATAAAACAAGGTTACGATGCAGCGACACTAAGGCCAGTTGATAATGAAGTGGAAACTTAACCTTTAGAAGCATCGCGTGCGCGCGACGTCCTCGCGCGTCTCGGCGGCCGGCGGCAGCGACTGCGAGGGACCTTGAGCCAGGACAGAGAGCGGCGCGGCGGTCGGGAGTCAGGGCTTACCGTTGTAGAGGAGCGTGGGCTCGGGATCCCGGGGCTGCGGGCCCGGCGCGGTGGCGGCGGGCGCGGGGCTGCGGCCGCGCCCCTCGCCGACCACGTCGATCTCCTCGTCGGACTCGTCCGCCAGCTCCGCCGCCGCACCCGCCTTCCACTTCTTGGCCATGAGGCAGCGCGGCATGGTGGCGCCCGCATCGGCCTCAGCGCGCCACCATCAGCGAGAGACAGACGAACAGAGAGAAAAAGAGAGAAAAGAGAAAGAGCGGCGCCCCGGGCGAGCGGCGTGTGGGCGACGTCGCGCGCGACCTCTTACGATTGTGGGGAGTTCGGGGCGACGCGTCTGTATAAATAGGTGGGGTACAGGGAGGCAAGTGCGCGCGCACCCACCGCGATCGATGGGGCGGGGGTGGCGCGCCCACCGCCCGCCGCGGCAAACTTTAGCCGCGCCAACTTGGGCTGACACTTGACAGAGCGCACACGCGAGCAACCAGTGGACGAGGACCTGCCAGCGGTGCGCACCGTGCGGCCGGCCGGCGGCCTGCAGCGGCACGCAGCGGTCCCGTTGCGGTGCCGTGCGACTGCCGCTCGTAAGCCGCCGTCGTGAGACTGCCGCTCTTGAGCCGCTGCAGACTGGATAAGCTCGTACATTTCGCGCCCTTATAATCTCACGGTTTGTTTATTTACTTCCGCCGTTTTACCAGCAACGAGCGAATCCTTTCAATTCCATAATATTGCGAACGCTTTTTGAATTCATTTTATCCAAGAGAGAGAGTTTCATTTTTAAAACTTGAAGTGCAACTCCTCTAACCTTGCCGCGATTGAAGTTTGTTTCTGAAAACAGAAATGTGTGTACAACTTTCACAAGATGATCTTTTGGAAGATATCGCGCAACACTCTTGGTATTTTATGTCTACAGTAATAAGTTTGCCTAATTTATTTATTCACGCAACGCAATTGTTATAGTTTCTATCAGCATTATCAACAACACGGCTTAATAGTAGATAGAATCAGAGAATAATATGGGTTTACAATATTTTTTTCGTAATTTGAAGAGTTTCTATATATCATCATCAACAAGAACTTATACATTTAATTATTTATCATTCACTTTGTTGAGTATACGTTTTTTGTGAGAAAGTATGCGCAAAGTCGCTTTCAAATGCATATTATTTAGAATTATGTAAAATCACCTATTTATTTTAAAAAAAACATTGGAAGTTACGAAAAAACATATTTTTTCGAAAGTTTTATCAATTTAATTACTACAACAAATGTAGCCTATGACACTCAGGGAGTGAAGACAAATCTAATGACACCTTGCACATCAAAATCGATCAAGCCGTTTAGGCTGTACGCGATCATATAGAAACATACATACAAACAATACATACACTCGAAAAACATAACCCTCCTTCAGGCGCAGTCGGGTAAAAAGACGAATTTCGTGAATAAGCTTAGGCTCTTTTTCAGAGCGTAGCTATGACAGTACGTTTGCCAGCTATCCAACCGCCAGACAGAGGGGACAAGCAGAATGTACAGCGTGCATTGACACGAAGAATTTGAATTGTGACTATTGCGATGATGTGTGAAGTTCAAAGTTATTTATTCGCTATAGGTAAATTGTGGATTACAAAATCTTTCTTTACAGCACACAATTTTAACTTAACATCAGACATACGACTTGCTCCTCTCGTCTCAAAATTGCAAACGATCTCCGAATTACGTAAAATACAATAGTCTACGAGTATTAACGTATTTTTGTTCACCTATAAAAATATGTATTTACGTATTTATTTATTAGCGTATTGAATTGATGACCCAACAAAATTGATAATAAAAAAAACTAAATAAAAAACTTTTATGAAAATATGTATATTTCGCGTCTACAAACGTTATCAGTCAGTTAAGAAGAATTGTAACCCAATAAAGGGATAATCGTGTATTATGGCGGAATATAACGATCATTGACATTGATGATCATTAACTGGTCTTCTGGCTCAGTTGGCAGTACCTACGTCTGTTTGCCGAGCTGTAGGTCGAGTTCGATCCCCACCCAGGGCAAACATTCGTGTGATGAGCATGGATGTTTGTTCTGTGTCTGGCTGTTTCTATGTATCATATGTATATATTTACAAAAAAAAGTATATATGTATTCTATCAGCCATCTAGTCCCGTAGTACAAGATTTGCTTAGTTTGGGCTAGATGGTGTTGTGTGAAATGTCCACAAATATTTATTTATTTATTCCCGTTGTCCCCCACTAGTGGACACAGTCTTTGAAAAATTTGTGCTGTTGTCCACCAGTGGGGGACAACGCCACAACTTTCTTCTAGTTTGCCTCCATTGGTGAACAGTGACACGCATTTTTATCATAAACCATTCGTAAGTCAGTGAATACTATACAATATAAATCAGAAATGGAAAGAATAAACACCTTAAAACGGGAATAAAAGAAGAAGAAATCATTTGGAATCAATTACAACAGTAGGCATCCTAGATAGCAGGAATAAAAGAATAAATCTTATCATTACATACCAACCAAATAAATTACTTAGTTCAGTAAAATTTCAGTTGGTATCAATTAGATACCATCTAAAATTATACAATCCTCTCGTTGCCATGACTTGTACGTTTACTCTTACTATATTAACCTAATCCACATGCATACTTACCTAGTCTTGCCTGATTTGGCTTTGGCTTGATTATGAACAAATGTCTAAATGTCCGTCCATTTACTTGAAATAGAATTTGGAAATAGTCAATAGTGACCTATTTGTGACTTATTTGCGGGCTACTTAGCTTCCAGACGGCTATTCTGAGCTTTGGTGCAGACTTCGCTATTAGTGGAGCATTTGCCATATGCAATTGCGGAGAAGCGCTGAAAAAACTCATTGAGTTCGGACGTTTTTGAGCGCTGACTCGAAATTCTTGTCGATATATAATACTAAAGGTAAAAAAATAGTGATGTCTCCCCTTCCTATGCATTTCTGAACTATTAAACTTAGAAAAGGAGGTGCATGTACAAGTGCTTCGTACGTCACTAGCGGCCAGTGCAAGATTCTATGAACACATATTCGGTACGTGATCTCCATGCACTACACCTGCAAAGTCATGAACTACGGTGCGACGAGCAGAATACATCCAAAACTATACAGTATGTATACATGTATGTATACAGGCTTTTGTTCTGCAGATCGTCGCTTAATACAGACTAGCGTGTTAGGTTCAATGGGGTTTAAATTAATGGACCTCGTTGCCACATCGACCGTGATTGCGTTATCAGGGATGTCCCGTATTGTCCCGTATATCCACATAATAGTGCTAATACAAGTGGCATACTGAAAATTATTGTGCATATAAAAAAAACAACGGGTTGCACTCCGGGAGTGCCAGCAGAAGTGAAAACTAAAAAATAAAAAAGCAAAAAGACTGACTCTTGAAGGATTTGAGTCTCCGCCCTCCGCCCTCCGATGGACAAATTGAAAGTTATATCGGTGCTCTAACCTACTGAGCTATCGAGTCTTACGTGCAAGTCTCGAAAATAAACATTCGCCGCAACGAAATGATGTGATGCTAGAAGGACAAACTTGTATATACAATAATGAACTTTAAATGCAGAACGTTAGAATTTTCTGACTAAAATAATCCGTCCGTCTTACGAATTTTAATCTGACGATCTAAAGCGAGCTTAACATTTTTTACCCATCCAAAAAATACACAACGCCGCTAAAGAAGTTTTCACTTCAAAAATCAACTAGGTACTTAGTTTCACGAATGTCAAAATTACCTTCTAGCTTTATTATAAACCTAGATTTTATACGCTAATGTTACTAAATCTTCGTATTTTTACCAACTTAAAAAAGAAGGAGGTTAACAATGCTGTTATATTTTTACCCGACTGCATAAGAAGGAGGGTAATGTCTTTCGAGTGTATGTATGTTTGTATGTGGGTATGTTTCTATATGATCATCTACAGCCTAAACTTGACCAATTTTGATGTGTGATAATGTCGTTAGATTCGTCTTCACTCCCAGAGTGTCAAAGGCTATATTGTTTTAAAAATAATAATAATACATCTCTCGCAAAAATTAAAAACTGGGTTTTTTCGTAACCTTCAACGCACTTTTTCGTAATAATGTTTTTAACTATTGATTAATTAATGAATAAAGATTATTTTACTATAATTATTCTAATTAATGTGCATTTATAATATTTTACAGCGATTTTACGATTACTTTCTCACAAAAAACGTGCACTCAACAGCGTATCAAACGTAACGAAATCGTAAGTTAGTCTGCAAAAAGTGCTTTTCTGCAGTCCGATATTTTGTTTTTCTTTTAATATAGATATTTGTTTTATGTTTGTTATCGCATAACTTGTTTAAAACCGATTTAAAAAAAAACGTTATAAAAGTCGATACTTACTTAAAAAGTCGATACGTACTTTCAAAATAGTTCCATAGAAATTTCATCAAAATCGGTAGTTAGGTTCTCAAAACAAAATTATGATTGTTTCACTTTTTAAACTATAATTATTTCAATAGAAATAGCCAGAAAAGAGCACTTTTTTACCTTAGCTACCATTTTATAAAAAAAGCGAATTTTATTTGCATACATGATTAGGTACGCCTAAATACATATGATGTTAGACAGCTAAAGAACATAGACACTTTCCAAACCCAGAAAGCTACGACATTGAAAAAGTAAATCGAGATTGTGATTTTAAAAAGTGAGCATCGTACTACTGATTTAGATTTATACTTACGTCTTGAAAAGTTACGTACGTAAGTGCGATAATGGGCAAAACACGATGAAATAATATTTTCATTTATTTTTCAATGGAAAACGTTTTACCTTAAGTGTTTCTCTCATATTATCATAAAGTCTCCAGTCTGTAATTTTTAATCGACTTCAAACAGGAAGTTCTCGATTCAGTCCTCAATCTCAGTTGTATTTTTTTAACGTTTGTTACTGAATAACAATGTTAATTACAAACACATTTGATATTTTAAATTTTTTTGTTTGAATAAACAAATTAGTCTCATAGAAATTTCCTCAAAATCGGTCCAGTAGTTTGTTTCTAAAACAAAATTGCGCATGTTAAAGTCGATTGTTTCAGTTTTTTAAACTATAAAATTATTATATATTTTTAAGAATGTTAATAAGTGCGAGAAATAATAATAAAATAATAAATGTCCCCAAAATATTTATTATTTTATTATTATGTCCAGGCGTTCCCATAATAAGAATCGGAACATAGATCCAGACTTTTTAAACTTTTTTTAACGCTGGCTGTAGGCGTATACAGGCGTATAATTATATGTAAGTATTACGTATACACAATAGTAGCAGGCCGCTACCAATCGGTCTTTTTTTGGAAATTCATGGGGGAGATCTATTCTAGCAGTAGACTACTTATGGCAAATGGTGATGAAGAATACAAAATAATACTACAAAATGGTCTTAATATTCTTTATTCAGAAAACACTATTTAAATTGACAAGCATCGCTACGTGTACTAATTCAAACTTTACCTATATACGCTATTGTCACAATATTTAAGTGACTAAACGTTAATTTAGCGAGAAACAATGTGAAATGTTGATCCCCACTTAAAATAGAAACATTTTTATTCTAAGTACAACTTTATCAGATGGATACAATACAATACAACAGAAATAAATATTGAAATAAAAAAGTAGGTATATTGAAATATATGCGATATTTTAAAATATATTGCCTAAAGTTTGTAGTTTAGGCTATAATTTCTTTAAAAAATATTGCCAATTAAGCTAAAAAGAAATTTACTAAAAAAACATTTCTAAAATGAATGTTCAATTTGTTAATAGAAATAATTGTTCGCAAAAAAAATGTACCTAGTCTGAGCGATTGAATGACTGTTGTGAAATGCTTTAATACCAACATCTTTATACAAACATTAAAAAATGTAGGTTAAAAAAATGCAGACAGATGAAAATAATCAATGACTATAATGAGAGTAGGTACTACTGAGTATAATGTTAGTAAAATATTTAGTACTTATCATGCCCGTGGACAAAATATTCGCGCTTAGAAACACGGTAAAACCGCGTACATATTTCGGAATACGTCATTCTAACCACAGTCATTCTAACCGCTAACATGAGTCTGAGATCAGTCTATGACGAGTGTGCTTCGTGATAATCACTCGATCACATTGAAAATCCGAACATTTACTTAAGTGTAAAGTATTTAATATCTTTAATTCTCGTGAAACTACAACTGTATTCTTGGCTAAAATTGAAAATACTCCAATTTACATACTCTAAAGAATAATATGTATATCTACATCAAAAACTTACTTCAATTACAATAATTGCCGAATGCATGAATAAACTAATTATTAGGTCATTAGTTATGAAATTTTAAATACTATCGCTAGTGTGAAACTTATATTTGCCATTTACTCGAACTCACTTTATAATTATACTGACTTACTTTTACTCACTTTTTTTTTATATGACATATAAAAATAATTTATTAATTAGCTTGTCTGCCTTTCTGTATGAGTTTCGGAAACTTTAATTTATAATTACTATTTTGCCTATATTAAAACAACAACGGTAGGTAACTTTTTTTTTTGGTTAGACATAGGCAAGCATCCAAAGTTCAAACGTAATTTAACTCAGAAGACGCTGCACATGATTGGATGGTGAAGCAGTGCTTTGTTTATAACAACTTGGGACCTTTTCATCGAACATCTCCAATCCAATCGTGCATCCAATGATGAGCTCGCTGTCAAATAATCATGACTTGGAAAGCGGTGAAATACAACATAAATAGAATTCATAATACATTATTTTCAATTAAGTATACCTACTCGTATATATGTTTTTTATAAAGAAAAGGTAATTTCATAAGTAAAAACCTAATAATAACTGAACCAGCATGGGCAACTTTGAATAGCAATATAACTTTGTACAGTTTTTAATATACTAACTTTCAGAAGCCGTTCAAAGTTACTCACCCTTACAATATTTTGTTGAATATTTTTACTTCGAAATAATATGAGTTATATATATGTCTGTTGTACTTATAATTAACAACATAGCTTATAAGCATAGTTGTCCCAGCAATTTTCGCCATCCGACAGGATAAAACTATTTTTACCCCTAAATATTATCCAATTTTGTTTTTTTTATGCTTGGACCATTAATGTATGGTTTAACTTTTTCATAACTCAACGTTTGTTTTTTAAAATTTTAATTTTAGAGTTTTCAAAAAATGACATCGCATGGTCGTTTATGTCTCCAATTAGATGAAAAAATTATTATCGAAATCGGATAATGTCAAGGGGTAGACAACAGTTTTCTCCTTTTTAATGGAAAAGCGTGAGACAACGTAACTCTTTATACTTAAAATAGTATTGCATGTATCTAATGAATTATTATTGTGTTTATATATAATTTATATATTAGTAGATGATTCCAAATGAGTGATATATAAAACATTTTTTTAAAATTTTCGTCGTTGTCATATAAATTCGCGTTATTTTAAATAGCTCTTACTTGATACGATATACCTGTTCTTTGACAAAATTAAGAATATCCATAGTAAAGTAAAAAGTTTTAAAATTCTGTTTAGTTTTGTTATATAATATAATATAAGTTTATTAACTGTTAGTAGTTAGTATTGATAGTAATTTGTTTGTCGATGTCTTAGTGTTCTATATTTACCTATATATTTATACAAATTAAATATAAAAAAAACTAGTTCCTTTTTTTAGTAACAACTATATTACATGTATATTCTTAATTTGGTCAAAGTTCAATAACAGTATATATTCGACCGATAAAAATATGTAAATACGGTTTCTGTTGAAAATTCGTTGTAGTATTTCTATTGATATTTCTGCAAAATATTTTTGTACATAAATAGGCCCGGTACAAAGAACCATCGATATCAATAACTCTTAGCTCTTAGGCCTAATCTTTATGCAAAACGTACAAAATTCCGTTTAATCTCTAAACTACAGAATTGTAAAATTCCGTAAGACTGTATATCTATAAAATTAAGTTACCATATTCAATACAAAACCGTAGGCAGAAAAGGCTAGAGTAATTCTTTGAAATCAAGTTTTCGTCTTAATCTTCTGTTAATAATTTTTTTGGAAAATTATCACAATATAATAAAACAACCGTACCAGAGGAATTAGATGCACGACTGTTTCCTCTTATAAGTTTTTTATTCAACGGAATCAGGCGAAAACTCAATCGCGAAGAAATACCCGATGCTGTAAAGTTATTTTCTTGTACAACTTTTATACTTTGAATTGACAAAACTTGATAATACACATTTTTGATTCTTACAGTACTAAATGAAATCACTTTGCATACTCGTCAATCAAAGGTCGACTATGTTCGCGCAAATCTGCAACAGTTCAAATAGTAAAATGTCCTCCCAGGACCGTGCAACTCTCAACTGGAGCATTTCCAGATGCGTGGACCGAAGCAGATCTGTAGTGCATTTCTCAAAGCGCGCAGCTAAAGTACGGACGCCGAGCAGGAAGAAAATCGTACATTGACCTATGATTACCGTCACTCCCGCGTGATTATATTGCTATCGCGCTCGCACAGTTGCAACAACCGGCACCTGTACGAGCGCGATAGCAATATACGCGGGAGCGACAGAGATAGGTAATCATAGGTCAATGTACGAAATTCTTCCTGCTCGGCGTCCGTACTTTAGCAAGAGAGATCGTTGCGCGTTTTAAGCCCAACCCTAAAGAAGCATATAAAGTTAATCAAGTAGCAAGTTAAAACTAAAAAGTGTACTTACTTACTTTTCAAGTTTTGTCTGATCGGTTTTAAAAGTCGAAAATGCTTTACTTCTGCGAAATATTTACGATTAGAACAACGGCGAAGCATATCGGTGACTCCATGCATAACCAAATATTATGTACCTACTAATACTAGCTCAGACCACTGACCTATATTTACACCACAGGACTAGTAGATGTCAATGTATACTCATTACTTTTTGATAATCAACACATGTTGGTAAGATTCTATGGAACTAGAATCAGGGAGATTCACGAATTCGCGACTGAATATATGTAACTATTTCTCTGGAAACACACAAAAAGCGCTTTAAATTGACGCGACGCAGTTTTTGTTATTTGTATCTATGTGAAAATCCTGTCCAGTCCTAACTAAACAAAATCGAAGTCAGTGACTGAGAACCTACTAAACTTGTACAATTCATGCACCGTCAAACAAAACAGGTAAACACAATGGTAACTTAAATGCGCATACATAAAGCATAGAAAACAATGTGACGGCTTAGCTTGATATGAAAATATTTTAGAACTATAAATATTAAAACTTACTTACTAATTAAATAATTTTATAAATTTAAGCCGCATTTGATTTGGTTTAAATAATTTTAGTTACACATTTATCAAATATATTTGGTATTTAAGAAATTGTACATTTAATATTGCTTTTCGGTACTAAACGAGCAGTTTTTATTCATTAATGTTAGTAAAAATGTCTAATTTCTAAATATTACTAAACTTGCCCTTTGTGCCTTACGAACTAAACATGCTTTGACCGTAAGTATAATATCCATTAGAATAACAATATTAGGATATAAACAACTCAACTATATCTTACCTAAATAGAAATAAGAAAAATAATAAGGCAGCCCCATATCATAAAAATTATTTCGAAAATTGACTATTATGGTGCAGTGAAATAACAATTCTGATTAATTAAAAACAACTAGAATTATTATGAAAATAAAAAAAATTCTATTCTTTGACAGTTAAACTGTTTTTTTAAACTCCTTTACCAACGTATAATTTTTATTTTAAAATTATTGCTAGGAAGCACGTAGTTCCTTGATACAGGAGTACATGTTTAATGTAATATATATATATATATATACATATATATATCTAATTGACATAAATTGACAAATATTTTTGGTAATAATATTTCAAATAAAAAAGGAAAACATTTCAAAGTTAGTAGTTACGAGGAAGAACTCAAAAGTTGTTATGTTATTTATTAGTAATTGTAGATTTAATAATCCTATCACACTATGATAGACCTTAAGCCTTATTATTGCGTTATATTGCAGTTGTACCGTCTTTTATAAGTCTGATAAACCCTTTTTAGCTAATATATTCTTTGTCGGCTTTTGTCAGACGGGAATCTCTGTTACGCGGGAAATCGAAACAAAACGCTATTTTAACTAAAATTTATTTATTGAGTGTTTATGAATACAACAGAAAGTGTATGAGTGAATTGCTCTTTCGGTTAAAATGGTTGCTAATGTGTGTTGATAACAAAAACTGAATTAACCATGACTAGACGAAATAAGTAATTATGACAAGAATATCATGCTTCGCGTTCATATAGGTTGCATGATACCTGATAGGTGGTCTAGACTAGTGACTAAGCCTGAAGCTTAAGTTGCACAAAGGAGATAAGAGGTGTCACCGTGGTAAAGGCACGTATTAGCAACTCACCTCTTCTGTGCATAATTGTAAATTTCTCAATTAAAATCTGTATAAATTGCCATTATATAACGAGTTTATAAGAGTGCGAGGCAATACGCTAGCTGATGACAATATCTGCGCTGCACTTTTGAAAAAGACCGACGAATGCGGTTGAAACTACTGTCGGACACTTCAGCTAAAGAGACAAGAGTTACGTAGGTTTTATTTAAAATGAGTTCATAATTATTACAGTGATGTGATATTTTGACAAACCTACAATTTTTATTGGAATACATAGCATTCTAGAGGCAGTTCAACGCGCCGATTCTTTATTCCATCTGATGGTAAAGTTTTTCAATGGGTAGGATGAAAAATATTTGCCAATGAAGACCGAAATAAAAGCTAATAAAAATTTCTTCATTGTATAAACTATATACTTTTCAAAGATAATTGGTAAAAACACTTGTTTAGGGAAATCGTATATACATTTAATTGCAGAAAATGCGAAATAAAAATAAGCGCGAGCCGACTTTGCACCGCTACGAGTACAAGAGATGACATAACAAAATGACACTCCAACTACATCCTACTACATCCTCTTAACGACTGCACAATGCACATATAGGCTCCTTCAATGTTATATTACAATTTGTGAGAAATTGACTTGAACATTTTAAATTGACAATTTATTCGTAAACTGTAGTTGCTTTAATTACATTCATTTTTTTTACCTGCGTATATAATAGTATCACATTTTAATTTCTATAGGTACATTTACGGACTCATAAAGAGCAATTTTGAAGACACCAATTAAATTGATCATAATGATAGTTAAATTGGTGCCTCAAGAGTTGAACATACTGAGTATGTATCAGTTAATTTTAGTGACAATATTTTAATTTGGAGCTTCGGTGGTAGCGATTATTTCCCACATATTTGAAATTACACAATAGACTTTCGTGTAGTTCAGTTTTAAATAAAGTAGGTCGTTTTTTTTTTCTTCTTCAAAATTTTTATACTTATTATTAATATTATTATAAAAACAAGAAAGGTATATTTTAATTGTTTTGTTTTGGTAACTCTACTATTTATTAAAGACAAAAAATCGTTAAGGTACTAACCATCAATGCAAAAAGAGAGGTGTAATAAGTCTGAGTTACTTGTATAATGTGTATCTATAAATCTTGGGCATTGTTTACGATACGGTATAGTTGAATATACTGGCCGTATTTTTCAAAATTTTGTTTTCTTTTCACATTCATTTTGCCAACAATTTTTAACTGCCTTAAAAACAATATTAAAATATTTTTATTTGAGCAAATAGGTTACTCGCTTCTATTTTGAACCGAATTCTCAGACTATAGTTACAACCGCATACGGCGGTCTTTTTCAAATGGAGTAGCGCAGACGTCACTCCCGAAGGACGTCCCATCTGGTACTGTAGTACTATAGTCAGAGAATTCGGCTCAAATATAGTCGTGAGTAAATTTGTTAATTTGTATTTATTTGTTCGAATAAATATAAAATAAACATTATAAATTATATAAAAAACATTATTTTTAAATACGGTCAGTATGGCCAACTATATCGTAACGCCAACAGGTATATTGTGCATATAATTATGTATGTATATAAATATATGTATGTATGTATATATGTATGTATATATAAACACATATATACATCGGTACACAGCAGTTTATTGAACTAACCGTTTTCTTTGACTCCGAGGAATAAGTCATAACTCCTAACAATTTCTCAAATCGATTTATAAATGACCGAGTGAATAACTAATTATTCTCCCGGTCAAAAAAAAACAAACAAAAATAATACACTAGTGTGTTTTTTTTTTTACTTTTTGTATGTTGCCGTATTAGATAACAATTACAAACAAAAATAATACAATCAAATGGAGAACCTCCGTTTAAAGTCTGTAAAAAAAATTTTACTTGTTATTCAAGATTTTCCGAAACATAGTATGAAATTTAGACATTCTTTATCCCCTTAAGGTTATAAGTATAACAGTTGCTGAATAAGACCGTTATCATCCAAAAATGTATGGATTATAAATATATAATGAAGAAAACTTAAATACATCTTTGGTTTGTTTTCATTTGAATGGAATTATATATCTTTTTTTCATTTTACTATTAAAAGACACAAATAAATTTTTATGCCCATACTCTTCTGACTACTCGTACTCAGCGATATCGATCCACATTCCTGTTGCGTACTGCACAAGAATGGAATTCTTTGCCGCCATCTCTGTTTCCTGAGACCTACAATCTTGAAATTTTCAAGGCTAGAGTGAATAGATATTTTCTAGATCGACGAGCTCCATCCTCGGCCACGCCGTCGCTTAACATCAGGGAGTTGGAGGTCAATCGTAGATCTATCTTGTATTAAATATTAAAAAAAACATCTGAATCATTTAAAGCTGTGATCAAAGTGATCAATAATAAATGAGTAATACATATGTAGGAACATACAATACATACAATCACGCCTATTTTCCCTTACGGGCTACGTAAACCGTGACCGTTGTAAGAGGGTTAGATGGGAGGGAGAAAGTACTAGAGGGTGATGTAATATTAATAAATGGACTGTCATAAAAGTGAAAGATTTTGTTCATTTAGGTATTTTAAAAAACATTATTTAGTTATTATTTGTTTTGTCGCGAGTTTTCAAAATTATATTTTGGAACTCCTCAGCCTATTTCAAATACATCAAGGACAAACTTGTTTAAATAAACAAAAATCTCAGTTTTATAATATAAAACTCGCTACTCAGTGTTTTCATATATATAAAATGATTCCAATCAAGTAAAGAATCATCAACAATATCGGTTAACATTTGGGAGTAGAAAATAGTTTATTTTCAAATTCTAGCTAAAATTACGGCCTCAATCAATGACTTTTCATCGCGTGGACGTAAAGTTTAAAACAAAATTCACGAATATGGTATTCTGGGTTGACCGATACTCATATACCAACAATGACGAACTTAAAGATTTTGATATAAAGACTCTATGTCGCCGCACTAAATTTAGATTGATAAGTCTAGAGACGTCTATTTTGCCGCAACGAATTATTTTGAAAAATTATTTTAATCGTACAAGGGGTCTAATTAGATCTCATTGGGCTCCGACGTTTTTGAGGTCTGACACAACATCCCGTTGATACTTTGTCAAAGGTCTCAATCATTCCTACAAGTACATTCGGGGACTTAATATTTTTAAATGTTGATACTTGAAAGATAGGTCCGATTCAGTAACTATTAATACCTTAGCTTAAGTATTGCTGTTATTTGAGCAACTAAATCTGCTTAAATTATATTCTTAAATATTTAATTTTTCAAGCTAATCTATTCATAGTAAATCTGTATATACTTTGGTTACGCATATTTTTATATATTAATTTATGAAAAAGTGCGTTTCGTTGAAATATTGTAGGACTTTGGTATTTCTTAAAAGTATGTATTTTTACATATCCAACAAAGTAAGCCACAATAAATAAATATTTGTGGACATTTCACACAACACCATCTAGCCCAAACTAAGCAAAGCTTGTACTATGGAACTAGATGGCTGATAGAATACATATATACTTTGTTTTGTAAATATATACATATGATACATAGAAACACCCAGACACAGAACAAACATCCATGCTCATCACACAAATGTTTGCCCTGGGTGGGGTTTGAACCCACGACCTTTCAGTTCAGCAGGTAGACGTAAACACACTACCGACTGAGCCACAAGGCCAGTCATCAATGGCGAGCTATCAATGAGAACTCTTATTTTCAAAATAACCGAGCTATAAATGGTACTTATATACAATGTTTAACTACGTCTTTGAACAAGTACAGAAAAAATAATTCATATGATGCTAAGATTATTAGTAAACTACCCTTTTATTAGCAGTATCTCTTGGAGTAATTACCGATTTTACTTATTTCCTAACTGCGCTAGGAAATGCTAAATCGTAACTGTAATATAAAAAAAATGTGTTCTTAAGTGCAGTATTTCAACGTAAAGTAAGAGTTGTTTTGAGCTCATATACCTATTTAATTAAAATATTAAGATAATTTATATTATTAGGTATTCGTCTTTTTTCCTGTCATTATACCCAAAGAAAGTGCATACCGGACCTAATATTCTTTCTAAATCAATTTATGATGTTCAAACTTTGAGATAGTTTCCCTCCTAAGTGCCATATACTATTTTACTCGTAGATACTTCTTGCTTTGCTTTAAAAAAAAAAATATTTGATGTTGCAATTTGTAGTAGGTACGCTACTTACGCTCAGATTATAAGTAGGTATATGAAAGTGATTCTATGTAACACTCCACAAAACAAGGTTGTTTTCAATCTCATGTGGATTATACAACCTATTTTAGAACACCTTACGACCTTGTATTAAAATTTAATTTAGTTCATACAACGTACCAGTGAAACAACACAAAATGTAGAAACAATCGATAATCTAGAGATTTTCACATTTTTTGGACCCTAAGGGCTAATATTTCAATCCTCAGAAAAAAGTATCTGTCAGATACTTAACTGACAAGTAGTTTTAATCTGGGGATTGAAAAATTAGCCCCAATTCTAATATTTATGTCAAAATAAAGCATCGCTCTCTTTCCGTTAATAAGTCTTTAATTTGTTAAACCGAATTTAAGTTCGGCTTAATACATTATTGTAGGAATTTTTACCTAGTTAAGCGCCTATTTTTTTTGTGACAAGTGATATTACGAAAAATCATCATCTTCTATAGATACCCCAAGAGTATGAACCTAGCGTGTCCACAGGAAAATAAAAACACACACTTGACGCACTTGACTTTCTAATTTGTAATTTTTTTTATGCATGATAGATCTACGATTGACCACCAACTCGCCTGATGTTAAGCGACGGTGTGGCCAAGGATGGAGTTCGTCGATCTAGATCTATTCACTCTAGCCTTGAAAATTCCAAGATTGTAGGTAATATATAGTTTCGATAAAATAACAATATTTCATGAATCAACAATAATCCCCGATTTATAGACTAGCTGCCTTGCGCGATTTCACTCGCGTAGTTATGAAAAATGGTGATGATTATGATGATGATAAGTAGCTTATGTTCGTCTCCAGGTCCAAAGCTATCTTTATACTAATTTTCATAACGATCGGTTCAGCCGTTTGATCCTGTAAAGGTTAATATACCTTTATAATATCATTATGAATGTGTGTCAAATGTATTACAAAACACCAGTACATTCATTTAAATAACAATATACTTAGTTGTCTTTTATGTTGTCACAAATCTTAATTTTACTTACGGTGTTGTGTGAAATTTCCACAAATATTTATCATTTATTTATTGTTTCGCTGGCACGCTTAAACTAATACTACAGTCTCAACATCAACCAGTGCTCAATTATTACAAGCGATAACATCCTAAAGGTAGATTTAGACAGATCCAGTGACTGGCGCCGAAATCGAGACAAGCCAGCGCTGACCCGAAAAAAACCCCGTGTAAATTGATTTCAAGTCAATCCAGTGGCGGGAAGTCAGCGCTGGCTTGTAAATTCGCACACTAATATTTAGAAGCCAGTCTAGGCGCGGGCACTGGCGCCGATAACTGTCTTGTGCACTGACCCTGTCTAAAATTGCCTTAATGATCGACTATACGCGGAAACTATACCTACTCACTAATTATATTACGATGTGAATATCTAAGTTACGAAAGACATTATTAACTATTCAATATTCACAAAAAATGTAAATCTATAAAAAATACGCTCTCTTCGATACATGATTGCAATTCACATTCTGTTGGCGTCCAGACTTATCGTTCCAAAAAATAACATCTATCACTTAGAAATTATTAAGACGACAATAAATTGAGATCAAATTCAACAAAACAATAACGAGTAAAATATAAATTAGTAACATAATTTATATACCTATATGGATATCGGTTTGTATATTTAAATATAAAAGAATAAAGAAACATAGTAAATAAAATTAAAATAATAAATAAGTAATTTTCATAAATCAACGTCAGTAAACTAGCATGTGCTTATTTGTTAAAAATAGAAATGTAAGTATGACATGAATCACTGCCTATTGCTTCACAAACTTGTAAAGGCTCAATAATTATCTAATTAATGCGTTTGTTTCAAATGTGTGAGCTTCGGTTTACATTATTAGGTAGGTACATATAATTATGTAAGATGAAAGACGCTTTTTTTATAGAAGCCTAGTCCTCAAAAGAGGATCGCTTGAAAATTCAGTAAGAATTCATAAAAGCGCCTGTCTTGTATTTAACAAGTTCCTTTCTTTGGAAATTTGTTCTTCAAAGCTCTATGAATAATCACTAATGTAGGGCGTTGAATCCCTCTACTTACGTACTCTTCAAATGACTTATTATATTGCTCGTTGAAAACTTATTCAAAGTACGCAATAAAAAAAAGAGAAACAATACATGTAAAAGATTCATGTACGTACAATAGTACGACTGGAATGTAGGTATCGAAGAATTTTCAAACACCAATTTCAATTTTTAAATGAAATCGCAATCGAAAAGATTGATTGTTCTACGTGACATTTGGTCATGGTGTCTACCACGGCATTAGTACCAGCCAGTCGTGCAAGTCGCGACGAGCGGTCGGAGCTAGCTCGCGAGCGGGCCCTGCCGGCCCGGCGCCCTGTAGGGCGGGCGGGTGCGACCGAGCAACAGTTTGGTCCTCCCGGTCGCCGCCCTCACGCGCGCTGCACGCCGCTAGCTGCTAGTATCCCCTATTTATTGCTCTCTTTGTACCACAGCTCGACGGTTTCAATAAGTCTCTACGTATCACCGTAACTACTACATCTAACATTGTCGCAATCCGCGCGAGCGACATCACTTACTTATTTTACTTCTACTCGTACTATGATTAACGTTTCGTTCCTTACTCGTTTAACGTTACCGGCTTTCGCCGTCAATTGACACCGTCTCTCTTTCGAGTCGGACTAAAACGACTGAAAATAACGCACTTAACTTTCGACTACTTAATTTTTAAACATTATGGAGTTATAACGATAATATTTAGGTACTTTATTATTGCTTATTATTTTCCATCCGTCGATACTCCGAGCTCTTCAAAACGTTTCTCGTCCGAATTATACAAAGATGTAAAGAAGTTCATAGAGAAATGTTTCGTTGGTGTGGAGCGCGGCGAGCGGCCACTCAGAGAGCGTCGTTGTCGTCCTGGCCGCACGCCGCCTCCTGGTGCTTGTTCAGGTAGCTCTTGAGCGCGAACGACTTGTTGCAGCGCGAGCACTCCCACCTCTTGTCGGGAGTGTGAGTCTGGAGGTGCGCGCGCAGGTTGGACCGGTCCGCGAACGACTTACTGCACGAGGGACAGTTGTACGGCTTCTCGCCGGTGTGCGAGCGCAGGTGGCCGCGCAGCAGCCACGGCCGCGAGAACTGTTTCCCGCACACACCGCATACGTAGCCCATGCGATGTGTGAGCACATGCATCGCGAGCGCAGGCATCGAAACGTACGCCTTGCCGCACTCGCCGCACCGCTTCGCCGCCTGCGAGTCGAGCGACCGGTGCGTCTGTTTGTGCCGCGACAGGTTGGAAGACGTCGCATATCGCTTGCCACACTCGTTACAATTGTACTTGTTCTTCTTTGCGTTGACGCAGAGCGTGGCTTCGTCGGAGTCGGTCTCATAGTGCTCCTGAACGGACGGCGGCTGTGGCACGGGCTCTATGACGGGTACCTGCACGGAGAGCGGAGTGGGTGCGGGCGCAGGAGTGGGCGGCGGCTCCGCATCTGTCGAAGGCGCCGCTTCGATAACAGAGACGGGCACGGCGAGCGGTGCTACTTCAGAGGACCCCTCTGCCGTAGTGTTGCCGTAGAGCGGCTGGTAGTGCAGCTGCGCACCGCCCACGGACTCCTGGTACGCAATGTATGTGCTCACCTGAGGCTGCGTGCTGTACTCTACCTGTTGGTAACACGACCTTATCAACCAACTTTACATCGCATGTACGTATCTAGTTTACACCAATATTTTAAGTAAACTTAGTGAGTTTATATGTCACGGGAGTAGGAAAAAATCCAATAAAACGAAATAAAGGTTGTAAAAAAACGATTAAAATAAGTTGAAAGTGGAAAACGAGACGTAAAGGTAGAAGGAAGCGGAACGGCATCAGCAAGGGTAACACGCGTACAGTGATATATGTCACGCACAACACGATTATGCGAACAACCACCCGTTTTATTTATTAATATTAATTAATAAAACGGGTGGTTAGTTAGTTTATATCATCAATTAGTTTCTCATTTACCTATAAAAGCGAAATTCTTTCTTTTTATCAGCCTGTCTGTTTGTTACCTTTGGTCACAACTAAACTTAACCAAACAAGCTTTAGTGATAACAAATTACATGACGATTTTATTATAGCCACTTTTAATCACCACGCATGGTACATGAGGCACACGTAGTCTATATTATCTACATCAATACCAAACATTTTTAAAGTATCAATCTTATTTGTCTGGGTAATATCTAGAGCGTACTGATCTTATTTCAGTTTTTTTTATTTTTCCAATAGTAGAACATGATATCCGAGTGCTACAGGCTGTTTTAATATGAACAACTTATTTTCAGAACACGGCAATAATTCTAAGCCGAGGCAGACGGAGAAAATAACACCATCTTGATTGTTTTATTACAGTCGAACGGAGTTACAAGTTGCAAGTTGTTACAAGGTAACGGGATGAAACCATGTTTGGAATAGCTCTACCAAAAAGCGGACAAGAAATTTACGGTGCGAAAGCGATTTTTTACGCATTCCTAAATACATCATTTCATTTCATCATTCATTTTGATCATTTTTTTTAATATGTTATTTAATTTATTTTAAAAATGCATGTAACAACAATTGTAGATTGGAAATAAATGGGCTATATTATTATTACTATTATTATATATACATCAAAGACCCTGACATTGAAGTATTGAAATCATTTGACGCCACATTTGACAATAATTGGAAGGTCTTACAAAAATATCATTGACCAATTTGAACTATCGTATATAAATAATCGTATTTAACATAGGGTATATTATCAAGGCCAGAAAATTGCTATAGAAAATATTAAAATAACATTTCTATCCCACAACCCGCATAGCACATGTCTAAAAACTAGCTCACCTGTTGCAGAGGCGTGAGTGTTTGCACCGCAGTGGCGTACAGGTTTTGGTTGGCAGGCTCATCGGCAATGATATAGATGCTGGCAGGTTGCAATGCATAGGTATACAGTGGAAGCACGGGCTCTGGCGCTCCGAGCACGGTAAGTACAGCTGCTGGTGGTAGTGGAGGCACGCTGGCTGCTAAAGACAGCAACTCATGCGCCGCTTCTGTATCAGCCGCGCTGCGTTCACTCACTGCCGCCCCTAATTCTGCGTATTCCACTGCCTTCGTACTTTGCTCCTCATTGTATTCCACGTGCGCTTCGTACTTGTGAATCTCGGCATAGTCGGCGGTGTCGTGTGTCTTCGAACGAGGTTCCGCATACTCGGCCGCTCGAGGTTCGCTATTCGACAGATCTCGCTCGAGATATCGGACAGTTCTGGGTTCTGCATAGTCTCCACTGCGCGGTTCGTGCGCGTGTCGCGGGTCTGAATAATCTGTGTATCGCAGGTCGCTACCGGTTTTGATTTTGGTCAATGATGCGGGAGTGTCGAGCCACGTCGCCTCGATGGTGTGCGTTGGTTCGGGACAGTCTGCAGGGCTGTGCTGCGGATCTGTGTACTCGGCGGCGCGCAGCACCGTGTAGATGCCGTTGCGGTCGGATTCGTGGCGGGAAGCCGCGCCTCTGGGGCTGGTGCTGGTTCCACCCCCGCTCTTCTCTGCGAAGTCTCCGCTTCGAGGCTCCTCGTATTGTGTGCCGACGTGGCGCGGTTCCGCATACTGAGCTGGACGTGGCCCTGCGTCAACGTAAACTATTTTCAAATCACGAACCTTAAAATAGTACAAATAATTTTAATAAGTGTGCATGTATGTGTTAGTTTTATTTTTAGTAGGTAGATCAAGTAGATAAAAAATATTTAAAAATAAATATTACTAATGTTGGTATCTACTAAGAAAGAATTATAATATAAATTTGACAGATAATCAAGAGCTAATATATTCATTTGTATATTCATGTCACGCAGTTTTCTCTTGACATTTCACTAACCATCAATTGAAAAAAATACAACTTCATTGGATTGGTTTGCCCATTTTATTGCAAGCAATGGTAAACAAACCTAACAGGAACCGACGGCTACAAAGGCATACAATGAGCTATATCGCAATAGCTCAGGTTTGTTGTGGCTTTACTGAGAGCGAATAGCAAATGGAATAGTTTCATTTGGACGGAAACCACTCCCAATATCACATTCAAATATCTGAGAAGCTAGCTTTTAGTATTGCCGTTTCAAATGTATTGATTTGATTTGCAAGGTTCATGGAAAACTCGTGTCTTTTTAAAATTATGTAGGTAAATTGTAATTATTAATAACTAATGCAGAGCGATAAAAGCGAGGATACCTGCTTGTGTGAGAAAAGTCTTTCAAGTTCTAGTAAATGTGTGGACCTTGAACAATGCGATTGTATTTCTGTTGTAGTTTGACACCTAAGTTATGTGTAAAGTGTAAATAACGATGAAACCCCTTACTATCTGTAAATATATAATAGTATTTTTCGAGTTGTGGATATATGCGGTTTTCCCGTATTTCTCAATTCGCAACCTCAAAGCTGATCGCCGGTACAAACCAAATTGAATAGAGCCTGCACAAAATGAATACTACAGGCAATTTATTGGAAAAAACCAAATAGCAACGAAAAATACCCTGGTTTCATTTCAAGCGGTGGCTTTTTAAAGCTGTCAGGGAGAATGTTTTTTATGTTTTATCGAATTAGTATGAATGGATTTTATGTGGTAATAACTAGGTATATATATAAATTAGAGACTATCCGAAAGGTACAAACATATAAAATTTGTAAATATAATTAACGATAAAAACATTAATTGTTTACCTACACTTTTTTACTTATTGTCTTTCAAAAATTCTTTGTCATTATAATATAAATAATAATAAGTACTGCAATAACACTTCTAACATTCGAGTCTTGTTATCTGAAGAAATAATTTTGATGGCACCCTACGCAGTGATGCCAACTTAGCTAATTTATAGATAGACCTGGCTAGTTTTAGACCTCCGTCAGCTACAATTTTCCAAAAATTGTAGCTAAATTATATAACTACGTTTTTAGCACCTTTTCAAGACAACAACAAGGTTCATAATTATTATGTGTTATTCATCATCTTCATCATCATCTCTGTCACAAAAAGTCCATTGGTGGACATAGGCCTCCCCGTGGATTTCCAAAAAAACCGCTTGGAAGCAACCTGCATCCAGCGTCTTCTCACCACATGTATGATATCTTCTGTCCACCTTGTGGCTGGTTAGTTTTTATTTGTTATTACTGTAATGTATATCACTCACTATAGTTTAGTAGTAGGTATTTGTAACTAAAAGAAATTACCCTGAAAGAGAAATTAAAGTTTCACCGTCGTAACCGTAAATTTGGCAACCCCAGAGACTACGATACGTTTTATAAGTTACGTTTCAGATGCAAAAAACTTTTAGATCGTGATTATAAAGCTTATATAAACTCAGTTGAATCATCGTTAAAATAAAAACAACATAAAACACTTCTGGTCTTACGTGAATACCAAAAAGGGGTCTTCTTCTATTCCTCATACAATGAAACACGGTGATATTGTATCATCTGATCAGCAAAAAGTCTGTGAACTCTTTTCTACCTATTTCAAATCAGTTTTTGAATCTCCTAATTTGCCTTCCGTAACTGCTCCACCACATCCAACTTGTTTATAAAAACTACATATGCTGCGCTTTTGCTAAAAATACCCAAGTAGATAGCATATATACTGATTTTGAAAAAGCGTTCGACAAAGTGAGCCATAAAATCCTAATTCGAAAATTGGCAGCATATTTTGGAATCCATGGCAACTTACTACGTTGGGTTGAGTCATACCTTAGTAGGCGCAGCCAAATTGTAGCAATTAAAGGCTTTTTATCCTCACCTGCCCTGGTTACCTCAGGAGTTCCCCAAGGTTCGTATTTGGGGCCATTGCTGTTCATCGCCTTCATAAATGATCTTGTTGATAGACTCAGTAGTTCTTGCTTATTATACGCTGACGACCTCAAACTTTTTACTAAGGATAATAGTGTCAAGGACTGCGAGGCACTTCAATCTGATGTTGATACTCTAGATAAATGGTGTCGAGAAAATCATATGTTTCTGAACGTAAAAAAGTGTTTTATTATAACACGTACCACAAAAATTAATAAAATAACTTATGATTATAGTCTCAAAGGCCATTGTTTGGAGAGGAAGGCGGTGATTAAAGATCTCGGAGTTATGATTGACGAGAAGTTTACATTTCGTGATCACTATGACTATATTGTAAATAAAAGTAACAAACTTTTGGGGTTAATTTCTCGTATTACTAAAGATTTCAAAAATCCATACAGCTTCCTATCTATTTATTCTACAATGATACGCAGTACACTAGATTATAATTCTGTTATTTGGTCCCCCTTTTATGATATACACACGAAACGTATCGAGCATGTACAAAGCAAGTGATTAGGTATCTTAAGTTATAGACAGGGCTCAAAACGAAAGCTATTGGCTAAATTTAAGTTACAAACTCTAAAAACGCGACGATTAAATTCAGATTTAGTTTGTTTACACAAAATTTTACACTCAAAAATGGACTGCCCATCTCTTCTTGCAAATATCAGCATAAACATTAAGCCCAGAAAGCGCGATGGATTTGCAAATACTTTCTTATTAGGGGTGTACAATAATAATACTTCTTTCTATAACCCTATAGTAAGAATATGTCCCAATACAATGAAATATCTAAAAAACACTATGATTCAATTGATGTCTTCAATCAAAAAAAATACAAATTTAAACAAGACGTTAAAAATATTGTGTTAGCTGCTTAAGGTGATTATGATGATGAAGTTTAATTAATTTAATTTAATCAAGTGATGTTACCAATTTTTTTTTCCTTTTTTTTTCTTTTGAAACTGAAAAACTTTAACTATCGTAACTGTAATTATAACATGTTTTGTATACATTTAAGGAATATAGTTTAGGTCCAAATTATGAATTGTATCTATATTGTAAAAAAATTAAATACTGTATTCTGTTTCGTGTACTAATAAACTAAACAAATAAATAAAACTAACACAAATGACTTCAACGATGTTTACACGGAATTGTAACATTTAAGCTGAGAACTTTTTGCACCTATCGTTTTAACCATAATTTATGTGACGTGATAACGTCTTATAAATCGATGAAAGGCGGCTGCACGTACGAAAAAGCATGACTCATTGTCACGTTCCGCCTGAGCCGAGCGTGCAAGCAAGAGCGCGGAATGAGCGATAGAGAGGCACGATCGGCCTAAGCGTTCGACTTGTGACGTATCTATCATGACGTTATCACGTAAAATTATCGTCCGTAAACCGACTTTACAAACAACCATTTTTAGGGTTCCATACCTCAAAAGGAAAAAACGGAACCTTTAAAAGATCACTTTGTTGTCCGTCTGTCCGTCTGCCCGTCTGTTCGTCTGTACGTCCGTCCATCCGGGCGCCAAGACCTTTATCTCGGGAACGCGTGAAGGTATCGAGTTGAAATTAAAACTATCCATAGTCAGATCTATAGTCTCTTGCTGCAGAGAAAAATATCAAATCTCTCAGTTTTCGTAAAAAAAGTTACAGCCGAATATGTCGTAAAAAATGCACATTTCGACACTCACAAGGGAATCAAACCTATGGGGTACTTCCCGTTGACCTAGAACTATGAAATTTGGCAAGAAGCATTGTGTTAGAGTACACATATAAGAATCCGAAAACGAGACATTTTTAATTTTAATAGTGTCTTTATGCAAGGAATGAGGGTCCAAATTTTAAAGTTCTTTAACCGTATCAGGTGGGGTATCATATGAAAGAGCTTCATTAGCATAAGCTAAAACAGGTTTTGAAATATTTTATACGATGTATATTTTTCGGCTTATGAAGGAAAATAAGAAAAAATATATGATTTCCCCCTCTTATCTACTAGTTTGTACGGAACCCTGGGTGAGCGAGCCTGACTCGCACTTGTCCAGTTTTTCTTTATATTCTTATTGGCATCTTTATTATTGTATGCGACATACGAGTATAACAGCCTTTAATGTTTTTGACATTTGCTAGCGGTGTAAGTGGTAATTTATTTGAAGAAGAATACAGTTGGCAACACTAATGACGCGGCATGTGACTTCAAGCTGCGCTAGGATAAATTGAATGGTGAAGTGTTTCGTGAATTTGATTTTCCCCGATCAAATCTACACATACAAATAATACAATGTCAAAACAATAAACTTATTGAAAATAATATAGTTTCGAAATGCGCTATTTTGTTTTAAACCCCAAATTCCTGATGACATTTTTATTGGACTTATTTAAAAATATAGGATAGGTATATCTTCAAAATGTCAAACAGAAAAATATTTTTTCAAATCGGTTTATAAATGACGGAGGTACGCGTAACAAACTTAAAAAAATATACAGCCTATAATATATTAACCTCCTTTTTGAAGTCGGCAAAATTATTTCAGCTAAATTTAAGTCGACGCTAGGAATTACCTGCCAGGGTGTGCTGGTCATGTGGCGTGTAACAAGGTGGTGCCACGCTCGCCTCCGTAGGACTGCAGGGCGGAGTCCCCCCCAGTGGTGAAGGATCCTTTTTCACCATGTAACAGCGCGGCATCCTCTCTTTCTCTCTGTCTAAAACAAACAAGATCGCGATAAGCTCATATCATATTTTGGCAATAGAAGAGGAAATAATACTTATAGCACCATATATGCGGAACCTTGAAATGGTCCTCAATAAAGCACCAAAAAGCATACAACTACCCACAGACATTATAGATGAAGCATGCAACTTCACTTATATAAAAACCTTGTGTGCCACATTTTTTGTATCGACTGTGACGTCACACAAATAACGATTTAGTGATGAAATGTTCAATCCGCACGAAATCTATTCAACCCCAATGCATCCGCGCACTTGTACGCTAGTAACTAGTTGACAAAATATCGAATCGGATGTATATATCACCTGAAATTAAATAAATCTTAGATCATCAACCATGATTTTTGATCTTACTGTTGACACGCCAGGTACATACACTTGAGGTATCTATAGAAATCTATGCAACTACCGAATCATACTGCCCAGTAGAAGTTAAGGGGCGTTCACTAATTACGTGAGGGTCAGGGGGAAGGGTCAAGCCGAATCTCACTAAATCTTACGTGGGAGAGGGAGGGGGTTTCGGCAAATATCACGTTTTTTTTACATGTAATCAAAAAAATTATGTAAAAATGTGAAAAAATCAGAATAATTTAAAGTAAAACATGATTCTAGAATAAAATATGCCAAAATCTGACACTATCTTCTATGTATTAATTTTTTTTGATTAATAAGGCCGAGATATTACCTGGTTGGCGGTGGTGTCACAGTGCATTCGGATTGTCCGCCTTAAGTTATTGAAAAAGCAGTGTAATTCGAGGAACATAAAGCAATTTAGTGTTATATGTGAAGTATTACGTGCAACTCACACCAACAGGTGTTATCTCGGGATTCTGCAGTCTGCACATTATTTAAACAATAAAAGTGAATTCAAAGTTAAATTAAATAACTAGTGACATTTTCTCGAATCACCCTCATTTTTTTCCTTAAAAATAGTGATTGTGCTCAACGATATCATTATTAATCAATAGTAAAAATAAAGGCTATTTTCAATTTAAAATTTTCAATAAGGCCGAGATAGATCGTTTCATTCAAAAATTCCGTACACAGTGAAGCCTAAAAGCAATCAATGTTTGCGTGACCATCACGTAATTACGCTCTTTGACACGCACACAAGTGTGTGAATAATGTTGCAAGTGAATAGACATTTGCATTACGACCCTTGCATTGTTTGTTATTTCTATCAAATATCTAATCTGATTTTTTTTAGGGTTCCGTACCTCAAAAGAAAAAAACGGAACCCTTATAGGATCACTTTGTAATCCGTCTGTCCGTCTGTCTGTCTCTCAGTCTGTCCGTCTATCAGGGTGTCAAGACCTTTATCTCGGGAACGCGTAAAGGTCATCATCATCTTCATCATCTCAGCCATAAGAAGTCCACTGCTGGACATAGGCCTCCCCCATGGATTTCCAAAAATACCGATTGGAAGCGGCTTGCATCCAGCGTCTTCCCGCCACTTGTATGAGGTCATCTGTCCATCTCGTGGCTGGTCTGCCTACGCTGCGCTTGCCGGTACGCCATCAGTTCTGCGTGCTATGTGCCCTGCCCACTGCCACTTCAACTTGCTAATCCGCTGTGCTATATCGGTGACTCCTGTACGTCTACGTATCTCTTCATTTCTGAAGATTTCTGATCTAGTAGAGAGACGCGTAAAGGTATCGTGTTGAAATTAAAACCACGCAGATTCATAGTATTTTTCTGCAGAGAGAAATATCAAATTTCTCAGTTTTCGTAAAAAAATGTTTCAGTTATATGCACATTTGTGCATATCATAATACGTGCATTAAAAAATGCACATTTCGACACTCACAAGGGAATCAAAACCTATGGGGTACTTCCCGTTGCCCTAGAACTATGAAATTTGGCAAGAAGCATAGTACACATATATGAAAAAATCCGAAAATTGGACATTTCTAATTTAATAACAAATAATAGTGTTTTTATGCGAGGAATGAGGGTCCAAATTTTAAAGTAAATAATAAACAAAAAAAAAAAAAAAAAAAAGTGTTAGGTTATTTTTATTCTTTAGTTGTCTGTCCCTAATTTTGTAAATTCTTGTATGTATTAGTATGTATTATTTTTAATGTATTATTATTATTCCCCGTTGTGTTATTTTAATAATAATAGGAAAGCGTGTATACTCAGAGCACTCACGCTCACTAAAAAGCTTCTTCTTGCGGCGGCGTCGTGTGGCGGGTCGCCCTCTTCCCTCAAACATGGTTGAGGAGAGCGATGGCTGGCACATGCGTCAACTCGTGAACGGGTGCTGCTTGCGGGAGCTGGACTGCTCGGCGTATACACGCATGCATGTTAGTTAAGTGTAAATTAAAATTTTGTCTTCCTCTTGCATAACTTAAAAAAAAATGTAAGTAGTTATAAATGCATATATTAGTTCATAAAAGGCACGGACCCTGGAGTCTGTGGAGAATAAATTTGTTAATAAAAAAAAAAGTGAATTAACCGTATTATGTGGGGTATCATATGAAAGAGCTTCAGTAGCATAAGTTAAAACAGGTTTTGAAATATTTTAACGATGTATATTTTTCGGCTTATGAAGGAAAATATAAAAAAATATATGATTTCCCCCTTTTATCTACTAGTTTGTACGGAACCCTCGGTGGGTGAGTCTGACTCGCACTTGTCCGTTTTTTTTTTTAATAAGCTTAGTTCTAAAACATGCCAATCAACGTTCTGCCTACGAATAGTGGTGGCGTCAGTTCGTCACTCGCACGCGCCCGGCTACATTCTCCGCAATCGTATTTTTATTCCACTTCCAAAAGGAAGGAGGGCGTCAATTCAATCATTCCTCAGAGCAAGGGCGGATCCAGGGGAGGGGGGTCATGGGGGCCATGACCCAACTGGGCTGGGTCTTTTGTATTTTTGAGCCTTGAGTACTGTGACAACGTTAACAGCATATTAGCATATGAATACCTAAAATTTGATAAAAAGCTTCAAAATTTACGCGCTCGCTTCGCTCGTGCCTGATTATTTCCTGTTATTTTTACCCGACTGCGTATGAAGGAGGGTTATGTTTTTCGAGTATATGTATATATGTGGGTATGTTTATATATGATTGCCTACAAGCCTAAACGGCTTGACCGATTTTGATGTGCGAGGTGTCGTTAGATTTGTTAGAACTCCAATGAGCTTTTTCGTAATAAATAAGTGATTTCATTAGAATTATTCTAAATGATGTGCATCTATAGTCTTTTACAGCGGTTTTGCGCATATTTTCTCATAAAAATGTATGTTTGTAATTTTCTATAAAGTCATATGTTTAAATTTAATTAGGAATAATAAATTTGCAATCAATTCATTCAAATAGTTTTATTTATAATTTTTGATAACGTAAAAGTCGTTCTTGTCCTGTCGGATATTTCATTTTTCTCTTAACACAGATAATTGTTTGGTTCTTCTGGGCCACAAAAACCTAGGACACGCTAACAAGATCAATGAATGAAATCATTTTCAAGATTTAATTTTAAAAACCTTCAAAATTTTCGCGCTTGCTTCGCTCGCGCATTTTTACTAAATATTTTAACATAGAAATACTGTGGTCTCACTAATACGAGAAATAAAGTATATTACTATAAAAACACTACATAAAATTGATAAAAACCCCCCACCCCCTGGCGCCAAAGCTGGATCCGCCCTTGCCTCAGAGGTGGTCCCGTATACATTTCGTCGGGATTTATGCAGTGCTTTAGTTTTTGTAACAAAATAACTGATAAAGTGTCATCCAAGTGCCTGTGGAAGGGTGAACAGCAAGTTGCCGGTGGAGCCGTCCTTCTTGCGCACCATATCAATCAGGACACCGGCGACGGATTGGTATGTATACTGCGCTATTTAAAAATTGTTTCTAAGCCCGGCCTTCCAACAGGGAATAGTCACCTCACTCACACCGACGAGTTTCGCCGACTGGAAAAATTACATAAGAAAATATCCCAGAACCAGAAAAAACAAAACGTCTACAACCAGCGTCCCATGGTGGAACACCAAGCTCCAAAGACTTAGGAGTCAAACTAGAAAATTGTTTAATAAGGCTAAACAATCAAATGTATGGGACACCTATCAAAAAGCCTTAACAAAGTACAATATTGAGATTAGGAAGGCAAAAAGAGCGTCATGGAGGAAGCTCTGCGAGGAAGTACAAAGCCTGCCTCGCTCAGCAAGACTACATAAAATGCTCTCAAAAGCGCCTTCTAATCAAGTCAGACTCTTAAAGAAGCCCGACGGCACCTTCACCAGTAGTGAAACCGATACATTGGAGTTATTAGCGACCACTCACTTCCCGGGCTCGGTGAGAAACTACTCCCAAGGCAAGATTGGCAGTCTGCGCAGACCTAATAACGAGGACTGGAGAAGAGCTGCCATCATCATAAGACCTACCCAGGTACAGTGGGCGATTAACTCCTTTAAACCATATAAATCCTGTGGAGAAGATGGCATATTCCCTGCACAACTCAAAGAGGGAGCAGGAATCCTCATCCCGCATCTGGTAAAGATCTTCAGGACTAGCTTAGCCTGGGGACACATACCGGAAAGATGGACCACAGTGAAAGTTATATTTATACCGAAGGCTGGTAAAAAGGACTATGCGTTAGCAAAGTCCTTCAGACCTATAAGCCTCTCCTCCTTCCTGATGAAGGTCATGGAGAAGGTAATAGATATATATATTAGGGAAACGTTCTTAACGTACAACCCTATACATCCCACCCAACATGCATATCGCAAAGGTAAATCTACCGAAACAGCCCTAATCAATCTGACTGATAGAATCGAAAAGGCAATGGAGGACAAAGAAATTGCACTATGTGCATTTTTAGACATTGAGGGTGCATTCGACAATGCCCCCACTGCTCTGTTAGTCCAGGGCCTAACATCTAAGAATGTAGATCCGACGACAACCAGGTGGATAGAGTCAATGCTATCCAATAGGAAAGCAAAAATAACTCTACTCCAAACTTCCATCAAAGTCCTAACTACAAGGGGATGCCCGCAAGGAGGCGTGCTACCTCCCTTACTATGGACTCTACCGGTGGATCAGTTACTGTACAAAATGGCAGACCTCAACTTTGATACCCAAGGTTACGCAGATGACCTGGTAATCACTGTTAGAGGCTTCTGTCAAAGTACATTATCCTCGATGATGCAGAGGGCCCTGAACACCATAAACAACTGGTGCCAGGAAAACCTCTTATCAGTGAATGCTGAGAAAACAGTTGTAATCCCCTTTACTAAGCGTAGGCGGCTAGATAAACTAGTCAAGCCTTGGCTAAACGGGAAGCAAATAGAGTTCTCTAATGAAGTCAAATACTTGGGCGTTACAATCGACCAGAACTGACTTGGAACTCCCATCTCAGCAACATAATACATAAGGCAAAAATTGCCTTAGGTACTTGTGGCCGCATGGTGGGGAGCAACTGGGGCTTAAATCCTAGGTCTGCTCTTTGGCTGTACTCCACCATAGTAAGGCCGACAATCACGTACGCCTCTGTGGTGTGGTACAATAAAGCCAACCAAAAAGCTGCGGCGGATAAGTTAAATAGTCTGCAGAGAACTGCATGTCTCATGACAACCGGGACAATGTCCACCACGCCTGGAGCTGCCCTTAACGCGCTGCTACGTTTAACGCCCCTAGACATGTATATTGTCAAGGAGGCGATAGCTAGTGCCTATAGGTTGAGAGCCCAGGGAGGATTCAAATGCCTATCTCATAAACTGAGATCCTTATTGGACTTGGTAGATGAGACACCGTTACTACGCATGAACTCCGACATCATGCCTTCACTTAATAGATTCCAAAAATTCTATAAAGTGGAACTACCGTCCAGAGATGACTGGCTAGACAAGAAAGTCCACTTTGAGACGGTAAGCCTAATATGGTTTACGGACGGATCCAAAATTGGATCGGACGTAGGCTTTGGCTTGTATGGAGAGCAAACACAACTCAGGCTCTCCCAGAATCTGGGCAAGTTTGCCTCCATTTTTCAGGCGGAAGTTTTTGCCATCATAGAATGTGCGGAAACAAACCTCCAGAATAATTATGCCAACCGCATAATATACATTAACTCTGACAGTCAGGCAGCACTCCTAGCACTGAACTCCAGCTCAATAACTTCAAAACTAGTAGCTGACTGTGTGGACCGACTAAATACTCTCGGGCATCACAATAGAGTTATTCTTAGATGGGTACCAGGTCATGAGGGAATAGAGGGCAACGAAATTGCTGATGAGCTAGCCAGAGCGGGAACGGAATGTAAGCAATGGGGTCCCGAGCCGATCTGCGGCATTTCCAAAAGCCTAGCCCGCATAACACTGGAAACCATCTATGAGAATAAGTCCCTCAAGGCATGGCTGACCATGCCAGGGCTTAAACATTCCAAAGCACTCATTAAAGCCTATAATCGTAAAACCTCCAAACAGGTTATAGGACTGAGAAGGAACAGTATGCGCATCCTGGTTAGAGCCCTGACTGGACACTGTTGCCTTAACAAGCATATGGCCAGCATGGGACTGAGCGAGTCAAAGGAATGTAGACTGTGTCACGAAGCTGACGAGACACCCATACATATCCTGACTGACTGCGAACCATTGATGCACAAACGTAACCTTCTTCTGGGAAAACACATATTAGAGCCAGATGAGGTTAAGCATATCTCCCCCAAGAAGATACTCCACTATATAATTAGTGCAGGCCTTGGAGGAGAACTGTGAGATAGCGGCAGTCACAATAGATCTCTATAGGTCGCAGTGACACTCCCACAAGTGGGCCGCTCCTAGAAATAAAAAAAAAAATAAAAAAAACCCAGAACCAGCACACCTGCCGTTGGTGAAAAATTCTTCATTTAAGTTGTTTTTCCCAATAAATTCATAACCGAAACTAAGGAATACAGGCAGGATACTCTGAAATAATTTTAGATCAATTTCAGTAACCGTAATCGAAACCTATGTATTGTTATTCCAACGAATATGTATATACATATATTATTCCCATAATCATAACATCCCTACGCTGCACTGATAAATGTGTTGCAACGAAAAAAGTCAGTCGATGGGGGATCGCTCGCTCGCGTCGAGGAACCACCGCAGCTCTCTGTTCTGACTTGTGTAACGCGCTATAAAAACTTGCTACAAACGAACGCTACAAGTCAGACTTACTAGATATATGCTATAATAATAATCTAAATTAGGAAGATATCAAAAGGGCGACAGAGAAGTTGCCCTACAAAAACACGACAATAAAATGGTTACGCATTTATTTTTTCAGTAGTTTAATTTATTTTAGCGTGAAGTAAACAAATGATTCGTGGTTTAGGGTTAAAATTGACTGTGTGCGAATAAAAAAATATAATATTGTATTAGCTGTGTTGTCGTTGTAATATTACCATGGTTTCCATCTCAGCTCTAACGTAAGTATAAGTATAACTGACAGTCCTGACAGATTCTTGAGGCTTATCATTAAATTAATTAGTCCATTACAGCCTGACTCCGGAAAATCCCGGGCGTTCTTATGGGCTAAAGGTTAACAGCTACCTATTATTATTAGGCTTATACTTACGTAACCTAATATAAATCGTGGAACTTAAATATTTGACGAGTATAATTAAGTAAATAATTAATATTACCTATTAATTTAATCACCTATTAATTTAATTTTACCTACCAAGTAATTTCATTAATATTACCTATCATAAATATTACAGTTTACAGTTTAAAGAGGCTAAAATAACCGACTTCAACATACGTAATTTTATTTTAAAAACCAAACTACCTAACCTAAGGGTTAATTTTGATGATATTTTTAAGGTACCATGTAAGGATTAATGTGAAAGTATATGCTTTTAAACAAAAAAAAAAATGCGATACGTAACTCCGCATGACTGGACACGTAGGTACTCGATTTTTTTTACATACGTTTATGTTTATACTAACTACATAAAGTTTTTTGACAATGCCTTCAATGTTAAATTACTCATTTTACGTTTTCTAAGATTTTCGAGATTTTTAAGCATAGAAATTAAACAAAAACACAAGTAAAATATACAAGTTCAATCCGTTAAAATTGCTTAATTTTCAGTTTTTATTTTCTAAAATGTAAAGCTGTCGCTGCGCCATTTACAGCGATTGAGTTACGCGGTCCGAAAAATAGCCTCTTTTTTAGAAGCAGCGCGTGACGCCAACGTGACGCGAGTCTGAGTAGCAGCAGCCAACGGCAGCTTTATGTATCACAAAAAAAAAATGCCAGAAGCAAAAAAACTGTAAACATAGTAGAAATTGGACAAAGAAAATAAGTATTAAGTACGTCAACACGTTATGTACAGACAGCACTACAAAGAACCTGCATTTCAGTTACTGTTGCAGGAATTTAAGCCTTACGTACTTCGAATAACCAGCCTATATTAAGGACTGCATCCATATACAAGCTGTTAGTTTAGCTTTCGCATCGACGTTGTCAAAACAAACAAAAGCAATCGGCAAAGGCAGACGACGGCAAAGCGTCACGTCACCAACTACTAGAGGATAATAAGTATCGTCACGTCGTGTCGCGTCGTTTATCCTCTATCGACCAGACTTTGCTATATAGCTGTCAGGGGCAAACTCGCAAATTCACAGCCATTTCACAGGTCCAATTAAATTCAGTTACAAACTAAGCACCACCAAATTTAACCCTTAATTAATTATTAATTAAATTTATTTTATTTTATTTAATTTGGAGAAATAGTGAATTTGAAAGAGTTATTTTCGGTTAGAAATAGCTTCGTCAATGATTTGTTGTGTACATTTTGGGAAGATGAATAATTTTATATGTAGCTATCAATGTAATCAATAAATGATCATATATGAAAAAAATGAACGAAGCATTTTAAGGTCAGTTGATCAATGTAAAGCTTAGGATGTTTGTTTATTGGTACTGATGAACAAATTAATCTTGACGAAACGAAATAGTTTGGTAATATTTGGTTATATATACTTAATCATTGTCTTTAAATTCCAATGAATTGGTTTCTTCTGGCAAGCGCAAGCTTAATCGTAGAACGCGCCGGTCACTGAGTTAACGTTATTTAGTATTTCAAAATATGAGCGAAATCAGCCAAGAGATTATGAAGAAAGAAAGTTGTTAGGTCTCAGTCAAAAAGGATAAAATTTTGCTACCATGCTTTTCAATGGCAAATATTTAGCAAAAATATTCAGTACCTTTTCAATGCAGCATAATTATGTAATATGGGCAAAATCGGTCAAGAAGTTGTCAAGACACTTCACTTAATTTTTAATTACGGCCTGAACTCTTATGTGTAATAATAATGTACCTACCTAATCATAATAATGTACCTAATCATTTTAAACATCGACACAAAGCACTAAGTTGAACAATTAATCAAACAATCGAAATTTAAATTCAAAATGTTAATGTTAATTAAATGTTAATTTAAATTTAAAGTCTTAATGTGTAGATAGTAATGTATAGTTTATATCCTGGAATTTTTCGTTATAATTACTTTGTATAGTTAGATTAATATTGATTTTCAAATAAATTCAAAATTATTCATTGACAATAAAATAAAACAGATAAATGCAGCGAATATGAATATATGATGAACTAATCAAT
The DNA here is from genome assembly GCA_947563715.1 of Lycia hirtaria. Classification (NCBI taxonomy): domain Eukaryota; kingdom Metazoa; phylum Arthropoda; class Insecta; order Lepidoptera; family Geometridae; genus Lycia; species Lycia hirtaria. Next base: position 13,171,335 of record OX387386.1, read on the forward strand.
ATATGATATTGATTTAACAAGCTGGAGAGCCTCAAGCACCGCCCAGATCTCGATCGAATCAAAGGCTTTCTCATAGTCCACAAACGGTAAGCAAGATAAGAGGGGTGGTTCCCATAAAAAAGGGGGAAGTTTTTTGCGGCGTTAATTACCAACCAATTTTAATGATATTTGGTAGGTAGGTAAAATACACAGTTATTCCAACTTGTGGTAAAAATGAACAGAATTGGTCAAGTGGTTGTCGAGATGTGACAACAAACTTTAGATTGCGTGTAACAGTGAAGGCGTGTGGATGTGCTTGATGCATTTTAGCGCTTAATAATTTTCTTGATTTTACTTTTTCTCCATTTCAAAAATTATTATTTGTTTTTATAAGAATATAGGTACATTGTTTTTCTAATTAAGGGCATCTAAACATATCTTATTTTTTGTATTAATTGTGTATTAAAATTAAATTGATCTTTCAAGGTGCTTAGGCTTATGGAAAAAAATGTTTTTTGACCGTGAAATAACGTCTGTAAAATCACTTAAAATTGAGAAACCAGCCACAATTTTATATACAGCCTCCTAAGCCAACTTTATATAGGTATTATATACAGATGATCCAAAGTGAGCTGCAAATAAGCTCTCTCGCGAGGTCTACTGTTCGTAGAACTACTAGTCAATATAATTATGATATTGATAATTGATTTAACAATAGAATATGCATGAATTTTATTTCATAGGAATAACAGTTTTAATTGATAATATAATACATATACTACAAAAATATTTCGATTGGTCAGTAAATATTCGAAATATAAACAATTAAAGCTTTAGGGCAGTGATGCTCTGACCCTCTCTCGCGAAACAACAGATTGTATTGAATTTGTACGGCAAAGATGTACCATGACGCTTCAATAAGATTGAAAGATCGTTCATTCGCTATCGTGTGCTCTCTGTCTAACTAAATTAAATTAATTTAAAAGGCTTGTAAGTAAGGTCAAATGATCTGTGATAGCCCAAATGCATGTGTATGTACTTGAGAGTAACACGGTCTGTAACTGAGTATGTGTGAGTGTGACAGAGAGACCGCTTTAACACAGATGAACCCAAGTATGAAATTGGATCAGTGAATACCTAATTAATCTGATTTGAACTGAGGCGGGAATTCCTCGACCCAATAGCGTGAGTGACGTGGCGAGAGAATTAGCCACACCTATCATCATCATCATCATATCAGCCACAAGAAGATCACTGCTGATAGGTCTCCCAGGTTGTTTAATAATGATTTATTTTCGTAGCGTTTAATTATGCTTCTTATGGCTATATCAAGAAGGGCAAATGTGCTCATTACATTATAATTGTATGTTTTATGTTATTCTTAATAATTGTCCTGTTTTGTGATCTAAAAAAAAAGTGTAAGTGAAAATGGCAATTACATATTATCCGAAGCCTGACTATCGGATTAATGTTGTGCAATCACTGAACGGTACACCCTCTCTTGGACCGTAATAATTTTTAACTCTCTGCCCTGGACAAAAACCTCCCATAACCGGATTTCACTGGTATAGGGTGTAAAAAGGCAGTTCGGTTGAGTTGCGTAAACAATACTTCTGAATCAACAATTTGAATACAACATTTATTTCATTTGTACACTTACTTACTTAACCCAGCAGACAGACCTGCCAGATCTGCTCCTGCTTCCTTGCAAGGAAAAGTTTGAGTAGATAAGACTGAAATCTTTAATTCATACAAAAATCTCACATAAACAAGGACGTTCAATTTCTCCTGATTTTTTGTAATTGGAGAACTTTTTCAATGTTCCTTACTCAAAAACAAAAAAAAAACAAAAAAACGGAACCCTTATCACTTCGCTGTCCGTCTGTATGTCCATCTGTCTTTATGACCATTTTCTCAAGAGCGTGTCGATTCAATGATAAGCTGAAATTAATGTTAAAAATCAAGGTCTTTCTTGGATTAATATGAAGAGAAAACTTTCAAGGTGGTTCCATTATTATTATATTTAACCATATTTAAATAGATATAAATATTAATTTTGAAATTACTCGTAATTTTATAAAATCAAAACCTATTTCACCTACTATATATGGTACAGCATAAATATTATGCAAAATTGAATAACTGAATGCCTATTAGGGATTTTTCATAAAATTTTGATGTAACTTCGCATTTTTATTCTATTGAAAAAAAGTATATGATATCGTGCTTTCAAACCCTATTATTAATATCAAAGCGAATATTGCAAAATTGATAAAACAGAAAATTAAGCAATGTGATATCCCACAATCGCGCTATATCAAAAAGCCAAGGTACTCAACATTAGTCAACTTTTTATTAAAGCAACCATCCTTCAGAAAAACTGTAGATATAAAAAATAAGAAAGGATCTTATATTTCAAACACCCTGTTCCCGTTCTATATAAACTGGAAGGTCGTTTGTAGGTCAAGGGTATATATATACATATCGAATTTGTCTTGTAACACAGCTAATTACTTAAATCGGACCGAATGCAACAAATTTACAAGTGATTATTTGCTGATTATCTGCAGCAATTGGACTATAAAACAACTGAAAATATTTTTAAATTTGTTTCCTGATTGAAATGTTGCGGCTGTAATTTAAAAACAGACTTATCTGTTCAGCCATCATCTTCACATACACTCCTCATATAAACCCGTGCGGTTCCCAGAACCCTGGCAGCGTTTCCTCGTTGTAACATTTTTATTTATTTATTCATTAATTAATTCATCATTCAAGGATCTGTCCCGAGAATGGATCCTACCGCGCAATCATAAGCCGAACCGTTTATCAAATCGATTGAAATACATAAAGGTTTTAAATAACCGAAGGTCTTTGTCTGCAGTGTGACCAACCAATTGCAATATTGAACGTACAATATCGTCGTGACGTGTACACAAAGTATCGTAGACACGTCAGACTTTTAGCAAAACGTATTTTATCTTGTATTGCGTAGTTTTATATGATATGTTTTGTTCTAAATTGAAATGCTATATTTTTAGTTAGTTATCGATATCGATTGATATTTATATTACTTTATACTATGTGATGAATTGAATGAATAACACCACCACTTTTTTTATCTCAAGCTCAACGCATAATTCATTCAATTTATATACCACATAAATTGATAAAATTTACCTATCAAAAATGCTTGGGATTGGCTGGCAAAAACGGAGCTCCATTTTTGGTCTCAACCAAATGATCAAGAACTACATCAGAATAGCCTAAAGAGGTGCGGTTACTTTAGACAGTAGGTAATTACGAGTACTGAACTGTGGATAAGAAGCTGGTAACGCAACGCTAGAAATTTAGCGGACTTTTAAGTACCCTAACCATATTACCAGTAGTGAGGCTCGTGACTATCTCGTGTCATTTAATATTCTCAGAAATAAATGCCACTCACGGTCATCCATCCGAAGACTGACCGGTCCGTCCGTTGCTTGACATATCGGTAATCGTTCGAGAACACCTAGACAAGCTACGAGCATGCGCATGCGAAACTGCGACTGAAAGCTAATAATTTATATCGTGATTGTCGTCCAAATGACATTTAAAATGCATCCTTACAACATACCCACAGTAGGGAGGCACGTGCCGTTACTGAATAAGTAAATTTTCATCAACAGGTAGGTCGTAACCTCACGGAGACTGTTCAAGTGCCGCTCGTGAGATATAATGTCTTTACACGTTGTACATGTAGTTTCAGCAGCCTAGACCGACTATCTGATTTGCGATTTCCTAATCCTAGGTTCAAATCCCCTCTTTTCGAAGTTATAAGCGGAATGATAATGAAGTTCATACTCATTTTTTTAATTAAATCATTTCTCTGAAAAAATATTAAAATTGGGTGGAAAATAACGAAGATACAGCGATTTCAGTGTACCATACGCTAAAAAGTACGCAAACGAGGTGAAAAAAGACGGCAGTCTTGCGCAGTGACGTAGCCGTACTCTCACTCACTCGTGTTGAAGACTGTTGTCTTCTGTGCTCACACACGGATACCTATCTACTAATACAATGAAGCAAAATAAAACTTCAATAACTTCGTCATTTCTTAACGGATTATACTCCTAGAATAAAATAGTCTAAAAGTCCTAGTGCAACACCTACATATATGTATCTACTTAAAATTCAAATATGTATTGCTTGCACGAGGGTCAAAAAAGAGGTTTTTGTTTTGGTTTTTGCAGTCTAACTTTCGATTTTTTTACGCTTAATACGCTGTTGAGTGTAATTTTTTTGTGAGTAAGTATGCGTAAGAGATTATAAATATATAAAAACAAGTGATTTTACTACAATTATTCTATAGAATGCGGTTCTTTAGAATAATTGTAGTAAAATCACTTGTTTATTACGAAAAAGTCCGTTGGAGGTTACAAAAAAACGCTATTTTTATTTTTGCGAGAGATGTATTACAATTATTATAAAACAATATAGCCTATGATATTCGGAGAGTGAAGATGAATCTAATGACACCTCGCACAGAGAAATCGGTCACGCCGTTTAGGCTGTAGGCGCTCATATAGAAATATACATACATACATAACCACATACATACATACCCAGTACCCACATACATATTCTCCTCCCTTACATACATAACATACATATCCTTCCCCCTCCTTAATACGCAGTCGGGTAAAAAGAGCTAATACGCAGCAACACCAAACCTGAAACGAGCTCGAGTAAGGCTGCTGAAAGACACCATTAGGTGATCGAGATTTAGTCATAAAGTGATCTAGTCATACCTGCTATATAGTCATATTGAGATTCAGCCGTAAAGCTCCTAAGCCCTTAGAACACCTGACTAGTAGCCACTATCAAGTTGAAAATAAGTTGCTAACCATCCACAGGTAACATGTTTTCAACTTTACTAGGGTAGCGCCCTTTTTACGGTTCCGTACTTTAAAAGGAAAAAACGAAACCCATATAGGATCACTTTGTTGTCCGTCTGTCCGTTCATCCGTCTGTCAAGACCTGTATCTCGGCTCTTTATGCAAAGAAGGAGGGTCCAAATTTTAAAGTGCGAAACAGCTTCATTAGCACAAGCTTAACACAGGTTTTTAAATATTTATACGATGTATATTTTTCGGTTTATAAAAAATATATTATTTCCCCCTTTTATCTACTAGTTTGTACGGAACCCTCGGTGAGCGAGTCAGACTCACAATTGTCCGGTTTTTTTCTTTCATTTTTGACGAGGGAGAAATCATCCTAAGATTGCTGCTGGCTTATATAGATATGTACCCACTAAGACCCCCGCAACCAACCTTAGTCCTAAACAGAGGACTCCGGGTACTCATGACGAACACATACCGAACCCACAGCACTGCCACACAGTTCCTCCTCAGCCTGCTAAACCCAACACTTGAGCGACTCTACGCGTCTACCTCGGGCCTGTTTGATTAGTTGTTCATGGTCCCACTCCCGACCAATCCGGGCCCACAAGTCCTCTTGTTTTATCAGCCCTGTTTGTACAAACTGTCCCACTGCTGGGCGCGGGCCATCTTCTCATTGCGAGAAAGGTAAGGCCGTAGTCTACCACGCTGACCAAGTGCGGGTTAGCAGACTTCACACATCTTCAAGATCATTGAGAACTCTCAGACAGTTTTCCTTCACCGTTTGAAGTTGGCGGCTATCAACAATACGCACATGACTTCGAAAAGAAAGAGGTGCGTGCCCCGGGATTTGAACCCAGGACCTGCGGATCGGTAGTCAGACGGTCTCCCGACTAGGCTACCGGAAACTTTGACTAGACTGTCGGAAACTTCTTTTAGTGGGCTCTAATTATGACGGGACATACTGATGCCTTAGTTCCTCGGCACCAGTAGCGCCCTTGTCAGTATTGGACGTTCACTATTTAGTTGCGATAAATCCGTACGTCGTACGTTAGTACTTTGAAGTCGTTTCATGAAATAATCATGCTATTTACAAGCATACTCTGGGCTCATTTACATCAGAATAGGTAATGAGCCATCAGAGAGTCCGCTAAGATTTATGCCTTCAGCAATGCGGAGTGCCTTAATTTATTACTGGGAGAAATTTCTTCCCTTTTCCTTAAATAAATCAATTGAAACTATTAACTCCAAGAGATTCAGACTCTCACTAAAATATCACTGAAGCACAGGGTATATAGTAACTGAAGCATTAATATATCGCAGGCAGCTCAGTGTGTCGACGATAGTAACAGGTGTGATCCGCTGTTGAGTGTATGTTTTTGTGAGAAAGTATGCGCAAAGTCGCTGTAAAAAGTTATAAATGCGCGTTCTCTACAATTATTCTAGTAAAATCACTAATATTTTTTTTTAATTTTATTTATATTTTATTATTACAAATAAATATAGCCTATGACACTCAGGAAGTGAAGAAGAATCTATTCTAACCACACTTCGTACATCGAAGTAGGCCAGTTATAGGTAATAGCAGGTAATATAGAAGCACACATACATACCTACTTACATAAAAACATAACCCTTCTAAGAAGAAGTAAAATAAAATAAATGTTCGTAATTAAATTAGAGATTGACCCAGACATAATTAAAATGATTCATATTTATTTCCGTAACATTTTAGCAGGATTTACGTCTTTACGTATAAAATAGTACAAAAATGTAACAAACCGCCAAAATTCCCAATTTCAAATTTTAAATAGATCAGGCTGACTGCAACAGCCACTGCCAGCCGAACGTACCTATATAATTGTGTAATAGTAATATTATACAACATTTGATTTGGCAACATTGTGTGTCGCGGACTTGTCTACTCAGTGCGTCATAATGATACGAGTAGTTTAAAAAACTGAAAAAAAACGACTTCAAAATACGCAGTTTGTTTACTTGGATGATATTTTACCTGTTATTATGTTATAAAAACTAAAGTACTGGACTGATTTTGATAACATTTATATGATTATATGGGACCACCTCTGAACTATGGCCTATGAAACAAAAAATAATCATCAAAATCCATGCACAATGGATGGAGTAGTCGGTGAACAAACATACAAAAAAAAACATACAGGGAGGCAGCAGCACGCTTCTAGATCATGTTTACACATAAGCATCCCGCTAGATGCGTAACCGCCATCACCGTCGTCGACACACAGCCGCTCAGTGACCACATAGCTCTGCGTCTGACTCTCTTGCAGAGCGTTGCAGTCATGCCTACCCATCGTCTGACATGGAGCTTCACTGCCGCTAATAAAAATAACTTTTCACTCCTCTTGCTCTAAAAGTCCGTCATTGTAGCGTAGTAAAGCGGGGAAAAATAGCATTTTAAGTTCTAGGGGAAAAGTTTTTTTTTATTTTTTTATCTGTTACCAAAGACCTACATACACGAAACAGTCTTTATTCAAAAGTAGAATAATCTCTTTGGAATATATTTACATTCTCTTTGCAAACATCTCGTTAAATATCCAGAATTGTACAAATTGTACATTTCATTTTTAATAAAATAAACTTTAAATTATTATTGTATTGGATTATTTTATTTTCTCGCAATCGTAGTGAACGGTGCTAAAAATCCATTATAACCAGATAGATTTTTACTCCCGAGCTTTAGCGAGGAGGGGGGTCTTTTTAGCCCCTTGTATAACAATCTACTATTGTTAACGCTCTGGAGACCGCGGTAACTGTGAGCGAATCGAATTCACGGATGTCGAGTGAAACAGTGATGGTCAGTCTTATAATACTTGGATTTGCATGTCCAGTCTAGAATTAGGGCAACGCTTCTACACCAATGGTAAATAATTCTATGACAGATATTCATATCGATCTACTAATAATTAATTAATAATGTGACGCAAAGCAATTATTCTACATATAGATTTCGACGAACATGCAGTCAGTAGTCCTAGCATGCATAAACTTTCATAACTATACGATTTTTTTCAGCGTGGGCTATTTTGAAATCAAAGGTAGTAACCGCGATAATACTTGTTCGTCCCAAACTGAGACTTCACAATCTTGACAACCTCTTGACCCATTTTGCTCATATTCGAGATTCTCACATAATTAATGTTTCTGATTAATATTATAAAAATTGACCGACAAATAGCCACGTACCTTTCCCCTATCTAGCTGAGACATCACAATTTTATCAGATTTCCCACAGAATTCGCCAGGACCAGATTTCCAGAAAGAAGAAGGTTTTCAATTCGACTTCGTTTTTATTGTGTGTTTGTTTATTAGCGATTACGCCACCAATTATGAATTGTTTTTGATAATTATTTTTATGTTTGGTAGATACCTCAGAGGTGGCCCTATATAAATTTATGAAAACCTCTACAGTAATTTGGTTTTTATAACAAAATAACTGAAAAAATATCATCCGTAAACGAATTGCGTATTTTGGAGTCGTTTTTTTTTCAGTTTTTTACACACAAACAAACAAACTTCTTGTTTGTAAATTCAAATTGTAGTTATCCAATCTTTTAATTTTACTAAAGCTTGGGTTTTTTTACTATTGGAATGGTGAAATAATAGAAATGTCAAGACATGATGTTTTTCTTTTTTAATAATTATTTAACAGCAGGAAAATTGTTTCCCAGGGACGAAAAGTAGGTACTGTTTTATCCCTATGTTCAGACAGGCGTAGGTACTTTCCGAGTAGGAGAACTGAAAAATAATTTACTGCTATTTATAGGTAAGTAGGTATGCACGTGAGACCGCGCGACAGTGTTCCCTTAAAAAACACGAAAACACCCCCCCTTCCCCACTACAACTCGCATCATTACCCTATTTGTAGAAATTATGACTGAAATAATTTACACAAAAACCGACTGCCACCGATTTTTTCATCTAAAGATATTATTGTTATTCGATTTTCTACACTTGTTTACATTTTTCTTACCCACATAAGCACAAGTCCCATTTAATATTTATAGAAAAAATACCTTTTAGCTCAGAAAGTCGGTCATGCATTCGTTCTTTATAACCGACTTCCAAAAAGAAGGAGGTTCTCAGTACTGTATGTTTATTTTTGTATGTTTATTACGCGATTACTCCACCAATTATGGAGTGATTTTGATGATTATTTTTTGTTTGGTAGGTAATAACTTCAGAGCTATTATTCATATTTTATCGAAATCTGTTCGGTACTTTGGTTTTTATAAAAAAATAACTTGAAATAATATGTCGTCCAAGGAAATTGCGTATTTTGAAGTTGGTTGATATTTTTTTTTCATTTTATATATATATATATATATATATATATATTTATTTATGTAAATGATCGCAAAAACTTAAAGACCTGTTGAGAAAAAAAACATCTTAGATTTTTATTTCTATTTTACGAAAAATCACTAAAATTAATTTACATTAATAAGATAACAATAAGTTTTATCTATAGCTTTAACCTAATATCCTCTTGAATCGAACTATTTGTTTTCGTTTTATTAAGTGTTTTAGCTGTTGGAAAGTTAGGCATAAATACCTAGTAGGTACTCAAATTCAAATTCATTTACTTGAAAATAACTCACTTCGTAATGCTCGAATTTTGAAATAACTCCGCCCTAGTTGAGATCTCCACGCTTGTTTATCAACTGGAAACCTAACTTTACGAGCTATGTACTATCTTACACCTACCTTAGCAACATATTCGGGTTTGTAATTTGGTGTAAATGACGAAAATTAACTACCTTTCTAGAATTTTCGCTTCATGTGATATTCATATAAGTAGTAGATAGTACCTACTCATTCCTCTTAGAGACTGCCGTCCGATTAACAGAAGTGGTAAAAGTGCCAACCAATCTTATTAAGCTCGCAAAAGCCTTGTGGGACTATCATATTCACAGATAATAAAATAATAGGTTGGGGGAAATGTATCTTCGTAGGTGTGACTACAACAGTAGCGGCCAGAGCGAAATGCATCTAAATTCCCGGACTAGAAACACTTTAACCATTTTGGTTCCATTCGTATTAACTCAACATAAAATCCATCAACGCCCTTTATCCGGCTAGCATCGCATTTTTACGTTTTTGATAATAAACCTTTAAAATGTATTAATTTCTTCGTTTACTCACACATTAAACAGACCAGAAAAATAGTAAACAATCGAAAAATCTCGATTTATTACAAATATTGACTGTGCCTACTTTTTACCCGACTGTGTGAGGAGGGTTGTTTTTCGAGTGTATGTATGTATGTGTATTATGTATGTGGGTAAATATGTGTATACATGACAGCCTACACCCTAAACAGCTTGACCGATTTTGATGAGCGAGGTGACGTTAGATTTGTCTTCGCTTTCTGAGTGTCGCTATACCTATTTGTTGTAATAATAATAATACTTACATATCTCGTCAAAACAAATAAATGCGGTTTTCGTAACCTCAAACGTAATAAACAAGTGATTTTACTAAAAATATTCTAAAGAGTGCCCAGTTATAATCTTTTGCAGCGATTTTAAGCATACTTTCTCACAAAAAACGTACACTCAACAGCGCATCCAGCGTAAGGAAATCGTAAGATAGACTGCAAAAACTGCTTTTCTGCAGTCGGGTATTTTGTTTTTCTTTTAATATGGATACTTGTTAATAGTAGGCAGGTACCAAAATCAGCAAAGTACCAATAGTATATATATATATATATATATATATATATATATATATATATATATATCTTGGTTGTAGACCAAGAGTTTCAGTTTGAAACATTAAAAATACGAAAAAACTTTTCCCAGATCTAATATTAATAACTATATTTATTAACTACATTATGTATTTGTTATTGGTACTTACATGATATTCCAACGATTTTCTAGCTTTCACATCGTTTGCACGTGAAAACGAAAATACGGAAAAGAGACCTCGCGTTCAGAGTGCTTGAAGCAACATTTTAATTCCTTGTATTTCCGTCGATAGCGAATCGAGTTCACCGTCAACGGACGCGGGCAGCGGCGTGCGGCCTGTTGCTATCAAAGTTTTTACGGATTTTTGGAGCCGGATGACCTAAATTTGGTTGTTTAGGGGTCCAGGGATATAATAGGCGAGGCTGGCAACAAGTCGCCTTTGAGGTTATGCACGCGGATGGAGAGCGCGCTGCGACGAGCGTGCGGGCTAGCCGGCAGTTAGGATGCGACACCGAGCTCGGCGCGACGGGACGCACGCGCCCTCCTTCCCTCCCCATCGATTTCCAAAAGTGCTCCACCCTGCCTAAGGCGCGGTTGTAATGCAGAGAACTGCCAAGTCGGCGCGGCTACCCCTCGATACTTTCCCCAATGAAGGAAGCCGCATGACGCTTCCACGCGAGCGGTGGTGAGACGCGCGGACACGCGGCAAGCATGCGCTCTGCCATTCACGGCAACCCATGCGAAATCGTATCACCTGTAGGAATAGCCTATTTACCTATGAGTTACTGTTTACATTCAACTTTTCCATATCGGTGCGTAGCGATTTTTGTCTTATGTACCTATTCTAACTTATTTTATAAAACCAAACGTCTATCTGTGTGTTATTTAAGCATGACCAAACGACAGAACAATTTATGTCATTCATAATCAACATTTTTCGCCACAACGTGAATGGAATCGTGGAGCACAGCTAGTAATATGCTGTAGTGCGATAGCTTCTACAGCTTATTACTAGCTGTCATTTTTCAGTTGGTATAATAATCGTTCGAATACAACTTATCTGATGTTATATAAGGTGGTCCTTACAAAAATATTTTTACCCAACGTATTTTTCACAAAAAGAGGGATATATACTCACACAAATAAACAGGAGCTAATAACAAAATTGATTCAATTTTTAGGGTTCCGTAGCCAAATGGCAAAAAACGGAACCCTTATGGATTCGTCATGTCTGTCTGTCTGTCCGTCCGTATGTCACAGCCACTTTTTCCGAAACTATAAGACCTATAACTGTTGAAACTTGGTAAGTAGATGTATTCTGTGAACCGCATTAAGATTTTCACACAAAAATTGAAAAAAAACAATAAATTTTGGGGGTTCCCCATACATATCTATGGCTAGGTCTTCAAAAATGATATTAAGGTTTCTAATATATATTTTTTTTAAACTGAATAGTTTGCTAGCTAGTTTGCGCGAGAGACACTTCCAAAGTGGTAAAATGTGTGTCTCGCACTTATCCGGTTTTTATATCTATAATTATGGATAAATAAATGTCAATTTTGCGAGTAAGTATATGTAAGGTATATATATATATATGTATATATATAGATTTTTTTATTGTGTAACATTTGCAACGTTTGATTAATATACTATTAATTAACAATATAAATACTTATATATAAACTGAATATCAGAAACGGCTCCAACGATTATAATGAAATTTGGTTTGTAGGTAGATTAGGGGACGATAAATCGATCTTGCTAGGTTTCATTTTTAGTAAACCCGGTTTTGCTCGTATTTTTAGTCATAAAAAATCCGAGTGGAGCTCGGTCGCCCAGGTACTAATTACTTAAAAGGAGTATATACTTACAATGAAGTAATTATATTAGGCAGTTTATTGGCGGTACCGTACCTACCTAAATCATATTTGTCGAAAAAACAGGAGAATAATAACAAAATTTAAAATCGATATTACTTCGTTGTAAAACTATACCTGTGTGTAAATATTCTCCAATATTTATATCCTCCAATATTTTTAAATGTACTCTTTACGACCATCTATCTATCTAATCAGCCTTCAAATAAATCTTGTTCACGCCATCCTTTCCGGTCCTGTGCGAGTCTCAACCGACGTGCTTATCAATAATCATCTGACCATGCGGCTGATGGTCTGCACCGATGTAATCGCCCGTTTCTTGGGTACCACTCGGTGATGGCCTTGATACACCTTTCGCCGTCCCGTCTCGCCAAGTGTCCTGCCATCTCCACTTTAATCTAGTGATGCATTAGCCTACGTCTTCGACTTTAGTGCGAGGCCGAAATTCAACATTTGGCACACGATCAACAAAGCGGATCCCTAGCATGTTTTTTTCCTTATAGCCCTTTCGGCTACACAACAGTTTGTTCGTTTGCTCGCGTTTGTTCTTAAATTATTGTAATTTAAAAACTTAAACCATCGATTTCATTTTGAAATCGATCGTTTCAGTACGCAATTTTGTTTTAAAAACCAAACCACTAACCTGATTTTGATCAATAGTACCATTCCGAAAGCAAGTAGGTGTAGGTATTGGGTTATATTACATGGTCATTATCACGATCCTTGTAAATGTAATCCTAAAACCCATTCTTTACACAAAAAGAATTTTCCCAAATCGGTATATAAATGTCGGAGTTATTCGGTAACAAACATCAAAAATATAACCTAATTGAGAACCTCTTGCTTTTTGTAGTCGATTTAAAAGTCGATAAAAACATACCTAGTTATGTAGCATGGGCTATTCCGGAATCAAAGGAGGTAGTCCGAGAGGACTTATCCAGACCATTACGTATTGAACTAGCACTAGCACGGGATTAGCCAAGTTTTAGTTTCGGGAAAGAATAATAGAAAATAATAAAACAACAAAAATGCAAAAACAAAAAAATTTATCCAAAAAAGATTTCAGTCATGGCCACCCGAAAATCGGCGAATTTAATACTTTGACTAAGAATTTTACGCCCTTGAGATACCTACTAACCTACTTATAGCCGAGAATTACGGAATACAAAAGTAATAACAGTACCTTTACCTTCGTTGGTTACCTACTTATACACATGATACAACTAACAAGCACATGTAAGTATGTACATCATACCGTGTATGCGTGACCCGCCAGTGCAAATAAATGATCTTCCATCGTCTTCGCTCATTGATCACAACTAAGTCTGGCCCAATGCGCTTGGCTATTTCAAGTTATTGGGCGCTTACACACTGACTGACAGCGACAACGATATATACCTAACGATTATTTTAAGTCCTTTTTTTACTAATATTTTGCAAGCTCGTCGATAAGTGAAAAAGTAGAAATATTGCTAATTCATGTTTAGAAAGAATTCATCGGCTCAGAAATATAAGCGCCAATAGTGCGACCCACTTTGCTCAGGAAGATGTGTCGATGCCCATGGCCAGGAAGTCCGCAGGTGCGGTCGAGTGGAGAGTAGCGCCCCACTCCGGGCCACACGACCACGCGCTGGTAGCCAGGCCCTTTGTCGTACGAACTGTTGAAACCTTGCTTGTTCTGCTTGAACCCTGCCGGGGGCAGATCTTGGGGATAGTGTGCAGGTCCAGGATCTTCTGGCTTCCTCTTACACATGGCTATATCCACTAGTGCGGTCCGGCCCATAAACGGCTTCTCTCTTCCGGTTTTATTTAATATACCGAAACGAGACTTGTCGTATTTGTTCAGCGTCCCCTTTAAAGCAATGGGCCACGTTGCTGCCATTACTTTCAAGGACTGGTTGAAGTGATTCTTGATAGTACTGCCGTCTCTTTTACCGGTAAACAATTGGTAGGGCCCGCGCTTCGAGACCGCCCTATCCGGTGCAAACTCTATATTATCTTTGTCTAAGATCATGTAACGATTAGGAGCGAGGGACCATTTCGGACTGAGGTCCTTGAACCTGCAGGGTGCCTCTCTCTCCATTGTGGGTCTTGTAGAGTGCGGGCCGTACGAGGCTTTGTAGGGTTCTGCTTTATAATAGGTTCCGGGACCAGGAATAGCATTCTTGGAGCGACGAAAGCGCTGCTTTCGGCCAAAACCGATATTCTTGCACGCCGCCTCATACGGGGCCGGCCACTCAACGTAATGCCACGCCGGTCCCAGGATCGACTTCATATATTGCCTGTCGTCGAGGATCTTTTGATTTCTGTAACCTAAATTTTGGCCCCACTCTTCTAATTCCGCTTTGTACCTCCATGGGTCTTTGTCGATTTTCCTATATCTATTGACTCGAAATATTTCAGTTAGAGATTGCGGACTGTAGAGGGCAGGGTCGCAGCCGGCAGGACGACACACGAGCAGGCCGCTCGGGTCGAGCCCAGGGTGCGCAGTGTTGTTGCCAAAACGTGCGGTTTTAGTACCAAATACAGTGACTTTGGTTGGCTTCTTCATTGCTTACCAATTATTTATAATATTGTTAATAGTTGTAAGTAGGTATAGTATTTTACAATACCTTATTATAGTACCTGATAAAGTACCTTTAAAACTTGAATTTAGGAAAACTCAAAAAGAAAAAGCACAAACATATTATAGGTATTTGTATAGCAGAAACAGATATATTGTATTCTCTTTGCAGAGTATTTTTTGCTTTGTTTTGAAGTTATATAATTATGAAGTTTGAAGTTTATGTAGCAATCATAGAGAATTAATTACATGTACTTATAATAATTTTCCCTGACTTGGGGACTAAAGAGATTTTCAGTTTGGGAAGTATAACGACCTCCTTTTGTAGGTATAGGTACCTACCAACCAGAGACGTGCCGAGGGTTATTACCCA
The DNA here is from genome assembly GCA_947563715.1 of Lycia hirtaria. Lineage (NCBI taxonomy): Eukaryota > Metazoa > Arthropoda > Insecta > Lepidoptera > Geometridae > Lycia > Lycia hirtaria. The sequence goes on from OX387386.1 coordinate 13,186,739, forward strand.
AACGTTACCAAATACAATCATCATCATCTCAGCTATAAGAAGTCCACTGCTGGACATAGGCCATAAACTTCCAAAAAGACCAATTGGAAGCGGCTTGCATCCAGCGTCATAATAATGCAATAAAACTATGAAATTATATAGCACCAGACCAGAACCAGCTACTACCTGAGACACGGATTAGGGCTGGCGCTGCGGCTAATTCGGCGGAGCAGCACAAGCGGCGTAAATATGTTAATCTCGGTAGAGGTTACATATTTGAGCCGTTTGGTGTCGAGACTTTGGGTCCATGGAGACCGGGAGCTCATCTCATTTTCAAAAATTTACCTGAGCGCCTGATTAATGTATTTTGTAAACAAATGGTCAATTTTGCTAGTTCATTGCACGGTAGGTGCCTACCAACCATAAAATGAATTTGCCAATATTTCTACACAACAGGAAAAACTGTTTTCCACCCCTAAATATTATCCGATTTCTGTAATCTTTATATAAAATGTATATATGTACATACAAATACATATATGATTGGAATCTTAAATGGATACTTCTATGTTTTGCCTTTTTCAAAAATATTTATCTTTAAAAGCTCGAAGTTAACGAAATTTGAAGAATGCAAACATAAATTAATAAACCTAGCCATTTATCAAACAAATTGCAACCAGATAAAAAAGAAACAGAATACAGTAAATTATAATATCATTTTCATGGATCGAGATTTTCTCCGTTTGTATGGATGTTTCTCTAATTATGAAACTAAAAAACTCAACATAGGGCAGCGGCTTGCTCTTTTAGTCATTCATTTACATATATCATTTAGATTTCTTTACCAACGACAAGCTCCATCCTCGGCCACGCCGTTGTTTAATATACATATATTATAATGCAGAAGCAAAAGAGTACCAGCTTCAAGACTTCGAAGTAGGCAAGTCCCAGCTTGAATATAAGTTGGATTTAAGTTTTTTATATCAGGAGTTTCATACCGAAACGATAAAGGTTATAACGATTAAGGGTATGACGTCATACCTTTTTATTTTGATACCTGAAAATAAAGGTATATGAATTTTACGGTACCGTTATAACGATATCATTATAAATTGCGCTACCGTAACCGAAAAATAATGGTTTTGACCCAGACCGCCCGCGCATCGCCATCCCCCGTTCATATGCAAACGCGTAAGAGCGAGAGGTCCTATGCAACGCGGTGATTTCGGTACCAAAATAACAAAATATCGGTAGAGTTATTATTATATACCTTAACCGTTATTATCACCGTTTTCGGTCTACATAATATTTATTTATTTATTTACCTTTATAATTTATACCTCTACCGCTATTATACCGGTAGCGTAAGCTTATACCTTAACCGTTTACGATCCCTGTTTTATATTATATGCTATTTAAAATTAAAATGATAAGTAAACTATGAACCTAGCTCCTCTGGTTTAGGGTAAAGGTAGGGATTTAATAAAATACATTGTCATTGTTTTATTGGCAGTCGTCATTGAGGAACAAATCTAAGTTTTTTTTTATATTCAAAGTTTTCAAATTTTGGTCATTTATCAACACTTTACATCATAGACAATTTCAAAGCAGAGAACGCCTGTACAAGTAACACGATACCTTAGTTTTGATCCCCAATCATCTGTTACACATTTATTTAAAATATAATCGTACATTTACATACTTCATATGATGTTACGTACTTATAATATTAATTTACATTCAATGACTATGTGAAGTGCGCATTTGGATGCCTCTCTTATTAAGCTCGAATTCGCCACTACAAAATATAAATCACAATAACACAAAGTTTAAAACAAACAAACGGTAAGATAAAATATTCCAAATGCGTTGACACACCTCAGCGAACATTAATTATTTACATTTTAAAATGACTCTAAGCCTATACCGTTATCATTAATTCGCCATCTAACATAATTATCTAACATAAATAATATACAAATCGAAGCATCTAAATTTTATCTTAAGGATTAATTTAATTAAAATACATAGTATAGAATTAAGTAAACAATATATTTCTGACCTAAAGGCGGACAGTACCTGTACGTCCTTACGCAATGACCGTCTACCTAACAGAATATTTTTATGGAGTATGATTAATCCATTTATTTATTTCTAATCGATCTGATAAAGTCAACCGAGAGACGATAGAGCCGAGAGCCGTGAAGGCGATGCAATCAGGCACTTATAATATTGCCCTTCCTATTGTTCTTATTTTGTAACTTACAAACAAGTCTGTACTGAATAAAAAAAGTAACAATTCTTATACAAGAAGGTCCAAAATAAGCTTAATACTAAAAATTTCTCCTGTCTTATCATAAAACAATAGACTAATTAAAGCGTTTAATTATTTTTTTTAACTTTTTCGATACAAACCATGCATGTCACTCAGAACATACATAGTTCATAGTTATAGTTTAAAAATATTATAAACGTACAGAGTTTATCCCCTTTAAATTTTCAACATTTTCCTACATCGTCCACGGTTCCGTATTGTCCACCATAGAGATATAAGAATATTAAGTTTGACAGCTATCATCTGAAATTATGATCTCGATGAGACACGTAAATTTTCTTGATTGTTATTTGTTGAAATTAAACGGTCACTTAGATACTGAGATATCTATGTTACATCTGACATTTGATATTCTTTCATTTGTTTCATACTTTATAGTTAAATGGACAGAAAACTTAGCTCTGAATTGGACACTGCATGTTATGGTCCATTGGACATTTTGAGCCTGGTCATTATGGTCCACTATTAGACACTTTATCCCTATGGACATTGTAAATCTGAATAGATTGAATGCATTTGCCTAGAAGACAATATTCCAAAACTTTTTCAAAGTAACAAATAGCTAAGTTGATGTAGTTGGCAAGTTCACGAGGTAAAAAAGTGGACAAAGTAGACCAATTGACAAAGTAAACCAATTGACGAAGTAGATAAATTAACGAAATGGAAAAGATGACGAGAAAGGAAAGAGGACGGTCACTATCAGCAAGTGTAACTATGAATTCCAAGATTCTATTTTTTTCTTTTTTTGCACGTTTTACACTGTATGGACGATATTTAGAATAAAAATCGGCCCGTTTGAGTCCATTCGATTCATTACATCTGTTACTTTCGTGTATCACATTTACCATATTAATATTTTAAGAGTATTAAGTCCTTAACAGCAGTGGGACAGTTTGTACAAATAAGGCTGATAAAAAAATTAGTAACTCGGGGGAAACAGGAGACACACATTTGATTTTAACAGAAAACACCACTTTAACTTAATATTTCGCAAACCGATCTCTAAATTGAAAAGTGATCCCGGCTTACTCACAATATTTTTGAATTGTCTATCTAACGACACCCCACACCCTTTACGTGTAGGCTAAAAATAAAAAAATAATCTATTAGATAAAAAGATTCATTCCAGAGGATTTTTGACCGCGCACCATACAAAAGGAGAACTTAGATACAAAAGGAAAACTTATTTCTACTACCATATACATACAGACCCCTTTAAGTTTTGCAGACGGTTTAAGCAGTGTGGTGTAAATGGCACCTTTTCTGGTGCCAAGGAGGCTAGGTCACGCAATACGCAATTTACAATAGGTACTGGCGCACTGCACAATGTATTTATTACTAACAATTTGAATAACTCATACGTCGTATTTCATTAACCAAATTTAATATTTAGTCATTTCATAAGATATCTTATTTAAATTTATAAGATTTAAGTTGACATAAAAGAGTACGTCTTAAAATATTTATAATCAACACCAGGGCAAGTCCGGCGAAAAGCACACAATACGGAATAACAAGAATACATTTATAAATTATTCAAAATATCAGTGATATATGTTTAATAAACAATATATGCTGCGCAAGCAAGTCTGCCTCTAGCAAAAAATAGGTGTTAGGTGATTAAAACTGAGTACATTTCATTTACTACATAAGTTTAATCAACAAGGAAGTTTTGTAATGCATCACACGTCAGTTATTATTAATTGAAATACATAGATTTGTTATTAAATTGTGCTCCCGATATTTAGGCCCAGCTGCACGCACCATGTTCATGGACAAAATGAAGAATTTACAGTTCAAGAAAAATAAGTTTATAAAAAATTATCTACCAAGTACTTCAATCGGTATTACCATGAAATGTTTAAAAGATGTTAGAAAAAAAACAGAGGTGGAATGACATTTTTTTCGCTTTAGATGGAAATAGAAAAAAATCACAGATGAAATAGTTGGATTTCATAAATAGTTCATAGTGAGAATAATAATGCTCAGATAAAGGCTACATAAGTGTACATTTCTCTTAGGACAATATTTGTTTTGAGTATCTCGGCCATGATATAAAAGATTAACAGCAGTTGCAGAAGTTCAAGCAAACTGTTGAAAGAAACGCAGAATAAACAGAAAAACGTTGCACAGATGTTGCACGCCCGTTCTATCAATGTATACCTCTCAAACACACAAAGGTTGCAATGTCGTGTCAGTCTATCCACCATCTAGAAACCAGAAAAACAATAGGGGGCCTACCACCAGGGTACATCCTGGAACACAATTTTAAGTCTCATGCTAGAATGTGCCAATACGCCGCTATAGACGTCTCCGTAATCTTGAAGACGATAGATTCTCCGTGCTTCTTATGCCTGCTTCTAACAGTCACACAGTAGAGAACAGGAAATCTGAATCATGGAATATCAACGCACTCTGCTCAACTAAAGTAACCCTCAGCCAGCTAGTATTACTCGGGACTTTAAAGGCCTCCACAAAGAGTGGACCGACCGTGCTGGGTTGCTGACGCAACGGCTTCAAAATTCAAAATTCAAAATTTTATTTAGCTTGTGGTCCTGGGTACAAGGGTAAGTTGGTATTTACAATTTTTAGTATTCTGCCAGATCCTGCTTTAAAGCATACAAGCAGTTAATGACATGTAATTTTGCAATTATAACAATAATAATTTTATATGCTTGCTTTGTGGTTATATCTCTCTCAGCTGGTTCACGGTGTAACACGGGTTCCTTATGTTCATACGGTCCCAAGGTCCAGGTAATAGTACTTCAACCTTCTACTGACAACAGATTTAAAGCGTTTTGGTCCGCAGTCGAAACAAACTTCAAAGCAAACTTCTTCCTCTCTGCTGAAACCTGGATAGGACAATGGTTCTCTGAAGAGAAAGCCAACGTTTGTCTCTTTTGCGAAATTTTCACGCCTAGACGACAGGAACGCGCTACGTCCAACTCCATCTGGCAACATGCCTTCCAAGTCTGATTTACGTTTATACCAATCGAAAAATTGGCAAAACGCTACGCAGTCTTGACTTGAACAGCACCAATGGCCCGTGCTTTGTATGTGGACTTGTATGTCCGAGTTGACTCCAGTATGAGCGCTCCATTAAGCGCAATGGGGTATGTAAAGAAAAATGTAAGATATGATGAATCCAAAACCATTTCGGGATTATATGTCTCTAAACCATATTTATTTACTTTAGGCTCTTAAAATGATGATATGGCGCGTATTTTCGTTTATTCCCAGTAGTACGGTTGCCAGTCCGGTTGACTACTACTACTGAGACTTTTAATTCCGTATAGTTTCCGAGATATAGCCGTGTCAAGTTTGACAGCTGTCATTGGAAATGAAGTCCTCAATGAGATCTATCACTTTTGTGAAGAAACCAATAGTCTAGAGGCAATAGTTTCCGAGATATAGCCGTGTCAAGTTTGACAGCTGTCATTGAAAATTAAGTCCTCAATGAGATCTATCACTTTTGTGAAGAAACCAACAGTCTAAAGTGCATAGTTTCCGAGATATAGCCGTGTCAATTTTGACAGCTGTCATTAGAAATGAAATTCTCAATGAGATCTATCACTTTTGTGAAGAAACCAATAGTCTAAAGTGCATAGTTTCCGAGATATAGCCGTGCCAAGTTTGACAGCTGTCATTTGAAATGAAGTTCTCAATGAGATCTATCACTTTTGTGAAGAAACCAATCGTCTAAAGTGCATAGTTTCCGAGATATAGCCGTCTCAAATTTGACAGCTATCATTGGAAATGAAGTTCTCAATGAGATCTATCACTTTTGTGAAGAAACCAATAGCCTAGAGGCAATAGCTTCCGAGATATAGCCGTGTCAAGTTTGACAGCTGTCATTGGAAATGAAGTTCTCAATGAGATCTATCACTTTTGTGAAGAAACCACTAGTCTAGGATTAATAGTTACAGAGATATGGCCCGTCAAGTTTGACGAATGTCAAACTGACAGCTTGACAGCTGACAATCTGTCAAACATTGTCATTAAGTTAATGGGATGTTAATCAGGTGACAGCTGTCACTTTAACATCTATCGCGAACTATTTATTGCAAGGACTTAAACTTTTTTTTTATAAAACGAAAAAATGTGTATTCGGTTATCTAGTTCTTTATAAACAATTTATACCAACGTTTCAAAAGCATGTATAGTATACACTGTCCCACTGCTGGGCGTGGGCCATCTTCTTATTGTGAGAAGGGCTATTACTAACACGATAAAATTTTGTTGTTGGTAGTTAAACTGTTAATAACCGTACTACTAAGACTTGTAGAATGTAGATGTCTCAACAGTACGCCGCCATTAACCGTACTACTGGGAATTAAAAATCTCAGTAGTACGGTCAACCGGACTGGCAACCGTACTACTGGGAATAAACGCGTATTTTTACGGAAATATGAACAAATACTTGACCTTTAGTCGACCGATTTTGTTTTTAGTAGGTATTCATGGTATAATAATATTCAGACGGATTTATGACGTCATCACGAATTTTACCTAAAAAAATTATTAATAACTACTGAACATAATTCAAAAATATTGAAATTAGTTCTTTTAAATGACCCAATCTAACAATTAAAAATATAAAAAAACATACCGAAAAAAAACTTTACATACCCCATTGCCTAGACCGAACCTTTTTTACTTACGATTTAAAAATATCACATGTATGAATATATATCGGAGACGTCCCTTTCCCCATGAACTGAGCACCCTAATATAAATGGAAATACAGCATACGAAGGAAGAGTAAAGAGTTGAGACGAACTTGGCGGCACGTAATATACGAGTATAATATTTCAAAAACAATCACCTAGAAACGAAAGAATTGTTATTGTGGATGAGAGTGTGTTATCTGCCTACAAACTTTTTAGTCCGGTCAATTTAGACATTCGAAGTTGTATAAATTCCCAACAAGCTGAAAATCAGTAAAATTGTTCAAAACATGATTATAAATAAAAAAATTAAGTTCCCCATCATTCCCGTGTATGTTTTTTTTTAAATCAATGTCAAATGTCAAATAAAATAGTTTTTTGCGATTTTCAGCAAAACTGTAAGTTTTATCATAAAAGTACCCCAGACAAAAAATGTTGATCGTAAAATTATCTATAAAAAATGTATTAATACTTTTTTCCTACGAGCCACCGTTTCTGAGCTATAACGATTCATTCATTCATGCACACATTTCTACGCTACCTATTGGACTAAGAGCGCGCCGTATGTCTACACCTCATCGGGTAACAAAATGTGACCTATCTAGGATGACGCACCTTATCGAGGTGTCTCTAAATGTATTTGGTTGCCTCGGCTAAACCTGGAGGGTTTTGTACAGTTAGCAAAAATGTGACCACTTTTTGGGGTGCCCAACTCCTCATCGGGTAACAAATTGGGACATAGTACATTCGAAAGAGCCTATCGAGAAGTGCCAAAAAAAATTTGGTTGCCTCGCCTAACCCTGGAGCTTTCGTGAATCGGTCTAATTTTAGGGTGCCAAAAAATAATACCAATCACCACATCGAGTAACAAGATGTGACTTATACCATTCGAAAGTCCTACTTGTACTAGTGTTAAATAAATTTGGTTGCCGGCCCTAATCCTGAAGCTTACCTTAATCGGCCAAGTTTTATGTTTGAACGTAAAAACTGATTCACGACAAAACAAAGTTAAAATGAGGTTGGTACATGAAGCAATAAGTAGGTACATAAAATATTCAATAATTCCTATTGAAAATAATCAAAATCAATTGGGTTGTCACCCTGAAACTGACCTTTTTATGAGACAATTTTAGGGTCGAAAAATTATGAACTAAAATCATGATCATCATCATCTCAGCCATAAGAAGTCCACTGCTGGACATAGGCCTCCCCCATGGATTTCCAAAAAGACCGATTGGAAGCGGCTTGCATCCAGCGTCTTCCCGCCACTTGTATGAGGTCATCTGTCCATCTCGTGGCTAGTCTTCCTACGCTGCGCTTGCCGGTACGTGGTCTCCACTCGAGAACTTTTCGGCCCCATCGGCCATCAGTTCTACGTGCTATGTGCCCTGCCCACTGCCACTTCAACTTGCTAATCCGCTGTGCTACATCGGTGACTTTTGTACGTCTACGTATTTCTTGATTTCTGATTCGATCTCGTAGAGAGACTCTGAGCATAGCCCTCTCCATAGCTCGTTGCGTGACCTTGAGCTTCCTTATAAGGCCCATTGTTAGGGACCACGTTTCAGTGCCGTATGTCATCACTGGTAACACACACTGGTTGTTAACTTTCGACTTGAGGGACTGGGGAATTGGTCGAGATGACGCTTATAAGTTTCCCGAACGCTGCCCAGCCGAGTTGGATACGACGATTGACCTCTCTCGTAAAGTTGGACCTGCCTAATCAGACCGTTTGTCCTAGGTCGTATTCGTCAACAACTTCAAGAGTGAAGTTCCCCACAGATATTGGGGTGGGCACTACATGGGCGTTCACATAACCTTCGTTTTGTCCATGTTCATTTTGAGGCCCACCCTTTGGGAAACTCTATTGAGGTCTTCGAGCATCGTACTAAGCTCTTCCATCGACTCTGCCACGACTACTATATCGTCGGCTAACCGAATGTGAGTGATGTACTCGCCGTTAATATTGATGCCGAGCCCTTTCTATTCCAGAAGCTTATAAGCATCTTCCAAACCGGCGATAAACAGTTTCGGAGAGACAACGTCTCCCTGCCTCACGCCTCTCTTCAATGGAATTGCCTCTGAATTCTGGTCTTGTACTCGGACTGACATGGTGGCGTTGTTGTACAAACACTTCAGCACTTCGACATACCGATAGTCAATACGGCATCGCTGGAGAGCCTCAAGCACCGCCCAGGTCTCGATCGAATCAAAGTCTTTCTCATAGTCCACAAACGCTAAGCAAAGGGGCAAGTTATACTGTTCGGTCTTCTGTATCACTTGCCGCAGCGTATGGATGTGGTCTATGGTACTATAGCCTTTTCGGAAACCGGCTTGTTCGGGAGGCTGGAAGTCATCAAACCTGCGTTCAAGACGATTCGTGATGACCCTTGAAAACAGCTTATAGACATGGCTCAGAAGCGAGATGGGTCTGTAGTTCTTCAGCAAAGTGTTGTTTCCTTTTTTGAAGAACAGCGCCACCACGCCTCTTTTCCATGCTTCTGGCGTTGTACCTTCAAGCACGAAGGAATTGAAGAGCCTCTCAAGGACTTTCAGTACCGGTGTTCCACCCGCTTTCAGTAGCTTTGATGTAATTCCGTCGTCGCCCGGTGCCTTGTTGTTCTTGAGCTGTTTCAAGGCCATCCTAATCTCGTACAGGCTGATGTCCGGGATATCTTCGGTATAATGTCGAGTCAGTTTGGCTCTTGGATCTTTGCCCAAACTGCTAACAGGTTTTGCGACCGATGTGTATAACTGTCCATAGAACCTCTCGATCTCCCTCAAGACTTCTGCTTTGGTCGACGCTAGACTGCCATCTTCTGTCTTCAGCTTCGTCAACTGGCTCTGCTCAATTGACATGTCTTTTGCGCCTTTATTCCGCTCTATCGTCTCTTTAATACGATTAGTATTAAAGCTACGGATGTCGTGTCGCATAGACTTTGATATGAGTCTATTGAGCCGCCTATATGACTCGGCGTCACCGGAAGACTGCAGTTGCAATGAGCGTTGTTCAGCCATGAGGTCGAGGGTATGGCTCGAGAGCTTTTGCGGTCTATTTGTACGGTGGGGTTTATAAAACTTCGCGCCCACCGTACGGACAGTTTCCACAAACCTGTTACTGATCTCATCCACCGATGCGCAGCTCTCCAGGCACTCAGAAGCGATTTGATAGTTCGAGCTGAAAGCTCTCGGGGTTTTGGATATGGGCGCGAGTGGGTCGGAGTATAGACTTCATCATACGGGACCTCTCAAGTTTAACATTAATATTCAAAGTGCCTCGTACCATTCGGTGATCACTTCCGGTTTTAACCATGTTGATCTCAGAGACATCATTGAATATTTGTTTCTTGGTGGTCAGGATGAAGTCTATCTCATTTTTCGTAGAACCATCGGGACTCAACCAAGTCCATTTCCTATGAGGTGGCTTCTGGAAGAAAGAGTTCATCATGAAGAGTCCCTCTTTCTCCAGAAAGTCGGCCAACCTCTGTCCCCTGGGGTTCCGTTGTCCATATCCAAATTGCCCCACTCTCAACTCATTTTCGCATTTCTTGCCCAGCTTCGCATTGAAGTCCCCCATAACAACACTAAAATAGGTCTCAGAAGTGTGTATGGCCCTACTAATGTCCTCAATACATCACCTCCACCTCATCATCGGAGTGTGCCGAGGTCGGTGGGTATACCTGGATGACCTTCAGCGAATATCTCTTGGATACTCTGAGTATCAGGTACGCAACCCTGCTCGACACATGTCGATGGCAAGAATGTTGTTAACGAGGGACCTGTGGACGAGAAACCCGACACCACCTTGGGATTGTTGATCGCCTCCCGGTAGAAGAGTAGGTTACCGGATTTCAGGGTTATCGTGTCCTCACCCTCTCGTCGGACTTCTGATAACCCCAGGATATCCCAATGCAACCTACCCATTTCTTCTTCCAGCTCAGCTAGCTTCTCATCTGACCTCATCGTGCGAATGTTGTGTGTTACCAGGGCCAGTCGTCGTTTATGGAGGGGGGGGTAGCCGGATCTCTGCCGGAGATTCTTAGCACCCCTTGCTCCGCCGTGACCGGGACCGCTACCATAGCCCGGGGACTGGGGACCTGGTATTTTTGACATCTGTCATAAAAGTATGGGAGCCAATTTTCGTGTGATTTTGTTTAGTTTTGTTCTGTGATAGCTACCCTTAAATGACTACCTATCAAGATGAAAGCTACACTATGAGATAGTTTAAGTAACCTACATCTTAAAAAATTTGAGTTGTTTGATCTCAGCTTCATTTTTTTTGTTTTTTGATTGCTTCGACCATGCATTTCATTTGTATGGGAGTATACCTTTAACGGAATTTTCACCTAAAGTCAAGCTAAGTGCGAGTTGGACTCGCGCACGAAGGGTTCCGTACCATTTTTGAGAGAAAACGTAACTGCATCCTTTCACCTTTCTGCTTCTCCCACTCGTGATTGGTTGGTATTAGTTTTTGGTACCCTATATTGACCTGTCTTGAAACATTAGGGGTGTTCAAAAACAATTTTTCAATTTAGGTATTCGTTTACGAAATATTAAGCTTTGAATTTTTTTTATAGACTGAAGTGTTTTCCCCCTCTGCCGGTTAAACGGTTGAATTTGAAGATATAAAAACAAATCGTGTTAGTAGCATATATGATGAAATTAAAAGGAAAACAAAACAAAACTATATGTAAGGTTTTTTTTTTTTTTTTTTTTTTTTTTTTTTTTTTTTTTTTTTTTGGCGGGAACGTCTTAGTAACGTGTTGTTGCTTTGTTTTATTTTCCTAAACTTGTGTTATTTTGAACATTACTGCTATAAAAATGGTGGTGTTTTATTCATTAAGTGTTCGATAAAGTGCGTGAGTGTGGGCAAGTGAAATAAAGCAGTGGAATATGTGATTTTACGTTGTCGGCAAAACTCCATAGAAGCTTCTAGTAAAGTCGCTATCACTTTACTGAGGCAAGACTTCAATTTGAAAATGACTGTTTACGTGACTTAGACTGTGACTAGAACACTATATACCTAACTTGCATTATTCAAGAAACTTGAAAATATTTCAATACTTGACACTGGCAAATCGCTAATCGCGGGGTCCAATACAAAAAAAGAAGAACTATATGTAAGCTTTACACGTTAATGATCAATAGTCGAACAACTTAAAAAGTGTACATGGAGAAATAAGAAACTAAAATTAACTAGGTAACATGAAGTTAACTCGTATGTTCGTAGTATCAAACAAGAGATCCTGTTTCAAGTTAACATAAATTATGATGTGCAACTACAGAACCCTACATTGCTCGTGGCAAGACACGCACTGAACTATTTATTTATAAATATAGTTACTTAAGCAATGTTTCCGAAGTTAGTAGTTAGTGTTTAGAAATCGAAATCGGTTGACTGGGGATCTTCTCGTGTATGCCACACACATTCTGAGCGAGGCCATCGAGAACAACTGTGAGGCCTTGGCTGTGTCTCTCAACATCTCGAAGGCCTTTGATAGGGTTTGGCACGACAGTCTCCTTAACAAGCTCCCTTCTTATGGACTACCTGCCTCCTTTTGCTCTTGGATTAAAGACTTCTTGAAAGAACGATCGATTCGAGTGGTTGTTGACGGGTGCTCGTCCGATCAAATGGCAATAAACGCCGGCGTACCTCAAGGGTCTGTACTCTCCGCTACTCTCTTCCTGCTGCATATTAATGACTTGCTGAAACCTGGTATCTTAGGGTATGCAGATGACAGCACAGTTGTGGAAAGATAGACAGTTGTGGTCCAAGAGCCAAAAAGGCGGAAATCGAGGCGTTGAGAGAAGATATGTTTGTGCGTATGAATAAAGCTCTAAAAGCTGTATCCGACTGGGGTGACGAAAATCTCGTCAAATTCAACGCCAACAAGACTCAAGTCTGCCTTTTCTCCGCCAAAAAGAGTGAGTTTTTTTTGTCTCCTACTTTGCAAAATGAATTCTTATCATTGACAGACCGTCTTGAACTGCTTGGACTCACGTTAACCCCAACAATGAACTTTAAGGGCTACCTTGAATCTAAGGCTAAACTGGCTAGTAAAAAGCTTGGCATCATTAATAAGGTTAGGCGATACTTCTCACCGGGACAACTGCTTCTTCTGTATCAAGCACAGGTCCGATCGTGTATGGAGTACTGCTGCCACCTTTTTGATGGATCAGCCAAGTATCAGCTGGAAGCTTTAGAATCAGTGGACCGGCGAGCTGTGAGGTTAATCGGTGACGATAAACTAGCTGCCAAGAAGCTACATAGTCTCGAGCAGCGCCGTAAAGTAGTATGTCTGTCTATTTTCTACAGGATTCATTTCGGAGAATGTGCGTAAGAGCTTCACGACCTAATTCCACCCTCCCCATTTCACTACAGGACTAGCAGAAAGTCGGCGAATTACCACACATTTCTCGTTGAAATGCCAAAAATCCGTACTCAGCGATATCGATCCACATTCCTGTTGCGTACTGCACAAGAATGGAATTCTTTGCCGCCATCTCTGAGACCTTTCCTGAGACCTACAATCTTGGAATTTTCAAGGCTAGAGTGAATAGATATCTTCTAGATCGACGCGCTCCGTCCTCGGCCACACCGTCGTTTAACATTAGGCGAGTTGGTGGTCAATCGTAGATCTATAATGTATTAAAAAAAAAGGTTTCCGGCAGGGGAGACCGTCTGACTTGCGATCTGCAGGTCCTGGGTTCGAATTCCACGGCACGCACCTCTGTCTTTTCGAATTTATGTGCGTATTGTTGATTGCCGCCAACTTCAAACGGTGAAGGAAAACATCGTGCGAAACCTACATGTCTGAGAGTTCTCAATGATCTTGTAGATGTCTGCCAACCTGCACTTGGCCAGCGTAGCAGACTATGGCCTAACCCTTCTCACAATGAGAAGATGGCCCGTTCCCAGCAGTGGGACAGTTTGTACAAACAGGGCTGATAAAAAAAACAATGTTTTGTTGTAGTTTTCATTTTGATCGGTTATTATTTAAGGGAAGACTGCCATAACAGCAAAAATACAACAACAAAACAAAAGTATCTCAGAAGCGGCTGCACCGATTTCGACGAAACTTTGCAATTGGTTATATGTAAAGTTTTTTTTGGTATTTTTTTTATATTTTTATTTGATAGAATGGATCATTTAGAAAAACGAATTTCAATATTTTTTTATTCTGTTCATTACTTATTTTTTTATAGTTTTTTAAAGATAAAATCGTGATGACGTCATATTTACTACTGAATAAGATGTTGTGATAGCCAACATGAACTAAAAAAAAATACATATACGTCTACTTGACAGTGACATGTACCTATATTCGTTTTTGTCTCTGACTGTTACAAGAGATCATCGGTTTTTGTTGTTTTGTGCTATCCGAAAAAACAAATTCGTTGTGTAAACTTAAAGAAATAAAAAAAGAATAATTCATAATTAATTAATGTTTTCTAAGGTTTTCGCGATTGTGTTTGCGCATTGAAATTACACAAATTCACAATGAATTATTCAGAAACTACAACTGTGAAATGTTTCGTGCCAAAAATCCTAATAAACTGTTTTTTTTAAGTAAAGGAAACCTTAAAAAGACTGCTGTGAACATGTTAACGTAGAATATGTTCCTGGGCGAAGCATTGATGCTGCAATACAATGAACCAGAACAAGGAACCAGAATAAAATAAATATTGTATAAATGTAAATAAAATAATCTCTTTTATATAATTACCATAAAATTGATATATAATTAAACACAATAAAATCATTTCAAAAAAGAAGTTATGTACTGTCAATCACTTTTATTTCATATCCTGGCATTGTTCATAAGTTTTAGTTCTTTAGCTCCTCGGATTTTTGCGATTTTGTTCTTGTCGCTAGTTGAGATGAACTCCAGAATCATAAGACTCTGAATCTAAGGTAAGTTAGCAGAGTCGGCACGCACATAATTATTCATGTTAATTTATCAAATCAATAGGCAAATAGTTCCTTAAAGCAAAGCAGTGGTCAACGTAAATGCAGTGTGCAGTAAAGCAAGGTTGTCATAAAGATAATGAATAGAAATAATATAAATAGAGTAGGCAGAGCACCAAATACAAAACAATTCTTTGGTTATTTATTTTGGTATGACAGTTGTCATAGAGATATTGTCTCTGCTTGTCAATGCCAATGATGTCAGTTTCATCTCTTTTTTAATAACTGTGACGTCATTTTCACAGAACAAGTCATTTTAGAGGTCGACTGAAGGTCAAATATTTTATATTTTCGCAATAATTTGCGCGATCTAATCATTTTATGTGCCCTAAATAAAAAAATATGGTTTATAGACATATAATCTCGAAATGGTTTTGGAATCAGCATATGTTACATTTTTCTTTACATACCCAATTATTAGTTACCAATACGCAATACCGTTCTATGAAACGGTTATATAAGTAACGATGAAAAATTTCGTTAAAGGTATACTCCCATACAAATGAAATGCATGGTCGAAGCAATTTTAACGGGGCTTATTACGAAATATACCAAGCTGAGATCAAACAACTCTATTTTTTAAGATGTAGGTTACTTAAACTATCTCAGTGTAGCTTTCATCTTGGTAGGTAATCATTTAAGGGTAGCTATCACAGAACAAAACTAAACAAAATCACACGAAAATTGGCTCCCATACTTTTAACAAAACGTATAATGTGGTTAATTTGAAACTTTTATTTTAGTTCATAATTTTGCGACCCACAAATTTGACTCATAAAAAGGTCAGTTTGAGGGTGACAACCCTATTGACTTTGATTATTCTCAATAGGAATTATTGAATATGTTATGTACCTACTTATTGCATCATGTACCAACCTCATTTTAACTTTGTTTTGTCATGAATCAGTGTTTACGTTCAAACATAAAACTTGGCCGATTAAAGTAAGCTCCAGGTTTAGGGCCAGCAACCAAATTTACTTAACACTAGTACAAGTAGGACTTTCGAATGGAATAAGTCACATCTTGTTACTCGATGAGGTGATTGGTATTATTTTTGGCACCCTAAAATTAGGCCGATTCACGAAAGCTCCAGGGTTAGGCGAGGCAACCAATTTTTTTTTTGGCACTTCTCGATAGGCTCTTTCGAATGTACTATGTCCCAACTTGATACCCGATGAGGTGTTGGGCACCCCAAAAAGTGGTCACATTTTTGCTAACTGTACAAAACCCTCCAGGTTTAGCCGAGGCAACCAAATACAACCTCGATAAGGTGCGTCATCCTAGATAGGTCACATATTGTTACCCGATGAGGTGGGTAGACATACGGCGCGGTCTTAGTCTATATGAGGTAGTGTACTTAGCGCGTTTTTTTAGGGTTCCGTACCTCAAAAGGAAAAAACGGAACCCTTATAGAATCACTTTGTTGTCAGTCTGTCCGTCCGTCGGGGTGTCAAGACCATAATGACCCTATTTTTTGTGATTAAATAAAAAATTACCAGTTTTCGGATTTTTTCCTATATGTGTACACAATGCTTCTTGCCAAATTTCATAGTTCTAGGTCTACGGGAAGTACCCCATAGGTTTTGATTACCTTGTGCGATTTCACGACATATTCGGCAGTATCTTTTTTTACGAATACCGAGAAATTTTATTTTTCTTTCTGCAGCAAGATATTATAGATATATGCGTATATGGTTTTAATTTCAACACGATACCTTCACGCGTTCCCGAGATACAAGTCTTGACATCCCGATGGACGGGCCGACGGACGGACGGACAGACGGACAACAAAGTGATTCTATAAGGATTCCGTTTTTTCCTTTTGAGGTACGGAACCCTAAAAAAACGCGCTAAGTACACTACCTCTTAGGTAGCGTGGAAACGTGTGCATGAATGAATTAATCGTTATAGCTCAGAGACGGTGGTTCGTAGGAAAAAAAGTATGATTACATTTTTTATAGAAAATTTTGTGATCTACATTTTTTGTCTGGGGTACTTTTATGATAAAACTTACCGTTTTGCTGAAAATCGCGAAAAACTATTTTTTTTGACCTTTGACCTTGAATAAAATAAAAAAACATACTCGGGAATGATGGGGAACTTAATTTTTTTATTTATATTCATGTTTTGAACAATTTTACTGATTTTTAGCTTGTTAGGAATTTATGTAACTTAACTCTAATTGTTTGGTCTAAATTGACCGGACTATTTATGCAGTTTGACAGAATTATCTCATAAATTTTCATGATGATTGAAGAATAAATAAAAAAATAATTAAAAAAAACTAATTAATATAATAAATCTAATTCACATATTTTTTTCATTTTCATTTAGCCCGTGAACATGTTTCTTGTATGCGCCTAAATATCATAAGATGGATTTCTAAATGAAGCATCCGAAATAATACATTAATTAAAATATTTAGCTTTTGTGTCATTCCTTTAAAACTCTTTTAAAAAAATTGCGTTATTTATTTAGCGTAATAAAATCAGTTTGTGCAGCATACAAAATCTATAGTTTTATTGAAGTTTTACAACTTACAAAGTCCAAAAATAAAAAAAGTTACTAAATTATAGACTAATTATTAGATGTAAAAAAAACCCCCTCGTATGACCGTCTTAGATTACATGAACTATAATTTACATATTTTTTTGTATAACGCTAGTGTGTTTCTTAGGGCTGCCAATATGGAGCCCTAAACGTCTTAAAAATAAAATTTAAAAATAAATTACAAAAAAAAAAACAAGTAGTTGGAGCGTATCGATCAGTTAGTTATAAGGTGAACGCGGCGGCCATACCAGTGAGGCAAGGTTCTCATCGCTGCGGGTTGCGTCTTACGGCTTTGCGCATGCGACGCGCTGCCCCGGGCTGGGCCGGCGCACTGCCCACGTTGAACTGTGCACCGCCGGCGATACCACCGTCCATCGGCTGCGACATCAAGCCACTGCCCATTCCCGCACTCATGCCGCCACCGAAACTATACACGCCCGATGGCTGCGACTGTTGCTGCGCTTGCTGAAAAAGATTTTTTTATACAACTGAATCAATGATATTATCGACAAGAATTTAGAGTCAGCGCTCAAAAACGTCCGGACTCAATGAGGTCTAAAGCGCAACATTTAGACCACTTACACGATTGTTAAAGTAAGTGCCAACAAAATAGTTTCAAATGAGCTGTTTTACATTATTAGCATGTTTTTAATTTAATCTACCTTACTCTTGTTTACACTTACTTTAAATAGACGATTGCCAAAATTAGAAATAAATACAATCATAGTTACTATATAATAAGGGAGAAGACGCTGGTTCCCGAAATAGTGATAAACTAGATGGGGAACAAGAGGCTTCATGTTTGTACATGATGGTACATGATCAATTAAAATATTTTGTTTTGTAACAAATAAAATATTGACTTTAAAAAAAAACTCGTTTCAAAATAATTCGAAGCGGAAACAGATGTCTGTAAACGTTTCAATCTAAATTAGGCTTTAGCGCGGCGACACAGAGTTTAGTGAGAAGACAAGGTAGTTACTTGCCTTCGGTTAAACTTTACGCAATAACCAGGCAAAATTTTAAACTCGTCAAACACTGTGCTCGTCAATTTGTGATATTAGACGCAAAATCTCATATTGACCGCATATTACTTTGGAAACACTGCTCAATACGGCACACAGCAATGCTTGCTGGTTGAATACCTGGCAAAGGAGTGATAATTCTCCGAGCAGACCTACCAGAGGCCTACCATAACATAGAACGTTTTACACTAAACTAACTCCGATTTATTCACTTTACAGTGTCAGGTTAAACACTTATGGAGAAATAGAGATTACTTAAAACATTTTAACAAGTTTTTACTTAATTAAAATTTGATTTTTTAAATATGTAGGTAGATTGATTTGTTATTGAGTAGATAGATATTTAATTAAGTTTAGTGCAGATAATGAGCACCTCCACAAACCATTTGTAGTTTTCAGGTGCGAGATATGTGTATATTATGTTAACCATTGTATTTATGATAAATATATATAAAGCCTATACGTGTGCTATACAGAAAAGGGTCATTTTCCTTTCGCTAAAAAACATTGAACTTGTACTTGTGTCGAACATTTTGGTGTTATTTTGTTGTCTTTCACTTAGGAAAGTATGGTAGCTTCTGTTGAAGGTTCAGGTACTGTGTAATTTGCAGCAAGCCCATCAGGTGCTGCACCAAAAATAGGATACTCGGCATTAAGAAGTCCAGCTTCTTCAATTTTAATTTTTTTCTTTACCTTCAGAATCTGCACAATCTTCACATTGGCTGGACTGAACCAAGCTTTGCGTTTCATTTATAATAGCTGTAACACGATAACCTTCTTTACGTACTTTATGCTCCGGAGTAACCCGACACTTACTGTACATAATTCACCATCTCTTTTAATTTGGACATAGCCGATTGCGTTATCGTCGTAAGATTCTCTTATTGAGCTGAAATAACTGCTATGTATGTGTAAAAGCCGCTGAATAAAATACAAAATTTAACAACTATGATTTATACATAGCGTAGTAATTTAGTCCCTTTCATTTCTACACTTGAAAACTCTGCACTTTCGACAAAAAACAACCATGTCAAAACTCTTGGTAAATTCCTGGAGTCTGCTTTGATAAACCCAACTTCCATTTTTATTAAAAAAACGCAATTAATATTCCCTTAAAATAATATTCACTTTTACAACCGGAACCTCAAATAAGTTATGTTGTCATAACAGGCGTGACGTCACTAAACGCTGATTGGTGTTTTGAAATACGTCTTGTTTCAAGTCATTTTTGATTCGTAATTATTGTTAAAAATTAACATTATATAAAATAAAAACTTTGCAGTGGCCTTTCTTTTATATTTTTTTAACGTTTTAATAATAAAATTATCATAAATATTCTAATTGCATCTTCCCTATTATGAAAGTTCTAGGGTTTTGTTTTGATGTTAGGCGCATCAAATTTAGTATTTGGGTTAACTAATAGAGATATAAGATATAAACGTATACTTTTACTATAGTTTTGCGACAGGGATGAATTAAGGGGTTGAAACGGGGGTATGAAAGTTCCAAGGTTTTAATCTTTTATGTATTAAGTTTTTTTTTTTCATTCAGATTAACTCACAGATATGGACGAAAACTGATTATATAGTTTTACTACAGAGTTAAATAAAGCGGCTGTTGAAAGAGGGGGGGGTTATATTTTCCTTCATAAATCGAAAAATATACATCGTAAAAATTAAAAAAATAACTGTTTTAGCTTATGCTAATGAAGCTCTTTCATATAATACCCCACATGATACGGTTAAAGAACATTAAAATTTGGACCCTCATTCCTTGCATAAAAACATTTTTTTTTGTAATTAAATAAAAAATGTCCAGTTTTCGGATTTTTTCCTATATGTGTACTACTAACACAATGCTTATTACCAAATTTCATAGTTCTAGCTCAACGGGAAGTACCCCATAGGTTTTGATTTTATTTTATTTTATTTTGACGATACCTATTACTGACAAATTTTATTATTGTATCTGTACTGACATTACCGAAACTTGCGTTTTTACGACATATTCGGCTGTAACTTTTTTTTACAAAAACTGAGAAATTTCATTTTTCTTTCTGCAGCAATTGACTATCTGGATCTGCGTATATGGTTTTAATTACAACACAATACCTTTACGCGTTCCCGAGATAAAGGTCTTGACACCCGGACAGACAGATAGACGGACAACAAAGTGATCCTATAAGGGTTCCGTTTTTTTCTTTTGAGGTACGGAACCCTAAAAATTATAAAATTTCGTGGTTTTAATGTAAGAGGCACAAAATTTAATATTTAGATTAACTATCCAATATAAATGAATATTTTTATTATTGTATATCGCGACAGGGATGAATTAAGGGATTTAATAGGGGGTTAATTGATTGCATAAAATTTCAAGGTGTTAATATTAATATAATATAACGAATACTGTTATTATAGTTTTGTGATGACAGGGATGAATCATATAGTTGAAACAGGCGTAAAATATTATATGAAAGTTTAATGGTTTTAACGTTAGGAATATGAAATATAGGACTTAGAATAACTAATAGATAAAAACGGATAGTTTTGCTACAGAGATGAATTAAGGGGTTGACACAGGGGGGGATAAAAATTGTATGAAAGTTCCAGTTTTAATGATAGGGTAGGAATGGGAAAGGAGCCAGCCAGAGCTGGCGGGAGTGAGGCGTTTAGTATGACAGATGAAAGCATCACAGGAGCGGGATGAGAACAGGATAAAAAACAGCATAGGCGAGGTGAGAGTGAGTGTGGAGCGAGAGTGAAGTGGAAGTGATTGAGATTACAACGGGACGGGGTGAGATTGTGAGATTTAAGCGAGACTACGGGGCAGGAATGAAGTGCGAGTAAAAAGGGAGCAAAACAGTACCGAAGCAAGGTGGGAGCAGAACGGAAGCGAGATGGGAGTGCGGCGAAAGTGATGCAGGAGTGGCAGAGAAGCAGAGAAGTGAACGGTGTGAGTGCAGGAGTAGAATGAGAGTGAGAAGGTAGTAGGATGAAAGCGAGGCGGGAATGGGACAGAAGCGGAACGGAAGGGAGGAAGCGAGGTGAGAGCGAAACGAGATCAAAGTAGGAGTAGAACAGATGCGAGGCAGAATTGCGAGAAGTGTAGGGTGAAAGATCGGGACAAGAGAAGAACGGGAACAAGTTGGGAGCCGAACGGGAGCAAGGTAGGAGCTGAAAGAGAAAAGAGTGAACGTCATTAGATTGGGTCGAGAATCAGGTTGAAGCAGGATGGAAGTGCGAGATCGAGCTAGCAGCGAAACACGAGCAGGACAGATGCGGTCCTGGAGCATAAGCTTGGCCGGAATGCAGTGAGTGCGGTTAGGAGCGAGACAGAAACATTTTTCTTACGCGTACGAATTCGCGGGTAACAGCTACTAGCTAATATAGGTCATTGTAAGGCAATACAACTAGCCTCACAGACCTAAATCGAAATAATGGAACCTTTTATAGAATATATGATTGTCCCTTGTTCAAACCATTAAAAATGTTATGTGTAATTCATGTGTCATGAACGGAGGTATTTCACTTTTCTGAAGTTCTGAATTCGGTTGTGTCAATGTTTGTTGCCTCATAACTTTGTCATTTATATGATACATACAAACAGATTTGATAAAATATTGTTTTATTCGAAAAGATAATTATCAAGCATAATTCCCAGATATTGTGAACGTTTTGTTATAAAAGTAATAGGTAGTAGAAATGTATATAACATAAAATACAACTTTCATCTTCTCACCTGTGACCAGAGACGTTGTTTCGAAAAGTCAGGTCAGAAAATGTATGTAAAATATATGCGATGAATCCGGTAAAAATTGTTTATTATTTCAATGAGCAATAATCGCGAATACCTTAGAAAATTAGACAATTCAATAAACTACTTCTTGACCATTGCAATAGATAGTGCAGAATCTCCATAGTGACTGGCCTCGCAGCTCAGTTGGTAATGGTAATGTCTGCCTGCTAAGCTGTAGGTCGTGGGTTCGATCTCCAGTAAGAGGAAACATTTGTGTGATGAGCATATTTACAAAAATTATTCATAGAATATATTTACAAAAAAAAAGTAGATATGTATTCTATCAGCCATCTAGTTTCCATAGTACAAGCTTTGCTTAGTTTGGGATAGATGGTGTTGTGTGAAATGTTCACCAATATTTATTTATAGTATTTATCAATCCATTCCTTAGGTTTTTTTTTTTTTTCAAATAGTCCGGACTTATCAAACCTCCCATTAACATTAGTATTAACAATTTAGTGACCATCTGGGGCTTGAGATCCAGGGAACTTACTCAAATACTGACCCATTTTTTTTCTTTTTGTTTATATTAAAACGTAACTCCCGTTATTTATAAACTTTGCTTTGAATTCTTTTTTTTTTTGATTTTGTAGTTTGGTTTTTAATGAGTTTAATATTAACTATGTAAATACGGTGATTTCATCCGCGCAATGTTAACAAACAGTGATGATGAAGATGAAATGGGTACATATCAAAATACGTAAAGAATTTTAATACATACGCCCAGAACAAATGTTTAAAATCCATAATTTCGAAATACCCAATGGTTCAAATATCTTTTACTTAAAATCAAAGTTTATTATTCATAATAGTTGATACACCAAGAATTAAAATACATATATTTAGAAGTCATATGCTCAAAATTCTAATATTCATAATACCTAATGATTGAAAAATAATACATTCAATATACATAAAATTCAAAAGCTTACGAATAATACATTTAAAACACCAGCGATCACAAAACCTCACCAGGCAATCTGTACAAATGGCCGTGTCAACAACTACAGACAAAATTTTATCGAGAATATTTTATAAAATATTCTTGGCAAATTTTGCTCAGTCGGTATGAAGTGACAGTCTTAATTATTATTATTTGTTTAGGAATATCTTTCAAAATATTTTTGTAGGAGGTAACATAAATGTTGATCGACATTGCATGCAGTCCATGATGGAACGCGCTTGCCTAGTAGAAAATAAAAGCTGTTAAAACTCTAATAACACTGCTACTCCTGCAGCAAATACCGGTTCCTCCTCGCTGGAACGTTATTACCAAAGGATTTGGTATACACTGAATTAATACCTTTGTGTAATATTACCCAAATCATTGTAATAACTTCAGCCAGCCACTCTTTTACCCATCTATCCTGCTAGACAAGTGTACTGGACCATAGTCTGATGAGAGCTGGATCTGATGAGTTAGCAGTCAAACACAAGCCAATTTATGAATAAAAGACTTATCTTTACATTATTTTATTTAATTGTTATACCAAAAACAAAATATACAATCAACAACAAACCCCATTACATTTCAGTAATGCCATTATCTTGGTATATAAACTTGACAAATAAAAAATCAAAGTAATTATTATTATTTGATAATTATTATAATTTATTACAATCTCGGGTCACAATAATAAAAAATATTATTTTTTAATAATTATTATTATTATTTATCGTAATTATTGTAAGTAGTTATATAAGACATCAGAGCACGAATGGTAGCTGTAGCGGTTGCCCCATTTCTACCTAATTTAATTTGGATTACTCGGTATGTAACACCCAGTTTGTATATTTTTAATTAAGATTTTCGACTATTATGATTAGAAGCCGTTATTATCATTATTTTCCTTCTTTTTTCGATCAGGGTCACAATGTCCAGTGGCCCAATAAGGACAGTGACCCAAAATGATAAGGCTCAAAAAGTCCAGTAATTTTTGTGGAAAAACCACTAGTCTCGGATCAACAGTTTTTGAAATATGCGTCTATCAAGTTTGACAGCTGTCATACGAAAATAAGATCTCGATAATATCTATATCTTTGGTGAAGAGCCCAGTAGTCTAGGATCGATAGTTTACGAGATATGAACCTGTCAAGTTTGACATCTGTCACTTTGACAAGTGTCAAACTCCTTTATATATGATAAACTTGAGGTTATTCATGATACCCAACCGAGACCGAAGCAGCTGTTCTACTAGTTGGAGATGGCTTGAAACTGGGAGTGATCGCTACCTACTTGGAAGGGGACCAGCAGCTCGATCCCTACCCCAAAAGGATCAAGGCATTCAGTGAAAACTATCGACCAGAGATCTGATAGTCGCCGGCGACATTAAACCTAGTCCGACTGCAGCAGAACAGAAAATGACAGGGTAGAAGCTTCCACTTCTTATTAACAAAATGGGCCTACACATTCTCAATACTAGTGTTACACCAACCTATGAAATTATAATAGATGGCACACTCTGTACGTACAAGTAGATATGTTCTAGATCGACAAGCTTCATCTTCGGCCACACCGTCGGTTAGTATCAGGCGAGTTGGTGGTCAATCGTAGATCTATCTTGCATAAAAAAAAATGTAGACGTTTCTACATGCAGTATGTCACTTCTGGGGAAAATTTAAGGTTGGCAGGTAGAAAATTCTTTGTAGTATTGAACTGGTATACTTTAAGACTTATGCGGGTTTGATTTACACATGAATTTCAGAATAGCCCAAATATATACCCAATAGCCCAGACTTTTGGCTCACTGCACCTTTTGGTCCACTGGACCTTGTGACCATGCATGCCATATAGACCACGCATAATTTATATTAACTGCTATGTCATTTGACAATCATATATTTTCATTTCATTTCATTCATTACGGTATTTATTCATGCTTATAGCAATATGGAATTTTAAAATTATGGATTTTAAATACGTGTTTTGAACATATGTATTTTAAACTTGTGAATTTTAATATATACACTATGAAACATAGTCTACATCTGTTTCCGCAGTGATTCAGCATTTTACCCCGAGAAAAGATAACAAAGAAACATAGACAAAATTACTTTAACTATTGTAATATTAGTTACAATGCTGCAGAGAAGTCTTGCAAGCTCTATGGTAAGCATAACCGCTTACCATAGACTGGAAGTCTCTTCCACTAAAACACTAAAGTACCTACTATAAAAATATGTGATAATACAATAATATGTGATAATATAATAATAACATAATAAAAATAATATGTCTGGACGTGTAAAGCATTTACTTATGTTCACGTCGAGGCATATGATAAAAAATAGTTATAATGATGGCTGTAAAAGTATTTATGTTACCTGTCCAAAGCTGAACACAGAAGAGCCGAAGTTGAACGCGGGTGTCGGTGCAGCCGAGGGCTGCGCAGGCACGCCAAACACAGTCGGCTGGTTCGAGGTAGGTGCACCAAATGCAGAGGACTGGCTTTGCGTCGGCGCGCCAAATGAAGCTGGCTGGTTTTGCGTGGAGGCGCCGAACACTGGTGGCTGGCCCTGCGCAGGCGCAGCGAACGAAGCTGGTTGGGTGGGTGCAGGGGCCCCGAAGGCAGGCGGTTGGCTCGGTGCAGAAGCACCGAAAGCTGCTGGTTGACTTTGTGCACCGAAAGCCGGTGGCTGGGTCGGTGCGGGGGTACCAAACGCCGGCGGCTGGCTCGGTGCGGAAGCACCGAACACCGGTGGCTGGCTCGGTGCGGGGACACCGAAGGCAGGCGGCTGGCTCGGTGTGGGGGCACCGAAGGCAGGCGGCTGGCTCGGTGCGGGGGCACCGAAAGCAGGTGGCTGAGAAGGCGCGGACGTGCCGAACGCAGAAGACTGATTCTGTACACCAAACAAGGAGGGCGCGGGTTGCGCGCCGAATATGCTCGTGTGCTGCGCGGGCTGCTGCAACGTGCTTCCAAAAAGGCCACCGCTGTTACCGGAAGAACTCGACATTCCGAAGACGTTCTGCGCGCCGGCAGCGGGCTGCGCGCCGAAAAGCGCCGGGCCGCCTCCACCGGCTCCTGCGCCGCTCGCTGAGAATTGATTACCGATGGCGCCAAATGTGAACGGCCGCTCGTTCTTGCCGCTCCAAGCGTTCTCCTCCGCTCCGAACACATTGTTAGAGGCGACAGTCCCAGGCTCATCAACGCCGCTCATCGACGAGGTACTGATACTGCTGGCACCCGGCAGCGAAGCCACCGTACTCATCGCAAATGCGCTAGACGCACCCGCCGACTTAAATCCGTTGCCGAAGGGAGACGCTTTGTTGTCATTGTTATTCGTGGACCCGAAGAGAGAGGCTTTTTTGCTGTCGTTATTCGTGCCACCAAAAGTAAAGGGAGTGGATACCGCGCTCGAAGCGTCGCTTCTCAAACTGAAGAGTGGCGTTGCAGCGGGCGAGACAGAGACGGGCGCCGTTGCAGGCTGTGAAACGCCGAATATGATTCCAGCAGACGGTTTACTCGAGGCAGTAACAGGCTGCGAGTTTGAGAACAACGACGTGGAGATCGAGGCAGTCGTGATGGCAGCCTGTGGGCTTGAGAACAGGGACGTGGAGATCGCAGCAGTCGTGATGGCAGCCTGTGGGCTCGAGAAAAGCATCGCCGTTGTGACTGGAGCCTGTTGACTCGAGAAGACTGGCCCAGTATGTGACGCCGTAGTGGTAGCCGGCTGTGGTGTAGAAAAAAGAGGCGCAGAGAGTGCTGCTGTAGCGACAGATGTCACTGGACTCGAGAAAAGCGGTACGGAGTGCGTGGTCACAGTGGCGACAGTAGTGGCCTGCTGTGACGAGCCGAATGTAAACGGACTGGTGGTGCCCGACGAGCCGGCGCCACTGTATGTCTCACCAGCGAACGAAACCTGTTTGAGCTTTGCAGTGTTGGCTTTTGAGAATTGGAACCCTATGTTGGCCTCCTTCTCATTGTTTGGTAAGTTTGTATGCGCCAGAGAAACAGCAGCGGGTTCCGTCGTGATGTGCTGGATCTTATTAGCGATAGTGGTGGGTGTGTTGACGAAAGACGAAAATGTTTTCGGCGGCGTTTCCTGTCCAGATTTCGGAGGTGCTATAAATCCTGCGCCGAATGTACAAGATACTTGAGCCGGTTTTTCTATTGGTTTGTCAACAGAGGGCACAATGGCCTTGGCTGATAGTTTTTCGTGTCCCGACTTCAGTATACCAAACGTGAACGACACACTAGGGCCTTCTGGCACTACACTGTCCGTCTTATCGCTATCCTTTTTTTCACTAGACTTCAGTTCATTAGACTTGTTCTCATGAGATGCCATCAGTGCTGGAATCTTGACATATGTATTATTGTTATTGGTCTCTGTTTGCTCTAACATTGTCAGCCCCACTTTAGTTCCTTCTTCCGCTTTCTTTGCTATATTCTTTTCTTGCTCCTTCGGGTCAATGCCGAATTTGAAATTTATATTGCTCTCTTTAGGAAATGTAAACGGTTTGGGGGTGATCTCTTTTGAGGGTCCCTCTCGCTCTGTTTCGCAGCACTGACACTTGGTTTTATCAGGTTCATTCCGGGAAGTACAAACAGAACACTCCCATTTGCTTTTCTGGGCGCGCATAATCTCCTGGAACTTCGCGTCAGGTGATTTGTAAAATGGAGAACACGAATCAAGCCCTTGCTCCGGCTTCGTGTTCTCCTTAACACCCGGTTTTGCGCCGCCACAAGCAGCACATGTTTTCATACTGCTCCTGTTCATCATCCCGCAATCATCGCACTTCCGATCCTCTTCAGGCTGACTGTCATGAGGTGCAGAAGAAGTTGTAGATTCTTTTCTTCCAGGCTTTGAGTCACCGCAAGCGGCACATTTTTTCATTGTGTTTTTATTCTTGATCCAACAAGTTTCGCATTTCCACTCGTCCACAGTGTTTATGATGATTTTAGGAAAGGTTGGTGTAAAAACGGGCACGTTTTCCTTTCCACCCGGTTTAGAGCCACCGCACGCAGCACACTTCTGCATGCTACTCTTGTTCTTAATCCAGCAAATATCGCATTTCCAATCCTTCTCTTCAATCTCCATGGTATTGGATACGACCGCGGCGGGTGTGGACAACGGTTTTGGTCCAAAAGTAGATGTAACTACCGGCTTCTCTACTTTATTAAAGAAAGTATTAGGTTGTGTGGTCTCTTCTCTCATTTTAGATTCATTGTCTATTTGCAAGTCTTGTGACATCGCAATGGGACTGACAGTTGGAATTGAAAACTTGAATATACTTCTGTCTATGGAGTTCATTTTGCACGTAACTTGTGTTTTGGTGGAAGATGAACTAATCACAGTCGTGGTAATTGTAGGAGAAGTAATAGAAAATTTAGGCAAGTTGTCCTTATCAATATGTAATACTGCAGTGGGCAACTGCACTGGCTCTGGCACAATAAAATTATCTTCTCCACGATTTGCTCTAGTCAAGCGGGTCTTTAATTTGAGTGACTCTTCTTTTTGAGTTGATTTGCTTGAGTTACTGCAAGAGAAGAAGTACTAAGTTATTGTTGAAAGTCTTGATGACTATAACCAAAACTCAGGAGCTCTGTAAACATAAAATATCTTAGAGCATGTTAACACATTATGAGCTAGCTTCAGCCTCCAGTTTCATCTATGATAGAGAAATCCATTCTTGGATGATAAACACTTCTTAAATGCCTTCCAAATTTCTTATAGGAATGTAGAAGACTTTCGAGTTTGTACTGAAATAATTCTA
The DNA here is from genome assembly GCA_947563715.1 of Lycia hirtaria. Classification (NCBI taxonomy): domain Eukaryota; kingdom Metazoa; phylum Arthropoda; class Insecta; order Lepidoptera; family Geometridae; genus Lycia; species Lycia hirtaria. Next base: position 13,215,774 of record OX387386.1, read on the forward strand.
GTGATTCATTACATTAAAAGGCCTATTACATTACATGCTCACAAAATCAGGGACGCTGTCTCTAAGTCATAGTGGTTAAAGTGGTATATTACCTTTTTTTATACATATACTTAGATAACAATCAGACGAAAATGAAATTTGGTATGATGAGTAGCTACTGATTAGTCACACCAAATAAAGCAAGCTGATAATTACAAGTTAGCATATAAGCAGCTTTTTATTTGAACAAGTTAAAAGTAAAACAAAATACTCAACTGCAGAAAAGCAGTTTTTGCAATGTAACTTACAATTTTGTTACGATTTATATTCTGATGAGTATAAGTTTTTGTGAGATAGCATGGGTAAAATCGCATGGGTAAATCGCATTGCATCATTCGCAATCGCTCATTCTTTAGAATAATTCTAATAAAATCACTTGTATTTATTGTTGTATTGTTTGTGAGGTTACGAAAAACCCATTTTTTTAGTTTTGGTAAGAGATGTATTATTATTACACTCACGCATTCAGACACTCGGGGAGTGAAGACGAATCTAATGACACCTTGCACACCAAAATCGGTCAAGCAGTTTAGGCTATAGGATGTCATATAGAAACATACATACATACACTCAAAAAACATAACCCTCCTTACGCAGTGGGTAAAAACATGAATATTTTTAAAGAATGTATAATGTACTATCATGAAAAAATTAATAGTACACTCACCTTTTAGCGAAATCCGGAGTAAGAGAGATACCTGGTTGTGTACTGCTGTGGGACGCAAGTATTTGCCGCGCCGCTTTGGTGGTATCCATCAAGCGGGAGAGTTGCTTTACGCGCAAGATAGAAGCAACCCCTGGCACAACCAACTCTTGTACTTTGTGTGCTAAAATAAAGACCAAAATACTTGATTTAAGAACCACATGCATGCATACCCAACATTTTTAAGTCTACATATATTTGGTTTTCATACTTCCCAGGATATATCAACCATGGTTAAAAAGCAAAATTTTATTTTTTGTAAGTAACAATGTCAGAATTATTATTAATAATTGAAGCCTACGATACCCATGCACAGAGCGCTCAATAATATTGTTCAAGTCTTTTAGGCTACAAGAGATAATATAATTAGTCTCAGGATGTTGGAAAAAAGTTATATTTGTGATATTGATTGTTTTATCAAGAGTATTCTGGAATTGATCACAGATTCACTAATTACTATACTGGTGACTCATATGTTTTTTTTTTTAAACAAGACAATCATAGAACCATGACAATAGTATACAATGTTACCAATAGAGATTGCAACCCGGTATTGCTGGGGTTGAGAAACATACCGGGTTGGCGGGTTGATGTGTTAGTGATGAAACCGTTAAAGTATTTTATGAAAATTTGCTATATAAGAATGGAAAAGGACAATGATTCAAGGTTACGAATTAATATTTATTTCAAACTAGCAAATCAACAATTATCAGTCTCACTCAAAGTCTCAAAAACTCTGATTTAATACAGAATTGATTACTTTTACTTAAGGACGGAATAGTAATATTAGTATTATTAATTTTTATAAGTTTAAGCAAGCAGGTCTTTCTCTTTACTCGTTATAGTGTCCATTTGAAACATGGTATTAGAATAAGAAACTAATAAAGCTTAAAGCACTAAACTTGTCATAACAACTTAGATTAGATAGATAGATAAACTTTGGTAGCTTTGGTATTTGGTATAAACAAAACAAATTCTTATTGGAGCGTCAGAATGGCAACGTGGCAGCTCGCAGCGGTTGTCATGCGAATTTTCTATGATTTCACTTTCCCTCCCGCGCCGCGGTTTTCATACCTGCCGGGCCGGGTGGGTGTCTTAAAAGGCACCGGGCCTGGCCGGGCCCGGTTTGCAATCTCTAGTTACCAACATCTAATACAATCATCAAAGAGAATTAACTTACGGTGTGGTTTGCTGGTGTTAAGATATGGATTGCCAGAATTCAATGACCGATTCCGACTCTGTATGGCAGGTATCCTTTTCGCTTCTATCAATGGTGATGAACAATTCTCCATCAAATCCAAAATCTTCCTGCTTGATGAACTCAAATTACTGGAGTTCTCTTTGGGTGGTTGTCCCACTCTTACTACCTAGGATATATAAAAATAAATTATCATTGGCCTGCTAAAAAGTAAGTAAGTTGATCACCAATGTTAAGCAACGGACGGACCGGTCAGTCTTCGGATGGGTGACCGTGAGTGGCATTTCTTTCTGACACGTTAAATTGTAGGTCCCGGTTGTTCAGCAATCGTCAAGCCAAGTCAAGAGGCCTTTCGGTAGCTTAATAACTCTGACAATAGGGCTGGCCACTCAGTCTATACGAACTTACTTACTATTGGCCTGCTTAAATCTATATATATTGTGTCTATAGATTAGGTTTAGTCCAATCAAGAAATAAATAACAAAATAATTTGCCGCTCTTCTAGTTTAATACTAAGTTTTTTATGTAGTAATAGGTTTGCGCTTGACCGCCAACTCGCCTGATGTGAAGCGATGTTGCGGTCTACGATAAAAAAAAAGTAAAACAAATACCCGACTGCATAAGAGCGACTTTCGCAGTGCAACTTATGCTTACGTTACGCATGATATGATGCTGCTGCTGTTGAGTGTACGTTTTGGCGAAAAATTATGCACAAAGATTAAAATTTATTTAAATTAAAGTTCTTTACAATATATATTTAAAATCACTGGCAAATCTTACACACCAAATGTGTTATCAGCCAGACTGCAAAAATAAATATGTATATCACCCAAGGAGTGCATTTCAAGTTTAAATAGCGTTTTGACTTGAAATAATCTATTTGCATTTACCAGCAGTTATTTCTCTCTCAAATGTATTATGAATGAGACAGTTACCTTCTGATAGTTAATGATAGGGCGATTGATGTATGTTGAAGCAGAAGCCCCGCCATACATGGTCGGGCCAGGGTAGAATGGAGAACCATACAACGAAGGCCTGAACCGCGGCTTCACGTCACTCAATGAAGAGGTTTCTTGTGCTATATTAAAATAAGCAACATTATTAAAATGTAAAAGTAAATCGAAATACCCGAATGAAAAATATAGCCTATTGATGATAACTGAAACGTGGTCCCTAACTATTGGCTTTATAAGGAAACTCAAGGTCACGCAACGCTTAGAACAGCTTAGAAAGACCAGCCACGAGATGGAGAGATGACGGCCAGAGAGTACGGCCAGAGATGACCTTATACAAATGATAATTGATATCTGATAAGCTGTCTAACTTAGACAACAAAATCAGTTAAGCTTTTCAAGATTAAAATCATTATTTTTTTCTCTTTTATTAATATTATTTAGAGTTCCGTAGTAAGCAACCAGTACATTTATAGTGGGGATGAATTTCTGATTTACTCCAACGTATGGGGTATCGTGAGATAGGTAATCAAAAAAGATCGGGGTGAGTGAAAATCATTTATATTTAGAAATTTATTTACCAAATAATGGAGATATGAAAACATTCATGGTATACAATGAAATTAAAAGGAAATTTATCATGGCTACGCAGGCTTCACAACGTAACAAGTTATAATCAATCAATTTAAATGTGTACTTAGAAAAGTAAAAAATTAAAATTTTGTACAAATGTCATTTTAATTAACATAAGTTAACTTGAATTTTCATAGTATGCATCCCTATTTTAAGTTGACATAAATTATGATGTGCAAATATGGAACCCTACTTTGCGCGTGCCACGACACGCACTTGGTCGCTGACTTTAATATGATTTCAAAAAATCTAAAACTCAATTTTCTGGACCACAAACCATGCCCACCAGGAGAGGTGGGCATGGTTTGTGTGCCTACTTTTTATTATAATGTTAACCATTATAATAAAAAGTAGGCATGACTGTAACAGAATTAGCCCTAATAAAATGCTAAAACAAAGCTAATAACAAACTGGATGTAATTTAAAAATCTGTAAATAAAACTCACCAAAACATTTTCTTATCTTTTCTTCTGCATTATCCTTAGGTTTCTTTGCTTTTTTAAATATTGATTTTCTTATACTGGCCACAGACTGACTTGTAGATGGTATGTGTACAGATTTGTATGAGACATCTTTTGATGTGTTTTGTAAGCTAGCAGCTTCTGTGTTAGGCTCGTCAGTGTTAGGGATGAAACGAGTTGATGTGTAGTTTGCCTCGCGTATGAAAGTATTTCGTCCAGGAGATGTCTGTATGCTAGTATACAGGACATTATGATTGTTCGATATTTCTGAATTTTCTGGTTGGAATTTATTTGGCTGTAAATAAAAACACAAATTTAAAATCAGTATCACTATAGGATACACTATCATGCTTGTTTGAACTGTAAAATACTTGTATTTGTATAAAATAGATCTATGTTTGACCACCCTGTAGCCTGATAGAATGCAAAAGTGGTAAAGTAAGAGGCCTAAGTTGATCTATAGAAATCTTTCTAACATTGAAACTAGGCAAAACTATTGTACAATATTTTTAAACCTCTGTTCAATACAAAAGAAATCCTATCCTATAAATAGCTTAAAAATATGATAAAATTGACAGTGACAGTGGACAGTGCATTCTTGCATGACAGTCAAAATGATTTCTTGCTTTCTTACTTATTGGCATGAATGCAGATGCCTCGAAAAAGTTCTGTTTTTATGTTAGTAAAAATTTTCTTTTATTAATACATGTTGGTAAAAATAGTGAGTGCACGTGCGTGACTGCCTGCCGGTCTCAACGGAAGACCAGCGCTGATTAATTTAACCAGCTAATGCTGAGTTGGAACCGGTTTGTATAACCTATGATGTATCAGAAATCAATGTGTCGCTCAGCGCAATTAATAGATGATTTAGCATTAACAACTTGATGTTAAACGCTAAGAAAACAATAGGTATATAATTTACTTTATCTAAAAATCCGACTTTGCCGAATATATATATTAATTAACAATGAGCAAATCACCTTATCAAATATCACTAAATTCTCCTCACTCTCACTCTAGATATCAAATTACAAAGGGGAGCGCACATCAAAGAACTTTCAGGCAAGTTGAGCTCCGCAGCATACGCAGTGTGGAAAATTAGAGAGTTGTCTGATATAACAACTGCTGGAACTGTATATTTCAGCTATTTCCATTCTCTAATGACATATGGATTATTACTTTAGGGTAAAGCAGCTGTGAGAGATATTTATACATTGAATTGTAGGAAATCACCTAGAGATATCTTTGCACAGGTAAACATTATGACACTACGAAGTTTTCACATATTTTTAAATATTATGCATGTACGCAAAAACATTAAAAAAGATAAAATGAAGTGATATTTATAATATTATGGTGACAAGGAAGTCTAAACTTGTTCTGCCAAAAATTAGGTTAGCTAAGATTGGCAACTCCTTTGCTAAAAATTGTATTATTTATTATAACCTGCTTCCAGCCAGCTTAACAAACAAAAATAATAGTACATTTAAAAGGATAATAGAGAAGTTCCTAATAAATAACGCATACTTCAAAATTGATGACTTTGTCTATGACAAGGCCTCTTTAAGAAGATTGGAGTCTGAATGTAATAACTTAAATTTACTTTTAGTATATTACTATTGGATTTTCCTTTTATTATTATTAATTTTGTGACTTAAGACGAGTTGTATATACGAGTACAATGATATTATTTATATTTGGATTGTATCTTGTACTTATTTAAATAAACAGACGATCATAAGTGTAGAAGTACCTATTTGAATAAATTATTAAATTGAATTGTTTGTGACAAAAACGACTGTAGTTTTTGTTTATTTTCCAAGTGTTTATATGTTGTTGTTTGTCGCAAATAAAAATATGTCTATGTCTAATTCTACAAAAAAAAAGTTTTACAGGAAATTGATAAGCAAGCACTATAAAATAAAAGGTAAACTGCTTATAAAACCATGACATTATGTTTACTAATTGGTGTTTGAGTTAATAATTGGCAATTTCATGTTTGTTTTGAAACTATACATATATATATGAATATCCCAAATAGTTAATCAGATCTCAAAAAAGAAAACAAAGACTGGAGCAAGTTAATTACTTGTGCTCAATGCACACAAAGCCAAACAATTGTGTTGTTTTTCTGTTACCACCAACTTAGTTGAAAAATCATTTAACATCCATATTTATTGAAAAAAGGATTGGTCAATACATGCTAGATTATAGTACTTATTAGTTTACATTAATTATGATTTCATAGGCAATTTACATTCTAAAAAATTTAAATTTCGATGCAGCTTTTGCAAATTTAGATTTACATAAAAGTGGAATTAAAATTAATATTAAATAAATTATAAAGGATTGTTAAGCTAAGGCCATAAACCTGTTTTTTTCAGTGAACATTTCGTAATAATTACAGCTTCTGGCTACTGATCGTAATAACTCTATTTCTTTTGAAGAAATAAAAATGGTTAAGAACCATGCTCTCGTAAATAGATCGTGGCCAGTGCTTTAATCATTTCTTTGGCAAAGTAAGTGTTGTGTTTATAAACAGAAGATCTATTGTGGCTCCAGTACTATGCATATTTTCTGCCATAAACTAGTACCAATAGTAATTTATAATGTCTAAGCGTGATTAAAAATCTACAGCAAACAAATTAACTAAAGAGACTCACCTCTAACTGAAAACACTGGTTGTACTGTGAATCTGTGTTGAAGCGCTTGCGTTTGGTTGGTGGCACTGGATCAGATTCATCCTCAGAAGAGTCAGTACAATCTGAGGTGGATATGGAACCATTTTCCGTAGCATTTGAGGCACTGGAGATGAACCACTGTGATAGTCTAGCCGGCATAAGTCTTGACATTTGGGATTTCACATTATTTACAAATGACTGGAACAATCAAATTACCTTTTGTAACATGGATATTGATTGAAATAAATTATGGCTTGATTTAAAATATCACAATCACATCACAGAGAAAGCACAAATCACAGAAAAAACACAAAGAGATTGTCTATAAACCATATATATTTTTTTACTTAGGGTTTGATGGTGAAAATTTTTACGAAAACAACAACTATATAGGTACCTAGGTTATAAAAAACTGAACAACCAACTTTATTTTCTAAGCAAATGAATGAGCCACTATAAAAATACCCAATTTTCTTCTGTGCCTAACCTATGAAATTTAAAGAGGTCCCTTGATTTCTCCAAGATTCCATCATCAGATCCTGACCTGATGACCATGGGAACACCTGAGAAGTATACCCTTTCAAACAAAAAAAATAATAGTACATTGAGCCAGGAATCTTTCTATATTGATAAATTTAGTTTGCATAGTGTAGCTGTGTTATTCCACCATTGTAATTATAATATCGCTCGACAGGCCTCATGGCTCAAATGGTAGTATGTCTGGCTCTTGAGCTGTAGGTCATGGGTTCGGTCTAGTACTAGGGAAGAATAATCTTCAAAATGCCTCGTCTGAGGAGCCTAAAGACAAATAAACCCAATACTGTAAATGTGGGTAACTTTGACTCTGCGTCAAACATTGTTTGTGGTCTTTCTAGAAAGTTCTTGATTATTTTCTCAAGAGATTAGTAGTCAAACGACTGTAAATTAATTGATCAAGTAATTTAACTACTAACATGGTGGGAAAATATCGAGAATGTTCTAAGAAGGCTACATACAATGTTTGATGCAGAGTCAATGTTACCCATGTTGACTGTAAGCAGATTGAAGACTATTTAAATATAACTAACCATTTACACAAATAAATAGTTTCCTTGATATGATGACGCAAAGTACAAACTCTCAGACAAAATGTTAATTGTTTAATGTGATGATGAAAAATGCATGTACCTATAAGACAAACAAAGTTGTTACAGGGCAACTTTGTTTGTCTTATAGATATGAAGAAATATCAGTTTTCAAATATTGAAAAATGGTAATAGATTATGAAGTACATTGTTATTACCAACTTATATACATATTAATAATTAACGTTAATGTCAACAAACAAACAAACAAACAACACTACAGCACAGTTTGAAAATAGATTGATATTCATTAGTTCTTTTCATAAGTTTCCATCTCCAGAGGAACACAATATCTTGAAGTAAATAACAATATCACATCAGAACTTGTGCATGTGCAAAATATTACTATGATGGTCTATCCAAGTTTAAACTCATGAATTTTTAGAAGCCTCATATCATCCAATGAAAATGTTGTCTGGGAGACATCTACTTCACATCATCATATCAAGGAAACTATATTTTTTTGTGTATATGGGTTATTTATAAATAAACAGTATTAAATCTACATATTTATTGTTTTTAGGCTCCATAGAGAAGGCATGTTGAACATTATTCTTCCATAGTAAAAGGTATATATTATAATATAGGTATTTAGTGTTTTTGATATTTTAATATTATAATTACAATCATAGATTAACATAGCTAGAGAAATCTATAATTGTGAAGTTTTATGTAAGATATATCTTACATAAAACTTCAAACTTCATCTTCTTATAATAAAAATAATAATAATAATAATAAAATGCCATAGAAACAAAAATAATATACTATATTGATAAATTTAACTTGCATTGATAATTTGCTACGGCGCTAATTTTTGAGGGCAAATTTTAATGAAAGAGATGAACTTCTCTCTTAGTAGAGAGTACTAATGTTCTTTGTTATGGCGGCTCTACATTTTCATCATGAACATCCACAAACAAGCATGAACGTGAATGTAGATGACTTTCACAACATTCAAGGGCGTTCACATCTGTTCCCAGAATAAACAATTTTTTTTCCAGAGGCACCCATTATCATGTATAGGTTTATAGTATAATACTCTTTGGTGAAAAGTAAAAATTGCATATAAACAAGACAAATGAATATATATATATGATGAATAGATAACTCGATTGGTCCTAATCTAGTCTTACTATCAAATCTATGTAGATCCATAAATTTGCATAACAAAGCCTTGTAGTGGCTACAAAAATCTGTTGATGTTATAATAAGGAACCCTAGACATAAAAACACCCAAAAAAGGATCTTCTGCTTGAACAGTTCAACAAATATAAATACTTTTTATTATGCTAAGGGAGATGGGGCTTAGGTATCCCTGGCAAGTTACTATAAGTTGTATAAGTTGATGTCACAATAAACCTGCAATTATTGAAACATCAACTTTTACATTTACATATCAATAGATCTCTAAATCTCAACAGACTAGATTAGGCAGCCTCTGACAGGACATAAGCTGGCATCCTTATGTTCTGTTGCAGAAGCTTATAAAATATTCAGATGAATCCTTTTTATGACAAACTGTGTAAATGCTGGGTACCTTGTAACGAGTATCTAACACACAGTGCGTCATCCAAGTATTTTTTACACTACTGAGTGATGATACCAGAAAGTCCCTCACCTGATGTTTGGTATTATACTTGCCCATAACAACTCAATGCCACCAAGACTACAGACTTTAGCAGTTGAAAAGCGTGTGTGAAAAGTTATTCTCAAAGTGGGATTAAATTGCTGTTTTATTTCATCGCGAGGCTTTTAGGTCCAAGTATTAAATATTATAAGATACCAGACTTAAGCATGCACAATTACGCATATAGGTTATTTTATGGTTCGAATATACCTAGTATTCAAACAGTTATGAGTAAAAATATTTATCTACGCGGGAGGTCGTAGTACATACCACAGCAATATTTCTCACAAGAGCGGGAATTGCGTCTGCATGATTTTAACTTACATGATTGGTTGCGCTGGGGTCGCCTGTTGATGACAGCGTACGTTTCCTCTTATTCCTCGAAAACATATCTCGTAAACTCATTTTGAGAAATTATACTCGGTACATTTAATGCACAAATCTCATAAAATAAATCTCCTAACTAAATTTATTCACAACTGGCAAAAACGTGACAAATATGGCGGGCATAGGGGCAATGTGAATCTGAAAATGTCACTAAAGAGCATAATTGGGCTTAGTCACTGATCTGTGAGGTAACAAGGAGACGTTGGAACACTAATTGTACATTTGGAAATAACAATTATTAAGCAACGTGATTATATTCAATTTAAATAATTACAAATCACTTGAGAGAACACTATCAAACACCAACTACCGCTTGTAATGTCACTCGACCAGGGTTGCCATAAAAAAATAATTGACTACCGTGTTTCGGATGTTGCATTGCCGTGTTTTGGCTCAAAATTCCTAAATTTGCCGTGTTTCATATAAAAAGTAGTTTCTTATACGTAGATACTTAAAAGGAGAGCTGTTGAGTGATCTTCCATACCTACATATGGGATATAACTATTTTCTACCCCTAAACACTAACCGATTTCTAAGAATATTTTTTTCGGCCAATTGACATTTATCCATGGTTATATGTATAAACAATTATAGTTTAAAAAACTGAAAAACCAACTTCAAAATACGCAATACAACGCGTTAATACGCGACTTGCTACTTCACTTTTCTACTGGCAATTGGATGATATTTTACCACTTATTTTGTTGTAAAAACCTAATGAAATCGGATAATATATAGGGATATAAAACAGTTCTTTTTTAAATATAGTGGACTGTTCAGTCACTATTTTCACTATTTCAATTCTTAAAGTTTCGTAAGCAACGTCCGAAGCATGAATTAATATCTTTGTTCGTAAAGAACGAGTTATAAAAGATGTCTAAGATATATTTTTAATCTCTCGGGGGTGTCCCTACTAGTGATGTGGTAATATTGGTCCTTGGTATTCTAGAGAGATTTATTAATCACCTACACTTGAAGTGTCAAGTGTATTCTACCATATAATGAACACCCTACGCACAGCTGTACCGGCGTGGTCATCGCTCCTTGCCGCGGCGGGGTGCGTGACCTTGTTTGAGCTTCGCGATTTTACTACGCGCACACTACTAGGTACCTACCGTTTACATGACTGATAGCTTACAACAATTGAAACATGTTTATTACTAGCAGTGTATGTTTGAAGTTTAAATAAAACATTATTTTTGTGGTTATAATGATCGAATTTTCTATACACAAACAATAAAAAAAAACCTTTCCTTGTTAGAGACAGTAAGAATTATTTTATCCGTAATAGAGTAATTAACCTAATGACTTACCCGATTTTGTGTACTGTTGGACGGTGGTAGGTGTGTCCAGTTTCCACCACTATTATAAAAATTGATCGAACTGAAATCCATTTTGTTAAATACACAAATACACAAACGTTTTTTGTAAGTGTCTATTAAGTTTTTTTTAAAGTGTCTATTTAACGTTTTACCAGTCTAAATGCACGTTCAATTCGTCTTTTTAACAGTCGCACATTTTTACATCCCTCGATATACACATTATTACACAAATAAAAGATCACAAAATGTATGACGAAAAAATACACTAGAACGCGGAAGCGGCGCGGGCGGAAGAAGTCTCGCCGCGGCTAGTGTAGTTGTTGCGTCGCCTCGCGGCATAGGTCAAAGGGAATTCCGCCGGAGCCCAGCGTGCGCGCGGTTGGCTCCTCAAAGGACTGTTTTGCCGACTCGCCTTTCGGTAAGTTGCCGGCTGCGCTTTTTAGATTTAAATTTATTTTCTGATTAGTATTTATTATCTCAACGCGCAGATAGGGTGACTATGAGCTTAATATTTTTAGGAATTTGTGTTTTATTTATCTTAATTTACTTTTTCTTCAATAATGCTTTTATTAGTGTAGAGTGCATCTAAGGAACCTAAAGATACTTTTCACTTATAAAAAAATAGTGGTTACATTTTACTAAAAAAATATTAGAAAATGCTATGTACTGCTTCCATTGTATGTATACATTACCCTCACGATCGCTTCCTAATGAATAATATAGCACCTGTATAGGCCGTCAAGTTGTGCCAGTGGGTTGTGTAGATGGATTGGTTGGTTTGGTGTGTATTGCGCTGTACAGTTAACTTTCCTACATAACTGAATATGCTATGCTACTAACTGGTGATAAGTTTGAGAATTTATGTATTTCAGTGTTTATACTACACGGGTATTCTAACTCCATTCAGTAGCAGTTCCTTTCGAAATGTATCTCCATCTTAGTAATTCTGTATGAAAATGACTTAGATGAATATATGCTTTCTATCTTTACGTGTCGGTTAGAGATAGAAAGTAACCTTGGTTTTTTTAATCTGTCTTCTTACTTCAAGTTTTTTTTTTTAAGGCCTTATTCCGAATGCGACGTGCGACAGGTAGAATTGGTACAGTTTGCTTTAGTAAATGGTGGTGAACTTGAGCATAATAATATGCATGCTTTAATAAATTATATTATTATGTATAATGGTATACTTTAACTGTACATACTACTAACTGGTTGTGGGATTCAAAATCATTATAGATATTTAAAGGTAATTAAATACGCTATTTACTGTCAAATAAATTGTTTTAATTTATTTTAAAATAATCAGGCTTCTGATTTCTAATTTTAATTAAGAGCATAGTTGTCGTGCACGGCAATCTTCAGTAGTTTATTACGCATTTTATAAAACAACGAAAAAAAAGATAAAGATAAAGATAAAGATAAAGATAATTTATTTGCATACAACACGAGAATTTTATACAACAAGTGCATAAAAGATGTTACACTAAATTTAGTCGCTTAAAATCATGTTGTGCCGATTAGGCGTACAAATGTCAGGTAGACTGCATCATGCACATGCGAAAAATTATAAAATAATAATAATTATTATTTGTTATTAGATTAATACACAAACCAAAAATATCTATAATATGACAAAGCAGAAGCAATAAAAGATATACATAATGTCAAATAAAATTAAAATTTGTCATTTAAAAAATCATTGATAGAATAATAACACTTCTGCAATAACAATGCCTTCAACTTTTTTCTAAATAAATTACTATTCTGGTCTCTTATTGACTTAGGAATCTTATTGTAGATTTTAGGACCCATACATACGATGCTATTTTGCATCAGTGCTGTCTTTCCTTCATGTACGCGCCGTTTGTCTTGGTCGCGCCTATTTCTTACAGTAGTATCAGATAGTGTGGGGAATCGCTCCCGGTTTGTTTTTACAAAAAGGGCCGTTTCTAAAATGTATAAACACGGAAGTGTAAGAATTTTATACTTTAAAAAATAGGGCTTACAACTATCTCTTTTTTTGAGTTTAAACATTGAACGAATACAGCGTTTCTGCCTTTTAAAAATAATAATTTTATTTGTTGAATTTCCCCAAAAAATAATACCGTACCTCAAAATTGATTCAACTAAAGTGTTAAATTTTAGTAAAGATTAAAAAAATGTAGAATACAGTTTTCTGTTACTTGTTTCTCTATAGTTGTAAACCATTAAATAATACAACCATAATGACTAGCCTTTACAATTTATCATTCTGCCTTTTAACTACTTTTATAAAAGCCAAAGTAACTCTGTCTGTCGTATGGCACTCTGTCAGTTTGTTACCTTTTCACGGTTAAGCAGCTGAACCAATCGTTACGAAGCTTAGAATAAAGATTCTTTAGGGCCTAGGTACATAGGAGCGAATGGTAATATACTGGAGGCGGGACGGCATACAAAGCGACGTGCCTAGTTACATAACGTCATACGTCGTGTACATGTACTCATAGTTGATATGTATTGGTGTCGCTTACAAATTCAAACTACAAGCGTAAGCATGTATTTATGAACATTTTTAATTTATTAACATCAATAAAATATCTTAAAGTTTTTTTAATGTAATGAAACACACTTCCAACTCCCTACCTATTTTCCCCGACTTCTATGGGAATGTTATACAATGGTATCAATATCGCTATCTCTTGCCCGGTTACAAGGTTCACCTGTCTATCCATTCTTGGTCTATGCTTCATTCTAGGTCTATGCGTTGGCAGTTAAAAAACCACACACACTCTATCTATAGACACAGTCTCACAGACTCACACACGACTAGAAGATTGTACTCACACTTGTTTGCGTAGAGAGAGAAAACAAATATAAAAAAATATTTAGGCTTGGGTGCGATTGACGGGTGGAAACAAACTAGACCCAGAGTAGAGTAGTGTCCTAGGTCTATGAAACTAGAGGACTAGAGATAGATAGTTAAAATATATCTTATTTGTACTTGAAAGAAGTTTTGGCGAAAACGTCATAGAAACGTGATAATGTTGTGTTTTATTTTCCTATACTTTTGTTATTTCGAATATTAAGTTTTATTCATTACCGGCCTTACCGAAAAATGTTACTTAACTTTAAGGATTGCTAAGTTATTTTGTCAACTTGTCAACTGGCTGACACGTAATTACACTTGCGGAAAGAAGACAGAGAACATAAGACGTTGATTAAAGTTAAGTAACATTTTTCAGTAAGGCCCTGACTGTCTTACTTATAAACGCATGTAATCTTATTCACTGAATAAGCACTTGTCACTTTCTGTCTGATGAAGATTGTCACGCGCGAAAACGGAACAAAACACTGTCGGCCTTACCGAAAAACATTACTTGAAAGTTAATTTCAATTTGGTACAATTTTGAACGTCATAAATTCATAATAATCTATACATTATAATAAGACTGTAACGGGTTAGGCTGGTTTTAGAGTCACGCTGACCGTGAGCTGACTGTCGGTGCTGACAGCCGAAACGTATGGACTTCTAGGAAGCGTTTTAGAATAATGCGTAGCTATCAGCGCGTGCGGTTCCTAGAAGTTCATACGTTTCGGCTGTCAGCAACGACGGTCAGCTTACGGTCAGCGTGACTCTAAAACCAGCCTTAAAATCTGTAGGTACATTAAATATATTTGAAAAAAATTGATTGGAGGATGCTTTACTATCGATACAGAAGCCAAAACAGCAATTTTTATTTTTTGTCTGTAAGGTGTGTCCGATGGACGCCGAAACTACTGGACGTATTTGCACGAAATTTGGCAGGATTATTACTTATACTATGTAGAAGGATCTGGCATACTTTTTATCCCGAAAAATTTGAGTCCCTGTGGGATACATTACAAAATAACATAATCGATCACCACGCGGGTGGGACCGCGGGGCACAGCTAATAATACATATAACAGTAGGTAGGTAGGTAGGTAGGCAGTTTGAGCAAAAAAAGTTACAGCCGAATATGTCGTAAAAAATGCACATTTCGACTCTCACAAGGGAATCAAAACCTATGGGGTACTTCCCGTTGACCTAGAACTATGAAATTTGGCAAAAAGCATAGTGTTATAATACACATACAGGATATAGGAAAAAATCCGAAACTGGACATTTTTAAATTAATCACAAAAAATAGTGTCTTTATGAAAGGAATGAGGGTCCAAATTTTAAAGTGAATTACCGGTATCATGTGGGGTATCATATGAAAAACCTTAATTAGCATAAGTTAAAACAGGTTTTTAAATATTTTTACGATGTATATTTTTCGGTTTATGAAGGAAAATATAAAAAATGTATGATTTTCCCCTTTTATCTACTAGTTTGCACGGAACCCTCGGTGGGCTAGTCAAACTCGCACTAGTCTGGTTTTTTTAAGATTGATTGAGTAATAAGTAATAACTCGATAAAGTGTAAAGCTTACTTAGCCGTCATAATTTTCCTTTTAATTTCATCATATTTGCTACTAGCATGTTTTTTTTCATGTGATTCTAACAAAAATTATCACTTCAAAGCTTAATATTTCCCAAATGGTTACCAAAATTGGAAAATGGTCTTTGCACGCCCCCACTGTTTTTTGATTACCTATCCAACGATACCCCACACAATGAAGTAGATAAAAAAAAAAAAAAAAACCCACCTTACATGTACGGGAGGTACCCCAAAAACATTATTTTCGAAAACTTATTCTAGGAATATCTTGGTATAATTAATATGCATATTCATGCCAAATTCAAGCTTTCTAGTACTATTTATTTGAACAAAGGTTTGGACAGATAGACAGATGGACATGGCAAAACTATAAGGGTTACTTGTTTACTACAGAACCCTAGAAAAGGAATGTTAATTGTATAAGAATTAAATTTTTTTTATGGTTCTGTAGTAAAAAAGTAACCTTTATAGTTATAGTATATGCCTGTCCATGGCTTTGCTCAAAGTGGATATGCATATTAGTTATGCCGAGAAAATAGCAGCCGTATAAGTATAGCCATTGTGTGGGTAACATTTTTGAAAATGTAGGGCAGGCGGGACAAACTAATTAGTAATAATTGTCTAAAATAAATAATGCCCCAGTCTGTCCTACATTTTCAAAAAATTATGTTAAAGTGATTTTCACTTTCTATTTCATGGTATAGAAAGCTTGTTTCTTGCTTTTCAGCTATCTTTTATTAAAAAATTACAGTTGGGTTATATTTCTTCACAATTTGATTTATATATGATAAGGTGCATGCCTCATACTATTAATATCCATTATTATAGATTTGTAATATGTAAAATTGAAACTATTGAAAGTGGGCAAGATCTTAATATTACAAAAGTAAGTTTTTTTTTACTTGACCCATCCTCATAACATAATAGTCTATATTATACTACTTATTTTTTACTTAGGCTGTCTAGCCTAAGTGTAAGTATTGATTTTTTTAATGCTGTTTACTCTGTTCTTCAACTATACATTCTTTCAAAAACATATTTTACATGGATGATTTATAAAATTACAGTGAATATTTTGATATGTATGCTTTTTCAATTCTAATATCATCAACTGGACAGTCATTTTTATCACACTCTACCAATCCAATTCTTTTAACTACTTGCATTCCTGACTGAACTCTGCCGAAAATTGTGTGTTTTCCATCCAGCCACTGCGTTGGAGCCATGGTTATAAAGAATTGGGAGCCATTGGTGTCTGGTCCAGCATTAGCCATGGACAAAATCCCTGCTCCTGTATGTTTCAATTCTGATAAAATCTCATCATCAAATGTGGGTCCATAAATAGACTGCCCTCCTTTACCCGTACCAGTAGGGTCACCACCCTGTATCATAAAGTCGCGGATGACGCGATGGAACTTCGTGTTATTGTAATAACCTCTTCGTACGAGTTCCATAAAGTTTCTGCATGTGATAGGCGTGTGTTTCCAGTACATTTCAACAACGATAAGGCCCATTCTGAAATTATAAATATAAAATTACAATAATGTTTTAATTTCTTAGATATTCATAACCTCGGTCTATGATAAATAAACAAATACGTTGTACTCTGTGTATTTTGTATCCATTCATGCTTACGTTGTTTCCAAAACTGCTACAGGAGGCTGCCAAGTTCTATCAGGAATACCAGCATTTCCATAGCCGAGCATTTTGATTAAGAATTAACTAAATAACTAATAAGACCTTTTAACGCAAAGAAAATAATCACAGACTGTAAGAGAGTTAAAGAGAGGATTTCTGTTTACAAAAACGTCATCCGTAAACATCTTCTTTTTTTTTGTATTGGACCCCGCGATTAACGATTTGCCAGTGTCAAGTATTGAAATATTTTCAAGTTTCTTGAATAATACAAGTCATATAATGTTCTAGTCACAGTCTAAGTCACGTAAATAGTCATTTTCAAATTTAAATCTTGCCTCAGTAGAGTGATGGCGATATTACTAGAAGCTTCTATGGAGTTTTGACGACAACGTAAAATCACACGTTTCATTGCTTTATTTAACTTGACCACACTCACGCACTTGATCGAACACTTAATGAATAAAACACCACCATTTTTATAGCATTAATGTTCAAAACAACACAAGTTTAGGAAAATAACAAAGCAACAACATGTTACTAAGACGTTCCCGCCAAAACTCGTCCGTAAACGTAAACATCAACTTCTACTTTTATTTTGTGGCTCTACGTATTAACGACTCCGCCAATGTCACGTAGTACAACCATCAAACAGAGAGAGTTGGTACGGTTTTATAATTTTGGTTGGTGATGATGATCTGCAGAGTTTTTGCTTTGCCACCACCTGTGAACCCAAAATAAATTACCTATTCTAACTACCAACTACCATTAACTACAAATTACTAGCATATATATACAACCTTAAATTAATATAGCATTAGTTTAATAAAGTATATAGCATATTATAATGTTATTTATATTTACAGTTTAATCTTATTAATTTTTATATATTTACATAGAGTACTTACAAAAGGGGTAAAAACCAGAGAGAGAAGGCATTTAACGGAAGCAGGACGGGGAATTTCAGGGGGAATGACCTCATAAAGTGAAAACTGGTTTAAAGGGCAACTAAAAAATATTTGGTCAACATTTCCTTCATCCAAACCACATTCGCAGATAGAATGGTTCCTAATCCTAAGTTTGGCCAGAAAAACGAGTGTACATATGTGATTTAAACGTAAACGAGAGATTGTTGAAGTGGTTACCTTATCAGCTTTTTGAAATTTAAAAAACCAGGGTTTGTGGGGAATTTCGGGTTGAAGGTCACCATAGAATTTACCTTTCACGGTTCGCGATTCCTGCCATTTTTGGGACCAACATTTATATAGAATAGGTTTTATGATTATACACATATCGTGGGAATAAATTTGGGAATATTCTAGAGAGCCTGTTTCTGAAGCATTTTTAGCACACGAGTCAGCACATTCATTGCCCAGGATTCCTGCATGACCAGCCCCCGTATTCTGAACCCATTCGGTTTCGGAATCGATTCGATTTGTATATTTCCGTCTCTGTCATTCTCTATGGAACTGACGGAGACGGAGATATACAAATCGAATCGATTCTGAAACCGAATGGGTTCAGAATACGGGGGCAGGTATCCAGGCTAGAATAATATTAATGTTCAGCTTGTGACACTCTAATAATGCTTCTCTAATTTTGAAGATTGTTGGGAACCTGGTTTTAGTTCGAAATGGGTTGGCTAGAATAGCTTGGAGGCAGCTCTTAGAGTCTGATAGAATTATGGTATTACTGAGATGATGGGACTTTACAAATAGCACGGCTTCTAGAATAGCAATTGCTTCACCTGTAAAAACAGATGTGACGGAAGGGCATTTATAACTAAGAATTATACTTGTTGAGGGAATCCAAACCGCAGCACCAACCGGACTTAAGGAAGATTTAGAAGCATCTGTATATATTTTGTACCAATTTGGGTATTCGGTGTGTATTTTATGTCAAAAGATTTTGTTAGCTTCCACAGTGTTTCTGTCTATTCCAAAGTCCAGGATGATGTTGGGTTGGAAGATCAACGCTTCATAAGGCGTAGAATATAGTCAAACATTTCTTTGTGAGAGAATGTGTAACTAATGGAGACTTCACAGTCAAGCAAGTTTCCTCGGAGTTACAATTGGCTGATCTATTGACTAAACCACTTTATGGTCCCAGACTCCAAAAGATGAGTTTTGAGATGGGCTTAAAGAATTTAACTTTAAATTCTTGAAAATCCGAGGATGTGAAGATATGCATCTTACGCATAGAACCTATTTTATATATGAAGAAATCTCTCTACTGTCATAGAGTTTGTTAGACAGTTAGATATAACATCTTCCTTCAAGTTTACTAAAATTCTATTGTAAAAGTTCTATAAATATAATTATTTCACATAATTCACAGCTAAACGCTATCTTTCTTTATAAAAACTAACATTATTTAAACCTCTAGAACTTTTATTTTTACAGCCTAAGATTACACAATTCACCATTTTACCACTAACCACACCGTTTTCTATACTACAGAAGTTAAGTTTCATTAATTTAGTCCTTTTTTTTAATTATTTGAGATTATAAACTCGCAAACTGTCAAATTTGTTCCCCTAAGCCATCGCATAGTAGGTAGGCGTATCAGGACCAAACAATTTTCAACCCGCTACATCGACAAAGACAAAAAATGCATATTCTTTCGCTTTCATGATTGCTATAATCACATTATGCTACTTCACTAGGGAGTGAAAGAGAAAACAAAAGTGACCGTCTCTATTCTACTCTGGGCTTTTTTTAGACGTAGAACTTATTGCCTAGAGTAGGATAGAGACCGTCACATTGTTTTCTCTTTCACTCTCAAGTGAAATTTATTTAGTGAAGGGATAATTATTTGAATACAAAATATTTATCCAAATCCGTTCAAAATGCTGAAAAAAGCAAAATTATAGAAAGATCATACAAGGTTATGTTTTTATAAGTTGGCATGACAGTGTTGCCAAATTAAGATGACAATGTTTCCCTAGTTTTTTGACGTGATAACGTCTTATAAATCGATGAACGCTGCACGCACGAAAAACCAGGACTCATTGTCACGTACCGCCTGAGCCAAGCGTGCAAGCGAGAGCGCGTAACAAGCGATAGAGAGGCACGATCGGCCTAAGCGTTCGGCTTGTAATGCATCGTTATCACGTAAAATTGTCATCCGGAAACCGACCGTATAGACAACCATTTTTTTAGTAAAGGCGTAGAGAGAGAAGCAATGGTGTAAGTCATATTTATTTTTCTTTCATTCCTCAGCGAAACTGCATAATGTGATCGCAGCAAGTGTGAAAGAGAAAAATGCATTTTTTTACCGACTTCGAAAAAGGAGGAGGTTATCAATTCGTACCGTATATTTTTTTTTTATGTATGTACATGAATTACTCCGTCATTCAAGAACCAATTTTTGTGTTTCCTGAATTGGTGTATAGAGAAAGCTCCGAAATTGGTCCCATAATTATATTATAAACATCGCTTTATTACTTTTTGAATAATCTCTAAAAATTAAAATATTTTCATTGTATTCCTGAGTAAGCGCGTCAGATTATAGAATCGCAGAGTTCCACCTACACGTTTTTCTTTGTAAGATTGTCAACTTAGAGTGTCAAATATTAAGAATTATCGTATAAACATCTGCACATTTTCTAATTTTTCAAGACGAGCATTTGACATTCAATGACAAATCGCATTCTTGACAAAAGAAAAAAACAGCGAGTTAAGAGGTTTCTTTAAAAAGTTTACAATTGTGACGGATTTAGTAAGTTGCGTTTGAAGTCGGTTTTTTAATAGAAAAAATATCTTTATCGCTGTAACCTGTTGTCCTATATCTGTTACAAGATATTTAGTACTTCAGCAAATACATTTGTTTTTAAAATAAAATTGCGCATTCTTAACCCCCGGTCCAAATAGAGAGGTGTTATAAGTTTGACAAGTGATCTTTGTATTTGTCTGTGGCTTCATAGCTCTCGTTTTTTGTTTTGTTTTATAAAACAACATAAATAAAATGAAATAAAAAACCAACAAAAACTATCGACACGAAGAATGAATAGCTCTCGTATAGATAGACCGAATTTGATGCAGTTTTTTAATATGAAATAGGATTTTGTCGAGAGTGTTCTTAGCTGTGTTTCATCAAAATCAGTTCAGCCTTTTTTTGTAGAGATTTTTGAGTTTTCTAAGCTTATAGGTACTTGTAAAGTCGGTATTTCAGTTTTTTTAACTATAAATATTTAATTACATATACCCAACTCAAATCAATTAATTTTTTTAATTATCGATTATTCGTACATTTATGAATCGGAAAATTTGCAGTTAATGAAAATGTGTTACGTCAAAAATTAACGGCCGTATCGAAAAGCGTTACTTAATTTTAAGTTATGCCTATTGTTCGCGACGACCGACGGATTTAATTATAAATAGTAGTTTCTAAGATAGTTTTAAGTAATATAAATAAACGGATGTCGTAACGGCAGTTTTAATGGTGAGGGAGCCCAACAGCGAGGCCGTAGGTAATAAAATAATAAATCGGCGAACGGTAATAAAGTACCTGCTATTAGACTGACAATGGTGCTGGCGCAACAGACAGCGCCCGCTACCCTTATCGCAGGTACACGACAGGGATCACCGAAGAGATTCACACGGTCCCGTTATTGCCGTTCGGTGATAAATACAAACGCAAGCCGCGTTCCCGACACATTCTGTCTTCAGCCTTCAGTCACTGCACTCTCTCAAGGCAGTCTGTCATTCCGTTCTCAGCCGACACTCTCAAGACGACATTCTTTCACGGACAACCCTTCATTTACGCCTCGCTCTTGGGTCACCTCGCCAGGGTGCCTGTTACGACATCAAGAGCACACAAAAGCCTGCGTTTCTTCTCCGAGAAGCAATCCCAGCGCACGTTCCACCCGCCAACGACCGTGGTACTGGACACCGAGTCGGTCCCTCCGCCTACACTCCTCTAGCCACATACAGTCCACTCGACTGGCCCGGCTTGGAGGTACCGCGGTCCGGAACACCTATCATATTTTGTCAACTTCTCTCTGACACGTACTGACACGCTTGCGGAAAGAACAGAAAAGACAGATAATTTACGTTTATCAAAGTAAGTTAAATTTTTCGTTCAGGCCGAAAAATTTCAGGAATATTTACTTTTCTTTAAAAAAACCGGACAAGTGCGAGTCAGACTCGCCCACCAAGGGTTCCGTACAAACTATTAGATAAAAGGGAGAAATCATTTTTTTTTTGCCTTCATAAACCGAAAAATATACATCGTAAAAATATTTAAGAACCTGTTTTAGCTTATGCTAATGAAGTTCTTTCATATGATACCCCATATGATACGGTTAAAGAACTTTAAAATTTGGACCCTCATTCCTTGCATAAAGACCCATTTTTTTGTAATTAAATTAAAAATGTCCAGTTTTCGGATTTTTTCCTATATGTGTACTCTAACACAATGCTTCTTGCCGAATTACATTTGTAGGTCAACTCGGAAGTACTCCATAGGTTTTGATTCCCTTGTGAGTGTGGAAATGTGCATTTTTTACGACATATTCGGCTGTAACTTTTTTTACGAAAACTGATAAATTTGATTTTTCTTTCTGCAGCAAGAGACTATAGATTTGCGTATATGGTTTTAATTTTAAAACGATACTTTCACGCGTTCCTGAGATAAAGGTCTTGATAAAGTGATTCTATAAGGGTTCCGTTTTTTTCCTATTGAGGTACGGAACCCTAAAAACTGTAATTTTTCAATCGCTAGTTTATACTTCTGTCGCGAAATACTTATCGATACCACTTCATCTTTTTAAGTACGATCGAGAGAGTCAGACGAGATGATGGTCAATTTTAGATCTATCTAACATTAAAAAAAAATATGGTCTGTAAATATGACTTATTTCTTTCTGATAAAGTTGATATTGGGAGAATGTTTTTGAACCATGATTAATTGATTACTGTTATCACTCATTTGGGTGTGATGCGAATGATACTGATTTTCTCTTACTACGTTTCCGATATTGGCGAAGCCCAATCTTCATCTGGAAACACTGTATACTTGTTGTGAGTTATGTGAGTTTTTGTGTTTTGTGTGTGTGTGTGTGTATATATGTGTAAGAACCCTATATGTGTGAGAAATTTTATATCTTTTTATAGATTTCCATCAGATGAATTGCTAACTATTTGAATTTGTGGAAGATTATAGCCGTGTGTACGTGTGCTCATAGTTGCAATATATTGTCGCTTACAAATTCAAACTACAAGTGTAACATGTATATATATTTATAAATATTTTTATCAACATAACATTAGTAAAATATCTTAAAGTTACATAGTAAAACCCACAGCCAAATCCCAATCTATTTTCCCCGACTTCTATGGGAATGTTATACAATGGTATCAATATCGCTATTTCTTACCCGGTTACGTTTTTCCGTCTATTCATTCTAGGTCCATGACTAATTGTTTCGTTTTTTTTTATAAAATTATTAACTGTCAATGGATATTACCCCAAACCGCAAAAAAACAATTTGGATTGTGATGATTGGTGAAGTTTGACGTATATTTTGTATCTTGTTTGTATCTCCTATTGATCACAGACGGAAAAAGAAAAGCATTAAGCAAAACAAGTAAGTTCGTTTTTATTCAATACTTACTAACTTAATGTTTGAATGAGTTGTCTAGTCTATAAAAGGAGGTGCTTACTTATTGTTCATATTATGTGGCTCAAGGAAATACCACAGTTTCCCTCTGGAAATATTCATGGAAATTCTCTCTGTGGCCTTGACTGACTAAATAGCAGATGTGGCGGAAATCATTGACATTTTGTTCTTTAACGAAATCACAATAAAATAGTATGCGCTGTTCTCAACGACACATCCGCTCATTTTATTATCGGACACAATGGCCGCGGATCATACTCAGTTTTTGCAGTGCAGTCTATTCCTTACTATCAATAATAGGTAAGTACTTAAAACAAAGATTTTAGGGAAAAAGTCTGCCTAAAAACTACAGGCATTTACAATTGGAAGTTAAGGTTGTCATTAAAGTCTGAACAGGTTGTTTTCATTTCATTATAACATAGACCAATTTCACATCAACAACTTTAACAACAGGAATCTTGGCAAAGTATTTATGTCGTCATATGTATGTTATAATACTCCCCCATAGACTTCTATAGATATCCCAAGTGTATGTACGTAGCGTGTCATCAGGTAGATAAAAACATACAGTTGACAACCTAAGATTTATTTAGTATCAGGTGATATATAATTTCAATTTGTAATTTTGTCAACTAGTTACTAGCGATGTATTAAGTTGAATCGATTTTGTGCAGACACAACATTCCATCATTAAATAATTTCAAAAATGTTGCATGCAGGGTTTCATATAAATGAAGTCGCATTCATCATCTACTATGTCTGTTTTACACCCCCTTTGTAAAATATTATAACAGCATTAATGCAATGTACACCATTGACATGGTCATGTCATTGCTCTATTTCTTTCTGATTATTAACAGGCTAGCAAAAGACATAAGAGGAGAATTCATAAGTCAAATTCATGTTGTGTATCTACCTATCTAATATCTTTAAAGGAGCAATTCTTGTATATATATATATAATCTGAATCTAGGAAATGGCTCCAACAATTTTAATTAAATTTGGTTTGTAGGTAGATTAGGGGACTATAAATTGTTTTGGGATTGGGATGAGATGTGAGCTTTCTTTGCTTCTTATCCTTGGCAGTCTGTGTGTTTTTCTTCCAACAATCCTTCGACCTGCGTGGATGCCATGACCGATGTGTTGCGTATGGGTATGGAGTATTACATCCCATTCTCCGACATACCATTGTCAGGCAAAGCTCGCCCATGGTTTGGCCCCCATTGCAGAAGTGCGGAAGGTTGCTAATGTGCAACCTGTGCCCAAAAAAGGTAGTCGTGCTGACCCTGCTAACTACAGGCCTATCTTGGTTACGTCCATTCTCTGTAAGACAATGGAACATATCCTCAATAACAGGCTCTTGACGTACCTTGAATCCAATGATCTTTTCAGTGATTGTCAATACGGGTTTAGTCGAAATCGGTCTACTGGATCTTTTAGCGTACGTCACCCACATCTGGAGTGAAGCCATAGAAAAACACGGGGAAGCATCGCCGTTTCCCTTTACATTTCGAAAGCTTTTGACAGGGTCTGGCATGACAGCCTTATCAGCAAGCTTCCTTCGTATGGACTGTCCGCCGGTTTCATTTGCTTGGATATCAGACTTCCTGTGGGACCGGTCACTATGAGTGGTCATTGATGGCTGCTCGTCTGACCGAATGGCTATCAATGCTGGTGTTCCCCAGGGGTCTGTGCTTACTGCTATGCTTTTCTTGCTGCATATTAATGGTCTGCTGAAACCCGGTATTTTTGGGTACGCAGACGACAGCACCGTTGTAGAGAGTTACATATCTGACGCGCGAGCCAGTGTACCTCAAATCCATGCTTATAGAGAGGCAATAGTTAAGCGCTTCAATTTGGCTCTTAAGGCAGTCTTCGAGTGGGGCGATGCCAACCTAGTCAAATTCAATGCTGCTAAAACGCAGGCGTGTCTATTCTCTGCAAAAAGGAGTCCATTCCAGCTGGATTTCCATTCCCCATGCCCTTTTTTCTATCGGACTGAAAGAAGCACGAAAAAGCGACATAGTTATATGGTTGATATTCCAAAAACACGTACGAAGCGCTTTGGCTCCACTTTCATTGTACGTACCGCCAAACTGTGGAATGCGCTTCCTGAATGGGTCTTTCCGACTGGATATAATCTAGGTGTCTTCAAATCGCGAGTGAAAAGGTTTCTTCTAGGCAAGCGCGCTCCATCTTAGACCGTAACTGTCGCTTAACACCAGGTGAGTTGACGGTCAAGAGCAAGCCTATTTTCGAATAAAAAATAAAAATTGATCTTGCTAGGTTTCGTTTTTAGTGAACCCGAGTTTGCTCGTATATTCAGTCATAAAAAATCCAAGTGGAGCTTGGGCGCCCAGGTACTTTATCATAAACTGTCCTTTGATGTCTCAATCATGTTTATATTTTTCTAAAAAGTGAAGCACTATGGTGACTACTTACCATAAATTGCATATTAATTGCTTTAACCATGGTAATAAAAGAAATAATAATAATTATTGGATAGTTTCTTAAATCTGGTTCACATACAGTATGTTACTAATACTCTTGTTGGCTTCTCTTGTACTCTAATCATTTCAATCCTGTGTCAATCTTACCCAAGTTAGAACAGTGATATTTATAAAATTGACAATCTAATGACCTAGTGAGTCTATAATTTTATTTTTTTTGACCATAAAACTGCTGATTTCGACCACTGCAACCCGTGCCGACTTGCGTGCAAAGCTTGTTCATACAAATTGCGCCGCGCGTCGGCACTCTATTTGTCAGTTATTCCCGTATTATCGAGTAATGAACATGGATTTTATTATTTTTCAAGATGTCAGTGGGATTGCGAAGTAATAAAAAAAGCATCTACTTAGTTGGTAATGTATATCATCAAATAACGGGTGCAAAATTGCTGTCTAATCGTCAAGTTTTCGCGGTTCTATTTTTTAACATTCCCGAAGTTAAATTGATTGTTAGTGAAAGTGCGAATCTAGTAATTCGGGAGTGTATTATCTCCTGTGAAAAGGCTAGAATACCTACTAGAGCTCTACCTAACTGTGTAAAGAAATTTAGAAGAAGCTTAGCTAGACCTTTATCAAGCTTGGCTAGAGCTACAAAAAATTGCATCTCCATCAAATCACTATCAGTGTGGATATCCCGTATTCAAAAAGTTTAGAGAGAACTGGAAAAACATTAATTGTAACTTGATATAAATACCTACTGGGGCCCAATTCAGTTATTCAAGACCGCTCCATAGCCGAACCATATATGTGGAGCGTTTCCCGTCGGCCGCCATAGTTTTTTGATTCAGTCACTTTTATGTCATACATTTGACACATTTGATGAAACGTAACACGTCCTTTGCTCGTTACTAAATCAAAAAATTATAGCAGCCGACAGGAAATGATTCGCAAAAGGTTCAGTTACGGATCGGTTTTGAATAACTGAATTGCCCCCCTGATTTTGTTAAACAGTATCTCTCTGACGCGACTATTAAAGATTTGGTGACATTTCGAATTGAAAAAAAAACATTACACGCGATGACTACCGGGAACTCATTGAACTGTCTACATTTTTTTTGGTAGGAGATGACGAGAATGAACTTAAAATCTGGCCTCCTGATGCATTACATCAAGCGCGGTGGATGGCGAGAGCCATTTATTCTTTGAAAATATGTTTGCTGCAATCTCAGGTCAAAATGACCGTTAAAGACAAACGAGGGTTACAAGATGTTTGTCTTTTTATCGTGGGAGTTTATGTGAAGTCTTGACTTGGATGCAGTTTGGAGGCAAAACCACCGAATCAAGATTTGTGATTTTTAAAGATGCTGAAACAGTACGAAATTGATAAATAAGTATATTTCTGAAGCTGCTCTGAGAAAATTTAGTCAACATTTGTTGTATTTATTAATATAAATAGCCGCATTATCCCTCTTTGATAATGATGTTGATGAAGAAACTATAATAAATATTGTAGCGAACTTACAGAGAGATAGCTTGTACGACTCTGGGAAGAGACATGCCCCCTCAAAGAAAGAGATCGCCGTGTCTTTGTATAGTGAGAATTCGTTTTGTATTTTATATTTTTCAATCTAGTTAATTTAATGTGATAATTATTTATTATTTTTCAGACAAATCCTTGAGCGATTTTGTCTCCGACAATAGCAAATATGTGTTTTCGCGGTTGAAAACAGATAGCAGTTTCCTCGACGTAAACGTGTTTTCCTGGGAAGAAAATGCAGTGTTCTTGGAATCTAAAAGAAAGGTTTATGGCTTAATCACTGCGAAGGAAGAACAAAAGCAATTTTTGTTACGTTGTGTGCAGGAACACACGAGAGTGTATCCTGTCTGTAAGAAAGATACCTTGAAAAGAAAATATACTGAATTATAATGTACTGAATAATAACAACACTTTATAAAACCTGTTGTTTTATAATTTTATCCAGGTTTACCTATTATCTATGCATATTTATGATAACCTAGCTACATAGTATGTAGTGTGCAAAACGACCTATTCAAATTATCTTTGCGGTCTAGTTGGCACGGGTTAACATACACTTAGGAAGCAAAATTTTTGTATTTCAGTAACATTTTGTGTATTGAAAAAAATTTGGGGGTATGCGTTTCGATAACTGCATTTTTTTTTGCCCATATAAGGGACACCCTAGAGCACGAGGTGAAAAATCTTTGCACTCGAATGCAACACGTAACTTTTCATTCCCACCTCAGCGAGGAAATGACTAAATGCAAAAAAATAACATTTACAATCACAAGAATTTTGCGCCTGGTTCGGGGCGGGCTTTTTGACAAGACAAGACAAGTTTTTTTTTGACTGATCTTAACTGGGCTTACAGGTTTTTTTAATATATATTATTAATGAAATGACGTTGTTAATGACTCGAATTATGTTTTGTATCACAAGATACTTTTATATCAGTTTAGGTATTAACTACTACGTTATGATAAGTAAGTATTACAAAATAATCTTTAAATTATAACAAATAATACTTAGGTATAATGGTTGATGACCACTAACCAGATGAGGCTCTTTTTAAAAATGCCACTAATTTAGGATAGAAACATCGTGTGCACTAAGTTTGTGAATTCAAAACATCTTTAAACCTATTTACTTCTACCTCCATGGTGCTGAATTTATCATACAACCTTTTTAATTTGTTAAAAACTCAGACTTCCTTCTTGGTGTACTTTTTTTTTAATTTGCTTTGCGCGCGCCATTTTTTTTTTCACGACATATTGTTAGGAAGTTTTGGTGGGAACGTCTTAGTAACGTGTTGTTGCTTTGTTTTATTTTTCTAAAGTTGTGTTATTTTGAACATTAATGCTATAAAAAAGGTGGTGTTTTATTCATTAAGTGTTCGATAAAGTGCGCGAGTGTGGGCAAGTGAAATAAAGCAGTAAAACGTGTGATTTTACGTTGTCGGCAAAACTCCATAGAAGCTTCTAGTAAAGTCACCACCACTTTACTGAAGCAGGACTCGACTTATAAATTGACTGTATACGTGACTTAGATTGTGACTAGAACATTTAAAACTTGTTTTATTCAAAAAACTTGAAAAAATCCTAATACTTGACACTGGCAAATGCTTTAATGCGGGTCCAATACAAAGAAGAAGAAGAAGAAGACATATTGTTAAAACCTTAGGTTTAAAACAAGAAATTTGAAAACAAGTGAAAAACCTAAACTAAGTGATTCTAGCGACGAAGAAGTTTATTTGATGCCAACAGAATTGACTGAAACTTAATAATGAGCAAATGAGCTTTCACCCTCAATAATCACGCGAGAAGTATTTGAAACAGTACAATATGTTTAACACGTGGCGACTAGATAAAGGAGCCAAAACTTTCTCCGAAAACGTTTTATTGAATTATCCGAGACCAAGAAATCAAGCACTCTATGGAGTACGTATTCAATGCTAAAAGCAACAATAAAGATGAAAAATACATACATATCGACACCTATCCTTAATTAGTGACATTTTTAAAAAGAGCCTCATCTGGTCATCATCTAAGTATTATTTGTTATAATTTAAAGATTATTCTGTAATACTTACCTATCATAATGTAGTAGTTAATACCTAAACTGAAATAAAAGTATCTTGGGATTGTAAATGTTTTTTTTGCATCTAGTCTTTTCCTCGCTGAGGTGGGATGAAAAGTTACGTGTTACACTCGAGTGCAAAGATTTTTCACCTCGTGCTCTTTTGATTCCCTGGCTTACGCTCAGGATTCTAATTTAAGAATCCTTCGCTTGCTCGGTCATCGAAATTGAGCACGCGGTTAAAAAGCAACTTTGCACTCTTGTATAACAAATAACTATTGTCTCGGACCAGCAATTTATTACTTGTTTGATTTCTTGAAGTGATTCTGGAATATTATTGTTGCCCTCAGAATGGCAGAGCATGGTTTCCCAAGTCTTTCGGAGCCATATGACTATGAACCTAACTTAGAATTTGATGATTCCTGGCTGCAATCAGCTATCAGTAAGTATTTTAATATATTTTTAATAATAATTAAGCTTTTATATTAAATAATAATAATTAAGCTTAGAAAGCTGGCTACAATGAACAAGCGCTGGAATGATAAATTGATTTATGTAATTGTTTTGAGCTAGATAAGTACAAACTCGTACATACATTCATAAAATCACGCCTTTTTACCATTGGGGGGGGCAGAGACTATATCTTTTCACTTGCTTCGATCCTGACGCACGTCTTTTGCTTCTACTATTTTATTATATTTTATTTTATTAATAATGTTTTCATACATGCTTTTTGGTTTCGGGTACTTTTGACCTAACCTTTCTTCAAAACGTCTTCGATTTGATAGGTTCGCCTTCGAGCTGGTTAATAATGCAAGTTTAGTTCAACCAATGTTGTTGAATTTATTATTTTAAAAAAAAGTTTCTTGTAAATAAGTGTAATCAAAAACAGTACAGTAATTGGGAAACGTACATGCATACAAAAAATACTGTTGGATTATAAATCTTGTTTTTGGAGTTAAAAATAATGTCTCCTATATTTTGATTTATCTGCAGTCTTTTAACCGCTAAATGGTATTAGGCGAAACTATTATGTTCCGAATTGAAGGATAATGCTGTGTAACCCTTTTACTATTTCTTACGTTTCTGCCCTTTTCTTTTGGTATTTGTCTACGCTTTTTAAAGAGAGGATTTCGTACTTTTTAAGTTTTTAGACCCCCGATTCCGGGTTTTATAGCAGTTCATTTGTAGATCTTTCGAATTAATTGCAGACCCGCTACCGCTCGATATAGAAGGAGTAGGAGAGGATGACGTTATTGTGCGGTCAGCTAGCGATGGGACCATCGAGGAGAACTTCGAGCGAGAACTAGCCTTGCCTAGCTATCCAGAAGTAAGCATTTGAAGTTGATCAGTGGTTAAGATAGTGAAGAATAAGAGTAGCCACTCCGCGACGCTTTGGCAAGCTGACGCATATAAAGGGAATCTGAGACGATGTTTTAAGTTCCGTGCTCCTGAAGAAAAAAAAAAAGAATTTCATGTACATTCTCAACTCCATTTTTATCCATAAATAAGACTTTTCTGTTATTATACTCAGTTCTAGTCTTTATTATGCCTTAGAATAATAAAGACTACACTTATCGCTCATGATTAGCGGCGGATCTCAATATTCAATACGATTTTCACTATCCCGAGCAACAATGACAAAACAAAGGATAGTTAAGTATTAGTTAGTTATTAGTAGAATTCTGCTAACCCGCATTTGGCCAGCGTGGTATACTATAGCTTTACCCTTCTCACAATGAGAAGATGGCCCGCGCCCAGCAGTGGGACAGTTTTTACAAACAGGGCTGATAAAAAAAAAATAAGTAACTGGACTGAGTATTTGAGATCCAATTGTACTGCCCAATCTTCTGAATTAACGTTAATTCCGTGATATTTTTTTAGGCTTCCGTACTAAGGGTGCAGGAGCCTATTCGTGAGGCTACGGCGTCTGTCTGTCTGTCCCACAAACTTTGTAGTCTGTCCTACACTTAAACGGATTTATCTTCGAATCGAAATAGATCCTAGTTTCAAAATTGGTATGGTTATAGGATTGACTCTGATGTAAATCAACAAATACTTAAAACTGGTCACGTGCGAAACGAGCTTGCATAATATATATACTTAGTCTGGCCATAAATACTGTTACAGTTAAAAATAAGAAAGATATTACATTTGAATTTGGAATCTGTCATTTTTATACGATTGTTCATTGAGTTTTCTAATTTTGGCGCCAATACATTGTACAATATTTTGCGATATTAAAATGGAGTGGGGTGATAAATAGAACCGAATCGCTGTGATTGCATTACACAAAGTTGGTATGGAGCCAAATGCAATTTTTAAAACTCTCCATACGCTTGGTATTAGTCAAATGTTTGTGTACCGGGCTATTAATAGGTACAATGAGACCTCCTCTGTTTGTGACAGAAAAAGATCTGGCCGTCCACGTAGTGTTCGTACGAAAAAGGTGGTCAAAGCAGTAAGGGAAAGAATTCGAAGAAATCCTGTCCGAAAGCAAAAGATTTTATCTCGGGAGATGAAGATAGCACCCAGAACCATGTCGCGTATTTTAAAAGATGACTTAGGACTTGCAGCCTATAAGAGACGCACTGGTCATTTTTTAACTGATAATTTAAAAAAGAATAGGGTGGTAAAATCGAAACAACTACTGAAGCGGTACGCAAAGGGAGGTCACAGAAAAAATTTGTTTACGGATGAGAAAATCTTTACAATTGAGCAACATTTTAACAAACAAAATGACCGTATTTATGCTCAAAGCTCTAAGGAAGCTTCCCAATTAGTCGACAGAGTGCAACGTGGGCATTATCCGACTTCAGTGATGGTTTGGTGGGGTGTTAGCTATGAAGGAGTGACTGAGCCATATTTTTGTTAAAAAGGTACCAAAACATCGGCACAAGTGTATCAAAATACCATTATTGAGAAGGTAGTTAAGCCCCTTAACAACACCATGTTCAATAACCAAGTATGGTCCTTCCAACAAGACTCGGCGCCAGGTCATAAAGCTCGGTCCACGCAGTCTTGGTTGGAAGTGAACGTTTCGGACTTCATCAGAGCTGAAGACTGGCCGTCGTCTAGTCCTGATCTTAATCCGCTGGATTATGATTTATGGTCAGTTTTAGAGAGTATGGCTTGCTCTAAACGCCATGATAATTTGGAGTCCCTAAAACAATCCATACGATTGGCAGTGAAGAATTTTCCCATGGAAAGAGTGCGTGCTTCTATTGATAACTGGCCTCAACGTTTAAAGGACTGTATTGCAGCCAATGGAGACCACTTCGAATAAGCTTTTATATTTTAAATTGTTTTATATTTATCTATTAAACTAACACACTGTAAAAGTAATAAATATTATTTGCAATAAAAAAATAATTTTTTTCTTCGTGACAATATTTATGGCAAGACTAGGTATATATGTATATTTATAATAGGAAATTATTGTGCGAGAAATTCGAGATAAAACCTCGTAATTTGCCGGATTTATTTATAATACATAATGGTGCGGCTTGTAACTGGTCCCTGTCAATAATTTTAAAACAGAAATATAACGAATAATAATCTAAGTCAAACGTAACCAACCGTAACCAACACCCCTTCCGCCTACTTACCCTCTACCCCTAAATTACTTTAAAAGAAATAGATATAAAACCTGGTCAGCCTGCCTACGTGCTAAACCTAAATTGCGTCTAAGAAATATACACAAAACCTGAAGCCTGATACCCTATGTTGCAGCACCTAATTACCATGTTATGTCTACCCCTATTTACTTTATACTAACTCCTGATCTAACTACTCCTATATAATATATTACCCACTATAAAACACATGACCTAATAAGAAATATTTACCCTACTACAAAAAGGAGGATATTAGAAAGGTTCTCTATTTATAATGTAAGTGTTTAAATCTATTTTTGTCGCTTAACATTCCTACTTATGCAAACCTAGGTGGTATTAAAACAGGTAAGTAATTTAGTAAATGAATGAGAGTAAATCCTAACATTTTGCTAACTAATATTGGCTCGTGAAAGTCTAGAGTATAACAATGGCTCGTGTATCGTCTAGTAGTTAGAAATGGCTCGTAAATTGAATAATGGCTCGTGTATCGTCTAGTGAATAGTTATGGCTCGTGTATCGTCTAGTGAATAGGACCCCTTACGTTGTGTGTCGTCGTAACCCAGTAAAGCATTGGAAATGAATATATTAGATCAATCTAGCCTACCTGAGAATTGGTACCTGAACTGTGATAAAAATAACGATCCCTACACACTTTTAAGATGTCTGTTATGCCTAGTGTTATAACGAATTCGATCAGTAATCATATATGAAACATAGAGCTTACCTAGAAAGATATACATTTAGACCTTTCCTAGAAACATATACATTTAGGCCTTTCCTAGAAACATATACATTTAGACCTTACCTAGAAAGATATACATTTGAGTGAAGTTAAGTCTGTAGTTCTGGAAGTTGTAAGGAAGTTGAGTCGAGTCAGTAGAAAATATTTTTATTTTTTTGTAATGAAACAGGCCCCAAAACCAACGCCTGTTTCGATTCACTCCGCCGACTATCTGGGAATGAGTGACCTCCATTTTGGGATCTCGGAAGAACGGCTTCCGTATAGACTCTAATTGTAAAATTCAGTCTTAAAAGTCATATTTATTAATTATACTCAGTCATAGCTACAAGCAAAGGACTGGGACTCTCCCTTTTTTCTTTCAAGAGGACGTGTGTATTGTCTGTCGTACATTATTTCGCACTCCTATCAAAACAAATAAACCCACAGACCGGTTCCTGGGGTTTTGGAAGTAAAGTCAGTAATTGTCATAATTCTGAGTCTAGTCGTATCCTAAGTATATCCTTCCTGCTCTCTAGGTCATACTTGTTTTCATTTAAGTACAAAATAAACTGAAATTATAAATATTTTACAATTTAACCAGTATAATTTTCATCCATTAATAATATGAAATCGCTCAGTCAATCCGACTTCTGTTTGTCGTGCTATCCTTCAATAAATCCAATGTAGAAAGGTCGAATTCCTGTTTCTAGTGAATTCTAATTGACCTTAGGGACAATCTGCCCTATTAGATCTCACTAAAGGAGAACAAAACTCACACAGTACTTTTTGACTGAAAATATAAATTGGCGTTCACCAAACTATAGTAAAACACCGGGTCTATTCGCCCATATGTAGTCACAATTCTCTGCAACTTTTATATACATATTTAGCTAGAATTCAAGCCAATCATTGTAATTTTAATCAGTTAATTTGAGAAGAAATCAAATCTATAATTTCAGTTTATTTTTTTATATTCAACAATATTTTAGAGGTTAGTTTTTCATAGAGCTTCCTTTGTCTATGTCTGTTTTTTCCCCAATATCATTTTTAGTATATTACGTAAAGAAAGACTCGATTATTCTGTACCGGGTTCCGTCTATAATGATGAAATCTCTTAAACTTGGTAAATATGATTATAGTGCTTCAGCGTTCCTTATGGAATGAATTTTTAGAACACTAAAGACCAGTTAATTTGAAAAGAAATTAAATCTATAATTTCAGTTAACTTATTTGTTTACAATCAACATTCCTGGAATAACATAATACGTTAATACATTTGGGCTGACACAACAGAATACATTTGACCTGACTCTATGATATAGCCGTTTCCCGCCAACCTATAACCACAGCCTAGAATTCAAAAGTTTAGTATTATAAAAAAAATATTAAATGAAGACGCTGGTCGCAAGCCGCTTTCATCTGGACCTGTTAGAAATACATGGGGAGACCTGTGTTCGGCATGGACATCCTATAGCTACTCCAGAATAAACCCTAGTTTACCGACAATGAATTTTATTCAATCAACAAAAGTTAATAACCCACAATTAATTAGATAAATCAAATATTATTCATAATAAAATTACTTCCCTTTATCCTTCCTTAAATTACGCGACCTAATATTAAAATTTTTCCAAAAATTAGGCAACCCGATCAGTAAGGCACCGCGGCACTACCAAACTGTTTGATACTACTTCGGAAAATTAATCGAGAACTGATTTTACTTCTAATTTTGGTTACGCACTGCATTTATTTTACGGATCCCCGATTGATCTTATTACTTTGAAAATTACTCTTCAATTAATTCCTGACCCCACGCACCAGCCCTATTTATACCCATCCGTAGCGTCCTATTGTCGTCTACTCTAATCTCATTCTCTCTCTCTCCCCCACAACTGCCGAATCGTCGAGATCTCCCAAATCATACGAATGTCACAAATGTAACTAATGTTCTGTATCGACGGTATCAGTGTAATAAGAGACATCTCACTAACGTAACAGATCGTCCAAACCAGATTAATTTGACCCAGCGTGTTCATGCAACTTATTAGAAGAACCAGCTAGAATTGGTTTTTGATATTATAGTGCTCAGTAATTAGTCAATCTCCTCGTGTAAGAGTCGTCATATCATCGTAAAATAATTCTACATAAATTTAATATATTCAACAAAAGAATCGACGCCATATTATTTTATAGAAATATGGATCCCGTTATTCAGGAAATACAAGAAATGTCCTGAACTGATCCTAGGCTACAACAATAATCTGATGTTCAGGTAAGTTTAGCTTTAGTTTTATATTATCATTACTTCAAATATTCTTCTCAAAATAATAGAGTAATTTTTGTTCATTTAATTGTCCACATACATAACCTCAATTTTCCAAAAGTTTCCAAATATCATGAAAATTTTGCTATTTCTACAAAAGCAAACCCATTGAAATCTCATCATTGATTAGATTAAACCTGTTAATTTACTTACAATATTAATTTCACTATCAAAGACTTTTGATGTTCTTAAAAGTTTACATTAGACTTTTGCTCAATGTATATAGTCATCTTTTAACATTTTATTTCTATTGATTACAGCTCCCGTATGCCTCTTCAACTATAAATCTGATCCCAGCCAAGGACAATACCAACAACTCATACAAATATTGTCAAAAGGAGATTTATTTTGAGTTCTAAATAAATAAGTGAGCAATGGAATTAAACCATGCAGGTACCTTTTCCTTCATGTTAATTTGTTTTTGTATTTGGTAAAGGTTGCAGAAAGCTTAAATAAAGTGACTTTTATATCAATCAGTTAGTTTAGTTAACCCTAATTTGTCTTATCAAGTCTTTGATAAGCTAATATAATAGTTAACCTCAAATTGTAATCTTAGTGACACTAAAAACAGAATTTTAAGTTTTAAATCTCATTAAACATGTCTTAGAAATGGAAATAAGTCAGAATTAGTATTTTAGATTATATTAGTTTCATTTTAGAAGATCTAGGCTATAATTTATACCACATTTTTTATTTGAAATAATAGAACATAGTTTTAACCATTTGAATTTGTTTTGTTTTCAGCTTAAGACAATATTCTTCAAGTAGGTTGGTACATATTCAAGATACATCACATCTGGAGCAGGAAGAGCCAAGAAAATATACACAATTATCTCTAATATCATTACGGAAGAAAGCTTAAGTTGATTTTCATAATAATTTTACCAAGCATAAATCTATCGGAGTATCATTTTATATAATATAGTATTTTATTAGTAAAATCATGTAGAGAGCTTAATTAAAATGGCATTATAAAGTTTGTTAGTGTCCATTCTTTATGTCCAAACTTCATCGATAAGTTTTTATTAAAAATATTTGTGTAATTGTACGGGGCAGTAAACCTGTACCGTTACAGGCTATAGTGAAATTTTTGAGCGCGCTTTTTGAGTGCGCGGGTTTTATAAGCTAGAGAGTGACTTGATTTTTTTCTTACTTCATATACGTAACAAGAATGTGGCAGACGATTGTGTGATTTAATGAGAATCTTCGCTGCTGATATTCTTCACGATAGGCACCACATTGTCGATATGGTCTTTTGCAAATTTAGTAGTCTCTATAATTTAGAAAATGTCTAGAAATATGTGTTCACGTTTTTTAATACATTTCTGGGAAAGTATTTTTTATGGTAGATCTACGTTTGACCACCAACTCGCTTGATGGTGGGGTCGAGGATGGAGCTCGTCTATCTATACTTGGATTTTTAATTAAACGGAGTAAATTGACAGATCGAATGTTACCGCTTTTTTATGATATATAATAGTGCTGTGCTAAAAAGAGCTACTAAAATGAACTAATTCATATAAGTGATCTATTTCATTACGTTGTATTCTAGATCTTCCTAAAAATCTAAATTTTAGTCTAAATTGTGTATTAACTAATGCTTCGAGGCCCCTTTGGTAGAAGTTTGTAGGTATATACATAAAAGTAATCTAGAATTCCTAGTGAGTAATACTTAATGTTACTGGATTTTTGTTAACTAGTATGATAGATATAAAAGATTTCAAACTAAACTATTACATACCATGAGCTTCTTATATGTTTCTTAGGAAATAATTATTACATATATTATTATTACTATACGGAAACACAGTTATAGTGTAATAATTATATTATATTAATGTATAGTGTAGTGATACAGTTATGGAATCACTTCTTAATTCCTGAGTTTATTCAGAGTAACCAGTAAAAGACATTCCTCTTCTTCTAAGGTTGTTGCTGACTCAATAAAAGCAATTCGCTGACATAAACGTTTCAAGATGTATTTATTAATTTTCTATTAGGTATTTTCATTCCGTGTTCTACTACTTTTTTGAACTATATGTGACTCAAATCCCAGCACTGTGATTTGAGAGTTGGTATCATTATTTCGAAAAGTGACATTTCAGTTTCAGTTTACTCCGTCTAATTAAAAATCCAAGTATAGATGATATCTATTGTGGAGCTCAATGCGTGCATCACAAAATCACCATTGACATTAGAAAGGCGAGAAATGAATTTGTTGAAAAATATTTAAACAAATTTTTTATTAAGATATCACTTATACTGCCGTTGGGGTAGTGAAAAAAAAACATTTATTTTTCTATTCCTCAGCCAATTTAAAAGTTCAGCAAATCAAAGAAAAACTTTTTTTTTAATATTTCTCCAATCTACATAAACGAATTAATTTCTCACTTTTCTAATAGCCCTAATCAATGATTATGTATATTTAAAAATGTTTTGATACGCGGGAGAGCCCATTCTTAAAAATTCCAAGATTGTAGTTCTCAGGATACAGATTATGGCGGAAAATAATTCCAGTCCTTTGCAATATAACATAATCATGCAAATCAAATATTTAAGAAATTACTTTATATACATCATTGCGCATTCAACGATCCTCATAATACGTTGAAAATAGATTTCGATGATAACTTCTGTACTTCAAACTTCTTTGTAGGAATGTAATAGGAATAAAATATAAAATAATTTAAAATCGGCCATGACGCCGTTGGTGCTATCTGAGCTGAACTTTGCGTGTGGTTCTTCATTGGCCGTGTATCCGGCACTATAGTTTTTGCGCTTGACCGCCCATCACCATTTCGCAGTGGCAGTTGGGCTTTGGGACGCACCAAAGTGAGAATGAAAATAACACGCAGATCGGCGTAGGCGAAGCGGACTGTATCAGCAAGCTAGTCAGCTCGGCATTCATCGAAATAGCTGGCGAAGACCAACTGGGCCGTCTGATAGTGGTCATATCGGCTTGCCGTCTCCCGTCAACCAAGGAAGTGCCGCCAGATAAACTTCTCAAGTGAGTTTCTTACTCTTCTTCTTTGCACCTTAGTCGAGCTTTGGAGCTTTGGTTAGGAAATCAGTAACCAATAACTAAATATTTCAGATATCTGATGTTTACCTTGGACAAATTTGTAGAGCAAGATTATCTTATTGTCTATCTACATTATGGGCTGAAGAGTGAAAGTAAACCGCCGGTGCCTTGGTTTTGGCATGCGTACAGAGCTCTAGACAGGAAATTTAAGAAAAATTTGAAAGCGCTATACCTAGTCCATCCCACAAACACTATCCGGATACTATGGAGAATGTTTCGACCCGTGATATCCGTAAAATTTGGCAAGAAAGTGACTTATGTAAATTATTTACATGAACTTCAGATAAGCGTGAAATTGGATCAACTACCGATTCCGGAATGTGTGCGTGAGTAAGTATAAAGACTGATATTTTTTGTTTAAAATAGTGGTATTTTATATTATGGATATTTTGTAATGCGAAAAAATCTCTCAAATTTAATGATTTCGCATTTGTTTATCCTTAAGGCATTTTACATTAAGATATAGTGAAAAGCTAAATGCATTTAGAGGGCTAAGGCATGACGCTTTTGGGACTAATGTGTTAACCTTTTTAGCGCCACGGTCTTCAATAGAAGTATTTTTTTTGCTCTTTTTGTTCTCGGAAGTATAACAATGTAACACTGTTTTCAATTTTTTTTTAATTTTGACATCCTTTGCGCAGAAAGCACGGAAAGCAGTTTTAGGTATGGCACAAAGTTAAAATTGTCGAGGCAAATATTATAATGTAAAGTAGTTAAACTTATTTAGATAAAAAAAAATAAGGAGGATCATGATGGAAGCGGCCCGTGGCTTATTAAAAAAATGTTGTAATGAGTTGTGTTTACCAGGCACGACCGGCAACTGCTGGGGCTAAGCGCGGGACCCTCCAGTTCGCCTGCGGCGTCCCCCGCCCCGGAACCCTCGCAAGAGCCCGCTCCCCTGCCGACGCAGCAATTCGGAGTCTCACTAGAGTTCATTCGAGAGCACAACCCCGATATGCAAGACAATGTGCCGCCCATTGTGCGCTACTGCGTCGAATTTCTATCTAAACCAGAAAGTTAGTACTACAACTTAATAAACTAAGCCTACTAATAGTACCGTGGTCGTGTGCTCTTCCATATAAAAAGAAGAAAGCTGTTTTCTTCCTCTAAACATTATCCGATTTAGATAATTCTTTTTTATCAAATTATTAGAATCATAAATGGTTTTACAGTGAGGGTGGTAGCTCTATGGTTACCTTCTTTTAATTTCGTTATAACTCTAAGTTTAAAAAAACCGGACAAGTGCGAGTCAGACTCGCCCACCGAGGGTTCCGTACAAACTAAATAAAAGGGGGAAATCATATATTTTTTTATATTTTCCTTCATAAACCGTAAAAATATTTAAAAACCTGTTTTAGCTTATGCTAATGAAGCTCTTTCATATGATACCCCACATGATATGGTTAATTCACTTTAAAATTTGGACCCTCATTCCTTGCATAAAGACACATTTTTGTGATTAAATTAAAAATGTCCAGTTTTCGATTTTTTCCCTATATGTGTAGTGTGTACTCTAACACAATGCTTCTTGCCAAATTACATTTGTAGGTCAACGGGAAGTACTCCATAGGTTTTGAGTGTCGAAATGTGCGTTTTTACGACATATTCAGCTGTAACATTTTTTTACGAAAACTGAGAAATTTTATTTTTCTTTCTGCAGCAAGAGACTATGGGTCTGCATATATGGTTTTAATTTCAACTCGATACCTTCACGCGTTCCCAAGATAAAGGTCTTGACACCCGGACAGACGGACAACAAAGTTATTCTATAAGGGTTCCGTTTTTTCCTTTTGAGGTACGGAACCCTAAAAATGAAGTATTTTTTGTAAATCATATCAATAGAGGCATAAAATTAACTATCGAAATCTAATAATATTTAGGGGTAGAGAAAGTTTAATCCCGTTGTATTAAAAAAAAGCGTAATGTAATGGCAATCAATATCTTAAACTCAAAAACTGTATCTCATTTCCGCAACTGAATATGCAAGGCTAGAGTAAATAGATATCTTCTCGGCCACACCGTCGCTTAACATCAGGCGAGTTGGTGGTCAATTCTAGATTTATCTTGCATAAAAAAGAAACTGTCATTCTCATGGACATCGCTACCGGACCGGCCGTAATCGGTATCGGCGTGAACGTGATGAGGTTGATTAACAAATAAAATTAGACTTTTAGTTTATACCACTAAAATCTAATTTTTATTATGCGTCCACGTCAATGTCACGTGACGCGGCCGATGGCGATACGGAATCGTGACCCATAGAGATGTTGACAATATTTTGAGCATTGATCAAATATGACAAACGAAGACCGGTAATTTTTAACTTTTAACTTCGTATTGGTTTGCAGGTCTGGCTACGGAGGGTATATTCCGTCGGACCGCGGCGCATACAGCCCTAGTTCGCATGATAAAGGAATGCAATACAGGGGTAGAGGTCAACTTCAACAATGATCCCCACTGCGCTGCTGTCCTGCTTAAAGCGTTCTTAAGAGAATTGGAAGATCCGATACTGACTCATCAGCTTTTCGATGAAATCATACAGTTTA
The DNA here is from genome assembly GCA_947563715.1 of Lycia hirtaria. NCBI lineage: Eukaryota > Metazoa > Arthropoda > Insecta > Lepidoptera > Geometridae > Lycia > Lycia hirtaria. The sequence continues at coordinate 13,257,937 of OX387386.1, forward strand.
GCAGTGAGTTTGTACATTTAACTAGCGCTTAGTTTTTAGTCGTCGAAACGCTTATATTCCTTGTCGTTACAAATTAGTCATCCTAGTATGTATCTTCCCAGTCGTAACCACTAGCGACGAGTGGAAAATTATTTTCCCACACGTTGCCACTGTCGGCGAATGGGAGAACAAATTTCCCGATCGTTATCAGTGGTAATGAGAGCCGCCATCTCTGTTTCCTGAGACCTACAATCTTGGAATTTTCAAGGCTACAGTGAATACATATCTTCTAGATCGTTGAGCTCCATCCTCGGTCACACCGTCGCTTAACATCAGGCGAGTTGGTGGTCAATCGTAGATTTATCTTGTACAAAAAATAATAATTAGGAAATGAAAAAATAGTTTTTAATTGATGATAGGTTCGTCTAATTTTAATATGATTGTTTCAGCTTGGCCTATGCCTCAACGACCAAGGATGACCAAAATACTACTCCTGGAGAAATTGCCTCTGGAGAATTATGCCCTTCTCAAGTATATTGTCCAGTTTTTGTGGCGGGTCAGTATTTTTTGTACTATAATTTGTTTTTATAGTGGACAAAAATATATTTTAAAGCCGTTTATGGGTAGAACAGACAGATAGACAACGTAGACTCACGGATGATAATGATTATTAAAAATATAAAAACTACATCAGTCACAAAATGTTGGTTTCTTAAAATTGTTATTTAGTTTCTTAAAATTGTAGTTCAGTTTGAATAAAAGCATGAAATAAAGACCTAAACAAGTATAAATATATTAAAAGAAAACAAAATATCCAACTACATAAGATAATTTTTCGTACTGTAACTTTCGTTACGCTTTGAGCTGTTGATTATACGTTTTTATGAGAAAGCATGTGCAAAAATATTATATAATTTATTTAAATGTACATTATTTCCAATAGTTTTTAGTACAGAATGTACATTTTACAGTTCTGTGGAGGTAACGAAATAGAGCCATTTTTATATTTGCAAGAATTGAATTATTATTATTACCAAAAAAATATAGTCTATGACACTCAGGGAGTGAAAATAAATCAAACGACACCTCGCACATCAAAACCGGTCAAGCCGTTTAGGCTGCAGGAGGTAATAAATAAACATACACACACTTGAAAAACATCACCCCTCCCTCCCCTTTCGCAGCTGGGTAAACATGGCTTTACGGAATATTTTCTATTAATTTATTGTCTTACTTATAAACGCCGAATATGCGCATTTTAGTTAAACAGTGTTTTGTTCCGTTTTCGCGCGTGACAATTCCCGTCTGACAGAAAGTGACAAGGCCTTATTCAGTGAATAAGATTTTAACTTATATAAAGGGTTTTTCGCTACGCTCAATAGATGGAGGGTATAGATAGTGTTTCACACCGTGTACACTATTTGTTGCCAAAAATATATGGAAATATAAAAATTGCTGACAGCGGTTATAAAAATATGTCCATATTTTTGTACGTGCGTTTTAGTCCATCACTCGTTAGTTAAGGGCCATCCATAAATTACGTCACACGTTAAGGGGAGGGGCTTGACGGGTTGACGTGTGTCATTGTGAGACAAGGGATGAGAGGGGTCCTAAGCCAGCTGTGACTAGGGGAGGGAGGGGTTAAAAACCAAGAAATTCGTGTGATGTAGTTTATGGATGGCCCCTTAGCCACCTAAACTAATGCATTAAATTATGACGTATTTTAGAAAATATTTTTTCTTTACGTGACGCCCATTTGACGCAATATATGACCAAAGAGTAGGAATGAAGCGGACTATTGTATGTCTTCTTACATCTTAGTGTGTGTGTGATTATCCAGGTGGCCGACATGAGCTGTCTCAACAAGATGACCGTCAGTAACTTGGCTGTGGTGTTCGGACCCAACTTCCTGTGGCCTCCGGAAGGTCGCCTATCCCTGAACTGCGTCATCCCAATCAATCAGTTCACGGAGTTCATCTTGGAGAACCACGAGGAAATATTCATTATTTGAAGTAAGATTGGGGTTTCACATTTTTTTAAAGAGATCTTGTCGGGGCAGTTAGTTCGTCTTATGTGGGTACTAATAATATGCTAGCAATAAATTTGTAGCCTGTTCTTAAGATGGATGTGAAGTGCGATGACCGATTCATACCTTTAAACATTATCTGATTTCGATGTTTATGTGTGATTGGGACCATTAAAAAAATTATAAGCCATTAGCTTATGTTTTTGGTGCTTTCAAAATGTATCATTTACTTAATAAATCAAAAGTAAATAAAAACAAAACCGGCGATTTACCTATTCGTTTCGTAAACTGAGTCTTCAGTGCCCCTACCTTCACTCACACATGCTCAAGTTAAATCATGAAAACTTGACTCTAAGTAAAACAAACTTTGGCATTGAAAAGAATGTTCGCCCATACATTCCGACTATGGTGTAAGTTTGTAATAGTATTTTAATATAACTACAAGTTTTTGGTTTACTTTTATAAATACAAATTTAGGGCTTAAGTTTTTTTTACGTTTTTATGTACGAAACCCTAAATAATTTAAAAACGTTGTTCTAGTTGCTCATTGCTCCATTCTGAACTCATTTTATTATGACAAAACAAGCTTTTTCTATTATTATAGAAAATTGTGTAGTGTGTACTGTGTAGGAAGAGCAGCCGCAATATAGAGGCTACCTCACACAAGTGGCAGGAAGACGGTGTATGCAAGCCTGTGGACTTCTTATAGCTGAGATGATGATGATGTCTTTTATATAGCTATAAAAATGACAGCGTAATGCCACGCGGATCTGACACCGTATCTGAAACGCCATGTGTGAGTGTTTCGAGAACTAATTTTACAGACATGGAATGTTTCAAATTCATTCTCATTTGAAGGCTGACGCGGATATCGCTTCTGTTAACTTGCGGATTCGCAAACGCGGCTTGGATGTAACTAATATTATGATAATCTAATATACAAGAATATATGCCAGTCTATGAAAATATGTCTGTGGTAAGCTGTTAAAAATATCGAAATTGGATAATGTAATCAAGTTTTCCTTGATTCATTGAACAATGGCAATAAATAAGTACTTTACAATCATCTTAAGTCAACATAACTATATAACTATATACTCGTCTCTATCGAGACAAGTGAGTGGCTAGAAAGAGCGCATTCTTTATCTTACCAAATATACACCGGCTTCATCTCGTGTACCTACGAGTATATAATCCGAGTCATAAATTGAAACGAAATGAATGAACAAGAACGTACTGATTTTTTAAAATTCTAAACTCATTGATCCGACCTTGTTTATTCATTTTGTTTCATAGTCTAAGATCCCGCTATAGGACGACCTTCACCGAGCTGGTTAATGGATGAAAAGTATTTTATATTTAATTAACTATGTCAATAAATATATTGGAAATGGGTTGTCTAAAAAATTTCAGTCCAGAATATGATTATATATTATTTTAAACATTTCACTTGTTTGGTTAATAGACAATATATTTTATTTTATTTATTTATTTCAATATATTTATGTGTAAACAATCTTTATTTTAATGTAACTTTAATTCATTAACCAGACTGGTGCAAGTTACTAGTATCGATTTACCTGTTTATACCTGCCTGCCTACCCAAGAGTTGTGACGGGAAAAAATAGTCAACCTAACGTTTGCATATTCTAGGGGCTTCATACTGTCGATTGGTATGGAATTTGTCTATAAACAAAAACCAGTGAAAAGTAAAAAAAATATTAATTAATCATTCTGGACTGACTGAAAATTTTTAGACAACCCATTTGCAATATATTTATTGACATATTTAATTGAATATAAAATACTTTTCATCCATTAACCAGCTCGGTGAAGGTCGTCCTATAGCGGGATCTTAGACCATCAGGTTATATGGCACAGACTATACTCATTCTTATAGTTTTATAAGACGGTGTGGGAAAGCGAGTGAATGTTCTAATTGTTTGCCAAATAAAAAAAAATACACATCACATATCTGAATATATTGATTATAGCTCTATATGACTAGAAAAAACATGTATTTTTTTATTTTCGAGCAAGCAACAACAAGTGTAGTGATATCTTATGCTAAGTATGAAATAAATTCCGCCATTATGTGTCGAGAATAATGTGCTAATACACCAAACAAATATTGCATTAGAAATTCAACAGACTTTAATATTCTTTTATATGCAATATACCATTATAACAAGGAAAGAGAAAGACTAGCAATACATAATTATTATATATTATAGATTTTGGCTGTTTAAGGCTCTATAGTTCGTAAATGTTTTATCTTACTTGTGCATACCAACGTTTTTCGTCGAAGCATCGAAATCATCGAACGGATTTACGAAAATCGGACATATATTATATCTGAAAGTAACATTCACAAATGTTCAACAGAAATGTCACTTTGATACAATTAAATTTTTATACGTAAAATATGAAATCTCAAATTCAGAGCATTCGGACTGACTATGTATGTAATTATATTTGGTTTCAAAAATGCAAATAAATGAGATTTTTGACGAACTCTTATAACGTTGCTTTCTCGTTTTAATGTGTGAGAATTTTTTTGTAAGTCCTTTCAGCCATACCTAATCTTTAAATATATTGCGCCATAAATATACGCGCGAGCGAGTTGAACGATAGGAACTACATATTCCTGATAACAAGAACCCATATTAATCAGATAACAATGTAATTTACCCGCAAAGTTACAATTTACCATCCATGGGAGCATGCAATGTTTCTCTAACGTTCTCAAATTTACATTGACCCTCTTGATATTCTAACTGCCAAATTTAGTGAGTGTAAACGAGTATACAAGACATGAGTGTTTTCTTTCATTCACTCTTGAGTTGCAGACTCGATAGAACAAGGAATTCCTCTCTCGTGGCCATATGTACTACGGGAATAAAATTTTAAATACGAATTAATTTTGGATTTGCAAAGTTCCGTACCTGTAATATATTTTTAGTTTTTACATACTATGTAGATAACGACTTCAAAACAGTAGGTTAACTGATTCGATTATTTTTGCCCGACTGCCGAAGATGGTCGAAGTTTTTCGAGTCAAAGTCTTTGGCACGCTCAATAGCCTTAAACCGTTTAACGGATTTCAACATATTATATGAGGTGTCATTAGATTCATTTCAGTTGTGGAAGTGACCTGAAAAATACCTGACCGAAAATGAGCATTCAACGAATACTCATCGTCGTCATCATACTCATCGTTCGTTGAATGCTCATTTTCGGTCAGGTATTTTTTTTACCAGTGCTTTGCGACATCTTCGCCGGTTGTGAATAGATTGTTATATTTATTGTTAGTATAAGAAAAAAAATCTTTAATTTTGATTAGATATTTTTTTACCACTTGCATATTCTATTCTATTCTATTCTATATTTTAAATTTATTTACATGAATTCTAGCACCTGCTATTTGGAGTCGTTTTTTTTTTGTTAGTAATAATTTTATAGTTTTAAAATAGCCTTATTTATTGCTATATTAAATGTCTAATATTTTTTAACATATTTTATATAAATTAAATTTTAAGTGACTGATTTATGTTTATGATTGTACTGTGTGTTGTTTAAATTATGTTCTAAATGAATGAAGGTTTATTTTTCTGTAAAGTTAATTAAAATTCTTTGTAACTTGACTAAATAATTTAGATCTGTGCCAAATATCGAGTTACTTACCCAACATCAAATATTCTTCTGCATTCCATCACAATTTTTGTTGCATTCCAAACTCTATCCCAAATAAACTTTTGTTTTATTATTTTTTTATGTTCAGAAAAAAAAGATACATTTTTTTGAGTAAGACTCGAATGGACGCCTCTTGGAGGCTTAGTATTAATTTGACAATCTATTAACAAATACCAAAAATAACAACGTACATGTAAGATGTTAATATGTATAAGAAATAATTATGTGTTATTAGATGTAAGATATATTATGAATTTAATATAGTTTCTATCATTTATAATAATTATTATTTATTATTTTTAATATAGTAATCGTAGTTCGGTTGCTAGCCCAATTGACCGAACTGTGCACTTTTTCGGGGACAATAACAAATACGTCTAGGCCTACGGTTTCAACAATTGTTTTATTGGAACCGTCCATTTTTGGAATAAAACGTAGCCTATAAGTTATTGTTTGGGCTTAAAATAACTCTGTTCCTCTCAAATTCGTTGAGCCGTTAGACCTGTATAAAACAATGTCTGAATGAATCAGATTGGACGGTGGTGTGGAGACACTGGTTGACTTTCGTTTCAATGTATGTGCGAGCGTGTAATCATGAGCGAGAAAACAATAGTGTTGTTCATTGCTGTTGTTAGACAAACAAGTTTTGTTTTAAAGAGATTAATTAGGTGATTTTGTTTATTCTGGTGGCGTAGCTTGACTAGGTGTTCTCGATCAATCACTAATGTTAAACAACGGACGGACCTGTCAGTCTTCGGACGGGTGTGTGCCGCCCTTCCATTTTTCTGTATGATTTGGAGATGTAACATGGAAGGTGGCCGCCAAGTTAATAAGTAGGGTGTATAAATAATTATCTATTCTTCATACCTGGGTGTTTTCTTACCATGTCCTTTAGTCGTAATTTCCGGGGTCGTTCGCATCTATTGGTAGGTTGGGGGTGTGTTGCCTTATTGGTGCTGAATCCATACTCTCTTGTCGTGATAACACGCCTGTAGAAGTTATGGAACAATGACACCGAGCCCGAAGCTCGGCAGCATCGTTATGGCCAGGGATCACGTCACGGCGAACCACAAACCTGATCCGCACGTCATTCGCCGAGCATCTGTGGAGGCGATTTTTACAAGCTTATTAAGTACCAACACCAATTTATTTATAGTGACATACAGCTACAATATTAACCCATGCAACCATGGGAACAAATTACCTTGGCCGGGTCAATCATAGGGCCCCTACATTATGTAGTCCCTGTCACGGTCTAGCAATATACTATGCAAACCCAATTTAAAAGGCACGCGGCCTAAGAGGTTCAGTCAGCAGGCGAACCCGTCAGGAGTCGACGCCTCGATTAGTAGCATGGACCAACGGCGTGAGTTCGTCTTTGACACAGTACGGATCCGAACTCGCAGCAGACCTCGGTGATTAGACTAGAAGACACTCAGATCTTATAGATAAAGCTATTGAAATAATAGTTGGCTCAAATGTTAGTAAACAGCACAGAGTCGACGTCATGGCATGGCATACATACATGGCATACATTTAAAAGTTAGTTTTATTAATCTTACTATATACAATGCAATCATCAACAGATTATTAGTTTGACGTGAAGAGTTTCTGAGTTACCACTCATAAAATTTTTCTCGCGATCGTCGCGACAATGGGTGACCATTATTTCTGAGCGCTACCGTGTTGGATGACACGTTAAGTTGTAGCTGTCTCGGTTGTTTGTTCTTAAAAATAACAATCGCCAAACCAGGCCTTTCGTAACTCTGACACTAGTCACTAGTCACTCAGTCTATACGAACTTATTTTTTAATACAAGATAGGTTTGTGCTTGACCACCAACTCGCCTTGCGGTCTACGATGGAGCGCGCTTACCTAAAAGAAACCGAGTCACTCGCGATTACTGTTTACTTATTTATTTATTACACATGTTTTAAAATTACGAGGACTCTGTTATAAAGTAAACAATTTTTCGTTTCTCCGGCTATGTTCTATTAATTTTGTACGAAAATTGTTACTGGATATATTATAAAGGATAAAAAGGAAATGGCAGGGTGGCAAGGTGTAAATGTGTAGTTCTATGGGTGTAAAAGTAGATGAATCGCGCGCTTGTGCGCTTGCGATTTGCAACGTTTATACATAGATTCCCCACACTCGTTCACTCTGACCGAACATTTTTTTTTTAGCAGTACCTAATTATTATTATGTGTAAATAAAACGTGTCGCGTCCAGAGTTACGGACCTAGCGTGGAGACTAAGCAGGCCGCGAAATATCTAACTAGACGCAGCTGCTGCCGTTTGCCATAATACATAGTGCATGCATACTATGGCAAACTGCAGCTGCGGACGACATTTATTGACGGCACTTAGCCTAATAAGAACATAAACCTGCCATGAATTCCAACGTTCTATCCGCTCCTTGCGGCCACTGGGCAGACTTGACTAGCGAGCGCTTATGCACTACCGGCTAGGCCAGGTCACTAGTTGCTACACTACATATTATATTCGATCATGAATTATTTTACAAATGTAGATTATGTGGTCGTCTATCAACTCTGATTAAATGTCTTTGTATAATAGTGCAAGAATCTTCTATGTTTCTTAAGACTAGCAGCCGTTTAATTGCATAAATCTGAAATCGCCCGTGAAAATAAGTATTTGAAATTATAAAATCCCAGACTACAAAAATCTGTCATCATTTTCTTGTCCTTATCCCATTAAGTGAGTTCGGCACAACACGTTTTGTTTGGCCACTTCACTCTCTCAGACGTCATCTCTACACTAACACATTTCATTATAATGAACTGTGTGAATGATATATGCACACAGTTCATTCATACCTTTTTGATTCGCCCCCTCAGGGTTCTGCCATTTGCCAATAGTTCTAGGGTTCTCCTACACACGTGTCTTTTCTTCTTTTCTCATCACGTCGCCACAGGATAGCCTACCGTGCTCTTAATTTCTCAGTCACTGGCGTTACTTTTAGACTTTCTCTGACATACTTATTCCTCACCATATCCATTCTTATCACTCCACACATCCATCTTCTGATTATGTATCTCCACTACAAGCATTTTTTTCATACTATCCTTTATTAAGAAAATATTTGCCGGAATAAAAATATCAGGGTGCCGATTCATCGAAAAAATAATCTTTTTTGACCTTATCGCACGAGATGGTGATGAGACCAATAACAACGTTTTTCTTTGTATCTTATGTTAATAAATTTATTGGAATATCTAATATGTTTGCACATATCTATTTTAAATATTGTAACAATAGGGTAGTTGATAATAGCAAAACTATTGACCGAGCTTTGTCCATATTGGCTTGAAATGTAAAAAAACGTTGCTATTGAATAAAATAATTATAAATATTTAATATAAATAATTATAATTATTTTATTCAATAGCAATAGCAATGTTTTTAATAAATATTTTTAAATTATTTTATTTATATTTTTCTATAGTAATAAAGTAGTCATGTCCTTGAACGTCACGCCAATCACAGCGCTTGACGTCACGGTTTTCAATTCAAAGGACAAATAAAAAATCTTTCTTTTACAGTTCTGCAGTGAAATTTTTACCCCACCACACAGTCGTTTATTTCTTTAAATATCGCAAACTGTGACGTCATTTGAGAAGCCATGACACTATAGTTAAAACTTGTTTTTGTAAGCAAATGTCAAAGTTTATAAAAATGTAAAATAAACAATATTAATGTTTGTTTTGATTGAAAAATTCAAGTTTTATGTAAAATGGCCCAATATAAAACCAGTTTTTAAGAAAAAAAATCAACTACCCTATTCACTAGCGAGCGCGACCCTTTACATGTAGTATTCGTGTAGCATTAGTGTACATGCATGGTACGTTAATGTGTGTGTGGGACGGAGCGAGTGGTGTACGTACATGATCAAAGACCGCAGCCATCATGACTTGCAACAACTCCTTTGATTTATATTCTGATTAATTAAAATAAAAAAATAAGGATGTTCGATGTTGTCTGTTTTAAATAATTTTTATATTAAAAGGATAATAAGTAATTTTGTACGGAACTCGTTCCCAAAATAGAAAAGTATATTTTGTAGCACTATGAAGAGATATTGTCATCGTAAGTTGAATACCTGCATTACCTATTATGTAAATTAGAGTAAAAAATATTCAAATCATATACCTACCTAAACCATACAAATATTATATTCATTGGGCTTCATTGGATGGATATTGTCCGTATTCATAACAGCTAAGTAGTTTTTTGTTTCATATGTACTGATGCCCTTCTTTCTGTGTGTCCAATGTGAGATTTTGTATATGTACCTACTCCAGCATCTTGTCATGTCGAACTGACTAGCAAGAAATGGTTTACCATTGAATAAAATATTTACATGGCACGTAGTTTTTTTTTGCGAAGGAGTAACAAACTGTTCCTATAGTTCAATTCACGAGCATATTTGTGGTTTCCTTTAGTTGAGTTTTAGTGTTCTTCATTATAATAGTATAAACCTGCTACAAAATCAAGTATTGATCATAAAATGTACTACAAATTACTTGAATATTTGGGAACGCCATTATTACGTATTGTCCTTTTTGAAATTCACCACGAGCGCGCGACTCTGGGCCCTTGGGTTATAGTAAGCTTGTACGTACTAAAAGTTACACTAAAAGTTTCCGGAATGAATAAGAAAAAAATACTATTAAAGGTCAAAAATGAATTTATTGTTTTTCAAAATATTCTCTCTTTGCGTAAATGGACTTTTTCATTCGATTAAACCAATTTTGAAAACTTTTGTGCCCCTCCTCCGTGGTGACCTCAGAAACGTGTTTTTCATACTCTTCGACAGCCTCTTCTGGTGATGAAAATCGTTGACTGCGTAATTGGTTCTTAATTTTTGGGAAAAGTCACAAGGTGCCAGGTCGGGACTTTATGCAGGATGGCTCATAAGTTCTACGTTTTTCACCTTCAAAAATCGTTTGTCTGTCTGGCCGTGTGGGAACTAGCACTGTCGTGGTGCAAAATGATAAGGCGTTTACGGTTATTTTTAGGGAGTACGTCAATAATTTCCGGCAATCAAATGGTCGTGTACCAGTCACTATTCACGGTACGACGATTCTCTAAAGCAACAGTAGCCACGTGTCCAGTTTTATTTAAAAAAAGAAGCAATCATCCGCTTAGATGCACTTTACACGCGCGCCGCTTTGGTTGGTTTCGGCTCATCTTGAAAGACCCATACGCTCGATTGCTGCTTTGTTTTGGGATCGTAGCAATAAATCCATGTTTCGTCACCTGTTACTATGTCCCACACCAAATTTGACGCACCTTCGTTGAATCTGGTAAGCATGGCACTCCACCAAGTGACGCGGTCCGTTTTTTGAGCCTCGGTCAAATTGTGTGGGATCCACCGCGAGCACAGCTTTCTCACACCCAAATGTTTGTGTAAGATTGATTGTATTTGACTCATGCCTATGTCTAAGGATGCGCAAATCTCATGGTAGGTCACATGCCTGTCTGTTTCAATCATGCGGCGCACAGCATCGATATTTTTGTTGTTCACAGCGGTGGACGGGCGACCATCGCGAGATTCGTCACTGAGATTGATACGACCGCGCTTGAATTCTGCAAACCAGCTATAAATAGTCGTCTTGCATGGTGCTTCATCGCCAAAAGCAGATTGAAGCCGAGCGATGCTCTGTTGAGCTGTCAAATTACACTTAAAATCGTAGAAAATCATACTACGAAAATTTTCCCGAGTTAAATCTATGTTAATGTAGAGTTAGACACGCAATTTTTAAAATGGCCCCACAATGTAAAAACAATTGACAGGTAGACGAAACAAACTGCATTTTGCAGCTAAAGAGTTCCATTTTCAAATGTTGTAATTATCTTTAAATATTGTTTATGTAAGTGTCCAGTTCCGGAAACTTTTAGTGTGACCTGTGTAGGTATATATGCCCATTTGAGCGGGCGCGTTCCAGTAATCACACATGAATAAAACTGCTTGTATGTACACAAGTAAGGTCGATGTGCCTTTGTAAATTGTTAACGATTTGTTAGTGTTTTAATACAGCGAGAGTTCCGCTATGGTGTGTGTACCTTTTTCTTAATTTACCCGGATGGGTCGGTATTGCAGTGCTTCCTCGCCTCTGTGTGTTTCTGAGGGCGAGATATGAATACGTGTATGACTTGTTTATACTGGGACCCTTTACCTCGCATCATTGCAAACTCTCGCATTGAACGCCAACAATATATACATCAATAAAAATGTCATTAAATATAGATGTTTTTTTTTATCATCACATGTTAATCAAGTACAAATTTAGAAAACTTAGAAACCCCCAACATAAAAAAGCTGAACAGATTCTATTGAAATATTAGCACATAGGATACCTACGACGTAAGAACTCTTGATCAAATCCTCTTTTAAACAAAAAACCGGACAAGTGCGAGTCAGACTCGCCCACCGAGGGTTCCGCACAAACTAAATAAAAGGGGGAAATCATTTTTTTTTTATATTTTCCTTCATAAACCGAAAAATATACATCGTAAAAATATTTAAAAACTTGTTTTAGCTTATGCTAATGAAGCTCTTTCATATGATACCCCACATGATACGGTTAATTCACTTTAAAATTTGGGCCCTCATTCCTTGCATAGAGACACTATTTTAGGACGTTTATTTAGACACGCATAGGACCACACCTCTGATGCTATCAATTTTTGGAAGTAGATAGGTACTTACATTTTCGTATAATAAAATATGTTCGCGTCATCAGCATCAGCTGTAAAGGTGCGTACAAATTTCGCGCGGCAGCCGCGAGCCAATGTTCGACCAGAATTGACGTTCATTTGCCGCGCGAGTCAATATGTAGATATAAATTTAGTAGAACGCGAATGCCGCGCGCGGCAGGCGATCCAGTTCGAACAGCCCGCGGATAGTCAGGCCAGTTCATTCTTGTTTACCTGCGACTATGGACGCACGTGCTCGGGCGGCTGCCGCTTTCATTGTGATCCATCATCCTATTTATAAAAAAAATAAACGAAAAAGGCGTTGGTGGATGAAGAAATTATATCTAAATAGATTGCAGTATGGCGTGAAACTTCTGGAAGACATGAGATATGAAGCCGTTGTAGACACTATAAAAAAAATTACGCGAGTGTTAACTACAGAGTTTGAGTTCCTAAAATCATTAATAGAACCAAGTGTTATGAAAATGAACACACAATTTCGAGACGCAATTTCAGTTACTGAAAGATTAGCGAAAACTTTAAGATTTCTGGCAACTTTGTAAGTTCTAAATTCAAAATAAATAGGTATTCACCAGAACCAGTACACCACGCTATCCCACGCATCATGCCTCAGCGATTTATTGTGGTATTGGGAGGATTTGCTATTCCACAACAAGTTATTAGCGCCATACAATTGTATTAATAGACGGCACTTCTCGTTATCCATTTTTACGTATTCGCCGCGCGAGCGCATTCATCAAAACTAAAACCGTCCCAACTGCGCGCGCGCGAACGACTGAAGCTCCTTTGATGCAGTCTCAAAAACCGACAGCGAGCGGATCGCCCCGCGGCACGTTCGAGCGCGGCAATGCTCGAGTCGCCGCGCGCGGCAACCCCGTCTACATAGCACGCGGCCGCCGCGCGCGCCAATGTTCGAGGGTTTGCCGCGCTTAATTTGTACGCACCTTTATGTAGGTTCATAATAGGTCGGGAACATGTTGCTCTTCTAGTGAGAGATATAAAATAATTTTGCGTTCTCTTTTGCAGGTTTCTCGACCGGTGGTTGCAGGTTATATGTACTTACATAATATTTTCGTTTCTTACCCACCGTTCACTTTCTGAGATCTGGGTGAACGGTGGGAAGCTTTTTTTATTTATATTCTATTTATAGCTGTCAATTAATCAATCAATCAATCAATAACACTTTATTGACACCACATAAAGTAATAAGACAATAAACACATAAGAAAATGGCACAAAAGGCGGTCTTATCGCTAAAAGCGATCTCTTCCAGACAACCTTGGGATGTGATAGAAAAATATATGTAAAGGTGGGCGGTGGTGCTAATTCAATTAAGTGACGCTCATGAAATTATAGCTTTTCGTTTTCCAGACAGTTAACACGAAAAATAGACTAATTATTTTTCTAACGCTTTATGAAATTTTAAAGGAAACGAGTGATAAGTGACAGTACTTATTACTACAGTTTTCACCTACAAGTGAAAAAAATAGTGAAGCATATACTTTTTTTTTTCTTTCTTTGCAATACCTATTAGCGAAGTTCATTCCTTTTTGCTGTGTAACTAAAGCAACGGCATATCGACAAATAACTGGCCAAGTACTTTTCGAGATGCGCTTGTTAGAGTCCGTAGCCAAATTATTGTCAAAATAAAAACTATCTAGCGAGCATTGATCCTTGGTCAATTTTCCATTAAAGGTCATTGATCTTTGAGGACGTCTTGAATGTTTCATACATTTATCATATACTGTTAAAAATTAGTTAATTTATGCCAATTAAACAGTGTCTAATAGATGACGTAAGTATAGTTTAAATATCAAGCCATTTTTTTATTGTAGGTATATTGGAACTTAGAAGCCCAATACAATCAGAAAGTTAGTTAGAAGCAAAAAATAATTACAATTTATAGTAGGTAAGTAAATCTACCTACCACGGATAAAATTTCAAAATTGGTAAATTTGGTTTGGAAATAGATTTTTATAGCTGATAAGTGTAACACGCTCATGAAATCGGTAAAACTAGAAGCAAAAACAATATTTCATTTGTCACAAACAAATTTGTTAACAGTTTTGTTAAAATTCTTGGATCTAAAAAAAAACAAGTGGTTTGCTAGATTTTTTCTTTTTCTTTACCTATAATATTATCTGACTGGCATGCCCTATTTATTAGTTTTATAACTGATTTCTTTTTGACATGAGTTCGTATAGGCGTACTCACTACTCCTCTAACATCGTATCTTGCCGACTTCTTAGTAATTGTAGAAGCATCTTTGCACTTATCATTTTGTAAACATTGAGATGCACAAACACTCTTATAACTGCTCGAGCGCTTACGCACCATTTTATGTTTGATACTTTCATCGACTTTTGTAGCTGATATATAAGACCTATTGGGTTTTGAATTACGATGTGAAATTTCACTTTTGATTTCTGTGTCCTTCATATTAGTAAAACTTACGTGTGTTCCTATGCTTTTACATGAACTAATTGTGACATGGCCACAAGAATCACATCTTATTTCGATTTCTTCATCGGTCTCTGGGCTTGCTTGGCATTCATCTGATTTCATTGACCCTTCTTGAGTTTCTGTAGACTCTGTGTAGTCTACATTGTACGATTTTTGAGGTGGTCGAAAAATGACTTTTAAGTCTTCTATTAATTTAGGATTTATTACAATTTTCGATTTCGATTCATTCGTTGCATAATTTGAGTAACTCTTCGATGTTGGAAGGAATTTCTGTAATAGCGCTTGTGTTGGAAGTCTAGGACAGCTTCTAAAAGCATAAGGTGGGCAGCTTCCTTTTTTTCGATTTAATAGCTTTCTTTCTGAAGTACAGAAAGAGGTTCCAGCGTCTCTTATCACGGCGCTCGTAGCAACAGTCTTAGATTTGGGACCGCAATAAGATGCAAATTTGACTTTTGAAAGATTCATAGGGCACGTAGGATTATCACAACAGCTAATCTTGCTTTTTTTAACTTTTGTTCCAAATGCTCGGCTTGCTAACGAAGCAGAGCTAGAACTTGTAGTTTTATTTTTTCCTTTATATTTTCCAGATGTAGTGCTACTGTTTTTTGTACCTGAGCAACTTGAATGGTATGGTGAAATTTTGAAATTATTTATGCTACTACTGCCAGGACTCTTATGTCTATTGACTATTGTACTATTACACGTTGAACATGAGAAATTATTTGGTTCTCCTTTTTGTTTGGTGCATTTATTCTGTTCTGATTTTGTTTCTCTGGGTCTAATTTTATGGCAGCTACACCCTTCAGTACTTTCTTTGGACTTGAAACTCCTTTCACTTCTTCGGTTATCAAAAGGCTTAATCGGGTTCCGTTTCTCAGTACGAATAGTTATTACTTCTTTTTTTTCCTTTATAGTGCCTTCACAAGTTTGTGATCTGGTTATTTTGATAATCTCTTTAAATATATTCTCAAAAGTTCCCAATTCATCTCCAGGAATAGTTTTACCGGTAGATGGTTCGTCACATGGTTTACATATACTTTTTTTTGTGCTTGATACACTACTCGAAGAACAAACAACTTTTGGAGGTACGCTTTTACAGCTTTTACAAGTTGGAATATTCTTGGATTTTGATAATTTGAGAGGTGGGGCTTTTCTACAAATTTTAGACGAAGTTTTAGGAATACAAATTGGGCTTTTTGTTCTAGATACACCAGATGGAGAGCAAACCACTTTTGGAGGTATGTTATTACAGGCACAATTAGGATCAATCTTTGGTTCTGACGATTTGGGAGGTGGACAACAGTAAGTAGGATGTATAATACACTCACAAGATGGCGGCTTAGCAACAATGTTTGGTAGTGATTTAGTATCTGTGCATTTACAAGGTGGATTTTTGGTATCTGTACACTCACAAGATGCAGGTTTAGTAACAATTATGGGTTTAGACCGTTTTTGAGGGTGGATACCTTTATTAACAATTGTCGATTTATACTCTGTTCCAGTTTGGATACTCTGACAAGATAGTGTCATTGAAGAGTTACATTGACAAGGTGGAGGTTTAACAACTGTTATCGATTTACATGGTTTTCGAGGTTGGCTATCTATACGTTCACTAGATGGAGTCGTCTTATCTGTACACACACAACACTCACAATTGGAAAGTTTATTATCAACTGTCGATTTAAGCTGTTTACGTGATTTTTTATCGACAATAAGCTGACAAGATGGAGTCTTCGTATCAAAACAGTCACAAGGTGGAGGTTCTTTAAAAATTATCGGTTTAGGCTTTTCTATAATACACTGACAAGATGGATTCTTCGTATCTATACACTCACAAGGTAATGTATCTTCTGATGTTGTATTATCTGCCCGCTGTAAAGCATCGCACGGGTTAACACCATACTGCTTTTCGGCCTTGTAGCCATCTCCTGGAGGTATTTTAGGTTTAGAATGATCACAAATTTTCTGTTGATTCTCATAAGATGGAGATGTTTTATCTATACTCTTACTAGATGGACATTTATGTGCTGAAGTTGAGCTACCACTCCGTTGTAGACATTTACATGTGTTGTTACCACCATGTGCACCATCCCCTTGAGGTTCATAAAGTTTACAATTATCACGTGTGCAGGTACCCGAAGGTGATTTTTTTGGATGATTTCTATCATGATGTTTATATTTTAGCTGTTTAAATCGTTTCAATCTAAATGTGTCTTCTCGTTCTTTCTCTTCCAGCTCAGACAAAATGTAGCGTTTGGTTGCGTTAAGCTTCGGTATTATGATTTTAGAAATCAACTGTTTTCTCCTGAAAGCAAATAAATAATTTTGTGTTACCTATTTCTTTCATCAAAAAATAAATAGGCTTCCATTTTGTCTCTTTATCGATTAACAACAGGTACTACTACATTACAATTGTACAAGTGGTTTGAGTGAGAGAGTATAATGTGTATATTTTGTTTGTAGTCGATAGGTTAGGTACTCGTCGTGCGGACCGGCAAGCGCAGCCTAGGAAGACCAGCCACGAGATGGACAGATTACCTAATACAAGTGGCGGGAAGACGCTGGATGCAAGCTGCTTCCAATTGGTCTTTTTGGAAATCCATACGGAAGGCCCATGTCCAGCAGTGGACTTCTTATGGCTGAGATGATGAGTGCGTGTTTAATTTAATAATAGATATAATTATAATCGTTTGATATTGGATTCGACTCGAAAATTATACTTTTCTCTCAGCCAGTCCTCATATAAACGAAACAGATCGAATCAATCAAATTTACATCCGACAGGTCGTGAGGTGACAGACTTCCCTCATATCAGGAAATCTCAAACATTCAGACATCATTTCTTGATCGAGTCATGTTCACAACCCGTCGGTTGTAAATTCTATAGCTCTGGATGTAATGTCGATGAGAACTGACTGAGATAAATCTACCATTTTTAAGGTTCCATACCCAAAGGGTAAAACGGGACCCTATTACTAAGACTCCGCTGGCTGTCTGTCTGACCGCCCGTCCGTCTGTCACCGGCCTGTATCTCACGAACCGTGATAGTTTAGTTAGACAGTTGATATTTTCACAGATGATGTATTTCTGTTGCCGCTATAACAACAAATATGTACTAAAAAACAGAATACAACAAACGTGTTTTTTTTGCCGTTTTTATAGATAATGGTACGGAACCCTTCGTGCGCGAGTCCGACTCGCACTTGGCCGATTTTTCATTTATTTTTCTAGATGAATGCGATATCGAACGATTGTGATTAAACCTAGGTAGGTACTGACACGTGTCAAATTGTGATTATATTTTTAAATTAAATATAATGTCAGATTCCATAGCAAAACAGATTCATTTTATGTCAAAATGAAATAAAAATATTGCCAAATAAGTAAATAATTCAATTATATTATGTTATAAATATTTTGTATTCAATGTAAGTATCACTATTAAAATGAGCTTCTTTCACGAATAACTTTTGTTTTATTAAAAGAAATAATTAAATCATCAAATGTTGAAAAACAAAACCATACCAATTTGAATAGATGGTGACAGCAAGCGACGCGTTATTTACCTATTATTTTTACCCAACTGCGTATGAAGGAGGTTATCATATGCTATATTTATATAGGTATGTCATAGGTTATATTTTTGTGATAATAATACCTACATTTCTCGCAAAAATAAAAAATGCGTTTTTTCGTAATTTCCATCTAATTTTTTCGTAAGAAACAACTAATTTTACTAGAATTACTCTAAAGAATACGCATTTATAATATTTTACAGCGATTTTACGATTACATTCTCACAGAAACGCACACTCAACAGCTTATCAAGCGTAACGAAAACGTAAGTTAGACTGCAAAACCGTTTTTCTGCAATCGGGTATTTTGTTTTTCTTTTAATATAGATACTTGTTTTCGGGTCCTACTACTAATCGTGGACTACCAGCAATAGATAAACTTTTACAAAGGAATAATAATATTTTTTTAGTATATTTTTATTTCATAGTTATTTATCTTTATTAGGATTCATTAACAGACTATGAAAAATATATAATAAATCATAATAAGATTAAGACTAAGTACTTGGACCAGACGACAATCAAACTCAAACAGTATTTTTATTTCTGATACCGTGAAGGTCTCACAAACATTAGTGAATTGAAGTGTTAGGTAAGATCGTGTCGAGTTTGCGTCCGTGACGTGACGTACCTAGATATTAGGCGTCATGACGTTTTCATTGTGGAAACAATCACGAATTTAACGGCCAGTGGCACATGTGCGGTGGGAAATTCTAATTTAAAACAGTTTTTGTTCTTGTAACTATATAGAAGAAAAACTTTAAAAAATCTCCTATCTTAACATAATACATACACAATGTATAACATACATAGATAAGGTCGCCGTTGTACTTTCAACTACGATTATTATTTAAAAAGTTTCGCGCTGGCTTCGCTATTTTCACATGGATGTACTATGGGTTCACTATACGAGAAATAAAGCATATTAGTATAATAACACCACTAAAATTTTCGCGCTCGCGCATTATTACTATTTTGACATAGAAGTACTGTGAGTTCACAAATACGAGAAACAAAGCATATTACTATAAAAACACTATTAAAATTTTCGCGCTCGCTTCGCTCTTGCATACTTATTACTTGTGTTTTTGCTTATTTTAGGTCATGCAAGCGCTGAGTGCTCGTTAAAACAAAAAAAAGTTATATTACTACCCAAAAATAATAGAAAATTTTGATCAGACGTCTGTTCATCTGGGACATTAAAGTGCTATTTTTTTCCATTATAAGATATGGGACACCATGGCTGAAACCCCCCGAAATGAATTCCTTGCTACGGCCCTGCATTAAAGTAACCTTAAAACTTAATGTTTATTGTACTTAAATATAATTTATTACCCTTTGATGTATTTGACATTGTTTCAGAATCAGTGGTATGGTTATTTTTAGCACTGTTTATAGACTTTGATGTCTCGTTATCTTGAATGTCGTGTAACAGAAGGAATTCTTCGGATTCGTTTTCAGACAATAAATATAAGTCCTGCATGCTTTCGCTTGTCGAATGTTTACTGACGTCACTAAAAAGATTTATATCATTCATAAATGCTGCTAATGATATGCTATGTTTGTCGACAGCATCCGGTGGCCGAGGCGAGGGCAAAATTAATGATTGAGTTCTTCGTGTATTTAGCCACATTGTAGGTCTATTCAAAGTAACTACTCCGACAGTATTGGCGTCTTTCGATTTTTTGGATCTACTTGATTTACACGAGCATTCACTAGGTGATCGGCTCGAAATTCCAGTGGCACTGTCTTGCAGAGGAGTTCTACGTTCTTTCTTTCTGCTTATGATTCTTGTTTTTTCTGTTATTGTACCATCTTCATTTTTTGTTCGCAGAATTTTAGTTATTTCCTCTGTCTCTATTTCAAATATACCTAATTCCAATTTATCCTTCGATGTTTCATCAGATTCCATTTCACAGCATTCTATATCACAGACCTCTTCAGTAATGGCCTTTTGGCGTGCTTTCGCTTTATTTTTATATTTGACAGCTAATATTTTTTTTATTCTATAGAATTCTTCCCTCGCTAATTCTTCCATTTCGGAACGAATATACATTATTGAAGCGTGGGTTCTGGGTATTACCACTCGGGCTAGGACGTTACTTCTCCTGCGGAAATATTATTTCTTATAATTTACATCTTCGACGTTTAAAATAATTTGCTGCCGATGAGTCTCCTTTTATTGTACTAGGACTGTACGAGTTTATCTTAATTTTTTTTTTCACCAAATCTTGGCCGCGGCTTTGTCCGCGTAAAAGTGTTTACTAAAATGTGTAACTGGTAATTAATGCGTTTCCAAATAGTAGTTCTAAGATATCCCAGTGGGAAATAAAGACATCTTAAAGAAGGGAATCATTCAAAGTTAGAGGCCAGTACATTGCAACACATGTGACGGCACGAGGCTATAATATGTAAAACACACAAAATTAAATTAAAGGGTTGTATTTGTGTAAGTATTTCTTATATGCGTTAGAGTAAATTGTCTTAAACTTGCTAGTACTAGTGCATGCGTAGTATCTACTGGAATCCTTAACCACTTTCTTTATCGAGATTAAGACGCTTGTCGTCTCGAAAGATCGTAGACACACGTCTGTCTTGTCCATACGAATACCTATTTAAAGTTTTAAGCTAGTTTTGGAACATTTTAACGATCATTGAAATTAAAGAATCTGAACTTTTAACAGATTCATCGCGTATCTTAACTAATATACATATATCTCTCCTTCCACCCTCACTGGTAGGTAACTCCATTTACCATACAATTTCACTTAATGTGTCATGGCATAGAAAATTAGCAAAATTTGAAAAAAGTCAATAATTTACAGGCCTAGTCATATGAAAGCAAACACATAAACAAGCATCTATATTAAAAGAAAAACAAAATACCCTGCAGACTATATTGCGAATAGAGTGCTTATAAGAGGTTTTGCCATTTAAACTTACGATGTCGTTACGCTTGATACGCTGTTGAGTGTACGTTTTTTGTGAGAAAGTACGTATAAAATCGCTGTAAGATGTAAATGTGCATTCTTTAGAATAATTCCAGTAAAATTACTTATTTATTACGAAAAAGTTCGTAGGAGGTTAAAAAAAAACGCGTGTTTTAATTTTTGCGAGAGATAGTATTGTTACAAAAATAGCCTATGACACTCAGGCAGAAAAGACATAAAATTGGTCAAGCCATTTAGGCTGTAGACGATCGTATAGAAACATACATACTCGTATATACATACACTCGAGAAACATAACACTCCTTACACAGTCGGGTAAAAAGAAGCATTAAAACGGTTTTTTTTACATTTTAGATTGATATTGTGATTTTGTTCGGGAGAATAGATATACAAAAGAACAAGCCTTTTCTAACGAAAACGGTAATGACAGAAACATGAAATTAGTACCCAATATTGGAACAGTTAATATTGAAGGGTTGTATTATCGCCCCCACTTTAAATTAGAAAAGGTAATACGAACGTTAAGAAGGTATTTTGCTAAATTCAATTAAAGATCTAATTAACCTAGAACGTTTTAAAGGAAAAATACGTTTCCTTTTTTTTATTTTTTTATACACTATAGATCTACGATTTACCACCAACTCGCCTGATGTTAAGCGACGGTGTGGCCAAGGATGGAGCTCGTCGATCTAGAAGATATTTACAACAAGACACTGCATATATTATAAGCATACATGACAAGATTATCAAAAAAATACTCTTTCACACCACCTGCTCAATAGCGTTCCTTTTTTAAATTTTAATTATGTTACTTGTAGTTGTAACTGCAATATTCTTTTGTACATATATATTTTTTGATATTGTGCTAAGGGTGTTTTTATAACTGTGTTAAAAGCTTGAATTTGACATTTCCCCAGCTAGTTTTGAACGACGCCGTTACGGTCTACGATGGAGCGCTCTTGTTTAGAAGATACCTATTTTACTTGTAATTTTAAAGATGTCTAAATAAATATTATGTAGGTATATCTTAAGGAGAAGACCCGTTCAGGTAGCGTGTCCTGTAATTTTTGAGTTTTGTCCTATAAAAGAGCCTACAAATGCTCCGTTTAAATAAATAAAAATCCGGCAAATTAGGTACGAGTTTCACTCGCACACTGAGGCTTCCGTAGTTATTTATGTATGACACAAAATATGAACTCGAACATTAACAGCACAGACTAATTAGGTACCTATATCCAACAAAATATGATATACCTATGGGCATTTCTCCACTAAATGGAAAATCGCTGTTCCAAGCTAATTTTATGTAATAAATCTTAATATTTCTCAGTTTTTTGTATCAATAACGACATATTAGGTACCTATAGGTATCCTTGGCACGCCACAGCTTATTTAGTAATTTAATAATGTAATATTTGAATAAATGAACTTCAAACACTCCAATGTGAACTTCAAACTATCCAATTACATTTAAAAAAAAAACAGTAAGCATCTTTATACATCACAATTTTATTTTTACAATAGAAGTTTAATCAAAAAGACTATGTGTGAATGCTGTCCTCAAATTATAAAAAAATAATTTAAAAATTAAATTACATTACGGCATTAGCTACGGTATCCTACTGAATGCGTGTCTCGACACGATCTTGACTACTTATTTCTTTGTGGAATCAACAAGGAGGTTTTATCTCGAACAATTTCTAGTATTTCCCATTTTTTCCAAAATTATCTACGTAAGCTTGTCTCGCTCTTGACCAGTAATTGCATATTTATATCAAAGTAAACCCTACAGTCTTGCCAATTTGGAGACATGTATCTATTACCGTTCAAATAAGACACCGTAGCCTCACGAATAGGCTTCCGTACTAAGGGTGAGGAAGCGTATTCATGAGACTAAGGTGTCTGTCTGTCTGTCTATCCTAAATTTAAGCGGATGTCTATAAATGTAGATCCTAAACCATATCTTTCTAGTGTATCTCGCAGTAGGTGTGAAAAATAGAGTAGCCTCGGGGATAAAAGTCTTATGTAAAGTTCTTATGTCTTGTAAATCTTATAAAAACTTAAATCCCTTGGTGCATATTTTTTAATAATTTCCTACCAAATCAATATCTCCACAAATATTTTGTAGGATGCTTTACCTAACACCGGAAGTGATAACTTTTAAGACACTCGAATTAATATTTGGAAGAAGTGAGATTATCTATGCATCTGCTTAGTATGCACCTACTTATAGGGCTATCGACTAGCAAAATAAAAGTATTTAAAGTATGTATAGCTGTTACTCATAGTAAAATAAAAAACCACACTTTAAGAACTGTTATGCATACCTATTGCCACGTGTGTGGTATATGCAAGTATCAAACTTCATTGCAGTACAATGAATTTTATGATTTATCTAAGTTTCCATTATGAATTATATAATTATAAAATTATATCGGGTCGGTTCGAATTTGATTGTCGTAATTTAATATTAGTTCTTATACGAAAGAATAGAATATTGAAAGAACATTGACTTCAAGTAGAAAAATCAGTGTCCGAAAAATATATAATTGGAGCGGACTAATAATGACTTACCCTTCTCCTGCTGGGCCAGTAAGATTGTTACTAATAAAATCGGTATTAGGTACACCTTGGAAAATGCCAGTCGATTAAAATAAAAAGACAGACAAATGTACAGAAACAGTCATACTTTTAATTCCTGTCCAGTCCTCTAAGCGGAAAGGTGAGCTCATCGGCAGCTACGGCCTAAAGGCCTAACTAAGCAAGTTAAACTGTGCGTATTAGTTATATAAAAAATAAAAATAAATTGTTCATTGTTCACAGGAAACTTTTTAGGAACAAGCTTTTATTAACTATAAAATATGCTATTAACTGATTCAATGCAGACTCTACAGGCGTATCAAATATATTTTTTCTTATATGGCGTACACAAGCAATGCCATTTTAAGAAAAATCCATAACACACACACAAATCATAGTTATCGTGTTCTTTTTTAATTACGTTTTTTTTGTATTATACATATTTGGTATCCGCTAGAGACAGAAGTAAGACAAATACGCCGACGCAATGAACCAATTAAAACTAAGATTAGATTCAGAAGTCTAAAATATAAGCACTAACTGGACGGGTCAATGATTTGCCGTTAGGGAGTCCTCATTAGATCAAATCAAATCAAGTCTTCAAATTTGGTCTCTGTTTCTTTAAGTTTGGGTAAATTGGCTTACCCTATTACGATCACTGGGGATTAGACTAGACTGGAGGACATTAACTAAATATCGTTTCCAAGAATTTAACGATAATTTCATAAAGCTAAATAAAAGCTTGTAAAATAGTCATCTAAAACAACCCTATCCTGTTGCGGTAACGATTATTACAGATTCACTGTCTCTCAAGAACGCTCCGTCTATTTATGTATCAGTTTCATAGTCGGGCTTAGACTATACTAATATATCAACGTCCCCATATCTAGTGAACTTTAGAAGCTGGATTATATAGTTATTATGGCAATAGTAATGCAGAAATAAAACTTACTTGGTTGCGCTTTTATGAGCTTCTTCCAATTCTAAGAAAGAGGCTCTCTGTTGGTATATGTGCATTATTTTCAAAAGCAACTTGCGCCAGTGGTCTTTCGTCCTTATAATAATTTCGCCGCCTCTGCCTATACCCAGATGTGGATAGCTGTCAGGTCCAAACTGTGTGAGAGTTAGGTAGGTTAGATATGTAGGTATATCAGTGTTTTATTATTTGTTTTTAGAGTGTTTTGTTTTGTGTACCTGCGGCCTTACCGAAAAACGTTAATTAACTTTAAGCAATGCTTAATATAATTATTTTGTCAACTTCTCGCTGACACGTAATGACAATTGCGGAAAGAAGACAGAGAAATTAAGACGTTGGTTAAAGTTAAGTAACGTTTTTCGGTAAGGCTACTGATGTATAAATAAATATGTTACTGTAAAACCCCGTATGTTGCTAAATTCTAGGTTCTTACAACTACGCAGCTAGATTATAAATAAGTAAGCGATTATTGTGAATCTTATGTTTTAAAAGTATTTTCTCAAAATTCCAAAGAATCCTCAAGTTGATATCCATAATCTCCATAAGGGTTTTAGTTTTACTTGACTAAGTACTTATGCGTAGGTAGACCAGCCACGAGATGGACATATGCAGTCCTGGATTTGTCAATAGGCCGCATAGGCCGCGGCCTAGGGGTGGCAGCGTCCTAGGGGGAGAGCGGGGGGGGGGGGGGGGGCAGATTTCAGAGTATTTAATTTTTACTGCCCCTGAGGCGGCAAATATTTAATAGCCTACTGGCGGCAAAAGTGTAAATCCGCCACTGGACATATGACCTCATACAAGTGGCGGGAAGACGCTGGATGCAAGCCACTTCTAATCGGACTTTTCGGAAGTCCAAGGTGGGAGGCCTATGTCCAGCAGTGGACTTATTATGGCTGAGATGATGACGATGATACCTAGGGCTAATCAGTTACCACTTGACGAGAAATTAACATAATCCGCACTTACTTTTTTAACAACCATTACGGTAGTACGAGCACCAGATATCGCCCTATGATGTCTTTCGACTCTTACATCGGCCTGAAATTACGCAAATTATTATTATTAATATTTTTTTATTTAGGTAATATACGAGTCATATGTACGCTTTGTACATCCAAACTGTGTGTACTGCGCAGGAGTGGAACTCCCTGCCGGGAGCTCCCTCAGGATATAGAAAAATAAAAGCTTGTAATTTTCAAGCATAGAGTGAATAAATTTCTTCTACATCGACGTGCTCCATCTTCGGTTACACCATCGCTATCATTAGGTGAGTTGGTTGGTGGTTATATATAAATCTAATTTGTATTAAAGAAACAAATGTTGAAAGCGGTTGTATATTGTCGTTTGTAAAGACAAAGTGTAAAAACAGTTGTACGCGTCTCTGGTCCACAGACTGGACTACAATAAAATGACGGAGTAATATTAAAAGCGTATGTACCTCCATCTCCAGACCATCTCCATGATAACATACTATTGGTATTGATTATTGAAGCTACATATGAATATCAATAATACCAAATCTCAATGTAATCAGACAAGTGAAAAACAAATTACATATGTACCTACACAGCACTCAGACACAGTTTTTTTTGTTTTATTATTTTTGTCATGTACTTATTATGTATTTTTGCTGTTGTGTCTTCCACGAATAAATATATTTCTATGTCTATGTCAAATCTAATGGACAATGCAGCCGAAAAGTTCTTGAACGTAGACCACGCGCCGGCAAGCGCAGCGTTCAAAGACAACTTCATTATAAGCGGCAGCAAGACGCTCCAAACTGGTCATTTTGGAATTCAAACCATGCATTCTCGAATGAAACTCTGAAGCTGTAGATTTCGTGTGGCTGAGATGATGATGATGATGAAATCCAAATCCGGTCAAAATTTATTAACTTACTTGAGGGCGAGTATTTTCCAAAGTAATATTGTTGAGGTATGGGCTAGCGTAGCGTGAACGAGCAAGAAGGATGTAACCAAGACGCATGTCATGCCGGAAGGTCTTATACGCCCTGACAAATAATAAATCAAATATTTGAAGAGCTCAAAGACTCAGAGGCAGATAAAGCGCACGTTTCCTGTGAAATTCGCTGCGGAAGACTTTGATGTATTTCTTAATCCCATGGTTGCCTGGAAGCGATCGCTTTTAGTGATAAGGCCGCCTGTTGTTGCACTAGTCTATTTAAGTACTTCGTTATTACTTTTAAGGTGTGTACAATAAAGAGTTTATCTACTATCCAGCAATTGCATTCTGTTTGCCACATCTGTGTCGCTTAGTATCATTGTTGAACGTTGAACGCGTATAAATGCTGCATCTTAGATTATATTATAATCTAAGTGCTGCATGAAATTCATTGGTTATTTTTAACCGACTTCAAAAGGAGGTTCTCAATGTATCACTGTGCGCCACTTATAGGGGACAATGGGAACAATGGTAAAAAGTTGTGACGTTGGCCCCCAGTGGCGGACATCAGCACAACTTTTTCAACTATTCCCGTTGTCCCTCAGTGGGGGATACGGAACTGGGGGACAACGGGAATAATTGTTTTTTGAAGTGAAAACTTCTTTAGCGGCGTTGTGCATTTTTGGGTTGGGTAAACATTTTTAAACTCGCGTCAGATCGTCAGATCCTAAGACGGAAAGTCAGAAACCTATTCTAACGTTCTGCATTTAAAGTTCATTATTGTATGAACAAGTTTGTCCTTCTAGCATGACGTCATTTCGTTGCGCCGAATGCTACTTTTCGACACATGCACGTAAGACTCGTTAGGTCAATAAGGTAGAGGACCGATATAAATTTCAATTTGTCAATCGGAGGGCGGAGGTTCAAACCCTTCACGAGTCAGTCTTTTTGCTATTATATTTTTTAGATTTCACTTCTGAGTGCATCCCGTTTTTTTTTGTATTTTTGTTACGCAATTACTTCGCCAATTATGAATTGATTTGTATGATTTGTAAGTCACTTCAGAGGTGATCCTATATAAATTTCATCAAAACCGGTTCAGTAGTATGGTTCACAACAAAATTTGTAACTGAAAAAAATATGTCGTACAAGTAAACGAAATTGCGTATTTTGAAGTCGGTCATTTCAGTCTTTTAAACTATAATATATTATGTTAATTTTATCTATACATTTAGATGAAGTAACTTTGTTCAAATAACGCTGTAGTACACGCTGCGCTTACAACAGATGAAATCAATTGGACCAGGCTGTGCTATCATTTCATAATCTACTACGCTCATCTTTCCGTCACACGGTGTCAAATTGTGAATGCTAATGGATAGAAAACGCTAACTAACTCGTCCAGTTCTTTAGCTAATCTCCTCAGTTCTTGTCCAAGGGCCAAAGCGGTCCATTTCATCAGCTTCTTGCCCGTTTCTGCCAGATGAAGACGATTGTTCATCTGCTGTAGTGCCACCAACGAGGGCATGCATGGATACCGGGTGGCGGAGACATCCTGTTCTTCCTCATCTATTAACAAGATAAAGAGCCGAAGATGACTATGTGCCGTTTGTTGTAAGTATCTACATAATACGAAATATTCCACTTCACTACAGGACTTGAAGAAAGTCAGCGCATTACCATTAATTTCTCATTGAAATGCCAAAAATCCGTACTAAGCTATATCAGTCTACGTTCTTGATGTGTATTGCTCAGGAATTGAATTCTTCGCCGCCATATCTGTTTCCTGAGAGCTACAATCTTGAATTTTCAGGGCTAGAGTTACCTAATAGATATCTTCAAGAATTTAGGAGCTTGTCTATCTAGAATCTAGATAGACAAGCTCCTTCTTCGGCCATAGCATCGCTTAATAAATCAAAAAATAAATGACTGGCCTCTCAGCTCAGCTGATGGTATGCCTGCCTTATAAGCTGTAGGTAGTAGGTTCGATCCCCACCCAGGATAAAATATATTTGCGTGATGAACAAGAATGTTTGTTGTGTCTGGGTGTTTCTATATATCTTAAGTACAAACAACTTTATAAGTAATAAATTAGCTATGTATTTCCCATAGTACAAGCTTTGCTTAGTTTGGGGCAAAATAGTGCTGTGTGGAAACGGTGCACCAATATTTCTTCCAATCAACCAAATTTGGGTAGTTCCATAGAAAGTTACTCGCACATACCAACATTAATTTTTGAAGCTATAAAATGACTGAATGAATTTATTAAAAAATCATCCCACAAAACGCTATTAAAGCAACATACAAGTTTTCGACAAAAAATATTTTGATTCAACTTAATAAAAACAATTTTTAGTAAAAATATTTTTATGTATGAAAATTAATACCCTTCACACAATGAGAAGACGGCCCGTGCCCAGCAGTGGAACAGTTTGTATAAACAGGGCTGATAAAAAAAAAATATTTTGTTTTAGAAAACTTGTGATGTTGCTTTCTCGTGTTCTGTGGCCTCAGGTCTGAGTCTGTGGGACATTTTTACGTTGGACGTTACAATAATAAATTAATATAATATAATTAGGTATGATATAAAGTCTAGATACACAACACAGTCACAGGTATGAGAGTTTGTGTATAATGCAGTATTCATTTTTCGTTTGTGTATAACTGTTATTGATCATAATGCATATTAGAATGTGCGTCTAAATTCAATTCAAATGACTTACTATCATCACCCTTGAACATTTTTTAGTCTTGAAAACGAGTTACCAATTCTTAAAAAATATAAGATATCGTATTGGATTTGGATCGTATTGGATTTTTGATCATGTTAAATCACTAGATCATGTTCATGGTACCTATATTTTTGGTGGTTTTTATTTATTTTATATGAAAACCAATTGGATCGTTACATGGTAAATTAAAATGAGTGAATAATATTAAAAACTGAAATAAAATTCATAAATATGTATACAAAATAAACATTTCAGATGTTTTCATTTCCTATTTCCAAAGAGAATACAATAATACTAACTATTGTTCATAGATAAAGAATTTTTCGCTACGCTCAAGAAACTTGTGATGAAACTTCTTTCCTATTATTCAGGGCCGTAGCCAGGAATTCATTTCGGGGCCCCCCCCCGAAATGAATTCCTGTTTAGCAATGGACGCATGGGTAAAGCCTTCTCATATCGGGGGGGTCTGCGGCCATGTTGTCCCATATCTTACTTATAATGTGCCAAGCGTAGCGAGCGGGAAAAAATGAGCACTTTAATGTCCCAATGAACACCAAGTTTGTCATAACAAAATTTTCTATTATTTTTGGGTAGTAATAAACATATTTTTTTTCGTTTTAACGAGCACTCGGCGCTTGCATGACCTAAATATAAACAAAAATAGGTAATAAATATCCGATTTTTTTTGAAACATTTTATAAAAATTTTGATAATGGCCAGGATTTCGGGGGGGGGGGGGGGGGTTGGACCCCCCAAACCCCTCCCCTGCCTACGGCCTTGCTATTATTATTACTGTTTTTTTTTTAATTTTAATAAACAAGAAGAACATAGTTTTTTTACAATGTTAAAGAGAATTGCTCCTTTTAAATTCTTAATCTATGGTCTTTCATAAAAACGCATGTTAAAATCTTTGAATCATCTGAATTAGGACTTGTCACTTTGTCAGACGGGACTAGACACGCGCGAAAACGGAACAAAACCAAGGAAGTTGGATCACAACGGAAGGAGCTTCAGCTGTATAAAACATGTCCAAACGTGGGCCCTCTTTGCAGACTAAGCAGGCTGCAGCACCTACTCTCGTGCCTTCGGTGTCTCCAATCTTGCACACTACGAGACCTTTACTCTGCTTCTTCCTCCAGGATCGTTGTAGAAAATAGTATAACGCCAGGAAAGAAACAAATTATTTAATTATTATAATTTAAAAAGTGGCCAAGATCGTGTCGAGACACGCGTATAGTAGGGTTCTGTAGCTAATGTTATAATTTAAAAGAAAACTTTTTGGCGAGTATTTTCTATAAATCTATACCTCAGTACTATAATTATTTAAATATTTTATATATTTATTGCTATACATTAAAAAGTTGTAATCACAGATTGTTCAAAACAATTTTCATTGAAGTATTTAATGGTACTATTACCTACGGTACTACTACTATTATTGTTAACCCTGAATGTCTAGTTTAGAAATACATAAATGCAGGGACAATTTTTTCACCTTTGGCGGGCTATATCTCGCACACATCACATCTGAGAAAAAAAATATATTGAACCTTTGTCTTATTCACACAATGCAGTGGGGTTGAAAAAAATCATCCCTTCTTTATATGTATGCAGTGCCACCCCTATTTTTGATTTATTTGAAATCTTGACTACGGCATTTTCTAGCGGGTTACAGAACAGATCTATATGCCAAATTTCGTTTATATAGGGGTTTTCGTTTAGTCTCTGAGTAAATAAAATGATTATACATACGGACAGAGTACAGACAAACAGACGGACGGACATGGTACAATTATAAGGGTTCCTCGTAGTTACTATAGAACCCTAAAAATGAAGCAACCGACCTCAAAATACGCAATTTTGTTTACTTGAATCACATTTTTCCAGTTATTTTGCTATATTAACAACCAAAATACTGAACCGATTTCGATAAAATGTATATGGGACCACCTCAGACTATTACCTACCAAACTCAAAAAAGAATCAACAAAATCAATGCATAATTGGCGAAGTAATCTCATACAAAAAAAAACGTAGTCGAATTGAGAACATTCTTTTTGGAAATCGGTTATAAAAAGGATCAGTGATACGACGAAGAAGAATTAGATCTCACTACTTTTTTGAGGGTGATGAGCTGTGTAACACAACATTATACAAAAATTCAGGGATTTTATTTAAAGAATCACACGCAAGTACCAGCTAAATAATGTAAATGGTCGTAGGTATATATTATTATGTTAGTAATATCTAGGTTGCTATTGCGTTTTTTTTTATATACCACACATGCGATTGCGACTCGCTACTGTGAATGGGCTATTTTTGCGGAAGTTGTCCGTAAAGAATGCAGTGACTTGAAGGAATCAGAGATAAGTAATGGCTGGCAAGAGATACAGAGAAATAGATATAAAAACAGATTTATTGGAAGGAAAGGTGTAGCCGTCCCTTCCGCGGAGTGTAAATTTAGAGCGGCGGATATAAAGATTCCATTGTTTATTAACAACGTTGACAAGGCTGCGTCTCCAGCGGATATTGCGCACTACATAAAAGAGAAAACACAAGTGTGTGTAAGCCTAGAAAAGGTTAATATGAAGCAGAGGAAAGATTATGATGCCTACAAGATTTTTATACCGAGACATAAGCTGGCATTTTTTATGGACGACAGAATATGGCCCGAAGGAATATCTTTTCGGCGATTTATAGACTTTGGTCATAGGAGAGCTTATTCGAACAGATATCGTAATGAATAACAAACACATCGGAAGACCATCATATACCAGCTTCTTCAGTTTTAACTGTAAATCGCTGAAGAATTCAATGAATGACGTGAAAGGATTATGCCAACGTGCAACCATAGTGGCCTTGCAGGAGACATGGCTCTTCTCTCACGACCTACAGATTCTAGGCACTATTGATGATGAATTTGGTTTTACTGGAAAGTCTAGTATGGATGTAGCATCAATGTCAGTTCAAAAAGGCCGACCTTTTGGAGGGGTTGCAATTTTGTTCAAAAAAAGCGCTTTTAATTCTGTTCAAATCATAGAATGTCATAGTACGCGTCTAGTGGCTATTAAGGTGGTGGTTTGTAACTGTTCGTTTCTGGTTTTTTCAGTTCATATGCCTACAAACAGTTCGAAAAACTTACCTGAATTTACAGTTTGTCTTAGTGAAATTAGTGCTATTATTGAGAGTACGGAAGTATCGGCAGTTTATGTGTTAGGGGACTTTAATGCAGATCCTTTAGAACTATTTGGTTGTGAGCTTATGAAGTTCTGTACAGAGCAGAGTTGGAATTGTGTAGATTTAGAGATACTAGGTGCTCAGTCCAGCACCTTCACCTATATCAGTGACGCTCACGGCACAACAAGTTGGCTTGATCACTGCGTAGTCACAGAATCGGCCAGGCAGTCGGTGGTAGATGTTAGGGTGCATAATTACAATGTATTTTGCTCAGATCATTTTCCTCTTGAGGTAGTATGTAATATGGGCGTATTAAAACCACAAATCGCTATTGTAAACAAAGTTCCAAATCATATATTATGGGGAGAAAGGGACAATCAACAAATATTGCAATATCAGAAGCTCTGTAATAATAATTTAAAGCATATTCATTTCCCTTCCGAACTTTCAGATTGTTGTGATAATATATGCAATAATTTTGATCATAGGTTAATTATTGATAAATTATACAATTCCATTATTGACATTTTATGTGACGCAGCTGTAAATAGCTCAAGCTCAAAGATCATTATGAATAAGAAAAAGCGTGTTGTAGTAGGCTGGAATAGACATGTGCAAGAAGCACACAAAACAGCACGACTTAATTATCGAGTCTGGCTGTTGCATGGTAAGCCTACACGAGGTCAGATGTATAATAATATGATTGAGACAAGACGGGTTTTTAAAACAAAGCTGAAATGGTGCCGGAATAATGCGGATCAAATAAAAATGGATATTTTAGCATCACACCACGCTAATAAAGATTTCAAAAACTTCTGGAACAGTACTAAGCGCTTAAATCCCAAGCTTCAGGCCCCTCTTAATATTGATGGTGTATTCGACTCTCAAGCAATAGCTAATGGTTTTAAGTGTCATTTTCAAGTTGAACCCGTACCCATAGCCGGTGTGCAGCCGGTGCTTGATACTAAAACTCAGCAGGGTAAACTCAACAACTCATCTGATCTATTACCACGTTTCACAGCTAAAGAAGTAGCATTAGTGATTAAAAATATGACTAGAGGTAAGTCACCGGGACATGACGGGATTAGAATTGAGCACTTGCAGCATGCTGGAATACATCTATCTCGAGTGTTAGCAATGTTCTTTACTTTTTGTGTTAGACATTCATATTTACCAGACGTATGTTTAAGAACAGTTGTTGTACCAATAATTAAAAATAAAACGGGTGACCCATCCACCAAGAGCAATTATAGGCCCATATCCCTGGCTACGACCGTGGCAAAAGTACTGGATAGTCTGCTTGATCGCGTATTGCGCAAACATATCAGCCTTAACGATGCCCAGTTTGGTTTCCGGCAAGGTTTATCTACAGAGACTGCAATACTCTGCCTCAAGCACACTGTCCAGTATTACACCGAAAGGAAAACGCCAGTCTATGCTTGCTTTCTAGATCTTTCCAAAGCCTTCGATTTGGTCTCCTATAATGTGCTCTGGCACAAAATGAGGTTGGAGACCACGTTGCCAAATGAAGTGATCAACATGTTTAATTATTGGTACAACCACCAGACAAATGTAGTGAAGTGGGCGGGAGAATTTTCTGACGCATACGGGTTGAAGTGCGGTGTGAGACAGGGGGGTTTATCTTCTCCACGCCTATTCAACTTTTATGTGAACGGGCTTGTTGGGGAGCTGAGTAGCGCTGGCGTAGGTTGCTCTATAGACGGCACTTTTATTAACAACATAAGCTATGCCGACGACATGGTGCTGCTCGGTCCCTCAATAAGTGCCGTCAGGAAGCTTCTCAGAATATGTGAAGAATATGCTGGGGCTCATGGACTCAGGTACAATGGTAAAAAGAGCGAAATTATGGTCTTTCAGTCAAGGGGCTTTAAGATTCAAGCAGTACCTCCTCTGATGCTTGATGGAACACCCTTGGCTAGAGTGTCGCGTTTCAAGTACCTGGGTCACTGGGTTTCAGAGGACCTTACAGATAATGAAGACATTGAAAGGGAGCGCAGGGCGTTGGCTGTCAGAGGCAATATGTTGGCCCGAAGATTTTCTCGCTGTACTGTAGCAGTAAAGGTCGCACTTTTTAAGGCTTACTGCCAGTCCTTCTATACGTGTAGTTTGTGGGCCAACTATTCGCTGAAGACAGTCAATGCCTTGCGCGTACAATACAACAATGCATTTAGAATGCTGCTGAGGCTGCCTTGGCGGTGCAGTGCATCGGGTATGTTTGCTGACGCTCGGGTGGATGATTTTTACGCTATAATGCGTAAACGAGCCGCCTCGATGCTCCGCCGTGTCCGGGGTAGCACCAACAGCATTCTACGTGTGATAGCTGCACGTGTCGACTGTCCTATTATGTGCCGGGCAGCACGCCGACACGTTGATAAAAATTAATATAATTATTTGCTTTGTTTAAGTTCTATTCAAATTTTATATATTGACATTTTAATTTTACTATTTGACATTTTAAATTATTTCTTAACCTTATTCTTATTATTATTATTTTACTTATTAATTTAAATTTTAACTGTATCATTGATTTAATTTATTTGACTGTAATCTATTTGATCGATGAATATGGGTAAAAAAGGATGCCCTATATCAGCTGAACAGAGCCCTGCATGCCCTAGATTAGCTCAATTGTGAACAAGTGGGGATGCGCGCGTCGAACGCGCAACGGGAGCGTTCCCGGGTGCTGCGCCGACCCTCCTACTTGTAGCTCGAGACGCCATAGCGGTCTGTCGCCTGGGTCCCGTCAAAATCATCATATTTTTGGTGAGTCCTAAATCTAACTCAATCTTTATCAGCGAATATATAATTGCTTTTCGGGCCCGCCGTACATAAAATGTCCTGGATACTCTTCATCCTTCTTGGTTTATTTTCGTCTAAAGTTCTAGGAAATTTTTGATTTTGAAAATGGCTTGTTGTTTTCTTACCTTGTTTATATTTCGAAGATGCAGGCTGATTATGTTACCTACATATATAAGATCTTTGATTGAATTATTATTACAAAAAATTATTTGTAGACAAACATAGTTAAAATAATTTAGTTATATATTTCACAATAGAACACAATTTACATTAAATTAAATGAAATTATTTCGAGAACTTCATGTATAACATATATGATAGAAACACGCCAAGTATAAGTTTTATTTTATGTAGAATTGAGTTGAATGTAAAAATTGAGCTCCATGGATATTAAAGTCCTTTGTTATTTTTTATCATTATGCAATTATTTATTTATTATTTTGCAATTATCCCTAAAATAACCTAATTTTTTTGAAGCCGGTTAAAAAGGAAAAATAGTAACAGTTTGACGATATATTAATCAAATTCATGACTATTTCGTGAAGTGATCAGACTCTATTTAACAATTTGATAAAATACTTAAATAAAAATTAAATAGTTTGATCATATCGTAAAATAGTTTATTAACTTTCGGGAATGTTGAAGGGTGAATTAAAAAAAAAAAATTTTGGTGCGCCGAGCTAGTAGTAATTTAGGACATACAATTCTCAAGCAACAGCGGGCTTATCTGTAAAAACGCTGGCGCAGCTTCTGGGCCATCCGTGCCGTAATGTGATCGCATTGTGGGCGGTCGACGCTACGTCAGCATTATATTGTACATACCTAATCAATAAAGAGTTCTATGAATCGTTGTTAGTAGCGCTATTTATATCCTGTTGCGTAACAACATGGCTGGGATAAACCTTTCTCTTGTTCAATAATAAATAATAGTGGAATTTTAGGTGTCCTTAGTTTTACACTTGTAAAGTTTGTAATAACTTCCATTATAAATAGGTAACTAGATTTCTATGGGCTTCCTCCAGGGCCATAGTTAGAGTTGAATTTATCGTAGGGCAGTGGTGGTTCAGGGATCAGGGGAAGTAAAAAAAAATAACACCTATTTATATATAAGTGCTGGCGTCGGCACTTTTGGCTGTAGCTATCAACTTCGTTATCAATTTTGTAAATTATAACAAACATAGCAAGCGGTAAAGCTACAGTACAGAACAATAAACACCATAATTACACGCGAACTGACAACACCACTACTGAACAGACACCAAATATTTTAAGGTAGGAAAACAAGTGAGCTGAAGAAGTAGAGCCAACAATAAAATAAAAATAAAAACTGGTTAGAATACACACCATACATATTCGAAAACTTTGCTCACCGTAGTCGCGTCGAAATAGACAGTTTTCATATCCCACTATCTTGTCCTCAGAAGCCGAGCGGAACTAAAGTCATCATGTGCTTAGGCAACATCAAAAAGGAACAGAAAGGGATGAGCGGGGGAAGGCACGGCGGCGGTGGCACTATGAGGGAACGGGCGCAGTTGTTCCGTGACCTCGAGAGACATCTCGCCCGTCGCGCCTGGCTGATGCATCACCTGGTCCAAGATCCGTTCTACAGACTTATGAACATTAGCAATGCCTCAAGGCTCTGGATGATTCGGCGCTTGTCGCATGTAGCGACCCACGCTAACCGTCGCTACCGTATTAGTCTCCTGCAGGTATTTACCACTACAACTTTTTTTAAATGTTTCTCCTCTGTATACTTAAAGAAACAAATTTAGCTCTAACTTTTCTAATATCCTTACTCAATATTTTATATGTTTAAAAATGTTGTGATGCGCGAGAGAGATAGCTGCGCGCTTTAAATCTTGACTTTAATAGGGATTCGATCTTCGGAAGCACTTCGAGCCATTGGGTCCTTTTGTACTTACCCCAACCTTTACTCACACATCTAAAACCGATTTTCCGAAGAAGGACTGCATTAACCTCAGAATAGTACCAGGTGCGAAGTGCCTATACTCCACCAGTTCAGGGTAAGCTGATCCGAAGAGGTCTTGTCGCTTGATTGCCATCGAGTCGCATCTACACAATAAATGTACCACATAACTAAATCATTATACTAACAAGCATCTACATATATTAAAGTAAAATCAAAATATCCGGCTACATAAGCGCGATATTTGTAGTGTAACTTGCGTTTGCGTTACCATTATAAAAAACGGGACAAGTGCGAGTCGGACTCGCCCACCGAGGGTTCCGTACAAAATAGTAGATAAAAGGGGGAAATCATATATTTTTTTATATTTTCTTTCATAAACCGAAAAATATAAATCGTAAAAATATTTAAAAACCTGTTTTAAGTAGCTTATGCTACTGAACCTCTTTCATATTGTATTAACCGTATTTAACCGTATCATGTGGGTTATCACCCACATGATACGGTTAATTCACTTTAAAATTTGGACCTTCATTCCTTGCATAAAGACACAATTTTTTTGTGATTAAATTAAAAATGTCGAGTTTTCGGTTTTTTTTCCTATATGTGTACTCTAACACAATGCTTCTTGACTTCTGGCCTTGTGGCTCAGTTGGTAGTATGTCTGCCTACTGTGCTGTAGGTCGTGGGTTCGATCCCCACCCAGGGCAAACATTTGTGTGATGAGCATGAATGTTTGTTCTGTGTCTGGGTGTTCCTATGTATTATACGTATATATTTACAAAAAAAGTATATATGTATTCTATCAGCCATCTAGTACCATTGTACAAGCTTTGCTTAGTTTGGGATAGATGGTGTTGTGTGAAATGTCCACAAATATTTATTTATTTATTTAATTTGATTGTTCTAGGTCAACGGGAAGTACCCCCTAAGTTTTGATTCCCTTGTGAGTGTCGAAATGTGCGTTTTTAACGATATATTCGGCTGTAACTTTTTTTTACGAAAACTTAGAAACTTTATTTTCCTTTCTGCAGCAAGATACTATGGATCCGCGTATATGGTTTTAATTTCAACTCGATACCTTCACGCGTTCCCGAGATATAGGTCTTGACACCCGACGGACGGACAGACGGACAGACGGACAACAAAGTGATCCTATAAGGGTTCCGTTTTTTCCTATTGAGGTACGGAACCCTAAAAAATATCATCTATTTCGTTTTCAGTTTTTTGAGATGATGGGTCGTGAGGATGTGTTAACATTCCTACGGCAGAAGAACGCTCCTGCTGAGATAGTGGACAAGTGGGATAAACTGCATCCGGCTACAGGGCCGGTGGCAGGGTCCGCGACGGGGCTGGCGGGTCCAAGCGGGTCGGACACGCAAGCCCAGAACCAGCGTAATACATCTGGCATACCTAAAGCAGAAGGAAATTAAACACGGTAGGTGCAAATAAAACTAGTTTATGTATATTAGTTCAATTTTTAGGGTTCTGTACCTAAATGGTAAAACGGGACCCTATTACTAAGACTCCGCTGTCTGTCCATCCGTCTATCACCAGACTGTATCTCGTGAACCGTGATAATTAGATAGTTGAAATTTTCACGGATTATGTATTTCTGTTGCCGCTATAACAGCAAATACAAAAAAAAAACAGAATAAAATAAATATTTAAGGGGGATCCCATACAACAAACGTGTTTTTTTTTTTGCTTGTTTTTGCTCGATATTGATAACAGCAACAGGTAGACGCTTGAAATATTCACAGAATATTGAGTTATATTATTCACTTTTAAAATAAAAAAATAATATTAAAATTAAATTAATATTTAAGGGCGCCCATATAACAAACGTGATTTTTTTGCCGTTTTTATAGATAATGGTACGGAACCTTTCGTTCGCGGGTCTGACTCGCACTTGGCCGGTTTTTTAAATAATTGGCGATATATATTGTTATTAATACATATATTAACTTTGAAGTTTGACTCCCACACCGTGACTTAAAAATATAATAATATATCTTCTATATTTATAGCTATAAGCTTCTTTTTCCGTTACGGCGACCCTAGCGGATTTATTGTAATTATTGCGTTCTCAAACTCATAAACCATGAGAGCAGTAAAAGTAAATTTCGCTAAAATATCTCGATTGACAGATAAACCTAGGCCTAGGTATCCTACATTTCGGCTTTATTATGAAAGCTAACGTGGTGGCTACTCAAACACACACACACACACACACACACACATTTTACACACACACATACGCCATACGCGTACTTGTTTTACACATTTTTAAATAAAATTACGGGAGCGACGTTTATACTGCTTCTTTTGAATAAGACCACCAAATGCGGAAGAAACTATAGTCGGAGGTTTCTTCTTAAAAATAAACGTGAGTAACTCGTAATTTTATTTAAAAATACATTTCAGCTCTTATGAGGAAAATGATTTTCTTTGTTTCTGTGCGTAGTTTGAACACGTGAAAACATGGTTTTGAAACCTCCTGAGAACGTGGATTTGAAGTAGGTACCTATAGCTACCAGTAAGGGCTCTGCCCCTCCCAACAGAGGGTTATATTATTGCTTATACTTTTACTGTACCTCCCAGCAGATATAATAATGCTTATACTTTTAGAAATCACGTGGTCACGTTGTCGTTGCACCTTTCCGCGGTTAGGCAAGGTCAGTGATGTATAATTATGTTTTCAAATTATTTAAATACCAGAAACCGCAGCTTTCAACCGCGTTGTAATGAAATATGGTGATAATGAAATCAAGAAATGTCCAGCTTTCCGGTAATATCTACAAACGGGAATGTAGATATTTCTGGAAAGCTAAATTTTTACCCGACTGCGTAAGGATAATGTTCAAAGTAACAAACAAGTGACCATGTTTTAAGTTCAAATTAATTACAGAATATAAATAACAACGGAAGCCTACGTTGCGCGTGGAACTTGGCCATTTATTAGAAGAAAAAGAATGGTTGTCTGTAAAGTCGGTTTACGGACGATAATAAAATTTTACGTGATAACGATTCGTCACAAGCCGAACGGTTAGGCCGATCGTGCCTCTCTATCGCTTGTTCCACTCTCTCGCTTGCACGCTCGGCTCAGGCGGAACGTGACAATGAGTCATGCTTTTTCGTGCGTGCAGCCGGCGTTCATCGATCTATAAGACGTTATCACGTCAAATATTAGTTATAGTTAAATTTTAATGTGTTTCGTTGTCTTCTTTCAGATGCGCGAAACATATACTCATGTCATCAACCTCGGCATCTCTCAACGCATGTTAGGTATATGTTACATTCCAAAATACTTATTTGTTGTTTAATTCCTTTTGTGTTGGTAGGGTAAGGTGGTTTATATTATTATAAATGGGCCAATATTTGACTACATCTTACCATTAGGGCTATTCACAGCTTGTCGGAATCGTCGAAATTCTGAATAAAATTTCCATCTCTGTCATTCTGTATCGAAATGACAGAGAAGGAAATATATTTTCCGATCCGATTCCGAATCCGGCAAGATGAGAATAGGTGTAGAGTGGTGATGTGACTTTAAACTGTTTATTGATGTATTCATGCCTTCACGAGACTTAGGTTGAATTTTTTAGGTAAAACAGAAACAGAAAGTGTGTTCCACTTGCGATTTTTATTCAAAAAGAACCTTAAAATCATTTCATGTGGAGTTCTCTGAAGTCCACTATGTAAGTACACAGGTACTTGTAAAAGGGAGCAATGATTGCCTTGATGATCTATGACGGAATCAGTTCGAATCTGGGGAGCTCTCACTTGAACCCTCTGCGTTGTCCCCTTAGGGAGTCCAATTGATTTTTTTTCCTCTACAGACAGGGGTACGACGGCAATCTGCAGTATTTTCACGAAAATAAAGACAATAAAATATCTAGACGATAAAATTGTCACTGACTGAGAGTTCAGTGCCAATTTTTTTTAGACGAAATGTAGATTTACACATTGAAAAAAACTTTGGCTTAGGTTAGCTAGTTTACATTGAATTTGGATTTAACCACAGCTAGACCATTTATCGGCCAAATTTGATAATATTTTTGGCTGAAACATTCGATACTCTATTTTAGAACAAGAATTAGAGAAATATGAGTTAGTTGAATACCGAATGATTAAAATAGTCAATAAAAATATAAGATCAGGACATATTGTAAGACGACTAGACGAAGTCGAAGGCCGGTGGACGAAGGCGGCCAAAGAATGGTAGCCCAGAGGAGCAACTAGGCCAGTAGGCAGACCAGCAACCTGATGGAGAGACGAATTCGTCGAATCAGAGGGCAAGAGCTGGATGATATCAGTGCAGGACCGGAAATAATGGCGTGATAAAGAAGAAGAGGCATATATCCAGCAGTGGGTCGATAAAGGCTTAAATGATGACATAAAACCCATAAAATAAAACCACCTTTCCCACATCGATCACGACAGCCGACTTGATTGTCCATGTAGATCATTAGATGTAATTGATGTTCTGTATTTCTGTGTAGATGTTATAGTCAGTGTTCCTATGTACCAACAACTTCTGTCTTTAATTTCTAATAAGTTATACATATATTGATTTTCTTGTCATATTTTAGAGCCACATACATTTTATGAGGTAAGTACTTAATATTTTTCTATATTGGCAAGATATTCAAGAATATATATGGTGGTTCTCTTTTATTCCATGAATTTTTAAGATTGAGAACTATGCGAAATTGCGACAATTAGTATACCTATATCACGATTATTGGGTATCGGATT
Source organism: Lycia hirtaria (assembly GCA_947563715.1). NCBI lineage: Eukaryota > Metazoa > Arthropoda > Insecta > Lepidoptera > Geometridae > Lycia > Lycia hirtaria. Next base: position 13,300,243 of record OX387386.1, read on the forward strand.
ATATGCATTACTTGTTTCTGTGTAGATATTGTTTCTCAACCGTTACTTTTTGTACTTGTGATACTTGTGTTTTTTTGTAGGTACTTAACTTGAAATATAAAATTTTCTCAGACTTTTTTCTTTACATGTAAAGCCCTTATTCCGTATGACCATCGGCCGCGTTCACGTACGTGACGTGCGTGTATTGACAATTAAAATTAACATTTAAGCTTAAGAAGTCTAATTTTCATTGTAGACGCACAACGTCAAATTCACGTTATACGGCCGATGGTCATACGGAATAAGGGAAAAACAAGATATGTACTGGATATCTTGTTGTTTTTACGAAATTTCGTGATCTTACGTCAATTGTTCACCCTTTAAAATACACTTGTTAAGTTACTTTTCGAATGTCAAAATGAAATCAAAGACACAAATTGCCATTAATTTCGCGTTGATAAATTAGGTCATCATGTTTCTAGATCATTGCATTGACTTAAAAAAAATAGTATTTATAAAAATACTGTTTGTTCTAATGTTCTATAATATATATTTATATATATATATATATATATATATATATATGAATATGTATATATATATATATAGATTTGTTTGTATTTGTGACAATCTGATAAAGCATATAGCCCGATGTCTAGTAATTAGATATCTAAATTACTTATAATAGGTAAATTTTCTACGCGTGTGTTAAAGACTGCATCCTGGAGAGGGAAATTGAAAAAAGACTTGTAACTGGCAAGAACCATAGGTATTGCTACATGTTCGGAGATTTTTATGATTTATATTGTTCAGTCTGTAACAAATTGCAAAAAAAAAGTAAAAAAAATCGGCGTGCTCCAAAGGTATTCTTAGCTGGAAATGTTAACGGATAGTAGAATGTTATATAATGCCAGGTATCGGCCTAATTGGCACACATAATACTTTTGTTTTATTTATCTGTGTTGTTTATATTACATGTATACATGTACAATGTAAATAACAATGGTAGGCGATTATATTCCTTATTTGATAACATTGAGAGCTTATTATTTCGAAAATAAGAGCTTTCAGTTTTTAAACCCATTATTATTTATGTTATACGTCTAACAAAGAAACAGGTTTCAAATTAGATATTAAATATCATCCTCTGTCATTCCGAACCGAGTTGCTAACTGCATTAAGGAATGCATGATTTATTTTTATCATAAAAACAAATAGATACATTTCACGAAAACAACATTTACATATCTTCAAAAATAAGAAAGTTACAAGCATTTTAATTTCATATTAGACAGAGAGCACACGATCACGAGCATTAGATGACGTCGTGCATCATGTTCGCCGACAAATTCAATACAAACTAGGTATTATGCTGGTTTTAGAGTCACGCTGACCGTAAGCTTACCGTCGGCGCTGACAACCGAAACGTATGAACTTCTAGGAACCGCACGCGCTGATAGCTACGCATTATTCTAAAACGGTTCCTAGAAGTTCATACGTTTCGGTTGTCAGCACCGACGGTAAGCTTACGGTCAGCGTGACTCTAAAACCAGCCTTATTTTGTGAGATAGGCACAGAGCATAAAACTTTAAATGTTTATATCTCGGAAGTCTATTGACCGATCGAAATATTTTTCTAGTAAATGTACTACATTTAGTATGTTATCAATTAAAACTATTATTCCATGAAATAAAATTCGTGCATATTCCCTACTGACGTTAGCTCGTGCAGCGACAGTTGCAGTTAGCAACTCGGTCCCGGGATGCTACTTACTTATCTTCTTTACTTTTAAAACGATTCGGAAGATATTTTTTACTTGTAAAATGATTATAATCATTGTTTAAAAAACAGAAACAACCGACTTCAAAATACGCATATTCGTTTACATGGATGTAATTTTTTCTTCTTGTTTTGTTTTAAAATCCAAACTATTTACCCGATTTTGATGAAATTTCTATGGGACCAATAGTTGAAAGTATATAATATATACCCTTTGGAACTAAGAAATAATTTTCCAAATCGGTTTATAAATAGCTAAATTATGCGGAAACAAACATAAAAAAATGTAGGTACAACCGAATAGAGAGCCTCCTCCTTTTGAAGTCGGTTAATAAACATCGGATCTTTAACTTGTCCAACGTAGGTGGATACCAGGCCTTAGGTGCATTATCTGTAATTAGTGCTAGAAAGTACTCTAAAGAGTTTGAAGAAAACATCGAGGAATTTAAAGTGTTACACACTATATTAATATGCCAGGGAGCACATAGGGTAGAAAAATGTGTGGAAATTACGAATTTTATATAAAAAAACTATTTTACTTATATATTAAGATTCTATAATACTGAATGACGATGTTTCGGAAATATTTAATTAGCAGTTCGAATTGTTAAAAATATCTCATTCCTGATAGGATATTAGGATACAAAATTCTTACAAATCAAGCTATAACTAAAAACTAATAAGTTTTAGAGAACAATTCATTATTTATTTCATAAATAATTTCTGTAATTTTTTTATTTTAGTCATTATTTTTTTATAAAGTTTATAGGTGTTATTGTTTGGGCTATGAACCCACCCAAAATATCCTAATCGTAATCAAAAATCCTTCCTCACCTTTAAGTTATTTAATTTCTTTTGTAATTTTGGGCCATGTCAGTACTGAGACAACGTTAACTGCAAATTAGCGTATGAATACCCAAAATTTGATAAAAAGCTTCAAATATTTTCGCGTTCGCTTCGCTCTAGTATAATTATTTCTTATGATTCTTTATTTGTATTAAGTAGTTATTAAAGTTCCGTGAACTTGCGAATACAATAACCGAATTGAGAACCTTGGAATTTTGGAAGCTGTGAAAATTCACATAGTTCTTTAAGACGATTCTTGAGCATGCATTTGTCTATACGAAAAGAGGAAACTCATTTCTACCTCTAAACATTAATAAACAATTGTCTTGATATGTTGTTGGAACCAACGAAGGCTATGCTTGTGATCATCGAAATTGGATAATGTTTACAAATAGATTTTTTCTTACCTATTGAATTAAATAAATAAAAAGTACCTATAGGTACTTCCCCGGTAGCTTGATTTAGAAGAATTTAATTCTTTTTAGTTAAACATGTCTTAGATAAAAATGCTTCCTGTGGATGAGCGGTGAATGATAGAGTTATTCCAAATAAATGCTTGTTATCAAAATGAACTTTCATCGGAATTGTGATAAAGTTAAGTACATTTGCTATATTAAGGGGCTATGCCTATAGAGTTCGCTGTCTCGGTCACGTTTTAACTCATATTATTTTATTCATACACCTGTATACGTCACATGTTTCGAAGTTTCCGGCAGCCTAGTGTTGAGACCGTCTGACTTGCGATCCGCAGGTCCTGGGTTCGAATCCCACGGCACGCACCTCTGTCTTTTCGAAGTTATGTGCGTATTGTTGATTGCCGGCAACTTCAAACGGTGAAGGAAAACATCGTGAGGAAACCTACATGTCTGAGAGTTCTCAATGATCTTGAAGATGTGTGAAGTCTGCCAACCCTCACTTGGCCAGCGTGGCAGACTATGGCCTAACCTTTCTCATAATGAGAAGATGGCCCGCGCCTAGCAGTGGGACAGTTTGTATAAACAGGGCTGACAAAAAAATTATACGTCATATTAAAATAGAAAAAACATCTTTTTTCAACTAATCATACATTGGCGTAACTTAAAAATAGAAATAGAAAAATAAAAAATAATTGTACATAAACGTCAACACACTCATTTTTAAAGATATAGGTACATTATTATTATTATTATAATACAATAAATATACTAATGACAAATCTGTAGGTAAGGAACCTCGACATTAAATATTGCACATTTACTATTAAGTATACAAAATTCCGTTTTGACTCAGACATATTTTCATACATTAAATGAAAAAATTGATTCTAATTTTCTGCATTTAATAATATTGGAATCAAAATGGAATTTTATGGGAATATTTACATGTGCAATTTAATTGTTGTCGAAATGACAATGCGAGAGCTGAACAGCAAATTGTATTCGATTAGCCTTTAAGAGCTTATATAGGATGATAAATAAAATGACCGTATTTATGCTCAAAGCTCTAAGGAAGCTTCCCAATTAGTCGACAGAGTGCAACGTGGGCATTATCCGACTTCAGTGATGGTTTGGTGGGGTGTTATCTATGAAGGAGTGACTGAGCCATATTTTTGTGAAAAAGGTATCAAAACATAGAGTTCGCTGTTTGAAATATTTCGAAGGTTAGCTTTTGAGTTCGTTCGAAAACAAACATCTTTATCTGTCTATAGCTATCATCATGACCTAGTACTTATTTAGATACCTATAAAAACAAATTTGTGTGTTATAATATTAGGTATCGAAGTTCCGTATGCACAGATTTGTCGTAAGTACAATCGTACATTTAGTCAATTTATATCATCAGAAAGAAAGACGGAGCGAATTCTATTCGCGTAGGCTCCTAACTAGATAAATTTTATTTTCATCTGTTTGTAACTTGCCATAATTAATCATTTTATATTTTTGTAAATCAATTACAATTGCGCGCGGACTTTCGTCCTATTTGTATGAACCACTCGCTCCGTAGGTACCTATCGCACAAATTAATCGACTTAGGTACTTATAAACGCTAATTAAGGGCGTGAAAGTTCCCGTCTGATTGAAAGTGACAAGTTCTTATTCAGTGAATAACATTTTAAGACGTGTTTATAAGTAAGACGATAAATGTGCATGTACTCTTTGAATACTACATGTAAAGAAGTACTACCTGCGTAAGTACCCACTACACTATAATAATATGCTAGTTTTTGTTTCGTAAATTTGTATTACTCGGTTTAATTTAATATTATCTATTTTGATACACAGGGCACACTTATCGATGTTTTCTGACTTCATTAAATGTATCATAAATGTGTAGATGGATACTTGGATGTTTAAACATATTACTCTATCATATTACTATATATGGATGCATGATTGCAGGAGTCGCTAACTGCGATATATTTTGTATTAACATAATGGTTGCTAGAAATGTGCTTAGAAAAGGTGAAGGTCTAAAATGATTATTTATTAACAAGTAGGTATCAACAATCATTTATTAACAATACGTATCCAATAGTAGGTAAATTATGCACCAAGCGGATAAACCAGTGTACATATTGAATCCTTAGTGTAACGGGGGATTCTAGATTCTACCTAAGTATGGAGCTCAATTTTTTAATCGCTCAAAAGTTATCAGGTAGTAAGTAGGTACCTAGCCTTTACGAATTTGTTTGCTCGCAATTATTCACTTACCAACGCAACTAGTGCTATGAAATGATTCGAATTTTAATTAAGTATATCACTAATTGATTACGCACAACTTTTATGGCGATGCAAAGTTAAAAGCGCAAAAGCAAGATAAGAACTAGCGCGAGCCAACTTTGCATTGCTATAAGAGTTGAGCATAACCCTGCTGTAGGTAAAACCGCGATAGCTATGGCCCGACCTAATAAACCTGGGGATAAATTCACGAGTGATTTCAGCGCAAGTAGGTATTTAAACGACAGTCAAGAGATTTAAGTTTCCAGTAGCCAATATGTTAAATACTAGAGCCCTGTATTGACGATTGTGGTATGGGGATATTATAAAATAATACAGCTGTATAAATAAATGTTCATTTTAAAAATATACGCAGTTTTATTTTACGTCCTAAAATAAATGTACTTTGGACACATAAATGTAAGTATTTCAACTAAGTAAAAATAAAATAAAAAATTGTTTAAGAAATTTAAACAACAGACATCAAAATGCGCGATTTTTAGGGGTTTAGAAAATAAAACAATAAAAATGTAGATCCAATAGTCCAGTCAAAATAGACATTCAAATTTCGCATAAATTTTAATAAAATAAATTTCGCCAAAATTCGCATAGAGCTGAAAATTTGTAAAGACGTTAAATAAACCATTACAAATGAAATGTCAAAAATCCCCTTCGATCCTACTTCTGCAAAAAAAAATCGGCTGTAACTTTTTTTTTTACGAAAACAGAGAAATTTGATTTTTCTTTTTGCAGCAAGAGATTATGGATCTGCATATATGGTTTTAATTTCAACACGATACCTTCACGCGTTCCCGAGATACAGGTCTTAACACCTGGACGGACGAACGGACGGTCGGACGGACGAACAGATGGACAACAAAGTGATCCTATAAGGGTTCTGTTTTTTCCTTTTGAGGTACGGAATCCTAAAAATGGGAAAAAAACCTGAATTTTTGAACTTTGACCTTGTTTTTTTTCTGCAGAAGTAGGCTCGAAGGGGATTTTTGACATTTCATTAGTAATGATTTATTTAACATCTATACAAATTTTCAGCTCTATGCGAATTATGACTATCTAATAAAAAAAATTGTCTATTTTGACTGAACTACAACCCTCAAAAAGGTTTTAGTCACGGCCACCAGAAAATTAGTGCATTTAATAGTTTGACTAAGAATATCGGGGGTGAAGAAGAGGTTCGCCCATGGTACGTGAAATAGGTGAGGGCACACAAAAAATTAAGGAATGAAACTCACTGTTGATTTCAAAAAATTTATTATGTTTTTGTATACCAATACTAAGTTTTGGTTTATACATACTAACTTAATATTAGTTCATATACACATTTCGTCTAGAAAAAAATAAGATCTTGCTGATCTGCAAAAACAATATTTTTTGTATAAATATGAATAAATGCTATGTATAAATGAATATGTTCAAACAAATTTCCAGTTTAAACTGACTTTTCGGGGAATATAAACTTTTTAAATTCATTTTCTTAAATAATACACTTACTTATATTAAGTTGCCATAAATAAACATTCTGTGCCAACATAACTGGGTGCGATATTGATTATGATTCTAAATAATGAATCAATATTTATATTAATTATTATATAAGAAACCTAGATGTGTCCATTCGGATCGGTTCATGGGTAACGGCTTTACAAATAATATGACTTTTATAAATTATGTCTTTTATCATTTAATCTACGATACAAATTTAAGATTCGAGAATGATGTTAAGTAAAACACCAATTTACACCCCTTCCAAGCCTTTTGGCGCGCGGCTAGATTCGGTACTATATAAAATCCATACTTGTTGTCTGAACAAACAACAACAGCGCCCCTTGCCACGCGCCAAAATACCTTCATCGGGATATAACTATTGTATAACCCGATTTATATAATGAGTCACTTCGACATAACAACGTTCAATCCACCCCCTATACCTACTCATGATTTGAGTGGTGGTATTCTAAGAAATTGGTGGGCGAGTGACATTTTTAATGGCATTGCAATAAAATTAATTATACTGCATACAAAATAGAATAGACATAAATAATTTAGTTACATAATTATAATGTATTATGCAGTGCAGACTTAATAGATCAGTGATGATTGTGGCGTAGAAACTAATCATAACGATAATCCTTCGCAGTTCCACAGTAAATTTAGACTAACTAAACTAGCATATTAATAAAAAAGAAACAAAAAAATTGCACAACAAATAATTTAAGTCAAGTCTCTCTAGAAAATCACTCATAAAGGCAAAACACTCAAGTTTATTTCCCGAAATGGATAATGGGTTTGGGCTTAGGCGAGCAGACAAGTCATAATCTATGAAATAAACCTAAACTCGAATGAGAACGGTCCGAATACCCATTAAAGCTCACTCATGTTGTTGCTCTTTTGAGATCAAAATGTGGCTTAGTTGGCACAAAAATGAGATAGAGGTAGAAGTAGTAAACAACCACGTAATTTTATAATCGAACAGTATTTAACAGTACATCCTTCAAGAGTGGTTTTCAAACTTGACAGGAGAAACGGAACATAAGTCCTTACTGGGCATAAAGGTGGGTATACAAAATCATTGGTAATATTACAAGTAATCAAATAAAAAGATCCAACGACATATTTATTATTATTATTTATATGATTGAAAATCGATATTTTTGGCAACAATTCATCTTATACGTACAAATTTAATATAAGCTGCAATGTCTTGTGATCTGTGATTGCGATTCAAAGTTGATTTCCTTTGACCTTTGTTTCGCGTTTCCAATAGTAAAAAGTATTAGAAAAATATGTAAGTATTTAAAAATAAGTAGTTCATAAAGGCATGGACCCCGGAGTTTTTGAAGATTAATTTTGTTAAATAAAAAAAGAACCCATATCCAAAGCCAAAATTGAATTGTAATTTGAGCTCATATACGCCCGTATTTTATTGCGGAGAAGTTACTACATAGGAAGTAAGAAAAGAAAGAAGAATATTCGTTTATATAATGCGTCACGATTATATGCCATGCTTATCTCTACTGCGGAGGCCGGCACGGACGAGCCGTGCTGAAAATACGCACAACTGTGAAGCTGTGCTTAATATGGCGATATGAGATGACTTAACTTTCCTTCATTCATATTGTTTTCCAAAATGAAATCCCTTGGGTTCGTAAACTGTGAAATGAACGCAGTGATGTTAACTATCCAAAAATACTAACACGTCCTTCTACGTTAGCTGAAGTGAAGTGAAAGGCTTAATCTCGGAAACTATTGGGTCTACAGAGACAGTCCTAATATCATATTGTAGCAAATTTAGTCTACTTTAAAAACGTCAAACGTCGTTTTCAAAAACTAGTCCTTTAGGGTTATAATCGCTAAAATAACAATTTTTCGCGGTTTTATTAAATTTTTGACAAAGTTGCGTTCGGCGCTCGAGGTCACAAACTTGGATTATTCATTAGGCCAACATCATAAACAAGTCTGCAAAAAATCAGAACTACCGGATTTGATGCTATGATGTATAAAGTTACTGGACTAAATGACTTACAACAGTAAATAATGTGAAAATTTTAAAATGACAATTCTTTGAAGTCATTGTTTCATGGTAGCATAATGCAAGTTGACATAACTTCAGTTTCTAGCTCAGAATCGTTAGAAATAGAATAGGGCTATAAGCTATAACTATACATTCATCCGATATAGAATATACTAGATTCCAGGTTAGCTGATATATATATCTCGTGTTACTTTAGACCAAAAATGTTATCCAATATGTTAGAATTTCGGTGATATTTTCTGGCCGTTTTAGTGCGAACACAATTTATGTTATTTAACCTATCATGTCCTTGCCGGGCAGTCCTCTTCCCTGTTTCTGCCTATTCTATGCCAATATTGTCCTCTCTTTTTCAAACTTCTCAAATTCTTCGCGTCTACAACATCTGCGGGTCAATTGTTAGGTGGAAACTACTCGATTGCGACCTTTGACCACTTTCTGGGTGCAGACGAGTAGCCCGGCCTGACAGACTACATCAATAACACTTATTATGAAATCAAACAGACATTTAGCAGTCCTCCAAAGTACTTTTAGAGGATTACGCGTCCTTACCTACATATATTAGGACGCGTAAGATAAACATGTCATTGTCCCTTCATTGACATTTATACGCCGATCAATTCATCTAAAACTCAATCATCGATACATCCTAACGAACCCAGGGAGTATGAGGTAAGATTATTTCTTGACTGAGATAGTGGTAGAGACTATCCCAAGCGAAATTAAATCTGAGGCACATTGGAGCGATTCCATCCATCCATCCATCGATTGGAGCGATTTCGATTCTCCGTTATCACATTTATTTGAACACACTACAAATGCTTGGCGACAGGTTTCCAATGTAAGTGCATCTTTAAAGGGCATGTATATACATACAATTCACAAACCAAGTGTACATATTTTATGAACGGAGTAAAGTGTTCAAGTGGGAATTAAAATACTTTGTGAGGCGCATTCTATGTTTTCACGTGATATATCGTCGAATCTTTTTTTTTTTTTTAACAAAAGCAAGTTGTTAAAGATACCGACACGAATCAGAAGCGCACGGCATTACTAGTGGGTATTCGCGCAGAGTGTATCACTACACCGGCCAAATAGACTAGAAAATTGATGCCATCGCTTTGTATTCGTGACGGTACCTGTATATCATTTCGAATCAGATGTACGGTGCAAGTATGATTCTCAATTTGATTCAACATTTGATATGTTTTTACAGTTACATTTATAAATGTCGTGTTTACGACAATACCATTCAAGAGAATGGGATGGCTTAACGCCGTCTTGAGATTCGATACTAACAGCTGGATCAAAAATTACCAATCCGTGCTGAACTTCCGACCGATTAGGTGCGTCAGTTCAGTCCTTTATTTCCAGTCCGGTCTTGTCTAAATTACCCGCGCAACCGAATTGTCAACTCACAAAATGGCGTTAAACGACCCCGATTCTAACTAGAATAACACAATACAAAGATTCATATTATTACGTGTAGTCCCCAGTAAGGTTTCAAATATTCCAATCAATATAACGAAATGAATAAGTAAATAAAGAACAAACTAATTGCTTAGTAGATATTTACAACTATTTTTGACACCTAATATTAAGTTATTAAAGAGAAAGGTATCGTGGAGGTAGGCTTGATTCGTATCTATATTTCTCATGGAGTTTACGTTTTAATTACATTCAGATAGATAACACAGCCAACGTCAAGGAAGAAAACTCGATAAGATTCTTTTTAGTTAAATCATTCAGCAAGAAAGTTATTCTAACTTCGTCAATTAAAGTCATTCCGCCCAATCCTTTTTCACAGTCATATGAACCAATTTGTGTGACTGTTAAAAAGATTTGGGCGGAATTTTTATGTCATTGTTATGTAGAATCCAAATTATTGTGAGAGTTCTAAGGTCATCACACTTCAAGACATTGGCATTTAACTACGAAATGTTTGCCTTTCTTAGACCGAGATGAATCCTACCTCCAAGGGTCACACAAAATATACTGACCGTACGGCCGACTTTACCATAACATAAACAATTTTTTTTTAAGTGTCACTACACTTAAATATTGACAATATTATAGACACGCATTTGCCCCGTCAGTATTTCGGCATGCGTTTCACCAGTTCGATCATAGAAGTTAGTCACGTGAGGCATCAAACATTCTGAACGATCCCTTTATAATATTAAACATTTACTCAGCTGGATCCAAAAATCGATGAGAGGTGTAGCACTACTGATTATTGTTGTTAAAATTTTCGAACTGCCTATAATATTGTCAAACTACAATTTGTCGAGTATGTACGGATATTCAGGCGTTATTCGGGGATGGTTAAACATTCCCTTATCATTTTTGTTCCCACCTGAATATCCTTATGTTATGTTCGTGAGAATAAGCAATATATACAAGCCTTGGCGGCGATCTGACACAGCTGGACATCTGCATCGGTTTAGACGATACCGCCACGTAAGATTACTTTAGAATATAAACAATCCGCAGTACGGATCGTGCCTACATCGTATAGATCGATTACATAGATACACCGAACAGAAAATCTAAACAATTGACTATTCTAAACAGTAATCAGCGGGCCGATTCCAAGCCAATAGATATCTTTCGTACTCTTGATAACTTCGCCGCGAGAACGACGAGAATCTCAATGGCCGTGTGAGAAGATAGAAATAATATCTAATGCCTACGAATGGGGCCGAAATGACAGGTAAAACTTTACATCCGTCTGAACATATCGGGACACATCGGTTCGGTGTTGTACGGGATTTACAAAAAAGATAAAAAGTCAACGGAAACCGTAGGAACAAACACATACATACATATAATACATGTATATTGTATAAAGACATACATGCATGACAAAAACTCAAAAAACTACCTACATTAATTGTACGTACGAGTGTAAAGACTTTAGAAAAACAGCGCGTTGCGAGGACGGTAGGGCCGCGAAAAGCGCTCCCTAACACAACTCATTCTTACTACGTTTTTTTTTTACACGTCGTTTAGTAAAGCAATACATACAGACATCTAACATAGAACCGAGCAAGATCTTCTTTCCATCCGCCTTTAAGGCGCCGTGATGAGTGCTGTCGCTGTCTCGTTCGCGCGCGACTATTTCTTGTCAGATATAAAACTATTGAATATGAATATATTTTTGATATACGAACGTCAACCTCAAGAAAATCACTTTAAGGATCCGTAGTTCAGCCGTCTCGCTCACGCATATACACATTTTTTAAGATATAAGATGACTGAACGAACTTTTAAAAAATCGTCGTTTGCAAAATTACAAAACAACACCACATATATTCGACAAATATTTCAATTTGATCCAAGTTAAATAAAAATATTTGTGTTGTTGTTTTCAAATTTTACAAGCGAAGATTTTTTGTACGTTGATTCAGTCATCTTATATCTTCAAAAATGTGGGTATGCGTAAGCGAGACGGACGGTGGCTGAACTACGGACTCTTAAAAATATGCGGAACAATTTTTACTTTGACAACTATGAAAGTATTATAAATAAACATCCAATTGTAAGAAAATAACGATTGGACATTTATTTCGGTTAAACTAACATGTATCAAAATAAAAATGATTCTGAATACATAGCAAAAGTGTCCTCGTGAGATTAAAATTCATATACATATATGCAAAGATCATATAATAATTTTACACCTCAGAAAAGTCGTCGTGTGCGAGCGAAACAGCTGCGGAACCCGTCGCGCCGCCTCGACATCTAGTGGCATGCCCACCGATTACCTAATACTTTTAACTAAGATTTTTACCTCAGTCTTCGCGCGATTCCAATTTATTTTCGATCGCCGATTTAAACCTGAAACGAAATGTTTTTTTAATGTTTCGATAGCGATCGTACGTTTCGTATCATAAGGAACGTGTGAGAGCAAATCCGAACCTCTTACGTTAGCACCCGTTGCTCCGTAACAAATTTACACGCTAAACAAATGATTCGTCGTATGTATGAACATCCTTATACCCTACAATTGATATTTAATTCGTAATACCTAATCGAACATGCTTCAACGAAGTTATTCCATTATGAAATGTACAATAACCATCAGAAGCGATCAATCGTATAAATTGTAATCAATAAAATTACCTACAAATTTATACATAAATTCATCGAAAATGAGAATAAGCTCATAATTCTTTTAATATGATTAAACCAATTTATTTTTACTACTATTTATATTAGGTAATTTACGATTTTATTAGTCTGCGCTTTCCTGTATTTTATGCCAACGTTAACGAAGGAATAGCAACCAATTCGACTTTCTAATTTCGAAAAAAACTAGCTTTCATCGGTTATTAATCCACCATTATTGTTTACATTACAAGACAAGCAAAGAAACACAGGCTTTATGATTCTTCTTCAGAATTTAGTTAATTTCCACTACACTCGAACCTTTAGTCACGTTCCAAAGAAACCTATTACTCAAAAATATATTAAGCATGTTATTTTATATTGAAACAAATCTATTAATTATCTAGGATCTCAGTTCTAAAGAAGCGCATCCGTAACCAATTACATTCATCATAGAGAATAAGTAGAGGTATAGTAATTACTCTAAGCAAATAACAATAAGTAAATATTTCTAATAGTAGTCGAAAACACAGATACAGATTGTGAGAGCTAAATGTATCGTCCATGTATGTATAATGTATAAAACGTATCGTCCTAAATGAGAGACAAGTTGTGACGTAACGCAATACGAGCACATACAAAACCATAGTCTGATCGGGCGCTGCTGTCATTATTTTGTTCAGTCGAGACCACAGATTACCATAGTAATATATACATTTCGATACGTTAGTTCAGGTGTTTTGCCACGATATCTTCGCCCCAAAAGCGTAGACCATAGACTTGTATTGATACCCCAAGTGTATGTACCTAGCGTTTCGACAGTAAGATGAAAACTCACAAATAACGACCTAAGATTTATTTAATTTCAGGTGATATATACTTCCAATTCGATATTTTCTCAACTAGCTACTAGCGTACAAACGCGCGGGTGCATTGGGTTGAATAGATTTGGCGCGGATGGAACATTCCATCACTAAATTGTTGATATAAACTGTGTGACATCACAGTCGATACCAAAAATGTGGCACGGAAGGTTTTAATATAAATGAAGTTGCATGCTTCATCTACTATGTCTGTGGCGTAAACTGTGCGTAAATCGTTTTGAAATATCAAAGTAGTGTAAGTTGCTGCGCAATACGCTTATTCACCGGGTATCTTCAAGTCTTGAGTAAAGTACTTTCTAGGTCTGCGTGATTCATCTTCGGCCACAGAGCCGCTTTCCAACAGGCGAGTTGATGGTCATACGACTATATAATGTATGTTGCAGTCAAAACTCTAAATCAGTCAAAGGCACTTTTGACTGAACAATGATCTAAAGAAGTTTTGACTGGTTATATCAGTCAAAACTAAAAAGGATGTCGAAAAAGATAATTGAAAATAAAGAAAGCAAAAGAAAGCATTTTTACGAAGTTATAAATAACTAAATATTATTAGCGAACGTGGCGATATTAAAAAAAATAGTGATCATGAAAAAAAAGTTCGCATTATCATAAAAAAAAACCTAACAATCTAACTTATTAATTGAACCTCGGGTGTTTGGAAAGGTTTTCCAAGTACGGAGATTAGTTTGTTAGATTATTTTTTTTTACTAATGCTCCAGCATTTAAAAGTAGGTTTCTAAGAGTGTCTGTCAAAACTATTTTTAACCACAAATTCGCATTCGAAAGCACTAATGACTAACGATTTTCAGTCAGGATCAATTTTGATCAATCAGTTCAGTCAAACGTACATTTGCCTAATGTTTTCGCGACTGTACAAAAAAACAAAAAAAAACACGGATTTATCACGTATATTTTACATAAGTTTATGACCTGTAGGCTTAGTACAAGTTATTATGAAGTAACGTGATGACTATTTTTCAGTCAAGAGTACTTTTGACTGGTTAAGAGTTTTGACTGTAACATAATCATATACCTATATTTTAGATATATTAGGGATGCGGATTAAGACAGGGGGACGCCACCGTACGTTCGCAACACAGAATAAAGGTGGCACTTCACTTGGTCATTCGTGTTTGCATTAAGATTGTGACGAAAATTTGACAAATATGCCCATGAGCAATACAAAGCAGAATAACAGAATATTTGAAAGAAAATAATACGATCGCACATACCTCCAAATATTCAAGAATGAGAGATAATATGTTTTTAGATGTATGCATGTTATGTATGAAACTCTAGATGGCGTTGTAAACATAAAAATTATCTGTCAAACTGAAACTTCATTACCCATAGCCTGCCTGACGTAAGTTTAAAGTTTAAAACTCTAATAGTTATAGCTCAATAGACCGATTCTGAATAAAGGCTCTTGTTTACTTAAAACATACAAGTAACTTTTAGTTTGACACAATTTTTACAAACATACAAAAAATAATTGACCTAATATGATAGTTGTATGTTTTTTCTATCCAAAACGTATAGTTAATCTTATCGAATTTAGTTAAATTGCCGATTATGAAGGTTATCCGCTAACTAAATTAATGGCGGTCAATGTAACCCACACGCGTAACTTGCGTAATCGCATCCACGAAAACGCGTTTTTCTTGAATATTTTCTGTATTGAATTGATATTTAATTACCGTAAAATTTACTACGATAGAACAACCTTAAACTCATAAAATACTATTGGACCCGTACAATATTAGTCTCATATTGTCATAAATATGAAAAAGTATATGCAATGTTACACAGTGATAGTTTTATAAATAGTTAAATTAAAAAAAAAACAGTGTTGTTAGATTGCGGTAGTATTCAGTCAGGGCAGATGTAACAACAGCATATCTCGGAATTCTACATTTAATCGCGTCGCTTTACATGTATATCTCTCACGTAGGACAATGCGTAATAGGCCTGTAACTATCGACCAAAATCGAAATAGAAAATTACTTTTCATCCAATATATATATATAAAACGAATAGTAAATAAATAATAACCCACACAAAGCACATCATTCAGCCTATAAAATACAAAAATAAAAAAAAATAAACTATTGAAATGAGATGTAGAAATCATACGAACAGGATACCTTAGTCAAAATACGCTAATTCTGTCCCGCTCACACGTTTCGTGCAGACGGTATTATCGAAATGTCGACATGATAAGGCGTAATAATGAATATTGAAAGTTAAGAGTTTTTCAATTACGATTTTTACACGTCATAGCGAATACTAATATAATAATATGGATACAAGCTAGAACCAGAAAAAAATTATGAATGTGCGATTTGACACTTATCACTTTGTTATGGTGAATTGTTGACGATGAACTTGAAATAAACCAATGCAGTGGCGAGCGCTGTGGCAGCAATATGGCAGTGAGAAAGTGTTCCGTATCTTAAAAAAAAAATACGCTATTGATAACCTCCTCCTTTTGAAGTCGGTTCAAAAATACGTTCACGCGCGCGTAATAACGGCGGCGACGAAATACACCAGTCTAAGCCCCCATTTATTGAAACCGAAGTTAGCCCGATGTGATATATCTGTGTTTCAATTCCGTATTCCGGATCCACCCGCGTTTTCACGTATCTCATTATAAAAATAGAGTTATTGGGGAATCGGGGGGGTGAGTGTCGCATATAGCGGCAAGACGTAGGCTGCTAATGCTTGACGTATGAGTATATTAGGATGCCGGCGAGAAGGAAGCCGACCGAGATGGCTATCGGGGTATAGAGCGACCTCTTGAAGGAATGCCAAGTGTCTGCGTCGCGCGCCCGCTTCCGCATTGTGGCCACTCGCTCGGCCAGCTTGCGCTGCTTGCGCCGACGCAGCTCTGACTCGTCCGGACCGTCGCCGGCGCTGCAACAAACACAACACATTACTGTTTAGAACAGGGCAGAAGTGCATTTATTTATTTAAAAATAGAGGTTCGCATGCTTTGATAAAGTATCAACGGGATGTAGCTTCAGTCGTCAAAAACGTCCGAGCTCAATGAGATCAAATTAGACCCTTTACACGTTGTTTTTTATTTTGTATTGTATGTTTTTTGTCACAATAATTTCTGTCTATGTCTATGTCTACGTATAAAATGTTATTTATTAACGTTAACGTATTTTGATTTTCAAAATAATTCGATGCGGCAATATAGACGTTTCTAGACTTCTCAATATAAATTAGGTTCTCAGAATACAGAAAAATACAGAAACCGTGAACATGCTCAGAACCGAAGCGACAGAAACTACTCTTCTATAGAGTAGTTTTAAGTTAACGATCAGTTGCTCTATGAACGTAGTAACGAGTGGCAAACTTTGTTGATGTTAAATTTCATTCAAATATGCCGTCAAGTGTCGTTCCTACGTGTAAAAATGCAACTAGGGTGAAAAAAAAAAACACGATGGGATAACATTTCACGTGTAAGTAGCACAATCGACATTATCTTAAGTATTTATTTAATAAATTGTTCGGTCTTTGATTATCGTAGAGAAAGAATCGTCCATTTTGTTGGTGTTGCCAATATCAACGTTTTAATTTTCTTTACTTTTACTTGCTACCGATTTTATTAGTTTGTAAATTAAATGAGTAGGTATTTAAATATATTTATTACCCGATTAAAAATTAATTGGCCAAGTGCATGTCGAGTCGCGGGCAGGGTAGGGTTTCATAGTTGCAGTTCACCCCATATCGACTTAGTATATAACTACTTGTTTCATATTGTGAACATATGGATTGATTTTGCGATTTAAATATGGATTTTGTGCGAAATTTTGCCTCAGTTATTTTGTAATTTTTTTGTGGTGGTAGTCTATAACCGTTAACTTATAAAGCCTACTTAGCTGTGACAGGTTAAAATAATGCCTAACATTTAAAATCTTCCCTGCTGATGAAAAAAGAAAAACAGATTGGACAGAAGTAATACGAAAAGTGCGGTTAGAAGAGTTGTGGAAACCGTCAAAACGAAGCGTAATTTGCTCGATACAAAACTCAAATTTGACATATACTGTGCACCACAAAGAAGAGGCTATTGATTAAGTGTAATATACTAGTTCGGGACCAATGGGCTCATATTTATTATGTGCGAACTAATATTTTTGTCAAATAAATTATTTTTTATTTGTATCTTATTACGTTAGCTTAGAATATTATACTTTTTTCCTTGTGCATCAATTAAACTGAGTAGTAAGTCAAGAGAAAAGTTATAAAAAATAATGATATCCGTTTAAGAAAGTAAACATTTTATTTTAATATATTTTTATCTTCACGATTTATCACAACAACGGGTAAATAATGTCTACACTAGCAACATTATGCGGGTGAGAGGTGAGACGGGTGCGGGACGATTCTTTTGTTTTCGGACACAGCACGGATTTTGTAACTGCAGCTGGACGCGCCTTCTGTATTTATCTGTATTCTGAGATTAGGTTTTAGCGCGGCGACACACAGTCTTTATATCAAAATCTTTAAGTTCGTCATTGTTGGTATATAAGTAACAGTCAACCCAGGACACTATTCGTGAATTTTATTTTAGACTTTACGTCCACGTGATGGAAGGTCATTGTTCACAGTTTTTTTTAAAGTTAACCTCTGCGTCTTCAAGGAAGGCGCAGGGGAAGTATTCGTGGACACAACAGCAAAAAACATAGAATATAACAAAACGAAAGATGTGTCCGCCACAAAATTGTTCCAGCCCAGTTACTGCTGGGTGCGAGCAGCCAGCGCTGGTCTTTCGCTGGGATCGACGATGACGTCTCACCTACAGTTACAGCATAAAAAATATTTAAATATAAATACCTGTATGTATATAAACTGTTACACAAAGTAATAAATAAATAAATATTGGAGGACATTTTCACACAACACCATCTAGCCCCAAACTAAGCAAAGCTATGGGAACCAGATGGCTGATAGAATATATAAGTATATATGCTTTTTTTGTAAATACATACATATGATACATATAAACACCCAGACACAGAACAAACATCCATGCTCATCACACAAATGTTTACCCTGGGTGGGGATCGAACCCACGACCTACAGCTCAGAGGCAGACGTTCTACCACTGAGCCATGAGGCCTATATATAATAGGAAAAGACAAATTAATTAATAGGAAAAGGCAAATTAACTAAAGTAAATAATCTTAAAAGTAACATAAAAATACAAAATTAAATTTACTATTATTTATGTACTATCGGACATCAAAAATATTTGTAAAAAAAATAAGTTCAAATAATTTAATCGTACCGATGTACATATGTAAAAGAGGAGGCCTAGCTTTTTTATAATATATTTTTGTCTGAAATGACCGCCTGTTGTCGAATCATAATGCTAAGAATGGCCTATATCTCACCTGGCGAGTATTTCCTTTTCGTCGTCCTCATCGGGGGACGAGACCACGGATCCCTGGGGCGAGTGCTGGTCACGCGGCGGAGGCACCGGCGGCGCCTCTTCATCAGAGCCAGAAGACTCGCCACCAGCGCGCACGTTCAGGTTTCCTGGAAATGTCATGCCAATAACTTGTTATTGAACGGATCTGAAAATATTTTAATGACTATGAAATCGCGAAAATATATAGATTGTTTCATCTTACTATACTTTTTGTTTATCTGGTTACGCTGCAACATGTTATTCTTAGATATGTGCATATACATTTCAAATGTGGACGAAATCGTAATTGGTTGCAACGCTCCAGTCTCGTAGTTTTCTCTACACGTTACGTACATTTTTTTCGCTATAAATCAAGATTGCCCCGACAGTAAAAGTACAGGGCCTTAAGGCTGGTATTTGAACTATCACTCGTACACCACTCGCTGATACGATTTAGCGACTATTTTGACAAATTGTTAGTTTATTTCATGTAATAGACTATCGATTTGTCAAAATTGATGCTAAATCGTATCAGCGAGTGGTGAACGAGTAATAGGTCAAATAGCAGTCTTGAGGGGCCTCAAGGGTCTCAAATACAACTTACAGGGCTGTAAGTATTTCAATTTTAAAAGTGTGATTGACACTCATGTCTCTCCTCAACGTTCTATTAATCCTTGTATAAGTACTGTGTACAGAGACCTATAACTTATAGCAAGTAATAGATACACAGATAAGACTCAATAATTATATATAGTCATCGTCATTATCATTTTCAGCTTATTATCGCCCACTGCTAAGCATAGGCCTCTCTTCTCGTACTCCGCTCATCTCATTCCTGTGCCAATTTTGTCCAGATTCGACTCGCGATCCTCACAATATCGTCGACCCAGCGAGCTGGTGGGCGCTCGACGCTTTGTTCACCAGAATATGACCACCAATCCGTCAACGTTTTAGTCCACCTGCCATCACTCAGCCTGGCAACATGTCCTGCCCAACTCCATTTGAGTCTCGTGATTGCTGTCGCAATATCGCGGAGTTTAGTGCGACCCCTGATCTCTACATTTCTCACTCGGTTTTGTAATTCGATGCCGAGCATGGCTCGCTCCATGGCTCCATATATACAGTACATGTTCATATATCAACCGAAATACGCCAACCAAAGCACATTGTCTAGTTTAGAATCCATTGGATACGACTTATGCTATGTAAATTGATTGTGATTATTTAGTGTTGTGTACATTGATTACATGAATTAGTAACATAAGTTTTTCATATTGTTCTACATGTCATAAAGATTACTTTGCAAAGGCAGTGTTTGAAAATGAATATACATAAATTGATTTAAAACAATTTCTCAATAACGTCCTTGTTTAGTGTACGTAATACACACGAAAGATACGTGTTATTCGTCAGTTTAAAAATATTATCATTTAGTTAGCTTCCATTAGTTCGTAACTTTTTGATGGTTTGTGTGAAATGATGGAATTATATTAAATATACACAGTATCTTACATAGATTCAAAACAGAAAATAAAAGATCTTCACATTTTTAAGTCCCAATACAAAAACAAGGATGTTCTAAGTTCGAATTGATAAACGAAGTAGTCACTGCTGCTACAGTAGCGTTTACGAAAGAACTAATGTCGCGGAGACAGAGTACAAATGAGTCACAAATAATATTTACCTAGAGAAGTGCTGGTTGGTATGGCAGGTAGCGGGCGCGCCGGAGGCCGGCCGAGGCTTTCTCCGCGAGGCGGCGGCGGCGGCGGGGCCTCCTCTTCATCAGCGACCGGCGAGTAGATACTCTCTTCCATTTGTTTTGCTTTCTGGAAGAGCATGTTACATTTGTCGCCATATTTACGATTACGCCCATAGATCGTTCGGGCAGTTACAACAACTGATCGAATGCAAAATGGAATTTACCCGTACTAGCCAAACACCTGGAGAGGTCATGACTGTTCAAATTGTTTTGTGTAGTCCAATGAAAAGAAAATTGCAGTTCAATATGCAGTCTCAGGTTGATGCAGTCGGTCATGACTAATACAATGGCATCTCTAAGATGTCACTGGTCGAATCTTTGAACACGGATTAATTTTTTTTAATTTAAATATTGAAAAAAAAAAACTAACCACGGTAAATATCCCGTTAAAATCTTATTGTAATCAACAATGAAATCTTGATGTAAGATAATATACAGCACAACAAGGCTTCAAACAAATTGAATCTTAGGTCAAACCATGCCCCTTGGTAGGTATCAGTGAGGCCGAAATCATGCAGAGGACTATTAAACAAAATTAATATATACACACTTACACAGATTAGGTATGCGGATGGCTAATGAAACTATTGTACAATTTTAATCTTGAAATTCTAGGCTATTATAATTAAATTACTAGTTTATAGGCGGATAAGAAGCGATACTTCTTGCGTGGAAGTACCAAATTTAGAAAGCAGCACCTTCCAATTTTATCTCTTTACACAAATATAGTGCTATAAAGTATTTGCGATTTTCGTTCGGTTCGATTCAATAGCATACCTAATAAACACCTAACAAAAAGACTTCATTATAATTGGTATTAGGTTTCAGCAAAATTAGATTACACAAAACGATATCTTATTTTTCTCAAACTTTCCGTTCTCCAAAGGAAATTTCTTAAGATATAATAGAATCATCTTCTTAATATTTAAATTACGAAGTGATAAATCAATCTTACGTATTCTGGATCCATGCGCTTGATTCCTTCAATGATAGCTTGGTAGGAGAAACGTAGCTGCTCCGAAGTCTGAATTAAACCCATGCGATACTTTCGCATCTCTAGCAGGATCTCTTGCACGTCCACATTGGCTTGTCCTTCATTCTCGATCTGCAACGTTTATTCTCAGATACCTTGATTGTAATATACTTAAGGCTTCGAAATGGTGCCGCGTAATACTTTACGAATGCATACTTTATTATGACAAAAACAAAACATATATATGTATATATAACAAAACAAGCAGTTTGTTGTCACAATCTAGCCCCAGCTCAGCAAGGATGTAAAATTAAAATTAACGGACCTCTCTTTTTTGAGAGATATTTTAATTCATGAAAATACTATTCACAATCATCATCTCAGTCATAAGAAGAAAATACTAGATAGATAGATAGATAACTCTTTTTTAAAAGACCACATTGTACAATAAAAAATGAATATTAAAAGAAGACAATATTACTATGGCTATTCTTTCAACAGGCGGCCTTATCGCTTAAAGCGATCTCTTCCAGGCAACCATGTACGGAGTAGGATAGGTAGCACTGATAGTGGCCTTTAAAACTAAGACATAAAAAAAAAATGCGTACACAAAAGTGAAAATACTACAGAAATAACTTATATCTATTTAGTATTATTATATGTATACATTTGTATATGAAAAAGAAAGGAAAAGTAGTTATTTACTCATTTAAATAGACTCTATTACAATGTATTAATTTATATTCATGTCTGTTACTTTGTCCGAAATAAACGTCTAAGCATGGCAATTTTCGAGTTATGACAGTATCAATACAACAAAATCGTTCTGGGCCCTTATTCCGTATGACCATCGGCTGCGTTCACGTACGTAACGTGCGTGCATTGACAATGAAAATTAGCCTTTAAGTGTAAGAAGCCAAAGTCTAATTTTCATTGTAGACGCACAACGCCAAATTCACGTTATACGGCCGATGGTCATACGGAATAAAGGCCCTGAACATTTTGTGACACAGTTTTCGTGATAATGACGTTCGCATATTTAGATAGATCGAAAAACTCTTCGTTGTATACGCCAAAAAAAATATTTATTAAAACTATAATCATTATCGCAGATTTATTTATATATATTAAATAATATTGTGCATAAAGCATATTATATCGCAGATTTATGATACAATTTGATCATTTCGGATATAAAAGCTGTACCAAAATACTTGTTGTTCATACTATTGATCATTTAAGGATACGAGTCACATGACTTTTATATTGAATATAATCTAATTACGTCTTGCCAATTCATCTCATGGAAACCAATATCACCGAAGACGATGTACGCAAACCTAAATGTGGCAATTCCGAGTGGCAATGTTTGTATTGAAATATGATGCAATGTTATGTAACATAATTATAGTTTAAAAAACGGAAACAACCGACTTCCAAATACGCAATTCGTTTACTTGGATGACAATTTTCAGTTATTTTGTAACAAAAACCAAAGTACTGGACCGATTTTGATAAAATTTATATGGGACCACCTCTAAAGTATTACCAACCAAACAAAAAAAAAAGAATCATCAAAATCGATTAATAATTGGCGAAGTAATATCTTAACAAGCCTAAAACAAGTATCTTTAATAAAAGAAAAAACAAAATACCCGATTGCAGAAAAGCAGTTTTTGCGGTACTAGCTTATCATTTCGATACGCTTGATATTCTGTTGATGGTACGTTTTTTGTGAGAAAATATACGTTAAATCGCTGTAAAAGACTATAAATGCGCATTCTTTAGATTAATGCTAGTAAAATCACTTATTTATTACGAAAAAATCCCTGGAGGTTAGGAAAGCACGATTTTTATTTTTATTTTGTGAGAGATATATTATTATTATTACAAAAAAATATAGCCTATGACCCTCAGAAAGTGAAGACGATACTAACGACACCTCGCACATCAAGATCGGTTAAGCTGTTTAAGCTGTAGGCGATCATATATACACGTACATACATATCGACGGTTAAAAGGTAATAGGGTATAAGCGACATTTTAGTCAAAAATGAGTTATGAATGCTATCTTACTTAAAAAAAATCGCTTTTTCATTTAGCATTCATAACTCACTTTTGACTACAATGCCGCTTATACCCTTATTACCTTTTAACCGTCGATATACATATCCACATAGAACATACATTACACTCGAAAAACATAACCTTCCTTCTGTTTGGAAGTCGGAATGAAAATAATTATAAATTAGCCCCGACTCGACGGGTCAAACATTTGTCTTTTACTATGTATTTTTGTCCAAAGCTAGCATGACAAGCCTTCATGGTATCACATGAACTTATTTAGGTGTTTATTATGACTAAATAAATTATGTCTAACTCGATCCTCGAAATAACTTACGTATCTATCATACGTTTACGTTCCAGTCATTGTTTCGGCTATTTTATCAGATCAGCTTAATGGTATCATATTATTGCATATTATGCACTGTCAGCGAATATTAATATGCCACACAGCGTGATCGGACCAGTGAATGTTGTTCTAATACATATGAATGAACAATGAATTAACAGGTGACCAATGACAGCTCGTAATCCCAAAAATCAGAGCTTTCGTTGGTTAAAAATAAATTGGATATAGGAGTTCAGACTATATAAATTTAATTTGAATTTCGAATATTATCGTAACATTCGCACAACTTACTCGCACTGCGCGTGCGAACGCGACAGCACCACACGTATTCCAAAAGTCTAAACTACTACTTGTCATAATATAATAAAATGGACAATGAACGGACTGGTGAATTCTAAATTTCAAAATTACGAGCTACCAATGGTCCATACAACATGCCATGATGTTGGAAGAACTTACCAGCAGAAGCACTGTGTCCACCAGGCAGAAGGTGCCCGACCTGCCGATTCCGGCGCTGCAGTGCACGATGGCGGGACCCACGTCTGGATCCAGGCCGCCTGAGGAGCGCACCTTGTCTAGAAACTCCAGAAACGCAACAGGGGATGACGGCACTTCGAAGTCGGGCCACGTAGTGTAGTGGAAATGAGTGATGTCGCGAGTCTCTTCGGTCTTCATATCCGTCACCCTAACACACATTAACAATTAATAACCATCTGACTTTTCTGTTCATTATTTCTTAAAGGTACTATTCCCGACTGCAAGTGACAAGCTACTGTTTAGTCGCGGCACACTGCTGCCACGGCCGCGGCGCGGCGCTTGGGATTCATTTCATAATACACAAGTTACAAATAACTAATGTATTTGACAAAATATTACGAAAATTATTTTAATCTATTTTTATTTATTAAAAATATATTTAAATAATAACGGTAATTCAGTTAAAACCTGCGATGTAATAGAAATCACTCAATTCAGAAAGAAAACATTCAATTATTTACACAATTTTATAAAATGAATTTATAAAATGTGTCACAACTATGAAAACTTGCTCGATAAGCCCATGCTTAAGTGCGTCAGTGACGTCATTCGGAAAAGTAATTGTAGACAGTTACTATTTGCTCCTATGGCGTGCATACAAACCAGTAGCGCCACTGGTTAGTGCGGCGTCTACAATACAGCAGTTGCGCTTGAAACCATTCAATCTGCATCGTAGGTCTTATTAGCATAGAGATCGATACGTTTGACCAGCTGCTAGTCGATAATAAGTGACGATATCCTTAGTTTGCCGTAATGTGATCATACACAATGTTACGTAATAATTATTTTGTATATGCAAGCAGCATTTATTTGGGTATGTATAGTTCCCGTCACGTAAAAAGAACGCTGATTTGTTCGTTAGCGCGAACAAACCAGACCGTGACGGGAACTATAAAGAAAAATGTAACATATGCTGATTCCAAAAACATTTCGAGATTGTATGTCCATAAACCATATTTTTTTTATTTTGGCCTTATAAAATGATGAGATGGCGCAAATTTTTGCGAAAATATAAAATATATTTGACCTTCAGTCGACCTCTAAAATGACGTCACAGTTACTTAAAAAAAAGTTGATGTAACAGCATTGGCATTGAATATCAAGCATAGACAATATCTCTATGACAACGGTCATAACAAAATAATTTTATAAAGAATTGTAGAAATATACATGTCTCTGTCAACGTCAAGTTAGACGTAAATATATTTTTTTAGTTCATGTATCCTATCACAATATTTTATTCAGTAGTAAATGTGACGTCATCACGATTTTATCTTTAAAAAAATATTTAAAAATAAGTACTGAACAGAATAAAAAAATATTGAAATTAGTTCTTTTAGATGATCAAATAAAAATATAAAAAACAATTTACATATCCATTTGGTTGACAAACGCGTGTTTTATTTCGGATTTTTGGAATATCCACCATGCAAATATGTCGCTTTTCCATACTTCTAGCTGTCCGATAGGAAAATGGAAAAGTAGGATAATATCACGCAAATATACTTGAAGTAAAAGCAGCTAAGTTAGTGATTGCGTAAATCACTAGTAAGTCTAAGTCTAGTGTTTTTTATGTATAATAGTGACGCATCAACAAAATCACGAACAAACCAAAGCATGGTACTTTCTAATTCCCGAAATCCAACCGAGTAGCTACCACCTTTTAGTTTACAAAGCATTTAACTTTGTGTTATGATCATAGATATGCATTTTTTCTACGCTCAGTTCTTACGTAGTCGGGTAAAAAGTATAACAAACCGGACAAGTGCGAATCATACTCGCCCACCAAGTGTTCCGTACAAACTAGTAGATAAAAGGGAGAAAATTATGCATTTATTTATATTTTCTTTCATAAATTGAAAAATATATTAAAAAATAATAAGTTTTTGCTTGTGCTAATGAAGCTATTTCATATGATACCCCACATGATACGGTTAATTTACTTTAAAATTTGGACCCTCATTCCTTGCATAAAGACTTTATTTTTTTGTGATTAGATTAAAAATTACAATTTTTCGGATTTTTCCTATATGTGTACTATAACACAATGCTTATTACCAAATTTCATAGTTCTAGGTCAACGGGAAGGGTTCCCTTGTGAGTATCGAATATTTTTTACGACATATTCGGCTATAACTTTTTTTTTACGAAAATTGAAAAATTTGTTTTTTCTTTCTGCAGCAAGAGACTATGGATCTGCGTTTAAGGTTTTAATTTCAACTCGATACCTTCACGGGTTCCCGAGATACAGGTCTTGACACCCGGACGGTCGGACAGACAGACAGACGGACAACAAAGTGATCCTATAAGGGTTCCGTTTTTTCCTTTTGAGGTACGGAACCCAAAAAATTAATATTTCATTCAAACATAAGTTAACTCGTTAACAAGAGACCCTGTTTTAAGTTCACATAAATTATGATTGAACCCCAACATTGCGTGGCAATTTTTTATTATTATTATGATTGATACTACATACAAAAGTAATATCAAATTCTAGGTAACGCAGAGTTCTTCAAGCTTATCGCTTGTTAAAATATAACAAACAATGTACGCATAACGATATTTAAATTAAAAAACAAAACTTGTGCCAGATACGGTTTCAACGAATTATTGTATTAATGTCCATAATTAGGGCTTGCGCTACATAGCGCAAAATTCAGGCACGCTTATTTAGCCGGCTGTAGAAAAAAGTGTAATACTTTTCGGGTTTATGTATGTATATTTCTATAATTTATACCCTGTACTTACATGCACTGTATAACGAGCAAGGTTTCATGTTGTCTTAATTTTTGAGTATTATATTAAAATGAAAATTCTACTAATATATCGCTGCAAAAGGAAACAGTACAATGGGAAATATTAGTCAAAAAGACTAAGTGAAGCTTGTGACGTCACGCACGGCGGTCCCCACCACAGAACTTTAAAGAAATATAAAAACTACACCGGTCGTAAAAATATTGAAATTGGTTTCATAAAAATCAGTTTAAATTTTCGAATACAAACATAAAATAAATACATAAAAAAACATGAATATGGGACAATTCTTATATATAATAGTTTAAGAAACACAAAAGTTGAATCACGAATGATAGAGTAATCGGTGTACACACATAAAAAAATATGCCCTACGAATTTATAATCTCCTCCTTTGTTGAAGTCGGTTAATAAATGCTGATACGGACGTTTCGGTACACAAAATCATTAGCAAGCTTAGACAAGTGGCAAATCCTTCTATTTCTACATACGTACGGAGTTTTGGCGGGAACGTCATAGTAACGTGTTGTTGCTTTATTTTATTTTCCTAAACTTAATGTTATAAAAATTGTGGTATTTTATTCAGTAAGTGTTCGATAAAGTGCGTGAGTGTGGGCAAGTGAAATAAAGCAGTAAAACTTGTTATTTTACGTTGTCGGCAAAACTCCATAGAAGCTTCTAGTAAAGTCGCCATCACTTTACTGAAGACTCACTAACGTTTTACTATAAAATAACCCTTTATTATTTCGACTGAAGGACTTTGTTTCCATGGTCAAGAAAAAATTAAAACAAACAACTACACATAGTTCAGTCAAAATAGACATTCAAGTTAGCTTTACTCGTAATTCGCATAGAGCTGAAAATTGGTATAGACGTTAAATAAGCCATTACTAATGAAATGTCAAAAATCCCTTTTGATCCTACTTCTGCAAAAAAAATCGGCTGTAACTTTTTTTTACGACAAGTGAGAAATTTTATTTTTCTTTCTGCAGCAAGAGATTATGGATCTGCGTATATGGTTTTAATTTCAACACGATACCTTCACGCGATCCCGAGATACAGGTCTTAATACCTGGACGGACGAACGGACGGACCGACGGACAGATGGATAGACGACCAAATGGACAGACGGACAACAAAGTGATCCCATAAGGGTTCCGTTTTTTCCTTTTGAGGTACGGAACCCTAAAAATGGGAAAAAACTGTTTTTTTACCTTTGACCTTGTTTTTTTTTTTTTTGCAGAAGTGGGATCGAAGGGGATTTTTGACATTTCATTAGTAATAGTTTATTTAACGCCTTATTGGTTTATTCAAACCAATTTTCAGCTCTATGCGAATTATGGCTAACTTATAACTTTTTTGTCTATTTTGACTGGACTAATACGTACGTTTACGCTTCGAAATGCTAAGAAACTGCATGTGACGTGCCATCACGAGACATTTTGTTAGCTAATGTCAGTCCCATACATTTACTTTTCTATTCTACTGGCGTTCACGAAATTAGATTGCAAATTGTCTAACCCTCCGCTGATATCCAGTAGCGCCAATATCTATATTCTAGAATGTGGAGCATATATGAACAGAACGATCTATTGTTAATTATAGTTTAAAAAGCGGCCAAGTGCGAGTCGAAATCGCCCATGAAGGGTTCCGTAGCAGCAAGTAACATAATATAAAAGTTCTTGTAGTTCGTTGTAACTTTGATCGATGTTTTAATATATTTTTATTTTTTTTAAATTAAGTTATTGATAATTAGGTTGACGTTTTATAGTAAGTATTTACCTATTTCTAGGCAGTTAATGAGTTTAAAAGATGTAAGTAATTGAAATTAATGTTATCCAACGAAAACAGTATCAAATAGTAAACGTACAATATTTAGCATTCGCAAATGTATCAAAAAATTTGCTCCGCGCACACGAGTTTCAACGACGTCTGCCCTCACGTTTCTGCCTGTTTTTAAAACCGTTTTTTACAATAACGGTTTTAAAAAACTAGTTACTCTATGAAAAACGAACAACCAGCTACAAAAAAAACGAACGAAACGAATTCGCGTCGCGCGACTGCTGAGTGCAGCAGTGATAACGAAACGAAACAACGAAAACGTATCGACTTTATGAGCGAATTTAGTATAATGTTCTATATCTATTGCATACGGCCTATTTTTGATTGAATAGTAAACCCGTTTTTTGGAACTACATTTTGGCCCAAGTTAGAAAGTTCTCTATCTCAACTCAATAAAGACTAATATTGACTGAAATAAGAAAAAACCGTTATTTACAACCGTTTCTAGAAACGTTTTTTTCTAAGAAAAAACCTAGAAAAAAGCCGTTCGTTTCGTTTTACATAAAACTAAAAACGACCCATGTGTCTGCCCGCTCGGGTAAGCGCAGTCGGGAACCTGCCCCCCGCGCGCTCCGCACCCGCTACCGATCAAGCCACGCCCACGCGCGAATTATAATTATTATTTACTTAGGCACCTATTACAGATTTATTATTAGAAAATAATGGTTCACGGTTTATGCATAAGGTTTATGTTTATAAAATTAAATGTTTTTTTAATTTTTATATTTGAGTTGATTGAATGAAAGGTAAATTGCGGTTTACGATTTACACGTATTAAAAAAAACTACTTACTAGATCTCGTTCAAACCAATTTTCGGTGGAAGTTTGCATGGTAATGTACATCATACATTTTTAGTTTTATCATTTTAGAAGTTACAGGGACACACACACACACACACATACACACATTTTACCAATTTGGAAGTGTCTCTCGCGCAAACTATTCAGTTTAGAAAAAAATAACAATGTTAAAAAAAAAAATTAGAAACCTCAATATCATTTTTGAAGACCTATCCATAGATACCCCACACATATGGGTTTGATGAAAAATAATTTTTGAGTTTGAGTTCTAAGTATGGGGTACACCCAAAATTTGTTGTTTTTTTTTCTATTTTTGTTTGAAAATCTTAATGCGGTTTACAGAATACATCTACTTACCAAGTTTCAACAGTATAGTTCTTATAGTTTCAGGAAAAAGTGGCTGTGACATACGGACGGACAGACAGACAGACAGACATGACGAATCCATAAGGGTTCCGTTTTTTGCCATTTGGCTACGGAACTTAAAAACTGAAAAAAGCCGACTTCAAAATACCGTACGCGATTTGTTTACTTGCATGATATTTTACCAGTTATTTAGTTATAAAACCAAAGTACTGAACCGATTTTGATAAGATTTATATGAATTTATATGATGGGACCACATTTGAAGTGTGAACGACCAAAAAAAAGAAACAAAAAACCCATCAAGATCAATGCACAATTGATGGAGTAATCGGTGTACAAACATACAAAAAAAAAACATACAGTCCAATTGATAACCTTCTTCTTTTTGGAAGTCGGTTAAAAAACTTACTTGAAGAGTCTCGTGGTGTAGTAATGGAAATCGTGTTCTTCGATTTGCTCCACCAGCAGGTCGACATCGGTGAAGAGTTTATTGTGTTGCTCGCCGCCGGCATGAGGCCAGTACCAGTGGCACTTGATCTCGTTCTTCTCGATGATCTTGTTCAGCATTATGATGGCGCGGGTGTTCTGCTCCCATACCATAGACCAGAAATGATTGATGGTGAACACCAACGGCCCTTGGGTCAGGATGTACTGCCGGTTCGCACGCTCCATCTGATACAAACAAATCTTTTGTTACTATTCGATCTTTTTGAGTATTTTACCACTGAAGTATCTACAAATTTATAGACAGTTCAAAAATATTCACACATCCGACGGGACTTGAATCCGCATTATCCCGTACAGTAAGTTACAACAGATCCGAAAGGGACGCAGTGACTGGATATAACAGAATCTGGATCCGTACCTGGCCTTTACCATTTTGGCTACGGAGGTGCCACGTGAGATGGTCGAAACTTTCGAACAGTCTTTATTGCTTAAACCAATCAAGTGTTGGTTCGTCAACACTACGGGTACGGTCGGGATGACGCGGGTTCAAGCCCCGTCGGATGTGTGTAATTGTTGTGCTGTGTATAAATTTGTAAATCTTTTATTTTAAATAAAAAACTGCGGGTCACTCATGTCTGTTTTGAGCCGAAATATCCGACTATAGTTTCAATCAACCGCATTCGGTGGTCTTTTTCAAAGGAGCAGCACACACGTCACTCTCGGTCGGTGACGCGCCTTGCACTGCGACGTGCCGCTCGTGCCGCACGTGATGTCATCGGTTGTAAAAGGGTTAGGGTGGGAAGCTGGTCGTCTTACCCTAACTCTTTTGCAACCGATGACATCACGTGCGTCACGAGCGGCACGTCGCAGTGCAAGGCGCGTCACCGACCGAGAGTGACGTGTGTGCTGCTCCTTTGAAAAAGACCGCCGAATGCGGTTGAAACTATAGTCGGATATTTCGACTCAAAACAAAAGTGAGTGACCCGTAGTTTTTATTTAAAAATGTGTGAAAACCACGTTAATTTCCATAGTAAAATCTTTTATTATTATTCGATAATAGGCATGCGCTAACCGCTAACTCGCGTGTTGTTAAGCGAACGTTGCAGTCTACGATGGAGTCCGCGTAGACTAAAAAAAATTATTATTATGTATTTAAATAAATTTGTCGCAACTCGAGATTTATCTAGAAAAAAATCAAGAGATTTCGTGACCAGTGATAAAAATAGGATAAGCTTAAGCTAAACATAGGTATATTGATCAATTCGACCTGTAATATTCTCAGAACTGCACAGTTTTTGTATATGTTTGTCTATACCAGCTTCTAAGCATGTGTGCCAAATTTTATAAGTGTGTGTATGTCTGTATGTTTTAGTCTAGTAAAAATACAATTTGTGACAACATAAAAGACACCTAAGTATATTGTTATTTAAATGAATGTACTGATGTTTTGAAATACATTTGACACAATTTCATAATGATATTATAAAAGCTAATTTTGTTGCCTTTACACGCTCAAACGGCAGAACCGATTGTTATGAAAATTAGTATAATCAATCAATCAATCAGTTTTTTATTCAATAAACATATACAAGTACAATAAGTAATTACAGTGGTAGGTATACATTATTCTATTTATCTTGTATACTTTATTTAGAGATAGCTTTGGACCTGGAGACGGACATAAGCTACTTATCATTATCATAATCATCACCGTTTTTCATAACTACGAGAGTGAAACCGCGGACCGCAGCTAGACTATAAATCGGGGATTATTATTGAGATAAGATTTAGTTATTTTCCTATAATAATTACAAAGAATCCCCCCAGTTGCAAATACTGTGATCTGCTCCATACAAACGGATTTATTTTGACTAGACTATTTGTCTATGCAAATACTGTGATCTGCTCCATACAAACCGATTTATTTTTACTAGACTATTTGTCTATATATTACATAGAAACTAGAAGTCGTATAGCAAAAAAACTTTTTTAGGGTTCTCTACCTAAAAAGAAAAAACAGAACCTATTATAGGATCACTTTTTTATCCGTCTGTCCATCTATCCGTCCGTCCGTCCGTATCGTTCGTCCGGGTGTCAAGCACGGTCCAGAGGATTCGCAACTCTAAATACTCGCAGTCGGAACTAGTCTTTATTATATCGGGGGTGGTATGCGTAATAATCATAATGAAAAGCTGTATTACAATAAATTAAAAATTATATTACTATATACTATAAAAAATCCTACTGTAGGTACCTTAATGCACAGATGGCTCGTTTCACAAGTAGGTAACCCTGACCTGGCTATATTAATTTGTTCACTCCCTTGACTACTAGTAGTTAGCCATTAATATTGAAAATGCACTGACCGACGTAGTACTAGTATTTTACTCGGCAACGAAATGCACTCAATATCGTAGAATCAATAATGTCACTAATGTCACACAACAGCGATCGATTTTTAGGCTTCCATTAGGCAAAAGGAAATAAGGTACCCTTATAGGGTAACAACGTTATCCATCTACATATTTGCCTGCACGTATGTATATCTGTCAAGACCTTTTTCTTAGGATCATGTGAGCGTGGAAATATCAGGTTGAAATTAATATAAATAATCGGCCAAGTGCGAGTCGGACTCGCGCACGAAGGGTTCCGTACTATCATCTATAATATAAATAATATAATAATATAATATAATAAAGTTTAGTTCTGTTTATAAAATAACGAGAAATCAACGAAATTCCATGTAGTCTACCTGTTGCCGTTTTTAATATTGAGCAAAAAAATACGAAAAAAACACGTTTATTGTATGGGGACCCACCCTTTAATTTATTTTTTTATTTTAATTTTTAGTATTTGTTGTTATAGCGGCAACGGAAATACATCATTTGTGAAAATTTCAGCTTTCTAGCTATCACGGTTTATGAGATACAGCCTGGAGACAGACAGACAGACAGATAGACAGACAGACAGACAGACAGACAGCGAAGTCTTAGTAATAGGGTCCCGTTTTTACCCTTTGGGTACGGAACCCTAAAAACGATGGTATGCGGTCCACTAGACCTATAAAAACAAAGAACTTAAAGACTAACCGTCTTATTCATAAACGTACGATAAGCCCATGTTAACTAAAATATTCTTTGTCAACTTTTATCAGACGGGATCTGTAACGCGCGAAAGCGGAACAAAACACTTTTTAAGAAATCTAGTTTATTGCCTGATGCTCCCACCCAGTGAGTAAGATGAGATACTTCTGTGTGGGAGCATCAGAATGAGATAACGGCACCTGCCAATTTCGTTTTTAATTTATTACAATAGGGCTGGCCACTCAGTCTATACGAACTTAATTGCTTATTAATTTATTTGTTATTACAATAATAATAATAATAAATCCTCACCTTTCGCATATTTCTGAGCAAAGGATTGCGGATCAACGCCGTGTTATCATAAATAACAAACTTATTTCAGACGAACGCTTACAGCAAATACGTGAAGATGTTTCTATAGAATTGAGCCACGCGTATAACACACAAATCGCTAGCCCAATAGTTCAAACCACAACATACATTAATATTCATGAAACACTATCACTTAGAGAAACACTACCGCCTAGCAACGTTTTTTCTACTATGAACATACAACCCGAATTTATTACACCCGCAGAATCAAATTTAACTTCGAGAACTCAAACCCAGTCAGAAATAATTAACAATTCACAGCGAGAACAAATAGAAGATACTTACACAAAAGCCTTTGAAAATTTTAAAACCACTGAACCGATTTCAAGGCCTTCTCTACCTAGGCAAAAGCCATCAAGGAAATTCGCCGCAATAGTCCACTATATAAATGATACCATATTACCGAAATATACTACATTAAATTCAAATTTTACAGAAACACAAACAGCTACATATTGCGCCGCATATACTGCTGTTATCCACAATGGTGGCAAAGTTAAAGTTAATACTGTGGATACGCTGCCCACGAATCAGGACCAGAGTAAGAGAGACCACACCCCAATTTGGCAAAAGCGACTAGAAAGGCGAATCCAAAATATCAGGGCAAATATAGCTAGGCTCACCGAATTCATTAATGGGAATAGGAGTAATAGACTAAAAAATGTAGTAAAACAGATACAAAAACGATACAAAATACACTCACAACATGAAGGAGAAAACATAAACTTATCACATTTCTTAGATACACTAAAACAAAAGCTCAGTGCCCTTGCAAGCCGACTCCGACGATACAAACTTACTACCAAACGAAAAGCCCAGAATTCATTGTTTAATAATAATGAAAAATTATTTTATAGGTCCCTTGGAGAAAAACAAGGTAATAATTTAGAAGTAGAGACACCCGAGCCCGCAGACCTAAAAGAGTTCTGGTCAAACATCTGGTCGGTCCCTGTAGAACATGTAGAAGCCGAATGGATAGATCGTGATAAACAAACACTCCATGACATACCCGACATGGATTTTGAAGAAATAGATTTAGATACTCTAAAACATGTAATAGGTAAACTGCATAATTGGAAAGCCACGGGCTCGGATAATATCCACAATTTCTGGTACAAAAAGTTCACTCACTTACACCCAATAATACTCAAACATATAAACAATTTTATTAAATCACCGGAAACCATGCCCGAATACATCACCCTTGGTACTACTTACATGCTTCCTAAAGATAAAGCTGACTCTAAGAATCCCGCTAAATATAGACCTATCACTTGCCTCCAAAATATTTATAAAATAATTACCTCATGTATAAATGAAATTATTTACAAGCACACTAGCACATACAACATATTAGCTGAACAACAAAAAGGATGTAGAAGATATAGCCAAGGGTGCAAAGAACAACTGTCGATTGATGCAATAGTCTCTAAACAGGCAATATCAAAAAAACGAAACATATATACCATGTATATTGATTACAAAAAAGCTTTTGACTCCGTTCCTCACACATGGCTCTTATATATCCTAAAACACTACAAAATACACCCAATAGTCATACATTTTCTGGAAAACGCCATGACCAAGTGGAACACAGTACTCAAACTCAGAGCAGGTGACTCCTTCCTGGAAACGGAACCCATACCGATCCGCAGAGGTATCTTTCAAGGAGATTCATTTAGCCCACAATGGTTTTGTCTAGCTTTGAATCCTCTTTCCAACCTTTTAAATAGTAGTAAAAATGGCTTTAAACTCAAATATGGAAACACACACTACACACTCTCTCATTTAATGTACATGGATGATATTAAACTATACGGAACTAACCTAAAGGAAATAGAACAGCTAGCAGACATCACACAATCCTTCTCCTCAGATATACATATGGAATTTGGGGTAGACAAATGCAAAATACTATCGGTAAAGAAGGGAAAAGTAGAAGAAAACACATATCAGCTTAATAGTACTGAACAAATCGAACCTATTGATATAGAGAGTGGTTATAAATATCTCGGTTATCAACAAAGCAGACAAATACACCAGAAACAAACAAAAGCAACGATAGAGCTAAAATTCAAGACACGATTACACAAAATTCTTAACACTCACCTTAATGCAAAAAATACAGTCAAAGCTATCAATACTTATGCCGTTCCTATTCTCACGTACTCATTTGGAATCATACACTGGTCGAAGTCAAATCTTATAAAACTACAGCGTATAATCAACACACACATGACTAAGTACCGAAAACATCACCCGCGAGCATGTGTCGAAAGACTTACACTACCAAATATAGAAGGAGGAAGAGGCTTGATAGACATTCAAAATTTACACAACAAACAAATCGCTACATTACGAAAATACTTTCATGAACAAATACGAACATCCAAGCTACACGAAGCAATAGTTCAGGCAGATTTAAAATTTACACCATTAAACTTAAGCAACAGAAATACTCAAATTAATGAGAAAACTATATCAGACTCACAAAAAGTCAACACTTGGCTGCAAAAGTCTCTCCATGGAAGACATCGCCGTGACTTGTTAGACCCAAATGTCGACAAAGTAGCGTCGAACGCATGGCTCAAGTCAGGAGAACTATTTCCAGAAACGGAGGGATTTATCCTTGCAATACAAGACCAAATAATAGACACACGTAACTACAGAAAACATATTATCCGTGACAACACTCAACAATCTGATTTATGCCGACACTGCCATAGCAGCTCAGAAACGATACAACATATAACAGGAGCCTGTAGGGCCATCACGCAAACAGACTACAAGCATCGCCATGATCAAGTTGCAGCCATAATTCACCAGTACCTAGCCATAAAATATAAATTTATACAAGACAATACACCCTACTACAAATATACCCCCGAAATAATATACGATTCCACCAATTATAAACTTTACTGGGACAGAACTATTATCACCGACAAAACTGTTCACTGCAATAGACCAGACATCACTCTACATGACAAAAGAAACAAAACAGTATACCTTATTGATATAGCCATTCCTAATACTCACAATCTTGCAACTACATACACTGAAAAAATCACTAAATATACAGACCTGGCAATAGAACTCAAAACACAGTGGAAAGTAGACACAGTTAGGACTATCCCTATCATATTATCAACCACAGGTGTTATACCTTATACTCTTTTCACCAGCCTAGAATCACTTCAAATACACAAAAACACATTCATGCAACTCCAAAAAGCAGCCATCTTGAACACTTGTCGTATTGTTCGGAAGTTTTTATCCCTCAACCAAT
This sequence comes from Lycia hirtaria, assembly GCA_947563715.1. Taxonomy (NCBI): domain Eukaryota; kingdom Metazoa; phylum Arthropoda; class Insecta; order Lepidoptera; family Geometridae; genus Lycia; species Lycia hirtaria. Next base: position 13,338,139 of record OX387386.1, read on the forward strand.
AAAAAACACTTTTACGCTTGGCCAAAAGCCCGTGTAAAGTGGTAAATCCTCGTCTAACGAGAGAAGAAAAAAAATGAAACAGAAAATAATAATAATAAAAAAAAAAAAAAAAAAAAAAAAGACAACCGCTGACAAGACCTAAAATTTTCGTTTATTGTGTGTTTTTTATTTATTTTATTGGTTTACATTTCTAAAGGTACATTACATCGTTACTACAAGTATGAAGATCTCAAGAAATATATATTCTTTGCGAAATAATAAAAACCAAACTCAAAATACCAAAATATATAAACATGACATCTGTTGACAACTGTCAAGTATTTGTAAAATATAAATACAAATAAAATACATGATAACACGACGAAGATTAGGAAAAAACACAGCGGATTCCACAAATGCGCACCTTCCACCACCGCCCGCCCCATCGTCTCCGAGCTCGTCGTCGGGAGACGAGTATCAAACCTCCCGCGACATCTCCACGTCGAGTGATGGGAGCGGGCCGACGCCGCCGCCGCCACCAAGATCTGCGCGACGGAGTCGTCCACCACCGCCAGCACGCCTGGGGCCTACAGCGGGGTCCGCCCCGCTACCTTCGGCCTCCGCTACTGGTGGAGTAGCGCGTCGCATGAGATGGTCTTCACAAATCAATGAAAACGTCATGCGCGCCTACTATGGGGCGACAGAATCAGAAACCAACTTGACGGCGTACCGGTCTAGAATACTGCCTTTGTTTCAGACTCTTGAGCCGACCGTCACCGTGACTGTTCAACGATTATCGGATCAAGTGCGAGCTATCCAGCGACTCAAGTTGCTGGATCAGTCCGTGCTCGATCGGCTTCGCCTGGAAGTGATGTCTGCTCGTCCAACCCCCGTGTCGGCGAGGGATCCGTCGCCTGTCGCGTCGTCTGCCCCGTCATTGGCTTCAATGCCGACCACGGTGGCGACACTTGTGACGCCGGCTGACCCCGCAGCCGACGAGGGGGACGTTACGAGTAGTGTTTCTAACCAGGTGAGTGAGCAACTGAGGAGCACTCTGGAAGACGTGATTTCTCAGTACAGATTCGCACCCGACTCTAGGCCACGTTTACCACGCTTGCCTACCCATAGAAAAAATCTAGCACTGATGGGAGCCTTGAATGCATTGCTAGTTCCGTATATTCAAACTAGTAGAGATTTAGTTGATACTCACTCGATCTTATACTGCGGTGCCATTGCGGTGTGTCGAGTCGCACGTGTTAAATTTCCGGACATTAGCCGTGCACCGCGACGCACCGGAGATGTACCCGCGTGGCAAGTGAGAATCGAGCGGCGTATTAACACATTCAGGACTCTCATTGCGAAACTGATCTGCTTCAGACGGGGGAATAATCGCCCCCGAGTAATGCGTTTTGTGACTCAGGCATTTGCCGGGACCGGTATTAGGCCGCAACACTACCTAGCCAATGTCACAGAACGCATCGACTATCTGAAGCAGAAAGTCTATGCATGGGCGAATCGTATTCGTCGCTACAGAGAACGTGTGGATAGATACTGGCAGAATCGCCTCTTCCAAAGTGACCAAAGAAAGGTGTACCGAAGCTGGGAGGGAACTGAGCAACGTATGAGCGACGGACAGCTACCGGATTCTGACGCCATGACTAGTTTCTGGCGTGGTATTTGGTCGATACCCGTCGAACATACGGAAGACGAGTGGATGAGAATTGTCAAGCGTGAGTGCGAAGACATTGAACCCATGGGGTCTATTTTAATAAACCCTTTAGACGTTAGCTGTGCGATCCGTACGACACAGAACTGGAAAAGTCCTGGGCCAGACGGTTTGCACAACTTTTGGATAAAATGGATTCGATGCTCACACGATCGCTTGGCTACCCAATTCCAAGATGCCCTCGAACTCGGTTCTCTTCCTGCCTTTATGACCACCGGGGTCACCTTTCTGCTCCATAAGTCCGGTAGTACCACGGAACCAAAAAACTACAGACCCATTACATGCTTACCAACCATCTATAAGCTCCTTACATCCATTCTGAGAAACAAAATTTATACGCACTTAGTTGCAAACAACGTTTTGGCCTCTACTCAGAATGGATGTAAGGTTGGGTCCCGTGGTACTAAAGAGCTACTCCTCATTGATACGGCCATTAGCCAGCAAGTCAAACGGAATAAAGGAGCCCTCTCTGCTGCTTGGATTGACTATAAGAAGGCCTATGATTCGGTGCCTCACTCATGGCTTGAGAGGATCTTAGAGTTGTGTAAAATTGATGCAACTTTGAGATCCTTCTTAGCCACATGTATGAGGCAATGGACCACAGTCCTTCGTCAACCAGGCAGTAGAGATGGCTCCTTTACACCGCAGGACTTGATAAGGATTGACCGTGGCATTTTCCAGGGTGACAGTTTGAGTTCATTGTGGTTTTGCCTGGCACTGAACCCTCTCAGTATTCTGCTGAGGGATTCAGGTCTAGGCTATCGGCTTCGTAGGGGGGGTGAAGTTATTTCTCACCTGCTGTACATGGATGACCTCAAACTTTTTGCACCGAAACGACAAGACTTAATGACGTTGTTAAAAACAACAGAGGTTTTTAGCAATGCCATTAAGATGGAGTTTGGTGTAGACAAGTGTGCGGTCGTTCAGGTAGAGCGAGGGAAAGTTGTAAATTCTCCAAATTTGCAACTTTCTGAGACAATGACTCTCAGGTCCCTCTCCGAAGCCGACACCTACAAATACCTTGGTATGTCAGAGTCGTTGGGTATTGCAGTAGAGAATATAAAAAAATCGGTGAAGGAGCGTTTCTTTTGCCGCCTGTCAAAAGTTCTTAACAGTCTTTTGTCTGGCGGCAATAAGTCGCGCGCCTTCAACGGTTGGGTGATGCCTCTATTGTCATACTCCTTTGGCATACTAAGGTGGACTCAAACTGAGCTGGACGCCCTGGATAGAAGGGTCCGTCAGCAACTGACATTACATCGCATGCTACACCCACGCTCGTCTGTTATGAGACTGTACATTCCGCGGAAGTGGGGGGGTCGTGGCTTTTTAAATGCCAAGAACCTTCACAACCGTGAGGTGTGCAGTCTCAGGGATTATTTCCGAAACAACGTATGTGGGATACATTACGATGTAATGGCAGTTGACAAGGGCCTGACGCCTCTCTCCTTGGCAAAAGAGAACTGGCGCAAACCAACGGTGCTCAACATGGAAGATCGTAGGGACGTATGGAAGGGCAAGGAGCTACACGGGAGGTTCTACCGGGCCTTAACAGGACCCGATGTAGACCTTCTTGCGTCGGTGAACTGGTTACGCTTCGGTGACCTTTTTGGTGAAACTGAAGGGTTTGCATGTGCGATTGCAGATGAAGTTATCAAGACGAACAACTATCGGAAATATATCATGAAAGACGGCACTGTCGACATTTGTCGGGCATGCCACCGTCCCGGAGAGTCTCTCCGACATATTATTTCCGGTTGTTCGCATCTTGCTAACAGCGAGTATTTGCACAGGCACAATCAAGTAGCCAGGATCATCCACCAGCAACTTGCTCTTCAATACGGCCTTGTTGAGTCCGAGGTGCCGTACTATCAGTACGCACCAGCGCCGGTTCTTGAGAATGGTCGTGCTTTGCTCTATTGGGACCGTTCTATTATCACAGATAGGACTATTGTTGCCAATAAACCTGATATTGTGATTGTAGATCGTTCCCAACGCCGGGCAGTGCTCGTTGACGTCACCATCCCACATGATGAGAATCTCGTGAAGGCTGAGAAGGACAAGCTCAGCAAGTACCTTGACTTGGCTCACGAGATAACCGCCATGTGGGATGTTGACTCGACGACCATTGTTCCGATAGTCGTATCGGCAAACGGTTTAATAGCGAAGAGCCTTGACCAACATCTTAAGAGGCTCTCGCTTGATGATTGGATCAAGGGTCGGATTCAGAAGGCGGTCGTCCTAGACACGGCACGAATTGTCAGGAGGTTTCTGAGTCTGTAGCCCCTACCGCCAGCAGCTTAGGCCCTGCCCCGCTGTCGGCGGCATTCTAGGTTTAAGTTTTTATAATGTTTTTATTGTTTTTTATATAAATATTGTAAAAACTTAGGCTTAAGATTAATAAATAAATATCTGTATAATAATAATAATATTTATTTTCCAAAAATAAGTACAAACAGGCTTAAAAACTAGATTCAATTAAGTTAAAAATTCCTTGCCGTAAATTCGTACTACAACAACTGTTTAGCGGAGAGCCCCAAACTAGGCACTAGGCCTGTATCTTGGAGCCCGGGTGCGAATTATCAGGAAAACATTTAAATTACAAAATAAAGAGTATACATTAATTATGGAGCATACACCGAGTTTCTGTGCAGTTACGCAAAGAAGAAACAGAATATAAACAAACATGTAGTTTGTCTGAAAGCAAGATTTAAAATACTTGAGAGATGCTCAAACTGGTATAGAGAGATAAATTTGTCTATTCTGAGAGAAAGAAAATCAAAAAATTGGTTGTTATTTAGGTAAACAGGTAATTAGCATATTAAACACAGATCAAATATAAACTTAAATACAGATGCAAGATAAAAAACATGGTTAAATAATGCTTACACTCCGACGAGTAGGAAAATACTAAACGTGAAAATACTATTCGCTGTATAAACTGCAAACAAGATCTTCCGTGTCGCCATAGGAGAGGCTCAGAAGCCAGTCTCTTAGTTTCGTTTTGAAAGCGTGTTTCGTTAAGTTTTCGTAATCCCTTAGCCGCATAATTACGTTATTGTACGTGCAAAGAAGTGAGTATGCTGGGGCACGTTTAGCTAGTAGTGACCGAGCGCGAGGCAGAGGTAGCATTTGGGCCCTGGTTGAACGCTTCAACTTTAAAACGGCGTAGTCTTCTCGTGATTTGATACTAGTGTGGGTTTTTAAAACAGCACTATAGACGAATAGTTGGCGAACTCTCAGAACCCCAAAATCTGCATAAAGCAAGTCGGTAGGAAAACGATAAGGTTTTCGTAGTAAAACTTTGATCACAGCCCGTTGCGCTCTTTCCGCAGTTAAGAAAATAGTTTTCCCTGCACTACCCCAGACTGAGATGCAGTATTGAATAACGGACTGGCAGAGGGCAATGTAGATTTTCTTAAGCAGTGGTAAAGGTGCACAGTCTCGTAGATTTCTCATGATGTGGATGAGTTTGCGTGTGCGAGAAGATACATCCGTAATATGCTGTTTGAACGACAGGTTCTCATCTATAATTACGCCGAGGTATCTGATGTTTTTAGTGCGATCGATAGTGCCGCATGAGCAAAATGAAGGCCGACTTTTAAGAAATGAAGAGCAATAGTGGATTTTGAGATATAAATTATTGGGGGGACCAGAAATACAGGTTTTGGCAAAAGTTATGTACTTGGTTTTTGTAGTATTTAAGCTGAGCAAGTTTTTATCGAGATTTGCAGCGAGTACTTCAAGACCATCTTCGGCTAAACTAAACACTTGGGACCATGAGTCTCCATGAAAAATAATTGCCGTATCATCGGCGTAGGTGATAAATTCCGCGTTTGGGAGTCTACTGTTAACTATTTCGTTGATGTACATCAAGAAAAGTGTGGGCCCAAGTATGCTTCCCTGCGGAACACCAAAATCAATAGGGAGATGGTCACTGGAGCGATCACAGACTTTAACGAATTGCCTACGATTGGATAGGTAACTCTTAAACCAATCCAGTGCCACACCTCTAACACCGGAGGCGTTCAGTTTTTTTAGAAGTAGACCAACCGAGATGGAGTCAAAGGCTTTTGCCAAATCAAGAAAGACACCAATGCATTTTTCTCCCTTATCTACGTATGATGAAACCAAATTGACTAATAGAGACGCAGCATCTTCAGTTGATTTTCCTCGTCGAAAACCGAACTGTCTATCAGCAATTAGTTTATATTTTTCTAAAAAATTCACTAATCTTATGTTCACCAACTTCTCTAAGACTTTAGAAATTACACTGAGCAACGCAATGGGTCTATAATTATCAGGCGAATTTTTAGGGCCGTTTTTGTGTATAGGTGATATGGATGCTACTTTCCAGCAATCCGGAAAGATGCCGGTTGCAAGACTTAAATTAAATATGTGATTTAGAGGTATAAGAATAGCGTGAAGCGCCAACTTTATAAGTTTAGGGGAGATAGAGTCAGGCCCAGGGGCACTGTCTGTTTTCATGCCAGTGATGACTTTGGCTATTTCTTGTGGGTCCGTTGGGTATAAGAACAGGGAATTAGAAGCGACGGAATCCGTTCTATGGTTTTCAATTAAATGTTTTTCTGTCAAGGAAAGTTTCAGTAGAATTTTGTCTGCGAGATTCTTACCAACTGTAGCAAAATGTCGATTACAATGGTTTAGTGGATTTCCATCACCATTATTTAATAAATCAGAAGCACCACTACTATTCTTGGAGCTATAACAAATATTTTTAATTGTTTTCCAAAGTTTTTTAGAGTCATTCATGTTATTTTCCAATAGTTTACTGTTGTAATCAGCCTTAACATTGCGTAAAAGCTTATTACAAAAGTTCCTATATCTTGTGTATATAAGGGAGCGTTGGGCGTCATTAGGGTGACTTTTGCAGTTTAGATGGAGCTTATCCCGGTGTCTCATGCACCTGACAAGACCTGGGGTAATCCATGGTTTAAGATTTAAGCATTTTCTGCCTACCTTTGCCAGCCTAGTGTGTTTGTGTATAACGCTTGTGAAAATATCGTTAAATGTGTTAATAAGAACGGCTTAGGTCAGTCACACTTATTATCAATTTGATACGTGTATATTCAAGTGTAATTGCCTTAGTTTAGTTTGAATTTTGACTGGTCTCGCGGCTCAGTCAAAATTCGGCTAGTTGGTTTGGTAGTATATTTGCCTGCTAAGCCGTAGATCGTGGGTTCGATCTCCACCCAGGGCAAACATTTGTGTAATGATCATGGATGTTTGATCTGTATCTGGTTGTTTCTATGTATAATAAGTATGTATTTACAAAAAACGTATATACGTATTCTATCAGCCATCTAGTTCCCATAGTGTACTATGGGATGGCTTGTTTAGTTAGGGCTAGATAGTGTTAGATAGTGTGAAATTACCACCAATATTTATATTTATCTATTAAACTGTATTATTAATGCTAGCTTTGTCGAACTCCAATTAAATTTTCAAATTATGTATAATATGTATATCAATTAGTAAATTACATTAAATGTCAATACAAATAGAAATATGATCTATGACATATGCGGCCTTACCGAAAAACGTTACTTAACTTTAAGCATTGCTTAACATATTTTGTCAACTTCTCGCTGACACGTAATGACACTTGCGGAAGTAAACAAGAGAATTTAAGACGATGGTTAAAGTTAAGTAACGTTTTTCGGTAAGGCCCATGTTCGACAGTGTTTTTGTCACATTAAATATATGTGCCTATATTTACAACTTCTAAAATGAAAAAAGGTTGTTTGTCCGAGACGTTTCAGAAGAATAAATAAACAACTTTAGACATCCAAACGTTTAAAAAATTGTCCTTCCCTTTGAGGTATTAAACATAGAAATCCGTCACCGATTGACAGAATTATAGGGCTCTAGCTGAAAAGAAAGAAAAATATCTTCAAAGAAAAATTGTATTAATACATAAAGCTCTTACACGCGTCTGAGCTGCGAACTTCTAAAAAAAGGTTTCTTTCTTCACTGAATACATAAATAGCCTAAGAACATTAGATATGAATAATCGCCCTTTCAAGGATTTACTAAACCAAATATGAAGAGGAGAGAATAGGTCCAGAGTTGGATGGCACCGCTATCTTGCCCGCACCGGACACCTTCTTTCACCCGTCTGCACAAGAAGGAGGGGTACGGTCAGTTTATTTTGCGATTCTAATAAGCACAAGTATGTTCGATTTTCACCTTATAATTTAATATATCTAATGAGTACATAAAGGTATTCTTAATGAAACATTTGCGGCACTGAAATAAAAATATCCGTCGGTGTATTTCAGTAATATTCCGTGGACACTTTTTAATTTATGCAACACAGCATTTAGCGCAAGCTGCATGAATATGCAAGTTAGTAGTTCATGCCAGCTTGATATTTTTTCACATGAAATAAATCTAAGGTTGACAACTCGCCTAATCGTAAGCAACGTTGTGGCCTACGTCGATTTAGAAGATAGCTTATTGGTGATAGTCTACGATCAAGAATAAAAAAAAAAAGTCCGAGCATAATATTGAGTATCAGGGCGACAGAGCTCCACTCGGATTTTTTATGACTGAAAATACGAGCAAACCCGGGTTCACTAAAAATGATACCTAGCAAGATCGATTTATCGTCCCCTAATCTACCTACAAACCAAATTTCATTAAAATCGTTGGAGCCGTTTCCGAGATTCAGATTATATATATCTATATACAATATATGTACAATTGCACATATATACAAGAATTGCTCGTTTAAAGGCATTAAATAGGTATTACAGGAGCGGCTTAATAAGTTCCTTAAACAAATATTTGCAATGTTTATGGGATCGCCTTTGAGGTTACCTTCTTATAATTATATACACACATTTATTTATTATTCGAGGTAGGGCCATGAGCCTCCCTGTCACTGCGACCCTCGCGGATCTATTGTAACTTCCTTCCTAGGGGTAACAGCACCTCTCCCAGTCCCAGATGTGACATAAATCTCACTAGGGACTTTGGGGCGGAGGCCTTCACGTTCTCAGAATAGAGGACAGGTTCTCCCAAGAGCTGGCTCCTCTGGTGGTGGCGCGCCACACATTCGCAGAGGACACGGATGGGTGTTTCGTCCTCTTCGAGGCAAAACCTACAATCTCACCCAGCCCCATTCTGTGCAGGTGTTTATTTATTTACAATGTCCCGTTAAGGTGCGAACAAGAACCCTAAGTTGGCCCTTGTTTAAAAGAAGCGCCTCCTCAGAGAACTTTTTTTTAATCCTGTGAAAAGCGCTTTGGAGTGAACCATTCCCGGGTTTTGGCTCCACAGTGTGATATACACACATGAAGTAGACATACATTCTAATCGTTTTGTTACACACTAATAATTACGATAAAAATACTATAAATTTTATTAATACAAAATATACTTATACTAATATACTAAAGATAGTGAAAGAATAACATATAATTAAGAAAGGAAACAAACGAAAGAGAGAGACAATCTTGGGCAAACGTGGACAGCAGCGTTATTGAGACAATTTGGAGAGATAATGCTTCCTAACTTATTCCATGAAAGCAGCGAGGGTTTGAGCTTATCGAATAGGTAGTGCATTCTACGGATGAATATCTTGAAATACAAACGACTTCCATTAAAAAGGTACGCAGCGTGTGGAAGAAGTTTTCTTTCGACCTAAGAGGTAGAAAATGTGAGGAATGCCAGTAGGTAAAATATTCTTAAGTAATGTGGGGTGGAGGGGTTACAAAGAATATTATAGAGAAGAAAAAGGATATGAGCATTCCGACAAAGACGAATTGGCAATAACTTGAGCTTCGGACGAAACTGGGATACATAGTCATATTTGCGCATACCAAATATGAATCTTATACAGTAATTTTGGAGTCGCTTAAGTTGATCAAAGCGGTTATCAGTGAGATCATCGGCATAATCTAGGACGGGAGAAGGAGAGTGTAATCAGATCTTTAACAGTTGCCTTTTGCTACGGTTTTCCTTTGACCGTAAAATAAACCCATAAAAATAACCTGTTCTTTTAAGGTTTTGAATAGGTACGTAAAGCTAATTAAAAGCTTATAAAAGTAACAAGTAACAATATTATTATCATCCTATTTTTCAATCTAACTAATACCACAAAATAATTTACTAGTACTACATAACAAAAAGTGCCAAGGTGCTACGAGCTGTGGTAGCACCTTGGCTACAAAAGCGCAAAGTATCATGGATTCTACGTCCCAGTTACGGTTCTACGAAAGGTCGTAAGCGTGTAAAGTGCTACGTCGTAGCAATATTAATAAAATATTATATTGATAACAAGTTTATATATTAAAGGAAAAACAAAATACCCAACTGGAGAAAATTAATTTTTGCAGTCTAACGTACGACTTCGTTACGCTTAATACGCTGTTAAGTGTACTTTTTGTGAGAAAGCTGCGAAATATATATCAACATGTACCTACGATAATGATAATAATTCTTAATAAGCCATATCTCTCTTTAGACGTTTTCAAAATTCGTTTAAAAGCACTATATACACAACTGCCACTATACTACACTATTTTTAGGGTTCCGTACCTCAATAGGAAAAAACGGAACCCTTATAGGATCACTTTGTTGTCCGTCTGTCCGGGTGTCAAGACCTTTATCTCGGGAACACGTGAAGGTATCGAGTTGAAATTAAAACCATATACGCAGATCCATAGTATCTCGCTGCAGAAAGACAAACAAAATTTCTCAGTTTTCGTAAAAAAAGTTACAGCCGAATATGTCGTAAAAACGCATATTTCGACACTCACAGAGGAACCATAACCTATAGGGTACTTCCCGTTGACCTAGAACTCTGAAATTTGGCAAGAAGCATTGTGTTAGAGTACACATATAGGGAAAAATCCGAAAACTGGTCATTTTTAATTTAATCACAAAAAATAGTGTCTGTGTGCAAGGAATGAGGGCCCACATTTTAAAATGAATTAACCGTGTCATGTGGGGTATGCGCCTACATACCCCCCTGCAGACCCTTCACTTCAGCTGGGAACCATAACTTTTAAGGCGAATTTTGATTAAGTAGGTACAGAGTGGCCGCGCAAAGCAACGTTGTTTTACGCTGGCGGTTTACTGACTACTACAAAATTAACGGGACGTTTGCTCGGATCCGAGTGAGAGGCGCCGCTACTATAGCCCCGCCCCACTCGGATCCGAGTGGTGAGCAAGGAATGTGTCAAATATTTTTACGGTGTATATTTTTCGGTTTATGAAGGAGAATATAAAAAAAATTATGATTTCCCCCTTTTATTTAGTTTGTACGGAACCCTCGGTGGGCGAGTCTAAGTCGCACTTGTCCGGTTTTATTATTGATATAAATACCAATAAAAATGAATGAATAATTTTAAAAATAATACTAAAAATTATTAATTAATTATGACTTCAAAAATTAATTGAACGCGTATCTAGTTAGATAGACGCCCAGTTTTGAATTAATTTTAGCGTATTATGTAACAGTCGTTATTTCTCCCTTTTCAATTGATTGCATTGTTTTAAAGTAGATTTATTATTTTAAATTGCTTTTATTTAAGAAAAGTTTACAACCAGTATTACAACACCTGTTTGGGCATTACTCCAACATTAGAGCGCCTATAATAATTTTGTTCGAGTATGCTGATTAAAGTCGATTGTTCAGTTTTTTTAACTCTAAACTTGCATGTGTACCACTTTTAGTTAAGTTTTGCTTTAAGGCCACTATATGTTGCAATCGTCCTATCCATGCGTGCATGGTTGCCCACAAGAAAGCGATCTAGGCGAGAAACGATAAGGCCACCAATTAAAATATCTAGCTATAGTATTATTCTCACTGTACCTGTATTGTGGTCTTTTAATAAAGTGTTATGCAAGCTATCACAAATTCAAACGTATAGATAGTACGTTTGCTTGATTTGCCAAGCGTTTGGCTTGGCTTGTCACCGACCCGAGCTCTGTCGATTTTTGATGTCCAAATCAAAGGAAGTTTGCGACAAGCGCTTGCGATGCATCTACATGTTTGTGTGTTTGATACTGTTTTGCTTAAAAAAATTAGTAACTGGTCTTCACAAGAAATCTTGCATTTCTTAGAATGCTATCAAGCAGAACCATGCATTTGGAACCCCATGGATAAGGATCACAAAGAAAAAATGTTCTTACAAATATGCTAAATCAAACGTTAAAGCCGACATGAGCTCGATGTCCGTCATGCTTGCTTGTCTGCAATACACTAACGCTCTCGCAAGCGTGTGGATACCGACATTTTGCTCACTCAATTTGTCCAAGGGTTTCAAGGAGTTTGGAGTTTGTGGCAAGCGGCAAACGTCTGGCCTCGGCATAACAATTTGCTTGCAATACCGAGAAAGCCAGCGGCCCACCATAATAAATAAGAAATGCGTAAAGTAAAAGCTATATAATTTACTCTATGGTAAGAGCACCATTCACAGGAGTTCAACAACATTTTAGTTCATGTACACGCAGTTGTGTTTTGTTTTTTACCCGCGACTTCATACGCGTAAGAAAACACATCCGCCGCGCTCCAAACTAACTGCCGACTCAATTTATTTGTGTCGAGTATGTGGTCAAACGTAGATGTATTTAAATGAAGAATAAACTGCCGTCCCCTTTTTTAACTCGCTCCAGCCTTGCTCAAGTTCAGCTCCTGTCTCGATCCCACCTCGCTTCTACTCCACTCCTGCCTCACATCTTTTCCACGTCCACCTTGCTCCCGTCGCACTTCCGTTTAGCTGTCACCTGCTCCCACTCCACCCCTGTCCAACGTCTGCCATATTCCCGCCTCGCTCCCACTCTACTACCTCACTTTCATTTCACTTCCTCCTCGCACTTATAGCATTTACACCTTGCTCTTCTCCCTCTCCAACTTCGCTCCTAGCGCACTTTTTTCGCGCTCCCATTCTACTCCCATTCCGCTCCCATACCACTTACGTCCTGCACCCACCTAGATCCTTTGTTGAACTACCATCTCACTCCGTCCCTCGTTCCGTTTCATTCCTGCCCCACACTAATACAGCTCCCAGATCGCACCTGTCCCAATTTCCACCTATACTTGCCACTACATACGTGCCGCTACCACTATACATTATATACTACACAATATACTATATTATTTATTTTATATTATTATAAATATTTAATTTAACAACCTTAATTCAGCCCTGTCGTAAAAATATTATAAATGTTTGTGATTATTAATTTGAATACTCAAATACAAAATTTTACGCCCCTGGCATTATAATCGTAGTAATCGTACTTTCATGGAATATTTCAATACTCTGTTGACCTCCTGAATTCAACCCTGTCACAATTGTTTTATTATAGTTGTAATTTGGAAATTTAGTATTTGGACTATAAAATGAATAATTTTATAGTCCAAATACTAAATTTCCAGGTTCTAACATAAAACTTAAGGAAGTTTCATACAAACTTTCAACCTTCTTTTGACTACCTTCATTCATCCCTGTCCCTGAAATATAATAACAGTATTTATTTATATCTATTAGGAATACCAAATTTCATGCCCCTAACATCGAAACTCAGGAACTTTCATACATTCGTTTACCCCTTAATTCAGCCCTTTCGCAAATTTCGTTCTTAGCTGACCTGTTTACTGTTTAATAAACATACATGCTAAATTTAAGATTCGTAGCTTATATAGTTTTTGAGATTTAGTGATGAGCAACGCAATACTCGTAATGTTGAATGTTGTAATTTAATGCTATATCCTAGGGGAACTATAAAAAATTTCGGGATAAAAAGTATGCAAGATCCTTCTACATAGTATAAGTATTAATCCTGCCAAATTCCGTCAAAATCCGTCCAGTAATTTCGGCGTCCATTGGACACACCGTACAGACAGACAGACAGACAAATTAAAAATTGCTGTTTTGGCTTCTGTATTGATAGGAAGGTATCCTCCAATCAAAAATTTTAAAAAATATTTAATGTACAGAATTTGACCCGTTACAGTCTTATTATATGTATAGATATAGATGTATAGATTGATTGCTCTATTGAAATATACCAATAACGAAACTGAGATTTAACACCCAATTATTTTTTATTTAATATATATACAGAAATGAGTTGTACCTACCATTCGATATTGGAAAACACATACAGCTACATAAACGCCAATTTGTAGCCGTCAACAGTGGAGAATTGGACTGATTTGGTCAATTAATAATAGATTTTTCATAACTTTCGTAGGTCTACTCAGCTTTTCAAACAACCATGACTTATAACACCTAATCACTTACTTAAGTACATAAAAGTGATTACTTAGCAATACCGACACTGCCTTCTCACATGTTTGTTAGACTAGACTTACTTACCCTGTAGGTATAATGTTACATCTAATTCATCAAACGATAAGTAATATTGCTATCAAAGTAATGTGACCCAAGAATGAATGGTACACATATCGTCGTTTCTCGTTCTTTTTCCCGTACTACATTCTAATTGCGCAGTTTATATGATTACGTCATTGCGAATTTAAAATCTCCTATGTGCCATTTCTATCGGAAACTATTTTAGAAGTGAGCGTTTCTAAAGATTTTCAATTTCCAACGCCGATTTGCTATTTCAAAATAATAATTATAATAACTATATCTTATCATAGCACGATTTCGTCTGTCACTCTATTTAGAATCCTCATCTCAGATATTATTGAAAATTAGTTATGAATTTGCCAATGCCAAAAATTAGCCGTTAATAATAAATAAATAACAACTTTGTGTAGATAGCTTGTGTTTGTGTAGGTAGCTTGAACATTCTCGCCAGAATCTTCGCCTCATTAAGAATTGGTTCATGAAAATGGGCAGACATTTTACTTGTTGTTGTTGTAAAATGGAGATGGTGGTATAATGTTACCCTGATGTTCATTTTCCGAAATGGATCCTGTAATATATAACAGACAGACTCGCTACCATATGCAATGGTGTGCCAGACTAAGTAGCTTTTTATCAACTATTTTATCTACTATATCAGCTTTTTTATACTTTTTTAAATAAAACACCTTTAAACATTAAAAAAAAAAAACTTCGGAAAATAAATATTTTATTCACGGTCCCTTAGTAAATAAATTTTACAGAAAAAGTCCATTGTATCCGATACTGTAGCAACAACAAATCGGATTAAAGACACCATATCATCTGTATAAATGTTAAGAGTGTGTAGGTTGGTTCTGCTTATTTTTTACGTTAAATATATCTACGATTTACCCCCAACTTGCCCGATGTTAAGCGATGTTGTGAAATCAATGAAATTTTATATAAAGAGAGGTTATACTCATTAAATATGAAGGGAAAACATGGCAAATCTCAGTTCTCAACACTTTAAAAAATAAGACACATCCTTAAAGCGTTGTACTTTTTAAGCACACATGATGGTATTGTCACGACATGCGTCTAACAGCTTTGCCTAACGTGTCGCGACTGAAGATAAGTCGGGCGATTACCTTACTTGAGGCTTGCTACGCAGAGCCGGGGAAAACCTTTTTACGTATAATACATCATTGTGTGAAACGAAAAAAATGGAGAATGGTGCGTAAAAACGCCGGGCTATGCTAATACATTCTATGGAGCAGACGTAGCTCGCTCAGTTGCACAAGCCGGTCGGTTGGCAACGGGTGCATCTGAGTGTCCGCACACGAAACAGGCCTTACCGCACTAACACTAAGGCATAAAATGCAAAACGCGTATTACCCAACGAAAATATGACTAAACAACATTTTATTATTAAACATGTAGTACATGTTTACACAGAAACCTAAAACATAACAATCAAAACAAACCTACTGAGCCGCTGAAGTACTTACATCGTTCAATGACTAATCACCCATAGGAATCTTTATTTTCTTTTAAGATAAAAAGTAACTTATTAAAAGACATAAGTTACTTTATACCCAAGCTATAAGTTACCTCTATCACATATTCATTTAAACGCGTTTAATCATTTTTACCGTGCAAGGTTAACGAAATACGATTGCAATCTTTCAGATTAATTTCTTACTGCGGCCCATACATGCAGGGATTGAGGGGAACGAAATCGCAGACGAACTAGCCAGGGCGGGCACTGAGAGTGTACAATATGGTCCCGAACCCTTTTGCGAAGTTCCCAAAAGCCTTGCCCGTTTAACGCTCGAAACCCACTATGAAAATAAATCCCTCAAGGCATGGTCAAACATGGCTTAAACATTCCAAATCACTCATCAAGGGCTATGATCGTAAGACTTATAAGCAGTTCATAGGACTGAGTAGGAACAATATACGCACTCTGGTCAGAGCCCTGACTGGACATTGTTGTTTTAATAAGCACATGCCCACTATAGGACTGAGCGAGTCGAGAGAGTGTAGGTTTTGTCACGAAGCCCACGAAACGCCTATGCATATCCTCACTGACTGTGGGCCACTGATACACAAACGTACCCTTCATCTAGGCAGGCACACTGCAGCCAGATAAGGTCTAAAGTATCTCTCCCAAGAAAGTACTGGGTTTCTTAATGAGCGCTGGACTAGGGGGAGAACTGTAATACAGCGGCAGTCAAAATATATCTCCATAGGTCGCAGTGACATTTAAGCCACCTATCACAATAAAAAGTTGAACCCCTTTTGTTGGGAGTTTTTGAGTTTTCTAAACTTATATTTGTGTTGTGTATTTATCCCTAGTGTCAGTATTCATGTGTCATGCATAGGAGTACAGAAGTCTCGGTGTGCGAGTGAATTCATCTTTGACGTAGTCAAAGTACGAATTCGCATTACTTCTATCTTAAGATAGAAGACTTCTTTCTTAAGATAGAAGACTTCTATCTTAGACGTAAATTAAAGTTCAGGATTCGAGTGAATGAGTATACAAAATAGGAATAGTATTTCAAGTATAATTCGCATCCGTTGCATTTATAATATTTCGTATTAAGTGGCGGAAGGAAACACGTTGTGCCTACCCCGACTAGTGGGATAAGGGCTTGGAGATAATGATGATGAATATATATATATTAATTTAAAGAGTGTATGGTATGGTATGCTCGAGCGATACGGACTATGGTTGAACAACAGACTCTTAATCTGTTGTTCAACCATAGTCCGTATCGCTCGAGCATACCAACATTTTTGAAGACATAAAATGACTGAATAAACTTACAAAAAATCATCGTTTAGGAAACTAGGAAATAACATCACTAATTTTCGACAAAAATTTAATTTTGCTCCAAGTTAATTTTCATACATAAAAATGAGTTTTTACTTTATTAATTTTTAATAATGATTTTTTATGTATGAAAATTAACTTAGATCAATTTGAAATGTTTGACAAAACATTGTGATGTTGTTTACTAGTTAATAAAAAAGTTTTTTATTTTTAAGTTTCATTCAGTCATTTTATATCTTAAAAAATTTAGTACCTATGTCCGAGCGAGACGGACGCTGGACGAACTACATACTAGCTTATACTACTAGTGTAAAAGTGGGATTACGCAACAGTTATTCGTCATCACAACACTTTCCACGTTCTACCGAGAAAATTATCGGATTCCCGGAACCGGCGATAGCATTATTTACACATATGCATCGGTTATTTTGTACTCGATCGACCGCGAGCGCTGCCGCGGCGCTGGGTTTTAATAATAATATTAATGAGGCAAGGTGGATTTTAACGGCATATTATGCCGGTTATAAGTAACGTCTGTGGTTATAAGCATATATCAGTTTGTCACAGCAATCGGTCAATAAGCTTAAGTGTATCACATACGGTCGTATTTAGCGGGGCAAAATTATGGCGGTTATGATTTGAACGAGGATTCGTGCGAGCAGGTTAATTTTATATTATTATGATCTATACAAGCAATGATAAAAAAAAAGTTCATCTTTATAACAATGAGCCTCCTTATCAGTATTTATAATTTTCATGTAATTTTCATCTTTAATTACAATATAAAATGAAAAAAAAGTAGTTTCCGTTTTTTTTAAATATTATTATTATATCTTTATTCATTTCAAATCTTAAATTTAAGATTTTAATTTATTTATTTTTGAAAATCGATTAACATCGTTTCGTAATTTGAAACGAGATTATTTTTCTAATATTACTAAAGGTATTTAAACGACGTCAAAACAAAGACTAAGTCAATTTATCAGTTGTAGATATTAATCAAATGCGTGACACATTATTCTCGGCAAAACAGTTTCATTTGATAGGTATTTCCTTTAATATATAGCCATCGTGGTTTGACTGCCAGCGCAGGCTCACCTTTCTTAATTTGTATTTATGCGCGAATTGTTTTTAAAATTATATATTATACGAGGGACAACTAATTGAAGAAGAACGTGTTGAGACAAACTTGTGTTAGGTTAGAGTTCCGTGGCTCGTATCAAAATCTAAAAGAAAACTTCTTGGGGAGCAATATTACTTTAAATAAGGATTAGCTCAACGCGTATAGCTAGCGTGTCTCTCGCGCAACACAACATTTTTAAACATATAAAAACATTGAGTAGGGATATTAGGAAAGTGAAAATTGAATTTGTTTATTTTGATGGGAGAAATATTTAAAATAATGTTAGGATTCTTATTACCCATCATTTAAAAAAAAATATTTTATTAGTATGACCTACTCGTACCTACTGATCGGCTTGAAGTCGGTGCTAAGCCCAAAACAAAATAAAACTTTAAGATAACGTATAAATGCATAATATAAGTTAAAACTTAACTTAGTGTTAAACAAATATTAGCAGGCTAGGCATCTACATATCTCTTTGGCTTGGCACCGATTTCAAACTGTCAGTAGGTAGGTCGTACTAATAAAATAATTTATTAAAATTATGGCTAATAGGATTGGACAATAATTTTCACATTGTATAAATAAATCATACGTGTAGATAGATTGATTAATAAAATTATGTACTAAATTAAAAATGAAAAAAAGAAATTATTCATTCAACTTTGTCTTTTGTACTAAATCTATTTTGTTATTTTTTCTTTTTTAGGTTAGTGTAGTGAATTTGTGCTCTTTTGAAGTCGGTTGATTTTTTTTTGAAAGTTGATTATGACCAAATATTGTGAACCGCCTATGCAAACGAGCAATGATGAAGTAATCAATAGCAATCTAGATACTAAGCCAAAACCCAGCGTAGCGTGTAATTCGACACTATTGCACCTCATTACTGGTGAACACAAGCAATTTGAAGTCGTGCATAGCACAGTCAGCACCACCTAGTTATCGTCTTTTTACCCGATTGCGTAAGAAAGAGGGTAATGTTTTTCGAGTGTATGTATGTATTCATCTAAGTATGTATGAATGTATGTATCTAAGTATGTATGAATGTATATAAGTATGTATGTATGTATCTAAGTATGTATGTATGTATGTGGTATGTAAGTATGTTTCTATATGACAGCCTACAGTCTAAACGGCTTGACCGATTTTGATGTGCGAGGTGTCATTAGATCCGTCTTCGCTTTCAGAGTGTCATATATGTAAGTTCGCTTGGGTCGTTTATATGAGATTCATTGGGAATCGCCGAAATAAACAGGCATTTGTATTATCTATTCTGTGTAATTATCGTTCAAGAATATAGGTATTCGTTTCTTAGAAATGTTTCAGTGATATTACGTCCAAATAAATTATTGGATTGTCACGAGCAAATTAATTGCCATTTCTTCGATAGACAGACGGGATGTCTACTACGTCAACTGTAATAATTAATCTTTATTAAACCTTACATGGAACTGATCGGAGGTTTATACTAAAATAATCCTCCTTTGTTCTAGCTAAGCACAGTTCAGTGATAATCTCCAAAACACACAGTGAGTATATTTTAACGCGATCACTTTGAAATCCTTCAAAGTGATAATAATTAAGTGTTTGCATATCCATGCAAGGAAACTGTACGCGCGGATACCATCATCTGATTTCGGTCGAAGGGGATTGAGGCAATCGTGGCGTCTTTTCATAATGAACTTACAATAGTTATAGTTTAAAAAACTAAAGCAACCGATTTCCCATGGATATCATTGTCGTCGTTGCCAAATTGACCACACGGGAAGCACCACCAGCTTTCACATAAAAAAAGAATCATCAAAATCGGTTCACCCGGTCGAAAGTTCTGAGGTAACAAACATAAAAGAAATATACAGTCGAATTGAGAACCTCCTCCTTTTTTGAAGTCGGTTGAAAAATACACTTGCAAAGTGTGTGTTTTTGTTTTTTAAAAGTTCAACGATATCTTACAAGTTTGTGAATCAATTTCAAGGATTTTAATAATACTAGGGTTATTTAGAGATGGTTAGATAAAAATGTGATGAATTTCAACTTAGTATTTTTATACCCTTACTGCTACAATTAGATTAATATTTAGGTCGAACGCCTGCAGCAGTCGTTGTTTCTTACACTCGAGAAAAATAATAACCCAGAGAAATATTTTGATCCATTTGTTTTTTTTTTCTTTCAAAGAAATGAAATACGTATGGTCACTAGAGATTGCAACCCGGTATGTTACTCAACCCGGCCGGGCCCGGTATCATTCGTCGGGTTGACGGATTGATGTGTTAGCGATGAAACCGTTAAAGTATTTTATGAAAATTTGCTATATAAGAATGGAAAAGGACAATGATTCAAGGTTACGAATTAATATTTATTTCAAACTAGCAAATCAACAATAATCAGTCTCACTCAAAGTCTCAAAATCTTTGATTTAATACAGAATTGATTACTTTTACTTATGGACGGAATAGTAACATTAGTATTAGTAATTATTAAATAGCAGGTATTTCTCTTTACTCGTTATAGTGTCAATTTGAAACATAGTATTAGAATAAGAAACTAATAAAGCTTAAAGCACTAAACTTGTCATAACAACTTAGATTAGATAGATAGCCATATAAACTTTGGTAGCTTTGGTATTTGGTAATATTTGGTATAAACAAAACAAATTCTTATTGGCGCGTCAGAATGGCAACGTGGCAGCTCGCAGCGGTTATCATGCGAATTTTCTAAGATTTCTAACCGGGCCCGGTGGGTCTCTTAAAAGGCACCGGTTTGCAATCTCTAATGGTCACTAACAGGCGAGTTGATAGCAAATTCGAGAAAAAAAAAACTACATAGATAAGACGATTATAGTGAGTCGTTTAAAAATCCCTTTTCATACAAACAAATCAAATCGGTTTTTATTCAACATCTATGAGTACATCAATTATAATACATATAAGTAGGTACAGTGGTAGGTATGTGTCTTGTATAATTACGAACTATGTATCTTGTATAATTTTTAAAAACATTAACAAAACATTCAATTTTTTTGCTAAGCGAACATAATAAGCTTGGATTATTATTTACTTCAAGTTCATAAACGTATTACTCCACGCGTTATTGTAGGCAGACCGTTGGAAACAACAAGTATCTATTAAAAAAAACCGGACAAGTGCGAGTCAGACTCGCCCACCGAGGGTTCCGTACAAACTAAATAAAAGGGGGAAATCATATATTTTTTTATATTTTCCTTCATAAACCGATAAATATACATCGTATAAATATATAAATTTGGGCCCTCATTCCTTGCATAGAGACACAATTTTTTTGTGATTAAATTAAAAATGTCCAGTTTTCGGATTTTTTCCTATAACACAATGCTTCTTGCCAAAATTCAGAGTTCTAGGTCAACGGGAAGTACCCCATAGGTTTTGATTCCTCTGTGAGTGTCGAAATGTGCGTTTTTTACGACATATTCGGCTGTAACTTTTTTTTTACGAAAACTGAGAAATTTTATTTTTCTTTCTGCAGCAAGATACTATGAATCTGCGTATATGGTTTTAATTTCAACTCGATACCTTCACGCGTTTCCGAGATAACGGTCTTGACACCCGGACGGACGGACAGACGGACAACAAAGTGTTCCTATAAGGGTTCCGTTTTTTCCTATTGAGGTACGGAACCCTAAAAATATCCAACTCCAGATTCGGAGTTTTTGCAGTGTAACTTACGGTTTCGTTACGCTTGCTATGTTGTTGAGTGTGCGTTTTTTGTGAGAAATTATACGAAAAATCGATGTAAAAAAATACATAATACATGTGCGTATTATTTAGAATAATTCTAGTAAAATCACTCATTTATTACGAAAAAGTTCATGGAGTTAACGAAATAGCGCATTTTTTTGCAAGAGTCTTATTATTATTATTACTAAATAATATAGTCTGTGACACTCAGGAAGTCATAGGCTGTATTGTTTAATATATCTATTATCAGTCAAGCCGTTCAGGCTGTAGGCTCATATATAAACATACATACATGCCCACATACATATAAATATACCCTCGAAAAACATAACCCTCCTTCTTACGCAGTCCGGTAAAAAATATTCTTGTTATTAAAATTTCTAAGGCAATTACACCGCGCTGTTTGGTGAAACCACGATCTTTGAAAGGAACTAACTACTTGCACAGATGCGATGTTATATGTATAATATGTCTATGTTACATAGGATGTTGTTTACATAAGACGGTTAGTGAAAAATTAACTTTAATCCGGGTATCATAGAGTATTAACAACCGCCTTAAATTGTTGCCCAACCGTTGAAAATATCATGTAAAACTTTTTTGAAGTAAATTAAAATATAAATCACGAAGGATGGACAGTGACGAACTTTTAACATGCAAATAAGGAAAAATGTGATAAAATCTCGAGTAACAACAGAACGACGCAAATAGTTTTTCTGAAAAAAAAAATACCATTGTAATGGAATTATTACTGGGGATCTTTCACTGCTTCGTATTGAATAATAGACTAAATTCCGAACCAACTTCAACGGGCACGAACTGTTATTTGCTGGAGAGATAAAGTATGGAAAAGACGAAAATCCCGTAGGATTTCCATGTAATTAGGGAAAGGAGCTTTAAGACCCATGGCATCTTTGATCTCTTGATTGTCAAGCGAATTGCGTAAAAACTACTGTTTCTAGTGGAAGATTAGCAACATGATTAGAACATTTACAGCAGTATACGTCGAAAATGAAACCTATATATAGAAAATAATGGAAAGATACGCAGGAGGCCTTTGCCAAAGTTGGGCAAACAGACCAAGTTGCCGATGTCGACTCATTAGAGTTATAATATTAATATAATATATATAAAATATTATAAAATATATAAAATTAATATAATATATTAATATAATCTTTTGCAAAGAGAAACGTGTCAGTGGAACTCTGCGATTCTATAATCTGACGCACTCACTCAGGAATACAGTGAAAATATTTTTACATTTAGAGATTATTCAAAAAGTAATAAAGCAATGTTTCTAAAATAATTATGGGACCAACTTGAGAGCTTTCTCTATACATCAATTTAAGAAACATAAAAATTGGTTCACAAATGACAGAGTAATACGGTACGAATTGATAACCTCCTCTTTTTTTGAAGTAGGTTAAAAATTAGCAATTACTTCATAACAAATAGAAAGTATAGTAATCCCAGAGACTATTTCTCCAAATGATTTTGGGCTATAAAGATGTTTGAGGGGTAAGATTTTATACCTACGCTTTTCTTTACTTGCCATCATAACCCCAGGTTTGATCGTCTTTTCACAAGGTGACATTTATTTTTCTTTGATTTGAAAAGTTGATATCCAATCAAAACACTGAACTTCAGCTTTCAGTGGGGATAAAACATTGCAGGGGAAACCATGGTATAGGATAGTTGGTTGGTAGCGGTCACAAAAATTTATCACTAAGTACCTAATGATATCAATGTACTAAGAGTTCCGTGAGTATTCATTTATATTATTTAATTAGCTGGAAAAAACTCACGATATTAATTGGTCAAAAGAAATTATGTCTTTTAACCGTTTTTGAGACTGTCAGAGTCCCATCCTCATTGTACACATAATGATATGTTTTGTGGGTAATGGTGACGGGTGGTTTGCAGCCGTCTTGTAAGCATGTGAGGAAAACACACATTTACAATAAGCGCAATTGGCTAGCCATTTAAAAAATCTACAGTTACTTTAGCTGGTACTAAGTGATCTGTGCTCACGAGCCTGTTGCTTACAAAAAAATAATATTATGATAAACCTCAAAAAAATCTCAAGAAGCTCTCGTTAGTTGGCTGTGTCAAGGATCAAATACAAAAGGCTGTCATCCTGAACATGACACGCAATTTCAAGAGGTTCCTCAGTCTGAAACTCCTTCCACCTACAGCTTGACCCTTGCTCTGCTGCCAGTGGCATCCTAGGTTTAAGGACTTTATAATATGTTTTTATATTATTATTGTATGATGAATGACCAGGTGGAAAGAGCGATACAAACATTCAAGAATAAGCTTAAAAAGTTAGAGTGCTCACAAAGGCCATGGAGTGAAAAGATGGCTAAAGTTCTTTTTCACTTGAGAATGGTGCCAAGCACTAACAAAAATCCTGCAGAGATGCTTAATGAGCGGAGATTTAGAACTGCCATATCTAGATTACACCCAGAGAACTTGCCAACACTGGCAGATAAACAACTAGAAGCAGTGGCACAAAAACCTTCAAGATTATTTCAGATTCGACAGCCTGTTCAGATATGCTTATATGGACCAGGCTAGAAGGGGCAGGCAGGGACTGTAGAAACCTGTGCAGTCCCGTGCTCATACAGGGTGAGAACGGAAGATGGAGAGTTGCTTACTAGGCATGTAGATCAAATACTGGCACGAGCTGCATGTCCACCAAATACTCTAACTACAGTGCAGAGGCATTCACCATCATCATCAGATTCAGACTCATATCAAGAGATTCCGAAAGAGAAAGAGATTGAAATTCCAGACTAAAGGTTATGGCCCGATATCATAAGGATATGATTTGTGTGTGAAGATATGTTAGATATTACAAATATATATGTACTCATTTATGTGTTGCTACTTACATGATTTTACTATCTGTCAATAATGTTCTGTAGATACCCACATTGGATGAATAAAGTTAGTTTTGCTTTCGACTCAACTTGATGGTGTTTACTTTATTTAAGAATGCAAATAAATATTAAAATAAATGTATCTCCACTGTTTCCTGGTAACTTATAATGTATAGACTCTTTAATAATTAAAAAGCAAAATAAATAATAAAAAGAAAATGCACAGCATATCTTCTGAAGGTAAACTTATTTGTCTGTTGTTCATTACCTCTTATAAAATCAGGTGTATTAAGAACTCTTCAACTTCAACTTATTTAATGAGTTCCGTGTGGTATAGCAACTTTGCCAATGTTAGAAGTGTCAAGGAGATTGATCGGTAGAGTTATTCGGATTCGGAATTGATTCAGAATCTATATCTCCGTCTGTCATTCTCTACGGAAATTATAGAGACGGAGATATAGCTTCCGAATGAGTTCTGAATACCCCTACAGGCCATACAATTATGATCATGTCATAATGAGCGCACCAATAATGCTTGACATGGTATTGAACATCACAGTATGCTATTTACATTGAAATGTTAAAAAGAGTAATGTACAACAAACAAATAAGTTAATTCCAGGCCAAACACATTTATAATGCACAAAAAACATACCAGTTTAGCCTAGAACAAACTAGTTTGGTAGAAAATCGGGTTTGTCTAGTAACATATTCAATGTTTTATTTCTAGCGCACAGCAATTCCTTACAATTTAAATATTTATTTATTTTTATGAGAAAGTGAACCTTTCATTTAAAGTTTTTGTTGATAGAAATAAGATGCATCTAAAATAATAGTTATCATTTTGTATTAAAGTGCTGCTAATGAATCTATGAATGAATGAGCAATTAATGTATGTGCTATATTACTAATCCTAGACAAATTAAATGTGAAGGGTATATTCCTTGTAAAGTGTAGCCACCTAGATAAGAAAAGATTCCTTGTTCAACATCTAGATGCAG
Organism: Lycia hirtaria; assembly: GCA_947563715.1. Lineage (NCBI taxonomy): Eukaryota > Metazoa > Arthropoda > Insecta > Lepidoptera > Geometridae > Lycia > Lycia hirtaria. The sequence goes on from OX387386.1 coordinate 13,363,731, forward strand.
CTAGTCTTTAAATTACAATTTAGGGCTTACCTTTACGAGATTTGCATTTATGTAGTCTTTGTCACACCTCTTCAGGATGACCCTGCTGTGATCATACGGGTTCACATCTCGGTAGCGGTTCAATGGTTTATTCTGAGGCTTCTTTGCCTCTACGCAAGTATATGGATATGAATGGCATTTCCGCCCAATTCTCTGTAACAAGGACATTATGAATTTATTATCTGTAGTCTACTTTGAAAAGCCTAACACCATTTACGCTCCAGCCACAAGTCAACCAAGGGCATTGCAGCTTTCTTTGATATAGACAGACACAATATCTCTATCATTCTCAAAGCAAGCTGCATGCTCAGTATGATGACCAGAGGCCAGGAGATTAGACACGTTGGAAATGCTTATATTACCAAATCAAGTAAAATAAGATAACAAACAAAATAATTCAACAGATAAAGGGAACATTACTAAAATAAATAGTAATGAAAGCAACCAATTTTCTCAATATTTCATGCTATTTTAAAGGCAATCATGGAGGTTAGGCTAATAAAAAGAAGTAAGGAAGATTAAAGTAATAAATATTGCAAGAAGTTAACGTGGGCAGCATTTTACTATTCTACAGATAGAAGTTAACACTTCAGTACACAGAAACATGATGAATATCATTCTAATCGGTATTTCAGCAAACTACCATAGCAAAAGCCAATTCAAGAAACTACAGAATACCCTAGTTTCACATAGGAAACACAAAAGTGGGTACTCTAAGGAACTGTAGAGAAACCCATAAAAGTTAGAAACAGATAAACAAAATAGAAAGTTTTAGAGTAGTAACTACTTGATTTAACTTTACAAGTGATAATAAAACATCGAATATGTTGTTCTACGTTACGATGTATGATAGTGTTTCGTGGCTATCTGTAGTTTTTGAGAAATAAGCCGGAAGACTGAAAGATAATGCGTGGCGTCTATACTTCACTACCTTCAGTACATAATAATACTGACCTGATAGACCTGAGGCCAAGAATTGCTGGCCATCAACTCTTTGTATTCCTCTTCGACTCGTTTAGAATCCATCGTAATTATCTTCAAACAAACAAAACATGCATAGCATGCGACACACAACAAAAGTCTAGGACAAAACTTTTAATCCCGGTAATTGTCTAAGAAACTCTAATCGAACAGTTTCCTCGCATGGGATAGAAACATAAACTGCTCACGAATTGTGATAGGTGAACTCGATACTTTGAAATTTTAGTTTCTAAATTCAGTAGGCTCTTGGATTAATTTGTCTAGCGGCCTTCTTGTAGATCTTGCTGATTCTCGCTATAGCCACACAACCGAACCGCACCGCTGCCAGATAGTGAATGTTGCCAGAGGACTCTCAAAGAAGTAACATTATAAAGTAACGCATGTGTGAGTTATATTAAATTTCAGAACGATAAAAACCACCAATGAAATAGATACATAAGTTGTCCCCGACAGGTTAATATTTTCTTTTTTGCTTACTAGAAATAGAATGCTGTTGCAGTACTCGTACTATAGCACTTTTGCTCGGCCTAGCACATTTTTGTCAGGCTAAAGAGAGACCGTGCGTAAGTTAAACCAAAGTCACGCTGTGCTACAGCCCGCGCTGCGCTGCGCGCCGCTTAGCCGCGCCGCCCGCCGCCCACCTCCGCAGCACTTGCATATTATGAAAGCCTATTTGGAAAATTATTCTAATCCGAAATTTCAAGCATGGTCAAGGTAGATCATGAAATCGGAATCAGAAGATTAGTGTTGTCGGAGTTTTTGTTTTTTTCATCATATAAAGAAAATGCAAAATTTCGAGTAAAAGATTAATGTATTTAATACAGTGAGAATTTGATCGTGTTACGTAACTGCGAATAACAGAATGAGAATAATGTATTAAAAAATGTGTTCCTTTTTTACATATTGCTGTAGTATTTTTTCATACTTCAAGAGTGATGTGTACTTATGTGTAGTGCATTAAAAATATGATCTCTGATAATAATATCTGAATCTGAATCTAAAAATAGGTTATTGTAGGTTAGTTGTATATTTTGAACTAAAACTAGCTAACTAACTTTAAATTGGCAACACTAAAATTTTGCCTGCGTTCTTGTTATTTTTAGCACATTTTTACGGCAACTGAATACAAAGTCAATGATACATTTTTTTACCCGTCTGCGTAAGCAGGAACGTTAGGCTTTTCGAGTATGATAATGTTTGTTTGTACGTATGTTTAGGGATATGTATGTATATATGTTTCTATGTGATCGCCTACAACCTAAACGGCTTGACTGATTTTGATGAGCAAGGAGTCGTTAGATTCAACTTCACTCCGTGAGTGTCATAACTATAACTATATGTTTTGTAATAATAATAATACTACGCAAAAATGAAAATATGCGTTTTTTTCATAAACTCCACTTAAAGCTTAGTTTTATTTTAAGATACCTATTCAACACTACCCTACATGATGGAGTGGGTTGAAAAATAAATCATCCCATTTTTTATGTATGGAATATGGATACTTACCCTACTTTTATTTTATAAGTTTGAGTACGGCATTTTGTAGCGGTTCACAGAACACATACATACATATAGTTCCCGTCACGTAAAAAGAACGCTGATTTGTTCGTAAGCGCGAACAAACCAGCGTTCTTTTTACGTGACGGGAACTATATACTCGAAAAACATAGCCCTCCTTCTTACGCAGTCGATTGAAAATGTGCAGTCGCTAATTAAACCCTCAAACAAGTGGCCAAGACCGTGTCGAAGCACGCTTATAGTAGGGTTTCATAGCTATTTTAAAAGAATACTATTTGGCGAGTATTTTTTGTTTAGACTACTTTGCAAAAAGGTCAATGACTCAGACTATAACTAGCAGTTCTACGAACAGTAGGCCTCGCGAGAGAGCTTATTTGCAGCTCATTTTGGGTCATAATATGTACCTACATAATACCTATATAAAGCCATTAGAATTGTTGTCGATCCCAAGCTTACCGATAAGCTAGACTCACTTTGTCTGCGTAGAGATGTGGGATCCCTTTGCATTTTCTAGCGCTTAATTTTCGGGGAATGCTCTGAAGAGCTTTTTGAACTAATACCTGCTTCGAAGTTCCACCACCGTACTTCATGAAACCGCCAAAAAGCTCACCCCCACATTTTGCATAACTGGAAATCCCATACCATCCCATCCCATAGTCAGGTTCTCACGCTCCTTCCTCCCGCGAACAAGCAAAATGTGGAGTGTCCTTCCTCGGAAGGTTTTCCCGCCAAGCTTCAAGAAGAGAGTTTTAAAAAGGGTGTCTACAAGCACCTTTCCGGGTTAGCAAAGCAACAGTAATGTCAGTGATGTTGCAGTTGTCCATAGGCGACGGTTATCGCTTACCATCAGGCGAGTTGTCTGCCTTTTTGCTTCACCTATTTTATAAAAAAAAAATATTTAAAAAAGTTGGCTGCCAAGCCAACTATATGTTGGTTATGTACATGCAAATGCAGGACATAATTTTAGGACTAGCAGAATTGATATAGAATCAGCACATAATACTGAACTAAGGTTACTTACGCTCATTTCTTATATTAGCACATCCACGCGTCCTCACTGTTACACGGAATCTCAAGTTGGTTGTCATGTCTTGACAACCACTTGACCAATTTTATTAATTTTTACCACAATTTGTAATAATAGTGTACTTTATCTACCTACGAAATGTCATTAATATAACTTGGTAATTAGCACCGCAATAAACTTCCCCCCTTTTTATAGGAACCACCCTTCCTATCAAAAATCGTCGACAACAAAAAATAATAATCCATATAACCTATACGCCAAGTTTCATCAAAATTGGTCGGTTCAAAATCACGCCCTTTACGCGAGTACGAACATATAAACTCACAAACAAACTGACAGACGAAAGAAAATTTGGCCAGTAGGTAAATCGCTATATCTTGAAAAGTTTTAATCACAAAGTGTTCGAAACAATAATCTTTGAAAGTATAATAATATATAATATAGTCTATGATTATTATTTACAAATTTCTAGGTCCAAGTGGGGTTGAAAAAATAAGTTCATCCCTTCTTTATATGACGAGTGCCACCTCTATTTTTATTTTTTTGAATTAAATTTTTGAATTTTTTAAAATTTAATTACGGTGATAAAAAGTGGTTTACAAAACACATCTACATGCCATATTTCGTTCATGTAGCGCTGATAGTGCTGTTATTGTGACATACGGACAGACAGACGGTCATGGCTACATTATAAGGGTTCGTCGTAATTATTACGGAACCCTAAAAAGGTTTTGGTCACGGCCACCCAAAAATTTGGGTGGTCTAAAACTTGAATAAATAATACTTGACACTGGCAAATGCATAAAGCGGGTCCAAATCTAGTTTAAAAAAAAAAGTACCAAGTAATGTGTATGTGTCATGATACCCAATGCTTGAGTTTTGGCGGGAACGTTTTAGTAACGTGTTGTTGCTTTGTTTTACTTTCCTAAACTTGTGTTATTTTTATCATTAATGCTATAAAAATGGTGGTGTTTTATTCATTAAGTGTTCGATAAAGTGCGTGAGTGTGGGCAAGTGAAATAAAGCAGTAAAACGTGTGATTTTTCGTTGTCGTCAAAACTCCATAGAAGCTTCTAGTAAAGTCGCCACCACTTTACTGAAGCAGGACTCGACTTATAAATTGACTGTATACGTGACTTAGATTGTGACTAGAACTTTTACAACTTGTTTTATTCAAGAAACTTGAAAACATCCTAATACTTGACACTGGCAAATGCTTTAATGCGGGTCCAATACAAAAAAGAAGAAGAAGATACCCAATGCTACCGATTACTTGATTACTGCCAAACTGCCAATGCCAAGAAGTAACATCAATTCATCAAGTTGTGTGTGTGGCAGCTCTTGGCTGGCAGGATCCATATTTTTTTATTACTTATCTATTCAAATCAGATGATGGATGAGATTTGAAATAATCATTACCTAATTATTAGTAACGTTTTGTATATTGTGTATGACAGAGTTTATTCTTACATTTATTTGTTCCATCACCTACAAACTACAACCATAGTGTATCATCTGTTCTGCTGTTAACCTTACTGAATTTATCATTTGAAAAGTGTATGTGAATGCTGTGTTAAATACCAAGAGATGGCTTCACCACGCACTCGTCGTAGATTGAACAGTGTTCGCACACAAGACGAAAATAATGTAAGTGAATAAAACGCCTATGACCTACCTGTTTCAAAACACTAGGTATCAATTTCATGATTCAAATTACACTGTCCATTCTTGCAGCGCCCTATATAATTCATGATTTCACAGAACAAGGAGTATCCTAGATATTAACTCTCATGAAATGCATTAAATTCTTGCCAATTTTTGTCAATGTGTTCTGCATTCTGCTACTTTGTCATGAAAGGAATTAAACTGAGACCTGTTTTTTTTGTTGTTTGAAACTTGTTTGTCTGTCTTTCAGAAATGTTTTGAATGTGGCACCTTGAATCCTCAGTGGGCCTCCGTCTCCTATGGAATTTGGATATGTTTGGACTGTAGTGGCATTCACCGCAGCCTTGGCGTTCACCTATCTTTTGTTAGATCTGTCACCATGGATAAATGGAAAGAAATTGAATTGGAAAAAATGATGGTCAGTATCTCAAGAACACCAGCTGTGGTTTTCAGGCTATTTAGGCACACAGGCCTGTACAAATTGGTTGAGACATCTGTGTTTAGAGCTCTACTTTCATTGTAATGCAACCTAGTTTGAAGGCACTGCAGTATTTACTACAAATCTGTTGGTCATGAGCTACAGACTAATTGTAGTCTTTCTTATTTTAAAAATTATAAATAGTTCATCACAAGAGGATCAAACCCAAGTATTTTGGAGCCCTTAATATTCTATAAATGAGTGATATTATTGAAAATTTATAAGATTAACAAATTTTTAGTTTTGACGCTATGCTTAAGTATAGTCATTATTAAAATTACAAAGAGATATTTTTGCTTTATACTGTTTTTTCCTTGAATGGATTTTGTTGAAGGGGGAATCCAAGACCAAATACTAATAATTGCTTATGCAATATGCCTTGGTTTTTGCTAATGAAAAAATACATCATTAAATTGCTAGGAAAGCTGTGCGAAATTGAATGTTTTAACTATAATTAAGATTATTCTTCAGTTTAACAAGTGATATTATTATAGGAATGACAAAATAGCTGAACACTATTATTTGCAATAAAGCACTTTATTATTATTAAAAATCAGTGTTTGGTGAAAGTTAAAATGGTCAAAATTATCAAAGATTGAAATACTTTGAAGTACAAAAAGTAAAACTTTGAAGATGCTTGCGAGCTAAATACTTATGCCGCGACCACGAATTTTTTTATGGCGTACCGCTTAAAGTACGATTATTCCCATTGTCCCCCAGTTGCTGCTTTTTCCAAGAGATAAAAAATAGTAATAGTATAACAGGAGTATTTCTTTTTTGATGCAAGCAGCTCGCGATCATACTCATACACACATACTTAACAGCTTAAGGTAAAGCTCAATGCGCAGTTAGTTGCGCGCATTGAGTCCATTCTTAATCAGTTAATTAGTGAACTATTTTGATGTGCGGACTGGTAAAGCTACAACTGCTTTATTGTATGATTGCATTGCATTTCCAGCGACAGTTTATAGCTATATCATTTATTTCCAATGAATATAGGATTATGTACTTTAAAGATTGTGCTTGTTGTGCATCACAACATTTTTAAATATACAATATCACCAAGGGATATTAGAAAAGTGAGACAGTTACGTTTATTTAAGTGGGAAGAATATTAAAAAAAAAAGATTTATTCAGATAAGTAGCATTTATATTAATATAAGAGTTTTGATAAATGTTATGGCACTCCTCAGCCAAATTAACAGATATTGAAGGAAAACTTTTCTCCTATCTAAATAATCACAAATGTCTCACACTTTTTTAATATTCCACTAGATAATATTATAATTTTACAAATGTTGTGATGCACGAAAGAGTCAGCTGCGCTTTTAATCGTCATCATCACCATTTTAGCTATATGAAGTCCACTGCTAGACCATCCTCCATGGACTTCCAAAAATACCGATTCGAAGCGGTTTGCATCCGGCGTATCCCGCCTGCTGCGCTTTTAGCACACTTTTAATATGTATATGACTAGAAGTTAGTCGTGACTGCCTCAACCTGCAACTGAATAGCCACCCTTAACCCTAGACTGGGGTCTGAGTTTTAGTAAAAATTGTATAAAGGCCGGTTCACACATATCAGTGAAGTCAGAGTTCCAGCACAGTACCAACACTGTGATAATTATTCTTTTACTTATTCTCTATGAATGCGTTCAGACATGTCAGTGTCAATGACTACTTGGTGCTCTCAGCGATCTTCATATAAATGTATAATGTACGAAGGTGGAATTACTGTGGATTAGTATCAGTAGTTTGCTTGCTAGTTTGGTTAACCGAACTACTGATACTTTTGAGGCTCAGAAGTCCGATTGACATACTCAGCCGAACTGTTGAGCCTCCTCTTAGTATCAGAAGTCCGGTTATGATGATGCTGGAATGGCAGCTATCTGGCTGCCATAATACACATTTTCTTAGTTTGGGGCTAGATAGTGTTGTGTGAAATGTCCTCCAATAATTGTATGGTCAACCCGTCGTAGGATAAGAAATATGTTAATTTTATTGTTTGCAGGTGGGGGGCAACCAGAAAGCGAGGGAGTTCTTTGAATCGCAGCCAGACTACAAGCCTGGCCTTACTATTCCTCAGAAATACAGCACTAAAATGGCTGCTATGTATAGACAAAAGGTTAGTATTAGACTAGTAAACTTTTTATTTATATAGTAACTACAGGTACCTTTATATCACACACATATTTTACTCAGACTATTAGTACTATCGGTCAAATATGAATCGCTCAAAGACAAATGACCGATAGCGCGAAAGGTAGGGTCGAGGTTGATGGACAGGTACTGCAATACGTCGATTAATACATATATCTGGGCCAGCTAGCTTCTTTCGAGAACCGGCAGGACAAGGAAATTGAGCGCTGCAAAGAATATGCTTGGAGGAACTACTGGTCCATGAAAGAATTGATGAAAGGTGATTTGCCGATATCATTAAAGTGTAAACTCATTGAAACCTGCACCGTACCCATCCTAGCCTAACAGACCTAATCCCTGACCGATTCACAAAAGTACAAACTTGTAGTTTGCCAACGAGCAATGGAACGTAGCATACTGGGTATTAAGAAGACCGACAGAGTTCGTTGCACAGTACTGCGTTCAATAGCGTTGATTGGTGTTGTCGATGTCGGCTGAAAAACTGCCAAATTGAAATGGGATTGGGCGGGTCACGTGGCAAGGATGCATCCTAATCAATGGATCAAGATCGTTACACAGTGGGTTTCTGATGGAAAGCGTTGCGCTGGAAGGCCTAAAAAACGCTGGCGTGATGATCTTTATGCATTGGCAGGAGGCAGCAAGCGATGGACCGTGATATGTGGAAGGAAGTGGGGGAGACCTTTGCACTGGAGTGAGACAGCATAGGTTAATAATAAAATAAATGTTAGCACTAGGTATGTGAATGAAAATTGACAGATTCAGATACAGTTGTGTTCAGAAACGCTACAAAATGCTGTAATCAAATTTTCAAAAAAATAATAATAATATAGGGATGGCACTCCATAAATATAAAGAAGGAATGAAATTTTTTTTCAACACCACCCCATCGTTGGAGTATCGTTGAATAGGTCTCTTATTGACCTTTTCGCAAAGTACTCAATATAAACAAAAAATACTCAAATACAAAATACAAATACAAATAATTTATTGATAAATATATGTCATTTACAAGTCAGATGCTTTTAATCATTGGTTAACTATAAAAAAAAAACAAATAATTATTAGTTAAAATTGTGTACACAAGGTACTTCTAATTTGTCCATATAGAACTCTTCAGCGCTATAGTAAGCCTTGCTTTGGAGCAAGGATTTTAGTTTCATTTTAAATATGTTAGTGGAAGATGCACTCCTGATACACTCCGGTAAGTGATTGTAAAAACGTGCGCCACACACGTAAACAGACTTGTCGGATTTGGTAAGTGTGTGCGCAGGTGTTTTTAATCTGTCCCTATGTCTCGTATTATAATTATGCGTAGCCCCGAGTTGCTCAAAGCTTTCCGGGTTAAGTCTTACGAACAGACTAATCTGATAGATTACCATTGCCGGTACCGTTAATATACCATATTTGATAAAATAAGGTTTTGCGGAGACGTCGAATTTAACCCGTGCTATGGCTCGAACAGCACGCTTTTGAAGTATAAGCGCTCGATCCGACTCCGCTGCGCTCCCCCACAGCTCAGTCCCATACATAAGCACGGAATGGACCGTGGCGAAGTAGCAACTAAGTACTGCGTCTCTGGGGGCTGTTGCAGCCACTCGACTAAGAGCGAAGCAGGCCTGGCTGAGGCGGGCACATAGTGCATTGATATGTGTATCCCATTTCAATGCGCGATCCACATGAAAACCAAGAAGCTTCACAGACGGTACTTGTTGTAAAACAACGTCCCGTACTGTTACTACCAAAGGTTGTTGCGGTCTATTCGCAAGATTGAAATGAATACAGCATGTTTTGGTCAGGTTGAGAGCGAAGCCGTTAATTTCAAACCAGTGTTGCAGCTGCTGTGCAACCTCTCTTAGTTTTTGCTTTAGAGTGGGTATGTTTGGTGCCGTCACAAGGGCTGCGACGTCATCCGCAAACATGTATACCTCTGCGCCGGTTATAGATTTTGGCAAGTCGTTCATGAGCAGAACAAACGAAGTGTTCGACAGACAGGATCCTTGAGGGACACCCAGATCCGGTACGCCCTCATCGGAATGGACTTTGCCTGAGTCGCCGAAAACCCTCTGACTTCTATCTGTTACAAAATCTGTCATCAAGTGTTCGGCCGGTCCCCTCACACCATAGTGCTCGAGCTTAGCCCGAATCAAGCTGCGGTCTGCCGTGTCGAATGCACGAGATAGGTCACAGCATATTGCTGCAACCTGAAGTTTTTCCTCACGAGCCTGCATCACCCTCCGAATAAACTCGCGGACCAGTGCGGTCGTGGATCTTCCTGAGCGATATGCGTACTGACGGTCAGTGAAAATATCACACCCATTGAAGAAGTCGATAAATCTCCTATTTAGACCCACTTCCAACACTTTGGCTACAGTAGGTATAATAGAGATGGGGCGGTAGTTTTTTGCCAAGGATTTATCCCCTTTTCCCTTATAAATAGGTACAATCTTTACCTTTTTTAACGCTCGTGGGTAAGTACCACTTCTTAGACAACGATTAAACAGTTCCGTCAATGGGAAGGCTAATACGAGAGATATATCACGTAATAGTGTCATAGATATATCGTAAAGGTCAGTTGTCTTTTTTGGTGAAATTTCTGTATTTATTATTTTTACTATTTCGTCAACTGTGAATGGTTTTAAATGTATTGAACATGTGTTACATTTTATGGCGTACGATAAGGCTGCCATACTGCTCGCTACACACACAGCTGGAGCTCCCGCTTGGGCGCCGGCTGTCAAGAAAGTGTCGTTTAAGTAGTTAACGACGTCTTTTTTAGTTGGAAAAGATTGTCCGTCATTTTGTCGCATTAGCTCGGTGAAATCCGATCTATCGCGAACGGTACGACCCGTCTCTTTATTTACTATGGACCACATAGCCTTACATTTGTTATTACTGGTTCTGATTTGGCGTTCATAAAAATTCTTTTTTGTCAAAGTTAATTTATTATTATATGTCATATTAATTTTTTCGTCAAATAGTTTAATGTCATCGTTATACGGGAATTGTATTTTTAATTTATGGATGTCAAGCAATAAATTTTTTAAATTTATAATTTCATCTGTGATCCAATTTGATTCAAATTTTCGTACGGGTACATAATTCATAGGAAAACATATGTGGAATTGTCCCGTTAATATTTTAATTATTTTCTCGGCTAGGCTATCGCTGTCTGGATGGGTTTGTAGTATCGTGTACCAGTCGACATTACTCAATGCGGACACAAAGTTAATCAAACGTGAACGCGTTATAACCCTGCGCTTTATATGTTGAGGTATGCACGGTTTCTGGGAGTGTGTGATACGAGCACGTAAGCCGTAATGGTCGCTAACGTTCGAAACCACCGTATGCGCATTGACGCGCTCTGGGATTATATTTGTAAACACATGGTCAAGTGTCGTCGAGCTAGATCCTGCCACACGGGTGGGGGAGTGTATGTGTTGCGTAAAGTTTTGCGACACTAGTATATCGCCCAATTTTCTACGAGGTGAAGAGTCTACATTGTAATCAATATTAGTGTCGCCTACTATCACGGCGCTGTACTGATCGTTGTTTATTTTTGATAATAATGAATCGAACAACTCAAGAAATTCATCGACACTAGTCAAATTAGAGCGGTATAGGCCCACGACCAGCATATTATAATCGAGTACAAATGTGGCGCAGACGTCGAACACCTGCTCACGAGACAGGTCGCGATACTCTTCTTTTTCCACAGATTTTAGACCGGAGTGTACAAAGATGCAGCTTCCACCGTGTCGTATTGTCGGCCTACAATAATAGGTGGATAGGGTATAATTATCAAAATGTATACATTTCAACTGGTCTGACGTTAACCAGTGTTCGGTTAATACAAGTGCACTACAAATAAATTCATCTTTCAATAGCACTTCTAATCGATATACGGTCTTACTATTTAAACATTGTACATTTTGATGGCAAACTATGAATTCATAGTTATTGTTTTGATTCACGTTGTTTGTTGTCGTTCCTTTTCTTGGAATTGGCCGGTGCGGCGGTGACGGGGAGCGGAGGCTCGGTAGCGGGGGCCGGGGCTGCGCCGGCGGCCTCACTCCCGGCAGCGTTGGGTGCATGTGCAGTGTTGTATTCGCGCGACGGATGAGATGCACGTCGCGCAGCTGCGTGAAATTTCCAGGCACTGATCTCCGTACCCGGCGGCCACTGTGCAGCTTCCATAAAGAAGTCGTACTTACTCGTGGGTACTGCTATTGTGAAAGATGCGTAATGTTTGTGCTTCAATTTTAGTTTTTGTACGGTGTAACTTTGAGACGCATCTTTTTTTGTCATGTAGTTATTTATCATAGATTCGGTCGTGTCGGGGTGAAAGAAGCAGACGTGTAGCTTTTTTATTCTTTCGACTGTCTGTACGTCACTATCTTTTTGACCAGAACCAACAATAACTTTTCGATGTGAACGTTTTTTATAGTGAACCTTCTGCCAGTCAGTACTTACTGGGGTGTCGGGTTGTTTGATAGGTATTTTAACTACTGCGGGTTCAGTGGATGCAGATGGTGGTGATGTATGAGGGTTGGTGATATCTTTTGTGTGCGCCACCCGTTGAGATTTCGTGCTGCGAGTAGTGGTGGTGTCGGAGGCAGAGGTGCTCTGCCGGTGTCCTTGTCGGGCAAGTGCCCGTTGGAGTCGTGCACTTTCTGTCGAGATGATGGGTGCAGATGCTTTTGCGTACGACGTTATGGGGACTGCAGTGTTGTTGGCAGGTTGTTGCGGTTTAGCAGGTAAAGATGATATCATTGGGTCTTTAGTACCTTGTAAGCGCGAGGAGTATTCATTATCCGCACGTCCGGGGGATCCCTGCTTGAGGTCAACTTTCTGCTCCAGCCGTTTTATGGCACCAATTATCCATTCCATCTTTTCATCATAAGAACTGAGGCACTTCCTAATAATATTTTCCATAATATTTACATCAATAGACATTGTATCTTTAAAAATATTAAATATTTATTTTAACTCGTTTATTTATTTACTCGCCAAGTAGTTACTTTTTAAATTACAGCATTAGCTACGGAACCCTACTGTACGCATGTCTCTACACGGTCTTCGCCACTTATTTATAAATGTAGGCCATCTTCTACAATGGTATCAATATAATTTATTGATCTGTAACATACTTGTTACATATACGACTCGTGTCATGTGGAACCTCCGAGGATGGTTTGATGAAATTAATTGATACAGAGTGCCTTAGTAATTTGCTACTATGTCCTCACTCCCATATCACAAAATACCCTCACTCACTTAGATTTGATTGGGTGACGTCAATTATCGACTGTAGTAGGTACCTAGACTTCTGTATTGCTATGATAACTTCATCCGTTAACCACTATCACGGTCATATATTTTAGAGATAAGGATGCCTATAGATCTGCAAATACTATCTTTATAATAGAATTATTATAGCAATTTCTGATTTTTTTAAAGTCTGAAACAGGTGAGACACGTGTCAAGACACGTAAGTGTTAGGGTTCTGTTTTTTTTTGTTTTTTTTTAAATTATTTTTTTATCTCCACAGACACCAGGGTCCGTGACCTTTGTTATAATTACAAACTATTGTTTACTAATTATCGTTACGGGAAATAATTTTATTTTAATTTAAGTACTTATTACTATGTTGCGTGCATACCACGAGCAAACCAACGACCCGCAAGCAGCACCCTATCACGAGTATGATAGTCATCGCCCTCCTCAACCATATGTTAGGGAAGAGGGCGACCCGCCACACGACGCCGCCGCAAGAAGGTGGTGGCCTTCGATGGTGAGCATGAATGCTCAAGGTGTGCACACAACTCTATTTCTAACTACTGAAATACTAGTATTTCTGTGAATGCAGTCACAGGTAGAGCCCGGTTTTAGACGGGGTTTCCAGATTATCTGTTTGCCTTCGGTTGATCGGACTCTATCAGCGACTGCACTCACATCGTCTAATTATATTAATACAAATCTGTCGCCTACTTTCGGCCCAGGGCCACCATCACCGCCGCGTTCCGATCTTTAATGGCCATCTCTAAATTGTACTCTCTGATGATCTGCGTTGAAGCAGCCGACGCACGCCGCATGAATCGACAGATTGCATCATCTTCGGTATCATCAGCGTAATACGTGAAGCGTAATACATGCCGTGGGGTATCGGCTTAGAATAGTACCTCCCCCTCTCTTCCCGTGGGTGCCGTAAGAACCGGCTAAGGGAAATACTACCAGAGATGGGCAGCAGCATCCTCTGCGGAAAACGCTACCCACTGCGCTCGCCAACCCGCATGCCAAGCGTGGCGAGTAATGGCAAAACCCCCCCTATGACAGACGACAAAAATACCAGGCCCCCAGTCCCCGGCAGCTCCGCTATTCCGGACTACGGTAGCGGTCCCGGTCACGGCGGAGCAAGGGGTGCTAAGAATCTCCGGAAGAGATCCGGCTACCACCCCCTGCATAAACGACGACTGGCCCTGGTAACACACAATATTCGCACGATGAGGACAGACGAGAAGCTAGCTGAGCTGGAAGAAGAAATGAGTAGGTTACATTGGGATATCCTGGGGTCATCGGAAGTCCGACGAGAGGGTGAGGACACGATAACCCTGAAATCCGGTAACGTACTATACTACCGGGAGGGCGACCAACAGTCCCAAGGTGGTGTCGGGTTTCTCGTCCACAAGTCCCTTGTTAACAACATTCTTGCCATCGACAGTGTATCGAGCAGGGTTGCGTACCTGATACTCAGAGTATCCAAGAGATATTCGTTGAAGGTCATCCAGGTATACGCACCGACCTCGGCACACTCGGATGATGAGGTGGAGGTGATGTATGAGGGCATTAGTAGGGCCATACACACTTCTGAGACCTATTTTAATGTTGTTATGGGGGACTTCAATGCGAAGCTGGACAGGAAATGCGAAAGTGAGTTGAGAGTGGGGCAATTTGGATATGGACAACGGAACCCCAGGGGACAGAGGTTGGCCGACTTTCTGGAGAAAGAGGGACTCTTCATGATGAACTCTTTCTTCCAGAAGCCACCTCATAGGAAATGGACCTGGTTGAGTCCCGATGGTTCTACGAGAAATGAGATAGACTTCATCCTGACCACCAAGAAACAAATATTCAATGATGTCTCTGTGATCAACATGGTTAAAACCGGAAGTGATCACCGAATGGTACGAGGCACTTTGAATATTAATGTTAAACTGGAGAGGTCCCGTATGATGAAGTCTACACTCCGACCCACTCGCGCCCATATCCAAAACCCCGAGAGCTTTCAGCTCGAACTATCAAATCGCTTCGAGTGCCTGGAGAGCTGCGCATCGGTGGATGAGATCAATAACAGGTTTGTGGAAACTGTCCGTACGGTGGGCGCGAGGTTTTATAAACCCCACCGTACAAATAGATCGCAAAAGCTCTCGAGCCATACCCTCGACCTCATGGCTGAACGACGCTCATTGCAACTGCAGTCTTCTGGTGAAGCCGAGTCATATAGGCGGCTCAATAGACTCATATCAAAGCCTATGCGACACGACATCCGTACCTTTAATACTAATCGTATTAAAGAGACGATAGAGCGGAACAAAGGCTCCAAAGTGTTCGCAAGAGACATGTCTATTGGGCAGAGCCAGTTGACGAAGCTGAAGATGGAAGATGGCAGTATAGCGTCGACCAAAGCAGAAGTCTTGAGGGAAATCGAGAGGTTCTATGGACAGTTATACACATCGGTCGCAAAACCTGTTAGCAGTTTGGGCAAAGATCCAAGAGCCAAACTGACTCGACATTATACTGAAGATATCCCGGACATCAGCCTGTACGAGATTAGGATGGCCTTGAAACAGCTCAAGAACAACAAGGCACCGGGCGACGACGGAATTACATCAGAGCTACTGAAAGCGGGTGGAACACCGGTACTGAAAGTCCTTCAGAGGCTCTTCAATTCCGTCGTGCTTGAAGGTACAACGCCAGAAGCATGGAACAGAAGCGTGGTGGCGCTGTTCTTCAAAAAAGGAGACAACACTTTGCTGAAGAACTACAGACCCATCTCGCTTCTGAGCCATGTCTATAAGCTGTTTTCAAGGGTCATCACGAATCGTCTTGAACGCAGGTTTGATGACTTCCAGCCTCCCGAACAAGCCGGTTTCCGAAAAGGCTATAGTACCATAGACCACATCCATACGCTGCGGCAAGTGATACAGAAGACCGAAGAGTATAACTTGCCCCTTTGCTTAGCGTTTGTGGACTATGAGAAAGCCTTTGATTCGATCGAGACCTGGGCGGTGCTTGAGGCTCTCCAGCGATGCCGTATTGACTATCGGTATGTCGAAGTGCTGAAGTGCTTGTACAACAACGCCACCATGTCAGTCCGAGTACAAGACCAGAACTCAGAGGCAATTTCATTGAAAAGAGGCGTGAGGCAGGGAGATGTTGTCTCTCCGAAACTGTTTACCGCCGGTTTGGAAGATGCCTATAAGCTTCTGGAATGGAAAGGGCTCGGCATTAATATTAACGGCGAGTACATCACTCACCTTCGGTTTGCCGACGATATAGTAGTCATGGCAAAGTCGATGGAAGAGCTCAGTACGATGCTCGAAGACCTCAATAGAGTTTCCCAACGGGTGGGTCTCAAAATGAACATGGACAAAACGAAGGTTATGTCGAACGCCCATGTAGTGCCCACCCCAATATCTGTGGGGAACTTCACTCTTGAAGTTGTTGACGAATACGTCTACTTAGGACAGACGGTCCGATTAGGCAGGTCCAACTTTACGAGGGAGGTCAATCGTCGTATCCAACTCGGCTGGGCAGCGTTCGGGAAACTTAAAAGCGTCTTCTCGTCCAATATTCCCCAGTCCCTCAAGTCGAAAGTTTACAACCAGTGTGTGTTACCAGTGATGACATACGGCACTGAAACGTGGTCCCTAACTATGGGCCTTATAAGGAAGCTCAAGATCACGCAACGAGCTATGGAGAGGGCTATGCTCGGAGTCTCTCTACGAGATCGAATCAGAAATGAAGAGATACGTAGACGTACAAAAGTCATCGATATAGCACAGCGGATTAGCAAGTTGAAGTGGCAGTGGGCAGGGCACATAGCACGCAGAACTGATGGCCGATGGGGCCGAAAGGTTCTCGAGTGGAGACCACGTACCGGCAAGCGCAGCGTAGGAAGACCAGCCACGAGATGGACAGACGACCTCATACAAGTGGCGGGAAGACGCTGGATGCAAGCCGCTTCCAATCGGTCTTTTTGGAAATCCATGGGGGAGGCCTATGTCCAACAGTGGACTTCTTATGGCTGAGATGATGATGATGATGAATACGTGAAGGACCCGGTATGCCTCGATATCGCAACAACCGCGTGTGGGACACTCTCGTGCAGCTTCATTTTTGCCTTGGTCTTGGTGGCTATAACCGACTCGTATGTTAGTCCCTGATCTTCATGGATTGTAAGGGTACATGACCCACGCCTTCCCCATAGCCCTGGTTGATAAGGGTCTCCTTTTCTTCCTGTGTATGTACTAAGAAGAGGGTGTTGGGGAGGGCTCTGTATTACATCATCTGAATAAGCGACAAGGTTATATGATATTAACAAGTTTAACAACACGAGTAATATGTTACATATCTATCACAATTATTATAATAATATATTTAAATAAATTATTATTATTAATTATAATTACAAAGTGTGCATATAGGAGTGCATTTTATTTACTTAGCTGTTCTGAATAATTGTACTCCACCCAAATCCTGTGTAATTCTCGCTACTGGGTTCAATTAAAAGTGACTAAAGTCTTCTAGTTGAATCTTAAATTAATTACATACCAAAAAAACTGATGTATTTGCGTTTACTTGTTGTGTAACTTTTATTAACTGTATAACACTTTTAGAATGCTTATATTTATATTTAATCTTGTAAAATAATTAATGTATTCAAAATTAATCCTAATCTTATTTATTATAAGTTAATTCAAGCTGTAAATATGTCCTCCTCTATAAGTACACTGAAGGGTATGCACTTATGAAGCACCCACGATACAAGTTTTAGTGTAGGTGCTGCACGTCACTATCATGTTCCACAAGGTACGCTTTATTAAGATATTTATATCTCTGCACAACTTGAGATGTACTTGTGATTATGAAATAAAATATATTGATTGATTGACATAAGGACCACGATCTCTAAAATTTAAATTATACTCAACTAGGGAATTCACACGTAATATAAGCGATCTTGTCTGGACAACGTGTCCAGACAAAGGCGCGTCTTTCTTACTTACTCAAATACTTTTTTTTTTTAACTAATAAGAGTTCTTATTATTTGTCTGTAGATTACCGCGCTTGCTGAAGGAAAAGAATGGAGTCCAGAAGAATACCAACCGGAGGTAGTGGAGAAAGCTCAAGACTGGAACCAGTCGAAGGACTTCTATTCCTCCGGCGACAATAACTTTCACTCAGCCGGATCTGATCCTAACATCAGTTACCAGTAAGTGATATTCAAAGATCATTTTAAAAATATAAATTTAATGCTAAGGTGCTGTCGGTAGTAAATCTTCTGTCGTTATTGCGCATGTTAACATTTGTTACCAGTATTATAAACGTTTTGCGAAAATTTGGGAATAATTGATAGACTTACCGAATATTGGGTATGTCAACATGTAACTCAACGTTCAACCAACATTTGCTTTTGATAAATAAATTCTCATGAAAATAAACAAGACAATCTAAAAAAACTTGTTTAGGCCAATCTTTTATTAATCCAATGAATGCGTACAGTGACTAAAAAATGAGTAAAAATCTGAGCACTTTTCGTCATAGAATTTCAGTGGCAATCTCGTTATCAGACCCTCGTTATCATATATAATGGAAGGTACTATAGGTAACAAAGAAAATTAGCTCAAACCCGACTCGAATTTAACTTTGTACTAGAGAGTTCCAATAGTACTTTGTACTAGAGAGTTCCAATAGTATTTTGTACTAGAGAGTTTCCAGTTGTAATCAAGGAATAGGTTGCCAAATGTTAACTTTCCCATACCGTGGTCAATGTCCCGTAATATTACATATTAGTAACATAGAAATTGAAATAATCATTCTTTACATGTTTAATGGGCCTTTTCACACTTGACCTTACAAAAGAGTATGTCTTCCTGTCCAGTGTGTATTTGGCTTCTCTGGCTGCCTGACCACTTTTTCCTCAGTTTGGCGACTTGTAATTTACATCGAGATGGCTAGCAGAGTAGTAATCAAAATTAAAGGCAGAATTTACCCGCCTGACACTTCTGTGTGCGATGAGTATGAATATTTTAATTTTTAGTTTAAACCTTTGCACTTTGCAGAAACTAACTCTCTCGCATAACAATATTTTTAAACATATAACATCACTTAATCAGATTGTAATATCATTTATACGCAGCAGATTCAAGTTTTAACCGACTTCCAAAAAGAAGGAGGTTCTCAATTCGACTGTATGGTTTTGTAATCGACTTCTAATTGAATGAGATTATCAATTTGATATGTATGTATGTAATATTGTTAGAATTGCACAATTTCACATATGTTAGTCTATGTGAGCTTCTAAACATGTGTGACAAATTACTATGGAAATTAACGTGGTTTTCACACATTTTTAAATAAAAACTACGGGTCACTCACGTCTGTTTTGAGGCGCGTCACCGACCGAGAGTGACGTGTAAATAAATAAAATAAATAAATAAATATTTGTGGACATTTCACACAACACCATCTAGCCCAAACTAAGCAAAGCTTGTACTATGGAACTAGATGGCTGATAGAATACATATATACGTTTTTTTTGTGTGTGCTGCTCCTTTGAAAAAGACCGCCGAATGCGGTTGAAACTATAGTCGGATATTTCGGCTCAAAACAGACGTGAGTGACCCGTAGTTTTAATTTAAAAATGTGTGACAAATTTCATAAGTGTACATATGTATGTCCACGTATTACGCAAAAACTAGACGTCGTATTGCAATCATTCTTTTTTATTGAATAAAGTATCTGCCAGATTCGGGAACAGTGCAAATTTTATCAAAATCGGTTCAGTAGGTACTTTTTACCTACTTAGGTAGATGCCCAGATTTGATTTAATTTGTCGGTATTATGTAACAGTTGTTATTTCTTCCTTGAAGTCGAATTTCTTTAATTACTTTTATTTAAACTATGATTCATCATTCAGAACTGACGATTACGCATCAAAATAAATGATATTTATTCACATATAATGTCTATTAAATAGACAAACGAAATATTTTAGTAAATATAGTAAAATTATCATTTATTTTTATTATATTCACACGGACTCATTATATAAAAAAAATGACAATTAGCGGTATGAGAATTAATGTTTATAAATGTACATAATTTATAAAACAGTACATAAACTTTTTAAAGTTTTTAGTAAGATAACTTCCTAACCTTGTTAAATTGTTACCAGTGTATTTCTCGAAATATAAATAGTTTACACAACCAATTAATACTAAATCAGAAAAGTGAATGTACTCTTCTTTATATTTTCTATTAGGAATACTTGATTCTGAGGAAACGAAGGGCAGCGAACGATATTTTCACGACAAAATTTGTCTAGTCTTATTTGTATTGTATAATAATGAAAAATACTGCAAGGACGAAAAAGTTCGTTCCTTAAATAATAATAAAAATAGCTCGAGTAAAGTTGGCAATATTATAAAACTGTCGAGGAGCATCTGAATCACCATTTCACGTAAAGAGTAAGCTGTCACCTATTAAATATCAAGTGATTTTTTTAGTACAACTCACTATCCATGTTTATATTATTTACTAGCTGCGCTATGATGAAAAACGGTGATGATGATGATGATAAAATGTAGCCTAAGTCCTTCGCAAGGTTCTAAAGAATCTCCGTGCAAAATTTCATAATAATAATAATAAATAAGTTGACTTCGCTATGACACCGTCGTTTCGGTGAACGGTGTCATAGCGAAGAGCCTCGACCAATATCTCCAGAGGCTCTCGCTCGATAGTTGGGTCAAGGGTCTGATACAGAAGGCAGTCATCCTGGACACGGCACGCATTGTCAGGAGGTTCCTCTCTCTGTAGCCCCTACCACCGGCAGCTTGAGCCCCGCCCCGCTGCCGGCGGCACCCTAGGTTTAAGTTTTTTATAATATTTATATTTTTGTATTTCTATTGTAAAAAACTTAGATTTAAGATTTAAAATGAATAAAGTGTATAGTAAATAATAAATATATCTTTATTGTACACCAAACATTACAATTCAAGGACACACATTTAAACAAGTTTAACAAGTTTCATAGTGATTGGTTCAGCCGTTTAGCTGCGAAGAAGTAACAAACACAGAGACGACATACAGAATTACTTACACTTTTATAATATTAGCTAGGATTTATTTTAGTCTAGTAAAAATAAGATTTGTGACAACATAAAAGACACCTAAGTATATTGTAATTTAAATGAATGTACTGGTGTTTTGAAATACATTTGACACAATGTCATAGTGATATTATAAAAGCTAATTTTGTTACCTTTACACGCTCAAACGGCTGAACCGATCGTTATGAAAATTAGTATAGAGGCAGCTTTGGACCTGGAGACGGACATAAGTTACTTATTATCATCATAATCATCACCGTTGTTCGTAACTACGCGAGTGAAACCGCGGAACGCAGCTAGTCTATAAATCGGAGATTATTGTTGATCTATGATTTTTTCTATGAGTTACTTTACTATCATAATTTCAAAGAATCCCCCTAGTTGCAAATATTGCGATCTGCTCCATACAAACGGATTTATTTTTACTAGACTATTTTCCATCATATCAAACGTGTATGATCTTTTCGCTTGCAGTAGCGAGTATGCCAGCGGTCGCTATACCGGTTTCGGCAACACGCCGAATCAGTCGCAATCGACGCCGATGTCTCCTGCACACAGCGGCAACGAGCTTGTCGATAATACTCTAGCATCGCTTGCTTCGGTAAGTTAATAACCCTCAATGCCCTGAAACCACAGATTATATATGAAGTATCTGACACCATGCGACAGATATACAATTATACATAACAGGATGCAACAGTTGTGCGCAAACACGCGCCCTGTCAACGGGTTTTTGCTGCGACTCTCGGAAAGCTGGCTTAAGGCACTGTCGGTACTAAATTATTCTTTCTCTCTCGCACATTCTAACATTTTTGAAGATATAAAATCTATATACATAATTATTTATCAAGCGCAATACTATTCACTGACTAATCTAATCACGAAATACACAAAAAACAAATCACAAGTAAACGAATTGCGTATTTTGGAGTCGTTTGTGTTTTATTTATTTTTAAACTATAATTATATTTAAAGGTGTTTGTTTTACATCTTTAGCGGCTAATATCTGTAAATTGGCCGTCGCGTCTCGGTACAAGTTCTTCTTCTTTTTTGTATTGGACCCGCATTAAAGCATTTGCCAGTGTCAAGTATTAGGATTTTTTCAAGTTCCTTGAATAAAACAAGTTGTAAATGTTCTAGTCACGTATACAGTCAATTTATAAGTCGAGTCCTGCTTCAGTAAAGTGGTGGCGACTTTACTAGAAGCTTCTATGGCGTTTTGCCGACAACGAAAAATCACACGTTTTACTGCTTTATTTCACTTGCCCACACTCACGCACTTTATCGAACACTTAATGAATAAAACATCACCATTTTTATAGCATTAATGTTCAAAATAACACAAGTTTAGGAAAATAAAACAAAGCAACGACACGTTACTAAGACGTTCCCGCCAAAAACCTCGGTACAAGTTAGCTAGTATGTGTACCTTCAGAGTCCATACATGTATGACATACATTTTGCTCGTCACTAAATAAGTAAGGTTCGGCGGCCTTGAGTTCTAGAAAGATAAAACTATTGTACACACCATAAAAATAAAATGAAAAGAGAGCGATATAAAAGTAGTGTAACAATTAACAACCTTAGGACGGAGAGGAACGAATAGAAAGTAGTATGACAACGGGGCGTACAGTAATAGAGAGTGCGAAAATAAATACTTGCAACTAAATTCTATACATATATACGAAATAAGGTGACGTCACCTGCCTGATCCAGCGGAAGACCAGCGCCGGTTGGCAACAACTGGCACCATGCTGAGCTGGAGCCGGCTTGTGGCAAAAACTTAGTTTAGTTAAATTTTAAATCGTGTTAATATTTTTTAAAAGTTTTTTAAGTTTATGTCACATTAAAAATCTTGTCTATTGTCTAAATATATAATAGTATAGTAGTTGAGTATAGTACAAGTTTTGATGACCTCACAAAATTTGTTTCTGATTGCTTGTTATATAGGTTCCACCCAAAAAAAAATATAATCATCCACTCTAGACCTAAATCAATAGCTACGAACATGGAACAAAATGTCGTTAAATATACACTTTCACATTTAAATGATTGTTTCATGAATATTTTAATCGGCATTATAATGTAAATATTAAACATGAGAGTATAACAGATGGCAACGTTTTCTTGGCATTGGCTGGTAAATTTGAAGTGATTGTAATTTGTGAGTAATTTCATTATTATTGAAAACAGAAATAAAAATAAAATAAAATGAATGATCGATGGAGATATTGTTCTAACTTCTATAACACTTTACTTATTGGAACTTTATATTGTAAGTATGTGAACTCCGACTATTTCAGGCTAATCCTAATATATTGAAAATATACGAAGATACATTCGTAGTTAAAAGCACGAGTAGATAATAAGCCTGGTGTCTGTGGTCATGTTGCATTCGAGTACGGAAGCCTCGGTGTGCGAGTATAACTCTTACTTTGCCGGATTTATTTAATACATATCTAATACTGCGTGTGTATCGTAACTTCGTTTTATGATTAATCGTTTTTTTAGGTGAAAAAGGGTGTTGCTGATCCCGAGAAAGTATTTTCCGATTGCGTGTGTTTCAGGGATGGTCTGTGTTTGCGTCGTCTGTGACTAAGGCAGCCCGCACCGCCACTGAGAACGCGGTCAAGTACGGCGGCATCGCTACGCAGAAGGTCTCCGAGATGGCCACCACGGTCACCGAAAAGGTATGTTATCACTAGGGACCGGATTATATGCATTTTTACCATATTTTTAGCGTACCATTTTTTTTTGGCTGAAATTTAGTGGTTTGCATATTTTCGCTATATTTACTACATTTTTCGGTATGTTACCCTGTTAATAAGTGTAAAATTAACTCTTACAAAAGTCTTTACTTTATAACTACACTAAAAATGTTAAATTATATTTAAAAAATTGCATATTTTACGCATTTTTCGTGTATTTAGCATGCATATTTCAAACTTTTTATGTTGTATATAATCCGGTCTTTAGTTATCACTGTATTATTATTACCCTACTGTTCAAGAAGGAGCGTACATTTGATTGACGTACAAGCCGATTTTAAGCTCAACGATGGACTTTCACAGCTCCGTGTCTCCCAGAACTTCTGATTACAGTATTTTGCAATGCACTGACCTTTTCACTCGGATACATTAGTTATTTAATGTCACTCGAAACATTGTTCTTTAATCTGGAACAGAGTACTGCTTGCCTACTGCTGTTTGACGGTTGAAAAACTTTTAAAGATGTCGTATTTCATTAAGCGAACGTCACGCGATACTAGTTCATTCAGAGGGTGATGCCCCATGTCCATTGGATAGCTTTTTAAATATTTCAACTTTTGTACTGAATGATATATGCAAAAAAAAAAAAAAAAAACATATATGCCAGCGGTGCGGCCGTAGCTGCGGCTCCCGTATTGGTCTATATAGTCACCAACGTAAGTGTTGCAATCTGTGACGATATCAAACTGCCACGAGACTATCAAATTATATTCATTGGTACTCGTATTTGGCTATCATGATTTTGTCCCTGTAGACATGAGTAGTGTACATAGAACTTTTTTTTTAAATTTTAGATCTATGATTGACCACCAACAAGCCCGATGTTAAGCGACGGTGCGGCCGACGATAGAGCTCGTCGATCTAGAAGTTATCTATTCACTCTAGCCTTGAAAATTATAAATTGATATTAGAATAATCCGCGCCGCGTCTTCGAATCCGTGAATCGACATCTTTTGAAATGTACGTCGACTTCGTACAAGGAACGCATAAGGAATGCATTTAAAGTTGTGACACCATCGCTATATATTTGTGATTTGTTTAGGTGAACAATCGAGGCGGATGGAGCACCCTAGGCGGCAGCACTGAGACACGCCGCGCTAGTAACTCAAGCGGCTCTTATCAAGGGCAGGGCTACGGGGCCATGAAGAGCTCTACTTCGGAGCCTTACTCGCAATGGTATTGACACTTCTTACTGTTTTCTGGTATTTTTTCTTGGCTTTTGGATTATTTCCAAGGTTGGCGATGCCTGAGTGGGTTTCCCTCGATGAGTGTAACATAAGTCGAATTGCGACCTTTATTGCCCGTAACGCAAGTACAAGATCGCGTCGCAGAAGCACATGGGATCGGCAAAAAATCTATTTGCACCATCTTGAAGCAAAAGTATGGACCTTCCGGTACTGAAGAAAATGTATTACGACGCCTAAAAAGAGGAAGAAAAGCAAGCCTGTAACAGGAATTGACACATTTGACGCAGACGCTATTCGAAACCACGTGTATGCTTAGTATACACAAAAATAAAGAAATAAATACCCAACTGTGAGTAAATTCCTGATAACATTACTGAACTGAGAGGCTGGCTTGTATAGTGGCAGTGCCACGTCTCCAATAACAATAATGTAGCAAATTGGATTCAAATACAAGAAAACCGACAAGAGAAAAATAATGATGGAACGATATTAAATTTTGCACCGAGAATCGTTTTTGAGGGAAATGAACAAAATCACAAATTGGGACAATGTCATATTTGTCGGCGAGATTTGGCTGAACTCGAATCATACCGTGCCGCAGTCGTGGACGGACGATACCAAGGCATCTTGCTCAAAAGTGCCAATGGGAAAAGGTGGACGCTTAATAATCTACCACGCTGGATCAGCTGGGGGAGGTTTTGTGAATGATGCCTTGCTCGCATTTGAGTCAATATTGACAATATAATTGAAAATGAAATAATTATAAATACAGGTGACGATAGCTCAACTGACAATTTTGGCTCATCATCTGAAGAAAATGATTGACTGAAGATTCACTTTTTTACCCGACTGCGTAAGAAGGAGGGTTATGTTTTTCGAGTGTATGTATGTATGTATGTATATTTCTTACGCCTCACGCCTTAGAGCCTAAACGGCTTGACCGATTTTGATATGAGTGGTGTCAATAGATTCGTCTTAGTTGTTAGAGTGACACTGGGTACATCAAAATTAAAAAAAATCATAAGTTAGGCTGCAAAAACCTCTTTTCTGCAGTCGGGTATTTTGTTTTTCTTTTAACATTGATACTTGTTCTCGATTTTTTGTTATTGAGTGAATGTTATTGTAACAAAAATATGAAATGAAAGAAAATTGACCTTTCGTAACATTGTATCATTTCAAAATACCTACAATATCAAAGATTAAATAAATTTTTCTAATCAGAACTTTAATCCAATGCACTTTACAATACATATT
Source organism: Lycia hirtaria (assembly GCA_947563715.1). Taxonomy (NCBI): domain Eukaryota; kingdom Metazoa; phylum Arthropoda; class Insecta; order Lepidoptera; family Geometridae; genus Lycia; species Lycia hirtaria. The sequence continues at coordinate 13,390,201 of OX387386.1, forward strand.
CAAATACTCATGCAAACTTGAATCGATCGTATCGTGAGTATCGAGTACCGAGTCATATGGTTACATCACTAGTTACTTCGCGAAGACAAATGTCAAAACGGGCCTTTTATTTTGTGATGACTTTAGTAATAAGTAATATTGACAATATACCTAGTCTTGCCATAAATATTGTCACGAAGAAAAAAATTATTTTTTTATTGCAAATAATATTTATTACTTTTACAGTGTGTTAGTTTAATACATAAATATAAAACAATTTAAAATATAAAAGCTTATTCGAAGTGGTCTCCATTGGCTGCAATACAGTCCTTTAAACGTTGAGGCCAGTTATCAATAGAAGCACGCACTCTTTCCATGGGAAAATTCTTCACTGCCAATCGTATGGATTGTTTTAGGGACTCCAAATTATCATGGCGTTTAGAGCAAGCCATACTCTCTAAAACTGACCATAAATCATAATCCAGCGGATTAAGATCAGGACTAGACGACGGCCAGTCTTCAGCTCTGATGAAGTCCGAAACGTTCACTTCCAACCAAGACTGCGTGGACCGAGCTTTATGACCTGGCGCCGAGTCTTGTTGGAAGGACCATACTTGGTTATTGAACATGGTGTTGTTAAGGGGCTTAACTACCTTCTCAAGAATGGTATTTTGATACACTTGTACCGATGTTTTGATACCTTTTTCACAAAAATATGGCTCAGTCACTCCTTCATAGCTAACACCCCACCAAACCATCACTGAAGTCGGATAATGCCCACGTTGCACTCTGTCGACTAATTGGGAAGCTTCCTTAGAGCTTTGAGCATAAATACGGTCATTTTGTTTGTTAAAATGTTGCTCAATTGTAAAGATTTTCTCATCCGTAAACAAAATTTTTCTGTGACCTCCCTTTGCGTACCGCTTCAGTAGTTGTTTCGATTTTACCACCCTATTCTTTTTTAAATTATCAGTTAAAAAATGACCAGTGCGTCTCTTATAGGCTGCAAGTCCTAAGTCATCTTTTAAAATACGCGACATGGTTCTGGGTGCTATCTTCATCTCCCGAGATAAAATCTTTTGCTTTCGGACAGGATTTCTTCGAATTCTTTCCCTTACTGCTTTGACCACCTTTTTCGTACGAACACTACGTGGACGGCCAGATCTTTTTCTGTCACAAACAGAGGAGGTCTCATTGTACCTATTAATAGCCCGGTACACAAACATTTGACTAATACCAAGCGTATGGAGAGTTTTAAAAATTGCATTTGCCTCCATACCAACTTTGTGTAATGCAATCACAGCGATTCGGTTCTCTTTATCACCCCACTCCATTTTAATATCGCAAAATATTGTACAATGTATTGGCGCCAAAATTAGAAAACTCAATGAACAATCGTATAAAAATGACAGATTCCAAATTCAAATGTAATATCTTTCTTATTTTTAACTGTAACAGTATTTATGGCCAGCCTAAGTATTGTAGTTTTGATTTAAATTGTTTTTTTTTAATTCTATGCTTTGGAAGTTCTTTCTTTCATGTTTATAATTAACTTTGTAAAATGTGTATTACATTGTTATTTATAATAATAAAAATAACTTTATGGTAGTTTAAATGAAAAAAAGACCACAGAGCACTATAGTAGTACATAATTCGAGAAGTTAGTTTCCGTGTTTTTCCAATATAGTTATTTTCTAAACTAGACTTTATAGCCGATAACTCGTTCAGGGAAAAAAACAAAGACGCTAACTGGCGTATCTATGTGTTTCCAGGAACGAGCAAACCCAGCCATGGCAGCAGGAGTCGATCACGACTAGGAACCTGGATACTAGAGATCTGTCTAAAGTGGGTGTGTCCAGCCCTCCGCCCGACGTCAAAAATATAACCATAAAGAAGAAGGACGAGGACTCTTGGGACTGGCTCAATAACTAAGGATACACAAATGGTATACTTATCTCTCTATTCCTCTCACTGCTGGGCATATGCCTCCACAAGTGTATGAATAAAGTAACATCTTTTAAATATTGCTCCATATTTTTATTGTTAAAATTTTTGATGTGATATTTTTACATACAAATAGAAGCTTAGAAAACTCAAAAACCCCCGACAAAAAAACGGCTAAACCGATTTTAATGAAATATAGCTAAGCTATATAAACACTCGATTAAATCCTCTTTCAAACAAAAAACACAGATATACAGACACACGTCAAACTTATAACACCCCTCTTTTTAGGTCTGGGGTTAAAAAAATATGTATTAATGCAATTTACTTACTACTGAAACTACTACTAATCCATGGGGGAGGGCTATGTCCACACACACACACGCACACACACACACAAGAATAAAAACATTTTAATTCTGATACATTTTTAATACCTTTAATTAATATTATTTTAGAGATGCGCCGAATAGTGGTTTCATCATCATCATCATCTCAGCCATAAGAAGTCCACTGCTGGACATAGGCCTCCTCCATGGATTTCCAAAAAGACCGATTGGAAGCGGCTTGCATCCAGCGTCTTCCCGCCACTTGTATGAGAATAGTGGTTTAACCGAATATTATTCGGCTTAACCTTTATCGAACCGGATATTCGGCCGAATTATTCAGTTTACCATTACATTGCTTTACCGCGTAAACAGGTTCTAACATGTACGCTACGTGTCACTGCTGGCTAGATGAACCCGTTCACACACCGCCCTGTCACTTTGTTTCAAAACATCGCACGATTAAGTTACAAATAAAAAAACAAAGGTGCTTCTAAATATGCACATTTAGCTAATTTAGCCAGAGTGTTTCTAAGTGCTCCTGGTAGTAGTGTGTATAGCGAATGATTATTAACGGAAGCAGGGGAACCTATATGAAGAAAACGCAACAGACTCTTGCCGGAAAGGGGCCGTGAGCTTGGTGTTTCTGAACCATAATTTACCGTTAATTAATTGTAAATATTAGAATATGTATGTTTCTTTTTGCTTATCTTTTATTTTATTTCTGATCTCTATTATATTTTTATAATGTCTCTCTGTCTCTATATATCTCCTAAAGTGTATGTCAAGTTGCCATCTAAGTGTGTTATTTAAAAATTTAAAATATTGATTTGAGGTTTAAAAAAATGTTGATTTTAAGATTAAAAATAAATGTTGACTATACCTAACTATACTTTATGAAATAAATATGTTTTCTTTGACTTATACTATAACATAAATCTTACGTAAGAAGTTTGTCTTTTAGTTCTGCACCTGGGCTACATGAGCCAAGAAAATAGAAATGCTTGAATCGGATATATTCGGAAACAAAACCGAATAATTTGGCCGAATACAAATAGTGTAAAAGATGCCGAATACCGAATACCAAACGAATATTCGGCGCATCTCTAATTATTTTCATTAAAGAGTATCGTTAAATTTTAGTGAAAAAATAAATCTACTAAATAAGTCTTCATACCTTCTTTAAAACCTCAAAGTACCGAAATTGATATATCTAATATAAATCTATCGAGTGTAAGAAAAATGTGATGAGACAAATCTAATTACACCTCATATATTGAAATCTGTCTAACGGTTTAGCCTGTAGACCGTTCCATAGACACAAATATAAACAATCGGAAAACATTACCTTCTTTCAGCAGTCGGGTAAAAATAATATCTGCAGTATAGAGATCTATCTCGCCCTTGTTTCATTCTGCAACAGGTCATTTATTATAATAGAAGTGAAAGTGAAGTGTTGTTTTCTTTTTCAGATCGGATGACGAGCGGTGAGGTCGGGTCGCTGAATAAATGTAATAAATAAAATGTTATCATTATTATCATACTAATATTATATCAAGTATGAAGAAATGCCACAAACGCTGCTCCAATCAGCTTGAATATTGTAAGCTCAAGAATTTCAAACAATTTTGAATATCGTGTATGTAAATAATACTGTTCATGCCAGATATAGTCTGACCACAAAGATAAAAAGCAATATCGCCATATTGCAGATTTTTATGGAACTAATTCAGTTTCCTAGCATAGTGTACGCTTACGAACAAAAAGCAAATGTGGCGCCAATAAGTAGATTAATATTATACTTTTGAATTTTAGTCCGTGAATTGGTGCTAGATTATTTTAGCAATTTGAAATTTATGAGAAACTAAATAATAATTTAAAAAAACAAGTTTATCTGAGAGCAGATCTGATGTGTAATGTAATTATTATGCTGAGAATCGTGTAGCGCGCATTTTTTAATACGACAGAAGAATACTTTTCTACATCTCAACATTATGAGACTGCTGTTCCTCTTTTGTTGTTTGTTGATTGGCTAGGATTATGTTTGTTTTACTTAGAAGTTATAGTTAACTAACAAATATCTGTATTAAAAGAAAAACAAAATACCCGACTGCAGCGGGGTTTGACTTACGTTTTCGTTACGTGTGACGCGATGTTACGCGTGTGTTACGTTTTTTATTTAAAAAAAAAACGTATAATCGCTGTAAAAGATAAATGCGCATTATTTAGAATAATTCTAGTAAATTCACTTGTTTATTACGAAAAAGTTCGTTGGAGATTACAAAAAAACGCAACATTTTTATTTAAATGCCGAAAGATGTATTATTATTATTACAAAAAAATATAGCCTATGACACTCAGAAAGTGAAGACGAATCTAACAACACCTCGCACATCAAATCGGTCAAGCCATTTAGGCTGTAGGCTGTCATATAGAAACATACATATAGATATACATACAAACATACACACACTTGAAAAACATAACCCTCCATCTTTTTTTTTTTTTTTTTTTGTTAGGGGGCCAAATGGGCTTTTGCAGCCCCGGCTGGTCACTGCGACCTTTACAGATCTATTGTGACATCCCCTATTACTTACAGCCTCAACCCTCCATCTTACACAGTCGGGTAAAAAAGAAGCGTCTAGTACAACACTATTTCTTAACCGTCCAAAGATATAAATAAATATGACGTAATATTTATCAACAACTCTTAATTTTTACACCTAGCGCATTATTTTTGCCGCAAGGAAATTCCATTTAACTGCATTAGTTTGTAAGTCTACGGCTTTACGATCGATATTTCGTTCCTCGTATAACCATTTTCTAATTTTGACAATCTAGATAATGTTTAGTAGAAATTATTTCCTGTTAGTAAGTCTAATGCGCGCTGCATAACTCTCTTATGGTAGCGGTTGCCTACTAGTTGGCATTGTTGTTAAAATCCCACTACTCGTGCTTTCTTATTTTAACTATTTCGGTCCCGCCCCTCTATATCCCCCTCTTGTCCTTTGCCGTCCCAATTTCATCACAATTTCGCAGTCATATTTGTCTATGTCCCGTTGTAATCATGTAATATTTTTGTATATTTTAATATTTATTATACAATACCTTTGTAAAGCGTCTGAAAACGGATTTGTTAACTTTATCATTTAATTGTTATACAAAATCCAAAAACGAATTCAGTGATATTTTGCATTTTAATTCCGCTTTGTACACTTGTACGAAAACTACACAATATGTTTTTTTTAAGCTTTTAGTAAGTTCGAATCGCGAGATGGGATAATTTTACCAAAATCACCTGGCCTATCTACAATGGAAAAACTGTTTGACTAAAACATATACAAATCCTGCTTTAGTTCCAAGTAGGATGGAAGAAAAACTACTAGCAATAGTGGCGTGCCATTATTTTATATACTATTTTGCCAAGGTTTATATTTGTAAACCATGTAGGATTTACAAAGCAATTTTGAGGTATTTTTTTATATAAATATGACTTTATTAACATTCGATTAGAAATATTACTATTATATTATTGGCATAAGAGTGTTTTATCATTCCGTAAATCAATTCTTACTTTATTTGTATGTTATTCTACCATTAAAATGTATTTGGGGCCATGTGTTTCTAATGAGCTAATAGGAAAATAGTGCACGGTTTGTCATACAATTACGAATCCGCAGCATTTTTAAGGTGTAACTAGAAATCGCGAGGCATGCGTCATGAGTATATTGCCACGCTTGTCTCGCGTTGTACACTGTACGCGATGCTCACTGTGTACACTCGTCGTATAATCATATGCTCGCAGGTTTATGCGAGGCTTATAAGACAAAGCGTTTGCGGCGTATGCCTCGCAAAGTCTGTACACACCTTTATATTTGTTTTAATCATTTATAATAATTTTTAATTGTTAGGTAGTAAATACATAAAGCTATTTGCTTGGGCATAACATTTCAGAACTTCTGTCATGCTGTTTTAGAAAATATTATATTTATAAATGTTAAGTGTATATGAGTTTTATCAATATTCTAGATTATAATATTTAGTTTTCAACACCGATGTAGGATATGCTAGATTTTAGGTTATATTGGCTGGGCCAGAGCCATTTGATATCCAAATATTGGAAATCCTTAATTTATTCCGATATTTTTCTGACCGCTTTTAGCGCAAAGACAGTTGATTAAAGCAGATTATATTCAACGTTGATTGTTATCTACAAGTATCTTTGCTGTTATAGAAATTATGTATCACACACGTTACGCTATGTCGTATGTTTTGTCAGTTTGGTATCACACAATTTCGGCATTCCGCTTCGATAAAAGATCTTAAGGTTCTGACTTCATACTGAAATCCCGCACTAAAAACCACTTTGCTTTTTTTTGATTTTCTAGGATATTTATAATTTAAGGTCAACAGGGCACCTCGATCAACAAAATTGAATGCATTTTTTACATCCACCTTTAGCAACACATCTACAAAATTTTGACTAAGGAAAGATCGAATGGAATGAACAGCAGCCTCACATCCGCCACGCGAACCAAAACCAAGCTGTATTGGTTGAAAATGGCTGCTCAAAAGAGCAACCTTTTTCCCACAACCTGCCTTGGCCGCGAGGCGACGATATGTGGTGCCTACAGCAATTGGTCTGATACCACCGTCCTTTTTTGTAAGTGCGCATAAATTAGCGCCGTATAAAACATCGATGATGTTACCACTGACCCGTCCAGATAACATGAAATTTACCAAAGCCGTTAAATCCTTCAAGAGAGTCTCACCAGCCTCAACAGAACTAAAAGATAGAAGATCTTTTAGATGTTGAGAAGACAGACCGTCTAGGCCTCCGGCAGAGCCAATCTTAAAAGAATTAATAGCCGCTGCAATTTCCTGAGCTGTGACTTCAATGGCAACATCATCTGATTGTGGTGGATCAGGAAGAAGGAGTTTTGCCGCAGCAGGTGGATGTTTGTCACGAAGTGACTGGACCGTGTCTGGTGTAAATGGAGCGATAGTGTCGCTGGAGAACAAGATGCGTGCGGCGCCTTTGATATCGCCATCGCTAATTTTATTTTCAACTACTTTTATAGTTGCCGAATCACCTGATGTTTTCGAATTTTGATTATTCCGTTTTTTAGGCGGAATAATATTACTAAGTCTTAAAAGGTTCTCTTCCAATACTTTATACTTTACGCAGTTTTCCTTTACTCTAGTAATGCCTTAAACTATCATCTGCAACCTGACCTCTATCCATACTATAAATTAGTTTACGTAATCGAATAATATTTCATTTACCAGGACTATTAGTAATATTCTGCTACAAGTCTAATAAATTTAAATTCTAAAGGTATAGGCCTCGAAAAATGCGCTTGAGCTAAGTGTTCGAGCGATTCACTTTCTTTGAGAGAGATAATGGCCGCTAGCCGCAATGTCGCTCATATGTTTCAATGAAAACGATCATTACCCTACTAACGTTTCGTGGCTTGGACATACCCAAGCACACTTTTAGGATACCATTTGAAAATGAGCCTTATACGTATGCGAATGCCTATTACCGATTAAAAAAATATGTACTGCGCAAATTGGTGTTGAATGTTTAGTTTTGTTAGTTTGTTATAAATATGCATATTTTATGAATGAATTATAACATAAATGTTTTGTGTAATTTATTAATATATGGCACGACAATATGCTTAATTTAAAAATTTAATAACATTTTTTTTTGGTTTTGTAATATTGTATTATATTATTTACACCATCACATGGATGATCACTATTGTATTGGTTTAGATAAGTGAGTTTGTAGATTTATTTTGTTATTATGTTATGTGAGGAAAAACTGTATTTTTTAATTTACCCCAAAGTTCAAAGGTACTAATTATTTCTTAGTTTACGCTTGTTTACAAGTCGTCTGTTTGTCACTATTTTACAAATGAAAATACGTATTAGTTCCTAGTCGTACCCGCGACTTCGTTCACGATAATATGAGCATATAAATCTGATTGGTATCTAATGGACAACTCGATTCGATAGAACCCATCATAGTAAAAATTTTCACCGCGACTCAGAATTTAAAGTGCGTTTATTAGACTTCCGTTACTTAATTATATGTTCAGTGCTTCCGTACTAAGGTTGCGAGAGCCTAATCGTGAGGCTATGGTATCTGTCTGTCCCACATTTAAACGGCTGTATCTTTTGAACGGTAATAAACAAGTCTCAAAATTGGTAAGATTGTAGGGTTTACTTTTATGTAAATCTACAAATACTAAAAACAGGCCAAGACAAGCTTGCGTAAATATTTTTTGAAGAAATGGGAAATTAATACTCGATAACTGATACGAAACTATGATTCCACAAAAAAATAATGAAATAAGTGAACGTTTAGTCGATAATTTTGTCATGTGACATAACTTTTAAATAGATTAAATGGTAAGGTTAAACAATTTTTAGATAAAGAAAATAGGTGTGTAACAATTTCATATAGAAATTGATATTACATGTGAACTTTATTTCAGGCTAATCCTACTGTATAAAATATATAAAGTTACAAAATATTCTGAGATATAAAGCACATTTTATTAGTAATTTGCTCTGGTGTCAGTGTTTATGTTCATATATTATGCCACGAATAGAAGTACGGAAGTCTCAGATTTATATTTAGCATACCTATTAGGATAGTGTTAGGGACATAGCCGACCGATTTAGCGACTGAAACCGTACTATACCTGCTACTAACTAAGAACTACGTATCGATAGAGTCTTAGAGTATTTATTACCTCTAGCTTTACCAGAAGCTACATCTTGCATTTGGGTATTTTGTTTTAATAATATTTTATGGCCATACGCAGACTTGTTTAGTTGACGGTAGGTCAGCAGTTTCTTAATTGAAGGTTTTAGGAGAATTTAACAAATTTATAAATTATTTAAGGCAAAGAGTAGGGTGGTAGGTATCCATTTTTTAGATATAAAATTATTGAAATTACTTTTGATATATATTCTCTCTTAGTTTCATAATAACACTATTACAATGTATTAAAAATAGCCGTTATTTTGACCGAAATAAATGTGTAAACGACAAAACTTCCATGTGTCCGTGTTTGTTATGAAGCTAAAGAGAGAATATTAAAAGTAAATATTATAATCGTCTTCGAATCAAACGATACTTACTTTGAAGTTTGATTCCAATTATACGAGGATTCAACCGAATACGATTATACTCCCAACCCACCCAAATATAAGACCCTCAACTAGACAGATAAACAAATGAGCAAAAATGTATATTTGAGCACGTCTCTCTAAAAATAATGACGAAATTCCAGGCGACCTCCTGCGACCTTATTAAAAGTAATTTTAATAATTTTATATCTAAAAAAGATGCCGCGTGACGCGAGGCAGCGGCTCCACCCTACTCTTTACCTGCCTGTAAGTAATACATTTAATAATATAACATTTAAATTGGTGGTATTGTTTTTATAAATTAATTGTAACTTTTCCTGTATCATAATTATGTACTACGTATACCTCTAAGTCGGCAGGATGAAGTAATTTATATCATACAACGCGCATTTTTTCATGCAGCATGTGATAATAAACATACTTACCCTAAACATTATCTGATTTTAAGCGTTTTTGATGATTATTTTCTTGTGATTTGAACCATGAATATGCTTCCCTTACTTGGCTAGGCTTGTGTCTTTAGTTTTTTTTTTTGGGAAATCTTAAACTTCCATGTTTTAACTGAAGAACAATAAATAACACAAAAAATTGAAACACAGTCAAAGCTCCTTATTCGCGCTTCCTTCATTCGCGTTTTCATTATTCGCGGATAAAAAATTGCGAACCAATTCCTATATTCGCGGCTAAAGATTTCTGTATTCGCGGATCCAAACGGTAATCGGTACATATGTACATATTAATAAAAAAGCATTCGGTATCCTTTGTACGAGTGTACGTGTCGGCTAATGGACTAATAAAAAAATAAAATATACTTTATTACAACTACCAAGTACAACTACACCTACAGTATGTTAAATGCTATCGCCGTTATTGGTTCGGCTTTACCTTTGACGTTTTCCGACGAAAAAAGTTTCCGGCAGCCTAGTCGGGAGACCGTCTGACTTGCGATCCGCAGGTCCTGGGTTCGAATCCCGCGGCACGCACCTCTGTTTTTTCGGAGTTATATACGTATTGTTGATTGCCGCCAACTTCAAAAACGGCGAAGGAAAACATCGTGAGGAAACCTACAGAGTTCTCAATGATTTTGAAGATGTGTGAAGTCTGCCAACCCGCACTTGGCCAGCGTGGTAGACTATGGCCTTACCCTTCTCATAATGAGAAGATGGCCCGCGCCCAGCAGTGGGAAAACTGTCCCTCTGCTGGGCGCGGGCCATCTTCTTTGAAGTTGAAGTTTTTTTTATCATCCCTGTTTGTACAAACTGGTGCAAACAGGGATGATAAAAAAACTTCAATTAAATTGTTTTTTTTTTTACATATTTGTTGGTTTTTTCGTCACCTAGGAACGTATAACATGAACGTGATTTGTATAATCCCATACAAATCACCATTCCATATTCACGTCATATTTACGGAACATGTACCCCGCGAATAAGGAGCTTTTACTGTAATGGATTACTAGACAGTCTTATTTCAATCACATAAAAAAATATACGAAGTCAGATAATTTTTGGAGTAAAATCGTTTTTATTGTTGAATGTAAAAATCCGCGCTGAATCGGCAACAAATACTGACATCACTGTTAGATCGCCTCGCTGAATGGTGTTTTTAGGTTTATGTTAATTTACGGAGGGATATAGCTACTTGTCGTTGAGTAATTTATTTATTGCTTCATAGTAATAGATTTTCGACTTGTAGTGTACCATCGGCCTTCGCTACCTGCCCTCTTGTTCATTTAGGCTGTATTATTTGTATAATTCGTAGGCACAGTACTGGCGTACGTATACTCGTATGTCATACGTCCGTAAGCATTTGTATTTACAAGAGACCATGAGTGCCCCATCCATCACGCTTGCTCATTGATGTAGAATGTACTAGATTAAGTGTGTTCATATTATACGGACACTATAACTTCGGGTGATTTGTTATTTTTATTTATTTGTTTTGATTAGAGACGCTTTTATCATACAACTGTGTTTGTAAGCACGCCAATTTGAAAAGTAATTTTTAAAATTGTCTTAATAATAAATGCTTTTTTATTGTAATAATAATACGATTCTTGCAAAAATTAAATATTCAACTTTTGGCGGTCAAGCGTGATCCTATTAGTAGATACATATAAAATATTTTTTTCGTAACCTCTAACGAACTTATTTGTAACAAAAAAGCAATTTTACAAGAATATTCCTTAAAATTGTAATTTATATTTTACACAGGTATTGCGCATACTTTCTCGCGAAAACGTACTTTTTACATTATATCAAGCTTAGCGCAAGTTGCACTGTCTATAGTTCGACCATCATCCGTCTCGCTCGCATACATATATTTTATGATTGAATGAACTTATAAAAACAATTATTAAATACCGCACTAGAAAGCAACATAACTCGACAAAAATTACATATTGATTAAAGTTAATTTTCATACATAAAAACGATTTTTACAAATATTTGTAACGTAAAAATGTATGAGAATTAAAACTTGGATCAAAATTATATTTTTGTCAAAAACTTGTGATGTTGCTTTCAAGTGCGGTCTTCTTCAACAATGTTGGTATGGCGAGCGTGACAGAGGATGATCGAACTACAGACAGATTCTAAGATACTTACTAATACGTGGTCTGGAATCTAGTATTATTCTACGTCGAAGCAATTGCACTTGTAAGCCAATTCTAAAACCAATTTCAAACGAATCACACCTTTATGAAGGGCCTTAATAAAAAATGTTTACATAAAACGAGACCTCTGTGATAGTTGGACAATTTAGAAAATAAAAATAGTGTCATTCTTGCTTTTAGTAATCGTGATACAATTTACATAGATTTCGCAATATTTCGTTGACGGTTGAAAACAGTAGGCATAGGTACCTAATACTGTAGACTAATTATATTGATGGTGTTTAACAGTGAACGGCAGACGTTTACGGGGTAATTTTTACTCGTTGTTATGAATAAATTTTATTATAGGACTAAACAGAAAATCTCCAAAAAACATGATTCATATATGTATTTTCAAAAATTCAATAAATTAAATATCTAAGTCTTGTGAGTGAATAGATAGTGAATCCTAGATCAGCGAACTTCATCCTCGGCCACAACATCCACGTTGCTTACTCAGGCAAGCGAGTGGTCAATCGCAGATCTGTTTCGTAGGAAAAAAAATCTGTATGGCTGTTATTTTTGCGCGAATTTATGTTTGTTTTATAGTAAAACTTGTTTATAATATTGAACATATTGGGGGCAATTCTAAAGTAATTTAAAAAAGTGGTGTTTTCAGACGTGATACCATAATAATCCCTTAAAATATGTTCTTCGTTCACTGTGAAAATCCTGTGTGACGACTATCTCAGACAAGTGCTTGGTAACTATTAATATAAATAAATAAATAATAATTATAATAGAACTTAGTCATAAGAAGAGCTATGAAAAAATAAAAGCTTACACACATTTACACATTATTCTTTATAAAAAAAAACACAGCAGAAAAGTGTTTTTTTTTTCAATGTTTAAAAACAGCACAATTATTCGTGTTTAATTATCTCATAAGAAATGCATTATATGCTCTCAGACTAGAGAAAAGGCAGACAGAGTGCACAGAATTCGAAAGTGAAGCTAAGTTTATTAAGGATACAGATTCGTTTTCAACTTAAACTATGACTTCTTATTAATTATTTTTTTCTTTATTTAATTTTATTATCAGGTTAAAGAAAAATTTTATGTATTTTATTTTATGTGACGATCCGCACTCAATTATTCTCAAGTCTACGTATCTATTGACGTATTGCTAACATTGGCTTCATTTCAAGTTTTGAGTGCTGAGTCTAGTCTGAAATTGTGCTAATATTAGCACGGTAATTTTTTTCTGTGTTTAATTAAAATTAATTTGACGAATAAAATTTACAGTTATCTATAACTATCTATGATTCAAAAACCTAAACCAGATATCACCTTGAGTTGTCTCAGTGGTGTTTAATTTTAACTTTATTTTATGGATTTTTGAAGTTCAGTAATAAAAGCATAATATTACAGAAATCATGTTACTTGATTTTAAGAGGTCTGTGAAGCGACATTTGTCTTTAAAATTGGAAAAAAACTGATTTCTATCCTTAATTGTTATCTGATTAAGATTAGAGTAATAGGTAACCATGAAATACTAGTATTTTTAATTTTGGACACACTACAAACCTGTTAAGTCTTGTCACATGTTTTTTGAATAATGTGCACTTTACCGCGATATTTAAGAAAACAGGATATGAGAACTATGGCCGCCTGAATTCGCAATATTGCCGCTATAACTTATTGTGGTACATTTTACGAAATAGATAGGGACAAGCTAACAAATTGACCTATAATTTATAATGTACAAAATGTAGTGAACTAAATTAGATCAATTTTATTGTTACTAGCAAGATTATCTATATTATGTATAAATAAATAAAACAGCATTTTTATTTTTTATTTTCACCTTGCATGTGTAGGTTAGGACTGGTCATTAACTTTATCCGTCTTACTTATAACGCATATGAAAATCTTATTCACTGAATAAGGACTTGTAACTTTGTCAGATGGGAACTTTCACGAGCGAAACCGGAACAAACACTGTTTAACTAAAATGCGCTTATTCAGCGTTTATAAGTAAGACGGAAACTCTTTATTTTCTTTTTGAAACAACTTTGAAAAGAAGGTCCATAGTGTATAATAATTCTCAAAAAAAAACTCAACTATGTATAGCATATAGGGTGTCAGCTGGCATACTACTTTTTTATTTTATAATTATAAGATATACGTGATATGTCTTCAGAACTACATCATACTCCCTTGTGCCAGTCTATTTAAAAAAAATCTAAAATGTTCATTCAAACCTATAAAATAATGACTATGTTGTGCAATTATAAATAGTACCTGGGCGACCGAGCTCCACTCGGATTTTTTATGACTGAAAATACGAGCAAACCCGGGTTCACTAAAAATGAAACCTAGCAAGATTGATTTATCGTTCCCTAATCTACCTACAAACCAAATTTCACTAAAATTGCCATTGGAAACAGCTCCAACGATCAATTCTTGTATATATATATATGTATATACAAGAATAGCTCATTTAAAGGTATTAGATTAGATAGATATGGTTTGAATGAGCTTAATACCTTGTTGTCAAACTGCTATTATAGGAAAAATCAGATAGTTTAAATCCCGCTATAGGACGACCTTCACCGAGCTGGTTAATGGATGAAAAGTATTTTATATTCAATTAAATATGTCAATAAATACATATATGTATTGCAAATGGGTTGTCTAAAAAAATTCAGTCCAGAATATGATTAATTAATAAAATAAAAAATTTAAAACATTTCACTGGTTTGGTTAATAGACAAATTCAATATATTTATGTGTAAATAATCTTTATTTTAATTTAACTTTAATTCATTAACCAGACTGGTGCAAGTTACTAGTATCGATTTACCTGCCTACCCAAGAGTTGTGACGGGAAAAAAACCTGACGTTTGCATATTCTATGGGCTTCATACTTTCGATTGGTATGGAATTTGTCTATCAACAAAAACCAGCGAAAAGTTAAAAAATAAAAATAAAAAAAAAACAATTAATCATTCTGGACTGAACTTTTTTAGACAACCCATTTGCAATATATTTATTGACATTTAATTGAATATAAAATACTTTTCATCCATTAACCAGCTCGGTGAAGGTCGTCCTATAGCGGGATCTTAGACCAAGATGTTTTAGCTCAGTATTGAGTTACAATTACAACAAAACATGTCTTGTTCTCCAATATATTTATTTCATCTCACAGTAACCTTAAAACATTTATACTTATACCCCCTATTTCCAGCACCAAAACCATTATTTTTACATATTTTACCCTTAGTTACTTTTATGTGATGGCAAATGTAGCCATGTCTTCCAGGATACTGGTTATTCATTCTTGAATAGCTAGCTGTTGATATGGCTTGACGAGGTAACAAACTTTTCCTTTTACATTATTAGATATCCTAATTATTTGTACCATTTTATGTGCTTTCAAAATCGCCCAAAATGTGAAATTATCAAAGATAAAAATTGAGGAAAAAATTCTTTGCTTGCGTACATTATTAGCCATTAAAAATTTGCATACATAAAAATACTATAAAACTATAACATTTGTTTTGTGTTGTTTATCAACATTGGTAGATAAAGAAAAATTGTGGAATGTACAAGCTTATTACTTTTAGTTACATTGATTACATTGGATACCTAAGCTAGTAATAATAGTAGAATTTTTATTTGTCCAACTATGTGTGATGTAAACTATTCAGGCTTAGAGGCAAACAATTATGAATCATAAGAGAGTCGGTATTGTTTCATTGACTGAGATATCATATTTGTTTCGAAAGTTGGACCTCTAAAAATAAAATTGACCATTACATTTACCAAATATTAAAGTTTGGAGATACTATTCTTTATGACCATTGGCAAGTAAACCATAAAAACGTAAAAAAAATAACTTACACAGTCTTATTCATATGTCATGACCAATAAGTCCAGTTTAGCTAAATTGTGCTGTGGTATTTTGCACTGCTTTTCAACTAAAAAGTTCTCATTAGACATTTATGAGTAAGATTTGAGGAGCTCCTTTACTGTTTTACTTTACAGTTACATTTTATGCATTACATCAGTGATGTACTCACATTACATGTAATAATATGTAACACTCATGACACATTTGTAACATCAATATCAACTCTCATAAGAATGTATCAGTAATACAATGTATAACTTATAGGTAAAGCCTTTCACATTTTTTGATAAAAATGTAACAAAAATTGAATATTTGATGTTTTTATTTCATGTGACAGATAAATTTAACTGCTGAATTACATATATCAGTATTTTGCATTTTCCTATTCGATTTTTATATTGTTTTTTTTTTTTTTATAAAGCACTATTATTATTAACAGGATATTTAATAAGTTTATTACCCAAAAAAACATTACATATACATTACATAAATTATCAGCGATCTCCAAACTAGGCGGCATGCCTGTGTTTTGGAGTTCAGAGCCCGAGTTGAGTATGGCAGTTAAACGAAAATTAACCACAAACACTTTGAACTTTGAACTTGCTCAATATTGAAAAATGAAATATACCCCTTGTTATTACCTCGTCTTTGATAAACTCTAGAAAGGGTAAATATTGATAGGGTGTCATTTATGTCAAAATTAATTGTTAGTTATTTCTATGATTACAACAGGACTAGGTGGTAGTTAGGATGGAACACAATCTCTGAATGGACCCTAGTCTAGTCTTAGTCTAAAAATCGCTTAATATAAAAGTAATATTTCAAATTATAGAAATGTCAAATAAAATAATTTATGAAGACCACATGTAGAAATAGATATCCTGCCAGTGACTCAAATACTGAATTATAGGCCCACAAATAAATGACATCATTGGTATCTTATTAGAAAGTGATCTCAAAGCATTCTCTATGACATTTTTGGAATAGCCATTGTACATAGGACTCCGGAGTAAGTATAGAACTAGACCAAGTTTTCTACGGCTGACCTCTAGTCGCTGCTCATAGGACATATCTTTCATATGTCTACTATACAATCTCATGCTAGTAAAATCAATGCTGAGAGCTACTAGCCACTGCTTCCAGGCTTTTGTGCCAAACATTCTCATTACAGCAAGATGAATCAAAGGTTTCATGATATGCAAACATTCAGCATACAATATATCCTTTACTTCGATAGTACATTTTGAATTATCTTCTTTGATTCTTACTGGTTGCCAGTCTCGGAATGCCACGGGTGCTGAGCCGTCCACACGGCGTACTACACGCCCTGATCGTTTCAGGGTGAAAAATGAATCTGTATTTTCTTCATCTACTTCTTTGCCTTCAGTGAATTTTTTTCTTGGGAGTGATGGTATCGGGGGATGTGAAATTGGGACTTCTTTGAATCGTAGAAGGAGGACAAGGGCCGACAAGCATTTGATGATCTGAAGTGTGGTAGCGGCTGTCCATTTACCACGCGTACCCCACTTGCTCTTCACAACGAGTTCAACAAACACTTCACTGTAGTGGACCACGGTTAGCCACAGTTTGATTTGCTCCTTCAAACCATAGTACTGCAAGTCACTGCCATAAGCTTCGCGTATTAGTCTGTCGTTAAATAATGATACAAGCTTGGATATCGAATATACCAGTTCCGATACAACGGGTGATTTATTGATCTTCCCGGCCACCAGGTAAGAAGACCACGTCGCAACAGTTTCCACATCAGTCACTAAAGTTGGATTATTTATCACCCATCTCTTGTAAGTTGCGTATATTTCCTTCAGTGTAATTCTTCTATCCATTTTGAGATTAGATGGAGATTTTAGGCTTTCTAACGACGGTATTTTGTTTATAGAAATTAAAATACCTGCTTTAAAATATATCTTGTTTGTAGTAGTATTTAAAGAGGATGTAAATAGTTAAATACTAAGTAATAAACGCTTAAAAATGCCGAGTGATTGTTAGTGAAATGAAATGGATTAATATAATGGACATTGGACCATTTGGACCAGGGCTGCCATAAAAAAATAATTGACTTCTTCTTCTTTTTTGTATTGGACCCGCATTCAAGCATTTGCCAGTGTCAAGTATTAGGATTTTTTTCAAGTTTCTTGAATAAACAAATACAAGTTATAAATGTTCTATTTGTAATCTAAGTCACGTATACAGTCAATTTATAAGTCGAGTCCTGCTTCAGTAAAGTGGTGGCGACTTTACTAGAAGCTTCTATGGAGTTTTGTCGGCAACGTAAAATGTCACGTTTCACTGCTTCATTTCACTTGCCCACACTCATGTACTTGATCGAACACTTAATGAATAAAACACCACCATTTTTATCGCATTAATATTCAAAATAACACAAGCTTAGGAAAATAAAATGGAGCAACAACATGTTACTAAGACGTTCCCGCCAAAACTGAAATAATTGTCTACCGTGTTTTGGATGTTGCATTGCCGTGTTTTGTCTCAAAATTCCAAAAAATGCCGTGTTTCATATAAAAAGCAGTTTTAATACGTAGATACTTAAAAGGAGAGCTGTTGCGTGATCTTCCATACCTACAAATGAGATAAAACAATATTGATAGTAAAATAAATTGAATGATAATTGATTATAAATCGTCGGTTTAGTGCTTGTGTAACACAACCGATATATTTATCGAAAATCACTTTTTAATGCAGTCTTGTTAAGGATTAAATTTCAGTTCTGTTGGTTAAAAAAAAAACTTTTTGCTTTTAAAACTACAAAAATATAGCTTAAAATTTCTTTGTTTCACGACAACGTAATGAAAATTTCGTGCTTGTTAAACACAAGTGCAACGCTTAAGGCATCCACCACCATCGAAACAAAATTTTTGTGCTTGAGTAACACAAGTGCACTCATCGACCAATCACAGTTCACGACGCGATGTCCACCATTTTGATTATTTCGTCACTTTGCCTTGAGTACGTGCGTAAAGCTTGTGTCGCTGCAGCTAAATATTTATAAAACAAACAATTTAATAGTGTATAAGTGTTAAAATTATATCAAAATAAAAGAAAATAATGTTTACAAGTAGTTATAAAAGGTTTCAAAAGAAAACACAGCCGCAAACTGAGCAGTAAGTACTTTATAATTCATACTCCATTCCGTAATGAGTTTTAAACAGGGTGTTGTTTTTAATGAACCGTCAACTTAAGCCCAAGAGTAAGTTTATTATTATTATTAGGTATAATTGATTTAAGTTTGTCAAGTTTAGAAAATTTCTTAATTCATTAAAGCTTAATAGTAGAGTGGCACCGCTGTCTTGCTGGCAAAATTATTGAAATTACTTTTGATAAATAGGTATACTTCCTTCGGATTCATAAGAACACTATTACAATTTTTTAACAAAAGCTGTTGTTTTGACCGAAATAAACGTATAAACGTCAATGTTCCCTCCGGTCTTGTTGTCTTTTATACGTTTATTACGGTCAAAATAACAGATATAAAAGTAAAAGGTACTCCTCCTTCTGTTACCACGTGACCATGTGGTTTTTATTTTTCTGGTTATAACGTAAATCGGAGCACTTTAGACCACTTTTTAGATATTTTAATTGCAGAGCGGCACAAAACCAATGTGTTTTGGGCGATGGACCGACACTAATCTACATCGATAGTCTTGGAAGTCAACATCAGGCCAATATAGGTAACTAATTCTCCAAAAACATCTCACCTTTCTCTCACCATCTCAAATAAGAAAACCTCAGTCCGGTCAGTCTTCGGATGAGTGACCGTGAATGGCATTTCTTTCTGAGCGCTACCGTGGGTCGGATAACACGTTATAGATCCCGGTTGTTTGTTCTTAAAAAATAATTATAGTTTGAAAAACTGAAGCAACCGACTTCTCATGGATGCCATTGTCAGAACTGTACCAAATTGGAAATGGGACCACACGGGAAGTACCAGCTTTCAAATAAAAAAAAAACATCAAAATCAGTTCACCTAGTTGAAAGTTCTGAGGTACAAACATTTAAAAAAACAGTCGAATTGAGAACCTCCTCCTTTTTTGAAGTCGGTTGATAACGGTCAAGTGCGAGTCAGACTCGTCCATCGAGGGTTCCATACAAACTAGTAGATAAATGGGGGAAATTATACATTATTTTTATATTTTCCTTCATAAACTGAAAAATTTACATCGTAAAAAAAATTAATAATTATAGTTTAATAAACTGAAGCAACCGACTTCTCATGGATGCCATTGTCAGAACTGGACCAAATTGAAATGGGACCACACGGAAAGCACCAGCTTTCAAATAAAAAAAGAGTTATCAAAATCGGTTCACCCAGTCGAAAGTTATGAAATAGCAAACATTTAGAAAAAACAGTCGAATTGAGAACCTCCTACTATTTGGAAGGCGGTTGAAAACCTGTTTTAGCTTGTGCTAATGAAGCTCTTTCATATTATACATCACATGATATGGTTCCTCCTTCCTTGCATAAAGACCCTAAAGACACATTTTTTTTAAATTAATAAAAACTGTACAATTACAATGGAAATTCCATTATAGATCGGCTCAGTTTATCTCATTTGTTCTTAGTAGTTCAAAATTGAGAAAAATATTACCTTGATATATCCTGTATATATATTTAGCACTTTGTCATACAAGCACAAAAAAAAAAAATAACCAGTCACAGATAAAAAATAAACAGTAAGACATCTGCAATGTGGTCAGCCACAACTCCACATTCGAAATTAGTTTTGTGCATGTTTGTTCCACCTCCATATAAAAACTGTAAAATAAGGTATAATTCATTACCATCTATAGAAAAAAATGATGACAATCGATTTTTATCTAGCTCATGTATAATAAAAGACTTTCAAGCCTTAAAAATATAGCTTTTTAAATCAAATAGAACAAAAAACTCTTCTCCTGTAAAATTTTACCAATGGTAGTTGTGTTAAGCAAGCACTAAAGTGACGAAATATTACAATTTATATTAAAATATTACAAATATATTTGTTACATTACAATATAAATCAATTTTTATTGCTGATTCTTACATTACAAACACTATAAGTAAGTGTTCCTAATGGAATCAATTAATTGAAAAATTATAATAAAATGATAAAAGTATACTAGTTTCGGTTTTTTTTCCTTTGTATTCACCCAACTACCTATCTGGATGCCAAATTTGAAATTTCTAGGTCATCTGGAACTGGGTTAGAATTTTGATCTATATGTCAGTCAGCGATAAAAATGGCGATTTTTGGACGTTAATGTCTAAATAACCGTTTGAGGTGTGTTTATGAAATTTGGAGCAAATTATGTATCTCGCCGGTCTCAATATAAAAGCCAAATTTGACATGTTTATGTGAAGTAGTTTTTGAGGTATGAAAAGGTCAAAAGTGGCTTTAAATGGTTCGTGATAAATATACACACGGTGATGCACGCCAGTTCTGTTAGCTTGAACTTGGCTTGACACGCTACCGCGTGTCTAGATTTTGAAACACGGGTTTATACGTCCTCCACACTCCCAGAATCCCGATACATCTTATAGTACTATGCCTGCGACATGAAAGTAATCAAAGAACAATATTCTTCTTCTTTCAATCTCTCCCAATATCGAGCCCGAATTAGTTGTAAGCTGCAGCTATGTGGTGTCCAGGTTTGGTATTGCTATATTTTAGAAACGAAACTAAATATCATAAAATATCTCATATTATTAGTCAAATGACATACATTAAATATCTCAATTGTTTTTTTTTTGTTTTCAAAAACGAAACTATTCAGGTTAGGGTATTTTTATCTTCAAAAACCATTATTTTAGCACGATTCTCGATTTCTGTGGAACGCGGATTTTTACGTCAGCCACACTCCCAAAGTCCCGAAACACTACTCTCTTTGCGTTTTTTTCATTGGAGTCAGGGAGTTTTGGCGGGAACGTCTTAGTAACGTGTTGTTGCTTTTTTTATTTTCCTAAACTTGTGTTATTTTGGAAATTAATGCTAGAAAAATGGTGGTGTTTTATTCATTAAGTTTTCGATAAAGTGCGTGAGTGTGGCCAAATGAAATAAAGCAGTAAAACACGTGATTTTACGATATCGGCAAAACTCCATAGAAGCTTCTAGTAAAGTCGCCACCTCTTTACTGAAGCAGGACTCGACTTATAAATTGACTGTATACGTGACTTAGATTGTGACTAGAACTTGTTTTATTCAAGAAACTTGAAAAAATCCTAATACTTGACACTGGCAAATGCTTTAACGTCCAATACAAAAAAGAAGAAGAAGAACCCTGCTTTGGTCCACATGTGTCATGTGTCATGCTTTAGCTTGTGTCATCAGTCATGTGTGATCTCTTTTGGTAGAGTGTAGTCCTCTCAGTTGTTATTAATAAATTCATTCTTATTTCGTGCTTGCATCTGTATTGGTCGCTCCGAAGGTGAATTGAATCCATCAAGTTCTCCAGTGGCAGACTTTTTGATCAGGCTTAAATAAAACCATCAAATAAATTACATTTCTCTGCTTACGGTCGGGGCAAATCCCCGCGTTTTGCGGCATTATGGATCAATTATTGAATACCTAGTTATTGAACAAGGGAAAATTTAGTAACTTCAAAGGAAGTTAACTAAGTTAGTTAGTTTTTACCTGTGCCTTTCCATCTTTTTTATCGCTCTGATGAGCGGTAAAAAGATGTGGTCGGGAGGTATGCTCGACTGCATCGCCAATGTTATAAATTTAATTGGAGGTGATCTAAAACGCGACACAGGTATGTTAAATTGTGATGTTTTACTTAACTTTGTCTGTTTTTTTTTCAGTTTTTATACTTACGCTTTTCAATTGTTTATTTATTCCAATTATTTGTGTGTGCTTGAAGTGCTTTTTATCTTTTCTATTAGAACTACAAATGCTGTTTGAACATGTATTTGTATTCAGTGATCTCCTAACAAGTAAAATGAATGCGGTAAATTTAATAGAAGTTACTTTTGAGTCATGTTTATGTGGGTTATAGCAATTGTCCTTTTTTTTGTTATGTGACAATGCTGTAACCAACACAGGTCAAAATTTTAACAACGCTGAAAGTACCGGCATCCCTCTCTATCTGTATTTTTTAAGTTATGTTTATTTGCCAATAGCTTCATACAGTGAACTCAGCTAAAAATGAAAGGAACTTTATTTTTTTTCTGAGAATAACACTCCACTGAGTGTTATTTATATTTAAAATTACTAAAGGATAAATTACTCTTTAAACATCTAAATAATGTCATTGATGCTAGAAAACAAAATATAGAACATTTTTAGGGTTCTGTACCTCAAAAGGAAAATAACGGAACCCTTATAGGATCTCTTTGTTGTCTGTCTGTCCGTCTGTTAAGACCTGTATCTCGGGAACGCATTAAGGTATTGAAATTAAACTATATACGCAAATCCATAGTCTCTTGCTGCAGAGAGAAAGATGAAACTTCTCAGTTTGCATAAAAAAAGTTTTAGACAAATATGTCACAAAAAAACACATATTTTGACACTCGCAAGGGAATCAAAACCTATGGGGTAATTTCCGTTGACCTATAACTGTGAAATTTGGCAAGAAGCACCATCATACAGTACAGTACATAAAGGAAAAAAATCCGAAAACTGTACATTTTTTATTTAATCACAAAAATAGGGTCTTTATGCAAAAAAGGAGGGTCCAAATTTTAAAGTGCTTTAACTACTTCATGTGGAGTATCATATGAAAGAACTTCATTAGCTCAAGCTAAAACAGGTTTTAAATATATTTACGATGTATACTTTATGAAGGAAAATATAAAAAATCTATAATTTCTCCATTTTTATCTACTAGTTTGTACAGAATCTTCAGTGGGCGAGTCTGACTCGCACTTGTCTGGTTTTTATTTATTTTGGTAAGTTTTATGTTGAGCAATAAGTAAGATAAGTGGCTGGCTGACCATAAAATATTTCTTCCTTATGTGGGTTTGCCCGATTATGATATAGTAGTCATGGCAGAGTCGATGGAAGAGCTCAGTACGATGCTCGAAGACCTCAACAGAGTTTCCCTACGGGTGGGCCTCAAAATGAACATGGACAAAACGAAGGTTATGTCGAACGCCTATGTAGTGCCCACCCCAATATCTGTGTAACTTCACTTCACTGTGGGAACTTCACTCTTGAAGTTGTTGACGAATACGTCTACCTAGAACAAATGGTCCGATTAGGCAGGTCCAACCGCCGTGCGCCGTACCGTATAAGACCGACTTTAAAATTAAAGTCGGTCTTATACGGTACGGCGCATGCGTCTCCTAAAAGTTCTCTTAATATAAAATGACTGAATGTATTTATAAGAAAATTCACTTATCCACACTAGAAAGCATCACACATTTTCGACAATAATTTTATTTTGATCTTATTTAAAAGGGGGACAATGTTTCAAGTTCTGGAAAAGATACATTTAATCATGTGTATACATTATATACTTAGTGGCAGTAAAGAATATGAGTACTTCTGAGTTAATTTTCATACATAAAAATCATTTTTAATTTATAGTCTATAAAACATTGTTATGTATGAAAATTAAGACTCTTAACCACTGACTTATAAATTTAAAAGTGGTAATTCATATTGTAATTAAATTAATATTATGGAGGATGAGAAAAATATGAATTGTAGGTACAGGTACAATTGCACGGCCTTAGGACTTTGGTTGCTTTGCAGTTGGCGACATTTTTTAAATCTCTAGGGGGGCAGCTGCCCCCCTTCCCCCTTGGCGACGCCCTTGACTTCCGAAGGGGTGGGTTTCTCGGTAGAGCGACATTGATAATAATTTCTATGAACAAATGTATTAGAGTCTGTTTACTTATAGCTCTATCGTGGCAATGATGATGTATTGTAAGATTTCCGGATTAGAAGCTAACGTTTCCTAATTTAGTATATTATAATCAATGATGTATTGTGAGATTTCCGGATTAGTAGTTAACGTTTGCTAATTTACTATATTATAATCAATGATGTACTATACGCATATGGCAGATGGGTTTTCCCCAAACCTCAAGTAAGGTTCAAAGGCCCGACTCGTCTTCAATCACGACACGTACGGCAACAACAACACACGCATTGTGTCATGACTTGTGAACAGTGACAATGCCGTCCTATGTGTAAGAAAGTGCAACACCAAGATATATAAGGCCAAGCTATACTAAAAAGCATTAACAATGTGTCTTATCACTCGATAGTACTGTCATGCTTTTACTTCTTATTCAATGAGTATAACTTCTCTATAGATATAATCTCATTGATTTTGATACGTTTAAAATAAATTTATAAAATATAATATTTACATTTGAAATTAAATAAATAAATTAATAAAAATAAGTAGTGTAGGTAGATTTTGTCTTACTAGAAGGTCCATCAACGTTTTTCCGCCTAGTTCAAACATCATGTCTGTGTCTACAAATATGTCTTTAGCAAATTAAACACGTTTATAATGTTTATTATTATTGTTTAGTAAGTGACTATCATTGACCTTCAGGCGAATCGTCTGCCCTTTTGCCGCCCTATTTCTAGAAATATATATTCGTTATCTTCCCATAAGTGATATCAACTTGTGTACCAAATTGAGTTACACGAGGAACCCTAATTTCATTGTTAATTTTCTTTTGTTTGTAGTTAGTTATTTTATTATTATGTTATTAAATGAACTATGGCCTCCACGTGCAATATGACCTTGCGTGGGTTGCGTCTACCTAGGGAGGCTGCGCTCGGAACAGGGAGGGAATGGGGAGGATTGTGGGAGACTGATAGGTGTTCTTTGTACGCTTCAGCTTTGGCCTGGAACGGTAAAACCTATTAATAGAAAACGATTCCTCGCAGTAACCATGACATACATATTATGTACGTACATATATAGTGTAATATTTACGGCAATTAAAATTTCAAACAGTTTTTTTTAATCCTTGTAACTAGCTCGTGCAACAATCTAAGAGTATTGTTTATACTTTAACAATCAATAATGCGCTTCGTTGCTTACACAACCCGAGAAGTTAAGTTGCTTGAATTACTAAAAATGGATTTCTAGGTAAATATAAGTAACACGGTGTGTTATTGGTAAACATAATGATTTGATAATATAAATAATAATCTCAGATTGTCGCAAACATTAGGATTAGATTTCCGCTTTTTCATTTAGCATTCATAACTCATTTTTGACTAAAATGTCGCTTATACCCTATTATCTTTCGACTACAATGTTGCTTATACCCTATTACCTTTTAACCGTCGATATGTAGATGACACTGTATCAAAAGATTTTTAAGGTTCAATATCAAGGAATTGATGATATTTTCTTGCCAACAGATGAACCATGGGAGGTATCTTTCGAATCCATTCAAGAGTTGGCGTATTTAGGCGCCGGGGCACAAGGAGTAGTATTTGGTGGTAAACTTCGCGGTGAGATGGTGGCGGTCAAGAAAGTTCGCGAGAAAGGAGAAACTAACGTGAAGCATCTGAGGCAACTTCATCATGAAAATATTGGTGAGTTACCACTTTCTACTTTTGGACAGTCACGCAGAGGACCAGCAAACCTAGACAAGTGGTAAACGTTTCTATTTCTATAAACGCTCGCGCTTCGAATACCTAAGAAACTGTGACGTACCGTCACGTGACATTTCGTTAGCTAATGTTAATCCCATACGTTTACTTTTCTATTCTACTGGCGTTCATGAAATTAGAATGCTACTTGTCTAACCCCCCCTGATGAAATTAGTCTATTTCTCCATACCACACATTACCACTGACACAGCACAAAAGGTTTAGTTAGATTTATTGATTTATTTAGTTAATTTAATTTTGAGGACAAAAAAAATAAATACATATAATTTAAGGCGAAAAATAAATCTACTATTCGGTTTTTAGTTAGAAATAAAGATTTAATGCATTTAACAAAAAAAAAAAACTATAAATAAGTAAGTAGGTCAACGAGACAGCTGCATTCATCTTCCGATTCTAGCACAATTTCCGCTGCGTTCCTTTCTCGTGATGTCTGGAGTCCTTAAGGTATTTGAAATAAGTAAGATAGCGACCGAAAAAATACCGAGCGCCGCGCAGCATCAAGCAGATCTGGGCCCGTATTTCAATACGACCCCAGATTTGCTTGATGCTGTGGTGGCAGAAACAACTATCGAGTATCGAGCGAGTGCAAATAATCAAACTATTTACACAACCGCAAACTCAGATTAGTTTCTCCATTTCCGAAAGTACCTCAAAGTTACTACCGAGCCCTAGATCGGGGAGGTAGATTAAGCTTCGGACTTAGTTCTTTTACTTCTGATCTTAGAGATAGTAGAATTTTTAAAAAGTATGTATGTAAGTCCTTAATAACCGTAATAACTGAAGGCTCAGTTTTATATGAACTATAACACTATTATTAAAAATTGTTTGAAATTCTAAAAGTTGAATTATTGTTTTCCGTAACAAGTATAAGTTTATAAAACGCAATTACCCCGTAGCTAAGAACTCTTCTTAGTTAAAACTACGTGTAGATCAAAATCGTCCATCTGTTTAAGAGACAAATTATTTTTTTTTATCGAAAGGATTTTGACGACACAGTTATACGCTGACGCTCTAACGCTCTAACGCTTGATATCCCTCAGCACAGAACCAATTTTTATGCTTCCTCATTTACAGTGACAGCTGTCAAACTGTGGAATGAGTTGCCACTAGAAATTAAGCGTGCTCCATCATTAGATGTTTTCAAAACCCGTGTAAAAGCTCATTATGTAAATAACATGGACTTAATTTATTATGTATATATTAGTGTTGATATTTATTGTCAGAGATATATAAGTATGTTTATGAATAAGTATATCTATTATGATTAATTATTATTACTATTTTTTCCTGTAACATAAATAGGTACCTACTGTATATTGTTTTAGTGTATAATATAGTTTTTAGTTACTTTTAAAGGCCACTATCTGTAACATCTTACCTATCCGTGCATGGTTGCCTGGAAGAGATCGCTCTAAGCGAAGCGAATTAAAAGCCTAGCTATATTTATATTTTCTCTGTATTTCTTTTTCTGTATGTGTGGTCTTTTAATAAAGAGTTATCTATCTATCTATCTATACGTACCTCATTTATAGTGCCTCTTATGCGGTTATTATTGATTTTTGATGTGGTTCGGATCGCTGCGATATTTAGAATCAGTTGTGAGTTATTAAGTCTACGTCGTGTGGTAAGTATGATTATTTATTATTTAAATAATTTAGGCATTCAGAATAAAAACATCAAATGACATCAAATTCTTTTTTATTAAATAATTAATTTATAATAAAAAGTTTTTTTTAAATAATTAATTAAAATCTTAATAAAGACTTCAATATATTTTTTCACTTCTCCCTTATCTGTAAATACTTTGAGATGCTTTTGAAACACGGGAAGCTAGTTTGTTTTATGTTTTTTTTTGTTTGAAATACGTTTAACCTTAATATCCGTGCTGCTTGACTGGACTACTCGGCGTATACACGCATGCATGGTTAAATGTAAATTAAAATTTTGCCTTCCTCTTGCATAACTTAAAAAAAAAAATTAAGTAGTTATAAATGCATATATTAGTTCATAAAAGGCACGGACCCTGGAGTCTGTGGAGAATAAATTTGTGAAAAAAAAAAAACATTTTGCTGTTAGGTATATTGTTTTTCTTAACAGTGTTACCTCTTATGTGTATACTTAGGGTTTAATTGGGTATTATTGTGGAATTATGCATAAAATTCTTTGATTTTTAGGGTTCCGTACCTCAAAAGGAAAAAACGGAACCCTTATAGGTTCACTTTGTTGTCGGTCCGTCCGGGTGTCAAGACCTGAATCTCGGGAACGCGTGAAGGTATCGTATTGAAATTAAAATCATATACGCAGATCAATAGTCTGTTGTTGCAGAAAGAAAAATCAAAATTTCTCAGTGTTCGTAAAAAAAGTTACAGCCGAATATGCCGTAAAAACGCACATTTCGACACTCACAAGGGAATTAAAACTTATGGGGTTCCCGTTGATCTAGAACTATGAAATTTCGCAAGAACCATTGTGTTATACATTTTTAATTTAATCACAAAAAATAGTGTCTTTATGCAAGAATGAGGGTCCAAATTATAAAGTGAATTAACCGTATCATGTGGGGTATCATATGAAAGAGCTTCATTAGCACAAGCTAAAACAGGGTTTTAACTATTTTTACGATATATAATTTGCGGTTTATGAAGGAAAATAGATATAATTTCCCCCTTTTATCTACTAGTTTGTACGGAACCCTCGGTGAGCGAGTTTCACTCGCACGTGTCCTGTTTTTTTCTATGGAAACGGTTCCCTAAAAATGTTCGCTTATTGTGACCAACACAGCGCAATGTCTCATACGTTTTGTAGTGTTGAAGTTCTAGATGACATTAGACTGTTAACCACTTATGGGCGCGCCGCAGGTATGGGACATTTTTTCGCGGCCACTTATGGGCGTTCTGCGGTGTGTACTAAGCGTAAAGTTAATATCTAGTGAGCGCTTAGGTTTGCTTGTCACTCTTGTCACTCACTTGTGTATTTGTAAAGGAGGATTCAGACATCGCCAAGCAAGCAACGTCAATGTCGTCACACACGCCTTGGGTCTGCCTCATAATGTGACGACGTTAAATTATTTTATTGATATGGAGATTAAAATCATATTGATTTAAATTAAAATAATAATAAATATCGAACTAGTTCCCTTTGGACGTTGAAATCAATTTTGCTGTAAAAAAATAACGTGTACGTAGATAGATAGATAACATTTTACTAAAAACCACATGATAACAAAATAAGAGATAATATTAAGTACTTAGGCCTAGGTTTTAATTGGCGGCCTTATCGCTTAGAGCGATCTCTTCCAGGCAACCATGTATACGTAATTACCTAATTGGCAACAGTCTTGCCACTCTTACCGTTGTGTACTTCGTGATATCCACCACCACCACCTTGCGGCCTTGAGCGAACCTTGCGGTGGTTCCACCGCAAGGTACGCTCTTCATAATATGTTATTGTTTCATGCAGTACGGTTCCGTGGCATCTGTACCGAGTCTCCGTACTACTGCGTCATAATGGAATATTGCCAGTACGGGTCACTGTACGAATTTCTACACAGCGGCTCCAACTTGCCCCCTGCGCAGGTCATGAAATGGGCCAAGGACATCGCACTTGGGATGTCGTACTTACATACGCATAAAATTATACATCGCGACCTTAAAAGTCCCAAGTAAGTTACGTTTGCAATTTCTTTTTAACCGACTTCAAAAAAAGGAGATTCTCTATTCGATTGTATTTTTTTATTATTATTATATTTTTGATTATGCAAAAAGTAATAAAGCAATGTTTATAAAATAATTTTGGGACCAATTTGGGATCTTCCTCTATAAACCAATTCAAGAAACACAAAAATTGGTCCACAATGACGGAGTAATTTCTATACAAACATAAAAAAAATATACGCTACGAATTGAAAACCTCCTCCTTTTTTGAAGGCGGTTAAAATGAGTTTTCTCCTGTTGTTTAGAAAATTATAGAATACATTTTCTACAATCCTCTCACAAACTATACTAATCTAATCTCGTCAATACATACGAGAATTGCACTTACACTTTACACTTTTTTGAGCTAAAAATGTTAGTAAACGTTAGGTAAATAAAAAAATACATATTTTTTTTAACACGAAAACTTTTTTTAGTATTCAGTAACATCACTTTTCTAAAACTTCCGTTAGTATTAATTTATATAATTTTATTTTATTAACCGGAAAAAACTCATCAGTTTCGTGGCTAGGGCATACAGTTTCAATGTAACTAAAGAGGGGAAACGAATATTCTCGTACTTAATTACGTAGGTACGTAAATATTTGTTCCAAGCCACTGGATATTTTATTTTATACTATTAATCTACTTTAAGAAAAATTGAATCTAATTATATAATATATACATACACATATGAATAAAAAAAACTACTCTAAAAGACCGTTAGCAGCGGGAATTGTTCCCAGGATGCTGGTCCCATTACCTCGTTGTATGGCGATACTTAGTCTTTGAGCAAAGTAGAGGCTAGCATTCTGGTCACGTTTTGCGTCGATCAGACGAAACGAGAGCTCTCTATATTTAATTTTTTCGCTGCTGGTCCCCACGGTTCCAAGTTTCAACCCCAAAAGGCGCCTTTTGAGCTTTTCTATACTTTTTCTACTTAGTTTTGTTTGATCAAGGGATTATTCTTGAAATTGTCTTGAAATGGAAGGCAATATCTTTCAATTTATTATCCACTTTATTGTTCTGGAATGAACAGGCAGCCTTGCGAATGACCTTAGCGTTGAAGTATTAAACTGCATCCCACTCCATCAAGAGATTAATGTTATTGTTCATCAGAGCTTTATAGTATGTATAGTATATTACGTTATGTTTTCATACTTGGGACGCCTTTGCGTTGTTATTTATAACATTGTAAAGAATTAACTTATATTTACCATGTAAAAGACTTGACTTGTGATTGGTATTTTCTTTTTCAAATTTATGAAATAAGGTGTCTTATTATTACGTGGAAATTAAGATTTTAAAGGGCAACCTATCTATAATCCGAAATACATTTGTCTGAATCTTACTTGCTCGAAACCGATTCATAGAACTGCCTGATTCCAAATGTTTTACTTGACACGAGCTTCTAATTGAAAAAGTTTGTTAGCCATCTGTTTCATTTATTCGAACAGTTTGGTTTTTAGGATTCTGTTGTATCCAGAAACCTTATTTACAAAGGTTCGGTTATCAGAAATATCAATTATTAGGTTGGATCAGATTGACCGAGCGAGCGAAGTGTCTCTGCATCAACTGGCCAAATCTTTCGTCTGTCAGTTTGTGAGTTTGTATGCTCGTACTCGCATACAGGGCGTAATTTTGAACCAATTTTGATGAAACTTGGCGTATAGGTTCTATGGTTTTTTTTTTGTCGTCGGCGATTTTTGATAGAAGTGGTGGTTCCCATAAAAAGGAGGGAAGTTTATTACGGCGCTAATTACCAACCGATTTTAATGATATTTGGTAACTTGATGTAAAAATAAACAGAATTGGTCAAGTGGCTGTCGAGATATGGCGACCAACTTGAGTTTGCGTGTAACAGTGAGGGCGAGTGGAATTGTGGATGTGCTTGATACATTTTAGCGCTGAATAATTTTCTTGATTTTACGTTTTCTCCATTTATAAAATTATTTGATGATCGAGCGAGCGAAGCGTCTCTGCATCAATTGGCCAGATTTTCTTTCGTTTTAATACGGCAACCTAAGCCAACTTTATGTATGTATTATGTACAGATGACCCAAGGTGAGCTGCAAATAAGCTCTCTCGCGAGGTTTACTGTTCGTAGAACTACTAGTTATACATATATATATCATTTAAATATCACGTCAACGTTTTATCAATTTTAACGATTTACCGTCTTCCTTATAAACACTGAATAAGCGGATTTTAGTTAAAGTGTTTTGTTCCGTTTTCGCGTGTGACAGTTCCCGTCTGACAGAAAGTTAAGTCCTTATTCAGTGAATAAGTTTTTAACATGAATTTATAAGTAAGACGATTAGATACTAGCAATCTTTGGACAGGGTCTTTATGAGGTGGAATGTTTAGGTTTAATTCTGCGTAAAACGAATTGAGGTCGTAGGCTGATAGATAGGTAGATAAAGTATTTATTGCTTATACTTTGATTAAAATACAAATTGGTAGCCGTGAATGTTTGTTCTTGTCTTGTGCGCGATATGAGTTATCCCTGATGCAGTGAATCCTGTTGGAGAGTTAAAATTACATTTCAGTCTAATTTCGTTCTGGTTGGTGTATCTCATTTCATCGTTTCGCAATAAAGAATGCTTAACGTGTTAAATATTTCTAGTGTACTGATTGCTGACAACTTGACGGTAAAGGTGAGCGACTTTGGAACCAGTCGCGAGTGGGAGAACGTTAGCACCATAATGAGTTTCACGGGAACCGTGGCTTGGATGGCGCCTGAGGTATGTCTAAAATAATAAGGGTTTTATTGATAAAATAATATTTGCTGGTTGCTTCGCCTGCCTAGGCTATCGAAAAAATCGAGGTTTCCCTCTTGGAATCAATAAATTTATTACTCCTTGTCTAAAACTAACCAAGACTATGATGAAACTCTTTTAGTTTTTTTTTTGGTGTTATAAATTAGTTTTTCAATTGTTTATTTTTTATATTGCAAAAATGCAACTAATAAAGTATCTAATAATTAAATGTGACGTTGAACAGATTCAATCCCGTAAGGTATAACTACCGGCACGTAAGTTTAGCGCTGACCGTCATTGCGCAGAAGTCAAAAATTAGGTATCACAGGGGTGAATGACTTCTGCGCAATGACGGTCAGCGCCAAACTTACGTGCCGGTAGTTATACATGAACAACCCTATGAGGAATAAACGGCGTGACTTTATGTTTTATTTTTAGGTGATTCGTCATGAGCCATGTTCGGAGAAAGTAGACGTGTGGTCTTTTGGAGTGGTTCTCTGGGAGATGATGACCAGAGAAATTCCATACAAGAACTTGGAGACTCACGCGATCATGTGGGGCGTAGGAACGGACACTCTGTCGCTCCCGATACCTTCTGGATGCCCGGGTAGCATGCAGGTCCTTATGTGCCAGTCTTGGCAGCGAATTCCTAAGAACAGGTCAGTTGACAAAACAGAACAGCTAATGGACATAATTATGGGAACTAACGTTGTAATATATTTTTACTCGACTGCCGAAGGAGGGTATTAAAAAATTACTCGTGTTTATTTAGAGTCGAAGCCTCTCCGGCTGTAGTTTCGAAAATATAAACTTTAGCAAAACTTTCTTTCAACAGGCCTCCATTTAAGATAATCGCAGCACATTTGGAGATGGCCACACCGGACATAGTCGCCATAGACGCAGAGACCTTTGCCGCCAGACAGGCCGCCTGGGGCGCTGAAGTGCGCGAGGGCATGGACAAGATTTACGCGAAGTTAGTATATTTATCATGTCTATACGCTAACGCTTTGTGAGTTAACATGGAATATGCATGAATTATATTTCATAGGAATACTAGTTATAATTGATAACATACTAAAATATAATACATACACTAAAAATTTTTGTAATTGGTCGAAAAAGTTCAGAAATATTTAAAGTTTTAGGGGAGGGATGCTCTGTTATTTTCTCGTGAAACAACATTTTGTTTTGAATTAGTACGGCGGACACGTACCATGATGTCATCATCCGCTATCGTGTGCTCTCTGTCTAACATAAATTGCTTGTAACTTTCTTATTTTTGAAGCTATTTTAATTATGTTTTTGTAGAATGGATCTATTTGTGGTTAACTTTTTCATGACCAAATAAAAATAAATCATGCATATTTCCTATTGTTAATTTTGGTATATAGGTTTGCGCCTTCGAAAATATCCGACCTGGCGGTTGAAGGTCTTTTGTTTTTATCCGTTAAATGAGTGAATCTGTTTGAAGGAGCGAGAAGGGCTCTGTATCGGCCGCGTCGCCAGCTCCCGTGGAAGTAGCCAAGCCGCGCGAGGACCTGCGCCAGGTGAAGGAAGTATACGAGCAGCAGATCAACCGCGCCAACCAGCTCTTCATGGAAGTCTGTGCTGTAAGGTTGCAGTTGGAGCAACGCGAACGCGCCTTGGCAGAGTCTGTATTTTAACTCTTTTTAATCGACATTACCGAACTTTTTCAATTTTTCATAACTAATAGCTATAATTATTTATTGTCCGATTTCGGTAAATCTCTCTAACAATTATATAATTATAGTAAAAAAAACTAAAATACCGACTTCGAAATACGCAATTCGATTACTTGGATGTTTTTTTAAAGATATTTTCTTATAAAAATCAAAGTACTGAACTGATATTGATAAAATTTATATGGGACCACCTCTAAGGTATACCTACCAAACAAAAAAAAAAAAAAAAAACATCAAAACAATTCATAATTGGCGGAGTAATAGCTTAACAAACATACAAAAAAACAGTCGAAAAACCTCATTCTTTTTGAAAATCGGTTAAAAATAATTCAGACAGCTAATTGAATGGCGCCGTTTAGTAAAAAGGCACGGCTGTAAATTAAACGGCTAGTTAAGCTATTTATCAGCGTAATATTTTTATGATTAAATTGGCCTAACATTTTGCTACAACTCATCTGATGAAAACCGACGATGTGGTTGAATATGTAACACGCTTCTCTATGTCCTGAAATATTAGAAGATAACGTGAAACGGAGTGTCACGTTGACTACTGAAAAAACGGCCTTGTATTTGTCCAAAAGTGTTGAACCGTCATCATAATATTCTTTTCGTTAACGTTAGATGGCGTTGTTTTTAGTCAAAACTTTCACGGATTGGTAACTGATACCTTATTTAATTACAGACGCGAGAAGCTGCTCAAAGCTTGCCGCTGCGGGCAAAGGAAGAACCTAAAGATTCAACGTCAGCAGAGTTCCACGTCCTCTGATAGCAAGCCCGTGTGCAAGAATCGCAACAGGCTGCCTGCGCGCATGCTCGTTAACTACATCGATAAGGACGAAGGCATGACTTACACGGTCGCCGTGAATGGCTGCATATGCGCGGAGAGCTTTAGCAACAACAATGTTAAACCAACGACACTGGAGATTAAAGAGACGGTGGTCGAGCAAAATGGCAATGTTGAACTTGACATCCCAGCTACCAACAAGCCACAACCCGCCTTGGACAACGCCATTCCGGATGTAGTTCAGGTCTAAATGCTTGCATCGCGTCTGTTGCATCATTTATGACCTGTATTTTAGCAGGTGATATCGGCCTTCGACTATCGTTATCGTAAAATCGTAATTAGTGAACTGATACATTAATTCATATTCATTAAAGTTGACATGTGTCTTGGATTCTCGTCTCTAGGTCTAAGTCAATTTTTAGGGTTACTTTGGCAAACTGAGGAACCCCTTTAGGTTAATAAATTAACTTATATTACAAACGGATACGTCGGATACTGGTGGAACCCGTTTTAGGTGAAGAAATTGACTTATATAAGTAACTGATAACGATGGAAACTGATGAAATTAGGTTAAGAAATGCATTCGTATTAATAAGTGACACATTGGAAACCGGTGGAACTCTTGTAGGTTAAGAAATGTACTAGTGTACCTCCACTTTGGAAACTGTTGGAATTCTTTTCGGGGAAGAAATTAGTGACTAAAATCGTTGGGAACTGGTGGAATTCTTTTAGGTTAAGAAATGCACTCGTATTCATAACTGATACGTGGAAGTTGGTGGAATCCGTTTAAAGTAAAGAAATGGACTTATATTAGTAACGGACTTGTTGGAAGCGGGTTTTCAGGGTCACCTTAGCTAACTAAGGAACCCTTTTTTAGGTAAATAAATTGAGTAATGTCAGTAATAGACGTGTTAGAAACTGGTTTTAATCTCAAACGAATTTATTTTCTATTTTTAAATCTACACAAGGGTTTTAACCCTATTTTAGTTCTATTCAGTGAGTAGCTTATTTATTAGATTATTGTGTTATTTTAATGTAGAAAAATAAATGTTTAATTTATTATTGAATATTCAATAAAATGAATCTAGTTATTTTTAGATTAAGTGATGATACACCATGTATGTGTATTCTTTAGTAAATTTGTATTATTATTACTAGATGTTTAAATAAGTATAGTTTTACTGTTACCAGGATCTCTTTAGAAATAAACTTTATTTTTTTAGGGTTCCGTAGCAAGATTAGAAACCCGAAATCGTCGACGCGGCAGTCATACAAGATCTCATCTAGTGACTCTTACCTTATTGTTATCATCATCATCTCAGCCATAAGAAGTCCACTGCTGGACATAAGCCTCGGACCATGGATTTCTAAAAAGACCGATTGGAAGCGGCTTGCATCCAGCGCCACTGGTATGAGGTCATATGTCCATCTCGTGGCTTGTCTTCCTACGCTGCTCGTGCCGGTGTTTGGTCTCCACTCGAGAACCTTTCTGCTCCACTTATCATAATATTATAGAAAAATGAATATATGATCGTGATTTGCTAAGCATATATCTTATATTTAAAGTAAAATTGAAATGAAAGAGCTCATTATAACTCTTATAGCTCTTTAGGAATCAACTATGCTGTCTACGGAACTCTATCTATGCGTTTCTATGCACACTCTTTACAATTTTATGTATGTAATGATTAAGTGTGGATTAGTGAATTAAGTAATACAAACGTGTTTCAAATTTTTGATTTGCTCAAATAATGTATTATTTTTTGTTTCGTGCATATTGTCGCATTTTGTTCTTTTATTATTTGGAAATATTAAAATATACTTTTATATTTTATTATTTAAATATTTCAATGTAACTATATGTTTTTGACTGATTCTTTTGTATCTGTGATTCTTAATAAATTCCTCACCAATGAAAAAAATTGGTGCATGCTTATCTTAGCATATGCCCCTTTCGAAAAGCCTAATTTCAGTGAGAGCCATAGCGCCTATTTTTTATAAAAAAATCCATATTTTTATAGCAAGTTTTAGCTTGAATCGGCACTATTTGTCTAAGATTTTTATATGTAATATTAGTGTTGATTTTGTAGTTTATAAAGGCCTCTATGTTATTGTGAATTTAAAAGTATTAACTCTTAAATGTAAGCAAGAATAACTCTTAATATCACAGGCTCAATTAACGCTTAGTTATTTACAGACATGTTTTCTAGAAAAAAAAAAACACAAATATTCAATGAGGGCTTCTAAAAAAAAATTGCCGATCGATGGCAGTCGTAACATGACAGACACAAAAATCTCTATGAAGGATGGCTTCCGAACGATATACATTATATTTTTAAATGCATTTCTTCTATTATTATGACAGAAGTTTGCATAAAAAAAATGTTTATGCAAACTTCTGTCATCAATAATTATTCTGACGTTTTTATAATTCGTATTATCATTACGTTCGATTTGTTTATTTGACAATGTATTGTAGTAGATGTTTTCGAACGAAATCTACACAAATTGTTTGACTTAACAGATCGACGCGCCATCTTGTGAACAACGTAAGAAGTAAGATTTTTAAGCTATTGCATAGCTTCTATCGCGGGCCTTGAGCGT
The DNA here is from genome assembly GCA_947563715.1 of Lycia hirtaria. Taxonomy (NCBI): domain Eukaryota; kingdom Metazoa; phylum Arthropoda; class Insecta; order Lepidoptera; family Geometridae; genus Lycia; species Lycia hirtaria. The sequence goes on from OX387386.1 coordinate 13,428,278, forward strand.
GGAGACCGAATCCAGAAATTCCGTAACGAAAATAACCTAACGCAGTAACGCCGATACAACCAATGCCACCTAGAGGCGATTTGCAGAACTAAAGAGACAAGCGTGATATTTCAAAAAGTCATTAATAGTTCTGCTATTCATTCAGATGGCAAAACTAAAAACTAAAAAGTGTCACCGCTGTGCCGGTCGGAGTGGGGGGGGGGGGGGGGGGGGGGGTGTTAGGAATACTGCATAAATAAAATAATAAAATAATTATAATTACATAAGTTGATAAAAAATGCTATGCAATAGCTTTACCGCGGCAGTCTCCGAGTGCCACACGTCTTTTATTAAACCCCTCATATTCAATTTTCATTTTTCTCTACGCGCATCGCAATCTTGTATCTGCCAAATATAGTAACAATCCGCTTTATTTGAACAAAACGCTCTCCAATAATCGTATTTAGGGACATTTGACTCGCCTCGCAGCTCAGGTCTGGCTGCTAAGCTGTAGGTCGTGGGTTCGATTGTGGATGGGTGTGATCCCCACCCAGGTTAAACATTTGTGTGCTGAGCAAAAAAATATTCGCTTTTGCCAGAGATGCGTAAATCGGGGATTACTGTATTTGGTAAACAAATGCTTCGCCTTAAATGGCATGTATCAACATCCCACTTATATGAGACTTATCATTCACAAATATCTGACTTTACCGCTATACAACGGATCTCATTTATACTCGTGCGCACTCTATAAGTATGTTATTTTATAAGATAACCTAACCTACCTTGATAACAACCAACACGACTATGGAACAGTATAGACTGCACTTAGTGTGAACTTTTCTTAATAACTTTTACTGTTTCTACACTAAAATAGTTTTATTTTATCTATAAGACTTACTATTTACACTTTAAAATACTATTTACATTTTTTTAATTCATCAAATAGGCTTAATGTTATTGAGGCCTTAGTATAAACACAAATCAAATTGTAAGGTAATCTCTGTATCAACTGAGTGTAAAAAAGACTTTAAAATGTGGTGACCTGTTCGTGGTTTACTCGTAACCATTTTCGCGATTTTATCTTCGGCCAGTCACCACCTTGAGGTGCCATCTTTGCATTTATCTCATCACCTCACGGTGCCGTTTTTTTAGTATGAAACTTGTTTGCTTAACTGTATCGCGATCTCTTTTGATGTCTTTTCTTATTTTTAACTATATTACATTTATAATCGAATTAAACGGAATATAGTAATTATTGTAATGATTATAAGTCGTAATTATAAGACACTGAATGGATTATGATCAAGTCTAGGGCTTATACGCCCTTTGGTGTAAAGATTCACGGTTTTTATTCACTGTATTTGTACAGGAATCGCCACGATTTTATAGTTTTTGACGAGAGTGGAGATGAAATTGACAATTTGAAATTTACAATTGTCATCGGGAAGGTACCCCTGTATTGTAAAATTTTTACAATATAGTGTAGCAACGATTACTTTCCCAATCAAATAGAGCCAAAAATTACTATAGTATTTAAAAAAATGGGGGCGGTACATGTACACAATTTAATCACCAATTTTATTCCACAACTTTTCCAAATTCGTATTTTTTTCATTTGACTTTTTTGAAAAGTCTTGCTAGACGTTAGGCGCAATACGTCACATTCACAGATCGTCACTCAAAAATACAAAAAAAATAATGCGGAAAGAGTACAATTAGAACCTTAATATATTTACATGATACAAGGTGTTATAAAAGTATTGAGGTCTGAGTTCTTGGACGCTACACTAGACATAGCCTGTATCGGAGGGGCCTGTATTAGTGCGCATTCTTATAACATCATACATGGCACGGTTGATTTCCTATTAGATGTATCCGGTTTATAAAAAATTACAAAAGAACTGCTAATAAAATAAAAAGAAAAAAAAACAGATTTAAAAAAAAGTCATTCTTAAATTTTCATTTTCTCAGGTCATATTCTCAAAACGTCTCATTCACATTATAGTAACACAGATAATCTAATAAAAAAAACATATTATTTTCACATTTCCTACTTCCTCTTAACATTAGCCAATAATTGATTTGAATGCATAATTTTTTTTCCCACTAGTATTTTTGTGCTGTCATATTGCGAATTTGACGATTTGAGAATGTGACGTAGGGCGAATGTGACGTTTTGATAATATGACGTATCGCGAATGTGACGTTTTGGGAATATGAAGTATAGAAAAAGTGACCATTTTAGAATGAGTGACAAATGACGCGCCTAACTCGTTTCAAATGAGTCAATTTTTTTTTAGTGAACATGGAAATGTTGTGGCACGAGAATGATTGTATTTTGCCATGGTTGGGCCTAGTTATGTCAAAAATACACTATTGTGTTAATTGTGAGTAACAGAAATATCTGACATTTTTAAATAAAAACTACGGGTCACTCACGTCAGTTTTGAGCCCAAATATCCGACTATATATAGTTTAAATATTAGTTTCATCTATTTATATTGATAGTTGCAACTATTTATATTGATAGTTTCAACCGCATTCGGCGGTCTTTTTCAAAAGAGCAGCGCACACGTCACTCTCGGTCGGTGACGCACTGCACTGTGTGAGTGACCCGTAGTTTTAATATAAAAATTTGTGATAACCACATTAGTTTCCATAGTAGAAATGTCTAATTTTAGCGATTTAAACGAACTATCTAGTCGTATTTACAGTTGTATCCTATTGAAATAAATTCTAGTCAATAAATGTGTGTTTTAATTAAATTATCATCAGTTGATAGAAAGAGAAAAGGATTGGTATCAGTAGTTCGGTTATTAGTCCGAATTAATAATACTTTTAAGGCTTGAGAAGTTCGGAAAAGTAAGTAGGTAGGAGTTTAGGAGACAAATAGGTATAAGAAATATAAAGCTATAGGCTCAAAAATAATTGTTCTACAAGAAGGTACGACTTTCGGTGAACAGTTTTACAGAGGAGCTTCGATCAACATTTTAAGAAGGGTTGTTTCGTGTTTATACAATATTTGAATTCTAAAATTATAAGAAAAAGTAACCTATTTCCTTGACAGGTACATATGTATTATGAATTAGATGTTATTTTCTTATCTTTTATTTTGACCAAAATAAACGTCCAAACGTGGAAAGTTTGTTGTTTGGACGTTTATTTCAGTCTAAATAACGTAAGGAAATATAATTAACAGCTATTTATCAATACATTGTAGGTAGTAGTGTTCATAAGAAGCTAAAAAGAGTTCCTTTATTTTACCAAAAGTAATTTCGATAATTTAATATCTAAAGATATGGTGTCGAACAAAAAGCAACTTGTTAGCGTTTAATTTGACAAGATGTTCTTCACCCAACGATAAATCATACATTCATCGATTCATCGCTTTTAGGCTATGGGAGTAAAAACTGGAAATGAACTTTTTCAGAACTGTGCTGTCTTCTGTATAAGTCACCTGCTGAAGCCTGGAGCACAGCAACAGAAATGAAGAACAGTTGTGAAGAGTTGTAGCCAGAGAGTTCAGATTCGAAGCAGTTGTGGAGAATAAAGCGACTTGAGGTATGAACGACCACTGCTCAGTCGAAAAATTGGAGGAACCAGCTCCAATCGATAATTCCCTCAAGAAATTCTCAATTAGTAAGCAAATAAGGGCAAGGTTTACCTGTTTAATTGTTGGGATAAGATGGAATTTTGTTAGGGAATAAGATTGTCGTACTAAGATCTGTAATAAAAGTTTTTGATACAGCTAAGGCTTCTCTGTATTTCCTGCTAGTCGTGTATATCTAGAAAGAGATTAAAAATATGAATAAGTAAACAAATCGCTCCAACGCGAAATGGATAGAAATCCATTAGGCGCTATACGAATTCACTATAGCCATGATTTTCCAGTAAGTGTATAAGTATCTACCAACAAATAGAACAAAATCATACAACTTACGTATACCCATGACTTTCCAATAGGTGTATTATAAGTATCTACCAACAAATACAAGAAAAACAGAACTTACGTCGAGCTAAAATGGTTTTCAGCTTACTTTAATAATTTGGCCGTACTTTTTAAAAGTTCCACGATATCTTCGCCAGCACACCGTTTGTAAGCCGATTATGATGTTTCTATGTTTTAGACTTTGATACTTTTGGATTTTTATTAGAAATGGGGCAGATACCTACCCTAAGTCACATAGATATTTACCTACCTAAATTTCATCAACGTCAGTACCTAGGTACGTTAGTTTTTGACCCATCTGTAATTATACCTATACTTAATTGTACTTATGTATATTTTGTTCGGGAGCTATAAGTCGATTTTCCAGTTGGTATATACCTACCTAACTGTATCATAATTGTCAAATCTTATTGGCTCAAATAGTCGAGCTGTCGAAATATGACCACAATGGTAAGCAGTAAACATCTAGGTAAGTAGGAATAAATCAATCATCTAGATCAACCAACATGAAATATCATAAAGTATTTATGTAACGTTTGCTCTCAGAAGTTCTAATTACTATTGGGAAAACGAAAGTTTGTTAAGATTGGTCAGACTCGACAATATCAATTGTATCGACTAGGGTTAAAGTAAGACCAAATACGAGGACGCAAACCATTCCGGATTTCATTTTTTTCAGCAAAAGCATACATTTCGATCAGCTGTTCCAGAGCCAAACTTCATGAGCCGCGGAATTGGCAAAATATTCGCGTCGCACGAATTTCGCGGCGGCGCGCGCGTTACATTTTTCCGTATTATTTTTAGAAAGGCGACGGACGGGAGTCGAGGAGCGCACACGGCGAGGCGCGCGCGGCCCGTGCACATTGGAGCCCTATGGAGCCCCCCGCGTTCGACGCCGGCCCCCCGGGCACGGTGCGCGCGGCGCCCGGCAGCGCTGCTACCCTGCTGCTGCCACCGCCCTCGGGCACGCCGCCCTTCGCCTACTGCTGGTGAGTACCACTCCGCCATGCCGGCGCCGGCGCACTCCAGCCGCGCCACCACCACACGATTACTACATTAATTCACCTATTGATTTTATTATTCGACTACAATAGAACCGAGTGATGCGTTCGAAACCGAACCTTATTGTCGGGCAATAAGGTGGATCGGAGACCGTGGTGCGACCGCGCTGCGCCGGCGCGCGTTGTTTGTTTTTCACATGTCGATGTATAAATACAGCACCAGGAAGCGTGCAAGAGACACTCGACACGCTTGTTTCTATGTTATTGTGAGTAGATGCCTTGCTGCCGGTAGGAAATTAGCCATAATGTTGCGCGAGATGCAAGTCGTTATTAAAAATAAGTTCGGTGATGTGTGTGTTGACCGGTTGCGCGAGCTTTTTACGCGCAACATTTATGCAAACTACATACCTAAATGCCCGTTGTTACGATCCTGTGTGGAATGTCGGACGTTGTCGAAATGTGGTACCCTTACCAACGGCGGCAGTCAGCAACACTGTTGGGCACATAAGTACATTTGTAAGGACGTTAAAACCGCATGTTTCTCACTATGTATACCTATGTAACCATACTTACTGTATTTGCAATCGTTTACACGTCAACACGGACGTGCAGTTATACTTATCTAAAACACATTATCTAGTTAGATATACGTTATCTTGCAATGGTAGAGTCTGCTTGGAGAACTACGACATCTCAGCCATCACCAGTAGTAGGTATTATATAAACATTAGCCTAAGATTGTAAGACAATGTTTCTAAGCCAATATCTGACAGTTATGGCAGCGCATTGATTCCCAGGTTCCTGGTCTTGTGAAGTCCTAATTGTAATCGCCTAGCATGTAGGTACTGACATTGACAGCTGACATAACAACGTGGATTAAAGGTTTTCTCTACCTTCCGTGCTAGGCATAGAGAGGCTGTATATACTCGTATTTCGTTACTAGTGAGTGAATAAATTCGACCTTCAGTCGATCAGTTACGATTGTGCTAGCTCCAGTTAGTCCTTAGAATGGTTTTTGTTTTGGGCACAAAAAAACTTTACCCCTCTACTATTCATTTACTAAGTATTCTTCATTATCATAAATAAAATAATCGTGACCTTGCTGAGCTGCCACGCTGAAAGTTTTCTTAGTTTTACTTTGAAACTCTTTATCAAGAGTTTCAAACCAACACGGTTTACCAACCGCATGCGGCCAGCCAGTTGGCCATTCGACAGATGAGCAGATTCACCCATCCGGCGGTGACATAAACAAAACTGGTCCGGTGACAAAAAAATTGACAAGTGCGAGTCAGGCGTAGTAGATAAAAGGGGGAAATTATATATTTTCCTTCATAGACCGAAAAATATATATCGTAAAAATATTTAAAAACCTGTTTTAACTTATGCTAATGAAGCTCTTTTATATGCTACCCCACATGATACGGTTAAAGCACTTTAATGGATAAAGACCCTAATTTTTGGGATTGAATTAAAAATATACAGTTTTCGGATTTTTACCTTTATGTGTACTATATGGCAATGCTTCTTGCCAAGTTTCACAGTTAAGGTGGGTACAGACTGGTGAAACGTAACATGAAATGTATCATGCAATAAAAGAATTTACCGTACACATCGCTGCAATGTATCTTGAAAGGTCACTTTGCAACAATTTCTCATAGTTTGGACGTCTTGTGCCCACGAAATGTGCATTTCACGCGCACGCTACGAGCATTACAAGCCGCGCGCGGAGCGACCCATGATTTGTCGGTTTTTCGAACGAACACAAAGGGGCACGCAGACGTACGCGAGAGGTTCGTAGTGAATGCGCGGTAAGAGCGCGCTATGCGTCCACGCTTGCACCGAACATGCAATGAAAGGTAGACTGATACATTTCATGTTACGTTTCACCAGTCTGTACCCACCTTTATAGGTCAACGGGAAGTAACTTTTTTTATGAAATTTTTCTCTCTGCAGCCAGACAGACAGACGGACAGACGAACAGACGGACAACAAAGTGATCCTATAAGAGTTCCAATTTTTTCCTTTTGTGGTACGGAACCCTAAAAATATATATTTTCTCGCAGACACTACATTGAAAGACTTTTTTTCGTAACCAAAAAGGAGACTACTTGGCGAGTATTGTTTAATATGGTCACTTTAAAAAAAGGTCAGTGACCCTTGTAATGTAACGTACTTTTTATGTTTTACGGTGTAACGAAATGACGATGACGAATCTATGTACATAGATTAAAGTTGGCAAAGCTTCAGGTAGAGTCCAATAAAAATACACATACTGTAATATTACTTATATTACCTTCTTTGGGCATTCTGAAATAATTATCAACAAAGTTTAAAAAAATAGAGTACTCGATGAAATATGATATGTACTATTATATGTATCTAAGAATATTATTTGCATCTGATTAAATGCCCTCTGGAAAATGTGTTGTGGTGATGTTTCAAGGTTTCGTCTCAAACCGCAATAACTCATTAATAACTTAAATAGGTAGTTAATAGAAGGCTATCCAATACTGGCAGGACTGACCGCTTATTGATCGACATTGATATTTAAATACTGAAATCTAAATGTTGAAGTTAAATTTTCATTGTTGATTCTTGTTCATTACCTACATTGTCAATGACCAATTAGAAACTTAGATAAAGATAAAGATATCATACAAGTGGCAGGAAGACGCTGATGGATGCAGGCCGCTTCCAACAGGTATTTTTGGAAATCCATGGGGAGGCCTATGTCCAGCCGTGGACTTTTTGTGGCTGAGATGATGATGATGATGATGAAGTAGAAACTTTGGTCAAAATGTATCTGAAATCTAGTATTTCATTAGGCTTGCCTTATAAAATCTTGATCAGATATTGTAAGCTTTTATCTCTAAAATACCAAATTTTTTGGATCAGCATGCGCCATATCAGCGGGTTTTCATTTGAATTAGTGGTCAAACCTAAACCTATTCTATGTATTTAACTATCCTCATAGCTTAGTATCTGTCTTCTAAGCGATAGGTTGTGGGTTCGATGCCTACCCAGTACAAACATTTGTGCTGATGTATATGGAATATTGTTTGGTCTGGGTATTCATACTTATAATACAGTGCGTATTTAAAAAAAAAGTATACAAGTATTCTATCAGCAATCTGGTTACCATAGTACATAGTACTTAGATTAGGGTTAGATAGCATTTTATAGAAACGTCCACTACCATATAAAAAAAATGTTGTAAGTACTCATTTAAGTTCTCGGCTCTTTAAGTACGTTCACTGATTTGTAGTTTACAGTCTAGAACACGTCTAACAGCCTGAATATTATTATTTAGCCATTCCACTTTGACTACAGTTTCCCGAATTACCGATACTCTATTTCGGTAACATTGATTTTCTAAGGAATTACCGCCTTTTGGATTCGATCTCTCACGGAAATGGCGAAATAACTATTTCGAAACCTGTAGGTTGAAGAATGTAGTAAAACTAGAAATAATTGCATAATGATGATAAGATTCAATAGACCTTGTGTACTTTTCTAATTCTGTTCCTCTGTATTCCTATCTGTAATCATTCGAATTCGGGATCATAGAGGGTAACCTTGGAATAGATCTGAAGATCGCATTCGGGATCTGCCAGCGAGTTATAAAGCACAACATCCTGAGCATTTAAGTTTCAGACTGCGTCAGAAACAGGACAAAGCGCTACGAAGCTTCACATCACCGATGTTGGTCATAAAGCCTTATTGAAATTGAACTGTGTTGGGGGCCGGCCTTTTTTATATAATATTTAGCATAATTATAGTTAAAAAACTGAAAAAAAAACGACTTCAAAATACGCAATATACGCACATACGCGATTTGCTGTTCACTTTTCTACAGTTTTACACTCTTTTATCAGTTATTTTGTTTTAGAAACCAAAGTACTGCATCGATTTTGATAAAATTTATATGGGATCTACTATCTCTGAAGTATGATCTACTAAATGCAAAAAGAATCATCAAAATCAATGCACAATAGGGTGAGTAATCGGTGAACAAACATACAAAAAAAAACATACAGATCGAATTGATAAGCTTCTTCTTTTTGGAAGTCGGTTAAAAAGTGAACCCCTAACATTAATTTAAGGATTATACAACAGCGTGCGTAACTTATTTACCTACATTTTTGTCTTCAGATTCTATATAATTCTAATTTACATACTGTAATGTATATGTATTATCTGTTTTTTTTTGTTGTTCCATGGTAGGACTATGAAAGGCTTGCTATTATTAATTTCTTCCAGCTTCTTCTATTCTGTGCTGGCTTCTAAAAGCCTTTTTGCTGCTATAATGCTGAAAATTATTTCATTTTTCATTGTTTACATTAAATAAATTTGTATTTACGTGTATCTATTCTATTTACATGTACCTATCTTTATCTTTATTTATGTACCTACTATAACTGTTAATCTATATAAATATACCTATACTTATAAATATAATATTATAAATAAATATATTTATACTTACATTCTTGTTTCTGTGCTTTATTGATTTTCCTTACATTATATGTTCAATTTACTGCTACTTTTATCTCTTGTGAATGCAGCCGGCTATACACCAACAGCCGGATATAGCCACCGTTGTCAACGAAGTTTCAAATATAAAATACTAAATAAATATTCGGCGTGATCAGACCATGAGCTTAAGGCTCAGTCGAAGCCGTTATCAAAATTTTTACTTCCGCCGCCCGTCCGCTTCCGTGCAATTACCGCTCCTTCCAAATATGTATTTATTTAAAAAGAAACTTGTACTATGATATAAAATTATATCTTGCTATGGTCTTTAGAAAAATCTAAATATCCACAGTAAAATTCTGTCCTTAATGCCTATTCTCGATTAGAAATTCAAGCAAAATATTACAACGAATAACTAACGAAGGAGCTTATAATGTTTGTTAAATACGAGTACGGATTCGTTTGTTTTCACTAGACAATTACAAGTATTTAGTAAAGAGAGATTTGCTTTTATTATTTTTGAAACAGCGCACATTGTGTTACATGAATTAGTCCACGTGTATGGTATTAAATTTCTGCCCGCCCACCAGTTGTCAGGCGCTGCCACTCAGGGCACAAAAACGATTTTCTTCTATTGTTACCTTACGTAATATAAAATATTTCTAGATTTTTTTAAATCGCTAATTAGATTTTCGTTTTCTGAAGGCTGATCGCTAATAAAAACCCTCCTTCAGTTAGTTGTTGAACTCAAAGATAGTTTAATGCAAAAAGAAGATAATGGAGGAGAGTCATTGAGCTAGTACATCTACAGAGTTACAATTTCTAAATGAAAATGACAAAAAATATCCATAAGATTCGAATTTAGATTATGCCAGGGGAAGTTTTTATTGAATACTGGTTTCGTGGAGCGTTGTAGCGTGGTTATATTTCAGTTTGCGGATGTTTTACAAACTAACGAAGTCGGCTCACTGAGTAACATGCATAGAGTTTTGATCAATTTCTTCCGTCGCTTAACAACAGGCGAGTTGATGGCCAATTATAGATAAATAAGTATAAATAATAACTGCGAGGTTAGTCAAATATTTGCTGGGATTTTTTACATATTTGTGACTCTGTAGGCATTATAGCTCAATGAGGGGACGGGATTATATCGACTGAATGAACGATACCTACGCTTCTCTCCAACGCGACGTCTCAGTTCATTGTTCAACATCATCATCTCAGCCACAAGAAGTCCACTGCTGGGCATAGGCCTCCCCTATGGATTTACAAAAAGACCGGTTGGAAGCGGCCTGCATCCAGCGCCAGCGCTTTCCTGCCACTTGTACATATGTCTTCTGTCCACCTTGTGGTTGTGGCTGGTCTTCCTACACTGCGCTTGCCAGTTCGTGGTCTCCATTCGAGAAATTTTCGGCCCCATCGGCCGTCAGTTCTACGTGCTATGTGCCCTGCCCACTGCCACTTCAACTTGCTCATCCGCTGTGCTATGTCGATGACTTGTACGTCCATGTATCTCTTCGTTTCTGATACGATCTCGCAGAGAAACCCCGAGCATAGCCCTCTCCATAGCTCGTTGCGTGAATTTGAGCTCAATTGTTTGAATCTTTGAATATCCATGGTACTTAATGTTCCTTTTCATCCCTCATTACTCATTAAATCATCTCATTATTGTTCCTAAACATTTTTAAATTTTACAAAGGCAATTTTTTTCTGCCGCCCCGCTACGCCCCGCTTATCGAGCTTTGAAGCCGTATGGGGGTATAAAACTCATATACATGTACATGGCCAGTTGTGTTTTATTTTTGTAATAAATATTTTAATTAAATCTCATAGCAAAGAGTCTCTACCCACATCTCAAGAGGCTCTCATTAGATGATTGCGTCGGGTCGGGTGACGGGTCAGATACCAAAGGCATATGTATCCTAGACACAGCATGTATTGTCAGGAGGCAGCTGGCTGACAGGCAGCTTGAGTCTTTCTCCTCTGCCGGTGTCACCCTAGTGTTAAGTTTTTTTTTAATATTAACTATCATTTTTATTGTACTATATAAAAAATACTTAAAGTGAAGATATTTAACAAATTTAAAGAAATATTTTAAGACGAATCTGGCGATTTAAAATCCATAAAATGTCAATTCTATAATATAAAATCTAGGCATGTCATGCCTGTGAATGCATAAATCATAAAATCAAGGACATCAAACGCAACAGGTAGATACAGCGAGGTGGGAGGTGGGTGGTGGGTGGTTTGTAGGTTGCAACTGGTCGATAGAGGGTTGTTTGTGTGCAATCGAAGCCTGCCACCCGTCGCTCACCTTGCTTGTCGATTCAATTACGCGGTACCTACGTACTATACCCACACAAGTACACTTGGGTAGACAGACGCATGGCCTTATAATTATAGTCGATTCGATTTAAACTTTACGAAAACAAACCTGATGGAATAGAAAGTAAAATGGGGGGCGATCGAAAGTAAAAGGACTGATGGAATAGAAAGTAAAAGGACCGCCACTGTAGCAAATTGTTTGGAACATGGTCCAATTGCGACCAGTCAAAAATAGTTTTGAGTAGACAATGCGATAAATACCTCGATCCAGCTCGGCAAAAAGATTAGAAAATGATGATACTAATTTTGAAATTTAACAGAAAAGTTGATGATTTTATGACATTAATAGTAATTGTAGAATGTTTATGATTTCGTGACATTAAATGTAACATATTTTTTTTACGTAAGATGTATCTACGATTGATAACCAATTCGCCTGGATGTTAAGCGACGGTATGGCCGAGGATGGAGCTCGTCGATCTAGAAGATTCACCCTAGCCTTGAAAATTCTAAGGTTGTAGTTCTCAGGAAACAGAGAGGGTGCAAAGAATTCCATTCCTGTGTAGTACGCATCAAGAACGTGGACCGATATCGCTGAGTACGGATTTTTGCATTTCAACTAGAAATGGGTGGTAATTCGCCGACTTTCTGCTAGTCCTGTAGTGACATGGGGAGGGTGGAATTAGATCGTGCAGCTCTTGCGCACACTCCCCGAAATGAATCCTGTAGAATATAGACAGACATACTACTGTACGGCGATGCTAGGTGAAATTGAAATTATGACTATGTAAAATTTACATAAAAGTTTTTGGAGTTTCAACTTCCGGGTCCCAGATAGTCCTATAGAAATTTTATCAAAGCCGGTTCAGTATTTTGGCTTTTAAAACAAAATAACTGGAAAAAATATGTCATCCAAGTAAACGAATTGCGTATTGTGATGTCGGGTTTTTTTAAGTTTTTAAAACGACTACTTGTTTGTTTTCAGTAGCATAATGAGTAGGAAATATATAGACATATATTTTACAGGAAATATACTTAGTCTGGCCATAAATACTGTTACAGTTAAAAATAAGAAAGATATTACATTTGAATTTGGAATCTGTCATTTTTATACGATTGTTCATTGTTTTCTAATTTTGGCGCCAATACATTGTACAATATTTTGCGATATTAAAATGGAGTGGGGTGATAAAGAGAACCGAATCGCTGTGATTGCATTACACAAAGTTGGTATGGAGCCAAATGCAATTTTTAAAACTCTCCATACGCTTGGTATTAGTCAAATGTTTGTGTACCGGGCTATTAATAGGTACAATGAGACCTCCTCTGTTTGTGACAGAAAAAGATCTGGCCGTCCACGTAGTGTTCGTAGGAAAAAGGTGGTCAAAGCAGTAAGGGAAAGAATTCGAAGAAATCCTGTCCGAAAGCAAAAGATTTTATCTCGGGAGATGAAGATAGCACCCAGAATCATGTCGCGTATTTTAAAAGATGACTTAGGACTTGCAGCCTATAAGAGACGCACTGGTCATTTTTTAACTGATAATTTAAAAAAGAATAGGGTGGTAAAATCGAAACAACTACTGAAGCGGTACGCAAAGGGAGGTCACAGAAAAATTTTGTTTACGGATGAGAAAACCTTTACAATTGAGCAACATTTTAACAAACAAAATGACCGTATTTATGCTCAAAGCTCGAAGGAAGCTTCCCAATTAGTCGACAGAGTGCAACGTCGGCATTATCCGACTTCAGTGATGGTTTGGTGGGGTGTTAGCTATGAAGGAGTGACTGAGCCATATTTTTGTGAAAAAGGTATCAAAACATCGGCACAAGTGTATCAAAATACCATTCTTGAGAAGGTAGTTAAGCCCCTTAACAACACCATGTTCAATAACCAAGTATGGTCCTTCCAACAAGACTCGGCGCCAGGTCTTAAACCTCGGTCCACGCAGTCTTGGTTGGAAGTGAACGTTTCGGACTTCATCAGAGCTGAAGACTGGCCGTCGTCTAGTCCTGATCTTAATCCGCTGGATTATGATTTATGGTCAGTTTTAGAGAGTATGGCTTGCTCTAAACGCCATGATAATTTGGAGTCCCTAAAACAATCCATACGATTGGCAGTGCTGCTGCCCCCTCTTGCCCCCCCTTGGCGACGCCCTTGGTTATTAGATAGGATTTTTTACGAGAAATAATTAATTCTAAACTTGGAAACTATAATAATAATTAATACTAGGCCACGTTTAGAACATTCTTCGTATAGTCTAGAAAATTTTGAAAGTCACCGGCAGTATTAAAAATTTATAATAATTATAAATTTATAAATATCTTGCTTTAATTATGTTAGAGGGGGAAAAAAATTGTTGTCTGTAAAGTCGGTTTACGGACGATAGTTTAACGTGACAACATACGTCCGCGCGCGAGCTCCGAGGAATGATACGAATGATAATTGAAGCGACGCGGAGACGCTAACGGTCGGGCGCGTCGCACACCCGCCCGCTTCCTCAGCCACCGCAAGCGCGCGCGCTCGTAACTGGACAAGGAGCATAACATAACGGGACAATGAGTCATACTTTTTCGTGCATGCAGCCGGCGTTCATCGATTTATTAGACGTTGTCACGTCAATAATATCCTCTGAGCTTCTACCTGCTAATTAGAATCATGAAAGCGGAGAGATTTATAATTGCACAAAATAATAGCAAGTATTACTTGAATATCTGAAATCTTATGCTGGTTTTTGAGAGACACTATAGTAGAATGTTAACTATTATAGTATAACTGATAGGTATACCGTGTATTGAAATAAGGAGGCGTATTATATCTACATACAATTTTCTATATATTTTTTGTCTAGTCGAAAAGTTCTCGAGTGGAGACCATGCACCGGCAAGCGCAGCGTAGGAAGACCGGCCACAAGATGGACAGATGACCTCATACAAGTAGCAGGAAGACGTTGGTTGCAAACCGCTTTCGATTGGTCTTTTTTAGGGTTCCGTACCTCAAAAGGAAATAAACAGAATCCTTATAGGATCACTTTGTTGTCTGTCTATCCCTCTGTCCGGGTGTCAAGAACTGTATCTCGGGAACGCGTTAAGGTATCGACTTGAAATTAAAACCATATACGTAGATCCATAGTCTCTTGCTGCTGAAAGAAAAATCAAATTTCTCAGTTTTCGTTAAAAAAAGTTACAGCCGAATATGTCGTAAAAAACTCACATTTCGAGGCCTATGTCCAGCAGTGAACTTCTTATGATGATGTCTGTATTCACACATGATATAAAAATTAAAACCAAGTCAAGACCATATCCAGACGCGCATATGGTAGGGTTCCGTAGCTATTGTAATCTAAAAAGAAACCACTCGGCGAGTATTGTTTGTTTATATCACTTTGGAAAAAAGTCAATTTTTTCTGTACTATGTATCTATACTATATAGGTATGACTGAAGTGTTTTATATGTATATTATTATCTTTATATCTTAAAAAGTTATAATCACAAAGTATTCAAAATATATTTTAAGGTGTTTGATATTGTTTTGTTTTATAGAAATGAGAGGGGAGAGGAGAAACACAATTTTGTATAAAGGAGAACACAGTGCACATCATAATTTATGTGAACTTAAAATGGGAATACTATGAACATAGAAGTTAACTTATGTTAATTTAAACGACATTTTCATTTTATATTTCTCTTAAGCAGTTGATCGAGTATCACCCTACTTAGCCGTGATAGTTTTCCTTTTAATTTTATTATATAAAATATGCTACTAATATCCAAAGTGTCCAAAGTCCAAAATCCAAAAAAAAAACAAAAATCCAAGTCCAAAATCTATGTCCAAAGTGTTGACTTTAACATTTAGCGGTAGAGGTGGGATACTTGTCTCTAACAAAAATTGTAACTTTAAAATAATATTTCGCAAACGAATCCCATTTTTTAAGCTATTGCATAGCTTCTATCGCGGGCCTTGAGCGTGGAGACCGAATCCAGCAATTCCGTAACGAAAATAACCTAACACACCGCGCGTAAAGCTATTATGCAATAGCTTTACCGCGGCAGTCTCCGAGTGTCACACGTCTTTTTGTAAAATTATCTTTCTAACGATACCTCGGACGATGGGGTAGATGAAATAAAAATCATCCTAAACTTTAAGTGTACGAGAAGTACTCCTAATTTTTTTTCAACAGTTTAATAATATGTATTTCCATGCAAAATTACAGCTTTCTAGTACTAATAGTCTTTGAGCTAAGCCGCAGACAGACCGAGGGCGGATACGGTGAAACTAGAAGGGTTTGTAGTTGATTACGAAACCCTAGAAACTGAAACAAACAACTTTAAAATACACAATTTCGTTTACTTGGATGACAAATATTTCCAGCTATTTTTTTTTAATCAAAGTACAAACAATTTATTCCTTCTTTAGTTATTTTTTGTGTCCAACAATAAAAATTAAGAGTAAAATACATAATAATACATTTCACGAAACATGTGTTTCTCACCGTTGAGCAGCACCCTTGCGATTTGAACAGATGTTTCATCAAAGTACTGAATTGATTTTGATAAAATGTAGGTATAATGGAACTACTTCTTCTTCTTTTTTGTATTGGACCCGCATTAAAGCATTTGCCAGTGTCAAGTATTAGGGTTTTTTCAAGTTTCTTGAATAAAACAAGTTGTAAATGTTCTAGTCACAATCTAAGTCACGTATACAGTCAATTTATAAGTCGAGTCCTGCTTCAGTAAAGTGGTGGCGACTTTACTAGAAGCTTCTATGGAGTTTTGCCGACAAGGTAAAATCACACGTTTTACTGCATTATTTCACTTGCCCACACTCACGCACTTTATCGAACACTTAACGAATAAAACACCACCATTTAACACAAGTTTAGGAAATAAAAACAAAGCAACAACACGTTACTAAGACGTTCCCGCCAAAACTCCTGGAACTACTTGTGAAGTAAGTATACCTACTAAACATAAAAATAATCATCAACACAACTTCAAAATCAATTCATAATTGGCATAATAATCGTGTAACAAACATACTAAAAAAGTACATTCGAATTGAGAACCTCTTCGTGTTTGAAGTCGGTTAAAAAAATGTAATAAAGATATGACGATGATACCCTAATAGGTATACAAAAATCTGAGTCAAGAATTTCGTAATCGTTTTGTAAATTTGCGAAAGTATATTTGTGGAAAGTTTTGGGATCTTGGTTCTGTGAAAATACCTAAATTCTTCGCGTTTCTTATCTCTCGAATTTTATCTTAGGAATTTTCTGTTATACAATAATAAATATTTTTCATTAACATTTGAACTGACTTTGTGAAAATCTTAGTGGAGGTAAAGTAGAGGATAATTATATAAAATGAAAGCTTTTGGATTTTGTATTTATTTTACTAATTTCTAAGAAATGTAATATTTGTTTAGTTCACTTCATAGAAACGCGAAAAGGCTTTGATTTAGTTGCAATTAAAGAACGCTCATACACGCACTAGGTCCCAGTGCACATGTTTTTATAGGTACTTAGAAATTTAAATATCTCTTGCGTATTGAAGTTACCTCTTGTGATGCTCTTGCGTACTTATTGAAGTTTTTTTTACCTCGTTTAAAACGTTGCCCACCTCTGTCCACCTTGCCGGTTTATGGTCTCCACTCAACTTCGACCGCACCGGCCTTCAGTTCTACATGCTATGTGCTCTGCCCACTGCCACTTCAACTTGATAATCCGCTGTGCTATGTCATAGACTATATTTTGTAATACCTACTAACTCTCACAAAAATTAAAAATAATGCGCTTGTTCGTAACCTCACACAAACTTTTTCGTATCAATTAGTGATTTTACATAAGCTATTCTACTAAATGTTCAATTAAATAAGTTATACATTAGCTTTGCGAATACTTTCTCACAACGAATACTCAACAGCATTTTGATCGTAATTCAAGCGTAAGTTATACTACGAAAAGAAATTTCGCCAAAAATCGGTTTAGTAGATAAAAGAAAAGACATTGTTTCCAATTAGGAAATAATGTTATAAGTGAACGAAATTAATTTGAAGTAGGTTGTTTCAGTTTGATACTAGGTACTTACTAATTATTACTACTTACTAAATTGGTCTACTTTTGACCATCCGCTTGATGGTAAGCGACGGTATAGACGTGGTTCTAAAAACGATATCTTTTCGCTCTAGCCTTGAAAAAGAAAAATGTATTAATTACAATTATTAATTTATTAGTAACAACACAACGTATGTAAATGAATAAACAGCTTTGAAAGGCTTTCTTGGTTAGGAATTAGCTAAAAAATTTATTTTCGAATTATATTCTACTTTAAATATAAAAACTTTGTATTGTTTCCTTGCAATATACGAGTATATACTTTTTATAAATCAAGGTAAAATACTACTTACAGCCAAGTTTTTTTTTTTTAAATCCGGGTAATTTATTTCAACCTCCTCGCTCCTCATTGGCCTCAAAAAGTGCCCTCATTATGTTGACTACCATGTACTCATATTATCCGGATACGAGTGGAAGCTTTTGTAATTTAATTTCCGTGAAAAACGAATACGTGAGGTGTGATAATGGATGGGAACGAACTTAATGCTTTTGTATTTTCAACCGACTTCAAAAAAGGAGGAGGTTCTCAATTCGACTACATTTTTTAAAATGTTTGTTACCTCAGAACTTTCGACTGGGTGAACCGATTTTGATGATTCTTTTTTATTTGAAAGCTGGTACTTCCCGTGTGGTCCCATTTCAATTTGGTCCAGTAGCCTGACAATGGCATCCATGAGAAGTCGGTTGCTTCAGTTTCTTAAACTATAATTATACTCTGTTTATCGTAATTCTAAAAGTCAATTTTACCTAACTGCTGTGTGTACTAGAAATGCACTAGCAACAGCTGATACGTCATACTCATATTTTGGACTTACAAAAATAGGTAGAGTTTATGGGGCATCCAGATGTGAACAGTCGCCAGTAAAAGAAACCATTTTACTTCAGATTTATTTAAGACGTCGACATGGGTAACTGAACTTTTTAATTGCTTTCAAACTAACCAAAAATTAGATTGTCCAAAAATAAATATGAGCTAATCGAGAAAACTCAGAAGATTTCGTCCGCAGCGACCGCCATCTGTCGGATCGTGAGTAACTCGCTACTGTTAATTGTGAACTAAATGTCTCTTAACGCAGACCAGACAGGCTACAACGCCATCTGTCAGTCGCATACTGAACTCTAACTAGTAGGTAAATGTAAGGTTCGAATATTTGTTACATTGTGCTGCTATTTTTGATAACTTCTCGTTTAATAATTATAATCGTTCTTAATGTCATTTCAAAGTCAAAAATCGGCGAAATTTGTTTACTCGCTTACCAAACAATTTAATTATTTTTTTATGTGGAGTTGTAAATATAAAGTACGTCTGTGAAATTCCGCCGTGGAATATAATTTGGAACAATCGTGCGTTATTTGCGTCGATTGACGGGCCTATGATGAAACAGATCGCAGAATGGCTGCGTAGCGTAAACACGGGGCCGCTGCGTCGCTAGTACGAAAATACTCGTCGCGCGCGCATCGCGCAGTCCGCGCCGGCCTCGCGAACTCGCGCCGGGCATGCGCCCACGATGGGCAGCAACTGCTGCAAGGGAGACGCCGCCAGGCCCGTGCAATCCTCCTCTTCCATATACTCCAGGTACATCCATCTCGTCATCCTGGTGGCGCAGGAGGTCACCTGGGTGCCTTGGGTGCTGCGCCCGTTGGCGCCGGTGCCGCTCGCGTACGTAGTGTACTACCCGCGTCGATCACCCTTAACCCAGTGGTTAACCACTGTCTCGTAGTGACAAACCAGTAGAAAAACAGACAGTTATGTAACGGATTGTTTATGTGATTAAAGAATTAAAGAATGAGAACGACGCACTCTGGAGATGTTGTGACTTAAAAATTGTTTTGCTTTGTGTTGAATACATAGATATGTAGTCATATATCGTTGTTTTACATTGTAAACCAGGATTACATGTTGCCTGTTATTAAATCTCTTTATAAATGTTTTTTACAATAAGTCCGTACTTACTACGCAATTAAGTTAACACAGTGTTTAATATACACACATTGACAGACGCTTACACGTTTCAAATGTAAACTAGATCTATTGGGAGTCCTAGTTCGTTCCTGCATATATTTACCTATATATAACATCCCGAATGTCCGAATTTAGTGTCAATTGTAAAGTATTCCTGTGGTCAAAGCTTTCCCTGCAACCAATATTGGTTTGTTAGTTTAGTGCCATACGTTTTAAATGCGTCAAAAAGTGAACAAACAAAAATATGTTTGAACTTTTGCAAAATAAATATTTGGTTGTGTTAGAATGAATAATGCTTTACATATTTTTGTGTGACTGATGTTTAAAATTTTTGTAAACAATACCTATATTTTTTAATAGAAATAAAATAATAAAATTTTCTACCGACTACAAAATACAGTTTATGAAACTAAGGAGCTATCAAATCTAGCAACACCTGTTTAGGTGTCACCTGATTAAAATAACTTATCTATAATCCGAATTGTGAAATACCGAATTTTATTTCCCCGAAAACGAAATATAATTTTAAACGGTTTTATTTTCAAAAGTCACTATTAAAATCCGAAAGCTCATTTGACAACTCGTCTATGAAACGAATCTTTGTAATACGAAAATGTATGTGCATAATATAACGAACCTAACCTAATCATTGAAATATCTAATATAAAAAATAATGAGGTGTAACCTAATAGCTGTTCGGGAAAATGAAACAGATGGCTAACAACTTAATGGAATCAGCAACTCGGTTCAAATAAAATATTTGGGCAAGTAACATTCAAACACATGTATTTCGGATTATAGATAGGTCACTATCATAGCCGTTTAGGCTACAGAAAATATGTAGTCTTGAAACAAAAATATAATTATATTTTCACATAGATGGACTCGAAAAGTATTACTTTTCGGTTTAGTCAACGCAACGCTGCGTATATAGGTAAATATAATTATTTACATCCATTTATATCACTTGTGATATATATACCGTATTTTGCAGAACTTCAGTTTCAGGTAAAGTGCCCAAAATGCTGGCCGCATTTCCTTGCTGAATCGCAATACTCACTTTTTGTCCAAAGCAAAAAGAAACCAAAAAAACCCAGCATTTTGGGCACGCAGAGAATTCATCAGCCTCCCCGACAAATCTTAAAAATCTCTCTTTTTGGGTGGGGGGTTAAACAAAAATAGGTTATAATAGGTTATAATAAATGGGTTATATAGGTTATAAGTCAACTGTATTTGTTGAGCGTTGGTCATCTCCATCTTCGCCGGATGTGAAAGTTGCCGGTAAGTCATCCAGCTTCAGTCATATTATAAATATTTTTCCGGATGTCTGGTAATTGAAAAAATAGTTTTTTTCAGCTTTTTAAATGGAGACTCGAATATCTCGATGTTTGTTCATTAATAAAATTCGCAAAGCTAGTTTGACTCTTCAAATAGTGAATGATTAAAGTACATTTTGTGTAGGCATTATATCAAAGTGTTGTTTACAATTTTAAGTTTCTACTAAGTATATACAAATATAAAAATCAGAACTGACACTTGAAAAACCTAGACCTGACTGACGGACTGATATAACAACTATATCTACTGTTTTTTTTATAAATGGTGCCTGACAATAAAATGGTTGTTTCCTTTTTGGAAATCCACGGGGGAGGCATATGTCCAGCAGTGGATTTCTTGTAAATAAATAACAAACAAATATTTGTGGACATTCACATAACACCATCTAGCCCAAACTAAGCGAAGCTTGTACTATGGAACTAGATGGCTGATAGAATACATATATACTATATTTTGTTGTAAATACATATATACATATGATACATAGAAACACCCAGACACAGAACAACCATCCATGCTCATCACACAAATGTTTGCCCTGGGTGGGGATGGAACCCAGTACCTACAGCTCGGTAAGCAGACATACTGCCAATTGTGCCACAAGGCCAGTCAAGTTGTGGCTGAGATGATGATGATGATGGTGCCTAACATTCATTATTACATTTTTGTGTAAGGATTACAGGAATGTCATGAAATATACACAACACCAAGGAAAATTAACATCCAGGGTAGAATAGATATTTTAATCCATTGTTGAAATATTTGTCCTGCCGGGAATCGATCCCGCGCGTTCTTCACCTCCTAAGACGGACCACCGCTGAGCCAAACAAGCCCTCTGCATGTTACCTTTTCACGGCTAAGCTGATGAACATAAGATTAATAAGTATCTATAGTAGTAGTATCAAATAGTAGTACGAAGACTTAATTACGCTTACGTTGCGCATAATGAAGTGTACGTTTTTACGAGAAAGTATGCACAAAGCTATTTCATTGAACATTCTTTAGGATACTTTTCTAAAATCAGTGATTTTAAAACATTCATAATTTGTTATAAAAAAGTTCGTTATTTATTATTATTTTAAAATCTAATCTATGACACTGGCAACAACGACGAATCTAACAATACTCACACATTAAAATCAGTGTAGCCGTTTAGGCTGTAGACGGTAATATAGAAACGTTCAGACACACATACATACAAATATACATAAACTTGAAAAACATACCCTTTTACCCTTTTTCTTACACAGTCGGGTAATTACAAGTAGTATTTACTATACATGTATAGAGTTAGCTGATACGTCAATAAAATTTTAATGAAAAAAACCGCAAAATAGCTAGCTGATATATTGAAAGATATATACTTAGTAAAAATTTATACCACGAACTATCGTGGCTCGCAGCTTCGAATACATGGCGTATGATAAATGGTATTTTTAGGCTCACAATAAAAATAAACATTACAAATCATCAGTTTTATAACAGAGCGTCTAACCTTGTCGTTTTAAAGAAATCTCGGTCAAATTCCTTGTCATAGATTTTAACAAAATCTACTTTCTACTAAGCAAGTAGTAAACTCAGTTCACATTATTTTAGTGATTTAGTGAAGCTTCAGATAGGTCCCACAGAAATTTCATTAAAATTGTAGTTTGGATTTTAAAACCAAATAAATAACAGAAATACGTCATCCAAGTAACCAAAATTGCGTATATAGAAGTTGGTTGCTTCATTTTAGTTTTATGTTTTAAAAATTATGACTTAAACAAAGGGAAATAGTGCAAGTTCTTAATCGGGTGCGAATATTTTTAGTTAGTTAACTTGCTGACCGGGTACTTGAAGTGACTCCTTCCAATATACAACCTCTACGAGTAGCATTGCAACCTCTACAATTATCCTTCGAACCTCTACGATTAACATTGCAACCTCTACGATTAGCTTTGAAACCTCTACGATTAGCTTTGAACCCTCTTCGTAAGCTCAACTACTCTATTGAACATATTGGAGTTAAGATTTTCCCTGTGAGTACCTGACAGTCTTTACCAATTTGACTGTCTGCGTTAGTGTCAAGACTGTTCAGAAATTTCCCACATCCCACGGGACACGTACTACATCCGTGGCTAAATTGGTGAAAATTCCCAAGGTGCAATTGGGATGTAGCAATTTCAAGTCCCGTCGGATGTTGAATTTTTTTGACTTGTTTACCAAATTGTAAATCGTTAAGTGTGTAAAAACACTTCAAAAATATAGAATATTGGAGTGCTACTGAAGCACGAAAACACGTGCCGAAAGTAATACCATCTTGAAGATATCGAAGTGAGAATATACAAAACCAGATTATTTAATAAATTAATTATTTTCGATTTCGTAAATCGAGTTAAGGTGTAGCTACATAAATTCTATCATCATCATGGGCCTTGTTCTATGCTGTGGATGATTTAAGCAGCGTCATAAAGTGGAGTTACACCGTCGTTGGTAACTGAATAGGCCAATCCGGGAACCGCAGTTGCGGCTACACCGCTGGCAGACAAAGCCTTGGTTATTGGTTGAAGGCGCTAAGTTGGTGGAATTGGCTACGTTATGCCAGCGGGAACGTTTTTGTGCTAGCACCTCCAGCCATGCATCATCATGGTGTTTAAAGCCATCTGCAGTAACTTTTCTCCACTGATCATGATCTTCTTCAAGATATTACCAGGGAGAAAAGTTGATATCAAAAATAAATTCTATAGGTACTTGATATTGTATTTTTACATAGCCAAACATAATACTTAAAGCTAATAAAAATAATCGGCCAAGTGCGAGTCGGAGTCGCGCACGAAGGGTTCCGTACTATCATCTATAATACTACAAAGTTTAGTTCTGTTTATAAAATAACGAGAAATCAACGAAATTCCAAGTAGTAAATTGCAAACTTATAGGTAGGTTTTCGATACACATCCGGGCAGCATGACGGCGCTCGCACGAATACGCGCGGTTATGGCTCGCTCCATGATGTTACCTCCCCCGCTACCCGCGCGGCCGTTGCTTAGCAACCGCCTCGCGCTCGCGCCACCACCACACCGCGTTTAGATGCACGGATTATTTTCATTTTGTGAGTTTTTATGTATTAGATTAGGTATTTATTTTTATAGTTAATATATTTCTAAATATTTACTTACAAATATTCAAGTTTCTACCTGTTATTAAGATCGAGTAAAAATTGCTTAAAAATTTCGTTTGTTGTATGGGAGCCCCCCTTTAATATTTACTTTATTGTTATTTAATTATTTATTTTGAAAGGTAATATACATAATATACAAGTAAGTATTCTGTGAAAATTTGAAGCGTCTACCTGTTACCGTTTTTAATATTGAGCAAAAAAATACGAAAAAAACACGTTTATTGTATGTACCCTTAATTATTTTTTTTAATTTTTAGTATTTGTTGTTATAGCGGCAACGGAAATACATCATTTGTGAAAATTTCAGCTTTCTAGTTATCACGGCTTATGAGATACAGCCTGGAGACAGACAGACAGACAGACAGCGAAGTCTTAGTAATAGGGTCCCGTTTTTACCCTTTGGGTACGGAACCCTAACTAGGCCAGGACCGTGGCGAAACACGCGTCCTAAGGTTTCGTAGTAAAGCTTTAAAAATAATACTAAAACGACTTAAAAAAAATCCATATTTAACCATATACTTACTCGTATCTCTAAAAGCTGTACTCATCAGGTTCAAATAATTTTGTCTCAAACTTGAGTCTTTTATATTGTCCATTATTATGGTTAGTCATACATTTCTAGATTAGGTAGTTTAGGAATTCAGGGAAATAAAATAGCACGCACTTACTTCCAGTCAGTCAGAAAAATAAATGGCGTGTATGTTAAAGTAAAATTAAAACGATTATAATCTAAAATACGTTCAGATATAAGATTGCATAAAATAACAACAAAACACGAACTTATTTTATTCATATGACTACAAAAAATATTATTTATACAACATTTATTTATAAACTAAAATTTAACACTTCCAATTCCAAACTATACGGACGATTATAACGATATTAAAAAGCAAAACAATTAAATCATAAAAAAAACATAAATTCCTTTATGTACTGTCAACCTTTGACTCTGCGTTAAACGTGGTAGGTATTTTGAGAAGGTTCTCCATTATTTTCTCAAGAGATTAGTAGTCAAAACTACTGTAAATTAATTAATCAAGTAATTTTACTACTAATCTGTTGGAGAAAAAATCTAAAACCTTCTTGTAAGGCCACGTACAATGTTTGATGCAAAGTCAAAGTTAAATAGAAAAATATAAAAAAATATTTCTAAAACTAAACAAAAAATATCTTTATTTACAGACATTATGTAGTAAAAAAATATTTTTAGAAAAAGCATTTTACAATGTAAAGGGT
Source organism: Lycia hirtaria (assembly GCA_947563715.1). NCBI lineage: Eukaryota > Metazoa > Arthropoda > Insecta > Lepidoptera > Geometridae > Lycia > Lycia hirtaria. The sequence goes on from OX387386.1 coordinate 13,453,816, forward strand.
AGGTGGAGGAGGTCGCCAAAAACACATATACCAACAATGGCGAACTTAAAGATTTTGAAAACAAAGTCGCTGCGCTAATGCTTAATTTAGATTGAGAAGTTTAGAGACATTGATTTGCCGCTTCGAATTATTTTGAAAATCGTAATTATTTATATCGTGTAAGTAGTCTAAAGGTGAGTGTAAGTGTTCTAAAGGTGAGTGTAAATGGTCTAAAGGTTGCCGCTTTAAGCCTCAGTGAGTTCGGTCGGTTTTGAGCGCTGACGCGAATTCCTTCTCGATAGAATATAATTGTTGATTGATCATTGACCAACAGATGCGGCATACATTGTGTTCACCGTCAATTGCATTCGATACATTGGCAAGTACATTGGCGGGTGTCCAGGGAGCACCGCGGGTGTCGCAACTACGCATAAATTAATCTGTGCATATGTGCACTTTACTCCTCGCTGGTTGACTAGGTGGCGAACTATCTGAAATTCTCGTCGTAAATCACTGCGATCATTTTGCCAAGTATTTTTGTTCGACTCCAAAATTTGGTTCTCGGTGCATTTATTTTTGTGTATGATGACGTCCTCCGGCTGCGAGTTGGACCAGTGATATTATAGCTCATCATCATCATCACCCACAGCCTTTTCTATCCCACTGCTGGGTATAGGCCTCTTTCTTATGATGTCATCTGTCTTGATCCTGTGCTAATCGAGTCCAGGTTCGACCCGATGTTATAGCTACGGTGGGTCAAACCAAGGGGCTTACTCTCATATAGTGTTTTTTTTAGGGTACCTCTACACGTAAAGCGTAGCTCTATTATTTAGAAGTTCCGATAGAAACCAAATATTAAGTACTACTCTTTTTTTGGATGTTTCTCACCGAATCTCGTAGCTCTGTTCCAAGATACCGGTCTAGCCGAGTTTGGGGCCCACTGAGAATGCATTGTACTAGATTACTAGTACAATGCATTCTCAGTGGGCCCCAAACTCGGCTAGACCGAAAGTAGAATTATCTACTTTGAAAATAAATATATACTTTACTTTACTTATGACACTGTTAGTCCATCGAATGCAAGAGATAATAATATGCGCAGGTATTTCGCTTCTTATTAATTTTACGTCGATAAACTTGTAGTGTCAGTAAGTTTTTGCCAGACTTCAGAAATATTTTTGAATCTGTTCTTAGGGTTCTGTAGTCACTATGAACGAGATTTTAAGCCTGTTTTTTAAAGGCTGTGATAACTAACATACAGACGGATATGGTGGATTTAGGGTTCTTCGTAGTTACTATGAAACCTTAAACAAGTATCTATATTGAAAGAAAAACTCGGACAAGCCGCTTAGACTGTAGGCGATCATATAAAACATACATTCGAAACACATAATCCTCCTTCTTACGCAGTCGGGTAAGCCCAAATTAAAAACACCGATACAGTGGTGACCACTCAGACTAGCGAATCACACTTGTTTTTCAAGTGTTCAATTGTTAATCCGTGGTCAACGTTGCTGGTACATCATCGAACTATATTTCTTAACGATTACTGTATTAACTTGTATTTGTTGATCTTAATAAACAATTAAAAAAAAAAGTGTTTCAGGTTTTGAAATAAGCAATAGATATTCTCGTTCTAACCACACAATATTAAATTAATGAAGACACCGATTTATTAATGAAATTTAAAATCATTCTGATACAATCAGCACTGAAATGTTTTTAGCTCCATTTTCGCATGAGCGGTAGACAGGCATATTTATAAACGTCCCAATACGCTCCGAATTGTACATAACTATGTTTTCTTTCGCGAGAGCTCTTAAAATAGCTAGCTAGGTACATAAATTGGTTTTTATTGATCGAATTTCAGGAAAAAATCGTGTAGAAACACATGAAAGAGATAATCTCGAATTCATGGACGTTACTTTTCCTGCCCTTGCTTCTTTACCTCTCCGTGAAACCTTGGATTTGGTATTTAATCAATCAAATGTGCTCGTAAGGTTTCTTTACAAAAGCTAAATAGAGGGTCAAAGATCAGAACTTTTTAAAGAAAAAATAGAATCGTCTCAGAAATACAGTTAGGTACTTTCTGCGAAATAAGAAAAAAGCGAAATAGGTAAAATAATTAAGTAACCAATTTGGTCTTAGTAACTAAGCTGCTAAACTATAAAGTTACTAGGTAGTTTATAATCCGTGTCAAACTGCAGGTGATAGAAAGTCATTGCAAATACATTAATCTATTTAAATATATTTAAGTACCTCTAGTCGCATACCACTGAATATGGACATGCCAACAGCTTCTGTCAGAAAGGAACGGTCGCGCGAAAACGGAATAAAAAACAAAACATTGTTTATTAGAACTAATGAGGGCTTATGAATGTGTTTTACATATTATGTAAGTACAATGATGGTAGCCTTAGAGTAGGATTCCCTTAATCCAGTGATCTTAATAGTAGGATTCCCTTAATCCAGTGATCTTAATTAATCCGTTTGACGCCGAGCAAGTTTAAGCAAATGTACCATATCGAGTCTTATTGTCATTCGATAATACCGCGGTCAATTGTACACTCGAGTCTGTTTGGAAAGTTTGTTTGGATCATGCCAAAATAAAGTAACACGTTTTGATTAAACAAAATATTGAAATAAGCATAATAGCGCCCTCAATGTCACAGTAGTTCTCTATGCAAACAGAGTCTAGCATATTTTAGGCTCAGCAGGGCAATTCAGTTATTCAAGACCGCTCCGTAGCTGAACCATATGTGAGCCGTTTGATTCAGTCACTTCTAAGTCATACGTGACACGTCCTTTGCTCGTTACTAAATCAAATAAGCCAAGTGTGAGTCGGACTCGCGCACTTAAGGAAACCTTAAGTGCGCGAGTACCATTATATATCAAAACGGAAAAAACACGTTTGTTGTATGGGAGCCCCCATTAAATAATAATTTTATTTTAATTTAATTATTTATTTTTAAAGTGAATAATATAACTCAATATTCTGTGAATATTTAAAGCGTCTACCTATTGCCGTTATGAATATCGAGCAAAAACGAGCAAAAAAAACATGTTTGTTGTATGAGAGCCTCCTTAAATATTTATTTTACCCTATTTTTTAGTATTTGTTATTATAGCGGCAACAGAAATACATCATCTGAGAAAATTTCAACTGTCTAACTATCACGGTTCATGAGACACAGCCTGGTGACAGACGGACGGACAGACAGCGAAGTCTTAGTAATAGGGTCCCGTTTTTACCCTTTGGGTACAGTAAATGACGGACAGACAGTGAAGTCTTAGTAATAGGGTCCCGTTTTTACCCTTTGGGTACAGTAAATGATAGCAGCCGACAGGAAATGCTACGCAAAAGGTTTAGTTGCGGATCGGTTTTGATTAACTAAATTAAAAGGTCGGTAAATTTTATTTTTGGTTTTAGTTATCAACTACAGCAGTTCTATTCCGTTGGGAAACTTCCTTCTGTATTTATTAAAATAAAGTATCACTGAAATCGGATAATCAAAAAAAAAAAAACAATAATTGATGAGAAAATATACGCATCGATCTGAGGCGATATGGGCGTTTCCTGGTAACTACAATATTTGTACTGTAATAAAATGTCATTAAGTATTGTATTTAAATTTACAATTTTGAATTTTCACGACTGGAGTGAATAAATTGTCTTCTAGATCGACGTGGTCCATCCTCGGCCATACCGTTGCTTACCATCTGGCATGTTAGTGGTCAAACTTAGATCTATTTCAATATAAAAGAAAAAAAAACAACTGTCCTTCGTCAAAAAGCAGTTCAGTAAGTTTGGAGGTCAAATTTAAGTAGCATTAACGGGGTTATTTGGAGGACAAATTTAAGTAGTATTAAAAGAGTTGAGGTGAGCTTCGACCTTGACTACTTTTCTGAATATGTTAGAGCGCATGTATGACGGGAGTTTCCCGGTCACCGCGCGGCGGCCTTGCTGCGGTAGGGAAAATCCGATCGATTCATTTGACAACTGGGTTTTATATAACCTGTTTTTTTAACCGACTTCAAAAAAGGGGGAGGTTATCGATTCGTAGCGTATATTTTTTATGTTTCATATTTATTTTTGTTTGAAGATATCAAATTACTGAATAAACTTATAAAAACCTCACTAGGAAGCAACATCACAGATTTTCAACGAACATTCCATTTTGATCCAAATTAATTTTCATATGTAAAATTGATTTTTACGAATTCTTAAAGTGAAAATCATTAAAGGTGTGATAAATTTTGATGTGCAACTACAAAATCCTACAGTACGCATTGATCGACACGCACTTTGCTAGTTATTACATCAACGTGTCTGTTAATTAGCATTACTAGTGCCTGATGTGGCAATGTGAGTCATTTCGGTTTGATTTGATTTGAATCAAGTTCAAAGAAGCCTTACTAGGCTAAAAGTTACGATTTTGCAAAACAATTTGAACCCGTTTATTTTCATAGCTCATTGTGAGATTTTATTAACGATAAGCGAGACTTCAATAAAGGAGGAAGTTCAAAGTTCGACTGTATTTTATTTTTAAATGGATGTTCATAAATTTCCCTTGCGGTTGCGGACCGATTTTGAAAATTCTATGGTATTTAAAAAAAGTTGAATATAAAAATTCATTATTGTCAGAAATACAAAATGCATTCACGCATTTTGTACACGTACAAGTGGTGATCGCGTTAAATGTACCAATACAGTTGAACGAATAGGCGTACGCAGTATATAATTTACACAGAGAAGTAAATAAGTGTATAGTAGGTATATAGGTACTATACACTCACGCACACACAAAGAAGTTGATAGCAGTGACATGCATGATGGCATGAAAGAGCAACATACCATTTTCCGTAACGGCAGACGAGTTGATTTTACTGTCAATGCCCGCCAATAAATGTTTCAGATCAATAATTTTGCAAAATATGGCGCAGCAAAGCAAGGACAATGAAATGAAGTGAAAATGATTTATTCCAAATGTAAATCCATATGCATTATCGTTGAAATTTCATTGCAATGTTTACTAAGTCCACTTTATCTTTCGACTTTACACTTGTTTTTTATAATTCTATCTGAGTTTCTCATTTAGTCTGTTTGATGGCTTGCTCAGACGTTGGCGCGAGCTGAGCACCGTGGCCGATTCACATTGGATGGATCAGCAATAAATTTCTATAGTCCATAAACAATCCTAGCATCAGCCGATTCGGACGAATCTATTTAGGGCGGTTCATCGACCTCTTAATCTCCATCTATTCAGATGTCGGGCAATATTTGGGCGGGCGGAATCAAATAAATAACGGCTAAGTAGCCGATGAATTGCCAAACGTTTTTAAATTCCCAACGCGGTTAAAAATAGTGAAAGCTACCGAATAGGGAAATGTCGGTTAAGACGTTTGCCAGATCTTGTATTTTACGTGGTTGACTTTTTCACACGATCACACGCACGCGCGAATACGCACGCAGCACGCTTCGCTTTGTATGATTATATAATTGTAGGTAGATTGATCAACTGCGATCCACAGCAATGCTATGTACGGATGGGTAAAATGCAAATGCGTGCTTAACCCACGCCTTAATGGAACCTTCGCTAAAACCGCAATTTTATGCCAGTATATTATGTTTTTTTTAAGCAACAGAAAACTCTTTTCTACCCTAAAATGTTATCTGAATTATAACCCCCAACTCCAAAAGAGGGGAATTATTAAGATTGACGAGTGTATCTGAGTATCAGTGTATTTGTCTGTGGCATCGTAGCTCTCAAACGAATGGACCGATTTTGACCTAGATTTTTTAAAGACAATTTCATCGAGAGTTTTCTAGCTATGTTGCATAAAAATCAGTTCAGCCGTTTTTTTTATCCCCTGACATTTTTGAGTTTTCTAAACATATATTTCTTGTTTCTTTTTAATGTGCTTGGAAGCATAAATTCATAAGGGAGACCTATCTCCAGCAGTGGACTTTTTGTGGCTGAGATACTGATGACGATGCGATGAGACAATCATATGGTCACATTTAGCGGAGCAAGAGTAATAGCGCTTATGATGCGGGCGAAGTTCCGCACGAGCAGATTTGGTGGTTTTAATTATATATTAAATCAACACTGATTATCCAAGATCCAAGAAAATATCTGAAAATAAAAAATATATTTATTTACATAAAACATAATAAACTTAGTTACTATTCACTCTCAGTTCATATTGTCATTACGTCTATGAAAGAATTTAAATAAAATCTAAAAACTTTGATTCCTGCACTAGGCATAGCTTGTGTCGCGAGGATCTTATACGATTCCCAAAATCCAAGAAAGCCTCTAGTTGACATAATTAATTATATTATATTCTATAGTTACTAATATATACTTACTCTAAAGCCTCGATGACACTGAGCTAGTTTACAAGCTACAAGCCAGCGAGTTCGCGAGCAGCTTGTAAACTCGCTCCGTGTCATTGAGCTTTTTTACAATCTGCTTTTGATTGTGTCATCGACACTCGCTACTCGCTCACTCGCTAGCTTTTAAACTCGCCGACTAGCAGCTCGTAAACTAGCCCAGTATCATCGAGGCTTAATAAATAAAATCTTTATAATATATTTGTTTTCTGGTAAATACAAATGGCCGATGGGGCCGAAAGGTTCTCGAGTGGCGACCACGTACCGGCAAGCGCAGCGTAGAAAGACCAGTCACGAGATGGACAAATGACCTCATACAAGTGGCAATAAAACCGACCAAGTGCGAGTCGGACTCGCGTACGAAGGGTTCCGTACAATTATCTATAAAAACGGCAAAAAATCATTACTGTTGTATGGGAGCCCCCCTTAAATAATAATTTTATATAAATTTAATTATTTATTTTTAAAGTGAATAATATAACTCAATATTTTGTGAATATTTCAAGCGTCTACCTGTTGCCGTTATCGTGACAGACAGACTAACGGACGGACGGACGGACAGACAGCGAAGTCTCAGTAATAGGGTCCCGTTTTACCCTTTGGGTACGGAACCTTAAAAAGCTTCTATATCGATATTATTTGTGTGAAATATGTACTAATACGAGTATTTCGGACTTTTATATGATCAAACAAAGCAAAATATATCGTGTTCTAAACTGCGAAAATAATTAAAACAAGGATATGTCTGTAACATATTATATATATATACACACAGACAATAGTTAGTAATTATGATAAAGGTCACGGACCCTGCTGTCTGTGGAGCTAAAAATTATATATAAAAAAAAAATTGCATGAATTAAAAATGGTAACAAAGGTCTAAAGATAGAACCGGGATGTTATCACTGCCACTCCTTGACGGAAAGTGAGAAATTTGTGCCATGTTTTTAGTCATCGTGAGCACTTTTCATTGCATTAATGAAAGCCTAAAACAAGATTTTTTCAGAGCTTGTTAACCTAAGCTTATAAATACTCCCGATGTCTGGTCGCTTATCGATCTGGTACATCCTAGTCTATATCCGATCGGAACTTGCTAATCGGCGCTAGGTGTTGGCTGGGTCGCGCCGTATTGCAACGTGCGCTATTCCTGTGCATGTTCGCAAAACTCTTGCAACATTGGAGTCACGTTGGACGCTGGGACGAGACCAAGGTCGTCACTATCCCACTTTCTTGACGTTTTCACGGTCGCTAATGTTGACATGAGCCGCACATTTTAGCTGCGGCAAAACTCCGTCTGTTGTTATTGAAACAAAATATTTGAAGCGGTGGTAATAGATGATATGAAGCCTAAGGAAATTATTAATATACAAAAGTCGCTTCTAAAAAGCATTATAAAGGTTTCCTACTTCAAGGCACGTAAACCTCATCGGAAGACCAGCGCCATACTTATCAGGTTTGCTCAACATCTTGTGAACAACTTGACTCTTACACAATTATCACTTTAATACACAAATATTCACTTTAATGTCTGTGCTTTAAACCTTAATAGTTCACAAACAGATACCTGAATTGAAGATTGGTTTTCGCTCGCGCAACCATTCAATAGTTTAGACTTACCTACCCAACTACAACCCGCGCCATGCCATAGACAATAACAAATATCATCCTATTTTAATTGTAGAAGGGGCACTCAAACTTTTTTTCAAAAGAGTTTTAATAGGTTTAAGAGCTTACATTTTATTTTTGAGTCTGTTTGGATAGACAACTATTTTAACGAAAATGGGAACTGACGTCCACGACGTTGAAAAAAAAAACGTTGAACAAAATAACGCAATAAGGATAGCAGCGCCCTCAGTTCCACATTATTTCTATAGCTGAATTTTATCGACGTGATTAATAAGTAAGTACTTATACCAAATTTGTAGCTTGCTAGTTCTAGGTTTTAAGAGTTTTGCGGCCAGGATGGAAATAAAGATTACTTGTTGACTACACAACCCTAAAATTCAATAAAATGATTTTAAATATATATTTTTACAATATTTTTATACTGGCACAGCTTGGGCACTACGAAATATATTTGTTTTAAACTCCGTCGCCAAAATAAATGATATCAATACAAAACATTTCTAGTGTTATATAAACCAAATGATAATTTTATGATAACTCGGTGATTTATATTTATTTAAAGATGTGCGAGATAGCCACGACCCCTAACACCTCATTAAATTATTAGCTGGCATTGTTCTCACACAATAACGAATGCTTGTAATATACCCATATTAGAAGCATAAGTTTTACTAAGCCGTTGTCTTAGAACACAGCAAAGCTCTATGCCCTGTATATGTTTTCTAAGGCTTAGTCTGTGAGCTTTTCCTTATTTAATAACTTCATTCTTAGAAGAATTAGCCGTTGAATTTTTTTCTAAGCGTGTCTAGAGCGTCTATTAATATCTCGAGGTGTTCTACATAGAATTACTGTTGGAGGTGCCATAATAATGACATACAGTGAAGATTTTATTGAAGCTTTTAATTACGTTCGAAAGTAGTTACTTTTGTATGGCCAAAATCTTGAAAACTAGGCATATAATGACAATGCCCAGATTTGGCCTAAACCTACATTTTATCTATAGAGAGGTAAAAAAAAGTAAGTAAGTTCGTATAGACTGAGCGGCCAGCCCTAGTGTCAGAGTTATTAAGCCGCCGAAAGGCCTCTGATCTGGCTTGACGATTGCTGTTTTTAAGAAAAAACAACCGGGACGTACAATTTAACGTGTCATCCGCCCCACGGTAGCGCGCAGAAAGCTCAAATGCCACTCACAGTCACCCATCCGAAGACTGACCGGAGAGATATATAGAGAGGTTATACTCATTGAATATGAGGTAAAAGCATGGCAAATCTCAGTTCTCGGCACTTTCGAGTATAAGACCACATTCTTAAGGCCTTTTAGTATCTTGTCCTTATATATCTTGGTGTTGCACTTTCTAAGTACACAGGATGTTGCCCGACGTGTCGTGACTGAAGACGAGTCGGGCGATTACCTTATTTGAGGCTTGCCACGCAGAGCCGCGAAAAACCTATCTACGTAAACATGTCATTGGCCTAAACACGTAACTTTGATAATAACTTAATTAACTTTAAATTAACTTTAGCTATCACAGCTAAAGTTAATTTTAAAAATAGAAGCGGAAAGTTAGCATTAGATATTTCTGACATCGTTGATATTTACTTTTAAATATAAATAATAAAGTACGCTACTTTAGTTATGTGCATTTTACTAAATCCCATCCAACTTAAAAAGAGCCTATTATAAGTTTGACGTCTGCAACAGACAGACACACAGACATACATACTTAAGTACGTCTGTCCCATCGTAGCTCTCCAGTAGATGAGTCGGTTTCAATCTAGTGTTTTGTTTGAAAGAGGATTTTAATTCTTAGCTATATTTCACGAAAATTTGTTTAGCTGTTTTTATGTCGAGAATTTTGATTAGTTTTCTAAACTTGTTACAGTTTATTTGAATGAGTTAGGCCTTTTGGATCAATTCGCTTTATCGTAATCGGCGGACTGACTGAAGTTAAGGCCACGCTTACCTGCAAAAGCATCAAACAGCTTTTTGAAAATTTACAAGCAATACTTGTACTATTAGTTCAAGTTCAAATTTTATGTATGTATAAAATATTGGCTAGGGTCCTCCTCGTTAGTTTTGGCAAGTGCAGCTATATTTGAAGAGGCCTCCCAACTTGCCGAGCGTGGGGTGGCATGTATTGTGGCAAAAATTCAGGAACTTGGTCTCCAAATAGCACCACAAAAGACTGAAGCCTTATGGTTTCATAAGGCTCGACGAGGAAGTGAACCCCCTACTTCGTCTATAAAGATAGGAGAGCTGGATATCCAAGTAGGGCAACACTTGAAGTATCTGGGGCTCACCTTGGATAGTCGTTGGAATTTTGACGAACACTTTCAGCGCCTAGTCCCTCGAGTCAAAAAGGTAGCAGGTGCTTTGCATAGACTGCTACCTAACCTAAATAGGCCTAGTGAAGAGGTTCGCCGTCTTTATTGCGGAGTGGTCAGATCGATGGCTCTCTATGGGGCACCTGTATGGTCTAAAAGACTGTCAGGAGTGAAACGCTGCCGAACTTTGTTCAATCGTCTTCAAAGAATCATGGCCATCAGAGTTGCAAGAGGATATCGAACAATCTCCTTTGAGGCGGCTACTCTAATAAGTCGGTTTACACCACTAGACATCTTGGGGGATATGGATGCTGAAATATACGAAAGACTACATCAGGATGACGAGTCCTTCAGCCGGCTCGAAATAATAGAGCAGGCACACCGACGTGCACTCGAAAAGTGGCACGACAGACTTCACGAGCCACAAAATGTGCGACAGCGAGCTGTAGGAGCAATTCTTCCCAACTTTGATGCTTGGCTTCAGAGAAAAGAATCTATCACCTTTAGGTTGACACAAGTTCTTACAGCACATGGTTGCTTCGGCGAGTATCTCCATAGGATTGGACGCGAATCAACGCCTCGTTGCTACCACTGCGACGATGAGACAGATTCTTCTCAACATACACTTGAGCACTGCCCAGCATGGAATCCAGAGAGACGGACACTCATGGCAAAAGTAGGTCAGGATCTGTCTCTTCCGAGCATAGTATCAGCAATGCTGTCTGACAGATCTGCATGGAAGGATATGGTGGAATTTTGCGAAAACGTTATTTCGCAAAAAGAAACCGCAGAACGAGCCCGCGAGAGAGCAGACCCTGCAAGAAGACGTCAACGCAGGAGTCGCGGCAATGGTAACCCCAGTTCTTCCGCCCTGGTGCCGGGGCACTAGAATACGGCATCGGTATCCCCTGCCTGTAGTAAGAGAGGCAGAGAAGGCAATACGTTACAGTGCTGAGGGCTCTGGTATGAGTTCGTTAAACGAGAACCCAGAGTCCTCCATTTTAGCACTTAGGCTGGCCACCGGGGGGGTTTTAGTGGGTACAATCCCACATCACCCGGTTGCATCCCCAAAACACGCAGCCGGGTATCTTTAGAAGATTTCCCCCTCGTCACAAAAAAAAAAAAAAAAAAAAAAAATGGGTCCTCCTAGTACAAAAACATGATTGCTGAAAAAAGTTTGGATAGCTTTATTTTTTGAAAAGTAAGTAATCCATTTAATTTATTTTTAAATTTATTTCCAAGCCACCAACACCAAAGTTACCATGTTAAGTAGCTATTACATTTATATATATATATATATATATATGCACTATTTTATAGTAATTTATTTTACAATAATTTTGCTTGCGAGCAGCAGTCACGCGGCGCGCGCCGCGGTGGCGTCGTACTTGAAGCGAGCTACGTACATGAAAACACCGCGCTCAAGAAGTGCGGGCTGAGGTAGCGTAAAATACCTAAAGATCTGGGGAAGCCTCGCCTTAAAGCAGAAATCTAGCGTTAAAGATTTTCCACAATTTTATTTAATCATCGGAACAGCACAAACAGCTTCCGGTCTCCATCAGACATTTTTTTTCCTTTTAACTCCAATCTCCTGTTCGGATGGGCTGCGCGATCTAAATGTTAAGTTATTTATAAATTGATTTACTTCGTATTTGAGGAATTTACCGTTTGAGGTCTGAGAATGTTTTTATAAACGAATTAATGCGTACACTTGGAATACGCCTTCATTATGTGACGCGTGCGTAACGCGCCCAAAATAGCGCCATTCATCACTGTTGTTACATCACGACCATCAGTCGGACCTAGCGTCATCTGCTACTACGCTACTTATAAATAGATAACAGGTACATAATTATGTGAAAAAAACCTACATAAGAGCGTCTATCATAGTGAAATTACGTACATAGTTACGTTACGCTTACGTTGCGCACGATATGTACGTTTTTGTGAGACAGTATACACAAAGCTATTAATTTATATAAATGTAAATTATTTAGAATATTCTTTGTAAAATTAGGTAATTATTTATTTGTTAAGAAAAAGTTCGTTGGGGGCTATGAAAAAGCTCCTTTTTATTTTTGAGACATTTTTGTTATTATTATTACGAAAAATTTAGCTTAAGACACTCGGAGTGTAGATGAATCTAACATCACTTTGTGCATCAAAATTGGTCAAACCGCTTAGGTAGTAGGAGGTAAGGTATGTAAGTTCGTATAGACTGAGTGGCCAGCCCTAGCGTCAGAGTTATAAAGCCACCGAAAGGCCTCTCACCTGGCTTGATGATTGTTGTTTTTAATAACAAAGGACCAGGACCTAGAAGGTAATATAGATTCATACAATTATGTAAACAAACCCTTAGTTTGTGTAGCGGATAGAATTGCATTTCCAGGCAGACGTGCTCAATCATATACCTAGCGCAAATTTGCTATTGCTAGCCTGTTCTCCGTACATCGTAATTATCTCCATTCGCAATCAAATATGTTCAATCATTTTTCTATTTTAACCACCGATGCAAAAAGGGCTGTTATAGGTAGTGTGTATTTGTATTTGTCTGTGGCATTGTAACTTTCAAACGGATGAACCGATTTTGATCTAGCTTTTTTTGTGTGAAACAAAATTTGATCGAGATTATTCTTAGCCGTTCTTAGATATTTCATCAAAATCAGTTTAGTTACTTTTTATGTTAAGCGGACAAATGAGGAAATTGACAAAATAGCAAGATGAAACAATGTTCGATTTGTCACTGGACATAAAGCGCTATCTATCAATTAAAAAAAAAACTAGAACGAACGGAAATTCATATCTCCGTTGGCTTTTTGGCAAAAATTTTGTGTCTAATTTTTCTGTACAACCATCCCTATCCTACAACCTACAACCCCAACCCTACAACCACCAACCCATTCTAAACAAAACAAAAAAAAAACTGTACAGGAGAAACTTAAATTGTAAGTATATCTAATTTGTGATTTCTTTAGCTAAGAAGTCTTAGAAACATATTTTCTCTTTCAAAACTTAATTAACTCTTATAAAGAAACACATTTTCAAGGTCCGTTACAGGCATTTTGGGACCTTTTGGGACTTATCATTTTAGCCCTCTGGACCGTTTGGCTTACTGACCTTGTGACCTTGAACGATAATTATTTCGTTGAACAAATAAAAACAGTGTGTATCAAGGAAGTATTTTAACAATGGAAGGAGCCATAAAGTTTGTCTGTTAGCTACTCAGCTGTATAAAACGTGTTCGCTTCATTCCGACTTTCCGGTCATACTATTGTGTCAAATTGTTTGTCACGTGAATTTACATTCTAACGAATTAATTGCTAAAATACGTGATAATTTAATGCATTGTTTTACGCCATGTAACTAGTGATAGGTATATTAAAACGCACTTAAAAAAATATGTCCATATTATTTTTATATCCGCTGTCGGAAATATTTATATTTCCATATATTTTTGGCAACAAATAGTGGACACTGGAATGTGAAACGCCATCTATTGATCGTAACGAATTTTTTTAAGCTATGTGTGTGTATTTTCCAAAAACAAATTTCTCTGAATGTATAGATGTCATAAATATAATCTTGAGCGCTCCAGAATAAATAGGGCTTCTGGAGCGATACGTTCTTTGTCTTTGCAAAAGAATAGACGGCACGGCGCGAAGTACATTGTCGCAATGTTTGTAATATGATGCGACTTATTGTCAGTCTGCATGGTGCTTGCACCTCTGTGCCTGTCACTTTCCAAGACAAAAGGTTTCGTGTGCTCTCAAGATGTCAGGTTATGTTTAATTTAATACGGGCAAATGTTGATATTTATGTATATGAAGGTCGCGGCTAATGGGATAGTTGCGCATGATCAATATGGTTTTACAACCGCCGCAACATAGTAATTCTCTCTACAATTTTTGTCGTGCGTGAACGTTATAAGGCTACGAAATATATATCTATAAGTCTGTCTCTTTTTCCCTGTATGTATCTGTATATTTGTGTATCTGTGTGTCTGTCTGTATTTTGATCTCGTTTTTTCAAATTCAATTTATGGAGCTTGTGGGTCTGGGTAACAAAGTAAGTGGGAGTTAGATTTATTTTGTGTTTGTTTTTTTTTGTTTGAAAGTGAATTTTATCGAGATTGTTCTTTACTATTAGCTATGTTTTATCAAAATAGGTTCAGCCGTTTTTTTTGTCGGGGGCGCTTGAGTTTCCTAAACTTACGTCGAACCTGTCCCACAGAACGCTACCTTAACTTATTTACTTTAATGACTAAATAACCAATGAAAGAAACTTTATTACAGCTATTCGTTTGAATAAAACTTGAAAAGAAAAATGTATTCAATCAGAATTAATACTCCCACAAATTCATAGAATTCATATTTTCGTTTCTCTTCATTACTTTTCTTTGAAATCTTGATTAGTCTGCGGAGTTTTGCAGAATTTCTTTTCCAAACATCAAATTGGATGAAACAACAAGCTTTTTAACCACGCATGCATCGTATTCCGATGATGTCGCGAAGGACATTCTTGACAATAGTACATTGTTACCCTAGGGGTGAAAGTAACTTATTTACGAGACGGGGTTTGGCGCACGAACGAAGTGAGGGCGCCAATAGTTCGAGGGACTAAATAAGTCTTTAACCCGAGGTAAACACTGTGCTTTTCATTACGAATACAAGGAAAGTAAAAATGAAAACACGAATTAGCTACATAAAAAATGAGTAAATTTTATTTTACATAGATCAAAAACTTTGGTAAGCAATCTATTCAGCCAATATTTTTCATTTTCATCATTAATAAAAATGGTAAATATTTTGTTCAAATCTATGTTATTTTAAAGAAATTGTTGAAACTAAATTATAATAGTTATTTATAAAATATATATTCTTTAATCAATACTTATCTTTATGTTATTTCAATTTAACAATTTTACATCGCGCTGTAATAAGTGGCTTTCTTTAAAGCCACTCAGGCTTTAAAGAAAGTTGGACATGGCTCAATAGAAACGTGAAAATAGAACTAGTTTTTTATTTTTTATTTGACAGCTGGCAGTTGAAAGTGATTCTCCCTAGGGCTGAAAAGTATTACTTTCAACCCGCTCCTCAGGCAACTTCAGACCTACTTTCAGAGTATGAGTAATGAAAAAGATTTTTACATACATATCGACTGTTATAATTTCGAATGTCGTAAGGGACAAACCTCTACTTTTCAGGCGAGCTAAACACAAAATGTTGTCTAAATAAACATCATCACAATAGTAGTAAAGGTAGCACATAATATTTATGACATTATAATAAGTACAACACGTTGACATTTTATATATTTTATATTTGACATTTTAATTATAATTGTATGAACAATAATTAATTATTTATATGAAATTATTCACTAGCAATGTGTGTACTATTGTGTACAAAATTCTTTTGTTTGACTTGTAAATTGATTTTACCAATAAATGACTTTGACTTTCACTTTTTCATTTTTACCCCTAGAAAGATGATTTCTAAACAAAGTGTTTTATAATCACTTAATCTATAGCAAGATATTGAAAAAAACTAGGATAAATATAACAGTTTAAAAAATGATGTGTCATAAACACTTAACCAATTTTGATAAAATTTATATGGGACCATCTCTGAACCTACCAAATAAAAAAGAATCGTCAAAATAAAGTAATAATTGGCGGAGTAATCGCGTAACAAACATTTAAAAAAAAACACATTCGAATTGAGAACTTTTTTCTTTTTGGAAGTCTAACCGACTTCCATATAGAAAGTGAAGAGAAAGAAAAGAAAATGATATTGGTCGAACATTTCATTCGTGTTTGTCTTTTTAAACAGAATTAAATAATTTGTACTATTTGTAAAACATATACATATTATCTGCTAAGACTCACCTTTGTTACATTTTTCATAAAGGAATTGAAATCCCATTGTGAAATATTTAACAATAGCTGAAGTCGGGCGTATCGTATAGTTCCCGTCACGTAAAAAGAACGCTGGTTTGTTCGCGCTTACGAACAAACCAGCGTTCTTTTTACGTGACGGGAACTATACGTATATATCTCAACTATATTTCTAATCTTCGAGGAGATCTATCGAGACTATCAAAATAGTCGAAAAATCGTATCTCTTATAATGTAGAGAACGGTTTTTTTACTTTTTTGAATAACAGCTTGCTGCACCGGACCAATGAGAACATAAAAATCAATAATTTAAAAAAAGATAGTGAATATATATTATATAATATTATAAATTAAATTATAATATTATAAATTAAATTATATAATAATATTATGTATTATATATATTCACTATCTTTTTATTAGTTAAAAATTTATTTTTATGCTGTTTGCACCCGATTTAGAGTTTCAACAGCTAGTTAGGACTGCTTTTAAAATAGTTACAACACACCTAAATTTTGTAGCCACGTTTAATTTACCACGTTATGCATTTATTGAGGGCTTATGAGTAAAACGGAATACTGTACGGTAATTCTAAAATTCAATCACACAAACAAACAAACATTCGGACAGATGAAATAAATGTTTACCAGTTGATGCAGAAATCTTTGCTGTCTATCGTATCGAACGCTGTGACTATACAAGATAAGATAAGATCGAACGCTCGGTCAACATTTGTGGTGCAGATAACGACGCAGATCGAACTAAACTCGTTACTTCAGTTTAACTCGACTTCTCAATTATGCCATTGTCAGAACTGGACCAAATTGAAATGGGACCACACGGGAAGCATCAGCTTTCAAATAAAAAAAGAACCATCAAAATCGGTTCACCCAGTCGAAAGTTATGAGGTAACACACATAAGAAAACAGTCGAATTGAGAATCTCCTCCTTTTTGAAGTCGGTTGAAAGCAATTTGTGTGTAATTGAAGTTAATATAAATAATAAGGTGAATATTGCAGGAGCCGCGGTGGAGTTGCGCTCGATGATCGGTTCACGAGTTCTGAGGAGGCGGGCGGCGTTCGGCTGACCGTGTCCGCGGCAACGACCGGCGACAGCGGCGTCTACACGCTGCAAGTGAGTACCACCCACAGACAACAATTTTTCACTTTCTAGTCTTTTTTTAGGGTTCCGTACCTCAATAGGAAAAAACGGAACTCTTATAGGATCACTTTGTTGTCCGTCTATCCGTCTGTCCATCCGTCGGGTGTCAAGACCTTCATCTCGGGAACGCGTGAAGGTATCGAGTTGAAATTAAAACCATATACGCAGACCCATAGTCGCTTGCTGCAAAAAGAAAAATAAAATTTCTCAGTTTTCGTAAAAAAAAAGGTTACAACCGAATATGTCGTAAAAAATGCACATTTTGACACTCACAAGGGAATTAAAACCTATGGGGTACTTTACGTTGACCTAAAATTATGAAATTTGGCAAGAAGCATTGTGTTAGAGTACACATATAGGAAAAATCCGAAAACTGAACATTTTTAATTTAATCACAAAAATAGTGTCTTTATGCAAGGAATTGAATGCTTTATGAGGGCCCAAATTTTAAAGTGAATTAACCGTATCATGTGGGGTATCTTATGAAAGAACTTCATTAGCACAAACTAAAACAGGTTTATAAATATTTTTACGATGTATATTTTTGGATTTATGAAGGAAAGTATAAAAAAAATATAATTTCCCCCTTTTATCTACTAGTTTGTACGGAACCCTCAGTGGGCGAGTCTGAATCGCTCTTGTCTGTTTTTTTTAAATTATTAAACGCTCTCAACTGATTTATTTTACGGTTTCCAGTTTTAACAGTTAGTGTCGCGGTGTAATAATACATTATCTTTTTAACTAACTTCCAAAAGGAGTAGGTTTTATGTTCGACTGTATGTTTTTGTTTTCGAAAATAGAACATCTTTAAATCACGCTGGGCAATTTATTTTATACTTACTACCCACGTATTGAATTAACCCGCCATCACGCTTGACTATGTAACGGTCGTTCGGGTAAAGTCGGTTCGATACGACTAAGGGAGCGAAAGAGATATTGGCAACGCGTCATTACCTTACTGCTATTTTGTTTTATGATGTTTTCACTTCTGTCGTGTGGTCGTAAGCACACACTTTTTGACGTGATAACGTCTTATAAATCGATGAACGCCGGCTGCACGCACGAAAAAGTATTACTTATTGTCACGTTCCGCCTGAGCCGAGCGTGTAAGTCAGAGCGCGGAACAAGCGATAGAGAGGCACGATCGGCCTAAGCGTTCGGCTTGTGACGCATCTATCATGACGTTATCACGTAAAATTTTCGTCCGTAAGCCGACTTTACAGACAACCATTTTTTTACATGTATGTTCACCGATTTCTCCTTCAGTTGTGGACAGTTTTTTTTTGCTTTAGATTTCATTTAAAGCTTCGGTCCCATAACATTTTTATCAACTTTACCTTAGTGGTTTAATACGCACCTCCAATTGTATGATTATTTTGTTCGAGAATGCGCTGAATGAAGTTGGTTGTTCGTCGTCGTTGGTCGAGGCCTATGAGAAGCTGAGTGATATTCTGAATAGTCTGTGATTAGAGATAGGTATAAATCGACAGGCCTCATGGCTCAGTGGCAGTACGACTGCCTCCTGTGCTGTACGGTCGTGGGTTCGATCCCCACCCAGGGCAAACATTTGTGTGATGAGCATGGGTGTTTGTTCTCTGTCTGGGTGTTTCTATGTATATTAAGTATGTATTTACAACAAAAAAAGTATATATGTAATGTATTCTATCAACCGTCTAGTTTTCATAGTACAAGCTTTGCTTAGTTTGGGCTAGATGGTGTTGTGTGAAATGTCCACCAATATTTATTATTTATTTATTATAAATGTCTGTTCTGTTACCAGGCGAGCAATGCCGCCGGCAGCGACACGACTCGAGTGCGACTGGAGGTGTCTGCCGAGGAGATGCCTACCGGGGAAGACCCGCCGACCTTCCTCCGTAGGCTGCAGGACCTCACAGTGAAGGTTGGCACCAGGACTCGTTTCCTCGTCGAGATTGTCAGCTCTACCGAGTGTAAAGTAAGTTTATTTATATATCTTTACCTGACGGCGCAAAACGGAGGGTTATGTTTTTAGAGTATAATATGTGTGTATGTAGGTATGTATGATTCTTCATTACCTCCTACCGCCTAAACAGCTTAGGCGATTTTGATATGCGAGGTGTCGTTAGATTTGTCTTTATTCCTTGACGCTATATTTTTTTGTAATAATAATAATACGACTATGGTAAAAAAGTGTTTTATTGTAACATCCAACGAACTTTTTTGCAATAAATAAGTGATTTTTACTAGTATTTCTCTAAAGAATGCACATTTGTAACATTTTATTTATAGCAACTTTGCGCAAATTTTTTCACAAAAACGTACACTCAACAGCGTATCACGCAAGCCTAACAAAATAGTAAGTTAGACTACAAAAATGTATCTCCTGCAGTCGGGTATTTTGTTTTTCCTTTAATGTATGTATATACTTAGTCACTTGTTATCGAATACATTTCGGTGAATGTGCGTCTGGTCTGTGCGTTTGACTCATTTAACCGTGGATACAGGGTTAGATGGAAGAGAGAAGGTATTAGAAGGTAAGATAAGCCATCAATAGGGCTAAGCATTAATAGGTTTGAGAGTGCCATCCGAGTACGTACACATACGGGGCGACCCCACGCTGGTTCCGCGCCGAGCGCGCCGCCTGTTCGATCAGCCTGTTGGCCTGCGTACTGTTCATGCACGCAATGCTCCTACGTCACGATTTATTAACTTTATTAATGATCTACTCGCTCAACACCCTGATTTGGACATATTTTTCGATGGGATGGGTAGGTTTATCCCTATACTCTTAGCCTATCTTAGCTGTAACCTGTAACGTATAATGTATTGGACCATGTCTGTTAGTTATATGTTTAAACTGAAATAAAGAAATAAGAAATAAGGCTCGATAATACTACATATTAATTTAAGATGAAACCTGCGTCGGAATTTTCAAGTTGCTTCATAGTTTTACAAAAACCTATGGAGGGGGTTTTATTTCTGATAGATACGGGTTTGGTCATCCGTCCGATATTAGTGGTTATGTGGTCGAAGATAGATGAAGCACGCTCGGCGCCTTTAAAAATACCTGTTCATTTAATTCGTTTGATAGTAAACTCGTCGAAATGTTAAGCGACGTTGAGGTCTTTATAAGATAGATGGGTGTTGTTATGGACGAATTTTAGCGATTCCTGATGTATTTTACACTTCGGTCTCGTACGTAACTATAGTTTCGTAACTAGTTTCGAATTAAACATAATTATTCTTGATACGGTATTGGTGTCGATCAGAGAATTATATTTTCGTATTCATAACCACGGTGTTTTTTTTTTTCGTAACTGGTATATATAGCTACTTTTTTGTTTTATACAGCGCACATTCAGCATACTTGTCCATTTGGTTTGGTCTACGATGGAGCACAATTTCTTCGAAAAAACTGATTCATTCGCAATTTAAAGATACCCAACTTATTCTCATCATCATCATCATATCAGCTACACGAAGTCCACTGATGCTCTTTTCGATCCCATCAGCCATCAGTACTATATAATATATCAGTGCCACTTTAACTTGTTAATACACTGTTCCATATCGGTGACTTTTATGATTCGATTTCATAGAGATATCCCAAATATAGATAGACCTATCCATAGCTCGTCGCGTGACTTTGAGCTTCCTTATAAGGCCCAAATGATACCCCTCGGAAAATACCTACCCAGGCAACGTCAATCAGGAAAATACAATGAAAACGTTTTATTCGGGTCTTTGGAATATGCATTACGAAAGAATGATGGTTTTATATTTTTTTTCTAACTGTTCGATATGAAAAAAGGTGGAGACAGGAGAACAAAGATCATGCAGATCAGATACGGCGATAAACTAACAACTTCGCGGCGATATCTCAAGCTTTGGAGCATTATTCATATATTACATGCAGTTGACCAACCACTAGGTTTGATTTGAAAATGGTTCTACATGTAGAACCATTTTCAAATCAAAATGTATTTCTCATTGTGTTGAATCTTTTAGACTCTAGTACTAATTCTAGACCTAGTTGAATATTGAAATCATTTATCTATTATTCCACATTTGAAGT
Source organism: Lycia hirtaria (assembly GCA_947563715.1). Taxonomy (NCBI): domain Eukaryota; kingdom Metazoa; phylum Arthropoda; class Insecta; order Lepidoptera; family Geometridae; genus Lycia; species Lycia hirtaria. Next base: position 13,475,254 of record OX387386.1, read on the forward strand.
CCGCTATTTTGTTTATTTTTAAACTCTGACGCAATGACAAAAGGGCATTAGAATCGTTAATTACATTAGCGCTCGTAATAAATGAAATATCTGTAGACATCATTAATAACGCCCTGGAAATTTAGCTCTGTTTTAGAAAAGGTCGCGGTGCGTATTTTAAATGTAAGTAATAAACGTATTTCTCAGTATCTTAGTTTGTAAAATGTAGAATGATCACTTTCACCCGTGTACGGAAAAAATGAGGCTTATAATTTTAACAATATCTTCATCTCTTCTCTCTAATTTCTTAAATCACCGACCTAATTTTTAAATAGGGTGCCAATCGATGCATCCTGACGCTCTGTGAAATTACATCACAGATTATAAATGACGGCGCGGTAATTCCAGTATGGCGGATGTTATAATCTAATTTGTTGCTATCCTAAGTTTTCAATGAGAACATTTTAAAATCTGTAATTACTACGCCAATTAATAAATAACTAATAACCAAAGCCAATAAATAAGCCAATAATAAGCCAAATAATAATAATAATTAATGAATAATTTTTATAATTATTAATTAATATATAATTAATATTATTAATTATATATTAGCCAATTAATAAGTGATCATTAAAACCAGTTATTTTTGCAAGAAAAACCAGATTATGAGGACGAAGTCCGGATGTAGATTAAAGCTTTTTAATGAGAATTTGAAACTGTCGTAGACTAAAGAAAATAATCCACGAACCGCGTAAAAGAGAGCTGAAAAATAAATTCCCAAATCTACATAAAAAAAAAGTCGTCTTAGTTACACCATTTATAACTCAAGAACGGCTGGATCAATTTTTATGATTATTTGGTTATTGGATTTGTCTTCGTCCGGAATAGGATAATAAGTATTAAAAATATGATGTTCATCAATAAAAATAAAAAATATCAGTCTAGCCGTTCAATTACACTAATATAAAGAGGAAAGATTTGTAACTCAAAAACTACTGGACCGATTTAAAAAAAAAAACACTATTAGAATGCTACATTATTTCAGAGTAACATAGGTTATATTTAGTATTAGAAAAAATTAGGGATCCCTACTAAAACTTCAATAATGTAATCCAAGGTGTAAAAAAAATTAGCCATAAAATGTCTTTCATCGCATGCGCTGCGCAAACTATTATTGATAGAACAAAAAAATGTTGTACAATATTAAAGAACATACTAATATCTACAAAAAACGTCGGAATAGCATATGCCCAACTATTATTATTATGCCACTATAACTACTTTTTTACATTTAAAAAGGGACATGAAATGTAAGATTTAGATCAACTAATAAATATATACGAATACTGCCATTATAGTTTTGCAATAGGGATAAATTAGATGTGGCAATGGAGCATTAGCTTGGCGGAGTGCAGGTAGGAGCGTGACATGAACGATTTTCTTACGCGTACGATGTCGCGGCGGGCAGCTAGTAACATTATAAATTATCAGCGACAATGCCAACCATTGTCTCATTTTAAGTAGTACACGAATCCCGAGAAAGCACTAGACCTTGAGCGTCCAAAGAATTCGTGTCTTCAGTCCCAATGACATAATTCTTCTATTTTCAACCTGGACATCCGCTGAGATATTTATAATCTGTTATTGAGAGGACTCGCACACAAACACATGCGTGCACGCGTGTTTTGACACGCCTTGCCTGTGTGCACGTAAACAATGTCCGAGTTCGACGAATAGGAAAGCGATGGATTTTCACGTCTAATAATTTATTATAACAAGTAAAACAAAAAAATCAACTTCAATCAAATTACAAGGCAAGTAACTAGGCTCCGCAAAACAATATTATTGGAATTAGAAAGAAACTTGAATGATTGCAATTAATCAACGTGGTTTTAGAAACAGATTTCACCTTACAAATAACTCTTTTTTAAATTGTAATGTCTATGGCACGGGTTCCCAAATTGTGCTACGTGGGGCTCTGGTACGCCGCCGTAGAGACTGGGCGACGTCATGAGGTGCTTCTGTTTCTTTTTTTTTTAACTAGCGTTACAGGTATGAGCAGGCACAAAATAAACAATTTAAATCGTTCGCGCTGCATTCGCGCGGATAAGTACTTACGCTTGAATATTGACGATACTGTTCTCTCTTGTTTTAATGCTTGTGTCTTCAATCTATTCAACTGACTATTGCGCCGAGACAAAATACTAATCTCACAATTACGCCACGAACTGAAAAAGTTTGCGAACCCCTTGTCGATGGTATTGATTATATTATATTTAAAAAAAACGGAGAGACGGTAGGTATATGTTGTATTTACAATATGTCTGTTCGTCAGGTAACATGGTACAGAAACGAGCGTCGGTTGCTGGAAGCGGAACGGGTGTCGCTGGTGCGCGACGGCAACCTGTGGTGCGCGGACGTCGGCGCTGTGAGCGTGGACGACGCGGGCCGCTGGACCTGCACCGCGGAGAACGAGGGCGGCCGCGCCAGCTGCTCCGCGCACCTCAACGTACTCGGTACTCTACCCGTATTCACCACTTGACGAATTCGGAATCGGAATTGTTTTCCTAACTACAGTTGGCATAACAATAAACAAGCATATATTAAAGGGCCTCTCAGTGTTGGATTCGGCTCCACTGATGGGCATCAGTGGAAAGAATAATAAATATATTAAATTAATAAATAAATTTGATGGGCATCAAAGAACCGGGCTACGACCCGAGATTTTAATTAGTTAAACAAGCATATTATTCTTTGGAATAATATTCTACACGCATAACGACCTAAATTCATAATACTTATTGCAAGTATTATTTAAAATTTAAAAAAACGACCCCTCGTTTTGCGGTGGTGTTTAAAAGTACTTAATACCTGAATTGATTTTATGTTCATATTATTTCAGGAGATACTTTATTTAAATAACTTTTAGACAAAAAACAATATGAGAGCTGAAAAAATATTTATGCCTATCAATATACAGTGTGCCAACAAATAATATGGAAAAGTATTATTATGGCAATAATAAGTATGCCAGACTCATTATAAATATCTCTCACTTTTCAACCGACTTCCTAAAAGGAGCAGGTTCTCAATTAATCGGAATCTTTTTTTGTATGTTCGCTGATAAGTCGAAGACACCTGGACCGATATGAATAAAATATACTTTGTTTTAAAGGGTATAAGTATACAACAAAGTAGATTTTTGTGATTGATGATTCTATAGAAATGTTATCAAAATCGGTTCAGTATTTTGGTTACACAAAATAACTGAAAAAATATGTCATCTAAGTCTAAGTAAACAAATTGCGTATTATGAAGTCGTTTTTTTTAAACAATTACTTGTATAATACCCCCACTCAGTGTAGTTGCGCGCTTTGAGCACAGCCTTAAGCGAACAATACATTATAACAACCAACGCAAGGAAGAGCTTAGACTTAAAGCCAACTAATTGCCACGCCTCTGGAAAATATAAATCAAAGACAGTTAAACTAGAACATACTTTATAAAATACTGGGAACATATCGCAAACGTAAATAAAAAGGTGTGTAAAAAAAGTAAGAAAAAAATATGTTTACGCTGTATAGAATGACGTAATCGTCATTCATGAAATTTGAGGAATATGAGGAATAGGATGTGTAATATATACATTATACTTTTTATTTTATTTTACAAATTATTTAGTATAATTTGTAATAGTATATATGAATGTTTTTATAATCAATTAGATTAAATAAAAATACATTATACTATATAGTAAGATTGCTCTGATATGCTCATAAGAATAGGTTCATATGACGATTGTTTGTGTATGTAATGAGCTAGCTAATAATTTCAAAATAAGTAAAAAAACAAAAAACAAAAATGTACAAAAAGCTGAATAATGTCTCTAACTATTATCGGAGCAGTAAACGTAAACGTAAACTGTACCCTTGATATTATTAACTATATCTTCCGATTATAATCTCTGCCGAATGAGTTGTAAATAGGGGTTTAGAATGGTGTGTAGGTACGTCAGAATCGGCTTGTATACGTTCACACTGCATACAAAACGACCGTTCTATTTCTTGCAGTTTCTCTGAATAAGTAAACGAATTGAGTTTGCCGTCTCTTCCACCGACGAATCCAGTACACTGTTAATTTGCACTCTTTTAATAATTTTGTGTAGTAGCGAATGATTTCGAGTTAGTATGGAGTCACGTGAGCAGAGTTCCATGTTTATCGCTTTCTATGTGCGCTTTGTCAAAACGCTATTACGAAGGCGGAGTTACTCACAACTATACTAAATTACCAACGTAATGCTAACCGGGCTTATTTTTAGCCACATAGTTAATTAGCGTTTGTCGTAGACACTGATTAGCTATGACGCGTAGAGACCCTACGGCGTAGCGTAGCGAGAATCCGCGATTACGCATAACGAAATCTAACATTTATACCTCAGCGTTGTTCACTTTAATATAAGTCAAAGTAATTTATACCACAAATGACAATTTATACTTACTTACATTGCTTATACGTATGTATGTATAATACAGTAAATATTAATAGTAACTGTATAAGGTTATGATGTAATAAAATATTTAATGCGTCTCACGCAGCATTTGACGCACCGCTTGATGCATCACTAGTAACTCTTAGTTACCAGTCACTTTCACTAGAAGTTCCGTGGCCGTGGCATCCAGCTTGAACAAAAGAAAAATTCAATAATTTACAAGCCAAGCCCTATATGATTCCAAACAAATTAAAAATAGAATCATTGAAACTTATGATAATGTGATGGGAATGTCATTCAACTCAAATTTATTTATTTCGAATACTTAAAGTTCATAGCAAGTCATCTTTATATAATAGTCACATTGCATAAATAAAATCATTGATTAAAACGGATTATTTTTGTATTTTACATTAATTTTCTCATCCATGTATATTAAATGGTTTCACGTGCCAGTTCAACGTCAAAACATTGTCATCTGAACTTAACAGATTCGGTAATGCGTTTTTAGACACGGGCTAGGATTGGTCCAGCCCTAAAAAAGGTTGTGGTTCCGGCTATCCGAACATATTCATATTCATATTTATTTATTAGCATTCCACAAGTTTCAATTAGGTGGTAGGAAATTATTTTAAGTTAAATTGTGGACCCCGCCGGGCGCAGCAAATAAACAATTATATTCGAATATTAATTTCAAATTATGGAAGAGGGAAATATAGTGAATTAATTAATCATAATAAACTGTAAATAGTAAAGTGAGTAATTATTTTTTGTAAATATTGTAATATATATTTATTCGTTATATATTCATTAATTGAATAATAAGTTTTGTGTATTAAAAATTCGGCCAAGTGCGAGTCGCACGACTTTTACCAGCTCTCATCTTCTATAGTTGGGATACGGAAGCCTCGGTACGAGTTGAACCTGTGCTTTGCCGTTAACCTGCCAATTTCGCCTCATTATTGTAATATATTATTCCAGTGCCCAAGGCGTACAAGCGACCTGAGTTTGTGGAGGAGCTTCGAGCGTTGTTGACTGAGCAAGGGACTGTGTCGCTTGAGTGCAAAGTCGTCGGTGTGCCAACACCCGTACTTCGCTGGTTTAAGGTACAGTCATATTAAACCCCTGACTAAAATAGAGGATAAGCTAATAGTTTAACTTGTATACTTTATCTGTACATAATAAGTATGTAGAACTCAAGCGAATGAACTGATTTAGTTTTTAATTTGTGTAAAATCGAAATTATGTTTTAGTTAGGATCACAGAACACATCAATTAATTATTAGTATTACATACAGACCGTTTAATATACGAGGTGACTGTTTCAACACTAGCAATTTTATACAGAGTGTTCAGTACTCGATTCTCGTTCCAGATAATCAAACAAAATAGGTGGTTAATATTTGACCTAATTATCTTAGCAAACACAAAAATATGGACAGTCAAACCACGCGCGCTGAGAGTACATACAAGTCGCGCGATCACTGCGCAACGTACCTACATAGTTATGTATGTGACTTATGCTCGCTCAGAGCGTGTGCGGCGTCCATAAATTCTGAAATCTTGGGAAAAACTTTAACCGAGATTTTCTTAGTTTTCTTTTTGAATTTGTTTCGGTTTTATTTCTTCATTTGTTTCATATGGCAACTTATTAAAATGTCCTTGAGTATTGCTAGTGTTTAAACAGTCAGCCTGTATATACGATATGTTTGCGGCAGTTTGGCGGAGTTTGGCGGCACGGCGCTTTCATTTCTCAGTCGAGACAAGCGTTGCGGGCTAATTGTAATCGACGACTGAGCGAGCGGCAATCAGACGACCACCAAAACTTCATACATGTGTTTAAGTGTGATATATACCGACGTCAACTTACGTATGTGTCAGTGATTAGCGCACCTTTGTATGGAGTGTCCGATGTGTGCTAGGATGCAAGAAAATTTATTCAGCCGTTTTAATTTCTCGTGTTTTAAAAATACCCTATTCGGATAAACACTGCATTTTCTCACTTTATAGTACTATTAATGCGAAAGTTTGTGAGTATGCTTATTACTTACTTGAATTCTCAAAATAAACGGCCTTACAGGAAAATGTTACTCGAATTTGATCAATACTTAAAATATCCTGTCTACTTCTCGCTGGTACGAAATGAGACAGAGAATTGGAGACGGGCTCAGACATTGTCCAAAGTAAGTTTTTTTGTAATAATGGTCCTTTTGAATGTCCAATGACTGTATACTCCATCGCTCACAGGACAGCCGCGAGATCAAAGCGGGCGACGTGTTCGCCCTGACCGCTAACGCCGAAGACCCGACGTCACTGGGCACATACACTTGCGAAGCAGTCAACTGCATGGGCCGGGCTTACTCCTCTTCCAAAGTACACGTCGTCGGACGCGGCAGCAGGGAGAACTCAATACGACCTACATCTAGGTAACTATGACTAGTAATTTTGTTCTTGCGGAAAAAATTGCTTTCCAGAGCTAAAGAGTACTGTTGTCGCTCGATCTCTTATACAATTAAGAGAAAACTGTTCTGTACCCCTGAAAATGTATCGATTCCAATGGTTCTTTTTATCTGATTTAAGTCATAAGTGTCAATGTTTCTACGGTTTGCTTTTTAACACGCTTTTATTAGCTTCACCTGTATGCATGTTTGTTTGTTTGTAAGCGACCTTTGCTCCTTTGGACTTGATTTTGACCCACTTCAAACGGTCAGATTTTATTCAAACTCTGTAGAATTATCGAGGACCGATGACAATACAATAATTTGAGGCATGTTTTTAAAAAGTTTTTTTTAAAACTATATTTTTATTTCTAGTTTCGTTATAATTCCAAAGTTAACATTTAAAAATAAGCTAAATGTAAAGGCATCGCCATTAACGGTTTCAACTATATAAAACAAGTGCGAGTCAGACTCGCTCACCGAGGGTTCCTTACAAACTAGTAGATAAAAGAGGGAAATCATATATTTTTTTATATTTTCCTTCATAAAACGAAAAACATACATCGTAAAAAGATTTATAAACCTGTTTTAGCTTATGATAATGAAGCTCTTTCATATGATACCTCACATGATACTGTTAATTCACTTTAAAATTTGGACCCTCATTCCTTGCATAAAGACACTCTTTTGTGATTAAATTAAAAATGTCTAGTTTCTGGATTTTTTCCTATATGTGTACTCTAACACAATGCTTCTTGCCAAATTTCATAGTTCTAGGTCAACGGGAAGTACCCCATAGGTTTTGATTCTCTTGTGAGTGTCGAAATGTGCGTTTTTTACGACATATTCGGCTGCAACTTTTTTTTACGAAAACTGAGAATATTTTTTTCTTTCTGCAGCAAGAGACTGTGGATCTGCGATCTGATCTGATCTGAAATTAGAACCATATATTTAATTTCAACTCAATACCTTCACGCGTTCCCGAGATAAAGGTCTTGACACCCGGACGGACGGACAGACGGACAGACGGACAACAAAGTGATCCTATAAGGGTTCCGTTTTTTCCTTTTGAGGTACGGAACCCTAAAAATGGTTCAAATCCTTCACGAGTCAGTCTTTTTGCTATTTTATTTTTTAGTTTTCACTTAAGCCGGCACTCCCGGAGTGCAACCTGTTGTTTTTTTATTAATTTTTACGGGTCTTCAATAATATTTATGGGTTTATATGTTTTTTTTTAAACCATAAAAATTATGATACATAAACATATTTTCATCAAATTGATTCAGTGCAAAATAACTGAAAAAATGTCATCCAAGTAAACAACATTTCGTATTTTGAAGTCGGTTGGTTCAGTTTTTAAACTACTTATAATTATTTTGTCTTCAACTTTACCTACTGCTAAAATTTATTGCATAGTAACTATTAGACTAACATAGACTTGTTAAATGTAAATTTAGTAGATTTATGATTTATGAGTAAAAATAACTAATTTCGTCTCTAACCACGGACATTATAGTCACAGAACTTTATTAAATCAATGTCAAATCTTAAAACTGAATTTCAAACCAGTTTTCTGATAGAGCTGAATTTTGCCCATTTTTAGGGCCCCGTTCCTCAAAAGGAAAACACGGAACCCTTAAAGGATCACTTTGCTGTCCGTCTGTCCGTCTGCGATACGTGTTACTGATAATGAAAAACAATTGATCCGTTAAACTTTCGGATCCATTGACGTGTGTCCTTTTCTGTGAAGTCGATTTAATTTTTTAGGCTTCCTTACTAAGGGTGCGGGAACCTATTCGTGAGGCTGCGGTGTCTGTCTGTCTGTCCTGCACTTAAACGGTTGTATTATTCGAAAGGTAAATAGATACAAGTCTCAAAATTGGCAAGATCATAGGATTCACTTTGATGTAATTCAACAAATATTAATTAAATAATAAGTACTAGATATTATTATTTTTTTGTCATACCAAAAATGAATCTAATTTATTGACGTTGTTGTAAGACAAAGGAGTGACACTAGATGGTGCTTACGTCATCTATATAATATTCTTACTTTAGGCAGGTATGTAATGGCGCAAACTACACAGTCACCTTGTTTTATTATAGTCCGCTAGATGGCGCTTTTATTAATATTTTCTTAGATATGCTTACCATTTCAGAATATTTCTACAATATAGAAAATGTGTGAAATTACAAACATTCATAGATTTATAGCACATGCTATGAATATTGCTAATTAGTCCTGTTTTCTGTATTCAAATGTTGCAAGAGAGTACGGAAGCCTCGGTGTGCTAGTGAAACTTGTATTTTGACGTTTTTTTTGTTATCTTTCTTAAGTTATACTTATCTCCAGGTGGTAAATATCTATTACCAGTAGGAGTTTTGTTTTGCTTAAACTCCTCCTTTACATTTCGTATTTATTTATGTTCCAGTGATGTGACGCCTGAGCCTCCGCCCATCTTCACTAAGGAGTTGGAAGACCAGTCGGTAAAAATCTGCGATCCAGTGACACTTGGATGCAACGTGGTGGTGCCTCCGTGGCCACGTTCCGTCGTCTGGTACAACAAAGAGGGAAAAGTCGAACCGGGGGAGAGGTACTTATACTTTTTACCAACTTCAAAACAAAGGAGGATAACAATTCGACTGTATTTATTTCTTGTTTTATGTTTGTTACCGCATAATTCCGTCATCTATAAACAGATTTAAAAAAAAAGTTTGAACGGATTTTTTTAGATTGGTTCCACAGATATTTTTTTAGATAGATTGGTTTCACAGCTTTTTTTTAGATTTTTAAACTGTAACTATTAGGTACATACACTTAAAGCCTTGAAGTGGACGCCTCTACTTGCTAGGTCGCTTGTGACACCTTTTTACACGACTGAGCAACAAAGAGAGTAGATAATGTTTTTCGAACATAGCGAGCACGCTCAAGGCTGTAGCCTAAATCATATGACGGCGTAATTAGATTCGTGTCTGTTGTGCGAATCACATGGATTATATTATTTCAATATAGCAGCATGTTGCATATTTATATAGTGAGTGTTGTATGGCTATATTTTTAAGCGATTTCAGATAAGGTGACAATTTGGTTGTTTTTTAAATGTTTGTTACCTACCTCATAATTCCGTCATTGCCTACCTCATTACCTACCTATTTCATAATTCCGATGCATTTTTTATTTGAAATAATACACTTTCAGTTTGTTCCCATAGAAATTACACCGAAATCGGTTCAATATTTAAAATAAAATAATTGAAAAAGAAAAAAATTCATCGAAGTCGAAAAATTGCGTATTTTAATAGAAACGTTGGCGCACGATCTTTTGCCAGTAGGTAAATTACGCGTTTTCCATACAACAGGAGAAATCTATTTTCTAAATAGGTATTATATTTCAAATAAAAGCTACGGGTTACTCACGTCTGTTTTGAGTTGAAAAATCCGACTATAGCGCGAGGCGCGACACCGACCGAGAGTGACGTTTGCTCCTTTGAAAAAGACCGCCGAATGCGGGTGAAACTATAGTCTAATTTTTCGACTCAAAACAGGTGTGAATGATTCGTAGTTTTTATTTAAAATGTGTAAGAACCACGTTAGCTTCCATAGTTAAATTATACGATTTTGATTTAAAAAAATGGTTGGAACCATTAATAGCGATGCCTCTACCGTTTCCGTTTTTGTAAATTTAACCTTTTAATTTTTAACTTCGGACTTATAAAGAAATTTGAAAAAATAAAACCGTATAAACCATTCTGATTTACATCATAGATAGCTATGATTTAAATCAGAAACAAAGAATCATCGAAATCGGTTAATTTTTTAGGGGTAAAAAATAGTATTCTCCTATCTGTAAGGATCGCGCGATAACACTTTTCTTAAAGTCGGTTATTTCAGTTTTTTTTTTAATTATGTTGTGCAGTTTTTTAACTATAATATTATTTGTTATCATACCACAGGTACCACGTTCTAGAAGACGGCGTGGGCGGGTACCTTCTAGAAGTACCGTTGGCAGAATGGGCGGACGAGGGAGAATGGAAGTGCGTCGCCACAAGCGCTGGTGGTCGCGTCGGCATCTCAACCTGCTACGTCGCCATGGAAGGTAGGTGTACATTTGTGTTAACAAGATTATATGGGTAGAAAAAGTAATACCTGACTGTATGGCTTACATGGCTTACAAAATTATTTTTTAAACATTTTTCTTTCATAAGTTTATTTTACGTACCTATTTGGAAGGTCCTTAATAAGGTGATTCTATTTTCATACAAATTATTTTTACCAGTTATGGTCGAAAAGAGTACCTGTCTATAGTTTTACAATAAACTAATTATGGTTATCTATAACAGCAAAAATGATAACTAGATATATATCCGTAATCTTCGATATATATTTTTTTTAAATTTGGTTTAATCTAGTTCTCTTCTAGAAATATTATTTGCCGCCAATAAAGACTGTTATTAAAGCAAACCTGAATAACTTATCATTGTAAAATTATACCAACTCTTTTATCTCGATCTTTTCTGCCAGATAAATTAGGTTGGCACTATTGGATTCTCAGTGCCGTCGTATAAACCCGTACCAAAATAACGAATCGATTGATACTCATCCATCAAAACAGGATGAGTAGTTTAGAATCTACGGGGGCGTCGGGGAGTATACGTAAATTACACTCATTAGGTATATCTAAATTCATAACACTTCCTTTTGATCAATTGCCTACATTTTGCTTTAGTCTGGTAATAATATTGTCTGTGTAGACATACGAGGTATCAAGATTTATCTTCAATTTCCAAATGTGTATTAAATTAATGAATTTTCAAGAAATATTCTAAATAATGCTCTATCTATCTATTCAGCCTGTATCCATCCACCTGTATCCATCCACTGCTGGTTATAGTCCTCCACTTGTTCACACCATCCTTTCCGGTCCTGTGCGAGTCTCGTCCACTGGCATCCGACGTGCTTTGTGATACCATCTGACCATCGGGCCAACCATAAAAAAACAAGCTACCCAACTGTTTTAAAAACTAAAATTTGTTTAAGAATGCTCACTTAAACACATTTTAGAGTTGTTAAAATAGTTGGGTAGCTTGTTTTTTTTCATGGTATAATATGTAAGAAGCATAAATGGCATCGCTTAACATCAGGCGAGTTGGTGGTCAATCGTAGATCTATAGTGTATAAAAAAATGAGTGGAAGACTACGAGTATGTGCATTGGTCTGTATCAATTGTGTGAGAACACGTGACTAATAGTCGGATAAAGAACACTAAGATGATGAATTAGACTAGAAAGGATTAGAATTAGACTTTATTTTAATTATGTTAATATATTTAGTATGTGTAGGTATTTTATATATTGTTTCCATGTTGTTTTTGTACTCTCCTATAATATATTTAAGATGATGATGAAATGTATCGTATTAACATTTTCACAGTTCCCAAGAACTACCGGAAGCCGCGTTTCATGGAAAACCTTCAAGCAGTTTTAACAGAAGAAGGGCTGGTTTCGTTCGAGTGCAAAGTCGTCGGCTTCCCTACACCAATGCTGAGCTGGTTCAAAGATGGCCAGGAGTTGAAGCCTGGTGATGTGTACCAGCTCACTGGCACCAACTCTCTAGGCTCTTACTGCTGTATAGGTAACGTACTCTTACCGCTTAATTCATAAATACAGAATAGCATTAATATTATTACGTATAGATCGGACACCCTGCGTAGCTTCCGCCAACCTCGGATTCCTCGCCCGCTCCTCGCGTTCGACTTATTGTTTGCTGGAGTATGCCGTCACGGTTCATTTGTTTGAATGCTTCTGATTTTCCTCATTGGTGATCTAGGGAGTAATCTATTTTTTTTTATTATTGTTATAGCGAGAAACTGCATGGGTCAGGCAAGTAGCTCTGCTGAGCTGACCGTTGAAGACATACAAAATCAGTTAAACGAAGAAGAAAAGCTACAGCTTTTTTCGAAGAATCAAGCGCCCAAATTCATTCAGGGTCTCAAGAGCGTTGAAGCAAAGATCGATGAGCCATTCCGTTTTAATATTAAAGGTTTGTATTTGTTTTTTTTTCTTTTAGAGTGCCTCATAATATACTTATTCTCGCTAAAGCTGCAGGGTTTACCCATATGTCTTGCTGTCGTAATATTTTAATAATATGTGGAATAAATATAATAATGGAAAATCTATTTGAAACAGCAGAGCTCCTCTTCATGAATGTGAGAATCACAATGTAAGGCTCGCATATCGAAAAGTTATTTACAATATTTACTACTTGTTACAGTGGCTATCCCTCCCGAACCGTCAGTTCTGTGGTACCGCGATGAGCAGCCAGTAGACGAGTCGACACGGTGCCAACTCGGCAAGGAAGAGCGTGGCACGTTCTTTCTAGATATTCAGACCCTCGAGTTCCTCGACCAGGCAGAGTGGAAGTGTGTCGCTGTCAACGATTTCGGGCATAGTGTCACCTCTTGCTTCCTCAAACTCATTATACCTAGGCACTACAAGAAACCGCGTTTCCTAGAAAATCTTCAAGCCATATTGTCAGAAGAAGGCGCCGTCAATCTGGAATGCAAAGTCATTGGAGTACCACAACCTGTGCTCAAATGGTACAAAGATGGAGAAGAACTCAAGCCCGGCGACATTCACAGAATCATTTCGGGACAAGACGGCACTTGCTGCTTGGGCACGTACACGTGTGAAGCGCAAAATTGCATGGGAATCGCAGCCAGTTCCGCTTCACTTCTAGGCTTTGATGACTCCATGAAAGCTAAAGCGAAGAAATCAGAAGAACAAGCCCTTCAAAGAAATCTATCTCTCAGCACGATACACGAAGAAAGAACTTCGCAAATGTACGACACGCCAGTTGGAGATATCACTTTGGATGATAAAGGAGAAATTTCGTTTTCATTCGATGGCAAAGAAGTATCTGTATCTCTTTATGAAACTCCAGATTTGACTGAAGAGGAAGCTCTGCAAATAGTGGAAATGTATGCAGACCAATTGTCTGAAAACGTTACTGAACACAATGTTGTAGAGTTACCTCCACTGCGTTTTGTTAAAGAAACATCGACATCTGGCAATTTATTGATGGAGGCTATAATTATAGATGTATCACCGGACTATTTTGCATCCCCTGAAGAAGATTTGAGAACGGAAGCCGATGTTGAAGACATATCAATAGCAGACGAAAATGGTCCGCCGCAATTATCGTTAGATCAAGACGCCGAAATCGGTGGCGAAGACTATTTAGAGAAAACCATGGCTCTGTTATCCGATGAAAAATCAGATGTTCCTGCAAAATTGAGTAGGAAAAAATCTGATTCCCAAAAAAGCGTCGATGACTTCTTTAGTTTTTCTCGTGACCAGTCGTTATCAGAAGAAAAAAGGGATGACGACACTCACGTGTCAGAAAGCGAATTGGTAAGCTATGAAAGTGCGAGAAGTTCAGCCAAAGTTAAATCTAAGTCTTCTAAACCATCAGCAGCAGATGGGCAAGAATCTACTGAGCCTACGAAGACAATATTAGCTAAAGAAGAACATGTATCTAAAGAAGAAACCACGGAACAACTTGAATTAGCAACACAATTACAACAAGCTCTTACAGTTCCCGAAATGAAACCGAAATCAAAACGAGAACGTCGCTCTTCCCGTAGTTCTAGAAGATCTAGCTCTGGAAGTGAAAAATCTATAAGCAAGTCTAAAGAAGAACTTCTTCGTCTTAAAGCTGACGTTGAACAACTCCCAATAAAACCGTTTATGTCGGAAGATGAATTCATAAATAAAATAACAAACATCAGTGATTCTCTAACAAAAGTTATCAATGACGTTCAACTCATTGAAAGAGATATAATTCTCAAATCAGAACTCATGTCATCTGCTGCGACAGCGTCAAGAAGTTTAGAAATAATAAGTAGTTTAATCTCTCCACTATCAGAAATACATAGTATAGCAGATGCAGCTATAGAGTCAGTGAGGGAGTCTAAAGAAGTAACAAGTACCATATTTAATAATTTACCTCAACCATTGAGAGCTCTACATCAATCCTTGACAATCATTGAAAAATGTATAGATATGGAAAGTGACAATAAAACACTTGTAAAAAAGACCTGCGTGGCGTTCATTGAAACTTGTGGTATTGAAGTGCATAAGATGATATCAGAAATCACTTCAGTCGCAGCCAAAGACTATTTACAGATCGAGAATAAAGTTGCAAACGAAATCGAATCTTTGTCTAGTGAAATGGTTTCTGTTATTAAATTTTCAACTGATACAATCCAAGCTAGAAATCTTTTGGCTAAATCCGTTGAAATCAAGCAAGAGGAACCTTCTTTAGAAGAAAAACATTTGAAAGATACACAGAAAGTTGTGTTTGAGTTTAAGGGCCCCGTCAACTCTTTACTAAGTATTGTTGAAAATGCAGAAAGCGGAAATATGATAGAACTGAATAAAATTAAAAATAGCGATGTCTTACTTAATGACATGTCAGCGTCAATCCAAGATTTACAAACGGCTTTAGAACAGATTGAATCTCTATCCATAAGTGAGTCTGCTTTAGCTCTACAGAATTATAACACAGAAATTATTGAAGCAGTCGTAGACCCGATTCTCAAATTACGAAGTGCCTTTGAACAAATGTCTAAGGAAACTAATACTGGTGAAGATAAAGCTGTATTGAAGGCAGTTTTGCCATCGATAAAGCAATACTTGACCGAAGCTTCCTCTCAAATTAACTCAATTGAAAAAAAAGTCGGTAAATTTGATGTATTGCAAAGTGATAATAAACTCGGCGTTCTTCAAAAAATGGCACAGAGTTTAATTTCACTGGAAAATAATTTGTCAAGATTAGAAATGATGCCCGAAGTACAAACTAATATGAATGCATTCCATAAAAACTTAACAAAAGTACTCGAGATAGTTATAGAAAGCAATGACGCAGGGAAATATTTCATATTAATGGAAATATGTGATACTGTCAACCGCATCAATACGTCAATTAAATTAATAGACCCTGAAAATGCTATGCCACTGGCCAGTCTCAGCAATGCGCTCAGAATAATTCAAGACTACTTTGTCATAAATGTATTTGAATCCGAATTGAATTGTTCTATTATCACAAATATTGCGGACGTTTTAGTACACATTCAAGAATCTATTAACAAAGCTGAAGAGTTGATTGTAGAAATAGAATCTGAACATATACAAGATTTGACTACATCAATTCCTAATAAAGCAAAAATTAACGTTATTATGGAGCATATTGATCAAACAATTGCCGCGATTAATACTGTAAAAACTATTGAAACTACTCAAGAATTAAAATCAACATTGTCGCCTACTTTGGAAAGTATTTGCCCAATTCTAGAGGACCTTAAAAAGAGTGTGGCTGCCATTAGACAGAACGAAGTAGTACATGATGAAAATATATTAGATTTATCTGTTACATCGTTTGCTCAAACTCTAGCTACTCCTTTGTGTGAACTCAACCAGAATATAATCGTTCTTAATCAATTTCTTGTTGATAATACAGAGATCTTGAAATCAAATACTGATGTTATATCAGCTGTTGCCAAACCCCTTCATGAATTACATACCACGCTGGAAACACTTCAACAAGAAGTTATTTCACAGTATGATGATATGACGCCATATGACGTAAGCGTGAATATTGCAAGTGCTGTTCAAAACGTGCACAGCTGTATAGTTATGATTCAAGAACAAGCAGGAGTGGAGATTGTTGATGAAATGTCAACTCTCGAAGATATTTCAAACATTAAAACTTCAGCCGATACGTTACCATCGGATCGCCTAATATTGCCCACTGCTGAAGAAACTGATATAGAAGAATCATTGCCACCTTTGATCACAGAATTACCAGTGTCCGTCACAGCGCAAACGTTACAATCTTTAAACGATCACCTTACAATCTTACAGACACCTGAGGTAGTCGATGCTTTAGACACCTTATCAGAAGTCAGTGACTTCTCTAGTCTCAAGTCAGTAGTATTGGGTATAGAAGACCTTCACAATGGCATCGAAAATATTCTACATCCTTTGCCAATGGAGGCTACAGATATTTTAGGCAACTCAACCAATCTGGCTAATGTAGCTATCATTGCTCAACCTCTGCGAGAGCTTCAGCAAAGTTTGTCCGTTCTGGACACCACAAACATTCCAGTTTATGAAGACATTTTAGATTTACCCACAGAAAAAGTACATTCAGTAATTCAGACGATATCTGAATTTAAAGAGCAGTTACATAAATGTAACCAAGCAGTATTACCAGCAATAGACCTTTTGAACAATACTTTTGAAATATCAACTAAAATAAGAAATTTAAGAGACGTTTGTAGCAATTTGAAAGATGTTATTGAGACTGCTAAAGTTTCCAGCTATGACATTGTATCTCCGGATATCAAAGAGTTAGAAGATGTTGTGGAAAGCTTATTAGAAATAACAGATGTTTCAAAGGGTATAAGAATTGATGAAATCAAACCAATTACCGAAGAACTATTTGAAAAAGTGGTAGGTGTTCAAGAAGAAATGATCCAATTCACCTCGCAATCTCCCAAAAAGTTAGCTCAAGAAGCAGAATTAATACAGATTGTTGGTCAAATTGAAAATAACATTGCTGTTTTACAACAATACGATTTCGTTGATTTGTCGCGAGCATCGGATATGTCTTCTTGTTCATCACCCCAGTTAGCACTGGAGATAGAGTCGGAGTCTCTTGAACTAATGGCTGAGATTGTAGAGAATGCTGTTAATGTTGTACAAGATAGTAGCCAAGAAACACCGATTGCAGATCTTATGATCGTTGAAGAATTTTTCAAAACTTGTAAAAATGAGTTTACAATACTTAGATGTTTGATCACCAAAGCTACCAGCCATAAAAAAGTTATCAGATTTCTTGAAGAATTCAAGTCACTGCAGACATTGATAAATGATTTTAAAAGAAAACGTTTTGATCTCGAGCTTCCTGACGATATAAATGGTTGCCTGGCAACTTTTTTATTACATGCAGATGACTGCATTGAAACTATTCTTAAGTCTCTTGAAAAAATACTTGTATCTCAATCAGAAATGTTAATTACTAAGCCCATTGCTAAATTACAAGCCATTGCCCATCTTAAAGAAAATTCAGAAAGCTGTAAAATTTCGACAGTATCTAAAGTAATTGAGAAACTTTTCAATATTGTAGAAATTTTAAAGCCTCTAATGATCAATGTTGAAAACGATATTCTTCAGGACCTTAAACGACCATCGTCAGCAACCAACATTCACGAAGAAAATATATTAGTGAAAGAAATAGAAAAATTTATAGATTTTATTGAAATACAGTCTAGCCTAGAGACAACAGACACATCATCAAAACAAACTCTAAAAAAACTTTCTAGCTGTATTGATAAACATCAGGACATGAAAGATGCATCTAGTGTTGGTAAACCATTAATATTATTGAAATGTTTATCAGAATGTGTAGACATCATACAACAAAGCGTTTTAGAGCGAACAGAAAATATTAATGAATTTATCAACAAAGAGAAAGAAAGTACGCTAAAAGATATTTTAACTGAAATGCTTCAGCCTCTTCAAACCCTTCAAAACCAACTGGTAAGCATTCGTGAGCAAGTTATATCTGGAGCTGAAGAAAATACCATTTCTTTCGACATAACTTCTACAGAGTCTCTAGTTCATACTATGACTGAACTTCATAAAGATATCGTTCAGCAGATTGAATCAGAAAAATCCGCTGTTGACAATGAAGATATTTCCCTTATAATGGAAGTAGATAAAGAAATTCACATAATCCGAGATAGTATTAAATCTATGGAAAATATTGAAGCTGCTCGAGCCATTAAAGAGATAACAAAACCTATGGAAGATATAGAAAAATCTTTGCATGACGTGCTAATATCTGAAAAAGATGTTCGAAATAAACAAACCATGTCAAAAGGTAAGTTTTTATCTATTTAATATTTTTGGATTTTATAATGATATAAAATTATTATAAATTCAACATTTCTTTGTAGATATAAATTCAAATATTGGGTCGTTAGAGAGAGCCCTTGAACGATTTATAGTATATATCGAAATCGACTTGTTCGCCGCTTCGAACATTTTCAGTGTTGATATAAACGAATGTGTACAATTGGCTGTTGATCTAAAAAGTTTTTTGAATTTCACTAATGAAGAATTGAATAACCGTAGTAATCGAAATAAAAAATGAAATAATTACTTTGCTTACAGAAATACTATCTAATGGTCTAAGATCCCGCTATACTGACCTTCACCGAGCTGGTTAATGGATGAAAAGTATTTTATATTCAATTAAA
The DNA here is from genome assembly GCA_947563715.1 of Lycia hirtaria. Taxonomy (NCBI): domain Eukaryota; kingdom Metazoa; phylum Arthropoda; class Insecta; order Lepidoptera; family Geometridae; genus Lycia; species Lycia hirtaria. Next base: position 13,494,485 of record OX387386.1, read on the forward strand.
TATGTCAATAAATATATTGCAAATGGGTTGTCTAAAAAATTTCAGGTAAATCGATACTAGTAACTTTCACCAGTCTGGGTAATGAATTAAAGTTAAATTAAAATAAAGATTATTTACACATAAATATATTGAATTTGTCTATTAAGGAAACCAGTGAAATGTCTTAATTTTTTTTTAAATTATTAATCATATTCTGGACTGAAATTTTTAGACAACCCATTTGCAATATATTTATTGACTTATTTAATTGAATATAAAATACTTTTCACCCATTAACCAGCTCAGTGAAGGTCGTCCTATAGCGGGATCTTAGACTATAATATAAATAAATAAATATAAATATTTGTGGACATGATTGGCTCATCACAGATTGTTACTTAGTAGGCAAAAGTCCTTTTGAAGTCGATAAACTTCAACAAGTGTTTCTGACTGTATATAAATTATTAAATGAACTAGACACTGCTAAAGCAATTGCTCATAAGAAATATACTTGCAGTCCAATCGAAGGTAATAATGTGTAATTTTCATTGCTTAAACAAGCTTTGTACATAAGCTGCTACAAACACAATCACTTCATAACATATCTCAAATACATTTTATCATGACGATTACCAAAAAATCAAAAGGAAAAAAATGTGGTTTATGTCACGGGCAAGTGTAACGTAGACTTCCAGGGTTAACTGACGAGCGTAGCAAATAGGTTATAAAGTTAAATACTGAGGGAAGCGAGACAATTAAGACTAGAATTCGAAGTGTAGCGAGGGTTTCAAGCTCGTCCAAGATAAAAACTTCTTTATTCCCGAGGTGCATACTTTACTTTTTACTACTGCTTTACCTACTGTGGGATAATGCAAAGAAATAGTTTTGAATTTATTTTTTTAAGCAAACGGAGTGCTTTGTAATCACTTTTATTGTACGAACTTCAAAACTTGCAGGATGAATGGGTCTTCTCTGATACATAAGTATCTGTACGTCTTTAAATTACAAGTAAAATTGGGTTCTTGTAGGCAAGCGCGCTCCATCATAGATTGTAACGTCGTATAAAAAACACCCTCACATTAATATCACGAAATCAACAAATGTTACAGTTGTAGCTTATTACATTCTCATATATTACGGTATTCGTGTCTATTTTTTCGTTTCTTTGTTGTATGTTCTATTCTCGGTTGCCGGTTAAGTTTCAGAACTAGTTCATTTTGCTGCGGGCTTATGTAGTTGAAATATTCATTTAAATTAGTTGAGACACGTAGATTATCTTATGTCATATAAAGATTCCAAATTCAAATCACATTATGTCGCAGTGTGATATAATGAAATTCCATTCAATACTAAAGCCTTTGGGTTTTAATATTGACGTACTTTCAACCCTCTTTACATGATGTGGAAAGTAACTTTATTGAGTAAATAATTTTTCTATTAAAAAACCCGACTTCAAACGCAACTTACTAAATCCTTCACGATTGTAAACTTTTTAAAGAGACCTGTCTTCACTGGCTCTTTTTTCTTTTGTTATTGAATGTCAAATGCTCGTCTTCGAAGATTAGAAAATGAGCAGATGTTTATACGATAATCCTTAATATTTGACACTTTTGCAAAGAAAAACGTGTAAGTGGAACTCTGCGATTCTATAATCTGACGCACTTACTCAGGAATACAATAAAAATATTTTAATTTTTAGAGATTATTCAAAAAGTAATAAAGCTATGTTTTTAAAATAATTATGGGACCAACTTGGGAGCTTTCTCTATACATCAATTCAGGAAACACAAAAATTGGTTTTCGAATGATGGAGTAATTCGTGTACATACATAAAAAAAGTATAACGGTACGAATTGATAACCTCCTCCTTTTTCGAAGTCGGTTAAAAAAGTAAAAGTAAAGTAAAAAAAAGGATTGTGTATTCCTGATTCCTAAAATATTGAACAAAAATTAAATAAAACTGCCCTTCTCATTCCAACTAACGCATTTTTTATTTTCAGAAATCTCGGCAGATTTACTACAGCATATTGATCAATACATAGAACTTATTGAAATAGTCGAGGAAATATCAGCCATAATTAAGATTGAAGACGTAAAAGAAACATTTGAAATAGCTCGTGAGCTCAAAGAATGCATCGTCACATCTGAATCTAAAATAGAGGGGGAGCTTAATGAAACGATTATAGCAGAAGTGTGCACCGAACAAGCAAGATTAGCTACAAAATTACAAAAAGCTTTGTCAGCCCTGCAAGTTCAAGTACTTGATAGTGCACAAGAACTAGCTCCTGTGCTTAGTGCTGACGTATTGCAAAGAATTGCTCAAGTGACTGCACAGCTGCAAGCGGATTTAGTAGCCGTTACTGGTGTTCAGATCGCTGTTCAAGCACCTTTACCTGCATTAGAAACTGTGTTTTCTGCAAAAACAGATGTGATAACACCAAAAGAAGAAACCATTAAAGCAGAAACAGTGGCGGATGAAAGGGCTGAAGCTATTGCCATAGAGCAAGTTGGAGTTGCAGATGATACCACAACAAAAGTAGAGTTAGTAGCAGTTACTGTGCCAATATTAGACAATATTACGGATGAAACCACTCTGACCATTACAACTGAATCTGTTGTGCCATTTGAAAATAAAGATTCAATTGAAGATATACAGAGTCTCAAAGAATCGACTACACCATTATTACAATCAGTTCTTGTTGAAGGAGTTGATACAGTTGAAAAACTAAGTCCTTTATCGGAAATTACTATTTCAACAGAACAAGCCCAAGTAACAGAGTCTGGGACGGTTATTCAAAAGAGTTCGACTGATCAAGCTCAAATAGTTAACTCTGCAAAAGAACAAGCCCAAGCTATAGTAGATAATGGTGAAATTACTTCTCCAAAACAAGAGATTGATTCAAAACTTCAAACTACAAAAGGTAATCTTTAAAATATATGCTATATAACTATATACAAGCTGCAGATGTATTTAAATAAAACTACGGATCACTCATGTCTATTCTAAGTCGAAATATTCGAAATGTCTAATCCATAGAAGAGACCTATGTCTAGGAGTGGACTTCGTACAGCTGAGATTATGATGATGTCTATTAATAAACTAATATATCTGGCTGGGCCGATTCAGCTGATTTTGGTTTTGAAATGTTTGTCGTAGTCCAGGGAAGGTTTAAGCGTTGAGAAAATATCGGGTCCACTCATTGATAGGTGATACGAAGTACGCCGGGTCATCTAGAATAATTATAATATAATAGAAGCGTGTATGTGTATACAAGATTAATGAAAATTGAACTAACAGACATAATTAATATTCTTGGATTTTTTAATGATATAAGTTTTGAAAAAAAAAAAACATTTTGTAAGCAATTTTTGGTTTCGACCTCAGTTTTCTCTTATCGCACTGAAATGTGAAAAGTTCTGGTGAAAATTATTGCGATTTCAACGATTCTTTTAAAGAAATGCCAATGAGATTCACGCACGCACGACATGCTTGTTTGAATTTTATGTTTAAGGCACTAGGCACTACGTACTAGGTTTTTTTTTTTTAATTTTTCATAAATTTTTAATAAATTTTTTCACACAAATTATCAGACCATCAATCACTACAAATTTACATAATAAATAAAAACGTGTACAAACTCCATTGGTAATGTTTATTGGAATGTGTAGATATCATACAAGAAAAAGTTTCAAAGGGAATTCAAAATAGTAAAGACTGGGCAGCGGGTACTTTCCCTGTAAGAGGATTGGGTATATATGTTAGGAAAATAGTTCGGCTAATTTTTATACCATTTTGATCAAGCGAATTGAAAGAATAGAAAGCTTAATATTTTTGTCGATGTGAAAAAACTGTGAAAAAAAATAGTCTATAAAACTGAACAACCGATTTTAAAACGCACAATTTTGTCATAAACCAAACTTCTGGTACTGATATAATCTGAAAGTTTATATTCTTTCAACAAATTAAATAAAATCAAATCGGTTTATAAAATTAATCAGTTAAAATATTAGTACCTGGGCGACCGAGCTCCACTCGGATTTTTTCACTAAAAATTAAACCTAGCTAGATCGATTTATCGTCCCCTAATCTACCTACAAACCAAATGTCATTAAAATCGTTGGAGCCGTTTGCGAGATTCAGATTATATATATATATAGGTATATATACAAAAATTGGTCGTTTAAAGGTATTAGATATAATCGTATTGAGAACTTCCTTTTATTGAATTCGGTTATGAAGACGATGATGGGCTGACCCTTGTACATGTTGCGACACTTTTAGCACCATCAAATGTGGCGTCAAACCACCTAAATGTCATGCATGGTCTTTGAGCTAGGCTTATGCAAGTAATTTTATGTCTGCATGCTTTGTTTTTTTCCGTTTGGAGTGGAGGAAAGTGACAGCTGACGGTGTTAAGTTACACGACGATGCGTGGCTGGAAGTACTAGCCCGGAAACGCTCGATCAGGCACCAACGTGAAAACAACCAACTGCCACTCTCTTCGCGATTATATACATATATAAGATTTATATACATATATAAGATATATATTAAGAGTGGAGTGGAGCCAAAAATGTGACCGCATCTGTCGCTCCCGTATTGGCTTATTTAGCCACGAGCGCAGATGTTATTAACTGGACGCTACATAGTATCATCTCATGTAGATGTAAACAGGCCAATGATGATGATGATGATGCTTTGATAAAGTTGTTGTCTGTATGTGATATTTTTTATCCGACCAAGTAAGAGCGTCATTATTTTCACCATGTAAAAACATAAGTAGGGTTAGTGTTAATGAGACACATGATGGTATCGGTCTAATTTATTGTAACAAATAACTAAGCTTATATACTAAGTACTACGTGCTAGAGGCCTCCTATCTATATCAGTCATACTCTTATTATCTACATATAATCACGCATCACGAACACTAAACTATGTGGCTACATGTTTCTATAGTAGTTCCTAATAGCCTAAACAGATTAATACATTTGTATGTATAAAATATCGTTAGATTCGTCTTTATAATCAATATACCTGTAACAAATTACAGTTTTTTTTACTAATAGTCTTTGAGTAATGCCGCGGACATATAGACGTATATAGCGAAACTATAAGGTTTCCTTGTTACTCCAGAACCTTAAAAATTCAAAATATCGAAAATTATTAATATACTTAAAAATGGCTTAGAAACATTTGTGTGGAAAAAATCATTCTTTCCGATTCGTACTAGTTCAGTAAACACATTGATAAATAACCAGCACAAATTACCGGTATATCAATTTCTGTTTATTTTGTTAGAAGTGCTTATGACGTGTACTTATCTATAAATAGATCATACCCAATTACCCACACAATCGTCATTAATTTCAATTTGTCTGATAGACAGGGTAATTTGCCTTATTTACGAGACTATATTATTTACTGATATTATAATACAATTATTTTCAGAAAACCTTGTGAAAGAAATTGAAGAATTCGTCTCATCTGAAGTGGTAAATGAATTGGTTGCTATGAAAAACTTTGCGGAACTGAAAAATGCTATTAGAATAGCTCAAAAACTTCACGAAAATATTGCAGCTGTAGAAACACCAAACGATTTCGATTCTCTCAGTGAAACTAACTTACAAATATCGACGCATCAAGCAAAACTAGCACTGGACTTGAAAAATTCTGTGACGGTGTTACAAAAGCAAAGCATTGAAGTATTAGAAGAACTGAGTTCTGAAATTGACAAGCAAGCTTTGCAAAAAGTTAGTGAAATTGTTGATAAACTGAGTTCTGATCTGACTGTAATGATAAACAGTCACCCAGAAGTAAAGGAACTCCAAGTAGCGTTAGTTCCAGATATACAAGAAGAAACAGAAAACAATAATTCAATTCAAAGTAAGGAAGAACCAGTGAAAGATATTGCTGCTGAGACTGTTCAAGCTTTTGCCGAGTCAAATGTAAAATCCTTATCAGAAGAAATTAATCAAGAAATAACAGAGAGACTTGATAACGAGTCACAAATTGCAGTTGAAGTAGCTCAGCCCGCCATTTTGGAATCAACAGAAAATATTGAAGAAAAATCATGTGTTGAAGGCATAGTGTCTGATACTTCTCCCCAACCGCCAGTGCCTGAAACTGTTTTAAAATCAGTTGAGACTATTGAACCTGAACCTCAAAAAGATCAAATAGAATTAAAAAATATTGATGCATTTAATGAAGAAACCGATCATTGTCTAGAAAAGCTGGATGGTGTTGACCTGACAACATCAAGCACAGAGAGTGCAGTTAAACAACCAGAGACAACGACTAAAGCTTTAGCAGGTTAGTCTATTTTTTATTAGGAAAAATTAAGTTCATTCTTTCTATTTTAAACCGACTTCCAAAAAGGAGGAGTTTCTCAATTCGTCGGAATCTTTTTATTATGTATGTTCCCCGATTACTCGAAGACACCTGGACCGATTAGATTTTTTTTTGTTTGAAAGGGCCAGGTGGCCCCATAGAAATTTATCAAAATCTGTTCAGTATTTTGGTTTTTAAAATAAAATAACTGGAAAATATGTCATTCAAGTAAACGAATTGCGTATTTTGAAGTAGTTTTTTTTAGTTTTTTAGATGATTACTTGTACAACATAAACTAAACAACAAAATGTTTATCAAGTTGCTTTTGTATTAATTTTTACTTGAGTATTTTTGTGAACCATTTACAGTGCACTTGTACATACAAAAGAAGAAAATCGATTTCTACTCTTAAACAGCACCCGATTTCAATGATTGTTTTTTTTTTTTTGGGTTCCGTAATAAACAAGAAATATTTATAGCTCCGTCATGTCTGGCTGTAAGTCTGTCCGCGGCTTTGCTCAAAGACTATTATTGCTAGAAAGCTGTAATTTGTCATGGATATGCATAATATAGTTATGTCAAGAAAGTCGTAGAATAAAATCTGGAAAAAAATCATTTTTTCCCGTACACGTAAAGTGGGGAATATTTTGTTCTCATCTACCCTATCGTGTGGGTATCGTTAAATAGATAATTTAAAAAAAAATTGGGATGTGCGTAAATCGTTTTTCAGTTTAGGGATTCGTTTGCGAAATATTATATTCGTTTGCGAAAGTTATATTTTTTGTGAGGTTCCTCCCGCCCCTCTACCGGCTAAACGGTTGACTTTTGATATTATGTGGAAAAAATCATACTTAGTAGTAAAAAAATAAAAAGAAAACTTACGGCTAAGTAGGCTTTACAAGTTAACGAGTAAAATTCTTTAAAAATTTAGTTAGAGAAGTAAATAAAAAACCGGACAAGAGCGAGTCAGACTCACCCATCGATGGCTCCATACAAACTAGTAGATAAGGGGGAATTTATATATTTTTTAGGGTTCCGTACCTCAAAAGGAAAAAAAACAGAACCCTTATAGGATCACTTTGTTGTCCGTCTGTCCGTCTGTCCGGGTGTCAAGACCTTCATCTCGGGAATGTGTGAAGGTATTGAGTTGAAATCCATAGTAGCTTACTGCAAAAAGAAAAATAAAATTTCTCAGTTTTCGTAAAAAAAGTTATAGCCGAATATGTTGTAAAAAAACGCACATTTCGACACTCACATGGGAATCAAAACCTATGGGGTACTTCCCGTTGACATAGAACTATGAAATTTGGCAAGAAGCATTGTGTTAGAGTACACATATAGGAAAAAAACCGAAAACTGGGCATTATTAATTTAAAACACTTTTAAACTATCACGGTCATTCATTAAAGCACTGTTATTATTAACAGGATATTTACCGGTTCGCGTTAATTTAAAGTAAGGAAACCAAAGGTAAAAAAAGTTTATGAAAATTTCATGCAAATTTCATTTATACTAACTTTTATGTTAACTCGTATGTTCGTAGAACTCATAAGTATTAAGTTCACTTAAAAGATGTTCAACTACGGAACCCTACTTTACGCGTAGCACTTGGCCGCTTATTTCTGATTATAATCATAAATAGCTAAGCTTGATCTTTCTTATTTTTTTTAGAAATTGAAATCGGTCCATATTTTAGGTAGAAACCAGTTTTCTTCTGTTGTATGTAAAAATGTCTCTTGTCGCTTTTAAATGCCTGGACTCCACCAAAGTGGCGATGTGCAAAGCAGAGACGAGAAGATATGCTTAATACATAAGTTGACCACCAAAGCGGAGATATGCTGAGCAGAGATACGTACTGGCTAGACCAGAGCAGACCGTGGGCTTCGTACCTACAAGCGACAGTAGCAAGATTAGTGGTGCAACGGGGTGGGCGGGTCGTGTGACGCGGGCTAATAGATTACACTATCTCCTCTCATCTCTCCTGCACGACATCGTATCCTGCGTACTTGCGTGGCGCAGGCGACATAATTATTTTTATCGTGCTACATATTTTTATATCTTTGCTCAACTAGATCCAGCTAAGCGGAGAATCGATTTGTTAATAACGGAATTCTAGTGGTTGTTTGAAAAACATCTCGTCTCCTTTTACGCTTTGGCAGAGTTCGAGCCGTACTGGCGAAAACTGCGGTCTAAATGTCTCTCATTAATGATTATTCGTAACTACTTATATCTATCATATTTACTACCTATTCGACTTAAATAAACGCTGTAGTAGTTGATTTAAGTGGACTAGCTAGACCTATAAAATTGTAACAAAATACATATATGTTAGGATGGAACACATATAAAAGACACAGTTGACCTTCTACTCACTTTTTTATCACTATGCTCTTATTACACAATATTATTGCTATTTACAGAAACACTTGCACAAAATATCGACGTGTTTTTATCTGATGAGGTCAAACACACATTAAAATTGGCCGTAAATGGACAAACGGTAGAAAAATCTATTTATTTGGCCCAGCAGCTGCGTGACAGTTTTGTCAAATTAGAGCCGAATACATTTAATGATGCTGATAATGTTTTAAAAAAATTAAATGAAGGTTTACCTGTAATCCGTCAACTGCAACACTGTTTGAAAATTAGCCAAGTACAATTGTTAGAAAATAGTGAATGTTTAGATTTAAAAAACCAGTTGGACGTACAAAAAATATCGGATTTCGTGTCACAACTTTCAACAAATTTGGCTAGCATTTTAGAGCTTACAGGTGATTTAGGAAACAATCCGGAAACAACTCAAAATACTTATTTTAAAACACTAGAAAGAAGTGAAAACTATGACGCCAAAATTGCTAATTTCCAATCAGATTTACAAGATAAAAATAATGAAACGAAAACCAAAAACAATGAGGATTTTTCCACAGACACGATGGATGAATTTTTAGATTGCATCTATGAACCCAGTCATTTAGAAGAAGAAATCCATAAGTATGTTACTGCAAAGGAACTGCAAGACCAGTTTCAGGAAAGTGTCAATATATTTGAAGAATATTTTGACTCGCCTACCGCTGCAGATTTAGTATCTTCACAAGGATTACTAGCCACTGAAATTGTTGAAATTAGAACCTTAGAACTTGCTGATACAGCTGAACGAGATGAACCTTCACAAAAGGCTTTTATCACTATCAGTGACTTCATTGACTCTGCTCCACTTAATAATGTTACTTGCTCGATATTAGAAGGTAGCAATGACTTTGAAAGCCAAAAAGAATTGGTTGAAGAACATCCAACGATTGTTGATTCTGTTATTCAGACTATTAGTCAAGAAGTCAAAGATTCGCTTACTTATAACAACATCCATCCATTAAAAAACAAATATCCAGATGATCCTATGGTACCAACCATATCAGAAGATTTGGCTGCTATTAAAATGACAGAAACCACCGAATCAGAATACTCTGGTGTTATTGACAAAGAAACTTTATCACAAAATCAAACATCCGATATTCATACCCAGCATTTATTCTCTACTGTAACAGAAAAAGCAACTTTGTCACCATGTGTAAAAGTTGATGAGAAAAACAAAACTTTACCTTCTGATGAATCAACAATATACGATACCTCATTTAGTACAGAAGATGATATTAATAATCTTAAAGATATCATTGAAAATCAAACTCAAGCTGTCTTCATTGATGTTAGAGAAAAAAACATTAACGATGTTGATTATGAAAATCAAAATTGTGTAAGTGAAAAATCTCCTGTAGAGCTTCCAACTTCTGTTGAATGCCTTGCCAGTGAAGTACATGATTCGCCATATCAGAGTAAACTTGAATCATTTGACCAGTTTTTTGATTCATCTACTACTGCAAATATTATAACATCTGAAGGGTTATGCGAAAATACTGAAAAAACTAGTGTAGAACATGTCGATGGTACTAAACTTGAAATTACACCTGTTGAGGTAATAATTACTCCTTCATCAATTATTGCTGCTTCTGGGAATAAGCAAGAAGATGCTTCTATTATCTTAGAAGATATAGATAACACAAACATTACATCTTTACCTCTCAAGGAAGCTACAATTTCATATTATGAAGATATTGTCAGTGCAACAGCAACGGGTGACATTTCTTTAGGTTTACTTCGAGGCCATACCATGAGCTCTGAAGAATCCACAAATCAAGCAATTATCAATTTTGTTGAAAATGAATTGACCACTGTGACGTGCGAAGGTATTTCTACAGATTCAAATATTGGAAGATATGACTGTAAAATTGAAGATATTGCAGTACAAAATACACATATTGCTACTGAAAAAACGGGATACGATAATCCTGAACATGTTGATATCATTCAAACTGACATAAAATTAGCTAAGGACCTAGCAATTTCATCAAGCCATCCCCTTGTCTCTAGTTTAGCTAATGAAAAAAGTATAACAGTATTAGATGATACTTCTGCTCAACCCATAACCTTCTTCAATAATATATCAGTAATTGATGACAACGATACTGTATCCGTTATTTCTATTAAAAATGAAATAATAAATGACTTTCAACAAATTAAGTCGGTTGATAATCGTTATGACAAAAAGTCGAACATTACGAGCAATGAGCCTATTGTTTGTGAAACATCTGATAAAAATAACATTAGTGCCGTAGAAATAGAAAAAGTTACAGAAACTAAGGATACATTTGTTAAAAAAACCGACGAATCTATTATTTCAGCTGTACAAGATACAGTTGAAATAACTGAAGGTTTGACTTCAATTATTGTTGAAATACAACCTGAAGCTGCTTCATACACTCCTATGATTTCATGTTTGGGAGTAAATGATGAAATCATATCGACTGTACATTGTGGTCAAAATGCACAAGAAATAAAAGAGTCACAAATATCAGAAGATGCTAAGCTCTTTACATCTACTGCTCCTGATGTACTTCAATTCAACAAAATAACAGGTACAGAGATATCTGAAGTCACTACGTACAAAAATATAGCCGCCATAACTTCAATTGATCCATCTCAAAAATGCGACTCTTCTGAAACGGTTATAATTCATGAAATGAAACCTGTTATCGAACAAATTGAAAATTTAAATAAAGAAACAACTGAAGAAGCGACTTTGTCTGTTAATGAGATTCTTTCTATCCCTGTTATGAACCAAACTGAATCACCAGCATCACAAATAGTGAGAGACATAGAATTTCAAGCTGGGTCTGCGACTGACAATAGCATACAAATTAGTGATAAAGGTTTATCTGCAACTGCAAAAGCTGAAAGTGACGATTATGTTAAAAATAATACAACTTTTGTTGAGTTCATTGAAGAAACTGTTGAAGATAATGCTGACAATATTACTGGTAAAAAAAAAGTCTTTCAGCCTCTTTCATTTCGGCTTTTGTACGCTTATACTGTAGCTATTATATAATAATAAGGTAGTGATTGTAGCATGATCTCTATGTTAATTTCTTTGATCTAATGCTTCGCTTATTATTAGGAAAACATATTTTATGCAATTAAGTTTTTATGCGTAATCGCGTATTACCATTTGAATTACAGAGTCGCTTTTGAAACATTTAGAAGAGTATATCTCTGTCGAGACTCAAGAAATCTTCTGTAAAATATCTTCGTTGGATAATACTCACAGTTATGTCAACTCTGTAAATGTGGCAAACAAATTACGTGAATTGCTTGCACATTCCGCTTTGACTATAGGTACAGATGAAACTGGTTCGGCCATTTCATCTGAAAATCATTGTCTGATATTGGAGTTGCACAACGCCTTGAAGAATTTAAAAAACCAAACAATGGACGCTACAAAGTTCAGTTATTATGATGAAGAACCTATTTCTAAGTTTTTTGCAGTGTCCAATAAACTAGATAATGATCTTCTGATATTATTAGTCGCTAGTACAGCTTTAGTACAAGAAATAACAGATAAAGCTAGTAATATACTTGAAAGAAATGCAAATCGTACTGTAAATAAAAAAAGCCATTCAGAGTCTTCAAATATCAACCATCCAGAAGTACTTGAAGAAATTCAAGAGAAAATGCAATTTCAGTATAACGATTTGAAAGATGAATTTGTATTTGAAATTGAAGCCAATTCAGAAAACAAAGAATCACTAGAAACAAACAAAAAAAAATTGTGTACAGTAACTATGGACAACACAGGTTCCAGTCAGATTATGATAAAAGAACAAAGCTACGACGATAACATAAAGACATGCAAAGGAGAAGCTACGAAAAATGTTCAAACAATACGGGGTAACATAATAGTTGTATGGTTGTTGTATGACTAATAATTCCAATAACCAAAAATCTCAAATGCAACATATTGCATATTTAAAATACGTATAATTATAAATCTATAAATTGCTTGTATATAATTTTTCAAAGTACATAAGTTGTGTTTATAGTAATAGCAAGCAACTCAACATTTCGTATTCACATCCACTAATTTTCTGATTTTAAATTAAAGTAATCATAAATTAATAATTATGCTGAGTATCAGTTTGAGATCTATTATTATATTATTTTTTTAACATACCGAATGTTAAATTCAATAAACAGCTAAAAAAATAATTACAATTATTTTATAATATTGTAAGACTAGTTACGGCCCGCAGTTTTATGTCCGTGACAAAACTGAGTCAGAGCCCGTCCACACGGCGCGTGGCGTCGACGTAGCGCTGTTGCTGCGTCGTTTTATATACTAATAATTATAGTGTGGGTACACACGGCGCGTTGCATCAACGCAACACACACACGACTGAACTGCATCCCCCGAGACGAAGCGGGCGAGGGTGTACTCATTGCGACGCCGGAATGGCAGCGCTCAGTTGTTTGTGCTTTGATAGAACATACGCAAGCTCATTTCGTTTTTTCAGTCGTGACGTCACGACTGCGTTGTAGTAACGCTGCGATGGCGTAGCGCCCGTGTGGCCGTCTATGCGTTAAAATATTTGCGTTGCGACGACGCAACGCGCCGTGTGGACTGGCTGTCAGTTTTGTCACGTCGGAGGGTAAAATATGTATATATCAGATACACACACGCACCCAGAAACAATTACACATCCCACTCAATCAATCGCCAATCCACAATCTTTTGGATGTATTGTAAAATTATGTGACTTTGTCTTACCAAGGACAACTTCACTTAATTCATTATTAATTCTAACAGGTAACTTGATTTACAAATATCATCACACTTATGCACAGCACTACATGTTTTTTTCTTCAAACACGTGTACGGCACTGATATTTGCTTTTAACATTTTGGCTGCTCTTAGTTCATTTACTTATCTGGAGAAGATATTGTAATGCATTCAACATGACCCGGTTGCAATAATTTATCTAAATTGAAATAGTAATACTAAATTAAATATCAATAATAAAGGTAAAAACAAATAAAAAACTACATCCAACTGATTCCAAAGCATTTGTCTATATTCTGAGTAAGTATATATTGATCATTATTTTCTTTTTCAGAACAACAACTAATCGAACACATAAACGAGTTTGTAGCTGATGATATATCTGAAATCGTTTTAGAAATATCTAATATTACAAATATAGATGTTTTAAAGGAAAGTATTTTCATTGCCAAAGAACTTCGCGAATGTATATTAGCAATCGATAATAGTGCTCTGGCCGAAGCAGAAAGTTCATTTATCAAAAGCAATTTTGCAGAAGAAGTAAAGTTGACAACAAAACTGCAAAATGCTTTGTCGACGCTACACACGCAAGCATTAGAAAGTGCAGAATTAATCACACCTCTAATTAGACCAGAATTGCTTCAAAAAGTTTCTGAGGTTATCACACAGTTACAGGAAGATCTAGTTATTTCAGTTGAATCCAATGTTCATGAAATGATCCAGAGTACTGGTATGTATATTTTAGTACAGATCTAGTTGATCCAATGTATTAGAATCAGTGTTTAATCATACGATGTTAAAAAATTATATTTACAGAAATTGCAGATGTGTCAGACCAGCAGGATACTATGAGCCAGTTAGTATCATTACTTCAAGATGTAAATAATAAAATGCATATTTCCACTTCTGATAAAAACACGGAAGATGTAGAAACGTTAAAAGATACTCTCGACGAAGTTCAAACTGTAATTATAAAACTCAAGCGAGACTATGATTGTGCTGTGAATGACACTCTCAATGAAACTCTTGATGATTTAGAGTGCAGTGTGAGGAGTGTTCAACTTCAAATTAATGAAGACAGCCCAACAGAGCTTCTCAAAGAAGCCTGTGAAACATTGCAACTTCTCGCAAACAATATAACATCTACACAAGAACAAAATGTTTGTGATAATATACCAAAAAGTGTCTCAACTTCGGCAGTTCTTGAAAAATGCTCTAATGAAACAGATGAAACCTTAAAAATGCTAGAAGCAGCATTAACACTTGAACCTAAAGATATTAGTAATTTAAGCAATATAATATCTAATCTAAATCATTTAACTGATAGTCTCAAGTCTCTAAATCGTAGCTTTTTATGCGATGCTGATACTTTGATAGAAAACGGTATTGAAGTAATTCAATGTCTTGGTGTTTTAGAGGACCAAGTTTTTGCATTAGAAAAGGATATTGATGCAGAAGAAACTTTATCATCAAATACTAGAGACAATATTATTACTGCAGTGCATGCTGTTTATGGTAGTATTTCAAATATGCGGAGTACGATTTCATGTATACAGAAACGATATATGTTTGAAAACTACGGTCAGCCCTCAGAACTCCTGCTGCATTCTATCAAAAATGTTAATATAATATTAAATCAAAACTATGACCTGGATAAAGGTGATTGGAAAAAGTTTTCCAAATCAATACGTAACGTGTTAAATCATTTCGAAGATGTAAAGTTTTATATTAATTTAGATAAAACTGCCAGACTACCCAGTGATTCTACATTTACTAAAATTATTCTTGAAGAATTAAAAACAAACATTTCAAATGTTTTAATGCCTCAAGGAATGCGATTAGGAACTAAGATATTAGAAAATGTTTGTAAAACCATTACTTGTACTGAACAAAATATTAAAAAGGTGGACGCGCAAACAAGTTTAGGAGTAAAAAGCAAAATTCCTATATTCAAAGAAATAGCTGCAGAAGTGTTTAATGTAACAAATAAAATAAAAGTTACCTTACAAGAAATTAATCAGATAGTTGAAAAACCGTTACCTAGAGCACCAGATGAACGACTTTTATCAGAAAATGAAGAACATGTACTTGTCAAAGTTGAACCTTCAGATTTAAAAATGGAAAACATAACTACTAGCATTGTATTAAAAACAGCATCAGAGGTTCTAATGCCAGAAACAAGCAATACAGAAGCTGGTTTTATCGAGGAGGATCTCAAAGAATCAGTGACTGTCACACATTCGTATGAAAGTCAAGAATTGATCCAATCGGAATCTACTAAACCCATAGTTCAATCTCAAATTCTTGAAACTATTTTGAATGATCCCATCGAAGTCGAAAGCTTGCCAGTATCTGATAACTATGAAAGTAATCACGGTGAGTTTGAACAGAATCAACCAGATCTCCAAATTGATGATATATCTGAAGATATTGGCAAACGAAAGCGAAATATAGAAATTGAAAAGAATGAACAAATAAACGAAATAGCCGGTATATCCAACCAAACTACTAAACAAATACAAGATATTGAGCTAACACAAAAAGAAGAGTACATATGTCAACCAAAAGAAGAAGAAAAGGCAATTAATATAAACATAGAAGTAGTTAAGAAAGTTGAAAATAAAGTTGATGGTATTGCCAGTAATGATGATAAGCTAACTCCAAAAGAAAAAGATGACAAAACTAAAATTTCTATAGACGCAGCCAAGATTGATGACTCTGCTTTGAAACAAAAAGAAGACAATGAAAAACCTGACGAAGAAAATTCAGTACAGACAAAAGAATTTAATGAATCAACACATAACAAGAAAAATAAAGAAAGCGAAATAGATGCTGATGCTGCAAAAGATATGGTGGTTCATAAAAAAGCAGAATTGGAACAAAAAGATAAAGAAAAAAATGTTAAAGAAATTACTGACCAAAAGACAGTAATAAAAGTAAAATTAGATACGTTACAATTCATCGAACAAGCAACTATAAACACTGAATTGATACAAAAAGAAAGAGATAACAAACATAAAAGTAATTTTGAAGAAGAAAAACAAAAAATTGAACAGACAAAAATAAATGGGTCAGAACAAAAACAAGAAGACGAAAATGATGAAACAAACATAGAAATTGTACAACATACAGTTGAAGATAAAACTGAGCTAATATTAAAGGAAAAACCAGACTTAAAACAAGAAACATTCTTAGTGAAAAATGAGACGGAAAAATCTGCTGAGAAAGACAGGCAACAAGATACAAAAAAAAATGAAGAGCGAGATTCCAAGCAAGAAAAAATTGATGAAAATATTAGGACAGTGGTGGAAGAAGAAACACATAATTTGGTTATGGAAGATCAAAATAGAGAAAAAGAAAAGTTGCACGATAAACAAGCAAATGCAGTAGCAAGTTTAAAACGAACTTTAGAATGTGAAAGACATAAAACAGAAACTGAGCAGGAAAACCAAACTTACGATATGGTTAAGGAAGAAAGCTTGAAATACAAGGAAAAAGATGAAGAAATTAGAAAAGTATCTGAAGGAGAAGAAAAACAAAAACTTGAAAATACAAAGAAGGAAGCTGAATTGATACAAACAGAGAGTGATGTTAACGCTAGAAAAGTGGTTGAAGAAGAAGAACAGAAACAAAATGATGAAATAACTAAAATTCCTGTAAAAGAAGAAAAGCAAATGATTGAAAAAGAAATTAAAGATGATGAATTAAAGGAAAAAAATCTAAATGTTGTTAAAGAAGAAGAGCAAAAGGCCGAAAAAGATAAGGAAAATACCATGCCAAAACAGACAGACGACGTTGAGAAAGTTATAAAAAAATCAGAAGAAGAGATACAAAAGGCTGAAGAGGAAAAGAAAGAAGTCAAGTTAAAACTAGAAAAAGATGATGAGAAAATTAAAAAAGCTGCCAAACAAGGAGAGCAAACGTCTAAAAAGGCGAAGATAGAAGCGGAGTTAGTACAGAAAGAAGATGAGAAAATAAGAACAGTAGATGAAACGGAAAAGCAAAATGTTGAAATAACTAAGAATGATAGCGATTTAAAACAAAAAGATGCTAAAGAAGAACAAAAAACTGAAAGATTAGAAGAAGAAGCTGATTTGAAGCAAAAAAAGGAAGCAAAGAAAGAAGTTCAGTTAAAACAAAAACAGAAAGATGAAAAAATTGTAAAATCATGCGAGGAAGGACAACAAAATACCGAAAAAGCCAGTATGAAAGCAGAATTAAAACAGAAAGAGGAAGGTGAAATAATTAAACAAACTGCTGAAGAAGAAAAACAAAAAGTTGGAATAGCAAAAGAAGAAGCTGAGTTGAAACAGAAAGAACAAGATGAAAAAGCTCAAAGGATTGCTGGAAACGGCAAGGAAAGGGCTGAGATAGCAAAGAAAGATGATGAATTTGAAAAATCACCTGAAGAAGAACTGCAAAAAGCCAACCAGGAAAAAAAACAAGCCGACTTGAAAAAAAAAGAAGAAGATATAAAAGCTAAAAATGCTGCAGAGGAAGGAAAACAAGGGGCCTCAAAAACAAAGGAAGAAGCTGGAATGAAACAAAAAGAAGATGAAAAAGCTGAAAAAGTTGCTGAAGAAGAAACACAAAAAACTAAAGAAACAGAGAAGGAATCAGAATCAAAACAGAAAAAGAATGAAGAAAAAGCTCAAATGGTTGTTGAAAAAGAAGAGGAAAAGAGTGTAACGGGGGAAAAAGATGCCAAGTTAAAACAAACAGACAGAGACGAGGCTAAAAGAGCCGGTGAAGAAGAAAAGCAAGAGGCTGAAATGGAAAATAAAGAAGCTGAGTTACAAAAGGAAAGAGATACGAAAGCTAAAAAAGCTGCAGAGGAAAAAAAGCAAAATGCCGAAAGAGGAAAGGAAGAATCTAAGTTAAAACAAAATGATGATGATGAAAAATCTATAAAAGTGGCTGAAGAAGAAAAGAAAAAAGGAGAATTCACACAAACTGAGGAAGAAAACAAAACTATAAGAGTAGCTGAAAAAGAAATGCGAAAGGCTGAAATGGAAAATAAAGAAGCTGACTTAAAACAAAAGGAAGAAGATGAGAAAGCTAAAAAAGTAGCTGAAGAAGAAGAGAAAAAAGACGAAAAACCGAAGGAAAAAGCCGATTTGGAACAAAAAGAAGAAGATGAAAAAACAAAACAAGTGGCTGAACAAGAAAAGCAAAAGGCTGAAGAAGCAAAGAATGAAGCAGAATTTTACCAGATAAAGAAAGAAGAAAATATTGGACAGAATACTCAACAAGAAAAGGACAAGGCTGAAAAGGCAAAGAAAGATGTCGAGTTAAAACTAAAAGGTGAAGAAGACAAGGCTAAAAAAGCTGCTGAAGAAGAAAAGCAAAAGGCTGAGGAGGCTGAGTTAAAACAAAAGGAAGAAGATGCAAAAGCTAAAAAAGCTGCTGAGGAAGCAAAGCAAAAAGCTGAAGAGGCTGATTTGAAAGAAAAGGAAGAAAGTGCAAAAACCAAAAAAGCTACTGAGGAAGCAAATCAAAAAGCCGAAAGAACAAAGGAAGAAGCTGAGTTGAAACAGAAAGAAGAAGAAGAAGAAAAAGCGAGAAAAGCAGCTAAAGAAGAAAAGCAAAAGGCTGAAGATGCAAAGAGGGAAGCAGAGTTAAACCAGAAAAAGAAAGAAGAAAAAACCCGAAAGATTGCTGAAAAAGAAAAGGCTGAAAAGGCGAAGAAAGATGCCGAGTTAAAACAAAAAGAAGAAGACGACAAAGCTAAAAAAGCTGCTGAAGAAGAAAAGCAAAAGGCTGAGGAGGCTGAGTTAAAACAAAAGGAAGAAGATGCAAAAGCTAAAAAAGCTGCTGAGGAAGCAAAGCAAAAAGCTGAAGAGGCTGATTTGAAAGAAAAGGAAGAAGGTGCAAAAACCAAAAAAGCTGCTGAGGAAGCAAATCAAAAAACCGAAAGAACAAAGGAAGAAGCTGAGTTGAAACAGAAAGAAGAAGAAGAAGAAAAAGCGAGAAAAGCAGCTAAAGAAGAAAAGCAAAAGGCTGAAGATGCAAAGAGGGAAGCAGAGTTAAACCAGAAAAAGAAAGAAGAAAAAGCCCGAAAGATTGCTGAAAAAGAAAAGGCTGAAAAGGCGAAGAAAGATGCCGAATTAAAACAAAAAGAAGAAGACGACAAAGCTAAAAAAGCTGCTGAAGAAGTAAAGCAAAAGGCTGAAGAAGCTGAGTTAAAACAAAAGGAAGAAGATGGAAAAGCTAAGAAAGTTTCTGATGAAGCAAAGCAAAAAGCCGAAAAAGTGAAGGAAGAAGCTGAGTTGAAACAGAAAGAAGAAGATGAAAAAGCGAAAAAAGCAGCTGAAGAAGAAAAGCAAAAATCTGAAGATGCAAAGAAGGAAGCAGAGTTAAAACAGAAAAAGAAAGAAGAAAAAGCCCGAAAGATTGCTGAAAAAGAAAAGGCTGAAAAGACGAAGAAAGATGCCGAGTTAAAACAAAAGGAAGAAGATGCAAAAGCTAAAAAAGCTGCTGAGGAAGCAAAGCAAAAAGCTGAAGATGCCGATTTGAAAGAAAAGGAAGAAGATGCAAAAACCAAAAATGCTGCTGAGGAAGCAAAGCAAAAAGCCGAAAAAACAAAGGAAGAAGCTGAGTTGAAACAGAAAGAAGAAGAAGAAATAGCGAGAAAAGCAGCTGAAGAAGAAAAGCAAAAGGCTGAAAATTCAAAGAAGGAAGCAGAGTTGTTAAAACAGAAAAAGAAAGAAGAAAAAGCCCGAAATATTGCTGAAAAAGAAAAGGCTGAAAAGACGAAGAAAGATGCCGAGTTAAAACAAAAAGAAGAAGACGACAAAGCTAAAAAAGCTGTTGAAGAAGAAAAGCAAAGGGCTGAAGAGGCTGAGTTAAAACAAAAGGAAGAAGATGGAAAAGCTAAAAAAGCTTCTGAGGAAGCAAAGCAAAAAGCCGAAAGAGAAAATGAAGAAGCTGAGTTGAAACAGAAAGAAGAAGATGAAAAATCGAGAAAAGCAGCTGAAGAAGAAAAGCAAAAGGCTGAAGATGCAAAGAAGGAAACAGAGTTAAAACAGAAAAAGAAAGAAGAAAAAGCCCGAAAGATTGCTGAAAAAGAAAAGGCTGAAAAGACGAAGAAAGATGCCGAGTTAAAACAAAAAGAAGAAGACGACAAAGCTAAAAAAGCTGCTGAAGAAGAAAAGCAAAGGGCTGAAGAGGCTGAGTTAAAACAAAAGGAAGAAGATGGAAAAGCTAAAAAAGCTTCTGAGGAAGCAAAGCAAAAAGCCGAAAGAGAAAATGAAGAAGCTGAGTTGAAACAGAAAGAAGAAGATGAAAAATCGAGAAAAGCAGCTGAAGAAGAAAAGCAAAAGGCTGAAGATGCAAAGAAGAAAGCAGAGTTAAAACAAAAAAAGAAAGAAGAAAAAGCCCGAAAGATTGCTGAAAAAGAAAAGGCCGAAAAGACGAAGAAAGATGCCGAGTTAAAACAAAAAGAAGATGACAAAGCTAAAAAAGCTGCTGAAGAAGAAAAGCAAAAGGCTAAAGAGGCTGAGTTAAAACAAAAGGAAGAAGATGGAAAAGCTAAAAAAGCTTCTGAGGAAGCAAAGCAAAAAGCCGAAAGAGAAAATGAAGAAGCTGAGTTGAAACAGAAAGAAGAAGATGAAAAATCGAGAAAAGCAGCTGAAGAAGAAAAGCAAAAGGCTGAAGATGCAAAGAAGGAAACAGAGTTAAAACAGAAAAAGAAAGAAGAAAAAGCCCGAAAGATTGCTGAAAAAGAAAAGGCTGAAAAGACGAAGAAAGATGCCGAGTTAAAACAAAAAGAAGAAGACGACAAAGCTAAAAAAGCTGCTGAAGAAGAAAAGCAAAGGGTTGAAGAGGCTGAGTTAAAACAAAAGGAAGAAGATGGAAAAGCAAAAAAAGCTTCTGAGGAAGCAAAGCAAAAAGCCGAAAGAGAAAATGAAGAAGCTGAGTTGAAACAGAAAGAAGAAGATGAAAAATCGAGAAAAGCAGCTGAAGAAGAAAAGCAAAAGGCTGAAGATGCAAAGAAGGAAGCAGAGTTAAAACAGAAAAAGAAAGAAGAAAAAGCCCGAAAGATAGCTGAAAAAGAAAAGGCCGAAAAGACGAAGAAAGATGCCGAGTTAAAACAAAAAGAAGATGACAAAGCTAAAAAAGCTGCTGAAGAAGAAAAGCAAAAGGCTAAAGAGTCTGAGTTAAAACAAAAAGAAGAAGATTTAAAAGTTAAAAAAGCTGCTGAGGCAGCAAAGCAAAACGCCGAAAGAGCAAAGGAAGAAGCTGAGTTGAAACGGAAAGAAGAGGATGAAAAAACAAGGAAAGCAGATGAAGAAGAAAAGCAAAAGGCTGAAGATGCAAAGAAAGACGCAGAGTTAAAGCAGAAAAAGAAAGAAGAAAAAGCTCGAAAGATTGCTGAAAAAGAAAAAGCTGAAAAAACGAAGAAAGATGCCGAGTTAAAACAAAAAGAAGATGACAAAGCTAAAAAAGCTGCTGAAGAAGAAAAGCAAAAGGCTAAAGAGGCTGAGTTAAAACAAAAAGAAGAAGATTCAAAAGCTAAAAAAGCTGCTGAGGAAGCAAATCAAAAAGCCGAAAGAGTAAAGGAAGAAGTTGAGTTGAAAAAGAAAGAAGAAGATGAAAAAGCGAGAAAAGCAGCTGAAGAAGAAAAGCAAAAGGCTGAAGATGCAAGATCTGTCAAGCAGAAAGAGATGAGTGAGTACGAATGTATTATAACAGATACCGTAAATGAGTACAGTACAAAAATGAATGAAAAAATGAATGTTACCCATGAATCTGACTCTCAGAAAAAAAATGGTGATGTATGCCATCAGTCAACCTCTATATATTCTGTTTCGACAGAATCATCTCAGCACCCTGATCAACACTATATAAAAGAGTATCAGTATCAACCTTCTCCGATAAGACCCAGCCATGACATTAAAGAGAAGCCGAGATTTGTTGACCACAACCATAAAGACTATACTATGGAATTCATTCGTCCAGCAGGTTACAGAGAAAAATCTTTTGATATCGATAGATCAATAGAAGGTCAAGCTATACATGACTTGGGAAAAAATGCAACTATCTATAAAGCTCAAACTATTATTCTGGATGCACAGCTTCGGTCGTCTTCCTCTTCATATCTCGACACTAGTAGAAGTAGTGAATCAACCCACAGAAAACCTGAAATACGGCAAAGATCTAAAGCTTTAAGCGAAGCTCGAAGTCTTGTATCGGATAAGAAATCTGGTATATCACGGGATTCAAAAAGGAAACCAGTCTTTTCCACGTATCTGACCGATCGCACCGCCGTCGAAGGTTCTAGAGTGAAGTTGACCTGTAGCGTCTTATCATCTACGGATCCGTATATTTCATGGTACAAGAATGGTATTTTATTAGACAATAAATTAAAGTACAGAACAAAATATGTGGACGGTTTAATCACATTGGAAGTTTTAAATGCCGTGCCGAGTGATTCTGCTGAATATAGTTGTTCTGTTGCAAATGAGAACGGGACTGTTAGTTCGTCTGCCAACCTTAAAGTCTATCCAAGCTTCGAAGCATCTCCCATTCCACCGACATTTACTCGGTCTATAAGAGGTAATAATACTAGTACTATTGTTTATTCCTTTTTTCTCATAATATATTATTTAGATTAAATACTTAAGTGTATTTTATCAACAGACACTTATCATTTGGCTGAAAACGAGTTGGTGTTAGAGTGCCGCATTCGTGGCCAACCCTTGCCCACCATCACTTGGTGGAAAGACGACAAACCCACCGTCTCCAACGAGCGGTTCCAAGCGTTTTACCTCGCTGATGGTGTGTGCAGATTAGCAATTGAATCTCCTACTCCTGAAGATAGTGGAAAGTACACTTGCAAAGCTGAGAATTCAGTCTGGTCTGATCAAATCACACATGCTGTTACTTTTACTGGTACGATATTTCGATCAATCGTATTTCATTTATGTTTTATTTTTAGGCAAACTATTAATTTGTTTTCAATGTTTTCAAGGTAAAGAAACCCGGCTAAGCCCAAATATAGCAACAATTGAAAAGTCTCGATTTAATCGTCAGGCCATGGAGTCCCGGCGTCCTCATTTCACCAATGTTTTATCAGATTACAAAGTAGCGAAAGGAGGCACAATCGGTCTTCAAGTGGAAATCAGAGGTGCTCCCACAAGCGTGGAATGGCTTCGAGAAGGACAATCTGTTACTGAAGTATACAGAAATGCGAAAACTTTTGTAGAACAAGGCTTATATACTTTAGCTCTAACTGATGTCACTGAAAAAGAAACGGGAATGTACACTTGTAGGGCGTGGAGTGCCCATGGAAATGTCGATATGAATGCAGCCATTACTGTGGTGCAGCCTAATGAACTCGAAGGAAAACCGGCCATCATAGTAGGGCGTCCTGAGAAAGATATTCTTATATCTGTCGGGGAAGATATCAACATTTCATTCAGAGTTCAAGGCGATCCAAAACCTAAAGGTACAATTATATAGATTTTAGTGGGTGCGTGTGTGTGTGTGAACTGGTGAACTGACGTAATATTTTTCTAATTTATTACGGAACCTTACCGCACGGTGGTATTTTAGACCGCGTATTTGTTTTATATCAAGTTTAAAATAAATTTATTTTTAATCATCATCCACAGCCTTTTCTATTCCACAGCTGGGTATAGGCCTCTCTCTTATTATGCCATCTGCCTCGATCCTGTGCTAATCGATTTAAAAAAAATAAAAAAAAACGATTAATTCGATTTATTTTTGTTATGGTTTTATTTGTAAATAATATATTCGTTCTCTTTTAGTTTTAAGTTTTTTTTATTGTTTATGTAAATAACTGTTATATATCTGTAAATAAATTTATTATTTTTATTCTCGTAGTTATCTTCATGAAAGGTATCCGAGACATCACAACCAGCCAACGCGTTTGCAAAATGACTTCCGACGACTACGTCAAGTTTACACTAAAAAGATCTGTAATATCCGACGCTGGAACTTACTGTATCCTCGCCAGAAACGCTTATGGATGTGATAGAGCATTCGTCACTGTTGTGGTAAGAATTGAGAGGGATAATAACATTTACTAGTTTATCTTTTTTGAAAGTTTACATGTACACTTTAAATATTTACTGTAAAATGACTGTGTGTATTTACAACATAGCTGCATTTTAGACTGTACTCAAGTCTTGCATGAATTGATTCTTTCGTCTGCGTTCATAGGGCCTCAGAAATAGTAATTTATTTTTATATTTTGGAGCAAAAGTTAAAGGCAGCATTCCGAGGGTTACAGTCGATGTAAATGCGGTGCGGGCTCGCGACATTAAGGTTGGGCCCAAAAAGCTCGCAGCTATCTCTATCGCGTCTCACTAAATTTTTAAATATATAAAATCCGGCTCTGTGACCGGTTATTAGACAAGTGATAAACATAATAGTTTATTTAGATAGGAGAAATGCTTAAAAAAAAACTTCGATATCTTTTAACTTTGCTGAGGAGTTCAAAAATAAGTTTATTCTATATTTCAATACCTACCTCGTCTCCAATATAAATGATATCAAACGTTCCTTTTTTTAACTATTTAATTAAGCAATTCTATCTCTCACTTTTCAAAAACCTTACTCTGTGATTTTATATGTTTAAAAATGTTGTTTTGCGCGAAAGTTAAAGATGCGCTTTGTGCCCAATCAGAGGGAACAGTAGGTAGTCAGCCTATTATCGCATCGGCAGCAACCCTCGGAATACTATTTTTTTAAACCGTTATACAGAAGAGTTACCGTCGCATTCATGATATAGTGTGGAAATGTAATTAAACTGTCTCTTTAAATAGTTACTCATTTTAGGTGCGTCAGCGTGCGTCTTCTGATCATTTGATTTCGGATTGGACCTACCCTACAGATGAGGCATCTATGTCAATAACTGAACGAAACTACAGATGTAAGTATGTAAATTGACCGGAACCTCTATTACATTTCTTTACTTTATTATATTACTTTGGAACTGTTTATTATCTCAAAATTGCAGAACATTTTAACAATTTCGCAAGAAAACCTGTCTTTCGTCGTTTGTCTTTGGCATTTTTTAACGAAATGAAAGCTGTTTTCCTAAAACTCGCGGTTTTATAGTGCACAGTCCAAAAGCTATAAGTTTCGGTATCTTTAGTGTGTACAATTACGTTTGAATAGTTGAAAATGTTGTATTAAAAATAACTAGCCGTATGCAATCTATCTATATTTTTTTATACATTTAATAAGTCTGTAACGGGACAAAATCTATTTATTAAATACTTTGATTTTATTTGGAGGATGCATTTATCGATACAGAAGCCAAACAGCATTTTTTAAATCTGTCTGTCTGTCTGGATGTTCTCGATGGACGCCGAAACTTGGTAAGATTATTACTTATGAGTATTAAGAGTACAATCAATATTACATTATGTAGAGTGATCTGATATACTTTTTGACCCAAAAAATAAGTTTTAAAACGATTAGTGAAGTACTTAGGGGCCATTCATTTATTACGTAAGACGATTTAGTGGGGGAGGGGGGTCGATCATGACCATAGAGGGGTCAAAAACTGGCAAAAATAGTCTTAGGTAATAAATGAATGGCCCGAGTCAATCACCGAGTCCATGTCAATAAATAATTTTTTGGATCATGCATGCAGCGCGGACGAAGTCGCGGGTACTGCTAGTTGCTGGACTATTGGCAATACGTGCATCATATATGGTATGTTTGTGACTCGGTGTATTGACCGTGTGTACCTGTAGCGCCGTAGTTGTAATGAGCAATGAGGAAGCGTAGTTTAGTATGATTTATAGTCATAATTCCAAATGTCAATCAATCAGATCAATGCAAATTAACATCTGGGTCATGTCATCTGGCAACCAATCAAGCATGCTTTGAGGTCATTGCCGCGTTCATGGTCTATCGTGTTATTTTAGCTGTACCCGAGCGCATCCCGGGCGAACCGACGGTGGTGGACGGCGGGAGCAACTGGTTGTCTCTCTCTTGGCCCAAACCGGACGCCGGCGTCTCCGCCCCCGTGCTGGCGTTTAAAGTGGAGAGTTGGCTTCTGGGTAAAGAAGGTGGCGCTCGGTGGACGGAACTCGGCATCACGCCTCTAAACTCCTTCGACGCCTTCAACTTGAAACAAGGAGAGGAGTACCACTTCCGCATCACTCCCCGGAACAGATACGGTTGGGGCGAGTCCGTTCAGACGTCGCGGTCTGTCGCGATCGGCTCGGCCGGTGACAGGCCGGAATTTTTGGACATATTGCCGGGTCAATTAAAGGTTCTGGCAGGCGAGACAGCGAACCTCCACTGCAGTGTGAAAGGCAAGCCGACACCTGAAATTATTTGGATGAAAAACGGCCATGAAATCGAGGAAGAGAGTGGGAGAGTGTCGATCTCGTTCAACGGATTCGAGTGCGGGCTGAGGATCAAGGATATCTGTAGTGAGGACGAGGCACGGTACAGTTGCGAGGCCACGAACGTCCACGGCAGGAGTTCCACCTACGCGCGGCTCGCCGTCGTCACCGACAGGATGGTCTGGGAAGCCGATGCTAAGCTTAAGAGGTCAGTCTTATTAACCGACTTCAATGAAGGTGGAGGTTATCAATTCGGTTATATTTTTATGTTTGTTATACTTGTAACTCCGTCAGTCCAAAAGAATATACTTTCAGATTAGTCCCATGGAATTTTCATTAAAATCGGTTAAGTAGTTTGAATTTTTGGAGCAACATAACTAGATAAGAGAATAACTATTCAGTTTTTTAAATTATAATAATTTTATTTTAATTTTTTAAATGTATGGCTTAACTTATCTTACAATCTTACACAAGGCTTTTGTTTCCAATAACTAGCTTGCCATGCTTTTTGATCAAGATTGAAGGCTTACAGAGATAAGTATTATAGCGTTAGATTTTGTAGAGTTAGCAGCTTGGTTCTTCAGATTCAGTCAGATCTCATCTGATATCTTTTTGTCAGTGAAAGTGGCATGACAATGCGTGACATGGAAACCAATTTTACATGAAATGTGTTTGGTGGGATATTTTTTATGTATGTACACGATTTACTCCGTCAATCGTGGACCAATTTTTGTATTTCTTGAATTGGTGTATAGAGAAAACTTCCAAGTTGGTTCAATAATTATTCATATTATATCTTGTCTTTTTTGTTGTTAATGACTGTGCAGGGAGAGGTCAGCGGACGCTAGCGGGGAATACCCTCCACAATTCACGATGCGGCTGCGGGACCGACGAGTGCAAGCCACATACCCGGTGCGGCTCACTTGTCAAGTGGTTGGCAGTCCGCCCCCTACTGTCACCTGGTACAAGGACGGCGAACAAGTTGACATTGACAGTTAGTATCTAATAGAGTCTAAACCGAAGTCTAAAAGTCCAATCAGTCAGAAAATCCAATAAGGAGGCCTATGTCCAGCGGTGGTCTTCTTATGGCTGAGATGAAAATGATGATGAGAGTCTAAACATTGACATAGATAATATATATATTTGTGAAATGCAATAAGTACATATGTAACAAAACTAGAACAAACATACAAAATATATTCTATATGCCCGCCACAATTCAGTTCCAGCTCAGCATACTGCTAGCAGCGAACAGCCAGCGCCGGTCTTCCGCTGGAACCGACGGTGACGTCACGTTAATAAACACTGTTCAACTAGAAAACGAATGTGGCATTGAGTAGAATCATAGAAATTAGAATGCATCTAAATACAAGTTTGTAATAACAAATAGAGTCTGTTTGCAAAACGGCAGTTGGATAAAATGTGATACTTTACTTATAGATTATTTACGTAAATAGTGTTGAGAAAAATCTAAATATATTCACTGAGGATTGCTTAAAAAAATTAGAAGTTGATCGATTGAACTGAATGACACCTTCGTTCGCTTTCTTATCATGTCACATCACTGCTCGTTAAATCACGACCCAATTTCGCCTCTATAATTAGACGCTTAAAGTTCAGACACATTAATAACTCTCAACATATCGATCAGTCAGGGAGCCAATGTTTATAATATACAATTCTACAAACTTATCTGACCCGTTTGCGGGTGGCGCTATTATCGATTTTAATGACAGGACTGATAGACTTTTCAACATGGCGCGTTAGTTCTAATTTTGACGACTGGACCACATAAGTTTGTAAAGGAATTCAAAGGATACATCAGTTTATTTTTGTTTTTATGGGCCAGTAATACCAAGACTTCTTGATATAAGGGACACTAGGTAAACTCAGTTATTTGCCTGGAACGCGAACTCTCTGTCAGAACTAAGTCTGTTAAAAGCGACAGATTTCCAACTTTGTGTAGGTATTATTTTTAACCGATTTAAAAGGAGGTTGTACACTTTCTTATTTAATTGTTGACCGTTTTTAAAAATAATTAAGTATTGTGTTAGATGCAATATAACTCCGAGATGTACCAAATTTCTTTTTTTAATCTTTTTAATTGATTTTTTCGATTCATTGTAATAAATAGACTGCACTTCTAATTAAGTTAGCTGAGTACCAGACCTCTTTTTACTTGACTACGCAAGAAGGAGGGCAATAATTTTATAGTGTACAATGTGTACATACATAACAAAACATTGTGTTTTTTGGATGTACCTATTTATTTTTCTTTAATATCTCCTACACCCTAAACGGCTTAACCGATTTTGATGTGAGAGGTGTCGTTAGATTCGTCTTCATTTCCCAACTGTCATATACTACAATATTATGTAATAATCGTGAAAAAAATACATTCAACATCATCTTTATGCAGTCGTATATTTTTTCTTTCTTGGGTTATATAAACAATAATAATATGGCTTGACTTGGGAACTTGTAACAAGACTACAATGATTACAATCTTTCAGAGCGCCACTGCCAGTCACAAGACGAACATTTCCACACGCTCGAGATAGCCCCGACGGCTCTGGAAGATGGCGGTGTTTACGAAGCCCTAGCTCGTAACTCCAGCGGTGCCGTGAGCTGCCGCTGCAGCCTGATCGTTGACAAGGGCATCCGAGCGTACGTCGCACCTGAGTTCTGCTGCGGACTGGAACCGCTCTACAGACTCACAGACGGTGAGATCACTTTATATACTATACTTTAAAGCAGAGCAATTATTGTATATAACAATGTCTTTCCATCACGTGAGTCTAAAACAAAATTCACTAAAATAGTGTACTGGGTTGACCTATACTCATATACCAACAATTACGAACTTAAAGATTTTGATATAAAGTCTATGTCGCTGCGCTAAAGCCTAATTTAGATTGAGAAGTCTAGAGACGTCTATTTTGCCGCTTCGAATTATTTTGAAAATCGAAATCATTTAAATCTTGTAAGGGGTCTAATTAGATCTCATTGAGTTCGGACGTTTTTGAGGACTGACGCTACACCCCGTTGATACTTTATCAAGGGTAAGGTAGGTAAGGTAAGGTAAGGTAAATATATTTATACATACATCTCGGAAACGGCTCCAATGGTTTTGATGTGTGTTTTACACCTAATTTTTGGGTCGGGAGTTAAAAATAAATATTATGATACTGTTATAATACACTAGAAGTTATATAATAAGCGTAATTATATAATAATATTTTATATTAAAAGGTGTCACACGTGAGTTACGCAGCTGCGCTACCCGACACTGCATCTCAAGGCAAAAAGTATTTTTAATTTAGTATTTTTATGATTCCGAATTCTAGGTGAAGAGCTGCGCATATCGGCCGTAGTGGAAGCGTACCCTTCGGTGGGCGTGTCATGGTACCGCGACGGCGTGCGACTGCGCCCGAGCAGGCGAGCAGTCATGACTCTCGACCGCGACGGGCAGATCGAACTCGCGCTGGCTGCAGTGACGCATCGTGACGCGGGCGTTTACACCTGCACCGCGTCCAATGAGGCTAGTATATATAGTCTTAGCGAGGATATATAGTCGATAGGTGTTATGTGGTAATGCGATGTACTCAAACATGCGTGCAGTCATGACTTTAGACCGCGACGGGCAGATCGAACTCACACTGGCTGCCATGACGTCATGCCATGTCGTCGCGGCTTCGGAAACCTTCCTCGACGGGTCAGTGGGGGACGCCGAGGTAGTACCAGACGGATGGACATTGCTTAGACGAGACCGTGTTTCCCCTTGTGGGGGAGTTTTGCTAGCTGCGAGGCCGGGTGTTACCATATGTTGGCGACCTGAGCTCGAGTCTAAACTAGGAGAAGATCTTTGGGCGTCTGTGACATATCGCGGTGTTTCTTTTATAGTTTGCGTCGTATACATTAAACCAAAAGCTATCGACGCCGTGTACATGAATGTATTTAATAACGTAGAAACATTTTCAACTGATTCAGACACAAGAATTTTTATTCTTGGTGATATTAATATGAATAGTGCATCTAATAATATAAAAAATTATTATTGTTACTTTTTGACATATTGTAATCTAATAGATTTTAATGGAATTTTTAATTCGCACGGAGGTATTTTGGACGTAGTGTTGGCGCAGGAGTGCTCTGAGACGGCGACGGCGGCGCAACCTGTTTGTGTGCGAGAAGCCGCCGACGGCTTCGTACCTATCGATGTATTGTACCATCCTGCTCTGGAGATAATGCTCCCTTTACGATTACATAACAGCTGTGCACGGCTACAGCCTAGTAACTTAGATACATCGCGCGACTGGAACTTTAAAAAGATGGATATACCTCTTTTTCACTCATTGCTTGCCGAAACCTCTTGGGCACCTGTACTTGAATGTAGTGATGTCGCAACCGCTACTGATATTTTCTATGATACTATCTATACATTATTTGACTTAACTGTTCCTAAAAAGAAAAGACAAGTAGCTAAATGCAACAGATTTCCGGTTTGGTTTGATGCAAATATTATAAAGGATATTCGGCGTAAAAAAAGATTACACAGGGTGTGGTTGAGGTCGAAATGTAATACATCGTACAAGTTATACACAGATCTTCGTAATAGCTTGAAGAACCGTATCTCAGACGCATATAAATCGTATACTGCTCTTATCGAAGAAAACTTACGGCTGCGCCCTCAGCATTTTTGGAGCCACGTGCATAGACTCAGATCCAAGGGTGGTTTCGAACCCTGTGTCTCGTATCAAGGTGTTTCTTTTACTGGGGTTGAATCTGCAGAAGCGTTTGCAAACTATTTTTCCAGCGTCTTTTTAAATAACACGCCACTTTTAGATGTTGACGAGTGTTCTGCATTAGGCTATCAAGGCGGTTACGTTAGTTTACCCACGGTGATCCCCCAAGATATCGAACGAGCCCTGAATAAGCTCAAAATAGAAAGCTCACCTGGTCCGGATAACTTACCTAGCTTTGTCCTTAAAACTGGTAAAAAACATTTAATTCTTCCACTACACCATATTATAAATCTTTCGCTTAAAAATGGCAAGTACCCCACACAGTGGAAATTATCAAGGGTAACCCCCATCCCAAAGAATAGTAAAAAAACCGTAGTAGAGGAATATCGTCCAATCGCAATTCTATGTGCGCCTGCCAAAATCTTTGAGTACATTCTGCACAATGAAATATATAGCCAGGTAAAACAACTGATAGGTGAAGAGCAGCACGGATTTAGGCCGGGCCGATCAGTAAATTCAAACCTGTTGTGCTTAACAGACTATATATCTAGCGCTATGGATCGTGGATCACAAGTTGATGTAGTATATTTCGATTTTCAAAAGGCCTTCGATAAAATTGATAATGATATATTATTGCATAAGTTATCTACGTTTGGCTTCACTCGCGATTTCTTAATTTTTATGGCCGATTTCTTGAGGGACCGGTGTCAATATGTGAGGCATGGTACATATGTATCTCAACCATATTGCGCTAGTTCTGGTGTAAGCCAGGGTTCTGTCACTGGTCCGTTACTCTTTCAAATGATGATTCACGACCTACCTAATGTACTATCTACCGCCAAATGTCTTTTGTATGCGGATGACCTTAAACTATTTTTTGAAATTAAATCTTCTAGTGACTGCCTGAAATTGCAGGATGATATCAAACAAATTTACGAATGGAGCGTGAGAAATAAAATGACATTTAATATAAGTAAATGTAACGTCATGACCTTTGATCGTAAAAGAAATCCAATACAGTTTGATTATCATTTAAACAACGTACCTATAAATAGGGTTAACTGTATCAAAGATTTGGGGGTAAATTTTGATCGCAGTCTAACTTTTCATGATCATATATCAGAACTCGCAAAAGAGTCTTACCGGCGCCTTGGCTTCGTCCTACGGAATGCTAGAGACTTTAAAAATCCTGAAGTAATTAAAACATTATATAACTCCTTAGTTAGAAGCAAACTTGAATCGAGTGCTTGTGTCTGGAACCCCTATCATGTCACCTACGCGCGAATGCTTGAAAAAGTCCAAAAGGCCTTTTTAAGGTCACTGTATAAGAAAATTTATGGTTACTATCCGTTTCTGTATCCAACTAAATTCCTGCTCGGTCAGCTTGGTTACAACTCTTTGGAAGTTAGAAGGATGTTAGACCAGCTAACTATCTGCTGTAAGGCGCTTAGGGGGTCCGTCGATTCTATACGTCTGCACGACTTGCTATGCGTACTGTTCGTACCGGACGAGCCCGGGGTTCCAGCAAACAGACGTGGTCGCCCACATGACCTGTTCCACGTAGATCGCGGTCGCACAGTAGCACGTTCTATGTCGCCCCTGAATCGTGCCCGTCGCCACTTAAACGCACTCCTTGCTGCCAACCCTGATTGTGACATCTTTTGTGATAACTGGAATACTATTTTAAGTACCTCCTTGACTTATTGTGAAAATCAATTGGATCAATGGGACAGGTGTAAAAAGCCTGATGATTCATTGGACTTTGACGATAACCTTTGAGTTTATTGACTTGGTACTCTGAGTACTTACCCGAACGGTATATTTTACTTTGTATGACATAATTATTTTTTTTGTAATGACATGCTAGGCGTATTGCCCATTTGACATTTTTGTATTGACATTTTAAATGATATTGTATTTATATAATGAATATTTTGTAATCTTCAGACATTTGTTTAAGACATTGTTTAAGAATAATTTTTGAATATTGTGAGATAATTGTAATTGGTCTTTTTCCGTTTTTATCTCAATAAACGAATTTATCATTTATCAATTTATGACGCACTACACTGCATCCAATGAGGCTAGTTTATAGTATCTCAGTGAGCATATATGTGGGTTTTTTGACGGGAACGTCATCGAAACATGTTGTTGCTTTGTTTTATTTTCCTAAACTTGTGTTATTTTGAATATGAATGCGATAAAAATGGTGGTGTTTTATTCATTAAGTGTTCGATCAAGTGCGTGAGTGTGGGCAAGTGAAATAAAGCAGTGAAACGTGGGATTTTACGTTGTCGGCAAAACTCCATAGAAGCTTCTAGTAAAGACGCCACCA
Source organism: Lycia hirtaria (assembly GCA_947563715.1). Classification (NCBI taxonomy): domain Eukaryota; kingdom Metazoa; phylum Arthropoda; class Insecta; order Lepidoptera; family Geometridae; genus Lycia; species Lycia hirtaria. The sequence continues at coordinate 13,528,372 of OX387386.1, forward strand.
CTTTACTGAAGCAGGACTCGACTTATTATTAATTGACTGTACCTATACGTGACTTAGATTGTGACTAGAACATTCATAATTTGTTTTATTCAAGAAACTTGTAAAAAATCCTAATACTAGACACTGGCAAATGCTTTAATGCGGGTCCAATACAAAAAAGAAGAAGAATATACCTATATGTAACTGGTACCAGAGCGGTGCTTGAGTAACGCCTAAGAAGAATAGTTTAAGTTGTAAAATGGTGCACGAAAATGGTGTAAGCGATACAAAATGATCTATAAATCAGCCAAGCCATTTTTTCAGATTTGTATTCTCAATTTTTTTATCAAGTATATTCTATGTAATCATGTTTGCAGGTTGGACGCGCGTCTACCTCGGGCAAGGTTGAAGTGAGCGGTGGGGATGTAGAAGCGAAAAAACCACCGCCTGTCTTACTCAGCCCTGACGTCCCGTAAGTACCTACCCGACATTTTACAGCATTTTAGTAGTTGTAGTAGTAGCTATATCTAATGCCTACGTGCAGTGCGCAGTAGAGCTAGTTTAAAATGGTTTTGCACCTTCTAGCGAGCAAATAGCGTGCTATTTGAAAATGGCATTGTTATGCACTGTTTTTAATCGACTTCAAAAAAAGGAGATTATCAATTTGATTTCGTTCTAATTTTAATATGATAGTAGTAAATAAATTATTAATATCTTTTGTAGTACTGATAGACGCAAAACTTTTTTTTGATATTCTCAAATTGATAAATTCAACCCTGACTGAAATGAGACTGAGGCCATTCAAACACTTGATTAAAAAAACGGACAAGTGTGAGTCAGACTCGCCCACCGAGGGTTCCGTACAAACTAGTAGATAAAAGGGGGAAATCATATTTTTTTTATTATACCGTTTTCCTTCTTATACCGATACAGATACTCGAAAGAGCCGATGTTTATACGCAAGCCCCGTTCGAGCTCGGCGCGTGAAGGCGACACAGTCATCATTCAATGCGAGGTGGTCGGAGATCCGAAGCCTGACGTCTACTGGCTCAGGGACTTCTTAAAGGTGAGATAAAGGACCTCTATCGAACGAAATTCTCCTAAAAACAGGAAATCATAAAATATCCTTATCTCAACACATCAGCCATCTGTTGTTTGTCTTCTGAACTACGCTGCAAAAAGTTTCGTGTCAACGGGCTTAGAACCAACCACAATAGGGAATATGCATGATTTATGTTTATTTGGTCATAAAAAAGTTCACCACAAAATGGATCCGTTCCACAAAAACTAAATTAAAGTATCTTCATAATTAGGAAAGTTACAAGCATTTTAATTTCATGTCAGACATAGAGCACACTATTGCGTTATATGACGCCGCCATCATGTTCGCCATACAAATTCAATACAAAGTGTTGTTTTGCGAGAGAGGGACAGAGCACCCCATCTCTGTTTAAAATTATTATATCTCTGACCGATCGAAAGGAATTTATTACATTTTAGTATTTTATCAATTAAAACTAGATATTATTCCCATGTTATTCTCATGAAATAAAATTCATGCATGAAATTTATTCATACTGACAGTTTAGAGACCGTTCAGAAATTGTATTCTATTCTGGCGACGCGCTTTAATCGCAATTTGTTATGTACGAAGTCTGGCTAGCTAAAACATTTCTGAGACTTTTTGAAATATTAATAAATATATTCAAATTATCTAGTCCCGTATATCTCGCGCTATAATCGCTTAAGCAACGAGCAATTCATTAATTTCCGAAAAAGAAACGAGACAACACAATTGTGACCTCAAACAAGTAAGTTTAGAAAACTAAAATAAAAAACCGATACAAAAAACGGCTGAACCGATTTTGATGAAACATACCTAAGAATACTCTCGATCAAATCGTCTATAAAAAAAACAACTACAATGACACAGACAGACACATAGATACACACGTCAAACTTAGAACACCCGGGCCCTCTTATGTGATCGGGGGTTGATTAAATAAAAGAAGTGTTAGAATCGTTACTTAGATGATAATGGACCGTTTTAGAGCTGCAGTGAACTGTAGTCTAAATTTAACCAAAAAAAAAACATACCTTCATCTCATTTTCAATCAATTGCAATTTTTACAGCCGGATTATTACCGTGACGCGACGCATTTCCGCCGCGTAGGCTTGGGACCAGAGTACCGGTTCGAGATACCGCACGCCAAGCTTGACTACACCGGGGCTTACTCAGTAGTCGCCAGAAACGTACACGGAGAAGCCAAGGCTATCATCTCGCTGCAAATACTTGCTAGAGGTTGGTAACATTTCTTTTCCCAAGATACCGGCTTAGCCGAGTTTGGGACCCACTGTAAAATGTTTGTGTAGTATCGTTATGAGGAAATTAACTTTACTTTACTTTACTTTACCTTACCTTACCTTACCTTACCTTACCTTACCTTACCTTACCTTACCTTACCTTACCTTACCTTACCTTACCTTACCTTACCTTACCTTACCTTACCTTACCTTACCTTACCTTACCTTACCTTACCTTACCTTACCTTACCTTACCTTACCTTACCTTACCTTACCTTACCTTACCTTACCTTACCTTACCTTACCTTACCTTACCTTACCTTACCTTACCTTACCTTACCTTACCTTACCTTACCTTACCTTACCTTACCTTACCTTACCTTACCTTACCTTACCTTACCTTACCTTACCTTACCTTACCTTACCTTACCTTACCTTACCTTACTTTACTTTACTTTACTTTACTTCTTATTAACTTTTAATTTCTCCCGTCAGACCAGTTGGCGTCCGATCTGTTTTGGCCGAATTTTATGTTGTACGTGATTAACATTGACTAGTACAGTAGCGTGGATAACAGCACTATCATTTTGTTGTATGTGGTAAATGTTTTTCTCATTAATCCTTACTTTAATTTTCAGATCCAACTTCACCCGATGATGCTCACAACATTCGTTATGGGTAAGCTTGATTATTTTATCATTACCAACCATTAAAATTCAACTACTACTGTACTGAGTATAGGTTTCCTTTTCCGGTCCTGTGCCAGTCTCATCCACGCTCTTTCATTCATCTGAATATGGAGTGGAATTGAATAACAATGTAATTGGATTAAAGCGGAATCAAAAGCAGAATCAAGGCCATTGATGGATTTGTTTAATGTTTTTGTGTGTATGTAGGGGTGTTTAATGTTCTTTACCACAATCTTATCTGACTGTTGCGTCTGTTGTTAACTTAATCCTACGTGTGATGCAGGGAGGTGGAAGTGCTGCCACGATTCGAGAAAGAACTGACCGACTTGTTGTCGTGTGACGGTGATGCAGTAGAGTTCGAATGCCGTGTCTCTGGACACCCCGCACCAGACATCAAGTGGTTCCACTACCACGAGGTGAGTTTACTTGAATATTTCACCTTGAACCTTAAATATACTTTACGCAATAATGGAAGTAAGGAAATTGATAAACAAAATTTGCTTAAAATACACTTATCTACATAATACTTTCTTAGAGGCCGTACTTTTCCTAACTCTCAATTCTAATTTTAAATTCTAAACTCCGAAAATTCTTAGTAAAATTGGGGTATACAGTTATAATGATAAAAAATAATATGGTACGTCCTTTTTGACAGTTGATCCATGAGAGTGACGACTTCGAGTGGACCTTCGAGGATGGTAGCGCACGGCTAAAGATTCGTCAAGTGACTGCAGAAGATGAAGGGAACTACACTTGTGAAGCCGCAAACTGTCTCGGCAAGGCCGCTTCAAGCGCCTGTCTCGTCGTCTATCGTAAGTTCCTTTATCAGATAGGAATCAAAGCTAAACTGCAACAAATGACCTGAATCAAAAGGAGACTATAGCCACATACATATTATTATTATGTTTGAGCGAGCAAGTCTCGCATCAGCACCTTTGCTCAAGCATATCTTCGATTGGGATGTGATAAGATACATATATCTTATGCAATAACCATAGTAGCGGCAGATACAGCAATCGGCGACACCTCCATCATAGTTTTTTGTACAGTAACTACTATGGTTATTGCATAAGATATATGTATCTAGCTGTACGATAAGGGATATCCTCAAGGTACCTTTAAACTGATGAAAAAATCTAAAACAACTAAATTCAATATAAAGCTGTATAAATATATAATATATTATATGACAGAATGTGTACGTGTTAGTATACAATTTACCAGCTGATGAAAAGTGACTTATGTGGTCTAAAGTGCTTCATGATTGCATATAAACAAAACACCTGCAGGACTTATAGGCCCCACTATGAATAAGAATGCTTATAAACCGAGGTTCGGTGTATTATATTTTTTAATATATTTATTATATTTGGTAATGTGCTATGCTTTCGTAATATCCAGCTTGAGTTCTCTGGGGTCTGGGGACCCAATAACGGATTCATTCTGATTTACAAAGAGGATTGACGAAACAGATTTATGTGGCAAGTGTGAATGGGTAAATCTTGTCCGATGTAGAATATTAGTATTGAATATTAAATACAATTTTTCCAGCGGCCGGTGAACCAAATACGCTTTGTCAGCGACTGCGGCGGCCGGCAGCGCTGGTCTCCTGTACCTCGACTCCTCGGTCCACGCCGCGTACCACGCCCGCGCGCTCACTGTCACGCGCCAGGACGCCAGGTCGTTACTATGATCTTCTATTTTATATATTGGTTATTTTATAGATAGGTTTGCGCTTGACCGCCAACTGACCAGATCACATGTGGTGGAAAACGATGATAAAGGAACTAGACAGTAGTTTTATCATCATCATCATCATATCAGCCATTAGAAGTCCACTGCTGGACATAGACCTCCCTCCATAGATATCCAAAAAGACCGATTGGAAGCAGCTTGTGTCCAGTGTCTTCCTACCACTTAATGAGGTCATTCCAGTGTGGATACTCTAATATGCCATAATTATTTTCCTCAACTCATATTAAGGTCGTAACAGATCGTAGTAATTCACGAGCAGTTTGAACTGGTGGCTAATCGAAACTTAAGGCTGGTGTTTGCGCGTTTTGTGTCTTCTTCGGGAATATAAGATAAAGGTCGTCTAACTATGCAACCCTTCATATCTTCAGGTCCTGACAACCACCGCCTATGCAGCCCGGCTCGTCAAATGGCACCAACATTCTACACATACCCGTTCAATAAAGTAGCCGAAGAAGGTGATACCGTCACTTTGCAATGCGCTGTGAAAGGGCTCCCCGCGCCGTGGGCTACCTGGGATAAAGACGGCATCATCATCACGCCTTCTTCTCGCATCACGCTCAAGGAAAAAGACGAGATCCTGCGTATTCTGGAGATAGAACAAGTGACGGTGGAGGATGTTGGTGTTTACCGTATTACGGTGGAGAATGAGTTTGGCCGCGCGGAGGCGTCGGCGCGCCTCGAAGTGATCACTCAGCGAGGGAAGTTCTACGGCGGAGTTCGCGCCTACAGCCCCTCCCCGCGGCGCTCGCTAACCTACCGTTCCTGCCGCCCCTCCACGCCCAGACAAGACTGAAGACGTCATGCCACTGCCGCCACGTGAGTCTCATGCTCTCTACCTTAGCTTTTGCGAATCGGGGTACCCTTTTAACTTTATTGCTGTGCGAATATTTTTTTGGCGAATTCCTCATTTTTTATTTGTCTTGATATTGAAATATTCAAAATAATTGATGTGACGTGGATTACAATGAATGAATAAATTAGCAACACGCTGTTGCTTGCCTATGTTTTGTTTTAATAAATGCGAATCAGATTCATTATGATCCATATATCGCTAAGCGAAAGTAATTTGTACGTTTAGTTTAATAACTGGACGTTTTTTTTTTATAATACTAAAATAATCCATAAAATAGTGTTTTTATCTTTTTACTTTTATTTAACTTTATTAACTACAACAAAACAATATACAAATTCCACTAACTAAACTAAAAATATTGATTACAGGTTCTGTAAGGAAACAGCGAGCGTGAGAACAATTCGAGTTTTGTTTTTCTAATTTTATTTCTCTGCATTTTGTTTATTATTTATTATTTTTAATTTATTGTAATTCATAGTTTGGATACATAGTAGGTATATAGTTTTGTTAACTAGACCGCTTCACACGTCGTTTATAATTATTATACTGTTTTGTGTACTTTTAAAATGTAATATCGTAAAATCACAATATTAATAATACCTAAGTATTACTTTGTTTCTTTTTGTATATATTTACTTAGGCTCGATCCCCACTGACGTAGTCGTCGTCATTTTTAAATGAAAGCAAAGTTTACTGCTGGTCATTCGCCTAGAAATTTTCATTTCTGTGTTTGATATTTGGGAGAAAACGTCTAAACAAGAGCTTGCGCAGTCGGCCAAAAATTATATTGTGGTCAAGTTTGGTTCAACGTCGATTAACGATCAATTTTGACCATATTTGGAAGAAACAATAATTATTCATGTATAAATAAGACCATAAGGCACAGGTCCGACCGGTAGGCTAACTAACGATAATGCTTTTCTTTTGTATCGGTGGGAATAGAGCCTTATTTGTAATAAGTAGTTATTTGTGATTATAACGCGAAAGCTTTTAACTATAGTTTTTTTTTAACACAAAACTTAATGCATTTCAATACATGTCATGTGAAACAGTGTGGTCAAAGGTGTAGAGTTGATTAGACACTGGCTTAAAAAAAATAACAAGGTGTTAGATAGGTTCTAAAATTAAAACCCGACTACGTCCTGACGCTGCGATATATCTTTACTTATAAAGTTACTTTTATTAGTCATCGTCATGTTTATATACTAAGGAAAATTATTTGCTTGATATCAAATAAGACGTGATTACCTACTTCGAAAAACTAAATGGCCACGGTTATTAACTTTAGATTATCACAGCCGTCATGTTAGATTTTCTTGTCGTCATACAGTAAGTATAAAGACTTCAGTACAACTTCTTCAGAAGAGAAGTTCAGTACATAGCTCATGAATATAATTTGTACCTAAATGATGTTGCCATAGTCGAAGTCAGCAAGGAGTTAAATTATTATAAACCTTAACTTCAATTGCATTGTCTGTTAAATCAAAACTCTTATCTTACGTAGTCGGGTAAGAAATATATATGACGTGTGAGGTGTTCTAATGTGTTGTGTTGGAACACTATAGTAGTGTATTTGTGGCATATTTTGCTAGTAAAGTAACACCCTTAAATAAGATTAGTTAGACATCCAAAGAATAGCTCGGCTATTGTGAAATAAATGTTATGACCAGTTCTTTAGTCGTTTCATTTTAGACTAGAGTTTGTTTAGATTAAAAAAAAACATATCTTATAGCGAAGCAAAGTTGGCGAATGGCTTATAAAAACGCGTGTCAGTGTCCACTAGTGGTGGACAACGGGAACAATGTAGAAAGCTGTGCTAATGTCCCTCAGTCGATGTCCACCAGCGGTGGACACGGAAGTGGGGGACAACGGGAATAAACGGTTTTTATTTTAATTATTCTGCAATTAAGGGTTTTACCAGAAAACGTTACTCAAATTTAAGCAATGCTCAAATTATATATTATGTCTTATATATATATATATATATATATATATAATTATATTTTGTAACGTTGACACGTAATAACACTTGCGGGAAGAAGACGGAGAATTTGAGACGTTGATAAAACTCATGTAACGTATTTCGGTAAGGCCGTAAGAGTGCAAGATGAAAGTTCAATTGAGCCTATTTTGAATTATGATATTTTTAAGTCGCTTCAACTTTTGTGTAAGTCTATATATATTATAGGAAAAATAATATAGAGAAATGGTCATGAGCCTACTTTGCGCCGCTATAAGCGATGAGAGTAAGCCTCCTGATCAGGATAATAATTAAAACATTTTTTTATACTTGAGGTATTTTATCATGATGTATATTATACATACCTACTATAATACACATACAAAACTACAAAAAGTGGATCAAAACTATAAATAAGTACCTATACAAATTTTTTATGCGTACTTAAATGCTAGAAGTAGTTAAGATAAACAAAATACCCGACTGCAGAAAAGCGGATTTCGCAATCTAACTTACGATATCGTTGTGCTTGATACACTGTTGAGTGCACGTTTTTTAAAATAAAGTACGCGTAAATCGCTGTAAAAAGTTATAAATGTGAATTCTTTAGAATAAGTCAAGTAAAATCAATTATTTATACCATTGTCAGAACGGGACCAAATTGAAATGGGAACACCACGGAAAGCGCCAGCATTCAAATAAAAAAAAATCATCAAAATCGGTTTATCCAGTCGAAAGTTATGAGCTAACAAACATAAAAAAACTAAAAAAAATACTCAGTTGAAAAGCATATCGATTACCCCAGACCGATAAAGGTCTAAAGACAATCCAAATGCTCATACCCACTACCAGTTGGCAACGTACCCAGCATGCTGCGCGCATTGCCACGTTGAATAACAATGCTTATTGCAATGCTTTTTGCTTTGCGTTGGGCCAGATACGCACCAACATTTTGGTCACGCGTCGCATCGATCAGGCGCTCGAAAATAATGGTAAGTAATATAATATAACCGGACATCATTATGACCGGTAAAGTGGAAGGGAAAAGAAACAGGGACGCAGCCCAATAAGATGGACCGACCAAGTGTACAAATTCAGAGCACAAAAATATCTGATCAAAACGTCAGGCTGAAGATCGTCAGAGATGGAGAGAGATTTGTAGTCATCTGCCACACCAGGGTCGGGAGCATCACGACGCCCAGCAGTGAGCAAACGAATACCTAGAGGAGGAATAGAATATAAACAAATAGACAAAACTATAACTAACAAACAACATGAATTAACAATAATCAGGTACAAGTATAGCGCTAGCATTAAAAAAATAATATATCGCGTACTTACTTATCTATTATTACTAAAACTAAAATCTACTGAATAAAATATTTACATTAACAAGAAGTACCTAAATAAAATTTAAAAAAATACAAAATACTCGGACTACAGATTTATATGGCCATTAAGAAATATAGCTTAACAGCACTCCACAATCAATCAAGCCGCGACGGGTGGTAATATTATAGAAACATACATTGGCAGTTCTGGAGGCATCACTAAACTAATTAGAATTATTTAAATCAGTAAATTATTTTAATTATTATCAACAAGTATTTATACTAGAAAAAAAACAAAATTCCCTACTGCAGAAAAGCAGTTTTTGTAGTTCAACTTAGGATTTCGTTACGCTTGATACGCAATGGAGTGCACGTTTATTTCTGAGAAAGTATGCGTAAATTCGCTGTAAAGATTAGAAATGCACACCCTTTAGAATAATTCTAGTAAAATCACTTATTTATTACGAAAAAGTTAGTTGGAGAATACAAAAAAAAACGCATTTTTTATTTTTGACGAAAAAATGGTTAAAGGTTACGAAAACGTGCATTTTATTATTTTTCTGATAATTGCATTAAAACAAAAAAATAGGTATGCCACTTGGGAAGGAAACACTAATCTAACAACACCTCGTACATGAAAAACGGTCAAGCCATTTAGACTATAAGAGATAATATAGACAATAATATACATAATATGAAAAACATAATCTTCCTTCTTGCGCAGTCGGGTAACAAGTGGCTTGCTCTTTTTACGTTTACCCATAACTTAATGGCACCTAAAACTTCTTCTTACTTCTTAGTCTCTTTGTGGCAATTCCCGGTCAGAATCCTGAGATTTCTGATAGGTACATGATAGGACTGTGCTCAAAACGCGCAGCGCAACGATTTTACGTTTATTCCCAGTAGTACAATTAACAGTTCAATTGATTGAACTAGTGACATTTTTAATTCCCACTAGTTCAATTAATGGCTGCTGATGGTACTGTTGGGACATCTATATTAGTACAATTAAGAGTTAAACTACCAACAACAAAATTTTATCGTGTTAGTAATGGCCCTTCTCACATTGAAAAGATGCCCGCGCCCAGCAGTGGGACAGTTTGTACAAATAGGGCTTTAGACATGTAAAATCACTCAGATATAACAAAAGAGAGAGATGATTTTGTTTAATTTTTTATTTTGTTCAATTAGATAGGAAAAACATAAAAAAAAGTTTTTCTTTGATATCTTTTAAATTATGATGAGTTCCAAAATTATTTTTTTTTCAAAACTCAATATAAACAATATCTGAATTAAACTTTTTTTTAAAACATTGATATTATCTAAATAATCAGAATCATCTCTCACTTTTATAATATGTCTCAGTGATTTTATGTCTTAAAATATTGAGATGCACGAGAGCGATAGTTAATTCTAGTTAAGCGCAAAATTGCACTGAAAACGTCGCCTATTATGTCTTTGCCCATCTTCTCTCACTCGGTGGCCGGCGGTACCTTCGCTGCCTCTTGTTCTTGTATTAAATTTTCTCCATTCGTGGCGACATGGTTTGTACGCTGCGCCTTCTGTAAGTTGCTAGCGATTGTGGACAAACGAAGCCTATGAGCTGCAATCATCACGTGACCCGCTTTCTGAAAAATATAATTAAAAAAATATAGCTGTAAATGTAATTTTTTTTTGTTTACACTTACTATATGGCTCTAAATGCGTCTCATGAGTTATGTAGGTACACCAGTCTATCGGTTTTTTTGAGAAAAAAATATCATTCAAGCCAGAATTATGACATTTTCATAAAAAATTGCTTTGGCAATGCCGAAATTAATCATAATTAGTCACTATTATTTGAAAAAATAGTTGCATCATAATTCCGTAATTATAAAAATTCAATGCAATAGTTAAAAACGCAACGTTTTGGTGAAGATTCTGGGTTGGAGGTCAAACAAGAATCCTTCAAATCCCGTCAATCAAATAAGTCGTTCCAAACCAGCGATCTATATGTACTGACGTAGGTACTAGATGTCATGTTTTGAACTGCCTTTGTTCATCTTAACTGCAGAGCAGTGTCTACACCTTATGCAATTGTCTGCTAGACAGTGACGTAAGCGGTGATGAACTTTGACGAGATTTGACGACCATTTTTCTTACATTGAATTATTTGTTCCAAACAATACATTTTCATGTGGTTGATTTTGTTAAAAAGCCTTGTAATGTGACATGTATTCTTCAAATCAAATTACAGTTATGTACAACAATGTTTATGTAGAAGAGAAATGTAGGTACCCATCTATATTGTTCTGGAGTCTGGATAGAATATTATAAAATACATTCTATCTATTTTCACACCCTTCCATCACGAATATGGACAAGAGTTCATGTTCGTATTAGTATTTAGGCCTACGTAAGTTTTACAATCACTGGGAATTGATCTGTCCCAAAAGCCGGATTTATAATAATTAATGTGACTTTCATTGAGTACGATCATTTTACCAGGCTTATAAATTAAAATTTGCACCATTCTACCATAAAAAACTGGTGTTTATATATATTTGTTTAAAGAATATGCCTTATATTTATCAGTGGTGGCCTTACTATGTATTATTAAGAATGGTCACATCATTCGATGTCATACTAACTTGCCACTTCGCCCTATATGAAGCCAAGTAAGACTTCATGTTTTCCCTTGTTCGTTTCATATAAGTCGCAGCTCCTTTAGGAGCTCCAGTCTTTAACCAAGCGTGTTGGAGCGCCTGCTCTGCAGACATTCTGTTATTTATATCAACGACCAACAGCCTGTCTACAAATTGCTTGGCCAGATCCGAGATGTCATCGAAGGCTTCGTCATTGTAGTCATAGCTGGCTGTGACAATTTTTGCTGTAGTACCGGACAACGTGTCGTCTTCGAATGGCATTCGACCGGAAAGCCTGCAATAAGGAATAATACTTGCGTAAGACATTTTTTTCTGAGATTTCAGCTGAAAAGAATTGATTACGATAGTTGAGTACCTGAAAATAAGAACTGTGAAAGGAGGTTGAAATGTGAAAAAACTACGCATGACTTCCGCCGGCTGTTTCCTGATTCTCAAACAAGTTATGTAAATACTAGTTCGGAACCAATGGTTCACATTTACCATGTTCATACTCGTATTATGTTACATAAATTGTTTTGATTTACTATGTTTATTCTATGCTGCGCTTGCCGGTTCATGGTCTCCATTCGACAACTTTTCGGCCCCATCGGCCGTCAGTTCTACGTGCTATGTGCGTTGCCCACTGCCACATCAGATTGCCAATCCGCTGTGCTATGTTGGTGTTTTTGCACGTCTACGGATCTCTTCGTGATCAGCCACAAAGTGGACAGAAGATAATAAACAAGTGGTAGGAAGACGCTTCATGCAGGCCGCTTCCAACCGGTCTTTTTGGAAATCCATAGGGGAAGCCTATGTCCAGCAGTGGACTTGCCTGAGATGATAATGATGACTACATTCATATTAATATTGTAATTAAATTGTTTTTATTCGAATATTTTTGCTCAATACTATTTTACTTACAATATATATGCGACAACTCCAACGCTCCACATATCGGAGACTAAAGCCAGCTTATTGTAATTTAATATTTCGGGCGCCATATATTCTCTAGTGCCGTATAAGGTCCTCATGGTGCGGCCTCCTAAGAACATGGCGAGACCGAAATCTATTATTTTCACTTGCCGGGAATTCGGGTTCAAGCACACGACATTTTCAGGCTTTATATCGAGGTGAGCGATGTTGAGACTATGGAGGTAAGCCAGTGCGTCGCATATTTGCCTGACGTAATGTATCACATCTTCTTCTATAATGTGCTCTTCTTGGACAAATCGATCAAATAGCTCACCACCCCATAAACTGAAAACAATAGCAATAATTATCTTTATATTGGAATACAATTTTTAACCGACTTTTAAAACCCCAGAATTTATCTTTATTATTATCGAAGATATCAAAATTCGACTGTTTTTTTTGTTAGGCTATTACTTCGCTAATTATGAATTGATTTTGATTCGTTTTTTTGGTAGGTCATTATTAAGAGGTGACCACCATATAAAAATCATCAAAATCGGTTCAGTACTTTGGTTTTTAAAACAATATAACTGGAAAAATATGTCATCCAAGTAAACGAAAATGCGTATTTAGAAATTGGTTGTTTACATTTTCTAAGCTATAATAATTATGACTAAAATTATAAATAGTCTAATTTGGTTTATATTTTGTGCCTATAATTTTAGAAATGTGACAAATAATTTATTTTATGTACTTACAACAGAAAAAAAACACATACTTATATAGAACATTTACTACGATAACATGACCCGCCCCTCCAAATTATTGTTTTAATGTGTATTGTCACATTCTTACGAAAGGGTTTGTATGTAGTTGTAAGTATTCGTCTTCAGTAGCAGGCCGGCAGCGTCTGAGACAGTCAAGTTATTGATTCTACGTCGCTCAGTAACACGAAAGTACTGATCGCAAGACAAGTTACCCAGTCATAAAAAAGTCAAGAAAAAAAATTATGCGGAGTCAGGTGATTCTGAAAATGACACATCAAGCTTCTATGACAGCGATGAGCAAAATTTTAGTTCCAGTGCCAATAGAGATCATTAAAATAACCTATTTTTTAAAAAGCAAATCATATCATAAGTATAAGATACTCACAATTCCATAACAATCGCGAAGATTTTATTACCATGAAATGCCTCCACCAGCTGTATGATTTTCGGGTGTTGAACCTTTTTCAATATGTCGTACTCACGCTTCGCTCTTTCACGACTTCGCTCCGTCAATGTCGGTATTATTTTCACTGCATGGTGATTTTCTGAAAAAGAATTAAATGCCATAGATTTAATCCTAAGTCTTACACTTAAAATCCTTTCTTTTATGCGGGATTTGCCACGTTGAACTTGACACGCAATATTCTATTACGTACTTACAAATTATAATGACTTTGCTTTAATTTTTGCTTTGAACGCTATGGAAATCGCAGCGTTAGATGCAATATTATGTATATTTAAGTAAATTTAGTGCTTAAACATGTTTCTAATATTTTAATGACTGTATTTATTATTGCCTTATAATTTTTAATTAAGTATGCGTAATTTTTATTGCATTACAATAATAATAATTGTATATTGCATGCCCGATATGGGTACGTTGTTGAGACTTACCTACCGTCCTACGTCTACCTATAAGAACTTTTGTACACTGTGAAGCAATAAACATATTCTGATTCTGATTCTGAATACATTGCATGTCAAGCTGTAAAAGTAGATAAATGTGAAGAGGGACGTGAAAGAAAACTAGATAGGTAGCCATGATTGATTTTATTTTATACCCACATTATTTACATGCAAATCTACAACACCCACAATCCCCTTATCAAACAAAAAGAAAGTTTATCAATAAACTAAACGTAATGAAGTTTATTGAAATTAAACAATTATATTTATGAATTTAACACGTATATTTTACTTAATTTAAATTGTTTAATTTCAATGAGTAACAATTACCAAAACATTAGTAAACAGAGAGTTTACAATGTTTTATAGACATAGTACGTGGTGATAATATAATGACGTATTGTCTATTAAGATACTACTATACTATAGGTTTATTTAACATATTTTAAACAAATTACAATATCTGGTTGATTAGTTTAGTACCTATTTCAACTTATGAACTTTGAACTAAGGCTAGAACAATATTTACTTACTTAATATCCTTTTTTTTTTTTTTTTTTTTTTTACATATATATATATATTTATTCGTTTGTGTTTATCTTATAATTCTATCTAAGTTTATAAGCTTTTATATATGTATATAATATTAATAAGATTTTATTATAAATAAATGTATATATTTTTAACTTATCTTTCTACATAACAAACTATTTCGTATATCTATTTATATGTAATCTAATATGTAAGTAATTATGAGTAGGTACTATAGCCGCATTTGGAACTAGCGAGCGGTCCGATTTCGCAATTCTCCAGGACAGGTCCACCGATCAGGAGGTATCACTTGCCTGCCAGAACGAGTATAGTGATTAGCAGAGGTAGAAGCTGGATTGACACTGGAGCCCTGCGTTGAGGAGCTTTCTCCATTATTATTTTGTAAATTATTAACTATAATGTCATCATAGTCGCAGCGTAACCTGTTATTCTGCAGAGGATCTGTTCGTTTGTCTGAGTCGATTATAATATGTTTCCTATTGCGCCTTAATGTATTACCTGCGACCATTCTTATTATATATGATCGTATACCTGCGGTAGATATCACGGTACCCGATTCCCACTTATTGCCTAATCTCACTTTTACTTTCTGTCCTATTTGCAATGGTTTTAAATCTCTCGACCCTCTGTCATAGTATAGTTTCTGGTTTGTTTGACGAGTTAATAGTTTTTCGTGTACGTTTTCATGTATTCTAGGCTTATAAAACGTCATCGACCTCGGTAAAATGCCGCGTAATTTTCTGTTATACAATAACTCAGCTGGAGATGGAAGTTCCGAGCTAATCGGTGTATTGAGATATTCTAAGTAAGCTAATCCAAAATCACCGTTATCTTCACGTACTTTTCTCATTATATTTTTGATAGTTTGTACACTACGTTCTGCCTGCCCGTTAGATTGAGGAAATGTTGGAGAAGAAGTGATGTGCTGACAATTCCATTCTTGTGAAAACTGCCTGAAGCTATTACTGGAAAATTCTGGGCCATTATCAGAAATTAAAATATTTGCGATTCCATGTCTCACAAACACGCTTTTAATCTTGGATATTATCTCTTCTGTACGTAAAGAAACAAGTTTTTCTATTTCTATAAATTTGCTAAAATAATCTACTACGAGAATGTAGCTCTCGCCTGCAAAATGGAATACATCCGCACCTACTTTCTGCCACGGAGTGGTTGGTATATCATGCGGTATTAATGGTTCTTTTGTGTTTTGCTTCCTATATGTTAAACAAATCTGACAATTTGACAAGTAATTTTCTAGTTGTGTATTTATATTTGGCCAAAATATTATTTCTCTAGCTCTTAATTTACATTTTTCTATACCTAAATGACCTATGTGAATCTTTTTAATCATTTCGTTGCGCAAACATTTCGGTATTATTATCCTAGTGCCTTTCCAAACGATTCCAAAATTTACTGTTATTTCATCCCGGTAATCCCAATACGGTTTTAAAATATCGTCTAATTTATTTTTTTCTAGTGGCCAACCCGAACGAACTATTTTTATTAATTGTTGTAATTCGTCATCACTCCCTGTACATTTTTGTATTTGAATGAAATGCGTATCTATCAGGTGATTGCTAGCTGATAACGCACACACCTGTGCCCGCAGATCTAAGTAGTCGCGCGGCTGTGTGAGTGATGCGCTCGTGTCCGCGCCGCCGCCGGCGCCGGCATCGCCCGGTGCGACTGCCCGCGATAACGTGTCAGCGATGTATAGGTACCTACCTGGTTTGTATATGAGGTTGAACGTATATGGCTGCAATCGCAACAACATTCGTTGTAACCGGGGAGGAGCGTTAGCCAAGGGTTTTTTAATGATGCTTACCAGAGGTTTATGATCGGTTTCTATCGTCACATCTGTTCTTCCGTATATATATGTGTAGTACCTTTCGCACGCGAACACACATGCGTATAATTCCTTTTCTATCTGTGCGTACGCTTGCTCCGTTTTAGTTAAAGAGCGCGACGCGTATGACACCGGTAGACCGTCTTGCAAGAGACAGGCACCGAGCCCATTTTTACTTGAATCTACCGAAATCGTAACCGGTTTATCTAACGAATAATATTGTAATACGGGAGCGCTTATGAGAAACTCCACCACCACCACCACCATTCACCACCACCACCACCACCACCACCATTCACCATCACCATTCACCATTTCACCATTTTGACTTGTTTTTATTCGGCTGCGCCATGTAAAAGTAGATAAATGTGAAGAGGGACGTGAAAGAAAACTAGATAGGTAGCCATGATTGATTTTATTTTATACCCACATTATTTACATGCAAATCTACAACACCCACAAAGCGATATATTTCTGTCTTTGTTTATTGCGTGAACCGCTTCCATTCAAGTTTACTACTCGGAGCGTGTAACGCAGTATTGTTTATATAAAAAGTTGCTGATCAATATAATTATAACATACAAAATAGGCAATGCTCTTCAGTCAGCGCTTGATGTATGCGTTCATAGCAAAAAAAAAACAATGTCATCTTTAGGCGATGCAAAACGACGCTCAAAGTGCGCTTGCCGCATGCGTCTTCTGTACAGCGTGCCGTATCATAGTGCGTTTCCCGTAGCAA
This sequence comes from Lycia hirtaria, assembly GCA_947563715.1. Lineage (NCBI taxonomy): Eukaryota > Metazoa > Arthropoda > Insecta > Lepidoptera > Geometridae > Lycia > Lycia hirtaria. The sequence goes on from OX387386.1 coordinate 13,545,592, forward strand.
ATACCGCATTAAATAAAAAGTGCGCTTTACAGTTGAGCATTCAGTTCGTTACCTTCTTTATCCTGGACTAATACGACTCTACCATATGTGCCTCTACCAAGTAAATCCCCAGTCTCTGTGTAGTTTTTTAAGAATTCTTCTAACGGTCGCACTTCTCCATTTTTTGTTGGCTTTAGGACAGGTTTCTCAGGAGGCTCTGGATAAATACCATAAAAGAATATACGCAAAGAAAATCGAATCGCTTTTTAAGATCATTGCGCGATTAGACATAGTTAAAATTTATTTGGGAAATCAGTGCAGGAACTGATTAACTATGAATTACGGCGGGATTTGGAGGTGTGGTGGCCCTGGGGAAAAATTTCCGAATGAAATTTCAAACCAATTGTTCGCCTATAAGTTTATTGATGACTCATTTCATTATTAGCTTGTAAATAAAACGTAAAAGTTGCAAGTTGCTGACCCGTAGAAATTTGGATTTTTTAAAATCTCTATTGTGGGGGCCCCTCTCTTGTGGAGGCCCCGGGGCAGTAGCCCCTTCTGCCCTGGCCTATATCTGGCCCTGATTGCGGTGGAATTTCGTTCACAAAACCTATCTCTAGGCTATTCAATTTTTTCGGAAAACTTTCGTTACTATGGATGCTTACGCTTCAAAATTAACTCACGACAGGTCAAAGGGTCATTGTACGATAAGTAATTATTATTATTGAACGAATATCCAAATCGCGAAAATATCAGTATGCCCATATGGTCCCGTATTGAAAATTGTTAATTATTGTACAAAAACCTTTAAAGTATGGACATCGTCCATTATCTCGTATACTTAGATTACCGATGAAAACCGAAGATTTCCAGTCCATATTAGGTATCGGCGCTGACGTCACGCGGAATTTGATGATGGTTCCTACTGGCGGCATCCGGGTGATAATCTCAGGTTTGCTGCACTGACCAGCTTTTGTGTAACTGCCATCGCTTTGTCCCAAAGAGATTTCAAACCAACATCCCCCGGAAAATACAAGTTTGTCCCTGAAAATTAGATTTTGAAGAGTTTTGATAAGTAGTAGTTTAACATTATTCGTCGGGCTTTTGGTATCGCCAACTGTCCAGCAATTCTCGGATAGAGAGTACACAGTGATGGTAAAAGACCGGACGAAATGACGTTGATTTTGTGAAACTTTAGATGACCTTTGATATTAGATGTTACTTACTGATACACTTGCGTTTTCATATTATTCTATTGCTGACCTTAAGGGTAAATATACTGGATAATGGGTATATACTTATTTGAGCCTTTCGAGCAAAGGACTCTGCGTAAACACTAAAAAAGTCTGAACTCACTGAAATCACGGGGAAACCTTTAGACCACTTACACGATTAAAATAATTTCGATTTTCAAACTAATTCGAAACGCAAAATAGATGTCTATAAAGTTCTCAATCTAAATTAGCATGGTGACATCGAAATCTTTTAAGGTCATCATTATTGGTTTGGTATACAAGCTTCGGTCAACTCAAAATTCACGAATAAAGTGACTTATTCGTGATTTTTTTAGATTTTGTGTCTGTGTAATAATAACATCATTTCTTTTGAAGTAAAAACTTTGGGTCCGCCGGAGAAAATGCCAAAAAATTTATAATTAAAGTATTCATTTCGTCTAGTCATCGCTACACGACCAAAATGCCAGCAGAATATATTTACTTACAGTTCAATCGTGGCAAAAAAGGGGAACTAATGTCTTAAAGTATATACTACTGTATATACTGTATAATATATACTCTTACCATTGAATATATGTCGTAAGAGCTGCTTTTCTTTCTGTGCATAAAACGTCGACTTCGGTGTCCCCTTTGACAGCGTTTAAAAAGAACGACGAACCTTCATCTAACCTAAAAATATTGAAGTTGGCTTTAAAGTAACATTTAACAGAAAACATGTAATTAAAAAAGATGTATTATACCTCTAGTAATAATTTATACGATTATTCGTACTTACCGGCAGTAGGAGATGTCTAGAAAATCTCTTTCAGTACTTCTCTCTATCTGTTTTTCTCTCTAAGCAATCAAAATAAAGAAAAGTAAATATTATTATTTTTTAAACATTAAAAAAGCTTAAAGTTACAACAACTGAAAAATGTGGATAGGACAGAAGTGAAAACTTGACTTTGAGTTGATTATAATATAATCAACTGAAGACCGTCAGTCGACTCAAGCCGACATACCCGAACGAGCGTAACATAGCCGAGTGTGACGGCTCCGTTTCATTTAATACCCACAAAATAGTGCTCAGTGCGCCTAAAGAAGTTTTCACTTCAATAATTATAGTTACAAAAACTGAAAAAACCGACTTCGAAATACGCAGTTTGTTTACTTGGATGACATACAATTTTTCCAGTTATTTTGTTATAAAACCAAAGTACTGAACTGATTTTGATAAAATCTTAGTTCGCGAAGTAATTGCTGAACAAACATACAAAGAAAAAACATACAGTCGAACTGAGAATCTTCTTCTTTTTGGGAATCGGTTAAAAATTGATTACCTTAGATGTATGAAAGTCTAATTTTATAATAATCAAATGCTCTGGACTACTACCAGTGGAAAGCGTAGCCAGCGTGGTACATGCACAGATATTTTTAAAAAAATAAGACGAACCAAGCTCATTATTTTATACAAAAAAATCTTAAGTCTAACTAAGAACAAAACCGGCCGATGGGGCCGAAAAGTTCTCGATTGGAGACTACGCACCGGAAAGCACAGCGCAGGAAGACCAGCCACAAGATGGACAGATGACCTTATACAAGTGGCAGGAAGACGCTAGATGCAAGCTGCTTCCAATCGGTCTTTTTGGAAATCCACGGAGGCCTATGTCCTGCAGTGGACTTCTTATGGCTGAAATGATGAAGAACTAAATCTGATTTAATTCAATGCAATGGACGAATTACCTTACTCCTCCTATGACTTACCGAATTATTGAATGTACATTTATTGTTAAAAAGTCTTCTTTGTAGTGATGGATTTGCACGTTCTTCGTCTACAACTATAGAAGGAACTATGGCAAGGTAAGCTGTGCTGGAACTGGCAACATGTACTTTTTTCTGAAGACTAGATTGCCTCAACTCGCATATCACTTTTCCAGCCATATCTTCTTCTAAGTTTTTAATAAATAATATATATTCCCCTCCCTTGCAAATTACCTGAAAGTGGTTAAAATCCAATTCAATTTATGTAGTCCTAGACATAATTATGATTGTTAGGTAGTTGAGTAGTTATAAATGGTTTAAATATGTAGTTATGTGTAATTAATAAAGGCATTTAAAAAAATTGTCTAGCATATTAAGTATGTAAACTACTTGTACTTACTCTGAATTTGCTGTTAGTCCTTTCAATTCTATAGTGACCAATATACCAAACCACATGAAAGTATGTAGAGTTTGAGAGGGCAAAAGTGCAGTCAAAGACTACCTTGGAGCCGATACAAGCTACTGCAGACAGTAGTGGTCTCTTCAGCATGACTGTTGGGGCACAGTTCTTTCGGGCCATTGCTATAATATAAATAGTGATGAATACAAGTATCTATTATTAATAGGAAAATAAAATACCCGACTGCAGAAAAGAGGTTTTTGCAATCTGACTTACGATTTCGTTGCGCTTGATACGCTGTTGAGTATACTTTTTTGCGAGAAAGTATACGTAAAATAACTAAAAGATTTTAAATGAGCATTCTTAAAAATAATTCTAGTAAAATCAGTTGTTTATTACGAAAAAGTTCGTTGAAGGTTAAGAAAAACACGCGGTTTTTATTTTAAGTTCGTTGAATGTTAAGAAAAACACGCATTTTTTATTTTAAGTTCGTTGAATGTTAAGAAAAACACGCATTTTTTATTTTAAGTTCATTGAATGTTAAGAAAAACACGCATTTTTTATTTTAAGTTCGTTTAATGTTAAGAAAAACACGCATTTTTTATTTTTGCGAGAGATAAATACAACCCAGCACATCAAATTCGGTCGATCTATTTAGGCTGTTGGCGCTCATATAGAAACATACATATGAACATTCATACACTCGACAAACATAGCCCTCCTTCTTACGCAGTCGGGTAAAAATATACGTAGTCGCATTTATTTTAGCAATCTTAAAACTTAACTAAATACTAACGTTAATAGCTACAGATGTCTACACTTATAATTACTTCCTTAGTTACTGTAACTTCAAAAATTTTTTTGTAAATTAAAAGAACGTAGTTATGAATACTGAACGTCCTATGTCTTGTAATTTTGCTTACTTCTTTCTCTTGGCTTTAAAGGAAGAAGTATGACCAGGGTTACAAGAAAAGGAATATTTTAAGTTTGGTTGCTTATTTTTATTATTTACGGCGATAAACAAAAGAAAAATTATGAATGATGAATTCTAAATACACTGTTTTCAACAGTGTATTTAGCATCATTTTTCTTTCGTTGCTTACGTTGGCATACTAGTATTTGGAAAAAGTACATCAAATAATTGTAAAAAAATACAGGCATAATATGTGAGCGAGGCAGCTGCGTTGCACGACTTAGCGATATAATATGTAGTAACAAGTAGTAACAACACAGTATGGTCATGTAAAGAAAAATTACCTTAATATATTATACTTACGCGTCACGATTACTTCACAACTACACGTTGCTTCGGTCTTTGTAACTTCATCTCGAAGAACCAACGTATACTCTGCCGAGTCTGCCGTCGTGGCACTTATTCTCTTTAACCCTATATATTGTCTGCCATAATCTTCCATCACGAAATTAGATCTATTTGTAACAGATACACCATTTTTAAGCCAACTTATGCTTGTACTAAGATCAATATCAACTTTACAAATCAGTCTCAAGTCATCTCTCTGTATTATATCTATTTCACTGGGCATTTCTATTATTGGGTTGGGATCTTTATAAATAGCTTTATTTTTTGGACCTACGTGAACATCAGCAAAGCTAGACACTAAACCTTTTTTAGTTCTGGCAACTGCAAAATATGTAGCAACATCTTTCATTTCTGCATCGAATATTTCCAAACATGACAGTCTCTTTAGCGTATGTATGTTTTTTCTATCATCTTCTTCGATAATTTCATTGTCTTTATACCAAGATATACTATCAATATCTATACCGAACAACACTATTAATTCTATTCGTCCTCCTTCTTCAATATTAACATTTCGTAAATGTTGATGTACTATTACGCCTTCTCCATTTGAAGTATTATATACAACTCCTTTGGTCAACTCCTCGATGTTTGCTGCAAATAAATTAGCTTGTTATTAAGTTTATTGGATTATGTTTATCCATCACCTGTAGATAACACGATTTCTTAAAAGCATGTATCTGCAAACATGTATGTTTAGAAAATTAAAAATCTCCGATATAAAAAGACGGCTTTACCAATTTTGATAAAACATATCTAAGATCAAATTCACTATCAAATAAAAAAAATGATCAAAATCGGTCCATCTGTTTGAGAGCTATACGATGCCACAGACAAATCCACATATTGTACACGTGAAACTTATAACACCCCACTTATTTGTTTAGAGGTTAAAAAAATGATATCGTAAAACTTTAGGTGCGCTGAGCACTTTATTTTGTGGGTATTAAATGAGACTGACCCATCACGCTCGGCTATTTAACACTTGTTCGTGTGAAGCTGGCTCGTGTCTACTGAGGGAGCGAGAGAGATGTTCGTCTAGGCGTCAGTGCTATAGGTACTGGCATTTCGTATCGATTAAGTTTTTTCTTTTGTCGTGTGCTGTTATATGCACACACATTTATTTTTTATTACAGATTTATTTTTTATACTTTTTGATAATATAAAATTCCAAAATGTTTTAAGACAAAGAGCAATCTATTATTTTGACGGATAAAAATGTGCAATTGTGGAAGATATAAAAATATCAGCAATTGTAATAGCGTTCTTATGAATTAAAAAAGAATATTCATTAAAAGTAATTTTAAAACAAAAGGTGCCGTGAGCGGGACAGCAGCGCGGGCGCCGCCCTACTCTCCGTAATATTGAAAAGTATTATAATCATCCCTAGTTTGTTTTTTATTTTTATAGAAATAAATATTTGTGGACATTTTACACAACGCCATCTAGCCCAAACTAAGCAAAGCTTGTATTATGGAACTAGATGGCTGATAGAATACATATATACATATATTAAATAACTAGCAAGGTATTCTATTTTACACTCACCTGCCTTATCTTTACAGATATCCATATTAAGTTATGAAGGTGCTGAATCTGTAATAGATACAAATACTTAAATAATTTTAGTACCTGTAGGTAGGTAAGCTTAATGAAACATGCAAATATTTTGTTTAAAAAATCACACAATAGAATGAATTGCATGAATTTATTATCCTAACAAATATTATAAAGTAACTCTGTCAAAGCCTACCAAAAGTAACTCAGTCTGTCTGTCTGTCTCTCTGTCTGGTAACAATAATTTTTAATGACTAAACGGCTGAACCAATCGTTATGAAATTTGGTTTATAGATTCACGTGAATACAAGAAACGTTTTTTTTTTAATCTGACAGATATCAAAGTTTTAACTCCGTTGTTTTGTCACTATAGATTTTTTCTCTGGTGCCAGCGATCTATTTTTGTCTGTATCAATAAACTACAACTCATGTTTTGTTATTACAATTTTTCACGACCTCGATTGTAATAGATGCTTAAATACGATATATTATGCATGATAAAGCGACTAGGATAAAGTTTTGTTCAATTGAAATAAATCTATTTCTGTGACGTTGTCAACCGACTTCAAAAAAGGAGGAGGTTCTCAATTCGACTGTATTTTTTTTTATGTTTGTTATCTCAGAACTTTCGACTGTTTGATATTTGCCAAGTTGATATTTGCTAGAAAGTTTTGATAAGTACCTACTCAGTTTATAACAAACATTTTTAGTATGAGTAAAATCGGTCAAGAATTTTGTCGAGTCAAAAGCATCATATAGTTTGCTACGAGGCCATGTGCCGACCGATTTAAATAATATTTTCCGAAACATTCGATACTCAATTCTGAACAAGAATTTTGAATACGAACAGTAGACCGCGTGAGCACAGTCTTTTTGCAACAAGTATTTAGTCATACTAAAGATGCGACACCGACTGCGACAGCTCAATGACTAGACAGGACAACAAAATGCGGCCTTTCATAGTTGCATAGTTGGTACTTGTACATTTTTAACCAACTCCAAATAAGGAGGGACTTATCAATTCGGTAGTATTTTTTATGTTTGTCTCATAATGCTTCATATCTCCGTCATTTATTAACCGATTTAGAAAGTTTTTTTAAAGGACTTCCAGATTGGTCCCACAAAATGGATTCAATAGTTTATTATTTAAAACAAATTAACTGGAAAAAAATATTTCACCCAAATAAACGCAATTAAGTATTTATAAAGTCGGTCGTTTCAGTTGTTTAGACTTTAACGGCCTTACCGAAAAACATAACTTAACTTTAAGCAATGCTTAACATATTTTGTCAACATTTCGCTGACACGTAATGACACTTGCGGAAAGAAGATAGAGAATTTAAGACGATGGTTAAAGTTAAGTAACGTTTTTCGGTAAGGCCGTAAGTAACTACCGCACACTTGACGTATGAGTTGTAGTCGCAACGACACGCAAAATTTGTGAGTATATTGTCAGCCTTAGCAAGTCACTGGGTCTAGATCCCATGCTGTCGCAGACGCACATATCACGAAACAAAGGAAACAATTATTATAAACAATTATTAATATCACACAGTGTGCGCACGCACTTAAATTAAGAATGGGCTTAACGCGCGCTATTGCTCTCGCGTATCACAACATTTTTAAACATATTATGAAGTATTGGTTAGGGATATATGTAAATTGAGAAATGAATTTGTTTATTTAATTAGGAGAAATATTTAAAAAAGTTTTTCTTTGAAATCTTATTAGCTGAGAAGGAAAGTATATGTTTTTTTCCCTACTCCGTCACCTACATATCTGAATTAAATTTTGTTTCGTCTCTCGCATAGCACAACCTTTTTCAACATATAAAATCACTGAAGGGATATTAGAAAAGTGAGTGGCCAATTTGTTTATTTAGATAGTAGAAATAATTAAAAAAAAATGTTTCTACGATGTCTTTTAATTTGGCTGAGAAATTGAATAATATATGGTTTTTCACTATATTATTATATTTAAAACTTTTTTAAATGTTTTTCCTATCGTAATATACAACCACAATAAACAAATACTTTTTTTTTTTTTTGGTTTTAGAAATAGTTTCATTAATATATATTGTAAGAGAGTACAAAAACAATATGGAATCAATATATAAAATACCTATACATACTAAATATATTATCATAATCTAATAAAATAAAGTCTAATTCTTAACTAATGTAAGGCTGCAAGTCCCACGCATGCAGACCCTGATCTGAGAGTCCCCATCACGCTCGCAGCGTTACCGCGCTGAATAGCCAAGGAAATTTGTTGTACTAGGTACCACCCAGATCTCGGGTCGCGACCTCTTTCTCGCATTCGCCGTCCTAGATCTTGAACAAATTCCCTGGCTTCTGAGCCCCAAGGTCCCGGTCCAACAAATTAATTTCTAATATCCCTACTCAATGATTGTATATGTTTAAAAATGTTGTGATGCGCGAGAGAGATAGCTGCGCGCTTTAATCTCCAGCTTAGGCAACGGAAATAGCTCATAAGCAGCGGTGTAGATATTTTGTTGTTCTTTATTTGTGTTTACTACATCAAAGTCGAAGTACTACTATTTGTGCTATGGTACATAGTACGCGGAGTCTGGGCTCGTCGTTGCGCGGTTGACTCATACCTTGCTCTCGTATAAGGCTAGCCAAGGCAATACGAGGCCACCGACGCCAAAAACACGAAGCTGTTACCTTGCCTGCATATACCTTATATTAGTATTGCGTTTAGGTACAAATATCTGCAAGACCAAGATGCATGCCACGACGAATTTTTACCCGACTCCGCAAGAAGGAAGTTAGTGTTTTTCGGTAGCGCTTATCTACGTTTTTCTGTTTAACCCGGCTGCGTAAGAAGGAGGGTTATGTTTTTCGAGTGTATGTATGTTTGTATGTAATTATGTACATATTGTATATATGGGTATGTATGTACGTTTCTATATGAGAGCCTACACGGCTTGACCGATTTTCGTGTGCTAGGTGTCATTAGATTGGTCTTTGCTTCCAGAGTATTATGACATTCTATGACAGCCTATGTATGGGCTATATTTTTATGTAATTAATAATAATAATGCTTCTCTTGCAAAAATTAAAAAAAATGCGTTTTTTCGTAACCTCCAACGAACTTTTTCTTAATAAATAAATAATTTTACTAGAATTATTCTACAGAATACACATTTATAATCTTTAGCAGCGATTTTACTCATACTTTCTCACAAAACAAGTAACGACGTACCAAACGTAACGAAATCGTAAGTTAAACTTCAAAAACTGCTTTTCTACAGTCGGGTATTTTGTTTTTCTTTATACTTCCTATTATTATCTCTTTTTTTTTTGGTGTGCGATAACTTATTCGAACGAACCAACGAAGTTTGGCTTGAAAATGGATTCGGTGGTCAACTAAACCCGCAGCCCACGGAGCCCGGGTTGAGTTGACCACTTTCAGTTTTTTCAGGGTTAGCTTAAACACAAGTGCATCTCCCACGGATGCGGGAGCCTAGTCGTGAGGCTACGGTGTCTGTCTGTCTGTATGTCCTACATTTAAACGGCTGTATCTTTTGAACAGTAATAGATATGTCTCAAAATAGATAGATACACTCTTTATTGTACACATCTTAAAAGTAATAACAAAGTACTTAAAATAGACTAGTGCAACAACAGGCAGCCTTATCGCTAAAAGCGATCTCTTCCAGGCAACCAAAATAGTCAACATTGTAGGATTTACTTTCATTCAAATCTATACAAATACTAAAAACTGGACAAAAGCGTGCCAAGTGTTAAGAGCTACAGGATAGAACGAGATGTGTCGTGAGTAGATGGTCTTGTAGAATCATTAGAAAAAAAAAACATTAGAATGAATGAAAGGTACAGCGATACATAAACATATATACATGAGAATTTAGAGACTGATATACATAGATATTTTATTATGAAGAAAGATGGGTAACTTTCTTTTTGTGATATACCTATAGGTATATGTTTGTTTTGTTTTTTGTTTGTTCGTATTGTTCGTGAGATTTTATCTATAGAAAGGATAGACTCATTGAATATGAAGTAAAAGCATGGCAAATCTCAGTTCTAAATTTCAAGGATAAGACAAATCTTTAAGGCCTTTTAGATTCTTGACCTTATATATCTTGGTGTAGCACTTTCTAAGCACACATGATGGCATTGTCACTATTCAAGCCAAGTTACGACACTTAGCATCTAACAGCGTTGATTGACGTGTCGCGACTGAAGACGTGTCGGGCGATTACCTTAATTGAGGCTTGCCATGCAGAGCCGAGGAAAACCTATCTACGTAAAATTCATCATTGGTGCGGACTGCTAAATTGTGAAATAGCTTCCTAAGTGAATCTGTTCATTACGTAACAAAAAAGTGTAGTCTATACACACTAGGGATGTGAAGACGAAGGTAATGACACCTCACACATAAAAATCGATCTAGCCGCTTACGCTGTGAGAGACAATATAGAAACAAATACATGCAGCCAAAAACACTATCCTGCTCTTTGCGCAGTCGGATAGAAAGAAGGATATTATCTTCAAGCTTATAAAAGTGAAAACGGGGCACAAAATGATCCTTACATGCATGCATGCATGTGTAATAGGTGATTATCCTAATGTCGTAACCTACATGTAACAAGTTTCCATAAAAAGGCTTAATGTCCATGTGTCATAGGCCTTATAATTAGGTTTACAGACCTAAATACTTATATTGTATATACTTATTACTGGTAAGTATTAGTTTAGAAAACTTTATAAATTATAGTTTAAAAAACTGAAAAAAAACGCGCAATTCGTTTACTTGGATGATATTTTTTTAGTTATTTTGTTATACAAAATGATTTTGATAAAATTTATATGGGACAACCATTGAGATATTACCTACCAAACCTAAAAATAATCATCAAAAACCATTCATAATTAGAGTAAACGCGTAACAAACGTACAAAAAAAGACAGTCGAATTGAGAACCTCCTTCCTTTTGGAAGATGGTTAAAAATACTCGACTTTAAAAACAGAACTGATCCTGTTGCAATATAACTCAACCAAATATATATCAACCAAAGAGGTACCTAATAAGCTTTAGAATCTCCTGTCTGTCCGTTACCGTTGACGTTTTATACCGATCACGACACGGCTAAACCGTTCGTTATGAAATTTGGTACAAAGGTTGCTTGAAACTGCAGACGGACAGAAGCTCCTTTTCATCATCATCACCGTTTACCATTACTACGCGGACGAAACTGCTGGGCGCAGCTATCATACCTATATATCACAAAAAGAAAGTTAGGTACTCATCTTTCTTTTTCTGATTTATTGAATTAAATTAAATCAAAGAAATCAATTCATAATATCTATACCGACGGATCTTTGTACCCGACTGCGAAAGAAGGAGGGTTATGTTTTTCGAGTGTATGTAGGTATATTTGTATGTATGTTTCTATATGATCACCTACAGACTAAACGGCTTGACCGATTTTGATGTGCAAGGTGTCCTTAGATTCGTATTCACATCTTGAATGTCTTAGGCTATATTTTTTGTAATATCAGTAATACATCTCTCGCAAAAATAAAAAAAATCGATTTTTCGTAACTTCCAACGAACCTTTTCGTAATAAATACGTATTTTACTAGAATTAAGTATTGTAAAGAATGCGCATTTTTAATATTTCACAGAATGTTTTCGCATACTTTCTCACAAAATACACACACTCAACAGCGTATCAAGATAGATAGATAAACTCTTTATTGTTTACACAAGCGTAACGAAATCGTAAGTTTAAAAACAACTGCTTTTTGCAGTCGGGTATTTTGTTTTTCTTTAATCTACATTTAAAGAAAAACAAAATACCCGACTGCAAAAAGCAGTTGTTTTTAAACTTACGATTTCGTTACGCTTGTGTATGTACTTGTAACCAAGTCATAGTAAAAAATGTCAGTGGCAAACTGTGTCTTGTGGTTATATTCTCTAATTAGGTATCTTGGATGCCCTTTGGCCACCGGCTGACCAAACCTGTTCCTCGAACTAAGCGTCTTGACTTCGTGTCGACGAATGGCCGAATGACCGAAATTTCTTTAAGTGTGTAAAGATATAAAAGCTTTAAAAGCTGGAGATAAAACAACTATTCGACGCGGTTCGATAAGAGAGCCTGTTAATGGATTTTGTGTACTTATTTATAGGTGTTTGTGTCATAGAGTAGGTTCGTAGAAATGTTAGGCTTTTTTAACCGACTGCGTATGCGCAGTTAATATTTTTCGTGTGCATGTATTTATCGATGTATGCTCCTCTAAACTTTACTAGACATATTACGCCTGTTTGGCTGTGCCTTAGTAGCTCGATTGATTTTGATGCGAGGTATTCTTAGATTCTTCTTCACTTCTTAAGACGTAGGTACGAATATCATAGTTTTTTGTTTTCATCAACGTAAAAAAAAATCTAATCTAAGTATCTAAAATACTGCACTAATACCTACAAGAATAAAATGATCACATACCTTACGCTTAGGCTTACGAGTCCGATGAAAATTTGAGTCGTTTAATTTTATAATTTTGTTTTTATTAGCGAGTGCTAATTTTCTTGTCCAACTAATTTTGTCCAAACGCAATGATAATGTATCTAAATACAAAACAAAAATACCTATAAATGAATTAATGTACTAAATTCCTGAAATATCACAAAAGTAAGTACCTACTTAGGTCTTTAAAGTAAAGTACGCCGCCAAACAAATTATATGACAACTTTACGCATAGATACTTATTCGCAAAAACATACACTCAACATCATATGATACGTACAGTTATATAGTTGAGTATTTAGATAAATTGACTCGAAATAATATGTAGGTATTTCGTAGTTTTTTTTTATATTCATATATATTTTAGGGGCTTTTATTATATGAACATGACAGTCAGATTGTATATTCTTAATCTATTGATCACTTGAAATGAGTTACACAGTCAAACAGCTCTTTAGCTGCGTCAGAGTTAGGATCCACTAAAATCCTATTAAATCGGCCCTAAAATCGGCGCTAAAATCCTATTACACGTCATAGTGTGTTTCAATTTATTTATATCCTAAAATAGGTCCTACATGTGCGTTGTGACGGTAAAATTAAAATCCTTAATTTTTCGGGATCGCTTACCAAGATTGACCTATTCAGTGGTATTTTTAGGGTTCCGTACCTCAAAAGAAAAAATCGGAACCCGTATAGGATTACTTTGTTGTCCGTCTGTCCGGGTGTCAAGACCTTTATCTCGGGAACGCGTGAAGGTATCGCGTTGAAATTAAAACCATATACGCAAATCCATAGTATCTTGCTGCAGAAAGAAAAATAAAATTTCTCAGTGTTCATACAAAAAGTTACAGCCGAATATATCGTAAAAAATGCACGTTTCGACACTCACAAGGGAATCAAAACCTATGGGGTACTTCCCGTTGACCTAGAACTATGAAATTTGGCAAGAATCATTTTTACGATGTATATTTTTCGGTATAAGAAGGAAAATATGAAAAAAAATACAATGTCCCCCTTTTATCTACTAGTTTGTACGGAACTCGCACTTGTCCGGTTTTTTTATATTCAAACTAGCTGCCTACCGCGACTTCGTACGCGTAAGAAAATTGTTCATGTCATGTTCATGTCACGAGTACGGGTAGGAACCCGCACTCAATGCACCCCCGCCAAGCTAATGCTCCAGTACCACATCTGCCCTGCTCGTGTTTCGCTCCTAGCTCAATCTCGCCGCACTGCCGTCCTGCTTCAACCAAACTTCAGACCCAATCTATTAATGTCGAGTCAGTGGTATAACGTAGATTTATGTATTTGAATAAAACTAACTCCCATCCCTTTTTCGCCCCGCTCCTACCCTGCTCTCTTTTGCTTCTCTCTCGCTCTTACCTCGTTACCACCACACTCCCACCTGACTCCTGTTCCGCTTCTGTTTCGCTCCCACCTTGCTCCCAGCTCAGGTTTGTTGCTACCTTTTCACGTCCACTTCACTTCTGCTCCGCACTCACCGTAATCGCATCCCTCCCGCTGTATCCCATCCACTCTCAAATCACTCACGCCTCACTCCCGCACCACACTCTCTTGCACCTCTCTTATTTTATCCCGTTCTCATCCCGCTCCCGTGACGCTCTCATCCATCACACTAATGCCTCACTCTTACCAGCTCTGCTCCCGCCTTCCCCACTCCCACCCTAACATTCAACCCTGGAACTTCCGTATAATCTATTAACTCCCCTCACCCTAACCCTTAATGTATCCCTATTGTAAAACTATAATGGCAGTATTCATTTATATCTATTAGTTGATCTAAACTAAATCTTACATTTCATGTCCCTAATATTAAAACGACATTTTATGGCTAATTTTTTTACATCTTAGGTTACATTATTGAAGTTTTAGTAGGGATCTCTATTTTTTTCTAATACTGAATATAACATATGTTACTCAAGAATATTTTAGCATTCTAATGGTGAAATAAATTTTGAAATCGGTCCAGTAAGTAGTTTTTGAGTTGCAAATCTTTCCTCTTTATATTAGTGTACATGAACGGCTAGACGGTTTTTTTATTGATGAACATCATATTTTTAATACTTATTATCCTATTCCGGACGAAGATAAAACCAAAAACACAAAAATCATTAACATTGGTCCTGCCGTTCTTGAGTTATAAATGGTGTGACTAACACGACTTTATATATATATATATATACATTAAAGAAAAAACTATATTGATTTTAAATAGGCAGACCTCTTATTGACAATAATTGACACGGTTCAGGTTTAAAATATTATTTATTAAATAATAAACGAAAACATAATCTAGCAAAATATTAAATAAAATATACCAATACTTACCGGAATCATTTGTTTTTTTTTTAATTGTTTATGATTTTTTTCTTGACATTTATTTAAATGTATTTTAAGTTTTATTTGAATTGTTACCTATGGGTTAATATCTAAAATAAATGATATCGATATTCTATATCCCTAAACATCATGTATCACAAATGTGCCTATGTTTGGTTTTCTCAGATATTGTTAAAGCTTAGTGCCTAAAAAAATTTATAAGAAATAGCAAAATACAGAATTTATCTTAAGCATTTATATTTCTAACCAAAAAAAATCGTCAGAATCGGATAATATTTAGGGGTAGAAAACAGTTGTCTCTACATATGTAGTAAAATGCGTAATATACTGAGAAAAAAATGCACTTATCAATTACAATTACAGCAAGAAAAATAAATAAACTTACCGAAATACAACTATTTTTCTTATCACTGTTGTTCGTCACTGTTACAGATGTCAGCACACCAAGGGTACGAACACCGGAATGGCAGTTAGGCAACCGAACGGTGTGCATGCGCTGCTGTCGCTTGTTACTGGGGTACTACCAACTTTTACAAACGTAGTCAATAACTTAAAAGTACAATAACATACATACGTACGTATAAGGACATTAAAATAAATATAATTGGCCAACTGCGTGAATGACCACATGTAGTGTAGCGTTCCGTACCTAATGTACATCACTGACTTATAAGAAGGTATAAGTTTAGAAAACTCAAAATCCCCTGTCTAAAATAACGGCTGAACCAATTTTGATGAAACATAGCTAAGGACACTCTTTCACTCAAAAACCTAAAACAAAATCGGACAGGCACGGATACACGTCAAACCTAGGTATAACACCCGTATTTTTGGGTCCGGGGTTAAAAATAGGGCTTCTTGTTTAATAAGGACCTACTATATTTTTTTAAGCCGATCGACTAAGTATTACTTACTCGTTAACCTATTAAGTCTATGATAATTTTACTTTTAATTTCGTCATATACATGCTACTGCCATGAAACTAGTCTACTATCCAACATCAACCATTTAGCTGGTGGGGGTGGGGGCACTGATTCCCAATTACGAATTAAATCCCTAAGAGTTGTCACGAGAAATGTAGAAATCGTCTAGGTACTTGTCCTTGAATTTTAGGTGATGAAATAAGTCTGCTTGAAAAATTAGGTATTTCACGCAGCCAGGTGTAGGCCATTACCTACACAAAACTTCAATAGACACGGGTAGACATGCCCAATGATGAAAGTCGAACCGTGATGCCTCTTATGGACCACAACATTACAGTACGTAGGTATAATAAGTATATGTATATTATATTGAGGTAAAATATATATCTAAATATGTTTGAGAAATGATGCGAAAGTTATTAAAGACCACTTGAAAGTGAGGCCTTATAATAAGATTCGGGTTAAGCGATTTCATATCTCATATTAGAGTTGGTGCTTTCATAACTTTAGCAAATGAATACTAACTCGAATCTTAATTAAATAACGGCCAAGCCAGCAATTTAAATAATTAGGTACCTACAGTTTAACAAACTAAAAAATCTTGCGCAATTTTGTATTAAAAACCGAACTACTGAACCGATTTTGATGAGATTTCTAAAGGACTGAAAGAATATATAATGATTTCATACAAAAAAGTTTTTTCTGATCGGTTTGTAAATGAAGGAGTTATGTGATAACAAACAAAACAAAAATTCCGCCGAATTTTTAACCTCCTTCTTTTTGAAGTCGGTAAAAAAGGTTTAAGTACTTGAAGTAATCTTCTTAAAAATAAAGTTTCCATAGAGTAATAGTTAAATCTGGCAGAATAGAAGCAGAAAAATATCAATGAATTTGACATTCTCAAAAAAACAAATTATTTTTTGGAACGCCATTTTAGTCTCAATTGTGCAAATGGAAAATTATAAGTGTAATTAAGTCATGGATACTTTAATTCGAATAACTAATACGTTCGAAAGCGTTAGGCATGTAGTCAAGAGTAAAAATTCATCGGAACGGCTGCAATGCCTGAAAAAGGAAATTAATTCCCTGAGCACAGATCTCATGTTACTTGGTAAGGAAAACCACGATAATTACATCAGATCCCTCGCCATGGAGGGCTACTTGACCTTACTCTCCGTGAAAAATATACCACTATCTGTGAACGAAAAGAGGAACATTCTTCAAACAGTCAGTGACAAATTGAAACAGTACGCCCTAAGGGACGAATGTCTCTTTATATATCTTAGAATTCAAAACTTACAATGTTACTATCTGATTCAGTTAGATCAAGTTAGTCTAGCTCGGGAAAAGCTAGAAAATTTAGAAGACTTGTACGACAAAATCAACAAATCCCATAGATTCCTAGATGCCGAAGAATTATTTACAACAAAGCCAATCGGCCACATTAAACCGGTCAACCCAGAAAAAATTGACAAGGTCGTCACAAATAACCTCCAAATGCAAGCTTTCCTTTATAACAAACTCAACTTGCAAGACAAGTATACATTATATAATCATACCGCTCTACGCAGACAATTGGAAATGAAGGAAGGAACTCCTCAAGACTGGGCTTTGCGAACGGCTAGACTAGGGAACTACTTCACTTATCTGAATAATATAGAAAACGCGCGACATCATCTCTGTGCAGCTTACCATGTCCTGCGAACTTGTCATGAAAACTGCAAACTGATGCCGGAAGAGTTTGTACTTCAGAAAGCAGAGTTTGAAATACATTTCTTGGAAATCAGTCACCATTGGGTCAAGTATGGCCTCACCCTTTTCAAGCTATCCAAGAAGAAGATACTTAGTAAATACTTTTCTCATCCCTCTTCGAAACCAGATTTATGGAAAACTGTGGATGTAGAAGAAAACTTAACGAACTGTGAATCAGCGGGACAGGAAAATGTGAAAGACCGAGGCGCTGAGAAAAGTGGTAAAGGTGACTGCGATATGGCGGAGAAGCTGTTCGCATTCCCTTCCTTACATTTAGATGTAATGGAGAGCAGAATTCCTTGCAAAATCGCTTGTACCGTAGACGAGGCACGGAAGTTATTTTCCTTCACTCACAAGTGGCTGATGCGAGCGAAGCATTACTATGACTTCGAGCATCATTCTGCTCAATACATATCCTGCACGTTGCAATTAGCAGAACTATACGAACATCTAGCTTTCTTTGAAAGGAACATCGACAGCCAATACAATATACAGAAGCGACGCGCCGACGTCCTCGAAACCCTCAACTCTTTGCTGAAAACGTGCGACAATGTGATGTCCGTTCAGATCGACGTGATCAGGGAATTGTCTCAGGTGCAGCTGGAGCTCATGGCACTTAATCTGCAGAAGTTGTGGCGAGAGGAGTCGCAGACCAATATGCTGAATTTAGATACTGATGTGGATTCTATCATAAACTCCTTGGATTCGGCGTCCAACAAGACGTTGACGGAGAGGACGTTGAACTCGCCTAGCAAGAATATGTTTTTGAGGAAGATGGAGGCTGCGACTTCGATCAATGGCAAACTTTACCGCTTGAGCGAGCATCTCATGCCTAGATCGCCCTCGCAGCTTAGCCTCGCCGCCAGTCTCGCGCGATGCTAGTGCCTTGTTCTGCCTGCCTAAGCTCGCCTCTCCAAAAGTGACTACGCGTTTTACTAAATTGTTTTGTGGACCATTCGAATTGAATTTGAGAAATAAAAATTGTTAAATAACAAAACATTACTTTTATTCTAATTAGATTAGTTGAGAAATATAGTTCCTGGCATCCTGGCTCTCGTAGGAAAAGAAACACTACAAGTCACACTTAGTAATATATTTTTACACAATAAATTCCAAAACAGCGCGTGCTGTGTGGTACACTGGTATATTTATAAAAATACTTAAGGCAATATAATAAGATTTCGTAATGATTACAGTTATCTTTACTTTTCTATTTTTAAAACGTAGTGATAATAAGTGTACAATTACGAAAGACAAGATTAATGTGCTGTTGTAAAATACCAAGGCAAGACTATAGGGAGGAAGAAAGTGAGTTATACCTAACTCTCCCCCCCCCCCCTTTCTCTTTGAGAAAGCGAATCTCATAAAGAATATCTCACGCGAATCGCCTGAGCATAATATTATGTCTTGTCTTATACCTAGCAGGTAAAGTATCGGAATATAGGAATGAAAATTGATATAATAAGCATACACAGTACTCGTACACTAGTACTAGTACACTACAAGGGCACTACTAAATTCAGTTTATCTCTTTTAACTTGTAATATTGTGATGTGTATTGAATTTATTCCTCTACAAAACAACAACAGGAGACAAAAGACATTCAAATGCTCTGTACGTATATATTTTAATAAGAATACGTCGAATGAAATAGTACAACTAAATGTAGTTAAAGATATCTTCAAATCCGTGGCAGATATTGTATAAAATACTAATAAAAAATGTTTATTAAGAGAATCGTATAGCGCATACTTGTAGCCAGTATATCGTATTTTTTCCCGTAAAATATGAGAAAACAGTAAACAAACGTTACCTAATTAATTCTGATGATCTTTTTTAGTGTAAGGAAAAATAAAGAGTCTTCTCGTTCTGTATACAGGAATGCGCCAGATAGGATTCTCTTAAGAGTCCGCAATCCAACCATCGTCCGTCTAGCTCGCGCGTACCCAAATAAAAAATTTCGTTTGTAAAACTAGAAAAAATTCAATTTGATCAAAGTTAATTTTCATACTTACATAAAAATCATTTTTAGAAATTATTAACGCAAAAATGATTTTGTATGAAAATTAACTTGGATCAAATTGAAATTTTTGACAAATATTTGTAATAACATTTTCTAGTTTTACAAACGATTTTTTTTATAAGTTCATTTAGTCATTTTATATCTTTAAAAATGTGAGTATGCGCGAGCGAGACGGTCGATGTTCGAACTACGGATTCTTAAACCTTAATTCGAATATTCATGAAACTTTTGGTCCAGTTATTGTGCTTAACAGTTTCTTTTTGTGTGGGGAATGTAAAGTAATTTTTTAGGTATTTGTTTTATATTTTAAGGAACTTCAAAATTTTAATATTTTTGTGATTAATGTTGTTTTTATATTATTAATATTTTTTCAAGTTGTTTGTGTGGTGGGGAGTACTGTGACGTCACAAAGTTCGCCTAGTACATTTAACTAATGTTTCCAATTTCGCATAAAAAAACAAATACAGGACCTCTTTTATGTAGACATGCAGTTGTTATTTATTATAGTGTAGATAGATAACACTTTATTAAAAACCATATGATAACAAAAAACAAAGATAACATTAAGTACTTAGGGCTAGGTTTTTAATTGGCGGCCTTATCGCTTAGAGCGTATGTGGCGTTAAAAGCAGTCTAAGCATATTTTCGGGACAATGGAGCCTAAATTAAAATAAAACAGTATGAATTAAAAAGGGAATCATAAGTCAAAAATACTAGGCGAAGCGTATGACATCAGAGACCTCCTCGAAACTTAAAAAAATAATAAAAAATATACAAATGGGGTCCTTTATGGGGTTCCACAAAAAAAGTTTATAAAAACAATATCATCTCGTTTAGTCGACGCCTCTGGTGGAAAGAGAGCTGACTCAATTCTCGTACAAAAAATATCATTAGCCATTCAGCGTGGGAATGCAGCCAGCAATCTAGGAACTCTTCCACACAAGGACACCATCACATATTTGATTTTTATGTTTTTATTCTAAATTTTAGTTTTCTTTAGTTAATTTAAGTTACCTAAGTTATTTTTAGTTTGTTATATTTATGTATATTTGTATTATTTAAGTTGTGTTATTTTAGTTTAGTCTTATTTAAGTATACGTGTAAAATATATTATTTTAGAAAGGTCAGATTGTAATTATATTAAATTTAATTGAAATGTTAATTTATTTCTTGAAATAGTTCAAAGTTTCGAATAGAAATACAAAATGAATACCTGAAAAAATACTTTACATATCCCATTTAATTTAAGAATAAAAGTACATTTAGCATAAAGTATTATATAATATTAGGTTTAAACAATAATTCTTTTTAAAAATAATATTATGTACATAACCAAAGAGATTTATAAAAACTTGATTTAGGTAGGTTTAAAGGAATGTTAAGGTAATTTACACAGTTAATTTGATTAAAAGAAATAAATATTTACAAAAAAAAATGGAATGATAACAAGGGAATCGTATACAAAAACAGGTAAAATATAAGACACAACTTTATTAGTTGGATTTTGTTTTGTTAAGAACCTATGAAAACTTATTCAATTACATTAAAAAAATTAAAAGACAATGGGCAGATTTGACCCAAGCGCGACTGAATATAATGCATACTCGTAATGTAAAATGCCTTGCTAGCCCGGAGAGGTGCTTGTAAACGTTTGCAAAACGTAACCGTTTTAAAATACATACTCTTTATTGGACCTCGGCAGACATGCGAAGGAAGGCACACACATCTGGCTGGTGAAAGGAAGAATCGGAAGAACCTGATTCTACGGAATTTCCAGATATACAAAATGTGAGGATGAGTTGGCGACAGTGGCAAAGTGTTAGCAAAGGTAAGTCCTTGTAGTAGAAGACTAGAAGTACCAGTCTGCAAAAATATTACTTCTGCAGACGGACCCTGTAAACAAGTCCTACCATGATTGAAGCGAAAATATTGAAAAATATTCAAATTATTGATGAATGAAAATATTGACTGAGAATAGGACAGCATATTACTCGGAATCATGGACAGTTCTTGATACACCTCTACATGTTTTAAGACTATGATGATAGTCAAACTAATATAATTATTAATATTATATTAATATAATATAATTATTAATTATATTAGTTTGACTAATGATAATCAAACTAATATAATTATTAATTTGGCATGTGCTTCATCTTCAGTGGTTCTTATAACATATCTATAAAAAAAGTATACAAAGAAACACTGTAAGTATTATTCAAAATCCTTGCTCAGTATCATTAATCAATAAACTGTAATAAATAACCTCCTCTTTTTTGAAGTCAGTTAAAATGACATTATTTCCATTAAATACATATTAAAAATAACAACATCAACTGTAAAAGAGTTCAATTTACTTTGAACTAAAGCTATATATTTCACTAACGGTTTCATTTTATAAACTATAATAAATGCGTCAAAATAAAGGCGACTACTAACATTACACACGTTCCACTCAAATAAAACACACATAAAACACGCATACAAATTACAACAACTCAAAATAAATTGAAGTAACACGACTCAGCACAAGTTTAATGTCTTAGCCATGAAATAATCGTTCGAGGCAGTACTCAAATACTCACGAAAAAGTTTTTGCATCCAATGATCATGGAATCAAAGCCGCTACTACGGACTGCTTTAAAATTTTAGCAACCAATGATCATGGAATCAAAGCTACGGACTGCTTTAATTGTAAATAAATAGTTTGTTGCAATTTTTATGTTTTATTCCCACTAGATTTATTTACAAGTCACTGATATATCTCGAAGAGAGCGAAACGTTAAGATGTATCACCCTAGCGAATGTTTCGTGGCCACGACATTAGATACCACTATAGAAGGAACTTTCAACTAGTTAACAAACAAACAAAGTGTTAAATAAATTACAGGCCTCGGGGCATCTATTTACATTTTAGTAAAGACTACCCGACTGTCAACAATATAGAAAATGTGCCTGGAAAACAATTTGACGAGCAAATAAAACCCTTGAGATTATCCGCTATGCTCGTAAGCTGAGTAATCATCGAGTCGTCATCGAAATTAAGACTAATATTTTAAAACTAAATACTAATTTTCAATGTTCAGGTGCCCGGGATAGATTGCCAGGTGTCTAGGACGCGAGCGATAACTTATTTTGACATACAATTTACTATTCTTTTGGTAAATATGCGGACGATGATCTCATGAATTACCAGGTCCTCAAGGCTGCTAAGTGAACATCACTCGCTCGCCGCTCGCTGATACGGTTCAAAGACAATATTGACAAATTGCTAGTCTATTACTATATAAATAGACTAACAATTCGTCAAAATTGTCTTTGAATCGTATCAGCGAGCGGCGAGCGAGTGATGTTCACCTAGCAGCCTTGAGGCCCAGAATTACATAATCATTTTCAAAGGTAACTTCAAACTAAGTAAAATTACGCCTATTTTCCCTTACGGGTAAGGCGGAGCATCAAAGACCATTTGAATTTGAAGAATAAGGCCATTTGACGCAGATTTGATTGTGGTAAAGGGTTAGAGTTTGAGGGTAAGATGTAATATTAGCTTGCCGTGACGGGGGGTCATCCCACCGCCTACATAAATGCCAAAGTCCCATAACTGATTTTTACATATCACACGTCATATGTCTGGGAAGAGAAATTGTTAAAATAAATGTTAATCTGAATACATTTTCATAGTATTGTCATGGGACACGGTCCGATATTTATCAAAATTACTTTTAAAATGTTATGCTTGAAAAAGTGTCGTACACGGAACACCTGGGCGTCAAGGCTATTTCAATTGTAAATAAATTTCAATTGTAAATAAATCGTTTTTTTTACATTGCCCAATACAAAATCGCGATTTAAAAATACAAGGCTGCTATTGGACAACAATTTCCATCAATGTGGGATTTATTTACAATTGAAATGACGAGCAACCTTGACGATCAGCCGCAGCACCGCCGCATCTTAAGTATACAAAATATGTTATCATAATATCTCTCCCTAGATACCCACTTACTCACATGTATTATTACTGTAACAATTATGAAAACACATTTTGACAAATTTATTGGTCTATATATTCCATACTTATAGTTGTGACCCTAGACCGTAATGTGAGGCCTCGAATTTACAGTCGAAAAACTTCAATTAAATGGCAAAAAAAATATAAAAACAAATTACTCAATAACAAGTAAAAAATAAAAGCTACAACTAAAAACAAGTCAAGAATAAATTTTAATGTTACACTAAGTAAAAAACATATTATGCTATATTACGTTCGATTACATGGCGCCGTCGAAGATTCCGCTTGGAAACTTAATTCACTATCGAAAATGAAAATATCTAGCGACACTAAACCGTTGTCATGACACTGGCTAATCCTTGTATGATCCCAATATTTCTCAAAATCCAGATTAGCTCTGTAATGTTCCAAATAACTATTACTTCCAAATAACATTTACATATTGTTTGAGATTGTATACTTTTTTTTTTATTTGGCAAGTAATGGTTAGAAAAATGTAATAGATAAACTAGATTGTTAGAATTTAGGGATCGACTATAAAACTAATAGGTCTATTTTTACTACATATAAAACTAATATTTGCATATTTTACAATGAGGTTTGTTTTACTGTTTGTAACAAATCTGTAAAAACTGTTTCTTCTACGAAATCAGGATATTCACAAAAAAAAATACTAGTCCATACAAAATTTCATTGACCAACGACAAATTGGAAAGATTAGCTGAATTACTAATATAAAAATTTAATGATTTGTCTAAATTGTAGAATAAGTTGTTTGGTTTAATATACAACAACCTTTCCTTGCATATACTTATACATACTGTATATGTATGTAAATATGAAAAATGTTTTTACCTCGGTATTTTTTCTTTCGCCGTCTGTCAGAATATTATACGTGTATTTCTCTTTTTCCAGTACGTAGAGCGGTTAAATTTTAGTCTAGACCTTAGCTAAAAAGTATCCAAATTGTGTTGTCTGATAAAATTATGTTTTAAAAAAAAATACGATAAGCGAAATATTGGGTATAGAATGATAATATCGAACAATAATGCCCGCCAGAAAGGTTCCATTAAAATAAAGCTGCCTTATCTGCTAACTCTTATTACATTGGAGATTGTCTATAAGTCCATTATTATTCATTAATCTGGGCGTCGATTGCTGTTTTGATTGGTGGATACGAAGAAATTTACCAATACTCGTTGGCTGTCTGTAGTCTGGCAATGGTCATGAAGACTATATCCAGTGTCATACATGTTAGCCGACCAGATAGCTGGCTTTATAACTTTATTTAGGGCTGCTCTCAGTAAACTAGCGAATAGTAGCGTCGCAGTTGTTGCCGATTGGCTGACACCAGGTCGACTAGCCGCTGATTGGCGGAAATCGCGGTGTAGGGTAAGAGTTACAACACAGGGTTCTCATTTCGACGTTTCTGCGCCTACTTGTCTATACCCAATATTTCGCTGGCTTGTATATTTTAAAATACACCTCAAGCGGAACTTCTTCGACACTATAATTAAGTATACATTTAACTGTTGAGCGGTACTAGCATATATTATGTATTATAAAAGCATGAATAAAAAATATATCTAACACATCCTTTACGGAATTATTAAAATCTGTATTCAATAATGAGGTATATTGTATTTTACAATTTACACAAAAATTATAAATAATTTTAAAACATCGTAATGTCGTGTTTTATTATATAATATAATGCATAGTACCACTCTAGTTTTGACTTTTCTACATGAATCGAAGGTTTCCGTGGTTGTGCCTGGTCTGACTCGTTAAGGCCCAGTGACTAAAGACCAATAAAACTGATGGGCTGGTCTACCTCCCGTCCCGCCTTTGCAAGACCTCGTGTAGAACCATATTGGTGTCGATATCGCTATCTTCCTGAGGCCAGGACTGTATGACTAGAAGGGGTTCATTTAGTTCGCCGTCTTGCTTTGGAGATCTGGAACGTCTGTAAATATATTTAATGTTAATATAACACAATTGAAATAATACTAGCTATGGAGAGGGCTATGCTTGGAGTATCTGCGAGATCGAATCAGAAATGAAGAAACCCGTAGATATATGAAAGTCACCGACACAGCGGATTAGCAAATTGAAGTGGCATTGGGCAGGGCACATAGCACGTAGAACTGATGGCCGATGGTGCCAAAACATTCTCGAGTGGAGACCACGCAACGGTCAGCGCAGCATAAAAAGAGCCACGAGATGGACAGATGACCTAATTAATACAAGTGGCGGGAAGACGCTGGATGCAAGCCGCTTCCAATCTATGACTAATCTGAGAGTTTCATCAAAATCGTTGAGTCGTTGAGTTATCTATGATATCAAATTCTTTCATTGAGTTGTGAAAGTAATTTCGACACAAATGTAACAAAGCTTGCGTCTGGATCATTTTTAAACTTTCTTGACATTACATAAGAATCACTTGAATAACGAAAATAGCAACCACGCTTATATAGTGAAAAAATAAAAACCATCAACTCAAAATTAATATGGTGATCAAATTAGCTATAATTCAAAATTAGTAACTACCTTTCTTGTTACACGAGCAAGTTTGGCTAACTTAAAAATAACACTACATAACAAAACCGATTTTGAGGAAGCATAGCTAAGAAAATTGTCGATCAAATCCTCTTTCAAATAAAGAAAACTAAATCGAAATCGGTTCAAACGTTTAAGAGCTACCATGCCACAGACAAACACGTCAAACCAATAGCATCCCTCTTATTGGATCGATAGTTAAAAATTACCAGCATCAGGTGGTCATCACTTCCACCGCCAGCACACAGGGACACACACTGATTTGCATGATCTTATTCTCCCCCTGCCCTTTTTTCTATCGGACGGCAAGAAGCACTTAAAAGCGACATAGTTTTATGGTGGGTATTCCAAAGACTCGAACGAAACGCTTTAGCTCACAACTTCAAATCAGGCGAGGTAGCGGTCAAGCGCAAGCCTATTTTCGAATAAAAAACACATCTTACATACATACCTAATATATATTATATATTGTATTTTATTTCATCATTGGTGAAATAAATTCCCACAGACTTCGCTGGCTCGGCCATTTGGAAAGGATGGTGGGAGGGTCGCGCCACAAAAAGGGCATGCTTCGGAATGCCGAAAGGGAGAAGGCCCGTCCGACGCCTCAAGTATAGATGGAGAGACAAAGTAGAGCACGTGCACAAAATAAAGAAGAGTGGCGTCTTCTAGTATCGGAGGCCAAGATACATTTTGTGGGTCGCTGCGCCAACAAAGTTAGTTACATAGATTTTGACTGGCCTCACAGCTCAGTTGGTAGTATGACTGCCTGCTGAACCGTAGGTCGAGGGTTCGATCCCCACCCAGGGCAAACATTTGTGTGATGAACATTAGCATGTTCTGTGTCTGGGTGTTTCTATGTCTCATATGTATATATTTATATTTAAAAAAACTATACGTGTTCGATCAGCCATCTAGTTCCATAGTACAAGCTTTGCTTATCTTGGGCTAGATGGTGTTGTGTGAAATGTCCACATTTTTTTTTTTTATTATTTACTTACGCAGTGGGCACAGCGTCGTAGTCGTCGTCATCGAGAGCTCGCACTGATCCCGCAACGCTGCGTATGATAAGCACTTTGTGAGCAATGTGCGCCGTGATGCCGAGCAAACACACCGCCAGCCCAGCGACGTTCACCGGACTCAGCTGGTCGCCGCTCACTTCCACCGCTAGCACCAGGATACACATCTCCTGAAACACACACAAAAAAAAAAAAATTAAAAAGTTATTCGATATTTTTGAAGTGACGAGCTCTGTCCCAGCAGAATTATTTACATCTGGCGCCATTCATTTATAAAGCAAGACTATTTTTGCTAGTTTTTGGCCCCCTCCCCCTCCAAGATTATACGTTTGCTGTGTTTCCTGAGTACTTCTCAGGAAACACAGATGGGAGACACGCAGTTCCACTACTGTACAGTACGCGCTTTAATTTCAAGCTTTGCTTAGTTTGGGCGACATGGTGTTTTGTCAAATGACCAGCAGTATTTGTTTGTTTGTTTGTTTAATAACGATATTTGATAAAAATTACGTTATTGACCTCGAAAAAGTATCCTAGATGTCTTTCTCCGATGCATCTAAGTACTTATCAAATTTTGCAATGATTTGTTTAGTTTAGTCGTGAAAACGTAACAAATAAACATATAGACAGATTATTTTAACTTTTATAACATGAGTTATGATTATGTCTATTAACGTACCTTAAAGATGCCCGCAATCGAGAGCGTAAGACTAGAAGTGTACGTGACCACGAGGAACTCGCTTATCTCCATCGCGAACGCGATGGTGGCGCCTACGGATACTTTTAGGATGGTTGGCATAAGCTGCTCAGGCGGTTGCCTGCCCAAGTACCGGAAACATTCCATACCTGCAACAGAAAATTGTATCCATAAAGACATTATTTTACAAAATTGCCTATTTTTATTAAATAGTCGAAATAATTCACTCGCGAAGATCTTCGTTCAGTCTCAGTGACGTTTTATTGCATTTTATGAGCACTGGCTATGCCACGCGGTTCTACACGCGTATTTATGAAAAATAGTGATGAAGAAGTATATCCTATGTTTCATATCCTTCAGGTTTTTTAGACGTCTCTGTACTAAATTTCGTAACAATCAGCCGTTGGACGAGAAATGATAACAAAAAAAACCGAACAAGTGCGAGTCAGACTCGCCCACCGAGGGTTCCGTACAAACTAGTAAATAAAAGGGGGAAATCATATATTTTTTTTATATTTTCCTTCATAAACCGAAAAATATACATCGTAAAAATATCTAAAAACATGTTTTAGCTTGTGCTAGTAAAGATCTTTCATATGATACTCCACATGATACGGTTAAAGCACTTTAAAATTTAGACCCTGCATAAAGACCCTATTTTTTGTGATTAAATTAAAAATGTACAGTTTACGGATTTTTTCTTTTATTTGTACTATAAGACAATGCTTCTTGCCAAATTTCATTGTTCTAGGACCTAGAATCTAGGTCAACGGGAAGTACCCCATAGGTTTTGATTCCCTTGTGAGTGTCGAAATGTGCTTTTTTACGACATATTCGGCTGTAACTTTTTTTTACGAAAATTTAGAAACTTTATTTTTCTTTCTGCAGCAAGATACTATAAATCTACGTATATGGTTTTAATTTCAACTCGATACCTTCACGCGTTCCCGAGATAAAGGTCTTGACACCCGACGGACGGACAGACGGACAGACGGACCACAAAGTGATCCTATAAGGGTTCCGTTTTTTCCTATTGAGGTACGGAACCCTAAAAACAGAAAAAGAGGCAAACATATACAGAGAGAGAAAGAGAGAGAGAGAGAGTGTGTGTGTGTTACTTTCATTTACTAGAATGTAACTACATAAAAGTAACATCGAGGAGCAATATTTTTAGGCAAAATAACTTAGTCATTTATTTTAACAGCGCTGAGGATGAAAAAGTAGTCCTAATTTTAAATTATCAATACAAATGTAAGTATACTATTTTTTTTAGATCCATTACGGTCTTATTGTAATATATTATTATACTTATAGTAGATATTTAATTTACTTACATATTTTACGTTTCTTTTTTTTAAATGACGCCCTAAAATACTTAAAAAAACTAGAAATGTATGTAGTTGACAAGGCTAGTTACAAGCTTGCGGCTTTAGAAACTAATCATATAATCAACAATGTAAGAAAACACGAGCAAGGAAACTAAATCGTCCTTGAAATTAGATACGCCGTGGTCAACCACAGTTTACCACCAGACAAATACTCCGTGACTTTTTTTACTGAAAGAACTTCCTTATAGATTACCGTTTGTTTTTACTCGTTTCTTTGGTAATGCTGTGGCCACGTCTGCGAGAATTGGCGATGTCCATCATCGCGATAAGCAACACGCTAATTATCACACTGACAAACCCAAGTATGACCGCTTCAACGCAATAATTCTCCCGCTAAAGCTCTTTGATTTGCCAAAAGTATTATTTTTCTTTAAAAGCTTTGTTTTTTCCCATGAAGTTACCAATATTTACGTAGTATTGTACATGTTGGAAAATTTTGGGAGCGTACGTACGTAAAATCACCTGTCAGTTTCAAGAAAATCAGCACGGGTTATTTCTACCAGCATTTTGCTGAGTTGGAATCGGCTAAAAACAAACAATATACATTTTTGTTGTAATTGCTATTTTTTTATTTGTATTTATTATTACAGTTGTTTTGTCACAAAATAAAAACATGTCTATAAAAATAAAAATACCAACAACAGAGTTTCGTCGAATTGGCGTCAACTCCAAACAAAATTTTTTTAATTGGATTTGGACCCGCTTAATGCTTTTGCCAGTGTCAAGTATTCAGATTTCTTCAAGTTTTTTGAATAAAACAAGTTATAAATGTTCTAGTCACGTATGCAGTCATTTTCAAATCCAAGTCGTGCTTCAGTAAACTGGTGGCGACTTTGCTGGAAGATTCTATGGAGTTTTGCCGACAACGTGAAAAGACACGTTCGTCGCTTTATTTCACATGCCCACATTCACGCACTTGATCAAAGACTTAATTAATAAAACACCACAATTTTTATAGCATTAAAGTTCAAAGTAACACAAGTTTAGGAATTAAAATAAAACAAAACACGTTTCCATGACGTTCCCGCCACAACACATCCAAACAGCATTATTGTTATAGCCATTGTCGAAATATCGCGATAATGCGGCTATCCCTACGTACGTGCATCGCATCGCTATAATCAATGGCATTTCTCGCAGATGTGGCCACATCATGATGAAGTATTGAAACTAGACGAGTAAATATACCTATTATTTGCCGTGACAGCTGTCTGTAATTGGTACATCGGTCTTGCATTAATTTACCTCGAGTAGGTTTCAGTAATTTAGAATCAACGGTTTAAAAGTAATTACGTTGAACAAATTTTTATGGGTTAAATAATTAAAACGCTATGTTTTATTGATTCAAACCGTATACATTATTAGTTCAAACGTTTTATACCGACCTAAATCGTAATACACACGATTAATTCAATAAGCTTTACTGTCAGAATATTTTCATGCTTTTCAGTCTAGATAAATCTAAGACTCTAATTAAATAAATATAAAGTTTGTTAAATGAAGACTTTTAGTAAATGTGAGTTTAATGGAATCTTTAAAAAATCATATTGCTGTATATTTATTTACACCTAAACTTAAACGACATTTTCTATAATGTTATATACAGAGTGAACATTGATCTTCATTTAAATAATTGTCTCGAATGGCTGAACTTAACAAGTATTAGGGTGCGAGTACACTGGTAGCTATTTTATATAATTATGTAAGTGAATAGTTGATAGTGTTTATATGATAGCAGCGAACATGTCACTGAGTAAATTGCTCGCCAACAATAATACTAACAAAAGATTTGAACCGAATAAATCCAAAACTCTAGATTGAAATATGTACACAACGCTTGACCAAATGTTTTTTTTTTTATGTCCAGTAACTGTAGTACAAGGAAAAATTAAGAAGAAAGCATATGCATAGAGATATTACAATATGTATATACTAGCATAGTACAAGAATTGCTCGTTTAAAGGTATTAGAATACCTTTAAACGAGCAATTCTTGTTTATATATAATATAAATATCGGAAACGGCTCCAACGATTTTAATGAAACTTGGTTTGTAGGTAGATTAGGGGACGATAAATCGATCTTGCTAGGTTTCATTTTTAGTGAACCCGGGTTTGCTAGTATTTTCAGTCATAAAAAAACCGAGTGGAGCTCGGTCGCCCAGGTACTAATGACATAATATGTGTGAATGTAATATATTATGTCATACTCGTACATGGGATTGCATAACATGACGTATACTTTATTCAAAAGCTGGCAGACGACAGACCGTCACTCCATCGACATCACTGCTTATTAGCCGTGAGTAACTGTCCTCGTGAGAATGCTACTCACGCATTTTTGTAACTATGACTGAGTTCAGCGCGTCTGCTGCAATTGCGACCCACGAAACGCTACTTAATTTTTTTAATTTTTTTATACGACAGACAGATTATTCATTTTATGTATATTAAACAGATTCATGACAGAATGATGGCCGAGGCAAGGTAAGCGGAGTGTGGGACGTCCAGCTGCAAGATGGGTCGATGATATAATAACAATCGCGGGTCGAACCTGGGGGGCAATTCAGTTATTCAAAACCGATCCGTAACTGAACCTTGTGCGAAGCATTTCCTATCGGCTGCTATCTTTTTTGATTTAATAACGAGCGAAGGGCGTGTAACGTTTCATCAAATGTGCCAATTGTATGACATAAAAGTGACTGAATCAAAAAAACTATGGCGGCCGACGGGAAACGCTCCACATATGGTTCGGCTATGGAGCAGTCTTGAATAACTGAATTAGGCCCCTGGACTCGATTGGCACAGGACCGAGGAAGATGGCAAGACAAGAGAGAGGCCTATACCCAGCAGTGGGATAGAGAAGGCTGTGGATGATGATGATGAAACACATTATATCAGGAATTACTTTTTATTTGTTTATTTAATGAGAATTACACTATAGGCCTAGGCCGCACTACGGTTTTTTCCCGCGAGCGTTAACCGCTATAAACCGCGAAACCGCTCGAGACGGTACTAAATCAGTAGAGGGGAAAATAAACTCACGCGGTTAAAAACCGCTGCGGTTTAACCGTAGTGCGGCCTTATCCATAAGAAAATTAATCAGGTACGAGTATGTAGAAAAAAATAACGTAATTTAATTAATAAATATTAATGAATATAGATAGCTCTTAAGTTTTTTTTTATATTAGAAGTATTATACTACTATAAAAAGTAGATAAGAAGTACTAGTATTTTGTATTAAGTATTTTGTATTACTACAAAAAATACATTAAAATAAAAATAAAATACAAAACTAAAATTCTTATCAATCAATTTCAACCAACCTTCAAACATAGCGACGAAAGGCAGCAGCGATATAAACATCCAGGGCTGAACATGGAACACCATATCCACTGGGTTGTGAAGGCCGAGCTTGGACTTCTGCATGAGGAGCTGGGCGAAGGTCCAGCGCAGGCCAGCCGCGAACGACGCCAGCAGCAGGAAGTTGAAGCCAAGAAGGTCAAACTGCGTCGCTTTGTATGTGAACATGATCAGGCCGGCCGATATCATGAAAACTATCCCCACTAGCGACCACGACTGGAAAGACAGATTAAAAATGTATTTAAATAATATATAACAATATATAATAATAATATATATTTAAAAAAAAAAAACGAAAAACGACCGATTTTAAAATACGTATTTTTTTTTATCTACGGGACCTATCTAAAAGTCAAAAGTCAAAAAAAACCTTCGAAACAAAATAATTATTCAAATTGGTTTATAAATTACTGAGTAATGCGGTAATAAACATAAAGAAATACAGCCGAATTGTTAACCTCCTTCTTTTTGAGGTTGGCAAATTATAATTTAACTAATTATATCTTAATATGGAATTGATAGTTGGACTAGCATGTGGGTTCAATGTGGTTTCTCCAAGCTTCATCAAAAAGGAAGCAAACACAAGACATCAGCGGGAAATTTAAAACAGTTTCTTTTGTCCTTGTAGCCAATTCATATATTATTATAATACACATGCAGATTTTTATTGTATTAAGTTTGATTTTGATAAGTAATATTAATACGTATATACCTATAACTTATATTATTACAAACACATTCAAAACATTATCCTCTTTCTTGAGCAGTCGGCTAAATAATTTAAATGCCTCCGATTATGTATTTTAATAAGAGCTCACTTAATAAAAATAAAACTATCGATATATAATAATATGTGTTATAAAAATAAAGCAAAATTATATAATAATAAAGCTATTTATTTAATTATATTTTCTGCATATATTTTTAATATTTTTTTGTTTAGTCTTATGGTTTACCTTAGTATAGTATTTATAGTAGAAGTATTTATTAGTTTTTTGTCATTAAATTAAATTATGTTAATATAATGTAAATTAAAACGTGTTTTCATTGCAATTTTTTAACATGTTTTCATTTCTTATATTCGCATATGCAAACCAGTTTCTATATTAATAGAAAAACATAATACCTTACTGCATAGGAGCGATTTTTATAGATAGAAATTATAGATATAGATCATCATATCCAACGTAAGTTACACTTAAGTTTGTTATGATGATGATAGTGTATGTTCGCGAGAAAGGATGTGCAAAACGACTGTAAACAATATTTAAATGATAATTCTCTGCAGGATAATTGTAGTAAGTTCCCTGATTTATTACAAAAAACATAATTGGAGGTTACGAAATAGTGCATTTTTAAATTTTTGTTTATTTTGTATTATTTATTACAAAGAAATAGCCTAAGAAACTCAGGCCTTAAAGGCGAACCTAACGACACCTCGCATATAGAAATCGATCAAACCGTTAAGGCTGTACGAGGTGTATGGAAACGTACATATATATATATATATATACCCACATACATACATAAGAAAATAACCCTGCTTCTTGCGTAGTCTATAAAAAAAGTTTTTTTTTAATGCAAGATAGATCTACGATTGACCACCAATTGGCCTGATGTTAACTGGCGACGGTGTGGCGAGGATGGAGCTCATCGATCTAGACTTGTTACACTCGGTGTACATTGTTTACACTCGTAAAACAAAGAAAATTGTATCATAGACATAAAAAAAACATACAAATACATCCGAAACGAATTCCCATTTTAGATAAATAAACGAACTCGTAATGTCATACAAAAAATATGTTTATTTGTCACTACTTGTTAAAGTAGTGACGCATGTGATATTAACATATGACATTTATCTTCGTAGTTTCGTACCGGAGGTCCGTATAAATGTTATACGCCAATCTACGCTTAGTTGTGCTAGGGAACCTACACTAATTAGGAAAGAGAGTGAAGGGTCTAGATCGTCGTTTTTCCTCTCATTGTCGTCGATAATATGTATATGCTATCGCCATTATGTTCTCACTAATTCGTTAGCTTTCGTTCGTAGGCGTCGTCTTCGTATAGTATGTACGTACCTTTATAATTAACATATAGTGGATTAAAACGACTGCAAGTATCCTGACGTCAACACATTTCATTGATTTCAACCCACTCTGATTCTATTAGGTACACATAACAACCTCCTGTTCTAAACTCCCTTTATTAATGAAATGTAGAAGTTTGAAACGACTGAAATATTTAATGCAAGTATCCTGACATCAACACTTTTCATTGATTACAACCCACTCTGATTCTATTAGGTACACATAACAACCTCCTGTTCTAAACTCCCTTTATTAATGAGATGTAGAAGTTTGAAACGACTGAAATATTTACTGCAAGTATCCTGACATCAACACTTTTCATTGATTACAACCCACTCTGATTCTATTAGGTACACATAACAACCTCCTGTTCTAAACTCCCTTTATTAATGAGATGTAGAAGTTTGAAACGACTGATATATTTAATGCAAGTATCCTGACATCAACACTTTTCATTGATTACAACCCACTCTGATTCTATTAGGTACACATAACAACCTCCTGTCCTAAACTCCCTTTATTAATGAGATGTAGAAGTTTGAAACGACTGAAATATTTACTGCAAGTATCCTGACATCAACACTTTTCATTGATTACAACCCACTCTGATTCTATTAGGCACACATAATAACCTCCTGTACTAAGTTCCCTTTATGATTGAGATGTAGAAGTTTGAAAGGACTGAAATATTTAATGCGAGTATACAGACGTCAACACTTTTCATTCATTTCAACCCACTCTGATCCTAATAGGTACACATAACAACCTTTCATTCTCCTCTCATTCTAAGCTCGATATAAACACAAAAAAAAAAATATTGTCGAATTTCAATGATTAGGTTTTTGGTGAGTAAGGGGCATAAAAAAATGTATTATGAGGTGATTGAAGTCATTTTTCAATTTTTAACTATAATGCTTGAATGATGAGAATAATTCATGTCAAGGGCAAACTTTTCAACCGCTATCACTCTTTTAAATCTACGTTATGAATATTTGCTAATGTCGAAAAAAAAAAGATAAATTCATCCGTTCTTGGTAGACTGAACAAGAAAAACCGGACAAGTATGAGTCAGACTCGCCCACCGAGGGTTTCGTACAAACTAGTAAATAAAAGGGGGAAATCATATTGTTTTTATTTTCCTTCTTATACCGAAAAATATA
Organism: Lycia hirtaria; assembly: GCA_947563715.1. NCBI lineage: Eukaryota > Metazoa > Arthropoda > Insecta > Lepidoptera > Geometridae > Lycia > Lycia hirtaria. The sequence continues at coordinate 13,581,686 of OX387386.1, forward strand.
CATCGTAAAAATATTTAAAAACCTGTTTTAACTAATGCTAATTAAGCTCTTTCAAATGATACCCCACATGATACGGTTAATTCACTTTAAAATTTCGACCCTCATTCCTTGCATAACGACACTATTTTTTTGTGATTAAATTAAAAATGTCCGGTTTTCGGATTTTTTCCTATATGTGTACTATAACACAATGCTTCTTGCCAAATTTCAGAGTTCTAGGTCAACGGGAAGTACCCGATAGGTTTTGATTCCTCTGTGAGTGTCGAAATGTGCGTTTTTTACGACATATTCGGCTGTAACTTTTTTTAACGAAAACTGAGAAACTTTATTTTTCTTTCTGCAGCAAGATATTATGGATCTGCGTATATGGTTTTAATTGCAACTCAATACCTTCACGCGTTCCCGAGATAAAGGTCTTGACACCCGGATAGACAGACAGACAGACGAGCAGACGGACAGACGGACAACAAAGTGATCCTATCAGGGTTCAGTTTTTTCTTGTTGAGGGACGGAACCCTAAAAATGGTAATGTTTTCGAATGATTGTATAGTGAAGGAGTGATAATAAGTAGGTATGTTATTACATTAACTCCTAATAGGCTTGGCTTGTATTTATTTTATAATCAAAACTTTGATTGAAATATTTGTCACAGCTTCAATACTGTTCTGAATCCTATTTTGAACTTTGACCGATTTTGATTTAGTTTTTTTTTCAAAGTCAAAGTCAAAGTCAAAGTAAATTTATTTGCATAAAACATGAGTAGCATGCACTTGATGTTATTTGTTTTATAGACCTTCATGTTATGCCTGATGAGGCGTACAAATCAGAGGCGCGCTATTACAATTTTATATTATTATTTAATTTATATGTCATACAATTATTTACTAAATATATATTTTTGACCATAACATTTTTATGTCATAATAAAATTACTACCTACATTAAAATATTTTTTCATATGGAACAGTCGTTTTTATATTCAGTAATATCATAGTAGCATTTATCTACCAGCATAGCTTTAAATTTCTTTTTAAATAAGTTAGTTGTAAGATTTCTTAGACTTAAAGGTATTTTATTGTATATAATTGGACCCATTCCAAATATGCTTTTTCTAAACAATTGTGTTTTTGCTCTATGTGTTAATATTTTATTGTCGCGTCTATTATGCGTTGATTTTGTGGACAGTTTTGGAAACACCTCACAATTAGCCCGTACAAATAGCGCAAGTTCAAGTATATACAGAGACGGAAGCGTTAGAATTCCATGCTGTTTAAAGTAAGGCTTGCAGCTGTCAGTTGATTTGAGTCCAAACATAGCTCTTATACATTTTTTCTGGGATATGAAAGCATGTTTTGAATCAGTTGAGTTGCCCCAGAAAATCACTCCATACCTCAATAATGAATCCACAAGACCATAGTATGCGGTTACAAGAGCGTCTGAGTTAAGGGTTGATGCTAGTTTGAAAAGTGCAAATGAAGAACTATTGAGTTTTTTATTTAAATCATGGACATGCGCTTTCCAGTTCAACCTTTGATCTATAGTTAGTCCCAAGAATTTTGTTGTCTCTACATTATTTATAGTATTGTTACGGTACGTTATGTCAAAATTAGTTGTCATGTGCGGTCGTTGCGTAAAGTGCATTATATTAGTCTTACTTAAATTTATTTTTAGATTATTGTTGTCAAGCCATTTAATTATTGAGTCAAGAGTATTAACAATGTCATTTTTATATGATGCTTTTTTATCACAAGCAATTGTTATAGTACTGTCGTCAGCGAAAAGTGTAACTGGATTATTTGTTGCTCGCGGTAGGTCATTAATATAAGAAATAAATGCTAGTGGCCCAATCACACTTCCCTGAGGTACCCCGTATTTTGGGGTACGTACTAAGGAAGTGAAGATTTCTTCTCTCTTTGTTTTGGGATTAATCTTCGAGATCTCAGTTACCTGCTTTCTATTACTCAAATATGATTTTAGTAAATCGTTACTGTTCCCTCTTACTCCGTATTTATGAAGTTTGCTAAGTAGTGTGTTGTGATCTACATAGTCAAAAGCTTGCGTCATGTCGCAAAATATTGCACAAACAGGGTTTTTTTTATCAATATTTAAAATCACGTTACTTAAAAATTCACAAATAGCCAAATTAATACTTTTTTTATGTCTAAAACCTTTTTGTTCTTTACATAAAATATCATATTTTTCAAAATACGAATACAATTGTTTGTAAATCACCTTTTCGAAAATTTTTGCGAATACTGATAGTAATGCGATTGGTCTGTAGTAGTTCATTAGCTCTCTGTTTTCTTTTTTAAATAATGGTTTGACTACAGATATTTTTAAGTCATCTGGAAATATGCCATTACTAATGCACATGTTGACTATATGACTAAGGTGTATTGAAATATTTTCACCGACAAATTTAATTACTTTTGTGTGGAAACCGTCATGTCCCACACTGTTAGTATTTTTTAGTCCATTAATAATTTTCAAAATATCATCTGGTATGGTTGGGCTCATAAATATTGAATTGGCGTTACTGTCTATTAATGAAGTTAAATTTTTTCGTGAATCGATAATCGGATCAATTTTGTCAATAAAGTAATTGTTAAATTCATTGGCTATCTCTCTTGGATTTGTAATAATTTTATTAGCTACTATGATTTTGTCTATGGGATGTCTGGGTATATTAATTTTAGAGCTATTTATAATTTGCCATGTTGCTTTATTTTTATTTTGTGAAGTTTTTTTATTTTTATGTTCTTAACTATGTGATACAAGAAAATTTTAAATTGTAATTGAAGAAAATTTGTTTTCGATGTACATATATTGATTTGGTTAATTTTTATGATAAGAATTATGTGATGTTAAAAATCTCCCCTATACTGTTGACTAATGATTCCCACTTAATTTGTAAAATAACAAGACCTCACCTACTAGGAGCACAGAAGACTATAATAGTACTCATACTAGAAGGTTGCCATTAATTCACTTATCAATATACTGTACAAAGTTAAAGGCCGTCAAAATTCAGTTTTGCAGTAAACAGTAGAGCTTAAAATCAATGTAAATAAATATTCCCCGCCAAAAAGTATTTTTTTTAATTTACAGACCTCCAGGTCGTTGGTCGAATAATATCGACAATGTAGTAGGAAAACAGTGGACGAGACTAGCACCGGACCGGAATGAGTGGCGCGCTAAAGAGGAGATAACTTAGCAGTGGGTAGATAAGCAGAATGATGAAGAAATATAAAGAAGGCGCCAACCGCGAGAATATTGAAATAAGTTTCATAAGTAGATCAAAGTTTCGATTAAAGGTATGACGTCTAAAAAATCCCTTACATACAGGTAAATCTGTGATCTGAGACTGTGATCATAGAATTATATTTTTTACATAATAATGTTACTTTATACATTTTTTGCATTGTTTATAATTTGACGTTCAGAAGCGTACTTTTAAGTACCCATATTTGAAATAAATGAATTGAATTGAAATTTTATCGTATCGTCAAATTGTACCATATATATATTGTACCATACGAGTTTGCGACAACTTTTGAACAATCAAACATCGAACGAATATCGATGTAACTTCTGAAGTGTGTCGAGTCATTCTATTTACACATGGAATTTCGAAACCCAGCTTAATTAATAAATTACAGAGCTTAGCAAATGATTAAAATTTAACACAATACATAGTTTATAATTAAAATTACCATAGTTATTAACCATTATAATAGTTAAACGATGGTGATTTGAATTATGAACTTGTTCGACAGTGATTAGTTTAAGTCTGTAGTTCAACCATCGTCCGTCACACTCACTCAAACCAACATTTATGAAATAATAAATAAACAAATTAATTAAAAAATATATTTAAAATCAAGCTTTTATTTAAATGCTCTAAAACGAAGAAAATAAATTTTATATTGATATGAATAAAAGCTTGTCGCGAGAGCATTTTTTTTTTTTTTCAAAAGAACAAACTAACTTTTTTTTTTTTTTTCAGTCCTGTTTGTTCAAACTGTCCCACTGTTGGGAACGGGCCATCTTCTCATTGTAAGAAGGGTTAGGCCATAAGGGCTATGGCCTAACTAACTTTAATTCTAAGCAAATGATAAGAACGCGTCTAAGTCTTTTGTTGGAATTAAATATTACTTAGTAGATAGGTACGATCATGTTTGAAATCTCGCGACAAGCTTTTATTTATATCAATATAAAATTTATTTTCTTCGTTTTAGAGCATTTAAATAAAAGCTGTTTTTTTTATTTTATTTAATATTTTATTTACTAGACTAAAAAGAGTGGTTGTCAAACGAGTCCAAACTCGACGGTTTTATCTCGTTTAGTTTAGGAATTCCGATAGCCACCTTCCGACGCCATCTTGAGACCAGTTTCATGGTACCATATTATTGCATTGTCACCGAAGTTACGTAAGTAAACAAAATTTCAACCTAATCTAACGACAGGAATTGGTTCTAATTTAACTCGCAAAATTTGTCCCACACATACTAACAGGGCAAGTAGAATAAAAGCTTTTAATGACTGAATAAACTTATAAAAAACCGTCATTAAAGACCGCACTAGAAAGCAATATAATAAATTTTCGGCAAATAATAATTTGATCCAAGTTAATTTTCATACATAATTTTTTTTATAATAATAATTTATAAAAATCAGTTTTATGTATGAAAAACTTGGATCAAATATAATTTTTGACGATAAATTGGGATGTTGCTTTCTATTTTATTTTTTTCAGCCCTGTTTGTACAAACTGTCCCCACTGCTGGGAACGGGCCATCTTCTCATTGTGAGAAGGGTTAGGCCATAGTCTGCCACGCTGGCCAAGTGCGGGTTGGCAGACTTCACTCATCTTCAAGATCATTGAGAACTCTCAGACATGTAGGTTTTCACGATGTTTTCCGTCACCGTTTGAAGTTAGCGACAATCAACAATACGCACATAACTTCGAAAAGACAGAGGTGCGTGCCGTGGGATTCAAAGCCAGGACCTGCGGATCGCGTCAGACGGTCTCCCGACTAGGCTGCCGGAAACTTTCGAGTGTTTAGTGCAGAGATTTATTTACAAGTTCATTCAGTCATTTTATAACTACTATTATATACATTCAGGGTAAAATAAAACACTTATTGATAGCTGGTGGTTGCGGTCATACCTATTGTACCTATTGGGCGCGCAGCTATCTCTCTTCTCTCTCGCGCATCACAACATTTTGAAACATATAAAAGAGATAGATGACGTTTTTTAGATCAAACAATTATTTAAAAAAGGTTTAAGTAGATATCATTTATTTTGGCGACGAAGTTTTGAAAAAAAAAACATATATTTTGGAACACCTCAGCTAATTTAAAAGATATTGAAGAAAAACGTTTGTTTTGATATTTCTGCTATCTAAACAAAATCATCTCTCACTTTTACAATATCTCTTATCATGGTTTGTAATGTTAATAAATTAGTATTCCACTATTTAAATAAAGTAGTGTGTGTTATGTAAAATAATTAAGTTCTTTATGATCAGTATCTCATTTAGTTTCTTATCAGGCCACCGTGGCGGTAGGTATTTAAATAGCACTATAGAGACAGTATTGTGAAAAAAAATTATAACAATATCTAACTAAATAAATAAAAAGAAATGTTGTTCGTTGGTAAGCGCATCGTAAGATAACGGGCGGACCAATTGGTTGTTATTACTCGGCTTCGCAAAATGGAGAACGTTTTCCGTGTGTACGTATGTTTGTTTCTATATAACACCCTGAAGCCTAAACGGCATGACAGATTTTCATTCAGAGATTCATCCAAATCTTTGTTCGTACAAAGTAAATAATTTATAATATCATTCTCGATATTCCTAACTCACAGCTATACAGATGTCGTAAATGAGTACATATATATAGTAAATTTTTATATATACCTTCCAAAATACATGTAGTAATCAGAGCGAGATAAAGAACGTATTCTTGTAGGCCCTAAACTACCTTTTACAGAGGATTATCGATATTAGTGAAGAATCAGTGACAAAAACATGCAAACAACATAAAAAATCGCAACAATTCGCTAGGCACACATATATACATTACAGACACATGCAATCAATAGATCCGTGCCTGTGAGTGTGACAATATTTCGCAAGGCTGCTTATCAGAAAATAAATATTCAACAAAAGTGTACTATTGTTCCTAATACCCATTTACGAATAACTTTTTACAAACATTAGGTTTTTTATACATGATAGACTTGTATTGTGTGCATGGGTCCTATATTATATAATAAGGTACCAAAGTCAATCAAACTCATTTATTTAAAAATAAATTAAAGGCATTGCTGGTGCAGAAATGTTATTACACAATTAATTATTTTTTTAAATGATAAGAGTTAAATATGGACATTTTCGAACTATTTTTCTTATTTTTAACCGACTTCAAATAAATGAGGTAATGAATTCGATTTAAGTAATATTGTCAGAACTGCACAGTTTTGAGGTGAAAACTTCTTTAGCGGCGTTGTGCATTTTTGGGATGGGTAAAAAATTTTAAACTCGCGTCAGATCGTCAGATCGTAAGACGGACAGTCAGAAACCTATTCTAACGTTCTGCATTTAAAGTTCATTATTGTATGTACAAGTTTGTCCTTATAGCATGACATTATTTTAGTCAGAAACCTATTCTAACGCTCTGCATTTAAAGTTCATTATTGTATGTACAAGTTTGTCCTTCTAGCATGACGTCATTTCGTTGCGCCGAATGCTTATTTTCGACACATGCACGTAAGACTCGTTAGCTCAATAGGTTAGAGCACCGATATAAATTTCAATTTGTCAATCGGAGGGCGGAGGTTCAAATCCTTCACGAGTCAGTCTTTTTGCTATTTTATTTTTTAGTTTTCACTTCCGGCACTCCCGTAATGCAACCCGTTGGTTTTTTTTTTACTTTGACATCGATATTGTTTTATTTGACTATGACATTTATATTGTGACTATTTTTAATCCTTATTTTCATATTTGACTTGTATGACATTTGTATTATTTGTTGAAATATAATAATTATTTAATTGTATTATATACGAGTAGACAAGCAGTGCTATCCCTCTGACATTTGAGGGCCTAGCCGGCACAAAATGACTAATGTCATTATATCGTACCATCTTTTGTGCACTTAGTGTATACAAACAACTCTCATGTTGTATGCAAATAAATTATCTTTACCTTTATCTTACGCTTGACCGCTCACTTGATGTTATGCAAAGTCAATTCACTAGCGAATTAAAAACATCCTGCCAGGTCGGCTAACTGTCTCTGGCGACCAACTTAATTTTCATCAAACCCAAATACGTTACTTTGGGCTTCAATAAGCGTTTTTAATTGTTCTCGATTTGTATGCTATACCCGTGGCCTTCGCTGTGGTAGCCAAATTTCACCACGATCAATACAGTTGCTTAATCATTACAACCCCGGATTTAGGGGGAAGCAAACCGGGGCACACGACCCGGGCGGCAGTTTCAGAGGGCGCCAAAATCGTAATATAGTATAATTAATAAGTATAGTTTAAAAAAAAGAAGCAGCCGACTTCTCATGGATGCCATTATCAGAACTGGAGCAAATTGAAATGGGAGCAATTGGAAGAAGTATCAACTTTCAAATAAAAAAAGAATTATCAAAATCGGTTAACCCAGTCGAAAGTTCTGAGGTAAAAAACATTTAAAAAATACCGTCGAATTGAGAACCTCTTCCTTTTTTGAAAGGTTTCTTATATTGTCCCATGCGCAAAAAATGACAAACATAAAAACTAAAAAAAACGACTTATAAATACGCAATTCGTTTCCTTGAATGACATATTTTTCCAGTTATTTCGTTATAAAAACCAAAATATTGGACCGATTTTGATAAAAAAAAATTTGGCACCACCTGTAAAGTATACCCTTTCAAACAAAATAAATATATTTTTTCAAATCGATCCGGTGTCTTCGTGTAATCGAGGAACATATAATTAAAAAAAACCGACAAATTAAGAACCTTCTCCTTTTGGAAAGCCGGTTAAAAATAGGTACATATACGTACGTACGTACGTACGTTTACGTACGTTTTACCTACACACATACACATTACACAGCCATATATATAGACATTACAGAATTCTTTCATACAAGAGGATGCGACGATGAAAGTGGTGATGATGATGAAAAATAATGAGCCTATATGAGACTTACAGATTATGAGACTTTCAGATTAGTGCTCAGCTATATCTGTACCAAATTTCATAACAATCAATTCAGCCGTGAAAAGGTATAAAACAAACAGAGAGATAGACCGACGGAGTTACTTTCACTTTCATAAATAATCATTTATGATTTATCTACATAATTCATAATGGGAATTTATATGAAATATTATTGTCTAGATTCCTTATGTACAGATCTATCGTAAATTACGTTTGAACTATTTATATCTTTAGAAACGAGGAAAAGCATTATATATTTAAACCAATTAATAATGGGCCAAGTGGACAGTACTGTACTACATGCTATCAGGAATTTAACGTAAACTGTCCAGCTTAATCATCAAGTCATCGAAGTTGCATACGTAAGCCATACTTCAACCGTGATCGTGGAAGTAATTCTAGTATGGTTTCAACGCGTGCAGCTATCTCTCTGGCGCATCACAACATTTTTAAACATATAGTCATTGGTTAGGGATATTAGGAAAGTGTAAATACCGCGGCAAGATGAATAAAATGTTTTATTAAGATACACGTTGTCGCACGATGTATTTCCAATAAATTACCTACGCGATTTTCATACATCAGGATATATTATATGGTTGTTTAGATATTTTTATATGGTTCAAACCATTAATGGCTATACTACTACGGTTTGCTCTTTTCAAATACTTTTTTTTAACTTCGTAATTATAACGAAATTTGAAAAAAAGGAAACCGTAGATGCTTAGACGTTTATTCCAAAGAGTTAAAAAATACCTTCGAAATTCGTTTGTTTAGGCGTAGAAAACCAGTTTTTTCTCCTTTTTGTATGGGAGACCGGGCCACAACGCTTTTCTCAAGGACAGACAGAGACAAAAGCTGCATTCGCATTTATAATTTGAGCGTGATATACTAGCACAGCACACAATAATCGCAAAAAAAAACTTATTAATAAACTTTATTTAAAATGTTCTTAAGAGTATTATGAAACGCATATTTGTTCTTACAGTAAGATAAACCTGATTTAAGACTCCTCGTTTGTAAACTTTGAAAGTATAATAACATTTGACAAAAGAAAATTATCTAATTCTAAATCACACTAAAAGTGATTGAAGATATTCATTGAAAATGTATCCAGGAGTCAGAAAGCCAGTGTTCTCTCATTTTAAGGGTATATTCGAATATGCACGCTAGACTGTTGACAAATGCGAGTTGCACAATCCTTTAAAAAACCACATAAACAAGTATATCTATTTTAAAGAAAAACAAAGTAATCGAACAAAAAACTACAGAAGAGAAATTACAATTTCGCTACGCTTGATACGCTATTGATTGTACGTTTTTCGTGACAAAGTATGCGCAAATTCGCTTTAAAAGGTTATAGACGAGCATTCTTAATAATAATTCTAGTAAAATCAATTAATTTCGTTGGATGTTACGAAAAAGCGCATTTTTTTAGAGCTTTGTATTATTATTATTAGAAAAAAATATAGCCTTTGCCACTCAGGGAGTGAAGACAAATCTAACGACACCACACACATCAATGACGTTGCCGTTTGGCGTTGGCGCCAACTCTACGAAACTCGGGTGTCGGTATTTTTGCCACATCAAAGAGCTTCATCGCGAGAATTATTACGCTGAAGCGCGGCCCCACCAATAATAATACTACGAGTATATTTGTAATAGCGGTTGCATTGTCATTATAAATTAGCGCGCCATTTCCCGCAGATGTAGCCACCGAGTCGATAAGCTCAGTAGATGTCACCAGGTTTATTAGATGCAGAGCCATATTAGTAGGAAAAAATGCTTAAATACCTTTTTCTCCAGACCGAGAAGTATCGCGAAGCCAAGAATGAAGATGATCGTCGTCGACTTGGTCATGGTATAGAGGGATATTGTAACAAGCTCCAGGCCCCAGTTAGAGAACCCGACGTCAATGCCGCTGGCGAGCCCAGTGGGTCCCACTGACCGGAGGCACGTCATGAACGGCAACACCAACTGAGCTGTGCCCGTGATCAGGCACAGCACTAGCCGTACGAACACTGATAGGATCCACTTCACGATGAGGTGGTACATCACTACGGTTAGCGGGAATCGGAACTCCTGAAAATAAAGACATGATTGGGCAAGAATCTAGTGCAAAAAATCTAGTTAAAGTTACAATAAAGTTCTCGCGGAATTCGAGGTCATACCAGCGTCTTCCATAGCGATACGGAAGACAAGTAATGTTACTAAAACCATATCCGACTGCGTACGTTCAGTCGGTAAAAAAATATACTCAATATCACTGTCAAACTGATACAAATCTAGACTAATCTAATTTTTTTTAACTTTTCATTAGAGACCTTACCGCTCAGAGCTATCTCTTCCAGGCGACCGTGAAAACTACAATATGGAGTTCGTGAAATGAGAGTTCGTTCGGCGTGCTCATATAGCAGTCTATATTAGCGAATTGGCAATACTCTAGATGCTGCAGATATCCAGGAATTCAGGCAGACTGTCTGCTTATTTGCCACTTATGACACAAAAAAGAATAGCAGTGTCTGACTGGCGTAGCTGAGTTTTCACATGTCTACGCAAGGAGAGTAATGTTTTTCGAGAATATATCTAGTTTCTGGTCTTATGGGGATAATATAAAAACGTAGTTTATTGATATTACTGTAGTTTAAAAGGCTTGATGGGAATTGTTGTTAGCTTAAGTTTTATCTCTTTTATATGGCGGTAGTAAATATTTTGTAAATCACAGATTAAACCGATTTTCTCACTATGTATGGTTTTACACTGCAATTTGCAGGAAATAAATGCTGTTTTTGTGGTATTCTAAGTACTCAATTATGGAATTACGTACGCCGACATACCAAAAAAGACCCTACTTAGCCTGCTATTCCTATAAAAATTTGGTATCACACAGTGTTGAGCGATATTGTGATACAAATCAATATAATAAAATATAAATTATATATAAATATTTGTGGACATTTCATACAACACCATCTGCAAAGCTTGTAAGCTTGTACTATGGAACTAGATGGCTGATAGAATACATATATAGTTTTTTTTTGTTGTAAATATATACATATGATACATAGAAGCACCCAGACACAGAACAAACATCCATGCTCATCACACAAATGTTTGCTCTGGGTGGGGATCGAACCCACGACCTTTCAGTTCAGCAGGTAGATGTAGACACACTACCAACTGAGACACAAGGCCAGTCATACTTGTTTTCTACGTCCAAAAATACCCCTTGATACTTGATAGTTAAAGAATAAAGTGCTTACTGCAAAATATTATTTGTAGGTAACTAAGATACTGCTGGCTTTTCTATAGATAAGGTATACAGTAATATTTATAGTGTTTCTGATAATAAACGTATTAAACAATTTAATAAGTAAAATCATTATCAGTAGATACTGTTTGGTAAACCATGAAAAGTTAGGTTAAGTTTTGGAATAAACTTTCCGAATGGATCTTTACCAATGGTTGTAATGTAATTTGGGTGTTTTTGAAACTGAATCTGTATTTCCTAGGCAGACATGCTACATCGCAGCTCGCAACTGTGGCTCAACAAGTTTTATAAAAAATGTGCGTGATTCTCAACAGTTGGATAGTGTTTTTTTTTTTTGCATTGAGTAGCAAAATTTATTTATAGTTATGAAAAACAAACCACATAAAAATATGAATATAAAATTAACAAATAAGCCTCAACAGTTGGAATGCTGCATAAACTATGATTGTTATAAACTATGACCAAAAACCAAAACAAAACTTTTTGAAAACTTTAAATAAATGAAAATGAATTTGAATTGAATTTGAATAATGCCAAAAACCCATACAAAACTATTTTTGTCCACATTCTTGATATGTACTGCACATGAATAGAAACCATGCTCCTCGCCATATTCCCTGTTTCTGGAGACCTACAATCTTGGAATTATTTTTCAAAAATTCACATGACCTCCATACCGTTGCTTGCCATCAGGTCAAATGTAGAACTATACCATATTTAAAAAAAACACATAATGTAGTATCATAATAATGAAGCATGCAGGTGATAATATTTTTGTAAAAAATTAAGTCAGAACAATAATTATAATATATAAAAATGGAAAAGGAACTCATACATACTCAACCTATTTAAGATTGAGAAACAAGTTAGAACAATAGAATACTAATAAAGGTATATTTAATTATTGCAGAAAATTCTAGAAAGTGCAGTTTTTAAGAACGTTTGTCTTTCAGTATTAATAAATATATATTGGAGGACATTTTCACACAACACCATCTAGCCCCAAACCAAGGAACATTAATACAGGAGCAGGCCCTCCTGATATAATATATACATACTACTTTTTTTTTGTATGTTGAACATGTCATTGTCATTTACACCTAGGGCAATTTTTTTTTAATTATTATCATGCCTACTTACATACTAACTATATGTCTACTTCCCTTCCTTCCAAAATAGATGTCTGGCACAACAAAGGAGACAATTTCTATTACTGAATTTATACAGTCTAGCAGTACATTTTAGTAAAAATAAAGAGGAGAATATAATTGTCAACTTATTTATTACTCCTTTCACTTTTTGCGTGTTGTTATAAAATCGTATTCTAAAATATGGATTAAAAACTTGCTAATAACAAAATTAAAAAGTTAGACAATTTGCTTGTTTTTCTTAAACCACTGAGACTTACAATTGCGCGCTTGATGTTGCGTGATATTGCAGTGTACAATAAAGATCTCTTGTTCAGAATAAATGTTTTTAAAACCTCATTTAAAGACACACATGTTATACTTATCAGGGAAAACACACTTAGATAGAGAATAACTCAACAATAAAGATCAAATCACATCATTTGAGTTTTGTAATTCTGAGAAATGAAAATAAAGGCTGAGAAGGAGTAAGATAATGTAGATATGTTACACACATACACAGTTATCAAATGTTATTCAATAAAAAACTAATAAACCAGAGCAACTTAATGACATAGCACAGCGATTTATCAAGTTGAAGTGGCAGTGGACAGCGAATATAACATGCAAAAGTGATGGCATCATGAGACCGAGATATCTCCTGATCTTTAACAAATGTGATTTACCACCATAAACACTAATACTAAAGCTAACTACAATTACTTCATTGTGAAACTATACTGTTTTCAACCAAAGTAGTTATTATATATTATATAATCAACCAAAGTAGTTAATAAAACCGGACAAGTGAGAGTCAGACTCGCCCACCGAGGGTTCCGTACAAACTAGTAGATAAAAGGGTGAACTCATATTTTTTAGGGTTCCGTACCCAAAGGGTAAAAACGGGACCCTATTACTAAGACTTCGCTGTCTGTCTGTCTGTCTGTCTCCAGGCTGTATCTCATAAACCATGATAGCTAGAAAGCTGAAATTTTCACAAATGATGTATTTCCGTTGCCGCTATAACAACAAATACTAAAAATTAAAAAAAAAATATTAAGGGGGGTCCCCATACAATAAACGTGTTTTTTTCGTATTTTTTTGCTCAATATTAAAAACGGTAACAGGTAGACGCTTCAAATTTTCACAGAATATTTACTTGTATATTACCTTTCAAAATAAATAATTAAATAACAATAAAGTATATATTAAAGGGGGGCTCCCATACAACAAACGTAATTTTTAAGCAATTTTTACTCGATCTTAATTAACAGGTAGAAACTTGAATATTTGTAAGTAAATATTTAGAAATATATTAACTATAAAAATAAATACCTAATGTAATACATAAAAACTCACAAAATGAAAATAATCCGGTGCATCTAAACGCGGTGCGAGCGCCGCGCCGCGGTGTGGTGGTGGCGCGAGCGTGAGGCGGTTGCTAAGCAACGGCCGCGCGGGTAGCGGGGGAGGTAACATCACGGAGCGAGCCATAGCCGCGCGTATTCGCGCGAGCGTCGTCATGTTGCCCGGATGTGTATCGAAAACCTACCTATAAGTTTGCAATTTACTAATTGGAATTTCGTTGATTTCTCGTTATTTTATACGATTTTCTATTATAGATGATAGTACGGAACCCTTCGTGCGCGAGTCCGACTCGCACTTGGCCGATTTTATTATATTTTCCTTCATATACCGAAAAATATACATCGTAATAGTACTGTTTTGACTTATACTAATTAAGCTCTTTCATATGATACCCCACATGATACGGTTAATTCACTTTAAAATTTGGACCCTCATTCCTTGCATAAAGACACAATATTTTTTTTGTGATTAAATTAAATATGTCCGGTTTTCGGATTTTTTCCTAATATGTGTACTCTAACACAATGCTTCTTGCCAAATTTCGTAGTTCTAGGTCAACGAGAACTACCCCATAGGATTTGATTCCCTTAGAAGTGTCGAAATGTGCATTTTTTACGACATATTCGGCTGTAACTTTTTTTACGAAAACTGAGAAATTTTATTTTTCTTTCTGCAGCAAGGCACAATGGATCTGCGTATTTGGTTTTAATTTCAACACGATATCTTTACGCGTTCCCGAGATAAAGGTCTTGACAGCCGGACAGACGGACAGTCGGACAACAAAGTGATGCTATAAGGGTTTCGTTTTTTTCTTTTGGAGGTACGGAACCCTAAAAAATACTTATGTATGGAAATCAAACCACCTTAATATTACCTATTTGTTAGTTTGCCTTTACCTTATAATGATAAGTATGCAAATGATTAAAATCCACTTAAGTGTAAAAACCCACAAATCCCAGCAAAACTACTATTGTACCCTTTACGAAGCTCCGGTACCTGAATGGATTAAATAATCTCAAAATGAATGGAATGGAGCTAAAGTTGTCCAAACAGGTAAAATACTTGGGTATTACACTTGATAAAGAACTAAATTGGAACAACCATATTGGTAATATAACATCGAAAGCTATAAGAGTTTTTGGCATGTGTCGGAATGCATATGGTAAAACGTGGGGCCTGAAACCACATATAGTACAGTGGATATATGAGATAATGGTAAGACCCATTATGAACTACGGAGCACTTGTATGGTGGCCCAAAGTTAAGCAAGTTACATGTGTGAATACTTTAAGAAAAGTACAGCGCAAGGCCTGCCTTGCGATGTCTGGAGCATTTACAACAACACCAACAGCAGCCATGGAACTTGTTCTAGGACTGCCACCGCTACACATATACCTAGTCTTGCCATAAATATTGTCACGAAGAAAAAGTTTTTTTTTTAATGCAAATAATATTTATTAATTTACAGTGTGTTAGTTTAATACATAAATATAAAACAATTTAAAATATAAAAGCTTATTCGAAGTGGTCTCCATTGGCTGCAATACAGTCCTTTAAACGTTGAGGCCAGTTTTCAATAGAAGCACGCACTCTTTCCATGGGAAAATTCTTCACTGCCAATCGTATGGATTGTTTTAGGGACTCCAAATTATCATGGCGTTTAGAGCAAGCCATACTCTCTAAAACTGACCATAAATCATAATCCAGCGGATTAAGATCAGGACTAGACGACGGCCAGTCTTCAGCTCTGATAAAGTCCGAAACGTTCACTTCCAACCAAGACTGCGTGGACCGAGCTTTATGACCTGGCGCCGAGTCTTGTTGGAAGGACCATACTTGGTTATTGAACATGGTGTTGTTAAGGGCCTTAACTACCTTCTCAAGAATGGTATATTGTTACACTTGTGCCGTTGTTTTGATACCTTTTTCACAAAAATATGGCTCAGTCACTCCTTCATAGCTAACACCCCACCAAACCATCACTGAAGTCGGATAATGCCCACGATGCACTCTGTCGACTAATTGGGAAGCTTCCTTAGAGCTTTGAGCATAAATACGGTTATTTTGTTTGTTAAAATGTATGTAATGGAGTGGGGTGATAAAGAGAACCGAATCGCTGTGATTGCATTACACAAAGTTGGTATGGAGCCAAATGCAATTTTTAAAACTCTCCATACGCTTGGTATTAGTCAAATGTTTGTGTACCGGGCTATTAATAGGTACAATGAGACCTCCTCTGTTTGTGACAGAAAAAGATCTGGCCATCCACGTAGTGTTCGTACGAAAAAGGTGGTCAAAGCAGTAAGGGAAAGAATTCGAAGAAATCCTGTCCGAAAGCAAAAGATTTTATCTCGGGAGATGAAGATAGCAACCAGAACCATGTCGCGTATTTTAAAAGATGACTTAGGACTTGCAGCCTATAAGAGACGCACTGGTCATTTTTTAACTGATAATTTAAAAAAGAATAGGGTGGTAAAATCGAAACAACTACTGAAGCGGTACGCAAAGGGAGGTCACAGAAAAATTTTGTTTACGGATGAGAAAATCTTTACAATTGAGCAACATTTTAACAAACAAAATGACCGTATTTATGCTCAAAGCTCTAAGGAAGCTTCCCAATTAGTCGACAGAGTGCAACGTGGGCATTATCCAACTTCAGTCATGGTTTGGTGGGGTGTTAGCTATGAAGGAGTGACTGAGCCATATTTTTGTGAAAAAGGTATCAAAACATCGGCACAAGTGTATCAAAATACCATTCTTGAGAAGGTAGTTAGGCCCCTTAACAACACCATGTTCAATAACCAAGTATGGTCCTTCCAACAAGACTTTGGCGCCAGGTCATAAAGCTCGGCCACGCAGTCTTGGTTGGAAGTGAACGTTTCGGACTTCATCAGAGCTGAAGACTGGCCGTCGTCTAGTCCTGATCTTAATCCGCTGGGTTATGATTTATGGTCAGTTTTAGAGAGTATGGCTTGCTCTAAACGCCATGATAATTTGGAGTCCCTAAAACAATCCATACGATTGGCAGTGAAGAATTTTCCCATGGAAAGAGTGCGTGCTTCTATTGATAACTGGCCTCAACGTTTAAAGGACTGTATTGCAGCCAAAGGAGACCACTTCGAATAAGCTTTTATATTTTAAATTGTTTTATATTTATGTATTAAACTAACACACTGTAAAAGTAATAAATATTATTTGCAATCAAAAAATAATTTTTTTCTTCGTGACAATATTTATGTCAAGACTAGGTATAGAAGGCGAGGCCTGTTAAGCACTCTACAGACTATCAACAGCTAGGCTGTGGAGTCGGCACGCACCAAGGATAAGGCATACGCTAATGGAGACTAATGATGAACTCGGACGGTTGATGGAAATGGGAAGTGACAAAATACTACCTGAATTCAAATTCAAAAAGAACTATGAAATATGTCCCTACTAGGGAAGAATGGAAGGAAGAATTCAAACCTTCAGAAGAATACCTGGCCTGGTTTACGGATGGATCTAAAACCAGACATGGAACAGGTGCTGGTATCAATAGTGAAGGCAAGGGTATGTACCAGAGCATGGGGCAGTTATGTACTGTCTTTCAAGCAAAAACCTATGCGATAAATGCGTGTGCAAAACTGAATACAGAAAGAGGCCTGAAAGACCGTGTTATCTACATTTTGATGGACAGCCAGGCAGCTCTCGCTGCCCTCAACTCCTACAGTATCGGTTCGGGCTAGTCTTGGATTGTATGAACGCATTAAATGAACTAGGTAAATACATCAATCTAAAACTGGTCTGGGTGCCGGGCCATGTTGGGATTGTGGGGAATGAAAATGCGGATAAGCTAACAAGAGAGGGATCCAGCAAGCCTCTTTTAGAACCAGAACCATTTGTGGGGATAGCCCATGGAACGGTGAATACGGCGATCAACGCACATGTTGCAAAGCGACACAAGGTCGAATGGAACGCAATATGTGGACTTACGCACTCCAAGGCGGTTATAGGAGCGGGTGCCAAATGGCACAAAAGAATCTGCAACTATACCAGAACACAGGCAAAAACTCTAATGAGAGCAATGACCAGACACTACGAGAATAAAGGTCATCTATTAAAAATGAGACTTGCGGAAAGCCCACAATGCAGGGCTTGCGGAGAAACTGAGGAGTCAATAAAACACATATTGTGTAGTTGCGACTCAATACCTCTTTGGATCGGCTTACCCTGAACTGGAGGAGTATAGGCACTTCGAACCAGGTAGTATTCTGAGGTTAATGCGGTTCTTCCTTGGAATACTGGTTGTGGATGTGTAAGTAAGGTTGGGGTAAGTACAAAAGGGGCCAATGGCTCGAAGTGCTTCCGAGTATCGGACCCCTATTAAGATAAGATGCAAATGATAGTTTCACTATATTTTGCTGCACAAGGTAATGGATTAAGTTATTACAATAATAACAAAGCTTAAAGGATAGCCTAATTCTAATTTGGAGTGGGGCGATAAGACTTATACTGACATACTGCTTAGGGTGTATTGTGTATTTTCCCCTGCGAGCCTACTCAAACTACCTTAACTCCTTAAAGTAACAGAGCACAGCTTTGGGTCTCTGGCAAATTGTTCCACCCCTGCTATATAAGGTGTAGCATTAAAAAAAAAAAAACAACGTCATTATTTATTAGCTGCTCATCTTTACCACTGGAGCAGTTGTGCCAGCAACCCAGAGCCGTGCTCCGATATTTCAAGGAGCTGGGCTCGCTCAGGTGATGCTGGTAGGGGGAAATGCACAATACACCCCAAGCGGGAAGTCAGTGCAGGACCCATCGCCCCTACCTCGAATAATAATAAGGTGTAGCGTTGCAGAGCTAATTTTGATTTTGAAACTTTTCCAGGAGTACAGTGCAATATTACATACATTAAATAGCAAATAGTTCCAGCCATTCTCAAAGGATTTGGTTCCTAATGAGGTCTTGTGATTTTTAATATGTGGACATTAAGAATATTTATTGATATTGAACCAAAGATCTTGCTTGATAAATGCACATACACTTTTAAATATGTAGGTACTTAATAGTGGCATAGCATGGACTAATATAGACATAGGTGAAGTTGCATCAGCGAGGTCCCTTTTCCTTCGTTCCCAAGATCTACCCAATGCTTAAATCTATCTTACCAAACTTACTTTAACACAACATACCTACCCACATAATAGTGAAAAAATATAAATACGTGATAGGAGAATATTGAAAAGCATATAGATTTGAAAAATGGTTTTATTTTCTTACTAGAGTGATTTAATTTTTTACAAAAGTATTGTTATGTTCTGTATGTAATGTTCTTCATTTTTTTGATTTGAAGTCTGATGGCATCACATTTAAAGAGGCCCTGCGAGGACCCTATAAGTGCGAGGGCACACTTCACCCACGCCTAGCTATGCCACTGGTATTTAACACTGAACAAAAAAATTGGACTTTCTGATTACTAAATAAGATTGTATAGACTTGAGTGCCCAGTTCAGGTGTCAGTCCCTCTGACCTAGCTTGACAATTGCTGTTTTTGAGAACAAACAGGATACTAATCCAAATACTGTAAGCTTGTCTGGTGCTAAGATTATAGTCACATTGTTTACTTGTATGAATATATTGTTATTATTACCTAGCTAACATTTAGGTCACACGTCACATTAACATGGCAAGCAGCTATGTTTTTTATAATTAACATTAATCAGGCTAACACAAGAACAATAGTATGTGAAATTTTCTTACCGTCAGTAGCCATCTCTGGTAGAAAGTGAGGCCTATTGATAGAGAGAAGTAAAGCAATATAAGGCCCAATGACAGAAGTCCTTTCTGAAAGCAGATCTCAGACCATTTTCTCTTTGGTTTGGTGGTGAGGACATCTTCTTCAAAATCCGGTTTGGAAGACAGCTGTTCATACTTTGCGCTTGCCATTTCGATCACAATGCAGGCTCAATGCTTCCGCAATTGCACTTTGTCGCATATGTTTGACCGGTGTTTACAGGACTTCATGAATAGCACGTACTTAATTTACTGGAAACTGGGAGATTACAGTAACTATTATCAGTAGATAGTCGACAGCCTTGTCGTAGTAGATCTATGTGATCAACATCACCACAAAAGTGATACTACAATAAAAATAGCTAAACCTAAATATTGATACCTTATCAACCAGAAAAATCTGGGTGACCATTATAAAATAATGAAATAACCACATATTGAAGGCGTTTATTGATCTATTTAATAGCTCACGCTTTATCCCTAGAGAGTTGTATCATCACAAAATCAGTTATGATGTACATACTTACATTGTCTAGAATCTATTTTGCTTAAATCGTTTTTCCAGTGTTTTAAAATAAGTCTTTGTTTAAAACATTGGAAAAACGGTCCTATGTAAATTGGGCCACGAATTCTGTGGTTTTAAAGTGACAAAATCATTTAGAATAATTTGACTCCGTGGCAAACATTGTACATAGCCTGACTCGAAGGGTCTTGATTTTTGCCCAAAAAATTATCTATCTGTCAAAACGACAATTAATTAATATATTGTCAAAACGATAATTAAATAATCATGCATAAATTTATCAATAATTTATAAACCTCCAGCAATCATCCCGCGCGACTTTCAAGATTTGCTGGAAAATCCTGACAACTATACCTTGATTTATGACTTTATTAATTCCACCGGATGTACTATTTAACCATTTACATGAATTGATTTATCGTATATTTTAAGAAAGATACGATAAATCAATTCAAAAATGTAAATTATAGATAAAATAGTTATAGACTTTAGATATAGGTATTCTCATAATTTGTAATAAATATGTAGTTATAAATTCAGATAACTTTAATAATATGTGGGTATCATAATTATATGTAATGTATTAGGCATAACAAAAAATGTCATGACGAGATTGTCCTAGTATAATATTGTGACCAGGCGTACAGGTTGCCTTGATACAGGCTGCGCCTAGTTAGGCAACCGTTAGATATAGTTGTTTTTAGCAAATTAAATTGTAAATAAATACATTTTCATTTTTTTTTTTTTTTTTTCATTTGACTAAGATGAAACTCCCTGATTATGATGATGAAATTGATGTTACAGACTTGGCTTTGGCCTTACTTCTATATTGCTTCATAGAAAGATTGATTGAAGACTTGGCTCTGGCCTTACTCGCATATAATTGAGATAAAATTAAATCAGACGAGGCTGTATGGTCAAATGACCTTTGCCTGCCAGTACAAAATGTACGGGGAAGAAAAAAAAAATTTGTCATGCAATTTGACAACATACTAATATTTTGGGAATAAATCAAGAATCTTCGTATCAGCTTTGTACTTACAATATTAGAAATGGAATCAAAGTTGCCCACATTAATAGTCTGAAACAAATTATACATAAATTATTACCTACTTAAAGCAAATTTCTGCGACATTTAGTGGGTACATGGAGATTTATGAATAATGTTAAAGTCTGTTCGAAAAGAAAACTTCGTGACTAAAATGACAACTATCATCTCTAAACTAAACAATACAAAAAGTTATTACACAATATCTTTTTGTAATTAAATTTAAAGTGCAGGACATACATATATCAGTTACTTATGTATACAATATTATGTATTTTAATATCAATTAATTTAGCATTTAGCTAAAATAGCAATATTAGGAAGTATATGGTCACATTGATTATAATACAACATCCGCGCCTCTGTGGTAATCAATGTCAAGATGACGTTTATTTTGAAGTCGTACTCTATTTTTTGTTTCTGTCTATCAACTCCTGTCTATGTAAAAAATCACAGAATTCGCCCTAGGTACTTACATTTTGGTTACAACGTAAGTCTTTGTGAAAAATAAAATATACAAGTTTCTGTTCCTCATGTTACTTATTTTATTATGGCGCTAAATATAATCTGCTAACAGGTTATGGGCCCAGCCCTATCAGCCCCGATCTTCAATTTTTTTTAGGCGGGGCAAAAACTGGAAAATTAACACCTATATTTATTTTTACCTAGATTCCCCCCCCCCCCCTTCCCCTTGTACCTAGAGAAACGGACCTTGGAAGGGACTCATAGGGGGGGGGGGGTTGGTGGTGTAACTAATTTTTGGGTAGTAATATGATTTTTTAACGCGCGATCAGCGTTTACATGGCCCAATTAAATAAAAAGATAGGTTATACATTGCGCGAGCGAAGCGAGCGCGAAAATTTTTGTAATGTTTTTATAGTTATATGTTTTATTTCTCGTATGAGTGAGCCCACAGTCCTTCTATGTTAAATTAGTAAAAATGCGTCAGCTAAGCGAGTGCGGTTAGCTAGCTAGTCTAGGTTTTTGTAGCCCAGAATAATCAAACGAGTATCTGTGTTAAGAGACAATTGAAATACCCGACAGGATAAGAACGACTATTACGTTATCAAAAAATTATAAATCCAACCATTAGAATGCATTGATTCCAAATTTATTACTCTTAATTGAATTTAAACATATGACTTCAAAGAAAATTACAAACATACGTTTTATGAGAAATTATACGCAATACTGCTGTAAAAGACTATAAATGCGCATTATTTAGAATAATTGTAGTGAAATAATTTATTACGAAAAGCTCGTTGGAGTTCTAACAAATCTAACGACACCTCGCACATCATAATCGGTTAAGCCGCTTAGGCTTGTAGGCAATAATATACAAACGTTTTTATATTTTTTATTATACAAATTTTCGAGATTTTTTATCAAATTTTAGGTATTCATATGCTAATTTGCTGTTAATGTTGTCACAGTACTGATATGGCTCAAAAATACAAAGGATATTAAATAACTTAAAAGAGCTAAGAGGAAGGATTTTTTATAATAACCAGGATATATTTTGAACCCTTTGAACGAAGGGGGGTTTGAACCCTCAACCTTAAAAACATACAGTTCCTGGCAGAATTCAACGGTGTTTAAATCTCGTTCGTATTTTCGAGCCAGATCTGCTATTTAAGTACCATTAAGAAATGCAAAACTCTAATTCAGCATGGAAGCACATTCAAACCTGTGTTACACTTTTATTATGTCGCGATTAAAGCAATATGCATGTACACGCCTTACAATATTCATAGTCAAACGGATTTTGTGAGATAGAAATTTATAACCAGACGCGATCTGCGTGCAATTCCTGCGGGCAAGCGCGCGTGGATTTAACTATGCCCCGCGAAAAATAATTTTCGTGTCTAGAGTAGGTAACTACATCCTGGACGTCTCAATGGTCAAAGTTAATTAAATTATGAGTTGTGCAGCCGCCCTCTGATATTGCCGCCCGGGGCATAGGCCCCCGCTTGACCCCCCTATATCCGGGGCTGAGCCCTATACCTTTTTAGCGTCGTATTGTGTAAAATTATCTTTTACTTACGACAAAATACGTGAGTACCAAGGGCGGATCCAGGGGGGGTTGACAAGGCTAAAAATACATAGGACCCAGCCCAGGGGGGGGGGTCATGGGGGTCATGACCCCCCCCCCCTCTGGGCTGGGTCCTATGTATTTTTAGCCTTGTCAGTACTGTGACAACACTAACAGCAAATTACCATATTAATACCTAAAATTTGATAAAAAATTAACGGCCTTATCGAAAAGCGTTACTTCATTTTACGTTATGCTTAATATATTTTGTCAACTTCTCCCTGATACGTACTGACACGCTTGCGGAAAGAAGACGAATAATTTAAGTTTATTAAAGTAAGTAAAGTTTTTCGTTAAAGTCGAAAATAACTTTTCTTTCAAAATATGCTAATCTTTCAATCGCTAGTTTATACTTTTGTCAAGAAATACTTATCGATACCACTTCATCTTCAAGCATGACGAACGAGAGTCAGACGAGTTGATGGTCAATTGTAGATCTATCTAACATTAAAAAAATATGGTTTGTAAATATGATTTATTTGTTTGTGATAACGTTGAGATTGGGAGAATGTTTTAGAACCCTGATTCATTAAGTGATTACTTTTGTCACTAATTTTAGTGTGATGCGAATGTTACCTACTGATTTTCTTTTCCTACGTTTCCGATATTTGCGAAGCCCAATCTTCATCTGGAAAAACTCTATACCTTACCTTGGCCGTGAGTTTTTGTGTTGTGTGTGTATGTGTGTGTGTGTGTGTGTGTGTGTGAGTGTATATATGTGATGCACCATAAGCATTGCTTGGAATATTGTAGCCGTGTGTATATGCACTCATAGCTGCAATATTTTGTCGCTTACGAATTCAAACTACAAGTATAAGCATGTATTTATAAATATTTTTAATATAATAAAATATCATAAAGTTATTTTATATAATAAAACCCACTTCCATTTCCCAACCTATTACCCCCGACTTCTATGGGAATGTTATACAATGCTAATAATATCGCTATCTCTTACCCCGTACTTCTATTTCTTCTACGTCTATTTATTCTTGGTCTATGACTCTTACACTTTTGCTTTCTCTCTCTACGACATTTCGAAATGCTTATTTGACTTAAAGGTTCTGTAACCAAGCCATTTTAAATTTTAAAAAAAAGCTTGACATTGAGATAAAAGTAAGCAAATTTAACAGTGTCAGTGAAGTCAGTCTACAAAAAATTGCATTAGATGGCGATAGTTTCTAAATGAATTCTCTTTGGTTTTTAGTGTGTAAATTATAACGGCAAGAACTAATAAGTTTTATCATAGATTTTTTCAACATCTAAGTGATCGTTTTATTAAATTGGTAAGTATTTTCTCTACATAGGCATTAGTATTTCAAGATATCTCTTCGAACAGTTCCCGTACCCATGTTCGAAGAAAGTTTGTGGGTACGTAGTGGAAGTCCTATAATTTCGTTTACTCCGATGTTTGATTTTTGTGCCTTGTAGTAGTAATTAAAAGCTTTTCAAGCTTGTTATATACATATAATAATCAGTCGAATGGAACAAACTTTTACGATAAATTTCGGCCGATTTAATGGTGTTGTCAAAATTAATACTGTGAACATTGTAGGTGGTACGTGCGATTTTTTTTTCTAAAATTACACTCCGTTCGTTCACCTACAAAATGTGTAACACTTTTGGTAGATTTTGTCTGCCCTGAATTCTGCTATTTTAAAATTACAATGTGTTGGTAGTGGCTACCCCCAGTGGGGCAGTAAAAGGAGTGCATCGGTAAAAGTCGGCTTTACGTGTTTTTCTTAACTTGTGCAATTGTTTACTTTTATTTCGCTCTTCGGTAAGTACTAGCAACTTTGCACTAGCTATTATTTAACAGATTAAACCATTTTATTATGAAAATCAATAGCTAAAACATGTTCAAAAATAGTGTCATGAGTGACCTCAATTCTAGTCCTTGTATTATTAGATGTTTTTTTTGTATTGTTTTGTTTTTACAAAGCTGCCTACATACATTATTTTGTGTTTAACATATAAATGGAATAATTTTTTATGTGTGTTATGTTGTTAAACATATTTTTATTTCAGGTACACTAATTTTTGTTAAACTTATCTAACCTTACTAATTGAGGGTAGAAATTAATAATTTTTTACCCTATTAAGAAAATGAAAAAAAAAGTGGGTTACATAATTAGTTTTAAAAGGTTTTGTAAAATGATTTGTTTTTATTTTTATTTTAAGTAACTTACATTAATATTTTTGTTTTTGTTATCAATTCAGTTTTTATGGTTTTGATCTTAATACAAAATGTGGGCGATAAAAACAACTTTTTTTCAACTAATTTTTATACTCTAACTTCTGGCTCATTCATTCATATTCAACTTGGACTAAGTAAAAAAAAAAAAAAAAAAAAACAAAACTTAAAAAAAATTAAAGGAATACAAATAAATACAAATACAAATCATTTATTCATAACACCTGAGTTTAAAAGTCAAATATACAGTAAATTATATCAAAAAGTTTGATTGAAAACATCACAATATTAAATATAATTTAAGTAATAACTATAATGAAATAAATGTAATCAAAATAGTATCAATCAATAATATCTTAATTTAAAATGAACATTTATGTCATATAACAAGTATTAAACCAAGTGTGTGTTGTACCATGCATTTTGTAAGGTTCCATAGTAGCAAATAGGGCTTCTTGTTTGATTTTATGAGCATACAAGTTCATGGTTTATATGAACTTTTCACTTCTTCTTCTTCTTCCTCTCCTTATCCTGTTAAATGGTGTGGTTTGGGTCTCCTCAGTTTCCTGCGCCAATTCAGATGATCTTGGGTTATCCATTCGGGCAATTGGGCTTTCCTAAGTTCTCTCTCAATATTTGACCACCAGGTTAGTGGCGGATGGCCTCTACCTCTCTAACTTTCATTTGTTATTTCTTTTTAACCCCAACCCAAAAATAAAGGTGTTATAAGTTTGATGTGTGTATTTATCAGTAGCATCACATAGCTCTCCAACTAATGAACTGGTTTTGATCCAGATTTTCACTGTTTGAAAGAGGATTTTATCGAGAGTGTTCTTAGCTATGTGTTCTCATCAAAATCTGTATTAGTTTTTTTTTGTTAGAGGTTTTTGAGTTTTTTCATTTATGTTTAAGTTGATTACTATTACTTTTTAAACTTGCTTTGTTAGTTATTATTTATTTTATTATATCTACCTATCTATTGCCATTAATTTTTCTACAATATAGCATACTTACAATATATCTATATATATTTATGGTACTTACAATATTTTAATAATTACCAATCCATTAGCACCCCTCTCCATGTGATAAATGAGAAAAATCTTTCTTCCCCATTTTACATGTAGTCCCCTACATGTAAAGTTGTAAAGGTATCCCAAGGTAATAAATTTTGTTTGGAGAATTTAGCTTAAATCTGCTGGTAATCAATTATTTTTTCAAAACTTTATTTTTACCACTTTGTTGGCATAATTAATACTTACAACTTTCTGGTACTAATAGAGTTAAACCAGAGTTGGATAGACACAGTAGACTATAAGGGTTCCTTATATATTATGGAACCCTAAAACAACCACCTTCAATAAGCATCCTCTTAAACAAAATAATGATACAATCGGGGATATTTACTAAACTATTGAAACAAAATTAATTTTTAAAAAATTGGGACCACTGGAAAGTTATATGGTATAGCTATATACAACACAAAAATATATTCAAAATCAGTCTACAATTGACAGAAATTGGTGAATATACATTAAAAAAGCATACATACTGTCAAAAAAAGAACCTCTTCCTGTAGTTGGTAAATAAAGTATTAATGGCATATGTTGTAATTTGCTTCTTAAATATAAGCATAAAAGTTATAATTATATTTCAACAAAACAATATACAAACTCAACTAACTAAACATAAAAATAAAACTACTCTAAAAGACCGTTAGCAGCGGGAATTGTTCCCAGGATGCTGGCCCCATTACCTCGTTGTATAAGCATAAAATAAATACTGAAATAATTAGCTCAATATAACCCCGTTTGTCTACTATAATTTTTGTCAATACAAATGTAGACTGGGGTTGCTAGACATTTACTTAGTAAAAGTTCAGTATTCTCCATCTAAGACATGATTAGTCACATAAAGTAGGCATTAATAGGTGTTTGTGCATGAAATGCTTAATGTTTTTGGTGATACAAATGGTGCAGCAATAATTTTATCTGATTCATTATGGTTATTAGTATACATTTGATCCGCATGATCTTATTCTGTTTTGTCCTTTTTACTATTATATACATATTTAGAAACACAACAAAGCACCATAGTTCTCGAATGAAAAGCATTAATTCCCCTTATCTGTACTAAGTATACTACAAAATTGTGCAATATGAATTCTATGTGTTACATATATATATTATAATGATCGTAGTGTATTTAAATCACTAGTTAATCTGCTTTTTTTATAAACTTTCCAAAAGAAAGAGATTCTCTATTTGACTGTTTGGTTTTTTTGTATGATTCATTGTCAATTACGAATTTGATTATTTTTTTGTTTAGTAGGTAATACCTCAGACCTCTGAGGTATTACCAAATAATAAAAAAACATAATCTATATTAAAAAAAGAAAAATTAAATTTCGTATTTATTTGTGCATGAAATTCTATGCATACACTTCTATTTTATTTCCTCTTTCACATGTTTTACATAATCTCTTAGTTAATATAAATAATTTCTATTTACCCTATTTCTGTAATAGTATATAAATAATAGTTGGGTAAAATAAGATCACATATGTATTCATGCCAAACCATACTATATAAATTCTCCTTGGCTTAAATTAAAGAAACTTCAACATAGACAGATATAAATAGTTTGACTTTCAAACTTAACTGTAAAGTCTATGATTAATTGATTAATAAAATTATTATAGGTACAGGCATTACTTATAGACATTCCTTTATCTTGAATTTAGTATAAATAGTAAGGTAATACTTTAAAAATTACACTGATTGTTTGTTTATAGTATAATCCAGATGTATAATATCAATATCTACCTGTACTGTTTGACAATACAATATTTTTCTCTATGATGACTAATTAACTCAAAATATATATCTTTTCATATAGCTGATTTTTAAGTTTTGTCTGATTTGGCAATCAGCCGATATAGTGAATTCTCGAACAGGCATGATAACATATTTCTGGCTCTACTAATTTTATTAATGTATCATCAAAATTGAAAAATACAAATAAATTAAATGTCAGTCTATGTGAGATAATTCTACATGCTACCGCCACAATATGAATTGACCCTTAGCATTGTTTATTGGCATCAGATGTTGTGGCAGGATGCCAAATATTGTTCTGCCGTTAAAGAGTCGATGACTGGCCACAATGGCTCACTATTATATTTTTGATGACATGAGTAACTTTGAATGATCAAATAACCATATCTGTCAAGTGTACATTTATTTATATCTAGTAAATTAAACTAATTTATTATCTGTTGCAACTATATATATAAATGGACCTAATTCAAAAACACTATACCTAAAAAGGTATGTCTTACTACATTGGGTTAATAATTTATTGTTACATTGGTTACGAACAGCTTTTGTTGATAATTCTGGTTTTTTTTTTGATTCATTAAACAAACAAATACAAATACCCCTTACAAATACTGCTAATTCATATATATATATGTTACCGGCCAAACCCGATTTTAGGACAAACTAGTTTGGCCTAGGCTAAACTAGTTCTTCCTATACGCGATAGGATTAACTAGCATAGCCTAGGCAAAACTAGTTTGTCCTAAGCCCGATAGGATGAACCAGTTTAGCCTAGGCCAAACTATTTGATCCTGATATAAATACGCACACTCTAGGATAAACTGGTATGGCCTAGTCTAAATCATGGCCTAACCTAACCTAGCCCCACATATCCTTGACTACTTTAGGGAAAAGTAGCTCGCGGGCCGGGTCTATGCACCCGGACAGGTAAGAAAACAAAACCCTAACCTAACCTACCATACCAGTTTATCCTAGAGTGTGCGTATTTATATCCGGATCAACTAGTTTGGCCTAGGCTAAACTGGTTCATCCTATCGGGCTTAGGACAAACTAGTTTTGCCTAGGCTATACTAGTTAATCCTATCGTGTATAGGAAGAACTAGTTTAGCCTAGGCTATACTAGTTTGTCCTGAAATCGGGTTTGGCCGGTAGCATATATACATACATTGATGGTAGTGTTAGGATTTTATCATAAAATAAAGTTTACTGCTATCTGTTGATTTGAGTTTAAACATGGTTTTTTATGCAGCGCTTCTGATGCTGGAGGCTTGGGTTTTGTCTTGAATTTCCCCAAAAATCAATTCCCTACATTAAAACCGATGCAACAAGACCATGATATACCGTTAAAAGAGCTAAATATTTATTAAGGATCTGTCAGTATTTTTTATAAAGCGGGGCTTAAGAGATAATTGTAAAAATACGTAATATTAATAGTTGGGTAAAATAAGATCACATACGTATTCACGCCAAACCGTACTGTATAAATTCTGCTTGGTTTAGAGAACTTTTTTTAATATTCCGTCATCCGAGACTTCAACATAGACGGAAATAAATAGTTTGCCTTCAAACTTAACTTTAAACTCTATGATTAATTATAGGTACAGGCATTACTTAAAAATATTCCTTTATCTTGTGTTTTGTATAAATAGTAAGGTACAAGGAACATCAAGGTTCATTGACATTGGTCTCGGATAATAATATGTGCGCTAACTAGGTTACCTTTGTTTTGTCACAGTTTTCCTGAATTTTCCTTGAATGCTTTGAATGCCCTAATGACTTAAATAATCGTGTTGATTACTGATACTGTTAGAAGTCAAACGCGTGGACGATTTTGATAAATCTTACGTCAATCGATTTGTCTTAACTGTCAGAGTGTCACTAAAGACATGTCAGTATTCAAAAGTCAATATGGCGACAATGAGACGCCACTAAGAAAAACAAAAAAATGAAAATTTGCGTACTGTATCGAGTGAGGTATCATTAAATAAGGATTTGAAAATGATTATTAGGTTTCTCTTATTATTTTTAATTTAGTATTACCTTTTTGGAACTATAACCATCTTGGTTTGCAACCATTCTCACTTAAATTTTCTTTTAATTATAATGGTTATAATAAATATGTAATAAAGTTATTATACAATCGTTTATTGGAATGGTCTGATAATTCCACTATTTTACTGCTTTGAAAGACAATTTTAACGAACGTCTATACCTAAATAAGCCGTAATAATTGGAATAAGAATAATAATTATACAGCTTGCTCTTCAATACGGCCTTATCGAGCCCGACGTGCCGTACTATCATTACGAACCAGCGCCGGTTCTTGAGAATGGTCGTGCTTTGCTCTATTGTCACGGATAGGACTATTGTTGCCAATAAACCTGATATCGTGATTGTAGATCGTTCCCAACGCAGTGCTCGTTGACGTTACTATTCCACATGATGAGAATCTCGTGAAGTCCGAGAAGGACAAGCTCTGCAAGTACCTTGACTTGGCTCACGAGATAACCGCCATGTGGGATGTTGACTCGACGATCATTGTACCGATAGTCGTGTCGGCAAACGGTTTAATAGCGAAGAGTCTCGACCAACATTATTAATGTTGGTCGATGTTGGGGCTCACGAGATAACCGCCATGTGGGATGTTGACTCTACGATCATTGTTCCGATAGTCGTGTCGGCAAACAGTTTAATAGCGAAGAGTCTCGACCAACATTATTAATGTTAATAGCGAAGAGTCTCGACCAACATTATTAATGTTGGTCGAGACTCTTCGCTATTAAACTGTTTGCCGACACGACTATCGGAACAATGATCGTCGAGTCAACATCCCACATGGCGGTTATCTCGTGAGCCCCAACAAACCATGCCCCAACTATCGAGCGAGAGCCTCTCTTAAGAGGCTCTCGCTCGATGGTTTGTATGGGCCCCGTCGTGGATCGTCGTAGGCGTGGATTCAACGACCCGAATGGCAGCGGAAGATAACATAAGGGCTGGCGTCGTTGCCGAACGTGTCTATTTTTAAGAACTTGTGCAGATTAGTTACGCCAAAAAGTAGGTAAAATAAAATCTTGAAAAAATATATCATTTTTTGAGTTGTTTACTATATGTGAAGTGGGGATGAATTATTTTTTTCTCATCTACCCCATCGTATAGGGGTATCGTTGGATAGGTACCTAATTAGAAAACATTGGGGCGTGTGGGAAAACTATTTTTCAATTTAGAGATTCGTTTGAATAAGCTTTGAAGTTATATTTTTTGTTAGATTCTTGCCCCTCCTCTTCCGGCTAAACGGTTGACTTTGGAGATATGAAAAAAATCCTGCTAGTAGCATATAATTATTTATATGGCAGGCGGGGGCAAACTATATAGTTATAATTGTCTAAAATAAATAGTGACGTCTGCCCTACATTTTTTAAAATATGTTTACGTGCTTTTTCGGTTTCTATTTTATGGTATAGAAAGCTTGTTTTTAGCTTTACAGTTACCTTTTATTAATACAGTGCAGCCGGATCATATTTTTTTATAATTTTTTTTGTTGTAAACAAACTTAACCACAGCAAAAGATTATTCTAATTCAATGTAACAGACATAAGGACACTTACTTTCTTATTTAATCGTATTATTGCACAGCCACATCAATATGTTGGATACATTATCTGTGCACACTTTGTCCGTCTGTTTGTTGACCTTTATCATTAATTAGGCCACATATAGAATGCTCCTTAATAAAGCGTGTGGAAAATATGTAGCCATTAAACGAATTCTTTGTTACTGTGCTCGTACTGATTAATGCGTGAAGACTGCAGCTGATGTACTCGGTTATACGTAATGATTGCGATCGTAAAATTCTTGCTTGCCCGACTGCACAAGAAAAAGGGTTTTTTGTTTTGTTTGACTTATGTGTCAAGTTTCGGTATTTTGGATCGAATTTGTTATACATACAATGTGATAAAAAGTAAGTTTAATCAAGTACAAATAACTAGAAATCCAAAAAGTCTCTTGTAGGCTAGAAACAATTATATATTATGCGATGGTGTTTCCAACGCACTATATTCAAGCGTCTGTTATATTAATACGGAATTCGTTTACTTGGATGACGTATGTTATATTATTATTTTGTAATAAAAAAATCTAGGGGATCACCTGGGAAGTATACCTACCTTTTCAAACAAAAAAATAATTTTCCACATCGGTCCAAGTGTCTTCGAGTAATCGGGAAACATACATAAATAAGTCCGACGAATAATTGAGAACCTCCTTCTTTTTGGAAATCGGTTAAAAATAAACGTTCTTCACCCGACTGCGTATGAAGGAGGGTTATCTTAATTAAGTTGAAATTATTTATCATACTTTTAATATTTCTTTCATACTACATTCGCTATAATTTAAAACGCAAACCGGTAAACTAAATGTGCAAGCAATGAAAATAAGGAAGTTTCGTAACCCTCGCAGTTGGCAGCTGCATAATGTAACAGAGCTCTCTGCACTGTTTTTTTACTGTGACTGTCCATATCATATAATGCAATTCTGGAAACTTTAATACTATAATGTCGGTGCTCTTGAACTTACTTCAAAAAGGTGGAGGATTTTTTAGGGTTCCATACCTCAAAAGGAAAAAAATTGAACCCTTATAGGATCACTTTGTTGTTCGTCTGTCCGTCCGTCCGTCTTTCCGGGTGTCAAGACCTGTATCTCGGGAACGCGTGAAGGTATCGAGTTGAAATTAAAACCACGCAGAAACATAGTCTCTTGCTGCAGAGAGAAAAATCAAACTACTCAGTTTTCATTAAAAAAAGTTACAGCCAAATGTGTAGCAAAAATCCATTTTTTAATATTTTTTTTGGGTTCCGTACCTCAAAAGAAAAAACGGAACCCTTATAGGATCACTTTGTTGTCCGTCTGTCCGTCTGTCTGTCCGTCTGTCCGGGTGTCAAGACCTTTATCTCGGGAACACGTGAAGGTATCGTGTTGAAATTAAAACCATATACGCAGATCCATAGTATCTTGCTGCAGAAAGAAAAATAAAATTTCTCAGTTTTCGTAATAAAAAGTTACAGCCGAATATGTCGTAAAAAACGCACATTTCGACACTCACAGAGGAATCAAAACCTAGGGGGTACTTCCCGTTGGCCTAGAACTATGAAATTTGGCAAGAAGCATTGTGTTAGAGTACACATATAGGAAAAAATCCGAAAACTGGACATTTTTAATTTAATCACAAAAAAATAGGGTCTTTATGCAAGGAATGAAGGTCCAAATTTTAAAGTGAATTAACCGTATCATGTGGGGTATCATATAAGAGCTTAAGTAGCATAAGTTAAAACAGGTTTTTAAATACTTTTTCGATGTATATTTTTCGGTATCAGAAAGAAAATATAAAAAAATATATGATTTCTCCCTTTTATCTACTAGTTTGTACGGAACCCTCGGCGGGCGAGCCTGACTCGCACTTGTCCGGTTTTTTTTTTATAGAAGATAGATCTACGATTGACCACCAACTCGCCTGATGTTAAGCGACGGTGTGGCCGAGGATGGAGCTCGTCGATCCAAGTGTCGAATTCCAAGATTTCGACACTCGCACGGAATCAAAACCTATGGGGTACTTCCCTTTGATCTATAATTGTGAAATTTGGCAAGAAGCATTGTCTTAAAGTACACATAAAGGATAAAATCCGAAAACTGTACATTTTTTATTTAATCATAAGAAAATAGGGCAAGGAAAGACGGTTCAAATTTTAAAGTTCTTTAACCGTATTATGTGGGTTATTATATGAAAGAGCTTCATTAGCACAAGCTGAAACAAGTTTTTAAATATTTTTATGATGTATATTTTTCGGTTTATGAAGGAAAATATAAAAAAATATACAATTTCCCCTTTTTATCTACTAGTTTGTACGGAACCCTCGGTGGGCGAATCTGACTAGCACTTGTCCGGTTTAAAAAAAAGACTACGTTAAGGTAGTTCCATAAAGTAACTTTGGTTTGTACTTATTTGAACAGCTCTAATGGTGGTCGTTGATAATTTCAAATCTATTATGAAAAATATTCAGATGTTTTTGTAGGATTTTCTGGAAACGTCAGTCAAAATACTTCAATAAATAATTTATGTAACCTATTTTATTCCACAATAGGCTTGCGCTTGACCGCTTATTCGCCTGATGCGACATTTGCGGTCTACGATGGAGCGTGCTTGCCTAGAAGGAGTCTATTCAACTATGTATATACCTACTCGTATTTATGATATAAATGTAACTTTTGTAACAACGTTGTGTTGTTTGTGATCTGTTGAATTAAAGCCGGGCTTACCTCTCCGGACAGCAAAGCAACAGCGACGTCACTGATATTGCAGTAGTCTATTGGCGACGGTTATCGCTTACCATCAGGCGACCTATCTGCCTGTTTGCTGCTCTTTGTTTTAAAAAAACCATGAGGGCGTTCACGGGATATTTTTCGCTCAAAAATTGAAAAAAAAATATGCGAATACGCTAATCATTGTTTTGCAGTTTGTAGATACAATATAGATCTTTTTGGAATTATAACCATTCTAGCTGTGCCATATACAAACTTGCCTCTTCAGCAGGCATCCAATACTAGAAGTGGGCTCACTGAGTGCTTTTATAAAATTACATTTCACAAAAAAAAACTTACAGATGAAAAAAACAATTATGTCAAAATATGAAGCAGTTATCATGCCAACTAAACAAATCCTTCTAATTTATTGTAAAATGTCAAGTTATAATTACAATGTCAAATTAAAAAAAAAAAACAATTGAATTTTTATTAGACTCGCCCTGTGGTTTTCGCCTCAGCGATTAAAATTAACCCAAGTTCAAAGTACACACGCGAACGCCGAGAAAGTACTTTGTGGTTCAGGGGATAATCTCTATTCCAAAATCAAACAGATCTGTGAAGCAGTTATTGCGTAGTTTGCGTGTGTCATATGGTCATACAATCACAACTTATCCTATTTTATCGAGATAAAAATAACTTGTTTTAATCAAGATTGGGAATGAATATAACCATATAAATGCAAATTTTCACAATTTTATATAATTAATAAATTAGTATGAAAAAGGTGTGCTTTATTAACAGTTAAACTGAAATGAAATATTAACCAGTTATACCTAGTAATAAATAAATTATATTTTAGATAATAGAGAAAATTTAACCGTAACCCAAATTCTACCAGAATCAAGGGCTCTTCGCCGCAAAGAGGTCAGTAGCTATCTTTAGTATACCTCACGGGCTCTCACTTCGCAGCGGCGTCTTGGTACAAACATTATTTCGCAAGTTGCACTACTAGCCAGAACTTTAAATTCCTTGTTCTAATTTTGAATCTGATACTGTACTGTTAAATACTGTGTGTTATATTATTACACACAATGCTCGTACTCAAGAAAGGTTTGTTCAAATATATTTTTTAATAACACCATGTCGCCATTATTTGTTATATTAACATTCGGTCGCACCATTCATTCATAATGAAGTGCTTTAATCGTTTGCTATTATTACGTCAGTCAGATAAATATACAGTCTTTTTATATATCTATAGTTATTCCACTAGTGGGCAAAAGGTCTACCGGGATCACTTGATTCCGTTTCTAAATGAAACCGTATTAAGATTCGAATCTGTTTCTCTCGCGCATCATAACATATTAAGGGTTCCGTAGTAAATAAGGAACCAATGGCTTTCTCGGCATTATTAATATGCATATCTATACCAAATTACAGCTTTCTAGTACTTATAGTTTTTGAGCAAAGTGGCGGACAGACAGACAGACGGACATGGCGAAGCTATAATGGTTCCTTGTTTACTACGAAACCCTAAAAATGTGGTGCGCGAGAGAGAGCTGAGCGCTTTGAGCCCGTCCTTAATTATCATCATACTTTTAGGTGACCAATTTCCACTTTGTGATGTGATGTAGTAAGATATACTGATTTTAAAATTAATTATACGTATAAGATTTAGCAAGTGACTTCCTCGTACTATCGTGTAATTTTCCGAAAGTAGGAAGTCTGCAGTTAGTACCCGGGCCAACAATTGCAATGACTCCACTCCACCAAGATCATGGGTTCTTTGACCTGAGCGCCGCGACCTACGACTAATTTGTGCGTAGGCTAATATGGGACCATCAATTCGATAAGCGTGCTGTCCAAAACGACATTTAGATGCAAGTATATTTTTGTAGATGATGACATACGAACTATGCCTACAATTTATGCTATTCGGGCTGAGTTCGGTGTTCTTTACTAAAAATGCCGGTTGAGATGTCACTCGTCAGTTTTCTAACTAGCCAGTTTCGTTAGGACGTCAGTATCTTTAACTGTCAATATCGAGAAATCTAAACTATGTCGGTGTGTCCAGTAGGCCGTTATGAAACTCCGTAACCGTAACTATCGGAAATAAAAATGTAATCGTAACCGAATCCAATTAAAAATTCTGAATAATTTCGAATAGGGGAGAAGTCTTATTAAGACATGTTATGTTAGGTTTTAGTTTTCGCCCAGCCGCGTAGACACACTAGCCGCGTGCCACCTTTTTTATTATTTGTATTAAAATCGAAAATTATATTAATTATATCCATAATCGAAACTAACGGATAATCCGAAATAATATCAGATCCCTAAGCGTATCCGAAATCGGTATAATATTATTCCTGTATCAGTATCTCTAGTATCTAATCTCCAGCTTAAAATTGCACCATATAGTTGTAGTATATTTTCTTTCGAGTCGTAAACTCTTCGTAGTTTCCGATTAAAAACAGTCAAGAATTCTCTTTCTCCTGTCTCGATTATTTAACTCTCGCTGAGCTGCATCTTGAGTGTTATGTTTGTTTGTCCCAGTCCAGTGAGCAGTCGTCGTGAAGATGAATCGCGGGGCGCAGGTGGAGGTGACTCCGCCGGAGTGCGCCCTGGCTGCGGAGATGTTTAACCATTTCTGCGCTGCCGGAACTATGAAACAAATTCTCGCTCTGCACAGGGAGATATGCAAGACGCTCACGCTGAGGCCTAACAAGCTACCCGACTTTTATCCGAAACTCAAGGTGAGCGCTAATTTTGTTCTGTAGAGTCTGGTCGGACGGAGTACCAATGTGGCATTAATTGGCTATTGTCTTTATTTCATTAAGTCAATCAGGAGATATTATTTTCTGGGATAAAAAGTAGCCCATGCGGTAATCTAGGGTGTCAGCTACCTCCGTACCAAATTTCATCAAAATCGGGTTAGCCGTTTGAGCGTGAAGAAGTAACAAACACACAAACACACTCACAAACTTTCGTCTTTATAATATTAGTGTGAGTGTGTATTGTATCGACCAACAACACAACCGAGATATCAGTTCCCATTTTTTGCCATGATGGTTCTCTTTTCAAACAGACTAAGCTGAACTATGTAATGTGATTATAGTTTAATGTGCGTGCAATAAGAATTAAAGTGCGTTCACACGTTCACATATTTTTATATTTTGGAAAATGTAAATGGCCTGAAAGTACTTATGGCAAATTTGTACTTAGGAATCCTCGATTATAATACTACACATATACAAAATTATATTTTGATTCAGATAAATTTTCTCAAACCTATTGAATATAAAGCACATAGGTTCCATTTTTCTGTATTAAACCTTTTTTCATTAAAATTTGAATTTTGTGTGACACATGTATATTTTTGGAGGTTTTCTGTTAATTTGTATATGTCTACATTAAAAAATGCGTGAGTGAGACAGCGCTTCTTTATTCGTATAGATATACAGCGCAAAAACCGTCGTGTAATGCACTTGAATCTGGTCGTTTGGACCAGTTCCGGATTAAAGGGAGCAAGGGCAAGGTCAAACAAGCAATAATTCGTTAGTAAAGCTTCAACCTCGGTAATCATAAAAGCGAAAGTGTTTTGAGTCTATATTATATATATTTTGAGTTTATAGGTTTCGACTTAAAAAGGCTTCGGCTTAAAAGGTATATTTTTTTGCAACCAATGTGTTAAAACTATTTACTAAGGTAAAAAATATTTTTGATACTTGATAAAATCGATGCA
Source organism: Lycia hirtaria (assembly GCA_947563715.1). Classification (NCBI taxonomy): domain Eukaryota; kingdom Metazoa; phylum Arthropoda; class Insecta; order Lepidoptera; family Geometridae; genus Lycia; species Lycia hirtaria. The sequence goes on from OX387386.1 coordinate 13,620,188, forward strand.
ACCGCTTAGATTACAAGTTTTTAAGTAAGTAATATGGAAACACTAGTTGTGACCTGCTGTTTCCCCCGCGTGAACATCGGGTGCAGGGGGGCAATTCAGTTATTCAAAACCGATCCGTAACTGAACCTTGTGCGAAGCATTTCCTGTCAGCTGCTATCTTTTTTTTGATTTAGTAACGAGCGAATGACTTGTTACGTTTCATCAAATGTGTCAAATGTATGACTTAAAAGTGGCTGAATCAAAAAACTATGGCGACCGATGGGAAACGCTCCACATATGGTTCGGCTATGAAGCGGTCTTGAATAACTGAATTGGGCCCCAGGTGTTAATAAAATTTAGCCTGTGTTCGTCTCTAGATTATAAGCTCGTCTCATTCTCTCCTCTCATCTCCGTACCAAATTTTATAACGATTAGAAAGATAAATGCGTCTTCTAAATCTTTTTAGAAAATCGTAAAAAAAAAACCCCAGAAAGACGTGTAGAGATAAGTTTGAAGTGTGTATCTGTGTGTGGCATTGTAGCTCTCAAACGGATGGGCTGATTTTGATCTAGTTTTTTGTTTGAAAAAGGAATGTCGTTTTTTATCGGGGGTTTTCGAGTTTTCTAAACTTATACATGTATCTATGCAAGTTTGCTCCATCGTAGACCGCACGTAGATCGTAGATTGTAACGTAGATTGCTCATGGCCATATTTCAAATTCAATTTAATTCTATCTTCATTTTATCTCTTTGTTTGCTAACCTATTGACGTCTGTGTACAATGTACATATCTCCCAAATTCTATTTTTCAACCAGCTATTCAAAAGAAATATTTTAATTTATCCAACAATATTCAAATTACTGCAACAACATTAATTGGAAGCTGAAAGTGCAAAATCTTGACGGAATTTTCGCTAATTAAAATTCTCAAAAAATTTGCATAAAATACGTACTAATTGCAAAAGAAATCTGCCACTTCTGCCAGCTGTAACGTAACATAATTAAAGATGTTGCAATTAACGAGCGCACACAAGTTTTTGCGTGTCTTATTCATGTAGCATTAGTGTCATATGCACATTGTGTGAGTGTGAGTGTGAGACGACGCGAGCAGCCGCCACTCACACGTCCAAACCACGACACTACCACAAGCAAAGATTGCGCGCATTTGAGACTTACAACAAGTAGGTATAACGTGAACGCTTTAAGTATTTTTAGTTAAAGTTGATTCATTGCCGAAGATTTCGGCATGAGTCGAGTAAATTAAAAATGAAAATTGCATTGTCTTCAAAATCACAAAACGATTTTGAAGACAATGCAATTTTCATTTTGTTGGTATGATTGGAAACATGATAAAATCTGTTTTTGTCTCTTTAAGACCCAGAGTTGGGTGGCGCCGCTATCTCGATCGCACGCAACACCTTTTAACTACAAAGATATGATAATAATAAATTGTTGATTGAACTTTTGATACACTACTCTACTACTCACGAGAACACTATTATAATGTATTAAATAATAACATTTTTTATATCTATTTATTTGACCTAGCTCAACGTCGAAACGTCAAAAATTCCACTTTTGGATATTTGTTTACATACCTAACATAGTTAACAAAATGAAAATTGTTCTTAACATTTTGATATACGGTTTTTATGAAATATGAAGTTCGCTAATTAAGCAAAAGTACTTATGTGTATTGATTAATTTTATAACTAGAAAGGTGTCGCGTGCGAGCGATACAGGTGCGTCACTCGACTCTGCGTTTTAAGGGCCTTACCGAAAAACGTTAGTTAACTTTAAGCATTGCTTAACATATTTTGTCAACTTCTCGATGACACGTAATGACATGTGCGGAAAGAAGATAGAGAATTTAAGACGATGGTTAAAGTTAAATAATGTTTTTCGGTAAGGCCGTAAATGGCAAACTCAGAGGCATACGTTATCCGATCCTTGAAACTTAATTTAATAAAAGTTATTGCTAGATGAGGTTAATCAGAGCGCGACGCGAGCGCACCGTGTCGAGTGTGCAACATTGCTTTTTCGGCAGCGACTAGTTACGAGACGTCAAGTAAAACACAGTTTAATTTAGGAATCATACATACATTCTCTTAAAAGAGCATAGTTTTATACGCGTTTTTACTCTGCCCAACAAGATTGGTATATTTTCGGTATGCAGTTATGTTTCTGTATTTCCTCCTGTAGCCTAAAACAATTTTGATGTGCGGGGCATCGTTATATATTTTATTTACTAAGTGTCATTGCATTTTTTAAATACATATTAATAAAATTTGACATCATGACATAGTATTGCACTAAAAATTTGGACGAAATTCGGTAGGTTTATCACTCATACTATGTGAAAAAGTTTGGCATACTTTATTAAAGGACTTCAAAAAGTAAATACTATAAAAAATGAATAAATAAATGTAATTTTAAAAAACGACTTCAAACTGAAAAGAGAGAAATAACACGAAGAAAATCAATACTGGGCGTCTACCTAAGCAGGTACGTAAACCAACTATTTTTGAGGTCGGTGTCTGTATAGGACTTTTTTTTTGTTTTAATTTGCCCTACGGGCAGGCTAAGACCATTTGGCCATACTGCCTTGTCTTATGTATGTTAACTCATTATAAATCTCAGTAAAGTGATGGCGACTTTACTAGAAGCTTCTATGGAGTTTGTTGATGACAGTTTAGGTCCTGACACCGACCTCAAAACATAGTTGGCTTACGTACCTACTTAGACACCCAGTATTGATTTTCTTCGTGTTATTTCTCTCTTTTTAGTTTGAAGTCGGTTAATTTTTAATTTAATTACTTTTATTATGTCATATCTTGTCCCGCCAACAACAAACTTCACAATTTCTGTATGCCTACCCTCAATTCACAATAGAATTGTTTATTGACGTTATACGTTATGTAGACGTTTATTGACATATTGTTTTCTATCGAGCACATTAGATGGCGGTGTACTGTGTTATAACACGTTATCGAGAAATGCAACGAGTAACTGGTCGTTTGTTCCCTGGAAGTATTTATCAACCACACTAACCTAATAAAAAAATCATAATTGCTATTTTGTAAGATCTACGTTACCTTGAGTACGAATGTAGATCCATAAATAGTCGTTATCATCATCATCGTCCACAGATGATGATTATGATAAAGTAGTACCGGTGCGGCAGTGTTGCCAGATCGAAATTGTAAAAATACGGCAGACGTAGCGCTCAAAATACAGTATTTACAAGAAAAATACAGCAGATCTAAAAATAAAATGCAGCGTAATTTACAGTAGAATTATATTGTCGGTTAGGTATATGTATAAGAAAATAATGGTATTTACGTACAAATAGTTTAATCGTCTCATGTATTAACTACTAAATACTTGATTTACTCATATTTGCTGTATTTACGTAACTACCTACGTAAAAAAAATACTACTACTATGAAATTTTTATGTAATTAAAATAACATTTTACATAAAATTTAAACATCACTTATTCGCCGTATTTGCAAAATTTGCGTACATATAGCTCAATCGTGTCATTTGTAATCTTTGTATGTCAACATGTATGTTTATGTTTTCAGCATATAGCGCCCTGCCATCGCATTATGAATGAATGAGTTGCTTAGTTCGCATATTATTCCGTATTTTGACAGTGACAACCAGGGAAAAGTTTCAATCGAGTTCAAAATTTTGAAAACGTCTGTAAATCGTGTTCATTTTTTACAAAATACATCAAATATTCCTGATAGAAAAAAATACAGTGACTTCATACACTGTATTTTTAAAAATACAGTGTCCAGCAGATGGTGCAAAAATACAGCAGATCTGCTGTAATTACAGTGCATCTGGCTGGCAACACTGGGTGCGACCGTCACATTACCCCACTGTCCCAAAAGAGGGCTAATGAAAATTGAAAATATAAAAATATTCCAAATGTTAACGTCTCGTTAAATTTTATTATATGGTAGGTTTTCAAGTCCCTTGCTTGCAAATCTCCATACAAACGTTGCGGCCTAACTACCTATTGCACACACATCGACATGCGGAGAATCTGTACACGCGCAGTTATGTGTGTAACGTCTATGGTTGACAATATTTTAGACTTATCAAGAAAGTTTTATAATCACTTACGTTTACGTAGTCATTGGATGCTTCGAAAAATCACATTTTACGTACTTACAATAGTAAGTTTTAACGATCTAATCACAACAATTCACTCAATTAGATAACACATATCACTCTCATCACACATTTCACTCTAATACCTACTTATTAATCTTCCGAAATGTAAATAAGTAAAATATTTAATCGCATTATTTGAATCGCGCTATGCGCTAAAAAAGTTTCCTACCTTCTTCTTGTTCTTACCCTGTTCCCACTTATGTGGGGTCGGTACAGTATGTACGTTTTCTCCATTCATCTCTGTCATTCGTCATATCTGGACTCACACCCTTTTCCCTCATGTCTTCATTCACGCAATTCATCCATACTTTCTTCGGTCGACCTCTATTTAAAATGTGATCCTCTTCTAAAAAAAGTTTCCTACCTAATTTATCTAAAGGATAACACAAGTCAACACGAATTTGGTGCCTGAGTACACAAATTAAATTTCATCATTCTCACCGTTACGCAAGTGAAACCGCGAGGCATACCTTAGGAATATATGCTCGAAAAATTGTATCTTATTTCTCGAGCAGGTAATAATTAATTTAGTTATGATGTAACAAATATTGAAAAAATACAACCGACTGGTTGAAAACTACACCTTTCTGAACTTTGCGCAGTTTATCTCCAGTATATTATTATATACATACATGTATATTTGTTCATTGCTTCCGTACATTTTCATTCTGAGTATATGAAGGTCATATTTTATTTGCGTTGCGTGCGCGCATTCTGCTTGCATACTGCACTGGAAGCTCAGGTGCCACTTATTCATGAATGTGTATGACCGACCTTAGCCGAGAGTTTAGACACAAATATTGTATGTACGAGTATTACTTCCGTTGAACTAGAACACCTAGAATTGTGATTCTGTTAGTATTCTAGCTCAGAGCGCGTACTCTCTAAGTAAAAACAACAAATAATGTCCGTGTTGCGTTATACATTCCTAATTATACTTCATCATCATCTCAGCCACAAGAAGTCCACTGCTGGACATAGGCCAATTATACTTACATATATATATATTATGAACTGTATAAATGAAAAAAAAAATAGGTCATCGAATTTAGGCATTATTATAACCCTTTAATAATGTCTAAATTCGAGGTTTGTAGTCGGCTTGTGGAAGCTTTACAACTAATGAAAAACTGCGCATTTATTACAACGTGCTGTCTTTTCGCAATCTTTTCACAGAACAAAGAAGTTTTCTTTGTTCTATGATTTATTCCATTTTAATTATGAAGTCTCAAGATGTACAAAAGCAGAAAGGTCAAGTTAAGGTAAAGGTGTTTTGTTTCAAGTAAGTTTTTTAAATGAACTGTTGTACTTTTCAAAGTCGAGACTAGAAAGTTGATTAGGTTGGGGTATTTCAGCCGGGGAAAGGCTCGTGGCTAAATGAGACTTGTTCCGTCGCCTACCACGCCTGCTGCGTATCCAGCTACCGTGACTGATAGCAGTGAATATGAGCACAGGTTAACTAATATACCTCCGTAATGCTCGATTGTTGGTCGTATTCTTGTTGCCAACAACAACAATAGCAAGGTTAACATTGTTGATATTCGAAATGATGGCATCCTTTGCCGCGTTATGAAGGTCTTCTTCGAAGCAAACATAAAAATAGTACAGTAACTTAGCAGTGTTACCTGTTTTATTTCTTGATTTTTAGATATCTAAAGCCTAAGCTGATTAATATAGATACATACTTATTAAATGATATGTTATTTTGGGTAATATTTTTAAATTCAGAAAAATACACGACTTACTAAAATACCCAGAAAGGTATTTTAGTAAAATACCTGAAAAAGTATTTTAGTAAATCGCGAATGGTAAAAACTACAACCACTGCTGAAAAGCTTGCACTCTCCGATGGATAGGGATTCTTATAGATGATGTTGATGATGAATTGATGATGAATGAATCTTACGAATTAAGATCGTCGCGTTGTGCAATAATATTACGTTGAACATGCAGGTGTAAATCTCTCGGCGTTGGAACTGATTGGATGTGATCTGTCAGATAGATTAATTGACCTGAATAATCCGCGATCCGTAAACGATATTGATACCTATGAATTACGTACAGAAAACGAGTTTTCCGGAAATGTTTTATATATATACCCCATTGCTCACAAATAAGAACAGGGTTAGAATATTGTATGTAAATATATGTGCTTATGTGTATTTTGACTCAGTTATATTTAGAACGCACGTTCGTCTGAATCTATTTCTATATGAGTGGTGTTGGAAACCTTGTACTGAATAAGTCTAAATGCAGATGTTTTATTGCCATTCCATAGTATTATACAAAGGTGGTAAACCAGAGATGCTCTGTATGTAGGTGTCATATGGAACTTGTTGGGCGCAGCAACGTAGAAGAGAAGAAAGAAGGTCAAGTGAATAAAAAAAAAGTACGATTGTGTAACATTCATAAAACGCAGATAAGTAATAAATTCAAAATCTCAAGCTTTTTAAAATCTATGAGCAAATTTCAATATTGTATACCGTTTCTATAAAGTATATACTCGTATGTACCTAGTTGCAAAAAAATTATATTAGTCTCTACCACGATCAAATACAATACAATATTAAAAAGTTACTGCCATGCTTCTTGTAACAATACAGCTTGTTGTCTGTGTAGACATTTTAATACATATATCAACTATAAAGACGTACTCCATCCTCGACGACGGCTTCCATTAGGCAAATTGATAGTCATAGTAGATCTTTTCGTAAACAAAAGCTATCTTAGTTAAAATTACGATAGTGTTATTCTCTCGCACTATCTATCTATCAGTCTCGCATTGATCTCGTTTCCGAGGGATCTATTTCTAGCATCTGGTTCTAATAATTCATTGCAATCGTTCTGCGGTTGCGAACGTCTGAAAGGTAGCCCACCCACCCACACATCATTGCATTGAGCTCGCGCTGCCTAGTCACCCGAGCCAATACTTATCACGGGAGACCGGAATATCATCTTTATCATCATCATCATCATCTCAGCCATAAAGTCTACTGCTCCCCCATGGACTTCCAAAAATATCCTTTTGGAAGACCGGAATATAAGCAACATAGAAATATGTAATGTATACAATGTACAATTGTACATGCATAATAAATGCTAAAACCATATGCATGAAAATGTATGTAAGTTTTTAAACATAGACCATAATTTAAAAATAAACTTTTAGTTTTTTTTTTTATATATTTCGAATTAGGAATTACTCGTAGATGATTTACCTACTGCGAAAGTCAATAATTAACATTTATTTAACTTTTGTTTATATGGTCTTACGTATAACGAAACTTTATTCAAATTTGTTTAGTCTTTAGTCTGTACTTTAGTCCACTTTTTACACAAACTTATAATATGCTCAGACATTATAAATGTAAAAAAAAAATTCAATATAATCTTAGCAAAATATGTAATGGAAAATCAAAATAACCAACATTTTTATTACAAAGCTTTCACAAAAACATGTATTTTATGAGGTAAAGTTCAGCATACCACCTTGTGATTTCATGACTATTTAGAAAATTGGTGAAAGCAGATCGAATTCTGTCGCTGTCTTTCTTTTTTTTTCAGAGCTTCTTTTTCAACAATCATATTAGATGAAACAAGCTTTTTAACCACGCGTGTATCGTACTTGGACAGGCCGGGAAGGGCCTACTTAAGGAGGTTGTGATGCATTACGTGCACTAGTTGTGCTTCGCGGTTTCATTTGCGTAGTGATGAAAAATGATGGTAATGGTGAACGGCGATGATAATCTTAAAACAAAGCTTTTGTCCGTCTCCAGATTCTCAGCTATCTCTGTACCAAATTTCAAAATAATCGGTATAGCCGTTTGGTCGTGACCAGGTAACAAACAGGCTTTTTGAGTTGCTCTCGCTTTTTTAATATCGGTTAGGATTTACGGTTTCTATGTACACAACAAAGGCATAGATAATAAAGAAGTTGGACCGTTTGGTCGTGAAAAGGAAAACAAACATACAGAGTTATATTCGATTATAAAATACTAGTTATGATTTACGCTATCTATTTACATAGCTATGACATATGTAGTTAATAAAGGACCTGTCGAATAAATGAATTAGAATAGCTCCAACTTGTTGGTGTACAAATGCAACGCTGTATACCACGTGACCTCAGTCGCGCTAGCGCAGCGTACGGTCTTAACGACTGAAAATATTCTGCCGAAAATGTACAATGACAATGGGAAAATACACGATAAAATACTATATCGTATATTTTCTCCGTATTTTATCGTACCCGTTTAGTAAGAAATCTGTTAGATAAGTACAGATCCTTATATAGTTACATATAAGTATATATTTGGTATTAATACATAACCCGAAGAGCGATGTTGTGGCAGCGCGACGTTGAAGTATATTTATTTGTAAATGTAACATAAATCGTATACATAATAAGTATGTTATATGTATCATTACGAATATTTTGATATAACATGCAACAATAAGTTAGAATGTAGGCTTTTATGTAAACGAATAGTATCCAGTTTCTACTTATCACATAACTTGCTCGTACATTCTAAGCAAAATATGATATTTTATCAGTGTAGGGAAATACAACACGTTAAATAATGCATTTGTAGTATTATAGTAATAGTTTTGATTCCAGTTCACATTAATAAATAAATAATTTAAGACAACAAATATGAGAAAGAATAGTAATACCTACCTGTGTTTTATCCTTTTCTTGATCGATTGTGTGATATGAGTGTTTTATTGGTTGTTACACCAATTGTTAATTTTCTAAAATGGTTATCTCATGATAACCCTTTAAAAAAATTAGAGGCTCAAACGAAAAATTTCACAACGACTCAAAGGTCACAAGTTTAGTCAAGTCGTTAGGCTATGAAGCCTAACGACTTGACTAAACTTGTGACCTTCTGAAGCCTAACGACTTGACTAAACTTGTGACCTTTGAGTCGTTGTGAAATTCGTCTATTCCTCCTGCGTATAATAGGCATGCGCCCTAACTAATCTTGTTTATGCAGCTATACAAATAACAAATATTTATTTAATTGCTAAGACGAAGTTACAGATTCCAAAGATTTATAAGGTATCACTGAAGTGGGGGGAGGGGGATTCAATCCGTTCACGATAAGCGAAGTTATTTCGAAACAGAAAATTATAATACAGCTGAATTGAGAATATTTTCTTGAAGTTAAAAACAGGGCATTTTTATATTCTTTAGTGCTCGTTCATCGGTCTGAATTCCACGAATCAGAGTAATCAGGTGTATCGAATCGCAGCCGAAGTTTGCAGGCATTGGCACCGTGCCACCGCTGGAACTGTAGAATGAAACTATGCGGACGCTCTCAATAAAGCTACGGGATACACTTACCGGCCGGACCGTTTGTGGAGCGAAAGCGAACGACTAACAGATGATCTTGAATTCTGGTTCTATTCATATCTCTGTCAATTTAAAGCCCTATATGTACTTGTCTTTTTTATTATTTACGATTGATCACCAACTCGCCTGATGTTAAGCGGCGGTGTGGCCGATGATGAAGATGGAGCTCGCTGAATTTCGATGATAAATGGGTGGGTAATGTGTCAACTTTCTACTAGTCCTTTTGTGGAATGGGAAAGGTAGAATACGGTATAATACACAGACATAAAATATTTTAGCTATTCTAATATGGCCACAGTCCTACGTAACGTGGCCATCTCTAACGAAATCTCTTCCTAATTATGACATAAACAAGCGCATTGGTCTCATGAATGCAAAAATCGATGAACTTTCTTTTGTTATTTGTCAGGATTGTTACTTTTCAAACTTAATGTTGTTTTTATTTAATATAAACTAAAATTAGGAGAGATACCTCTCGCTTAATTGCGACTTGTCGAGTGAAGGTCCGTATAAAATAGAAGTACCTATACATAAGTGTACTTGCTATTATACGTTGCAGTATGGTATAACAAATATGGACTAAGATCGCTATGCAATAGATAGCCCAATATTGAGAGGGATTAGACTAAAATATAAAGTTTAGAAAACTCAAAAACCCCCGACAAAAAAAAAACGCCTTAACCGATTTTGATGAAATATAGCTAAGAACACTCCCTAATTTACAAATTCATAATTGGTTCATCCGTTTGGAAGCTACATACAGACACACAACAGACACGTCAAATTTATAACACCCCGTCGTTTTTGCGTCAGGGGTTAAAAACTGAAGCAACCGACTTCAAAATACGCAATTTCGATTACTTGGATGACATTTTTCCTCATATGAAGTAATAGGCGTAGTAATAGCTGAACAAAAAAAAAGCATAATGTTGAATTGAGAAGCTCCTTCTGTTCGGTAGTCGGTTACATAAAAGTATTCTAATTGATAGTTATTATAAAATAGGATCATATTATAAAACTATACCTACAGTAAATAGGACTGTGAATGGTTATGTGGTAAGGGCGGCCGAAAAAAGTGCTGATGACTGTGTGAATGATGACGAATATAAAGTAGTGAACGCATGTATGTTAATCATAAAGACGATAAGATAAATACACGCCGTAACGACCGAACGTAAGTGAGTCAAGGGCCTACACTAGACATTGGGCGGGAATTAAAATTTCTGCCAGTTTTTTTGGTGTAAAATTTTTTTTTCATTTTTTTTTTCAATAAACCATTTTTTCTTTTTTTTTCAATAAACCATTTTTTCTTTTTTTTTCAATAAACCATTTTTCCCCTTTTCCTATTATTTATATTATCACATCAATTTCATTATCACTAATGCAGCTCTTTGCTCACCTCAACCTAGAAGCCGCTTGAATTTGTGAAATTAGAATATAACACAATTATGTATAATTGATAAATAAATTGACGTGCTAGGTTTACAAAATAATCTTATATTGTTGCAAAATTTTCGATCAATTACAATAATACCTGACCTGCTGTCTTATTGGCAAACTACAAACTTATTACACTGGGAATGGTCATGATCACCATTGTGATCTGACCATTCCCAGAACTTCATCGAATCAAGCAATCATAGCAGTTATTGAAGCCCAGTGATGGTCATGGTCATGAAGACCACATGGTACAATTAGGACAAAAACTTTTGAAATTAGAATTTACCGCCGCATGTTATTTATTTTTTATTTGATCCAAGTTGATTTTCATACATAAAAATATTTTATACATACATTTCATACATTGTTAAAAATTATTAATGCGAAAATATTTTTATGTAAGTAAGTATGAAAATTAACTTGGATCAAATTGAAATTTTTGTCGAACATTTGTGATGTTTTTTTCTAGTTTTACAAACGTTGATTTTTTTATAAGTTCATTCAGTCATTTTATATCTTCAAAATTGTGTGTATGCGCGAGCGAGACGGAAGATGGTCGTACTACGGACTCTTAAGAGTAGGAAGATGATCCGAGTTTCAATGTTTGTTGAAAGGATGCACGCGCATGGCTTAATAAAAATTCACATTTCAATCAATTTATTTGACAACAATAAAAAGTACTAGGTAGTAAGTGTGAACCCATTGGCTCCGAACTAGTTATTACTGTGTTTCAGAACCAATGGCCTCTCCCATAGTAAATTACATAATTATGTTACACTACATATGTTAAAGAGAAAGAAGAAAAACAACCACAACAGAAAAAATACCAATTACATATATCTCACAATATTCAAAAATTATTCTTAAACAATTCATGTCTGAAGATTATGGAATATTCATGGCTAAGATTCACATGGTGCGAGCGAGTGTTTAAAATCGCCCACCGCAAGCCTATCAAGTATGTATTCAACGTAAACACACCGTGATACGTCACGCGACTTTTAAAATAGATTAATATGATACAGAATTAGATTTATTAAGGATTGATGTTCGAGTGCGTGGCCGTTAATGTCATCGTAAACTAATGCTAAATGACGGTCATTGCCATTTTCCGCATCTTTATATTTAATTTAAGAAAATGATTAGCGTCAATCATAAGTCAATAAAAATCTGCAACATTTTTCTGATTAGCTTTTATTTTTATCATTCCATATAAACACACACAAATAATTTTTGTAACACTTTGTTATATTAAAAACTATCTGCCTACCAGCACTTTAACCCATGTAAAGATGAAATATAGTGGTGTTGATGAAATGTAATCTTTTAGTTTTTAGGGTTCCGTACCTCAAAAGGAAAAACCGAAACCCTTATGGGATCACTTTGTTGTCCGTCTGTCTGTCTGTCCGTCCGTCCGGGTGTCAAGACCTGTATCTCAGGAACGCGTGAAGGTATCGTGTTGAAATTAAAACCATGTACGCAGATCCATAGCCTCTTGCTCCAGAAAGAAAAATCAAATTTATCAGGTTTAGTAAAAAAGTTACAGCCGAATATGTCGTAAAAACGCACATTTCGACACTCACAAGGGAATCAAATCGATGGGGTACTTCCCGTTGACCTAAAACTATGAATTTTGAAAAGAAGCATTGTGTAGTAATTATAGTAGTATAATCATATAATCATTCCATAGTACACATATAGAAAAAAATCCAAAAACCGGTCATTTTTAATTTAATCACAAAAACAGGGTCTTTATGCATGGAATGTTATCAATGGGTCCAAATTTTAAAGTGAATTAACCGTATCATGTGGGGTATCATATGAAAGAGCGTCATTAGCACAAACTTAAAAATATATATAATTTCTCCCTTTTATCTACTAGTTTGTACGGAACCCTCGGTGGGCGAGTCTGACTCACACTTGTCCGGTTTTATTTTTTAGCTGTAGAAACCATTTAAGCCAACAAGTATCTACATTAAAAAATACCCGATGCAGAAAAGTAGTTCTTCCAGTGTAACTTACGATTTCGTTACGCGCTTGTTACTCTGTTGAGTGTATGTTTTTTGTGAGAAAGTATGCGTAAAATCGCTGTAAAATATTATAAATGCGCATTCTTTAGAATAATATTCTAGTAAAATCATTTGTTTATTACGAAAAAACTAATTTTAGACCGCTTAGGCTGTAGTGTAGGTGATCATATAAAATAGTACATACAACATACATACATACCCACATTTATACATACATACACTCCACGCAGGTCACGTTCACGCAGCCATGTAAAAATAAAGTTTAACTTAAAACTGCGTACAATTTTGGCAACAAAAACATTGCATCGCTAACCCTAGCGAAACAGTACGGAAATTTTTAAACAAGTCTAAAAATGTAAACTCATCATCATCATCTCAGCCATAAGAAGTCCACTGTTGGAGATAGGCCTCCCCCATGGATCTCCAAAAAGACCGTTTGGAAGCGGCTTGCATCCAGCGTCTTCCCGCCATTTGTATGAGGTCATCTGTCCATCTCGTGGCTGGTCTTCCTACGCTGCGCTTGCCGGTACGTGGTCTCCACTCGAGAACCTTTCGGCCCCATCGGCCATCAGTTCTACGTGCTATGTGCCCTGCCCACTGCCACTTCAACTTGCTAATCCGCTGTGCTATATCGGTGCTATATCGGCTAAAATGTAAACTATTCTTCTTTAAAAAAATATATCTGAAGTAAATCTAAACGCAAGCCGTGAAACTGTACGTCATTAGGGAAAAATCTACTTTGATGAAATTTTGTACGTTTAGAAAGTGCCTGTAATAGCTATTTTTACGATCTTAGATATCAGTAAACGCGCTTGTAATCTTGCGTTTATTTCTTTGTTTTAAACGATGTCAAATACTTAAACGGTTACGCTTATGCTGTTTAGCGGCTTATGAGGTTTTTTTAGAAAGCAAGCATTGCTCAGTTTACTTTCTCAATACTGAAACTATTTATGTGTACATCTAACGCTGTATTCTAGGTAAATTTAAGGTAAAATGTCTTCGGGTTTCTTAAACATTGATCTCAGGGCAATTCGGCTAACGATCTTATTTGCTATTTTTACTCGACTGCGTAAGGAGGGTTATGTTTTTAAGTATATATATGTGTCTATATGATCGTCTATAGCCTAAACGGCTTGACCGATTTTGATATGGGAGGTGTCGTTAGATTCGTCTTCACTTCCAGAGTGTCAGAGGCTATATTTTTTGCAATAATAATATGTGTTTTTTCATAACTTCCAACGAACTTTTTCATAATAAACAAGTGGTTTTACTAGAATCATTCTAATGAATGCGTAATTATAATCTTTTACAGAAATTTTACGTATACATTCTCACAAAAAAAAACATACACTCAACAGCGTAACAAAATCGTTAGTTAGTGTGCAAAAACCAGTTTTCTGCAGTCGGGTATTTGTTTTTCTTTTTTCTTTTAATATGGATACTTGGTAGCTATAAGCTTTTATTAGGTTGCCGCGGTATTTTAACGGTTCAAGGTCAAACTCTTGTAAACGACTATTACAACGAATTTCATAAGTCCGATTGCGCTGCGATATGGCAATCGTACTTCTATTATATACCTACTTCTATACTACTTTCATTTGAATGTTATAAATAAAAATATTTGTAGGATGGATATGTTCTGGTGACGGAGCCTGAACGCTGACTAGATTTTTGATGTGAAACGTCAGACTCGTGGGGTCGTCGGTGACATTTTCGGATTTCTTTATTAGTACCTCTAACCACCTAAAAGCACATAAATATATACAATGACGCCACGACACAAACCATATTAGAATACAGATAATAGTAGTAATACATAATATTATGATGTCAGACTTTCAATTTTGTTTATTTCTATAAATTTTATAAGGTAAAATATAAAGGGAGAAGTTAGTAAAGGAAGGAGGTTAGTGAATGTACCTACCTTATCTATTCAACTATAGTATATATATATATATATATATATATATATATATATATATCACAACCTATGACAGACGACAAAAATACCAGGCCCCCAGTCCCCGGCAGCTCCGCTATTCCGGACTACGGTAGCGGTCCCGGTCACGGCGGAGCAAGGGGTGCTAAGAATCTCCGGAAGAGATCCGGTTACCACCCCCTGCATAAACGACGACTGGCCCTGGTAACACACAATATTCGCACGATGAGGACAGACGAGAAGCTAGCTGAGCTGGAAGAAGAAATGAGTAGGTTACATTGGGATATCCTGGGGTTATCGGAAGTCCGACGAGAGGGTGAGGACACGATAACCCTGAAATCCGGTAACCTACTATACTACCGGGAGGGCGACCAACAGTCCCAAGGTGGTGTCGGGTTTCTCGTCCACAAGTCCCTTGTTAACAACATTCTTGCCATCGACAGTGTATCGAGCAGGGTTGCGTACCTGATACTCAGAGTATCCAAGAGATATTCGTTGAAGGTCATCCAGGTATACGCACCGACCTCGGCACACTCGGATGATGAGGTGGAGGTGATGTATGAGGACATTAGTAGGGCCATACACACTTCTGAGACCTATTTTAATGTTGTTATGGGGGACTTCAATGCGAAGCTGGGCAGGAAATGCGAAAGTGAGTTGAGAGTGGGGCAATTTGGATATGGACAACGGAACCCCAGGGGACAGAGGTTGGCCGACTTTCTGGAGAAAGAGGGACTCTTCATGATGAACTCTTTCTTCCAGAAGCCACCTCATAGGAAATGGACCTGATTGAGTCCCGATGGTTCTACGAGAAATGAGATAGACTTCATCCTGACCACCAAGAAACAAATATTCAATGATGTCTCTGTGATCAACATGGTTAAAACCGGAAGTGATCACCGAATGGTACGAGGCACTTTGAATATTAATGTTAAACTGGAGAGGTCCCGTATGATGAAGTCTACACTCCGACCCACTCGCGCCCATATCCAAAACCCCGAGAGCTTTCAGCTCGAACTATCAAATCGCTTCGAGTGCCTGGAGAGCTGCGCATCGGTGGATGAGATCAATAACAGGTTTGTGGAAACTGTCCGTACGGTAGGCGCGAAGTTTTATAAACCCCACTGTACAAATAGACCGCAAAAGCTCTCGAGCCATACCCTCGACCTCATGGCTGAACGACGCTCATTGCAACTGCAGTCTTCCGGTGACGCCGAGTCATATAGGCGGCTCAATAGACTCATATCAAAGTCTATGCGACACGACATCCGTACCTTTAATACTAATCGTATTAAAGAGACGATAGAGCGGAATAAAGGCTCCAAAGTGTTCGCAAGAGACATGTCTATTGGGCAGAGCCAGTTGACGAAGCTGAAGATGGAAGATGGCAGTATAGCGTCGACCAAAGCAGAAGTCTTGAGGGAAATCGAGAGGTTCTATGGACAGTTATACACATCGGTCGCAAAACCTGTTAGCAGTTTGGGCAAAGATCCAAGAGCCAAACCGACTCGACATTATACCGAAGATATCCCGGACATCAGCCTGTACGAGATTAGGATGGCCTTGAAACAGCTCAAGAACAACAAGGCACCGGGCGACGACGGAATTACATCAGAGCTACTGAAAGCGGGTGGAACACCGGTACTGAAAGTCCTTCAGAGGCTCTTCAATTCCGTCGTGCTTGAAGGTACAACGCCAGAAGCATGGAACAGAAGCGTGGTGGCGCTGTTCTTCAAAAAAGGAGACAACACTTTGCTGAAGAACTACAGACCCATCTCGCTTCTGAGCTATGTCTATAAGCTGTTTTCAAGGGTCATCACGAATCGTCTTGAACGCAGGTTTGATGACTTCCAGCCTCCCGAACAAGCCGGTTTCCGAAAAGGCTATAGTACCATAGACCACATCCATACGCTGCGGCAAGTGATACAGAAGACCGAAGAGTATAACTTGCCCCTTTGCTTAGCGTTTGTGGACTATGAGAAAGCCTTTGATTCGATCGAGACCTGGGCGGTGCTTGAGGCTCTCCAGCGATGCCGTATTGACTATCGGTATGTCGAAGTGCTGAAGTGCTTGT
Organism: Lycia hirtaria; assembly: GCA_947563715.1. Classification (NCBI taxonomy): domain Eukaryota; kingdom Metazoa; phylum Arthropoda; class Insecta; order Lepidoptera; family Geometridae; genus Lycia; species Lycia hirtaria. The sequence continues at coordinate 13,637,193 of OX387386.1, forward strand.
ACAACAACGCCACCATGTCAGTCCGAGTACAAGACCAGAACTCAGAGGCAATTTCATTGAAAAGAGGCGTGAGGCAGGGAGACGTTGTCTCTCCGAAACTGTTTACCGCCGGTTTGGAAGATGCCTATAAGCTTCTGGAATGGAAAGGGCTCGGCATTAATATTAACGGCGAGTACATCACTCACCTTCGGTTTGCCGACGATATAGTAGTCATGGCAAAGTCGATGGAAGAGCTCAGTACGATGCTCGAAGACCTCAATAGAGTTTCCCAACGGGTGGGCCTCAAAATGAACATGGACAAAACGAAGGTTATGTCGAACGCCCATGTAGTGCCCACCCCAATATCTGTGGGGAACTTCACTCTTGAAGTTGTTGACGAATACGTCTACTTAGGACAGACGGTCCGATTAGGCAGGTCCAACTTTACGAGGGAGGTCAATCGTCGTATCCAACTCGGCTGGGCAGCGTTCGGGAAACTTAAAAGCGTCTTCTCGTCCAATATTCCCCAGTCCCTCAAGTCGAAAGTTTACAACCAGTGTGTGTTACCAGTGATGACATACGGCACTGAAACGTGGTCCCTAACTATGGGCCTTATAAGGAAGCTCAAGGTCACGCAACGAGCTATGGAGAGGGCTATGCTCGGAGTCTCTCTACGAGATCGAATCAGAAATGAAGAGATACGTAGACGTACAAAAGTCACTGATATAGCACAGCGGATTAGCAAGTTGAAATGGCAGTGGGCAGGGCACATAGCACGCAGAACTGATGGCCGATGGGGCCGAAAGGTTCTCGAGTGGAGACCACGTACCGGCAAGCGCAGCGTAGGAAGACCAGCCACGAGATGGACAGACGACCTCATACAAGTGGCGGGAAGACGCTGGATGCAAGCCGCTTCCAATCGGTCTTTTTGGAAATCCATGGGGGAGGCCTATGTCCAACAGTGGACTTCTTATGGCTGAGATGATGATGATATCACAACAGCATGCTTCTTCGTCGTCTTCGTCATTACCATCTCGAACACCATCACCACTGTAGCAGTTGTCCCAGCAGCCTAGAGCCTCGCTCCGATATTTCAAGGAGCTAGGCTGGCTTGGGTGATGCTGGCGGGGGGAAATGCACAATACACCCCAAGCGGGATGTCAGTGCCAGGACCTATCGCCCCCACCTCGAATAAGAACTATAGTATAACTGTATTTGACGCGTTCATAATTTGTACACGCATTTTGTATTTCTTACAATATTACCTTTGGTTTCACATCTGCCGGACGCCCGGGACGTCCAACTTAATTTTATATATTATGCACTAGCTGCACCTCGCGGTCTCACCCACGTGGTGATCGATTATGTTGTTATTGTTTGGTATATCCCACTGGTTTTGTAAACACACAAATTTTTCGGAATAAAATGTATGCCAAATTTCGTCCAAATCCGTCCAGCAGTTTTGGCGTCCATCGGACACACTGTACAGACAGACATAAAAATGTTGAAAATTGCTGTTTTGGCTTCTGTTTAACTGATAGCAATGCATCCTCCAATAAAAAAAAAAAAACTAAAATATTTAATGTACAGATTTTGACCCGTTACAGTCTTATTATATGTATAGATTTACAAGCTATAACAAGGAACCGAAAAACGTCGATTAGAGGCAATGACAAATTATAAGAGTTTGGACTCATTGTGATACGCTTTATATTAACATTACACTTTCTCTGCACAAACAGTTAGATAAGGCGTCATCGTACAACAAAACTTCTAAATAGTTTATTTTCGTCTATTTTCTTGTGAAACATGTAAACAGACTAACGTGAGCTTCAATTCTATTTGTGCTACAAAGTTGTTAGCCAGATTTCATCCACTCGAAACACGTTTCTCTTTAGAAGTTTGTTATATAAATGAAAATTTAGGTTTCTTAGCATATACGTTTGTTTCCGTCATGCTCTCACCTTTGCTTGAAATAGACAAATGTAATAAAATTATACGTAGTAGATACCTATTAGGAAATGCGCGTTTATTTCAGCAAATTTCATTGCCGCTTAGAAGTCGAGGTCAAACTATCGTAGTTGTCTTTGAAGGAGTACTAATATTTTTACCCGATTGCATTAAAAGGGGTAAATTTTGTCGTGTATATGCATGTGTATATATTTCTATTTTTTATCAGAACTTACTTGTTATTCATACATGCTAAGTGCATTTTACAAGAAAGACAAACTCCGAATTAGCACAGCTAGTACTTTAATAATCCAGGTACAGAAGACTCACCCCGCAGACACAATTAATTAAATAGCGACTCTTATAACAATGGCATAAGGCGCAGTTACCTTGCACAAGTACTAAGTGCTCTGATATTAACTTACAGACACTTATAGAGCGCGTATCTTTCTATCGTGTAACTCTTTTTTTTTTCGCGGCCAAGTACTGAAGTGTCCAGCCGAGGCGGCAGGTTGTATGTACTTGTATCATACGTATAGTGACCGTACGTCCCGCTTTTAAGGGGAAGATTAACGCGCGCAGCTATCTCTCTCGCGCCAACCTTTTTAAACATAAAAAATCATTGGTTAAGTATAATATACAAGTGAGAAACGAATTTGTTTATTCAGATAAGAGAAATATTTTAAAAAACTTTTTGTTCAAATATCACTTATACTAGCAACGGAGTAGTGAAAAAACATATATTTTCCTACTCCTCAGTCATTTAAAAGATATCAAAGTTTTTTTTTTTTCAAATATATCTGCTATCAAAATAAACAAACAATCACTTTTCTTGTATCCCTACTCAATGATTTTATATGTTTAAAAATGTTGTGATGCGCGAGAGAGATAGCTGCGCACGTTGAGCGAATGTCCCACTGCCCATGTTCCAGCGCTCACCAATATGTTCCGTGTCTAGCAAGTAGACCAAACAATTTTGTTCGACTTACAATTTCAATTCATTATAGTTACATATATAGTTACATATAAATGTATCGCGATGGCACCTTAATTCGTACTTGAAAACTAAACCTGACATTTTGAGACAGATTTACACTACTGACAAAAATTCAATCGAATGTTTATTCTAATTACAATTACTAACACATTTTCTATTTTTATATATAGTTAAATAATATCGTAATTTTACTAAATTCCGCAAGAGTTTGACATGAAACATGGTTACGTTAAGCATACCTATTTTGCATCGTGTTCGGTTTGGTTCGGATTTCAAATTTTCGAGCCATAGTTTGTTGTTATCAACCTTTATGCCATAATTCATTTCATAAAATGTCACATCGTTCCCGTCAGACATCCAGATTCAACCAGACTAGATACTATTATTTTATTGGAATGGGTATGTTATTGAACTTGTCTAATAAGGCGCCGGCCGCGATAACGTCGCGTTGTATGGTAATGCCGCTTGCATACGTGTGCAATTGATGGTTATTTGAATTATTAATGAAGGCACACTTTCTTGTGCTGTTCTTAATGTAACTTTGTCTCAGGTATGACAATAAAATGTGTGAAATACACGCAAGCTAATGCGTGATGAAGGTGGTTGACCTTCTATGAGATATTGTATTGAGATATGTTTTGTAGAATAAACTTCCTGTGATCAGGTTTATTCTAAAGCGTTCTATCGTAGACTACAACATTGCATAAGAAAATCGTTGAGACATCAATTTTCACTAATTTTTATTATATGTAAATTTAATATAATTTTTGTGCTCAATAGGAAAAACTGTTGTGTTTAATTTAATTTTAAAATTATTTTTTATGGTGTAAGAATGATAAATGGCTAGACTTATCGGTATGGTATTGAAAAAAAGGTTGGAAGAAAAGAGAACATGCCGGCCGGTAGCAATTTATGATTATAATCAGTAAAAAAGACATACCGAATAACATATATTATGTAGCAATCAAAAGAAGAAACTCCATTTGTATGGAAGAATGCAAACATTTCTCTTTAACTTCAGGCGAGTTGGTGGATAAACGCTAGCCTGTCTAAGAATTAAAAAAAATTATTAAAAAAACTAAGTCGTAGGCGTGTGTTGCTGTAATATGCAATATTAAATAGAACCGGACAAGTGCGAGTCAGACTCGCCCACCGAGGGTTCCGTACAAACTGGTAGATAAAAGGGGGAAATCATATATTTTTTTTATATTTTCCTTCATACACCGAAAAATATACATCGAAAAAATATTTAAAAACCTGTTTTAGCTTATGCTAATGAAGCTCTTTCATATGACACCCCACATGATACGGTTAATTCACTTTAAAATTTGGACCTTCATTCCTTGCAAAAAGAAACTATTTTTTATGATTAAATTAAAAATGACAAGTTTTCGTTTTTTTTTTCCTATGTGTGTACTATAATACAATATAATAATAATACAATATAATACAATGCTTCTTGTCAAATTTCATAGTTCAATGTCAACGGGAAGTACCCCATAGGTTTTGATTCCCTTGTGAGTGTCGAAATGGGCTGTAACTTTTTTTTACGAAAACTGAGAAAATTTATTTTTCTTTCGGCATCAAGAGATTATGAATAAGCGTATATGGTTTTAATTTCAACACGATACCTTCACGCGTTCTAACATCAGGGCTACCTAATCGAATGATATTTAAAACAAATCAAATGAGGCCAAAGTCGAAGCCCAAAAGAATACTAAACTCTTCGTAAAATTCCACTATCCACATCCTGTTTTCATCATCAAATCAGCTTGATGGAAACGGATTATTGTATTGTCATCGCTCGTGTATACGTTGACAAAGTTTCAAATCGATACCTCTACAAAAAGTGTGTTTTGTTTTGAACAGGTGAAGCTAATAAAAGCGTGATAAATTTAAGAATGTTCAATGTATAGGAAAACCTATACATCAAATGTATCGTGCGACCTTGCTTCTTGCTAAAGTTATTAATATTGGATCGATACAAAAGTACTATATAGGTTTGATTTATTTAGTAATGTCAAAAATTCAAAATATGCGACATAAATGGCTATATTTTTTTATTGCTTTGACTTCGAAGCTATTATTTTTACCAATTGTTTAGTAAAATATTTTGCATTGATTTTTACTACCTTCGCGTGTTGGGAAAAATGTTCTTAATATTGGGAAACAGACAGACATAGGTACAACCTGTGATCCCATAACTATGATAGGTACGTATTATTTATGTATTAGAATTTCACATATGTATGTTTATTCTAACTGCAAAAGCGAGTTTATCTATGCTTATTGGATTTGTTCGGTGTATTCACAATTGCAACTCCTATCTAAATCCAACGAATATGGCGGTTCCATTATCAGTAATGAGGAGCGATAACACGTCTCACTGATTGATTTTGCGAACAACGAACGTTCCAAATGCGAATTATGAAAAGTACCTAAGATGTCATTGCAGTGGTAATTTCAAGTTTCAGTTTTTTATTGTATTTGTATTGTTGCTATTCCTGATAATTATTATAAATTATAAACTTTACTGATCAGTAATGCTACCTATTTCTTATTTAAGTCTACAAACCGTTAACAATTCATAAATAATAATGACTGCAATTTGAATTTCCCGCCGAAGCGTGGCGTCAAACCATAAGGCTATTTCTGCACATGCGAATATATAGTTTTTATTATCAAACCAACTTATCTGTAGAGTTACTATATACTTAGAATCACGTGGTAGAACATAAATAAACGACTTTCTGATGCGTTTTCCATCTTAACACAAGCATTGCCCTACAGACCCACAGATAATTTGGTTTCTCATTTGAATATGTTAATTTTATTGCGGTAGACTGATGGCATGGAAAGAAATAGGCCTATAGCTGGAAGATGGATGGATGTGTTTGGTGGCTGGCAAAGCGACGGAAGTGGTTACGCAAATGAAGCTGCTGAAATACACAGCTAAGCGCACTTAAAAATAAAATATTATTAAATCATAATTTTTTTTTTATTTTTTTTTATCAGCCCTGTTTGTACAAACTGTCCCACTGCTGGGAACGGGCCATCTTCTCATTGTGAGAAGGGTTAGGCCATAGTCTACCACGCTGGCCAAGTGCGGGTTGGCGGACTTCACACGTCTTCAAGATCATTGAGAACTTTCAGACATGTAGGTTTCCTCACGATGTTTTCCTTCACCGTTTGAAGTTGGCGGCAATCAACAATACGCACATAACTTCGAAAAGACAGAGGTGCGTGCCGTGGGATTCGAACCCAGGACCTGCGGATCGCAAGTCAGACGGTCTCACCACTAGGCTGCCGGAAACTTCAAATTAAATAATTAATACTATCAAAAGAAAAACAAAACACCTGAATACGCTATCGATGACTTTCATAAGGTAAAGACGAATCTAACAACATCAAAAATCGGTGTAGCCGTTTATGTTAAAGGAGGTTTTATAGGATTCTTGTTCAAAGCAGTTGGATAGGGAATGCTGTAAATGATGATGAAGTTGTATAAAAACATATGTAAGTTGTATGTGTTTGTTTGTAATGCCCTATAACCTGTAAATATCGGAGAAATATTACCCTCATTATTGGACGGTCTGCCTGTAAATGATTCGATTTTTTTTGGCAATAGCTGCAAAGTAGACAACATTCTGACCTATGCTATTTTGGTCAGCAAAATAAATGAAATGGCTATGCGAATCACCAAGATGGCGAATGTATTTATAGTAATTTATTAAGAACACACGCAAACGCAAGATTTTTGAAGATGAATCAACCATTTCAATAAATCTAGTGATTGGTGCGGTAACACAAATGGAGAATGCGGCTGACTTCAAAACAAGTTTCTATATTAAATGAAAAACAAAATTCCTACTCGATTGCCGAAAATATATTTTTAAGTCTAATTTATGATTTCGTTGCGTTTAATACGTTATTGTATACGAGTGTACGTTTGCTGTGAGAAAGTATGCGTAAAATAGCTGTAAAAATATAAATGCGCATTCTTTAGAATAATTCTAGTAAAATCACTTGTTTCTTATGAAAATGTTATTTTTGCGAGAGCTGTAGATGTTGATGGTATATTTTTATATATGTATGTATGTTTTTTTGTTTATGAACTTAATTCAATTATTTTTTTTGACTTGGATTCAGTATATGTCCAAGTAACGGATCATCATATTTTAGTCAAAAATTTAGCAGTCAGACAGAGAGACCGTTACTTTCGCTTTTATAATTTAGCATAGAAGTTAATATTAATGCTTTATTTTAAGTAACATACACAAAAATATTGTTTTTTGTCTTATGTATGTACTTAAGTTAGCTAGAGCTAACTTTTTTATTAATTATAGTATGTAGACTGCTGCGGACTAGACTCTAAACAGCAGTCGAAAATATATCAGTCAGATAGAAAGTCAGTTACTTTCGCTTTTATACTATTAGAAATTAATAATAATAATGCTTTATTTCAAGTAAAATACACAAAAAATAAATGTTTATCATATGTGGCTAACTACCGGCAAGCGTAGCGTAGGAAGACCAGCCACAACGTGGACAAAAGATATCTTACAAGTGGCAGGAAGACGTTGGATGTAGGCCGCTTCCAACCGGTCTTTTTGTAAATCCGTGGGGGAGGCCTATGTCCAGCAGTGGACTTGGATGTGGCTAACTTATTTGTCAATTACATGTAGACTGCTGTGGATCTAGGCTCGGTGCCTGTAAAACAGCATGCCGCGCTCACCAATAAATCCACAGGGAGAAAGTGAGACTAAGAAATCAGTCAATTGTACGTAAAAATTAAGATAACTATAAAATATATTATTGTGATATATTAATAACTATTATAAAAATATAACGTAGATTATATTATGTATCCTATTTATTTATTTATTTATTTTAGAAACACCAACAGTATACATATTATCCTACATATGAAAAGTAGGTATGTTAATAATATAGTAATAATTTATTTTCAATTCAATTCAATTGATTACTGTTTAAAAACACATTTTCATTAATAAATCCTACTAACAACAAACAAACAATTTAACTTATAAATATAACAGAATTAATTCGTGTAGGCAGTAGGTGTCTCGGTGACCACTGTTCTAGGAAACCCTGTGTTACAGCGGTCGTAATTTATGTACGTGTATATTGATCTTCTCTGTGTGTTGTGAAAGGGAATTGTTCGGGGGTTGACCGATGTTCGTAATTCAGTTTATCAAACTAACTGCACTATTATACGACAAGCGCTGTAGACAATGCTCTCACACGATCTTGCTCTATATTTTTGCGATGTTTTATTACACACTCGCACGCTTTCTTATGTAACTGTTGAGCTGATTCCAATAAATCTAATCGATGTCGTTTCCGATTTGATTCGATTCGGATTCGAACGATTATAAAACGAATACACGATGCTTGTCCTATACATGTCGATAGGAAAGTTAGCGGGTTAGTAACCAGTCAAGCGGTCGGTAGATATGGTCACTCCTATGGCAATCTGATACGCTCCAAGAGATACGATGATGGCTTGACCCTTCATTTCACTATACTCCATGTGGAATTGTCAACCTTGACACAATAATAATAAAGACTATACGGTTTAGAGGCCACTGGCATTTGTCCCCTAATACAAGATTATCGGCAAGGACTATTTATTTTAAAATGTAAAAAAAAGAATTACAAGTAAGTGTAGAAGAAATAAGGTGTTTTATCAGTAGTAATTATAGTTTTCAGGTTCAATCCTTCGTATTCCAATATTAGAATGCTCAGTTTTATGAGCTATTTATTGAAATTATCCTATTATTATTAACATAACACTGCTATTTCGTGCATTAAAATTGGTCCAGTCGTTTTAGCAACAAGAATACAAACAAAGTACAAAAGTGGAATAATACTTAACAATATACCCATAAAAGCAAACAATTTTGACTAAGTTCTGTTCTTGAAATCATAAAAAAGATAAAATCAGTTTCATACATTCCCTTAGGGGTCAACAAACTTTTATGGATTAGCTTATTTTTTTCACGATTTCAGATATGGTTCTGTAGTATAAGTTTTTCACTTTTAGGAGCATTTCAACTTAAGTGTTGACACAGACATAGAAGTAATTTTTATTTGTGGCAAAAAGAACAACAATATATATATATATACAAACTTAATTAATAATATTAATAGGAAAAACAAAATAACAGTTGCGTTTTTGTCACAAGCCGGCAAACCGGCGGCTTTTCTTATTGTTGTACCTCTGTACCTATATGAATGTGTGTATGTATGTGTCTGTCTCTCTGTGTATGTGCGCTTCATTACGATGAAGATATAGTCTATTTTCTCCTAAAGGATTTCTTAATATTTCCATATCAGATTCCATTCCATATTATCCGTTAATTCGTTTAAATGAACGAATTAACGAACAAACGAACTATGCTAACGAAGTCTCATTTGCTAAGGGACAATGAATGAAATGAATGAAAATAGAAAGGGATTATTTATGTACGACTAAAGCGAAGCTTAATGCTAAAATACCAATTGTAGTATTTTCCCTTTCCCTTGCAAATCATGCCTCAAGGGCAAAAAGGGTTACTTACCTTTGTAGTGTCTGTATGCATTGCCCATAGTTTGTGTCGATACAATATTAAAAATGTAGGTTTATTATTACAGGTTTATTATATATTATATCTAAAATTGTTTAATTTACTTTTGAGTTAAGTATATAACAGTATTATAGAATATTTTTATTTCGTGCAACAATGTCAATAACACTTTCGTAAAGAAGAGAAATAGCAATATTAATATAAATAAATTTCAAGGGAAATCTAAATAGTTTTTTTTTAAATACGTATTGTAAATATTGATTTTTCTTTAAAATATACGTTCTTTTGGGATAAAATAGATATTAAAGTATATAATTAACCAAGTTTTCAAATTTAGGCAACTAGCCTATTGTTATTTTGATTTCGTTAGCCGTAATCGAAGTAAACATTTAAGTTTAAAAAATATTTGTTTAATTATTTTGTTACTTACAGGTAAAAACTATCAATATAAAAATTGTTTTGCATATTTATACCGGATCCGCGACTAAAATCAGTCGTGCGCAAGTGAGAGTTCGGCACCCACCCCTGCGCTTTATTTACATTGTTTCCATAGGAAATGAGGGAAAATGCGATTTGTTACGCATCAGTAATATTTTCTTGTCTTAACGCTTTTACTTTTTATTGCGTCATTCATGATTAACCAGTTTATTTGCGTGTACACGAGTACGGTGTAGAGTATATGTATAAAAAAAAAACTCTTTAGTATAAACCAAATCGAAGCTATCAGACTACTAGAAGCTACTTAAGACCTTAGAAAAACTTTCTTACCAAAATAAAATAACCAGAAGATTATGTTCTTCTGTTTATTCTGATAAGGATACTATAATATTTACATATTTATTTACTAATCTTAAGCCTAAGTTTTTACAATATTTATATAAAAAACAATAAAAACATTATAAAAACTTAAACCTAGAGTGCCGCCGGGGCAGGACCTAAGCTGCTGGCGGTAGGGGCTACAGACTCAGAAACTTCTTGACAATTCATGCCGTGTCCAGGAAGACCGCCTTCTGAATCCGACTCTTGATCCAACCATCAAGCGAGAGCTTTGGTCGTGGCTCTTCGCTATATAATAATATTTATTTGATTCTCTTTTACTCTAGCTTTACTTGTCTTTGTATTACGTGTATGTCCGCAGTCTGTTATTTTATATCTTTAGAAATGTTGCTATGCGTGAAATAGTGCCTCAAATATATTAAATGTAATATATATACCAGTTCATGACTATTCGTCGGTGTCCCTCTATATATATTTAAATACTCGAAATGCAATTGTGGCATCTGATTGCTATAATAAGCTAACATGGAGAATTTGCAGCGTGTACTTAATTTTATGTACTTTCATACTTTTCAGGCCAAACTAGCGAGCTCTTGGAAAGCGCAGGCGCTCTTCAAGAAGTTCGACGCCCGCGTCAACCACAAAGTGTACGCGAAAGGACGCGCCTGCGCACAAACCAAGGTGCTGATCATCGGAGCCGGACCCTGCGGGCTCAGGGCCGCGATCGAGTGCCAGCTACTTGGAGCCAAAGTGGTGAGCATCTCATCTGTGCAACTACACCTTCAAATGCTTCTCTAGGGGTAATATTTTTATTTTACGGTAATCTATGTCTCATAATTTATTAAAAAAAAAAGGAAATTGTAAATTATAAGACATAGATTACCGTAAAATAAAAATTATGATCCGGTAATATTTTCGACTATGGTTTGGCTATCGAGAAAAATATTTTAAATCAGAAATATATGTATGAAAAGTAAATTTGTTGGCAATTGTTAACACCACATAAACTTGATATACTTGATAATGCATTAACATACCTGTTGTATTGTGTGGGTGATATAGCCGGTTATACTACGGACCGAAGCAGATCAGCCAAGTTAAAAGATATAATTTTTTTTAAATACATTTCTCCTGTCTAAATTAAAAAAAACATGTCTCACTTTTCTAAACTCAGTTATTTTAAATATTTAAAAATCTTATGATGAGCGAGAGAGAGAGAGAGAGATAGCTGCGTGCTTTGAGTCCAATCAAAGAAACTATGTTGAAGGTTGTCAGAGTAACTCCCAAGAGCTCAAGGTAGACAATTATCGGTGCCGATACATCAGATGGAAGGTTCTCTTGACTTCCCAGCTTCGATTAGAATAGCACGAAATGACAATAACACACGGATGTCGTGTCTCAAGTTTCGTCCATTTCTTCGTAACCATAAATAGGCTTCAGTTTGTATGATTCGTCCCATTCCCACGCAAAAACTCACTGACTACGTAGATTCAAATGCAAGCAAACACGGAATCCGATCTCATTTTTAACCGACTTCAAAAAAGGAGGAGGTTTTGGATTTGGTTGTATTTTTTTTTGTATGTTTGTTACCTCATAACACTTTTATAAAACAATTTGGAAAATATTTTTTTTCATATGAAAGGATATTCTTTCAAATTGACCCCATAGAAATTTCCTCAAAATCGGTATTTTGGTTAAATTATTATTTTAGAATAAAATAATTGGAATACTTGTACGAAATTGCGTATTTTGAAGTAAGTTGTTTATGTTTAAAAAATAATAATAATTGGTACAATAATACCGTGGAGATGGTCAGATAGCCGAAATTTGGGTCATTTATTGGTTGTTGTGAGCCTATTTCAATAAAAAATAAATATCATATTATTAACAACATTTGAAACAGATAATTTAATAAACAGTATACCTAAACTTTTTTAAGTTTCAGGTAGGACATCATTATAAGTCGATATGCTTGATTTAATGACGGTAAAGTTATTTATATCGTAGACATTGCGTTCTTGACATTCATTGAGATCAAATGATTTATAGTTATTACTTATTCTTGCTATATGTTTATTTGGATATTAGTATTGTGACGGTGATATAGCTCATATCGCGATGCGTTATTGGCATGAGAGAAATGTGAGTCAAAATCATTGAGCTAGAATATCTACAAATTCATAATCTCTAAGTAATCATAACGAAAACAGGCCCAAGCGCCATGCATACATACTTAAAATTATGTCAATTGATTAATAATTAATCAATGGCACATTTATTAAAGCGTCATAATCCTTCAATAGTGTTCAATGTCGTAGGATTTTTAACCGACTTCGAAAAAGGAAGAGGTTATCAATTCGTACCGTATATTTTTTTTTATGTATGTACACGAATTACTCTGTCATTCGAGAACTAATTTTTGTGTTTCCTGAATTGGCGTATAGAGAAAGCTCCCAAGTTGGTCCCATAATTATTTTATAAACATCGCTTTATTACTTTTTTAATAATCTCTAAAAATTTAAATATTTTTATTGTTATTGTATTTCTGAGCAAGTGCGTCAGTTTATACACGTTTTTCTTTGCAAAAGTGTCAAACATTAAGGATTATCGTACAAACATCTGCACATTTTCTAATCTTCGAAGACGAGCATTTGACATTCAATGACAAATCGCATTCTTGACAAAAGAAAAAAAGAGCGAGTGAAGAGAGGTCGCTTTAAAAAGTTTACATTCGTGAAGGATTTAGTAAGTTGCGTTTGAAGTCGGTTTTTTAATAGAAAAATTATCATATAGGCGATACCTACTTGGTTTGTAATATCACACTGAAAATTGGTATGGCATGGCATTGTAGTATTTGTAGTCGGCTCACGGATGCTTTGCAATTAACTTAAAAGTCGGCACAGTGAGTACGTATGCATACTTTTGACTGACTTCTTTGTATAATTATGGCTCTGTATAATTTTAGCTAAATTATCAAAATTTTAATTCATATTCGTCAACGACTGAATAAAGTTTTCATACAGATTCTGTAAACATAAGATACATACCTGTTCTTTGTTCTTGTCCGTGCCAATGTAGTCTCACGAGTGATCATCGCCGTGTTTAAATGCCGGAAGCTCGCACTCGGTTAGGCTCAGTGCTCAAGTGCATTCTCTCAAATTGGCGTCTCTCCTCACTAAATTACACACTTATGTACTTAATGGACTAAAACTTCCTGCCTGTAGTATGATAGCTCTCAACCGCTGACTTTTATTATTATCACTGGACTGGCGGTTGTCGAATTCGACATGCTACTTTAAGGGGATGCTCTACATCCCCTTAAAGTAGCATGTCAAATAGAGATGTTGAATTTTTAATTAAGCGGTGTAAATTAAAAAAATCGTATTCAATGTTTCATAAAAATTCGGCAATGCCCGATCTACCACGATCCACTTACGCAGTCTGATTAAATATTCGAGCATGCAATTTGGTGGGAACGTGCTAAAGAAATATCGCTGCACTTTTTTTGTATAATAGACTTGCGCTTGACCACCCTGATGTTAAGTCGTGACGTGGTAGCAAATCCACGATGTAGCGCGCTAGCCTAAAATAAACCTATCCTTTCGAGATTTACAGACATCCAGATTATATTTATCAAGGAACAAGAAGCATGTTCCATGTTTTTGCAGTGCGTACCATAAAAGTGGAATGTCTGATAGGAAAATGGGCAAGGGGAGATAAGATCGTGCAACTCAAATGCACACTTACCGAAATTAATCCGACAAAAACCCTATAAACTACGACTTTTGTCCAACCATCTCTTAGAAGTTCTAAAATTACTCAAAGTACGACCGGGCTTGAGCTTGATATAGACTTACACTATATCAAGCTCAAGTACGGTCGTATTGTTCCGATGTGGCACCGATACTCGGTGCACCTTCGAAAGGATACCTAATTTCCTGCCGGCAGCAAGTTGAGCCTGAGATTCAATATAGGAGCCAAAGTTGAGGGTTGACGTCAGAGTGATGCCCAACAGCTCGAGGTGGTCAATTATCAGCATAGATACATCTCGGAAAGTAGGAGGCAGTTGGTACGGGCTCTTTTTGCGTGGAATAAACACGCCTGCATCTTAGCAGCATTGGATATGATTAGATTGGCATCGCCCCAATCGGAGATTGTTTTGTATTTACCTATGCTTGTGCTATTTCGAATAATGTTGGAACAAAATGGGGGCTTTATTTTCGATTGGTGTTCGTTTATGTGCATGAGTGTTGGCATGCAAATAGAATGGTAAATCGTGACTTTTCGACAGAAATCCGTAGAACTTTCTAGTAAAGTTACCACCCTTTTTTATTTTGAAGAAACGGGCTACTCACGTCTATTTTGAGCCGAAATGTGCAACAACCACGTTAGTTTTCATAATAAAAAGTAACCACCCATTTTCTGAGATATAATTAGAATTAGTGAATGAAGTTCGTGCAGAGTTATAGTGTTTGATAATTCAATAGTTTTTATAAAGTCAAAAAACAAAACTACGAAGATACATCGATTTCAGTGAACCATACGCAAAAAAGATGCGCGCTTAAGATGAAAAAGTCGTAACGTAGTCATCCTCTCGCTCATTCTCTTAACCGACTGCACTCATCCAAAAGAATAAAATAGTCTAAAATCATAGTACACACGGTAATACGCTTAGAATTCAAATATCTGTTGCGTGTATGAGCCTTATTATGAATAAGACTTGAAAAAATATCAATACTTGACACTGATAAATGAGCTAGTCGCGCAGGTGCGTTGCAAAGTAGAGATGAATCTAATATAAATACATATATTTCTTTCTTTCTCAGGTGGTGCTGGAGAAACGTGATCGTATGTCGCGGAACAACGTTCTTCACCTGTGGCCTTTCGTGATTCAGGATCTGCGCGCGCTCGGTGCGAAAAAATTCTTTGGTAAATTCTGCGCGGGTTCCATCGACCACATTTGCATCAGGCAGTTGCAATGTATACTGCTCAAGGTAATGTTGGCTTCATTACGACTTTTACTCGATTGTTTTTTTTTAAAGAGCCATTGCTACAGGTTGAATAAATGTTCAGTCTCAAGTTGAGGATTAAAGACAGTTAAAAAAGGGAACTAATTTTTGAGCTGATATTTAAATATTCGAGATGTTATTATGATCAGTTCAAAAACATATTGAGCAGTTATTTAATTTAATGGCGGTTGATTAATTATTGCGACTTTAAAACATGGACAGTAATAAAAAATCAATTAGTCGGTTTGAGCAGTCCAATAACTGAATGAGCGGTAAAAATGATGGAAAGTTATCTATGTATATAGGTATAAGCAATAATTTCTTCAGAGATTAGGTTATGGTTTTTTTTATACAAATTTATAGATAATAATTTTTACCGCCCATTTAATTATTTTCCTGCTCAATTATATATTCACTGATCCATTTCATTATTTTTTATTACTCATTTTTGTTTACTTTACTGCTTAGTTTTAACTGCTGAACTAGTTATTAAACGTGCCATTTATAATTTTTAACTTACCAAAACTGCTATTTACAACTGCCTCTTTAAATCAGTGCCGTAAAAAAATTACATTATCCGATGAGATTCGAATGGGCTGTAACACTTCTTTAATTTCAAATTCCCGCTACTCTTGGCGGAGACACGACTATCAACGTCAAACAACAGTAAGGTTCAGTGCCGAATCGAGTCTTCTGCGTCAGTACCAGACTACCCAGAGAAACCCTTACCAATTGTCTACTTACAGATCGTTATGTCTCAAGGTGTCGAACTTTGTGAACACTATGTTTTGCTTAACTCAAATCAGAGTTGGTGGCGACACCTGTAATACGTATTCGAAGCAGTGTAATTGCTCAGCTTAGCAGGTTTCAGACTGACTGAAGGAATTTGTAAGAGGCGCTCTTGGTACAGACGGGGAGGCTGGGATTTTGAATTCTGTCGGATGTTGAATTTTTTTACGTTGTATTATATTGTCAATAGCAGAGCTTAGTATTATTTAAAAAATATAAAACACTAGCTGAGCCTCGTGGTTTCACCCGCGTGGTGATGAAAGACTGTTATCATGACGAAGTATATAATATATACTTATATATATACCCCTTCTCACAATGAGAAAATGGTCCGTTCCCAGCAGTGGGACAGTTTGTACAAACAGGGCTGATAACCATCTCCAGGCTCTTATCTACTTCTGCACTAAATTTTACACTAAATCGGTACGGCTGTTTATGCGTGTAAAGTAAGAAACAGACAGAGGGATAAATTGCAGAATTACTTCCGCTTTTATTACGTTAAGACTATTTAATATTTCATGATGAAGCCCTTGTACAGCTGATTTTATTTTATTTTACTGTTTAACTCTGTATTATTGTATGTGTCTACCCAATTTACCTTTTACCCGATATTAACGAGAAGCTAGTTTCTTGCCATAATTATGTCTGTTATTCTTATAGCTAATATTCTGTTTTCAGGTGGCACTGTTATTAGGCGTAGAGTTTCACGAATGCGTCAGTTTCGAAGGATTATTGGAGCCTACGGTTTCGAATAAATCAGAAAGTAAGTTTTTCTTTAACAATGTATCGAAATCGACCGATTACACGGGTCTCCGACATACACTGCGGATTAGGCAGTTGAATTGGCAGTGGTAGGACACATAGCACGCAGAACTGATGGCCGCTGGGTCCAAAAAGTTATTTTTATTCATTGACAAGCTTGCGCTTGGACCGTCAGCTCTCCTGATGTTGAGTGACGCTGAGGTCTATGATGGAGCGCGTTTGCCTAGAAGAAACTTATTGGCTTAATATCAGGCTAGTTGGTGGTCGATCGTAGACTTAACTAATATGAAAAAAAAATAGAACGACCGGTGTCTACACAAGAGTGCATGCGTCATGAGCCGATAGTGACGGGAACTGAGCCGACTGGTTTCCGAACTATGTAGATTTCACGCAAATATGACATTTAACCACTTCATATACGATCCAGTTTCCTTTGGCATATTTAAAAAATACGCAAGTAAGTACGCTCCAGAGAGATAAATAAATAAATAATAAATGTATATTTTTTGTACACCAAAAATTGAGGTGAAACATAATTGGATATGTTATATATCTTGCAACCTATGTAAATAGGGCGAATTCTGTGCTTGCAACATCTTATTTTGTACATATATGTTTGGAAAATAACTAAATGAAATCTGAAATCTGAAAATTACAATCAAGGACACACGTTTAAACAAGTAACAAGAGATAATTAATAATAATCGTTTAAAAAGCTGATAAAACCCGACAAAACGCAATCTGGGTGTTTCTATGTATCATATGTATATATTTACAACAAAAAAAGTATATATGTATTCTATCAGCCATCTAGTTCCATAGTACAAGCTTTGCTTAGTTTGGGCTAGATGGTGTTGTGTGAAATGTCCACAAATATTTATTTATTATTATTTATTTAATAAAAGAGTTCCTATTTATAGTTGGTTTGTTTCCAGCGTTAGGGTGGCGAGCGCGCGTGACGCCGACCGACCATCCGGTGTCAAAATATGAATTCGATGTCCTGGTCGGGGCGGACGGGAAGCGTAACACACTCCAAGGGTTCAAACGGAAAGAGTTTCGGGGCAAGCTGGCGATGGCCATCACAGCTAACTTTATCAACAGACACTCGGAAAAGGAAGCATCGGTTAGTATGAGAAGCATCTATTATGCATATTTGTAATCATACGGATTCGATTTAGAATCTACATCGTTCTTGTCGTTGTTAATGTAACGAATTGAATCCGAATTAGATTGATTATGAATACGAGTAATAGATACAAAAATCCGTAATAGATGCTTTAGTCCTACAATGATTTTAGGTTGTCTGGAAGAAATCGCTCTATGCGATAAGGCCGCCGTTGTACTTTCAATTACGTTTATTATGTATCTTTAAGTAACTCTGTATGGATGTACAATAAAGTTATTCTATTCTATTATTACAATTGAGTACCGAATGATCCTGCCCCCAAATATCAAAATCTGTGGATAAATAGGTATCTTCTAGGCGAGCGTGCTCCATCGTAGACCGTAACTGTCGCTTAACACCAGGTGAGTTGACGGTCAAGCGCAAGCCTATTTTCGAATAAATAAATAAATAAATGGCATCGTATCCATAGACAAAACAACCACACGAAGTGTGTGAGTGAGAAATCAGAACAGCTTCACAGGAGTGAAAAATAGCAATAAGCTATCTTCTGTTTCGACAAACTGTTTTTGGTTTAGCTCATATTTGAAAATCTTGTTTAAAATAGGGTGTATCAGCCCTGTTTGTACAAACTGTCCCACTGCTGGGAACGGGCCATCTTCTCATTGTGAGAAGGGTTAGGCCATAGTCTGCCACGCTGGCCAAGTGCGGGTTGGCAGACTACACACATCTTCAAGATCATTGAGAACTCTCTGACATGTAGGTTTCCTCACGATGTTTTCCTCCACCGTTTGAAGTTGGCGGCAATCAACAATACGCACATAACTTCGAAAAGACAGAGGTGCGTGCCGTGGGATTCGAACCCAGGACCTGCGGATCGCAAGTCAGACGGTCTCGCCACTAGGCTGCCGGAACTTCGTTTAAAATAGTATTAAATATGATTTATCAGTATCGCCCAATATACATATGGCGATGCAGTAAACTTTTTTGTGAGATATATTCCACGATCACAGATCACCGATGACGAAAAAATCGAAAATTGTGAAACCTGTATTAAAAGATTTGATTGAATAATACGACCTTTAAGCGAGTACCAACATCCAAAGAAACGACAGAACAGAGGAGGAAAGTTTTCAAACCTTATCTCGCTTTGTTCGATCGGTAATTGTGCTTATTTTATTGCAGATAGAAGAGTTAAGCGGTATATCACGCATTTACAAGCAGCAGTTCTTCGATAAACTATACACGAAACACCGCATAGATCTGGAGAACATCGTGTATTATAAGGATGAGACTCATTACTTCGTGATGACGGCCAAGAAACATAGCCTGCTCGAAAAAGGAGTTCTCCGAAATGTAAGACGTATAGTTATATCTAGCGGTTTTTGAAGTGAAAACTTCCTTAGCGGCGTTGGGCATTTTTGAGATGGGTAAAAAATATTTAACTCGCGTCAGGTGTCACGTGACCTGATCGAAAATTCGTAGTCCTAAGACGGCGCAGGGCGCTTGTTCCAGACCAACGTACTAGATGGCGCTGTATAGTCTAGTTCCAGACCAACATACTAGATGGTGCTTTTGCTATTTTATTTTTTAGTTTTTACTTCTGCCGGCACTCCCGGAGTGCAACCCTTTGTTTTTTTATGTTTAGATGTTAAAAATGTAAGCTGTTTAAATTAAAATAAAATGTATTTTTTCCTTCGACACATTACATGCACTTAGAATCATTAGGTACATAAAGCATTTAATTTATGATAGTAATTTACGTTTCTTTCAGGCCATTAAATACCCATAATTAATTAGAGAGTATACTTTATACATACATAAGTCTATGTATTAAATAAGACAAGCGTTCTATGTTGTTTCTATACTTAGCGATTGTTAAGCTAAAGATTGCAAATTGCAAAAACGGTTGATAGGGTGAAGTGGCGATAGAAAACTTGTGGGTAACCTCACCTAGTGGGATAAGGGCAAGGAAATGATGATTGCATAGGTATAGTCATCATTTTTTTAATTTATCCCCAGGATTACAACGAAGTATCACGCTTGCTGAGTACAGAGAACGTCGATCGAGCAGCGCTCATAAAGTATGCCAAAGACGCGGCGTGCTTTTCAACCGGGGAAGACCCGGAAAAGAGTGACGTATTTACTGACTTCGCGTTAAATCACTATGGCGAACCAGACGTCGCCTTATTTGACTTCACTTCCATGTTCCAAGCAGAAAATGCCAGTATGGTAAGTTGGTTCTGTTCATTACTTTTAACACCCGACCCAAAAAAGAGAGGTGTTTTTATAAACACCTCTCTTTTTACTCAAACTTATGTTTGATGTGTGTATATGTGTGTCTGTCTGTGACATTGTAGCTCTCAAACGGATAGACCGATTTTAGTCTAGCTTTTTTTTGTATGGTTGTAAGAGGATTTTGTGGAGAGTATTCTTAGCTATGGTTCATCGAAATCGGTTCAGCCGTTTTTTGTTTTTGAGTTTAATAAAATATTCTTGTTAAGTGTCACTATACTGAATTGACAACATTAAATGTTATTAAAAGTTTCAATATCGGATAGAACTTGAATCCTCGCCTTCCCCGCTAGTAATAAATAAATAAATGCTGGTGCATAGTTACACTATCTATCCCCAAACTAAGTAAAGCGGTTGTTATTTACATACTTTTTAAATACATTCTTAGGGAAACATAGCTGATAAAATACTTATAATTTTTTTTTGTAAATATATACAAGCAACATCCATGTGCATCACACAAATATTTGCCATGGGTGGGGTTTGAACCCCACCCATGGCAAATATGACCTTACAGTCTAGAAGGCAAATACCAACAAATATGAGGCCAGTCGGTCTGTCTGATGGATGGAGGACTGTGGTTCACTTCTTTATGTATATAATATTTATTATGTTTATTTATTATTCTAGCTATTTAAATATTAGTATACGAGTACATAGTTCATACTTCATGTATAGTTTCATAAATGTTTTTCGTCTTTTTTTTTATCAGCCCTGTTTGTAGAAACTGTCCCACTGTTGGGAACGGGCCATCTTCTCATGGTGAGAAGGTTAGGCCACATAGTCTGCCACGCTGGCCAAGTGCGGGTTGGCAGACTCAACCTACAGCTAGATTAATTTCAAGAGACTCACACCCTGAGCCAAACACGCGCTGTTTTTACAACGATGTCCTAAATCCCATGTTTTGATGTCGGTTTTTCAGTAGATTAAGCTATTTAAACTTGTTATTTGTCATTAGGTGTACGAGCGGCATGGTCGGCGTCTACTCTGCCAGCTAGTAGGCGACAGTCTTCTGGAGCCGTTCTGGCCTACGGGCTCCGGTTGCGCCCGCGGGTTTCTGTCGGCGCTAGACGCCGCGTGGGCCGTACGGTCCTGGGGTCAAAGCCCCGCACCGCATCCGCTCGAAGTCATCGCCGAGCGCGAGTCTATATACCGACTGTTAGGTATAATCATACGATAAAAATATTTATTACAGAATAATAGAGCGCCATTGCTGAGGAAAATGTGTTCGCCGCTAAGCTTCTTCTTCTTTTTGTATTGGACCCGCATTAAAGCATTTGCCAGTGTAAAGTATTAGGATTTTTTCAAGTTTATTGAATAAAACAAGTTGTAAATGTTCTAGTCACAATCTAAGTCACGTATACAGTCAATTTATAAGTCGAGTCTTGCTTCAGTAAAGTGGTGGCGACTTTACTAGAAGCTTCTATGGAGTTTTGCAAACAACGTAAAATCACACGTTTTACTGCTTTATTTCACTTGCCCACACTCACGCACTTTATCGAACACTTAATGAATAAAACACCACCATTTTTATAGCATTAATGTTCAAAATAACACAAGTTTAGGAAAATAAAACCAAGCAACAACACGTTACTAAGACGTTCCCGCCAAAAACCGCCGCTAAGCTTATCCAATTACCTTCAGCTACTGCGATATATTAACGTGATGACTATTTGGTCCAGATTTTACTTTTATTTCGAGTGAGTATGAAATGAAATATCTAGATGGCGCTTTTACTAATATAATATCACCTTGAAATTGTTAAGTACAAAAAATTTAATCGGCAAAGTGCGAGTTTGGCTCGCATAACTTGAGTACATAAGTTATACGTACTCGTACTTTGTCGTTTTCACACAAGGTTAAACCTGATGCTAGGTATAATAACTAGGTTTATCTATATATAATAATACAGATGATTGTCCCAGTCCATCCTAAGGTTTTCTGGAAGAAATCGCTTTAGGCGATAAGGCCACCCATATTGCCAATTATTTTTCAGTTTTATTGTGTTTATTGTGTCTGATGATGTGCAATAATTTTATATATTATTATGATTGTATTATGTTATTTATTTGAAGGTGTGGTGTACAATATAATATAATAATATAGTTAATCTATCTAACTGAAAATTTCAGGCAAAAGTTGAGTTCACTTCACTGACGTTAACTAGTCTTTTTTTTTATATAGAAATAGGTTTGCGCTTGACCGCCAACTCGCCGGATGTTAAGCGACGTTGCGGTCTACGATGGAGCGCGCTTACCTAGAAGAAACCAATTCACTCGCGATTTAAAGACACCCAGATTATATCTATCGGGAAAGACCCACTCAGGAAGCGTAGTGTGTCTCATCTCCTAATTAATCGATTTCAGCACAAACCTCCCCGGGAAACCTGCAAGTCCACGTCGGGTCGTACACAATAGACCCCGGCACCAGATATACAACTTTGGTTCGAAATCTCGTCAGTCCGCATCGGGTCACCGCCTTCTACGACTCGGATGACCCGCTCCCGCTGGACGCTACACCGCGGAAACGCAGGAGAGGTACGTCAATTCTGTTCTTTTGTTCGTTTTTTTTTTATAAAGGACTGTCCATTTCTCGTTCTCATCATAATCTAGTCTTTCTTCACGTCACATAAGAAGAACATATTGGTTATCTTTCACCGAGTTTTTCATCTCGTATTACTACAGCTAATCAATAATTATCTGTGAAGTCTATGTTTCTTAATATTTTTTACTCATAGATATAGGCTTATGCTTGACTGCCAAGTTGGCTCTTGCTTAGTACGTAACGTTGCGATCTACGATAGGGCACACTTGCCTAGAAGCAACCTATTTATTCGCAATTGACGACATTCCGATGCTATATATCGGGGAAGACAGACATCTCAGACAACATATTCTACAGTTTGCAATGACATTCCGATCACGTGGGCGTAAAGTCTAAAACAAAATTCACAAATATAGTGTCCTGGGTTGACCGATACTCATATACCAACAATGACGAACTTAAAGATTTTGATTTAAACTCTTATGTCGCCGCGCTAAAGCTTAATTTAGATTGAGATGTCTAAGGACATCTATTTTGCCGCTTCGATTTATTTTGAAAATGGAAATTAATTGTGTAAAAGGTTTTAAAATTGTTACCCTAGACTGCTCATTGAGCTCGGACGTTTTTGAGCACTGATGCTATATCCTGATACTTTATCGAAGACAGTTCGTGTAATAAAAGTAAATCCAAAGCGCATCTTTCGGATTTTTCGAATATCCACCATGAAAAGATATCGTTTTTACTGTATTAAATGTAAACGTAATATCGAACAATCACTACTAATGTTAACTCCTGATTTTGTTATAAGACTTCTCATTGTTCGCTATTGCGCCATTCTTGTTTACATTTTAAGACGTGTAGGAAAACACAGAAGTTATATTGGAATGTTTTTCATTAGTTCGGATAAGCTACGTAACTGAAAGGCATTATTAAAACTGCAACTAACTACCCGTCAAACTATTTCAGTCAGGCTGTTCGTACATGAGGTGATCATATGACTAAATATCTAATGATTTAGTCACTGTATATGTCAGGTGACCCACGGCACACGAAAGCCACAATATCAGGCTTTAGTTATTTAATATCTGAGATTTTGAAACTGATCAAGATTTATGTATAATCTGGTCTGGTCTGTCTTAAAATTAATTAACAACAAGTATAAGCTTAGAAAATTCAAAAATCTTCGATAAAAAAGCGGCAGAACCGATTTTAATGAAACATGGGTAAAAAACTCAATGAAATCTTCTTACAAACAAAGAAAAACCGGACAAGTGCGAGTCAGACTGGCCCACCAAGGGTTCCGTACAATCTAGTAGATAAGAGGGAGTTTTTTTTTTTTTTTTTTTTTACATTATCCTTCATAAACCGAAAAATATACATCATAAAAATATTTAAAAACCTGTTTTAGCTTGTGCTAATAAAGCTCTTTCATATGATACTGATACATGATACGGTTTTAAAGTACTTTAAAATTTGGACCCTGCATAAAGACCCTATTTTTGTGATTAAATAAAAAATGTACTGTTTTCGTTTTTTTTTTTTATGTGTACTATATGACAATGCTTCTTGCCAAATTTCACAGTTATAGGTCAACGGGAAGTATCCCATAGGTTTTGATTCCCTTGCGAGTCTCGAAATATTAGTTTTTTGCGACATATTCGGCTGTAACTTTTTTTTAAATGAAAACTGAGAAGTGTAATTTTTCTCTGCAGCAAGAGATTATGTTCCCGGCAGTTTAGTGGTGAGACCGTCTGAGTTGCGATCCGCAGGTCCTGGGTTCAAATCCCACGGCGCGCACCTCTGTCTTTTCGAAGTTATGTGCGTATTGTTGATTGCCGCCAACTTCAAACGGTGAAGGAAAACATCGTGAGGAAACCTACATGTCTGAGAGTTCTCAATGATCTTGAAGATGTGTGAAGTCTGCCAACCCGCACTTGGCCAGCGTGGCAGACTATGGCCTAACCCTTCTCACAATGAGAAGATGGCCCGTTCCCAGCAGTGGGATAGTTTGTACAAACAGGGCTGATGAAAAAAAAAAAAAGAGATTATGGATCTGCGTATATGGTTTTAATTTCAACTCGATGCCTTCTCGCGTTCCCGAGATACAAGTCTTGACATCCGGACGGACGGAAAAACGGACAACAAAGTGATCCTATAAGAGTGCCGTTTTGTTTCTTTTGAGGTACGGAACCTTACAAACTAGATCGAAATCGGTCCATCTGTTTCAGAGACGATGCCACAGACAGACACAGATACGGAGATACATGCATCAAACTTATAACACCCCTCTCTTTTCGGTTGGGGGTTAATAAACAGACTGGTGACCAGTGAGATCTCTGAGTTTGAAAGTTACGACCTTTCATGGGTCACCGATTTGTTCTTTATTCATGTCTCCATTGACCAGACGGGGTTTCTACGTTAAATTTTGTCATGCCATTGTCATTCAAACTAAACAGATCAATCGGTTGAAATGACAACTGGTTTAAAATTTAGTTGTTTTGTAGTTTAGTTTATTTGTCTCACACATACTAAGTAACAAATCAAGTTAAATGAAAGCTTGTAAAAGTTGCCTTGATTATAAAAATATTGAAATTAGTTTTTTTTAACAGTTCAAACATTAAAAAGAAAAACAACCTAAAATGTCACTTTACAGATCCGATTTGCATCACATTACACTATATATCAATTCAGTTAATCAAAACCGATCCGTAACTAAACCTCTTATTGATTTAGTAACGAGCGAAGGACGTGCTACGTTTCATCAAATGTGTAAATTTTTTGTATGACTAAAAAGTGACTGAATCAAAAAAAAATGGCAGCCGGCGGGAAACGCTCCACATATGGTTCGGCTATGGCGCGGTCTTGAATAACTGAATTGTGCCCCGGTATTCTTTCATTCAGATCGCCTAATGAACGAACGACCTACTTATTCAGAATCTACACAGTTCAAGTTTATGACCTTGATTTTTCGCATGGAAATACATACCTTTAATCTACATACCTTTATCATACGCCGAATTCCAGGAAAAATACTTTGATGTGAATGGAAACACAACTTCCCTCTGCGGTTGCACTCGTGAATTTTACAAAACAGTTATTAACAAAAAAGAAAAATAGAGAAATAGAGCCTTTTGTGCAGTCGTAACATACGATTGCATTACGCTTGATTCATTGTTGAGTGTACGTTTTTGCGAGAAACTGCGCAAAGTCGACTTCTTTCAGAAGAAAAATCTTTAGAATAATTTTCTAGTAAAATCACTTATTTGTACAAAAACATTCATTGGAGGTTACAATGAAGTACATTTTTTTTTTTTCGGGAATTTTATTATTATCAAAAAAAAAATATATTGAGTATGACACTCAGGGAGTAAACGATTCAGAAAAGTAGTAATAGTCTGGATCTGACAAAATATTGGTATCAATCTTTAATATGTAACTCGTATTTGCTCACTCATTGATAAATCAAGAAATCTCATAAAACTACTTGAGCTACGATTTAAAATATTGTAACGGTGATAAATATTGGAATAATTATAGCGGGATTTTTTCTACGCATACGGAGTTGCGGGCAACAGCTTGTATTATTATTTTTTTTCTTCGAAAATGATTACAAATCGTTGAAATAATAATATTAAGCGTGGGTGGCACTGACTTAACAGAGAATATACGTACAATCAGTCTTTAACCATTTTAGAAATAGTGTGAATGGGGTACGGCGCTAGAGAAAACTATCACGCAAGCGCGCCTTTTTCTATAAAAGGTCTATTTTTCTCGCACGTTTTATCAGTACGCGTCCGGTAACAGAGTTGCATATTTATCGGAAAACGTGGCCTAAGAAATGAAGAAATTTTTTTTTCGTTCCAAATCGGTGTCGGTATATCGAGGTGTTTTTTTTTTAAAGAATTATATTGTGTTATTTCCTCTTAGATTTCCATTTTCACTCTTATTTGTTTCGAAATCTCTGGAATCATCATTAGTCTATTTTTTTTTGTGCCAGTTTATACAACTTTTACGATTGCCAGCCTAAGACTGCAGCTCACCTGAGATTAGGCACACATAACTTTAATTTTCAACTTGAGGATGGTAGCCGGCCAACTGGGTACTTGGAAATACCGTTTTTTACCCGACTGTGTAAGAAGGAGGGTTATGGTTATCGAGTGTATGTATATATGCACGTACGTATGTATGTATGTATGTATGTATGTGAGTATGTATGTATGTTTCTATATTACTTCCTACAGCCTAAACGGCTGAACCGATTCTGATGTGCGAGATTCTAATGTCTGTCTGTCGTTATATTCGTCTTCACTCCCCGAGTGCATAGGCTATATTTTAATCGACTTCAAAAAAAGAAGATTATTTGTAATAATAATACGACTCTTGTAAAAATAAATAAATGCGTGTTACCCGACTTCAAAAAATAGTTGGTTTACATACCTACTTAAGTAGACGCTCAGTTTTGATTTTTTTCCCTTTTCAGGTAGTTAGAATGTTTTGAAGTCGGTTTAATTTCTTTAAATTATTTTATTTATTCATTTTTAGGGTTCCGTACCCAAAGGGTAAAACGGGACTCTGTTACTAAGACTCCGCTGTCTGTCTGCCTGTCCGTTTGTCACCAGACTGTATCTCATGAACCGTGATATTTAGACAGTTGAAATTTTCACAGATGGTGTATTTCTGTTGTCCCTATAACAACAAATACTAAAAAATTGAATAAAAAATATTTAAGGTGGGTCCCATACAACAAACGTGATTTTTTTGCTCGTTTTTGCTCGATATTGATAACGGCAACATGTAGACGCTGGAAATATTCACAGAATATTTAGTTATATTATTCACTTTAAAAATAAATAACTAAATTAAAATTATTATTTAAGGGGGGCTCCCATAGAACAAACGTAATTTTTTTTGCCGTTTTAATAGATAATGGTACGGAACCCTTTGTGCGCGAGTCTGACTCGCACTTGGCCGGTTTTTAATAGAATAGCATTTAGTCGTTTTGGTTAAAACTGAAAATTGTATTCACTAAACTTCACTGGGTAAGTTCGTTTAATTTTCAAACACACTTCACTACTATTGTAACGCCTAATTTTTGCGTTATAAAGTATGCCAGATCCTTTTACGTAGAATGAGTGATAAACCTACCGAATTCCGTTCAGCTCCGCCCAGTAGTTTGTATAGCAGATAGTGATATGTACAGACATATAAACATACAAACATACATGTTTATGAAATTTGGCACACATGTTTAGAAGCTTGTATAGAGTACAAAAACAATATACAAAATTGTGCAGTTCTGACAATATTACACACATAGAGGTCCAATTGGTTACCTCATTTTTGAAGTCGGTTTAAAATGTCTAAAAATATCTTCTCTTATCTTGGAAGTAACATTCAACTAACTTTTTATTGTCGTATGGATTTGAAACTTACACTTGTATATTACTTACCGATGACAGTACAATAATTTAGTTCCGTCGAGCTGTCCTGATGTTGCCTCCTGTAGATGGACATAGAACTCTCCAACGGTTTCTAGTAAACCCTTACAGTTGGGCTCATTTAGTTTGTTTTAACGATTTCAATACGTCACACTTGCAAGGACGTCGCCAAGGGGGGGCAAGGGGGCAGCCCCCCCCCCCCCCCAGAGATTAAAAAATGTAGCCAACTGCAAAGCAACCAAAGTCCTCCGGCCGTGCAATTGTACCTGTACCTACAATTCATATTTTTCTCATCCTCCATAATAATAACTTGCCCCCCCCCCCCCCCCCCCTAGGCCATGGGCTGGCGACGCCTTTGGATATACGTGTGAATGGTGTACCTATGTAAATGTAGAGATGACGTCTGACAGTGATGTGGCGATAGGAAACGTACTGTACCACCTAGTGGGAATATAACAAATTCGACATTATGTGTATCTTTTATTGCTTCTGCTTTGTCATATTATAGATATTTTTGGTTTGTGTATTAATCTAATAACAAATAATAATTATTATTATTTTATAATTTTTCGCATGTGCATGATGCTGTCTACCTGACATTTGTACGCCTAATCGGCACAACATGATTTTAAGCGACTAAATTTAGTGTAACATCATTTATGTACTTGTTGTATAAAATTCTCGTGTTGTATGCAAATAAATTATCTTTATCTTTATCTTTATCTTTATCGGTTTAGGCGTATTTCGCTTATTAGCTGTTCCAATACATAATACTCAGTGACGAATGCGACGATCTAAATCGGTCTATCCGTTTGAGAGCTACGATGCCACAGACAGACACACAGATACACAGATATACAGGTGCACAGATACACACGCCAAACTTATAACACTCCTCTTTTTGTGTCGAGGGTTAAAAAGAATAAGGAAAGTCTCATGAAATTCTGGACGGTTGGCTATGCTAGCAACGCCCACATCCCGCTCATAAGAATCGCTCGGTTTTGATATTGTACTTCTTTAAGCTTTCTATTTTCTAATATGTCCTTCGGTCAAAGGTTCTGCCTTGGAGCTTTGTTAAAATAACAAAAGAAAAAGTTCGTGTTTTGCTCGTCTATCCTGTCTTTGTCTAATACGGTGCACACTACAACAATACAACAAAGAGTTTGTAGTTTTAAAAATAAAAACTCTCATTTACTTAGCTATTAGTTAGCTCAAAATGTGGCAAAATGTATGGAGTCAGTTTATCAACTGGAATAATTTCCTTGATAAACAAACATAAAAAAACTCCCTCCTCTCCCCCGTTAGTGTCACCCCCCGCAGACTTGAAAGTGGACCGAAATTCCGTTTATTTTTATCAGCCCTGTTTGTACAAACTGTCCCACTGCTGGGCGCGGGCCATCTTCTCATTTTGTGAGAAGGGGATTTCAAATTTTCTTCAATTCCAATTTAGTAGAAAACCGTACAAAACACATTAAAATCGTGTAGCTACAAAATAGTCCTTGATAATTTGCGACAAACCGTAGATATATAAAAAATCGATATAACTTATAGTTTTTGCGCAGTTTCTCACTGAAAATTAACAATATTCTCAATTCATAAAATTACAAGTTGCATGCCCCGTTTTTGTGTCCTCTCCACCACGGATCGATTTTTCAGGATAAAACGTAGCCTACCTATTATTTCAGGGTAAAAACTATATCCATTTCAAGTTTCAATAAAAATCTGTTCAGCCATTTTAGCGTGATTCAGTAATAGACTTTCAAACGTCCTCACATACGAGTATTTTCGGGTGCATAACGTTAGTAGGAGAATAGGTTGTTGTCAAAATTAAATAGTTTATGACATATAAATTTATAGTAAAACATATTGGTATAGTACATATCCGTATTTTACAAGTATATACTTTTTTATTTCTCATTACTATATTTCTAGAGCTTTTTATGTAGCTCTCAAAATTATTTATACATACATATGTATACCTACTTGGATAATATTTACTATAAATTACGCCCTGTTTTCTAATTTATATGTATGTACGGTTTGTCGTAAATTTATCACGGAATATTTTGTAGCTACAAGTCTTTACTTTATTTTGTACTCTGTAATTCAATTGGAAATAAGTAATTTCGGGACATTTTCAAGGTGCGGGGGGGGGGGGGGTGTTTATGGGGGAGAGGGGATTGATTTTTTTTTATCTTTGATCACCAAGAAACATATTCCAGTTGATAAACTGACTCCCAAATTTGCCTTGCCAAATTGTTCATATATTGCAATCTAGAATTACTGGACTATATTGTTAATTTATGTAAACGACAAAACAGACTTTAAATTAAAATCATGATGAAGGTCAGTTGAAAATTGGTTATTGGATTTCCCGAACGACAAACAGTGGACCAGTCGAGCGTGGCCTTATTTTTTAACCCCCGACCGAAAGAGAGGGGTGTCATAAGTTGACGTGTGTATCTGTCTCTGTCTGTGGCATCGTAGCTCTCAAACGGATGGTCGATTTTGGTCTAGTTTTTTTTTTGTTCGAAAGAAGATGTCATCGAGAGTGTTTTAGCTAATTATGTTCATCAAAATCGGTTGATCCATTATTCTGTACTTATCAATAGTAGCAAATACAAATAATTGTTAAATAAAATAATTGTTTATAGAGAAACGACTGGGAACCATAATTTTGATTAGAAACATAATCCCATTTTGCACCATGACGTCATTGGGAAATCGACACAAGTCTTATTGTCCCATGAAAAATAAAAACAGAGAATATGCACTTATATTGTTCAATGTTATGTTTTTTCAAACAGACGGGAACAATCTGAATTTTGATGCAACTGCCAAAGAAGGAAATAGTTTTATTATGGAAATTAACGTGGTATTCACACATTTTTAAATAAAAACTACGGGTCACTCCCGTCTGTTTTGAGCCGAAATATCCGACTATAGTTATAGTACTAGGCGCGTCACCGACCGAGAGTGACGTGTGTGCTGCTCCTTTGAAAAAGACCGCCGAATGCGGTTGAAACTATAGTCGGATTCATAGTCGGATATTTCGGCTCAAAA
Organism: Lycia hirtaria; assembly: GCA_947563715.1. Classification (NCBI taxonomy): domain Eukaryota; kingdom Metazoa; phylum Arthropoda; class Insecta; order Lepidoptera; family Geometridae; genus Lycia; species Lycia hirtaria. The sequence continues at coordinate 13,668,509 of OX387386.1, forward strand.
CAGACGTGACCCGTAGTTTTTATTTAAAAAGGAAATAGTTTTTTATTTTTTTATTTTAAGTCTATGTGTGTATATTTCTTCGATAAACTTTATTAAATAAGATGTCGTGAGATTCGTCTCATGCGTGAGTGCATGAGAGTGACAAAAATAGTAATAAAAATATTTTTTAATTTTCTAATAATAAGAAATTATTTTTTTAACTCTTCTTGCTCTAAAAGTCCGTCATTGTAGCGTAGTAAAGCGGGGAAAAATAGCATTTTAAGCTCTAAGGGAAAAAGATTTTTTTTCTCGCACTCGTAGTGAAAAGTAGAGTGTAACACACGGCGCTAAAACCCCATTGTAACTCGGTTTCTATTTATTCCCTCGCTAAAACTCGGGAGTAAAAATCTACCTCGTTACAATGGGTCTTTTTAGCCGCTTGTATAACAATCTACTATAAAATGTTTTGAATTTTGTCCAGAGTCCGATGTGTCCGACGCCACTCTCATTGCTTGGGTGGGTGTCCAAGGCGACATTCGCGCGGCGGTTGCGCCCCCGGCTTTGGCCGAGGCGGTACGCCGCTACCGACCAGACTTGCTGCCCGAGGACACTTCATCGCGTTCTATTTTTCAGATATTACATAATGACTTGGGTAAATCTCTTATTTTTTCTTTATTTTGAATCTGCGTGATTAGCGCATTTGCTAATGTTGACATTGGTATATGAGCTGATCGCACACAATACATTGTATCTTACTAGATCATATAAAAAACTGATACATCTCCAATTATATTATGGAAACTAACGTGGTTTTCACACATTTTTAAATAAAAACTATGGTCATTCATGCTGTTTAGAGTTAAATATCCGACTATAGTTTCAACTAAAATCGGCAGTCTAGTAAAGGAAGCAACGCAAACGTCACTCCCGGTCGGCCAGTCCCGATCCCCTTTATACTGTCGGACATTTCGACTCAAATTAAACGTGAGTGACTCTACGGGTCTTTATTTAAAAACATCTCCAGTTAAATGATTATTATGTTCAAGGCTGCTTTTGCAAGTCAGTTGTTTCATTTTTTAAACGATATCTATAATGTTTTTTATATTTATATTATTTGTTACTTTTGCTAGGCATAGCTCCTTTAATATCGGGTGGTACGCTGCGTGACGTCCCGGAGGCGAAGCTGCGTTCGTACTTGACGCGCGTCTACAACACGTTCAAGGGGGAAGTCCCGCATATCCACCACGAAAGCGACGTCTTCAATCAGGTATCTGTACAACTTGTACACAAGGCGCCATCCATAAATTACGTCACACATTAAGGGAGAGGCAGGGGCTAACAAAGTGACATCGTATGACAAGGGGGGGAGGGACGAGGTTTAAGCTATGTGACTTCATCACTTGTAAAAAAAAATGCGAATGTTTCCATGTTTGTTGCAAAATATTTATAAAATTCACACATACAAATGCAGAATTCACGCTACAATAACATTATTTTTAAGATGTTTGCGAGACAATTTGTTCAATACTGCAAAAAAACTAGAGATGAGGAGGAGGGATCATACAAATGTGTCCTCCTGCGGCAAGGGGAGGGAGAAAGGCTACAAAAATCTTGAAAATCGTGTGACGTAATTTGCTTTACTTCCCAGTTCGTAAGCCTTATGAACCGTAAAGCCTCACAAACAAAAACATGTAAGAGTTATTATTTCCACAAAAGGCTTATACGTATTTCTACCGAGAAACCCTAATATTAGCATGTTATAAGTATATTTAGACTGTAAGACCATTGAATTATTTGTATGTGTTACGGAGTTGCATTCAATTCAAAATCTATAATATCTTCACCTGAATCGTTTAGGTTCAGAGTACAAAGTAAAATAATATTACAATGTACAGATCGATTTAATCATTTAATCCGGCTTTAACTGAACATTGAAAACCAAACCAAGCTGAGACGGGACGGGAGTGGGCCGGTCAAGTAAATAGAATGCATATGAATAGGTGGGCAAAGGCCTCCATACAGTGGATGCCTATAAACATACGACACCCATGTCGATGGGTATAGCGCGAAATACGGAGATTTAAAAAGGATTGGGAAGAACTCTGCCGGTAATCGAGAAGAATGGAAGGATTAAGGAACATGTATGATTTATTTTTATATGTTTATAAAAAGGCTAACCGCATTTGGATCCGTTTCGTAAAAACAAAATTAAAATATCCTCCAAAATTAGAATGTTACAAAGCATTTTAATTTAATGTTAGACACAGAAGCACACGATCGCGTAAGATGACGTCATGCATCATGCTATCTCTACAAATTCAATACAAACTGTTGATCCGCTAGAGACGTACAGAGTATTCCTTCCCTTAAATTTTAAATGTTTATATCCCGGAAGTTTATTGATCGATCGAAATAGTTTTTTTTAGTAGTAGTATATGTGTTACATTTTAGTATGTTATCAGTTAAACTGTTATTTATAAAATAAAATCCATGTATGTGCTCTATTGGGGTAGATTTTTGCCCAGCAGTGAGATGGTACAGGTTAATGAAAAAAGTTACAACCTCTATTAAATGGATAATTAGGTATTCAAGCGCTAGTGTGTTGACTTTTTTATGTAAGGTGTCTGTAGGGTAGAGATTAATTTCTTTACACAATGCTCTTTTTTAACAGACTTCCAAAAAGAAGGAGTTTCTCAATTCGACTGTATGGTTTTTGTATGATTGTTCAGTGATTACTTCGCCAATTATGAATTGTTTTTGATGATTTTTTTTTGTCAGAGTTGGTCCCATATACATTTTATCAAAATCGTTTTAGCACTTTTTTTTATTATTTTTTTTATACATATTTTATACATTTTAAAGATCTACGATTGACCACCAACTCGCCTGATATTAAGCGACGGTGTGGCCGAGGATGGAGCTCGTCGATCTAGAAGATATCTATTCACTCTAGCCTTGAAAATTCCAAGATTGTAGACTGTTGTGATTTTTATAACAAAATAACTGAAAAATGTCGTCCAAGTAAACGAATTGCGTATTTTGAAGTTTTCCAATTTTTTCACTATAAATATTTTAAATTATTTTAATACATAAAGTATTTATAAGTTGAAATATGTTGCTTCTCTCTTTATAGATAAAGTTATCGATGCAGGAGCAAAAACAGATACGAAATACGAACGACCATCCAATCTCAGCTTATTCAAGTAAGTTTTATTCGCTTTCTATTGTTATGTACCTTAAAGAACCTGGTTAAGAGCGTGTCGAGACTGATATACTCTTATGGAAGGGTTTCAAATACAAAGCCACGTAAATGTTCGAACAATACATTGCAAGCGACACGTCAGTGCAGGTCTTATCGACCCCACTGCAAATTAGAATTACATTGTGTTCGCAGTTCATAAATTGTAATAAGTTTGTATGAATTTCTTTGGAATTAGTGTCACTTTGGAAAAGATGAAGTGATGTTTCCTCGTTCGGGCAACAAGATTTAAAATATACAAAAATTAGATGGAGCATGTAATATGCGAAAAATAAAGATGTAACTAAATATATACATGCTTAAGTACTAATTGTATTACACTACTAATTGCGTATTTTTCAGGAGCGCGTGGAGATATCAAATTTAAATTAATTTTCTACTTAGAGGCTCCCTTCTCACAATAAGAATAAGGCCCGCGTATAGCGGTGGGAGAATGTATACAAACTGGGCTGATCTGTGGCTCTAGTGTTTCTTGAAATATAAAAAAAAACATGAATTACGAAAAAGCAAGGCGTGAAACATAAATAAAGGAAATATCAAATAAAATACTTGATATATTATGAAATATCATAATATATTTTCTTTAAAAAATATTCGTAATTTGAATGGTTATACCTACTTCATCTGCACTTGTGTGTTGCGAGTTTTTGATACGAAATTCTATAATAAGTTCGTTACGCTTGGATGCGTTTATTTTCTAAATACGTGTACAATAGATGCAATTGCAAAAGAAACTAAATTCATCTGCCATTTGTTTTCACAGCGGCGGCTGATGCGGACAAATCTCATTCGAGCTACAAGCGCAAGCGGCGCTCTTTGCGTTCCCAACAAGTAAGTAACGGCTCTGTTGATTACATTTGCAAAAAGATCGGGAAACTCGATTTGGATGATATCACGCAACTCGCGCGTCTCATAGAAGGACACGATGCCACCGCTGACGAAACGCAGCTTACAGACAAACATATTGATATACAAGACCAAATACTAGCCTTACTCGACCCAGAGGAATCACCCGATCCGCAAATACTACGTGACTCCCTGGCGCGAATGTTGCAAGGCAACAGCAATACGAGCAAACTGGCAACGCAAACCGCTGATTTAACACATTTCTTCGAAGAGAAAAATAATAAACCAATCAAACCACCACGAAAGCTAAAAGGCCTCGATGTGAACACCATCAGAATACCAAACTTCGACACAGACGAGCCATTCGAAAGGGAAGTAATCGCGCCGCGTCGCAGGTTGAAGGGACTCGATCTTAATACTATTAGATTACCAAATTACAATCGGGACGCTCCCGTGGAATCAGATATCGCCAGATCTAAATATGATTTAGATGATTCTCCCGACACCGATGCGACTCTCGTCAAAACTGACTCAAATGGAAAGATAAATAAAACGTCGTCAGTCGATTCCGTAGAAATGCAATCGGAAATCCCGTTACAGACAGGGAGACGTCCGTCAGATGTGTTAGAGATGTGTATGAGGCACCCGGAGAGGCCGGAGCTAACGGCAAGATCTCACTCGATCGACTCGCCCGAGAAGGTAAATACGAGGCGCATTGCGCAGCTGTTCGAAGACAGTAAGCAGCGGCGAAGTGAGGAACCAGACGCGCGCTGCGTGCGCTCCGGCTCCTTAACTAACGAGATGACGACGAGACTCCAACGCATCAGCGACATCATCGCCGGCAGGAGCCGCGAAACTCCGCCCACGGACCGCGTCATACCAGAATCTATCGGCAACTTCGAAATGAAGAAACGCAAGCAGCGCGTCGTCGAGCTTATCGAAGGACACAAACCTCGCCCGATGATAGACCCGCAACGACGCGGTAGTGGTGACAATCAGATGCTGTCGTTCCGTGTGCAGCGAGTCTCTGATATAATGCAGAAGAAGAACGAGGAGAGGCGGCCTAAGACAGGGCGGAGGAAAGCTCAGCGCGAGATAACGAAGCAACGTTTCGAGAAAAGTTTGCAGTTGCTCGCTACTGAGCCCCGGCTCGAATTCGCTCCCTCTGCAGACCTGGAGAATGACTACGGGCTGCAGCAGTACCGCGCCAGCGCGCCTCACTTCGATGAGCGGGTCAAGAAGTTGGAGCGACAACTGCAGCATTACGTGAGCTGAGTTGATTGTGATGCATGATCTGTGTGTGGGGAGCGATACGGATGGTACGTTGAAAAGTCGCGTCGACCGAAATAAATAGCCTTCTTCACGTATCGGCAATGGGTAGTCGCATCCATACTCTTAAAAACGTCTCTAAGATTAATTATGTTTTTTTATTATTATTGAAAACTGTCATTAACTAACTAACAGATAGAATGGACATAACAAAGGCGAACAGATAAGAGAGAGTGCCTATATGTATGTATGTTTATAGTATGTTATAAAATATAGTTTATTTAGATATTTAGATTTGGTAAAAGGTTTTCAGAGAATGAAATAGTATATTCAGTATTTATAATGTTTTTGGCAATTGATTCGGTTTATGGGAGTTAGATTTGAAATCAGACTAAAGGAAAAGGCGAATGGAATGTAAAGAATTCGTAAATGATATTAAATTTTCCAAAGGATACGATTTCGTATCTATAGGCTTGCTTGAGTGTTAAGTGGCGCCGACGTTGCGGTCCACGGTAAAGTGCGCTTGACTATATCTATCGGAGAAAACGTACGAGTTAGAGTAGCAAGTTATGATCATCACGTTTTCGCATGGCGAAAACGTGATGATCATAACTTCGCGTTGGAGTTCTGTGCATACTGCCTATAGTCTGAGGATATGACGTTATTTCCGTTCGTTCGACTGACTCGACGCATTCCGTGGAAACTTTGAAAGGCAAAATAATACGCACGGTTTGTTGAAAACATCCTCAAATAACAAACAACAAATTCACATAAGGCTGCCTAGTTTGTATTTTGCATGGATTTTCGTGAGCACATTAACGGTCACATGTGTTGTATTTGTTCGTACAGTGTGTTCTCACTAACAACTGTTGTGTTCTTTTACCTCTTTCAGAATGCGTATCAGCAAGTTTTATTGGATTGTGTTGGTGTGATCAATTTTTTTTTTTATTATTTTGTCTCAAAATACATTATTAGCGCGCATTTGTACGTACAAATGAAAATGCAAATAAATGACTTGAATTGATTTGATTTGATAAAAACTGTATTTTTATCCAAAAATCCCATTTCGTTGGTTCTTTTTCATCGGTTTGAATTTAAAGTTACGAGTATATAACCAAACTTGTATCGTTTGCTCATCCATACGTTATAACTTTGGAGTTATAAATTTAAATGTTGGAAAATATATATATATATATCCTATCATGTTAAATAAGTAAGAGTATAGAAAACATAAAAACCCCAGATATAAAAAACAGGAGAACCAATGTTGATCAGAGACAGCTATGAACTGAAAAGATCAATTAACTTTATGAAAACTTTATCTGAAGTGTAACGTGTCATAAGGAATATCAATACCAAAATGGTTTGGTTTTTTTTTTTATTCAGTAATAGGCTTGACCGCCAATTCACCGGAAGTTCATGATTAAAAATAAGTGTTTGAAACTTGAATCCCGCCTGCCATATGAGTGACTTTCTAACTTAATTATTTTTTTCAATTACAGGAAGAGGGGCGTATAGTCGGAGGCGGCGGTCGCACGACGGGCGGGGGCGCTCGTGTCGCAAAACTGGCGGCAGAACTTGCCGGTGCCGGTGGTGGGGGTGGTAACACCAGTACTGCCACACAATTAAAGCCCAAATCATTAAAGCCCAAGGACCTGATGCGCTCCGTCGGCAAGATAGAGCCAGATGACTGGAATATGAAAGAAATTGAGAAGAAGATCTTAGAGAGTCAACTCGGTCGGCCCGAGCCTAGGACAGCGGAACGGGTGCCTAAGTGGGATCGAGAACAGGTGATTTTATTAGGATTTTGAAGGGCGACTTTTGACCCCAGTACAGTACCCCTTTTCGTACACGGTTTAAGATTTTTATTTCTCTAAAGAATTATAAAAAAAAGACACTTCATATTAGAAACTTAAAACTTTTCGTAGAGTTATAATATTGCTTAAACTAAAATATTCGTCTGAATATAATGCGTAACGTACGCGAACAAAGATAATATAATATTAGGTAAAAATATTTATCTAAGTAGGTATCCTATTTCAGGTATAGTTATAGTTTCAATTAATATTACATAATACAGTATTGCAAAACAAAACTGATTTGTATCCATAAACACAATTTGTTTACATGGATGATATTTTTTCAGTTATTTTGTAATAAAAACGAAAGTACTAAACCGATTTTGATAAAATTTATTTGGGACTACCTCTGAGGTTATTGCCAAACAATAAAATAATCATCAAAAACAATGCTTAATTGGCGGAATAATGAATTAAGTAAAAAAACAATCGAATTGAGACCTCCTTCTTTTTGGAAGTCGGTAAAAATAGCCGAGATCGTTTGGATGTGTTTAACTAAGAAATCTAAGATATATTAAAGTATTAATACATTTTGTTTTAGTTCCTCGGACGTCAAAGACGGCTAAAAGAAGGTGAAGCCAACGAGAAATGGGGTGAAATAGATGAAACTCTGCACAAATTAGATCAAAAGTTACGCGATTCTGGACGACCAGACCACGGCACTAGCAAGGTAACGCGACTTTTTTATCTTTTTTATCTTTCGAATTACTATAGATGAAATAATTTAAACTAGACTACGTCTTTATACTCCGCTGTGTATTTTGTTGTAATAGTAGATTATATAGTTAGTGTATTAAGTTATAGTCATATATAACGGGCGACCTATTGAATCCCGAGTGAAATTACAGAGATTACGTATGAGTATATTTGCATACACAAATATTATGTACTCTATCAAAATGATAAATTGGTGTCATCCATTAAAATACAGTGCTTTTTTTCCTCGAAAGCGCTCGGAACAGTCGCCAACTTTTACTTTATGTTCAATGAGTATAATATCTCTATAGATAAAACCTCATAGATGTTATGTATATGTATCATTCTATTTTAGGTCGCCAACTTGGCAACTAAATTCGTCAACGAACCCGAGGCGCCGAAAGCTCAACCTAAAGAGGAGGTAAGCAGATAGGTGTAACCATGCGTAACGCGCAAAAATATATTGAAAATTATACTTTAATTATATTATAAGGATATATATAGATTATAGATACGTTATTGACTGATTTTATATTAGACTACTTATAAATGTACCTAATCTATATTAGGCACACGAAACCCTCTCAGATAGAATAGATAATTTTGAGATAAAGTGCTGTACGTATATACTAAATTGTACAGCGCCACTGTACATATTTTATCGCAAAAAAGATTTTTGGCATTTCGATGAGGGTGATTTGTGTGCCGACTTTCTGTTTGTCCTGTTAGTTTGACTGGCCTTGTGGCTCAGTTGGTAGTGTGTTTATGTCTACCTGCTGAACTGGAAGGTCGTGGGTTCAATCCCCACCCAGGGCAAACATTTGTGTGATGAGCATGGATGTTTGTTCTGTGTCTGGGTGTTTCTATGTATCATATGTATATATTTACAAAAAAGAAAAGTATATATGTATTCTATCAGCCATCTAGTTCCATAGTACAAGCTTTGCTTAGTTTGGGCTAGATGGTGTTGTGTGAAATGTCCACAAATATTTATTTATTATTTATTATTATTTATACAACATTGTAAAAATTGGTTTATTCGCTAGGCGAAGAAGAGTTGGCGTGGCCCCGCGACAGCGGGAGTGCAGTGCGCGGCTTGCGGGACGCGGGTTTTCGCTGCCGAAGGCGTCACCGCTGACGGACTGCAACTGCATCGCGCTTGTTTCCGCTGTGCCGTCTGCAAGACTGTACTTAGGCCGGGGTAAAATTGATACTCGTACTATTTTGTGACTAACAATAAGATACATGTCAGAAACAGAGTAATACCATTTTACATTTTAGTTATTATTACTAGTAGTAATGGTATTTTGTGTGTATATAGTCAAAATTACATGCATAGTGTGTAAACAGCTAATTAAACAATTCTATGTCAATAAATAGACAATTGCATTTGATTGTCAAGTTAATAATAAATAAAGTATATATTATTATTTTGCTATGTCAACAAAAAATGTAAAATTGTAATGATAATAAATTAAATTATACCAGAGCAGGTCATAATATTACGTTACATTTCTTCAAATAGTGCTTTCTGCATACATCACACCATTCCTACACTATCTTAGGTAGAAAATCATCAATCCTATAATTTTTTGCTCAACAAGCCACTTTTTAGCTCTACTTTTAAATGAGGGTCGCGAAGGTGCCTCTTTTATGTCCTCTGGTAACCGGTTGTAGACTTCCGGCGCCATTCCAGCGATCATCGTCTTTCTGCCGTTATCCCACTCGGTAGATACCCATTAATTATCTGAACGTTATTAATTGACATTATCGGACAATGTGAGATACCTTTAACGTGAAAAGCTTTTTAAATCACATCGAACACACGAGTACCAGCATCCGTATTGTCATTACATAAGATTCTGATTCCATACGGAAACTATTTTTTTATATTAATTTACAATGACAGATATAAAGATGTAGATTCCGAATTGATATCAAATCCGATGGATTTTGAATACTGCGTCAGGGTTTATCAGGACAGAAAAGTAAAAGATAAGGACAGAAAAGCCTAACGAAAAGGTTTATGTAACAAACTGACAATTTACGCAACAAACTGACTGTATTAACAGCAATTACACAATGGAACGGGAGGGCAGCCGGCTGGTCTGTCTCCGTCACTCGGGCGTGAGTGTGGCTGACGCGGCTTCGATGCCATCTGCCCCGGCCAGGCCGCCGGTGCTAACGGCGACCCCCGAGCGGATCAGCCTGGAGCTCTCTGACGGCGGCGCTCGGGAGATTGACGAGGACGAATGGACCGATCGGAACTTACTCGCTTCGGAAACCTCGTGTGCCGGCGGACTCAGGTAAACAGATTCAAATTTAATAAAGAGAGCTTTATTCAAATTAAATAAAATAAAAATCGGATTCATTGCGTATATTTTACATAATTTACACGATAAATCCGTTAAAAATTTATTAATTTAATGAATACCAATCGCAAAAACCTTAGAAAACATTAAAGAGAGCGTCATTTAATCCGAACATTGCATTTTATCAATTAATTTATCTAATTAATTTAATATATGTTGTGCATATATTTTTCGGAATATAGGTTTGTCCGAAATTGTTGTTGTTGTTGTTAGCCTGTAGTTTCCCACTGCTGGGCAAAGGCCTCCGCCCGACATTTCCAGTCTTAACGTTTGTGTGCCAAATTGAAAAATAATCATCTAATAATTAATCTGAAATAATTTGTTGACCCCCAGTCTTACAATTTGACGTGTATTTGTGTTTGTCTGTGGCATCATAGTTCTCAAACAGTTGGATCGATTTTAACACAATAACTGCTGAGGTATTTTTTAAATGATCGCAAATCACTGCGTGTTTTAAAAAAAAAAAATTAAATTTAATTAATTTTATATCTTTCTATGACTGAGTTTCTTAAGTTTTGCAAACATGTTTTATTTTATTTTATACGCCAATAAAGTATATAAATATATTTTATACATAGCGATGAGGAGTCGAGTTCAGACGAATTCACGGACGCAGCCGACAGCGACAATCGGGGCCGGGCGTCTCCCGTGCCGCAAGAACTGCCGCCGCGGGCACATCGGAATGATGTGTTCAACTTGTCGGACGATTCTTACGGGTACGACGACTTCTCCGACGATGGTTAGTATTCTACTATATATCAGAGAAAATCCTGCGATGAAAATAGTAATTTTAGTATAACTGAAAAAAAAAGCGTCGTGATACGGATATCCTTTCCTTAGCAAATGATATAATTTAAAAGAAAATCTCTTGCAGGACGACTTTGCAAAAAAGGTCAACGACGTGTGTACCTTAACGGATTAAGAGCCTGTAGTTCAACCATCGTCCGTCTCGCTCGCGCATACATACTTTTTTGTAGATATAAAAGGATTGAATGACCTTACAAAGAAATCGTCCCACATAACACTAGAAAGCAACACCACAAGTATTCGACAAAAAATATTTTAATCAAAGTTTAAAATATTTTAGTAATTTTTAAGTTAATAATTTGTAAAAATCATTTTTATATGTGAAAATTAACTTTGATCAAAATTGTTGTTTTGTCAAAAACTTGTAATGTTGCTTTCTAGTGTTCTGTGGGACGATTTTTTTATAAATTCATTCAGTCATTTTATTTCTTCAAATATGTTGGTATGCGCGAGCTAGACGGACGAAGGTCGACTAGCAATTGTTTTACGTAATAATAGCTATACTTTATGAGATATATCTCATAAATTTGTATTCATAGGTGATCAAAATAATTTTCATTGAATATTTTTGATTAATTTGATCTTCTCATACGGTTAACCGGTTTGTTGCCCGTGCTACTACCAATCTTACTACTAGTAGTAACACCGGTAATTGACTTACCCTTCTTACTACTTTAGTTGAAAGTTGTTAGAACAGCAATAAAAAATTGCCCGTGCTACTACCGTAAAACTAAACCAACAAAAACAAAACAAAATATGACGAATTTGTATTTTAAACAAAATGTAAGTAGGTATTATGCTTATGAAAAATAATCATTGAATTTAACCAAAAAATAAAAACAAAAAAATCCGCTACGGACGTAACTATAGTTTCGTACGAAACATAATATTCTTGGTACGAAACTGGTGTCGATCGGAGAAGTTTTTTCCGTATTCGTGACCACAATTTCGTTGCAGGAAAAATACATTTGCAAAGTACACAGTTTTGAGACCGGAATTTATTTTCTTTGTACGTAACTTTACAACGAAGTTGATTCACGTTGATTGTTTCAGCGTAGCGAAAAATACTTAAGAGAACTGTGGTCGCGTTTGTAAGCTTCCCTTGAGAAATTACGGTGATTTTCCAGTTTTTAGGGTGCCGTACCTCAATAGGAAAAAACGGAACCCTTATAGGATCACTTTGTTTGCGCTCGCTGTCTGTCTGGGTGTCAAGACCTTTTAGAAATGGACACAAAACTTTTTCAATTTTGGTGAGCTGCACGTCGCACATATCTGACCAGAAAATTAATTATTAAAAAACGTTAAAACTATTTCAACGATACTCCACACGATGGAGTGCGGTTGAAAACAAGATATCTTTACTCTAACCATTATTAACTGCATATTATGGATGGGTAGCTAACCAATTAGCAGTTTAATTGGCTAAGTATGTGTAGTTTGTTTTATTGTAGTTAATGAAGGCACTAGCCTTATTAAAAAAAAAAGGTATACAAACTTTTGCTTAAGGACATACGATACATATGCGGCGGGAAATTTAATTTTTAAACAGTTTTTTGTCATTGTAACCAAAACATCCATCTGTTATAAATTGACCTTAATATTTGCGACGATACAAGATTATTCTTTATGATATAAAGTAGTAGTAGTCATTTTGTCTATCAATAATACATCGTGTTGGTTGTATAAATCTAGAACTCCGTTTTTACTAATTCAAGCAACTTCTCGGGATATGCAAGCAACGAGGCGCACTAATGATAGTTAAATTGACGTTATAATATAAAGAATAATAAATAATAATAAATAAATAAAATTAACGGGATATTAAAAACTGTAAATATCCCGTTAATAATGTTAGATTGTCGCAAACATTATGATCAGTTACCCAAGCTATCTACAAGGACAACAAAACTGTATGAATGTCCCGTCGCATGCTTGTCGTTGGCTCTTAATAGCGGTAACTATATAAACGGGTTTTTTAAATAAGTATTCGCTATGTGCGAAGTGCATGAGACTATAGAAAAGCGATCGTAGCGCATGCCGTAGTTAGTAAATAAATGTTGCGCATGCCCGGTAGCGCTACTGTCGCTCACAATTCGGATCATAACTTGTTTTATTAGGTATAGATATATATGACTTGATTGTTCAAGGAATTATGTTATTTGTATAGTCTATATGTCTGTGTTATAGTGAATGACAGTCGAAGCACTGATGACTAATGAATGCTCTGATTATCTGGATTGCTCTCATTGGTCAGTAAGTCATCGTTCATTCATTATAAGATAAATATGGTGGTGGAGATAATGAAGCGTGTTTTAATTAGTGTGCATGTTTTAGGCGCGGAGTCGTCTGGCAACGAGTCGTGTTCGCGCATGCGCGAGGCGCGTGAAGCCCGCCGACGGGAAGTCCCCGCGGACGCTCGTCCTTCCTCCTACAGCAGCGAGGTACAGCGCTGCCGTGTCGCGTGACGTCACGCGCGGGAGGTGCGCCACTCCGCTCGCCTGCCGCCCCCACAAACTGCCCTATAATACCGTTCATTTCATTCACTTACAATTTAAGACACGTACCCTACGATCAAAGAATGAATGAACGATAAAAGCAGTGGTGACTTCATCGCTTTTATTTGCTGCTGCTTTTATCGTTCAAGACAGGTAGCGCAGAATTTACCAAGTTTTTTGAATGATACTTTCACGAAATTAAATTACTGTATAATAATTAATTGAAAATCGGTCGAAAACGATATAGCCATGTTGCATGGTTTTGATAAGATTTAGGATAACATAATAAAAAACTATCTTGATAATTCAATTAAATAGATTGTCGAAATGTTATATATTTTGAGGTTTTTAATGACAGGCGGAAGCACTGACTTCTATTCACAGACTTGTGGGTGTGACATTATCCTCATTATTATGTTATTGAGCTTATTTGATTATCAATATTTTAACTGTAGATAGATGTTACAGAACTAAGATTAGTGGCATCCGCGTTCGCTAATTTGCAGACATCTATGACAGTGGCTACCATTTGAAATGTACGTCATATTGGTTCTCAGGACAAATCACACGCGCTGTTTCCAATTTGCGCGCTTATTGAAGCAGTCATGTCTATGAGAAAAGCCTGTCCAGTCCCGGTATTATAATTTAAGGTCTAGGGCAGTTATAAGTAGGAATGTCCCACGTAACAATCATTATCGTAACAGAGGGGCGGCGGCGAAACGCGGGTAAGAGTGTAGTTTGCCCACACTAACTTCCGTCTGTGACCACTTACTATTTCATACGTTTTATGACAATTTACTGTTTTATTCACCGAATCATTAACTCGAAGATTTTGCTTTCAAACGAGTTCATTGCATTTAGAGCAATTTAACTTGAGATTTTCGAGTATAAAAGCTTATTTGTTATTGTCGTTGTTTTTACTCATTACTTTTCTTTGTTTTCCCAAAGATTTTATTTCGTAGCGTAAGGTATAGAGTATAAATCCAATGGTGGAATGGTTGTGTTCATGAAAGTCCGCAATGGAAGAGTGATTTATACTCATGCCTAGTACATATATACATCTCGCTTACACTTACTAAATTTCTAACGCCATCTTTATTGTGTAATAGTTGATTAGCCAATAACAACGCATTATTTTCAACGAGAGAAGGCGCAATTTATTACGCGCTTTATATTTTGATTATTTGCTCAAAATCCCTGACGAACACAGTGTCATGCCGAGTATAGTTCGTAAAATAAGTAGTACAAAATTTTGAATAACAGAATGGGTCAAACATAAAGCTCACGAAGAAGCGAGCGGCTTGTTTATTTTCTCATTAACTTCTTTACAGTTGATGATTAATTTCGGAATCAAAATCCATTTGTCTGGCGTTAAAATGATTTACAAAGCACCACCAGGTTTCTGTATATGCGTACTTTTATTTCAATAAATATATGATACTCAGGAGGTAAAAAAGAACTTTTAGAGTCTATAGTTTGATCATCACCCATCTCGCTCGCGCATACCAACATTTTTGAAAATATGAAATGACCGAATGAACTTATAAATAAATTGTCGTTTAGTTCACTAGAAAACAACATCACAATTTTTATACAAAAATTTGTGATATTTCTTCCTAATGCACTAAACAACGTTTTTTTTAATAAATGCAGCCTGTCATTTTATATTTTCAAAATTGTTCATATGACGGTGGTCGAACTACAGAATTAAGCTGACACCTTGTTCATTGAATTCTATCCACCCGTTTATTTAGTTTATCGTCGTTAATATAGAAATGTACCAACATAAATGCTTTCATATGTATGTATATATTCATATAGGCTGTCGAGTAAAAACTCATTCAGTTTCAATAAAAATACAAAAAAAATATCGGTTGATATAAACAGTAAATTGTGCTTTGACGAGTTTGATGGCGCTTTTTTTTTGTGTTTTATATCGTCGTTCCTGTATGTATATTTTATATATAATTCTATTATCTTAATATTTTATTTAAAAAATCAATTCTCAAAGCATGATACAATTTCGAGAGTATTTGAATCTATTTTGAAGTAGTCGTAATAATTAATACGTTATTCAAATAGCTGTTTGTTTGCCGAAAAGCATGAAATTAATAAATTACAAACAATTTTTGCTCCACAACTTTTGAACTGTAACGTGTATGTAGATAAGCGAGTGTGAAGTCGTCTCCTTAGATTATTTTTTTAAATTTAATTTGTACCCGCTTAGAGCATTTGCACGTGTCAAGTATTGATATTTCTATAAGTTTCTTGAATAAAACCAGTCATAAATGTTATATTACCTATTAAGTATTAAGTATAATCTAAGCCACGTATACAGTCATTTTCAAATTCGAGTCGTGCTACAGTAAAATGAAGGCGACTTTACTGGAACCTTCTATGGAGATTAACCGACAACGTGATAAGACATGTTTCACCGCTTTATTTCACTTGTCCACACTCACGCACTTGATGAAACAGTTAATGAATAAAACATCACCATTTTATAGCATTAAAATTCAAAATAACACAAGTTTAGAAAAATAAAATAAAACGACAACATGTTTCCATGACGTTCCCGCCAAAACTCATCTCCTTAGATATATTTATCATTAATGTTTATTGTTTTTTAACTGAAATCTGGTCAACAAATTAGAAAAACTCATGAATATTATATATTATATACGTCCATAGACTGCCCAAAACTTCAATTTTAATACAAATAATCTTGTTTTCTTGTCTGTAAATATTTATGTACACGTTTTAAATAGTAGCGTCTTAATTTTCATTTTTTTTTGACTATGTAAAATACCAACAACGCGCGGTAATGAGTTACCATGATGCATATGGATGTGAGAGACTGTGAGAGAGAAAGAGATCAAAAAATCTTTAGCCAGTTACAGTACAATACAACAAATGCTTTTAGAATTGAACAGTTTTTACATGCTTTCAACTTATTTGTATCATAATAATCAGCTTTTAACTATGTGTTGTTTAGTTTATTTGTATATATATATTTGTTGTTGTATATATATTTTTATGTATTGCAATAAAGCCGTTCGTACATGAGGCAACGATAGTCGATGATTTGAATAGTGTTACAGCTAGTTGTGAGTTCGTGATATCTATCGCCGATTTTACCGACATTGTTCTTTAAATATTAGTCAAATGTCAAATAGTGTGAACAACATATCACTTAGAGTAGATTGGATTGGAAAAACTTAATGTTTGCTATGTTTTGCTTTATCTTTTACATTTACCAATCAACCTAGGGTTGATAATGTAAAACTAATATTATAGATGTGAAAAAACTGTCTCTCTGTGTGTGCTGTGAACCTGAAGACGAACATAATTGCCCCCCCCCCCCCCCCCCCCCCCTGCTGTTGCTTTGATAGCCCGGAAAGGTACTTGTAGACACCCTTTTTAAAAAATTACTTAAACTATACTTATTACGATTCTCTCTAACATTGAAAAGACTCACTGCGCGTTATGATACTTCTCGAATCAACAAACGTAGCTTCGTGTATGTACAGCCTCATAGGTAACGGAAAGTGGTTTATCCATGGTTTATTTATTATTCATTGGTAAAAATTTATTATTTATATTTATTTTTATGTACATGAGTAATCTGCCATCTGCCATCTGTCAAGTGCCGGTAAGTTAGTGTGGTGTTATTGTGGCGCACCTTCCTTTTTGATAAGGATCAGGCTAAGTTTAAATAAGTGATATGCCTCAATGCTGCTTCTCTTCATATACAGGGTTGCTGATAATATGACGACAACTTGTTCATTGCTATCACATTAAACAGAAAATACCAAATTATTTTAATTTTGGTAAAGCTTTTCTAAATAAATCTTATATACTTTTTAATTTTTTTATCGTCACCAATAGCCGGTAAAGTACATTATTATTATATTATATACCTTTAAGTAACTGCCTGTGTTGGTAAAGAGTTATTTTTATGTAGGACGCTTTTGTATATGGAGTAAAATATATTATATGACCTGGAAATTAGTATATGTAAAGTCATAATTTACTGAAGTTGTCCCGCTGCTACCATATTATCTACGTTCCTGTATGAAACATTCTTCTTCGCTCTGCTATTTAGGTGTCGGATATTCTAAAACTTGATTTACCGCTGGCTACGCCACCAAAAAGCTTGATATATGCACGATTCTAACGAATTAAGAATAAGATATGATTGTAAATGGCCCGCCTGATAGCAGTTGCCTCCGTCGAAACCGACATCAGGAATTACCACAGAAATGGTAATGTTCAAAGCAAGCAGTAGGTATAGTGTAGTGGTCGACAGGTGGAGTCTGAAGAGGAGAGCGAGTCAAGCGACGACGTGTCCTCGGCGACGGAGGTGTCAACCGACAGCGAATTTGAGCGCGAGGAGGCAGCGCCTCCGCCCCCCGCTATCCTGGTGACGGAAGCGCCGCCCCCCGCTCACCCCCCGCCTCTCCGTGACTACCCCCTCAGTCGCACGCGCTCTGCCGGCGGGCTCGCCACCAAACGGGCTCTAGAACTAAAACGGAAATACCTCCTCGGCGAACCGTCACCGCCGGCCGTACGGAAATCTGACTCCGCCTCACAAATCGATACCAAGTTTGAAGCGTTCCGATCAAACATCACCGAGTTTCAGAAACTGCTCAACCCGGCCGCAACGTCCACTCAGCCACAGAACTCCGTGGCCGCCTTTCAAATAACCTCTGTCGAAAAGAAAACGCAACCGATGCCCGATATCATAAAGAACCTGTGCACGGACGCGCCGGTCGACCTACTCACCAAAACTGACTCCTCTCTACTCACGTACATATCGGAGAAATCGGAACCAGTGTCGGAGGAAAAGAAGAAGGACACGGAAGACGATTTGGATTCAGACTCTTTATCGGAGGATGATTCGTCGCATACCGAGACCGCTCCTCACAATGTTCCGCGAGTAGAGGTTCATGACGAAGGCGGGGAGTTGATCCAGCTAGACAGTTTGATGATATTGACGAGTAGCACGGAAGAGGCCGAGCGAGCGTCGGGAACGGGCACGGTCACCGGGCCCACCGTGCTCGCCGCTGCTGAATCAGAATCATCGGAGTCAGGTCGAGATGCGACCACGCTGGCTTTGACAGAAACAGAGCTCTCCTCGGACTGGGCGGCTGAGAATGCGCTAGACGATCATTCCTACCACGATAAACAAGAACGAAAACGGAGCAAGAACCCTCGAACACTCAGCCAGCCTAAACAAGTTCACGACGCTAAAAACATTACGGCTCACCCTTCCCATGTCTGCGGCCGCAGTAGCCCCGAACACATCGGCTTCTCTAACGCACTCGAACATTTTGAGTTTGCCGACGAAGGAGAACAAGACCCCTCGATAGAAACCCCATCTACGCCCAAAAACGAAGGCTACATGGAACTGGTGGACGACGAATTCGAATATTCACCCGGAAATGATCGCTCCATGAACTTTATAGAGCGGAGTTTTTCTGAAACGGTCATGAAGCTGACACACGAACCGAACGTTGAAATAGTACACACTATCCCGAAAGAGATAGAAGAGACGTACACTGACAGCGAGGTCCAATCGCCTCGAGGGGTCGAAACGGAATCGAGCGAGAAATCTGTAAGCGAAAACAGAGAAAGAAACAACGATAGCAAAATCAGCGATGAGAAAACTGAAAGTAAAGTGGCATCGAACGGGTTCGAACAGAGCATCGAATCGTTGAGTATTACGGAAGTGTCGCCGCAGTCGAAGTCGCAACCGTTGTTCACGAAGACGAGCACGACCGAGTCTGAGACGACAGACGAGGTGTCGCCGCCTCTGGTCGCGGACACGCCCACTCCCACCAGCAAATCTGCGAGTATCCTGTCGAGTACGCATTCAGGCGCCGGTGGCCTTTCCATGCGGCTCTACTCGCCCGCCATCTGCCGGTCCGCGAGCGACACCTTTAACCGATCAACGTCACGGACCACAGACTCGCCTACGCGCAGCTTCGATCTCTCCCTTTCGGTGAACCTGAGTTCGGGGTCGGTGTCGCCGGTGAGCCCGGCGCCGCTACGCGATACCACTGACAAGGTGCAGGAGATAAAGCGCGAGCGCGACGAGCAGACGGAGGTGGTTCGCCGGCTGGTGCTGGAACGTCTGGGTGGTAGTGGACGCGCGCCGCCCGGCAGACGCGGGCGACGCGCTCGCCCTGCCCCCCTCGCACCGCCGCCCGTGCCTCCACCGCCCGTGATGCCCGCCGTGCTGCCGCCGCCGCCCCCGCCGCCTCCGCGACCCGCTCCCCCTCTCATGGCCATGCCCGTCACGCCGTCTTTCTCAGACCCTGAGCTCGCGCGAGAGACGCGAAGGAAAAGTATCATGAAAAGCATATCCAACTACCTTAACCGACATCTCGGACCACGGCAAAAGGTACGTAATTCCATAATAATTACTTTATAAAATTAGTTGTGGATGAACGAGAATGTACGTGTTTGTTTAAGAATTTCCGTTTCAAAAAGTAAATAATATTACAACGATTAACGTTTCATTTATTATTAGCACTTCATTTAGCCATGTCACAATTGTCACATCGACACTGCTGCTCGGTCACCGTCCACTTATAGGTATTTCTTTGCAGTATTTACAACCATTGCAATGTGAATAATGTATAAAAGTAGCTGTTGCTGGTTTTGGGAATATTAATAATTTACAGTTAGTAGTGGTGTCCAAGATCTGGTCTATAGTTGTGGGTCGTAGTTGAAATTTTATCACGTGTAGATCACGTATTATCATTTGCGTTTATCTTTTTTTATTTTAACGAAAAGGGCGTATGTGCAACGCTGTTAACTTAAAACGGTAAACGAAAATGATGCTGTTCATTAATTGTCTAAAATTATAAAGATTGTAAAATTTTCTGTCTAAATTGGAATTCTGATAACTCCTTGCTCATCAGCAAGCGCATACGTACCGTAAGAAATATTTATAGACGAATTTTGTCGTGCGGAAACATTCCATGGTTATGGTAATAATATACATCTGTCTCTTTTGCGCAAGACAAAAAGAGTCTACTCTTGAACGTACGAGAACGGGATAAGTATATTTGTAAAGCTACCGAGAATCCGGTATAAATCTGCCACAGATAGATTTGTAAACAACATAATATATGTCGCGATGCGCATGCGCTAGTCCTGTAGCACACAATCAGCTTTCCAAAACACGGTTTTATTATAACAATATTGTAATACGTGTGTACGAGGACACTTACAGTAGACTAACATAAGTTGAATTTTCAGTGGGCCTCGGAACCGATCCTGACGTCGCACGTAAGCAAAGCATAGATAAATGTGTCGTGAGTCGCATGATGTAGCTGTCTCAGTCGCACCCGCTCATTGTTATCGTACGTTGGCTCGCTCTGTTACGGCGCGCGATTGCGCTCGCTTTTTGTTCTTTTCAGCAAGTATATTGATGTTGAATCTGTCAAAAATTAATTAAATCTTAATTCGAATACACATACAGCTTTTGCGCCAATTAGCCATTGATGGACTTACGATATGTGAAAGCGCACATTTTTCATGATTTTATTAACGTCTTTTACAACCATTGTCACAACTTATAAAATTTAAATAAAGTATACGTATGTGAAACCAAGATTACTCTAGTACTTACCGCTTAAAGGTCTAAAGACGTCATCCTTTTATAATCATAGTATGTAAATTTTTATTTATTATGCAGATTTGCAGTGATTTAAAATCCAATTAATTCTGTGGAAAAAATTAAAATCTTATGAAAAATTACAAACCTACAGCAATATTAGTATAACATACGCAAAAACGAAAAAAAAAACGACAATCACATGCTTTGTAACGTATCATTCTCTCACTCACTCATTTGTACATTTATGTACTTACTGTTCATGTATTATGTGTTCATACACACATACCTGCTTACATAGTGAGTGAGTGTTCTGTCATTTTCTGACATCACTGACCATAGCCGCAAAGCGGTCGCATAAAATGAGACAAAAAGAAAACTTCAATAGCTTCGTTATTTCTTATCATAATACACTCATCCAAAATAATAAAATACTCTACAAATCGTAGTGCAAATGCCTATTTTCTTAAAATTCAAACATATATCTCTAATGTGCATAAACCTCATTACGGTGCGGCGTTTATGAAAACCCATCCAGTATTCAGAATCCCAGTACCTCTGAGTTTTAGCCTAGCCTCTCGCCTTTAAGCGAGTAAACGCGTAGTTTGATGGATTAAATATTAAATACTACGTTGTTTTTATTATGTAATGTGGGAGCCTTTACAAACGCAATACTAGCGTTATAGATATAAAATCCTACCGCTGGTCAGATTGATGTTGCCAAAATCATGTCGCCCCAAAAGTAAGTTAGGTTCGAACTGCGTCAACACACTGCGCGAGCCGAGCTAGCGAAGCGAGAGTGTTGCGGCAGGGACTGCCAAGTACTAGAATATTACTGTAAAGAAAAATGGTGTTGGCAAAATCATGTTATCCCAAACGTAGGTTAGGTTTGAACTGTGACAATACAGGCAATGTCTTGTTTCATAACAATGTGGGATAAACTGTAAATCTAATTTAAGTAGAGAGAGCGTTTTATTATGAAATCTTGAATACTACTCCGGAAACGCTACCCGCATCCAGATAGTTCACAACGCTGAATAGCGGAATGTTTTAAGGTAACTTTTTGTGAATTAATTCTAGTAAATCCTGCATCTCAGAAGCATTGGGCTTCTGAAAACTGGATGGGTTTCCATATACGCTACGGTGCGTCCGGGCCGGATAAGTGATCGAGGTTGTATACAATATCGGACTATGAATAAAAAACTAATATAAGATAATAAGTCTTCAAATCGCGAGTAAAAGGTTTCTTTTAGGCAAGCGCGCTCCATCGTAATACGTAATTGTCGCTTAACACCAGGCGAGTTGTCGGTCAAGCGAAGGCCTATTTTCGAATAAAATAAAATAAAAAACAACTGCAGCGCGTACGGCTGTTGCGGCGCATATCTTGTGCGCGTTCACATTAATCCCGACGCGCTAAGTTGTTTCAGTGTTTTCTCAACGCTTTTATAGATCACTAAGATATATTTTCTGTAGATTCAACATCATCGCTCCTGCATTATAATTATGTTTGTATCACGCATCATGGGGATTTCAACGTCTATCTTTTCTCTGAGCTTTACTTACGGGCTTACTCCAAGCCTCGTTTTGTATGTTGTATGGCTGTGATGAATATGCATGTTACGCTTATATATATATGTGTTAATTGGTCTAAATTTTTCTTTGATTTTTACTATCGCCAGCGAATGAAGATATGATATTAGGCTCAGTTTACCACACTTCAAAAGTTTAAAATTAAACCCAGCAGAACACAAGGTCGACTTTTCATTGTAATTAATTCCAATGGCGCGTGGATGTGTTGCTTTATTTTATCTACATGCACTGTTAGTGGCATTGAAATTAAATAATAGTCCCTTTAGAATTTGACGGCACCTTATCGCGTCCAATTCCATTTTGTCCAAAGATAATTATTATCGAGCATTGTTTCAATGCCAGTACTTTAGGAATACTTTGATTTTAGGCGCAGGGGTTGACGCCTCAGCTGCCTGGCTCGCACTCGATACTATATTTAAGGTGTAGTGTACACATGCTCATTATTATCACAAAAGCATGCCATTATTGAGCAATTGTACTTAGTAGCATATGTGTCAAAGCATTGCTGGAAAATAAGCAAGCTCATTTCAAAGGTTCAAAGGTCTTACGCATGCTAATAAGCATACACTTTTAATAGCAAATGTAACAGTACCTTTAAATATAAAATTATTAAATGTACGTTTAAAGTAAGATTTTATACTGCCCTTCGGAAAAAAGGAGCAGTATGTGAGCTAGACAGCACTACACTACGGAAAAAAGTAGACATACGCGAGCGAGACAGATGTAGCACCCGTTGCGTCTCAAATAAGTTTTGCATGTTATCATTAAGTAAGCATGTGCATTTAAATTAGGGGAGATTACTTATTTAACCAAAATTGGGCATTCCTTGTAGTTTGTGCAATTCAGTATTAGGTGTACATATTACTCGAACAAACTCCTACTTATGTTTAAAAAATCTTCAAAAACTGGCTTTATAACCAGTGGCTTTATCGCTAAAAGCGATCTTTTCCAGGCAATGCTATATAGAGGAATCAGAGATATGCAAGGCGATAATGAAGAATTATTACTGATTTCATCTAGCTAGATTTTCATCTAGCAAGTATGTTTGATAAGACAATATAACAGTATACCGAGCAAAATGGCTGAGATATACTGACAGATAGTCCGATATCGCGATTTGATATGGGTTCGTCGTAGTCATACGAAACCCCAAAAATATATAAATAGTTTTAAAAATCATCATGGGAATTGTAATAGAAATAAATAACTTCATTTAACACGTATAAGTTTGGAAACCCCCGACAAAAAAACTGCTGAACCGATTTTGATGAAACATAGCAAATAATCGATAAAATTCTCTCTCAAATAAAAAACTAGAACAAAATCGGTTCATCCGTTTGAGAGCTACGATTCCACAGACACACAAATACACACGTCACACTTATAACATCCCTCTTTTTGAGTTGGGGGTTAAAAACTTGAATAAAAGGAGACACGACACTACAACAGTCGCAACTAGTCCTTGTAACTATCCGACAAAATAATGAACACGCAATAAGAGACAAAAAATTATAAGCTGTCTTTTTTTCTGCTCTCTATCGTGCAGGAATGGAGGAGTAGGTTTGCTTTTCTTTCTTTTCTTTTTGTATTCTATTTCTAAGCAATTCGATCGCTCATCCGCCATTGTTGTTTCGTAAACAACAATGATTTCGTGTTGTAAATAAATACAGTCTCATTAATTTGTGACAAATATAATTCTATAGTTGCTATAAAATATATGCTACGCACGTTCTTATTTTGTATGCTGTATTTGCTTAAGATTTTTTTATTCTATTTTTTTGTATTTGTAAATATGTATGTAAATGTAATATATCGACCATTTTATATAATATAGAGTTATCAAAGTGACAGCTGTTCGTGATTCCATTGTCTATTGAACCAGGTTATATTAATTCATTGCCGTACCACACATGAAATGCTACTATATTTGCTGGTGTCCGATTGGTCTTGAGGCATTGTTTCATAGTAATTTATATAAACTATATTTTACGGTCATGGTATGGTACGTAGCAGTGGACGTTCAGCCTAAATCTTTAAAGTCAATGTAAGTATCGTCTAGGTGTGTGTGCTCTATCCTCGTTCAACAGGAGAGTCGATAATTAAATAAGAAATCATGCCCTCATATACGATCATCTTTTATTGTGACATTTGCCTGTTTACATGACGAAATAATCTGCTTCTAGTTTCCGCTCTGTTCTTTTATATGTATATACTTAAAGTGTATAATGTATATTGACTTACATTAATCTATTAATAAATGAATAGGAGTCGTCGCCCCGGGAAGTAAACAATGCGCACAAGTCGATGGGCGCCCTCCAAGAGACGGCACCACCAGTACCTCCGCCGCCAATGTGTTACTGCCCTTCCACGAATCACCGTTCACCAGGTTCCAGAGAACCCGGTTAGTAGCTTCTCATCTTTTTTTCCCCCTTATAGAGGATACAAATGACTCGCGGGATTGACACATTTGCCACTTTCAAATATCATATTTTTATAGTCAAAATTAAGAAAAGCTAATGACCCTGAATGAATGAGGACCCTCAAGTCCTCGACGCGCCTCTATGAAATGTTGGTGAGTTTACGGGGATATAATATATAGCCTAGGTCCGTCTTTCATATTCTCATCTCTTTTCACAACTAAATTTTATAATAATCGGTTTTGCCTATTATGACAGAGAGAGAGATACAGATCGCTTTTTTAATATTAATTAGAATGCACGGTTTTCATTCATCTTAATTATGTCAAAAGCTTGTCAGTCTTTGATGTTACCCACTAAATGCCTATTTATTATTCAACCAGACATTCCTAATATTCTCACTTTTGTGCTAAAATACAAACACTATATGAAATAGTAATTATCATTCAGAACTTTGTTTTATTTTAATTTAATGCTTTTGTTTGCTTGTCAATCATTTAAGCTTGACCAGAAATACAGCACTGATAGACTGAGGTAATGCGTCAATAATTTTGTTTATGTAAATTATTTTCTTTACGTGGACAATAATGTAAATAGCACTGCGGCTGCCTCATAGATTAAATTTTCTGACACTGAGAATGGTCTAGATGGCCATTGCCAGATAACAGACAGCCAATAAGCATTGGTAAACTGCATCGCATCCACCAATCAAAACTGTTATCGAAGCCCAGAGTAAAGAACGGTCATTGGTCATGAAGACCATGCGCAGTGTCATACGAGTTAGCCGTTAAGACAGAGAGCATACTAGCTGCAATTGATAGTTATGTATCTTATCTGTTACAAACTTCGTCAGATAAGAATGTTCTCATATTTATCGGCTTAGTAATTCTGGTCATGTTTATCTTTCGAGCAGAGTAACCTAATGTTTTTCATCTAGCTTACTCACTGTAAGCGATCAGTTTTGGACTATAAGGACAGAGTAACTCATTAATGCATTTCAAGGTTACATGCTCGATGTGCTTGTTTAATCATGTAATTAACACATAACGTTCATTCCATCCACGGTGACTATCGAAGGCGGATCTGGGAACGACATGAAAGAAAGAATTTGGGTGGATGCACGTTGGGCACGGCTCGTAGCGCAGCGCCAAGCGCGGCTTGTAAGCAGCCAAGAAGAGCAAACTGCGCGTCGGCTAGCGGTCTTGGAAAGGCGGCTCACGCGCCCTCTGTCAGGTAACTACACAACTATACATCTATATATCATACAGCTACAGAGGCCCGATAGTCCGAGGTGGAGGAAAACAGAAACAGACTTGTGTCTAATATTGACAACTCCCTGGAGATCTCAGACTGGGGTGACCTCAATCAGGTCAAGTTTAACGCCACGAAGACACAAGCCTACGCGCTCTCTGCGAAGAAACCCCCTTTTGTTCAAGCTCCGCGGATTAAGGGCGTTCCTCTCAAAATTTCGAAGAGCTTGGAGATCCTAGGTGTTAACATTTAGTTAAGTACAGTTTCGGGGTCACCTAGGGGCGGAAGCAAAACTCGCTTCCGAGAAGCTTGGTGTGTGCAACAGAGCTAAGCGGTACTTCACACCTAGTCAGCGGCTCCTACTATACAAAGCGCAAGTGCGGCGGCCCCATATGAAGTACTGCTCCCACCTCTGGAATGGTGCACCTGCTTATCAGCTTCAACCTCTTGACTCCCAGCGACGAGCCATTAGAATTGTTGACGATCCCAAGCCTAACGATAAGCTCACTTTGACTGCATAGAGATATGGAATCCCTTTGCATTTTCTACTGCTTGTTTTTCGAGGAATGCCCCGAAGAGCTTATTGACCTGATACCTGCTTCAGAGTTCCACCCTCGTACTTCACGAAACCGCCAGAAAGTTCATCCCCACATTTTGTATAACTGGAAATCCCATACAGTCAGGTTCTCACGCTTCTTCCTTCCGCGAACAAGCAAAATGTGGAATGTCCTTCCTCGGAAGGTTTTCCTCCGATCTTCAACAAAGAGCGTTTTAAAAAGGGTGTCTAAAAGCATCTTTTCGGGCTAGCAAAGCAACAGTATTGTTGCAGTTATACATAGGCACCGGTTATCGCTTACCATCAGGCGACTCGTCTGTCTTTTTATAAAAAAAATACTAATCCTATTATGGAACTCTCCGCCTCCCGCTCCTCGCGCTGGCTCTGTTGTTTGCTGGAGTTTGCTAGTCGAGATAAGCGTTCGAATTCCAAATGACGTCACGAGCGAGACGTAACCATAACATTATACAAATGTGTGTGTTATATTACGTCAACTTGCATAACTGTCACTGATAGCGCTCCATTGTATGGAGTGTCCGACGTGTGGCGTAGGCGCCCAGTGAGATAACAACCGGCTCAACTGGAGTTCCAGACAATTATCTTTTGAATGGTATGAAACTTTCCCGCCAGAGAGATAGTGACACACAGATACGTTTTCTGTGATGAAGGGGTGAGCAGTTTTGTTTGGAAGATTTCCACAATCATTCCATAAGTGGAATGATATCCATAAGACCACATGTAGCTTTTCAGTTTATGTGCAGCGATATGTTCTCATTCTTGTTTTGTTGCAGCAAACGTATTTTTGCAATTACTAGTATGTTTGTGATCGCCAGGCTATGTAACACTATGACCCCAAAACGAAGTGACCTAATCTTTAATTGGAACTGGCCCTAATAAGGCTTCCGGAATATAATAAAGTGATAGGTTTTTATTTGATTATGGTAAACAGCTAGCCGGGTAATATAACTAATAATAATAATAAATAATAATAAATATTTGTGGACATTTCACACAACACCATATAGCCCAAACTAAGCAAAGCTTGTACTATGGAACTAGATGGCTGATAGAATACATATATACTTTTTTTTGTTGTAAATATATACATATGATACATAGAAACACCCAGACACAGAACAAACATCCATGCTCATCACACAAATGTTTGCCCTGGGTGGGGATTGAACCCACGACCTTTCAGTTCAGCAGGTAGACGTAAACACACTACCAACTGAGCCACAAGGCCAGTCTATAACTATAGTTCTATTACCTGGCAGTTAGCTAAGAAATAGCGAACGGTGAGCCCGGGATCGTATTCTCAAAATATGCTCGCAATTTCTGTAAAGGAAACGGCATGATAGGTTATCACAATATTATCATCTATAACAACATAATCACCGTTCCTTTTCCTAAACGGAATTTGCGTACTGATTATGAGAATTTGAACCCGGTACCACCGCACGCAAATTCAACTTCGAACCGACTGTGCTAGTCGATTTAAAACACTATTAACGTCCTTCAGCCATCAAATAATTTGGTTATTTCCAGCGGAACAGCAGGCGGCTACCGTGGCAGAGTTGCTGCAGGTATCCGCCCAACGCCAGGCACATCAGGCGCTATCTTTAAAAGCGGACAGGTTAGATCAAAATAATACTGTTTAAAGAATACTATACATCGGTGTAAGGCTCTAAAATTGTAAAGTCGCCGATCTAACACATAATTATAACACTTCCAATCAGTCTTTTATTTTCAAAAATCATTCTACAGATTCATCTAGCAGAGTAGGTAAATATGACACATATATACGTCTTGAATTTGTTTACTTGTGTAATTAAATCGTGCTATTGGTTAGATGGTGCTGAGTATAATTCTGTATCCCTACGCGACCCATACTATCAATAATTAAATATTTTTTTAATTATGAACTGAATTATCGTTAATGACTTCTGGATCGACCGTTTGAGCGTCTCTGACCCAAAATGTATACTATACATGTTGGCTCAGTCTAGTTAAGTGAAGGTGAGCGTCGACTTGGGACAACTAGGTTAACTAGGTTGAAGCTCATTCACGCAAGATAATTTTGATTCTAAGTATATGGGCGTGTGCACTAAGACTTTTTGATTGTTTATTTTTTGAAGTAGTATACATTTATTATTCACTGACTCTACGTCTCTAAGTATGCGTATGTGAGCACAGAAAAATCTAGATCCAAATCGGTCCATCCGTTTGAGAGCTGCGATGCCACAGACACACAGATACCTGCCATGTCAAACTTATAACATACCCTTTTTTGGATCGGGAGTTTAAAATAAATATTTGTATTTTATCTTACAGAAGGCGAAGCGCAACTAGCAGCGGCGACTAGGACTTTGAACACTTAGTATGAATAACAGGTCAAATTCATCACCAAAATTAATATAGTACATTATGAATTGAATTGTTACATTTGACAATGCAAGCAGAATATAATGTGATAAATCTATGTAACTGGATTTAAGATCTACTCGCCCATGCGATAGGTAGGTAGGTACATTTATAAAACTTATGTATATATATTTTTTTCATTTAAAAGCCTCATCGCCCTTCCCGGGCGATGCAAAATTGGGCCTGAATAACCTGAATAAACCTAAATAGGCAAATAAAAGATACTGGATTATATAAAAGCAAACGCGTGGCTTTCGGTTGTATTCTATTAGTTGTGTTTATGTGTGCGGGTTAGCTACTTCGCTCGTTTCTTCGGGAACACACACTAACTCAATGCTTGTGTACACTGATGCATTACGAATACTACATTGAAAACGTCTGCGTTTCGAGATCCTTTCTTATTGTATATTAGAATTTTGATATTTTGATATAGTTTACCCAAAATCGACCTTAACATTTTGTATCTATTATTTTTTATTTGTAGTAAATAGTGTTTTTGACGATTACTTTTAGCTCTACATAAATCAATTGCTTGAGAGTATTTATTTAGATCAATTCTTTTATGTATCATACCACTTATGAAACGTAATCAAAGCTTTACCTTAGTTTAAATAAATATGCTGATAGCCCCCTAATCCGTAAACAGTAAGTATGTTTAGTTAATTATACTTAGTGTGTATGACTCTAGATTTGTTTAAAAGCGTCAGGAATGTAACTCGCTGTCACAAAAAATGCAAATATTGATCCCAATATATTGGATCTCAACGGTGTGCTAGATATGCCAAATGATGAAAAACATGAAATATTTTTTAAATGTATAGATATATCTCATTTGTAAATGTATAGTTATAGAGTTTAACCTTTCTCTGTTGTAGCGACATGAATTAAATCATATTATTATGTAAATATGTAACAATCATTTTGTCCTCTCTCTATAAAAATAAAAACAAAATTTGTGTGCTATCTTTCACTTTTATTAAACAGTTAGTTATTTTTTAATGATTGGTAGCTCTCATGAAATCAAATTGTATTCTGCAATTCGTACCTGAAGAAAAGAATAACAATTTATCTTATTTGCGTTTACAAATTCCTAAGTGTTAACCTACGCAATTTCGTAAGCTTTATGTCATGAGCAAAAAACAAATTGTTATTTTTAAGGTGGACGTCTACTGCTTCATGCACGTTCATAGCACGGTCATACCATGATCGTGCTATGAACGTGTAAGACACGGCATTGCGCTACTCCGCCCCCTAGAACGTGTCGACAACGTTTCGGTATCAATTCGTTGCCGGACCGTGCCTGGCATGCTACGGTCGCAGTCGGTGCCGGAACGGTCTAGTGGGCGTTCATCATCATCATCTCAGCCATAAGAAATCCACTGCTGGACATAGGCCTCCTCACGGATTCCCAAAAATACCGATTGGAAACGGCTTCCATCCAGCGTCTCTGTTATCTGTCCATCTCGTGGCTGGTCTTCCTACTTCTTTCTTCTTTCCCTCTTTCTTGGCTTCCCGCAGCTTTTGTGTGCTTTTAGTGGCGTTGTCTCATATTAATTCATAAAAAACTTTTTTGCATGTGTCGACACGGTTACGGTGATATGAGCCTGTCCAGTGGGCGTCCACCTTTATCCTTAGAACTTAAGAGAATGAATGTATATTGTAAAACATATTTTTGTATGCAATCGCGTTAATATTATACGATTGTGAAGGTTCTATTGAAAAAAAAAACGGATTTGATCAATGAATCATATATGTATGTATTCGAAAATGCCATATAATAAATAATAAGAGCTATTCTAAAGTTACCACTTAACTAAATAAAAATTTAAAATAACTAAATTTAAAAAACGAACATAATTCCCACACAATTATTGTTCCTTTTTTAACCGACTTCAAAAAAGGAACAGGTTCTATGTTCGACTGTATGTATTTTTTATTTATTTAGATATTTTAGGAATTTTAATTAATTTTGTGGTGCTTTCAGAATTAAACACAATATATGGCTAAAAATATAAAATTATGAATTATAGTATTTCAATTATGTGGTTTCTTAATGATGTTATTAATAATACTGTTTTAATGTGCATATTATGCGAGCGATATGCTAATCATTTCCGAATGTCTAAAGATTCATCAAAGGTTGATGCAAATTAGTCAAAAACAGGTGGGTTATTGGCCGTCGATGACCCGTTCTTAGCATAATGTGACCGCGACAAACTGCCACGAACACTTGACAAATTGTAAACGTAAAAATGATTTTTATTAATGAAAATTAACTTGAACTATTTCTTTTTTACAAGTCCATTCGGTAATTTTATGTCAACAAAAATGATTTGTATGCGCGAGCGAGACGGACGCTGGTTGAACTTCAGACTCTTAAATGCTAACTACAATTACTTCGTTGTTTTATACTCTATTAGATCATAATTGGTAAAAATAGTTTTGGCATGAGTTTTCGGAATCCATAATATTTTTTATAACAATGTAACTGATCGTAACACTGACATTGTATCTTTTGTAGAAATTATGAATATGTTCTTTGTATATGTAAAATGTCACTAGACTGATTTAAGTTTTACGGACATTATTAAATATTAAGGTGATGACTGACCGGCTTTAGTCGGAGTATGTCTCAGGAAAGTATACTCAGTATAGTTTGATTGGTCGTCGGAACTGTTATTCCATAGCCAATCAGCTGATGCCGTTGTGCTGGTAAGTTTTCTAAAAAAATGTCTTAACCACTTACTAATTTAAAACTTCAGGTATATATTAATCCTAGTATTTGTTAAGCTTTAATTTTGTATCATTATTTGAAAGAATTAAACGTTTTCTTCAAGTGACTTGTTTTTGAATTTGTAACCTTATTCCGTTATTAACCTAAAATACCCTACTGACGTCTAACGATGCTGTCTAAAGTAAAATGTTACTTGTACAACATTGCTAACATTAGTTATTATAGTCTAAAAAACTGAAACAACCGACTTCAAAATAGATACGCAATTTTATGAATTTAAACTGAAACAACCGACTTCAAAATAGATACGCAATTTTATGAATTTAAACTGAAACAACCGACTTCAAAATAGATACGCAATTTTATGAATTTAATGACATATTTTCCTAGTCTACACTAATATTATAAAGAGGAAAGATTTGTATTAGGTATTATATGTTTGACAAACTATCACTCAAAAATTACTGGACAGATTTCAAAAATTCTTTCAACACTAGAATTATCCCTAATGAACATAGGCTGTATTTAATACCATAAAAAATTAGGGATCCTTAATAAAACTCCAATAATATAACCCAAGGTGTAAAATAATTAGGCATAAAATGTCTTTCATCGCATACGCTGTTCAAATTATTGATAATAGAACAAAAAAACGTTCTACAATATTAAAGAACATACCAAAATCTACAAAAAAAACATCGTGATAGCATATGCCTACCTATTGTTATTACGTCACTATAACTACTTTTTTACATTTTAAAATTCGAAAGAAATACCGACTAAAATCAGACCATGTTACCCATACCTTTGTATTAATCCTTATCCAAATAAATTATTTCATTTTCAAGATTGTTTCAATACTTGTTGATTACTTTTTGAATTATTCAAATCCGACATTCCATTCAAAAGATATTGCGAATTTAAAAAATACAAATAGAAAAATAAACGCCGTCGCGCCGTGTCTGGGCCCTTATTCCGTATGACCGTCGGCCGCGTTCGCGTACGTAACGTGCGTGCATTGACAATGAAAATTAGCCTTTAATTTAAAGAAGTCAAAGTCTAATTTGCGCAGCGAAATACGTTACTCATATTTGAGTAAACATAATATATTTTGTCAACTTCTCGCTGACACGTAACGACACTTGCGGAAAGAAGACAGAGAATTGGTGACGTTGATCAAAGTTAGTAACATTTTTAACACGCTTTTATTAGGTCGACATGTACTTAGGTAACTAAATATGTAATGAAATCTAAGGTAACTAATTTAACCATCTTCCAAGGATCGTAGCGTCATGAAAATTGGCAGCTGTATGTAGTTCTAATAACATATTACAATAATATGGTACTGTCGAACTGATCTGATTAGGGAGCCGGAAGATATGAACTAGAACTTCATGATGGAACATCTTATCATAGCTGTGTTTGGATTTGTTAGAAAAGTCTTGTAATGAACTTTGACCACAATAATTTGTAGCGTGTTTTTTTAGTTTTTTAAACTGTAATTTTATTATTACATCTTACATCGCGTGCACTGCGAAAAGTATTCATAATAGAACAAAATTTTGTGCAAAAATAGAACGTAGGTATCAATATTTAGTATTTAGGTTAACTATTACATATAAACGTATACTTTTGCTATAGTTTTGCGACAGGAATAAATTAAAGGAATGAAAGGTCAAATTTTTTATGTTAGGGAAATAGTGTTTTTCATTTAGATTAACTAACAGATATCAGATGAAAACGGCTAAGTACTATATTGTTTTGCTACTTAGGGTTAAAAGGTGGAAGTAAAAGATTGTATGAATGTTCCGTGCTTTTAATGTTAGGGACACGAAATGTAGTATTTAGATTACTTAACTATCAAATATAAACGAATACTGTTATTATAGTTTTGCGACAGGAATGAATTAAGGGGTAGGAAACGGGGGTAATTGATTGTGTAAAAGTTACAAGGTTCTAATTTTGGGGATATGAATTCCAGTATTTATATTAACTAACAGGTGCAAACGAATACTGTTATTATAGTTTCGTAACGACAGGGACGATTTAAGAGTTATACACGGGGGGAGGGCAGTTAAAAGATTACACAGAAGTTCCAGGGTTGAATTTTAGGGTGAGAGCGGGGCAAGGGGGAGCAGAGCTGGCGAGAGTGAGGCATTAGTGTGATGGATGAGAGCGTCACGGGAGCGGGGTGAGAAAGCGAGGTGGGAGAGAGTGTGGAGCGGGAGTGAGGCGTAAGCGAGGTGAGAGTGGAGGGATTACAGTGAGAGGTGTGGATTACGGTGGAAGGGGGTGAGTTTGGAGCAGGAGTAAAGTGGGAGTGAAAAGGGAGCAACAGACTCGGGCTGGGAGCAAGGTGGAAGCGAAATAGAAGTGGAACGATATCGGTGTGTCAGTCAGGGGGATGCAGGAACGATGAGTCAAGTGGGGTGCGGTAGGAGCGAGGTAAGTGCGGGAGAAAAGCAAGGTGTGAAAGGTATGAGTACAGGAGTTGAATGAGAGTGAGACGGCAGTAGAACGGGAACGGGACAATTGCGAAACAGAACGGAGTGGGAGCGAGGAGAAAGTAAAATGAGAACAAAGCGGGAGTGCGAAAGGTGCGAGGCAGAATAGCGAGTGAGTGTAGGGTGGAAATGGAGTGAAAGTGATCTAAGATCGGGAAGAACGGAACAGGAACAAGTTGAGAGCCGAACGGGAGCAGGGTTGGAGCCCCCGAGAAAGGGATGAGAGTTTATTTTTCAATAAAATACATAAATCTACGTTATACCTACCACTGACTCAACATTAATAGATTGGGTCGGAAGATTGGTTGAAGCAGGACGGAAGTGCGGCGAGATTGAGTTAGGAGTGAAACACGAGCAGGGCAGATGCGGTACAGTGGAGCATTAGCTTGGTGGGGGTGCAGTGAGTGCAAGTAGGAGCGTGACATGAACGAATTTCTTACGCGTACGAAGTCGCGGCGGGCAGCTAGTAATTTAATAAAATGGTGGGTTTGATTGCATTCAAAATTTATTTTCTTCGTTTTAGTGCATTTAAATAAAAACTTGTTTTTAATTTTTTTTTATTACTTAATATTTTATTTACTATACTAAAAAGAGTGTTGTCAAGACTATTCAAACGAGTCCAAACTCGACTTTTTATCTCGTTTAGTTTAGGAGTTCCTATGGCCACCTTCCGACGCCATCTTGAGACCCTGGATATCACGTAACACAAGAGTGCTTGTCAAGACCATTAAAACGAGTCCAAGCTCGACGGATTTATCTTGTTTAGTTTAGGAGTTCCTATGGCCACCTTCCGACGCCATCTTGAGACCAGCTTCATGGTACCATATTATTGCATTGCCACCGAAGTTACGTATAAGTAAACCAAATTTCAACCTAATCTAACGACAGGAAGTGGTTCTAATTTAACTCGAAAGATTTGTCCCATACATACTAACAGGGCAAGTTAAATAAAAGCTTTTAAAAAGGGGGAAATCATATTTTTTTTTATATTTTCCTTCTTATACCGAAAAATATCAATCGTAATTATTATTAAACCCTATTTTAACATATGCGAATTAAGCTCTTTCATATATTATGATATAACCGTATCATATAGATGATACGGTTAATTCATATTAAAATTCGGACCCTCATTCCTTGCAACACACCATTTTTTAAATATTAAATTAAAAATGTCCGGTTTTCGTTTTTTTTCCTATATCTGTACTACTATAACACAATGCTTCTTGCTAAATTTCATAATTCTATGTCAATGGGATGTCAACAGTTTCCGGCAGCCTAGTAGTTTCCGGTAGCCTAGTCGGGAGACCGTCTGACTTGCGATCCGCAGGTCCTGGCTTCGAATCCCAAAGCACGCACCTCTGTCTTTTCGAAGTTATGTGCGTATTGTTGATTGCCGCCAACTTCAAACGGTGAAGGAAAACATCGTGAGGAAACCTATATGTCGGAGAGTTCTCAATGATCTTGAAGATGTGTGAAGTCTGCCAACCCGCACTTGGCCAGCGTGGCAAACTATGGCCTAACCCTTCTAGCAATGAAAAGATGGCCCGCGCCCAGCAGTGGGACAGCTTGTACAAACAGGGCTGATAAAAAAAAATTACAACGGGACGTACCCCATAGGTTTTGACTCCCTTGTGAGTGTCGAAATGTGCATTTTTACAACATATTCGGCTGTAACTTTTTTTATTAACTACAACACAACAATATACAGACTCAAGTAACTAAACTACTACACAAAAAGCACATTTATTTAATTGATTCGGCGACGGTGACATCACGGCCGGTAAAGGTGCTGGACTAGACTTGCACTTCGGGCACCGCCAAGTATTCTTCCTGTCCCCGAGTTTATGAAAGCCGCTTTCAGTAATTCCCGAGCACTGAAAGTCAAAGTGTTGCTTGCAAACGCTGCACTCAGGCCCATCAGTATGTTGTGAACCACAACTGGCACACGTAAACATTTTCCGAGAGTTTGACAAACAGTGGACAAGTCGAAGCAAAGAAGCGTGTGGTATCTAGCGAAGCCGGAGGCGAACTCTTATATGCTTTATTTCTCGTATTAGTAAGCCCACAATATTTCTATGTTAAAATAGTAAAAAAGCGCGAGCGTAGCGGGCGCGAAAACTTAAAAGGATTTTAAAATTAAATCTTGGAAGAAGTGATCTTGTTAGCGTGTCCTAAGTTTTTGTGGCCCAAATGAACCAAACAAGTAGGTATCTGTGTTATGAGAAAAATGAAATGCCCGACAGGATAAGAACGGCTTTTACGTTATAAAAATTATAATTACAACCATTTGAATGCATAGATTGCAAATTTATTATTCCTAATTAAATTTAACATATGATTATAATGGAAAATTACAAACATACGTTTTTGAGAGAAAGTGTGCGCAAAAACGCTATATAAGACTATAGATGCGCATTATTAAGAATAATTCTAGTGAAATCACTTATTTATTACGAAAAAGCTCGTTGGAGTTCTAACGAATCTAACGACACCGCGCACATCTAAATCGGTCAAGCCGTTTAGGCTTGTAGGCAATCATATAGAAACATACCCATATACATACATACATTTGAAAAACATAACCCTCCTTAGACAGTCAGTTATAAATAATAGGAAATAATCAGGCGCGATGAAGCGAGTGCAAAAAAATTCGAAACTTTTTAACAAATTTTAGGTATTGCTGTTAATGTTGTCACAATACTGAGATGGCTCAAAAATACAAACGATATTTAATAAATTAAAGGAGAGGAAGCATTTTTGATAATGGCCAGGATTGAACCCCCAAACTCCACTGACACCAAATATAATATACACACATTAAGGAAGTTATGGTCATATGACGCTCTATAAAACGATATAAATCCACAAAGCGCCCGCGACGCGCCTTCTAAATCGACCTGTCCGAGGGCATGGGGCGCTTTCTATATTAAGGCTTTCATTGCACAGCTTATATTCTAAAAAAATAGGTAATAAAAGAAATCATAAGGCATTATCACACATTTTATTCAGATGATAAACTATTACACAATTATTACACTTAATTTCTAACATAATATGCCTAAATTATTCCCGTGTCTACAATTTTTATATACATTCTCATCTAAACTAATAATAAATTAAAATCTGTGAATTTCCTATACTTTATTTCTGCCTGTTTAATGGCACTTTTCTCATTTTGCGATAATTTTTAATACAATTACCCTAATGTTGCTCACAAATAGGCAATATTTCTATGGCAATATATGGCTGCAATATTGGCAAAGGTCCACCTGTCACAAATCAGACTGGCCTTGTGGCTCTGTTGGTAGTATGTCTGCTTGCTGAGCATGGTTGTGGGTTCGATCTCCACCCATGACAAAGATTTGTGTGATGAGTATGGATGTTTGTTATGTATCTAGGTGTTTATATTAATCATATGTACGTATTAACAAAAAAGTATATATGTATTCTATCAGCCACCTAGTTCCATAGTAGGTACAAGCTTGGCTTAGTTTGGGCTAGATGGTGGTGTGTGAATTGTACACAAATATTTATTTAAATATTAAAAAAATAACATTAAAATTAGTCTATGTATGTCATCGTATCGTCCTGTCAGCAACACAAACGTGCATCGGTGTACTATACGGACGGGTTTTACTAAAATTTTGCAGTGTATTATGTCTGATAATGTTGCTGGCCACTGTGCTGCAGCCTAACATTTTCATAAAAATATTGCCTGCTTAAAAGCACTATAACGTTAAACATACTTTGTACCATTCATGTATCGGAAACTGGTCACATTAAATTCAGTGGTTCAACTACAATAAACTCGATTTAAATACTAAATGAAATTTTTTAAATGTGTAAAATTATAGACTGTTAATTGTCATTTTGTCGTCAAGGGATTTTTTTATTTTCAGAAATACCATTTCGGAAAGATGTCGCATCGTACAAAACTTGTAATATTCAGTTTTATAAATATTTAGGTAGTTTTAAATACTAAACACAAATACTAACGGTCTTATTTATATACGCCTAGTATAGTATGATAAAAAAATATGTTTTTACGTCTGACAATGTTGACATAAAAAGTTTTAGTTAAAGTTGGCTTATCAGTCGTTTACAGGGAAAATACTAGGTGAAATAAACACTCATAGAAAGAAAATAGAATAGTTTTTTTTTTCATACATGACAGGATTCTATTGGACTGCAAGATGCATAAAAAAGCGACATCGTTTTATTGTAGATATTCCAAAACCTTGAATAAAACGCTTTAGCTCCACGAGCTCCACTTTTATTGTGTGTACCGCCAAACGTCAAAATGTGGAAAAGGCCTGAATAGCCGCGTACTGACTGAGCGAACAGCCTCAGTCAGGACGTGCCTCGTCCGAGGAAAATGACATTAGGCACGTCCTGACCGACCGAGGATATGCCTCGTGCGACTGCCTCACGCGGTTTTTCGCTCAGTCAGTACCCAATATTGGGGGTTTCCGAATAGATTTAATTTGGGTGTCTTTGAATCGTGATTAGGTATCCACTCGGTTACTTAAGTTCTAGGTAAGCGCACTCGATCGAGAATCGCAACAGTCGCAACTGAGTTATGGTCAAGCGCAAAACTATTTTCGGATAATATATCTATCGACTAATACCTACTCAGAAAGCGTATTTCATAATTTAGCAGTCCGCATGATAAAAATATGATTAAACGTTTCATTCGGGCCTCTAAAATATTTGCCTTGAAATGATGACACTTTTTTGTTTCTAACAGTCTGACAGCAAAAGGGCTAGGAGGTATTATAATAATGCAGATCAGATGTACTCTTACAGAAAAAAAAATGCTAAAAACCGAAAAATCTGTATCTTTGCGGAGATTTTCCAAACTTTGGAGCTTAGTTCTAACAAAGGACTCGTTGCTAATGAGCTTCTTGGCACGTATAATAATAGTATAGAGGAGAAAAAGCAGTGAACAATGATTAACTTCAATCTAATCTTTAAAGCACTATAAGACTATATACAAACTGTCGTAAAATAATAGGTACTTATCTTAGGTATATTCTAGCTAAGTAGAGAAGACCAAGAAAAATCGGTACACAAATAAAATCGTAAGAAAAGATCAAGGTAATCATAGTTTAAGCATTATAACAGTATCGAGGAAACTATGAAATATATTTGTAATAACAAATACAAACCACTAGATATTTTAAACACTACATAAAAGTTACGAAATAAGGGCCGAAGATAGCCCAAAACACACTGGACATTTTGGCGTTAAAAAGTACTAAAAAAACTTGTTCATGTTATTCCTTTCGCCAACAATATCTATACATTTACACGCTTTGGTCGGGAAAATGTTTATTCTACGTTGGTAAAGTTTGCGTCTAATTAAAGAAGATTATTTCGTCATTTGAATGTCGCTTACTATCTAACTGGATGTCAGTATCTGGGTTTGTGGTTGTGATGAGGGCGGTGGGGGTTCCAGTCAGGATTTCGCGGCTCCCTATGGTGATGGTGGTGGTGATGACGACGCTTGTCACGACCATTTCCTACAGGGTAAACGTCAGAGACAACCAGCTCTGAGCCATCCTTCGGAGCCTCACGCTCGTGCCGCTTACCGTGGCCATGCTTGCTACCAGCTGCTTCATGGAGCTCTTCCCACGCTTGACGGTAGTATCGGTGCAGGCCACTAGGAGACTCTGAAGACGAGGAGCCCAGTGAAGCAACGGTGTTGCAGTCCGGAGAAACGTGGTGACGGTAGCGCTTGCCACCATTACGTTTCCTGCTGCAGATGAAATGATCATAGTAAGTTTTATTGACAATCAAATTGCAAACCTACTATAACTAAGACCAGCCGTATACACAGACCACGCGCCACAGCCACAAAACGCCGCAGCTGGGTCGTCGCAACTAGGTGGCGGCGTTTTGCGACTATAGGTACCACCACGTGGCCTTTTGTGGCAGGCAACACTGATGTCATAACGTGGACGCGCATCGCAGAATAAATAAAGCTAAATAAAATTAACAACGTTTTTCAAACGGTACTTGGAAGTTGGGACCAAGATCTCATACGGCTATTAAAATTCTCGCTAAAAATTTGGTTAAAATAATTGACTGAAGACTTACACACGTACACCATATATACAATAAAATATTATTATAATGCGGTCAGGAATATGTGTTTACTAGAATATGTGTTTAGATTTGCTACATAAAATTTCCATTCCATAGCTTATATAGGTTAAAAGAAATAGGAGTATATATTATAAAATCAATTTTATCCAGATATGTCCCTAATCCAGGTGCGTGCTCATGGTTGATCTGTGTCATTGCGTGATGTTCTTATTGTGATTAGTGAAAAACTAACTAAAGCTGTGAAGTGATAGTGGAACACCACTATACATTTATAATATCATGCAACGTTGATGTGTACTGTAATGTGAATGATTCAATTTTTAGATACAAAATAAATAAGCTGAATTTCCTTGCTGTGAAACAACTCCAAGATTTGTGTATTTCTTCTTAGTCTCAGTGTCAGGTGAGTATTACAGTATCGTGTACGAGTATGTTGCGTCAAACTGGCGCGTGCGAAATCATCTACCGGTGCGTTTGCGCGGATGACATGGTGGCCCTCAGCTTTTAAGCGTAGTGCAACAAATTGCTGATTATTTGGAAGCTGTTTCATGGCGAGCATGCGACTACATAACTAGCACACAACAGCCTGTTCATATGTCGACTATTATTATGTTATAACTTGGCCTCAAAATTAATAAGAAAGGATTTTCCTTTTGAAATTTTAGCAAGTATATTCAGCTACCTTACCACAACTTCAGTAGCAATTATATTTAAATATTATTTTGCCTCCTGTCTCGCGCTTTCTACAGATAAGATAGCAAAACAAAACCCAATATAATAATAGAGTAAGACTGCTGTAACGCTAGCGGTACGGTACTGTAGACATAGTATTGCATGGTTTTTGTCCGAAACTGAAAAATCGATCGATATCAAGTGGTATTTCAAACAGAGCTCACGGGGTCGCTACGTGAAACGTGGACCGAGTGGAGCCGTTGGTACACGTGATTGGTAACCACCATGTCAAAGGCGCGGTACCTCGGACGCACAGGCTAATAGCGGGATGCAGATGTCCCGCGCAGTTGGTAGCGGTTGAGGCTGTTCTACAGCGGATTGGAGAAGTGTCCCGCTCGGTGCACGAGGCGGTGGCTTCTTGCAAACTCGCGCCGCCCCACTTGCTGGTCGGGGAAGGGAAGGGCCAGCACTGTGTACCAGTGCGGCGGCAGTGCCCGCGGACCAGGCTTGCCTCTCATCCCGCCGCTGGGCCATCATATCTCTTTATAGTTATGTATGAACCACGTCGACTGATATTTTGAAACATGGATGTAACTAAGTATGAATGTATATTGTTGTATGGGGTTGTGAAATAGAAATGGAAAAGGAAACAGTAGTTCCATTATTCAGACCCAATTATAATAAAACAAAAATATATCTTAAATGGTCGCATTATTAAGTAGGTGTTGGTATTTAGGCGACGAAGTTTTAATTAGTAGGTCTTGCACCATATTTTAAGTCTAGGTATGAGTATGTACTATTGGTTTATAGTGGCAGGTACATTGCAAATGTAAGCGTTATCCAAGTGTCTATAAATAGTATGGTTTATTGTCGTAAAACGTACCTAATATTTAAATTGAAGGCGCTAACATGGTACAGCCCCGGATCTACGATTTTTTCGAACCGGGGCAGAAACTTGACGGTGGCGCCCCTCTCTCCAGCGCAATAACTTACTTGAAAAAACTTAATATAACTAAGTGGCGCCTTTTTCTTAAAAGTTAACGGTGAGTCTACCAAGCTTTCGTATTCTAGGCGCTTTGTTGAGCAAGTTAATTTATTTTTAAGCATATTAATTATGATTTTTGCGCCCCCTGAAAATGCCGCCCGGGGCGGGTGCTCCGGTTTGCCCCCCCCCCCCCCTACCTAGATCCGGGGCTGACATGGTATAACCATTTTAGAGAATAAATGACTAAAGTCGGCGTTGCCTAGTTACCTAGTCTTACCAAGTTTTAAAACATATATAACAATAGCAGGCTGTTGACCTAATTAGAACTCTTATTCGAAAATTAAGAGCTCTCATTAGTCGGCAGTCTTAACAATGAAATTAAAACGGGCAAATTACGAGTTTGCCTCACTCTCACTTTCGTGTAGTGAGCGAAAGTATCGGGTTTCCACTACACAAGGCAAACACTGACAACAGAGCTGGATAATCAACTAAAAACTTTTCGTTAAAAAAATATCGACTTATTTAGGTTTGCATTTGCAATTTCACTTATTTTCATTCGGATGAAATGTCTCCTATGGCGATTGCTAAGGCAATAAATACAATTTTTTTTTAATTAAGCTTAACTCGTACTTGACCTGCTTTTAGTATTTATCATTGTACTCTAGTATTTAACTATAATCATATCAATATCGGGTACAAAAGCCTCAAAAAGTGTTATTGCAAAACGCTTACCTTCTAACAAGTATGACGATAGTGGTTATGATGGCGATGAGGAAGACCAGCACTCCGAAGGCAGCGAGTGCGACCACCGCGCCGATATTGAGCCTAGCACCGGTCGGTTCCCGCTGCTGGCCGTCTACTACCGTAGGCACGTTCACTCGCGGAGTCTGCTCTGCGCGGATGTTGTTACCGCTGCCGATTATCTGGGAACCACGAAACTAAATCTCAACAAACAGCTTAAGCAGTTGGTCCTAAAAATATGATATTTCATGGCAATGAATCTCTTCAAAATACCAAGTTACACTCACCTGATTT
Source organism: Lycia hirtaria (assembly GCA_947563715.1). Lineage (NCBI taxonomy): Eukaryota > Metazoa > Arthropoda > Insecta > Lepidoptera > Geometridae > Lycia > Lycia hirtaria. Next base: position 13,711,997 of record OX387386.1, read on the forward strand.
TCTCTCGGATGACTAGCCACTATAATATGTGGTACGTGGCTGGTCGGAGAATCTTGGCTATCCGGGACGGTCACCTTCCTCTCAGGCGGGCGTTCGTATGCCCTGGTCGTAGATCGCTCAGTGGTCGGCTTGGTGCGTGGGCGGTGCGTCTCCGGGGGCAAAAAGGGTGCTGGGGATGATGGTCTAGGGCTGCGTCTGGTTGGTAGTACTAGGCGAGGAGTGCTGGGAGGAGGGGGTGGGGTGGTGGGCGCAGGAGTAGTTGTAGTTGTTGTGGTTGTCGTTGTCGTGGAACGCTCTTCAGCTGTTAATCAAACAAAATGTCAGATTGATAAAGTATCAACGGGATGTAGTGTTAGTCCTCAAAACGTCCGAGCTCAATGAGGTATAACTAGACCCCTTACACGATTAAAAGAATTTCGATTTTCAAAATAATTCGAAGCGGCAAAATAAACGTCTCTAGACTTCTCAATCTAAATTAGCTATTAGCGCGGCGACATAGTCTTTATATAAAAATGTTTAAGTTCCTCATTGTTGGTATATGAGTATCGGTTAACCCAGAGCTCTATATTCGTGAATTGTGTTTTAGATTTTAGGTCCACGTGATGGAAAGTCAATTGTGTTTACAATACTCGAACATAATCTGCCTAGTAATAAACACTGGGGACCGTCCGACGACGAAACCCATAAGGAAATGGACGCATGGTGCACAATATATCATCGTAGATTCTTTAGAGTGAACTCACTGTCACTCACAAGTAAATCGTTTCGTTGGGTAACAGTCAAAACCTTTTGATTTCAACCAATCTTAACCTTGGTGGTGCTTCCAACCCTCCATTGGTTTACGATAGGTCGTTTCTCATTTTATACAATGTTCGTGGTAGAACAAGTAAAAGTAATTCTAGGTACTAAATAACAGAGACGATACAGAATGTTTTTTTTTAACTATAATTTTGTCTCTTGTAATATCTTACGTTGACAGAGAGGTGGAGGATGTTCCCACTGGCCATTGGGAAGGCAGGTTATCTTCCTAGAACCTTGCAGCTTAAACCCTCGAGCGCATGCGAATTCGGCAATTGAACCAAAAGCAGTATTGTTGTTGGCAACAGATACGCGTCCGTTAACGATGGATGGTGGCTGCTCGCATTGTACCACTGTGGAACAAGAAATTAGAGATTCTAGTAGTATTATAGGAAGTAAAGTATCATAAAAGCATGGAAGTCAGTAGAATGTGTATTATATAACGCCTAACCGATCCTTATTACGACTCGACCATACGGACGAATTTATTGCGGCCGACTTGACGAACAACACTTTCTTGTGGATTTTAACTAAATTCAAAAAGGGCAGAAAACTCACACATTGCCTGAAACAGGTGATTCTTTTTATGTGATTAAAAGCACAAATGGCTTGGTTTGCATTTTTTTGTATATTTTTTTATTGGTTTGGAACTTTGGATTCATTTTAGCTTTGAAATTTTATTTTACATTTTAAAGTTTAAAAAACATTCACGGCAAAGTTAGCAATTTAAAAATACCTGGTTATTTACGGCTCCGTTAATATTTCAAATAAAAAAACTAAATCGGATAGTGTATTAAACTAAATACAAAAAGCGCCACATGCCTACAAACGGGGCGCTTTATGGGTAAAAAGGGCGCTTTTAATATTTTGCTCTATAGTACGCCAAATATATATATTATTACAACAGCACATCGGGTGCGTGTCCATACTACAAACGTAGGTACCTAATAATAGGTAGTAAAATTTTCTCCGGTTGTTTAGAAAAATGCGCGATATACCTACTGAGTTAATTATTACACAACAATTATTGCACAAATACGTATAAAATGCAGAGATTCCAAGGTTTCATTGCAAGTTTTAGACGACGGTGAAGTATTAACTTGTGTGAATTATATGCTGTTATCTCAAGGAGGTAAACATAAAACAATGTATTATTGACCCACATGATAACCATTGCCGTAATAGTTGTGTAGAAAGCAGGCGTCTGTGGGAAAAGCATGTCATTGTGACCGTGTGAGGCGACTGATGCGAGGTATGTAATTGCTGTGATCTACACTTGATATTAAAATTTCAAATTTGATAATATCATTTTCATTTCTCATACGCGGAAAGTACTCTATATATAAGTATATGTTTGAAGTTGCCTGTAAACAGGGCTTATAAGTTATTCTATGCACAGGGCCTCGTATATATAAATAGCTCTATGACTGGGCCGAAAACACTACTTTTTATCCCTAGGGGAGAATAGTTTTTCCGTGCTGTCAGATTATTATAATATGACGTTATATTTTTAACCGACTCCAAAAAAGGAGGTTATCAATTCGACCTGTATGTTTGTAATATTGTCAGAATTGGACAATTTTTGTATATGTTAGTTTATACCAGCTTCTGACGACAACCCGCACTTGGCCAGCGTGGCAGACTATATGGCCTAGCCCTTCTCACAATGAGAAGATGGCCCGTTCCCAGCAGTGGGACAGTTTGTACAAACAGGGCTGATAAAAAAAAATACCAGCTTCTAAACATGTGTGCCAAATTTCATAAGTGTATGGTATGTTTGTCAAGAAACAAGAAGTCGTATTTCAATATATTTTTTGAGATTTTCTATTGAACCATGTGGGAACTTTTTTCCTTGTTTTTCCCTCATGGGGATATATACTCAGCAAGGCAGCGCATTTGCGATTTTCAAGTTGTGTCTTGTCTTAAGTCTTGACTTGTTTTGACTGGTCTTGACTTGTCTATCTCGTAAGAACTTATAATATGTATCTTTATAGGTTACGTCAGTATTTTGGAAAAATATTTTGAAAAAGTGCCATACCATCGCATCTAGGAGGCGGTCCATTCCACCGCTCATCTATGTCGCACACCAGCCTGGCTCGCCCCACCATCTCGTACCCAGTGTTGCAGGAGTACTGCACATGAGACAGATAAGACACGGAACCGTTCACCAGCTCGTAGCTGCCGTGCTGGATCTCAGCGGGATAGCCGCATTCAATACCTGGAAACATATCACCTAGTTAGAATAGAGTTTTTAGACTGGCCTTGTGGCTCAGTTGGTAGTATGTCTGCCTGCTGTGTAGGTCGTGGGTTCGATCCCCACCTAGGACAAACATTTGTGTGATGAACATGGATGTTTGTTCTGTGTCTGGGTGTTTCTATGTATCATATAATATATATATATTTATAAAAAAAGTACCTATATATGTATTCTACCAGCCATCTAGTTCCATAGTACAAGCTTTGCTTAGATTGGACTAGATGGTGTTGTGTGAAATGTCCACAAATATTTATTATTATTATTTATTTATTTATTCGAAAACAGGCCTTCGCTTGACCGTCAAGTCGCTAGGTGTTAAGCATCAGTAAAGCATTTGTTACTTCTTTTTATAATAAAATAGGTTCCATATCAGCCACAAGAAGTTCACTGATGGACATAGGCCTCCCATGGATTTCCAAAAAGACATGATGGAAGTGGCTTGCGTCCTTTCCTGCCACTTGTTTGAGGTCGTCTATTAATTTTGTGGCTGGTCTTCCTACGCTGCGCTTGCCGACGCTTGTCTCCACTCGATAACTTGTCCCAGATCCTTGCTACTTCAGAAATTAAAAAAAAAACTTAAAAATAAATTTAAATTTTTAAGAAACCTTCATTTCTAATACCTACCCAGAAAGTATCCATGGCAATTTTTATTATTCTATTCTTTTAGTTTTAGATATCATATCATGTGTTTATATTTCTTAAACATAATAAATTACTCTCTAATTTCAGCCATAATAAATAAGTTTTAGTATTTTTCGCAATATTATTTAGTAGGTACTATTGAAATCTTCTGTGGCAAAAGTTAAGTTCAATTTTTTTTATGAATCTCACTCACGTATACAAACAGGTGGGAACTCGTCGAAAAAGCCAGTCTCCAGACAGGTCCTAACCGTGGGCCCCACCAGAAGGTGGCCTTCATCGCACGAGTACTCAACCGAGGCTCCAACGGGAAATTCTTCCCCGATCATCGTGGAATTCGGGGGTTGTTCCGGACGACCGCACGTATTAGGTTCTGTGGATTGAAAGCTGTCATGTAGAAACCTACACCATTAAGTTAGTTGGAACCGCTCAGCATATGAGATCAGGGCAGGAAATAATATGGGGTCGAAAAAAACAAATAATCGAAAAAAGCAAATTCGCAAATACAAACAGCTCGCTCAGCATAGACTTTACGCATTGTCGGAGGAAAATGAACTTACGGTGCTGACAGATATAGTTCAATCTCGCATTGCAGTCGGTGTCATCCCAGAGCCAGCCTTTGCTGCCATCGAAACGTGCGCAGTCTCCGTCACCTTCTGGGTTATTCCAGAAGGAAACCGTGACGTCCTTCCCGTTTACCCACTTCCAATTCGCAGGATCTTGCGGGTCCCGAACTGCACCCATCCAGTACTGGCTACTGCTATCGCTTCTGTATAACAATACAGCTATCGTTATGGTGGTTAGGTTTGGATAACACTTTTTGAAAACATGATGGCATAATGTTTTTTTTTGTTTGTACTCGTTTTATGTACAGTTGCATTTTATTTAAGGGTTGCTTCTGTAAAGTATATCGAATAAGGCATTGTCCTAGGTTAATGACAAACGAGGCAAGGGGTCATAATGCGATGCGACACGATGCGATTCGAAAATATCAAACAGAAGCACGTGGCCTACGCTGTAGACCAAGTGAGGTGTCACTAGACCAGTGTCTAACGAAATGTAATCGCGTCGCATCGCATCGCTACTTGTTCCTCTCCGTCGTCGTCTCGTCACTGACCTAGGGCAACCGGTTATTTTTTTCTACAACAATAAGAAATTCGCAAAAATATCATTTGTTCCGTATACTAACAGTTCATTAACACTGAAAATAGATTGGTGCCGTTTGTTTTGTACATTCTCAAAATTCGTTCATACTGTAATACAAGAATAATTCATTATGCTGTACAGAAGCCGCTCCTAATAGGCGAAAATAACCCTGAACTATTGCATACTGAAGATAGTACGAGTACACGTTATATAATAAGTAATATTGATAAAGGACAAAACAGAAACAACACAAAACAGAGTATCTGATAACAAGAGCGAAAAGATAAATCTCATAATCGCAAATTTCGCAAAGCGATGAATAAATAAAAAGATTCGCTTGTAAGTGCTAAATAATTCGCATTAGCTTATGTATTAGATGAGTAAAATGTTATTAAGTATCTACAAAAAAAGACGTGTGGCACTCGGAGACTGCCGCGGTAAAGCTATTGCATAATAGCTTTACGCGCGGTGTGTTAGGTTATTTTCGTTACGGAATTTCTGGATACGGTCTCCACGCTCAAGGCCCGCGATAGAAGCTATGCAATAGCTTAATAAAAACAAATAATCCGAGGTTCGACAGTGGCCCCGCCAAGTCGAGCAAAGTCACAGTAGGTACCATCCTTTTAATAAGAAAAAGAAATCTGTTTTTTTTTGTGACCCTTAACATTACTAAGTAGAGTCTGTTCAGAAGGAGAAGTAATGTACATTGAGGGCGCTGATGTCCTTATTTCATTATTTTGTTCAATCGATACTTTATGTTACTTTAAATTTTTTGTCACGATATATGGTTATATTCCCAAATATACTCTGAAACTTCGAGAATATCCATTGAAATGAAATAAATTTTAACGGATATAACGCGTCTATTTTAGGTACATAATTTATAATCTGACGTTTCGAACACTTTGCAGCGTCGTATGTGTCTATAGGTATTTGATAAAGTATCAACGGGATCAGTCCTCAAAAATATCCGAGTTCAATGAGATCTAATTAGACCCCTTACACGATTAAAATAATTTAGATTTTTTAAATAATACGAAGCGGCAAAATAAACGTTAGACTTCTCAATCTAAATTAGGCTTTAGCGTGGCGAGATAGATTCTTTATATCAAAATCTTTAAGTTCGTCATTGGTATCGGTCAATCCAGGATATACTATAGGTACTTATTCGTGAGTTTTGTTTTAGACTTTAAGGTACTGATACATTTGCTATTAAAAAAGTATGCTTATTAGCATGCGTAAGAAATACATACTAGAAATGAGCTTGCTTATTACCTACTGCTTAAGTACTTATTTATATTTGTATCAGTACCTTTACGTCCACGTGATGGAAAGTCATTGATATACTATACATGTACAGGTACATGACATTAACACGTTCTTGGGCAATCGTGTGAACATAATTTCTTCAAAATAATATAACCAATCAATCAGATAGACGTACGCGGTAGCTCGATCATTCCATGGCAGTGATCATGTAGTCCAACAGGCGCGTGATTGCGGAACCGTGGCGACCAGAGCGCCGATGGCCGGTTCGATTTATGTCACCGCATTTGAGTTAGTTCCCACCCTCCGACGGTAGCATATTACATGGTACTGTTACACTCAGACAGACTACTGATACTTAAATTACAGGAATGTGTCGGTGCAGCTATAGTCACAAAATATGTACCTTTTCTAGGTAATCAAGGATAATACTAAGGTAAGGTAATACAGATACTTAATACTCTGCAAATTCTGCAATCAAGTCAATTTAATTAGGTCTACTCATTTTACGATGGAATAAAGCATAAGTTAGTTTGTATAGGCCCTACTGGCTACTCTTACACCTACATACATTTCTGGTGTATACCGATAGCGCCGGCCACTTGTTGTCTAAACCAAACCTCTCCCTTAATCCATTAAACCCTCTCTTAACAAAAAACTTACAGACATTTATAGAATACATCTCGTTCTGTCTTGTAGCTAATCTTTTCTAGCGTGCGCTAATTTTACCACACTAATAGTAGAACTGAAAACCTCCTTTTTAAGGTACTTAAAGAACGAAACCATAAAATCAAAACGTTGTAGCTTTTTTTGAACGGACGTTAAGAAAAAACTTTAAGCGATGTAATAGGACACGGAATTCTGTTGCGACGTAACAAGTTCGCACTAACTACCGCGTAATAAGTACCTAAACGTTCGCGTGCAAGAGATGAAAGAACCAATTCTAACCGATCTTTGGTACACATAATCCTAAGAATCCCACAAGTCACGCGTGAATACATGGCGTCTCACGACAGCACAAGATCAACGACACAAACACATATACAAATCCGCAATCAAAGAGAACGGGAAAAGAAAGAGACCTCACTTTCCAAACCGTTCGAGTGGCCATAAGAAATGGCAAAATTACACGCAACGTCGTACCATGAACGCAGTGATGGAATCTTTAGAACATGAAGTAGGTACGTATTTGTCGGTGTCTATATTTTACTATATCTTTATGTGGGTAATTTAGTCTTTAAGTCATACATATTACTTACCAAGGGCGTCGCCAAGGGGGGGCAAGAGGGGGCAGCTGCCCCCCCCCCCCCCCCCCCCCCCTAGAGATTAAAAAAATGTAGCCAACTGCAAAGCAATCAAAGTCCTAAGGCCGTGCAATTGTACCTGTACCTACAATTCATATTTTTCTCATCTTCCATAACCCCTGGGCCATGGGCTGGCGACGCCCTTGTTACTTACACTGAAAAATACTTGAATAAATGCTATGTTTTGCATGTTCAGAGGGTTGATGCAGATGACGCGCGCGGCTATATTTTAATACAATTATAAGCAAGAAACCATCCTTGAGGCGCGGTAGCTCATCGCAGTTCCCTTCATCATCATTTCAGCCTTTATCATTCCACTGCTGGACATAGGCAAGTAGGTCTTCTTTCTTACACCATAGTTTCCTATCCTGCGCTGATCTCACCCAGCTTTTCGCTTTTGACTTGATGATATCGTCCCTCCATTACGCTGGTGGTTTTCTTACTGATCTAGTTGCTCCATTGGGCCACCATCTGTCACCGTCTCCTTCCACCGGCCCCCTACTCGCGAAGTGTTCGGCCTTGCAATGTGTCTGTAGTTCCCAGGCCTTGTAATTTTTTAATAGTCGACCCACAAAGAAGGGTTTTATAAGTTTGACGTGTGTCTATAACTTTCTGTATTTGTGTGTTGATCTATGGTATCGTAGCTCTCGAGCAGGTGGATAAATTTTGATCTAGTTTTTTTTTGTAAACATTATCCGATTTTTTTATCTGATCGGAATCATAAATGGATATTGTGTCTCTACGATTTGTTTTTATTTTATTCAAAATTCGTTACAACTCCGCATTTAAAAATCAAAAGTAAATATCATATACAAATCAAGCTTAGGTAATGTAAAACATGTAAATAAAACAAAAATTAACGAAATCTGATAATAATATTTACTTAGGGTTAGAGAAAAGGTATCTCGTTGTATGATAATTATAGTATAAAAAACTGAAGCAATCGACTACCCATGGATGCCATTGTAAGAACTGGACCAAATTGAAATGGGGCCACAAGGAAAGCACCAGCTTTCAAATAAAAAAAGAATTATCAAAATCGGTTCACCCAGACGAAAGTTCTGAGGTAACAAACATAAAAAATACAGTCGAATTGAGAACCTCCTCCTTTTTGAAGTCGGTTGAAAAGATGGGTCATGTGTTTGCTAGCGAAGATTGTCGCGTCAACTATGCTCAGAGATGAACTCACATTTGTTTATTCCGTGTCAAAACTCGCAACAGGTTTTAAGTGGCATGCAGTAGTACAATAGTGTTACGTTTGTTGTTACAGGTGCGCTTGTCCAATGAGTCCGTAAGTGCGAGTTAGGTAATGTTCTATTCGTTGCATATAGCTTCCTACTGTGGACATTAACTTCGCATTAGCGGTAATGGCGATGAAGCGTGGTAACGGTGTAACTGAAATTGTTTACTCAGATATGTTGATGTGTATCTATTTCTAAGTCTTGATAGGGCGGGCCGCTTTACATTAGGATTTTTAAAGATAATCAAATCAATTATAATTTGTGATGTTATGATACAGCCAGGCACAAAACATTCATGCTCATCACACAAAATATTTGTCCTGGGTGGGAATCGAACCCACGACATACGGCTTAGCAGGCAGAGATCCTACAAGCTGAGCTGCGAGAGCAACCAATTTAAATATCATATTTTTACTGGGCTATTGAAGGGAATCGGTGGTCGTCTTTGGCGCTCTGGTCTAGCTAGGATTTAGTGAGGCTGGCTGTATTGAAATATCGATAATTATTTGTTAAAATATTTTCCTTTCTAAACACGAATACAGCTGATATAGTATCTAAATCATGACTGCAAACGCTTAAAATAATTCGTGTGGAAGAAATTAACGCGTTATTTAACTAATATAAATTATTATATTCATTGAGTTGTTTGTTTATAAATTAGATACGGCGTAATATCTACAGCTGATGTTATTTATATACTTACCTGGTGAAAGTCAACGTCTCGAACAGACATGCGGTAAGAGAGGTTTATCAGGAAACTGTTGATCCACGCCTCTGTCCAGGAAGCCTCGTTTCGTGAATTAATTATTTATAATTGTAGACGAATGTGAATTTTACATATCTACGGCACTTTCTAATCATCGATTGATTCAAACGAGCTTATAAAATGTTATATAACCAAGTACTGAGAAAAAAATTGGGCGAGTAAAAGTTGTATTGTTACTTTTGTTGTTTCTCGATAAAAAAATGTAGCAATTTAGTCTAGTAAAAATAAATCCGTTTGTATAGAGCAGAATAAATGCAATTTGAGGGATTATTTGGATTGATAGAATAATACCCAAAGTTATCATTATAATAGATTCAAAATAATCTCTGATTTATAAAGTAGCCTTTTCAGCAGCCGAAAAACTTAGATGATGATGAGTAGCCTATGTCCGTCTCCGGTTTTTTTACGACACCGTCTGTGCGCTATCGTGCACTCCTCCGAAAAAGAGCACACCAAGGGCGTCGCCAAGGGGGGGGGGGGGGGGCAAAGGGGTCAGCTGGGGGGCAACTGCAAAGCAACCAAAGTCCTAAGGCCGTGCAATTGTACCTGTACCTACAATTCATATTTTTCTCCACCATAATATTAACTTGCCCGGGGGGGGGGCCCCCCCCCGGGCCATGGGCTGGCGACGCCCTTGGAGGACACTGGTGTACACAGTGCACGCTGGCTTATTGATGTTGATTTAATGTATAGGATGGAAAACTGAGGGTATCTATCACCATATGTTATGACAAAAAAACTTGGTGTAATATTTCTTGTCTTGTTTTTTTGTTTGTATGTATTGTCTAATCAAACTCTTATTACATGCTATCTGTAGTTGTAGTTTTTCTATATCCCTACACCATTAATTTATGTAACATATACAGAAAGTTTACAATAATCATCGCCAGCAAAATAAACGAAGAACACTCACCGATGCCTTCTCCAAAGCTCCCAGCTGATGAAACCTTGCAGCGCTGGATTGCTTTCATCCACCAGAGCCCCTCCACGAGAGCGACACGCGCCCAGCGCGTCGCGGAAGTTGGCTGGTTGCCGGTCGTAGAATATGTAGCACTTTCCATTGTACGTTGCTGTACTGCCTGGAGGCTGATCGCGGAATTGCGGGCATCTCTCTATCGGCAGCGCCTGGTCCGTGTACACGAAGGTTTCACAAATCGATAGCGGGGTCGGAGATGTAGATTCTAAGTGCACGCTGACGAAAGCTCCGGGCATAGGCGGATTGCATGGAAGGAAGAGAGGCTGCCCTTCTTCGATGAAACCTTTGAAGCGATTGCAGACTGGGTTGGTGCCGAGGTCGGGACGGTTGTTTCCAACACGGACCACGACCACAGCGGGTTCATTTGCGCCTGCAACAGAAGATTACATTGATGAATCGCTTACTAGCATTTTATCCAGTAACTATACAGTATTTGCTTCTTCGATAAGTTTTTTACAATAAAAACATAAATATTAAAAAAAACTTCTTAAAATAAATATTACGGATCAAATCTATTTTGTTTCGAAAAGTCCGCCTCTGCGGCGAGTGAAGTCTGCGCCGTTCTTTTGAAAAAGAAAGAAGAGGTTTTTGAAAGATGGTTGAAAACAGTCGGACTTTTCGATTGAAAATAGACGTGAATGAACCAAGGTTTTCATTTAAAACGTCGTGTGAAAACCAAAAGTTTTGGTTTTAGGAGGAAACCACTATTTTAGATTTAACCAATATTTCACAGGTTTATTGGCGACAATAGTCCTGTCATTGATTGATAATACACAGATCCGTGTTGCGACAATTTTTTTGATTCTACTGCTTTTTTAACATTAAAATAAAACATCATCATCATAATTATTATTATAAAAAAACGGTAATCATACATTTTCTTTTACGAATTCAGAATTTTTCTTTTACGTACCGGAATGCAGAATTTACGAATACTATGGTGTATCCTGCTACGCTACAGTGTACTTACCTACCCAATAGTAACTATATATTTTATTTGTGGCTATACAATATACATAATAGTATACGTTGGGACACAATCTCCGGGGAGGTTCCTTAGTGCCAAAAATTCGTACTCATAATCGATCCACGTTTTTGTTGCGTACTGTATAGGAATGGATTTTTTGCCGCCATCTCTGTTTCCAGAGAACTACAATCTTGGAATTATCAAGGCTAGAGTGAAAAGATATGTTCTAGATCCATGAGCTCCATTCTCGGCGACACCGTTGCTTAACATCAGGCGAGTTGCTTGGTAGTCAATCGTAGATCTATCTTGAGTAAAAAAAAGTACCTATTTTTGAAGAGTGGGTAGGGTATAACGTAATCAGTTAATATTGATTTCAGTTCGGTAGCTTTTCTTACGCATACGAAGTGGCGTATTATAATAGAAAATACAGTATATAACTACAGATAACCTGTAACTCCTATATTTTATAGTAGAACGTTTTCTTCGAAGTAGGCGCCGCCGTTCCAACTCCATTATTGCATACTTTCATAAAATTAGTCATTTCAAGTTTTGTCTCGTCACTTTCTCTAATAGCGGTATACCTACAACCACCGCTCTTTGTAACCAAAGACAATTTTACTACTTGTAACTCAAGGGTTTAGATTAAATCGTGGTGGAAAGCTGTTCTGCTTCGCAGATTTCCTATCGGCTGAGGAAATTAGAGGTTTTAGGTTAACGGCTTGGTTTTATTGCTTGAGAATATTGCCATTTAAGCTGTTGTACAATGAGGGATTAGAAATGTTGTAATTAAATTTTATTTACACTTTCATAAATATTCATGTTTATGTACATGCCACTGGTCTCATTATTCATACTAATGTAATAATATTACTTAAGAGAAAAATCATGCGTGTAGGCGTGTATGTGTATATTTATTGGCCTTTCACGCTCAAACTGCTGAACCAAGTTACATGAAATTTGGTACAGGTATACCCTGGAATAACACACTTTTTATTCCGGAAAAAGGGAAAAGTCTCTGCTAGATACTTAGCGGGTGGAATCGCGAGGCTCAGCTAGTAATATATATTACGAGCGAGTGATGAAGACTGAAAGGAAACTACCCGCAACTTCAACCTAAATGAAATCGGAAACACGTAACTTGTTAACGGTTGATGAAAATCAAAAGAAAATCCATGAAAATTCGTGAATTACGTTCGAGTTACACTAATTAATTTGAAGGTGCCCAGTTAGCGGTCTGTCAAGAGGCACGTAATAACATGTTAAATAGGGCATAACGTTAAATTCATAATGCGATGCTCATAATTCTATACGGAATGACGTAAGTTTCGGATCGAATCGAAAATGACGTAAAAATAACGTAACATTCAACATAAAAACGTCTATCATCGAATTTAATTGACATGTGAGAAGCGTGGTTACCTTATGCAATTAGAAATGTAAAAAAAAACTTGGTCCTAAATCACACAAGACATGTAATGTTAATGTTAATGTAATCTAATACTAAAATGTTATTCTGTGTCCCAAATCACAAAATTAGCTTAAAGTTAATTTTCAAAACATAATAAAATCGCGTTTGAAAATCTGTTATAATCTGCTGTAATCATAGAAGATCAAAACGTACGACACTTCATTGTCTCTAGTAGTTCTACGAAAAGTAGACGCGAGCACAACTTTTTGCCACAATACAAAAGTACAAAAGTGCTGCAAAAAGTGTAAAAAGGTAGTGTTAGTTGAATCTTCGGTATCCAGGTAACAATCGCGTACCGACAAAAGTTGTGCTCGAACGCTAACTTATTTGCGATTAAAATATATATTATTATATGTGTATATTATGTATGTGTATATTATGTGGACTGTATCGGAGACATTAAAATCTTCGTAGGACCGTGCAACTGTCTTTGACTTTTTGTCTTAGGCAACGCTCACATGTAACTATTTTGCTTTACGATAAAACCCATATCCAGGGCTGGAAGTCTCGACTTTATATGAATCTACTTCTCAACCGAACTCATACAATTGATTGATTGATTCATACAAGCAGTACGGAAAGAGTTGTGTTAGTGAAGAGTAAATTAGTGTCGATTTATTGCAGCTTTATCGGTGTATGTTTGCCCGTAATATGACAAATCAACTGACATAATGTGGATTGGAGTTCATATATAGAGATAAATTGATACTATCTTACTCTGTATTATTTGCCTGGCTGTGTCCATACTGTCTGTATGGTATCACTTATTAACCGGGTTCGGTCGATTCGAAAAGCCGAGTTTAGTTGAGACTCCCAGTCCTGTAACTCTAGTCACTAGTCTAACCTTGTCAGGTAGGTACAAGTTCTAGAGATTCCTTTTAGTCGGTATGTGATTTATGTTAGCAGGTATTCTAGAACATCTTGACTCCACCTCTAAGGGACCTTAAATTCTAAATGGAAAATTAACAATTCTAAAGGCTAACGTCAAGACGCATATTAAGTACCGTCTTAATTTTATAGCCTGTTGCACATAACATAGGCATATCTGTTTATACCTATTAATAGGCAATTAGTTTTATCCAACTGTTATCTGGCTGAGGTCGTGGAAATTTCGGCAAGAACAATGATTCTTCCGAGTTCCTCCACCGAGGAAGTTTGAGGAAACAATAGAATCTGTATATTGTGATGATGGACATCCGGCCTAAACAAACCTTCGGAACAAAATGGTTAATAGTAACTAGTAAAGTCATTCATAGAGGCGTCCAACAGTTGATAATAAGCAACTTATTATCCGTCTCTGTCATTTTCATACAGAATTACAGAGTTGGGATATATTCATATTCATGTTTTTATTGCCAGTAAGTGTAATTATTATTATAATTCCCGAGTGGAGTCGTTTTTGAATGAGTTGTGAATAGGGGTACAAATCGGCTTCGTTCGTTATAATTCATCCCACTACTGGATGTACTTCCCATCATGATAAGGATAAAGCTTTGTAGACTTTAACACATCTCTGAGAACATTAAAACTCTCAGAGGAAAGCATCTTGAAGAAATCAGCACGCAGTTTTTCTTTTGCCGGGTTGCTGAGGACTCACATTGCTAGAATGGTCGTGAGGCTTGCTAGCATCGAGCGAGAAGTCGTGAGTCAGCCTCGCAAAGTGGATAGTCGGCTTTTCAATTGAAGCTATGCTTCGTAAAGACTTATGTGCTTTGGGTTTGAACTCAGACCTCCAGATTCCACTTCCCTACCCATTAGTAAGCCCTGCCTGAGTGAATGTTACTTTATATGAACCAATCTTTTACTATTCAGCGCGATACGACCGACAGTATTAAATAACTTGGTTCTGATCAGGTACTTAGCCGTTTCATATTGACACTTCCAAATGGCAAATACCCATCGACTTCGAGCTTATTTTAGTCATCGGATTTTTTCTTTGCATTATTATTAGATTTTATCTAAAAACAACAACTTTAGTTTTTACAGTATCGTTGATACCATCGATGTTATCTGGAATAATAAACAAGTTGATGACGATACACGTCTAAACAAACTGTTCTATCCAGTTATAAATTAGCGGTTATTTACTAACCAATAGTGTCAAGTATTACATAAATGTGAGACGAGGTAGTAAACTGCAAGTAATGAGGGGACGCGCTCGGGTGAAGATCGAGGCCACACCCGTCTGTGTATCGGCTGCTGCGCTTGCGCACCGATCCACACTGGATGATGGGTGCGACATGCGTGCAAGTGAAATATCCAAATAATATTTTTTATAATATTTTTTTCGTCGCCAAGGAGAATTTAAAACTATTGATGTTTGTTGCTGTTGTCAAAGTAGGCGCACCTAGCCTGTTATTAGAAACTGGCTCATAAGTGTTGCTGCCGAAACACAACTTAGCTAGAGTCTGTTTGATAAGAGAACTATCGTGGCAAAAAATGGGTACTAATATATCGATTGAGTTGATAGTCGAAAAAAATAATGAAATAAGAACAGCAGCGCCCTCAATGCTACAATAGTTCTCTTTCCGAACAGACTCTAGCCTGTATCTAGAAAGTAATTACTACCATGCTATTTCCTCCTAATATTTTCTTTCAACCTAACACATTGTTGTAATTTTTTTCTCAGTTTACATTTTACTAACTGGGTGGTAAGTGCTGTCGATTGCAAAATTAAAAATGATTAAGTACTATATTTCTTTGCAGGTGTTGCGATAGCAAATACAGCGATATATTAACATGGCTGCAAGATTACTTCTTTCTATCATTCTGTCAGTCGACTCGCGCAAGAATGACAAAATATAATTATATTTATCTATCTAATATAAACGAGCAATTCTTGTTTATGTATTACGAGTATATATATAATCTGAATCTCGGTAATGGCTCCAACGATTTTAATAAAATTTGGTTTGTTTGTAGATTAGGGGACGATAAAACGATTTTGCTAGGTTTCATTTTTAGTGAACCCGGGGTTGCTCGGATTTTCAGTCATAATAAATCCGAGTGGAGCTCTGTCGCTCAGGTACTAATATATACAAAGACGGATTGACTTCATTCAAGTGGCACGAAGGTGCTGGATGTAAGCTTCCATCGGGTCTTATTGGAAATCCATCGGGAAGGCCTATGTCCAGCAGTGGATGTATTATGGCTGAGATAATGATGATACAAACTTCTTTAACTTATTTTTTTTCTGTTTTCTTTTTTTTACTTTTTTTATGTCTATGTCTATGTCTATGTCTTTATTTTCTAATGACAAGAAGAACAACTTGCAGGTGTTCGATTATGTGTTATTGAAAGCATTATTTGATTTCGTATTTCGCAGCGGAGAGCATGTCATCTCGACATGGGTGGTGTAATGTGTTTTGGTTAGCTACCTAGTTGTAAAATGATTGAAAAGCAATAATCGAGATACGGAAGGTATTCTTATTGTCTCGATTTCTCGAAATTTCTTGCAAAACACATGTAAGTACAATGTGAATAACTGCTAAATACATATCCCTTTTGAGACACGCTGCACAGTGGGTTACATAGTCGTCAGACCACCCGGTAGGCTCAGAAGGAGATGGCGCGATGAATTGGATTTATTTTGCAAAAATTGGACACAAAAATCATTAGACCGAGAAGAATGGAAGGAGGATAGGTTAGGGATGACTATGCATTGAGACAGAAGAGGCTATAAATAATAATAATAATAATATGAGGTGTAACCTAAGTATGAATAATACATTTTCTTTTCAGACAGATGTGATTTGTGCGAGATATACTTAGGTAGCCCGGCAAACAGCCGACAAAGGTGAAAAATCCCCCCCCCCCAGCATATCTTAATTGTTAGACCTAGAAATTCATGATTGACCAGTGGATTATAACAGTAGACCATAACAAAAACTTTCTATATAAAATATTCGAGATATAGCGATAAATATATGAAACACTTGGGTCGTTGTAGTACAGAGAACATTGACCTTTTTTGCAAAGTGGTCTAAATAAGCCATACTCGGCAAGTGGTTTTCTTTTAGATTTCAGCATTGGCTACGGAGCCCTATCATGGTTGTCTAAACACGGTCTTGACACATTACAAAAATTACTAAAATATTTGTATCAACTCACCGCAACAAGGCTTTCCGAAATCCAGCCTGACGAGCTGCACCATGTAAGGTTCAAGGAGGTTGACGTACCACCAGGGTACTCGCTCCGCCTTGGTCAGGGTGCAGGTTTCCGGGCTGAAGGTAAGCGCCGTGCTGCCGTCCAGCGCGCGGTGGGGCACACCCCCGTCATCCGTCGATACCTGCATCGGCGCCTTGCCCGCTGCCACGTTTAGAACTGGAAATAAAATGATAAGTTTAGTTATAATTAAGCTTAGATTATATACCTCTAGATTCCGTGTTCAAATACTAGGCGCATCGTTCAATTTGAAGCAAAAACGTTTTACGTGTGTGAGTGAGCCGCCTATCGGGGGTGTATTGCTTACACCATTTACATTTGTGTGCACGATGCTTGTGATACCAGTGCATAGATATTTCCCCAAAACATAGAGACTTAAAAAAATATTTGGAGTCGATATTATTCAACCGGAAATTTAAACCTAACATTACTGTTTAAAGCATGAAAGTCCAAATTAGGCTCGTTTGCTTTGGTGTCTTAAGCACTTTCTGTTTCAGATGATATCTGACGAAGGTATCAGATGATTGCCACTGGAACACCCTGATGGAAAGGACTAAGACAGTCCAGTTTGGGCTCGTTTGCTTTGGTTTCTTAAGCACTTTCTGCTTCATATGATGACGAGAGTCTGACGAAGGTATCAGATGATTGCCACTGGAACAACCTGGTGGAAAGGACTAAGACAGTCCAGTTTGGGCTCGTTTGCTTTGGTGTCTTAAGCATTTTCTGCTTCATATGATGACGAGGGTCTGACGAAGGTAACAGATGATTGCCAATGGATCACCCTGATGGAAAGGACTAACACAGTCCAGTTTGGGCTCGTTTGCTTTGGTGTCTTAAGCACTTTCTGCTTCATATGATGATGAGGGTCTGACGAAGGTATCAGATGATTGCCACTGGAACACCCTGGTGGAAAGAACTAAGACAGTCCAGTTTGGGCTCGTTTGCTTTGGTGGCTTAAGCACTTTCTGCTTCATACGATGACGAGGGTCTGACGAAGGTATCAGATGATTGTCACTGGAACACCCTGGTGGAAAGGACTAAGACAGTCCAGTTTGGGCTCGTTTGCTTTGGTGTCTTAAGCATTTTCTGCTTCATATGATGACGAGGGTCTGACGAAGGTAACAGATGATTGCCAATGGATCACCCTGATGGAAAGGACTAACACAGTCCAGTTTGGGCTCGTTTGCTTTGGTGTCTTAAGCACTTTCTGCTTCATATGATGATGAGGGTCTGACGAAGGTATCAGATGATTGCCACTGGAACACCCTGGTGGAAAGAACTAAGACAGTCCAGTTTGGGCTCGTTTGCTTTGGTGGCTTAAGCACTTTCTGCTTCATACGATGACGAGGGTCTGACGAAGGTATCAGATGATTGTCACTGGAACACCCTGGTGGAAAGGACTAAGACAGTCCAGTTTGGGCTCGTTTGCTTTGGTTTCTTAAGCACTTTCTGCTTCATATGATGACGAGAGTCTGACGAAGGTATCAGATGATTGCCACTGGAACCTGGTGGAAAGGACTAAGACAGTCCAGTTTGGGCTCGTTTGCTTTGGTGTCTTAAGCATTTTCTGCTTCATATGATGACGAGGGTCTGACGAAGGTAACAGATGATTGCCAATGGATCACCCTGATGGAAAGGACTAACACAGTCCAGTTTGGGCTCGTTTGCTTTGGTGTCTTAAGCACTTTCTGCTTCATATGATGACGAGGGTCTGACGAAGGTATCAGATGATTGCCACTGGAACACCCTGGTGGAAAGGACTAAGACAGTCCAGTTTGGGCTCGTTTGCTTTGGTTTCTTAAGCACTTTCTGCTTCATATGATGACGAGAGTCTGACGAAGGTATCAGATGATTGCCACTGGAACAACCTGGTGGAAAGGACTAAGACAGTCTAGTTTGGGCTCGTTTGCTCTGGTTTCTTAAGCACTTTCTGCTTCATATGATGACGAGGGTCTGACGAAGGTATCAGATTATTTCCACTGGAACACCCTGGTGGAAAGGACTAAGATAGTCCAGTTTGGGCTCGTTTGCTTTGGTGTCTTAAGCACTTTCTGCTTCAAATGATGACGAGGGTCTGACGAAGGTATCAGATGATTGTCACTGGAACACCCTGGTGGAAAGGACTAAGATAGTCCAGTTTGGGCTCGTTTGCTTTGGTGCCTTAAGCACTTTCTGCTTCAAATGATGACGAGGGTCTGACGAAGGTATCAGATTATTTCCACTGGAACACCCTGGTGGAAAGGACTACGACAGTCTAGTTTGGGCTCGTTTGCTCTGGTTTCTTAAGCACTTTCTGCTTCATATGATGACGAGGGTCTGACGAAGGTATCAGATGATTGCCAATGGAACACCCTGATGGAAAGGACTAACACAGTCCAGTTTGGGCTCGTTTGCTTTGGTGGCTTAAGCACTTTCTGCTTCATATGATGACGAGGGTCTGACGAAGGTATCAGATGATTGGCACTGGAACACCCTGGTGGAATTTACTAAGACAGTCCCGTTTGGGCTCGTTTGCTTTGGTATCTTGAGCACTTTCTTTTTATTAAGTAAATAATTACGCTTCAAAAATTGTATTTACAGTGTGCTGGTTTTCAGAACAAGGTTTACGGTGTCATTTGAAAGAAAAACAAATAATATCAGAAACATATTCTATATGATTATATAAGATTTCATTGACATTGCCATATGTAATTTAACATGTATACATTTGATTGAAATTTGACATAATAGTAATATGACATAATGAGAATCTTGACATGGATTAAATTTAACATTGTAATTATAACTTGACATGGATTAAATTTAATATTGTAATTTGACATTGTATAATTAAAATGATAACTTCATATTTTGATTTGATTTTTCTGTAATAATAGTTTTTTTTTTTAGTGTCAATTTTTAAAATTACTCGGTGAGCCCACTTCCAGTATTGCATGCCTGTTGGAGAGGCAAGTTTGTATAGGGAAAATCTAGAATTGTTATAATTCGATATTAAGATCTTTAATGTACCTAGTACCTACAAACTGCAATAAAATTATTTGAATTTGTATTAGAATTTGCATACCACACATTTCTTATGTTAAAAATAAGGACGAATCTGATTGGAAAACTATTCAATTTTGATGAAACTGAACATGCATATGGCCGCTATCACGGAAATAATATTGTCAAGGTGACGGTAGAGGGTCACTTAAAATAAATAAAAATATTTAAAAAAACGACTGCGTCAATATCTGCAATCTTTATTAAATTCATTGCAGAACTAACAAGATTGAAACAAGATTTTAATTTGAACATTTTATTTTCAATTGAAATATATTGAATATAAAATATTGTCGAAATAAAGTATTGACGGTAGAGGGGCACTTATAATAATATATAAGTGCCCCTCTACCGTCACCTTGACAATATTATTTTCGTGATGGCGGCATGTTCAGTTTCATCAAAATTGAATAGTTTTCCAATCAGGTTCGTCATTATTTTAAACATAAGAAATTTGTGGTATGTTTCTGATATTATTTGTTTTTCTTTTAAATGGCACCGTAAACCTTGTTCTGAAAACCAGCACACTGTAAATACATTTTTTGAAGCGTAATTACTTACTTACTTTTATGCAGTAAAAAGTGCTCAAGATACCGAAGCAAACGAGCCCAAACTAGACTGTTTTAGTCCTTTCCACCATGGTGTTCCAGTGGAAATCATCTGATACCTTCGTCAGACCCTCATCATCATATGAAGCAGAAAGTGCTTAAGACAGCAAAGCAAACGAGCCCAAACTGGACTATCTTAGTCCTTTCCACCAGGGTGTTCCAGTGGCAATCATCTGATACCTTCGTCAGATCCTCGTCATCATATGAAGCAGAAAATGCTTAAGACACCAAAGCAAACGAGCCCAAACTGGACTGTGTTAGTCCTTTCCATCAGGGTGTTCCATTGGCAATCATCTGATACCTTCGTCAGACCCTCGTCATCATATGAAGCAGAAAGTGCTTAAGACACCAAAGCAAACAAGCCCAAACTGGACTGTCTTAGTCCTTTCCACCAGGGTATTCCAGTGGAAATCATCTAATACCTTCGTCAGACCCTCGTCATCATATGAAGCAGAAACTGCTTAAGAAACCAAAGCAAACGAGCCCAAACTGGACTGTCTTAGTCCTTTCCACCAGGGTGTTCCAGTGGCAATCATCTGATACCTTCGTCAGACCCTCGTCACCATATGAAGCAGAAAGTGCTTAAGACACCAAAGCAAACGAGCCCAAACTGGACTGTCTTTGTCCTTTCCATCAGGGTGTTCCAGTGGCAATCATCTGATACCTTCGTCAGATCCTCGTCATCATATGAAACAGAAAGTGCTTAAGACTAAGAGTCAATAGGTAATAAAACTCTTTCGTCACTTTTCCATTTTTGCCCAAAAACAAAGCTTATCATTGGTAAATATATTTTATACCCTTGGCAACACCAAGCATTATGGCGCTATATTTCAATATTTTTTAATTCATTTTAAATTTCAGTTTGTCATTTTGATAAGAAATACATCAGAAAATTTAATATTTACTTAGGAAATGTGATGTTTACACACTTTTCTTTTTTTCCTGGATGTTTTTTACAGGATTTTACAGCACAAACTGATATTTTTTTACTAAAACATTTATATTCGTAATGTCATCACGCGGCGAGCGCTCCTGAATGACTGATTGGCATTTGGCGGGGGCCGGGAGGGGGGTCGATCGGAGATGTCAATATCAGTGCCTTTTTAGTGGAAGTTTTTACTGAGCGCTTACTAGGCATCTAGACAATATATAATCTAAGTAATTAAGGTTATTCCATTTTTTACTTAAAAAAAACCATGATCATCATCAGCCACAAAAAGTCCACTGTTTGACCTGTTTCCTCATAAAGACTCGATGGAAACGGGCTTAAATCTAGCGTCTTCCCGCCACTTGAGTGAGGACATTGTTTGTACATCTTGTGGCTGGTCTTCCTACGCTGCGATTATCGATGCGTGGTCTCCGCTCGAAAACATTTCGGCTTCATTGGCGAAAAAAGTATCTGTTATTAAAAGAATAAGAAGTTATTCGACATTATGTAATTTTGTGGAGAGACAAGGGTTAATAGATATAAGTATGCTCTTGCTGCAGAGAGACTATGGATCTGAAAAATCAAAAATCAAACTTATCAGTGTTCATTACAGCCGAATATGTCGTAAAAAACGCACATTTCGACACTCTCAAGGGAATCAAAAACTATGGGGTACTTCCCGTTGACCTAGAACTATAAAATTTGCCAAGAAGCATTGTGTACACCTACAAAAAAAAAAAAAATTAATCACAAAAAACATACAAGCAAGGAGGGTCCAAATTTTAAAGTGCTTGTAGCGTATCATATGAAAAAGCTTAATTAGCACAAGCTAAAACAGGTTTGTTAAATATTTTTACCATAAATATTATCCGATATATATAAAAAATATATAATTTCCCCCTTTTATCTACTAGTTTGAACGGAGTCCTCGGTGGGCGAGTCTGACTCGCACTTGTCCGGTTTTTTTTTTTTTAAATCGATTAATAATTATGTGTCATGTATCTGTATCTTTTTTTTTTAACGGGCAAGTGCCTTTATTAACTACAACAAAACAATATACAGACTCAACTAACTAAACTACTACATATGCCGCCATCTCTGTTTCCTGTGACCTACAATCTTGGAATTTTCAAGGCTAGAGTGAATAGATATCTTCTAGATCGACAAGCTCCATCCTCGGCCACACCGTCGCTTAACATCAGGCGAGTTGGTGGTCAATCGTAGATCTGTACTGTATAAAAACAAAAAAAAAAAAAAAAACACAAAAAGCATATCGATTACCCCAGACCGATAAAGGTCTAAAGACAATCCAAATGCTCAACCCACTACCAGTTGGAAACGTACCCAGCATGCTGACCGCATTGCCACGTTGAATGGCAATGCTATGTATCTGGTATATTGACATATATAATGTATCAATGTTCCCGGTTACTGTTTCGCAAATTCAAATTATCTGGTTGACAATGTTGAATCATCCCATACCAATTGTGTCAATATACCAGTGAGGTGATAATTTGTGGGGTATTCCCGGTTCACTCTGTTATATTTGATAATATTGGATGATTCAACATTGTCATCGAGATAATTTGAATTTGCGAAACGGTAAACGGTACTGGTACATTGACACATTATACCAGTCTAGTTAAATCTACATGTCAATACCAAACACATTAAAATAAAATAAAAACATCATTTTTTAATCACCTTCAAAAAAGAGGACGTTACCGGTTCGGTACGGCACATTGATTTGGAATTGTGGTGTTTTTCCGATATTTTCGCGCATGCAAACAGTTGCAAAGTGAGCGAGGTGCATGCGTCGAAATATCGGCTAATCAAATTTTAAACCACGGTAAATATTCTGCAAACAGTATTATAAATGTAGTGAATAGCCGTGACAGTTTTAAAAAGTCAACTTTACTTGTAAAATTCTAACACGTCTTATTATCTGACAAAAAATCTAGAAAAATAAGCAATCTAGCATGAGTATGTGTGACAGTAGGGCAAAGACGGTAGTAAAGTGAGATCCTGAATGGCACCGAAATCGAAAGTGGCCGACCGACCGAAACGACCAAAGAAAAAAACCATCAAAATGCAACCGTTATAATGACTTGTGGTTTGGAGAATTGTATTTATTTATGTTTGAAGGAAATGCTATCACAAGCGCGGTGCATATATTTTCTTCAAGATTTTGTTTGTTTTATACCGCGGATTCACCCGCGGACTGATTAATAACGGCGATAATGATGGTGATGACATTTAGACAAAGATATAGAATAGCCTAGAACCAGGAGACAGCTCTAGGTTCTCAGCTATTTCTGTAGCTGTCTTTGTATCTCTGTAGGAATTTCCTGAGAAACAAATTTAATAGAATCAAAAAATAAATCTATTTAGTTGACTTCCTGGCGAGTAAGGTATAACAAAACCTTATTTCTCCAGACTCCTTACCGAAAGAAACTAAACCAAGAAGAGATAGGTACCATAGGCTCCCATCGTCAAAGGATACTAAAGCCTTTATAATTCAACTCCTTCGCCAAGAGTTACTAAACCAAAAAATACTGAAGCCTTTATTAATTTAGGACCCTCGGTAAGGGATATTAAACCGTTATTTAACCTATTCAGTACCCTAACCAAAGAGTCTTAATAATTCCGTCACCTAGTCAAGGTATACTTTAGTATGTTTTTGCGAGGGGCTAATACTTAAAACCAAGGGGTAAAGTCTTAATAATTCAGTCCCCTGACTAATGTATACTTTAGTATCCTTTAGCGAGTGGCTTTGTTAAGGCTTTACCTTATTATCAGTATCATGAGAGTTCAATCTTGGAGTTCTGGACTAGCATCAAAATCCAGAACGTGTGATAAGAAAGTGTTGATAAAATACTTAAATATGTAATGGTTCAGTTAAATCCACAGCCACACAAACTTGTGGGTCAAACTGGTTATGAGCGTTGTAAAGTGAACAGCCGCTAGCCATCGCGAACATTTCGGCGCAAGAGGTTCAGTGAGTGTGTGGTGTGAAAGGGAGAGTTTTAGTTAAATTGCCAGTTGCCACATTCCCACGAACTTAGTCATAAAATGTTGTGTAAGTGGGTAAAATTCTAATAATGTTATCGAGCGTGAGTAAGTACTTCGCGTGTTTATGTTCACTTTAATACAGGTCGTTGTTTTTGACACTTCACTCGCGAAACAATTTGGTATATTCTTTATATCACCAGTGTTAACCGACTTCATAAAAAAGGTTTTAAATTTTATTGTAATTAATTGTGAGGATGTTTGAGGTATGTTTCGTAATTGATGTTCCAAATAACTCAAATGGAACGTTTTTACCGATGCTTCCCAGTAGTTCAATTGGAAGTTTGGTTGATTGAACTACTGAGACTTTTTATTCCCAGTAGTTCAATTAATGGCGGCTGATTGTACTGTTGAGATATCTACATTCTACAAGTCCCAGTAGGACACTTTAGTTATGTCTGCCTACTGCTAAAATAATCGAGTAAGCAAAGGAGGTTGACAATCAGATAACTGATACATATTTTTTTTGTAAATACATACATACATACTTATACATAAAAACACCCAGAGACAGAAAACAAATCCATGTTCAGCACACTAATATTTGTCCTGGGTGGGGATTGAACCCACGACTTACAATTAACTTGGAAGGCAGGTATACTACCAACACGAGCCATCACAAGCATCCAAGCAGTTATATTTCAATATTACTTTGGCCTTTGCCTCGCTCTTTTTACAGTAGAGAGACCAAGGCTTAGGTCAAAGTAATTATTTAATCCAATTTATTTTTTACTATTGACATTTAAATGTATACACGGGTCTAGCCCAGACCTTTGAAAGGCATCAGTGGGGCTGGAACCAACACTGAGAGGAGTGAGAGGCCCTTTTACAAATATATAATAAAAAAATACAGATTGGTTAGATGGATGGTCTATGGATGGATTACTGTACAATATGGAGCTTAACAGATCTTGGCTATTGTGATGGAATGTTAGTGACTTAAGAACTAGGCTATAGGCTGATGCTCTCACACAGCAGGTAAGATGAAGTGCCTCTGTGTGAGAGCACCAGGATGAGAAAACGGCACCTGCCAATTCCGTTATTGACATTATTATTATTGTAATTTGTTATATTTACACAGTTTTCTTTGTTTTGTTAGTATGCTTACCAATGGTTAGTTAGTTAGTAAGTTTATACTTATTGTTGTATTATTAATTGTAAAAACTTGACGTGTAAATTCATGTTTTATCAATAAAAATATTAATATGAATAATATTGATATAAGATTGTGGTAACCCCATGAGTTGTGAGACTAATCAAATGTGACATTTATCAACACCTCTACTGCCAAGTCTTGACAGCTCACCTTCGATGGTTATGTTACCGTAGCCGGTGGCACATAAGCGGAACTGATCCAGTGCGAACGAGATTGCAGGCATTAGTTACAACTACAGTAATAGTAGAGCCACGAGCCATTGACTCGCGGCTGTAGTAAGCATTCCGGTTCGAAAGGTGCGCCAGGGTTGTCCCTCACAAGCTCTTAGCTAAGATTTATTAGTTGTTGTTTTCAGCCTGAAGTGTCCCACTGCTGGGCAAAGGCATCCCTCCCCTTTCACGATTCTCACTTTATAAGAAAATTTGAAGGAGCTGTTTTTCACTGAACCATACTTATTTTTCCGAATTTTTTTCGTTATTTCACATACAATACTGTTTTTGTTCAGCTGTAATGTTTTCAGAGGGTTCATCCTGGGAACGGTTCCTGCTAGTCTCATAAATTAGAAAATGTTATGGAATATTTAGCATTATTTTCGATCAACACTGAAGCAGTTATAAAGATATCATATTAAGATACACTTGATAGCTCCGATAATTAAAGTGAAAATTCATATGGTAATTTTAAATAATGAACTAACTGCCATATGAGTGGTTCGTACATTTGCCTAGTATGACCAAGGATAGTGTTTTTTTGAGAACTTGTAAATTAAATTAAATTCTATTTCTAAGTAGAACACGCATTATTTACAAACAATCATCATCAATCATATTAATTTGCCCTACTTAAAAATAAAATCATGGTACCGAATTTCATTAGTCACTAATTAATTCAAATTTTATTCACACTTTTTATTGAAATATTAAGGACGCAACTAAAAGCATGTGGGCGTCGAAATAAAACTAACTCGAATCAAATAAATGAGGAGCATCAATTTGTAAATACAGTAATAAATTATAGAGTAGTGAAAGTGCGTGACAGCCCTGTGGATAACGGTGCGGCGCGCGCGCAGGGAAGTGTGCCGCACACACTTGTCGTTAACGGTGACGCTCACACGCCCTCGCTGCAACTCGTAACATGAGCGACCGCGAAATTATTAATCACATAGAGAAGTACCTACAAGCAGATTCAGTAATTATGATATTAGATACTAATTACTCTTTGGTCGTAAAGTCAATACCAAAAGGATTAACTGACGGGATGCTTTTTATCTAATTTAATCTAATCAACTTTAAACGAGCAATTCTTGTAGGTATATAAATGTTTTTAAATAATCTGAATCTCGGAAACGGCTCCAACGATTTTCATGAAATTTGGTTTGTAGGTGGATTATTTATAGGACAATAAATCGATCTTGCTAGGTTTCATTTTTAGTGAACCAGGGTTTGCTCGTATATTTAGTCATAAAACTTTCGAGTGGAGCTCGGCGCCCAGGTACTATTGATAAATGCGCAATAAAAATTTATTATATTATTTATAATTAATTATATTTAGGCGTTCTGCATAGAAGTACGGAAGCCTCGGCGTGAGAGTGAAACTCATACTTTGCCGGATTCATTCATTTTCTCAATCCAGCACTTTTGCAAATAAATGTACTATCTCATAATATTTCCGAATTCATATCCGGACTATTCCGGACACATTGTATACAGTCAAAGAATACAAAAACTTCACGTGTTCAATATAGAAAGTAAGAGACAATACGCAAGAGCACGCGTACCTACTACCTACGTACACTAAACTTGTAGCATTCGTTTTGTTCATGAGACACTGGCCTATGTCTATAATAGTCTACCTACTGTTAATATGAAAATATTATTTAATGAAGTCGGAACACAAACGTCTCATCGATTCGACTCAATTAAAGTGGTATTTCCACGGGAAATAGATTTTCGTAGCTATAGAGATTTTAATTATACACGATAACCTTGGCAGGTAGTTTATTGTGACAACAAGTACTTACCTATAAAACTTTTTAAGTTAAACGGTTTTATTGAAAAGAAAGATGTAGGTTATGTATTTACTGTATTTTACTAGAAAAGCCCTTTTATTTGATACTCATATTGTGGGGGTTGGGTTAAAATATGATTTCCGCCATTTTGTGGCGGCGGCCATCTTGGATTTACAATAAAACAGAATATACTAAATTGTATTGTCATCAGTACTAAAGGTGTATACCAAATTTCAGATCGATCCGTCAACTTGCAAGGGGTTAAAATTTCAATTACTTTAGACCCAAACAAACAAATAAACAGGTCAAGCTAATAAAACCTTTTAATAAAAACGAGGAACAAATTACTGATATACTCATTAGTTTTTTAAGCTATTGCATAGCTTCTATCGCGGGCCTTGAGCGTGGAGACCGAATCCAGAAATTCCGTAACGAAAATAACCTAACACACCGCGCGTAAAGCTATTATGCAATAGCTTTACCGCGGCAGTCTCCGAGTGCCACATGTCTTTTTTTTTTATCTGGAAGAATTTACTTTCAGATTGGTGCCATAGAAATATTATCGAATTCGTTTCAGTAGTTTAGTTTGAAATCAAAATTACTGGAAAAATATGTAATCGAAATACACGAAATTGCATATTTTGAAATCGATCGATTCAGTTAGTTAATATTAAATAGTTTTTTTTTCTTACATCTTTGAGTAGCAATAAGTTAGTAAGGTTAGACAGTATCATGTTATGATGTTGGGAGCACAAACTATATAATATCGCCGCTTTATTTTTGGTATGGCTTGTTACTTAGAAAGCTAAGCTGTTAATTAACCGCCTGGATTCAGGTTAGCCCATTCGTTACACGAAAATTAATGAAATTCAATCAGATTGCTAAGCATTCATAAATATTGTTTATACCTTCATTGAAGGAAATGAATTTGTACATTGGGACTGGGGCGTGTACATGAATTGTATTATAAGCTACACTTAACTTCCTAGCTATTATTATAAAATCATAAGTAACATGAAGTAACACTTCTATCTCCTTCTGTCTGTGTTTTTACTTATTCACGTCTAGAGGCTGAAACGAACATATGGTACATTTTATGATCGTCATCGCTGTTTTTACCCGACTGCGTAAGAAGGAGGGTTATGTTTTTCGAGTGTATGTATGTTTGTATATATGTATGGGTATGTAAGGTATGTGTATTGGGTATGTAATGTATGTATGTATGTATGATCTTATTTTCCATGACAGCCTACAGCCTAAACAGCTTGACCGATTTTGATGTGCGAGGTGTCATTAGATTTGTCTTCACTTCCAGAGTATCAGGCTATATTATTTTGTAACAATAATAATACATCTCTTGCATAATTGAAAAAATGCGTTTTTCCATAACCTCCAACGAACTAGCTCGTAATCAACAAGTGATTTTACTAGAATTATTCTAAATTATGCGCATTTTATTTTTTTACAGCGATTCTACAAAATTTCTCACAAAAAACGTGCACTCGACAGCGTATCAAGCATAATGAAATCGTAAGTTAGACTGCAAAAACTGTTTCTATGCAGTCGGGTATTTTATTTTCCTTTACATACCTACTCATTCATCATTGCGCTGCGCCAGTTAAACCGCGGGACAACTAGTATGTACCGACATATATTAATTTACGATATTTGCTTATTTCTTTTTTTTTTCAAAATACGTAAAAATAAATAAAACCAATAAACGTTAATAATTACCTATTTATTCGATGAATGTCGATAAATGATTATAATAACATCGCCACGACTACTCAATCCATCCAAAAGTATGGTGTATCGTAATTTCTTGATCATTAGCAATTCGAGTGTCGCCGAGGACAGAAAAAGTGGATATGAAAGACAGTATTAATAATAATATTCACAGCTCATTAGTATTTGTTATAAAGCCATGCATCAGAAGGTATTTGTCCAGTATTGTGCCCCATTGTCAGACTGGAGGTCAAACCAAACAAAGGCTAACTTTCTTCTCCTCCGTCGCAATGACGACATCACAGTTATTTCTCAGGCTGTGCTATAATGATGAATTACGATGCTTCATTAGCAAGTCTTTCAACATTCATTACAATTCGTGGAAAGTGAAGGTAAGCTTTAAATTTTGTTCAAACGATGTACTTGTGTTTTTAAACGTATTCAAATAAAACCAGCCAAGTGCGAGTCGGACTCGCGCACGAAGTGTTCCGTGCCATTATCTATAAAAACGGCAAAAAAAACACGGTTATTGTATGGGAGCCCCCCTTAAATATTAATTTTATTTTAATTTAATTATTTATTTTTAAAGTGAATAATATACCTAACTCAA
The DNA here is from genome assembly GCA_947563715.1 of Lycia hirtaria. Taxonomy (NCBI): domain Eukaryota; kingdom Metazoa; phylum Arthropoda; class Insecta; order Lepidoptera; family Geometridae; genus Lycia; species Lycia hirtaria. The sequence continues at coordinate 13,742,135 of OX387386.1, forward strand.
TATTCAGTGAACATTTCAAACGACTACCTGTTGTCGTTATCAATATCGAGCAAAAACGAGCAAAAAATCACGTTTGTTGTATGGGAGCCCCCTTAAATATTTATTTTATTATATTTTTAGTATTTGTTGTTATAGTGGCAACAGAAGTACATCATCTGTGAAAATTTCAACTGTCTAACTATCACGGTTTATGAGATACACTCTGGTGACAGACGGACGGACGGACGGACAGACAGCGGAGTCTCAGTAATAGGGTACCGTTTTTACCCTTTGGGTACGGAACCCTAAAAAGGAGGTTTCTATTCGCTTGTTGCGAGCCAATATTGAAGATAATTTTGACAAGAACTTGTCTAATAAAAGCTCTTGGGCAGGTCGGGATTCATTGAAACAAGTTCACCTTTTCTGTGTTGATCTTTGCCTGTTACCATAAACATCCGAGCTAATGGCAGAAGTTCGTTGAAAACTTATATAAAAAAAAAAAAAACTTATTAGACAGCTTTGGCTTTATATTGGCTTTCTTAATCAGAACCAGAAACATGTTTCATCATCATCATTATCCATTGCTGGACATAGGACTCTCCCATGGTTTTCCGAAAGGATCGGTTGGAAGCGGCTTGCATCCAGCGTCTTCCTGCCACTTGTATGAGGTCTTCTGTGCACCTTGTGGTTGGTCTTCCTACGCTGCGCTTGCCGATGCGTGGTCTCCATTCAAGAACTTTTCAACCCCACTGACTATAAGTTCTACATGCTATGTGTCTTGCCCATTGACACCTCATTTAGCTCACTGACATAGTAGATGGAGCATGCGACTTAATTTATATGAAAACCTTGTGCGCCTCATTTTTGGTATCGACTGTAACGTCACATAAACGCATTTTTGTGATGGAATGTTCCATCCGCGCGAAATCTATTCAACCCAATGCATCCGCGCGCTTGTACGCTAGTAACTAGTTGACAAAATATCGAATCGAAAGTATATATCACCTGAAATTAAATAAATCTTGGTCGTCAACTGCGATTTTTTATCGTACCTGACACGCTCATTTTGGCACGCTAGGTACATACACTTGGGGTATCTATAGAAGTCTATGATTTAGCTATTTCGGTGTACTATTTCGGAGAACTTTCGTGCGTCTACGGATCTCTTCATCATTATTAGGAGCCTTTGAGCTCGCAATAATAATGTGATACTTTTATTTGGGTCCTAAATTAAAGATTTGATTTGATTTGATTATGATTCGATTTCGTAGATCGACCCCAAGTATAAGCCCTCTCCATAGCTCGTTGCGTGACTTTGAACTTCCTTATAAGGCCCATAGTGAAACTGGTACGCGTGATCCACCTCTAACCATGTCAACTTTATCTGAAGATGAGCCAGAGCTATATACGTGGTCATTCTTACATTAAAAAAAATACTTGCTCAGTACTCGAATAAATCGTAAATGTTTTCCAACAAAATTTCAGTTCACATTCTGTACTAACCGAAGGTGATGCCATTCATCTCATTTGTAAAACAATACCACGAAGTCCAGTTACAAAACTTTGTACAAATATGTTGCTTATTTACCGATCTTGCAGAATCGGTCACGAAGCGGTCGCCGCTCTGTATTCATGCAGTGAAGCCGGTTGCATCACAAAACATTTTTCGAGCTAGACCGTAACCATTCGCTCTTTATAAATTTGTTAAAAGTTTATCTAATGAAGGCCGATGGGGCCGAAAAGTTCTCGAATGGAGACCACGAACCGGCAAGCGCAGCGTAGGAAGACCAGCCACAAAGAGGACAGAAGATATCATACAAGTGGCAGGAAGACGCTGGATGCAGGCCGCTTCCAACCGGTCTTTTTGGAAATCCATGGGGGAGACCTATGTCCAGCAGTGGACTTCTTGTGGCTGAGATGATGGTGATGATGATGTCTAGCTTAGTCAAAAGCTGGCTGCAAGCCGCATTCGGTCTTTTTGGATGCGTCATCATAATATCAGGAATCCATGGGGAAGACCTATGCCCATCAGTGGACTGTGGACTTCTTGTGGTCAAGATGATCATGATGTCTAGTTTACTAAGTAGTGGTTATGTGCGTAGTGAACCTCGCGAACACTCAAATAGGTACAACAGACGAAATTTTCAAATACAAAGACTATCAAGTATCTAGACTAGAAATACGTACAAAGCCAGAACAAAATACTAGACTACATAAGAGCGACTTTCGCAACGTAAACGTAAGTTGCACATGATATGATGTTGACTGTTGAGTGTGCATTTTTTGCGAGAAAGTATGCACAAAGCTGTATATTCTATTAAAATTCTTTTAAACCAGGTACATTATATTTATGTAAAAATTACCTTACTTTATTAAAAGTTACGAAAAAGTTCGTTGGAGGCATTGACGTTCTGTTCGGATATAATCTTCTGAGAGTTTTATTATTATTATTACAAAAATAGCTAATGACACTCAAGGAGGGGAGGGAGGGGTAATATAGAAATATAATACCCCTGGTGACAACATAATACGTGCTGAATTTGACGATTGGTTCAGGCGCTTAGCTGTCAAAATGTAATAAACAAAGTTACTTTCACTTCTATAACATTACTAGCTGTGCCCGGTTTCACCCGCGTTGTGATAACAAGTATAAGTTTAGAAAACTCAAAACCACAGTCAAAAAAAAGGGGGAGTTGATTTTTGTCGGCCTAGGGCGGCTAAGACTGCTAAGTCCGCCTCTGGGCCTCACCTTCCCCTTTAAGCATTCGAGAAAAACAAAGAATATATATATACAAATATAGGGCCTCCCATATAAAAATTGGTGTACCTTATACGTTTTTATAACCATTTGTACAAATGTCATAAAGTCATAGACCCTAAACAATAAGGCCAGTCAGCCAGGTCAGCGTGACAGTGCACCTGAGTCACGGTGTACAAACTGAATACTAACTACTCGATTGAAGAAGAATTGTGTCGTTGCAAATAAGGCAGCACATTGTATGATAAGTGCAAGCCGGGCTTACAATTACAGACAAGTACTTTAACATCAAAGTCATGACCGTCTACTGAACGTTACTGAGCTGGATTTTTATCTAACTGCCGAAGAGGGGTAAGGTTTTTCGGGCGCATTAGTATCTATGTTGGAGATTGTTGATATTATGTCAAATCTAGTTGAAGCCGATAAAAGATTTAAAAAAACAAAGAACTTTTTCACTAAGAACAGTACATACAAATCGTTATGAACAGATTTTTTATATTCATAGTATTTATAATATATATAATATCAATTCACCTATCTCGTACCTGTAATGTACCTAAAGTTTGTTAATGCTACCTAACGATTATAGTTTTTTAGGGTTCCGTAGTAAACAAGGCACCCTTATATTACCCTATATTCTATCAGCCATCTAGTTCCATAGTACAAGCTTTGCTTAGTTTGGGCTAGATGGTGTTGAGTGAAATGTCCACAAATATAAATATTTATATTTATAGGTTTAGGGAGTGTGCAAAAACTATTTTTCAATTTAGGGATCCTTCTTCTATATAATTACCCTCTACCAGCTAAATGGTTGACCTTGGAGATATGAAGAAATTCATGTTATTAGCATGATTAAATTAAAAGAAATGGAAATTTTGTGCAACCTTAGATGACATATTAATATTTCTTCCAGTTATTTCACATGTCATATTTTTTTTTAATTTTAATACCAAAGTACTGAACCGCTTTTGGTGAATTTTTTGTGTGTGTGCAACGATCCCCGAAGGTATATCCTCTCCGAGTTTAATTTTAATAATAAATAACAAGTATCCATATTAAAAGAAAAACAAAATACCCGACTGCGGAAGAGCGATTTTTGCAGTCTTAACTTACGATTTACATGTACGTTTTTGTGAGAAAGTATGCGCAAAGTCGCTTAAACGCGCATTCTTTATATTATTGCTAGGAAAATCACCAATTTATTACGAAAAAGTTCGTTGGAGGTTACGATTTTCTTTTTTGGGAAAGTTTTTATAATAAAACCAAACTTTTCAAAAAAAAAAATATTAATTTTACTAACTAATTTAATCTAACGACATCTCGCACATCAAAATCGGTCAAGCCGTTTAAGCTGTAGGTGATCATATAGACAATTAGACATATATATGTACACTCGAAAAACATAACGCTTCGTCTTGCACAGTTGGGTAAAAAACAAACGAATTGAGAACTTTCTCCTTTTAGGAAGTCGGCTAAAAATCAAATACGTTTAGACAGTTCGAATGTTTCAACAATAACAAATAAATTGACGAGTATGAGCCGTGAACGTCGTGTCGATACGGCGGCGGCGGGCGGTCAGGCAACTCAGGCACGATCACTCAGCCTAAATAGATTGTAAATCAGTCAACCAACTTTTTTCAATAGCACCTGCTACTCGTTACAATAATAATACGAAACGTGCAAAGAACAGGTACTTGTATTCAATTTAGTAGCTCGCAGCTTTGTTGGACCAACTATAAGCGGTTTGACTTGATTCTGGAGTTCTGACAACCTGTCATACATGCTGTTGTAGAAAGAAACATGACCAGGGGGTTACCACAATCGTAATAGCAATCTTATTTCAATATTACTTTGACCTCTGTCTTGCTCTCTCAACTATAGAAAGAGCGAGAGAAAAGTAAAAGTAATATTGAAATAAGACAGCTTGAACGCTTGTGGTATAGGCGGGCCCTGATTCCGACGAGGGTGCATTGCTAATGAAAATTAGACTTTAAGTTTAAAACCAATGAGATTATCAAACAGAGGTTTAAAACTGTCATTGTTTGAAACACCAAATTCTATTTTTTATTGTTTACGCACCCACCTTTTCTCTGATCTGTGCATACCCAGTCATGTATGATGTTCAATTGTTCATACGGAATAAAGGCCCTGTAACCTGAAAGTCACATTTCAGATGAAAGTTTGGGGTCGCACATTTTATTTTATTTATTCAACAAAATCTACAGCCCTTAGTAACATGCAATAAATAACATACATTTTAACATCAGGTCAATAAATAGATTTACATTTACATATATACGTAAGTTCTTTGTAGAATCGACTAAAAGGGACTATGGGGGCGATTCTGGGTAGATAAGGTCATATTTGGACCTGGAGATCAGACAAGCTGTCTATATGAGCTCAGGAAGTATCCTAAAAGTGACAAGTCAGGAAAATAGAATCATAGGTGCATCCTAATGGACTCACTTTATAATGTAAGTACAAAACATTATGAAAGATAAAGTCGTGGGATGTCAATTTCCGACCTGGAGATCAGACAATATGTTTAAAAGAACTATATAGGAAATGCGACAGGCCGTGTCTTGCTTTGTTGTTATTTATTAAGTTAGTTTATTTATTAAGGCTTCACTATGATAACTATACTATATAAATGTCATAATTAATACTTTTCAAAATTAACTGATAGATAGAGGGAAATATGAGCAATTTCCTGAAAGTGGCTTCTTAGACAAAATTATTAGTTAGCAGCCTGAATCTGACAACCTGTCTATACAAATCTAAGAAAGACAACGAGGAGACGGGGCCTGCTCAGCTTTAGAGAGAAACATTGCTTTGTTGAGCGCAAAACAAACGAAAAAGACTAACAGTCGCCGGAATACATGGCCACTACCAAATACGAGAACTACATTCGCACAAAATGCTTACTCTTTTAAAGGACCGTTCCTTTATCAATTTCTTGACAACAAGTAGTTGTAATTTTCATATTGTTGTTCCTCGGTGTCTGTAATTAGGCATAGCATTTTTTCCAATAAATTTCATTTCATTTCATTTCATTTTTTGCAGTATCTCGAGAGTCCTCATCATGTCCTCAGGTAGAGTTAGGAAGCATCGGCATGTCCTACAAAAATCTTGGTGCTCTGTCAAGACACAAAAGCCAGCCGAGGTCTGTTTTTTGTGAGTCCCAATCTTTTATCATCCATCAGGATGATAAAAGATTGGGACTCACAAAAAAAATATGTATATTCAAAATAAAAATGTAGGTACTGTGTTGTATCAACAACACAGTACCTACATTTTTATTTTGAATTTTGCAACTACACTATGATCATTTTAATATTTTACTATAATTTACTACTCTATTTACTTATTTGTATGTCCTACCTCCTCCTATCTTTCATCGAGTTTCTTTCCTTATTGCTTTTTACTCATGTAACGTAAGATTTTCAATGTAATATAAACGTTTATTCAGTCGGTAGATTCTGTAGTGATAACTTTTTTACACCGTCAGCCTGGAAAGTTATTTAGTAAGGCTTAATATCTTACGAAATAACATTTGCACTACCGCTTGTCATTTTAATAATGACAAGCGGTAGTGCAAAAGTTATTTCGTGCAAAAACATTACTGTATTCCGGTTTGACTGGCAATGTTTCCAGCGAAATCGCACGAAATGAGATTTAACGTCTAATATCTCAATGACGAGGGCAACGCAATATCTAACAAGTTTTAAAACGGTTGAACTTCAAAGATCTGGGTGGTATTGGACTCGAAGATATTGGCAGGCAGTTTTGAAGCGTTTTGGCATAATAGGTAAAAATAAATTCATTTGTATGGAGTAGATAACGCAACTTGAAGGGTTCTTTGATATTATGATAGGAAAATACTTAACTATATAAAAATATAGATTCACAATAATAATAATATAGATTCACAAAAATATAGGTCCGCAGCTATCTCTGTAATTTATTTCATAACGATCGGTTCAGCCATTTTATCGCGAAAAGGTAACAAACAGACATAGATTAGGGTCAGAGCAACGGAAATACTTTCTCTTTTGTTTACTTATAATATTAGTTGGAATGTTTTTTATTAGCCGTAGAGGGAAGCCTAGCCGATGTGGAACAGCAATCTGCAATACTATTTTTACCCGACTGTGTAAGGAGGGTTATGTTTATCGAACGTACTTATGTTTGTATGTATGTATGTGGGTATGTATGTTTCTATATGATCCCCTACAGCCTAAACGGCTTGACCGTTTTTGATGTGCGAGGTGTCGTTAAATTCGTCTTCACTTCCAGAGTGTCAAAGGCAATTTTTTTGTAATAATAATAATACATCTCTCAAAAAAATAAAAAAAATGCGTTTTTTTGTATCCTCCAATTAACTTTTCTGTTGTAAATAAGTAGGTTTACTAGAAATAAAAAAAAATGCGCATTTATAATATTTTAAAACGATTTTACGCATACTTTTTCATAAAAAACGTACACTCGACAGCATATCAAGCGTAACGAAATCGCAAGTTAAACTGCAAAACCTGCTTTTCTGCAGTCGTGTATTTTGTTTTACTTTTAACATAGATACTTGTTAGAAAATATGCATAAAAGGATAATTTATTAAAGCGTACATCTTTATCATTTTTTTGTAGATCACTTTATCTGTATTAATTAACAATAAATAAATAAATAAATATTTGAAGTCATTTCACACAACACCATCTAGCCCAAAATAAGCAAAGCTTGTACTATGGAACTAGATTGCTGATAGAATACAATCCTAGCTTATCTAGAAATACTAGACAAATACATACATTTTTCTCTCATTCTTTACCCTGCTTTATCTGCTGACCCGTTATACGTTATATTATATATATATTACGTCAAAATAAAATAATCTATGCCCACTATTTGCCCACTTTGATATTGATAGATCCATTGTTAAGAATACGAGTATGTGTTTATAGTAGAATATAAGCTGTTTAATCCACTGTGATATCAGTTATAATACGTAGATATCCAATTGACATAACGAATTGAATAATAGCCAACATAGAACCAACAATACTAATAGCAAAAAAGATGAAGTAACAGCGTAATTTGTCTCGCTAATCCTTTACCACAGTCTGTAAGACATTAGTTTTAACAAAGGGCAGAGTGGAGTGTGCTTTCATTCGAGAGTGCTGGGAGCGCGCACAATGCCTTCCGCTTTTTAGAATCCATTCACGAGTCATGAGAAGTGATTTCACGAAGAAAGTAAAAGCGGGTCACGAGAGATGGGATATGCCACCACTGTGCAATATCGGATTGCAGCCAACGCCGTTGCATGCTCTACGGATGCAAGTCTCGCGTAAATGGCAATTAACGGACTTACTGAAACGTTACTTAACTTTAACCATCGTTCTCTGTCTTCTTTCCGCAAGTGTCATTACGTGTCAGCGAGAAGTTGACAAAATATGTTAAGCAATGCTTAAAGTTAAGTAACGTTTTCTGGTAAGGCCCTAAGAGCTCATGGCAGATACGTATGTAGCGGGTAATTCAATTTTAAACTATTGTAGAACATAATGACGATATAAGATCGTTCAGTACATAATCGTTTATCTATTTATCGTTTTTTTTTTTATAAACGTAAAAACTAGTTAAGAATTTTCATCATCATCATCATCTCAGCCATAAGAAGTCCACTGTTGGACATAGGCCTCCCCCATGGATTTCCAAAAAAAAATTAATTGATTTAAGAATTTTATTTTGAAATTGATTTAAGAATTTTAATAGTTTAGAATTACCATAGTTTGATTTAAGAATTTTAATGGTGCCTTGAGAATTGACCCCAGCATATAATTATATAGTCCGATCATTTCTCAAGGCACCTTTGAACATAGTTAAAATTATTAAATTAACTAAATTCAAATGAGGAACGAATTTTTTTCGATACTTTAGTTCTGTTTTTGAATTTAGGATTCTTAATTTTTAGGGTTCCGTACCTCAATTGGAAAAAACGGAACCCTTATAGGATCACATTGTCGTCCGTCTGTCCGTCCGTCGGGTGTCAAGACCTTTATCTCGGGAACGCGTGAAGGTATCGAGTTGAAATTAAAACCATATACGCAGATCCATAGTATCTTGCTGCAGAAAGAAAAATAAAATTTCTCAGTTTTCGTAAAAAAAGTTACAGCCGAATATGTCGTAAAAAATGCATATTTCGACACTCACAAGGGAATGAAAACCTATGGGGTACTTCCCGTTGACCTAGAACTATGAAATTTGGCAAGAAGCATTTTGTTAGAGTACACATATAGGAAAAAATCCGAAAACTGTATATTTTTTATTTAATCACAAAAAATAGTGTCTTTACGCAAGGAATGAGGGTCCAAATTTTAAAAGTTCTTTAACTGTATCATGTGGGGTATCATATGAAAGAGCTTAATTATTATAAGTTAAAACAGGTTTTTAAATATTTTTACGATGTATACTTTTCGGTATAAGATGGAAAATATAAAAAAAAATATGATGTCCCCCTTTTATCTTCTAGTTTGTACGGAACCCTCGGTGGGCGAGTCTGACTCGCACGTGTCCGGTTTTTTTAAATTAATTTAGCGAACCTTGAAAATAGCCTCCACACATCACTAACATATTTTTCGATAATGCATCTTATTAACCTGTGACCGAGGTCTGTCTATCGCACAGATAGTCCGCTAGTTGTCTGTCACAGTCAATTTGCTCAGAATATACTGTACGGATTTATTTGAATTTCTGTAACCCAAGAACATACTGGAGATGTACAACGATTTATATGTAAATTAATTTAGAATAGAAAGTCAATTGACATTCTAAGGGTAAAAAAAATTAAAAACAGTTTTGTAAACTGTTCCGCATGACGTATCAAAGGACTTTTTCTCAAGCTAGGTAATGTAATCAAATACATGTAATGTATTTAATTTAAAATATATTATTATTAGTAAAATATCTTATTTTAAAAATTATGCTATAATTTAATTATTTTGAGTTTTGATGCTTGTCAATAGTAAAAAGCCTAGTTTACTAACCGCAAAAAGGTATTCCATCGGGTGTCCATTTCCCGTTCACACAAGTCCTCACCAAAGGGCCAATCAGTTCAAACCCGATCTCACACTGGTAAGTGACCCGAGTTTCTTCTGGCGAGGGCTTTTTGGTGTCCGAAAAAACCAGATTGCTGTGAGCTGGAGCGCCAGGAAACCCGCAGGATGCCCATACATAACCTGGAAAAGATTAGCAGTTAAATTAAACAGTCAACTGCGTAGATATATTTCTTATCTATCTTCTAGGAAAGTGTGGTCTATTGAAGATGGCAACAGTCTCTGGACGGGGAACTGTCCCAGTTCCAAGCAGTGTTTGCTACGGCAATCGATTATGAGGCTTAAATTGTATCACATACGTTCACATTTAGCGGAGCAAAAATATGGCGGTTATGTGTGCGGCGAAGCTCAATAGCTAATAATGGACTTTTACCATAATAATTTATTAATGAACTTTTTATGGTTAAAGTACATTAACGGGGAGTTCAGGATAAAGCGCAAGTAATTTATTGATTAATTAATTTTATTGAATAGAAAAAGTAAATTAAAAAATATTTGAATCAAAATAAATGGCATTGTTATTTGTAGGTACAAAGTACCAATGAGCAATGCAAAAAAGTCAAAAAGAATTAATTTTACTGATAGGTATCTGTAAAATTGAATCTTTTTGACTTTTTTGCATTGCCCATTGGTATTTTGGTTTAATTAAAAACTGCCCTATTATACCTTTTGTAGAAAAAGAATAGAGGTGTACAATGACATACAATTTTCTTGGTACTGGCAATTATTGGAAAATGACAAGGTCGTCAGACTTGTCGTTTTTATTACTAAAAATTGCAATTAGGTGAGCTGGATTGCTGGAAGTTACCAACAGTCTTAACTTTGAAGAACATCTTTTTTAAAAGCAGCCCTGGGGTTTTTTGTAAAACCAAGTATTTTTGATGCATTCTGTGTAATACGATTTGGTGGGAATGTGAGTATGACATCTGATTCTGGCAACACTGCGTGTTCCATGATCCTTTTCATTAATGAACAGGTCTGCGAAATTATTTTTTTTGAAAAGTTTTTTTGTTAAATGGTTAATATTTGTTTTAATTGTCTTAAAAGTGACAGAAAACGCTATTCATATGATATATAACACGTCACATTTATCAGATTTAGATGATATAGTATTTGAATACGAAAAAGAACAAAACAAAATTTTTGTAAAATGAATGAGAAAATAATTTGATATTTTTGTAGTTTTATTGAGTCTATAGCTATTAAAATACAACATTAAGGTATTCATAAAGAATACAAATAATAATAACGTTTTCTTTTTGAAAAAAGCTGCTTTTAGTTGGTTTTCGTTTATGATTTTTTATTTCATCTCTGTGTATCAGATCCAGCAATAGTCCGCCATCATATAACATCCCAACGGCCTTGATATCTTCTTGGCTGAGTCTATTAATACGGGTACTGTACGAACAATTTATAATTATTAATACGGTTACCGTACGAATAATTTATAATTATTAATACGGGTACTGGACAAACAATTTATTATTATTCGTACAGAAGTCGGACGAATAGTCACTTTCTATCTTCTTTCCATCTCTTTTATGTACTGATGAAGCCTTTTATGTTCACCTTGTTCTTTACTGCAGTCGCCTAGATTTTTTTAGAAACAATCAATGTGAGACTTCATAAAATGAATTTTCAGACTCATAATACAGTCTAAATTTTTAAACGGTTTAAACCACTATGATTAGTCATAGACTACATAAAACTATTTTTATTTTGTTACTTTTTCTCACAGGGGAAATGCAGGTTAGTAACAATAGACTATAGGATAGTTGGTCATAGAGTATAGAATATAAATATAGATCATAGAATCAGTTTTGTAAAAAACACGAACGAACTTACCGATCTAACGATTATATTTATCTATATGTAAAAAGAATGTAACGTGATACGTTAAAACAAAGTTTATATTTGCTATTATACAGACCAACATCTACATGTTCGTGATGAATTTATTTAAAAAACTTTTTCATCGGAGACCTGTGTTACATATTACTGTGTTATTATACTACTGTGTTATTATATTACTGTGTTGTGACATATTTTTTTAATTCTACTTTCTATAAACTTCTACATTCTACACCTTCTTTTACTTCTTTTTTTTTGTATTGGACGACGCGATTAGCGATTTGACAGTGTCAAGTTTTAAGATTAATCGTTGAATGTCTAGAGACAACTATTAGACCATAGTAGAGTAACTAACTTATATTATTAGACTTGTCATTGTCATTACGGTTTCAGACTTTGTTATTTAAATACACCGAAAGAAGCACAGAATTAGGTACATATATAAATAGTATTAAACTTTTACTTATTTTCCAATTTGAATGACTTCGTTACAGAAACATAAAATGTTGGATTCAGCAACTTCCTCAATATCCCATATGTCTTTATTTCTGCTTCGGCTATTCACGCTATTGGTTCTCGTGTTGGCGTTGACTATCCATCTAAGGTCTGTGAGGGTGTTCCGGTGGGAGCAGTCGGTGTCTGGTGGGGTGCTGGTGACTTTCTGCATAGCAGTGCTGGGCCTGGCACTGTGCTCAATCAATAAGCATTGTGGCGGATACATCTTTCAGGTACAACACCTTTTAACGTTCTTTTGATCAACGTTTTAGTCTTTTACAGAGATGTGCTACTTAGTGAAGCTACATTATGATATCTGCCATAAGAAACCTTTATTTTTAACCAACTTCAAAAAGGAAGATTTCTCAATTAGTTTCAATTTATTTTTTATATTTGTTGCCGCATAACTCTAGGTACTATCATTTATACAAAGATTTGGTAAATTGCGTTTTTGTTTGAAGATATATAATTATGTAGTTATTACTTTCAAATTGGTTCCATAGAAATGTAATCAAAATTAAAACAGGTCTTGTAGTTTGTTTTTAAAACGCATTTTGATGTCGGTTGTTTCTGTTTTTTATCCGACTGCATAAGAAGTAGGATTATGTTCTTTCGAGTGTACGTAACGCATAGTAAGTGTATGTAATTCCAATGAACTTTTTCGTAATAAATAAGTTATTTTACTAGACTTATTCTAAAGAATGCGCATTAATATCTTTTTACAGTGCTTTTACGCATACTTTCTTATATAAAAAACGTACACTCAACAGCGTATCAAGAGTAACGAAATCGTAAGTTAAACTGCAAAAACAGATTTTCTGCAGTCAGGTATTTTGTTTTTCTTATAATATACATACTTGTTAAACTATACCTATCAATTTTATTATAGCTTAGTTTGCTAAGGCTTGGTAATGGAAACGAGTTCAATAAACCTATATATTTTAAATAGAGAGGTGCATCCCATGGGTGAAAGAGCGAAAGATAGGAGGATCTTACTCGCATAGCAACTTCACACAGTGAATCTACATAGCACATCTTTCCCATACCACTACACCACTTAGCATGGAAAAGGTCACATAATTTCTTAGCTAACTGTTCGTAGCCTAAGCTCTCTAGCACATCTCTAGTGTAAAAGCAGCCTTGCGGTGGTTTAACTTTGTTGTAAAACAAAGTTAGCCGAAACGCTCAACGTATTGTTCAGTTGATTGAGTACAAACTCAATTGTTGTTCAGCAAACTCAGTTGAGTACAAACTCAATTGTTGTCAACGGTTGTTCAGCAATCGTCAAGCCAAGTCAGAGGCCTTTCGGCGGCTTAATAACTCTGACAATAGGGCTGGCCACTCAGTCTATACGAACTCACTCACTCTCACTCACTCAGTACAAACTCAATTGAGAGTTGATTGTAAAATCAACTCATGCTTTCATTTCATTTCTTGCGACAGACGCCTGTTACCACCGAAGAAAATGTGTGCTATTTACCGATATCGGGCATTACCTATAGAAAATTGTTTCTGATGATTCTTTATTGTTTGGTAGATAATACCTCAGAGATGGTCTGATATTTTTAAGCTATTGCATAGCTTCTATCGCGGGCCTTGAACGTGGAGACCGAATCCAGAAATTCCGTAACGAAAATAACCTAACACACCGCGCGTAAAGCTATTATGCAATAGCTTTACCGCGGCAGTCTCCACACGTCTTTTTTTATCGTAATCGGTTCAATACTTTGGTTTTTATAAAAAAAATAGAGTTTTTAAACTGTATATTTACTAATGTGAAAGGTCTAATGCGACACGGTAGCTAAAACTTCGCCACTATTGGAGGCCGAAATAAGTTAAAACAGAGAAAGTGCTCTATAAAAAGAATGAAAATGATGAAATAGGCATGAATGGATGGTTTGATAAAACATCAAACCATCCATTCATTCCCATTTTTCGATACAAAATTGTTTCGATATCTCAAATCCAAGCTTCCCGTGACGGCTCAATTTTAAATTAAATAATTATGAGCCACAGCCACACAACTTCATGTCCAAGTGGGCTATACTTATATCTTGAAGCTGATTTCATCTGTTTTATTTTAGGGTTACATAGCAGCCGTTGGCGCAATACTGCTGAGCGTAAACTCTTTTATCATATGGCGTCGGTGGCGAGACGCAGACGAAATCACCCATGTGGTGGCTGAGCTGCTGCAGTCTCTCGGCATGCCATTGTCGAGACATGTTAAAGTCAAGATAATTTTGAGCGCGATCGCCGCAGTCGCCCTGTTGGTCGACTTAATCATGACGCGAAGGAAGGGGTAGAGTTACTTCGGACAAAATCCGTCAGCAATATCAATTGGTTAGTCTATTAACATTAAAATCCGGCTAACAGCAAGTTAGAAAACAAACATTGGACAGATTGCCTGAAAAAGTCTTTGCTTCTATTGGATTTTTACATAAATTTGATCTGCAACATGACCTTGGTGTGTGATTAATGTCTTCTGTGGTTTTAGGAAGCCTGCTGGCAGTAGTACGATATAAGATTTTTATTAAGTAGTTTACATAAGTACAGTATATGTACCTAATCAAGATACCATTAAATATTCAATTCATATTAATAAACTCTTATTAATACGCCTGTTTTTAACCGACTTCCAAAAGGAACGTTATCAATTCTGTTTTTTAGGGTTCCGTATCTCAAAAGAAAAAAAACGTAACCCATATAGGATCACTTTGTTGTCCGTCTGTCTGTCCGGGTATCAAGAACTTTATATCGGTAACGCCTGAAGGTATCGAGATGAAATTAAAACCATATACGCAGATCCATAGTATCTTGCTGCAGAAAGAAAAATAAAATATCTCAGTTTTCGTAAAAAAAAGTTACAGCCGAATATGTCGTAAAAAATGCATATTTCGACACTCACAAGGGAATCAAAACCTATGGGGTACTTCCCGTTGACCTAGAACTATGAAATTTGGCAAGAAGCATTGCGTTAGAGTACACATTTTGGGAAAAAACCGAAAACTGGACATTTTTAATTTAATCACAAAAATGTGGGTTTTTATGCAAGGAAGGAGGGTCCAATTTTTTAATGGCTTTAACCGTATCATGTGGGGTATCAAATTAAAGAGATTAATTAGCACAAGCTATACCAGGTTTTTAAATATTTCTGTGATGAAAATTTTTCGATTTATAAAGGAAAATCTAAAAAAATAATACTTTTATCTACTAGTTTGTACGGAACCCTCGGTGGGCGAGTCCGACTCGCTCTTGTCCGGTTTTATTTTTTGTATGTTTATTCAACGATTTCTCCGCTAATTATGAATTGGTTTTGATGATTATTCTTTCAGAGGTAGTCCCATATATTTTTTATCAAAATCGGTTCATTACTTTGGTTTTTATAACAAAATTACTGAAAAAATGTCATCGAAGTAAACGAATTATGTATTTCAAAGTCAGTTTTTCAGTTTTAAACTATAATTATTATTGTTCAAGCTCAGCGAATAAATAGCATCTATTTGTTATCAGACCTATATTGCCACACAACACCGTTGTGAAAGTTTTCTAAATAGCAGTTTTGCTCCGGTATATCTGACTGACCATATCTGGTGTAAACAGCGCTTAAATCGCAAATGATCCGTGGAAACGGACACTTTAAGGGCTACCATGGGCCAAATGTTTTAAGAATTTCGTAATATGGCATTTTTTTTTACAGTACGAGTATATATATACTTAGTCTGGCCATAAATACTGTCACAGTTAAAAATAAGAAAGATATTACATTTGAATTTGGAATCTGTCATTTTTATACGATTGTTCATTGAGTTTTCTAATTTTGGCGCCAATACATTGTACAATATTTTGCGATATTAAAATGGAGTGGGGTGATAAAGAGAACCGAATCGCTGTGATTGCATTACGCAAAGTTGGTATGGAGCCAAATGCAATTTTTAAAACTCTCCATACGCTTGGTATTAGTCAAATGTTTGTGTACCAGGCTATTAATAGGTACAATGAGACCTCCTCTGTTTGTGACAGAAAAAGATCTAGCCGTCCACGTAGTGTTCGTACGAAAAAGGTGGTCAAAGCAGTAAGGGAAAGAATTCGAAGAAATCCTGTCCGAAAGCAAAAGATTTTATCTCGGGAGATGAAGATAGCACCCAGAACCATGTCGCGTATTTTAAAAGATGACTTAGGACTTGCAGCCTATAAGAGACGCACTGGTCATTTTTTAACTAATAATTTAAAAAAGAATAGGGTGGTAAAATCGAAACAACTACTGAAGCGGTACGCAAAGGGAGGTCACAGAAAAATTTTGTTTACGGATGAGAAAATCTTTACAATTGAGCAACATTTTAACAAACAAAATGACCGTATTTATGCTCAAAGCTCTAAGGAAGCTTCCCAATTAGTCGACAGAGTGCAACGTGGGCATTATCCGACTTCAGTGATGGTTTGGTGGGGTGTTAGCTATGAAGGAGTGACTGAGCCATATTTTTGTGAAAAAGGTATCAAAACATCGGCACAAGTGTATCAAAATACCATTCTTGAGAAGGTAGTTAAGCCCCTTAACAACACCATGTTCAATAACCAAGTATGGTCCTTCCAACAAGACTCGGCGCCAGGTCATAAAGCTCGGTCCACGCAGTCTTGGTTGGAAGTGAACGTTTTGGACTTCATCAGAGCTGAAGACTGGCCGTCGTCTAGTCCTGATCTTAATCCGCTGGATTATGATTTATGGTCAGTTTTAGAGAGTATGGCTTGCTCTAAACGCCATGATAATTTGGAGTCCCTAAAACAATCCATACGATTGGCAGTGAAGCATTTTCCCATGGAAAGAGTGCGTGCTTCTATTGATAACTGGCCTCAACGTTTAAAGGACTGTATTGCAGTCAATGTAGACCACTTCGAATAAGCTTTTATATTTTAAATTGTTTTATATTTATGTATTAAACTAACACACTGTAAAAGTAATAAATATTATTTGCAATAAAAAAATAATTTTTTTCTTCGTGACAATATTTATGGCAAGACTAGGTAATATATAATAGATATAGAATAAATGGTTAGAAAAAGAGATTACGAATAGTATTATAAAACTTACGACAAATTTCGTACAAACTTTCATTATGTATCTATGTATGGACAAAATATGGACTCCAAAATAAAAGTGATAGAAGCGATTGAAAACTTGATTAAATTAAAATGAATTCTAGATTGAATATTTTGTAAAACTGTACTCTAGTTTATTAGAGATGCGTACTTAAAAAATTAAAAAAAAACTGAACTTCTTTTAGGATAGCGATTTTATATCCCCACCGAGCGAATAATCTGTCAATCATCATGCTACTAGCTCTTAACTATCCAATTCGAACGATTCCAATCAACTTAACTATCCAATTCGAACGATTCCAATCAAAATATATTTATATGACAAAATATTCGAATGCAGCCCCTAAATAGCGAAAGTGCTCTGAACTAATCGCAGTCACACGGTTTTGGTCGTTATTAGCCCGAGAACGCGACCGGAACAACGAGCGACTCGCGCGCGCTACGGCCATTTTGACTTCTCGGTGAAACGACTTCTGAACTCAGGTATAGTTCCCGTCACGTAAAAAGAACGCTGGTTTGTTCGCGCTTACGAACAAACCAGCGTTCTTTTTACTTGACGGGAACTATAATTAAATTCTTTTTTTTATTTTTTTTTATTTAAAAATTTGAGCTCCACAGACTCCAGGGTCCGTGCCTTTTATAAGCTAATACATTTTATTTTTAACTAAGTTAATTAAGTAAATTCTTCCTTTTTAGGGTTCTGCAGTATACAAGAAACACTTATAGTTTCGTTATGTCCGTCTGTATGTCTGTCCGTGGCTTTGCTCAAAGACTATTCGTTCTAGAAAGCTATAATTTAGAATGGATATACCTACATAATATTAATCACGCCGAGAAAATCATAGAGTAAAATCTTAAAAAAAAAATAAGTGGGGATGAGTTATTCGTGTGTATATCGTTGGATAGGTAATTTAAAAAACATTGCGAGTTGCAAGTGCAACAACTATTTTTCAATAAAAAAAAATAAATTTGCGAAATATTAAGCTTTGAAGTGATAATTTTTGTTAGTCTATCGGTTAAACAGTCATGCTAGTAGAATATATATGTATAGAGTGATATTAAAAGGAAACCTATACGGCTACTTAAATGTATTTAAATGTAAGTAAGATATGAAAATTTAATTTAAACTAACATTTCAACCAATATAGTCATAGTATCAAACAGACCCTGTCTTAAGTTCACATAAATTATGATGTGCAACTACAGATCCCTAAAATGCGGGTGGCGCATCGTGCACTTGACCGTTTATTTTACTGAAGGACAGAATTACGCTTGACTGCCAACTCACTAAATGTCGTCGCGGTCGACCGCGCAGCCTACCGGAAGCCCGCGCTTATCTAAAGCTGATTCTCTCGAAATCTAAAGAAAAAATCCTTTCTTTACATAATATTTAGTAGTGTACTTGTATTTTATAATATTTTAATAATAAAATTATTCAGCATTTTGTAGCGGTTTACAAAACACCTCTCGAATTTCGTTCATATAGTGGTAATCGTCTTTGAGTAAAAGAAACTAAATAAATTGTCGTAAAATCTTCTACAAGGTCGCCATGAAGACTAGGAGAAATATAGAAGAAAATATAGAAACTTTTACGAAAATTACCCTAAAATCTGTTACAGGTCACCGTGAATACTAGGAGATATGGAAACTTTCATGAAAACTGTTCAGAAATTTGTCACCGTGAAGAAAACTCTACCTCACCATCTTATATTGAAGTCTCTAAAAACATAAACAGCTATAAAAGATAGAAAATCAACGTCAAATTAGACGATAATGACTATACTTAGTCCCATTTTATGTCTAAGCTATTACCTAAACAAGAAAGCGTGATGCTAAGCCGCCACTATGATGGGACTATTCGCTTCCGCCGAACTTTACTTTCTTACATTTGTTGAGCTTTATTCTGTAAGACATTAAGTTCAGTTTTGGTATTCTTATTGTAAAATAGTCGTAGAGACTTGGTTTTCGACGTTGACAAGAGTGATTGCTATTGCGTACGAGCCGTGAGATCGATTAGACCGAAAACCACTTTTATTTATTTTGAGAAAACGTCCCTACTACGGTACCGACTAAATACGAGATTCTCGATTCGACTATTTTTATTATCTGATTGCGTAGGAAGGAGGGTAAAGTTTTTGGAGTGAATGTATGTATGTATGTTCATATGTATGTTTCTATATGACAGCGTACAGCCTGAACGGCTTGACCGATTTTGATGTGCGAGATATGATTAGATTCGTCTTTGCTTCCAGAATGCCATAGCTATACTTGTAATAATAATAATACATCTCATGCAAATAAAAAATGCGTTTATTTTTTCGTAACATCTAAGGAACTATTTCGTAATAAACAAGTGATTTTACCAGAATAAATTTAAAGAATACGCATTTATAATCTTTTACAGCGATTTTACGCACAATTTCTCACAAATAACGTACACTCATCAGCGTATCAAACCTAACGAAATCGTAAGTTACGACTGCAAAAACTGCTTTTCTGCTGATATACATACTTGTTATTTTATACTACAGCTGCACCCACAACTGCGTTCGCGCAGTGATTATAGCATAGAAGGATTTCTCTCAGGCAAACTTAAGGTGGTCAGATGGCCAGATGGCGGACAGAATACAATACATTTTTTTTTTGTAAAAACATACTTATGATGCATTGAAAGATAAAGACACAGAACAATCATCCATATTCACCATAACAACAATATTTTATATCTTGTGGGGATCGATCCCCACAATCTATAGCTTACAAAACATACTACCAATTTAGCTGCGATGATTAAATTTCAATTGAAAACTTATAAATAGACGGCAACCTGTTATTTTAGCATATTAAAGTACCTGGAAGGTATATCAATAAATCCTGGGGAAAGTGGTGCTGGTGGGTCAAAGGCCCACTTCCCGAAGGCCCGAGGCGTCGGGCGGCGGCAGCGGACCGCTCAGGGTCAGTCGTTGACCGAGTTTCTTCTACCGTCTTTGATGTCCATGCTTAATGACCGGCTTAATATCTGACCCCCTCAGGTGTGGAATTTTCACAGCGAGCGGCACTTCCGAATGGCACGTAATACTTCGGTCTTTAGTTTCGTACGAGCCAATTGAAAAATTTCATCGATATACGCAATGCACGTGGTAAAATCTAATCGTATGCATACTTTAATCCTAGGTGCTAACTACTCATGCTACTGATCGCATGGGAAGCAAAATTGATGGAATAAAAATGCATATACACTCAAAAACATAACCCTCCTTGCACAGTCGGATAAAAATGTATCCTATGACACACGGGAAGTGAAGACGAATAATGAAGAAGAATCTTCTAATTACACCTCGCATAGCGGCTTAGACTATAGAAGGTAATAAAGAAACTTACATACATACTCGTACAAATACCCACATACTCCATACCCCACTTGAAACACATTATTCCCCTTCTGACGTAGTCGGGTGAAAATACGAGAAATTTAGATTGGTTACGCACCCACTATCGGTCGTTGGCCTACACGTGCATGGTGACTTTTGCTTAATAACAGGAATCCGCTGTATAATTAATTTGTTGAAATAAAATTACTAATCTTAATTAGTATAAAAGAATATGCCCGCCTGCATAAGTCCAATATTTGTAGTATAACTTACGCTTGCGTTACGCTTGATAATTATGATGTTGAATGTACGTTACGACATTCCCAATCAAAGACAATTCAAGTAAAATCAGTTAAATTTTAAGAAAAAGTTCGTTGAAAGTGACGAAAAAGTGCAATTTTTGTGACAGTTGTATTATTATTAGACGTTTTACAAATCTTGGAAGCTAAAGAATGACTTCTTATAAACTTATTTATGTAGTAGGTACTTTGGGTACGTAAATATTTTTGGCCTATAAAAATGCACGGAATGCAACTAATAATGATATTCATTTATAGAAAACGTAGAGTCACTCCACAACGGCATGTCTGTAAGTACACAGCCGTCGAAATGATATTTTTCTTAATGATAATAACTTTGTTAGGAGAAATGAAACCGGCCTGCCGTTAGTCAAGGAAGCTGAGTCACCCACAATCATGAGATCAACCTGTCATACGTTGACCTACTCGAGTTTTTACTATATACCGCCCAGGGGGTAGAAAGCTGAGCGTTTGTAAGCACAAATTACTATGTAATGTATTTCTATATCTGTTTTTTTTTAATGAAATTTTGACGGACGAGTAAGCCATCAGCGAACGTTATTTCATACGGGTTATTCTAAAAACTCGTAACGGATTTGCTCCACTTTTATTGCGCGTACGCGCCAAAATGTGGAATACATACGCTTCCCTAATGGGTATTTACGAATGGATAGAATCTGGGTGTCTTCAAATCGCGTGTGAATAGGTTCAAGACAAGCCGTCTACAGAAGCACGCTCCACCACAGACCGCCACCAGACGAGTTTGCATAAGTCTATTTTCAAATGAAAAAAAATGCTGTCATGTTATTACTTATGAGAAACATTTGCTCCTGTCCAGTCATGAGAAAAGCGATTTCTACCTTCTACCCCTAAACATTATACATAACTAATTGTCATTCTTTCATATCTCATGGCTTATAGGCTTTTAAGGTTTGCTTCTCTCAAATTTCGATATAGATAACTGCAAAGTATAAATTTTGATGAAAAGTAGGCACTTCAAATATTTAAGTATTTAAAAAAGTAGTTCTTATATAAGAAGTATATATACTGTTTCTCTGGCACTCACAACTATAAACAATTTGAAATCCTATCAAGTACAGTAAAAGCTTATTCGCGCTTCCTTCATTCGCGTTTTCACTATTCGCGGATTAAAAAATTGCGACCCAATTCCTACATTCGCGACTAAAGATTTATTTATTCGCAGATCTAAACAGTATATCGGTACATACATATTAATAAAAAGCATTCAGTATCCTTTGTAAACGCGGCTCAATAAAAACTAATAAAAAAGTAAAGTAGACCGTATTACAACTATGTACACCTAAAGTATGATGTTAAATACTATCGTACATAGAAGTATGCCGTTGTATAATTGGTTTGGCTTTTCCTTTGACATAAGCCGCCTTCACCACGGTCGGTGTTTTTGGGAATGTAAACAAACAATGTTTAAGTAAATCAACCTTACTACTCAATGCATAAAGTATATTGTTAAATGCTGCCACATATTAGACGTTCCGTCCTTAAAATTAATCAATATGGTCAAAACCTCCAATTCAATTGTTTTTTTTTTTTTAAATATATTTGTTTATTATTTTGTCACCTATGAACGTATCCCCTATCCCATTTAATTACCATTCCATATTCACGGTTTGTATATTCGCGGCATATTTAGGGAACGTATACCCCGCGAATAAAGAGCTTTACTGTACTAAATATACAAAGTCATTATCTCATTCACAGTTAAGAAAAATAAGTCACGGTTAAATCCTAGTTATATCTTATCAAAAGGTGATTTAATTGCTTCCTGGACTTTTTCCTATGTGTAAAAAATACAATGGCAATAATAATGTGAGAGCAATCAATTAAATAAATTACCACCAATTTTACAGAGTAAAACTTTTTAAATCCTGGATTATAAAAGTATAAGTATTCACTTATACTTTTGTAAGATAGGTATAATAAATAAGACTGAATACATATACGTAAATCGTAATGCAATACTAGTGAATTATAAGCATTATAAACTGTAAAATATTTGATAATTGACGTTTTATCGTTGGAAAATATATTTGTATCATAAATTGCAGTATTTTTCGTAATGCATAATTTTTATCTCCAAATATACCTAAATTGAACCGGTTGCCTGAAGATGTCGTCATGGCAAAAACGATCAAATCTTTTAAAAATAAACTGGATCAATGGATTAAAAAGGAATAAGTTATACTAAAAGACAACCAGTAAATTTATGCACTGCTATCGTCAAATAAATAAATAAATATCTATATTGTAACAGAACGTTACATGACCTTATTCGACACCAATCACCAAGTTTTTTTTATTTATCAATAACACTAGGTAGGTGTCTCAATATGTATATCTTCATGCAAGTGGCAGGAAGACGCTGGATGCAGGCCAAATCGATCCAATCGATCTTTTAAAAAATCCATGGGGGAGGCCTATGTCCAGCAGAGGACGTCTTATGGATGTAGTGATGATGGTGATGATGATAAAATTATCTTCAAAAATATTGCCATACGCGGTAAAACAAAGGACCTCCGAAAAAACACACGTTTTAGAAACTTAAACAAACCGGCGATGTAGAACCAATTCACATTCCCACCAAAACTAGGCCCTTTACAAACATTTTGCAAGTTTGTTAATCCGAATTCAATACACCTGTGTCATCTGACGCAATAAGAAATGTGAAAGTAGATGACGCAGGTCAGATATTCCACAAAAGCGGTAGTTCATCCAAACTATGGAACGCTGACACTAAATTTAATGACGTCATCGGGGACAGGAAACAAAACGGATCTTAGGATCCGTTGAAATGAACCTCTTTCCAGAATGAAAGAGAAAGTAAACGCACGCACTGCGGAATATTGTTTCAGCGTTTCCTACAATTTGTAAGAGAAATAAAAACGCAGTGTGTTGTATTCATAAGAGTTCATTGACCTTTGCCCACACGACTATGATTCGT
Organism: Lycia hirtaria; assembly: GCA_947563715.1. Classification (NCBI taxonomy): domain Eukaryota; kingdom Metazoa; phylum Arthropoda; class Insecta; order Lepidoptera; family Geometridae; genus Lycia; species Lycia hirtaria. The sequence continues at coordinate 13,766,068 of OX387386.1, forward strand.
GATTTTAGGTAAGACCCATAGTAGAAGTTGCTATGATATTGCTATCTTTTTTTAACATGTATTATAAAAGGGAAAGTAATATGTATGTTAAGGTTAAAAGGCTACACCGATTGTTATGGAAATAATCTAGTACAGAGATAATTTAAAATGCAGAGACGAACAGGGCTTCATCTCATTATAATCATTATCACTGATTTTCATCTCCACGCGGGAAACCACAGGGCACATGCTGGATAAACTCACCTTCGACCACACGGTCACTTATGGTGAGCTGTGTGTGAAACGAAGACCTACAACATCGAAAGCTCATCTCCATTCAGTATAATCCTTGATAGAGAGTAGCCGGACGACATTTTGCACCGTTAGTTAACCATGGCGCAGTCACCTCGGCACATTCAGGTCGGCGGCTTGAGAGACCGGCGATGGAGATGCGCATGCCGGTTAGATGGCACCGGATGCTGCCCGCCTCGGGTCAAATGATAAATCAAGCCGGTTTACAAAGTATTTAATACTTTCTCTACAACAACAGGTGCCTTTTTGCCGTGCGCCTGTGCCCGGGGCGCGCGCCTATCTCTCTCATGCGCACATGCGCATCATAACATTTTTAACCGACTCCTATAGAAGGGAGAGGTTATCAATTCGATTGTTATTTTTTATGTTTGTTATCTCATTACTCCATCATTTATGAACCGAGAAAGGATGCGCAGAGACGTTGAATGATATGCTATACTTAAAAAAAGAAGTGTATTGATGGAGATATTTTGTCAGACAGGTGACATTAGGTACCAGAATTTCATTTTAGGCTTATTCATAATTTGATTTATTTTTCTAAATAAATGTAGCTTAAGATTTAGCATATAAAAATAAAATATTAAATAAATTTCTAATTAATTAGACATTTATTTAATATTTTAATTTTATAGTTACAAAGACACCCAGGAAGTAAAGAGTAAAGTTGTCGATAACACCTCGCATTGATGTAACTTCCCGTTATAAATGGTATGCTATCATTAAAGCATACATAATTAATTTATTATTAATTATGTTATATATAACTCGTTATTAATTGACGCGAAAAAATAAAAAGTTTCCCCTCAGAAAAAATGAGGGCTTAAGTTTTATAATAATACATAAGTTTCTTAAGGCATAACTTATAAGTATCTTCGTGGAACTAGGTATAAATCTGTTTTAAGATAATGTACGAGTACAACTAGAAACTTACATACACTAGCTAGTATATATTTCCTGGATAAATATAAAGTTACTTTAAAGGGGGTAAAAAAAAGCATATTTATTTCTATGCCTAAACGATAATTATTTTATAAAGGAAATATTATATGATAAAAAGAATCTCACAACGAAGTCCTGTAAAATATTATATTATAGCACTCATAATAGCGTGATTACAAAATAGCATATAACTACAATTAACATTTGCCAGCGAATACAACTACTTTCACCAGATTTTTTTGATAGCTGGTGAATACTTTTACTTTACACGCTTGATCTTGAATTTAGCGTCTATTGTAGTCTGTTAATACTGAATGTTTTTTTGAAGTCATTTTAAAGGGTTCAGTAGTAAACAAGGAACCTTATAGTTTCGCCATGTCCGTCTGTCCGTTCGCGTCTTTGCTCAAATACTATAAGTACTAGAAAGCGGTAATTTGGTATAGATATGTATATTATTAATGCCAAGAAAGACGTAAATATAATTAAAAAAAAAAATATTTTAGTGTACCTACACATAGAGTTTGAATGAATTATTTTTATTGTATGGGTGTATTATAATTATAACCATCAGAGGGTAAGCACTGTGGCCGAAGATGGAAACATCAGCAGAGAAAAAAAAATGTATCACGGTTATCAATACCAGAAACTCAAAATAAATACAAACCACCGTAAATATTACCTTAATAATGATTACAATGTAAAGAATTCCTAGAAGAAAATTAAAGTACTCGATAATTGTTTTTACGAAATTAGACAAGTAAACAAAAACAGACTCAATTATGTTGATGCAGTGATGTGTTGCCATTAATGGTTGTTATCGGTGAAGATCGGTAGCGATGGGCGAAACAATCGGCCCTCGGTTTCAACGCAGGCCTCGATACATATTGTCTGTTTTCTAAGGGAAGTTGCCTCACGGATGCTATTTGGGTCAAAGACAGCGCTGTCAGTGAGGCCTGCTACGACCTAATGCGTTAAGTAAATTGCTTAATATTTACAAAAATAATGTAGTGGTTGGATTTTAAACAAAGTTTTTTTGGCTGAGATAACTCATTCTAAGATTTCGTAGTGACTATGAGGAACCTTTATAAATCGCCATGTCTGTCCGTATGTCAATTTTACTCAGCCCTACAAAACTTGGCAGATCGGAAACTATATCTCTATCTCTGTTATTTTCATACAAAATGAAATAAAGCTTCCGATCGGAATCGATTCCGAAATGTTGATAGAGGTAGTATTGGCTCTCAATCGACAAGAGTGCGAATGTTTGCGCGACAGATTGCGTCTATGATAATGCGTGGTGTACTTCAATGCTCTTACACACCAACGATTTAGTTCTGTCCATAATCTGTATCAGCCCAAAGGGCCAGTCCCTTTTTAATCGGCTTTAAAAAGGGGGAGGTTCTATGTTCGACTGTATATGTTATGTAGAATGTATTACGAAGACGATTCGGGCGATTACCTTACTTGAGGCTTGCGGTGGTTCAGTTTTTGAAACTATACGAGTATAAGTACTTGTTTTCTATGTCGTCTAAGTTGAAGTAAAGTAACAGAACATACTACGGTAAAGTTTGCGCGCGCTCGTGAATTGCATTATAAAATTAATAAGAAACGTGGTTTAGCCGATACCTACAAGCTAACGTCTGGCGAAAGTTGTAAGCAAATTACTAAACAAGAATCAATCTCGCTGCGGCTGCGGTTCGTAACACTAACAACATTGGCTATTTTATTATATGCCAATAATCGTTAACATGTCTGCTTCCTATAATGTTGCTTAAATCTTTTGGTTGGCAATTTAATCGATTTGTATCATTGAGCTGCGATGCCTGTAAATACACAATCTTTAAGTAAGTAAATATAAAAAAAACAGAGCATTGTTACAAATACATAGCGACAGAATTTAGAAGTCGCATCGGTGGTTTATCTGACTCAAGGGCGGATCCAGGGGGGTCATGGGGGTCAAGACCCCCTGCTGGGGCTGGGTCCAGGGCCTAGGTGGAGCACTAATTAAAATTGTTAAAAATAATGTTTTTATATATTTTTTTGTCATTATACACTGTTACTAGATAATACTCCAGTTTTTGTCGTTGTAAACGAATAGTTGTGGAAAGATACACTTCTGGTCCAAGAGCCAAAAAGGCGGAAATCGAGGCGTTGAGAGAAGATATGGTTGTGCGTATGAATAAAGCTCTAAAAGCTGTGTCCGACTGGGGTGACGAAAATTTCGTCAAACTCAACGCCAACAAGAGTCAAGCCTGCCTTTTCTCCGCCAAAAAGAGTGAGTTTCTTTTGTCTCCTATTTTCCAAAATGTATTATTATCATTGACAGACCGTCTTGAACTACTTGGACTCACGTTAACCCCAACAATGAACTTTAAGGGCAGCATAACTTTTGCACGTTTTTTTTTATAATGCCCACTTTTCTACTTTTATATTGGACCAGTCAAGTATTGAGACTTCGTCAAGTTTCTTGAATAATAAGTACAAGTTATAAAGTGTTATAATCACAATATAAGTCATGTATGTGCCAATATAATTATAGTCATTTTCAACTCCGATTCATGTATCAGTAAGTAGTGGCGACTTTACTAAAAGTTTCTATGAAGTTTTGCCGACTACATGAAAAGACACGCTTCACCGTTTTATTTCACTACCTCTAACTCACTAATGAATAAAACCCCACAATGTTTACACTATATAAGTAAATTTAGGAAATTAAAAGTATTTCTATGACGTTCCAGCCAAACCTCCCTAAAAGCCTACCAGTAGCTAAATCCTTAGTAAATCTAATAGACCAAACCGTTTTATACCTACATGGCCAAAAAAATTCGCTATGCGTAATTGCGAATCCCTTCCATCATCTTACGGTCTGTGATTTTAGGAAGGTATGAACTGTTGTCACATTATATCACAAGTTTCATCCAAGTCGTGAACAATCTGGGTTTTTTTTTGTGAATGCCCGTGACCATGGCTCGCTCACAAAAAACACATTCCTTTTCAAACGAAGCCGGGGTGGTATTACCTTATTATTTGACGGCTCTGTAGCTACGTCGATGCCGCTCTTTTCTTTCTAATCTTTATAGTAGCTTAAACAATATATAAAAAGCAGAATGAATTTAAGAAGAATTCGAAGTGGTGAAGTAGATATTATTTTATGATTGACGAAGAAACTCCTAAATTTTTGACAAAAGTCAGTCGACACTGCTGAATTTTTCCGAACTTGTCATATTACTAATGTTTTATGTAACAAGTGTTTTATATATAAAAAAACAAAATACGCGACTGCATAAAAGCGATTGTCGTACTGTAACATACGCTTGCGTTTCGCTTGATATGCTGTTGAGTGTACGTTTTTGTGAGAATATATGGTAAAAGATACTGTATAATTTATACAATGAAGAATGTTTATTTCTTTTGAATAATTTTATAAAATCCCTGTTTTTTTTACGTTAAAGTTACAAAAAAACGTACTTTTTATTTTTGCGAGAGTTTTGCTATTATCCCATTTTATTATTTTTTATTTTTTTTAATTTTTTTTTACAATAAGTACAAAATAAAAAAAATATGTACACAATGTAAAGATCGATGGGAATCAGCTTGCTGGATCTTTCTGATTACAATCGATTAAGAGATAATCTTACTATAACCCTCTAACTGTGTTTATATTGGCTGTATGAATAAACTCATCAACCGAATTCGATCAATACGAAATGTCCAGACTTGCAGCGCTGTAGGTAAAGTGGTGGTAGTTGATGATACTGGAAGCTTCTAAGTATAGAGGTTTTCGGGCAACATAAAAATACAATTTTCGCATCATTTACATTCGTTATAGGTATATATGTTATAACTATAACCTAAATGCATTAGTTATACCTATGGTTACATATAACTTAAAACAATTGTTTATAACTAATGAATTTAGGAAAATGCAACAAAGCGACCGTTCCCTCCAAAAATCTAGGTGGTGTTTTTTCTTGGTATTGGCATAATGGGTACAAATTTATAATTTGTCGACTATTATAGTGGTTAGTGATCGATTTTTAAACTGAATCTAAGTAATGCCTTGGTTTTTATACGTAGTCTAAGTTTTATGTCAAACTTTGTTTTGTTTGTAGTTAATATAAATATTTGCCTGTTGATAAAAGCTGCGTTTTGTATGTTGTTGAAGGTCCTACGCCGGAAGCATGCTTTGTTGTCACTTCCGCTTCGCTGAGGGGAGACGAAACTTGAGTCGCGTCGATACCAACTGTCTTCAAACAAGTATGACAAGGGAATGCAGTATTTTGCAAATCCAAAAACATATATATCGATATAAAATCTTCGTTCGAATTAATAATACCTATTATAACAGAAATAGATTATCGAGTTTTGTACTATCACATGCACTCGCTCTATTTATTATTAAAGCTAAATTGTCTGTCTAATAACTTTGTAACATACTAAAACTGAATAACATCGTAAAGTAGGGATGATTTTTAAAAATCATCCCTACTTTACGTAAGCCACTGAGTGAGATGCGCTCTCGCCGCAATTGAATGTAACAAGGTAGCTATGAATGGTGTCTACTTTCGTACGTAAGTACATACAGGTCAAAGGTCCTAGCATCCTGCATCGAGATTTTCAAAAGCTGCATTGTCGATAAAATATCTCAAAACTGAGTTAGATCAAACTACAGTTTGACGAACGGAGCCAGGTGACGATGAGAGACATGAGCATCTGCTAACTGTGCTAATTCGTCTCCGCATAGCATAGCGGGCCGCCCTACTAAGCCGCAGTCGCGACCACCGACCGATCGAATATCGTCAATTTGTTAATTTAGGTGAAAAATATGTAAATTGTCTCAGAACGGTACTCCGCATACCCGAACGCTATGCGCCTGCCGAAACGCTTTTCTAAAACCTGGTGATAGATACAACAAAATTGTTTTACGATCGTGAATCATACATATAATTTCATGCTCTACGACTAAGTTACGGAGAAAGCGATAATTGGTGACCCGCGAAAGTGGCTTAATTTTATTTGCTGTCTTGTATTTTTGTAAACGATTAAAAAATATATAAGACTATCGGTATCGTAATAATGTTATACCTAAAATATCCACAAATAGAGCTGTAAAATGTATACACAGTTCAGCCATTTCACGATCTTATTGACGTGCATTTTCATAAAACATATTTCATACTATTGTTTTCTGTCTCAATCAAAATTTATCTCAACTCAGATGTCACAAAAAGAACATCAAACTAAATAGAAATCTCACATCGCATCGTCGCGAGAACATCGGAAAGTGGCCCATCTCTTTAAGAGAGTGTTTTCACCTACTTATTTCGCACTAGTTAAACAAGTAATGCGTACCTTGCAGGAGGCAGGAGATGACACAAATATATAACACATCCATTTTAATGTTCACACAATATCGTTAAATATACACTCGCGGCGAAATTCGGCTTGGACTCATGGCGCGCGCGATGCGCACGGCTTGCTGACTTTTACTGATTCAAGTGGTAAAGAAACAGGTGCTAGCGCAGCTATTCCCCCAAGTAAGCCCTCGCGCGCGTCAACCGCATAGCTTGGACTCTTGAAGCTTTCGCGCACTGAATAGAAAATTTCACGTGGTCCAAAGGAACGTGATGCGGTTGGCAATAGGAAACATACTCGGCTTTTGGGTCAGTATCTCAGTAGGCTTGCATTGCTTATCATATTGGTATGAGCTTGTGAATTGTCCTGGGAATTGATGATTAAATATATGTAAGTAGGTATCTATAATATAAGCCATGAATTGGTATGTTTCTAACTATTGATAGTTCTTTGATGTCTAAAAAAATATAATTTTGAAAATAGACAAGAAATTCTGTTTTACGCTCATGAACAGCGGCCGAGCGCGTTTGCATGTCTTTTCTTTGTGTGTTTGTCTAGGTTCCTATGTAATAGGGCGAATTCTGTGGTCTAGGTATATGCGCACGTAGCACATTGCGCGTAGTAAAAATTGGGTACTGACATTCCCATCATGATTTAGGTACCTATTTAAAGTAACCTTTTTTTTTATTTAAGTAGGATTTTTTATTTATAGTTAGCTCCATTAAAAATCGTTATAGAGAAAGCTTTCCGATCACGGTTTTGTATTTGTTTAACGTAATAATTTGGTTTATTAGTTAGTTAGGTATCTACGTAATTAATAAATCTTATATTATTTAATACAGGATGCAAACATAACGTACATTGCACATAATATATATTTATAGTCTGACAGATTGGTGACCAATGAGACCTCTTGTTTTACGAAATTATAAACTCGCCAGTTAGGGGAGAGAGCATCTCTCCTACACTCTACAGTGTAGAGTAATACAGAGATGCGGTGGCATCGTGTAGAGTCTACACGATGCCACCGCATTGAGACTCCTGGATGATTTGGTGAGATTATGTTACCCACATTATAAGATACGTGAAGAAGTCCAAGCTATACATATACATTTGTTAGGTCTTCCGTATGAAGTAAGTATACATTTACTGCATTTCAGAGCATCTCTCGGTGCTACCTGATGCCTTAGTTTTAGCAGTTACGAATAAGTGAACTTACACCAGTCAAAATGACTATTGAAGTCCATAATAATAAATAAATATATCTTTATTGTACACCAAACATTACAATTGAAGGACACACGTTTTAACAAGTTTTAACTTATAACACAAATAAAAAGAGGAATACTAAACAGTAAACAAAAAATTCGGTGGTACAAAGGCGGCCTTATCGCCTTGAGCGATTTCTTCCAGGCAACCTTTTGATAGAAAGGAAATGGAAGAAAAGGTTATGGAAGGTAGTGCACATACAAATATAGATAGTAAATATATTAACAAAATCAATATTAAAAAATATATAAATAAAGATACTATAACAATACATAAATTATACAATAAATATTCTATATATATATATATATATAAATATACCAAATTAACATAAGGAGAGATAATGATTGTAAATGAGGTGTTTGAATATATCAAGGGATCTGGCTTGCCTGACGGACACAGGCAGAGAGTTCCACAGCAGGACAGCTTGCACCGTGAAGGATTTGCTGTAGGATAGATTGCTATGGGACGAGGTTTGGAGCTTGAGTTTAAGAGCGCGGGAAGATCGTAGAGGATTAGTAGAGTGACCCTGTACAAACTCAAAACGTTCCTTCAAGTACAAAGGGGTAAAGGGATTAAACAAAATTTTATAGAGAATGGAGAGTAAATGAGAATTAATAATAATGACGAATGATCATGTTTATGAAATCCAAATCTCAGTTATTATAGCCGATCTGAAAGCCGCTGCCTTAACGTCTAAAAGGCCTATTTAACCACCCTATTTATCGAGCCCTGTCGCCGGGGACAGCGTAGTGTAATAATAGACAGGGTTCCGATCTCCGCGTACTTCCCAGAGGGACGCGATAGACAGGGCTCGAGAAATCTGGTAGTGTAAATACGCCTTTAGGTCTTATGACACATTCACATTCATGGACATGATCTTCATGGGCATGACCATTCATTACTCTGGGCACAGAACATAAATAATAATACTACGCATAGAACGGACACTCATAACCTCCCACCAAATCGCGCTACCTCACCCCGCGGACAATTACCAGACACATTTGAGAGATGCAATGTTACGGAGCGGTATTCACAGATTTTTTCTTTTAAAAAGTGAATATGTTTTAAAAAAACCGGACAAGTGCGAGTCATACTCACCCACCGAGGATTCCGTACAAACTAGTAGATAAGGGGCCATTCATTAATTACGCTAGTTTTTGATCCCCTCCCCCCCCCCCCCCCCCTGTGTAATATTTATTACGAAAGAATCTAAAGGAAAAAATGAATAAACGTTTGGTTTATTGTAATGTTTATTTATCAAAGTAACAATTTTTAGGAATGTTTATTTGTACTTTTATACACATCCGAGCGCACTTCGGCAAATGCGCGGTTGCCGCGCTTTTTCAAAGAATAATTTTAACTTTGCGCATTTTTGTGATCTTTCGTAAGAACTATCAAGACTCCCTTCCACCCCCTTGTAAGAAAAAATAAGACATGGTCGACCCCCCAAATCGTCTTACGTAATAAATGAATGGCCCCTAAATGGGGGAAATTATATATTCTTTTCATATTTTCCTGCATAAATCCTGCATTCATTTTTAAAAGTAATAGGTACCTATATATCGTAAGAATATTTAAAAACCAGTTTTAGCTTGTGCTAATGAAGCTCTTTCATATAATACCCCACATGATACGGTTAAAGCACTTTCAAATTTTGACCCTCCTTGCTTGCATAAAGCCTTTTTGCCTTTGCCTTTATTTATGATTAAATTTAAAATGTAGTTTTCGGATGTTTTCCTCTATGTCATGTCATGTCTCGTGACAACGCTTCTTGCCAAATGTCACAGTTATAGGTCAACGGGAAGTACCCCATAGGTTTTGATTCCCTTGCGAGTGTCGAAATATGCGTTTTCACGACATATTCGGCTGTAACTTGTTTTTATGAAAACTGAGAAATTTGATTTTTCTCTCTGCAGCAAGAGACTATAAGATCTACGTATATGGTTTTAATTTCAACTCGATACCTTTATGTGTTCCCAAAATACTGGTCTTGACAGACGGACGGACGTACAGGCGGACAAACGAACAACAAAGTGATCCTACAAGGGTTCCGTTTTTTCCTTTTGAGGTACGGAACCCTAAAAAGAATTTTGCAATACAACTTCTAGTTTTCGCGTAATACGTGTACAAACATACACATATACACTTATGAAATTCGGCACACGTGCTTAGAAGCCCACATAGACTAACATATTATTGTGAAAATTGTGCAATTCTAACAATATTACTTATATGTATATACATATCAAATTGATAATCTCCTTTTTTAAACTCGATAAAAAATATGAGTTTTTATACATTTCATAAGGTAGGTACTTACCTAAATTATTCATAATAATGGACACTAAGTAATTGTTATTATTATCCTTTAGATAAATTAAGCAGGAAACTTTTTTGGCGTATAGCACGATTCAAATAATGTGACTAAATATAAATACTTAGCGGAAGATTAATAGTTTCGCAATTGTTTTTCATTTGCACGGCTTACGCCTGGCTGCATACATATTTCTAGTGGTGGATCGCAGTGAATTGTGATAGATTATCTATATATATATATAAATCAATTGCTGTTCGTTTGTCTCGCTAAAACTCGAGAACGGCTGGGCCGATTTAGCTGTTTTTGATTTTGAAATGTTTGTCGTACCTAGTCCAGGGAAGGTTTAAACGTTGAGAAAATATCGGGTCCACGCATTGATAGGTGATACGAAGTGACAACAATTGATGTTACACACAATTGGGCGTGTACAGATTCTCCGTATGTCGATGTTGTTTGGTAGTTAGGTAATAATTAGGTCGCGACGTTTGTATGGAGATTTGGTCGAGTGACCGGGGTGTGCTCTGGGTCTATGGGTTTCGATAACCGCTTTGATTGGTGGATGCGATGAAATTCTGTCTGTTGTCTGGCAATGGTCATGAAAATCATTACCAGCGTCATAAAACTTAGCCGATAAGGCTGCAGCTCCAGAAAACTGAACGTCAGTAAAGACTCCGTAAATAGATATCAGCCTGTGCGGCGTTCAATGAAGCAAGCTAAATTTCCAGCTTATTATTTGAATCCAATTTTACAGTCCGAGTTTAAATCGATTCACTCACTTTCTCAATCAAATCGATTCGACGCGAGTTCTCAATTGCTCAATGCTCGTTTGGTGAAAATTTACGTAGCCTTTAAATTTTAGACAGGAAAAAATATATACCTTAGTAAGTGAAATATCTGCTGTCAGACATTTCTGTGATGTGTTTTATTCCTACTAGGTATCTGAATTTACATTTGCTTGTTTAAATATTATCCTTAAATTAGGGTTCGGAAATCGACTTTGTCCTACATTTCTTCCTCATGCATATAATATTATCATAAATGTTAAATTTATCGAAGGTTTTTACCAAGAACAAGAATTTAACACATTGATCGGGAAGAGTTGTTTACCATTTAGGTATTTGAGTGGCAATATACTGCACTGCACTCGTCTCTCTATGTTAATTCTCAATGGCCAGAATTTTTATGTCATATTAATCTGTAATATTATAGATAATTAATTATACTTATAATTATATATATTCGACATATTTGACAGAAGAGTTATTGTTGAGTTTTGACTTCAATCGTGATTTTCAATCGTTCATTGTTTCAAGTCCGATTCAGCCCCTGTAACGAAACGAATCGATGCGTCAAGAAAGTTTGCAAGTACCTAAGTAAAAGTAAGTATCATCCGGTGTCCAAAACATTAGAAAACTATGCCACTATCACTACTCCAAACCCAAATGGGTGTCTTCGCTTAAAAGGTTTGGGCCAATCATATATCAAGTAGCCTTCCAATTGTGTTTAATGGATAAGTGAAGTACAAGTTTTAGTATAAAACACCTTGCTCCTTATTTCTAAAGGCTGAAGGTCTATTGTGTCGTGTCAGGAAGATTATTTTGTTGGTAAGAGTTAGCATTATCGGGTGTCACGTAGACGCCAAGTCGTGGTGGTCCGGAAAGGAATGCAGGAATCAATTTTCTTTATCCTTACTTGACATATTGGTGTTATAGTGAGAGTTTTTTGGTTTTTAAGTTTATGGCAAAAGTGATTAGTGATTACCTAATACCTACATACTTTTTTAAACGTATGTACATTACGTTACTTACATATTTTGCTAATTATCAAACTGCATATCACCATAATGTTAAACAGCGGGGTAAACATGCTTATAAGCCAATTTCATCAATGTTCTAGTCGAGGCAGAATTACTTATACCCAGATATCATAATTTAATTATTTCGACAAAATTGCTTAACTGCCAAACATCCTTTATACACAGCAGAGATAAATTGCTGAAGTACCATACGAGTAAAAAATTTAGCGCAGCTATTTGTGTTGTGTCTTGTATATAAACTACTCCCTGTTTCACATCGAAGCAAATTTTCTTATGGAAATATAGACAGTATAACCCAGAAAAGATATAGATAGATAGATAACTCTTTATTAAAAGACCACATTGTACAAACATATTAAAAGAAGACAATATTACTATGGCTAATCTCTCAATAGACGGCCTTATCGCTTAAAGCGATCTCTTCCAATGCTTATCCTATAATGTGGTTAAATGAAAGGTAGCTTAAGATACAAAATACATTTTTAAAAAAAACATAAATTGTGCGCTTACCAACCAAACAGCCAGGAATTACAACAATCGAAAATATGCAACCAAGATTACCAAATAGAGAAAAATCAGGCAATTTTAATGGTAAGTATGTATAATTCAATATAGCAAATGGTGCTTAAGCAATATTGGCTCCCAGCGTCGAAGTAAGCGTCTTTGAAGTTCAAAATCAAGTGCCAAGATTAAGTTCAAAACTTATGATTGCAACACCATAATTATTATATTACTAATCAAATAAACCTTTAGATAATCTAAGCAGCAGGCATTGAACTAAATATAATATAATCGCCTTTATTAACCACAACACAACAATATACAAACTCAACTAACTAAACTACTACACAAAAAGCACATCGATCACCCCAGACCGATTAAGGTCTAAAGATAATCCAAATGCTCAAACCCACTACCAGTTGGCAGCGTACCCAGCATGCTGACCGCATTGCCACGTTGAATGGCAATGCTTATGCGTTGGGCCAGATACGCGCCAGATTATTTATAACCAGATAATATAATCTGGTTATAAATAATTGTAGAACCCAATGTGGGTTAATGTTGAATATTGGAATTAATAAATAAGAGAAACAGAAATGGTTTATTACTAGAAGAGGACAAACTCGACTTGCTGTTCAGTTTTCTACAGGCACTTGGAAGATATTTTACCAGTTATTTTGTTATAAAAACAAGTGCGAGTCAGACTCGCCCACCGAGGGTTCTGTACAAACTATTGGATAAAAGGGGGAAATGATAGGTATATATTTTCCTTCTTCTTCTTCTTCTTTTTACCCTGTTCCCACTTATGTGGGGTCGATACAGTATGTACGTTTTCTCCATTCATCTCTGTTATTCGTCATATCTGGACTCACTCCCTTTTCTCTCATCTCATGTCTTCATTCACGCAATTCATCCATACTTTCTTCGGTCGACCTCTACCACAATTACCATTATTACAATTTATATATTTTCCTTCATAAGCCGGAAAATATACATCGTAAAAACAATTAAAAACCTGTTTTAACTTGTGCTAATAAAGCTCTTTTATATAATAACCCACATGATACGGTTAAAGCACTTTAAAATTTGAACCCTCCTTCCTTAGACAAAGATCCTATTTTTTTGTGATTAAGTTAAAAAAAAACAAATGTAGGTACAGTTTTCTGATTTTTTCCTCTATGTGTACTTTATGACAATGCTTCTTGCCATTCACAGTTTTATGTCAACGGAAGTACCCCATAGGTTTTGATTCCCTTGCGAGTGGATCTTTTAATGAAACTGTTTATTTAAAAAATATGTATTTTAAAATATTCTTAAAGAGCTACTTTGGATTAATTTCTTTCATGTCGAAAATCGTAAACAAGTATGGAATATAATTGTAACCTACAGCTCATTATTTTAATTGACCGAGCGAGCGAAGCGTCTCTGCATCTACCTCAAAAATAGTTGGTATACGTACCTACTTAGGTAGGCCCAGTTTTGATTGTTTTCGTGTTATTTCTCCCTTTTCAGTTAATTAGTTTGTTTTGAAGCATTGAGGTATCTATCTCAATTTTTGAAGTCGGTCAAATTTTTTTAAATTACTTAATTTATTTATTTTTACACCATAGACTATGAAATAAAAATTTAAGTAAGCCGTTTAAGCTTCAAACACACTTCACTACTATTGTAACGCAAACCAGATCCTTTTACATAGTATGAGTGATAATAAACCTACCGAATTTCGTTCAAACTACTGGGTGGTAGTTTGATAGCGTCGTTGAAACGCTCATAATGTGCGTTTCAACGACGTAATTATGTACTTTTTTTAATTTTAAAATTTAAAAAAAGTCCATATTTACGCACTATATAACTTACTCACTTGATCGACCACTTAATGAATTACACCACCATTTTAGTCGCATTAATATTCGAAATAACACAATTTGAGGAAAATACCAACAACATGTCCTATGGACGTTCCCGCGCCGTGAGTTCACGGCGTGAATTCGCGGTGCAAATGTAGAGCCGTTATAATGGCGGCTCTACATTTGCATCGCGAATTCATGTGTGTTGCATTTTATTGATTCGATTTAAAAGAGAATAATATCTTAGGTGTCAAAATTATATAATATTACTTGCTACAGTCATTTTTATTATAATTTTATAAATTGTAAAATTTGTTTTTGATAGTTATTTTCTTTGTATTTATAAAGCTGTATTTAAGTACGATTCCACGGAAATTTTGTAGGTACAGCAATATTATTAAATATACTGTCACGAATTAAATTGCAGCATTTGATATTAAAGATATCTGACTGTTATGGCTTACAATACAGGTAATAGGCTTCCAACACTGCCTCATTCTTTCAGACTTCTTGAGCCTGGCTCATATCAAGGTGATAATACTTATAAAATAAAACATAATAAAGCACCGTTTCTTTCAAGAAGTAAAAGAAGCACACTGTCTGGAAATCGAATTTGGACGCATGCAATCTATTATGCAGAACCACATCGAAAAATACCAAACTGTACTTCGTTGATGTCAAAAAAACCACGTTTTCCCTATGAAGCATTGAGCAAAGAAGATATAGAAGCCATTCTCTGCAGATGTGGCCTACAAAATATATGTGAATGTCCAGACAAAAATATAGAAGCGGATGTAAATTGTCAAGCCAAAATACATAAAAGACTGTACAAAGGTCCACCACCAAGGATAGGATCAGAAGGTCTGTCGGTACCTTCTCGAAGGGATCGTGGTTTTGAACAAATGCCTGATGGATCACATAAAAGAATATATAAAACTGAGAATGACCTAGGACCTCTTTTCTATGATCCCGAGGTAATTGAATCTACAGCTTTTTATCGAGGTTGGAAATGGAGTCAGTGGAAGTCAAAGCGCGAAATGAAAGCTATGGAAAAACGGCCTGGTCCAGCCGATTATACTTTAGAGAAGCACCCTAATCAAGACGAAATTTGTGCCGAAAAGTTTCGAGAAAAAAAGCGAAAATATTCGAAGCAACTGCGTTATATTGAAATGATTCAGCGAAAAGATTTACTGGAACAACGTCCTGGACCAGCTTCCTATAATCCTAAGTATTCAAAAGATCCGGATTTTAAGTACTCTGGCTCAAAAGCTGCACGATATCGTAATTCGAACACAGTGGGTCCGGGTCCCGCAGCCTATTGGATAAAAAGGGATTGTGATCTATCAGAGTCCCCAACTATAGTTTGCCAAGCAAGACTCCCGGAACCAGCATGTTTTGGTGTAAAAGCTAAAAGATTCAAACCACGCAAAGAAGAAGGCCCTAGTCCAGCAACCTACTATCCAAATGATAGACAATGCCGTTTTTTAAATTGCTTTCCACCTCCGTTTGGATCATCTGCTAGACGTTTTAAGGACACCATGTTCGAAGATGATGATGATGATGAAGTTCAGGATGAAATTACTGATGAAAAATGTCTTAAAACTACTTGGGAATTTAAATCAAAAACTATACGTATGAAGCCACTTGAAAAAAAGCATTTTGAGCAGAGTCCAGCTGATGTTCCTATGAGGTGTTTTTATCCAAAACGAATAATCCAATTACAAAATATATCTCCATTTTGTTCATCGGAGGGCCGATTTCAACCCTGGTACAATTGGTTATCAGTATTTGGACATCTCAAAACTCCAGGACCTGGATATTACAATTTGGAAAAATACAAATGCATGCCCGCTGTATGTCATGGACCTATTTATAGAGCAGATCGATTTCTTTCAAATGAACACGAAACTCCAGCTCCCAATGAATATAAAATAGGAGGTGGCGCAGAAACCATTCTAGCCACTCATAATATAAGACTAAAACAAAATTTGGACACGAAACACAAATTTTATTGGGAACCTCCAAGTTGTCCAAACAAGTTGTCTTTAATAGAACAAGAAGATTTGATATTGGATAAATTAATAACAGCATTTGAAGATGGTATAGATGCACAAATTAATAATAATGAAACCTCTGGTTCAGTTAAACTTCAATCTAACGAAGTCGTCCGCGGGTCTGGTGAATCTGGTGTTAAATCCAAGCTACTGCATTATTTCTTGTACAAGCACCCAGTAAAACTCGGATTTTAAGCTCCACACGTATTTTTTTATTTGTTGATTTAGTATAGTATATACTATATTATACCTATATTCATACAGTAAGTCTTTGCCTATATTAAACCAATTATTTTCACGTAAGCGGGAAAAAAGTGTTGAAAGCCTCATAAAGAAAAATAAAGCTAAATATGTAAAAAAAACGGACAAGAGCGAGGAAGACTCGCCCACCGAGGGTTCCGTACAAACTAGTAGGTAACAGGGGGAAATCATATATTTTTATCTATTTTCCTTCATAAACCGAAAAATATACACCGTAAAAATATTTAAAAACCTGTATTAGCTTATGCTACTGAAGCTCTTTCATACGATACCCTACATGATACGGTTAATTCACTTTAAAATTTGGACCCTTTTCCTTGCATAAAGACACAATTTTTTTGTGATTAAATTAAAAATGTCCTGTTTACGGATTTTTTCCTATATGTGTACTTACACATATATGTGTTTCCTATATGTGTACTTACACAATACTTATTGTCGAATTTCATTGTTCTAGGTCAACGGGACGTACCCCATAGGTTTTGATTCCCTTGTAAGTGTCGAAATGTGCATTTTTTACGATATATTCGGCTGTATCTTTTTTTTACAAATCTTAGAAACTTTATTTTTCTTTCTGCAGCAAGATACTATGGATTTGCGTATATGGTTTTAATTTCAACTTATACCTTATACCTTCACGCGTTCCCGTGATACGGTTAATTCACTTTAAAATTTGGGCCCTCATTCCTTGCATAGAGACTTAGAGACACAATTTTTTTTGTGCATAAATTATAAATGTCCAGTTTTCGGTTTTTTTCCTATATTACTGTTTATTGTTATTATTGCTTATTGTTTTTACTCTAACACAATGCTTCTTGTCTTTCAGAGTTCTAGGTCAACGGGAAGTACCCCATAGGTTTTGATTCCTCTGTGAGTGTCGAAATGTGCGTTTTTACGACATACTCGGCTGTTACTTTTTTTTACGAAAACCGAGAACTTTTATTTTTCTTTCTGCAGCATGAGACTATGGATCTGCGTACCTATATGGTTTTAATTTCAACTCGATACCTTCACGCGTTCCCGAGATAAAGGTCTTGACACCCGGACGGTCGGACGGACGGACAGGCGGACAACAAAGTGATCGAAGGGTTCCGTTTTTTCATATTGAGGTACGGAACCCTAAAAAGGCCAAGTATTAATTTGTTTCGTACAGGAAGGACGTACAATCTTTTCCCCTATTGAAGTTTATAAATCATGAGAACATGTCTTGAAGAAAAACATGCGCCATGTCTGCTTGTGCTCAGACGGAAAAATACAAATGCATGCCCGCTGTATGTCATGGACCTATTTATAGAGCAGATCGATTTCTTTCAAATGAACACGAAACTCCAGCTCCCAATGAATATAAAATAGGAGGTGGCGCAGAAACCATTCTAGCCACTCATAATATAAGACTAAAACAAAATTTGGACACGAAACACAAATTTTATTGGGAACCTCCAAGTTGTCCAAACAAGTTGTCTTTAATAGAACAAGAAGATTTGATATTGGATAAATTAATAACAGCATTTGAAGATGGTATAGATGCACAAATTAATAATAATGAAACCTCTGGTTCAGTTAAACTTCAATCTAACGAAGTCGTCCGCGGGTCTGGTGAATCTGGTGTTAAATCCAAGCTACTGCATTATTTCTTGTACAAGCACTCAGTAAAACTCGGATTTTAAGCTCCACACGTATTTTTTTATTTGTTGATTTAGTATTAGCTGCTCTCGGGTGAGGAGCCCGTAGCATTTTGCCAGCCCTGCCACCCTATAGTTACGCCACTGCTTTAGTAAAAGTTGTGACTTTTTGCGACTTTTTATACCCAGGTTATATTTATATTATACCTACTCGTTATACTCGGGAAGCAATTCTTCAATTTATCAGTCCCAATCAAAGAGTACCTTTTATAAACGGGTCCCAATAAAAGTGGAATTAAAGCGTTTCTTAATCCCCCCCGAAATTAATTCCTTGCTAGGCCTAAAGGTACGCGTACACCAAATCCGTCATCGGCCGAAGTATGCTCGGGCGTCGTCAGCCGAACTCAGCCGATGAAACCAAACCTATGTAAAAGTTTGAAAGCGCATACACTGCTACAACCGACCTCGCCCGATGACGCCCGAGAATGAACGATTAACCGGCGAGTCCGAACTTGTTTGGATTTTTGTCAGTTTTGCCCGGTGCTCTCTACGTTCGAGTCGTTTTTATGAAGGATGGATACTGAAAAATTAATTACTTGTGTTTATAATAGGCCACCATTGTGGGACAAACATTCGAAAACTTACAATAATCGAGATATTGCGAAACGGCTATGGGACGAAATTGCTTCAGAAATACATTTAAATACATTTAATATATTACAGATTTCCGAGTACTTATTTAAGCGTGTTCTTTCGTGGTCAATTTTAAAGTAAAGAAGTAACAAGTCCAATAGTATAGAAAATATTTAAGAAAATCGTGTTTAAATGGTATGTCAAAGTTAAACGCGAATGAGGGTAAATTTGTCTCCCGTTCATTTCGTTAGCGGAAAATCTTCATATACGGTGATTTACATAATTTAATTACATAATTTAGGTTGGATTTATTTTACTTTTTTGATCTAAAAAAAACATAGATCTATCATATTAAATCAATTTGTCATACTCAATCATCTTAATTTTCATGGGAAATGCCATTTAAAAACTTTGAGCTACAAGCGAGCGGAAAAAATAAAATAGTTTAATTGCATTTTTTTTACTACTGAAATAATTTCTTAAAAATCAAATATGCCAAAAAATTCTACAATCATTTGATTGTTGAATTACCTCATTATCAAATATAAGTTTTAAGATTTAATAGTAAGTAATATCAAATTTAAAAAAGATTCACCCCATTCCATGAACTGCATACCTATTGTTTTCTTTATGTTTCTTGAGTTCTCTTTATTTGGTTTTTAGAAGACTAGTTTTCGGGTATTGTCTAACTAAAAGCAATTTAAAAAAATCGGTATCTGGTAATCCGGTCACGTGCAATGTAGGGTTTCGTAGTTCCATATCACAATTTATGTCTATGTTAATATTATGCGAACTTAAAATAGGGTTGTTTGATACTAAGAATATTCTAGTTAAGCTAAGTTGATCAACTATTACTCGTTAACTTGTAAAACCTACTTACTTGTGATGTTTTTTGTGAAATTAATTGCTGGTTTTTTTTCAGCATACCCATTCGACAAGAACCATTTAGCTGGTAGAGGGGGAGAGACACTTGACCCTAACAAAAACTATCATTTTAAAGCCTAATATTTTGCAAAAGAGACGAAGACAAATATGGAATTCTAAAGTGAATAATATATTTTTGAATTTTCTATCCAATTACAGCCAACACCAAGGGGTATACGAGAAAAAAAAACACCCCTACTTTACGTGTAGAGGAATTACAAGAGTACCTACCTTGTAGTTCCTCTATTCCTATTATTCCTGTTTTAAGGAATAATAATTACGCCGATAAAGTAGTAAAATTTCTTTTAGCACTTGATAACGATGCCTTAGAAATGTAGAAAGTGCTAAAGTGAATCAACGTCAGCGCAGTTAGTTTTGCATTCAACTTTTATATTGGAAAGCACCTTTTGAAAAAGAAACTACGAGCTAATCTTCCGTCTAGGAAACTGAATTATGGTGTTTGAGTATTCGTTTTGTAGCCTAGGTGTTTGACGATAGCTTTTCTACTTGAGGGTTATAGTCTCAAGTGGAATAGCTATCGTCAAACACCTAACGATGCCATGACTATCAACCACCTACTTGAGATCCAGTTCTTATTCCGTGTTATGTATGCTTACCATCTTCGACCACATTATATTGACAACATCTCTGTCAGACAGAAGTGAAATAATTCACATTGTTAATGCATTTTTAGGTGTATAATTAACTGAAACTCCATTGTCAATTTTACCCACAATTAAAGAAAATACGTTGACTTTTTTGTTTACAATATTTTTACTTAGTAAAATTAAATAAGACCAAGAAATATTGTTTAAAATGGTAAGATAGATCAATGTTTTATCGATATTAAATAAAACTTATGGGATTTAAACAAGTTTTGTATAATTACAATATAATTACAGTATGCAATATAATTATATAATTACAGAGACAAAGTTACCCACGTTGACAGTATAAATTTTATCGAAAAGGCCACGAAATTTTCGAAATATTAATTTAAAAATAATTTGCTGATTGATTACTGGCAATTTTGGAACCACTGCCGCCGTATTCTGAACTCATTCGGTTTCGGAATCGATTCGATTTGTATATCTCCATCTCTGTCATTCTCTATGAAAATGACAGAGACGGAGATATTCAAATCGAATCGATTCCGAAACCGAATGGGTTCAGAATACGGGGGCTGATTTAAAAATGTTTGAATGTGTTGCAGTTTTTGTCTATGTGTGCCCACGCAGTGCATAGTTATGAAATAAAGTATATTTTACATTGAGTTACATATCTCAATGATATTTTACCGTGTTTTTAATGCAATGAGTGTGGTTTTGTCTCTTGGTTTCTATGAGCTTTCTATAGAGATATCATTACGTTTCTAGGTAGGTATGTAAATGTCGTGCATGCATATGCTCTAGTCTAGTGAATTTATGATCAATTATTAAAATCTTACTTTCTCAAAATAATAGTATAAGTTAAAAGTAACTGGAATCAAATAGATTGGCTCGCTGGATATCTCAAGACGAATTACGAAGTTACAGAACATTTTTTCAAGCGCAAAACAGAAATGGCAAATGCGTCAAACGTACGTAGCCAATACAAAAATTAAAAAGCTACTATGTCGAAATATTCAGTCCGAGTATGTTTAGTACTTTTTGGGGTTTTGGCGGGAACATCTTAGTAACATGTTTTTGCTGTTTTATTTTCCTAAACTTGTGTTATTTTGAACATTAATGCTATAAAAATGGTGGCGTTTTATTCATTAAGTGTTCGTTCAAGTGCGTGAGTGTGGACAAGTGTAATAAAGCAGTTAAACGTGTGATTTTACGTTGTCGGCAAAACTCCATAGAAACTTCTAGTAAAGTCGCCATCATTTTACTTAGGCAAGACATAGATTTAAAAATGGCTGTTTACGTTACTTAGACTGTGACTAAAACACTATAATATATAACTTGTATTATTCAAGAAACTTGAAAATATTTCAATACTTGACACTGGCAAATCGCTAATCGCAGGGTCCAATACAAAAAAAGAAGAAGAAGAAGCATATTTGTAAATTAAGTTTTAACAAGATTATTTTCATTTTTCAGATGAAAACATGGATAGCGCATTACCTGAAGACTGCGCCAAGCAATGGGAAGTCCTGTTGCTCTTGATTGCTTCAGAAGAAAAGAAAATAGATAGGACTAACGATAATGAAATTGATACAATGAGTTACTTTTTGAGGAATGAAGGAGTCAAGTGAGTATAAATTTCTTTTACCTCAATATCTTGAACATTCTAGGGCGAAAGTGATTTCAAAATTCTAGCATAACAGACTTACACTCTAAAAAGTCATAAGTCTAAAATATGCTTTTTACATACAAAAACTTTTCATACTCTTGATACACAATACTTTCTAAAACAATCACAAATGGTTTGATTCAAGAATTCCTTAATGTATAATATAAATGATTTTTACATAAAAAATAAGCCGAACAAGAGCGAGTCAGACTCGCCCACCGAGGGTTCCGTACAAACTAGTAGATAAAAGGGGGAAATTATATATTTTTTGTATTTTCCTTCATAAATTGAAAAATATACATCGCAAAAATATTTAAATACCTTAAAAAAATAGCTTGTGCTAATAAAGCTCTTTCATAGGACTAAACACGTCTTAAAACACTTCTTCTAAGCACTTTAAAATTTGGACCCTCCTTGCTTGCATAAAGACCCAATTTTTTGTGATTAAATTATAAATGTACAGTTTCGGGTGTTTTCCTTTATATGTACTATATGACAATGCTTCTTGCCAAATTTCACAGTTATAAGTCAACGGGAAGTACCCATAGGTTTTATTCCCTTGTAACTGTCGAAATGTGCGTTTTTTACGGCATATTCGGCTGTAACTTTTTTTTTAGAAAACTGACTTTCTGCTGCAAGAAACTATGGATCTGCATATATATGGTTTTACTAACACGACACCTTCACGCGTTTCTGAGATACAGGTCCTGACACCTGGATGGACAGACAGACAGACAGATGGACAACAAAGTGATCCTATAAGGGTTTTTTTTATGTATGTAACCCAAAAATTAAGGCAAATTGGCGTTTATATAGGTGATAGGCTAATCACTGCAAGCCAATATTACATCTTACCCTCTAATCCCCTGTAACCCTCTAATACCCTTTCCCTTCCATCTAACCCTCTAACCATAGTCAAATGTGGCGTCAAACAACCTTATATTATACAAAAAAAGGTTTACAAACAATGAATGAATGAGGTTTTTTTTCTGAAGATCTGGCTAAGTGGTGTTCACTGGGAGAAATCTGTCTATCGGTTGACTAAAGTGGGCTAATGTGATTTATGAAAAGCTAATTAAATAAGAAATAGAAATAATTGTAAATAGTTCATATGGAAAAATAAATTAAATAATGTAAGTTTAATTTATTCAATTGTAAACAATTTAGAAAACAATAAGATGTACATATGAAAAGACTAATAACAATCTTAGGACTAGCAGATTTCAGATCTGCAGAAAGATAAGTTAGTAATAAAACATGCGCAAAATGTGTTGAGCTGCTTCTAGCCAGATTCACTTTGTGTAAATGGTTGCTAATAGTTTGTCTCTTGTGTTTACTTGTACTATATTATTTATTTTTTTATGCTAATATCAAGTTAACTATTATATTAAGTTAGAAGCAGCTGTTTTTCTTCTAAAGTAGTTGAGCAGAATTGTGCACTTTTTGCTAAAAGCATGATTTTTCTACCATGGTGTCCATGAAGATATGGTGAAAATAGTTTTTTTTTTATGCACCTAATTGTTGTTTCATAACTTTCATATTTTCTTGGAAACATTGACTTAAAGGTAGCATTCTGTATTTCTTTTAATGTTTTTTTTTTATGCCACTAAGTAATGAGAAAAACAAATCTGTCACCTGATATTGAATTTAGTAATTGTTTAATTGATATTGCTTCAAAATTTTCAGACAAATTCTTCTACAATGGCTGCACCAGATGAAAGCAACTCATTCTAAAAAGCAAAACGAAAGCGACACTGCACTGAAATGCGATGATGTCTCTCTCTGGTGGAGGCAACAGGGCAACGACAAGTTCCGTGTTAACCTCTTGCAAGATAGCTACAAATGTTATACTAATAGTGTTATGTACGCACAACAAAGTGGACCGATGTATCCCTTGGCATTAGCTAATAGATCCGCTGCCCTGTTACGTCTGAAGAGGTTTGAGGTATGCTATAACAATAATTTGATGATAGGCGACTGGCGAAGCTTATGTACTTGTATCTCACAGTGGTGAATGTTAGTGTTAGAATATTGTAGTCCCACTAAACCAATTAATACATTCATTCTATTTTTTAATCTGGATATTTTACAAATCTTAATTGGTATGGAAGCCTTTAGAATTACCCCCATTATTCATCAATACCCAACTGTTCAGTTTATTTTCATTGTCAAATCTTATTAACATATCAAAAGCGAAAGTTTGTGAGTTTGTGTATAATTATGTTACTCCTTCCTGTAGGCCCTTCATGCTAAAAACGATTGAGCGAATTGTAAATTTTGTATGGAGATAGCTTATAACCCTGGAATAAGTTCAATTATATGTGTGTTTTTTTATCCCAAAAATGATTGATTCTTCTGAGATAGCAGATGAATCCAGGAGCCATAACTAGTAATAATATATAATTAGGTTCTGTGCCACAGTTTTAACACATCAGATGTTGTAATGTCATGAAAAAAAAACTAGATTGCTGATGTTCCCTCCCTGTCCTTGCGGCAGCCCATGGCCGGCGTGTTGGCGAAAAATGTGGCTAACCTTGTGATTTTCGGGTTGACCCGCTAAGTGCTAAGTACATAATTTATTTCTTCTGAAAGGTAGATAAAACAGTGGAGACTTTTTGTCTGTGTTCCATGCTAACCCTGCTGTTATACAGATAAATGCGTGATGCACTTAGCTAGCTCTACACTCTTAATAGTTTTGTTCCTCTGACTTGCAGGAATGTCTAGCAGACATAGAGCTGGCTATTTCAGCTGGTTATCCAACTGATCTCCAGTACAAACTACTGTTACGACGCGCTGACTGCTACATAGAGCTCCAGAAACGGGATCTAGCAATAAAGGCTTTAACATCAGCTTCACAGCAAGCTATGCTCCTCAAACTAACTGCAGCACAAGCTGGTGAGTTGATCACACTTCTAACACGTCATAAAGCGAAAATATTTATTACCTGTTTGTTATATTGGGAAAAGCCACAATAACCAACACGTTCATACATATATTGGTGGTTGTGGCTTTTGCAAATGCCAGCTCTACTCCTGTCCCATGTTAAATACAGTCTGTTCCTATAATACTCACAATGGGCCCAAAATTAACCCTTGACTCATTCCGAAATTTTATGTTGACCTACACTTCACTTTAAGTCGGCCTTTCACTTAAATGTCGATCAGCTTATTAGTTAACAAATAAAGAAATAGGCTATTACAAAAATAAATATAGTAATTCTTAAATCTTACCAATAAAAATGTAAATGATTTTTTCTATGTCAAATAGGTTTATATTACATATATATATATTAAAATTTCGCATTTCCAGCAGAACTGGATCGTCACATAAAAATTTTGGAAAAGAAATTGGATTTAATGAGGATTGAGGAACCTCCATCAGACCCGGATGTCTTATCCAACTGTTTCAAAGGCGAAAACCCAGAGTTCAATGCCGCTTCAAGCGTTTTAGAATTAAGGTAATCAACTAGTAAATATATGTTGTGTTTGTAATAAAACACAACATATATTACAGTACAGTACAGTACGTCATGTACAGTATGTCATTTATTTTTTATTACTGTTTATGGCATATTTATGGGAGATTACCATTTCATACAGTTTGTAATATTTCGGCAAAGTTGCATGCACCATGTTCACCATGTGTGGTAAACAATAATATAAATGTAGTGAATAATCATGATGGTTAATAAAAGTGTAATGTATCTGTTTAAGTATATTGTAGGATTCTGTACCTCCAAAGGAAAAAAAACGGAACCCTTAAAACCTGTGTGCATAACGCAGAAGATGCTTATAATATCATCAGATCTTGCAAGTTTGTGTTAGGTTGTGATTTTATTAAGTTGATGACTTTATCCTATACTGATGGCACCTGCCAACCATTTTCTCAATTGAAGTTCGGGTAGTTCTTAATTTCAATAGCCTTACCAGACATTTTTAAGATATACAGATTCTCTTCGGCCAAGATTTAAGGATTCTCAAAGCAGGTAATAGTGGTTTGGCTCGTCCAGGACATGCTCACATACTGCAGACTTATTTGAGCATTTAATTTTCATATCAGCAAATTTTCTCTACACACACATACTCTACATACTTCTTCTACACATGTACCGATGCTCCTCTTTGTTTACCCAATGTAGTACAATCTGCACTAGTCAACATTGTATACCTACTCTAGAATTTTTCAAAGGTATATTCGACTTAACAGGACTTAAGGACTTGTTTTTCCTGTAAAGCTTAAAATATATTGTAATAGAAGCAAGTCACTTATCTTCTGTACAATTTTTAGGGTTCCGTACCTCAAAAGAAAAAAAATAGAACCCTTATAGGATCACTTTGTTGTCCGTCTGTCTGTCCGTCTGGGTGTTAAGACCTGTATCTCGGGAACGCGTGAAGGTATCGTGTTGAAATTAAAACCATATACGCAGATCCATAGTCTCTTGATGCAGATAGAAAATTAAACTTCTCAGTTTTCATAAAAAAAACGTTACAGCCGAATATGTCGCAAAAGACGCATATTTCGACACTCGCAAGGGAATCAAAACCTATGGGGGTACATCCCGTTGACCTATAAATTTGGCAAGAAGCATTGTCATATAGAGAAAAAATCGGCCAAGTGCGAGTCGGACTCGCGCACGAAGGGTTCCGTACTATCATCTATAATACAAAATCGTATAAAATAACGAGAAATCAACGAAATTCCAAGTAGTAAATTGCAAACTTATAGGTAGGTTTTCGATACACATCCGGGCAGCATGACGACGCTCGCGCGAATACGCGCTGCTATGGCTCGCTCCGTGATGTTACCCGCGCGGCCGATGCTTAGCAACCGCCTCGCGCTCGCGCGACAACCACACCGCGACGCGGCGCTCGCACCGCGTTTAGATGCACGGATTAATTTCATTTTGTGAGTTTTTATGTATTAGAATAGGTATTTATTTTTATAGTTAATATATTTCTAAATATTTACTTACAAATATTCAAGTTTCTACCTGTTAATTAAGATCGAGTAAAAATTGCTTAAACATTACGTTTGTTGTATGGGAGCCCCCCTTTAATATTTACTTTATTGTTATTTAATTATTTATTTTGAAAGGTAATATACAAGTAAATATTCTGTGAAAATTTGAAGCGTCTACCTGTTACCGTTCTTAATATTGAGCAAAAAAATACGAAAAAAACACGTTTATTGTATGGGGACCCCCCTTAATATTTTTTTTATTTTTATTTTTAGTATTTGTTGCTATAGCGGTAACGGAAATACATCATTTGTGATGTATTTGTTGATTTGTGATTATCCAAAGAAGGAGGGTCTAAATTTTAGTGCTTTAAACACTTAATATATAATAAATATATAAAGCTCTTTCATATGATACCCCACATGATACGGATCATGTGGGGTATCATATGAAAGAGCTTTATTAGAACAGGCTAAAACAAGTTTTTAAATATTTTTCCAGTTTATGAAGGAAAATATAAAAAATATATAATTTCCCCCTCTTATCTACTAGTTTGTACGGAACCCCCTTGGTGGGCGAGTCTGACTCGCACTTGTCTGGTTTTTTAAACCCAAACCAAAAACAGGGGTGTTATAAGACGTGAGTATCTGTATATATGTGTGTCTGTCTGTGGCATCGTAGCTCTCAAACGGATAGACTGATTATGATCTAGTTTTTTTTTGAAAGATGATTTAATCGAGAGTGTTCTTAGCTATGTTTCATCAAAATCGGCTCAGCCATTTTTTGTGTTGAGAGTTTTTGAGTTTTCTAATAACAGAAAACACACTGATAAGTATAATGTTGTGTGATAACTATATATTACAAAACTCATAATATTCTTATACTTGTTTATATTGGGGTGCTTCACTGTCTCTCGCATAATGTTGAGCAATGCGTTATCCAATATTTAAAAAAAATAATCTCAGGCGCAGTGAAACTGTGGGACGGCACGTGGTGACACGTGAGGCGCTGCGCCGCGGTGATGTGGTGTTTTCAGAGGAGCCCTACGCGTGGGTGGCTTTGCCCTCGGAAATGCATGTCTGCGACGGGTGCTGCGCCCCTCAAATCAACCCTGTGCCGTGAGTTAATTGTAATGCAACGCTCCCGTTTTTATATCCCGCTCCATCTCACTTTTGCCTCTATCCCGACCCACTCCCACTTCGCTTCAGTTCCGCTCCCGCCCAACTCATAACCCATTTCGGCCCGCTCCCAACCCTCTCTTTTGTGTGCGTGCGTGTGCGCGTGGGTATATATATAAATAAATACATATTGGTGGACATTTTGTACACAAAACTACCTACTAGTTCCAATTTAAGCAAAGGTAGCTTGTACTGTGCACGCTAGATAGTAGATAGAATTCTTATATGTTATTATTTTTTAATACATACTGGTGATATACTTAGTCTGGCCATAAATACTGTAACAGTTAAAAATAAGAAAGATATTACATTTGAATTTGGAATCTGTCATTTTTATACGATTGTTCATTGAGTTTTCTAATTTTGGCGCCAATACATTGTACAATATTTTGCGATATTAAAATGGAGTGGGGTGATAAAGAGAACCGAATCGCTGTGATTGCATTACACAAAGTTGGTATGGAGCCAAATGCAATTTTTAAAACTCTCCATACGCTTGGTATTAGTCAAATGTTTGTGTACCGGGCTATTAATAGGTACAATGAGACCTCCTCTGTTTGTGACAGAAAAAGATCTGGCCGTCCACGTAGTGTTCGTACGAAAGGGAAAGGATTCGAAGAAATCCTGTCCGAAAGCAAAAGATTTTATCTCGGAAGATGAAGATAGCACCCAGAACCATGTCGCGTATTTTAAAAGAAGACTTAGGACTTGCAGCCTATAAGAGACGCACTGGTCATTTTTTAACTGATAATTTAAAAAAGTATAGGGTGGTAAAATCGAAACAACTACTGAAGCGGTACGCAAAGGGAGGTCACAGAAAAATTTTGTTTACGGATGAGAAAATCTTTACAATTGAGCAACATTTTAACAAACAAAATGACCGTATTTATGCTCAAAGCTCTAAGGAAGCTTCCCAATTAGTCGACAGAGTGCAACGTGGGCATTATCCGACTTCAGTGATGGTTTGGTGGGGTGTTAGCTATGAAGGAGTGACTGAGCCATATTTTTGTGAAAAAGGTATCAAAACATCGGCACAAGTGTATCAAAATACCATTCTTGAGAAGGTAGTTAAGCCCCTTAATAACACCATGTTCAATAACCAAGTATGGTCCTTCCAACAAGACTCGGCGCCAGGTCATAAAGCTCGGTCCACGCAGTCTTGGTGGGAAGTGAACGTTTCGGACTTCATCAGAGCTGAAGACTGGCCGTCGTCTAGTCCTGATCTTAATCCGCTGGATTATGATTTATGGTCAGTTTTAGAGAGTATGGCTTGCTCTAAACGCCATGATAATTTGGAGTCCCTAAAACAATCCATACGATTGGCAGTGAAGAATTTTCCCATGGAAAGAGTGCGTGCTTCTATTGATAACTGGCCTCAACGTTTAAAGGACTGTATTGCAGCCAATGGAGACCACTTCGAATAAGCTTTTATATTTTAAATTGTTTTATATTTATGTATTAAACTAACACACTGTAAAAGTAATAAATATTATTTGCAATAAAAAAATAATTTTTTTCTTCGTGACAATATTTATGGCAAGACTAGGTATAGAAACACCCAGCCACTCAGCTCAGAAGGTAGACATGCTACCAACTGAGCTGTGAGTTCAGTCAAATCAGTCAGCTCTGAAGTGTGATCAAAGATGACATTTTTTTCTGAATTGTAACTTTCAGTCCAGCCGATCTGAAGTGATGCAATTATAGAATTATTTGCATAAAGGGTAACCTATCTATGAACTGAATTATGAAGTATCGAATATCATTTCCACGAAAAGGTTTTTGTTTTCAAAGGACACTATCAAAATATTGAAAATCGAAAGCTTGTTTGACAACTCGTCTGATAATCGAAAATTTATGTGTATAATAAATTAAACAGAAACCTAATGAACAGAATAATTAATAGAAACTCGTGTCAAGTAAAAAATCTAGAATCTGACAATTCTATGAAACAGATTCGGGCAGGGCCCTTATTCCGTATGACCATCGGCTGTATAACGTGAATTCGACGTTGTGCGTCTACAATGAAAATTAGACTTTGGCTTTTTAAACTTAAAGACTAATTTTCATTGTCAATGCACCCACGTCACGTACGTGAACGCGGCCGATGGTCATACGGAATAAGCGCCCAGGTGAGATTCAAATAAACGTATTGTTTTCTAAGGATTTCGCGATTGTTACTCATTGAAATAAAATAAAATTATGTAGAATATATGCGATAAATTATGTAGAATATATGCGATAAATCCGTTGATATTTTGTTTCATTTCAAATAAATGCATTTCGGATAACAGATAGGTTACCGTTTATATAATTGTATATTATATGTATAATCTTTTTGACTGGCCTTGTGGCTCAGTTGGTAGTATGTCTACCTGTTAAGCTGTAGGTCGTGGGTTCGATCCCCACCTAGGGCAAATATTTGTGCGATGAGCATGGATGTTTGTTCAGTGTCTGGGTGTTTCTATGTATCATATGTATATATTTACAAAAAAAAAGTTTATATGTAATCTATCAGCCAACTAGTTCCATAGTACAAACTTTGCTTAGTTTGGTCTAGATGGTGTTAAGTAAAAAATAAATGTAATTATATTTAATCCTATGATAATAATTATATAACATAATTATATATTAGCCGCGTAATTATGTATTATTATCAGTTGCGCGACATGTTCCCGAGTGGTGTATTGCAACGAAGAGTGCCGTGAGCGCGCCTCTTCCTACCACCGGTGGGAGTGTGTCGGAGCGCAGGCCAACCTCTTCCCCACTATAGGGATCGCACATCTAGCTTTAAGGTAAACAACTATTTCAACATCCTTCCCGTTTAAAGATAGCTTGTTCCCACTAAAATATAGTTTCCTGTAAAGTTACTGACTGATGTTAAACGACGGTGTGGTCGAGGATGGAGCTCGTCGATGTAGAAGATATCTATACACTCTAGCCGTAAAAATTCCAAAATTGTAGCCCTCAGGAAACAGGTGGCGGTAAGAATTCCATTTTCTGTGCAGTACGCGTCAAGAACGTGGACCGATATCGCTAACTACGGACTTTTGGCATTTCAGTAAGAAATGCGTCGACTTTCTGCCAGTCCTGTAGTGAAATGGAAAGGGAATTAGGCCCCGAAGCTCTTGCGCACCTTAGCTGAAATGAATCCCAAGAATCATAATAAATACATATATTGCTGTCGCGGTCGCATGGATACAACAACTGGGTGGTCATTGAATCTGTGCGAACGTGACATCCGTGTATTTGTGCGGGGCGACAGAGTCGAGAAATCGTGGGGTAATGTACGAAAACATTTCTGCTCCGACACCGGACTATAGCGAATAATGCTTAGGTCCGAACAAGCCTATAAGGTAGGGGTTCCCAAACTCTGTGTCGCAGAGAGTAACAAGGGGTGCCGTGGGGTGCTCCGGCTTACTATTCTCCGGAAATTATATCCAAGCATGGATTGCTTGCATCCCTAATTAGTGTTCTTGTTCATCAATATCGTGAAAATCTTTAAGAAATTCACCAGTTTCATTATCTCGTCATAGCTGTAGCTGTCAAAAATCAAAGTGGAGCAAGAAATGGGACTAGCAGTGCCAAGCCTATCCCCAAATTTTGAGAAAAGGTGTAAAGATTTGGTGGTCAATTGTAAATCTAATCCTTGTAAAAAAAGATCATCAAGCTCATCATGTTACATCTATTATGCTATCATTGTGCGTAGTTTGTTTCCTATTCTTCTAAAATAATAAATATTCTATTTTTTATCCAGTAATATTGTAGCCGATTTTAAGTGTGTGTGCGAATTGAAAAAGATTGTAAACCCAGAAGGGGTTTAAGGAAAAGTTAGAATTTATTTACTTGAGTGTTTTTCTCAGGGTACTGCTAGTTTCAACCGTGAGTGGTTTCCCATCCGTGCCACCGCAGTGTCAGGTGCCTTCCTCAGCCGGAGAGCTGTTCCGCAGCTACGCGGCCGTCGATGACATCGCCGTGTATAAAAAAGAGACGCCTGCCTTCTACAGGATGTTCAATCTCGTCACCAATTTTGAGAAAATGAACAATGTTGATTACATACAGTATGCTCTGGTGAGATATTTTATATACGTTTCAGATATATAATTTTTTCTACAGATAGATCATTAACCACCAACTCGCCTGATGTTCAGTGACGGTGTGGTCGAGGATGGAGCTCGTCGATCTAGAAGATATCTATTCACTCTAGCCTTGAGAATTCAGAGATGGCGACAAAGAATTCCATCCCTGTGTAATGTTAATGAAATACCCAGCTGCAAAAAGCGGTTTTTGCTAACTTATAACTTCGATACGTTTAGTACGCTGTCGAGTATGTATAAGTTTTTTTTTGTTTTGAAAAAGTATGTGTGAATCCATGTAAAGGACAAATACATATTCTTTAAAATAATTGCAGTAAAATTATTTATTAATTACGAAAAAGTTCGTTGGATTATACTGAAAAACGCAATGTTATTTTTGACGGATTTGTATTATTATTATAATAAAAATTTGTAGCATTATATGACATTCAGGGAGTAAAGACAAATCTAACGACACCTTACATCAAAATCGGTCAAGGCGTTTAGGCTGTAGGCGATCATATAATAACATACATACATACACTCAAAATACATAACTGTCCTTCTTACGCAGTCGGATAAAAATAGCATAACCCCGCTAGAAAGAGTAGTTATGATACAATATCCGTCAAGCCATTTAAGATTCAAGAGGGACCACGCACCGGCAAGCGCAGCGTAGGAAAGACCAGCCACGAGATGCACAGATGAACTCAAAGTGGCGGGAAGACGCTGGATGCAAGCCGCTTCCAATCAGGCTTTTCGGAAATCCATGGGGGAGGCCTATGTCCAGCAGTGGACTTCTTATTAAGATGATAATAATGATGATTTTTTTATGAAAAAGTGCAGCAAAAAAACGGGTGGCTCGCCTGATGGTAAGCGGTAACCGTCGCCTATGGACAACTGCAACGTCATGACTATTCTATATTATCTACCGTAGAAATTGTTTTGTAATGGCGTTAAGAATATATAATAAAATCCCAGAATCCTTTAAATCACTTTCGATTCAAAACTTCCGCTTTAAATTTTTCAAATGGCTGATCGAACATGAATTTTACTGTATAAAACATTTTTTTTGACTTTAATGACCGTAGATACAGTCCATGCTAAAAAAACAATCATGTCGTCTAGTTACAACAATAAACAATACACAATTAATTATATACTATTGTAAGGCCTAGTACTTCTTTTCTTTTCGTTTTTTCTTGTAAATAAATCCTAGCCTATAGTCATATTGTTAATATTATGTAGAATTTAATTACTCTGTTTTAATCTCCTAGCTAGTTTTTAAGTTCGCATGCCAATAAGGTTAAAATTGTGTACTGTAAAAATAATATAAGATCTTGTATCCACAATTTATAGCGAATAAATAACTTTGAACTTTAATAGAATACATAATACATATATATATATATATTTTTTGTAAATATATACAAATACATATGATACATAGAAACACCCAGACACAGAACAAACATCCATGTTCATCACACAAATGTTTGCCCTGGGTGGGGATCGAACCCGCGACCTATAGCTCGGGAAGCAGACATACTGCCAACTGAGCCACATGGCCAGTCGGCAGTAACTTATATTAGCATATTTAACTTTGTTTCAGACGGCGACGATGCTGACTCTCTACCTCGAACAGTTCACGTGTTATTTCGAGCAACTCCCCGCGTCGGTGCCGTACGCGTTAAGTAACTCCCAATTGCGCCTGTTCGCGAGCGCTGTCGTACTGCGGGCTCTCGGCCAGCTGGTCTGCAATGGACACGCGGCGCTCAGCTTAGCGACGGTCGACGACGACGGTGGTACGTATAGATAGATAATAAAATGTTTTCTATGTTTTTCGATATTGCTACTCATTGAAATGAAACAAATTTTAAAGATTCGCTCAACGTGCGCAACTTTCTCTCTCGCGCATCACAAACCTTTTTAACACGCTTTTATTAGCTTCATACGTATGTTAGTATGTAACGGAAACTTTGAACATGATTTTGACCCCCTTCAAAATGTCGGATTAACTCGAAATTTGGCATACTTATCAAGGACCGTTGACAATACAATAATTTGATAAGCGTGTTTTTTTTAGATTTTTAATATATTATACTTATTAAACATATACAATCATTGAGAAGGGATATTAGAAAAGTGGGAGGCGAATTTATTTATTATAGCTAGCTATCTATTGTAGCTGTTTTAATGGGATACGTAAAAAAATGTTTTCGGTATTTTTCAAATATTTTTATTTGATAGATTGGATCATTTAAAGAACTAATTTGAATATTTTTGACTTCTGTTCGAAAGTTTTCTTAAGTCGTGATGACGTCACGAATTCGTCTGAATGGAATCGATAATATCATGATAACCTACTAAAGAAAATGTAACTTCGACAAAAAATTCAAACTGATCCAAGTTAATTTTCATACGTAGAAATGATGTTTATAAAATTGTAAAAAATATTTTTATGTATGAAAATTAACTAGAATCACAATGAATTTTTTTGTCGAAAAGTTTGTGATGTTGCTTTACAGTGTTTAATGCGACGATTTTTTTATAAGTAGATACATATTAAGTAATTTTATATGTCCAAAAATGTTGCTATGCGCAAGTGATGATGGACGAACTACAGAGTCTTAAAAGTATGCGTGTTTTTGCAGATCGCACAGTTTCAGAGCAAGAAGTTCGGCGTGCCACCGCTATATATCCTTCAGCCGCTATGATGAACCATTCTTGCGACCCGAATATTATCAACACGTGAGTATAAAATAAATAAATAATAAATAAAAAAGCCTTTATTTTTTATCATTACTTTACATTTCAAATGTGGTATTGCTAAAAATATTGTATACGCATACTCACGTGCGTGCCAACACGTGAGTATGCGTATACAATATTTTTAATATTATGACCCCCCCTTGGTGACGCCCTTGACAATCGGTCAATCCGTTTAGGCTGTGGCAGGGAGGGAGGTTATATAGAAACATTCAATCCATACATAAATGTATGTATGTTCTGAAAAAACATAAAGTTTACATTTTTAATTAAAATAGATAATCTTGTCACTGGTAAGACTGTGTATATGTGTGCGCAGATTTCACAAATGCCGGCTGATAGTGCGTTGCTCCCGTGAGTTGTCCAGCGGTGGTCAAGTGCTCAACTGCTACGGGCCGCACCGCGCGCGCGACACTACGTCGCGCCGCCGTCAATTGCTGCGGGCCCAGTATCTGTTCACTTGCTCATGCACAGCTTGCCTTGACATGGAGAGACGGGACTTTGTTGTCAGTATACTTTATTTTTATACGTTAATTTTGGGTTTTCTAACCTTTTTTTGGATGCGCCTCCACCATGATCATAAAATTTTAAGGTTTTGTTTAAAAAATACCCATAGTGATTTGATTATATTCTCGTATTAGCCAGTTTATGCCCCAAATAAACTTTAATAATTTCGAAGTTTTTATATCATTATATACGCTTATTTGCTGGGCTGCGTGTTGTCCCAGTACTGCTATACCACAAATGTAGGTACAAAAGATATCGTCTGGTGACAAAGCACCCATTTTATAACGATTGGTTCAGCCGTGAAAACGTAATAAACATACATATAGACACAGTTACTTTCGATTTTATAATATTAGCACACGTCGGACACTCTATACAATAGCGCGCTAGTCAGTAACACATACGCAAGTTGACGTCTGTATATAACACGCATACGTGTATAAAGTTATGATTGTCGTCGATTGCGTCTCGCTCGTGACGTCAATTGGATTCCGAACGCTTTTTTCTAGTCATAAAAAAGTTAACCACAAATAAGTCCATTCCACAAAAACAAAATTAAAATACCTTGAAAACTAAGAAAGTTACAAGCATTTTAATTTCATGTTAGACAGAGAGCCACACAAAAGTGTTCGCTGTACAAATTCAATATAAACCGTTCTTTCGCGAGAGAGGATTAGGGTAGGGATTACTATATTTAACGTTTTTTTTAACACGTGTTCTTCCATAGCTGTTGTTCAGCGCATACGCGTGTCCGTCGTGCAAAGGGCCGGTGATGCGCGGCACGCGGCGGCACGCAGCGTGCCCGCACTGCTGCGCGCCCTTCCTGCCGCAGCGCGCCGCCGCCATACTCGACGAGGCGGATGGACTCTTGGCGCAAGGTAACACGATACTACACCGCAGAATACAGATTCCGCTACGAAGAAAAGGCTCAGGAGGAGTACGCTCATTTCATATAGCGATGCAATGTTGGCTCGTGCCCGTTTTAGTCTTGCTTTTGCTGCAATTAATAACACAGAAGTTGAAGCGACTATTAAAAATATCACAATTTCACATTGGCTTATTTGAAATTTGGCTCACACACTCTTAATTGCAGAAAAATCAAGATAAACGAGGGCGAGACAACTTTGCATAGTTGAGAGATGAGCGTAACCTCCTGACCTTGAATGCACAGAAGTTATTTTAAGGGTATATTTGCGGGGGCAAGGCAAGGGAGCTTTCCCTGCTCCACCGCGTGAATCCTGACACCTGAACCTTTTTATTCGTGGCGGAACTTGTACCTCTTTGTCGTTTCTCTGTTTTATTTACTAAATTTTTGTTACATATTTCGAATTGTGTAAAAGTGTTTTATTTATTAAGTGTTCAATCAGGCCGGCAAGTGAAAACGGTAAAATGTCCTAATATTGTCGGGAGAACTCCATAGAAGCTTCTATTAAAGTCACCACTACTTTGCTGAGACGTGACGAGTTAACTTTGACAATGACTATTGACATTCAATGAAGATAATAGAAGAAAAAAGGCCTTTGCCCTTTTTTGTAGTGCTTAGTTTGAGTGTGTGTGTGTGTTTGGCTACATTTGTACACGAAACACGTGTGTGTCGCGCAACAATCACATACGTATACGACTCGTATCTAGATTCAGAGATCTCAACAAGATTTGCGGCATGATGATAATGTTTACAGCGGAGCGTGCATTGAGCATGACGGATCGTATCGAGAAGACGCACGCAGCGTTTCGACTGAAGCAGCAGGCGTTGTACCGACACAACTCAGCGCTGCGTGCCGCCTCCGACCACCTGGCGCGCCTCCATGCAGACCACGGTACTTCCTGAAATACTCGTACTAACACTATCATTATAAAAGCGAAAATTCGTGTGTTCCTATGTTTGTTACTTCTTCTCACTGAGACGGCTAAACTGATTTTGAAAAAAATTGGTATGGAAGTAGCTGAGATCCTGGAATATCCTGGATTAACACATAGGCTACTTTTTATCCCGATAAGTAATATCTCCTTTCTTGTAATTTATGTAAAACAGCAGGTATATCCGCGGGGTGCAGCTAGTATATTAATAGTATTACGTACAGAACAGACTATCCGCCTCCCTCCAATTTAGAATTCCTTTCCCGCTTCCCACGCTCCTCCTATCGTTGGAAAGAGAATTCCTGCACTGCGCATTAATTTGTTAGAGACGATATTTGGTTAAGGACTCCTTGCTTAATCTTACCTGACCTTATCTATTTCAGGTGATTTCAGCAAAAGCGTGGAGTTAATCAAGCAGAACATACAGAGCTTGGAATATCAATTCGGGTCGTTCAGTGTAGAGGTGCTTATTTTATATTTTCCTATTCTTTCTACGTGCATTTATTAAGTATATGATATTGGAGGTTTTATGTCAAACTATAATGTATTCAAGTTTTATTATGATGTCCTAGAGCAGGGCTATGATTTCAGTATGAATGAAACTCTAAATCATACTTTGACAAATGAGGTATCGTTAGATGCGTCTTATTGTGACGTCACTCTAAATAATTCTAATAATCTAATCGAATATAATAATTCTAGGGAACGTAAATTAAAAAGAAATTAAAAGGTACCGTGTTGGATATCAAATAAAAGGAACTAATTTTTTGAGCTGTTATTTAATTTAATGGCGGTTGATTAATTATTGCGACAGTAAAATATGGACAGTAATAAAAAATCAATCAGTCGGTTATTTTATCATACAATGTCAATTCTAAAAATAATTGAGCAGTCCGATAACTGAATGAGCGGTAAAAATGATGGAAAGTTATATATGTATATAGGTATAAGCAATAATTTCTTCAGAGATTAGGTTCCGCTCGTTCAATAATTTTTACCGCCCATTTAATTATTTTCCTGCTCAATTATATATTCACTGATCTATTTCATTATTTTTTATTACTCATTTTTGTTTACTTTACTGCTTAGTTTTAACTGCTGAACTAGTTATTAAACGTGCCATTTATAATTTTTAACTTACCAAAACTGCTATTTACAACTGCCTCTTTAAATCAGTGCCAAATAAAAGGGTTTAATTAACACGTTCCAAGTACGTCATTTACGTTCATATACACTCGAGTAATAAATATGATCAGTGTTACTGTAGTAATACTACTAGTAAATATTTTTTATGGAAAGACGTAGAGCGCATGGATAAGGTCAAATTTTAGTTTTTTAACATATAAGTTGTTGGAAATTATGTTAAAATTAGAGTTAATAATCATATTATACAGGAATAATGTGAATTTAAAAAATCACATTATACAGGTATAATGTTTTTTTTTCTTTATGTTGTCCTTTACAGGTTGCACATGAATTGCGGAAGCTGTCAGACGTCATGTTGGAGAGAATAATCAAGTGTCCCCAGAACCCTGACTACAGGTGAGCCGCCCAGACTTTTATACGATTGCTTTAAATTACAATTCTATTCATAAGAGTAAGACTTGCCCAGAGCCATCTAGTGACTTAATTCGCTTACTATTGGACGCCATCGTTGCTGTTTCAGAAAACATCCGTTCAATATTTCTTATATCTCATATTTTAAATGAGATATAAGAAAAATAGCTTTAGATAATATCACACGTAGGCGAAGCGAACACGTGGAAAGGCGTTTTTATTTTGTATTCATAATTTTACGAAACACCTCTAGTAATCAGTAATTGTTACATTAATATATTCAATTTAGTATAGCTGTTATAACTGTGCTATACTATGTATAGAAATGAAATAATATTAACGGTATGATAAGTAATTGACTGGCCTTGTGGCTCAGTTGGTAGTGTGTTTACGTCTACCTGCTGAACTGAAAGGTCGTGGGTTCAATCCCCACCCAGAGCAAACATTTGTGATGAGCATGGATGTTTGTTCTGTGTCTGGGTGTTTCTATGTATCATATGTATATATTTACAAAAAAAAAAACTGTATATGTATTCTATCAGCCATCTAGTTCCATAGTACAAGCTTTGCTTAGTTTGGTCTAGATGGTGTTGTGTGAAATGTCCACAAAAAAAAAAATGTATAGTAATTTGAATAAAATTACTTTATTATTTAAACCACAAATCCTTACCAAATCCGACAAGTCTGTTTACGTGTGTGGGCACGTTTTTACAATCACTTACTGGAGTGTATCAGGAGTGCATCTTCCACTAACATATTTAAAATGAAATTAAAATCTTTGCTCCAAAGCAAGGCTTACTATAGCGCTGAAGAGTTCTTGAAGGACAAATTCGAAGTACCTTGTGTACATAATTTTAACTAATAATTATTTGTTTTTTTATAGTTATTATTGGTTAAAAGCATCTGACTTCTAAATGACATATATTTATCAATAAATTATTTGTATTTGTATTTGTAAATTACTATTAACGTGTATATTATTTCAGAGATTGGTGTCTAGAAACGCACAAGATAATAAAGAAGGCAGTTCAATTGATGGATCTGAACTACGGCGCATGGGAGAGCGTGGTAAAGCGACTTCGCGAGCAAGAGGCCCTCGTCGCCGCTTTAGTAGCAGACACACGCACTCCAGACACCACGGACAACATACACCATACGCTGCATTACAATCTCAAGATATAAAAAAAGAAATCGGTGAAATATACAGCAGGCATTCAGCACACTGCCTTACGATTCTTGTTAAAATGCCACTGCGCAGAGGCTTGGATAGAAAGCGCTGGACACAAATAGAGGGCACAATCGTGGAGCAAGGCAAATGATTTCATTATATATCTTATATATGTTTCAAACGGAGGGACACGTACAATTTTACTTCAGGCACAGATCCGATCGTGTAAAGAGTACTGCTGCCACCTTGTTGATGGATCAGCCAAGTATCAGTTGGAGGCTTTAGAGTCGGTGGACCGGCCAGCTGTGAGGTTAATCGGTGACGATAAACTAGTTGTCAAGAAGCTACTTAGTCTCGAGTACCGCCGTAAAGTATCATGTCTGTCTATATTCTATAGGATTTAAGGGGTCGGTGAAAGGGTTTTTCACGACTCCCTTTATAAAAAATAGGATTTAACATAAAAGATTCACATTGGAATATATTACATTTCACATCGAACGACTTGACCAAACTCCAAAACAAAACTAAATAAAATCAATAAAATAGCACTATTCTAAAACAAAATATAAATCTAAGGAGCCTACTAATTCGAATCTTGAATTGAAGAACATGGCCGGTGCTACATCAGATAAATAAGGTTAATAGAATCAAAGGAGGCCACAGATTCATTTCGGGGAGTGTGCGCTAGAGCTTCACAACCTAATTCCACCCTCCCCATTTTACTACAGGACTAGCAGAAAGTCAGCGCAATAACACCCATTTCTCATTGAAATGCCAAAAAATCCGTACTCAGCGATATCGGTCCA
This sequence comes from Lycia hirtaria, assembly GCA_947563715.1. Taxonomy (NCBI): domain Eukaryota; kingdom Metazoa; phylum Arthropoda; class Insecta; order Lepidoptera; family Geometridae; genus Lycia; species Lycia hirtaria. Next base: position 13,807,052 of record OX387386.1, read on the forward strand.
TGTTCTTGAGGCGTGCAGAGGAATGGAATTCTTTGTCACCATTTCTGTTACTTGAGAATTACAATCTTAGAATCTTCTAGATCGCCGAGCTCCATCCTCGGGCGTAGATCTATCTTGCATAAAAAAACCGTCATGCGTCTTCCTCTGTTTGAAACTGTCATTGCTCGAACATTGACTCCTGCGCATTCCAGGATACCGCTGTTTCGTAACGGGATTTATGCTTGAACTGGGATTGGATTCTTCTGTTTTCTGAGAACTACAATCTGGGAATTTGCGAGGATGGATTACTTTTTTTATAGATCAGCGTGCATCCGTCTTCGGGCGCAACCAGTTACCATCAAGCCAGTTCGTGGGCAGACTTAGATCTATTTCGTATAAAAATAATATAAAGCAACCACAATATCACAAGGAAGTAAATCTATGTTGTTGAAATATAATATTCCTATCATATGCAGTATAATAAGGTTTATTCTATTTTTACTCTTTTTTTGTAAAAAACGGTCACATTAAAAACAAGCTGATCTAAAACTAGAACTGTACCTTATATTTGTATCACTTTAAAAAGTTATATTGATGATAAAGTATGTTCACTTTACTATATGCCAATACTTTTATAAAGAAATAAGAGTTGCTTGCTATGACGGAAAATGACAATGCGCTCCTTCATGGCGTCATACCACTGCGTTACCTCAGAAATCAGAATTTTAATTTTGTTGAATATGGTAGTATATTATATATTACAAAATAATATACAAGATGGATTTTTGAAATGTTGGTACACATGTCCATGCCCGACCTCTCGAGCTCTCAACCTGATTTTGTGTGCGTGCACAAATATACATATATACATTTCATTACTTATATGTGTGAGTGTACTGTGTATGCCTATCTATTACAATGAATCCGTCAACTATAATAGAATAAATTCATAGTTGAATTTATTTAGTTGACACTTTCACCTCGTGTACACGCATTTTGTATTTCTAACAATATTACTTTTTGTTTCACATCTGCCAGACGTCCCGTAACGGCAAATTATTTTTCTAATTAAACTTCCTTGTGATATCAATCTATAAGCAATATTATAGCAGGCCTGTTAAGTATATAACTATAGTGTCTCTGACAATGAAATATACAACATGAATTTTTAACAGTGAAATACAGAACGTCGATATACAATCACAATGATTATACATAGTGATACCTTGATTACGTGCGTGTTATAGGATAAATGAATAAAACAGTAATTCTGCTCGTTCAGGTAGAGCCAGTTGTAAAACTTGTCACATACGGAGCAAATAATATTTAATATTTTTCTATTCACATTTCGTTACACTTTTAAACAAGACTTGTTTACAAGTGTAACGAAATGAATGACAAGGAAACTAGAAGTTGTATTGTAAAAATTCTTTTTAGGGTTTTTAGGTACGGATACCTCAAAAGAAAAAAAAACGGACCCTTATAGGATCACATTATTGTTCTTCTGTCCGTCCGTCCGTCTGTCAAGACCTGTATCTCGGGAACGTGTGAAGATATCGAATTGAAATTAAAACCATTTAAGCAGATCCATAGTCTCTTGCTGCAGAGAGAAAAATCAAACTTCCCAGTTTTCATAAAAAAGTTACAGCCAAATATATCGCAAAAAACGCATATTTCGACACTCACAAGGGAATCAAAACCTATGGGGTACTTCCCGTTGACCTACAAATGTAAAATTTGGCAAGAAGCATTGTTATATAGTATACTCGTACATAAAGGAAAAATCCGAAAACTGTACATTTTTTATTTAATCATAAAAAATAGGGTCTTTATGCAAGGTCCTTCCTTGTTGTTAAGGGTCCAAATTTTAAAGTGCTTTAACCGTATCATATGAAACATCTCCATTAGCACAAGCTAAAACAGGTTTTAAAATATTTTTACTGTGTATATTTTTCGGTTTAGTCATAGTCATATTTATTGGTAACAAAAAATAAGTTACAGTTTATGGAGGAATATATATACATATATAATTCCCCCTTTTTATCTACTAGTTTGTACGGAACCCTCGGTGGGCGAGTCTGACTCGCACCTGTCCGGTTTTTTAATCAGTTCGCGCTTCAAAGGCTTGTAAATGAATGTATTTGTTCTGAAAATCTCGTTTTAATTTATTTTCTGTAATTATAGTTTTATATTTATTAATTTTAAAATATAAAATACTTAAGTTATCATTACTAACATAACTTTCATCATCATCATCTCAAAGAAGTGAATTCCAAAAAGACCGATTGGAAGTGGTTTGCTCCCAGCGTCTTCCCGCCACTTGTATGAGGTGTTATTACAATTATATATTTACAACATTAGTTTGTAAATATATAATTGTATACATTGCACGTTATTTACGTGTATTTTTTATATAATTGACATTTTATTTATTTTCAATAAATCTTAATAATAACTTATCTAAAATTCTTTACACGTAACATTACTTTCAAAATACCTAAAACAATAATATACATATAGGAAATAAGAATATAACCAGGTAAAGTCAGATAGATCAAAACTTTATGTGTGAAACATCTATTGGCAGTATAACCAACTCTTCGTAAAGTATCGTGATGGAAAATGGAATGATGCTCTATCATGCCGTCACGCCCTCCACTACGTTACCGCTCTCGACTTGTCTATATGCGTCCACTTTACTTCTATGGGTGAGATGTGTACTGCGTACATACGCAGTGCGTAGATATCGTTAGCTCCTTATTCATTCTTATACAGACATATTATCTGGCCTGTGTGTGATGAGCTTAAAAAAAAGAAGCTGAGTTATCGCCTTAATTAACGTACAATGTGTTAAACAAAAGTGAGATTTTTAAATAACTTTATAATAAGTTAGTACACACAGAAATAACTTTTGAGAAATATAACTGTTTAACTTTTAACTATACACTTATTCATGTATCTTTTTTCATACGATTTTAAATAGTTGTATAACTCAATATTGATTTTATACTTTATAAGAATATGGTTAGCACAAGATTTTGTTCAAATTGACGTCTCCCGCGTCTTTTTTTTAGTCTTAACTTATTTTTCGTAAATCAGCTGTTAAGTGTTATAAGTAATATGCGATTGCAGCGCTGCGTCCGGGGGACAAGTTGATTTGGACAAACTCGATAATATACTTATAATTATACTTGTTAAGTATCCTTAAGACGGATACTGAGTTGTAACGTTTGTATGTATCGTGTTTTTATAAGGCGTTACAGTAATCAGTGCAAGTAAGTTATTCGTACGCCATTTTTAATAATAAAACTGTTTAAAAAATAGGGCACTGTAACCTTGAGCTATTATTGTGCTCGAAGCCAGCGTTCGTCTCGTCTATGATATCGCCTTGAAAGATACATTATAAACTAACAACTCTGTAGCCTTTAATGGTAGATCAATCTTAAACTGCAAACTGGCTGAATGTTCGTGACGAACTGTCATATTGTCATCATGAGTAGTTCGCCACGAACGGGACTCTGCCCGGAATTTGTATAAAGAGTCAAAAATCTCGGTGTGAGCGTCTTCGCGCTTGATCTGAAGGCTCATCCACATTAGCAATACATCAATCGCAACGTCGATAATCTTGTATCGGGCACATGTATGTAAAATGTTAAGCTTAAGGTAGGATTCCACCAGTGTGCGGCACAGAGTAAAGAACAGATTTTTCTTTGTAGACTCTCGCGGGAAAACATAAACAAAATGTGCACGCACTATATCGGACAAACCGATATAATAAATGCACTTTGTAGCTCAGGGGCTGTACCACAAGCGTTCACGCAGTCTTATTTCAATATTACTTTGACTTTTGTCTCGCTCGTTCTACAGAAGAGAGAGTAACACAATGGTCAAAGTAATATTGAAATAAGGTTGCTATTACGATTGTGGTAACTCCCCAGTAGGGCTATTCACAACTCGGAATCGGTTTCGATTTCGGATCGGAAACTATATCTCCGTCTCTGTCTTTTCTATACAGAATAACAGAGATAGAGATATAGTTACCGACCCGATTCCGAATCGGAATGATTGCGAATAGGAGTACAGGTCCGCGCTCTGCAGGAGTTTTGCACAAAATTTTCGTTAACCAATGTTCTGAACAAAATTTTGGTGGCATCCTTTTTGGTACATTTTGTAAAATTTGTGTACGAGTATTTGGTTCTACTAAAGATTAAGGCACAAATTGTGAAACTTGTTTCGAGTTTATAGGAAATTATTTCGAAACTTGTATGACTCATCTAACCGCCATGTGTTTTGCTGCTTTTCCAGTCTCAAACAATAGAGAGGGACTTATCGGTATTTGTGCCGAATCAGGTATCGGTTGTAAATTGCGGCTTGCTTAGAAAAGAACGCGTATTTTAATATATTACAATATGGTTACATGTATCGACACGTTGAATTCGCAACTTACGCCGAAATCCTGTTGCGATACAACTGTGCGCTAATGTGTACGAGCCTTAACCGATTGCTCTAGGGCCGAGTCGAGTAGCTCTCTTCGAATGATTAGGGGCCCACAAAAAGCTCCGCTGAGTATTTAGCTTACAATTTACTCTTTTCATTTATTTTAAAGGTGAGTCCACACATCGCGAGGCGTTTTTTTTGCTACGCAAAAGACCAAACAAATCAACAAATTATAGAAAAGGAATATCTGTTATTTTTAATGTCCACTATAGCGTAGTGGACATTGCTATATGCCACATGGAAATGAAAACCCGCAAAATCTTCCTCTATCGAGGATCGAGGTGATTAATATTATTTTTCGTGTGCTGACACGGAAATTTGAATATCTCCTCATTTACTAAAAAAAAATTGTACCTAAATGAGAAGGTATTCAAAATGATATAGGTCCTTTTGAAGTCACAACTCTGTGATTTCGCCGTGTATGTTGCACTATATCTCGCGTTGATTTGCTGATTGGATATCTGTGTGAGCAAATATTTACGCAATAAATACTTACTATCCGTGAGTATCCCGTCTAAATCTGACGGCGTGGTAAATTACGGTGCATGCTTCGCGATGTATAGACCCAGCTTTAACTTGCTTGTGTTTATCAAAATATTTCGAGTGGTGTGGTATAACATAACATTAATAAATAATGTATAACAACAAGCTTAGTGAGACTAGGATTATTAAGTAAAATATTTAGTGATATATAAAAAGTGAGATATTTTATAAGCACATCATAATTACAACTTATTAGAGTTGCAATCATCAATTACCCCCCCCCGTCACGAAACATTCGCTCGGAGCGTAATGGTCAAAGAGCTCAGGGCCGCCAGATCATACTTTTTTTCTGACGAACGTAATGTGTCGTACTGACTAGTACTCTGCCAAGTTACAGATGTTAGCCGCTATAGGTGGAAAATAAACAAGGCTTACTTTATTTAGATTCAGACGGGTGAATTTTATTTATATTGTACTCACTATCATTACAAATTATTAATCAATGTTGCCGGCTTTCCGTCAGCGGTAATTTCTGCCAAACGCTTTAAAGTAGACAAAAAATAACCTAACTTTACTCATTTTTAGACGCTTGACATATATATAGATATTACATTTAGAAAACTATTTAACTGTGAGCAACCACACAAATTTTAGGGGTCAGTCTTTCCGAAGACACATTTAAATGACTCCTTGAGTATGTGTGTAAGATCATTATGAGGAATTATCGAGCGTCAGTTTCGTGGCCAGGGCATTAGCGTCTTCGTCCATCATTTTACATCGAGTAGAGAGAGAGAGGTGGCTTATCCTTGTAATCAAATATATGTAATATAGGTATAAGAAATATAACGTATTATTTCTGTATGCTCACTAAGGTTATAAGTTTTAATTCGACTAGTATTTTGAAAAGAGAAAATAACGGATATTTTTAATTATTGATGTAAATTTATTTGTATCAACATTAAAATTAATTTCTTAATATTCATAATTTAAGAGTTCGTAGTACAACCATCGTCTGTCTCGCTCACGCATGCTCACATTTTCGAAGATATAAAAACACTGCATGAACTTATAAAAAATCGTCGTTTTTAAAACTAGAAAACAACATCACAAATATTCGACGAAAATTTCAATTCGATAAAAAAAACCAGTTTGATTCAAGTTAATTTTCATACATATAATATATATATATATATATATATACAATTATGAAAATTAACTTGAATCAAACTGAAATTTTTGTCGAATATTATGTATGAAATAAATATTTATGATGTTGTTTTCTAGTTTTATAAACGACGATTTTTACCAGACTGCGTAAAAGGAGGATTGTTTTTCGAGTGTATGTATGTGGTTATGTATGTTTTTTTATTCGAAACAGACTCGCGCTTGACCGTCAATTCACCGGGTGTTAAGCGACAGTTACGGCCTACGATGGAGTGCTTGCCTAGAAGAAACTAGTATGTTTCTATATGATCGCCTACAGCTTAAACGGCTTGACCGATATTGATGTTCGAGGTTTCGTTAGATTCGTCTTCATTCCCTGAATGTCATAGGCTATATTTTTTGTAATAATAATATATCACGCAAAAAAATGCGTTTGTCGTAACCCCCAACGAACTTTTTTGTAATTAGTGATTTAACTAGAATTTTTCTAAGGAATGCGCATTTATAATCTTTTAGTTATTTTACGCATACTTTCTCACAAAAAAACGTACACTCGACAACGTATCAAGCGTAACGAAACTGTAAGTTAGACTGCAAAAATTGCTTTTCTATAGTCTGGTATTTTGTTTTTCTTTTAATATAGGCACTTGTTTTATAAGTTCAATCAGTAACTTTATATCTTCAAAAATGTCGGTATGCGCGAGCTAGACGATCGATGGTCGAACTACGGACACTTAAAACATAATAAAGCTTGGATTATGATCAAGAATTTTAATATACCAATTATATTATAAGAATTTTATCTGTATGATTAATTAAATGGATTCTAATAAAGTAATTATTAACTAAATATGTGTTTTTAATGGCGTGGGGAGGTTCGGGGTCAGATAATTTTCAGTGCTGACAATGCGACTCTCGCCTGAGGGCGTTCCTCCGCCATTTACCAGTAGTGTTAGAACGTAGACGTAGTCTTTCTATCGTTTTATCCACCTTTCAGAGGAAATAATGTTTGTACTGATATTGGCAACTAACGGTAACAATATGGATAAAAACGGTTTCTTTAGCTTCCATGCTAGGCAAGCAGGAAAATCCAATACATAGTTACTGGCACTCAGTTATTTGGTGGCTTTAGTACATTTAAATAAAAAAAAATTGTTCGGAGACTTCTGGAAATTCATGATTTTTGTACTCCATACAAGTTGTCAAGGGTCCAATAAATTGCTTTTGTATGGAATGGGTGATTTTCATTTCGTGAATTTTGAAAAATCTCAGGTAATTTTTTTTTGTTTAAAAATACCGAAGCCACCTTAAGAGGGTGCTAAATGATTAGCAGTAGCCCTGTATATTAGCGTATGTTGAGCGCTCGCGTTGCTCCAACGTAGGAATAAAATGAGATGAGGGTTGCAATCCGGCTTACAAATGTTCGTAGAATCCGGCACGATTTTCAATCCGGATCGGACTGACGCCAATTCGGCCGGACAAGTTCCACGTCCTATTACGTTGACGATGATGAAATGTAGCATATGTTATTCGAGGTGGGAGCGATGGGTCATGCACTGACGTCCTGCTGTATTGTGCATTTCCCCCTACCAGCATCACCCGACCCAGCCCAGCTCCTTGAAGTATCGGAGCACGGCTCTGGTCTGTTTCCCAATTTGTATAATTAGCTATTCAAATTGTAATGACCAGTAATAAGGCCTACTAGTATTCGGAGGTCCTGTCGTTGCAACTTTAATAAGTTATTTATTTTTTTACCCTTAGTACAAGTTTTTATGAAGAAACGCGATGATGAAAGTTTTCGTACGACTCCATACATTTTTTACGTTTCTCTTCGTAATCCATAGAGGGCGCTTTCAAAAAATGTATAGAGGCGTACAAAAACTTTCATCGTGCATTCGCGTTTCAGCGAACTTGCATAGCTATAAGAGTTGAGAGTAACCCCGCAGAACGAACAACAGTAATTCTCATCTTTTTCGTCAGCCGACAGAAGCCTTACTGCTCGGCGTATGCTTCTCACGATAAAGAGTCTAGACACATCTTACCCCAAATGTAACGTACTTCGTCTGCGACTTCAACAGATCATTGAACCGTATTGTCATAATCATAACCGGGAACCTGCTTATGCAACGAATTCTGGACAAGTTCCTTTATTAAATACGACAAAATAATTATACCTACAATCTACATAAATTATACTAAAACAAATAAATATTTGTAATGCTGAGTAATTGGAGAATATTTAAAATATCCATATCTAAGTATCAAAGCCTATGGTTAGTTCAAACAATCTGCAGTTTCAGGCAAAGTGCCAAAATGCTAGCCGCATTTCCTCGCTGAATGGTAATGCCTACTTATATCATTAACTTTTAAATTCCCAACTATAAAAAAAGGATAGAAGAATTTTTTATCCAAATTAAAACGCTCTAGATCAAGTCACCTTTCAAAGAAATCAAAAACTCGAATCATTAGGATCTTACATTGTTATAAATCGACGTAATAGTTTCTACGCACTTCATTGGTATTAATGGCGATGTCTAATCAGTGAAATTCCATTTTGTTCTTGCTGCATATGACTCGTAGTAGGCCTCATCGTTGCGGATAACAAGGTCTGTAAGAAGTTCTGTCTGGAACCACAAATGCAGCACTCGCATGTGCGACACTTGCAACTCATATAGTTTGAATCTCATTAATTGCCTCGCCTGTTGTATTAATGATCTGACGCAGTGACGATACGCATGGAAAGCCACCTTGTTGAAAACTTTGCAAGAGGTATCTGTCTTACTAAACAAGAACCCCATTTTGTACATATCTTCGTGATTATATTTTGTACGCATGATTTGCATGATGACCATTTTATTTCTCGCCTGATATATCGCTTGCTTCATGAGCTCATATATCCTCGGCTTGTAACTAAACCTGTCGGTAGGATAAGGGCTGATACCGACAATTGGCGTCCACATGGGTTCCATAAAATATTGCCTTCTGCTGCTGCTCAGTGCCAATACTTTTGGATTGCCATTTTGTACCTTGAGTTTCAGCAGGTCGTTAGTAGGGTCAATGCCTTGTAAAATCAGATTTAGTTGTTTGCTTGCGGTGAAGTTTTTTCTTTGAGCCTTTTGTAACTTGTCTATGTTATCGAATACATCTATGGGGTCATATTTTGCAATGAATGTTTTAAATGCTTCTGGAGATCCGAATCTTCGATTACCGTCTAAGTTTATGTCATGAATGTAATTTATTGGGGTTTTCGCACGAATTTGTATAATAACAGCAATCAGTAGAGTTATTTCTGTAATAATCAATTAAATGTCAATATCATGACGGTGCCTCACTAACCAACTTCCGAAAAGGAGGAGGTTCTATGTTTTTTTATGCTTGTTCAGCGAAGTACTACGCGAATTATGAATTGATTTTGATGATTATTTTTTGTTTGATAGGTCATATTTCAGAGGTGGTTCCATATAAATTGTATCAAAATCGATTCAGTACTTTCATTTTTAAATAAAATAATTGGATAAACTATAATTATTTAATTAGCGTTGTAACAACCTTAATTGTAAGTAGGTAATTACGGGGGTGCAATGTAATCATTCTATATTTAGGAAAATTAGGTATTTTTTTCAATTTTGCGTTATTGATAGCGCCGTCCGCCTGGGACAGCGCGTATTAATAAATCTTTTTATTAAACATAACACTGCTATAATATCTCGTGACTCGTCTAGTGCTGCAGTAGAACGTCTTTTTCTACGGACAAAGATATTTTACGGGGTAAATGATCATCGCTGTCGAATGACTATTTTATTTTTATGAAGAGGAACATGCACCTAAATTACCTAATGCAAAATTACGATTAATAATAGCCTTATTTCTACCTACTTTATTATCGAAATAAATAAATGTGTGTTTAATTCTTCTTTCCACTTGTTTTTGTTTTATTTACCCATTTCTCTCAGCCCAAAAGCAGTATAAGTTTTAAATGGTTAACTTTAACTTGCGTTAAATTTTCGAGAATTTAACGAATTAACGAAGTTAACTTTTTAACTAACGAATTAACGATTAACGAAGTTAACTTTTGGATTAACTGTGCCCACCTATGATAGTCATGGGCATATTCAACCCCCACACCGTCGATTTCCAACCTACGTTCGTGCTATTTTTGTCATTATCGTGGTCTTTGACATATCCATCTTCAGTTCGACTCCGAGGCTTGCGGTGTTTAAATCGTTGATCATAGAACCGAGTTCTGATGCTGAAGAAGAAAACAGGAATATGTCATCAGCGAATCGAAGATTTGTCAATCTCCTTTCAGCAACGACAATACCCTTCTCTTCCCAGTTCGCCGCAAGTTCTGAAGATTTCTTCAAGGGTGGAAGTAGTTTCGGAGATTGTGGATCTCCCTGTTTGACACCTTTTTTATATTTTAAATGGCGGTCCGGATTTATAATTTAATGGAAGCTGAACTACTATTGTATATGCTCTGTTAACATTGAATATAGGTCATGTGAATGCCTTGGTTCTGCAGTGCTTGAAATATTGACGAGTGATTTCAGTAATCATAAAATATACTATTAATTAATTATTAATAACCAAACTCAGCATTAAAATCAAACGTTACAGCGCAAAATTGTGCCACAACGCGCCTGCTCACGTAGCGCCCAATCGGCAAAGTATCTTTATTTATTTAAATAAATAAAGATGCGACACAAGATATGCTGTATTACAGTACTTACGAAAACATATCCGTAACATTTTCAGTATGGGTATACTGAAAATGTTACGAACCTAAAAACTTAATACGCCGATAAAAAAACTACACTTAATGTGATTATCGGCTAGTTAGGTGAAGCCTTGAAATAATCATTGAGATAAAATTGTCATTAAAAGCCTAGGTGCATTAAATACTACAATATTTAATCAGTTATTACTTTCATCAGAACTTAGAAAACAATAGGTAGGTAGGTCTCGGAGATTACTAAAAGTGGCTGTGGCATCTTAGCACTTTCCATCAAGTTCCAGTCATTACGTCCATGCAGCTCAATCGAAGACTTGTGGGAATCGGGATCGGGTTAGAAACTCAATCCGTCATTCTGAATGAAAATTACAGAGATGGAGTTACAGTTTGCGACACGATTACGAATGACAAGAGATGGAGATTTACAACTTCTTGATACAAAGATCTTGACACCGAGACAGGTGAAAATAAATACAAGCTTGTAATAAAAATTCGCCATTTGGTTATTCTGTGAAGTCAAAGACATACCAAATGAGGCAAATCTAACGACACCCCTAACGTCACCATTTTTGTAACTTTGGATCTCATTTTGTATTAACTTCGGCTTGCATCACATAAAAAAATAAAACGAATAACGTAGTAATTGCTGATTACTTTTATTCAATATCCATAATATATTGAAACCATAATATTACTTAGATCTACTTACGATTTCATATTAATTTCGCAACCAGCTAGTAGTAAACCATAAGACATTATACTAATCTTAATTCAAACATTAACAAAAACAAGAGTGAAGCGACTCGGTGCGTTGTTGCGTCCATGCAATGCAAATGCTCAAGGGTTCAGATAGACAAAGCACGTGAAGTATAAACAGTGTTGATATTGCTCTATTGGAGAATCCAGTGAACGCGAATAAGAGGTATAGTTCCCGTCATGTAAAAAGAACGCTGGTTTGTTCGCGCTTACGAAACAACAAACCAGCGTTTTTTTTACGTTACGGGAACTATATATACTTTTCCAAAGAAATTGTGCGTGAACATTTACCCAAAAGTCGCCAGAACTTAAAGAATCCGTAGTTCGACCATCGTCCGCGTCGCTCGTGCATATTATTTCTGAAGATATAAAATGACTGAATGAACTTAAGTCCCACAGAACACCAGAAAGTTAACTTCAGTTTTCTACAAAATCATTTTTACTTTGATAATTTGTAAAAATCATTCAGCAACTTCACTTGTGTAAAAATTAATTGGATCAAAATGAAATATTTCTCGAAAACTTGTGAAGTTGCTTTCGAGTGTTCTGTGGGGCTATATTTTTTATAACTTCATTCAGTAATTTTATATCTTAAAAAATGATTATATTGCCGAGTGAGACGGACGATAGCCGAACTACAAAGTCCGTAACTTAATCGTTGCTCATTAATGGTTATAAATGGTCAAGTTCGGTCTCAATAGTAACAAAAAATTTACAATTCGATCGCTATTGGCGGTAGGCATTCAATTTGCGTCCTAGAGTCCAATCACGTTTGTACGTATGGCACTAGGTGTGTCGAAATGGAACAGGTGTACAGGTGTAATAACGCAACGCCAACGAAACGCCCGTGTAGCCCCACTCTAAAGGACTTGATATAAAAATAAAACGCCAAGAATGAGAGTGCTGACGGTGTGAGTCGCAGGCGCTCTTTGTATTTCGTTCCAAAGGGCGCCACACACTTTTGTACCAACAGCGCCTCGGGCGCACCTCCAAACTGTTTCCATATTAAGTCCAAAGTGAAATGACATTATAAACCGACACTTTGGGCGCTTCGCCATCATGATGAGATCATGCGATTCACAATACAAATTGTACAATGTTTTTATACACAGTACGCGGCTTTTTAGTTGCCTATTATTATGTCATTAATTGCAGGAATAACATAAATAGGCAGGGAAGATGGGGCTCATCAGAAACATAGAGCGCAGCGCACCTACATAAATTAGCATCAACATTGTAAAATTTATTTGTCCGTTTATGACTGTCAAAATATTACAATGATAATTGGAAATAATTGAAAAGTGAATCATAAACACCATAACATTATTCATCAACATACATTGGCGCAGTTATTTATAATTATTACTAAACTTAATATAGATTACCGTAAATTAGGTACCATAATTACAATTATGTAAGATTAAGTTACATTAATTATACCTATATAACTATAGACTATTAAAATTAATTATTTACATAGAACATTAATACGATTAAGAAGAAACATATTGAAAAAAAAAAAAACAATTTCAAAACTGATTAAGCGGAACATGGTCAATATATATATATAAATATTGATGATTGTTTTTATTAGGAACCGACCAGAAGTTTAAATTTACTTCAGAAGATAACAGTTCAACATGCAACATTCATTTTTCTCTACATATAAATGTAGTAAGAGAAAATACTGAAGAAACATATTGAAAAAAAAAAACATATTTTCAAAACTGATTAAGCGGAACATGGTCAAAATATATATAAATATTGATGATTGTTTTTATTAGGAACCGACCAGAAGTTTAAATTTACTTCAGAAGATAACAGTTCAACATGCAACATTCATTTTTCTCTAAATATAAATGTAGTAAGAGAAAATACTGAAAAAACATATTGGAAAAAAAAACTTATTTTCAAAACTGATTAAGCGGAACATGGTCAAAATGTATATAAATATTGATGATTGTTTTTATTAGGAACCGATCAGAAGTTTAAATTTACTTAAGAAGATAACAGTTCAACATGCAACATTCATTTGTACATATAAATGTAGTAAGAGAAAATACTGAAGAGACAAAAAAAAAAAATCTAAATCTATGACAAGATAGATTAAAATTTCCGTCGAGAGTAAACACGTCTGTAAAAGCCATTTTGCTATTTCTAACACTTGCGCACGTTTCTAGGGTTTTCACGTAACCCTTACAATTTTGCCAAGTCCGCATGTTAGCCATTTTATGCAAAGACGTCATTCAAGATATTTTTACGCGACTATTCATGAAAAGGACGACATATTCGTATGGAATATTTTTAACGTGAGTCGTGTTGCGAATACTGGCATTTTAAGATCGAAAACAAATAATTAATCCAAATGCATAATTTTGACATCTGGGTAACGATTCTTTATGGAACATATTTAAAAAAATTGCCCAGCCGTTATTAAGTGATATAGTTATCATCAAAATAAATTTGATTTCGTTTAAGCCAAATTATTTAGTGATGTCTCTAATATCAATACTAAATTCAGTATTTTCGGCACTGTTCAAACCACATCTTAAGGCCTTAAATAGTTTAGACGATTTTTTTCCTATCAGTGTTTCTATTTTAAACTGTAAAAACAATTCATCTGTCTTCAAGCGACGCACACAAACATCACATACCACATGCGACACATGTCACATGCGATGTTTGAAACTTCAAATCTATTTAAAGTTAATTTTAATCAATACTCTTTTGTTGAATGAAAAATATATATTTTTGTGATTCAACATTTGGTGAATCATATAATAATATATTTGATAGTTATAATCCATTATATAATATTGTGCAAAATAATAAAGACAATTATTCTTGATAGGCAAAATTAAATAGGTCGTGAAAATGCAAATTTATTTAAAATTGCTTATTTTCAAATGATACATTATTACTATTATTAGATAGTATAAGTTCATATATCTGTAATCTACAAACATTCATAATTAATACTAGCCAAACAGTTATAAAGCCCTTTAAATTCTATATTGAAACTATGAATACAACTATACCGAAAGTTATAGCTACTATAAACTTACTACAACAATATTAGGACAACAATTATAAAAGAAAAACAAAATACCCGACTGCAGAAAAGCAGTTTTTGCAGTCTAACTTACAATTTCGTTACGATTGATACGCTGTAGAGTGTACGTTTTTTGTGAGAAGGTATGCTTAAAATTACTGTAAAAGATTATAAATGCGCATTCTTTAGAATAATTATAGTAAAATCACTTGTTTATTTCGAAATAGTTCGTTAGAGGTTACGATAAACCGCATTTTTTTATTTTTGCAAGAGATATATTATAATTATTACAAAAAAATATAGCCTAAATTAGCACATCAAAATCGGTGAAGCCGTTTAGGCTATAGGCTGTCATATAGAAACATACATACCTACATAAATACAAACATACATACACATGAAAAACATTACCCTTCTTCTTACGCAGTCGGGTAAAAATAATAATAACATAATAGTATCGTAGTCACAAAGATATATCTTATGTACAATAACATTAGTTTCTTTTTAAAAGTATGTCAATGATAATAAATTTTATTATAACATTATTTCTCTAAATACTAATAAGTAGTCTGTACAAATTCCACAATTTATGGTGATAGCTGAATTGGCGTAATTTTCATATAATTTGGGCATAAATTTTTTACCTATAGTTGAACATCATGATATTGAAGATGACGTGTAGTGACGTGAAAGAAGCTTTCGTGGATACAGGAAGGAGTGAGGACCTGGTCACGGTGTTGATACATTGGATCAAATGTGCTCTCTGATGTCTTGCAGCAGGAAAACCAACCGATGGCCTATGGCTTTACTATACGGTATAATAAACATAGCCAGCATAAACTTATATGCCGTTTACAGCCACAATGTTTTCAGCAAAGGTGAAAAAGCACTGAGTAGCAAAAAAAATATGAAAAATCTTAGCCTCGCTCTGACTTCTCCCTATTTGAGCAAGCGATTGGAAGCGTCCACTCTGTAGAGATATTTACGGGAGAATATTTCCAGTATCATACCTAAAGAAATCCCTGATGCATCACAGGACAGCACAGAACAGCCAGTGGCAAAAATAGGATATACTGCGCGTTTTGCCCTTCTAAGAAAAGGCGAAAGGCTAACGTATCGTGCAATAAATGCCAGAAAGTTATTTGCCGAGAGCATAATGCTGGCATGTATCTAAAGTGCATTTGACTGATTTATAAGCTTATATAATAAAAAATATCACCAATATTTAGAATGTAAGTTAAAATTACAAAGAAAAACATTTCCTATGTTTTGTTAATTTTTGCAGCAATTCTTAGTTTTTTTTTTTTTTTGTAAAATAAAAGAATATATATCCATGACAATCACGGCCTCACCTTTGAGTAGGAAACGGTGTCTATAAATATACAAAACGTATTTTGTATACGTGATTTTGGTGAACATTTCGCAGGAGACGTGGTTGCACACATTTCGGATTTTAGTGGCCAAAATTATATAAAAATTAGGCTCTAAGTTCACATTTCATGATTGCAGAATGGACCAAAGGACACGTGCGTCTGTTTTGTCTTTGATGTTAACAGCACATCGCTGTTGCGTCCACATGTATCAAGATGTATATATTACCTAAATATCTAAATTTTATAACAGTAGGGCTTAGACAAGAGAAAAGGGTAAACGCAGAGTACGGAAACCGTTTATTTCAATCTCGAGAGCGGTTAGGTCAAAAAAATAAATACACTCCAATTCTTCAAGTTTGAGCTAAATACCATTTTGTATTTTTTTTCAAAAGTTGAATTTATATTCGAGTCCTAACCGTTCCGTCCCGTTTACCATTTTCATTATTCTGATATATTTATTTCGTAAATAATGCTAATCTGCATTATATTTTAATTTTATTTGTATACACATTGTATTGTGTATGTCAATTTTATAATTGTAATCATTAAATTCAATTTGTAATAACTAATACAAATATAGTTTATATGGTGTTATGGATATTTTAAAATTTAAAAAATAATGCCAATTTATTTGTAAAAAAAAACAATGATAATTACTAAGTCGACATGAAAGTATTCGGAGCGTAGGACGTCTAGTTGCAAGATGGGTCTACGATATTGTAACAATCGCTGGTCGAACCTAGACACGATTTGCACAGAACCGAGGAAGATAACATGAGACCTGTATCCAACAATGATATAGTTGACATACACAATACTAAAGATTTATATATATACAAATACAATTGAATAATTATTAATTGCGCATACAAAGCCGACACGTTTTATTGTAGTATTAATACACCTTGGGCCTGACGACCACAAATGGTTGTTGCGTTATCTGCATTGCAAAGGCCTTTAAACGCACAGTACCTTCTACGCCAATCAAACCTTACCTTTAATTAACATATTATTTTCACGTACGTACAGGGCTCACTGTCTCTGTTAATACAGAAACTGAGGTTCTATATAATCCTTATCCAAACTGGCCGCACCACATCTCTTTGTTACGTACATCTATTACCTGCGGCTTCATCGCGTCATTGTGATGCTGATCTGGTGATCTAAACGAGCTCATAGATCACATTATCTTGAAACTCATCGGTTACTTCATCTTCTTGTTCCTCCTAATAATAAAATAAATTACAGTTTAAAAAACTAAAAAACACGCTTTAAATTATTGAATTCAAAGTTCATTACAAGACTTTTCTAACAAATCCAAACACAGATACGATACGATTACAAACATATGTATGATACGATTTTCCATCATGACGTTCTAGTTCATATCTTCCGGCTCCATCATCAGATCAGTTCGACAGTACCATATTATTGTATTGTCATCAGAACTACATACAGCTGCCAATTTTCATGACGCTACGATCCTTGGAAGATGGTTAAATTAGTTACCTTAGATTTCATTACATACAGGTCTACCTAATAAAAGCGTGTTAAAAATGTCACAGTTATTTATGACGGGCGCGAGCGCAGTTTTGATTTATCTAATATGAGGCAGGCCAAATGTGCTCTAGAGTTTAGGTTTAATATTACTGTTAAGTTAGGGGCCGTCCATAAATTATGTAACACGAATTTATTGTTTTTTTTATCTTGAAATGGCGAGTATAGATGTCTAAGCGCAGACCCCAAACGCTTTTTAATAGTCCACTCACTAATATGTAATATCAATGTAGGACGTAATAATCCACTTCATCGTATGTGTGAATATTATAGTGAAATCAGCTCTGAACTCGATATATTTCAACAAAACTTGTATAACATTAAAAGAGTACTTCACAAACTGTACATCACCAAACTTTCTGGTGCTCTTATTTTAATAATATAATATAATTTAAAGCTGTGATTGGCAAATTTATAGTGTTTTTATTAAGATTCGTTTGAAGTTAATAGGTTTGTTAATTGTTTTCAAATCAATAAAATAGGTATCTTCAAGGCAAGCATGGCATTTATTTATTTATTATTTAATTTCTTATATCGCACTCACCTCGAAGCCAAAACAGGTGTCAACTTCTTTCTCCATTTTTATGGATCGTTCCGCAGCAGCCTTCTCTTGATTCTGTTAATACAAATAATTTGTTAAAAGTTTACATAATTTGTACAAAGAGTTGAAACAGCTCTGGGTAAAGATTGCAGTCACACAAAAGAAAGGTACAGAGTAATTTTTTGTATTTTCTTTGTACTTAAAAATCTTAAATAATGGGCTTCAGAGTAATATAATTAATGCCAATTGTAATATTTTTACATTCATTGCTGATTGTTACACTTTAAAGAAGAGGACATCCTTTGATTCCGCATATATGCTGAGTGCGCAGTACACCTCTCGCAAGCGGCACCCATTCAAGAGTTGATATATATTGGTGTATACTTATAAAATTAGCTCAGTCAACGATATATATTTTTAAATTAGTTAAAGTACTAAACACAAAAAAAAAAACTATAATAAAGAGTAAATTATATGATTTAATAAGCTAGTTTATGTAGTTTTAATAGTATGGAGCACTGACCTGTCTGTGCTTTTGCATCTTAGTTTGCATATCCTCTTCTTCATCCTCGTCTTCCATCTCCACCTGACAATGACAATTACATTTAATTGTTAAACAATCCAATAATACTGCTCAGTACAGTCCGTCCATATTTCTCTTTTTATCCTTGTAAATCTTCAAGCTGTCCTCGCTCTCCAGCCATTAAGCCACTCAATCCATATAATAGGCTCTTTCAAAAGTCGCGCGGTTCAAACTCCGGGGGCCGAAGATAACCTTAAGTTTTACAAGAATAAAATGAGAACGGAATGTACCAATAAAGAAAAACAACAATGGCGGGCTAGCGACTAATAATAACTCTTCTATTTTTCGAAATTTCGAGTGTTTGGTAATTGAAGGCCACATGTGTTTACAACTTTAGACAAGTCATTCTTTAATCACTTGAAAATCATTCGTTGGGAAAGTTGGCTATAATTATGATAATTAATTGTGTGACTTTTGATATCAACTTGTAACTCAAACCTCAGTCGTAAAAATATTTCAAGGCCATGAATAACATTGAATGTACATAATTGACAATAACTGATAGTTTTAAATTAAATACTAACTACTTAGTGGGTTTTGTTAAATAGTAGAAATCAGAATTTGTGTGAGATCAATATAACTGAATACAGACACAGTAGGCTTGGTAGAGCACAAAGTGGTGTCCTTATTTCAATTTACTTTATGCAAGAAGGTTGCGTACTATTTCTAGTATTCCTTACCTCCATTTCAAGCTCCTCAGTGCCGCCTTCCTCACCATCATCTCCTTCAAGCTGAATAACCATATTTTCACCTCCTGCAACCACACATATTCAATTACAGTAAACTTTTTTATGAGGTTACAATAGATCCGTAAGGGTCGCAATGACGGGGAGGCTTGTGGCCTTCCCACCCTAACTCGAATAAGTAATTTTTTATGTCTATTTGAAACTTAAGAAGTATTTTAAGAATCTAATTTAATTTTTTTGCCTTATTTTGGTTCCGTAGTAAACATGGAACCCTTACATTTTCGCCATGTACGTCTGTCCGTCCGCGGCTTTGCTAAAAAATTATAAGTATGTACTAGAAAGTTGTAATTTGGTATAGATATGCATATTAATAATAAACTCGTAGTATAAAATTGTGAAAAAATATTTTGGGGTAACCCTCCCCTACACGTAATGTGGGGATGAGTTTTTTTTTTACATTTGTATAATGTGCGTTATATTTAATTATTGTCAATACATTTTATCCCATAGTGTAGTATATCTTTGGAGATGTAATAAAAAAACATTGGGGTGTACGTAAACCATTTTTCAGTTTAGGGATCAATTCCGAATCGAACTGATCCGAAATATTCTTCCGGCTAAATGGTTGACTTTGGAGATATGAAAAGGTTCATGCTAATAGAATATATGATGAAATTAAAAGGAAAACTATCACGGCTAAGTAGGCTTTACAAGTTATCTACATGTACTTAGAGAAAGAATGAAAGAGAAGAAATGAAATTTTTATTTAAACTAGATTAACTCGTATGTTCTCAGATCAAATAAATTATGAAGTGCAACTACGGAACCCTACTTTGACCATGGTACGACACGCACTTGGCTATTAATTTTGTATATCTTTAATTGGTCACATAATTTACCTTTGCGACGTGCAAGCACTGTGTCGGGCGCGACCACGGCCACTTGCCGTTCGGAGCCGTCCTCGAGCTGGATCACCTCGAGAACAACGAACTGCTGACCGTCGCAGTCGTTCACGGTCACCACTTCGCCGCGCTTCAGCTCCGAGGACATGCCGATCTTCAGCACTTGCGTCTGATTTTGCCCTTCGTCTTGTAGGACCTAATTAAATACATATACTCTTCATCACCAAAATCTCTAAATTTTTTATTATCATTACTTGGTGACTTTATATATATAAAAATATTGTGATGCACTAGAAAGATAACTGTGCGCCCTTGAGCCCCACCTTAACACGAAAATGGACGATCCATAATTATTATAATAATCCTATAAGATAATTTTTTTTTCCTTTTGAGATATAGAACCCTAACAATACAGACAAACTGAGAACCTATTTCACGAAGATCAGATTAAATAATTATAGTTTAAAAAACTGAAGCAACCGACTTATCATGGATGCCATTGTCAGAACTGGACCAAATTGAAATGGGACCACACGGGAAGCACCAGCTTTCAAATAAAAAAATAATCATCAAAATCGGTTCATCCAGTCGAAAGTTATAAGGTAACAAACATAAAAAATACAGTCGAATTGAGAACCTCCTCCTTTTTTGAAGTCGGTTGAAAATAAGGTTGAATGAAAGATTTGTAATAAACATGTAGTGGGAGTTTTGGCGGGAACGTCTTAGTAACGTGTTGTTGCTTTGTTTTATCTTCGTTAAACTTGTGTTGTTTTGAACATTAATGCTATAAAAATTGTGGTGTTTTATTCATTAAGTGTTCGATAAAGCGCGTGAGTGTGGGCAAGTGAAATAAAGCAGTAAAACGTGTGATTTTACGTTGTCAGCAAAACTCCATAGAAGCTTCTAGTAAAGTCGCCACCACTTTACTGAAGCAGGACTCGACTTATAAATTGACTGTATACCTACGTGACTTAGATTGTGACTAGAACATTTACAACTTGTTTTATTCAAGAAACTTGAAAAAATCTTAATACTTGACACTGGCAAATGCTTTAATTAATGCGGGTCCAATACAAAAAAGAAGAAGAACATGTAGTGTGGAACCTCTGGAATTGTTTACCTTATTTAACATTCTGTTTTAATAATTCATTATGTACTTAGGAGTAAATGAATTACGTTAAATGTAAACTAATTAATACATAATTGTACATTTGTTTTGTAATTGTACATTGTTATAATAAATACAATACAAAAAACCTCTAAACACAAAGTCAAAAAGGAAAATCCACCATCAGGTTTAGCCAACAAATATTCTGCGGTCCCTCCTTCCCCGTCCAAACGTACCCATCAAGCTAGCGGCGTTTCCCCTCGGATGGCCAGGGAGATATTTTGTATTAGAAAATAGCCAGCCCGAGGGTCACCACCTCTTTCGTTCACACGCTGCCCCAGTTCAGTGAGAAACTTTTTTGCCTCTGAGCACCAAGGACCCAACATTTAGTTGTAAATTCGGATAACTTTGGCTTGTAATATTTAATATAACTTGAATAATATTATATTCTCATTTAAGTACCTACATAATGTCACACTAAAAGTTTCCGGAACTGGCCACTTTATTTTTATTATCAGCCCTGTTTGTACAAACTGTCCCACTGCTGGGAACGGGCCATCTTCTCATTGTGAGAAGGGTTAGGCCATAGTCTGCCAAGCTGGCCAAGTGCGGGTTGGATGTGTGAAATCTTCAAGATCATTGAGAACTCTCAGACATGTAGGTTTCCTCACGATGTTTTCCTTCACCGTTTGAAGTTGGCGGCAATCAACAATACGCACATAAATTCGAAAAGACAGAGGTGCGTGCCGTGGGATTCGAACCCAGGACCTGCGGATCGCAAGTCAGACGGCCTCCCGATTAGGCTGCCGGAAACTTACATAACTGGCCCTTACATAAACAATATTTAAAAAGTAATTACTACATTTGAAAATGGAACTCTTTGGCATAGAATGCAGTTTGTTTCATCTGACTGTCAATTGTTTTTACATTGTGGCGCCATTTCGAAAATTGCGTGTCTACATTAACATGGATTTATCTCGGGAAAATTTTCGTAGTATGATTTTCTACGATTTTAAGTGTAATTTGACAGCTCAACAGAGCATCGCTCGGCTTCAATCTGCTTTTGGCGATGAAGCACCATGCAAGACGACTATTTATAGCTGGTTTGCAGAATTCAAGCGCGGTCGTGTCAATCTCAGTGACGAATCTCGCGATGGTCGCGCGTTCACCGCTGTGAACAACAAAAATATCGATGCTGTGCGCCGTATGATTGAAACAGACAGGCATGTGATCTACCATGAGATTCGAGCATCCTTAGACATAAGCATGAGTCAAATACAATCAACCCTACACAAACATTTGGGTGTGAGAAAGCTGTGCTCGCGGTGGATCCCACACAATTTGACCGAGGCTCAAAAAACGGACCGCGTCACTTGGTGCAGTGTCATGCTTACCAGATTCAACGAAGGTGCGTCAAATTTGGTGTGGGACATAGTAACAGGTGACGAAACATGGATTTATTGCTACGATCCCAAAACAAAGCAGCAATCGAGCGTATGGGTCTTTCAAGATGAACCGAAACCAACCAAAGCGGGCGCGCGTGAAAAGTGCATCTAAGCGGATGATTGCTTCTTTTTTTTTATGAAATTGGACACGTGACTACTGTTGCTTTAGAGAATCGTCGTACCGTAAATAGTGACTGGTACACGCCCATTTGTTGTCCATGTGTTGACGAACTCCGTAAAAATAACCGTAAACGCTGTATCATATTGCACCACGACAATGCTAGTTCCCACACGGCCAGATAAACAAACGAATGTTTTAAGGTGAAAAACGTAGAACTTATGAGCCATCATGCATACAGTCCCGACCTGGCACCTTGTGACTTTTTTCTGTGTGAAAATTAAGAACCAATTACGCGGTCAACGATTTTCATCACCAGAAGAGGCTGTCGAAGAGTATGAAAAACACGTTTCTGAGGTCACCACGGAGGAGTGGCACAAAAGTTTTCAAAATTGGTTTAATCGAATGAAAAAGTGCATTTACGCAAAGGGAGAATATTTTGAGAAACAATAAATTCATTTTTAACCTTTAATAGTATTTTTTTCTTATTCATTCCGGAAACTTAGTGCGCCCCACGATTTTTTTTTTTTTTTACAGCCCTGTTTGTACAAACTGTCCCACTGCTGGGAACGGGCCATCTTCTCATTGTGAGAAGGGTTAGGCCATAGTCTGCCACGCTGGCCAAGTGAGGGTTGGCAGACTTCACACATCTTCAAGATCATTGAGAATTCTCTGACATGTAGGTTTCCTCACGATGTTTTCCTTCACCGTTTCAAGTTAGCGGCAATCAACAATACGCACATAACTTCGAAAAGACAGAGGTGCGTGCCGTGGGATTCGAACCCAGGACCTGCGGATCGCAAGTCAGGCGGTCTCATCACTAGGCTGCCGGTAACTTCCACGCCCCACGTATTAGGCATAACAAAAACTATCATGACGAAGTTGTTTTAAATCCAAATTGTAATCAGGCGTACAGGTTGCCTTGATACAAGCTACGCCTAGTAAGGCAACCGGCAGATATAGTTGTTTTTAGAAAAGTAAGTATTTATGTTATCAGCTTTAGCAAGTCGCATTCCTACGGCCTGTATTTTTTATAACACAACACTCAAGTGGTGCGCCAGCCGTCGCCCCGACCCTTCGTTATTTTAATTATTGTAGTGTAAAATTCTATTTATTAAATAAGCTCATGTCTTTCTGAGCAGACCTATATTTCGGTTTTTATTTGATCATTAATTTTAAGTAAAACACCATCCTCCGGAAGCTCCCGTAATCTTGACTAAGCTGTAAGTAATACGCGGCAATGGACCCACAATATTATTTTGAGCCCATTGCTGAAAAAACTTTGGGCAGTTGGGGAGCAGATGCCAAAGGCCTCATCAATGAGATTGGGCGAAGACTAAGAACAACAGTGGTTACTCCTGTTCTGCTTCGTTCCTGGTGAATTGGTAATTGCCATTCAGCATAGTAATGATGTTAGCATTATGGGCACCTTTTCAGGGTCAATGCAAGTCGGGTTTTGATTGACGAAATTTTAATTGTAATTACACTGAATTTAGTGATCATATGATTTGTAATTGTGTATAAGTTGTACATAAATACATTTTCATTTTCAAGTAACTAACCTTCAGCGTCTCAGCATCAATGTATTTGACCTTCTTTTGCCGTCCAATCTTCAAGGCGAGCGCTCGCTCGTGGTGGCCAGAGTCCGGGTCATGTACAGCCAGATGCCGGATCAGGTTGCCCTTGTGTGCGAAAGTACGGTTGCACTCGTGACACGTGTGCGTCTTCTCTTTGGGAGGCTTCGGCACGTAGTCCGGATTGTGGTACAAATTCTGGTGACGACGCAGCAACTGCTTTTGCCTGATTCACATAAATCAAATAGTAGTTAAGATACCACATTGCACAGCATACACATTTTTCAATGCCGGCATTCCTCATGAATACCAAAAATATTCCTCTAAATTCTATATCTCTGAAACCAATGATTTCTATTAATACTAATGGGCTGCGGCTGTCAAATTGTATTCATGGATATTTAAGTCATAATTTTGGGTTTGTAATATGAAATTCCATGGATTACTTCCATAGATAAAAGTCCATTGAGGTCAGTGTCTACTGATGAAGATTCAGCCCTCCACTGTGCCTCCATCTCTTTACAAATACTGATACAATGTCGAATTTAGCATTTCTGGAGATCATAAAACGAGTTTTAGTGCACTTTATCATAAATATCTAGTAATAGAAGTTACCTGAAGGTTTGGTTGCATTCATCACAAGCGAAGGGTTTCTCATCGGTGTGCTTCAGGAGATGTGACTTAAGATGGCGCAGAGTTGTGGAGGCATACGGGCAAAGGTCACACTTGTAGCATTTCTCACCTTCATGAGTCTAAGGAAGGAAAATACAAATTAGATTTTAGATGAACCTGATGTTAAGATTCTTGTTCATAAACGGTTATTTGTATATTATTCGTAACATAGTGTAATTATGTACCATTTGGAAATTCCACTGGATTTCTGGTAAATTACAATTATTATAATATTCTGGTTAATTTACGTACATATTACATTATACATAAATCATTATTAAAGTAAACTTTAATTTTATTCAATAACCAAGATGATCCATTTATTAACAATAAGAAATTAATATATTATGTTTGAAAGAAATGAGGTTTGTTTTATAATTAAGTCAAATCAAGACTGAATTAATGGAGATAATTATTTACTTCGTGATGCAATTTATTTTAAGCTAGCTTTTGTTTTTCTCATAAGGGGGAGGAAGAGTGTTACAAAACAGTTGCTAATACTTTTCATACCGAATTAAACTGCCTTAGTATAATGCTTTTTGGCCCTTTTTTGGGTTCCGTACCTCAATAGGAAAAAACGGAACCCTTATAGGATCACTTTGTTGTCCGTCTGTCCGTCCGTCGGGTGTCAAGACCTTTATCTCGGGAACGCGTGAAGGTATCGAGTTGAAATTAAAACCATATACGCAGATCCATAGTAACTTGCTGCAGAAAGAAAAATAAAGTTTCTAAGTTTTCGTAATAAAAAGTTACAGCCGAATATATCGTAAAAAACGCACATTTCGACACTCACAGAGGAATCAAAACCTATGGGGTACTTCCCGTTGACCTACAACAATGAAATTTTGCAAGAAGCATTGTGTTAGAGTACACATATAGGAAAAAATCCGAAAATTGGTCATTTTTAATTTAATAACAAAAAAATAGTGTCTAGTAAGGAATGAAGGTCCAAATTTTAAAGGGAATTAACCGTATCATGTGGGGTATCATATGAAAGAGCTTCAGTAGCATAAGCTAAAACAGGTTTTTAAATGTTTTTACGATGTATATTTTTCGGTTTATGAAGGAAAAATATAAAAAAATATATGATTTCCCCCTTTTATCTACTAGTTTGTACGGAACCCTCGGTGGGCGAGTCTGACTCGCCCTTGTCCGGTTTTTATTAGTAAGCAGAATGAAATCTCAAAACAATAAGTAGATTTAATTTTTTTATTCGCGTAGTTCGCGGCAGCCTAGTCGGGAGACCGTCTGACTTGCGATCCGCAGGTCCTGGGTTCGAATCCCGCGGCACGCACCTCTGTCTTTTCGAAGTTATGTGCGTATTGTTGATTGCCGCCAACTTCAAACGGTGAAGGAAAACATCGTGAGGAAACCTACATGTCTGAGAGTTCTCAATGATCTTGAAAGATGTGTGAAGTCTGCCAACCCGCACTTGGCCAGCGTGGTAGACTATGGCCTTACCCTTTTCAGAATGAGAAGATGGCCCGTGCCCAGCAGTGGGACAATTTGTACAAAAAAAGCTGATAAAAAAAAAAGTTTTGAAACAGTCAGTCAGTTTTGTCACAGTTTAGAAAAAAAGGTTAATTTTACCTTATTATGCATCTTGCAGGAATATCTGTCGGGGAATGATTTCCCACAGCGTTTGCACTTGAGTGGCTTGTCAGAGGTGTGTAATTTCTGTACATGGATGCGCAAGTCTGTTTTGCGGCCGCACTTGGCCGGGCAGAGCTCGCACGCGTAGACAGGCTTCTCTGATACTGTTAATAATCATATAAAATTAAGAAGTTAACAGCTATAAGGCTTATAAAAATAGTACAGATTGAGGTATGCACACCACGGATTGAGATAGGCAGAACTTGTCGGCCAATTAAGTAAAAAAAATGTTTTACACTGTATCAAGTTAGAATATTGGCAGTTTATAACCAGGGTTTTTCAATTCAAGGCATAAGAATATTTTATCATATTTAACCAACAACTTAGAAAAAAGCTACTTACCATTGTGTATGAGTCGGTGAGCTTTCAGGGAGTTTGACTGAGTAAAGCACATGTTGCACAAGTCACATTTGTATGGTTTCTCCCCAGTGTGTGTGCGCTGATGACGTTTCAACTTGAACGTGTCTGGCGACGCATATGTGCAGTCCGTACACTGTACACATATACAAATGGGGTATATTAAGATTATTTCGGTATATTAAAGATATTTTCATTTGGTAGATTGGGTCATTTTAAAGAACTAATTAATTTTTTTTTCTGTTCAGTGATTATTTTTTTATAATTTTTAAAGATACGTCACAAATTCGTCTGAATAGGAAAATGTCATGATTACCTACTAAAAAATGTTTGTGTTTATTTTTAATCGATAAAAAAAAAATGAGATTATCAATTTGATAAGAATATAACTTTGTTAGATTTTCATAATTTTCACATAATATGTTAGTCTATATGGGCTTCTAAGCACGTGTGCCAAATTTCATAAGTGTATGTATGTATGTTTGTCCACGTATTACGCGAAAACTAGAAATCGGATTACAAAAAACCTTTTTTTTATTGAGTAAGGTTTCTCTAGGATTAGGGAACAGTACAAGTTTTATTAAAATCGGTTCAGTACTTTACAAGTTTTTTTTTTTTTTTTAAGATATAAACGTTTCAATGGCGCAATTCAAGCTACGCATTTGAACGCAATTTAGTAGGTTTATTACTCAAACTATGTAAAAGGATCTGGTATATTTTATAACCCAAAATTTCGGTGTTGTGAATAGTGAAGTGTATTTGAAAATTAAAAGAACTTACACAGTGAATTGTGAATTCAATAAAAATGAATAAATAAAACTAATAAAAAAAAAAAACGACTTCAAAAGAATCAATTTAAATGAAAAGGGAGAAATAACTGTTACGTAATACTGAAAAATTAAAGTAAAAACTAAAGGCGGCTTTGTGTCGTCATTTAGAGGTCGACTAAAGGTCAAATATTGTTTACATTTTCGCATAAATTCGCGCGATCTCATCATTTTGAGAAAGTAAAGAAATGTGGTCTAAATACATACGAGGGAGGGCTGCTATTTATGTATTCGGAACTGGCCAATTAACGAACAATACCAAAAAAGTAAATATTTTACATTTAAAAATGGAACTCTTTGGCTGAAGAATACAATTTGTTTCATGTAGCTGTCATTTGTTTTTCTTTTGTGGCGTCATTTTGAAAATTGCGTGTCTCTATCACCATGGATTTAACTCGTGAAAATTTTCGTGCTATGATTTTTTAAGCTTTCGGCGAGGGCTAACTCAAAAACAGTGCATCGATCAACTCACATTGACTTTTGGGGACTAAGCACCATCGAAAACTACTGTGTACTGGTTTAGTGAGTTTAACCGTGGGTGGTCTATACTCACGGACAAATTTAAAGAAGGTCGCCCTAAATCAATTGTTGTTGTACCTCAAAATATTGATGCTGTGCGGGAACTAATAATGCAAGATCGTCATGTTACATATCGCGAGATAGAGGCGTCTCTGGGCATAAGTATGACGAGTATATATAAAATATTACACGGACATTTAGCTGTAAAAAAATATTTTCAAGTTGAGTTCCGCACAACTTGAGAATTGACAAGTGTAAATAAATGTTATAAAGGTACAATCAGATTGCGTCAAAGTTGTCTATAATATCTACACAGGTGATGAATCTCGGATATATGCGTATGATCCTGAAACTAAACAACAATCAACGGTTTGGGTGTTCCAAGATGAGCCGAACCCAACAAAAGTCATTCGTTCAAAAAGCACTTTGAAGCAAATGGTTCCTTGTTGTTTTTTTTTTTTTTTTGTGTAAATGGACATGTTGCTACAGGTACCACTAGATGATCGTAAACGGTTAATTCTGAATGGTACACGACCATTTGTTTGCCAGAAGTCTTTGAAGAAATAAGAAAGAACAACCGACAACGCAGAATCGTTTTTCATCATGACAATGCTAGCTGCCACACATCGACTGAAACAACTCGGCAAATGGAAGGTCAAAAGATCGAATTAACGGGTCATCCGCCGTACAGCCCCGACTTCTATTTATTCCTAACCGTGAAGAATAAATTACGTGGTCAACGTTTTTCGAGCCGTGAAAAGTCCGTTGATGCGTTCGAAATGCACGCGTTGGAGATACCTCAATCAGAATAGAAAAAGTGAAAATTGGTTCCAATGTATACAAAATTGCATCGATCATTATGCCGAATATTTTGAAATGCAATAGCACAAACATATAGCATGTATTATGACATGCTATATGTTTGTTTCACTTTGTTATTCCGGATACATAAATAGCAGCCCTCGTATAATCTCGAAATGGTTTTGGAATCAGCACATGTTAGATTTTTCTTTACATACCCCATTGTTAATAAATTACACTATCACTGATATGCTAGCTAGTCTGTTTAGATAGAGAACTGATGTGGCATTGAGGGTGCTGCTGTTCGAATTTCATTATTTTTTCAAATAACGTTTGTTACCATTTCTTGCCGCATTCATTCTCTATCCAAACAGACAAATTATTTGTATTACTCAGCTCCTTGTTATGATTACAAAAGAACAAACACAGCACCAACATTCAGATCAGATAATTAAATTCACAAACTGAGAAGTAGCAAATTTATTGGCAGTATTTTATGATATGTTCAATTTTGAAAGCAAATATAGCTATTTCATTATATAGGCTTCCTGAATCTACATCAGTCAGTCAAGGGGCTGGATTGACCCCAATATTGCACAACATATCTCATACATCCAGTACAAAACTAGTTGCCCTCACTATGAATATACTAAGGAAAGCTTTTCATGATACCTGGTAGGGTCTCTCGCCTGTATGACAGCGCACGTGACGACGCAGCTTGGAGAGCTCCACCGAGGCGTAATCGCACTCTGTGCACTTGTGAGGCTTCTCGTGGGTGTGCTTGTAACGGACGTGACGCACCAGCTCGCCTGCAACATAATCAGCTCTAAGAGAACTGTTATCGCTCGATCTCCCATACAAACAGGAGAAAACTGTTTTCTACCAGTAAACATTAACCGATTTCGACGATTCTTTTTTTATCCGATTGTAATCATAAATGTCTATGCTTTTACGGTTTGCTTTTTTTAATTTCGTTATAGTTCTGAAGTTCTAAGATTAAGTGTCAATTTAAAAAAAAAAGCAAACCATAGATGTATTAATGATTCCAACCATATAAAAAAAGAATAATCGAAATCGGATAATATTTAGGGGTAGGAAACAGTTTTTGTCCTGTTGTATGAAAAACGCGTACTTTGTTGGCAAAACATTGCGCGACAACAATTATTCTCTTAATCTTCGTAACTCACACTACTTAGAAGTTCAGGCCTGAATTGGCGTGATAAACAATTTTTTACAAAAAGGGACAGTGTTTATTAGTAAAACTAAGTGGTACAAAGGTTAATCAAAGATTCGGTACATATAAATTTTATTCATTTTCTGTTGAATTATGAATTATGTTATTTCAGTTGTAAAATATAGTATAATATATACATCTGTTGCTATCTACTTATACTATATTATAATAGTATATGTAGATGGCAACAGATGGATGAATAAAACCTACACCCATTTTTTATTAGTAAAATTAATTTTCAATCACAACTCACATTATTTATTTTATTTTTTTCAAATGACTACAGTCATTTGAAATATGTCACATTTTGATAGGTTTCTTTTTGTCATTAAAAAAATGTATATCACTGTCCCCATGTATTTCTTTTAATGGGAAGCCTAAACGTCATTAAAAATCGACCAAGCTAAGTTTGCACCTCGCGTCGATTACGTCACACTGACGCTTAGGTAAGGTCTGCAAAAAAGGATTCGCTATGATTTTAAAAAAGTAACAAATATTTGTTAGGTTTTTTTGAATTTATTGTTTAACATTATATTATACATAGGTAGGTACATTAAAATATACACAAAAAATTGGGATAATTATAATTAAGAAGAATCACTACTGTTTATTGGTTCGATGCCGGACTTTTCGCTTTCGCTCTAACTCTCACTCTTGGTCATATTTTCTTCAAAGGCCACGTTATGAGCGCATAGTCATTCTGCATTGAACAGTTCAGAAATTTAAAATTCAACGGATACGGAGACGAAAAGTTATATGACGCGTGTCGGCGACAAAGATGCTACCGTACTGACGCGACAGGGCGATCGCGGGAAGGTGAGCGGGGAAGCGGGCGGGGCACCGCATTCCAGCGAGGTGCAAACTTAGCTTGGTGGAGTTGTAGATATTTTCTTCCACATCCAACTCCAAATAGCGATTAGAACCTACCTACTAAAGAATACTCACCACTAGTAGTAAATGTGGCGCCACAGGATTTGCAGACATGTGGTTTAATCCCATTGTGCATGTTAGTATGATTCTGCAACGAAGCATAAGTCTTGAAGCTACGGTCGCACACCTTACAACTGTATGGCCTTTCTTCAGAGTGAGACTTCATGTGACGGATGAGCAGGTATCTACAATAAATAGACAAAACAATTAAAAAATAGCCTAGTTTTTAAGTCACTAACATTCCACATCACAATAGCCTAGACCTGTCAAACTCCATATTGTACAATAATCCATTCAAAGTCCATCCATATACCCAACCTATACTTTTAACCATTAAACATATACTTTTTAAATGCCAAGAACCTTCACAACCGTGAGGTGTGCAATCTCAGGGAAATGGAAGAGCAAGGAGTTGCCCGGGCGGTTCTACAGGGTATTATCAGGACCCGATGTAGACCTGCCTGCATCAGTGAACTGGCTGCGCTTCAGTGACCTCTTCGGGGAAACTGAAGGGTTTGCCTGTGCAATTGCAGTTGAAGTTATCAAGACGAAGAACTATCGGAAATATATCATGAAGGACGGTACGTTCGACATTTGTCGGGCATGCCACCGTTCCGGAGAGTCCCTCCGACATATTATTTCCGGTTGTTCGCATCTTGCTAAAGGCGAGTATTTGCACAGACACAACCAAGTAGCTAGGATCATCCACCAGCAGCTTGCCCTTCAATACGACCTTGTCGAGTCAGAGGTGCCGTACTATCAGTACGCACCAGCGCCAGTTCTCGAAAATAGCCGTGCTTTGCTCTACTGGGACCGTTCTATCATCACGGACAGGACTATTGTTGCCAATAAGCCTGATATCGTGATCGTAAATCGGTCTCAGCGCCGGGCAGTGCTCGTCGACATCACCATCCCACATGATGAGAATCTCGTGAAGGCTGAGAATATATTTAGTATATATATACTAAACTATATATATATATATATTAAATATAATAATAATAAAAATAATGTAGTGTGTTGTGACAAAAAACTATAATGTTAATAATATGTAAGCAATGTCTGTTTCTAGGTTTTAGACTATATCTATAGTTGCTTTTATAATATTAATTTGAAAAGAGTCAAACATGATATTCAGAGATACTGTCAACTTCCAGATATCACATATATTGCGTCATACACCTTTCATGTCAAGGATTTAATGTAATTTATTTAAGGGCTTTCGGCGACTTAATAGCTCTGACACTAGGGATGGCCTCTCAGTCTATACGAACTTACTTAATGTAATTATAGTTATAGTTGTGGTTGTTTTTAATTCTGGGCTGTGTTTCTATTGGCCATAATTGAAAATAATAACAATCAGCACTGGAACATTATTTTGTTATCAATCAGTTTAATTAGTGTAACTAAAATTAAAATGCATAATATAACGCCCGATATTGTGATTCTCATTTAGAGTTCTATATTATGAGTATTATGAGGAATCTATATAGTCATATCTGTTTCTCTATTGTGTTCCTATATCAAAGCCATTTACTTGATTATATTAGCACCACATAATTTTGTGATGCATAATGTAAGCTTTGCTATAGTTGGTGGAGGGTTGGTGATAATTTGGCGGAGCGTGTGCGCGAAGACGATCCGTCGTCGCAACCCATACGCCGCAAACGTGTTGGACGTAGGCGGCTAGCGCATGAGCGCCATCTGCCTCCGTAAACAAGGGAACTCTGGGCGGTAGATTCGGGGGAGTCTGCCGCCCAAATAAAGAGTTCCCCGAGGATGAACGATGTGTCTAGTGTTCCGACACATCGTCGTCAGGCGGGTAGAGTAAAAACTCCCCGAGAGAGGGGTCATTTGGACTAGCGTGGCTGGTCAGTGGTAGAGTCTGGGAGAGTGCCCACTGTCCGGCCGTAAGCGCAAAGGAGGAACACCGTGAGGTTTTAGTCGGTAGTGGCACCATTCTGGTGTCGAGCCCGACATAACCCGCCGCTCCCCCCGGGGCGGAGGGTATGCGTAAATGCATTTCCTCACGGAAAAAAAAAAAAAAAAAAAAAAAAAGGGTTGGTGATAATGAGACACATGATGGTATTCGTCTAACTTATTGGAACAAATAACTAAGCTTATATACTCAGTACGTGCTAGAGGCCTCCTATGTATATAATTCATACTCTTATTATCTATGTTAATGTATCCTAAAGATGACTTACATAATCTACTTATCTATGAACACTAAAATATGTGGCTACATAAAGAACTAATAAAATGAATTTATGAATTGAGAATTAGGGGTAGCAACTCAAACAAGCAATGAACAAATGTTTTTTGTTTAGCTGTGAAAGATATAATATAGTCCACTAAAGGTGAAATTGTGTCCTGTTAAATTATACTCACCGCCTATGGCTGCTGTAGGAGCAGAAATTACATGCAAAGTTACATCGAGTCCCTTTGACCTTGCGTTTCTTCTTTGCAGGTTTAGTTTCATTCTTTGCTGGCTGTGCTGGCTGCTCTTCCTCTTCCTCTTCCTGGTCTTCTTCTTCCTCCTCAAAATCATACACGTCAACAGTTGCTTTTTCTTCCTGCAAGCAGTTTAGGGAATTTAAAAACTATTTTCTTAAAAATAACAATTTTTTTGGTCAAATTTAGTTAGTACTGAACAGTTGAGTTGGACAGTTACTGTGCAGAACACATAAGAAAAATAATGTGATTAGTACCAAAAATGACCCAAGCATTTTATATTTGTTACAATAGTAGAACTCCCTAGAAGAAAAACTTTGAAGGCAAATTATGAAAATAATTTTCAGAATAGAAAAAAAAATCAGCAGTCTGTGGTCTCAATTGGGTAAGAACATTTGAAATACAGAGGACAAGATGTTACCCATGACAGTAACTATGAATCAGAAAAATATAGAGTCCACATTTCAAGATATTGCCATTGTTAATAAAAAAATACTGATTAAAATAAACTGGTTTGAATTTCACATCTTCACAAAAACAGGTTTAGCTTGTGCATGCGTTTGCTTGTCAGCAGTAATACACTACTCAAAGGTTAACATATAAGCCACTCTAAAATTGGCCTAATTGTTTAAAAAAAAAAACAACGTGTTGCACTCCAGGAGTGCCGGCAGAAGTGAAAACTAAAAAATAAAATTGCATAAAGAGAAAGCGAAACCATTAAAGCACTATTTTCCCCTCTGGAGGAACCCTAAAGAATTAAAACAACACTATAATAAAGTTAGTTCTTGAACAACGTACTTGATGGCGCTGTATAGTCTTAAAACACGCTAACTCTTCGTGTGCGGCCCTTGTACATACAATAATGAACTTTAAATGCAGAAAGTTAGAATAGGTTTTTGACTGTCCATCTTACGATCTGACGCGAGTTTAATATTTTTTACCCATCCCAAAAATGCACAATGCCGCTAAAGAAGTTTTCACTTCAAAAACATATTTTTTGCTGGGTAAACAAATATAAGAACAGATTTAATGAACATTCTCTCTTTCCGTCGAATTGTACTTATGGGCGACTATACACATGCACAATTATTACACTGCCTGACTATACACTGCCACTTTACCTTAGCTTAAAAAGTGCTTTTACAATATTGTCTGGGCTCTATTAATTTCAAACATAATAAATACTGCAGCATTACAGAGCTGTACATACTTTGATGTCAACAGTAATGCTAGGTTGTTGGTTTTCCTCTTGTACAACAAGGACGTAACTGAGTTCGCCATTGCTGTTTTCTGCTGGTACCAGGGTCACAGTTTGAAATGAAGGTCCTGAAGTTGCTGTCTCCTCATCTTGCGCAGTTTCCTCAGTCTGGGCCTGATCCTTCAAATATAGACAATTTAAAACATGACCTTAAAAGGTCCAGAGACAACAAAAAATCATCAACTTGCATGCTAAAGAGTAAGTCAACTAGAGTATAAGGTCAGGAACAACTAACCTGCTGGATCTCACAACCAATTTGGCTCAATGATGGTGAGATTCAATTAGGAGCAGATGGTGCGGAGTTTGATTCTCAGCGATTAGATGTTTAAAAAACGATATTAAAATATTATCATGATAGTTAGATAACACTTTTATAGTACTTGTACGGCGTTTCATAGCATCCCTAATATAGATATTCCTAACAGGGAGATAATAAGTGTGAAGCATTTGTTTTCTAGTTTGAAGGGCACATTAACTTATAAATTGATTATCTCTGGAGCCCTTTATATCATGACTATAATTTGCAATCAGCTTAAACTACAATCTTACACAGTTTCTAAGTTTTCGCGATTGTTATTCATTGGAAGTAAACAACATTTAACTTATTTATGGTGTATATTTCACACTTATTTTGTAAAACCAAACCAACATACCAAACACTTTAGTGTTCATGGTCACAAACAACACTATGAACATTGCAAGGTATTTAAAACATTGAGTGTTAAAATTACGTAAAATATGCTGAGAGATCTATTATGTGTTTTTCCACACAGATTGGGATATGCGGGTTCAAGTCTGGTCAGGTATTTAATTTTTGAACTGTCTATAAATCTGTTGCTAGTTGTTTAATTCCAATGACTTGAGAAGAGTTTGTTATGCATTTTACCTGTCCCAATACTTCTTCATCAGCTGCTGGCAGCCCAACTATACTCTGTCCAGGCTGATAGTAATACCTCCCTTCTTCATCCACAAAATAAGTAACTCCACTAGAATCTATTTCATCATCATTGTTTTCTGAGAAGAATAATTTAGAGGTATAATTAATATTAAAATTATTTATATATAAATTATTTTACAAAATGTCGTTAATTACCTGTAGGTTCTTCAGATATTGGGGTCTGTATATCATTTTTCTTATAAGTTTTTCTGGTAGGTGGAGCCATTTCTGTAAAAAAATAATTTTAAGTTTAATTTACCAGATATAAGTTTTGCTGCAGTTTGGGTGTGATTCGAACAAATATGTTTTAAGTATATATGTATTATATCAACCATCTAGTTTCCATAGTACAAGCTTTGCTTAGTTTGGGCTAGATGGCGTTATGTGAAATGTCCTCCAATATTTATTATTTATTTATCTCAAGACCTTAAAGAGGTAATTATCCGTGCATTTGTCGCTTTTTATATAAAACACAAGAAATCTGATTTCTTGCTTTACGTAGACAGCACCTTTTAGCACCTAATTATGCATACAATATTTTTTTATGGAAACCAAAAGTTAAATACCAAGATCAAATATTTAAAGCTCAAAGTAGAAGCACACCCTGGACACTCGACCAAATCTCCATACTAACATAATCTGCAGCCTAACTACCTATTACACAGACATCGACATACGTAGAATCTGTACACGCGCAGTTGTGTGTAATGTCAATGGTTGTCATTATTTTAGACTTACCAAGAAAGTTTTGTAATCATTTATGTAGTGATTGAAACACAAGAAATCTGATTTCTTGCTTTACGCAGACAGCACCTTTTAGCACCTAATTATGCATACTTTTTTTTTTATGGAAACCAAAAGTTAAATACCAAGATCAAATATTTAAAGCTCAAAGTAGAAGCACACCCTGGACACTCGACCAAATCTCCATACTAACATAATCTGCAGCCTAACTACCTATTACACAGACATCGACATACGTAGAATCTGTACACGCGCAGTTGTGTGTAATGTCAATGGTTGTCATTATTTTAGACTTACCAAGAAAGTTTTGTAATCATTTATGTAGTGATTGCATGCTTTGAAAAATCCACATTTTAATTTAGCTAAAGGATAAAAATTACAATTAAATAGTGTGATTACCATAAATAACTTAGGTAGGATAACTTAACTAAGTTATTTTTGGTAATCGTATTTGTTATATCCTTAGAATATGTATAAAACCTCCTAGTTTTATCATGTCGAGTTGACATACAGCCGTAGACAGCACAAAAATGCCCCATTGTTGGTATTATTAAACAAAAAATCACTTTTAAAAAAACCCTGTTAGTATCACTCCGTTACACTACGTGCCTCAAGTGTGCCTGCCTGTGTGTTTTGTGGGAGGTGAGGAGTGTCCATCCTATGAATAGTATAATTATATGTTCTGTGGTATAAGTATAGGCACAAGCTAGCCTAGTTTGATTCATAGCAACATGATTTGACTAGTTCATCTGGTGTCGATTTGTCAACACATGGGAATTCATAATAAAATAATAACAAGTATATATATTTTATAAGACAAACAAATTACCCAACTGTATAAGTTAGTTTTACAGTGTATGTTTTTGTGTGAAAGTATGCATAAAATCGCTGTAAAAGATTAATAATAGCATTTTTTTAGAATAATTCTAGCAAAATTTAAAATTACTTGTTTATTAAAATGAAAAAAATTGTTGGAGGTTACGAGAAAAAAATATATTTTATTTTTGCAAGAAATTTATTTTTACAAAAAATATATGACACTATATATCATTTATAATTGATTAAGAACTTGCAATTTTGTACATAGAAGAAGATAAAATAAATGCAGAAAACTTTCAACCAATAAGTTTTAGAAGCATAATGATCATATGATTTCCTTCATCTGACAGAAACTATTATGTGAGGCTATGTGTATTTTCTTGAAAAATCATTCTATACATCTTATATATAAAAATAAAGTCGTGTTAGTTACACCTTTTATAACTCAAGAACAGCTGGACGAATTTTTATAATTTTTGTGTAAACAAGAGCAGAACGGAACAGGGTGAGAGCAAGGTGAAAGCGGAACAAGAACAAAGTGGGAGTGGAACAGGTGTGAGGCAGAATCGCGAGTGAGTGTAGGGTGGAAATGGTGTGAGAGTGACCTGAGATCAGGAAGAGCAGAACAGTTTGGGAGCCCAATGAGAGCAGGGTAGGAGCGGGGCGAGAAAGGGGTGGGAGTTAGTTTTATTCAAATACATAAATCTATGTTTGACCACTGACTCGACATTAATAGATTGGATCAGAAGTTTGGTTGAAGCAGGACGGCAGTGCAGCGAGATTGAGCTAGGAGCAAAACACGAGCAGGACAGATGTGTTACTGGAGTATAAGCTTGGCGGCAGTGCATTGAGTGCAGGTAGGAGAGTGACATGAACGATTTTCTAACGAGTACGAGAATCGAGGCGGGCAGCTAGTATGTGATAAAAATCTCTAAAATCCCACATATTTAAACAGGCAACAATGTGCAAACTGGTTAAGCTCAACTTAAAATACAAAAGTCTATCAACAAAATTACTTTACCTTACTATTTATTACTCTTATTGCGTTAATATTCTTGTATCTTATGTATATATCCTTAGGCAGTTTCCGGCAGCCTAGTGGTGAGACCGCCTGACTTGCGATCCGCAGGTCCTGGGTTCGAATCACGCAAGCACGCACCTCTGTCTTTTCGAAAATTTTGAAATTTATGTGCGTGTTGTTGATTGCCGCCAATTTATAGCGGTGAAGGAAAACATTGTTAGGAAACCTACATGTCTGAGAGTTCTCAATGATCTTGAAGATGTGTGAAGTCTGCCAACCCGCACTTGGCCATCGTGGCAGACTATGGCCTAACCCTTCTCACAATGAGATGTCCCGTTCCCAGCAGTGGGACAGTTTGTACAAACAGGGCTGATAAAAAAATGTGCTTAATACATGTATTGGTCCAGTTTTTACCTGACTGCGTAAGAAGAAGTTAAGTTTTTTGAGTGTATGTATGTTTGGGTTTCTATATGATCAGCCTAAAAGGCTTGACAGATTTTGAAGTGTGAGGTGTCGTTAAATTTGTCTTCACTTTCTGAGTGGGATAGGCTGTAGTTTTTTGTAATAATAATAAGACATCTACTACAAAAATAATAAAAATGCGTTTTTTCATAACTTCCAATGAACTTTTACGTTAAAACAAGTAATTTTACTAGAATTGTTCTAAAGAATCCGCATTTATAATCATTTACGGCGATTTTATGCACACTTTCTCACAAAAAACGTATACTCAAAAGCGTATCAAGCATAACAAAATCGTAAATAGGCTGCAAACACTGCTTTTCTGCTGTCAGGTATTTTGTTTTTCTTTTAGTATAGATACTTGTTACTATAACCATATAGTTATAGCATGTATTTGTGTTATCAACAAATCATCTTGTTGGATACTGTGACCATGGGATGTAACATAGTTGTAAAATATGAATTTTTCTAAAATTTTGGTAGCGTAGCAGGATTTTCGACATTGAAAAGTATTTTATTCAGTCGTTTATGTAAATACTTATAGATACGGTAAATGAATAAGTAGGTTGCTGTGTGCAAAAAGTCCTGAACATGATTTGAATATAGAAACCATGGATATATTTGTTTATACCAGAAAGAGATGATTCGATTCAGAATACAAATCCAAGCACCTAAATTCTATGGGGAGCGGAGTATTCTTGTAGCACAAGATTAACTAGTTGATGGCATAAAAGCAATGGTCCGCCATCTTAGTAAGCCGACGAACATGTTTGTTGAGTGTTTGCGCTTTTACAATTTATTTTATAAACTATTATTCTTCAAGAAAGTCAACTGGGATAGCAAGTGCCAGCATCAGAGATAATGTTAAGCTTAGACATAGACTTACTTGCTAATAGATTCCTTTAGGATCACCCCGTGAACACATTGTCTTTCAACTTAAAATGATAGCAAACACATTATTTCGCGAAAATAAAACGTAAACGGCATCTCTATGCACCTGAATATTATTTTCAAACTTCAATTTTACTATGATGGCGTTTTAATCAATTCTTTTAGGCGACAGTGACGCCACACACCCCAGAAAACGAAATGGCCGACAAAAGAAGGAACTAAACGAAATGGAGTGGCAGTGTTGCCACTGTTGCCAGACGCCGTGAATGAGAGGTCCATAGACCTAGAATGAACTTAGAATGAATAGACAGGGGAACCTTGTAACCGGGCAAGAGATAGCGAAATTGATACCATATTGTATAACATTACCATAGAAGTCGGGGAAAATAGGTAGGGAGTTGGAAGTGTGTTTCATTACATAAAATAACTTTAACATATTTTATTGATGTTATTACATTAAAAATTTTTCATAAATACATGCTTACACTTGTAGTTGGAATTTGTAAGCGACAATACATATCAACTATGAGTACATGTACACGACGTATGACGTGATGGAGCTTGGCACGTCACTTTTTATGCCGTCCCGCCTCCAGTATATTACCATTCGTTCCCGGCTCCTATGTACCTAGGTCCTAAAGAATCTTTATTCTAAACTTCGTAACGATTGGTTCAGCTGTTTAACAGTGAAAAGGTAACAAACTGACAGAGTGCCAGACGACAGACAGAGTTACTTTCGCTTTTATAATAGTAATTAAAAGACAGAATGAAAAATTGTAAAGGCTAGTCATTATGGTTGAATTATTTAATGGTTTACAACTATAGATAAACAAGTAACAGAAAACTGTTTTCTACATTGTTTAATACTTTACTAAAAATTAACACTTCGGCTTCGGCTAACGGCTTCATCGGACGTCATACCGGAACACGGCTAAGCCGCTTGGCGGCATGCTACGGCCAAAGCCTACCACCACTGTGTTGTCACCTGATTAGCACCAGCCAGGGATCACGTGTGGGGTTTCGATGTTAAGGGGTGCTTTCCCCACACGGACGACGGTTACTCAATCCCCAAATGCAGAGACTCAGTCTCTGTCATTTCCATAGAGAATGACAGAGACGGAGATATACAAATCGAATCGATGCCGAAACCGAATGGGTTCAGAATACGGGGGAGATTGCTAAACAGGCAATCATCCAAGGCCCCTTTTACAAAATATCCCCAGGATCTCCTACACCTCCCTAATCGGGATTTAAAATCTAGCTAAGGTAAAAAGGCGGAGAATGTCTAGTACACAACAAACTGGGTCATATTACGCAAAATTTCCACAGAATCTTCACGAAAAATCCCGGTTTTTACAATACAAATGTAGCAGATAAAATTTTAGTGCTCTGCCATGTTGTCCCCCGTATCTTATAATGTGAGAGAGTAGCGAGCGGAAAAAAAGGTTTCTTAATTTTTCAGTAAAGGTGCGCTTATACGGGCAACTAAAATTGCTCAATTCCAGTCAATACTCATCAACTATGACGTCACGACTACATCAAGCAATTTACGGCAACGGCAACAAGTATCAATACTGCGCAATACAATATTGAGCGATATGGCGCAACTTCATCAACTAGGCAATACTGTCCTACACGAGCATTTCAGTATTCGCTCGCTATGGACGACATTGTTCTTGCTGCGGCGGCTTGTAGCGCTTTTTTTATTATTCATCAAAAACAAAAAAGAAAGAAAAGGAATAGGCGTATCTGGGTGCGATAATTTTTGGCAAAGAGGCCGCAATTTTCATTGTGTAAAGAATTAGACAAAGACGACGCCATTTTAAAATGCAGTCACACAACAAACAGAGGCTGACTACGCGCTGGACTGACGACGCCTTGCCGCGCGCTATCCTACTTCCGCCCGACCTCTCGCTCTCCCAGCGGAAACAAGACGGCAAGCCGCAAAACAAACAAGTGCGAATGAGATATATACAAAAATTGCTAGGAATTTCCAAGCCCATTGGATATTCGTCAATTCGTATCTGCGACATTGAGCGATATGAAATATCTGGAGCAATTAGAAGCAATATCGCCGAAATAATTGCCGCAACTTATTGAAATTGCTCCATTAATTGCTCCAGATCGGTCCATTCGTGTCGCCGAGCAATTATTGCCCTCGTGTAAGCGCACCTTAAGTAATATGCTGTTTATCGGGCTTCTAGCGCTTTAATCAAGTTTGTTATAACAAAATGTTCTATTATTTTTGGGTATTTTTTTTCCGTTTTAACAAGCAGTCAGCGCTTGCATGAGCTAAATATAAACAAAAATAGGTAATAAGTACGCGCGAGCGAAGCAAGCGCGAAAATTTTAGTAGTGTTTTTATAGTAATATGCTTTGTTTCTCGTATTAGTGAATCCATAGTAAATCCATAGTTCTGTGAAAATTTTACGGATTAATGGGACAGGTGTAAAAAGCCCGACGATTCATTGGATTTTGTCGGTAATCTATAAGTTTATTGACTTGGTACTCTGAGTACTTACCTGAACGGTATATTTTACTTTGTTTAATATTACTTTGTACTTACTTTGTATAATCTTTTTTTGTATTGACATGCTAGGCGTATTGCCCATTTGACATTTTTATAATGACATTTTAAATGATATTGTATTTATTTATTGAATATTTCGTAATGATAAGACATGAATTGTTTAAGAATAATTTTTTAATATTGTGAGATAATTTTAATTGATCTTTTTCCGTTTTTATCTCAATAAACGAATATGAATATGAATAGTACTTCCATGTCAAAATAATATAAATGCGATTTTTTTTAGTAGTGTTTTATAGTAATATGCAAAATTTCTCGTATTTGTGAATTCACAGTACTTCTATGTCAAAATAGTAATAATGGGCGAGTGCGTTTTTTTTTTTGTTTTGATTGGTTCAAAGGCATCCTATTCGTTTAAGTTTAAATCAATGTGCTTGGCAACAAAGAAAAGAATATTCAAATTGGCAACGTCAATTGCTATAGTCATAGTTCAGAGTTTTGGCGGGAACGTTATCGAAACATGTTGTTGCTTTGTTTTATTTTCCTAAAGTTGTGTTATTTTGAATATTAATGCGATAAAAATGGCGGTGTTTTATTCATTAAGTGTTCGATCAAGTAAATGAGTGTGAGCAAGTGAAATGAAGCAGTGAAACGTGTCATTTTACGTTGTCGACAAAACTCCATAGAAGCTTCTAGTAAAGTCGCCACCACACCACTTTACTGAAGCAGGACTCGACTTATAAATTGACTGTTTATGTATGACTTAGATTGTGACTAAAATATTACAACTTGTTTTATTCAAGAAACTTGAAAAAATCCTAATACTTGACACTGGCAAATACTTTAGTGCGGGTCCAATACAAAAAAGAAGAAGAAGAAGTACGTTATATTCCCTTTGGCTCACTCCATTTTTTTCTTTTTTTGATTTTATTAACAAACATTCTAAAAAAAATATTCAA
Source organism: Lycia hirtaria (assembly GCA_947563715.1). Taxonomy (NCBI): domain Eukaryota; kingdom Metazoa; phylum Arthropoda; class Insecta; order Lepidoptera; family Geometridae; genus Lycia; species Lycia hirtaria. Next base: position 13,850,670 of record OX387386.1, read on the forward strand.
CTTTTGTAATTCAAATTTGAACCCGCTTGAAGCATTTGCCAGTGTCAGTATTTCTTCAAGTTTCTTCTATTCACAATCTAAGTTACGTATACAATCATTTTCAAATTCGAGTTGTGCTTCAGCAAAGTAATGGCGACTTTACTGGAACCTTCCAAGGATGTTTAAAATAAAACGACAACAAGTTTCTATAACGTTCCCGCCAAAACTCCAAATCCCTATTTTTTTTAAATGGGAATTGGACCCGCTTAGAGCATTTGCCAACGTCAAGTATTAAGATATCTTAAAGTTCCTTGAATAAAACAATTTATTCATGTCACAATCTAAGTCTCAACTGTAATTTTCAAATTCGAGTTGTGCATCAGTAAAGTGGTGGCGACTTTACTGGAAACTTCTATGGAGTTCTGGCGCCAACGTCAAAATAAATATTTTGCCGCTTTATTTCACTTGCCCTCACTCACTCATTTGATCAAACACTTACTGCCTTACCGAAAAACGTTACTTAACTTTAAGCAATGCTTAACATATTTTGTCAACTTCTGGCTGAGACGTAATGACACTTGCGGAAAGAAGACAGAGAACTTAAGACGTTGATTAAAGTTAAGTAACGTTTTTCGGTAATAAGGCCCTTAATTAATAAAACACCACCATTTTTATAGCATTAAGATTCAAAATAACACAATTTTAGGATAATAAAACAAAGCAAATCGACAACATGTTTCCATGACGTTCCCGCCAAAACTTCCTTTAATTATATTGATAGTGTAAAATACAAAGTGAATAGATGCTACGCTGAGTTTTTGGCGGGAACGTCTTAGTAACGTGTTGTTGCTTTGTTTTATTTTCCTAAACTTGTGTTATTTTGAACATTAATGCTATAAAAATGGTGGTGTTTTATTCATTAAGTGTTCGATAAAGTGCGTAAGTGTGGGCAAGTGAAATAAAGCAGTAAAACGTGTGATTTTACGTTGTCGGCAAAACTCCATAGAAGCTTCTAGTAAAGTCGCCACCACTTTACTGAAGCAGGACTCGACTTATAAATTGACTGTACATACGTGACTTAGATTGTGACTAGAACATTTGCAACTTGTTTTATTCACGAAACTTGAAAAAATCCTAATACTTGACACTGGCAAATGCTTTAATGCGGGCCCAATACGAGAAGAAAAAGAAGAAGAAAGAAGAAGAAGATGCTACGCTGCTGGTTTTCTTTATACGACGCAAGATAGATCTACGACTGACCACCAACTCGCCTGACGTTAAGTGACGGTGTGGACGAGGATGGTGCTCGTCGATATAAAATAGGTATATCTATTCGTTCTAGCCTTGAATATTCCAAGATTATGATTCTCAGGAAACAGAGATGGCGGCAAGGAATTCCATTCGTGGTGGTCACAAGTGGACATCGTTGCGTACGGATCAAAGAGTACTTTGTAATATACGTACGGATTGTTGGCTTTTCAACGAGAAATGATGGGTGGTAATTCGTCGATTTTCGTCGATATGAAAGAGCTTTATTATCACAAGCTAAAACAGGTTTTTAAATATTTTTACAATGTATATTTTTCGATTTATGAAAGAAAATATAAAAAAAATATATAATTCTCCCCTTTTACTACTTTCTACTAGTTTGTACGGAACCCTCGGTGGACTCGCTCTTGTTCTGTTTTTATTTTCTCATCTACCCCGTCGTGTGGGGTAAAAACAAAACTTCACATTCAAGTTATGTGTGCTCCGTTTACCTTTTTATCTATTCTAAGAAATAGGAATATCATACTTTTAGCAGAGCTTTGCAGATTGTCTTAGATACTCAATTTAGAGTTCAGTTTCTTTAAATTAATCTTTTTCACTTAGTTTTAATAAGTGTTTTGATTTAGCTTAAGTCTATGTCTAAATAACAGATACAGACAAGGCGTGAACTTAAGGATCCTTTCATTGTGATTCAACTTACAATGCAAAGAGCCATAAGCTAGCGAAAAAATTCAACAAATGAAAGATAATGCTTTTTACATGTTTCCATTACTGCACCTCGCACATCGAAATTGGTCAAACCATTTAGGCTGTAGGAGGTAATATAGAAACATACATACATACCCAAATCGTATTATACCCATAAAATATCACCCTCCTTCCTGCGCAGTCGGTTGGAAACGACAGTAACTTGTCTCTCAACCTGTTTGTTCTTTAGCTATGGAACATTGAAGTTTTCATCATAATAGGTACATGTAATTGCGACAAACGAGTAAGCGGATCATATTGAAAGGTACTTATAAAGATAGCGAGGAACATGGAAATGAAAAAACCGGCCAAGCGCAAGTCGGACTCGCGCACGAACTTTATAAAAACGGCAAAAAAAAATATACGTTTGTTGTATGTTTTTTTTTTAAATATAAATTTTATTTTAATTTAATTATTAATTTTTAAAGTGAATAATAATATAACTCAATATTCTGTGAATATTTCAAGCGTCTACTTGTTGCCGTTATCAATATCAAGCAAAAACGAGCAAAAAATCACGTTTGTTGTATGGGAACCCCCTTAAATATTTATTATATTCTGTTTTTTAGTATTTTTTGTTATAGCGGCAACAGAAATACAACATCTGTGAAAATTTCAACTGTCTAACTATCACGGTTCATGAGATACAGCCTGGTGACAGACGGACGGACGGACAGCCGGACATACAGACAGCGGAGTCTTAGTAATAGGGTCCCGTATTTACCCTTTGGGTACGAAACCCTAAAAAAGTATGATTATGATGAGTGATGAAATGTGTAGCCAACCTGTCTATACTAAACTTGTCGCTAAGTTTGTGCTGCATTTATGTGGCGGTATTTAATTCTTTTCCAAACGTCTGTGGAACTACAACACCTTTTCCAGTTACTTTAACTTCAAGCAGTAGGTATTGTGCATATCGAAATTTTACTCGAAATATCTCGGAGAAATAAGCAATTACCGTAAACTGTAGAATCTTAATGTTCTGGGTCGCATTAGTGTGATAAGATAAATAGATTATTTTAAAAAATCACAACTTTATTAAAAATCATCAAAATTATGTAGAGAGTATAAAATAAATAATTAATAGAAATAGGCATCAATTTAGGCCCTAAAACCCACATAAAGTTACGCATTCACATGTCCACATCGTACACACCGGATGGACAGGATTTTGAATAACCTTCTTCTTTTCTGAAGTCGGTAAAAAATCATAAATATTCAACAATCTGTGACGTTCTACAAGGTAGTCAAAATTAATTTTCAAAATCCATTCAGTTCGATTCATATTATGCAGACATGTGTATGGCGTAAATTAAACAAATAATTTTTACAAAGCCTTAAATAGAAAACAAAATCAAACATAAACAGAAAACAACAGGTTATACAATTTAACAAACCTTCAAACGTTTCACTCTGTCACAGGTAGGGATAACTTAGGTTGTTTAAATTACCTTATCCCCTAGACGCAACGCCTGTGATCGAATTTATGTTAAAGTTTAAAGTTCAGAACAAAAAATATCGTCATTGTTATCATAACAAAATATAACGTAACTTGGAACAATAATGTTAAGTTGCAGAACTCATAGACGATAGTTTTTTGTTTTTTAACCTCTTATGTATGGCAACTAATAATAAGTAGTCTATGAGATTAAACTTATCCTCCAAATGCAACGTTGTTATTGCATGTTTATGATATTTTGTTTTACATTAGGTGCAAATCGGGCGCAGAGCAAAAATCAAATGTTATTTCAAATTTGAGGCACAAACAGTAGACGAGCTCCCTACAAAAACTGTTGGACAAGTTAATTTAAACAGACTAGCTGACTTCTGAAGCCAGCTTAGCGATATAGATAGATAAGTATAGCGTTATAGTTCAAATTAATTCACTTTATGTAAAAAAACTGAAATTTATGTTAAGCAGGTGTTTTTAGAACTGACCATGGGACAAGTTAATTTTATCTGACTTTGTACTTTTCCTCGTATGGCTTCTGAAGCGAGCGCGATAGATATTTTACCCTATCCCCTAGACGCAGCGCTGTAATTGCATATTTTATATGTAATATACAAATGTAATTAAAGGCAATGAAAAACAATGAGTTGCCAGGAAAACTCAAGGGACAAAATACTTTAAATATATTCTTCTCGGCTGATTTCAGTTTTGAGTTGTGTTTCTTAGTTCCAATCAATTGAAATTACTTAACGTAACCCAAGCACTTTGTGATCGCACCCGAGGGTATATATACTATTTTATTTAATAATTAGCTTAGATTAATTTATTTGACACACAAAGCGTACAAACAACAAACACAAAGCGAGGCTATTTGATCGTTTAGATCGATCGTAACAATCTCAGACTAGAGAAAACAAAAAAAACAGTCGTGAAACGTAAAACTCGAGCATGAATTAAAATTTTGCAAGTATCACGAAATAGTATTTAATTAAAACAAATTTTTAGTTAAAAATAGGAAGAAAACTTATACTTAATGGTTTTGTAAAGTTTCTGAAAACAATTTTGGCCCGGGAAGATACAATTAAAGCATTCAGTATTGTTATAAATGTTCCATGACATAAGTCTAGAATTACTGTGCGTCTTAAATAAATCCAGCAAAATACGACAAAGAAGGCGAAAACTAAATAAAACGGTCATATTTAGGGCGCTTTTGTCCTTTTTAAAACAGGAAAAAATAATTAAACCGTAAAGATTGTCCAATTTCTAGAATCATGAATGACTAGGCTATTTAAACGATTAACCGTTAGTCCCAAATACAGTTTATTAAATTACAACTTCGAAGTAATTAAATTGAAAAAAATATGCAAATCAGCAAGTAAATACAGTAAAAAATATAATAAAAACAGTTTTCTCCTAATTTAATATATTGCCAAAATTTCTGGTGGTGGTCATTTTGAGTTTACAACCGTAGACTTTTTTCTTTTTGGTTTTAGATGTAAGTAAGTAATCCACAAAATCACACAGAATTCTGGAACTGGTTAGATTAAACCATATGTACTTCTCAATAAGTGTGTAATAATCATTATATAATGCTTTGTTCTGAGTAACTCGAGTTCAAACTAAGTACGATTTCGTATTTTTTTGCACAAATCTGCTTCACTTTCGTGAACTAGAAAGTGAAGCCAAACTTCCTGGCGAAGTTCTTTGTATTCCGTCTGCCTTTTTGCTAGTCTAAAAAAATAATATGCAAATATTACATGGATATACTAAGGACTAAATCTAAAATCAAAGTTAAATATAACATTTCTTTTTCCATCATCAACATAACAATTTACATGAAAAATGACAAGCAATAATCAAAACACTTACCCACTTATTCTTATTGTATTAGAATTAGAAAATTTACTTATATTTAACTGCAATAATATGTTACGCAATATCCTCTAGGGATTACTACTGGCGATTTAATTTAACAATAATAAATGTAAAAAATTACTTTTAAGTTTCCTCTAATTTTCGATCGCGCGGCGCATACTATGACCGTCACCGTACTGACAAATGTAAAAAAATATAGTCTGTATGAATTAGTATGAGATAACGTCCTTTAGACCGTTTCGGCACCGATCAAGATGCAGTGCTATGCACGTTCCGGCAACAAATTGATACCAATACGTTGTCAACACGTTCTAGTGAGCGTAGTAGCGCCGTATCTGATACGTTCATATTAGCACGCGGCGGCGGACGTCGTCCTAAAGTAAAATTGTTTATAAATAATTATAATTATTCAGATGACCTATTAAGTTTACCGTTCATACATATAATAACTCTCATAATAATTCATAACTAGCGACATCGTTCACCTCTAATATCCGTTATTCCGTTTGCTTATTGCTAAAATTCCATGGCGGCATAGAAAGGGCACGGAGATGCTTTTATATTTTACACGCCCGTGTCCGTTCATAGCGTAGCCGTGAGTCCTTTATACATTTTGATTCAAAGCGAAACTAAGTATACGTGCGTAGCATTGTAGCACGTGCGTAGCAACGGGGCTCCATTGCTACGCACGCGCTTTACAATTTTCATAGTGTTTAGAGACAACATACTTAAAGGTCGAGATTATAGCGCGCAGCTATCTCTCTCGTGCATCACATAATTTTTAAGCATATAACATAATTGAGTAGAGACATTAGAAAAGTTAGAGCTAAATTTGTTTATTTAGAGAGGAGAAACATTTAAATAAAAGGTTTAATCAGATATCATTTATACTGGCAATATACATTTTCTTATTCCTCAGAATACTTAAAAGTAGGTTCATGATATTTATAAAAACATATTTGAATCACACATATTTAAAGTAGATAAGTGACTTATAAATAGTTACTAAAATTCGAGAATACAGTAGTCCCATATGATTGCAAAATAGTATTACCTTTAAAATAATATTACAGTACCTACTAGCAACTTTGGAATGACGAGCTCAGTCTCCACTTTAGGCATTTAAGTACCACGTACGTTATTTATTATGTCAACAGCATGTTTTAACTATTATTGACAATCTTACTCGTCACGGCGTTGCGACTGCCGATTTCCATAAGACCATAAGTGTATTTGTTTCAGATTCCCATGAAAAACGAAACAACTGTTAATTCATCATTTATATTTTAAATAATTTCAAATTCGTTAAAAGTTGTTTAATTTCAATGAGTATGAGTTGATTTCAACAATCGCGAATACGCAAGAAATCATTGTTTTCATGAGAAAACCTCATAAAAGTGTCAGGAAGATGCTTTTGAAGTCCAATTCCAAGCTCTTTTTGGAAATCCATTTTGGTTCAGTCATTCGGTAATTATTTTATTACTTATAGAAATCAAATATTAAATATATTTACTTACTTAAACATATGGAATTTGGTAATCGCAACTACGACACGCGGAATGTGACAGGCGACAGGTGAGAACTTCTGTCTATATACTATACGGTAGCTGTGCTATGTGAATATGCTTTATAATGTGTCAAGACCGAAAGTTGCGATGATAGGGTCCCGTAGACACATTAAAAATTACGATAAATAATTAAATTCTTTGGATTTAAGCACATAGTTTGAGAGTATGTTAATTACAAAAAATATATAAACCACACTAAGTGTAAAAAAGAATGAAGCTTGGAATAATTGCAATCACATTTCTGATACCAAATAGCTATGTAGGTTTTGGTTTCTATACGTGGATATCCTTCAACCTCAACCTCATAATCATAATCAACCTCATAGTACGGAAGCGCTTCGGAACCCTAAAAATGTATTTAAAAATAAGTGTAGTAGTACTTAAATTAATCAAATTCTGCTCAAAGTAGGATACGCACAAAAATTCACTAAATACTCTCAAACCGTTTTAAGTGTTTGGTTGGAATAAGTATTTTTAAACTGGCTGTAGTCTTCGTGTGTGAGTCCTCATATGCCTAGTGATCATGTCTCTGCGGCATGCGGCATACGGACAAGCAGGGCAGCGGTACGGCTTCTCGCCTGTGTGCGTGCGTTGGTGAGTAGCTAGGTGGTCTGACCGCGAGAACACCTGCCCGCAAGCGGAACAAGAATACGGCTTTACACCGCTATGGAGACGGGCGTGGCGAGTCAGCATGTCCGATCTGGCGAACTTGCGCAGACAAATCTCACATTCGTAGGCTCTAGCCGAATCAGGAGTCCGGTTCCTATGACGCGATGCCACGTGCTTCGCCAGACGGTCATGAAGCGCGAATGTTTGCCCGCAAGCTCCGCAGATGAAGGGCTCGCTTTCTACCACTGGCTGAGAGTATATCTGCTCCGATTTGACGGATAGATCTAAAGGTACGTCTTCCGACTCCGGCTCCTTCGTGGGTTCATCGCATTGAGAGCCAAACATGAGCCACCTTGGAGCTGGGTAGTGATTATTGTTGCTAATCTGTACTGCTAGTTTATCGAGAAGACGTGACAGGCGCCTTCGCTTGTGGAGGTGACGAGGGCTTCTTGGAACGGAAGCAGCATCTGCCATGCTATCGACACCTTCGTTGCAGCCCTCCCCTTGCCCTGGAGTACTGAACGCTTTGTGCCAACCTGAAAATAATAAAATATATACTTAGTATTATAATAAAAGTAAAAATAGCATCATCATTTTATCGTTAAGAACTGGGCAAAAATTCAAATGTATCGATAGCTACTCAATTAAATTTTTAGTTTGATATTTGATTTTTAATTTTTATTCAAAATTTCAGCTTTCTTTAGTTTCTTTAAGTTGTAGGTATATCTGTATTATTTAAATTATTTCAGTTTAGCTGTGTTTAAGTATTTAAGGTACGTGTAGGTAATATAAACTTTTAGTTCAAATATCTTCTATAAATTAAACTTCAAAATAAATCAAAACGTTTGAATTAGTAATCGCAATTACGCATGAGCACAATATTGTAACATCTTGAGAGACTACAACATCCACACAAAAATAATTCATGCTAAAAGACGCCATAGCTGTTAAATATGGAATACTTAGAAAAAAAATGTGCTGACGAGTAAAGGCTTCCAGGTTTACAAAATCTGCATCATCTAATTCAAATGCCCTTTTTACTACCGGACAGTCAGAAACACGAAAAAGCGTCACCGTTTCATGGTGGATATTCCAAAAACCCGAACGAAACGCTTTGGTTCCACTTTCATCATGCGGACTGCAAGATTGTGGAATACGCTTCCTGAGTGGGTATTTTCCGATATATATAATCTGGGGGTCTTTAATCTTTAAATTGGTTTCTTCTAGGTTCCTGTTTAGTACAATACTCTTTGCTTCTAAGTAAGCGACGTTGCGGTCTACTATGGAGCGTAGACCGCAACGTCGCTTGATATCAGGCGAGTTGGCGGTCAAGCGCAAACCTATTTCTATAAAATAAAAAAATAAAATAAAAATTAAGTGAGCAAGGTCTACTACTCTAGTAGTAATGTTATATTATTACTAGAACACTACTTTTTCTCCCTATTGAGTTGAGATTTACCATAGAGAAATTGCCACTATTTTACAATCCTGTGAACCACGGACAGCCGTAATTTAGAGTGGAGATCTTTCCAATGGATAATGTCAAATCTCGCTTTGTACACTAAATTCATAAACTTCAAGCCATGCCACTTATTTTAACTCAGTATAAGGAATTTTAACTGGTGTATTGAAAAATTCGCCCCCATGTGGACCACCGACAGTACCGATACCGGCGATACCCATCCATTGTTTAATGTTGGGTCTCGCCTCGTGCACTAGATTCGTAAACTTCAAAACTTACTTATTATAACTGGGTGTAAAGCAATTTAAATGTTATGTGTAAGTTTTTTAAACGGCTTAACACTAAGAGCCGTATCAATCCAATGAATTGTGTGAGTTATTTAAAAGGCAGGTGATATTTTTTATAGAACAGCGAGATGTCAAATATTGGCAAACAACGATAAATTGATTGCACCTTTAGCGCATCTGTCTACGTCTAAGCTGTTCGTTTTGGGTGGATTTTATCCATTGACTGCTATTGGCAACTACCGAGAAAATTTAGACCAATCAGATGTCTCGTCAACGACACAATAGGGATCCCCTACTTAAGTGTTGAGGCTCGGTTGTTGCTATTGAAGGTTTTGACTTTTTTTGGTATGTGCCTACTGTAAATGTATCTTGAAGAGGCGTAACTAATATTATTACCTAAAAGTTGAAGGGAGGAACTTATTCCTGTGAATGAAGTTTTCTGTTGTTATATGATTTGTGGTGTCAACGATTCTCTTAAGCTAAGTGCATTCTGATCTATGAAATAATGAGAATGATGATTTTTACGCATGAGGACAAAATTTAGTAAAAGGATACATATTTTGTATAATATTAAGTAGGTACCTACCTATTCACATAAAAAGATCTTTTAGTTTGTAGGTACTGGTTTTCAGACTATAGATATAATTTTGCTATGCAGCCGCGTCATTGTGGGTAAGTAGGTATTGCTCTATAATCTGAATATATGTACTGGTGGTCTGAATTATATGTATTACGCTATTGAAATTTTATTTCAAAAGAACGTAAGTTTTGGATAAAAGCTTAGTATATGCCAATACTGTAAGCTGCCTGTAAGAATATTGATAATCTGTTGAAGATTATTAGACATAAGTAGTTGCACTACTAAAATCTTTCTTATTACCGGCTTCCAAAAAGGAGGAGGATGTTTTTTGTATCTTTGTTTAGCGATTACTTTGCCAGTTATGAATTGATTTTGATTATTATTTTTTTGTTTGGTAGGTTTTCAGAGGTAGTCCCATATAAATGTTATCAAAATCGGTTCAGTACTTTGGTTTTTATAACAATATAACTGGAAAAATATGTCATTCGATTAAAGGGTTTGCTTATTTTGAACTGAATAACTCGACTCAAACGGGTAAAACGGGTAGAACGGGTAAAATAAAATAATTAATATTTTATTTTTACGCGAATGCGCGATGCCGACGCAAAGAAGGGTAACGTGTTTATCAGCCTATGTAAGTAGGTACACAATGAAATATGTTTATTCCTTTGTGGTATTTTAGTCCAATTTCGTGCGCCAATTTATGATAATTATGTTACTTTTTTTCAACATTTTTTTTTATATGGCAAGTGCCTTTATTAACTACAACACAACAATATACAAACTCAACTAACTAAACTACTACACAAAAAGCACTTATGTTACTTACTAGATTCGTCTTCATTACGCGAGTGATGGGCTACTTTGAAATTGTAAAAAAGCAACATGGCAAATTTTTGGCACCAAAAATATGCATTATGTTTTTTCTTCCAAACCTATTAAGTGGGATATTAAAACGAAGGATTTTAAAAGGGGGTTACTTATATACATAGGTACAAGTTATTTATATAAATGTATAATTTGGAATGTTTTTTTTTAAGTAGACCAGACCAGTTGTTTTTAGTTCTTTCGACTAAAAAACTTATTATCGGAGTAACCAGTTTCACTTAGGCAAACTTTGAATTGGTTTTAACCTACTTCTTTATGTAAGTTTTAACCTACTTTTCTCTTAGCTTTTTACCCGACTGCGTGAGAAGGAGAGTTAAGTTTTTCGAGTGTATGTATGTAGATTCGATCGCCTACAGCCTAAACGGCTTGACCGATATTGATATGCAAGGTGGCATAAAATTCGTCTTCACTTCCTAAGAGTCATAAAGCTATGGTTGTTATGTAATTATAATAATAATAATAGTTTTTTATAATATTTATATTTTTATTGTAAAAACTTTAAATTTAAGATTGTAATTAAATAAAGGATAATACACATCTAACAAAAAAAAATGAAAAAAGTTCGTTGTTTCGTAACCTCCAACGAACTTTTTTACATACTTTCTCACAAAAAATGTACACTCAACAGCGTATTCATCGTAACGAAATCGTAAGTTACGACTGCAAATAGCTCTTTTCTGCAGTCGGGTATTTTGTTTATCTTGTAATATATATTTGAAATTTTCATTTTTGGCAACCCGGAGCGCCGCTCAGAATTTGTATATAAATTTATCCCTTATCAATTAAATAAATTATTTGTATCTAACCTGTGAGAGCCTATCAGCAAAATGCCCGATATGCCGTCTTTTTTTTAATGGTAGGTCAACGATATTGTATCGACAAGAATTTCGCGTTAGCGCTCGTTAGCGATCTAAAGCGGCAACCTTTAGACTACTTACACGATTAAATAATTTCGATTTTCAAAATGATTCGAAGCAGCTAAATAAATCTCTAAACTTTTCAATCTAAAATAGGCCTTAGCGCGACGACATAGAATTTAATTGAAAATCTTTAAATACGTTCATTATTGGTATATTATGAGTATCAGTCAACTCGGGACATTTATTTGGTGAATTTTGATTTATACTGAGTCCATGTGTAAGTATAAGTATAGTCCGGTCAATTTAGACCAAAAAATAGGAGTGAGGTCACAATAATTCGCAGCCAGCTGAAAATTGGTAGGACTGTTCAAAACACCATTATAAATGAAATCTAAAAAGTCTTCATCGATCCGACACCTGCAAAAAAAAAAAAAAAAAAAAATTTCCGATTTTATATTTTTCGATTCCCATATTTCCGATATTTATTATTATATATATTATTTGCCGATAAAATATCAATAATCAATAAAAACTGATATTAAAGCTAACCACAATTACTTCATTGTAAAACTATTCTCCTTTCGACCCTATTTGGTAAAAATACTTTTGTAAAGAAATCGTACGACCTTAAAGGAAAACGTACCTACCAGAGGAATCTGAAAAAGCTCTAATTCATATGGTAGGTTTCTTAAATCATGTTATTTCATTTTTAGTATGGTGGAAGGAAGCTTGCCTGGTGAATTAGAAGGAAACACGAGCTCGAAGGAACACGCCACTTGCTTTACTTATGTAGGTACCTATCCCACGCGCTTTGTATCGGACGAAAATAATTCCTAACACCAAAGCGTCATTGCCTAACACAGTTCATGGTTGCGAAGATACTTGGACGGGGAAAATCTTCAGGGGTGTCGCGAGATTTTCCCGTGGAAGTAGGAGGGCACATCCGATGATGTTTAGTCTAGTATCGCAGCAGAAAATCGTAGGTGTAGGACTGTAGGATGTAGTATAAATAGATCTGCAGGGAAGAAAATACAGGCTGTTTGTAGATTTTATGATAAGTAATTATCTAATATTAATCTACTTGGACAGCCGAGCTTAGTGTTTGTTGGATATCATTTTCATCGTAACTTTGAACAGCTCAGTTTGATGATGTTCTCGTGATTTTTAGAGTTCCATACCTCAAAAAGATGTAACGGAACACTCAGGTCACTTCATTGTCCGTCCTTCTGGCTTTTTATTTTTCACATAATATTATATTGATAGGCAAACCTATCAGTGAATTACAATTTTAAGCTTAAGAGCTTATTGTGTTTTATGAAGCTTAACACGATGGAGCAAGTTTGCAAAACATTGCACAAAAATCAGGCTTCATTTATTAGGGAAATCTCAGTGTCTAAAACGACATGTTCCCTTCGGTAGTTATCTTCAATATTTGATTTACGTAAGTAAACATAATTTCATCATAAATCAATAGTAAGTTGACCTTGATAATGAGAAAAGCATGTATTAGGAGGCGAGTACTTAAGTAGGTGTACGCCAATAGAAAAATAAATAAATTTCTCTTATTTTTTACAACTTGTATGGAGTAAATAATCACTTATTGATTTGTAGCATGCGAAAGTATTATGAAAATACAGCATAGATTTCAAAATATTCGTTGAAAATAAAGCTTGTAATAATAGAGCCGACCTCGACCGATAGCTTGTAGACCTAGGTATATGTAAGTAATTACGTACGTAAATATTATTTACGTACGTAAGTACATACGCATGTATTATATTAAAGTTGTATGATTGATATCGCAGATACAAAGTCAAATGCAAACTTCTGCAAATTAAACGCAAAGTAATAAGTATCTATGCGTAAGCAAATAAGTATCCATGTCCAGGAATATATCACTATATCAGTCACAAAAAGCAATAAAATATACATACATGTTTCACGAGACGATCGGTATACAGTTTTCAGATGTTTGAACCGCCTGCATCTATTCAAAAGCGTCTGCGAATGTGTCGTTTTCCTTTTTATTTATGTCAAATGTTATCTATGAGATGCACTCAGTTTTAGCACGAGAGTGGCGGTGCGTACGGTGAACGGTAGGTAAGGTCGGCAGGTCGGGCGTGCGACCGGTCCCACCGCCCCCGCACCTTGCGCGGAAACATTCACACGCGACACATCGGCGCAGGCGCAGCGTGTGTTGCGATGCGGGCAACGTGCTCGACTGACAGTGCCGCCTGCCGCCTGCGCGCGCGCACCATACACCCACTCATTCGTACATGCAAGACTGCGCGCGCGGTGCCAGTGCATTGCGCCCCGCATCACCCGCCCGCGAAAACAGATGCATTCTATTCACGCACACGCTGACAGTTTTCATGCTACCGCTAAACACCGATTCAAAGTAAGCTAAAACAAACCCTTTATCACATTACATACATTTTTTTAAATTTTACATTTAGATAAAGTGTGCATAGGATTTCACGCTTTGGATCATTTGTAGCCAATTCTGAAGAGATATTATTGAGCGTTACAGTTGCCCATAACAGTTCGATAGCAGGTCGTTGACCTATAATAGTTCAAAACCTTCATAATGTGATACTGCCCCTTCAGACTGGTAATACCTACGTTGAGTCATGTTTACTTTGGGGATTTCTGGAAAATTATTTCGTACCAGATACGATATTTCAAATTTGACACTTGCCATAGACGAGTGAGGCCTTGAACTTGTGAACCTTTACAAGCGTGAATTACATCATAGCATTCACAGCTAGATCAGCTTGGCAGTAAATTATATTTGTCTCAAATGAAACTGTTATCTTTTAGGTACAAAATATTGATATCCGCCAGGCACCATACCTACCAAGGATTATGATTCCAGAGATTACATCAACTCTTCCATTCTTGAACTAAATCAACCCCAAAAAGCTATCTTCCTTGTAGACCGGGAGAGGGTGACACAAAATATTAGGTAATTTTTACCAGTATGGCGGGTTTTCAGGGGTCTAATTACGTAAAGACAAAAAGGAAAATGATGGTCATAGCGCTGGTACCGGCGGCGACGGCGGCCCAATCGCGTGAGCGTTAATCGAACGCGTCGGATAAATAACGACTGTCAAACGATTTGTTCCACAAAAATGCTTATATTTTCCGATAATCGATAAAAAAGTAGGCGGTAGCGTAATGCCATACTTCTCTGGTGTGACTTACAGCCCGCCATACCGACGCGAATACATTAATTTAAAAACAAACAATTCAATTATTTGTACCAGGCTAATTTTTGCACAGCTAATCATCGTCGAATTCACCATTCACGAAAATCCCCTTGCCATACTTTTCCGACAGTTCCAAATGGCCGCCATACCGCCGCAAAGGAGTAATTTTTTTTTCGCAAAACGATTTGTACCAGTATTGCATTTGGATTTTTGGTAAGTATTAAAATGATAAAATGTGACCGTTACTATAATATTTCCCATACGTAGGGGGGAAAAGTGGTGCTTGAAATAGTACATTATGATACAAGTGTGCTAAGTTGGTCATTACAGTCGAGGCGGAATTGCAGCACGAGCCGAAGGCGAGGGCGTAATAGAGCCGAGAGTGTAATGACCATAATGCACAAGCGTTTCATACGACGTTTTTCAACACACTTGCGAGGAAAAAACACCCGTTTACAACTGAAATATTTAATTATTGAAACAATATCCAAAAATCAACAGATGTTTCAGTTGTAGCATATTTCATTCTCTGTGGTTGCAATATTCGTGCCTGTTTTATTTCTTTATGTTATATTCTCGGTTGCCAGTACGATTTTCGAGTGAATTCTTTTTGTTATGGGCCGGTATGGTAGAAGTATTCATCTCTGATTGGACTCTGACAATCTAGTAGGCTTAGATTGTGCGCGCGCAGGTGCCCTTGCATTGGTTATAAACAAAAGACACTAGTGCGTAATAGAAAAGTCAAAAGTACGCGTGTTTAATAGGATACTTTTCGGTCATAAAAACGGTTGAATAAGGGCCACTTTACGAGCAAGTGTGTTGAAAAACTTATTTATTTGACACGTTTTAAAAATACGCCTGTAAAATCTGTCTATCCGACTGCGGCTTTGCTCAAAGGCTGTAAATTGACATGCCGTATATTAATTATACGTAGAGTTTCAGGTCTAAGTATGGGGAACCCCCAAAATTTATTGTATTTTCTATTTTTGTGTGAAAATCTTAATGCGGTTCACAGAATACATCTACTTACCAAGTTTCAACAGTATAGTTCTTATAGTTTCGGAAAAAAGTGGCTGTGACATACGGACGGACAGACAGACAGACAGACATGACGAATCCATAAGGGTTCCGTTTTTTTCCCATTTGGCTACAGAACCCTAAAACACCTAACCCTACACTGGAGATCTGCGAAAACCACGAATTTCAATTTAGGAGTCAGCTTACGAAATATTAAGCTTTAATGTGATAATTTTTGTTAGAGTCAAATCTCCCCCTCCCCCTCTCCCAGCTAAACAGTTGCCTTTGGAGATATGAAAAAAATATGCAAGTTAAACTAAAAGGAAAACTATCACAACTAATTAGACTTAACGAGTACTAGTCGATCAACTTAAAATAATTACTTGGACAAGTGAAAAAATTATATTTCATTTAAATGATCATGAATTAAGTCGTATGTTCGTAGTATCAAGTAAAGAGACCCTGTTTTATGGTCACATAAATTATTATATGTAACTACAGAACCCTATATTGCCCGTAGCATGACATGCACTTGGCCATTTATTTTACATTATATATATCTACGATTGACCACCAATTGCGACGGTGTGGGCCAGAATTAGAGCTCGTCGTTCTAGAAGATATATATTCCCCCTTGAAAATTACAAGATGTAGTTATCAGGAAACAAAGATGGTAGCAAAGAATTCCATTCCTTTGCAATACGCATTAAGAACGTGAATCAAAATCGTTCAGTACGGATTTTTGGCATTTCAATGCGGAAAGGGTGGTATTGCGTCGACTTTCTGCTGGCCCTGTAGTTTCAAGTCTTGTCTTTCAGTTGTATAATAAAAACTATTTTAGAAGTCTGTTTTAGCCGTTTTATATTAAGACAAACCTAGTGTGGTTTTTTGGCACAATATCTGTTTAAATTAATATATGTTTATTAACATGTAAATAAATAAAATAAATAAATATTATTAAACCTATATTCAATGTTTACGGAGGGCAACACATCAAAACAATATCAAACCACAAGCAAATCTAAATTCTAAAATAAAAAGTCGGTATGACTTACAAACACGACTATAATAATGTAAGCTCATTCAACAAGTAACGGTAAATCGGAGGATTTTTATGTACCTCGAGAAATATTTCCCTCTCTTTTTTTTTTTTTTTTTTTTTTTTTTTATAGAAGATAGATCTACGGTTGACCACCAACTCGCCTGATGATAAGCGACGGTGTGGCCGAGGATGGAGCTCTCTTTAGCCGTCACGCTAAAAGTTTTCACAAGTTGTGTTTGGGCAAAGTTAAGTATTTAAGAAAATTAAAATAAAGTGTAAGGCGCTGATCTAACAAATAACTATATACTAATAATTAGCTAACAAATAAGAATTGACTTTCAAAGTGGCAATGCCGCGTTGCCAATCTGCATTGGGTTTGAGCGTTTCGATTGTCTTTAAGCCTTTGTCGCTCTAGGGTAAACTATTACCTTATTGTGTAGTAGTTTAGGGATAATATTTTGATATAAAAGCCGAATAAAAACACGCGCTAACCTAACGTTTGCGTTAACTTACAGTAGCATAAATACATAGGTATATAGGTATATATCTCCTTATTGGCAGTGCATAGCATAAAATAACAATACGTAAGCATAAACATCATGGATAAGTTAGCCAAACTATAAAAAAACTTAATAAGTAAACTAAACAAGTATGTAAACAAAATTCGCAGCGCTAAACATAACAGTAGGCACAATCGCAATACCTACTTTATAAAATTAGAAACTTAAATAGATATAACAATTATTTTTTTCATAGTTGTATTGAAGAAAACTTACCCGCGACGTCCACCGAAGGTATATGTGCAGGCAACAGCTTTTGATTATTTAATAGCGCATTCATTTTCACAACACAATAAAAAAAAAAACTTTAAAAAAGTTAACTGAAAAACTTTTAAAAAAGTTGACAGTTAACTTTCAGTTGCACCGGAGACTGCGTATCCCGCAACGTCGGATTGCGGAATGAGTAACGGGACCGGCTCCCTGAATCAGTGCAGGGGTAAGAGTAAGTGTTTGTTCTTATTGTCGAAGGTAAGTTCAGGGGTCGGACGGACAGATGCGCGCGTGGGAATCCGGGGGCGGCGTGCGACATCACGCGGCAATGGCGATTGTCGCGCAACAGCTGTCGGTTGACGGTGTTGCACGACGTCTGGAGTGGCACGAGCATGTCGTACGACATTAGCAAAATATGTTTGAGATATTTCCAGTTATTATTGATTTATTTTATAGATATTGTTTAAAGTATCTGATTGACGCGACGAGGAAGAACGCTTGCCCACCACTCCACCACGCAGAACTTTGAATATCAACTTCGTCTACCTAAATGACGTGTGGCAATATACTATGCTCGTCACTCTGAGAACACCAAATGTTTAATTTACTTTCTTAATTTCAAAGTTTTTTTCATATTACGTGAGTATCAAAACAAAAATTAAATAAAAAATCTATCTGCCACCGGAGGCAAGACTCAAGAGCGGCATTTTGAGTCTTGGCCGCCTTTCTACACCTACTCCTAGACGTACCTACGCCATGCCTATCCCAATCCTAAGCCATGCCATGTACCAAGGCTATCTTTTATATCTGACCCTTATCTTCTAAGCTTCTAACTAACCACTTGTCTTGACCCAACCATCTTCTATTGGGGGCCTCTAGAGCTGATGATGGTTGAGGCTGTTAGCTATGAGACCGTTCACTATGTTTGTATTATTTTTATCCCGACTGCGCAAGAAGAAGGGTTACTTATTATTAACTCATGCAGCCTAAACGGATTGACCGATTTTGATGCGCGAGTTGTTGTTAAATTTGTCTTCACTCCTTGAGTGTTGTTGTTGTTGATACTTAAGCAACATCTTTTGTAATACTTATTAATAGATATAACTTTCGCAAAAATAAGAAAACGTAACTAAATAAATTGTTGTAACTTCCCTTTGAATATTTTTGTATCAAATATGTTATTTTACATAAAAATATTCCATAGAAAGTCCATTTAAGTAATATAATACAGTAGCTTTGCGTATACGCAAAAACGTGCTCGCAACACCAATATCATGCGCTAGTTGAACTTCGAAAGTCGCTCATGCAGTCAGATATGTTGTTTCCCTTTAAAACACTGGCTTAGTATTATTTTTAACCGATTTCCAAAAAGAAGGTTATCAATTCTATCCGAAGGTTTTTTTTGTATGTTTGTTCACCGATTACTCCGTCATTTGTGAACTAATTTTTGTGTTTCTTGAATTGACATAATTATATAGAGAAAGCTTCCAAGTTGGTCTTGTAATTATTTTATAGACATTGCTTTATTACTTTTTGAATAATATCTAAAAATGAAAAAATTTCATTGTATTCCTGGTTTTTCTTTGAAAACAAAAGTGTTAAAACTAAAACCATAAATACGCAGATCTGTAGTCCTTAAAACTGTGAAATAAAGAAACTTTTCAGCTAAAAAAGTAAATGAAGTTACAGTTAGTTGCCTTTTATGTCGCAAAAAACGCATATTTCGACACTCACAAAGGAATCAAAACCTATATAGAATACTTCTCGTTGACTTAGAACTATGAAATTTATCAAGAAGCATTGTCTTATAGTACACATAAAGGAAAAAAAACGAAAACTGTAAAATTTTAGTATAATAAAAAAATGGAGGTCCAAAGTTTAAAACGAGTTAACCGTATCATGTGGGGTATCATATAAAAGAGCTTCATTAGCAGAAGCTAAAACAGGTTTTTAATTATTTTTACAATGTATACGACGAAAAAAGAAAAAAAATATTCCTTTTCTTACCAATGACTAGCTTCTCCCTCGTTAACAACTTAGTTCCCGGTTTCGTGAGATTTCCGGGCTAAAAAAGAAAAAAAAAAAAAAAAAAAACAGTGATTGAGTTTTGGCGAGAACGTCCTCGAGACATGTTGTTCTTCTGTTTTATTTTCCTCGACTTGTGTTATTTCGAATATTAATGCGATAAAAATTGTAGTGTTTTATTCATTAAGTGTTAGATCAAGTGCGTGAGTGAGGGCAAGTGAAATAAAACAGTGACGTTGTCACGTTGTCACCAAAACTCCATAGAAGCTTTCAGTAAAGCCGCTACCACTTTACTGAAACACGACTTGAATTTGAAAATGACTGTATACGTGACTTTGATTGTGACTAGAACATTTTATAACTTGTTTTATTCAAGAAACTTGAAGAAATATTAATTATACTTGACACTGGCAAATGCTCTGAGCAGGTCCAAATTCAATTTAAAAAAAGTCGATTTTCGAATCTTATGTAATAATCGGCCAAGTGCGAGTCGGACTCGCGCACGAAGGGTTCCGTACTATCATCTATAATACTACAAAGTTTAGTTCTGTTTATAAAATAACGAGAAATCAACGAAATTCCAAGTAGTAAATTGCAAACTTATAGGTAGGTTTTCGATACACATCCGGGCAGCATGACAACGCTCGCGCGAATACGCGCGGTTTTGGCTCGCTCCGTGATGTTACCTCCCCCGCTACCCGCGCGTTCGCACCACCACCACACCGCGGCGCGGCGCTCGCACCGCGTTTAGATGCACGGATTATTTTCATTTTGTGAGTTTTTATGTATTAGATTAGGTATTTATTTTTATATTAATATATTTCTAAATATTTACTTACAAATATTCAAGTTTCTACCTGTTAATTAAGATCGAGTAAAAATTGCTTAAAAATTACGTTTGTTGTATGGGAGCCCCCCTTTAATATTTACTTTATAGTTATTTAATTATTTATTTTGAAAGGTAATATACAAGTAAGTATTCTGTGAAAATTTGAAGCGTCTACCTGTTACCGTTTTTAATATTGAGCAAAAAAATACGAAAAAAACACGTTTATTGTATGGGGACCCCCCTTAATATTTAATTGTTTTTAATTTTTAGTATTTGTTGTTATAGCGGCAACGGAAATACATCATTTGTGAAAATTTCAGCTTTCTAGCTATCACGGTTTATGAGATACAGCCTGGAGACAGACAGACAGACAGACAGACAGACAGACAGACAGACAGACAGACAGACAGACAGACAGACAGACAGACAGACAGACAGCGAAGTCTTAGTAATAGGGTCCCGTTTTTACCCTTTGGGTACGGAACCCTAATAAAAAGGAAATACCTGACTGCACAAGAGAGATTTTCGTAATGTAACATACGGTAAAATTGATTAGGCTGTATGTAGGAGGTAACGTAGAAACATATACCTACACATGTAAATACAAACATACGTTCACCCAATAAATATACTCTTTCTAGCGCAGTCGTATAAAAATTCTACCCGTCCACCTATATTACCACACTATCCAAGAAGCAAATAAATTGAACAATGCTTATAAGTAGTTAGGCCACTTGTGTCTAAGGTACCTAAGCTAATAATTGTGATACTTATGTCTGGATGCCCATAAAAATTTGATGAGCAATGGGCACTTCAGTTTTTGGTACAATGGACGCATTGGTAGCTTTCCTACAAAAATACGAATTTATGGAGAAGTGGTAACAATTGGTCAAGTGCGTGTCGAGTCACGCGCGTGGTAGGGTTTCGTAGTTGCACTTCACCATATCGTCGTTGCAAATTTAAAATGTCTTGTGTTTTGCTACCAGGGTCCGTGACCTTTGTCATAATTACAAACTATTGTTTACTAATTATCGTTACGGGAAAATAATTTTATTTTAATTTAAGTACTTATTACTATGTTGCGTGCATACCACGAGCAAATCAGCGACCCGCAAGCAGAACCCGATCACGAGTATGACGCATGTGCCAGCCATCGCCCTCCTCAACTATAATTATGTTAGGGAAGAGGGCGACCCGCCACACGACGCCGCCGCAAGAAGGAGCCTTCGATGGTGAGCATGAATGCTCAAGGTGTGCACACAACTCTTATTTCTAACTACTGAAATACTAGTATTTCTGTGAATGCAGTCACTGGTAGAGCCCGGTTTTAGATGGGGTTTCCAGATTATCTGTTTGCCCTCGGTTGATCGGACTCTATCAGCGACTGCACTCACATCGTCTAATTACATAAATCTGTCGCCTACTCTCGGCCCAGGGCCTCCATCACCGCCGCGTTCCGATCTTTAATGGCCATCTCTAAATTGTACTCTCTGATGGTCTGCGGTGAAGCAGCCGACGCACGCCGCAAGAATCGACTGATTTATTTATAATTTATAATTATTTATTTAAGTTTGTTTTAAAAACCAAATTACTGGATTTTTACCTTTACAGGCTTTAGACAAGACAGATGTCTGGGATAATCGATTTACTTTTTGTGTAGTAGTTTAGTTAGTTGAGTTTGTGTAGTTTGTATATTGTTTTGTTGTAGCTAATAAAGCCAACGTTAAAAAATATATATTGCTTAACCGATTTTGATAAAATTTATATGGACCCATCTGAAAATATATCCTTTCAAACTAAAAATAAATTGAATTCGGTTTATAAATAACGGAGTAATACATACAATAACAAACATAAAAGTTGGTCCCCTTTTCTTTGGTAAAAAATAATACACTTGATATCTTTTTCGGTACTGGGTTTGAGCATCTGGATTGTCTTTAGACCTTTATCGGTCTGGGGTAATCGATATGTTTTTGTGTAGTAATTTAGTTAATTGAGTTTGTATATTGTTTTGTTGTAGTCCTGTTGAATGAGTACTATTAGTGAGCGTAACACTCGTAGATTGAATCGTTTGGTCTGTGCATCATGTGCATGATTTGTTCAAGTATCAGTTCTCATGTATTCCTAGCAAGAGCTATTTACGAACAGAAAACAATTAGCAGTTCGTATGAATTTCTAGAAATAAAGTCTTAGCGAACAGAATTAAGCTGCAAATAAGATTTTGATCGCGAGATTTACTGCTCATATTTTGCTACGTAGGTCTTTGGTTTCTACCACATATTATCAAAATCAGCCCTTAAATACTCTGGTAGGTAATCTATGTATCTTTTTGAATGAGACCTCCCAAACACAACCGTTTGTCGATTTTGTATATACTTACTTGAAATTCTTGTTATTTTTTTATTTTTTTATGCATTGCAGATCTCAGTGATGACTTACGGCACTGAAACGTGGTCCCTAACTATGGGCCTTATAAGGAAGCTCAAGGTCACGCAACGAGCTATGGAGTGGGCTATGCTCGGAGTCAGTCTACGAGATCGAATAAGAAATAAAGAGATACGTAGCCGTACGAAAGTCACCGATGTAGCACAGAGGATTAGTAAGTTGAAGTGGCAGTGGGCAGGGCACATAGCACGTAGAACTGATGGCCGATGGGGCTGAAAGGTTCTCGAGTGGAGACCACGCACCGGCAAGCACAGCGTAGGAAAACCAGCCACGAGATGGTCAGATGACCTCATACAAGACAGTGGCGGGAAGACGCTGGATGCAAGCCGCTTCCAATCGGTCTTTTTGGAAATCCATTTGGAGGACTATGTCCAGCAGTGGACTTCTTATGGCTGAGATGATGATGATGATTACAGATCTACGATTGACCACCAACTAGCCTGATGTTAAGCGACGGCGTGGCCGAGGATGGACCTCTCGATCTAGAAGATATCTATTCACTCTAGCCTTGAAAATTCCATGATTGTAGATCTCAGGAAACAGAGACTCGACTTCGATTTCTACATAAGTACCAATATCCAAACAACTATCCGGATAGACGGAATAATTTTGTGTTATATGTTGGAGCGACATAAGCTCGCTTCAATTAAAATAATTATAATGTAGGTATTAAAAATAAGAAATCTAGGTATTTAAATTGCGACACAAAAAAGTATGTATCTTTCACTCTAAGACTGCATGCCCCACTTTTTTCCGACTGCGTAAGAAGGAGGGTTATGTTTTTCGCGTGTATGTATGTATGTATGTATATTTCTTTGACACGCCCTAGAGCCTAAACGGCTTGACCGATTTTAATGTGAGTGGTGTCAATAGATTCGTCTTAGTTGTGAGAGTGATACTGGGTACATCAAAATTTAAAAAAAATCATAAGTTAGGCTGCAAAAACCTCTTTTTTGCAGTCGGGTATTTTGCTTTTCTTTTAACATTGATACTTGTTTTATTATACAAAACTGTCTCGTTCTGTCTTTCGGAACTCTGAAAGCGCTTTTTGTACTTTGTAGTGTGGCGTGTATTTTTAGACTGAAGCAAGCAATTACATTTTTAAACCTGCTATGTAAATAGGGCCCCGAATTCTGAGGCTGCGAGGTGACCGCAACTTCCAAAAGGAGGAGGTCCTCAATTCGATTGTATGTTTTTATTTTTTGAACTAATTGCCTATTTTGAAGTCTGCTTACAGTTTTTTAATCTACAATTATTACTATTTTTTCTGACAAATCTGAAAAAAGTAAAGGAAAAGAATGCAGTACAAGAACTTCCATACAAACGAGGATTTTAAAAAGTGAGCGTAAATTTTTCTGCAGGTAGAAAAAGTTGTAAATAGTTTACTATGAAATTGTACAACTGATCCCGTTAAGTGCGAGTCCCCTACCATTCATGGCAAATACAATAAGTTTTATCCCCGATTATAACTTGATAATAATCTGTGGCGTTCTCACGACTTACCTGCCATGGTGAGTGCGGAACATAGACTGCGGCTTACATATCAATGCAATGGGGCAGATATTATGTAAAGTATTTTCACCCGACTGTGCAACAAAGAGGGTAATTTTTAACTGACTTCCAAAAAGGAGGAGGTTCTCAATTCGACTGTTTTTTTGTTTATGTATGTGTCTTTCTAAATACCTCCTATACCCTAATGGCTTGATCGATTGTGTTGTAGTGTGTATCTTACACACAATAAGAAATAATTATGTCAAGTTCTACCTGTGTCATTGCAATGCAAGCCAAGATGTTGTACATCTCACGTTTCAATTACTCACCACATTCGAAAATAGTCTCGAGTTGAGTTGCGGGAAGAATTTTTTGAGTGTCATCAACTGACCATAAGTGAGGTAAGATGTTTGTGATAAAATACTTGGCTCTTTTAATAACAGACAAGGTCACGGACCCCGGTGTCTGTGGAGCTTAAAATTAAATAAATGAAAAAATTACAGACAAATATGTGGAGTTAAGGGTCAAAAGACTTCATGGTCGTTGATGCTCTGCCTACTAATTATAATAGAAAATAAATTTGATTTTATGTATGTTTGATCTAGATTTCTAGAAAATGCTTCTAGGTATATTCCTTTAGGGTCTGCGGTGTCTGTTCCAAGAAAAACCTTTATGTAGCTCATAGGTTTATGTCGAGTTTATTTTTATTTGGTGAATATTAATATGAATATTTCTTAGATTTTTTTTTTTTTTTTTGCTCACTTTTTCGTTACTCACGCATTACGTACTAGACGAATTAATACGAAAAAAATATTACTTAACTTTCGGCCCGAAAGTAAAGTAATTTATATTTTTTGTAAAAATTTTTTAGTAAATTAAGCTAGTTTTAGCACGTACCGGCAAGCGCAGCGTAGGAAGACCAGCCACGAGATGGACAGACGACCTCATACAAGTGGCGGGAAGACGCTGGATGCAAGCCGCTTCCAATCGGTCTTTTTGGAAATCCATGGGGGAGGCCTATGTACAACAGTGGACTTCTTATGGCTGAGATGATGATGATGAAATTAAGCTAGTTTTAGTATAGTAAGTATACTGTGGCCACCTATAGCTAATTTTATATCATAATTCACCTCTGAAGGAGGATTACGTTTTCGAGAATATGTTAGTACATATTTTATTTTATTTTATTTAGGTACAAAAGCAATTAACAAACCAAACTTATTAACTTAAAAAAAAACGAATCCAAAAACGAATCGGAAAAAACGAATATGTAGGTAGGTACTCTACTATGTCTGTACTATGTACTATTCCTTTAAATTGTCGCGCTGTTAGTGTCGCAGCCTAAACCGTTTGACGGATTTCAAGATATGAGGTTTCATTACATTCATTTTAACTTTATGAGTGGCATAGGCTATTTTATTACGAAGTTATAATATTACCACCGGCCCAAAAATTAAAATACACTTTTCCGTAACCTCCGACAACCTTTTCGGAAGAGATAAGTTGTAAGTGATTTTGCGAAAAGTAGTCTGAAAATATTTGGCTTAGGCTTTGCGCTTATTTTGTTTCCCAAAACGTACAATCGCCATCAATACAGATGTTGGTAAGTATGTAACGTAAACGTAAGCTATACCTTTATAGCCGATTTTATGCAGTCGGGTATTTTTTTAACATAAATACTTGAATAATACGTAATCTAACTAATATCTAGTAAGTATATTTCTGCTAAGTTGTCGCCCCTCAAATGGTACTTTTGACTTTCTTAAAACTGGTAGGCATATGGTAGGAAATGTCTTCATGGTGGTAGTACCAGCTTCAAGGAAGAGTCGAGTTTGTGTGACAGATTACCTTTGTTAATTCCATGTCAGCCGCTCGTACACTGGGATGAATTTCTCAAACTGTATCACCAACAAATCCGGCAAAGCTCGAGTTTTACTCGCACACCGAATCTTCCGTATTCCATGATGCCATGCAACATGAACACTGTTGATCAACAACATGCATGAGAATACGGAAGCCTGGGTATATTTTTTTTTTCTCGATTATATTAAATCACTCTGTTCTGTAAGTTTATGTTTATACCCATATATGTGCTTATATATAGTAGGTATCTGTGTACACAATATTTGTATTTAGTATATTTTTAGAAATAGTTATGCTTAGGTTATGTTATTACCACAGGTTATATACATACCACACAGATCATTTTATTGTTGACAAGACTTAGATTTTATAAAATTCAGTTCTTTAGATTTAGATAATAATATTTTCCTAAATTGTGCATGCCGTTAGGTGGAATATGGCGTTCTTGTTCGTTATTTTTTTTCCAACTCTGTACACCCAATATGTTCGCAATAAAATTATTTGAATTCGAATTTTTAGGTTTTACTGTAGTAGTTGTGTGTAGTATGCGATAAGACCGCCCATTATCTTATGTGTGTATTTTATTACTTTTGTGGTGCCAATAAAGTGTCGATTGATTGATTCTACAAATTGGTGACCGCGATTTCGATGAAATAGTACCTTAAGCCTAGCCTAAGAAATTATTCATGCTAAAAAGTCTTTGATTTGAATGTATTCTGAAATTTACTGCAAGAAACAAAGATATGGGAAATTTAAATTTTACTTACCTAATTAAGTTAAAAAGAAAAATCTTGTCTTCCCGTAACAATTTATGTATAGTAGAACTATTTAGCTAAGTTTTTAGTTTTTATATATTTTTATTATTTATTTAGTTAGTGGAAGTGATTACAGTGTCTCTATTTTACCTATGTTTGTTTTTTCTGTACAAGAATTACATTATTAATTATAATTGATAAAGTATTTCGGTATGTGATTTATTTCTTTGTAGTTCTCCTTACAATTCTCCATGGCTAAAATTTCCACCAGTGAATAGACAGTATGTAGGTACTGTGTAAAATGTGTTATCTTTAATGACTACAAGTACGAGTATGTGTAGGTACTATGAAAAATATGTTATCTTTAATGACTACAAGTAAGACTATGTGCAGGTACTATGTAAAATGTGTTATCATTAATGACTGTACATATAAGTTTATACATGTTCAGAAGAATGGAAAAAAACATGTACCTATATCAACTTAGTGTCATCGTTAGGCAGTCGCGTAAACATTAATGACCTTACCGAAAAACGTTACTTAAATTTAAGCAATGCTTAACGTATTTTGTCAACTTCTCGCTGACACGTAATGACACTTGCGGAAAGAAGACAGATAATTTAAGACGTTGGTTAAAGTTAAGTAACGTCTTTCGGTAAGGCCCTAAAAATCAAGTGACCAGTGTTTAATCGTAGCGTCACCCCGCCGCCGTCGACATTGTCGTGGGAACCCCGCGGTTCCTCCGCCTTGTAGGGGCGAGAGTTCTCACGGCGCACACCTGCGCTTGCGCACCCCTACGTACGACTAGCTGGGGGGGAGGTGCGAATCTTGAACCGTTAGAGGGACGCCTGAGGCTTAATTTACTGCTTTCGTAATTTACTCGATTACATAAGATGGAAGGTAAAGGATCATTACTCGGATACCATAGTCGAATAAAGGGTTATGTTTTTGGCAGCATGTATATGTGTATGTTCCATATTAACGCCTAGTCTTTTCGCATAAAGAACTAAGAGGCATTTAGGGCGCTGCTGTCGTTGTTTCATTATTTAGTTCCATTTTTGTTCAATCGAAACATTAGTTCCCATTTTTTGCTGTGATAGGTCCTACTCTATCCAAACAGACTCTAAATTGCTTGTCCGATTTTATTAAATGAGGTAAATCTATTCTCTAATAGTACGGATGACATGGGAAATTTATTATAAATGTCACTGAAAACCCCATGAGATGGATTTCATAATTCAAATTATTTATTTCGCAATTATTTTTTTAAGATTTTTAATGCACGTTTACAGGTGTTAAAACTTTTAGTTACATAGAATCGCCATTCATGTAGGTGTACAAAATGTACTGTAAAAATAAATGTAATTTGGTATTTACTTTAGTTCGTTTAGTTGACGCCTCTGGTGAAAAGAGAGCTGGCTCATTCCTCGCACAAAGAATTTTATTAGCGATTCAGCGTGGGAATGCAGCCAGCGTTCTAGAAACCCTACAACACGGGCATCAACACATTTTTTATTTTTTATTTATTATTCTAAATTTCAGTTTTCTTTAGTTTATTTAATTTGTTTATCTTTATTATTTAAGTTGTTTAGGTTATTTTTTAGTTTAGTTCTATTTAAGTACACATGTAAATATCGTCTTAATCCAATTATAATAGTTGGAATAATAATATATGTATTAGTTATCAATAAGAAATCAAAGAAAAACAAAAAAATC
This sequence comes from Lycia hirtaria, assembly GCA_947563715.1. Classification (NCBI taxonomy): domain Eukaryota; kingdom Metazoa; phylum Arthropoda; class Insecta; order Lepidoptera; family Geometridae; genus Lycia; species Lycia hirtaria. The sequence goes on from OX387386.1 coordinate 13,879,406, forward strand.
GGACAAGTGCGAGTCAGACTCGCCCACCGAGAGTTCCGTACAAACTAAATAACAGGGGGAAATCATATATTTTTTTATATTTGCCTTCATAAACCGAAAAATATACAAAGTAAAAATATTTAACACATCCCTTGCTCACCACTCGGATCCGAGTGGGGCGGGGCTATAGTAGCGGCGCCTCCCACTCGGATCCGAGCAAGCGTCCTGTTCATTTTGTAGTAGTCAGTACAACGCGGCGTTTGAGCCAGTCAACGTTGCTTTGCGCGGCCACTCTGTACTTAATCAAAATTCGCCTAAAAAGTTTTGGTTCCCAGCTGAAGTGAAGGGTCTGCAGGGGGCGAAGAATGTGTTAAAGACCTGTTTTAGCTTATGCTAATGAGGCTCTTTCATGTGATACCCCACATGATACGGTTAATTCACTTTAAAATTTGGGCCCTCATTCTTTGCATAGAGACACTATTTTTTTTGTGATTAAATTAAAAATGTCCAGTTTTCGGATTTTTTCCTATATTATGTGTACCTACTTCTAATACAATGATTCTTGCCAAATTTCAGAGTTCTAGGTCAACGGGAAGTACCTCCTCTGTGAGTCTCGTAATGTGCGTTTTTTACGACATATTCGGCTGTAACTTTTTTTTACGAAAACTGAGAAATTTTATTTTTCTTCTGCAGCAAGATGCAGATCTGCGTGTATGTTTTAATTTAAACTCGATACCTTCACGCGTTCCCGAGATAAAGGTCTTGACACCCGGACGGACGGACAGACGGACAACAAAGTGATCCTATAAGGGTTCCGTTTTTTCCTATTGAGGTACGGAACTCTAAAAAATAAAATTATACTTACTAATACAGGTAGAAATCCTGGAAACAGCATGCATTGTCAGGAGGTGCTACAGTCTGTACCTTCTACCACCACGCCATCTGATGAGGCCTGAGGCATGAGGCATGAGGCCTACCCCGTTGCTGGCGGTACCCTAGTTTTAAGATTTTCGTACATATTTATTTGTAATATTGTATTTTATATATATATTTCTAATTTGTTAAGAATTAACAGTTATAGAGAAATATTATTTACAAATAAAACCATAACAAAAAAGATATATAAATATATACATAATATATATATATATATATATATATATATATATATATATATATATATATATATATATATATATATATATATAACTTGTTATAAAACAAATACACCGTTCAATATTCCACCATGCGGTAGGGTTCCCAGAACACTGGCAGTGTTTGTATATATTTATTTGTATTTTAATTGTAGAAAACTTAACACGTTCGCTGACAGTACGTCGATTGGCGGGAAATTTAAAATGTTGGTTATGACAGTAAGTCGAAGGACGGGTTTATTTTTTTAACAAAAAATACGTTCACTACGTTGACCGACGATGATTTTCCATACAAGCATAATGAACAGTAACATCTACTGTCGTATTGTGAGCAACCTCATACATCTTACTGTCGAATTACGAGTATTTTAAAGATAGCATGATATTACTGTCTCGTTCGCCTCACACACGTAAATATCGCTCGAACACAAATACTACGTCGACAAGCGTGAGCGCGCGCTTGAATTTTCACGTCTGTCGGCGTAGTGTCAAATACGCAATAAATAATACCTCTAAATCTTTAACTACGTCAGTAGACGGGGTATAGAGAATTTTAGTGCCGTATTACAATATCAGAGCAAGTGATTACTGTCAGCGAACGTGTTAAGTGAAAATAAAATAACTACCTCCAGAGCATTGAATTTTATAAATAAGGAATCACAGCCGCAAATAGCGCGCCCGGTGTTCAAGATAAGGTTGCCTGGAAGAGTCGCTATTAGCGATAAGGCCGCCTGTTGTTACACTAGTTTTTAAATAATTTATCTTGATTGAAGTACTAACGTGTGTACAATAAATAATTTATCTATCTATCTATCGTTCAAATGCATAGCTTCCTGGATTATATACACCATATACAGCCATAGAGCCTAATACAATATTTCATTAACTGTCTGATATAGTAGGTACTATTAATAGGCTTAGAGAGGTTCGTATGTTTACCCACCTCATCGGGTAACAAGATGTGAGCTATATGACGCACATCAGTAATTTGTCTCTAAATATACAGAGTTGCCTAGGCTAAGCCTGGAGCATTTTGTACAGTTAGCAAAAATGTGCCCATTTATAGGGTGTCCACCACCATCGAGTGACAAGTAGTACATTCGAAATTACCTATCGAGAAATGCCAAAATCAACTAAGTACAAAACTAGTAACTGTACAAAACGCTCCAGGCTTAGCCTAGGCAACCCTGTAGGTACATATAGACACAGTTTACCAATGTGCGTCATCCTAGATAGCTTGTTACCTAATGAGGTGGGTAAACGTACGGCCCGCTCTTAGTCTATAAAGTCTTCTGTGTTAGATTGCCGATCCTTAGGCCATTCCTACAATAAATCTAAAGACACCTCGCACATCAAAATCGGTCAAGCCCTTTAGGCTGTAGGCGATCATATAGAAACATACATACATACATTCGAACAATATAACCCTCCTTCTTACGCAGTCGGGTAAAAAGGCTCAGCTATTATTTGAAAGCTGCGACATCTATGCCCCCGTTACGTACGATATACTTAGATAGAGATCTTTTTAGATTACTTAGATATAAATCTATTCAAAACAAACCCGTTGCCACTTATATTTAGGTAGGTACCCTAAGAATTTACCTTCTAGCAAACGAACCCTTGCAGGACGCAAATCTTTGGGGCGAATTATAGCGCACGTGTTATTTCTAAAGCCCTCTTTATTATTGTCAATACAAGGAACTTATTTTGCATGTTATGACGGGCCTTGGGGCGAGTTAAAAAATATTCACACGCTTTATGGTTACATAATCCTGTTCTACAATAAAAATATCTATACTTGTACATTTATCTATCTATATATTCTAGTCTAATATAATACATGTCTATATCATACTGCCTATCTCTAAAAAAACGTATTCATCTAGTAAAAGAGTAAAAGAATTGACGTAACCCGGTGATTCAAGCCAGATTTATCTACTGTACTGCGAACACAACTTTACATTCGACGTACTGTACTTATTGACGTATAGTTGTGTCGATCAGTAGTACCAGTCATGTGCAAAATGTGTCACTAAAAAGAAAATAGTGTTAAGCATCTTATTCTTATTGTGAACTATATATTTCTTTTAGTTCAGTAGTCCAGTCTAGTTCAGTATTCTATCACTAACTCATCGAATGGTTTTGTTAGGCGCAAGATACCTTTCACTAATTTATGTATTAAACGTACATACCTGGGTGACCGAGCTCCGCTTAAATTTTTTATGACTAATAATACTGGCAAACCCAGGTTCAATAAATATGAAATCTAGTTAGATCGATTTATCGTCCACGAATATTTCCGAATGTACCAAATTCCATCAAAATTGTTGGAGCCGTCTCCGAGATCGTGTCTTGTTCTTCAGTAAAGTTCGGTTAAACTCGGTTTCTCTCGTTCTCATTCACATGTCTATGTCGTTCAATTAGTTCAGTGGACGAAATGATGTACATTGGAAGATAAGTTCTTCAGAAATGTTCGGCTCAACTTAGTTTCTCTCGTTCACGTTCGCTCAGTTAGTGGACAGACTAAATGGTTCACATAAGAATTTTGTATTGTAACTGAACAAGAGAAAGAAGAAATATGTGAAGTAGTCCAATTGAATGATTCATTCATGAAGGACACACGACTCATACAAATACTTATACCCGAAAAATAATATTGTCCTTCTTGCGTAGACGCTTAACTACTACAAATACCTATATTAAAAGAATAACAATATACCTGACTGTAGAAAAGCAGTTTTTGAAAAGCAATACTCATGATTTTGTCAAGCTTGATACGCAGTATCGATTTTGGTGAGAAAGGTATGGGTAAAATCGCTGTAAATGATTATAAATGCGTATTCTTTTGAAGTTTATTTCGGATAAATTAAATTTAACAACCTTGTAAGAAAAAAATAATTAATTTAAATAATTCTTTTGAATAATTTTAATAAAATCACTTGTTTATTACGAAAGAGTTCGTTTGAAGTTACAAAAAAAACGTATTTTTTATTTTTGCGAGAAATGTATTATTATCATTACAAAAAACTCATGTTATTTGCAAATACTTACGAATCCGTGATTGCGCCAGAATACGATACATAGATAAAATGACCATACTCACTTTGACACCCGGACAGACGGACAGACAGACGGACAACAAAGTGATCCTATAAGGGTTCCGTTTTTTTTTCTTTTGAGGTACGGAACCCTAAAAATATCATTATACGTATTATCGAAGTGTCAAATATTTACTGTTGAACGTCGTTAATCTTGATATTTTCAAGACTCGACTGAATAGATAGACGACGAGTTCTATTTTTGCCAACACCGTCGCTTAACATCAAGAGGAACGGTGGTCAATCGTAGATCTAGGTATCAGATGTAAAATAAGTATCAGGCTGCAGAAAAGAAAAAGATTTGCAGTTTAACTTACAATTGCGTTACGCCGTTGAATCAATTTTTTTGTGTGGTAGATATACGTTTTGCGAGTCTGACTCGCACTTATCTGGTTTTTAACCAGATAAGTGCGAGTCAGACTCGCCCACCGAGGGTTCCGTACAAACTAGTAGCTAAAAGGTTTTTTTTTTTAAATATTTTCCTTCATAAACCGAAAAATATACATCGAACATTTATAACCCTGTTTTAGCTTGTGCTAATTATTAAGATTAAATTAAAAATATACAGTTTTCGGATTTTTTCCTTTATGTGTGTTATATGAAAATGCTTCTTGCACAGTTATAGGTCAACGGGAAATACTCCTTTGGTTTTGATTCCCTTGCGAGTGTCGAAATATGCGTTTTTGCCGTTTATTCCCAGTAGTACGGTTGCCAGTCCGGTTGACCGTACTACTGAGACTTTTAATTCCCATTAGTACGGTTAATGGCGGCTGACCGTACTACTGAGACTTTACAAGTCTCAGTACGGTTTTTTTTTTTTTTATCAGCCCTGTTTGTACAAACTGTCCTACTGCTGGGAACGGGCCATCTTCTCATTGTGAGAAGGTACGGTTATTAACAGTTTAACTACCAACAACAAAATTTTATCGTAAAGAACTAGATAACCGAATACATATTTCCATTAAACATATTATTTAGCGCTTCGCCGGCCGCTGCCGCGGCACGCTCGCTACGCTCGCTCGGCTCGCGCGATGTGTTTTTAATGTTCTAACATAACCTAACCTACTAAATAATATAGTGGCCCAAAAAGTAGGTTAGGTTATGTTAGAACATTAAAAACACATCGCGTGAGCCGAGCGAGCGTGCCGCGGCAGCGGCCGGCGAAGCGCTAATAACCGTACTACTGAGACTTGTAAAGTCTCAGTAGTACGGTCAGCCACCATTAACCGTACTACTGGGAATTAAAAGTCTCAGTAGTACGGTCAACCGGACTGGCAACGGTACTACTGGGAATAAACGGTTTTTGCGACATATTTGGCTGTAACTTTTTTTGACGTGTCAACGTCTAATAAATCAATCAACGCCGGCTGCACCCACGAAAAAGTATGGCTCATTGTCCCGTTACGCTTATTGTCCCGTTACATCATCTTCATCAATGTTTTGTTATGATGTTGTCACGTTAAACTATCGTCCGTAAACCGACTTTACAGACAACCAATTTTTTATGAAAACTGGGAAGTTTGATTTTTCTCTCTGCAGCAAGAGACTATGTATCTGCGTTTCTATAAGGTTTTATTCAAAATTCTAAATCTATTTATTTCGACCATAAGTCATAGAATTACAAATGTTAAATTGTCAATAACACATTTGCTTATTAATCAGTACATGAACCATACAGCAATGATTTATGTACTGACAGTCAAACCTGTTTGCGAATACGTGCAGGATGGTGTTGAAGCTGGCTCGAACCCTGCGCAGGGATGTGCACCGTTTGCGCATGGTTGCCGAGGCGCGAGTAGACTGCTTATAAACGATAAACAGTCTACTCGTGCCTCGGCAAACATCCCAGATGCGCTGCAGAACCGGGGCAATTAATTTCATTTCAACTCGATACCTTCACACGTTCCCGAGATACAGTACAGACTTGACAGACGGACGGACGGACAGACGGACAACAAAGTGATCCTATAAGGGTTCCGTTTTTCCTTTTGAGGTACGGAACCCTAAAAATATCATTATACGTATTATCGAAGTGTCAAATATTTACTGTTGAACGTCGTTAATCTTGATATTTTCAAGACTCGACTGAATAGATAGACGACGAGTTCTATTTTTGCCAACACCGTCGCGAGGAACGGTGGTCAATCGTAGATCTAGGTATCAGATGTAAAATAAGTATCAGGCTGCAGAAAAGAAAAAGATTTGCAGTTTAACTTACAATTGCGTTACGCCGTTGAATCAATTTTTTTGTGTGGTAGATATACGTTTTCGCTGTAAAAGCTTATAAATGCGCATTCATTAGAATTATTCTAGGAAAATCACTTATTTATTACAATAAAGTTCGTTGAAGGTTACGAAAAGTGCATTTATTATATGTGCAAGAGTCGTAATATTGTTATTATTACAAGAAAATATAGCCTATCTATGACATTCATTGAATGGAAATCAAAATTGATCAAGCCGTTCAGATTTATTTGTTTTTAAGCCTCTCATTTCCAAAAAACGTGATGTAAGTAAATACAAATTAACATTTTTTTTAATTTTACCTGTATTACAAAAAAATATACAAAAATATTTATTACCAAAACATATTTACAAATAATCTTAGCTCTAAAAAAGTTACATGTTACGATATTGTTATAAACTACAAAAAAAAAAAAAAAACAATTGTATTGTAGTTGTATTGTACTCTGAGATCACAGAATTCGCCCTATTTACTCTGAAATATTGTATATTTATGTATTCCACTTTCCCCATTTCACCACAGGACTAGCAGAAAATCGGTGCATTACCACCCATTTCTCGTTGAAATGCCAAAAAATCGTACTCAGCTATATCGATCCACATTCTTGATGCGTACTGCACGGGAATGGAATCCCTTGCCGCTATTTCTGTTTCCTGAGTCCTACAATCTTGGAATTTTCAAGGCTAGAGTGAAAAGATATCTTCTAGATCAACGAGCTCCATCTTCGGCCACACTTAGCATCAGGCGAGTTGGTGGTCAATGGTAGATCTATCATGCCTAAAAAAAATATCATGGCGTTTATAAGTAAGACGGTTTGAGACTAACTTTGCTGATATAATTTATTATATTATAATGGCTCTTGAAGAATGGTACTTTACTCAATACTGAAATATAGCAAATACAATTGATTCAAAAGCTATGGCTATACCCATTCCATTGCGAAACCAGTATGGCTAAGCGGCCTGCCAAAAGGGCAAATTAAAAAAAAATTGTAGCGATGTTATCACAGCGATTGATTTATTCAAATAACGTATTCAATATCAATAAGGAAATATACATTAAGTTCAATGTCTTGAAGAAAAAAAAACTTGACACTGACATATAGATATAGATGATGACATTAATGACATAGGATTTTATACAAATGTTGCCTGAAATACTACAAAAGTAACGCATTTAATCTACGTGTTACATCATTAAAGTTTTTTTAGATTCCAATTTTGATTGTACCTAGTCTAAGATGCTATTGAATAATTCGTCATTGGTAACTATCAATGACGTAATATTCAACAGTATCTTAGAATCCTCACTCTTATTTGGGGAACTCCCCATCACACGTTGGGAAAAGTTAAATTGAGATGAAAAACAATATTCATCCAAATTTACGTGTAGGGGAAGTAGATTAAAAAAAATCAAGATTTTATTCTATCGTTTTGTTACTTTCTAGTATTTATAGTATTTGATAAGCCACGGACAGATGGATCGATATGGTGAAACTATAAGGGTCGCAGTAGACTATGGAACCCTCAAAATATAAATGTTTAATTTGTCATTATAAGCTAATAAGCTAACCTAACCTAACCTATGGAAAAATTCATGCTAGTAGCATAAAAATTATGATAAAATTAAAAAGAAAGTTATGACGGCTAAGTAGGCTTTTAACTTAACATGATGTGCAACTACGGAATCTTTTGAGCTTGGTATGACACGCACTTGGCCGTTTATCATGTATTAATAGAAAAAAAACATTTAAAAAAAAATGTTACGTTTACAAACCAATTTTCATAGAGTTTTATGACTGTTATGTTATAAGTGCCATCTATCGGCACTTTTAATTATAAAAAAGCCCTCGCTTTGTACCTTAGCCAGGTTTTCTTGAGTCATGATTTTATTTAATGTTCTGTGATTTTGTTACTTTTTTAATAGTCGCAACTGGGAACACAGATTATTCACAGAAAAATCTGTGCCCGTGTTTTTCCGATTGTTTCTTTCGTTTTTCTCTCCTCCCAACCTACCACCGAACCTGTCAATCGCTATCCTGTTTTAGGGCGAGATAGTTGTGCTTCAATTTAGCACCTTTCTAAATATTTCTTGCGTTGGGCGCATTATTTGTTTCACAAGTCAATTCTGTGAAAATCTAAAAGATGTCTGCTAAAGTTCAAGAAGCTCTAGAACATTGCAAGGCTGCAGAAAAACAGTAAGTTGTCTGTGATGTCTTTAATATTAGTGTTACTATTAATTTATATTGAATTTAAGTGTTGGGCTTCTAAAGTTGTAAACTATTGCTAGTCACCAAGGTTATTTTACGTACCCTCTATCAATAACAGTTCCAAACATAGGTCTACTATTGTAAGATTTACTGGTACTTGTAAAATTACGGTACTTTCTTTAAAGAAAAATATATCTAAACTTGATTAAAAAGTTTGAAATCAAATTAAAGTTGACAGAACCAAAGCAAGAACTTTAATTACATGTGGATTAAATACCTTTTCTGTTTATTGTGTATTAGAAAATTTTGTTGATTATTAAATTATTATCTTTCATTGGGAACATTACCTTTGTCAATAAAACTGATACATCAGTGGGTATTAGACTGCCAATGGTTTTAGCTTTTTCCCAGAGTTGCCAAGTAAAAAATATTTACAGCAGAGCCTTGGTTATTTTAATCTCAGTATGAATGAACTCACTTCCCATGTACTTACCATTTCCAGTAACTTGCAGTGCCATACACGCAGGACCATGTCATACATACTAGGTCCTAAATGTATTGTTGAGTCATCGCTCACTGAAGGTTTTTCCATATCCAAAGATATCTACATACTAAGATACAAACACTTTTAACCACCAAAAAGGATATCAATTTTGGGTGTTGAGCTAGGTTGGCCCAGATAGATGCTGGCAGGAGGAAATGCACAATCATTTCATCAATATTTGCAGTAGAAGCATCAGGACATGAATGTCACGGTGCTCCTATCAGTAGGAACATGAAGTCGAAGCACATTTTTGTTAGTCACAGTTAGCACTCATTGTTCTCATCAACTGATGTCAATTTTGCAGAATTTATTTCAAACTAACCAAATGTCATTGCTACTGGTTAGGATTACTTAAGTTCAAAGATGGTGGTGTTTGTTACTCAGCCATACAGATATAGTTCAATTTATCATATCAATCAATTTATCATTGATAAAAACCTAGCTGTTTCTTGCAGCTTGTTTCAAGCCATAAAGTGACTCGTTTAGATGACAAACATAACTTTCTTTTAATTCTCTGCCTGATATTTTTATTTCATTCATTGTACATACCGCCAAACTGTGGAATGCGCTTCCTGAATGGGTCTTTCCGACTGAATATAATCTAGGTGTCTTCAAATCGAGTGAATAGGTTTCTTCTAGGCAAGCGCGCTCCATCGTAGACCATAACTGTCGCTTAACACCAGGTGAGTTGACGGTCAACACAAGCCTATTTTCGAATAAAAAAATAAAAAATATCCACCACCATTATCAGGTTATGGGCAAAATTATTTAAAGATATTTTAATACACATTATAAATTCCATTTTTATTATTTACACACAAGACAACTCACGTCAAAATATGTATGTCTATACATAAATTTTTATTATGCAAGCAGATTCATCTTTCTCTAGCAAATTTTTTTATGAGACTATTCTGAAAGCGTAACCTTTTAAATAATAAAAATATTTTTTCAAATTGATGGAGTAATAAGGTAACTCTGTAACACATAAAAATACAACTGAATTCATTTTTGAAGTTGGAAATTCATTTCTGTGTAATAGTGGATGAAACCATATAGAGTAAAAAATTGATTATGATCTTTTTGTAACAGTTAACCTATAGTTATTAAAAGGAAGTATTTAAAAATCGCAATTTTAATAAATATGATATGATTTTTATAAAATGCTGTTACTTTAAATTTATTGCTAGCGTTTTCATACATAATTTTTAAATTTCAAATTTCATTATTTACTTGTTTGTGTGTTCTTTTTAGGGCTCTGTACCTCGAAAAGGCAAAAAACGGAACCCTTATAGGATCACTTTGTTATCTGTCTGTCAAAACCTGTATCTCGGGAACACTTGAAGTTATCAATTTGAAATTAAAACCATATATGCAGATCCATAGTCTCTTGCAACAGAGAGAAAAAACAAACTTCCCAGTTTTCATTAAAAAAAGTTACAGCCGGATATGTCCGAAAAAACGCATATTTCGACACTCACAAAGGGAATCAAAACCTATGGGGTTCCCATGAACCTATAACTGAAATTTGGCAAAAAGCATTGTCGTATAGTACACTTAAAGGAGAACAAATAATTTTATCACAAAAAATAGGGTCTTTATGCAAGGAAGGAGGGTCCAAATTTCAAAGTGCTTTAAATGTATATTGTGGGGTATCGTATGAAAGAGCTTCATTAGCACAGGCTAAAATGGGGTTATCAATATTTTTATGATGTATATTTTTCGGTTTATGAAGGAAAATATAAAAAAATATATAATTTCCCCCTTTTATCTACTAGTTTGTGCGAAATCCACGGTGGGCGAGTCGGACTCGCACTTTTCCCGTTTTATTTGCAATTTTATTTGTGTGCATTATGTTTTGTCATTGTTACTTGTTTGTGTGCGTTATTTTTAGCGATTGTAATTTTTTTGTTTGTATTTATTTATCTGCGATTGTTACATTGTTTCTGTGCGTATTTTTTTGCGATAGTTACTTTTATTTTTTACCTTACTGCATGAGGAGGGTAATGTTTTTTGGGTGTATGTGTATTTCTTAAATTATTTTATAGATCTCAAACGGCTTGACCGATTTTGATGTGCGAAGTTTCGCTACTTCTCCAGTGTCATAGGGTTTTTTTTTGGAACAACAGTAACATAAATACATACAGTAAAACATGAAACTTTTTACCCGACTGCGTAAGACGGAGGGTTATGTTTTTCGAGTGTATGTATGTATGTGAGTATTTATGTATATATATATATATATATATGTATGTTTCTATATGAGCGCTTAGGTTTACTATTGGCTTGCATAAAGTTTAATGTCATATAATAGCATACATTCATCTGTACTTATAATGCATTAGCATAACAATAAAAGAGCATATTATTTTTGAAATAACGTCTACACGCATAATGACATAAAATCATAATATTCATTGGCATAACAATTATTAATAAATAAATAAAAACGGCCTCTAATTTTGCGTTGAGTGTTAAAAAGTAACGCACGAAAACATCGCTACTTAAGTATAACACATTCATGAACACTGATCTAATTAAACACGCAGGTGCTTAATTAAAGTGGTAGACACATTATTTTAATTTAATTGATATGGATTTACATCTGGAATAAATAATTTTCATATTATTTCATTTTAACGTCATCATGGCCGTAGGCAGGGGGGGGGGGGGGTTAGGGGGGTCCCCCCCCCCCGAAATCCTGGCCATTATAAAATTCTTCCAGGCTTCAATAATTTTATAAAATGCTTCTAAAAGTTTCGCGCTCGCTTCGCTCGCGCATGATTGTTTCATATTGATCTTTATTTGTATTGATCATTAATGTGCCGTGAACTTTCTAATACGAGCAAATAATTCACTAAAAAGGCCACAAACCAAAAATTTTTGCGCGTTCTTGGTATGTTTGTAATTTTCTATAAAGTCATATATTTATATTTAGGATTATTAAATTGGCAATCAATGCATTCAAATGGTTGTATTTATAATTTTTGATAGCGTTAAGTCGCTCTTTACCAGTCGGGTATTTCCTTTTAACACAGTTACTTGTTTGATTCATCTGGTCCACGAAAATTTAGGACTCGCTAACACGATCAATTAATCAAATAACTTCCATGTTTTAATATTAAAAACCTTAAAAAAAACCTTTTATTTTGACATGGAAGTACTGTGGGTTCATTAATACGAGATATAAAGCATATTACTATAAGAACACCACTAAAATTTTCGCGCTCGCGCACTATTACTATTTTGACATAGAAGTACTGTGAGTTCACAAATACGAAAATTTTTGCATATTACTATAAAACACTACTAAAAAAAAATATTTTTGTTTATATTTAAGTCATGCAAGCGCTGAGTGCTCGTTAAAACGATAAAATATTTTTTTATTACTACCCAGACATAATAGCACATTTTGCTATGACAAACTTGGTATTCATTTGGGACATTACAGTGCTAATTTTGTTTACGCTCGCACATTATACGTAAGATATGGGACAACATGGCCGCAGACTCTGCCCCCTCCCCGCTATGAGAAGGCTATATAAGTTATGCCCATGTCCATTGCTGAATGAAATGAATTCCTGACTACGGCCCTGAATGTCATATTTTATTTTAGTTTTTAATGAAGTTATCTATCAGTATGAACTGTTCAGTCATATCAGTATTATCATTTATGTTTTCATTTAAAAGATTTAAACTCAATAACCATCCTAAACATGATTAATAAAGTGATTTTTTTTTATCAAAAGATACTTAATCACAATCCTGAAAAGAAACCTAAACCTAACCTGATTATTTATTTATTTTATTCAATTAGCAGCCTCTGATGCGATTTACACATAAATACGTCAAAACCATAATTAATTACAATGAATTCAAAATGATATATGAGGATGATTGATATATTTGCTAACCAAACCCACAGACCCGTATAAATAAGATTTCTGAATGTTTTATAATAAAACAGAAAGTTAACGAACTTAACCTAATAAAACAAATAAAACATCGTGAATCAGACAGTTCTATGAAACGTAATTTCAGAAAATATTATGATCAAATAACTTTTAGGTAAAAAAGAACGACTAATATATTTTATGCGACTGTAAAGTATTCCAAAGGAATATAGTCTAACAGATAAGAATATTTTTTAGAATATATAGTTAGTTTAGTTTCCTATTGTTTGGTTTTTATTATTTTTGCAATTGTTTCTTGGCTGTGTGCGTTATTTTTGCGATTTAGACGTGTTGGTGTACAATGCAAATAAATATGTTTCGTTGCACTATTTGCATACTATATATATATATATATATATATATATATATATATATATATATATATAGCTAACTAAGTAAGTATATATATATATATATATATTATATATATATATATATATATATATATATATATATATATATATATACTTACTTAGTTAGCTACTATGTTCTTTCATTTGCATTTGGGATCTGCTGCATCTCCGGCTGACCTCGTCTTTTGCAGCGCCTGCACCAAGGGTGAAAATCAATATTATATGGCGTAGATTCGTTTGGCGCAGCTCTCTCTCTATCTCTCTCTCGCTAGCAACATCTCTTTTGTAGATATAAAATTAATGATTATATTTTTGATTATTGTTCGTATTTTACCTCATGAGAACACTATCACAATGTATTAACGATAATAATTATATTTATATCTGTTATTATTTCATTGAAATAAATAACCAATTAACATTTTGTGTTGTAGAATAAGATAAATTGAGATTATAGTTGATTACGCTACGTTTGCACATTCATTTTATTGTATAGTATAGTTGTTGTTTTCAAAAACGAAATCTTCCAAGAATATATAAAAAAAAAAAAAAAACATCATTGCCCTATAGTTGCAAGGGAGCTGAAAATCCTTATGCGGCCCTGTGCTAAAAACCCACGCTACGCCTCCGTACTTTTCCCATATTTTGCGAGATAATAGAAAAAAATGCTTACGATATATATTTTTTATCAAAAAGATACATTTTATTGTAATTTTTATTCTACGAACTTCTCAATTACTAGCAATCAAAACACTTTTATCCTCTAGGTGTATATACTCTCTTTTCACGCCTTTTCGGAGATATTACAAACTAATTGTTTGTGATATTATTATCCAAAGAAATACTTTATTAGCGTCAAACTCAATCCATTGAAAGTTTTGAGAAATCATCAACAATCAATAGCAATACAAAAAGATAACAGCCGCACATGAGCTAACACAAACTGTTTGCCTGAAAAACCAAGCTTTCAAAGCCAATTTAATTATGTATCTCCTCTTACTTACACACCAAAATCGGGATTCCCTAAACAGACGAATTCTATGTAAGAAGTCTTCTGACATGAGATAAGTTATTTCAATATAATATCGTCGAGGAGTAAATTATTATTGTTAAGACGTAGATGTTTCGTATTCCAGATTCAAGGAAAATATATTTTCGATTACAGTTGTGGTCTCAGTTAAGCACAATTTATCACAGAGGCTTCCTTACATATGAAAGAGCCTTTTATTGCTTTTCTTTTCAATAAAAGAGGATGAAAAGTAAAATACCTATCATTCGTAAAATAATAATTTTCCTCTCACTACTTTTACTATATATAATATGTATATTGCACCCCATGCCGAGCTCAGGATTTCAACTTCAGAATCTTTTTGCTTGTTCACATCTGGAATTAGTTTTCTATACAAAAAATCATATTTGTTGATGATAATTATAGCTAAAAAAATTGAAGCTTCTCATAGATGCCATTGTCAGTACTGAACCAAATTAAAATGGGGCCACACGGTAAGCACCAGCTTTCATATAAAAAAATAATCATCAAAATCGGTTCACCCAATTGAAAGTTCTGAGGTAACAAACATAAAAAAATACAGTCGAATTGAGAACCTCCTCCTTTTTTGAAGCCGGTTGAAAACAGGAGATTAATAGATTTTTTTTGAAATAATTATTATTTTATCGGTAACTAATTATGAATTTTTAATATTGCTATTAATTTAAACTTTTATCTTTAATTAACAAATGTCATTTACCGCCAATAAAGACTGAACCTAACATAACCATAATTACTTCACTGTAAAACTGTACATGGTCATTTCTGCCGTTTCCCTTTTTTTTAATCTGCTATATGTGGTCAGGTATTGCTATTAATTTAAACTTTTATCTTTAATTAACAAATGTCATTTACCGCCAATAAAGACTGAACCTAACATAACCATAATTACTTCACTGTAAAACTGTACATGGTCGTTTCTGCCGTTTCCCTTTTTTTTTTATCTGCTATACGTGGTCAGGTATTTTTAACTCCCTACCCAAAAAGAGGGGTGTTATTAGGGCGTGTTTATCTGTGTATCTATCTGAGGCATCGTAGCTCTTTTAGCACAGATTTTAATCTAGTTTTTTTTTGTTTGAAAGATGATTTCACGAGAGTGTTCTTAGCTATGTTTCATAAAAAAACGGTTCAGTCGTTATGTTTTGTTGGGGGTTTTTGAGTTTTCTAAACTTGTAAGTAAGTAAAGTAACTACTTGTTACTTTTAATTTAGGTACTTGTTGAACGAAATTATGGAATTATAATTAAAATCCGGAATATAATAAAACGGTCGTAGTGATTTTGATCCTGAGCAGATCTCAGAATTCTCATCGAATAACTAGATTCCTTTAGGAATGACTGAGGTTTATTGGTCCAAATGATCTACGCAATCTTACAATGATACAAGGCTCGAGCATAGCCCTCTCCATAGTTCGTTGCGTGGTTTTGAGCTTCCTTAGCGAGTGACCACGTTTCAGTGCCATAGGTCGTAAACTTTCGACTTGAGGCACTGAGGTATACAGAGAGAAAATACACTTTTGAATAAAATTCATGCACACGAATAAAACATATTCCCTTTCTTGTTACCAGTCTGAAGACTTCTCTGCTGAAGTGGAAACCCGATTTTGATTCAGCAGCGGACGAGTACAATCAAGCAGGTAAGTCAATAATTATAGTTTAAAATACTTAAAAAAAACGACTTCAACTTGAATGGCCTTGTGGCTCAGTTGGTAGTATGCCTGCCTGCTGAGCTTTTTCGATGGGGGATCGAAGGCAAACATTAGTGTGATGAGCTTGGATGTTTACTCTGTATGCAGGCGACGGGCCGCCGCACGCCGCGGGCGGCGAGTCAAGGCGACCGCCGCCTTAGCTTGTCAAGATACTTTTTCTCAGGAATGCTTAGAAGTATCCAGTTGAAATTAATATCAAATACTGAAAGTCCCTTGGAGTTATAATAAATCAGCTAAGTGCTTGTTGGAGCACGCGAAATGTAAGGTTCGTAGAGCCAATACTAATTGAGTATTGGCTCTGCGAATAGTATACCTTGCGAGCACCCTCCTGAACTGTAGTTCGTGGGTTCGATCCCCATCCAGGGCAAACATTTTTTGTGATGAGCATGGATGTTCTGTGTCTGAGTGTTTCTATGTATCATAAGTATATATTTACAAAAAAAAGTACATATGTATTTTATCAACCATCTAGTTTCCATAGTACAAGCTTTGCTTAGTTTGGGTTAGATGGTATTGTGTGAAATGTTCACCAATGTTTATTTATTTATTTAAGCACACGAAACAGAATACAATGGTATATTAACATTATAAATACGATAAAAAATATGAACTGGATTGTATTCCTAAACATGTGTACACAGGAACAATAACTTAAATGCAGTACTTCTCAAATTACTTTAGAATGTATATGTACGTACATAACAAAAATAAAATATAACAGTTACAAAATAATAGGGAATAAGAAAGTTAGATAAATCAAGTTAACAAATAATAATTACAATAAAAATACTACATCTTCAAATAATACAAAGTATGCTTGCAAGTAACAAGATGGTTTTATGGTGATTGAGTGGTGGTGATGGGAGTGATACACTGAATTGATGTAAACTTGTCTATATTCAATCACGACGTTAAATCTTACATTAGTTGGGAACGTAAACAATACAATGCGCGTGAGCCGCGTGGAGGTATGAATGTGACTAGTTCACATTCCATCCACCGCGCTCGCCCGGCAGCACTCACAATAGGCATGCAAAATATAGTGATGGGGTAAGGGTCGATGCGCGGTGTAATTATCGAAAGCGACCAACTGATAAATATTTAGATAATGTAAGTGTTATTATTTAGAATGTAAATATTGTTGTAAATAAATAAATATGGAAATATTATATATGTAAATAGTAATGTATAGTGTGTATATATAATACTTATATATTATTACAGAAATGCGATATGTGTAGGAAAGTAGCCTACAGTTTCATTTAGGGCTCAGATCAAGAATATCTATTCAAGACTATGAATAATATAATTATGATTATTCATAATTATTATTATCGTACATTATATTTTATTACTTTTGTGGTGTCAATAAAGTGTTATTGATTGATGGACTAAAACCAGTCGGCTTAAAGGTCGGCCTTCTACTTCTACCAACCCTCTCACATGATGCATAAATGAATAAGAAAATTACATAAATATAATATTTTTATAATTCTTAATATTCTGGCAATATTCTATCGGATACATTTCAGCGAGTGTGCGCAAGAGCTTCATGACCTTATTACACTTTCCCCGAGTTTCCCCATTCCATTACAGAACAAGCAGGAGGTCGGCACATTATCATCCGTTTTCCGTTGAAATGCCCAAAATCCATACAAAGTGATTTAGATCCACATTTTTGATACGTACTGCACGCAGGAGTGGAACCTGCCGCCGTCTCTGTTTCCTGAGAACTAATATCTCGGAATTTTCAAGGCTAGAGTGAATAGATAGCGTAGATCTATTTATTACAAAAAAAAAAAAAAGAACTAGTTTTACTTGTCAGTTTCATCTTATAGACATATGTGCTCGCTTAGTCTGCTCCTCACAGAGCCACTAGAAATATTTTTTGTTCATATTTTGTAGTACTTGTTTATTATTATTTTTTCTGTTAAAGTTAATTGGATCACGTCGATCCTCTTAGAGTTGCGTCATTCCCGGGTATTTTATGTTCCCGGGATAATGAAATATATTTTCTCGAATATTTAATCGAGAATCCTCGACACCCTGAAATTCCCGTTAAGAATTTCAGGGTGTCGAGGATTCTCGATTTTTTTAACAATATTATTTACAACAAACTAGGCCGAATCGTGCCGAAAATATTATGTTGTTTTATTCGTTTTATTTTGAAAGTAAACACTTGTAATCACACAATAGTTGTAGTTGTTGTTGTAGTAATCTTGTTACAAACTTATTTAATTACTGTTTAAAATCAGCCTTTATAAAGTCTTGCCTCTCTTTCTGTTACTAGAGTAATGTAGAGGGAGAGTAGAAGGGCTAGGGATGTCACAAAAACGCGATCTAAGATAATATCTAGCAGCTTATCTAACCTATATAACCATTTAGATGTGTCAATAGTATCAACTACATGTCAAATTTATAATGTTGACGTTTTAGTGAGTAGTTTATAATTGGAATAACTACATATATCTTTATGTAAAATGCGATTGTTTGGTAATAACTAATAATTCAGTAAAAAAAAAACTAAGATGCTTTACCCACAAAAAACCACTGTATATTTGTTAACAAAGATTTTGTGCCGTGATTCCCGACCTAATTAATATTTTTGGCAACGGGATCGAAAAAAATTGCCTAGATTCCCGGGAATTTCTTTTCTCAGGAACTGATATCTTAATCCACTTGCTGAAATAATTATTTCTTTACCTTTATTTTCATAAATTGCTGCCATATTATTTGTTTTTGTATTGTGATTCATGGAAAAGCTTATCAGGCTTCGTACTGGACTTTTAAGCAATATTTTTACTTTTCTCGTGTTGTTTGACCTTGTCTGTACTATGAGACTTCACGTTTGTTCTTTGGTGTTGTAAACCATGCTAGTGACAGACCGGCTTTAGTCGGTCGGACGGCTAATTAACCTGTCAATTGACAGTTTATAATTAACTGTCAAAAACCGACCTATTCTTTGAGTTCTATGTAGATCTACAAATACTAATAAATCAGGCAAAGTACTAGTTTCACACGCACACCGATAGGCTTCGAAAAAAGCTAAAATGATTATTATAAATGTCCTAATTATGGTAGAAATAATCTCACTTAAAAGAATTTCATTCAAGTAAAATGATTTCGTTCAAGTCCCTACGTTTAATGTTTTGCTTTCATGATTTCTTTAATTATTAATATTTTGATTTAAAATTTTCTTTATGTTATAATTTTCACTATTGTTATTTTTACACATGATTGCGCATGACCGCTAACGTGACTGACGAGAGAACGGAGAGTTGATGTTGTTGTTCTAACCAAGAGGTAAAAAGTATTCAAAACTCTTATTTCAATTTTTATATATTATTACGTAAGTGCCGTCCGTAATTATTTACCTTTATTTTGTTTTCGATAATAAATACCAGCAACAGCGCAACAAGGGTCGTCGCAGTAACAAAAAAAGTAAAGTAAAAGTATATATGTTTTCTATCAGCCATCTAGTGCCATAGTATAAGCTTTGCTTAGTTTGGGCTAGATGGTGTTGTGTGAAATGTCCTCAAATATTTATTTATTTATTTAACCTTCGCGCTATCCCGGGAGCAATACCGATCGACGGGATTATTTTCTAAGAAAGAGTAAATATAATTTGTTTACCTTTATTGATCACCATTAACAAGTCAACAGTAGCTATTTTAAACAGATTTTGTTGTAAACAATCAATACATTGCGTGGACATGTACTTCGCTAGTTGCGATGGGAATTTCTCGTCATAGGAAACATTTTCTTATTAAAAAGCTCCCAACCTTCACTAATGAGTGTGTGGGACGTTTTCTGTCTTTGTCATGTTAATTAAAAAATAATACCTTTTATACGTTATATGTATAAAACTCATACCTGCCGACAGGTACAAAACATTATCAGTAAACATTTCGCTACACAAGAAGATTCAGAAAGGCGCGCGTGGAATGGTGCCATAATATGATTTTTTAATTTGAGAGCCTCAAAGATCATGGGGCCGTTTGACGCCACATTTGACTGCTACTGTAGGATAAGATGTACAAAATGTTGGCTTGTACTGACAGGTAGTCAGCTCATCGCCTATATAAACGCCAATTATTATCTAATGAAGTTAATACTAAATATTGTATTGTTTTAGCTCAATGTTATCGCATCGCACGCCAACTGGGGAAGTCCAAGCAGTGTCACATGAAGGCATCCGAGTATTACGAGAGGAATCGCTGCTTTTTCCACGCGGGAAAGTCCCTGGAAAATGCTCTCCTTGTCGATAAGGAAAATACGTCACCTGATGAGGTATTCCTTTGTAAGAAATACAATAAAGGCCGACAAACAGCACGTCTAGCGTCGCGTCGTACGGTGATCTGAACTCGCTGCATGTCGCTACGAACCATACATTGCCTCATGTTTGTCATTATGCGTGCAACGCACAACGCCGCGAAACCGGTTCTCATATTTGGAAAAACATGCAACGCATTGCGGGTTTGACGCTAAATGCCGTATGACGACGCTTTACGTATCACTGAACAAGCCTTTATTGGTTTCTTAGGTTTTCCGATCATCTTTTATTTAAAATTAAACAACTTTAACGGATTTATATCGTACATATTTTACATACACATTAGAAGATGTTACGTTTCAAACACTACTTAATGTTTTACTATGGAAATTAACGTGGTTTTCACACATTTTTAAATAAAAACTACGGGTCATTCACGTCTGTTTGAGATGGGGGATGGCACTTACCACCCACTTGGAAACCTTGCCTTCATGTAGCTCGGGAGGATGATCGTGAGTCTGGTGGTGATATTGTGAGTTTCGCTTGCTGGAACATTCCTGACACTCACGAGAGATCTAGTGAAGAGGACAATTCAGCTGAACCGACGCAAGACGACCAGCTTCCCGCCCTAACCCTTTTGCAACCGATGACATCACGTGCGGCACGAGCGGCACGTCGCAGTGCAAGGCGCGTCACCGACCGAGAGTGACGTGTGTGCTGCTCCTTTGAAAAAGACCGCCGAATGCGGTTGAAACTATAGTCGGATATTTCGGCTCAAAACAGACGTGAGTGACCCGTAGTTTTTATTTAAAAATACTACTTAATGTTTGTGCTAGCAGGTGAGAACTAGATATGATAAAATTGATAAATGTTTTTATTATGTAAACGTCAATATCCACAACCTATTATTTTATATTAACAATTCTTAAAATTGTGTAAGATATGTAGATCCGTTAAGTGTTTCAATTTCAAGTAATACCGTTTTGTTGCATCTGGATGACAAGCCAACTTACTCACCACTTACTTCTCACTTGATTGTTGTGTTTGCTCAACTTACTAAATGCATTTTCATAATTAAAAAACAAGGCATTTTTAATTTAATTTTTGTTTAAATATTACAACTGTATAGGACTTAGTTGGTGATAGCTTAGGACCTGACACCGACCTGAAAAATAGTTACGGTACCTACTTATGTAGGTGCCCATTGTTGATTGTTTTCGCGTTATTTCTCCCTTTTCACTTAATTAGAGTGTTTTTTGTCGGTTTAGTTTTTTAAATTACTTTTATTTTCGTAAGTCCGTTCAGTAATTTTCTATCATTGAAAATGTTAGTATACACGAGCGAGACGCATGATGATGATTTACAAACTATAAGCTTTAAACTAAAATAGTTAAACGTAATTAAGTTGTCCTGCAGGTATTTACTACTTCCTATGTATATTTATATATGGATTAATGAATTAATTGTGTAGATATACGACTTGGCGCAACAGTCTTCGAGCCTCTACCAGCAGCATGGTTCCGGAGACAGTGCCGCTAGTATCCTCGATAAAGCTGGCAGGATCCTGGAAGAAAACAATCCGGAGAAGGCCTACAAGCTTTTCCAAATGGCGGCCGAAGTTTCTTCCGTGAGTTCTTTGAGATAAACTTTTACAACACATTTGTCCATACGAAACGAGGAAACTGTTTTCTACCCCAAAATTACTCGTATTTAATTATTTTTACGAAGTTTTAGTCATCAATAGTTAGACCTGGGGGGGGGGGGGGGGGGGGGGGTATCACGATCTTAATGACAACCTTATTTCAATATTACTTTAATCTTGGTCTTGCTCTCTCAACCGTAGAAAGAGCGTGACAAAGTCAAAGTATTATTGAAATAATACTGTTTGAACGCTTGTGGTCGGGCCCTAGGGGCGATCTCACTAAAAAACTGAGGCGCAATTGAACGTTAAACGTACCGCAACTTTGCGCGCGTTTCGCATCGCGTTAACGTTTTAACCATAAGTTGAGACGCAACTGGAGCGCAGCTGGATCGTTACCACTGTCAAAAAAAAAATGTTTAAGAAAAAGTTACAAAATATTAGCCGTTGCACTGGGTCGTTGTGCTTTGTTATAAAAATTCTAGTGGAATTTTCCCCTGATAAATTGCCTCCAAAGTCTAACCAACTTTGGTCGGCGTTTGAACTTTAGTGCAATTCCAAATTTTACAAAGTTGAATCGGAACTCGACAAACGCAGCTGAACCGCAGCTGAAGCGATTGAACCCCCCCCCCCCCGACTGTGTGGTTTGGTTTCCCATAATTAGTTATGACTTCAAAGTTAAAAGAAAAAGTTGAGAATAGGAAACCATACAGAATTACAGACTTAGTCGTTTATGCTCTCAATTCGGTAGCAAAATCCGGCACACGACAGGGCGAGGGCGGGGAGCGGGTGAGGAACCCGAGATTGGCGGGAGGTGGAGTGTCCTATCTGTATTAAGTATGCTTGTTACTATTAATGTCTTCTTTCAAATAAGTTACTTGTCTATCACCAGTCAACATTTAAACTCAATTTTTAAAAAGATGAATAGGAATTCTATTTAACTCTGAAAAATAAATAATAAATAAATATTGGTGGACATATAACACAACACCATCTAGCCAAAACTAAGCAAAGGTTGTAATATGGGAACTAGATGGCGGAGAACTTATGATATATGGAAACACCCAGAATCAGAAAAAAACATTCATGATCATCATATAAATGTTTGCCCTGCATGGGGAACGAACCCACGACCAACTTAGCAGGCAGATATACTACCAGCTTTGCGTGCAATTATTCCCGTTGTCCCCCAGTTTCGTGTCCCTCAGTGGCGCACAGTGATACAAAAGTTCCAATGGGCAAAAATGACAAGATCCAAAATGTCTAGTCTGAAATTCAGTTGTAAATCAAAGCCGCGCATAAGTCTTAAAGTTGTATAATTTTTTGACACTTGTTAAAGTGACAGCTGTCAAACTTGACAGGCTCATACATATATCTCTGAAACTATTGATCCTAGATGTTAGAATTAACAAAAAATTAATAATCATAATAATTCACAATCCTCTGTCCGCAGTCGGAGAGCTCTTCGCATCAGGGTATAGAGTACACAAGCAAAGCAACCAGACTTCTGATTAGACTTGGCATGTAAGTATCATTTTATTGGCTATCCTATTACCAGTATTAGGTACTACATGTGACACGGTCATTTCATTTATGTAATATTTTTGAAGTGTTATACTAACGGATTTTCAAAACGTGTAAACAATAAAAAAAAAACAATGTACTTTGTAGACATAATTTTTTTTTTTAACTGTGTACATATTTGTGAATCCAGTATAGTAACAATTCAATAAATATTCGACATTTAAATTAATACTTTTGAGCAATTTTTATTTATTTATTTCATAAACACAATATGTACAAATTATATTCAATTACACTTTAACAATAATATTTACTATATGTTATCTGAACTGGAATATAATTCAAAATATGTGTATTAAAAAATCCAAACAATACATACCGAGCAAGTAGAGAGAAGGTACTAATTTGCAAAGCTTTGCTTTGCAAATGAACACCTCGACATGTTACAATATATTTTATTTTATTCAGACATACCGTATTCGGTGCCTCTGAATCAACCGGTTTCATTTAGATTCACTTTATCGGTCATATCGGTCATTTAGCTATGTGTAGTTTGTATGTTGTTTTGTTGTATTTAATAAAGGCACTTGGCCAGATAAAAAAAAAAACTATTAACTAACATAGCATTCACATGTTGATACTTTGACTCCATCCCATCTTCTTGAGGCTGAGAGTAGGGCTGGTGCTCCGGCTAATTTGGCAGAGCAGTGCAAGTTACGCAAATATGATAAGGTTGTCGTCAGATATTTCAGCAGTTTTGGCGAGACATTGGGTCCATAAAGATGAAAATCTCACCTCATTTTTAGGCTTCCGTACTAAGCGTACGGGAGCCTATTCGTTAGGCTACGGTCTCTGTCTATCTGTTCCAAACTTAAACGCCTATAACTTTTGAACGGTAATAGATACAAGTCTCAAAATTGGGTTTATTTTGATGTCGATCAACGAATACTAAAAACAGGTCAAGTTCGAGACAATCTTGCGTAATATTTTTTGAAATAATGGAAAATTATTATGCGTTATAAAACCTTGTTGATTCCATACAAAAGAAACGAAAAATGACAAGTGATCGTTTCGATGACCGTTGGTGTCATGTGACATAAATCACCCAGGTGGTCTCAGGAGGTGAACGGTGGGTAAGAACCGAAATTAAAACAGAGTGAACGGTTGTGTTACAATCTCTTTGAATAAAGAAATTAAAACACTTACTTATTTAAATTTGGTAAGAGTTTCAGGCTATTCGCACTGTAGTTCGACTGAAGTTACAAATAATCTTAGATATAAAACACATTTTGTTCAATAATTAGCCCTGGTGTCAGTATTCATGTTCATATATTGTGTCATGCATACGGAAGCCTCGGTGTGCGAGTAACACTCGTACTTCGCCGGATTTATAAAAAATTAGACAAGTGGTGGTCTAATTTCGTGAACGCCAGTGGAAAAAATTACATGTTTGGAATTGATAACTATTATTAACTAACGTAACCTCACGTGACGTAATATTTGCCTGTCATTTCAAAGCGTCAGCGTTTTTAGAAATAGAAACGTCTGCTACTTATCTAAGCTTGCTGATCGCCTGGTCGACGCGATGCGTGACCGAAATGCTGGAGCTTATCGCTTAAACATGCCATCTGCTGGACATTCCAGGTACGATCAGGCTATGGACAGCGTTCGTCAAGAGATAGGTTTTCATCTGGAGGCGATGAATTACGGCGCTGTTGGACGACTCACCGTCGCAGCTGTACTTATACAACTGGCACGGGGAGACATAGTCGCTGCTGAGAAGAGCTATAAGGTAACAGTTTAAAAAACAGTGTTTTTTTTTTTGGACAAAATCTTATAATGTAGACTTACTACAATGTGGAAACAGTTATAGCTATTTTTCACGTCTTCAAAAAGATGAAGAATAACAATATGACCGTATATAGTTCTTATCCGTATCGTGTTTTTTTATTCGTAAATAGGCTTGCGCTTGACCGTTAACTCGCTTGATGTGGTCTACGGTACACCGCGCTTGCCTAGAAGGGATTTACTCGCGATTTCATACATCTTGGCGGACAATAAAAGTGGGGGCTAAAGCGTTTCGTTCGAGCCTTTGCAATATCCACTTTAAAACGATGTCGCTATTTCGTGCTTCTTGCCGTCCGATATAATGAAGGGTAGGGGGAATAAGATCATGCAAATCAGATACACATTTACCGAAATGTATTCGTAAAAAACCGATAAGCAAGCAACTTTGCGACGATGTTCCAGAAATTGCAGCTAAATATACCTTATGTTCAGGAATGGGGATCGAACTGCGAGGCCGCCGAAAGCGACACCCTAGAGCGTCTGCTCACAGCATACGATGAAGAGGACCGTGAGGGAGCCAAGCGTGCTCTTTCCTCCCCGTTTATTCGGAACATGGACGTGGAGTATGCTCGTCTCGCTACCAAGGTGGAACTTCCGCAGGGCGAGCCCATGCCTAGCGTCGGTATTCGCAAGAACGCGGCCCCTTCGTACGTGAGCGGACAAGCTGGCCTGCCGACTTCTGGCGCTTCATTCCAAGCAACTGTCAGCCATGTAAGGTTTCCTTCGCCAAAATAAAAGATAAACAAAGTATCAAAATAATGAGTATCAAGAATCTTAAAGAAGTGTAAGCTTAGAAAACTCAATAACCCTCGACTAAAAACGGCTGAACCGAGTTTGACGAAATATATCTAAGAACAATTTTCTTAGTCGCTGAATATTATGCGTTTGAGTGTATGTACGTTTTCATGAGAAATTATGCACACAGCTGATGTAGTGTTTTTAAATGAACATTTTTAGGATAAATTTTCTGAAATTCGTTAAAGCCCGTTGAAGGTTACGAAAAAAAGATATTTTATTTTTTGCGAAAATTTAATTATTTTTATTACAAAATAAATGTAGTGTATGACATTCGCGAAGTAAAGATGATCTAATGACACCACCTTGTACATCAAGATCGGTCAAGCCGTTTGGTTAGACTATAGGAGAAACGTAAAATTATAAACATACATACATACTAAGCTTTGCTTAGTTTGGGCTAGATGGCGTTGTGTGAAATGTCCTCCTCCTATACATCGGTAAATATGTCTTGTGCAGTCGGGAAAATATGTAAAAAAAAACTTGCGACTGATTGGATTTTTTTTTGTTAAAAAAGGAGATAATTAATAATATTTTTTGTTTTATTCCCAGCACCAATTCGAAGATATTGAAGAGTCGCCATACGAAGCTGTTACTATCGCTAAGCCTGAGAAGCCTGAAGCTAAGCCCGACGACGACGATGAAGAAGAAGGAGGTTTCTGCTAAATATGCATCTCAATTAACAAACATGTTGCAGACTTGGGCGGCCTAAATACTCTCACTCTGGCTACCACCCCACACTTAAAAATGTTAGAAATTTATAATTTGATTACACTTTTTTTAAATAAATTACAACAAATTAAGAGTACTGTGAAGCAAGCTTATGCTCATGCGAGAATAAACTGATTTCTATATCTGATGACAGACGGTCTGTTTCCATTGGCCAATCCTGGCATATTGACGGTAATGTAAACCTGTGTAAATTATCCAATATCGATATTTTTTATGTGACTGATAGCGGGAATGATTGACCTTCTTCTTCATAAACCCCTAAGTTTTTTGTTCCGTTTTTCTTTTGTAAAATTTCACAAAGAATATTTTAGCAAAATGAGCTGTACATTTATGGATAATATGGAAAAAAAAATTATGTGTTTTTCTCTAAATTTCTCAATTGGAACTTGAAAATAATAAAAAAAAAACATTAAATAAAAGGAATTCTAGTTTATATAACTTTTTTTTTATCGGACTATAATAATATTTACGATGTAGAAATTAGTGATTTCTGGATTTTTTTACCAATGCCTACTTTACAGTAATCTTAAAATTTCACAGTGAAGAGGCAAGGCGCGGATGTTGTTGCTTTGGAATATTGACCGTCAGTTGTGCCGATTTTTCATCTTGTATCTTAAAGATAAGAAAAAACTGAGCTCTGCTTAAACGGCTTGGATAAGGTAACTGTGTATTAAAACACGCCGTGTAGTATTCCGTAGATGTGTTCTGGGTACTGTATTCTACCGTGTGCTTTATTATTACAAGCGCTCCAGCAGTCTTAATTCAATATAATATTAATATATGGGCTTTTGTTTAATTTGTCTTGTTTATTTTTATTACTAATTATCGTAATTTAAAATATTTCTCATTAGAATGTAATATTGTTAAATATCAAAATCAAACTACAATAATCAGTAGTAGTTAAATAAATTGTATATTTTTTTTGGCATCGAACCAATTCTTAAATGTAATTATACACTTTTTCGGCATAGAACCCGCTAAGTGGACCCTATACGACCGATTGCAATCGTCAATGTCTTGATTGTCGTGTTCTAGTTGCTTAGTCTGTGTACATTGATAGTTTTATCGTCGAGGGCTCTTGCATGTGTGCTGTTATTGATAGATGTAAAAGTTGCTGCATTAGAGCGATGATGTATCGGAACGACGCGACTTCATAAACACATTACAACGGCATAACACGCGATAAAATGTATCTCTTATTGGTTAATTCTATAATAAGATTGACAAATGAGAACCGTACTGACTTTGTTGTGCAAAAAAATCGGATATACTTGATAATAAGTAAGTTCGTATAGACTGAGTGGCCAGCCCTATTGTCAGAGTTATTAAGCCGCCGAAAGACCTCTGGCTTGGCTACTACTACATATACTTGATGGAAAGAAAAATATTTTAATAAAGCACTATTATTATTAACGGGATATATACGGTATATATCCCGTTAATAATAATATATATCGGCACAGTTACATGCACCATGTTCACGGGCGACTGAAAATATCTCTTAAATAATAATAGTGCTTTAATGAATGACCGTGATAGCTTAAAAAATATTTTAATAGTTTTCATAAACGATACACAAAATTTTCATTTTATCGAATGCAAATATACATGTATCACACACTCACGTTACGTTAAATTATTTAAGCACAACTGTGCAGGATTGTACAGTTTTCACACTCGAAGTTATTCTATCTCGTGCCTTGAATTCATCGAAAAAAAGAGAGAAACGAGAAAACTAGAATAGAATCTTTAGCGTACTTAAGCGTAGCTCAAGATTCTACTCTGGTTTTCTCGAAGTAGTTCAATCTTAGAATCCTTCGCTGCCTCTGAATTCGGCTGCCCGGCACTCTATGTTAAAAAACAAATTTTAGGTCTAGCACAACAAATCAGTACGAGTATTATGAAGTAAATATAGCGCGCCGCGTCATGCCACGCTGCGTCATGCCACGCTGCTCTGGTGTAGCTCACCTGTATAGTAAGTTGAAGCTAGGACTTTATTAGCCCGACACATATCTGAGACGATTAAACGTAGAATTGTACAATCGCGTTCAAAAGTCCGTTAGCAGTCTCAAATCGCAATATTAAGATGATAATGGAATTTTGAACACTGTTATACAATTTATCACTGTGTTTAATTTTCAATTAATTAATTGATAAATGTGATACTACTATTACAGTGGTACATTTAAAGTATATTACACAGGGCAATATCGTTCTAACTTCAAATAATTGTCTATCTCGCTTTCATTCTTATAAAAGGAGAAGTGGTTTCCTAACTTAAACATTGTCCTTTTCACTATTGCTGGGCTGTTGTTATCTACTATTATCTAGTTTTATAATAAAGTTCAAATAAAAATTTAAGAAAAAAAAGCAAATAAGTTAACCACAGTATCCATATAAAGTCGCAATGAAAAGCTATCGAAAGCTGACAATGTTTAGGTATATAAAACATTTTCCTATGTTGTATGGAAAAATGCTTGCTAATCAATCTCAAATTAACTGTAATTGTTTTTATATTAAAACGAAAAAAAATTATCTTGTAATCACACAAGAGCAACAAAAATATATGTGGTAGTAGCTCAATAACATTTCTAGATGTAATATTGAATGTTGCAGCTTTAACTATGTGTCCGTGTGAAAATATGTGTATCTTTCGGTTTTAACAGCATGAACCATTAATATCTAGCAATAATAGGAGCAAAAACAATCTTAACTCCTTTTCTCTTCCGAGGAAAAAGAAATGACCTGCAAAATCATAATCTATCATAGAAGTAATAAGTACCCATATTTCATGTGCCTACGAGTGCACATATGCTTTTTCGTTACGTTTTCAAAATAGGTTTTATAGGTTCTCTCGGCATTCTAATTTTATATAGCAGACGATCGATGCACCTTGCTATGATTAGATGGCACTGGTGAATATCACTATTTATTAATAATTATATACCGAACATAATTTCTACTATAGTTGTTGTAATGATGAATGCGTGTGGTGTTTATCCGTTGTGGAATCCGCTCGCTTCTCTCCGTACCGCACACACACTAACGCATAAATAGGGAGGTACCCGTGGACCAACTAGATAGCACGATCTTTTTATATTTCGGTAATGGACACGTGACACAACCAGTTGTGTTATCAAAAATTATGCTATAAATAGTAGGTTAGGTTCGTTATGTTTATTTTTATTATACACATGAACATTCGTGTTTAGTAAGATTCTGTTACCAGATGAAAAATCAAATAAGCGTTTGGGATTGAAAAAAAAAACTATTTACCCATTAACCGACTACTCAGACGTGTCACGGGGACAAATCTATCGAAACACGTCCCGATAGCACAACCAGTTGTACTTTCAAGTTGTTCCACGGGTACCTCCTCGCATAAATATGTACTTACACTAATACTACATGTAAAGGTGCAATGCGCGCTCATAAGTTGCAACAACTGTACTCTTATTGACGTTCTAACATAAAAACGGCGTACTGTATGTACTTCATTGCATTTATAGAATATGTGCAATTATATTTCAATGTGTAGATGATATAAGTGTATATTTAATCATATATAGTGTGTTCGGGTAAAACGGCCATATTCGTTAACTTATTAGGATTGTGTAGTTCGACTATACATACATATGTAAAGAAAAATATTGAACAGTTAATAAAAATTACTTCACTGTCATCAGGGTAATTACTTTGAACAATATTTAATGTCATAGAGAATAAAACCTCATGCCATCAAAGTTATATGCAAGACGTGTAAATATATCTAGATCAACTGAATCTAGATGTTGGTGTAATTTTCATGTACTTCTTACCCATTAGATAAGGAGGGTATTTTTTTTATCATTTTTAAATGTATGTATATAATTATGAAAAGGAGTTCATGAATTTGCTTATACCTACCAACAATATTTTATTTCATTGCTCTATTTTGTGGTTCGTTATTGTTACTGTCTTATAGTTGTTACTATACATAATATCTAAATATTTAACGTATATGAAAAAAACATTATAAATATATTTCTACATTATTTCATGTAGCCTAAACTATACCTATATTTTGATGTGTGAGGTGTCCTTTGATTCTTCTTTACCTACTTCTTCAGTGGCTTAAGCTGCATTTTTGAATAATAGTACTAGAACTCTTATAAAAATGCACTGTCAGTGCTATTGCAGTGTCTTCTGACAATTTTACAAGAATTTGTCTATAGAATGTGTCATTTTTATATATTTTCCAGCAGCTCTAATCATACATTCTCACATTAACATATAGTCAACATATATCAAGCTTAACTTGTGCACTACGAAAATCACTGAAGTCTGTTATTTTTTTAATACTCGTCTCCGGGTATTTCCGCCCTGTAATCGAACATTCTGTATAATCTTTATATTGTTTAATGGCAAAGTGTAATAAAAGTATAATTAAATAATATTATATTGTTCTTCAAAGGCTAGCGTTAAATGTTATGTTCTGTATCAGCTTTAGGTGTGATATTATATTGTGTAAGTACTCTAATTTACCTGTAATAGCTATTTATGAAACTATTGTGTAATAAGAGTTATAATACATCGAGTGCTATTTTATAATACCAAAGATCGATATGGCTATTCACAACTTATCGGATTCGGAATTGGGTCGGAAACTATATCTCCATCTCTGTCATTTCCATACAAAATGACAGAGTTGATGATATAGAGATGTGAGATAATTGTAATTGGTCTTTTTCCGTTTTTATCTCAATAAACGAATTTGAATTTGAATAGTTCAACCCAATTCCGAATAGTTGTGGATAGTGGTACTGGCAGTGTATCGAAACTGCACAGCACGAGAGATAAAATGACTAATTATGTGTAGTTGCATACAAGATTTTATCTACTCTAAGGAAAATACACTGTTAATATGCATATTGCTGCTATTAATTCATTTCGATACACGATATGTATAGAAATGATTTTTACTTGATAATAACGTAACACTCGTAACTTCTCACTAAGACTTCCAGAGTCGGAGATGCCATGGAACACATACAATAACAACCAGACTGTGTGTAGATATGTTTCTAAGATCATATTAAATTCTAAAGTATTTGCCGGCCTGGAATCGAGCTCGGACTTAATGCTCGAAAAGCCAAAGAAATCGACGATTTTGTAATATCACTTATCCCATTTCGAAATACTTCATTATATATGTATTCCTAAGCACTATTATTATATCTACAGGAGTGTACAGAAATACACTTAGGATTATTAAGATTTAATATAACTTAAATTTTGTTACGTCTATCAGGGGCCTTACCACAAGGATTCAAGCAGTCTTATTTCAATATTGCTTTTATTTTTGTCTCGCTCTTTCTACAGTTGTGAGAGCAAGACAAAGATCAAAGTAATATTGAAATAAGATTGTAGCAACCCACCAGATTAGACGTCAGAAGGCGTGGGATTGGAGGGTGCTCTATATTATGATATATCGTACTTTAAGAGTCCGTTAAAGTTTGTTAGCAGTCTAACTCGCACGCAACAGTTTTATTTAAGTTTTAAATTTTTTAAGGTATATCTTTCATAAATCTGGTAAAAAGAGGGCGAGTGAGACAGGCGGCGGCCAGGAGTCACCGGCTCTTAATGTAGTTTAAATACTCGTAGTAAGACTTTGTTATGACGATTTAGATGAAGTATCGTTACGTTTTATGTACACTGTGCTTTTTAATCGATCAAAGTAGTACGTGAACATCATTACAAACTATATGTTTTATTTTATTTTTTTATTAAAATAAATCTGCTATGCAATAAGTTTATCCGCAAAATGTATGGAACAGTGATTTTGTCGCTTGAATTAAACAAAAAACACAGAATTTGTTGTTCGCTATTCCGTAAACGATCTCTAATTTAGTAAGCACGGTGTACTTAGATTAAGTGAACGGTGTATATCAAGGAAGATTATGTTATATTTATATTAAAAAATAGCTCAAAATTTTTCACGTTTGCAGAAATCACTAATTGACTAGAGATTACTATAATGACAAACGTTAATTAAGACTCACGAAGGTCTAAAGGTAAACCAAATCTCAAACCCATTACCGGTTGGTAGGCATGATGTCAGTATAGTTACTTACTGCAAATTATATCTGTAAAGGACCATTTAAAGTGTTTTTGAGGTATTTATTTTATGCGTTTATTCGGACCTTAATAATTGTTAAAATTGTTTCGATATTTTTGTGATTAATCCTGTTTTTATATTTTTTACAATTTTTGAAACTTTGTAGTGGGAACATTGTGACTTCACAAACTGTGCCTAATCCTTTTGACTAATTATTAACATTGTTCCATTGTTCTGGAAAATGTACTTGCTCTAAAGTAAAGGAGAAATCATTTAATACTATGTTTTCCTTTTGACACACAAAGATTAATACGCATTTTCACATTATGACCAATGATGGTTACTGTAATAAGTAAAAGGTAACACAGTATTTCTGCGTATGTAAGGTCATATCTAAACTAAATGGGAATTAGTCAAAAGGACTAATTTAAAAAGAGCTATTGACTTATGTAAAATCACTCCCCCACAACAAATCTTAAAATATAACATCAATCGCAAAAAAAAGTTCATGAAAACAATTTAAAGTTTTTAATAAGACCAAAATAAATACCTCAAAATTAGTTTACATGTTATTTGTTTCAATTTTCTTGTAGAATGACGTCACTGAGGTACCAAGTTGTGATTCACACCGTCACAGGATGTGGGGCGGTAAAAAGTACCCAGATTTTCTGTAAGCGTAAAATTATCTACGCTTTGATTTTGATTATTTGCTACGTCTCTAGATAAAATTGGTTAGGTTGGTTAGGCTAGGTTGTAATCGTAGTGTTGTAAAAGACTCGAGTGTTTTAGTCTTCATTTCAAGACTCGAGACTAATTTTATTCTCATAATTCATGAGTCCTTTGAATATTCCTTGATCTGAATTGAGTTATAAGTTTTATATAACTGGGGTAAAGTGGGCATCCTGATGTGAAGGATGAATTAAATTAAATTAAATATGAAATAATAACAGTTTAAGATACCTAAAAACGGTTTTTATTGCTGGAAAATACACATGATACCGTTTTTTCACGTTTTGATAAATCACATCGTCTCAGTGGCGACGACACGTGTCTTTCTATAATATCTCAAAATTCAATATGATTTGAACTTGACTCGGAGTCGAATACTTATATGAGTAGTTATAAAGAACACTTAGTCTTATTGTCGTAAAACTTAAGACTCGAGTTCCTTACAACACTAGTCATTGTAATTTTCGTATTATGTGTATATTGTAAATTATTTTTTTCTTTGTAAAATTGAATTGTTACTTTATTACAATCCCTTGACCGCCACATCACATTGTCCTGTACGCTAAGCAAACTGTTCGCACTGTTGAAATCCAAAGTTTAATGTGGCGTTGGATTGCTATGGCGTGAAGGCCATCAACAGTCGATGGTTATGATCATCGCGTCGCTCACGTGCGTACAAAATGTGTGCTACACAATGCTCATAAGTGTAGTTGACTGGCAGTCATTGGAATAATTTGAATACTGTTTCTTTCACATTATCAATTATTTTTATACTAAAACAATTTAAATTAATTTTTAATGCTATGTTTTTGAGGTCTCTGAACGCAGGCACGAGTTGCGCCAGCGCCGATTCGTGGATCGCAACGCGCATGTGTTTCGTGTACACACATGCAGCAGTCAGTATTCGTGCGCGTGTCGCTTAGCATGTATTGTATGTTGCGCGCGGGGCGTAGGGGTGGTGGCTCCTCCTCGTGTTAATTTACATCCCTCATACACCTAAAATGTACTGGACAACCACTTGTGTTGAGCTCTGAGACCGAAAAAAAATTCAAGTATAATATACCAAAATAACTTAATGTTTACATTCCTAGTAAAATATAATTAAACTAGTCCTTTATTATTATTAAAAAGTTTATAAGATGTCTGCATGCTAAAGCTGCCGCCGCCGAATTTTGTTACTCATTAAGTAATTTATAAAACAGCTCGAAATAGATTGAAAAACTAAAACAAGACTACGTCATTATGCTGCGCTACTTTGGCTTGTGAAATTATTTCAAACTAGCAGCTCCGCGCGATTTTGTCCACGTAGTAACAAAAACTGTGATTATGGTCAAATATATACCTACGTCCTACATAATATAATAAATAAATATGTAGTCTGTCTCCAGGTTTTCAGCTTTCTCTGTACATTATGAATCGATTCAGCCGAGATTTTTTTTTAATAAAAACAGGTTTCTTGTTGAGAAAAAAACGTAGTCTGTCACCCGAACTATATACCTGTTAACGAAACGAACTAATTCATGAAAACCGGATGATCTCTTAGGAGCTACGATGGAATACACGTTTATGATTATAGTAGCTGAGCCTGAGGGGAAATGTCACGTGACGGCACGTCAGTTTCTTAGTATTTCGAAGCGTAAGCGTTTCTATAAATAGAAACGTTTGCCAGTTATATACCTAAGCCTGCTGCTGTTTTAAACGATTGCACAGGAACCGTACATTTCTCAAATAGCCACATTTTATCAAATGAAATCTGTATCCGTTTTAACATGAAGGAGTAATAAACATATGTACACCTAATTAATTGTCTTGACTTCCGAGATAGAATGGTTTAGGCCCTAAACCCCCTAAACTTCAGGGGGAGTTTTTATGGACTAGTTCTAATTTAAACGTGACTTTTTACCGGTTATCCAGCATGACAGATTTTGAAACGCATAATCTTTGCGCGTAATTTTATTACGATTAATGCGATTCAAATATAGAATTGCAAGTTCAGTTGTCGCTTTAGTGTGCAGACGTACATATGATTCTATATACATATATATAGGGTGAAAGCGGTGTGTATGTTTCAATGAAGTTGTAAAAATAGCTCACTATTTATCAGATAGGATGGTGTAAATTGTGACAACCTATTAATTTCTATCATGATATGACTTATTTTAGGCGTAATAAAATTAGTTTATACTATGTTATATACATGCATATTTATAGTTTGTGTTATAAACATACATTGATATCCATTCTGCGAACGCGAGCTGAGCAGAGGCACTATCTTAATTATTTTATTAACTAATTATATAACTCTTTCAGTAGCAACTCTAAGAGTACATTTGTATTGCAAATAAAATTGTGAAATTTTTGTAAATTTAAGTACATCCTATAATCAATTTTAGTAAGTACTTTGAAAATCTGTTAGGCGTATGAGCGAGGGTGACTTATCGTGTTGGTAAAATTAGTAACAGATGCATGAAGCAAAAAAGTACTATTCCCCAGCTAGAAAAATAGTCTTACAAGTAAAAGCTTGTAAGACCAGTGGTTTTATAATTATGTATCTTGAATGAGACAGAAATATATAGTAGCATGTTCTAAGCGTATTTAATTTAGACTATAAAATGTTATAAGACGCTAGCTTGTTTGCTCTTATGAGGTTAATAAGATTGAAAATACCTTTATCAAAATTCAAAAATTCCTCATTATAAGAGTGAACAAACTTATTAAGTGCACCCAAATCGACTCTTATAGTCTAGCTAGTTTATGAGAGTAATATACAACTAAGATTTGCTAGATGGGACTATTTAGTTTAATCATTCTTTTTTTAGTTTTCAAAGATTCATGACCGATCTCAGTGATTATTTTGACATAGAACTACTGTCGTGCAAAGTAGAGGTAGACACGTTAAAGCCACCCACAACTTGAAGTTATTCAGCTTTATTGTGCGTGTCTCATTCAAACTGAATCATCTTATTTGCCATGAACAGATTACAAATGTTTAATTTATCTAAATAAGGATAACCATAGGTGTGTGACGGATGGATGATCCGATTGTTTGTTGTTGTAAGGGATATATATCAATAAAATGTTTGTAAAATGAATGTTTTTAATTGATTTCTAATTTCTATTTACATATATGGCCCTTATTCTTATGACTATTCGAAATTGTAACGCAGAGTTGAAAAATAGTTTCTGTTTGCATCCGCCAGAGCCACTGTTCTATTTTTCATACATTTACTACCGTGGTGATATGATTTATCTATAACAGTAAACTTTGGTTGGACCCATAAGTGGGTATAGCCAAAGTTTACTTCCTTTACCACGTAACTGGTACAAAATTAACAATGAATATTAAACTTTATAGCCGAGACCAACATTTCATTTTGAATGACAACCGTGAACGCGTTGCGCGGCCAATTTTTATTTATTTATATAATCTTTATTTCAGATACTAGATCCATAGTAATCCATACACATACAGAACATACAATTACACAATCAACTGAATAAACTATAAAAGGCAATGATGAGCTAGGAACAAATTTCGTTAGTAATTTCCACCCGGACTCATAAAGTGAGTCGTTGAGTGACTCGATGAGTGAACGTCAGCCGTGGCTCCGAAGATGGGTTGAGCAGAAGCCTCCAACTCATTAAAAAACCAGTCGTTCCCATCCGATTGAAAGTTGTGTCAAATTATAGTTAACACAATATCTGAAAGAAAAAAATCGCCAGTCGCCTGGTAGTAGAGTGGTGGATTATACGAACATGTAAAAAATCTTTACCCCATAGTGTGGAGTATCGTTTGATAGATTCTCTAAAAATAATGTAGGCACGTGAAATCCATTTTTCAATTTAGGGATTCGTTTGCGAAATGTAAGCTTCGAAGTGATAATGTTTAGAAGTCAAGTGTGGCTCCTAGCCGGCTAAAAAATTAAAGCTTACATTTCGCAAACGGATCCCTAAATTGAAAAATGGTTTTCAAATAACTATATTATTTTAAAGGCCTTTCCAACGATACTCCACACGTCGAGGTAGACGAGTTTTTTTTAAATATTTTATGTGTTAGTGTGAACAGCTAACGTATAATCCACCACTACAGCCGGCTAACGATTTTTTCTTTAAGATATTAACAATAATCTAACACAACATTCAATTGGGACGAAATGTCTGATTTTTTTCTACGAGTTTGGCAGGCTGCAGCTGCTGAATCCATCCTCGGAGCCGCAGCTGACGTTCACCATAAATCATAATAATACTCTCTTA
Organism: Lycia hirtaria; assembly: GCA_947563715.1. NCBI lineage: Eukaryota > Metazoa > Arthropoda > Insecta > Lepidoptera > Geometridae > Lycia > Lycia hirtaria. Next base: position 13,917,587 of record OX387386.1, read on the forward strand.
ATCATTATACAAATTATCATCTGGGAGGAAATTGATCATGAAAATTTGTTGCTGGCTCGCGGAGCAAATCCTTAGATTAAAGGCTAAAGAAGACACATTGGGCCAAGATGTCGAGTCACTTTGATCCCGACATGACGCCAACTCTCGCTGTCACGTTGGTCCAATAAACTGAACCGGCCAGTTGGCGCAATGTGTATAGCGTGAGCGGAATGTGTGTGTGTTGGTTTTAGACATAAGATTTTTTTCGCTATGCTATAAAACAACATAAAAACTCGCACTACTATCTGAGCCATATTAGTTCAGACTAGTATCCAATGAAAGCTCGTGATTTTGAAAAATCTTAGTATTCATTAGTTTCCAGTCTGTCCTTGTTAATTAATGTATATGGCACAGACTTTAGTCCTTATCACATATTGGACAAATCTCAAAATTACTTCTTATTCCAGAAACAGCTGACAAAGAGTGATACTTTAACCAATGGTCATAAATAACTAGAGCCTAACCTAAACATAGCTACACATATATTTAATTACACTACGAATAAGACTCAATTCATACAGAAAGTCATGCATCATCTGACACGGTAACACGCCTTTAAAAAAAAAAAAAAAAACTTCAACAAATACAATCCACAATTCTTAGAAAAAATCTCTTTTCCCCTATGGAAAAACAATATACAGGTATAGGAATCTGATGACTGGCCTCACAGCTCAGTTGGCAGTATGTCTGTCTGCTAACCTGTAAATCGTGGGTTCTATCCCCACCCAGGACAAACATTCGTGTAATGAGCATGGATGTTTGTTCTTTAAATGGGTGTTACTATTTATTATATGTACGTATTTACAAAAACCAAAACAATTATATATTTATCAGCCATCTAGTTTCCATAGTACAAGTTTTTCTTAGTTTGGGCTAGATGGTGTTGTGTGAAATATCCACCAATATTTATTATCTATAGGACGATGGAAAAAAATCTCTACTAAAATATTGTTTTCAACCATATCTCCTGTATGAATCGAGCCTTTCTTAAAATAAGAAAGCCTTGTATGACAATACTAAATTTCTAAATAGAGATTATAATTTTCATACATAAAATTGTTACTTATGGTCTGCGAGACAGGTACAAATTTCGTCAGTTATTTCGGATGATCACTCATATAATAATGTGTACTGTAGACCATAATTTTAAAAAATATACATAGATGAGCACGAAACATAGTCTCTGAAACTAGACAACAGAGTCACTACTAAGGGGACTGTTACTATACCAAACACTTGTTGATGACAATCTTTTAAAACATTTTGCATTCGTATACGTAACAACTTTAGTTACCTCGATACATGTAAAGTTTTGTATTCACTAGAAACAGATTGCAAAGCGCAACATCTTACGAAGAATCAGTAAATATCGTATGACTCTGTTCTTTGTCATGTAAGTGGCAGAATGCATCTCGACTATTATTATAAAAACGCTGTCAGTGTATTTGTCATCTTTTCGTTATCAAACGACTTAATCGACCGTTATGCAAAACATTTTTGATTAGTTCACAATTTACTGATACTCACAAACTGCGTCTGCAATGGATATAGATCGCAACTGGATTTGTTGTGCACCAACTTTTATTTTACCCAATACAGCTCAGTATTATGCCAAATTATATATATATGTATATATACATATCCACATAGAACAGATGGCATGCAAGTGATTTAAAAAAATCAATACTAATTACCTATCAAAATATTAGAGCTTTTTTGAAAAAAGAACAATCGAGATAAAAAAAGGGAAACTGACGTCTCAAAAGTGTAGCTAGTTGAACAAAACAATGAAATAAAGAGGACCCCCAATTTCCTTCCAATTAGTTTCCTTTCCAGATTCCATATTAGTTCTTTTTCCGAACAGATTACAGATATGTAAAAAATATTTTGTTTATTACAACACCTTTCTCATCTCATCTCTACTTTGGAAGAGTCCGGCTCTTCCAAAGTAGAGATGAGATGAGAAATGTGTTGTAATAAACAAAATATTTTTTAATTTGCTAATCGCGTCTCTGTTTCGTTTCACGGGATACGGTTGGTTAGAGATTTTTGGATAAGGTCGCAAGCAGGCCGAATATCACAGATTTGTAATGACAACATGCAATAACTGTGACGCTAAAACTGTCTCTCAACACACTCTAGTTAGCAGCACAGGGCCCATACTTTTCATCTCGTAACATCAACGATCACCATACACAGCTAAGCTTCACTTTAGATCAGTAGATCGAAACCATTTGTGATTAAGGGTCATTTGCCAAAAATGTGTTATTAGCAAAGTTCTACTGTAATAATTTTTGTACACAATCTAGACGGCTGAAAGCAATTTATTTTGGTAAAAACAGATAAAAATAAACATACTTTAAAAATAAAAATATAACTTACTAAATCGCGAGTGCAGCGAGCACAAAAATGTTATGCAGTTTTTATCCAAACATTAGAAAGATGTAATTTTTAAGAATTTAGTGATGATTTTGTGGACTACTGTGCTAGGTAGTACATACATACATTGTTCAAGGATAAGGATATCCTTGCTCTTGTTTAGCTTTTATAAATCTTCACACATTTTCAATGAAGTTTGGTACCCTGGCAACTAAGAATTTTCTCTTTTCTCTATTTCACACATCATCGTTTTGGCGGAGTCCTGGCCTATGTATTATTATTGATTATTCAAAAGCTGTTTATACCATGTGGATATGTAATACACATGCTACATTGTGAAATGTAAGCCGCTAATGAAAACATTTACACATCTTGGTTTAGCCCGTACTTAACTTTCTAGTCAACTGTACATTCATACATACTTATATTTCCAGACAAATGTTATGAGTATACAATTAGTATTTTAGATAATAATTTAACAATTGCTATTTAGATCAGTATACAGTACTAACTAGTCATTTTGAAAGTTTTATAATATTTTTTTTATTTGCTTGCCACAAGAGTTATAAACTAAAACACTTACTGTGTTGTACCTACAAAATTCCTTAATTTATCCAGGGATATCTGTGTTATATAAGGGCACCTACTCTAGTTTTGAATATTCTTATGGCTAAACATAGTATGTATGTATGGAGGAACCACTGGTACAGAAGTTGTAGCTTCTGGAACTGGCTCTTTTTCCTTGTTATTTTTAGTTTTTCTAAATTGAAATCCATGCTTACGCAATATCTTCCGTAACGTCTCCCTGGAACCTTTAAAATTGATTTCTTCTTTTAAGATTTGCAAAAGCTTGTTTATGGTAGGTACTTCTTTTTTAAATGCATAGAATTCATGAATCTTTCTTCTGATGACTTGTAAATCATACTCATCAACTTCTATCTTGCCTTTGGTTCTGACGCGTTTTTTGGGTGTCTTTTTAAGAGTCTCTGGATCTAGAAGTCCTTGTTCAACAAGTTTTGCTTCTTTAACAATGTTTAGAACTGTTCTCTCTGAGACACCTGAAGAGAAGATTAGATTGTGATTACATGTAAATAGTCAACACTGTAAGGTTAATAGTATATTTACAGTACTATTGTGGTATTGTGGGGGGTGGGTTCGACGCCCCTACTTTTTAGATGGATTCATCCCCTCCTCCCACTTCCCTTCACACCCCTTCCGCTTAAATCCATTGGTCCCTAATCTTACCAAAGGTTTAAATATATAATGATCACTTGATCACGAGGTTATGATAGTAAGCAGAATACACGCCAGCGAGTTATTTCGGATTACATATTTTATATATTTAATTTGAATCAAACTCGTTATATTCACATTATTAGTGCTCTAGGATTGTTACTTCATTCTGATTCTTACCTGTGGCAGCGGATACTCGAACGTATACTTTAGACAGTGGAATTATTGGCACTTGCATACGTTTCTCTTCATCCATGAATTCTTTAACTTTTAATATTATGTCACGTACTTCAGTGGTGATGTTTTTCGGCATTGTAATAGTATTTAGAAGATAATCACGACAATTTTAGAACTCAAAACAAAATATTAACAGACGTAAATAATCAATCACAACAATGGCCGCTGTTTTTTCTTTTCTTTCTCTGAGAGGATTGTAGCATCACCGCGGCTCTACAAGTTTTGTTCATTTGCCAGTATTTGTATTATCCGTAGAGGGAAAAAACAATAGAGTTTGTCAGATTGCTCTCTCTTTCACTCCACAGTGAAATAGCAAAATATGATTATAGCAAGCGTGAAAGAGAAATGTTAATTTAGATACATTTTTGTCCATATCAGAGGAGGCGGTTGAATTGAAGCGCGTTTGACTGTTTGTCCTTTTTAGGGTTCCGTACCCAAAGGGTAAAAACGGGACCCTATTACTGAGACTCCGCTGTCTGTCCGTCCGTCCGTCCGTCCTGTCACCAGGCTGTATCTCATGAACCGTGATAGTTAGATAGTTGAAATTTTCACAGATGATGTATTTCTGTTGCCGCTATAACAACAAATACTAAAAAACAGAATAAAATAAATATTTAAGGGGGCTCCCATACAACAAACGAGATTTTTTTTCTCGTTTTTGCTCGATATTGATAACGGCAACAGGTAGACGCTTAAAATATTCACTGAATATTGAGTTATATTATTCGCTTTAAAAATAAATAATTAAATTAAAATAAAATTAGTATTTAAGGGGGGCTCCCATACAACAAACCTGATTTATCATTTTTTGCCGTTTTTATAGATAATGTTAAGGAACCCTTCGTTAGCGTGTCCGACTCGCACTTGGTCGTGTATTATTAATATGGGATGTCTCAGTTTTACACGTTTTTAGTATTTATTTTTAGATAACTAGGATGAAATAAGTACTGAAATCAATAATCAGTTAAAAACTGTTTTCTTTAGTGCTAAAATGGTGCGGTGTGTATTTAGGATGTAAAAATACTTAGAAGTGGATAAAGGTTTTGAAGTCGGTTAAAAATAAGGGTCGTCTGTCATATACCTACACAGCTTCGCAGATTTCGTAATCAACATTTAATTGTATTACAGATTTTAGTTTTAGGTTATTGAAGTAGTTATTGTAAACTCTTTGGTTATTGAAAATAATCTTTGATAAGCGCAAATTTTGAACATTATTCATAGAGTAACTTGTATTGACATCATCTAACAATTCAATTTCATTTTGAATTTCAGCTCCTATGAGTGAAATTTATATATGTACTTAAATTAACTTTAGTTCGTGTTTAGTATCAAGTTAATGGTATATTCTCTGTGTCTTGTATTAGGAAATGAAAATCGCTTAAGCTTTGGGTATAACAAAAATTCTAAAATATAAAAATAATGCACCACCAAAAAATTAAAGGCTTTCGTGAATTCCACGAATCGTATTACGAGCATAGCTGTTCTATACATGAACGTAATAAAGATGTCCTAAAAACCGATATTCCTGGTAAAACGTTTACAATGAAAATGAAACGATGGTGGTACGGTCTTTTCCTGGTCTCTTACAGTGACGAAAGGTGCAGAGCATACTATACGAGTTCTGAAGCAATGAGACTAGATCGAATCCGTCAATTTCGAAATTTCAGAGGACGTATTCATCCTTTGAGCAAATTCAGGTAAGTCATTTTGGTCAAAGAAAATACAATAACAAAATAGTTAATTATTGTATTGTATTATACTTTTAGTGGCAGTGGGCAGGGCACATAGCATGTAGAAATGATGGCCGATGGGGCCGAAAATGTTACGCACAAACTTCTCACAAAAACGCACACTCAATAGCGTATCAAGCGTAACGAAATCGTAAATTAGACTGCAAAAACCTCTTTTATGCAGTCGGGTATTTTGTTTTTCTTTTATTATAGACACTGAGCCCACAATTTACGCAATCACTGTTGACTAACTTAACTAAATATTCTTACAAAAGTCATGTTTTTTTGTTTGTTTCAGGAGCTTTTGGGATATAATGATGCTTATACTTTTCATAGCTAATAACATTTTGCTCCATCACAATACTTCTGCTATAAATGGCCAATTATCAGATTATTTCTATATAGCAGGACCGATGGTTGAGATCATCATAATTGCTGACGTGTTCATTAGCCTCAAGACCGGATTCATTGCTGATACAAGCAGGAAAGTCATACTAGACACGGAAGCCGGAGTTATCCGTTTTTGCTCTACTAAACTATTCCTCCACGTTGCTTCAGCTATTCCTGTCCACTGGATCATGTACCTACGTTACGGCAAGAATATTGCGTGCGAAATGTGTAAAGCAAATTTTTTTGTTCTTACCCTTAGACTTATGGGCATTTTCGCACTAGTCAGACTCTTTGAAAGTTCGATATATTTGACGCGTGAACGGCACAGGTATCCGGTGGCGTCTTGCTTCCGATTTTTTAGAATAGTCTTATTAGGAGTATTCACAGTGCTGTTTATCCAAGACATATGTGATAAGATCTTGTTCATGATCATGGTGGTCAAAGGACAAATCTTGGATAGTTCGCATGTGGAATCAATGATGTATTTGAAATATGTGCATCCAGATCCGCTACCTAATTATACAGCATATATATTCACTTGGGTACGTGCCTTTAGATCTGTGTTCCTGTATAATTTTAGAGGCGCAAAAAATTATTATTTGGATAAACTCGTTCTTATAATGGTAAATGTTGTGGTATATCTATTTTACCTACGGTTGATAATGGAAGTGTACGCTTTTTTATGTAAAGCATACTTTTGTGAAAGCATTTATTACAAGGAGAGAAACTCAGCGTATGACTTGGCTTGCTATCGACAACTTCCAGATAGAACTACTAAAAGAATTTTGAAGTACTTCTATTCCAGTCCGACTCGTTTGAAAGTAACAGAAATACATAATATTTTTTACAATACTTTACCTGAGATTTTAAGAAATGAAATGTTTTTGACTTCTTACTTCTCTTATATAAAAAGAATACCATATTTTTCTGAATGGCCAATGAACGTTGTCCAGAATATTTGTCTGCTGCTTCAGGAGGAGATATTTTTGAGTAACGACTTAGTTGCTGAGGTAAGCAGTAGAAATACTTTAGTGAAAATTCAGATATAACAGGTGTGTTATCAACCGGACGCTATATAATATCATCTCATGTAGATGTAAACATGTCAATGATGATAATGATGATGATATTAAAAGAAAAAGAAAATACCCGACTGCAGAAAAGAAGTGTTTGCAATCTAACTTACGATTTCGTTGCGCTTATTTATACGCTGTTGAGTGTTGTTTTTTTTTGTGAGAAAGTATACGTAAAATACGAGTAGCTTTAAATATTATAAATGCGCATTCTTTAGAATAATTCCAGTAAAATCACTTGTTTATTACGAATTAGTCGTTAGAGTTTACGAAAAAACGTATTTTTTATTAAAAACAAAACATTATCCTCCTTCTTACGCAGTCGGGTAAAAAAAGGTATTTGTCTGAGAGTGAAAATAGTACATTATCATCACCCACAGGCCTTTCTCTTATCCAGACCAGGTTTGACTCTTGATTGTTACAATATCTTTAACGTGTGCTCCCTACGAGTCACAATCAGGGTGTTACGGGACGAAAGACAGGCAGAGAAATAACTAACTGCTTCCAATAAAATAATAAAATACTATGATCCTTAACATAATAAAATAAATATTCAAAAATATTTATCGTAAACGTTAAATAATTACAAAAATATAGATCAAATACTTAGATAATATACTAGAATTCGACGTTGGAAATAATATAAAGTAGTGCCATCGTGTAAAAGGGTGTTAACTCGCTGGGAACAAATCATATCGTCGACCCCTTTCTCATTTCTCTCCCTTTATCTTATATTCATGGTATTTATTAAGTAGTATATTTATAGTATTTGTATCGTAAGTATTAGAGTGTAGAAGAATAGAATGTATGTCAACTCCATATACATATATATATATATGGAATTAATTATATATATGTATACATAATATACATATTCAGATTAATATATTTACTTACTTAGATAATTTCTCTCCTCTTTATTACTGCACGCCCCGTCATATTACTTTCGTTTCACTCCTCTCCATCCTAAGGTCGCCTGGAAGAGATCGCTATTAGCGATAAGGCCGCCAGTTGTTACACTAGTTTTTAAATATCTTATCTTGATTGTAAGTTTCTAAGGTGTGTACCATAAAGAGTTTATCTCTCTATCTTGTGGCTGGTTTTCCTGCGCTGCGCTTGCGGCGGTGTGTAGTCTCCAATCGAGACCTCTTTGGCCCCAGCGGCCATCAGTTCTACGTGCTATATAGGTACCCTGCTCATTGTCAGATCAACTTGCCAACCGGCTGTGCTATGTCGGTAACTTTTGTAGGCATGAAACTCGCCTAATAGCTCGCTAAAGTCCGTCTAAGTCTAATAAGAGCCATGGAAAGAGCTCTGAGTTTCTCTGATTAAGAATCACACCTGGAACAAAGTTTTATTAACCGGGTTCCAAAAAGGTGGAAGTTCTCAATTCATTAGAATCTTTTTTTTATATATTTTTCCCGATTACTCGAAGACGTCTATACCGACCTTCCCAAGTTGTCCCTTAGAAATTTCATCAAAATCGGTTCAGTAGTTTGATTTTCAAAACAAAATTCTGCATGTTGAAGTGGGTTTTTCAGTTTTTTAAACTATGATTATAGAGTGAAGATTTCATTTCGGCAAACGTAGTTTATGACGACATATATCTTGACTTCTCATATAAATAAGATAGTGGCTGAAAAAAAGGAAAGCTAAAGCTCGGGGTGAATGATTTTTTGTACGTTTGACGACCAACTCGCCCAGCAAAAGAGGCTTATATCCAGCAGTGAACAGTGGCATTATGTTGACGTTAAAACTTGTCTTTCAGCCTTATGAGCAAAGCGATGGGCTATTAATATTAGCAACAGGAGAACTGGCGGTGTACGACGAGGAAATAGAGCGGGGTCACCTCATTGACGGCGATTACTTTGGTGAACTGTCGCTTATCACCGACAAAGAGATGCGAACCTCGAAGGTTGTGGCTATTACCAACTGCGTTGTAAGTTTATTATATTGTACTTGCTGTACTGGTCGGAGATGCTAAATCGACTACACATAATGTAAAATATATATGTATATATAAGTAAGTAAGTTTTAAAAAAACTTTTTGGGTACCGATCATCAAAAGGCCCCTAGGCAGGCCCAAAAAACGATGGAAAGATGAGATTGACTCCCACTGTAGCGGCTGGACTAAAGAAGCTCTTAACCGAGAAAAATGGAAAGAGGGAAGAGAGGCCTTTGCCCAGCAGTGGGACAGTAATGGATGAGAAAAAAAAACTGAAACAATCGTTATAAAAACTAGCTGACGGACGGATTTGATGAATCATAGCTAAGAACACTCTAGATATAATCTTATATTAACGAAAAACTCAATCAAAATCGATCCATCCGTTTGAGAGTTATGATGCCACAGGCAGACACTCAAATACACAGATACACACGTCAAACATATAACAACCCTCCGTGCAACGGGGGCAAAAAAGGGATGGTGACGGAACCTAAATAGCAATAATCTACGTAAAAATGTGCGAGTAAACGTAAAATAGCAAAAATCTATTTAGTCAGTTGTGAAATTTTATAATATTGTCTGTCTGCCCTAAGCTTAAATGCATAAACTGTATAGGCAGAAAGAAAACGAAAGAAAACAGTATCACAGAATATGTTACGATATAGCAGCTCATACATCAACATCAAATTATATGAAAAACTGGCCAAGTGCTGGACAAGCTTGCGTAAATAATTTTTGAAATATTGGGAAATATTATGCGAGAACTGCAAAGAATTATGTTAACTGCGAAAATATGTGAAGTAACAAACATTCATAGATATAAAGCAACTTATGTAAATAGGGCCATGAATTCTGTGATTTAAAGCAAATTTTGCTAATTAGTCTTTAGTTGCATAGTACGGAAGCGTTGGTGTGTGATTGAAACTCGTAGTTTGCCGGATTTATTGAATGATTGTATGCCCATTGTGTGCAATCTAGTTAACTTATTCACCGTTAGATAATGTTTTGTATAGGGTAGTTCTATTAGTAAACATATTATATTACAATGTACCTAGTAGAAAGGAGGGAATTGTCGTGGGGAGGCCTTTGCCCAGCAGTAGCACTACAGGCTAACAACAACAATACAGTAGTAACATGCGCCGGATACAATAAAACAATGTATTTTTTTTATACATTATAGGTTTGCGCTTGACCGCCAACTCACCTGATGTTAAGCGATGTTGCGGTCTACGATGAAGCGCGCTTACCTAGAAGAAACCGATTCACTCGTGATTTAAAGACACCCAGACTATATCCATCGGGGAAAATGCACTCAGGAAGCGTATTTCTCAATTATTATTCATACGTATTGCAGGTGTTGCTGTTGGACAAGGTACTGTTCAGGAGGTATATGCGCGAAAATCAAGAGCTGTACGCAGAGCTGGAGCAGGATCTGAAAAATAAGTTTACACCAAATAAATAACAGCCAAAATCCTGAAAGTAATTATAATAAATAAAAATAATAAAAGGGCCGGGGCCACTGCCTTGCCCCCAGATTGACACCAAGGACGATATCATAATGTTGTTTCTCTATTTCAGGTTGCGCTCAAAGCACGTAGCTCTCTCGCGCATCACAACATTTTTTAACCAACATCCAAAAAGGACCAGGTTTTCAATTCTCTCTATTACTTGTGAAACATAAAAGAACATTGAGTGGGATATTAGAAAAGTGAGCGATGATTTAATTTATGTGTGTGATATGATTAGTAATTATAGTTTAAAAAACTGAAAAAACCGATTTCAAAGTACGCAATTAGTTTACTTGGATGATATATTTTCCCAGTTATTTTGTTATACCTAAATACCCAAATATTGAATCTATTTTGCAAAATCTATAAGGGACCACCTCTGAAGTTATGATTTACCAAACAAAAAAGTAACAAAATTAATTCATTGGCGAAGTAATCGCTGAACAAACATACAAAATAAAAAAATTGAGAACCTCCTCCACTTTGGAAGTTGGAAGTTAGTTAAAAATGTGATGCGTGAACAAAGAGCTGCGCACTTTGATCCCAAGCTCAGATTTGATTCGAATGAATGCACTTCCATCATCCATAATCGACAACTGAGTTTTTAATTATTTTTACCCGACTGCGCAAGAAGGCGGGCTATGTTTTTCGAATGTATGTATGTGAGTATGTATGTATGTTTCTTGATCGCTTACAGCCTAAACGGCTTAATCGATTTTGATGTGCGAGGTGTCGTTAGATTCGTCTTCACTTCTAGAGTGTCATAGGCTACAGTTTTTGTTATCATACAGTTAAATTTCCGAAATTTGCCGACTTCCTTGTTTTCCGAAGTTTTGCATGCGTAGAAATCGGATGACAATGCAAGACTATCTAGATCTAGATAAACTTTAAAGACAGAGCTGTGTGATTGCCGCTGGAATTCTCTGACGAATACAAAGATAGAGTTTGCGCTCATTGTTTTTTTTTATTTGTATTTCAATAATCCCTAACGTGATCAGCGGTAATTAAATAACATAATTTTATCTCTACTAAGTCTTACTTAACTAAGTTTTAGTTATCTTATTATATTTTATGCAAAACAGTTTATTTTACAAGGTTTTATTTAGTTTCACTTCACCTGTCCCGATGTTTATCATCAAATCTTGCAAATTAAATTTGATCCACTTCCCGGTTACCGATTGAGCTGAAATTTTGCATAGGTACATGTGTAAATCGCGTGACAATACAATATTATGATGACATGGTGCTGATCTGATGATGGAGCTGGAAGGTGGCCAAAGGAACTTCGCAATGAAACGACACAACCTCATCGAGTTTGGGCTCATTTGAATCGTCTTGACGATTAGTTTGTCTTTCAATGGTAACCAGGGTCTGATGATAGAATTGAAAGGTGGTCATAGGAACTCTGTAATGGAACGACGGAATCCCATCGAGTTTCAGTTCGTTTCTTTCGTCTTGGCGTGTACTTTATTATTAACAAGAACATATTAAAAGCATGTTTTAAAAAAGTTTTTTTTAAATATAGATACTTGTGACACTATAAAGGATATCATAATTGTACATTTTATTAGGCTGTTTATATTTTATATTCAATATAATATTACAGCTAATTGTATTACCTATTTATTTCTTATTATTACATATATTTGTACAGTATTTGAAAAACAAAACTCTTAGGTTTTTTCGCGATCATTGTTTTAGTCGCTGTCATTGATTAGTAAGTATTTCATGATTTACCCAAACACTTTTTTAATATTATATTGTTAAAACAGGTTAAAACTTTGTAAAAGAAAATTTGTTATAGGAATTCTAACATTTTGATTTTCAATTAAATCTGTAACGTTATGAGTGGCTTCAAATAACCTCTGTGGAAGTTTGGTTTTTTCTTTACATTGGGTATGAGTCATCGTGCTTTGATAGCAAGTAGGAGAGTTTTGGCGGGAACGTCTTAGTAACATGTTGTTGCTTTGTTTTATTTTCCTAAACTTGTGTTATTTTGAACATTAATTCTATAAAAATGGTGTTGTTTTATTCATTACGTGTTCGATTAAGTGCGTGAATATGGGCAAGTGAAATACAGCAGCGAAACATGTATTTTCTTCATGTTGTCGGCAAAACTCCATAGAAACTTCTAGTAAAGTCTCGAGTAAATGACTCGAATTTGAAAATGATTGTATAGGTGACTTAGATTGCGACTAGAGCATTTATAACTAGTCTTATTCAAGTAACTTGAAGAAATCTTAATACTTGACACTGGCAATGCTATAAGCGGCTCCAATTTGAATATAAAAAAGTAAATGTTTTATTGAAGGAGTGGGGGAGCATAAAAAGTATTCCAATTTCCAACAACATTCCAAAAGCCGTAGGAGCAAAGAGTACTTTGTAATGCGTAGGAGGCAATTATGATTTACGCAAGTGAACCGCGTTCACACCATCCTCAAGTACGAGACATACCTACGTGACGCAAATAAATAATTAATCGACATTTTGTGACACAACTAGGTCATCAATAAACCCAGTTTAACTTGTGTTTCTACTTACAATGGTAGTTTCTCAGGACATGACGTGAATATTGTATACCATCGAATACTAGCGATACCTATGTATAGTCTGGCTTAGTCACGGCTTCAATCTATTTAGCTAAATATAGCTGTATAAATAAATAAAAAATAAATAAATTGTGAACATTTCACACACCATCTAGCCCATACTAAGCAAAGCTTGTACTATGGAACTAGATGGCTGATAGAATACATATATACTTTTTTTTTTTTTTTATTTATACTTATGATACATAGAAACACCCAGACACAGAACAAACATCCATGCTCATCACACAAATGTTTGCCCTGGGTGAGGATTGAACCCACGATCTTTCAGTTCAGCAGGTAGATGTAAACACACTACCAACTGAGACACAAGGCCAGTCATATAATAGCTTTATAGCAGATAGGCTATCAGACTCGACATTTTGTAAAAGCTGGATGTTTTCATCAAATGCTAGGTTACGTACGGGTGAATTGGCTACTATGTATTTTTTAAATTGGTTTTGGCGAATAAGATCAGTAAAAGTGCAAGTTTTTTTTATAAAAAAATAAAAATAAAATTCGTTACTTAATACTCGACTGGCATCGCGGTTTAATTGGTAGTATGTCTGCCTGCTAAGCCGTAGGTCGTGGGTTCGATCCTCACCCAGGGCAAAAATTTGTGTGATGAACACATGGATGTTTTTTTTATCATAAGTAGGTATGTATTTACAAAATAAAGTATTTATGTATTCTATCAGCCATCTAGTTCCTATAGTACAAGATAAATGGTGTTGTATGAAATGTTCATTAATATTTATATTTTATTAAATGAATTTTGTAGAATAACCAGCTGTGCCTCGCGGTATTACCCGTGTTGCTGTTCAAATACGGTTTTCTCAATGACAGTTTCTAATAGAGGAAATCTTCTGAAATTGTTATTGGGTTCAGTGTATGATCGCATGTAATTATTGGTCTTCAAAGAGTGAAACACGGCGGCAAATTACTGTTCAAAGTTGGCTCGGACACGATAGGAAATAGCAAATGGTAATCGAGGAAAACTAAAATACCTACTTATTAAAAACAGTAGGTGTTATGTCATGTAAGTAATATTAATTTATTTATATAGCATTTATGCCAGCTAGATACAATTTTAAGGACTTTTAATTCGAGAATGTTGTTTGAATCTTTAGAATCCAAGGTCATCACGCCTCATGAAGTCCCCAGCACGACATAGACCTCCTCCATGAATTTCTAAAAAGATCAGTTGAAAGCAGTTTGTATCCAGCGTCTTCCTGCCACTTGTATGAGGTCGTCAGTCCATCTTGTGGCTGGTCTACCTACGCTGCGCTTGTAGGTGCATGCTCTCGATTCGAGAACTTTTTGGCCCCATCAGTTCTACGCCACTTCAACTTACTAAATAATCCGCTGTACTATATCGGCATCTTCCTGACAATTGTCTGAATTTGTCAGTCCACCTTTGTGGCTGCTCTGATTACGCTGCCAAACCGAGGTCAATCTTTTGCAAAGATAATAATTATTCAAATAATTTTTGTAGCTAAGTAGGTATTTCTAAAGAATTGCCAAGACAGATTATTATAAGCGCAACGTTAAGCAATACGTTGACCGACATACGTAACCATGGGTAACAAGGCCTGAGTAATTATATACTAACAGAATCTCATACCATAATATATGTAAAAATACAGGGTGTATTCTGAGAGTTAGATCAGCTACAGCTGCTAGGTGAAAAGTATTGTGAATTTATTAGCTTAATAGGTAGATGAAGAATTTTATCTAACGAACAAAAAAAAACAACTCATGTAACAAACATACAAAACAAAAATCAACCAAATTGAGAACCTCCATCTTTTTGGAAGTCGGTTAGCAAATAAATTTTGTCTAGAACATTGTTTATGTAAAATCAGGTTAAAATCATTAGCTATCAAATTATCGGCATGAACCGTTCGCCTTTCTCTCAATGTACATCTTATATACTTACTCGTAGCTAATAAATAAAATCGATTGCATTCTGTGGCCCACGCGCCGCCGTTCACTAAAGATCCAGATTGTTGGAATTATTAATTAATTGCACATCTAATCATTTCCTTTAAATTATTGATGTTTTTTTCTTGAGTAATCGTTTAATGCAATCAAAGCTGTGTTTAAGCCGGCTGTTGTTGGAAAGTGATGATTTGATCGAAGATAAATCGTACAAATCTAGGGAAAAGCATATTCCATTATGTTTTTTTTTTTAAGTTTATAATATTTGTTTTCGTATCCGCTTGCTACTCTATGGGAACATAATGCACCATGGTCATTGTATGCATCCAATATTTTATTCAACTTCCAAAAAGATGATGTTTGTTCACCGATTACTCAGCCAATTATCCATTGATTTGATGATTCTTTTTGTATTTGGTAGATCATACTTCAGAGGTGGTTCCTTATAAGTTTTATCAAAATGAATAGAATAGAATAGAAATAATTTATTGATTAACTGATACATTTACAATGTTGTATTGCGAATAAGTACAAAATAAATTATTACGTGCGAATGTCAAACATATAGAGGTATCATGAATGCACTACTTTGGTTTTTATAACAAAATAACTGGTAAAATATCATCCAAGCGCCTGTAGAACAGTGAAAGTCGTGTATTTGCGTATATTGCATATTTCGAAGTGTTTTTTACCAGTTTTTTAAACTATAATTATTATTCGTTAAAATCCATCATTTGTTATACTTACCAATGTATTGTTTAACCTAATAATAATAACCCAAACTTGAGATGGTAATGAATATTAGTAGAAGGTAGGCGACACCCGAAAAAAAAGATAAATCGGAACGTAATGTCACCAACCATAATAAGGAACAGGCGGCATTACAAATAAATGCTACGCCGATAATATAGCCGCCGTCACCGCTACACGTGAACTCGAACCGTGGCGGCCATCGGTGTGATATTACGTCCGTCAGCATTTTTCAAAGGGCGAGTGAGACCGTTTAGCAATCTGCTTCTTGTGCGATTCCTGTTACCAAGAAGTCATCGTCACAGCCCGTGACATCACCAGCGTCTTTTTTGACTATCCAGCTGTACTATTTAGAGCTCAGAAGAAGTCTCGCGCCCAGACCGCACGGCCCGCACCAACTGAAACTCCTGCTGCGAAACAGAAGAAAATGCCAGCAGTGATAGTGACGTCTTTAACCGTTCGTAACCGTAATCCTAATCCGAATCCGAAAGCAAAAGCAGATTGGAGCCGATATTCCTAACGTACCTATCACTCGTACATTACAAAAAAAGTTGGAAGTCGTTTGTACTGCAAATGTAGCACCTGGAGTTGGTGTGCGGGTGACTAATTTCAAGGCTTACTTGCTTCGGGTTCCAGCGATGCATTAAAGCTCGCTTCTCTCCCAATTTCTGACCCAATGGGCTGGTGCTCCGACGCTATTCGGAAGCAGCCTGACCAAAAACCCAGGAACAGTTTTTTTATTAAGTTTATACTAGCTGTGATTAAAAACGGTGACGATGATGATGATAAGATAGAAGGATATATCCAGGTCCTAAAGAATCTCTGTGCCAAATTTCATAACGATTGGTGCTGTTTAGCCTTGAAAAGGTATCAAACAGACAGAGTGACAGATTACAGACATCTTTCACTTTTTAGCCGACTTCTAAAAAGGAGGAGGTTATCAATTCGTAGCGTATATATTTTATAATATTAGTATGTTGGTCTATATCTGGCCCGTATTAGTGTTACTTTCCTGTTGTCCGATATTATTATTAAAGGTATCGGAGCAGTTTGCAAAAACGAGTAACCAATGCCAGTGTCGACGATCACCGAGCGCATACAGAAGTCTTGCAGATAATAGATATTTCCACAAAATAAACCCGAGTGTGTATTTAGGTGCTACTTCTATTTTCATTTTATATAGTTCTAGTTAGAACTAGAATTTGGAGTTTTACTATAATATGCGGATTATGCGGTATTAGAGGTGCGCGCCGCCGCCGATCATTTGAAATTTCGCGCCGAGAACGAATTGTGAATTTTTTTCAGTTTGGTTATTAATATTGCAGATCATTTTTACATACCGTATGGACGATCCACAGTACTCAGATCGTTTCTAGAAATAGTCAGGTGGAAAAGCAGAACACGGGAGGGAGATTCAAAGAATAAAAGCACATATTCATCTTTGGCATCCATAGCTTGTGTCTACAAGAGATGTAAGGCAGATGTACGGGTAGCGATGAAAACATCCACCAACATCGTAAAATGTTAACAAAAGACAAATTATTTGCAACATAAAAAAGAGTAATAAAATAATTAAATAAACAAAGAAAGTTACTTAAATAATACAACTATTATGATAGTAACATATTAAATTAACATATTTAACATATTTAAATTAATATTAAAAAATGCACTGAACAAATTTGAAAACAAAGCCCTAGTCAAAAAGCTACGCGTTGCACCTTGTCGAAATGTGCCCATAATGCTGAAGGCGTTCCCTCTTTGGATGGCTAAGAAAATGTGCTGAGTAATAAAGAAACTGAAGCACGAGCGTGGGTCTCGGCTTTTTTCCTTGAATCGTCGCTCCAACTCGCGCACGAATTGTATGGGTTAGGAACACCATGGTTCGGCCATTTAACGGCAAACGGCACAAAATCGAACATCTACTCTAAGCAGGCGTATTTAAGGTCCGCTGCCTCTGCTCCTGCACCACCTGACTGCTGCGTGGTGGCGAGGTGGCAAGAAGCGAATATACTTACGCACGTCGCATCCTAAAGGAGGCAGTGACCTCTGCTATCTGCTATAATCAATGTGAGACCGTCAGGTCGCTTCGCTTACCGTTTGAACTGGACAAACTAGGGGGCTCCAAAACCCAAGGCACATCAGCAGACACCAACGCTGGCCTAATTATATCGTTAATCTCATGATGCTTTGGTCTACGACCAGTGCATCGCATGTAAGCCAAGCCGTGGTGGCCGTTGGCGTCGCTATTCGCACCACAAATACAAGTATGAGATTCGCAAAAATTGCAATCGATCCGGATAGGCAAAGCCAGTAAGTCTCTCAGTAAGTCGTTGTCTAGCAGCGTGCCTATGTGAGGAGATGGCAAAGCATGCAACCAGGCGCCGGACTCGGGAAGAGTGGCGGCGTTCACTCTAGCCAGCTCGGCCTTTTGGCAGTCGCTTAATAGTTGCAATAGATCGTTTTTTGACAATTATGTCGACCCAGCCTCACTGTATCTTTAGATTCTGAAGCTGATCCGTATCAGGATACCGTTCCACAGCTTTACTACGCATTCACGTACCGCTCAGATTACTCACATATATTTGGTGGGATACCTTAAAACCTAGTAGGTATAGGTACTGTACTATGCATTTATAATATTAAAATAGTCTGTAAAAAAGTGTTTTCCGTAGCTGGTCTTGAAATTATAGCTTTTACAGATTTCTTTTTAACATTGTACCTATCTCAATTTCTATGCGAAAATTATTAAAAATCCCACGCCACGAAATTTTGCCGATGCGTCGCCGCCGACTGATTATTAACGCGGCGCGCACCTCTATGCGGTATCCAATACAATAAAGAAGTGGTATTGGCAGTTCGCCGTCTAGGCGCAAGTAAGAGGATCGCGCGGTCGACAGTCGACTACATGCAGCGGTTGCGTAGTGTTGCGTCAGTATTTCGGTCAACGTAAATGGCACTGGTTTTATGCATTTCTTCCGTCTTTAAAATGAACTAGTATAAATGAGGTTATGGATATGCCTTAACCATAATTATGTAGTAAAAGGGTATGACCACACTTGGCGTCACGCTTGTGGTAGGGTCTACCATAAGCAGTTCTCGGGCGTTTAGAGGTGAAGCCGTGCAATATAAATATGAACGAATAAATAAATAGGTAGGTATATATAGAAATACCGATTTTAAAATGCGCAATTTTGTTCCAAAAAAACTGAACCGGTTTTGATGAAATTACTATGGGACCAATCTGAAAATATATCCTTTCAAACAAATAAAATCGGACAAGTGCGAGTCAGACTCGCCCACCGAGGGTTCCGTACAAACTAAATAAAAGGGGAAAATCACATATTTTGTTATATTTTCCTTTATAAACCGAAAAATATCGTAAAAATATTTTACACATTCCTTGCTTACCACTCGGATCCGAGTGAAGCGGGGCTATAGAAGCGGCGCTTCCTCGGATCCGAGCATTTTTTCCGTTCATTTTGTGGTAGTCAGTAAACCGCCGGCGTTTGAGGCAGTCAACGTTCAACTTTGCGCGGCCACTCTGTACTTAATCAAAATTCGCCTAAAAAGTTTTGGTTCCCAGCTGAAGTGAAGCGTCTGCAGGGGGGCGAAGAATGTGTTAAAAACCTGTTTTAGCTTATGCTAATGAGGCTCTTTCATATGATACCCCACCTGATACGGTTAATTCACTTTAAAATTTGGGCCCTCATTCCTTGCATAGAGACACTATTTTTTGTGATAAAATAAAAAATTACCAGTTTTCGGATTTTTTCCTATATGTGTACTCTAACACAATGCTTCTTGCCAAATTTCAGAGTTATAGGTCAACGGGAAGTACCCCATAGGTTTTGATTCCTCTGTGAGTGTCGAAATGTGCGTTTTTACGACATATTCGGCTGTAACTATTTTTTACGAAAACTGAGTTTTTTTTTTCTGCAGCAAGATACTATGGATTTGCGTATATGGTTTTAATTTCAATACGATACCTTCACGCGTTCCCGGGATAAAGGTCTTGACACCCGGACGGACGGACAGATAGACGGACAGACGGACAACAAAGTGATCCTATAAGGGTTCCGTTTTTTCCTATTGAGGTACGGAACCCTAAAAAGGAAGGAGGTATGCGGTAACATTATGTATATAAAAAATAAAGTGAATTGTTAACCTCAATTTTTTTGAAGTCGGTAAGGAATTAGAAAATTCTAGAAAGGTTTCCCGTTTCCTAAAATGGGTACTTTAATTAGTTGGTAAAATATACAGTATAAGAAGTAGTAGAATAATAATAGGGCAAACCGCAGGGGCGGCTTTGTGGCGAGCCGTCGGTGAGTGGCGACACCGCGTACCCCGATGTTTCCCTGGGGCTAAATGAGACCCCTGACCTCCAGATTGCCTTAATTGGCCAGCTTGATGGTGGAAACAGCGAGAGCTAAGTACCCAAGCAAGCTCCAGGGTGGAAGTGTTAAAGGGCATAACGCCGCCAGTAGCTCTTGTGAATGCGCAGCACACCTCTCGACACCCTTAAGCCTGGGATACACTAGGGGACAAATGAAGAAACATGTTGTGGAACATGTCCCTCAACAACTACGTGAAGTGTCCCGAGACAATTGTCGCGGAATATTTTGCCGGCCACACTAGTCAGTGCTCATAGAAATGTCGCCCGAGGAGGTTGTGCCTATTAGTGCTGCGTACATAGAACCTAATTATATCGAGTGTGTTGAAACGTAAGAGAAAGAGAAGGTGGTGGATGCGGAATTTCTTACTACAACGAGAAAGAAGAGTTAATATTCTAAGTGATCTCGATAATCACGGTGTGAAGTATCCCACAACAATCCACGACTTTGGTAAAGCTCCAGCCTCCGTATTCTGAACTCATTCGGTTTCGGAATCGATTCGATTTGTATATCTCCATCTCTGTCATTCTCTATGGAAATGACAGAGACGGAGATTGGGTGGGAATGGGTTCAGAATACGGGGGCAGAAGTGACAGCACGGTATGATTTCTCCACACTACAGACATATTAAATTAAGACGCACCAGCGCCAGTTTTCGAAAATAGCCGTGCTTTGCTCTTTTATTTTTCTCACAAAAAACATACACTGAACAGTAACGAAATCATAAGTTACATGCAAAAATCGCTATTCTGCAGTCGTCGCTATTAACCTCGTCTTGTTTTAAATTACTCACTTTTATTGCTTTACAATCACACATGTTACTTTCATATGGCTTTTATATGCCTAAAATTTGTGATGGTCAACAACAGGGATAGTGTCATGATTATAATTTATTTTGACAGAATGCTGAAGTAATGGACCTTTGCTAAATATTAGCGCAGAACTGTTTTCTGTACTAATATCCAGTTTCAGAACACCACTGTAATCATTATGTAACTGTTGTAAAGCAATATTCATTCTGTCTGTAACTAAATTAATATCCTGATTCTCACTATACAAGAGCAAGTCATCTGCAAATTGTAAAATCTTGGTATGGGAAGTGTCAACATAGTTAAGAATATGAGATGTGCAAAAAATATACATCAGAGGAGAAGTGGTTGCTCCTTGCATAGTTCCTTTATTAGCTGTTCCTGGTCCATGTAGTTTATTTACATATAAAGTTCTATTATATAAAAATTTAAACATCCAATTCATTATTTTACTTGGTAAACCTAATTTATGTAGAGCATGGATAAGGCTTTCTATATTAACATTATCAAACGCACCTTTTACATCTAAAAACACACATATTACATTAGAGTGACTGAGTTTTGCTTTTTTCAAATCTGCTATATATGAACTTTCTGCACAACTCCTACTCTTTACTCTTTGTTCTTTTAATATTTTTTTCTTTTTAGCATCAATTCTCTTATAATTTATAAAATGGGGAATTGTTGGAGTATTTTTATAAGTTTTAAGAGCTTCTTTAGATTTTTGGACAGCTTCCTCACATATTTTGTTCCACCAAGGGGCTGGCTTTCTTGACACTCTTAAAGTTTGATTTGGTTTTTGTTTGGGAATTGTCTCATCTCTAATATGATTTAAAATATTTACAAAACTATTATATGATTCAATGGGCTCTGTGTTATCCACATCTAGTTGAGAAAAACTGTTTTCTGATAAAGAGTTGAATTTAGACCAGTTTGCTCTATTATACAAATATTTCTATCTACAGGACGGAGCTCATACACTGAAGGTTTCACATTTATATCTAAGAGTATTGGAAAATGATAACTACCCATTGAATCATCATGGACGCGCCATTCACAGAGAGGAGCTATTCAAGAGCTAACCAAGGCTAAATCAATTGCTGAAGCATTTCTGTTTGGATGCTGGATCGTAGTTGGATTACCATCATTCAAGACACACAAAACAAACTCATCTAACAGATTATATAAGACATTACCTCGGGAATTGTTTGCATGACATCCAAACAATATGTGGTGTGCATTGAAATCTCCCATGATGAGATATGGCTTAGGAGTTTCTAACAATATTTTATTCAATTTGCTCCTATCAAACCTTGTCGGGTGAGGAGGACAATAAACACACAGAATATATAATTTTCCTGTTGAAGTTTCTATTGAAATACAAATGTTCTGAATGGCTTCATAAAATAAAGTAGTGACAAGACTATATTTTATGGATTGTTTGATTAATATTCCAACACCATTACGTTGATTTTTTGAATTTTTATGAATAAAATTAAAAGGAGTGAAATTAGGAATTATGCTATAACTTTTAAGGGGTTCGACGCAAATTTAAGCCATGTCTCATTCAAAAGGCATACATCAATGTTATGCTCAGTTAGAAATTTAAAATTTAATTTTAATTTACTTGCTCTTTTATGCAGCAAGCATGGGAGGGGTTGGAGCCCCCAACCCCCCTCCCCCCCCCCCCATCTGCCTACGGCCTTGTGACAAATCAACATGATATGTTCTGCATACTCTGGGGGGCAATTTCAGTTATTCAAAACCGATCCGTATCTGAACCTTGTGCGAAGCATTTCCTGTCGGCTGCTATCTTTTTTTGGCTATAATAACGAGCGAAGGACGTGTTACGTTTCATCAAATGCGTCAATTGTATGACATAAAAGTGACTGAATCAAAAAAACTATGGCGGTCGACGGGAAACGCTCCACATAATAAGGTTCGGCTATGGAACGGTCTTGAATAACTGAATTGGGCCCCTGTACTTTCTGACTGTGCCCATACAGCCTGTATAAAACATCTTATCAACAGAATTCTGTTGATAAATTGATTTATTTAATTAAATTATATCGGAACTGTTGTTGACACTGCAGCGCCCTCTGGCGTTTTTCTAAACTTGAATTTCTAATTCTTAACTTAAATTAAAAGATTGGTTGATAAATAAAGTATTTTATAGTCTAAGAGAATATTTTGATAGTTAATAGTTGTTAATTATAAAATATATAAACTTAATACATATATAAACTTTGAGATATATAATATATATGTCTCAGGCTATTGAAGTATTTTAACTGTGATGCGTTATGCGGATGTACTACTGATCTAATTTTTTTTAGTTTTTAAGCATTTGTAATTTTAACTATTTATTTTAACCATAAGTATAGAAGTTATGTTATTGTTTTCTCATTTTATTTTTTCAATAATTATGTCCTTAGTAATTAAGCTATCTCAATTAATTAACATGTTTTCTAAGTAATATAATGTAAATTTTATTGTTTAAAAAAATTCTGATTCTGACTCTGATTCAGATTCTACTCGAATCCCGGCGGGATCCAGTTGAGGATGAGTGGAGATTGTCTTTGGTTTCTCGAGATTTCTATACTATAAATGGGACCGACGGACATAAATTCGAATTCGTGAATACTATTGGAGTCGAATGGAGCTTTATTCGGTAGCCGGCTCATTACCGACAAATTCGGTTCGGTCGCTAGTCGCTACCGATTATAAACAGATTATAAAGAAAAAAACTGCTGCATGCAGTTTCATTTCACTGTTCAATTCACTTCACTCAAATTTTTCCACTGTACCGTATTTATTACAAAGTTATAGATAGTAGATAGGTACTTATAAAGAATGTTGGTTTCGCTAAAAGTACGATTAGAAGATTCTGGTACAGATTCGTTCGCATCACAAGCTTCCTTTAGTTCATTGACTAGAATTAGATCATTGTAAGTATTTACTGTACTTCATTACAATATGGTCGAGGTTATCTTCGGTGTTACAAGATGCACATAAGGGGTCCTCTACAATTCTCAGGCGATTCAGGTGAGCTTTACTTAAAGTGTGACCAAGTCTTTTTCTATTTATGATCGTAATGAATTTCCTGCGATTGGCCGTCTTATGTGTTGTAGGTACTAAGGTAGGGCGGGCGGGTTTCCTTGGACCTACCTACTTAGGTAGACCAGTTTTGTTATTTTCGTGATAAATCTCTCTTTTGAGTTAATAACATTGTTTTGAAGTCGGTTTAATTTTCTTAGATTACTTAGATTACAAAATTACAAATAAATACTGATAAAAATATATTTCCTTTGTTTTTATCGGTATTTATTTGTAATTTTGATAACTCCTTTATGGTGCAACAATGAGCAATTTAGAATCGCATTCTGATAAAAAATGATTTACTTTACATTTACAATTTACTTTTTAACCCCCGACCCAAAAAAAAGGGTGTTATAAGTTTGACGTGTGTGTTTGTGTGTCTGTCTGTGGCATTGTAGCTCTAAAACAGATGGACCTATTTTGATGTAGCTTTTTTGTTTGAAAGACGATTTGATCGATTGGTTTTAGTTTATGTTTGTTACGTTTTACCAAAACCGGTCCAAATATTTTTTTATGTTTTTAATGTTTCTTGGGGGTTTTTACTTATTTGTTTGTTATAAAATAGTGATCCTCAATCATTTCATCTTCCGTAAATAAAGGCTCTTGTTAAGTATCTACTTACTACTTAAATTCGTTAATTACGTATTCCATGTTACGTTACTTTATGTACCTATAAAGTTTCTGTATTAAATTGCCCGTATCTTGAATCGAAAGTAACCGCTTGTTTTTGGTTTCTTACGCATGCTTTCGATATGACATCTCAAATCTCTCAACAGATCACTCATGTGTAAAAATTGGCACAGATATATTCAAACAGAACACTCGGTGTGGTAAGATAATCCTTTTCCTGGTTTAGTCATACAGGTTAAGGGGCTATGGATTTCGCTACTCCGTTCTCTTATTACCATATTTTTAGCCGACCGCGCAAGGAAGGCTATGTTTTTCGGGTTATGTATGTTAGTATGTGTGTATGTTTCTATATTACCTCTTACAGTCTAAACGGCTTAACTGATTTTATATGCGAGATGTTGTTAGATTCGTCTTTCCTTCTCGAGTGTCATACTGTACATTTTTAGCATTTTTCGGAACTTATAAGTCTAATCGATTTTTTCGTTATAAGTATTATACAAAATAAATTATTATTACAAATAATATACATTTTACAACGACTTTGCGCATGTTTTCTCGCGCATACGTAACTGCATATGAAGCGTAACACAAGCACACACACTACAAAAATCGCTCTTATGCAAAACGTACTTTATTTTTGTTTTAAATTGACTGAATGTACTTACGATGTATCTGTAGTAATAGTAAGAAGTCTTAACAATATTACATATCAATATCAACATCATCCTCGAACATTGTCCACCCACTGCTGAGTACTTATAGGTCTACTGTTTTCAAGACAGTGGATGAGAGCGGCACAGAACTGTTCTGTATGTAAGGAAATTTAGGAATAATGTTGCTCAAAATGCAATATTTTAACCGACTTCCACAAAGGAGATTTTATTGTATGTTTTTTTTTGTATGTTTGTTCAGCGATTACTTCTCCAATTATGAATTGACTTTGATGATTCTTTTTTGTTTGGTAGGTGATAAGTAATAAGCTCTGAAGTGGTCCCATACACTTTTTATCAAAATTGGTTTAGTACTTTGGTTTTTATAACAAAATAACTGGCAAAAATGTCATCCAAGTAAACTAGTTACGTATTTTGAAGTCGGTTTTTTCAGTTTTTAAGCCATAATTATTAGTATTTAAATTTTATATTGTCAATTAAAAATAAAAATTATAAGTAACAAGAACAGTACAACATCAATCGTCGTCGCAGATACCTGGCATACCTTTTAAGTTCTGTCGTTTCCATATTTCCCGGCAATTTTGAATTTGGAACTGTTCTATATTCGAATGTGTTTAAATTTTGAATCTCAAAACAGTTGAAAGTATTAGGATTAATGTTATTGTAGTCACAGGCGGCACATTAGTCACAGGCGTCGATTGGAATCTGTCAGGTTACGTACGAAAATGAATCATTCTAAGGAAAATGTTCGTGCAATAATTTTCTACAACTTTAGAAGAGGCCTGACACGGCTTCAATGTTTTAAAGAGCTAACATCTGTGTTCAGTGATGAAGCCCCATGTCTGCGGACTGTCGAACGCTGGTATTTAGAATTCCAGCGTGGACATACCTACTAGTGTTAGTGACAAATCTCGCGACGCCCAAAATCCGCCTTTACTGAAGATAACATCATTGCTGTGAGACAACTAATTCTTGAAGATCGCCATGTGACGTATCGAGAGATAGAGGCTCTATTAGGCATCTCAGGGACAACCATTCAGAAGATCTTGCATGAAGCGCTTGGTGTGCGAAAGCTAGTTTGCCGTTGGATACCGCATCTGCTTTCCGACGATCACAAGGCGGCCTGCGTCAGATGGTGTAAGAAAACTCTGAAAAGGTTCAACCGAGGAGAGTCAAATCACGTCTACGACATCATCAGTGGTGACGAATCTTGGATCTATGCCTACGATCCTGATTCCAAACAACAATCTACAATCTGGGTCTTTCAAGACGAGCCAAAGCCGACTAAAGTTGTTCGTTCTCGAAGCACTTCAAAGAAGATGGTGGCCACGTTCGTTGGAAAAACCGGCCATGTTGCGACTATTGCACTTGAAGATCGTAGAACGGTTAACGCAGAGTGGTATACCATAGTTTGTTTACCACAAGTCATCGCCGAACTTCGAAAATCTCACTCAAAGTGACGCATCATCCTGCACCACGACAACGCAAGCTCACACAGCGCTCGTCAAACGATTGAGTATTTGAAGCAGGAAAAAGTAGAAATTCTTGACCATCCTCCATACAGTCTTGACCTAAGCCCTAACGATTTCTTCACATTTCCTAAAATTAAGAAAGGTCTTCGTGGTCAAAGGTTCCAGTCCGGTGAAGAAGCAGTCGACGCTTTCAAGTCAGTCATTTTGAACACCCCCACTTTAGAGTGGAATAAATGTTATGATAACTGGTTTGAGCGAATGGAAAAGTGTATAAAGCTACGTGGTGAATACTTTGAAAAACAATAAAAAGTACTATAAGGTTCAAGTTGTGTTTTTTTTCTTCAAACGTCAAAACTTAAAAGGCATGCCAGGCTAGAAAGCAACATCACACATTTTTTGATAGACTTTTCATTTTGACCCAAGCTTAATATGCATACATAAAAACTATTTTTACGTTAATAATTTGTAAAAATATTTTTATGTATGAAAATAAACTTGGATCTGATCTGATGCTTTTTTTTATATTATAATAAAACTATACTAAATCACCATACTATTTTAAAATATGGAGATACAACACTTTTACAATGAACGATGCATTGTATGCTTATGATTATTTATTTCTGCCTCGTCAGATCTACTTTAACCCAACAGGAAATTTCATATTTTACATCCGGTTGCCTAAATGACTTCACGGTAAAAAAAAAAACAAAAAAAAAAACAACAATATTTTATATATGTAACGCTCGATCTTAAGCTTACATAACTAAGTAACTTAAATATTAATTTTCTCATCGAACATTATTTATTATTCTTCTTTTATTATATTTTATCTTCATGCAGTAAGTTTATATGAGCCTTTGTGCTTGAAAAACAATTTTGTTAATGTATCATTATTTTCTTTTGTACCACTAGGATATAACAAACACTGGTGCTTGTACATACTGTATTTTTTTTATGCTAATAAAGATATTTTGAAATTAAAAATTAAAAAAGTGATAGATACGTCGTAAAATTGTATATAATCATTAATCATATATATACAAATATTTAACCAAAAAACCCGGCCGGTATCCGACCCTCCGACCCATCTGGGTCAATACATCTTACACATAATATGTGTATTTGCCTGACTATATAAGTAGGTGCTAAATACACATATCATGTGTAGCAAAAGGGGTAATGTTTTTCGGGTAAATATTTTTAGGTATTATTTTTATATGTATTATGAAAATGCCTTGTGACTTGTGACACTTTTACAGGTTTTAAGAGAATTTTTGAGTGACCACACATGTCAATAAAAGAGGGGAAAAAATGAGAACCCCTAAATAGCCGATTTCAAATTATATGTAGATCAGATTAAAATGTATTTATTTTCAGAGTAACCTTTTTACTACAATAAATTGAAGTATTAAAGGGACAAATTATATTACAGCATTAGCATCGGGCCCCAAACTAGGCAAAGCCTGTATTTTGGGGACCCAGTGGTCTGTTTCCAATGCATAAGACACGTTTGTTCTAGCACTTTGTAGATAATACAATATGGCACCTTTCGTTAAAATCAAAATGAAATCAAAGTCAATGTCAAAAATTGTAATTTTAAAAACAGTATGAAATAAAAGGTAATCTTATTTTCAATTACCTACGGTACGTACCTATATGAATATGAATGCTAAGATTTTTTCATCTCTTGAATATCTTGACTTTTATTACTGATATCATCGATAGGGCACCACGACCTTGAAAATTCCATGCTATTTTATATTAGACATCTAATTCTAAGAAAATGAACAATAACCATCACCATCATCATTTTCATTACTATTGATGAGTGAATTTTATTTTTGTGACCATAAGTAATCTGATGAATATAGGCCTCCCTTATAGATTTCCAAATATATCAATTGGAAATGGCAACCAGGAAGACATCATACATATTAATAAAAATATACATTTTATAAAGTGTTACTTCAATCGCTGAGATATAAATAAAATTCGCATTGCATAAGCTTAATTAAGTCTATGATCGCACTATTCCTTTCTTGCTTATTAAGTAAATATCAAGTTTAAAGACCGAGATAACGGGGCCAATTTTGTTACACGAACACTAAAACAAACTAAATTGACAGGCAATGATGACCTTTTCTAATTGCCGTAGTAAGAACAAGTAGGCATGACTTTTAACCCTGCCAATTTAGTATACAATTTAGTTTAGTGAGTAGCTATGTGACAGAATCGGCTTCGATTGCATTTTCAAAATTAAACTATTAAATTAGTTTACTATAATAATGTACATAACTGCAAATATCGGTTTTAAATTGAACTAACCTTAAGAATGGACTCTTGTTAAATATAGGTTTTTATTTAGAAATACTAGGTTTAATCTTATAGAACAATTACTCGTTATAGTGTTCAGAGTTCTGGAGAACCTACAATGAAAATTAAAAAAGTAAAATGTTTTTACAATCATAAAACTATTTAGTTCATCAATTAAAGCATAAGGTTCCCATTAGTTACCTTCATAAAAAATCCATTATTCTTCACATTCAAACACACGAAACTTTAACAAATTTTCCATATATAGACCAGTCCATATGTAGCAGATATACTCATGTGCCTGGACAATCTTTTCAACTATTTAGTGCACAGATACAACCATCATCACTCGATAAGTCTCGAATCGAAAGCGTAACTCGGCTAGTCAAGTGCACCTTGGCGATTGCACCCCCACCTGAGCGACCCCACCAAGTTAGAGCGAACCTCCTTTCCACCTCCCAGTTAACAACTAGTAGCCTTTCTAAAACTGCCGGTTGTTCTGGCTAGTAGGGATGAACTAAGGGGCTACATTATGCAATGTTCGGACCTGCAAACGTTCGAGTATATAAGCTTGCAGCACATTCCAAACGAGTAGAAAGCAAGTCAGACTCCACAAGTTACGTGTGTTAATCAGTCCAGCTGACCAAGCAAGATGTACGCGAAACTCGCTGTGAGTTCCAAAAATTTTATTAACATGGATAACCCGAATCTAACCGTAACTCGTACCCATCTGTAAGTTTTTGGGCAAGGACAAAATATTTTGAAAAATTAAAAACTCACTTCTAAAAATAAAAAATCTAAACTAAGTACCATGTCTCAACCAATTTAGAATATGGGCTTTATAAAACTAAACGTCACGTCCAGCCTATTTCAGGCCTATTCCTCCTGGGACTGTAGTGATACCATCTACCATCATTGGTGGTCAATTATATCTCCATCGTATCATATATCTTATCTTTAGAAGAAAAAAAAAACATTTAGAAAACCTAGTCTTTCTTTATGGTAGATGCTGTTCTATTAGCGGTTGAGGACAACCCTAAGTCTTTATTGGGTGTAAACCAAATGTTTTATTTCAGCTTATCTCCCTGATGGTTGCCGTCGCCGTCGCCGCACCGACTCCTGGAGGTGGTGGTCACCAGTGAGTATGAGAACACTACCACTAACAAACAAAATATAAATTTCTGCTTCTTTTTTCCCTCTCGGGAATATTGACCATATTAACATTGAATATACAAATCTCTTCTTTTATCTTCCTTCTTGAGGAGCATGAATCCTTGAAGATATAAATATTGAAACATCAGTATTTAGTACTAAATTAGTATAAAGATAAATATACAAGCAGTTTATCAAATCGGATCTGGGGCTAATTGAATGTTGATTTTAGTCGAATATAATTTATACTGAAATCTTGGAATATAATTATGTATGTGGGAAGGAATATTATTCCAGCCCTAAATTCTCGAAAATAACTCAAAGGTCCAAAATCACAACTATATGACAGCATACCCACCATGCTATCAGCATTGATACGTTGAATGACAACGCGTATCATACACATTCAATTTCATTCAATGCGCGATGGCATCCAAATATAGCAAAATTTGAAAGAAGAAAAAATAGTAAGTAGGTATTTAACCATGTATAATTCCCAATAGTTTCCCATACGCACTAAGCGGTTGGACTCGGTTGGAGACACACTTAATTTTTTTTTAAATAAATAATACTCGGATCCGATGATCAGGGCCCGTACCACAAGCGTTAAGCAGTCGTATTTCAATATTACTTATTATAACTTTTGTCTCGCTCAATCTCAGTTCAGAGAGCAAGACAAAGGTCAAATATTGAATCAAGATTGCTATTAAGTTATGGTAAGCCCTGGACATTCTCCAGGCACCCGCGGATCCGATGTCTGCAATCTAGACAGCTCAAATATATGTATTTATTATGACTACTACCGAGATTAACATTATGTCGTTCCGCTATTTTTTATGTAACAACTAAATCATTGTTACTTACAAAAAATAAAATAAGACAGAATGCATACTTCTTATGCAGTTAACTAACAATTAAAAAATGAATAAAACTATGACACTGACCTTGACGTCCATCGTAACATGCAATAAAAGTAAAAGCAAAATCGAAAAATAGTAAAAATAATAGACAATGTACAATTTGTTACACTTACATAACTATCAAGGTCGTCGCAATCATTTTGTTATAATGTTGTCTTTTAACGAGATCAATCGTTGAGTTAAATAACGATACGTAAATAAACTGTAATACTTAACACGAATTTGGCAATGGATAAACACCGCTTCCTTCCAGTTAAGATCTTTCTGGAATATTCCGTCGGTCGTTTCTTTGCAATGGGTGTTTTGAAATGACTTAATTGAGGATTTAGTTATAATTTATGTTGTGATTTCAAAAGCTTCTATTCATTGTAGACCACTTGGAGGTCGTTTACGGTTACTAGCAGGCGATTATGTTCAAATTTACTACCAATAATTAGAAAAATAGTGGTTAGAAAAAAAAAAATGGATCCGACATTCAATAATAATTATATTCTACAAAACTGAAAAAAAAACCGACTTAAAAATACACATTTCGTTTACCTGGATGCTTTTTTTTTATTTTGTTATTAATTTTCATATAATTTATATGGGGCCACCTCTGAGGTAGGTATTACCTACCAAACAAAAAAAAACATCAAAAACAATTCACAATTGGCGGAGTAATCGGTGAACAAACAAACATACAAAAAAACATACAGTCGAATATCTTTATTCGACCTCCTCCTTTCTGAAAGTCGATTAAAAATGAAAAACTGACTACAAAATGTGCAATGTTGTATTAAAAACCAAACTACTGAACCGATTTTGATAAAATTTAAATGGGACCACCTCTAAGTGTCTACCAAACAAAAAATTATCATCAGAAACAATGCATAAGTGGCGGAGTAACCGCTGAATGCAAACATACAAAAAATAACATACAGTCGAATTGAGAACCTCCTTCTTTTTGGAAGTCGGTTAAAAAACTTACTGGTTTTCAGTTGGAACGAAAAATATTTTAAATTTTGCTAAGAGATTTATTTGAGTACTTGACAATAAATAGTGAAAAATATATATTTATGCTGACCCCAAAGTAAATTATTTCTAAATTAAGTCGGGGTTTTCAGTTTTTTAATTATAATTAATAAAGCTGTACATAGACGTACTTCTATGGTTTTAGAAGGTAGTTTAGACCTGCTAAGGCGATGAACTTAGATATTCATCTCCCATGAAAAAGTCCCTTAGTTACCAGACCTAGTGTATACATTTTTTATGCACGCTAGATCTATGATTGACCACCAACTCGCCTGATGTTAAGCGACGGTGTAGCTGAGGATGAAGCTGGTCTATCTACTATGCTAGACACAGACCTCTGTCAAGACACAGTTGTTTTATAACTATCTATCATTCTAGATCATATGAGTTAAAAGTGAATGTGATCCAATCAACATTGACTGAGCAGTTCTGTTATATAATCTATACAGACTTGCATACTGCAGGATAATGAGTAGTGAATATTTAAACTTTTTGCATAAGAAACTTGTTTTGTGTATGCAGTAATGTTACATATTAAAAACTTGTTAGAAAAATATTGCAATGTTCTCTCTTACCTTGTGAAATTAGTTGCGATATTATTTTAAATAAATTTTGAAATATAGCTGTGTCGTATGTAAAAACATACAGGATGTTTGGACATAGGCAAGCTGTAAATGATGACAATTTTGTTCTTTGACAAATAGTTTGTCATGTTATGGGATAGAAAGCCTAATTGTAGCAAAGTCATGGCGATCAGACTAAAGACTTAATTAATTAATAACCAGAAGTTCCCGCATGACATTATCCTGTTAATTTGCAAATTAAGCATGTTTGGCACATGGTCTCATAAAAATATAAGATCTTGATTTCATACCAAAGTTACTTTCAGTAAATTTCAAATCTTCAATTTTTTCTTCTAAAATCTTTTTTTTTTTTTTTTTTTTTTTTTTAACAATTATTAACCTTATTAACCGGATTACCACTTAAAACATTAACAGAAAACTAAATCAGATCTGTATTATTGCAGTTACCAATGAACAACGATTTTTTTTAGAAAGCTATAATTTTATTATAAATATAAATATTTAGTTCAGAATATTCTAAGCAGCGTACGTTGTCCTTCCCTACAACATAAAAACCAAACACCCTGCATACTTAAACTTTTTAAAACAAACAAACTGTAATAGCTAAGAAGTAAATAGCCCAGTAGTAACTCGGTCGAGAACTCATCTTCTATACGTTTGTGTAAGTGACTTGAAAATATCTGTGTAAGTGTGGTATACTAGGAAGTGGTCACCGTAGTGATAACCTACAATCTCCAAGCGAGCCCATCTCCACGCGTCGAGTTGCGTGATCGTTTTAAGTCCACTTTAATACTAGTCTGTTTTTCTTTACATGCCCAATAATATAAACAGGTATAGAAAACGTATAAAGTACGTTTTGAAAACTCAAAAACCCCCGACAAAAACACGGCTCAACTGATTTTGATGAAACATAAGTTAAGGACTCTCCCGACTACTTAATTCACCTTTCAAACAAAAAAAAAAACAAAAAAAAAATCGGTTCATCCGTTCGGGAGCTACGATATCACAGACACGTCAAACTTATAACATCCCGTCGTTTTTGCGTCGGGGGTAAAAAACTAATTAGGACTGGCGAGATGACTGTGAAAATCGCGAGTTATGGTAAAACGTATACTCGCTTAAAACATCATTCGCAAGCTAAGTGCCAAAGAGTTTAAAAAAACTGACAAAACAGACTTCAAAATACGCAATTCGGTTACTTGAATGACATGTATTATGCTATTTTATTATAAAAACCAAAGTACTTAACCGATTTTGATAAAATATATTTAAATTAAGCCACCTCTGTGTTATTACTTATCAAATCAAAAAATTATCATCATAAACAATATCGCGTAACAAACATCCAAAAAAAGGTCGATTTGAGAAACCTTTTTGGAAGTTGGAAAAAAAGAAACTAATAACAAAAACAAGTAAAATATTACAATGAAGGTACTTCCCACACTTATGCTACAAAAAACATAAAAATATTGTTAGAAATCTCGTAGACCAAAATGATAAAATCAGACAGATGCAATCTCATTGTAATGTCACTTGAGCGTCACATGCGTAGATTTCCCATGAGTAATTGAATTTCAAAAATAATATTTTTTCACGGTAAGTTGTTACGAAAAAAAGAAACTTAAGTAGGTATAGGTGGATAATTAGAGCACGTATCTCGGTTCGAGTGATATGATTTCGCATGCACTGTTTCAAGCAATCTTGGGCTGGTAAATTCAGAGTAAAAACAAAACATGATTACACAAGCAATAATTAAATAAATAAATAAATATTTGTGGACATTTCACACAACACCATCTAGCCCAAACTAAGCAAAGCTTGTACTATGGAACTAGATGGCTGATAGAATACATATATACTTTTTTTTTGTAAATATATACATATGATACATAGAAACACCCAGACACAGAACAAACATCCATGCTCATCACACAAATGTTTGCCCTGAGTGGGGATTGAACCCACGACCTTTCAGTTCAGCAGGTAGACGTAAACACGCTACCAACTGAGCCACAAGGCCAGTCAATTCATTTCGTTCATCCTGTATCTCAATAATTATAGGTAAAATAACTGAAGTAACCGACTTTTCATGGATGCCATTGCGAACCAAATTGAAATGGGACCACAAAGAAGCACCAGCTTTCAAATAAATAAATAAAAAACATCAAAATCAGTTCACCCAGTCGAAAGTATTGAGGTAACAAACGTTAAAAAAAATAGAGTCGAATTGAGAACTTCCTCCTTTTTGAAGTCGGTTGAAAAGAAAATGGAATCTTATAGGATCCCTACAGAGCTCGGCTTTCTGTATAAAAACCAAACTACTGAAACGGTTTTGTTTAATTTCATTTGTTTTGTTGAGTTTTCTATGGAACCAATCTGAATGTATGTCCTTTCAATAAGAATCTGTATCTGTATCTGTATCTGTACCTCTGTTATTAAATATTCTGTGCCTGTAGGTATGTGCTGTATGTATAGTTTAGGTATGTATTTATGATGCAACAGAAACTACGATGCATGACCGGTGCAGTGGGTCAAACAAAATACGATGCAGCTATCTTTATAATAGTTCTGAGCTGCTCTTTTTTATACGATCAAGGTTCCTTTATGTAAGTCTTGTACCGGATAAAAAATAAAAGGTCAATCAACTTTCATACGCTCCACCTACTTGTGTAACCTGCGTGCAACTGTGCAACTGTAACCTATTATATGAAACCGAAAGTATTTTTTTCCCACGAAAATAGAGTGAACGCATCAGAAACTTGTTTCCTTTTACCCGACTGCGCAAGAAGGAGGCTTACGTTTCTCTGGTGTTAGTATATTTCTGTATTACTTCCTACAGCATAAACGGCTTGACCGATATTGATATGCGCGATTTTAACATATTTCCACGCGTTCCTGAGAAAAAAGTTTTGACAGACAGACAGACGGACAGACAACAAAGTGATCCTATTAGAGTTCAATTTTTCCATTTGAGCTATAAAATCTTCAAAAATACATAAATAAATCCAGATTGTAAACTGTGATTCAGCGTGTTAACACTGACATCATTCTATAAGTGTTTTCATTTTTTGTGTGCATAAAAACGGAAATGATAATATAATATGAGATATGCTCGTAATTGAGAATAGCGTTGCATAATTGTATAACATTTTGCGATGTCGTTGACCTCCATTCCATACACGGATCTGGCGAATACGTTCATTATATCTCGATGTGCCCCTTTGAGGACGAGCTACTTGCGAGTTGTATTGCATTGCCATTTTTACAATCAGTTTTTTTAATCCAAAACATATAGGTAAACAATATTCTAGAACCAAATTTTGACAGTTGAACATGATATTTAACATGAACCTCCTCTCATTATCTCCTCACGATGGGAAGTCCTTAACGACTAACATCTTAAAAAGCTCTCGAGTGAGATCCTTGCATCGACAATCACAACATAGGACGACCATTTACGAGGTGGACAGACAACCCAATGTCGCAGGACAGGAAAGGACAGAGTATTTACCTATCTTTGTAAGTCCACGGTGGAGGCTTATGTCCCGTGATAAATATTATTTAAATAAAAATTATAGGCGTTTTTTTTGTCACAATTTCATATTAACTAATATTATAAAGTGAAGTTTGTTACCTTTTCACGATCAAACTGCTCAACCGATCGTTGATTTTTTTTTATAACTGTGTAGGTAAAACTGTGTGGCGCAGCTAATTTAAAAGTCAATCGTTATTAAGAGTCTATGTTTTTAGGGTTCCGTACCTCAAAAGGAAAAACGGAACCCTTATAGGATCACTTTGTTGTCCGTCTGTCCATCTGTCCGGGTGTCAAGACCTTTATCTCGGGAACGCGTGACGGTATCGAGTTGAAATTAAAACCATATACGCAGATCCATAGTCTTTTGCTGCAGAAAGAACAATAAAATTTCTCAGTTTTCGTAAAAAAATTTAACAGCCGAATATGTCGTAAAAAACGTACATTTCGACACTCACAAGGGAATCAAAACCTATGGGGTACTTCCCGGTTCCCGTTGAAGCATTGTGTACACATATAGGAAAAAATCCTGTCTTTATGCAAGAAATGAGGGCCCAAATTTTAAAGTAAATTAACCGTATCATGTGGGGTATCATATAAAAGAGCTTCATTAGCATAAGCTAAAACAGGTTATTAAATATTTTTATGATGTATATTTTTCGGTTTATGAAGGAAAATATAAAAAATATATATGATTTCCCCCTTGTATCCCCTTGTATGTACAAGCTGGTTTATATTTATTTTTCATACAAACAATTTTTTTTGTTCGGGACCTTCGGTGGGCGAATCTGACTCGCACTTGTCCGGTTTTTTTAGGTTTTTCCTATCATAATTCTAATAATTCCCTCAAATTGCGCTTAGTGTGATCTGCTCCATACAAACGGATTTTTTTACAAGACAAGCAGCTTTTTTTAAGCAGTGTAGGTACCCGAGATGAGTCGATTTCGCAAAAAACAAGGGCACTCTTAATTTTGTTATAAAAGTTAACTTATTCCGTTTTAATACAGCTGATAGTAATCATCAAACATAACGTTGCATAGTGACACGGTAGCTGACCACAATTACCTATTGCTATGAAATAGCTTGTGAGTAACCGCAAGTAGTAACCTACTTCTTATACTGCCTTGATTTGGTGCAATTTATCAAGAGAACACCTTCATAAATCATAATTTCTTCGTAGAATTGTCTATATTTAGCTACTATAACTATAATTCAGTAAATGGTTGGTTATTCAACCATCAAGCAGTAGTGTGCATTATTGCTGCTTTTCATGGATTTTCTTGTTCCTTATGAGTTTAGTTAGAATATTTTAAGCTATTGCATAGCTTCTAACGCGGGCCTTGAGCGTGGAGACTGAATCCAGAAATTCCGTAACGAAAATAACCTAACACATCACGCGTAAAGCTATTATGCAATAGCTTTACCGCGGCAGTATCCGAGTGCCACACGTCTTTTTTAATTTTTTTATTATATTTTTATTGTAATTGGCTTGAATAATGGAAGGATTAGTTCATTAAACCTACTGGCTGACGTTGATACGGCGCATTCACGGATGCGACGCAAATATCATACTATTTACCCCTTAAGCCTTCGCTTCAGTCAAATTGTGAAGAACAAGATACGTCTAAATATCATTTTACACAGCAGTTAGGATTAGGACTCTAGTTAGAAGCCAGTCTAACAATAACTAAAGCGGACTTTCATGTTGATTTCCAGTGCAACTACTAGAAGTATATCCCAACCTAGGCATTATTATAATGCTTAATATCGGTAAAAAAATAATGCGTATTGTTAATTGGCGCCAACGTCAGAAGAAAAACGTGAGGAAACTGGTATGTCTGAGAGATAAAGTAAAGTAAAGTAAAGTAAAATTTTATTTGCTAAACACATTGTTGAAATACTATGTACAAAAAGGTAAATTTTATGGCAGTATGGTATTACTTAGTCTACGTTATGTATCAGTGGGCCCCAAACTAGGCAATGCCTGTATCTTGGCGACCCAGGGCTTCGATTTTCCTTTAAACAGATTGGCGCGACTGCACAGATCTTAACGATCTTAATGATGTATCGAATTTTCCAATTTATACCTACATGGTGCACATGCGTTGTAGGCTATGGCCATAAATTTCACACAATGAACTGATGGCCCGTATCCAGCAGTAGGCAAAAAGGGCTGATCCGCCTCATGTGATGGCGAATGTTATGTAGCCAAGCTGTATATTCAGTCATAAAAAAGTCATAGTTTTGAATACTTCTGACTTCTGGTGCAGAATACCTTATTAGTGGTGCGCGTATAGTTTTGGTAGGTTTTCATATACAAGAAAAGAATTCATTTAAATAATGGTAGGTATACAAGCGTGATTAGACTCAATCAAGTGATTTTCCGAACCCTTCACTCAGTGGGAAACCCCACATTTTCAACGAAATTAATTAATGATCATTAATGCGATTCTAGTTGGGTTAATTTAATTACAAAAGACCGCTTCTAATTTATTTTTAACTAAAATTATATCATCATGTAATTTTACGGATGTACCAAGTGATTATCATTTTACGACACCTACCGACTTTTTATTACAAATTACTATGAGTCAGTTCCCTTGTAAAAATGTGCCTTTGATGGCTTTCGTGTCATTTAAAATAGATTACTTTACAATTATTGTGCCACGAGCTTTTCACTAGCTTTTAATATCTAGATCGTCAACTATGGTGTAATTTGAATGACAAAACGAGAAATAAAATCATGGGATTTTGTGAGGTGCGAATTTAGATAAGATTTGGTTTTATATTTTATAAGTCACTAACGAAATTATGTCATTGTCAGAAGTAGATACATTGTGAGTATTAGGTATTATTCAAGGAATGAAATGAAATAATTGACTGCAAATTATATAGATTAAGATGGAGCTGTGGTTAGTTCCATCTTAATATGATATGATCTTACTTATTATGATAATTTATAGTTTAAAAAACTGAAACAACCGACTTCAATATACGCAATTTACTTGTATGACATAATTATGTCATACAAGTAATGTCAGTTCAATTTTTGTTTTACTTTAATTTTTTAAACAAAATAACTGAAGAAATATTTTTGTGAAAATAGTGAACCAAGATTTTGATAAAATATGGGCCCACCTCTGAAGTGTGCCCTGCTAGACCAAAAAAACAAAAAATAATCATGAAAAATAATCACGTAACAAACATTAAAAAAAATAGTCGAATTGAGAACCTCCTCTTTTTTGAAGTGGCCGCTCACTCTAACCGCTTAAGCTACGGTAATCACATACAGTACAATGACATAACTTGAACACATTCGAAATTAGAAAACTATCACCTTTCTTCCTGCATAGTTTAGTTAAAATTGGTGCGTTTAGTTCTCACAAATAACAAGCATGCATATTTGCAAATCATGATGCAAGACTGCAACCTGCACATATTGCCGTGCGCTGTGATATGTTCGATGAATTACATAATGACCAAACGTGATTTGGACCAAGAGCGTATTAAATCAAGTGCTTTTAAAACATAAGTAGGCGTGGTCTAAATGATGGACGTCAATTTAAGATTTAATCTCACACCCACATTTCACGCACCTTCTGGTTACGTGGACTTCATAAACCAAATAAATAATAGTCAATTACGGAAATCAATGTAGGAAGTATAATCAGCGTCGACTACTTTGAAGGATATTTATGCCTCGTTTTTTTTTTTAAAATTGCAATACCTGCAGAGTTATTTGTTTATGTTACCTCCTACATTCCTCCAGTCGATATACTCAAATCCCCGCAGTTCACGCAAGACCTGCGCTTGCGCCGTCCCGGCCTAATTATTCAAGTTGCGTAAGCGATGATCGCATTCAAGTTGGAAATCGCGCATTTCCCCTGTGACAGAGAAAGCTCATGAATTGTACGCGAACGACACCGTTTTACGACGGATGTGTTGAATAATAACGTATCCGGCTTTGTTTTTTGTTCAAAGGCTTGCTATCTTGGAAATGGCCAGTAACTGATCGTGCGAATACTGTGAATCGTGTCCAGCACTTTAATTGGTAAAGTTAGCTCACACTTACGTAATGTTAGCATTGGTTAGGCGCGGCGCTTTGTAATACATTTAATAATCTTTTCGAATTATTTTTTCCGGGCTGATTATTTTATTCTTTCGTAAGCAGAACATTTATTTTTAGATCTCG
Organism: Lycia hirtaria; assembly: GCA_947563715.1. Taxonomy (NCBI): domain Eukaryota; kingdom Metazoa; phylum Arthropoda; class Insecta; order Lepidoptera; family Geometridae; genus Lycia; species Lycia hirtaria. The sequence goes on from OX387386.1 coordinate 13,958,188, forward strand.
AATGGTCTAAATGCTCCGTTCAGGGGAGCACGGATATAGCCCTGTGGTTTAGAATTTTTTTTTTAAGAATACACACGATGACAAAATAATCATGCTATCCCGAGCTATGCTTGCAGATTGCAAGTATATCGGCAGTAATAAAGAGTTGTATGAGTTACAAAAGACGCGGCAGTGACAATCGCTGCCCTTGCAACCTGTAAGCTACGGTTTGCAGCTTAGCTCGGAATTGCATATTTAGAGAAACCTACTTTTACGTAGCAGTTTGCGGTTAAGAAACGTTGGGTCCACGATAGAGTGCGCATACCTAAAAGAAACAGATTCATATATAGACTTAATACATATATCGGATAAGGCTCATTCGGAGTGTGTTCCATATTTTAGCAATATCCACGATAAAGACGGAATTAAAGCGATTCGCTTGGGTTTACGGAAGATCCATCTTAAAACAATATAGATCTTTCAAGCTTGGGCGTTTTTGTGATAATGACGTATCCATTTTCACCTCTTTCCAGTAAGCACGTGACCATCCACGTGCCATACAAGATTCACACAATCCACCACCACCACGTGTCCAAGGTGCACGTTCCCGTCCACGTGCCCGTGGTGAAAGAGGTGGAAGTGATCAAAGAGGTGCCGGTATACAAGCACGTGCCATACCCGGTCGTGCAGCACGTGCCAGTTCCTGTCGTGAAGCACGTCGAGGTCGAGAAGAAGGTCTTCGTGCCCGTACATGAGCATCATGAAGAGCACCACGGTTGGGAGAGCGAGTCGCTGTCACATGGCTGGCACTGATTGGACGAATAATAAATTTAGATTAAGGTACGTAATCACGTATGTATCGTTTTGCCAATATCTAAAACGAGCTACTAAATAAGAAGAAAGAAGAAATTATACAATAACTTAGGACTTAGGTATAGTTCCCGATATGTAAAAAGAACGCTGCCGCTTCTTTGTTCGCGTTTACGTTCTTTTACGTGAACTACATATTATACCCTCGGATTTTGAAAGTAACATTTTTCTCGACTCGACCTCACTTTAAAATTTGCTCTTGCTGACGTTTTTTCTACAAAAATTATGTAATTTTGGAGATAAATTCTAGTCGAGGGTTTAAAAAATTAGTTATGTTTCTGAATAAGCGGTTTAGATTACTTATTTCCGTAAAGTAGGTAAGTATATGGCGAATAAGGAAACCTAAGGAAACTTCAAAACCAAAAGCTCAAAGTTGGGACGGTCTTAAAAATTTTCTTCATCTATTTTAGCCGTTTAGACTATATAGGTAATAACTTAAGGTACCCTAAGTGAACAAATGGGTAACAAATAGAACACCAAATAAGACATTTTTACATAAAAATACCGTACAGTGTGAGGAAAACAACTCATAAAAATAATTCGGTTTTACCCAAATGCCAACGGAGGGTCCGTTAAAATTAAGGTTTTTTTTTAATACAAATATCTAATAATTTTCACAAAATTTACTTTGTTCACAGATTTAAAAATAAGTACTCTCTACATACTATCACACATCGTCATCATCTATGGTCATCATCACCAGAAATGGCTCATCACCTTACAGTATTAAGATTAGTATAAATCACGAAACTTAAAATCCAGACAGTACCTCTATGAAGCCATACATAACCATTTTCATTTATATGTACCTATATACAACGTTCTTTTGAATTAATAAAGAGGCAGTGAGAATGATTTTAAACAGAACAATTGTTGTTCTATTTAAATTCATAAATCACAAATCAGCTGTTCGATACAGAAAGTTCAATGACCTCTCCCTTATTAATTGAAATGTTCGATGTACATGAAGACTGTCATTAATTATAATACATACATAACACATAATTATTAAAAGAAAGTTTAAAAAAATGTTGTGCTCACTCCCCTCGTATTCTTGAACTTATTCTCTACACTATCTCGACTCAGTTAAAATGTTAATGGAGTTTTCTCTAAGCTGTCAATTCGAATCAATGTCTAGTCGAGAGATTTCTGAGTTATGTTCAAAAATACGGGGCTTATCAAGTAACTTTCAATGGGTATTGTTAGTGCTTGTGAAAATTTATATCATAAACTCTACTGTTTAAGTATTCTATGACCATAATATAAACTCATATCATTGTAATATAACCTATTCGATAAGGCCGCCTTTGTACTGTCGACTAAGTTTATTCTTTAACTTTGACACTGTATTATGTACTATTCTACTAATAATATTAAACAAAAAACCGCATTTTTCCAACCAAATTTATTTGCAAATACAAAAATAAATACAATTTCTCGATTATAAAAACACAGGTAATTTTTTAGTAAATTACGAAGCAATAAAAGTCACTAAGATATAGGTACAATTACATGGAGAACTAAATTCAAAAATATTAAATACCTCCTGGATCGCGACTCACAATACCTGGCTTACATGATATTTAGTCGTTTAAATAATAAGTAAAATAAGTAAATTACTGGATGAAACTGTTCACACGTAGTTTTCCCCTTATTTTAAGTCTAACTCTTTAAATACCTACGTAGATTTTGATGTTTGTTTCGATATCTTGTACACCAAAATGTGTTAAGCATGTAAAATGTGTTAAGCTTGTAAAGCATGTACGTTTCTTTAGTTTGTATTTTGTACTTTTAGAGGAATTAATTTCTAATTAATATTCCACAAACCCTAATATTATCAACTCATAATTTTTTTAATTAAAAAAAAAACAATGACACTCAATTACTATTTTTTGGAAATACTTCAATTAACTAAGATATAAGTAAAAATGTGCAAGTTCAAAGGTAACGAACGAGTCAAAGTTTCATCCTAACCCCTTGATTAAGTGCACGGAAATTTAGCTTACGACTTTTATTAAATTGATCGGTTACACCAAATACATGCATAATTTTAATTAAAGTTTACTTAAATTTGAGACACTTCACGTTGTGTAAATCGGGCACGTCAATTAAATAAAACGTAAAAACGTCTTTTTCGAAAGAGAGGTGTAGGAGAAGGAGATATCACTGAAAGCGAGAGAGAGATATTATAGACTGCGCTTTATGCGTATATCGTTCTCGAAGTCAGCCTAAACGCTCCAGGCAAATGTTCCGTGCTCAGTACCCCTATTCACAATCGTTCGGATTCCGAATCGAGTCGGAAACTATATTTCCATCTCTGTGATTCTGTATGGAAATGACAGAGATGGAGATATGGTTTCCGATGGGATTTTTTCGATTAATAATAATAATTATTTAAATAATAATAATCATTTCAAAATAATAATTAAATAATCAAAATAATCATTTCCGATTCCGAATCCGATAAGTTCTGAATAGCCCTACAGAGCTGCAAGTCCGTACTTTTATGATACATAATATCGATACAAACGATAGATTTATTCATAAAGACTGTATGATAATGTCGGTAGTACAGAGGGTTACCTTTATTTGTACTCTATATTCTTTTAATCCAACATCTAAATGAAGAAAATTAATCAGAACAGAGATAAGTCAATACTAGCTCAATCTATACTAACCGACAATATCGATACTGTATGAATTAGCATAGCGTCCGTATCGAGTTGACTGTATCATAGAAGTATAGTATCGACCGAACTCGATCGATAAGTTGATTCACACAGCCAGTATGGATAATATCGGTTAATAAAATGCGAAATAATATCACTTTATCTCAATGTGACCTCTATAATACAAACATTAACAAACAACAATGAGACAAATTGACACTATCTCTGTATTAACCCGACTGTGTCCATACTGACTGTAAGAATTAACTTCTCGACCGTGTTCAGTCGATACGAAAACTCGAGAATAACTTTTATACAATTCACAGTTGGTAAACTACACATTTCATTATTTTCTAATAACTTTGCATATGACTGAAAGTAATCAAAAGAGAACTTAAACAATGCAAGTAGACATAGTAGTTTATTAAGTACGATCAATTTCTCTGATGAAGAAGCAAAACAGTTCATATGAAGTGAACGCTACGACGCTAGTGACTTGAGCTTTAATTACAGTCACCTTCCAGCCGCGAAATAGTCCAATAACACCTTCGTATTTGATAGTCTTCACGATGCAATCTATTATAGCTTTACATTTTATCAGATGTTTGGATGTACTTGGTGTCTTGAATCTTTTATCCTCTTTGTGACTCTGAAATTACATATAAACATTTTTGATGCTTTACCATCAGAATAATAATGCCACAGCATCCACTATATTCATCATAAGGGTGCTCAAAATATGAAAAAAATCAAGTCATCTTTATAAACTTGAATTACTGTGGTGGAGACTATCAAAAGTAAAATGTGATAAAAGTTAATAGCATAAGTAATTTTCGATAAAACACTTTTTAAGAGAGCTGATACGGCTATTTTTGTTAGTATTTTTTAAATTTAATTTTCAGCTCCACAGTCACCGGGGCCTATGACCTTTGTGGTAATTGCTCTATTGTTAACTACAAATTGTTATGGGAAAATTATAGATTATTTTAATTTACTCAATACTACGAGTATGTTGTGTGTAAACCACGAGCAGACCGGCGACCCGCAAGCAGCATCCGATCACGAGTATGACACACACGTATGTGCCAGCCATCGCCCTCCTCAACCATATGGTAGGGAAGAGAGCGACCCGCCACACGACGCCGCCGCAAAAAGAAGCCTGCGATGGTGAGTATGAATGATCAAGTAATTAGTATATTCAAGTCTTTTTAGTATATTACGCACTTTGCCATATAAGAGGAGACAATCCTTTTCTACCTCTAAATATAATCCGATTACGATGCCCATACATGCTTAGTAATAATGTGGTAAAAATGAAATATTAAAAAATAAAACCGGACAAGTGCGAGTCAGACTCGCCCACCGAGGGTTCCTTACAAACTAGTAGATATAAGGGGGAAATCATATGTTTTTTATATTTTCCTACTTATACCGAAAACTGAGAAATTTGATTTTTCTTTCTGCAGCAAGAGACTATGGATCTGCGTATATGGTTTTAATTTCAACACGATACCTTCACGCGTTCCCGAGATAAAGGTCTTGACACCCGGACGGACGGACAAACGGACAGACAGAGCAAGGCACTAATGTATGCTATCCGTTAAGCCTCGATGACACTGGGCTAGTTTACAAGCTACATGCCTGCGAGTTCGCGAGCAGCTTGTAAACTCGCTCCGTGTCATTGTGCTTTTTTACAATCTGCTTTTGATTGTGTCATCGACACTCGCTACTCGCTCACTCGCTAGCTTTTAAACTCGCTGACTAGCAGCTCGTAAGCTAGCCCAGTGTCATCGAGGCTTTACATAGGCTTACCATTTACGATACCTCAAGCTTTAAAAAGCTATTTTTACTTATTTTCCTTTTAGTACACTTTTTTTAAATAAAAGTTTGTTTTTTAAAAATAACTTTTTTATTTTTTGTTAGAAAAAAGAACTAATATTATTTTAATGATAAGTACTTACAGGAACTTGAAAAATAAGCATGAATTAGACTACCTTAAGGTGATAAGTAGGCGGCGGGAAATTCAAATTTATTTTTGTTTTTGTATTGTATTGTACTGTACACTAATATTTAGATTGATATCGTTTAGAGAGAATCGCCCGAGAGGATGTTTCGTGGACCTCTTGTGTTTATGCAATCCATAAGGAAGTAACGGCAAAGTAAAGGTGCTATCCAATAAACAATATGTAAATCAAAACGTTGTGCTACCACAGGTACACTGTCAGTAAGTATGTTGTCAAACCGGCATCTTATAGCTTCCTAGGCCTGAGTTACATAAAAGTAGATCAAGCATTGCGAAAATGGCCTGACCAGTCTCAACTGTCTCGAGACAAGGTCCATTATGAGTCCGTAGTTCTATCATCGTCCGTCTCGCTCGCGCATACCCACATTTTTGAAGATATTAAATGACTGAATTAACTTATAAAAAAAATGTGTTAAATTATGATTTTAGTAATATGTATATACTGCACAGGACTGCATCCTCTGTCACCTTCTATACTGCATTACTGCTCAAGTGCACTGCAGCAACAGAAACAGCAGTGACAGAAAGTTACTGTTTTCAGAAAACTACAATATAGAACTTTCAAGGCTAGATTGAATAGCTGATGTATATATTCCTAGACTAGTACTTTTTTTGAAGTGAAAACTTCTTTAGTGGCATTGTGCATTTTTGGGATGAGTAAAACTCGCGTCAGTTCGTCAGATCGTAAAACGGACAGTCAGAAACCTATTCTAACTTTCTTTTTTATATGAAGTGTTCATACAATAAAGTTAGTTTCAGAATAACGTACTAGATGGCGCTGTATAGTCATAAGGGTTGTTTGTAATACACAACATATTTGGTCAAATCCTTCACGAGTCAGTCTTTGTGCTATTTTATTTTTTAGTTTTCACTTCTGCCGGCACTCCCGGAGTGCAACCCGTTGTTTTTTTTTAAATTGTCGCTTAGTGTAATTTCGTAGTTAGGTACATAGTTAAAAAAATATGATGAGAAACGAAACAGCCATTTAAGGTTCCAAACATACAAAAAATTAGATAATATTTAGGGGTGGGAAACCGTTTCCTCTAGTATTAAAAACGCACAATGTACTAGTCAAAATAACGATCGTTCAGTAGCCACGACGAAACACGACCAATGTTCAGTAGCGTAAATAATATTTCTAATAAAATTGACAGACACTGACCCCTATTTGCATCCTCCTTTTGATCAAATCAAATGGGTACGTGACTGTCTTTGCCGCGAACCCTGCAGCGGAACCCGCTATGCTACTCGCTAACAGCAGATATTCCGGCCGGTCGACGGTGCTTGGCGAATGTCGACAAACGTGGCCACTAGGCCCCTTCGGACACTCTTGCAGATATCGAAGAATTCTGGGCTGTATCAAACGGAATACATAGAAGGACACACCTACTTGGGGACCCATCTGAAAGTAAAACATTGAAGGCTTGAATGAAAGTGAGAGACAAACAGAAAGAGAAGTGAGTGAATGAGAGAGAGAAAGAGAGAACAAAAATTAACATCTACTTTAAACTTATATCAGACCGTCCTGAGATAGACTGACATAAGTATGCACCTTTATAGTAAGTTAATAAGAGTTATCTTGTACAAGCCCAATGTTCCCACTTTTATATTTAACCTGACATTTGCAGAGTGGTTCTGATAACTCGCACGAAAAGTACCTACTGAAGTTCCAGTCAAGCCGTCAGGTCAGATGATGGGCCTGGCGGCTCATTGGTTGTGTGTCTGCCTTCTAAGCTGGTCGTGGTTTCGATCCCCACCGGGTACAAACATATAGTTTGATAACCATGGATGTTTGTTCTGTTTCTGGGTGTTTCTAAATATTATATCCGCTGCGGATCCCTAGTACAAGCTAGTAAGCTAGTACAAGCATTGCTTAGTTTGGGGCTAGATCGTGTTGTGTGAAAATGTCTACCGGTATTTTATTACCGCTAATATTTGTTTATTTATAGCATTATATATATGCTAGTTGCACCCCGCGATGTTACCCGCTGTTTTACATAAATTATATCAAAGGAGATATTATTTTTCGGGCTTAAAAAGTAGACCGTGTTAATCCAAGATGGCAGCTATCTCTGTACCAAATTTGATCAAAATCTATTTAGCCGTTTGAGCGTGAAAAGGTAACAAACATACAAACAATCTCACAAACTTTTGCCTTTATAATATTAATGTGATTGTAATAACGGAACCCGTCCAACACTCTATATAACGGGGTGCTAATTAGTTACACATACGCAAGTTGACATCACACACAGCCACTACTTATATATATGTATATGAAGTTGGGGTCGTCTCTGTTTGCCGCACGCTCGTGTCGTCAATAGGGATTCGAGCGCTTGAAGCCCACAATTCTTGCCTCGACTGACAAAATGCAAGTAGCCTCCTTCAAACGACAGGGCGAGCGCGGGGAGCGGGTGAGGAACCCGAGTTTTGAGAGACGTAGCTTGTGCGTTTCTGTGAGTGTATGTAAGTGGCACTTCAATAAATCGTATGGATTATGGAATTATAGTCGGATTAAATGTGAATCGTGTGTGTGTGTCTTTTATTATTGAACATGTTGCTGTTGTTATTTAAATGTTTCGCTGTAAACATTGTGCTTCAAGCCCGAACACATTATATATTTATTTGCACCCTACTTAGAGGTTCAATAACTGGTAAAGGTGTGGTAATTTCCTAGGCGGAATATGCAAAAGAGCCCTACAAGAATAATTATAAACGAAAAAAATACCTGTAACAGTGAAGCGGTCAAGCCTTCATAAAATGCGAAAAGACCGCCAGTCTTATAGACCCTTTTGGCTCCCAACAGTATGCCTTTGTATTGGTCTTTAACTATCATCTGACGAACTCTGATCACCTCTAGCGGCATGACGAGAGTTGCGCTGACGCATCCGGCGAAAATACCGCTGCAGAACACTAGTTTATGCCTGAATAACAAAAATAGAGATAAAATAATTATAGTAGATATACCGAGGATTCTGTACGCGCACGTCTCTTAAAATACTTAACTTGCGAATGATAATAATACATATTTAATCTCATCTCTCTTCGGTTTCTTCTAGGTAAGCGTGCTCCATCGTAGATCGCAACGTCGCTTAACATCAGACGAGTTGGCGGTCAAGCGCAATCCTATTACTACATAAAACAAAATTATCAAACAATGTATATACCTGGTCTCTTTACTCAAGTTGGTGAGGGTCGCCACATATTCTGTTACCATCTCATACACAAAGAATTGACTGCTTACTGATAAAATTGAATGCATCTGGAAAATACTTAAATTCTGTAAAGAAACTGTAAAAAAACCTTAAAAACCACTTAAGGTTTTTTTTTTTAAATTTAGATAGCTACCAACCATCAACTGGTGGTCAATCGTAATTGTAACTAACTAACACTCGTTTTTCCGGTTAGTAAAATAATATAAAGGGGATACTTTCAGAGAAAATATCCCCTTTATATTATTAGCAGAAATTTTATCAAAATCGGTTCAGTATTTTGGTTTTTATAACCAAATAAATGAAAAAATATGTCATCCAAGTAAACGAATTGCGTATTTTGAAGTCGGTATTTTTACTCTTTTTTTTTAAAGATTACTTGTAATTTTTTACTTCGAAATCATAACAAAATTAAAAATAAATTACAGTTTAAAAAACTAAAAAAGGCGACAAATTATTGTGGTCAAAGTTCATTAGAAGACTTTTCTAACAAATCCAAACACAGCTATGATACGATGGGTAGCACTGTACTTTACCTGCCGTCGATTTAAGGGTGGGGTGAGGGGGGGGGGGGGGGAGGGGGAGGGGGATATTTAGATACCCCCTGAGAAGGGGGGAAGCTATATTCCTCCCCTCCCCCCCTCCGAGATTTTAATTTTTAAATATTTTTTTTCAGTACTTTTTTGTTTTCCTGGTGAGGGGAAGGGATCGACAGGGAGAGGGAGTAAGGCGGGAGGGTGTAGGACCCTCCCCCAAAAGAGGGGGTGCGAAAACCCAAGGGAAAGTGAAAAACACCCTTGAAAACACACCAAAAACACCAAAATCTCGGAAGGACTTTAGAACAAGTATACGAATATTTTGGCTTCAATTTTTTTTCTGAGAAATAAATTAATGAATTTATTATTTTTACCACCATTTTTTCAAATCGTTTTTGAGGTTAAGTACAAAAACATATTATTTAGCGATGTGTTTTTAATTTTCTAACATAACCTAACCTACTTTTTGGGCCACTATATTATTTACAGAGATTTTTTACTGCTAAAATCTTAATTTGTGGTTACAATTCATAAAAGATTTGCCAAACATCCAAAATATTTAAAAAATTATTTCTTCAAAACCATTAATATTCTAGCGTTAAAACTTTAACTGAAGACTTCTTATATAGTAAACTTTCTATAAAAAAACAGTCCCCAACTCAGCGGCAGGTAAAGTACAGTTGAGCCATACCATTCCATCATGAAGTTCTAGTTCATATCTTCCGGCTCCATCATCTTATCAGTTCGACAGTACCATATTATTGTATTGTCATCAGAACTACATACAGCTGCCAATTTTCATGACGCTACGATCCTTGGAAGATGGTTAAATTAGTTACCTTAGATTTCATTACATAGTTAGTTACATACAGGTCGACATAATAAAAGCGTGTTAAAAAAAAGCAAACAAACGGCGTGTCTATTCATCTATCAGACATAAAATGAAACATCAGGTCTTACCTGTCCGAGACTATGTCCGTGCCAGAACGCCGTAAAGCCTTCTTCTTTAAACATTCTCCAGAATATTCTATAAAATTTAACCTTATGCTTAGTAGGTTTCTGTAGCTGGGTTCTTAACTTTATCACGTCCATTGGTTGTGTGACAAAACGAGTCACCACTCCAGAGAGACAGCCGATCATCAGTTTTTGGTTAGCAGTTATAACGTCGTTTTTGTCATATCCGACCATGATAAACACATCCTGGGAGATTTTTTACATGGACAACTTTTCTTCTATGTAACATTATTACTGATCATTGCAGCGCGTTTATAGAAAAATATGCCATTAAAATACTTAAAAATTTGGTTTCATTAATATTCGGTTGATAGAATAGTGATGCTGATGATTGACGTTAAGTAGACGTTTCGTATTGAAGCTTAAACGGATATAATTTTTTTAGGATAAGAGCCAAGGGCCGCTAGACGTTACTTGTTTTAAACAAAACAAAATGTATCGTATTGAGTATAATTTATATAAACTCTGAACACATACCTAATATCTTGGGCCGATACGACGTGGCGACGGCTAATACACAGGTATCAAGGTTCAGGTGCTTGATGCAAGAAAACCTAACTTTTCTGTTGTCTTATTCTAACGGCTGATTTTTATGTACCTACATAATGTAATGAATTAAATGAATTGTGTTGTAATAAATTTAAAATGTTCAATACGTTTCCTGAATGTGTCTTCTGAATGGATTGGATGTCTTCAAATCGCGAGTGAATGGATAAGAAAAGGTTCATACCAGCATTTATAAAATCAAACAAATACCAACCAAGGTTGAACCGGAGCGTATTCTGCGAGTTGCACAAAGGAGGCTGTTTACAAATAGTATACATATAGAAGTATCTATATAATTATATAAAAGCGAAATACCATTCACTGACTCATCACGAAATCTGAAAACTACTTAAGCTACGAAGCTGAAATTTGGCTTGTCATATATAAAAATCAAGCACCAGGCTGCACGTAAAATTAGGTGAATTTTTGCTAACTTTAAAATCTGACGGAAATTATCGGCGACGGAAAGTGTCTGGAAATATTGACTATTAAATTCTAGCTATGTTTTTTGGACCTTTAGCGCCTGATATCTTTAAATTGCCAGTCAGTCCAAGTTCGTGGGCATAATATATTATTATGAGTACTTTGGTAATAAAAAAAAATTGTACACATTTGTTCAGGGTTATGTGCAAATAACGTAGTATATAATAGGTTAAATGTACAAATAATTATCTCAGTACGGCAAATTTTGTTCATCATTTAATTTAAATAAGTAACGTTTCGCTGCCCTGGGCTTTTGGACTATGTGGTTAATAATGACAATACCGACTGAAGTATCGATTCTCGTATTGTCATTGTCAAAATCCTATGGTTACCAAAGAAGTTTTTACATATTGTTACGTATTTTTATAATTTAACATCTTCTATCGATCAACCGAAAGGCGTAATAAAGTATATGATTTCGTGAAAAAAAACAATCATAGAGTACTATTATATATATACTATGGAAATCTCTTTCTACTGTATAAATAATAAAAATATGTTAAGCAAAACGCGATAGTCCGTTTGTCGGATGCTTACAGGCACTTATCATGCTTGCGCTGCCTTAACTAATATGGAAGATATGCAGTATTTCTGTGATTATATTTTGAACTGGATGTTAAGTAACATACTTTGATAAAGTATCATAACATAGTTCGAGACTCTGGTATCAAGTTTGTTTGATTTCACATGTCATATTGTCTATCTATACAATATGACATGTGAAATCGAGTGAGCCAGTGTCTATACACTGGCTCACTCACTGAAGTATTTTATAGGTCTATGGGCTCACTTTGTTAGGTCCGTCAGAAATAAAAGAAATGAGATGGCTGAATAGTGACTACTGAATCTGATCTTAAAATGTCTGTATTTAGAGTTCCGAAGTCAAATACAAACCCTCATACTATGTAATAGGGCGAATTCTGTGCCCTCATAGTTTCGCCATGTTCGTTTATCTGTCCATCCGTCTCATGTTTGGGTCAAAGACTCTGAGTACTGAAAGCTGACATTTGGTATGAGTATACCTTTGATCAACGGGATGTAGCGTTAGTCCTCAAATACGTCTGAGCTCAATGAGGTCTAATTAGACTCCTTACGCGATTAAAATAATTTAGATTTTGAAAATAATTCGAAGCCGCAAAATAGAAGTCTCTATACATACTTCTCAATCTTAATTAGACTTTACCGTGGCGCATAGTCTTTATATCAAAATCTTTAAGTTCGTCATTGTTGGTTTATGAGTATCGGTCAACCCAGAACACTATATTAGTGTATTTTACTTTAGACTTTACGTCCACGTGATGGAAAGTCATTGAAGTACATATACCGATAAAGTCAACAGCATATCAAGCGAAAGTTACAGTACGAAAATCAATGTTATGCAGTCGGGTATTATGTTTTTCTTTTAATACTTGAACTTGCTTGAACAAATATATATCCGATTTTGCGGTACTTTGAGCTATTGAACATTGGCGCTCTACATTGAACTATATTACCTGATTGTTATGAATCATGCGTTCATACAATATATGTTTTTCACAGTTTTTCATGTAATATCGACGATTCTGAACTTATGGCAACATATAAAAAAAAAAACACCCCACAATTTAGGCAAACTGATAATCCTAACTTATATCATAAAAGTGTAAGTATAACTCAGTCGCTCTGTCTGTTTGTTACTATTTCACGGCAAAACGGCTGAATTTATCGTTAAGAAATTTGGTGAAAATGTAGCTAAGAATCTAAAGACGGTCATAGTTTTGGCCCCATGTCATCTGGTACGGCGCCGGATTGTTAAAACATAAGCCGGCGCGGCGCCGGAATCCGACGTTTTCGCCTACTAAAAAACATCGGATTCCGGCGGCGCCGCGCCGTGAAATGTCACAGCATGATGGCCCATAGATAGACTACTTTTCATCATCATCATAACTGTTTTTAATCACTACGCCACGTTTTTAATTAAGTCAAATATATCTATATTAACTAAGTAAAAGATCAAAATATTCAAGCGTCATCGCTTGACATGATGACAGAAAAACTATTACAAAAACATTATACCTACGCGATTGTAAGCAGATTAAATCATCATCATCATCATCATCTCAGCCATAAGAAGTCTACTGCTGGACATAGGCCTCCTCCATGGATTTCCAAAAAGACCGATTGGAAGCGGCTTGCATCCAGCATTTTCCCGCCACTTGTATGAAAGATTAGCAGATTAAATATTTTGATGAAATTAGGCAACGCAGAAATGAAGGAAAATAAATAGTTTACTAGTGCACTTATTATTTTCAATGGATTAGCTAAAATTAGGTTCGGTTCGTTAGGTTTCTGCTTATCATACACAGAAATAAACTTTTGTATTGTAGTGTAACGATGATGACGATGATGGTGAAATTTCTAGAAGGAAATGCTCCTCGACTATTTAAATAAAGAATCTCGCCAACATTCTAGAAAGTTCGGAACAAATGACAAAAACAAAAGACGAGCGAAAAGACGATCGAAATTTAACATTCTGGAAGAAACAAATGACGAACGAAATGACTATCGAAATAAAAGCTTCTAGAAGGTTCTGCGGGGTATATAAGGAGCTTCAGTCGCGGACAGAGGGAAGTTCAGATACAAGTAGCATACAGGAAAGAAGAAAAAGTTACAAGTGAAAGTGAAGTGTTGAAGTGAACAGTATAGTGAAGAGACGTTATAGTAGTAGTGTGTTGGTCGGAACACGGACTCTGTGTGTTTGTAGCGCGTCGATTCTGTAATTATTCTCGGTGGTTGGTTATGTTTCGTGTTATAGACTTAAGCATATTTTAGCCTCAGATAAAGATAAAGATAATTTATTTGCATACAACACGAGAATTTTATACAACAAGTGCATAAAAGATGTTACACTAAATTTAGTCGCTTAAAATCATGTTGTGCCGATTAGGCGTACAAATGTCAGGTAGACAGCATCATGCACATGCGAAAAATTCAAAAAATAATAATTATTATTATTTCAGAAAAATAGTAGATACTAATTAATGATGTACATATCCGTAAAACAGTTATTTTTATACCATGTTATTTTTGGAGCAAAATAAACACTCAAACGTAAACATATTAATTATGGTCAAAATGACAGTTATAAAAATAACGTTTATTGTTAATACATTAAAAAAGTGTTCTCATGAGGCTAAAATACACATTACCAAAAGATACTTTAAGTAGATTTATACATATTCTTTAAAAACCGGACAAGTGCGAGTCAGACTCGCCTACAGAGGGTTCCGTACAAACTAGAAACCAGTTTTAGCTTTTCCTAATGAAGCTCTTTTATATGATACGGTTAAAGCACTATAAAATTTGGACCCTCCTTGCTTGCATAAAGACCCTATTTTTTGTGATTAAATTAAAAATGTACAGTTTTCGGATTTTTTCCTTTTCCTTTTTTACTTTTTTTACTTTTTTTTCTCCTTTATGATAATGCTTCTTGCCAAATTTCACAGTTATATGTCAACGGGAAGTACCCCATAGATTTTGATTCCCTTGCGAGTGCCGAAATATGCGTTTTTTTGCGAAACTTTCGGCTCTACCTTTTTTTGAAAACTGAGTTCGATTTTTCTCTCTTCGGCAAGACACTATGGATCTGCGTATATGGTTTTAATTTTAACTTGATACCTTCACGCGTTCCAGAGACATAGGTCTTGACAGACGGACAGACAGACAACAAAGTGATCCTATAAGGATTCAGTTTTTTCCATTTGAGGTACGGGATCCTAAAAAGAAGCATGCGAGCAACACAGTGAACCACCATACTTTCGACTTTAAACAGCAACCCTATAACTAATTCTAATAGTAATAGGTTTTTACCCACACCCTTTTGAACATGGAAGATTAAAATCACCAGTGAAAATTTTTGCATAATTATAATAAGTACCCGAAGTTCGAGTTGTCTTTATTATCCTCAAATGTGTGAGGCTTCCAATCAAATGTTACTTCGGATATTTGATTTTTGGACGTTTTCATTTCTCCAAATGCTCTTCTACACGTTTCTGAAGCAACTGGCCTGAAAGAAAGAAATTTGCATAAGGCACTATCCACACAGTGTAAAGGACGTCCCGGATCCCTGATGACGCAAATGACGACGGTCCGCGAGCTCTGAGAGACACTGACGACGGCCCGGATGCTCTTGACACGGGTCTTTGTGAATAGGTTCTTATAAATTGTATAGATAAAATAATTTCTCGTATGTCCCCAGACACCGAATCCCTGTTTTGTGGTGATAACTGCTAATGCATAGAGGTTGGGTCACAGTACTTGTTCTATGTAATTGAGCGACTAGATGAGCAAGTTATTTAACTGTTGGCAGACTTCATCCTTCATTAAAAAAGGTATATCCTCAGATGGACACAGCAAAAGTTCTCTTACAAAACAGAATGTTAAGGTGAACTGGTAACAAATAAAATGAAATTACAACGTTTTTCTTTAATAAAGGACTTGTGCATATCATAAAAGTTGCCGAAATGAAAATGCTTAGGTGGATGTGTGGCGGCTCGACAAAATCCGCAACGAGTACGTGCAAGGTAGCCTGGGTGTACGCGACATCGCCGATAAGATGCAATAGGCTGCGGTGGTATAGCCACGTAAAGAGAAATCCACCCGAATACGTAGGAAATTTGGCACTACAACTTTCCAACCCTGGTTAAAGATTTAGAGGCAGGCCCAAAACTACTTGGAAAGCTGTAGTGCTAAAGGACATGAGAGAATGCGAGTCGACCAACGACGACGTCGAAGATCGAGCGAAATGGAGAAACAGAAGTAGAAAATCTGACCCCACCATATGGGACCATATGGGATGTATTCATCCCATATGGTCCCATTGCTATTGCTAGGAAGAGATAGAGACAGAGAGAGAAAAGAAGGACTTGAGGTCTTGGTTAAAGTCTGTTTGGAAAGAGAACTTAAGAACTACCTAATTCAAAAAGAGGTCATTGTACTCAAGATTACGAACAAATTCTATTATGAGATTACTCCGAATTCCCGAATAAAAATAGGTGTATCACAAAATAACTTCACTTATCTCCAGCAAAATGTGGAAACAACTGAATATTTTGCGTTATTTCAGAGTCATGCCCATCATACACAGCCTTCTCTATCCCTATGTTGGGTACAGGCATCTCTCTTATCTTGCCATCTTCCTCGGTCCTGTACCAATAGAATCCAGATTCGACCAGTGATTATTATTATATCGTTGACCCATCTTTCAGCTAGACATTCCGTTTCGGTATTGCGAACTGGATCTTGGGTTTGATGCCGAGCATGGATCTCTACATGGCTCTCGGTGCTACCTTTATTTTGTCCACAGTCTCATATGTCATGCAATATCTATGTGTGTGCGACATTTTCGCTATGCGAAAAAGCACGTTAGAAGAAGATTTAAAAAAAATAGTTATGTGTGATTTTATACCCAGTTTCTTTATCAATAGCGCAGCTTATGAGATGTCTATGATTCCAAACACTAGTGTACAAGAAAGGACCATAGCATTTCTGTGAGACGTCCATTGTCATGCACGCCGATATTACTCCCACCACCATGGATGTGGCACCCTGGCCTACTATGAGAGGTCCACCGTGATCATTCTGAAATTTTTAAATACAATTTTAACATGCTTCCATTGGATGCTTCTATTAGCTTCACTTGTAACTATGTTATGTAGGCACCTAAACAAATATTGGATGTCAAATTGAAACAACTTGTAATTGGAAGGCATATTGAACCAATTCCTACTATAGAACGTAACAGATTAGAACCACTTCTAATAGTCGTATCGATTTGAAACTAGCAGGTACATAACAGCGTAATAACTTGGTTAAACCATGTGAATCTGAAGATGAAGCAATGTTATCTATTGTTATCCTTCTTATATACGTGAGTAAAACCGCGAGGCGCATACTATCTGCGCCGGCGCTAAATCGGCCACTATTGTTAATCTATGTTTTTAAATAAGTATTTTTTATCATAATTACAAAGAATCCGCTAGACACATTTTATCTTTGATAAAGTATCTACGGGATGTAGCGTCAATCCTCAAAAACGTCCGACCTCAATGAGATCTAATTAGACCCCTTACACGATTAAAATAATTTCGATTTCAAAAAAATAGACGTCTCTAGACTTCTCAATCTAAATTAGGCTTTAGCGCGGTGACACAGAGTCTTTGCATCAAAATCTTTAAGTTCGTCATTGTTGGTCAAAGGTCGAGTATTCTGTCAAACCAGGACACTCGGCCTTACCGAAAAACGTTACTTAACATTAACCAACGTCTTAAATTCTCTGTCTTCTTTCCGCAAGTGTCATTACGTGTCAGCGAGAAGTAGACAAAATATGTTAAGCATTGCTTAAAGTTAAATAACGTTTTTCGGTAAGGCCGTATATTTCTGAATTTTGTTTTAGACTTTACGTCCACGTAATGAAAAGTCATTGCATTTAATAGTAATATTTTTTTTATGAATGACCACCAACTCGACTGATATTAAGCGACGGCTCCAGCGAGTAATTTTAAAAATATGATCACCTCACAGAAGCCCCCACTTTCTATCTTGAATCGTCTGGTATCGTGTGGTCGATGATGGGCTACATGCACTTCATAATTAAGGGGAGCTTGAAGCCTTCGTGACATCACTCTGAATCTTCTTTCGTGGTCTTCATCTTCAGCTGAATATTCGAGCTCTTTGCAATCTACTCCCTGTTCCTGTTGAAGAAAGTGTCTTCATTTACTGGGTGGTTCCTATTTGTTCTGTAGATCATGTTATTGAATTTGGGAAAATAAGATTATTTTAACAATTACAAGTCTACCGAAAGAAAGTAGTGTTTCTATTGACTGGCCTTGTGGCTCAGTTGGTAGTATGCCGGCCTGCTGAGCCTGTAGGTCGTGGGTTCGATCCCCACCCAGGGCAAACATTTGTGTGATGAGCATGGATGTTTGTTTTGGGTATTTCTATGTATTATATGTATATATTTACAAAAAAAAACTATATATATGTATTCTCTCAGCCATCTAGTTCCATAGTACAAGCTTTGCTTAGTTTTTTAACACCCAGACACAGAACAAACATCCACGCTTAGCAAAAATGTTTGCCCTGGATGGGGATCGATCCCATGACCTGCAGCTCAGAGCCAGACGTATTACCACTGAGCCATGAGGCCTGTCGACTGTCACATACTACTTCTTAATGGCTGAATAACTGACAAAAGTGGCTACTTCCCAGGAGGACTCTGCAAGAGTTCTCGTCAAGTGCCTAGTCGAATATTGCGGCTGCGTCACATGAATTCTTAAAATTTAGATACACAAGTGCCTGATCGAATCATTTCTCAATTTTCAATTCTCAACATTTAGGTACGCAAGTACCTAAAAGTTAAGACTTCTTTTGCAATAACTGGATACGAAAAGCTAAAAACCGTGAAGAGTGGAAGGAGGATAGAGAGCCGGGCAGTGGGACATATTATGTCCCACTGCCGGGCAAAGGCCCACAATTATTAGCATAATAATATATTATCAGGCTAATAATAATAAGTGCCTGATCGAATATTGCGGCTGCGTCACATAAAATCCGGACGCGTATTATTTTTATTATTAATATTTACGTTTAGCCATACAGGCGCACATCTTGCTTAGTATGCCGCTCTAATCAAATAGTAAAGGGGTATTATCTAAGGTTTGCAATTTACCCATCAACTATGCGTTATTATAAGGATGCGAAACCCTGCACTACAAAGTGAACAGACAAAAGTCCATGTACACAGGTATGTCATTGTGTCTCAGTAAAAGAGTCACGAAGACACACGCATTGACTCGAAACTTAAAGCCGAAATCCAGTTCTTGTGAGAAAGATTATTTATTGTACTAGGCTAAAAAGTTGTATTTTACCGTCGAGTGTATGACAGTTGAATCCAGATCAAGCGAAGGATTCTAGGTTCTAGTGTAGAATCCTGAGCGTAGCGATGGATTCAAGAAGACACGAGATAAAATAACTTTACAGCCGAGTGCAATACAAAAAATTTCATCTTAACGTAGCGAGGAAATTTTTTAGTTCACCTATTTTCTCGAGTAGAAAAATCTACTTGGCATTTATGCAACTTTACTGGTCCTAAAGTTACATTATAATTACGTGAGTTCACTTACATACCTATATACATATTTCATTAATTTTGAACATTATTTACAACAAAATTACAAAGTTAGGTAGTGCAAAGTTTTTTTTAATCTATTTTTTTTTCTTCTATAAGGTAGGCTTCACACAACTCGCATAGGTAATATTCTTCTTTACTCATCCAAACCTTTTTCGTGTAAATGGTTCAAAAAATTCAAAACACTGCTAAGAGAAAGTAAATTGTAAATTTTTATTTACATTTTACGTAAATATACAAAATTTCTAAGTTATTTTAATATAATATAATATTTAAGCTAGATAGCAACCTCTTTGAACTGAACTATTTTTCTTCATTTTTTGAAGGTATTATACAAAGAGGTTGGAAATATTTTGTATTGAAAATGTATAGAGCTCCGTCGTGTTCGAATTTTGAAATTACTTTCCACCCTAGGGAGCAAAATGAACTTTTCCACGCCAATATTAGCCTTGGAAACCTAACTTTACGAGCTAGTAAGATGAAAACGATATTTCTTAGAAAAAAAAAACGGACAAGTGCGAGTCAGACTCGCCCACCGAGGGTTCCGTACAAACTAGTAGATAAAAGGGGGAAATCATATATTTTTTTTTATATTTTCTTTCATAAGCCGAAAAAAAATACATCGTAAAAACATTTAAAAACCTGTGTTAGCTTCTGCTAATGAAGCTCTTTCATATGACACCCCACATGATACGGTCAATTAACTTTAAAATTTGGACCCTCATTCCTTGCATAATGACTCTATCTTTTTGTGATTAAATAAAAAATGTCCAGTTTTTGGATTTTTTCCTATATGTGTGTATATGTTCCAGAATGCTTCTTGCCAAATTTCATAGTTCTAGGTCAACGGGAAGTACCCCATAGGTTTTGATTCCCTCGTGAGTGTCGAAATGTGCGTTTTTTTACGACATATTTGGCTGTAACCTTTTTTTACAAAAACCGAGAAATTTTATTTTTCTTTCTGCAGCAAAATATTATGGAATTGCGTATATGGTTTTAATTTCAACAGGATACCTTCACGCGTTCCCGAGATACAGGTATTGACACCCCGACGGTCGGACGGACGGACAACAAAGTGATCCTATAAGGGTTCCGTTTTTTCCTTTTGAGGTACGGAACCCTAAAAATAAGTAAAATATGTAAGAGTGCGTTACAATTGAGTATCATAAATTACTTTATCGATATCATTGAATTTTGATACAATAAATGCATTTGATTTCATAAAATGTTATAATTGCCAATTCTTTCGATGTAAATGAAAGGATTCAATCATGCGAAAAAATACGATTCTATATTTTAGCTGCATAACTATAGATTAACAGGAAAAGTTCTCGAGTAAAGACCACGCACCGGCAAGCGCAGCGAAGAAGGTAAGCCACGAGATGGACAGATGACCTCATACATGAGGAGGGAAGACGCTGGATGCAAGCCGCTTCCAATTGGTCTCTTTTGGACATCCATGGGTCAGGCCTATGTTCAGTAGTAGATTTTAAAATAGAACTGTAGATAACGGGAACGGAAACCTTGGAGTTGTACCTACTTCGCCGTTTATCTTATTATATAGGTATACATCTATACGTATATAATAAGACTGTAACGGATCAAAATCAGTACATTAAATATATTTGAAAATTTTTGATTGGAGGATGCATTGCTATCTATACAAAAGCCAAAACATGAATTTTTATTTTTATTAATTATTAATTTGGACGAAATTTGGCAGGATACTACTGACTCCTACTTGGCTATTTATACAATGTAGAAGGATCTGGCATACTTTAAATCCTGAAAAAATTTACAGTTCCTGTGGGATACACAATAACAACGTAATCTATCACCACGCGGGTGGAACCGCGGGCCGCAGCTAGTACTTACTATACATGCTTTGCTCAGCATACTGTCGCCATTGACGTATTTAGTGCATATCATAGAATTGTCGATGATGTTGTGGTAACGATGCTCCCAGCGGTTCTTGCAGTTCTTTTTCGACGTTATCTGAACCTCGGTCTCCATTAGCTGTATCGAGTTTTCAGTTTTCAAGGTCTTTTCTGGTACTGAACGAGGAACGAGCTGAAAAGTAGCCTTCTTTTGTTATTATTATTATTACAGACACAATATGATTTGAATTTGGAACCAAAACCGAAAGTGCAAAGTTATGAATTATGAAAAAATTTATCAATCAGTCACTTATCACTTATCAATTACTTTTAAAAATAAAATACTAACACAGAATCGAGATTTTTTTATATATATGTTTTTTTTTGTCACCGATTACTTCGCTAATTATAAATTGATTTTGATGATTCTTTTTTGGTAGGTACCTACCAAACAAAAAACATTTTATTAATTTTTAAATAATTAATTTACTTTGCTTTTTATAAAAAAAAAATACTGAAAAAATGACACCCAAGTGAACGAAATTGCATATTTTGATGACAGTTGCTTCAGTTTTTACCGATTTCAAAAAAGAAGGAGGTTATCAATTCGAATGTACCTATGTTTACTAGGGTTCCTTACCTCAAATGGGAAAAACGCTATTCTTATAGAATCACTTTGTTGTCCGTCTGTCAGTCGAGTTGAAATTAAAACTATATACACAAACACATGTTAACATTCCACAATATAATATAACTTGATTCTACCCTCATTATATTGTTGTTTTCTGAGGGAGACACAAAACAAGTGCTTTTTGTGTAGTAGTTTAGATAGTTGAGTCTGTATATTGTTGTGTTGTAGTTAATAAAAGCGCTTGCCACAAAAAAAAAGTATTTAAGGATATGATTGTTAATGTTAATTACGGACAAAGTTTGACGAGTCCATATTAGAAACTTTCCTAATACCAATTTATTACATTATTATGAATGTGACTTTTATGACAATAAACGATATTCTATTCTATTCAAATCTGTAGTATCTTATAGGTGTGGAAAAAATCAAACTTCTTAGTTATTGTAAAAAAGTTACAGCCATATATGTCGCAAAAATTCGCATATTTAAGCACTCACAAAGTAATCAAAACCTATAGAGTAATTCCTAGTTACCTAGAAGTATTCAATTTAGCAAGAAGCATTGTCATACACATAAAGGAAAACATCCGAAAAAGAGCTCAATAGGCAGAAGAAGTAGTCATTTTTAGAAATTAATAACGTAAAAATGTTTCTGATGTATGAAAATTTACTTGGATCAAATTGAATTTTTCTCGAAAATTTGTGATGTTGTTTTCTAGTTTCCTAAACGACAATTTTTTTATTAGTTCATTCAGTCATTTTATATCTTCAAATATGTTGGTATACGCGAGCAAGACGGACGGACCAAACTTTTAAACGATTCATGAAATAAAGAGATGAAACTTATAGCGAATAAATTAAACTACTAACATCTCCGTAAAAATTGTTGGTGCCCCAGCCAGCAGTCGAGGCTACAGTCTTTGGCTTCTCGTACTCTTGACTGATGTTGTTAAATGCTACCTTATTTGGGATGTAGTCGCAACCTCGTACTCTTTTTTTAAAGTTAAATTCATCTTCTACTTTGACTACGGCAATGTCACCGGCCATCCAGCGGATATTATCAAATTCTGCTCCATCGAAGAAGTAATCTGAAACAAGCTTTATGGTTATAAAACTAAAACCTGATGCTCTTTATGATCTGCATCTTCTTTTTTAGCAAAGTTTTTTTAAGATCATAATTATTAGATAGGTTAGTTAGGTTAAGCGAATTATGCGTATTTATGCATGGCGCTATGAATTCATTGAAAAAAAAACCTTGTTAAAAAATTCATAGAAAATAAAATTAAAACATAAGGTTTTCGAAAATTAAGCGAAAATAAAAAAATACCTAATAAAATAATAAATAATTAAACCTTTCGGAACGCATTTCCAAATAGCTTTTTTTGCTCCATATTTAATACATTCAGTATCTTCGTTGGCAGGTGTCCATCTGTAATACAAATCAAAATTAAATGTTGTGGTAGTCTGGCATGTTCTATGTACTCGTATTCTCGCCATGTACTCCCCTTCGGCGTCGATTCTAATTTTGGTATAGGTACTCACATATTAGTTCCAGAGACGACGTAAAAATTTTTAACGTCCTCGATGCAAGCAGCCGAGGTAAGGATATATCTCTCGTGTATAATAACACCTCCGCAAGTCCAATTCGATGCCAAAAACTGTTTATCTGTTTGTGGGGTTGGCCGCAAGTATACCTTTCACAACAAATAAGTATTTAGACCGATATTCATATACCAACAGGTATATGAATATCGGTAAATCCAGGGACTCTTATTTGACAATTTTGTTTTAGACTTTACGTCCACGTGATGGAAAGTCATTGTTATTAGACAATTATTTTTAAAACCGTAACTGGATGTATGAGAGCTAATTAGATCTCCGCGTATGATCGGCGTTTGTACATTCAGTGCTCAAGGTATAATGGATTTGTGTAGTGTTGTATTCAAATGAAATCTCGGAATAAGCCCGGTCTTTTGTTGGTTATTCTTATCAGTGTAGCCGCAGTGAACTTAATAAAAACCGACCTCGATAGTACAAGTGATACGGTAGGTAATGTTAAGAAATCTAAAGCATTTTTGAAATATTCAAAATTATCTGAATTTTTTTATTTTTGTAAAATACATACCTACCTGTGCCCATTGTGCAAAACGATAGAATTAGAAAATCACAATTTTTCATTTTCACATAAATTTATTGATGTTGTAATTAATTAATAAATTTACGTTAATGTAAAAAAAAAACTTAGAAATGTAAAAAAAAATATTCAAGAGAGCAAAAACATGTTTAAAAAATATTTCATGAAGTATATACTTATTCAGCTTAGTAAATAAGTATATATATTAGTCAATTATAGGTACTTCATTATAGAAATTATGAATTGTGTTTTAGAAAGGCATATATTTTATGTTGTGAAAAAATGATTCCAATGTTATGATGCTTAAAATTTTTGAAAAATTTAAAAGTTAAGACTTAATTTTTTCAGATGTACCTAACACCGGTCGCGAGAAATTGCAAAAGCCGAGAAAAGACATTCTCTAAAGACCATATAAGTAGGGACATCTAAATAGACTTAAAGAAATAAAATATCCTCTTTTCTTAAATTTGGATGAAATTATGTTTTAATAAGTGTAATGAACACTAATCTACCAAAAAATGTTTCAAATTGAATACAATAAGCACACATATGCATATAAATTTGGCTAACTTTAGAAGATTTTTTTTGAAGTGAAACTTCTTTAGCGGCGTTGGGCATTTTTGGGATGGGTAAAAAATTTTAAACTCGCGTCAGGTGTCACGTGACCTGATCGAAAATTTGTAAGACTGACGGATTATAAGTCAGACACCTATTCTAACGTTCTGCATTTAAAGTTCATTATTATTGTATTGTATGTACAAGCGCCGTACACGAAACGTTAGCGTGTTTTAAGAGTTTACAGCGCCGTCTAGTACGTTGTTATAGAACTAACTTTATCTATGAAGTGTTCATACAATAAAGTTAGTTCTATAACAAGGTACTAGATGGCGCTGTATACTCTTAAAACACGCTAACGCTTCGCATACAGCGATGACAGGTTTGTTTGTAAAACACAATATCTTTGGTTAAATCCTTCACGAGTGAGTCTTGTTGCTATTTTATTTTTTAGTGTTCACTTGCTGCTGCTTTTCACTTCACTGCAGTGCTGGCACTTCCGGAGTGTAACCCGTTGTTTTTTTTAACCTATCAATTTTCTATGTTTTGTGTTCTTTGTTTTTTGTGTGTTTTTGTGTTCAGTTCTAGATCGTAAAATCATATTTTTTTTGTAATCACCATGTACGGTCTGGTATCCCCCACTTCTTTCCCATTAAGGATTCTTCTAGTCTCTAAAAACTCCGGGTGGACATAATCTCCTACAGGCTCTGAGGATGGTAAAGAAATACATATGTTTATTTTGGTGTTTAGCTATAGCTAAACACCAAACTACAGTTAAACTTACTAACATGTACTGAGGCGCTACTCAAATATATATGAAAACATCGCTTTTATATCAGTGGTGACAAAGCTGATGGCAATCGAGATTATACGCATACAAATATACTCTTGGAAGCTACTTGGATAAATTTTTTTCCGAATGCCACCAGTGGTTAAGAAGCTGATGGGAATCAAGATTAACTACATGCATTCAAATTGCTACTCTTGGAGGCTACTGAGAAATTTTTATCTCCAATTGTAACCAGTGGAGAAGAAGCTGATGAAAATCAAAATTATATGCATTCAAGTTGCTACACTTTGAGGCTAGTGGGACATTTTTATCTCCGATTACAATGAGGAAGCTGATGCTAATTGGGCTTAAAAACATCATAGACTTTATTTTTCTCGATTGCCACCTGTAAGGGCGGAGATGATGGTGGCTACCGGGAATAATCCATAATGTTATCCATATCACAGAATACTCTAATAGTACTACAAATCCATATAACAGTGTCACGGCGAGTTTGCTGCGCACCCGCGACCTTCGAGATCGAGGCCTTCTCGATTCGCGTATGGCTAGTCTGATAGCTTTTCAAGTATTTTATGACTAGTGAAACCTATAAATGCCTTAGATGTCAAAAGTACTAAGCCCTAACGCACACACGGGACTATTCGAAATGAAATTAAATTAAATTTATTTGCAAGAATGTAGGTAAAAAAGGTCTTAGAAATTAATTACAATTTTCCATTACATTCGATCATTTCTGATGTGCAAATATTTGATATTGAATCAGTATGATGACATAAATAATATTAAATTAGAATTGATAATAATAGTAAAATCAATGTAAAATGGAAATTAGTTTGAAGTATATCAATAATTGGATACGTATACGCGACTGCGTTAGATTTATATCATACATTTTATCATTTCGATTCATCGCTCCATGTGCGATAGGCCTAGGTTATTTTGTTAAAAGCATTACAAAAAATTACAGTATAGGTAGGAACATATATGCAAAGTACATGAAAATAGTAGGTACTCATTACTTCTAAAGAAATGACAAGCAAAATGATACTAACAGTAATTATCTTTGTGTGTAATTTCTTTATTACCGAGTTCATATATGTAAGTATGTAATCCGAGTTTATTTATTAACATTCTCGTTTGCTTTTTTTATTTATTTAAGTATAATATAATAATAATAATATTGGTGGTCATTTCACACAACACGATCTAGCCCAAACTAAGCAAAGCTTGTACTATGGAAACTAGATAGTTGATAGAATACTCTTATTGCCTATCAATAAAGACCACTTTCCAGAAATCTATTGGTATTTTGTGTAACAAAAATATCATTTTGTATTCTTACCAGATCTTGTTACAAAGATAAAACCAAGTAAAACTGAAATTACACGAAAGGGTTCCATTCTCTTAAGCAAAATATAATCTACGAATATGTATTTTATTCTTAGGGGCCATCCATAAATTACGTCACACGATCTTTATGATTTTTGGAATCCCCCCCCCCCCCCCCCCTTCCGACCCCTCACCTGGTGTGACGTCACGTTTTGCATTTTTGCACTGAATGCTTATATACCTATACTTATAATT
Source organism: Lycia hirtaria (assembly GCA_947563715.1). NCBI lineage: Eukaryota > Metazoa > Arthropoda > Insecta > Lepidoptera > Geometridae > Lycia > Lycia hirtaria. Next base: position 13,985,257 of record OX387386.1, read on the forward strand.
ATATAATTTTCATTAACACATAAATCATGTCTGCCTTATATAGGCAAATCTATGATATTTTTGACGCGTCACCTTTTGTTCCACATGTGCTCCGGACGTTACGTGACGATCACCTTTATGTTTACATAGATAAATTGAATAGATAGGTAGTCCAGTGATTCAGGGTTGAATCCAGAGCAAATTACAAGTATGATTCACGAGTTTCAAAAAATGCCACTTCATCCAGATCATTAGATTTGTGGGCTTATTCTAATTTTTTACATCGATGCAAAATTAGCTTGCGTTCGTTTTTATCTTGATATTTCTGCAATAAAGACTACGAGATAAAAGTTCAAATAATCCTACTTTGAATTATGATATTTTTAATAGACGCTTTAATTTTGTGTTACTCTCTTAGTTGCAGAAAAAGAAGATAAAAACGGGCGCAAGCCAATATTGCTATAAGAAATGAGCGTAAGTAGCCCCAGTTCAGTATTAGGTATGTGCTGAATCTATATCAATTCTGCTGGTCCTTAAATTATGTCCTGCATTTGCATGTACTGTACATACTTATTAGAAAATGTTGTGTACCAAAATACGAAGTTTTAACTTGTGTGACGTCACAAAGGCAATGACTCGTTCTTTCGTTCTCCCCTTTTCATTCGTTGTCACAGTTAATTGACTCTTTTCCTTCCTCTTAATGTGTGACGTAATTCATGGATGGCCCCATACAAGTTATACAAGTGCTTTATCAATACAATGATAATTATAATTTCACGGATCTTTTACTTTCATGTTGCATGTCATTCAAGGTAAAACAATTATTACGCGACTATGGCGAAGCCAAAAGGAGGGTTATATTATTTCTGCTAATATTCACAATGCATGACTACCGTAGCAGTTCAGTTGTTATTACGTCTGTTAGCCGTTCTAGATTGTGGACTCGACTCCCATCCAGGACAAATAATAAGTGGATGTTAGTTCTATAGATTTGTTTGTATTTATAATATGTCTATTTTAAAAATAAAAAGATCATGTTATTTTTTTTTGTAAATCAAGCATTGTGTGATTTCCGTTTCTAAATCCATATTTATCTATAAAATATAGCTATATATTACCCGCAACAGGATAGTTTTCGTACACGTGAGAAAACTGTACCTGTCTCGCTCTTACCCGCACTGACTAATGCTCCAGTACCGCATCTGTCCTGCTCACCCGTAATTCCTGACCCATCTCATCATCATCATCATCATCTCAGCCATCTCAGCCAAGAAGTCCACTGCTGGACATAGGCCTCCCCTATGGATTTCCAAAAAGACCGATTGGAAGCGGCTTGCATCCAGCGTCTTCCTGCCACTTGTATGAGGTCATCTGCCCATCTCGTGGCTGGTCTTCCTACGCTGCGCTTGCCGGTGCGTGGTCTCCACTCGAGAACCTTTCGGCCCCATCGGCCATCAGTTCTACGTGCTATGTGGCCTGCCCACTGCCACTTCAACTTGCTAATCCTCTGTGCTATATCGGTGACTTTCGTACGTCTACGTATCTCTTTATTTCGTATTCGATCTCGTAGAGTGACTCCGAGCATAGCCCTCTCCATAGCTCGTTGCGTGACCTTGAGCTTCCTTATAAGGCCCATAGTTACGGACCACGTCTCAGTGCCGTAAGTCATCACTGGTAACACACACTGGTCGTAAACTTTCGACTTGAGGGACTGGGGTATATTGGACGAGAAGACGCTTTTAAGTTTCCCGAACGCTGCCCAGCCGAGTTGGATACGACGATTGACCTCTCTCGCAAAGTTGGACCTGCCTAATCGGACCGTTTGTCCTAGGTAGACATATTCGTCAACAACTTCAAGAGTGGAGTTACCCACAGATATTGGGGTGGGCACTACATGGGCGTTCGACATAACCTTCGTTTTGTCCATGTTCATTTTGAGGCCCACCCGTTGGGAAACTCTATCGAGGTCTTCGAGCATCGTACTGAGGTCCTCCATCGACTCTGCCATGACTACTATATCGTCGGCAAACCGAAGGTGAGTGATGTACTCGCCGTTAATATTGATACCGAGCCCTTTCCATTCCAGAAGCTTATAGGCATCTTCCAAACCGGCGGTAAACAGTTTCGGAGAGACAACGTCTCCTTGCCTCACGCCTCTCTTTAATGGAATTGCCTCTGAATTCTGGTCTTGTACTCGGACCGACATGGTGGCGTTGTTGTACAAACACTTCAGCACTTCGACATACCGATAGTCAATACGGCATCGTTGGAGGGCCTCAAGCACCGCCCAGGTCTCGATCGAATCAAAGGCTTTCTCATAGTCCACAAACGCTAAGCAAAGGGGCAAGTTATACTCTTCGGTCTTCTGTATCACTTGCCGCAGCGTGTGGATGTGGTCTATTGTACTATAGCCTTTTCGGAAACCGGCTTGTTCGGGAGGCTGGAAGTCATCAAACCTGCGTTCAAGACGATTCGTAATGACCCTCGAAAACAGCTTATAAACATGGCTCAGAAGCGAGATGGGTCTGTAGTTCTTCAGCAAAGTGTTGTCCCCTTTTTTGAAGAACAGCGCCACCACGCTTCTGTTCCATGCTTCTGGCGTTGTACCTTCGAGCACGACGGATTGTATGCCGTGTGGTACTGGCCTAGAATAGTACCTCCCCCTCTCTTCCCGTGGGTGCCGTAAGAACCGGCTAAGGGAAATATCACCAGAAGTGGGCAGCAGCACATTCTGCGTAAAACGCCATCTACTGCGCTCGCCAACCCGCATGCCAAGCGTGGCGAGTATTGGCAAAAAACCCCCAAATGACGAGCAACAAAAATACCAGGCCCCCAGTCCCCGGCAGCTCCGCTATTCCGGGCTATGGTAGCGGCCCCGGTTACGGCGGAGCAAGGGGTGCTAAGAATCTCCGGCAGAGATCCGGCTACCACCCCCTGCATAAACGACGACTGGCCCTGGTAACGCACAACATTCGCACGATGAGGACAGACGAGAAGCTAGCTGAGCTGGAAGAAGAAATGAGTAGGTTAAATTGGGATATCCTAGGGTTATCAGAAGTCCGACGAGAGGGTGAGGACACGATAACCCTGAAATCTGGTAACCTACTCTACTACCGGGAGGGTGACCAACAGTCCCAGGGTGGTGTCGGGTTTCTCGTCCACAAGTCTCTTGCTAACAACATTCTTGCCATCGACAGTGTGTCGAGCAGGGTTGCGTACCTGATACTCAGAGTATCGAAGAGATATTCGTTGAAGGTCATCCAGGTATACGCACCGACCTCGGCATACTCTGATGATGAGGTGGAGGTGATGTATGAGGACATTAGTAGGGCCATACACACCTCTGAGACCTATTTCAATGTTGTTATGGGGGACTTTAATGCGAAGCTAGGCAAGAGAAGCGATGGTGAGCTGAGAGTGGGACAGTTTGGATATGAACAACGGAACCCCAGGGGACAGAGGTTGGCCGACTTTCTGGAGAAAGAGGGACTCTTTATGATGAACTCTTTCTTCCAGAAGCCACCTCATAGGAAATGGACCTGGTTGAGCCCCGACGGTTCTACGAGAAATGAGATAGACTTCATCCTGACCACCAAGAAGCAAATATTCAATGATGTCTCTGTGATCAACATGGTTAAAACCGGAAGTGATCACCGAATGGTACGAGGCACGTTGAATATTAATGTTAAACTTGAGAGGTCCCGTATGATGAAGTCTACACTCCGGCCCACTCGCGCCCATATCCAAGACCCCGTGAGCTTTCAGCTCGAACTATCAAATCGCTTCGAGTGCCTGGAGAGCTGCGCATCGGTGGATGAGATCAATAACAGGTTTGTGGAAACTGTCCGTACGGTGGGCGCGAAGTTTTATAAACCCCACCGTACAAATAGACCGCAAAAGCTCTCGAGCCATACCCTCGACCTCATGGCTGAACGACGATCATTGCAACTGCAGTCATCCTGTGACGTCGAGTCATATAGGCGGCTCAATAGACTCATATCAAAGTCTATGCGACACGACATCCGTACCTTTAACACTAATCGTATTAAAGAGACGATAGAGCGGAATAAAGGCTCCAAAGTGTTCGCAAAAGACATGTCTATTGGGCAGAGCCAGTTGACGAAGCTGAAGACAGAAGATGGCAGTCTAGCGTCGACCAAAGCAGAAGTCTTGAGGGAGATCGAGAGGTTCTATGGACAGTTATACACATCGGTCGCAAAACCTGTTAGCAGTTTGGGTAAAGATCCAAGAGCCAAACTGACTCGACATTATACCGAAGATATCCCGGACATCAGCCTGTACGAGATTAGGATGGCCTTGAAAAAGCTCAAGAACAACAAGGCACCGGGCGACGATGGAATCACATCAGAGCTACTGAAAGCGGGTGGAACACCGGTACTTAAAGTCCTTCAGAGACTCTTCAATCCCATCCCATCTATTACCGTTGAACGTTGTTGGTGAAACGTGGTATCGGTCTACTCCTACCAGGTGGTGCATTCATCAGGAAATGCTTGCTGTATGGCGCAACGACAGCGGGTTGACTGAACGACCGACAAGGGGAGGCCGCTTCCAGGACTTTTGGTCCTGAAGCCCAACGGAAGCGGCCACAAGTAGGTTGTGGTACCGCGCGAGCGGTACTTGCCTTCTCTTTTCTTTAGTATTTACTGTACTTACATATTGTGGTCAATTCTGAAGACACTAAATTCAAGGAACAAAAATTGTCTGAGAATTTCCTTTGTTTTTTTTAATATAGTGAGCTTAAGAATTTTAATTAGTTTAGTGGTGCCTTCAGAATAGTTCTTATTATAGGTACATAAAACTCACTTTAAAAGTTTCAAGTACCAAAAAAAGAGTATGTGCGCTTGTTTTTGGGCTAGTCCAAACCAGAGGAGTTTTTATTACGTTACATATTTAGTAGTGAATTGTTAAAAATAGCTCCGATACTTTTATGAAAGTTTTAGTGGTTGTCAAAAAATAAATTTAAACAATAAAAATATTTTATTTCATTGGTTCAGCATTATCAACTAACCTATAACTAGGTATAAAAACATAATAATACAAACTAAACAACAATAACACTTTAGCATCAGTAGGTACAACATAATCTTCGATACTAAACAATGAATAGCATCTTCACGAGTAAAGTCATGGTAACCACAAAATAAATGAGTATTTAAAGCTTTTTATTGACCCTATCATTTCCTCGTAATATCTTCTCCTGTAGATGTAATAAAATCGCATCGCAAACTAAGGTTTCACATCGCATTAGAATGGTGCTTAATTAGACTAAATACAGGAATGACTAATTACCTGAATATTCATCCCCCAAACGTCAAGTTTCCAGAACGTCAATTTCTCTGAACAGATGAAGTCTATTACAAAGAAATCTCTAGACAACGATTTCACTAAGCATCCAATTTTCCAATTAAAACAAATGGTGTGAATGAGTCACGACATAAAGGTTCCTTCATTTCAAGTAGGATGCCTGGAAACTTAATTGCAGTCTTCAATAAATATGGCAGAAAACGCTTTTTCCACCAGAGCGTTTCGGACTTATCAACGAGTCAAACTCCTTGTTACTTACTATTTGGGGAACTGCCATGTGGACTGTGATTTCTTAGGTGATGGTTGTTCTGGGGCTGGCTTTACAACCTCGACTTTTTGGCTTGCTGCTGTGCTATTATCGCTCCGGTCCCAACCATGGGATTCGTGTACGTGCTCATGATGATCAGGAGAAGGGAACCACTCCGAAATCCATACAGGCCTCCAAATTTTCTTAACTCCGGGTACCCATATGGGCTTCCAGTCCTTGACCCATATTTGTTTCCAAGCTTCTTTCCATTCCAACTTCTTGTGATCTACCCAGATCATCTTCTTAGAGGGTTTCCAAATTTGTTGCCAAGCTTCTTTCCATACTAATTTTTTGTCATCAAGCCAGATTTCTTTTTTCTCTGTTTTCCATACCTGCTTCCATTTGTCAACCCAAACTAATTTCTTATCTGGAATCCAAATCTGTTTTTTCGCAGGTTTCCAGTACTTTTTCCATAAGGGTTTCCACACCAATTTCTTTTTCCATAAGTCATGAGAGGTGTATTCCCAACCATCATGGTCTTTTCCTAAATATTTTTCACCAGGGACCCCAACTTTGACCCATTCTGGAATCCATACCTTGCGCCACGCAGGCACTTGTATTTCTTTCCATCCAGGAACAACAATATCTTTATAAACGGGAACTGTAATTTTTTTCCAGTCAGGAACTTGTATATCTTTATAACCTTTGACTTTTATAGGTTTCCATTCCGGCTTGTAAATTTTTTTCCAATCTGGTATTTTGATATCTTTCCAAGCCGGAATTTTCGTAGGTACCCAAACGGGCTTGTAAATTTTCTTCCAAGATGATCGCCATATCTGCTTTTGAGATTTATTCCATATCTTCTTGAATCCTGGTTTCCATATCAGCTTTTTCTTCCAGTATCCTGGGTCGTGGTGGTCGTGATGATCATGGTGTTCATCGTGGTGCTCCTCGATATGATGTTCATCGTGATGATCATGATACTCATGATGTTCATGATGCTCATGATGTTCATCGTGGTGGTCGTGGTGGTCATCATGTTCAAATGCGTGATCCCCATGTAGGTCATCTTGATCTTGGAATGGGTTAACGAGGCCCTCCGGCGGGGCTGGATAGTCGTATCCGTCGCGCCTTTGCGCTGTATTCTCATTCGCAGTTTTCTGCTCCAACTGTTGCTGTGTTTGTTGATTATTTTGTATTAACGCCTTTCCAGACACTAGAGCGAGTTGTACAATTACCGCTAGGGTAACCTGCAACAAAAGAGAAACGTGTGAACAATTTGATCAAATACGCTAATAATAATTATACACTTCAATAAAACAAAACGCACAGCAGCACAACAACAGGTTCACATAAAATAATCGCGTAGCTCGCTTAAACAACAGTTATTATATAAACGAGAACAAAATAAACCCAAATAATTACGTTGGCCACATCGGACAAGATAAATCGCTCGGTTTAGTCGGGCATTGTATCTATAACAAACAAAGTTTCTCTGGGGCCCTTGTTAACAATTATCTATATGAGGCCGCAACATAGATTGTTACGTAAGGCTGTTTATGTGAATCACAAAAGGAAAGTGAGATTAAGACAAGTTGTACTAAGGTGGGGGCCACGGCCATTCTCGCTCGCTCAAGCTGGGTCAGGAAGGAAAGGAAGTCTAGCAAATCTAAAATACTCATTCGCTGAACCGGTCGTCGCTTACCTGCCCGACCTCAGTTCAATACCATCTCATTTCGAGCAGGAAACGAAGATTAATTTTATAGATCTTTTAAATGTTTAACCAGCTTACTAAATGATAATAACGCTTTTGATGATAAATGATAATTTTATGCACATAGAAACTTATATGAAACAAAATTCGTAGAAGTTAGTAAAATTATTATAACACTGTAATTCACCAGAAAATATGCGAGTACAAAATTTACAAAAACAAAAAAAAAACTACTAAGTCTTTCCGGAAGTAAATTAACGTTAAATATTCTTTGCCGTAATCGGGAGACGGTGTTTATGCAAAACAGGTTAAATGGTGAAAATTATCTAGAAAGTGTCCATCTAGTGCGTTAGCGTAATTTACACTAGGAGCCAAATGGGACAGTCCAACATTGGACATATTACGCAATCGTTACACAACTCGACGTGACACCGTAACCACTCATGACAATGACGATCGACATCTGAGACATAATTAATGACCTCGTCCTTAAAAGAACAGGACCAAAATCAAAACACAATGGGCGAAAGAATACCGCGTTACGTCACAGTTACTATTAAAATCAATTCAGCTGGCTGTGGTCAGCGAAATGCGGTTAATATACATCTGAGTATCTTTTAAGCACCGCTTAATTATTTTTTCTTCCGTAAATAATAATTTAAGTATCTTGATCTTGCGTTTTATACGATTTACTGACACATTTTTTTTTAAATATGTGCTATAGTAGTAGTAAGTGACGTTGCGATCCATGATGGAGCACTTACTTAAAAGAAACTAATTCACTCGTGATTTAAATAAACCTAAATTAGAAATATTTTACTCAAAGAGCATATGTCATATTTTAGCAGTTCATACGATAAAATTTAACTAAAGGATTTCATTCGGTTTTTTCTACATGCAACATTTTTCGGGATTCACAATGTCCGACAATATAATTATTATAGTTTAAAAAACTAAAACAACCATCTTAAAATACGTAATTTCGTTTACTTGGATGAATTTTTTTTCTAGTTATTTTGTTTTAAGAACTAAGGTACTGGTCCGATTTTAGTGAAATTTTAATGGGAACAATCTGAAAGTATACCCTTTCAATTAAAAATTATCTAAATCGGTTTTTAAATAACGGAGTTATAACAAAAAAAATGCACCCGAATTTTAAGGCCTGTTCTTTTTTTTAAGTCGTTTAAAAACTTGTTAAAAGACTTGTTAAAGATCTTTTTTTTCTCTGATTTTCTCTCTCTCTCTTTTTTAGGCAAAAAAAAACTTAAAATCTAAGTGTTACGAATCACGCAATCGGAATTAATACGGCTCTTTAAAAAACATTCGCCGTCAACACTGCATGTAAAGTGTAACTTTATATATTTACGGTCCATTGAGAGATTGACCTGAAGATCCGATCCGGAAGATCAAACTTTGCGCGTTACATAACATCTGCCGCGGTCGTCGCCATTGTATTTTATTTCGCCATCCATAATGAAGTTCTTTATCCACGTCTGCTAAACAATAGAGAGGAACCGATTCGAGATTGGCGGCTATTGCCGTTCGCGAAGTATCTACTAAAAACAACAGAAGCTATTGTCGTCGACGATGGAATCGTTTTCACAAGTAATTATTGCCTTTATAGGTGGAACGGAACAGAGCTTTTTGCAAAAAAAATAAAGAGAAATTAGGAGCAGTTCCGCGTCTTATTGGAAAGCTGTAGGTGGTCAGGTATTTTGAAGTTTTACCTGATAGTACTTTCATATGCGTAAACATTCATTAATGTTCAAAAGCGAACGCCATCACAATAATGTTATCAAAAATAATATTGCAAAGATGTGTGATAATTTTCATTTTTAATTATAACTTTATTATTTTCCGTATCTTATCCAATTTATTGACGCTACACGCGCATTTTAAATTTAACGTCATCTGTCTTTTCTAACAGTTTTTTTTCTCATTAAATAGCAATTAAAATACTGTTTGATGAGCAAAGTTTACCTCACGCCAACAGAAGGTGAAAACTGTCTGCAAATATTCAACTTGAGCGTATTGTCAATATTGATATTTGTATAAAACCTTGTTCGTATACATACACACTGAATTATGTATCAAATATATATTTGATCAGACGACATGTAAATTACTTATTAACACAGAAACTTAACCCAGAATTGGTAGGTATCTGACCAGTAAAGATCACAAAAATTTAACACGAAAATTCACGTAAACTTCTAAAACATCACTTTTGTTTTGAGATGATTATTTTAGGGCTTGTTTTTCAAGGATATGTGAAATTACACTGACCACTAGGCTCCAGAACCCTCGCATGGTGGGGCGGGGAACGACCGTTCCTCTAGCTCAGACGCCGGAACTGTTTTTACTCTATTAGTTTACGTCGGGTATGTGTTTATATATGAGTAGGCCCACCCCATGCGTTGTTGGGAGAGTGGGGCGTTCACTTTCGCTGACACCCTGCGGTCGAGGAGCCAGGAGACGTAGGATGCCGTGTGTCGGATCTATGTCCTGAGGCGCCACGACACGCAAAGTGCGTCAATAAAATAACACTGACTACGTTAACATACAGTACCCACAACACCATTATTACAATTTTACAAGATTAATGGGGCATATTGTGTACAAAAAATATTTATTTATGTATATTATTATTATTATTTTTATAAAAAGGTGCAGCAAAAAAGTAGACGGATTGCCTGATGGTAAGCGATAACCGTTGCCTATGGACAACTACAACATTATTTTTGCTTTGCTAGCCCGGAAAGGTGCTTGTAGACATCCTTTTTAATACCCTCTTTAATTAGCTAATTATTTATTTTTTGGAGAGATGAGCTCGACACCTATAACAAGGATTGGTGCTCAATAGCATCCAATAGCTAATTTTGGAAGGAGGGAGAGAGGCCTTTGCTCAACAATGGGGCAATACATGCTGACATAGTAATAATATAATAATTTATTTTTTATTAGTTTATTAATTTATTTATATTACTCGTAATATTAAAAGACTACAATGAGAATATATCCAATATTATTATACACTCCTTGGTCACACCGTTGCTTACCATCAGGCAAGTTGATGGTCAAATATAGATAATTTTCTTGTAACAAAAAAAAATATACAAATTACATAAAACCAAAATTATGTGCTATGTACATAATAAGTATATCTTGACTACTAATCAATCTCCTGCCTTATTGAAGTCGTATAAAAGAATTCCGATATTTAATATGTGTGATTGCTTGACATTCAAATGTATCTTTGAATATCATACAAAACATCTAAAAATAAACAAAACACGACCGAAAATTTGACCAGTATGTATGTGGATAGTATCTACTATTGTTATATCGTGTTGTATCGTTTACTTAACTTGTCTCAACATTGGAGATTATAAAATCTAGAACAATCCAAACAAAATAATGTGACTCATTTATGTCATAACCTCACTCCCAAAATCGGTCTTGTAACTATTTTTACGTTCTTTTATTTGGCTTCTCACCGGATGTTTATTTGAAATATTGCAATCGGTTATTTGAGAACTTGGTAAATCATGCTGAGGCATCTTTACTTGTCTTTACTAGAGCGAAATTAACTCTGTCCCTCTGTACCCTCTGCCCATCTGTCTCTTTGTATGTTTGTTATCTTTCCATGATGATGGAACAACTTTTTCATCTTTAGCAGGCATAATATCTCGCACATAGGTATATATAGATATACAGGATCCGAAAGATCCGAAATACATTTGTATGAATCTTATTTATGCGAATCCATTTCATATCACTGTATAATTTCAGATGAATTGCCTAAGACGCCATAAATAAGCACGGAAGACACAGAAGTTTAATTTTACAAATATTAGGTTAAAATTGGGTTGGGTTTCTGTTTATTAAACACAAAAACTTTTTTACTACAAATATTCGGTTATCAGTTACGAGTTGTCAAATGAGGTTTGAAGATATTGATAGTGTCTTTTGAAAAAAAAAACGTATTCGGGAAAATTAAATTCGATATTTCGTAATTCAGATTATATACAGGTATACCCTTGCACATGTTATTATCACGAAGAAGAAATGATAATATAAATTCTTAGTCTATTTATACATAGGTAGATTATTATAAAATACCTATTCAACGACACGATGGAATGGGGATAAAAATTATCATGCAACTTTCTTTACATGTAAATAAATAAATAAATATAAATGTACTGCCACGCCTATTTTTCCTTTTTTTCCCACGCCTTAACGAAAATTTTACTTCTACATTTTGTAGCGGTTTCTAAACGCATCTATCTACCTGCCAAATATAATTTATGTAGTGCTAATAGTATCTGAGTAAACTCGCTGTAACATACGGACAGGCATCCACAGGGGTTCCTTCTATTTACTACGGAACCCTAAAAATCTGGTTTTTGAAGGGTTAAGAGCACGAACGCTGTAAATCTGTTTATTTGTTGATATTCTAAAAATCCAACTAAACGTTTCAATTTCGATTTTACTGTGAGAACAACTAGACTAGAGAGCTCGTTGCTTAAGTGGGTCTTCCCCTATAGATTTAATCTTCGTAGATTATATCACAGACGGTTTCACTCGCGATTTGTACACTAAAAGTCATAAGTAACATTTAAACTCTAAGAAGGCCAAACAAAACAAAAAAAAAGCACAAGCTCAGTCGTGCAGGTAGTACTGTTACATCTTTGGGGTGAAACGGTCAAGTATCAACACCAAGCGTTTGAACCTTATGAGAAACGTGGCAAGAAGCTCATTCGCAACAAGCCTCAGGCTGAAAAGCTTGGAATATCACTGTAAGTTTGTAATTTAATTATTTAAGTCCATTAACATTGCGTACATTAACAATATTTTAAAAGTCTAACATAATATTAAAGAATAAATCCAAATGTCACAATAATTAAGTACAGATGGAGGCGGCATGCATTACTGGAGCGAAGAACTATTAAAAAAAAAACAATTTAATTAGGTAACATAACACATTTTATTATCCTTATCCGTTTTACTATCGAAAAGGCTAGAAGCTAAATAAAAGTAATTTATAAAAATTAAACCGACTTCAAACTGAAAGAAAGAAATAACTCGAAGAAAACCAACTATTTTTGAGGTCGGTGTCTGTAATACAGACACCGACCTCAAAAATAGTCCTATACAGACTCTGTATAGGACTTAGTTGATGATAGCTAGAGTTATTTCTTTCTTTTCAGTTTGAAGTCGGTTTAATTTTTTAAAATTACTTTTATTTATTTATTTTTATAATAGTATTTACTCGTTTTGTTTAAAATTAAAAATTGTATTCACAATACAGGTCGAATTGATAACCTCCTTTTTTGGAGTCGATTAAAAGTCGGTTAAAAACGGTCGTCAAAGCTCATCACCGCTCATGTCACTGTCTATCAAACAATTGAAATATAAGGTGTAGACACTGCTCTGCAGTTGCGATGAACGAAGTGAGTGTTCAAAAGCCCATATCTTGAAAACTACTGAACCGATTTTGATAAAACTTACAGTGACTCCTAAGTTGAAAGATACTTGATTCAATAAAAATATTTTTTTAAATACAACTTCTAGTTTCTGCGTAATGCGTGGACAAACACACAAATACATAAACATACATACACTTATGCAATTTGGCACACAGGTTTAGAAGAGCTGGTATAGACTAACATATACAATAATTGTGGAATTCTTACAATATTACAAACATACAGGTCGAATTTATAACCTCCTTTTTTTGAAGTCGGTTAAAAAGGGGCATGGTTACGTGGTGGATATTCCGAAACCCCGAACGAAAGATTTTATTTTTATCATAGTTTTAAAAATTAAATCATTATGGAATACGCATCCTGAGTGCGTTTTAACCAGTATATGTAATCTGTAAGAGTAATGTAAGCGTGCTCCATCGTAGACCAAAACGTCGCTTGACATCAGGTGAGTTGGCACCCAAGCGCAAACCTATCACACAATAAAAAAATATTATTTTCATAACTCGACACAAAAAGAGAGGTGTTATAATTATGTGTATCTGTTTTACTCTGTATGTTGCATCATAGCTCCTAAACAGATGAATCTATTTTGATTTCTTTTTATTACAAGGTTTTATTTAGTTACACCTGTCCGATGTTTGTCATCAAATCTAGCAAATTAAAAATGATTCACTTCCCAGTTACCGATTGAGGAACCTACGAGGAGAAATACGAGGAGGATAATATATATATTCATAATTTTGCCATGTCCGTTCGTTTGTCTGTTTGTCCGTATGTCACAGGCATTTAACTCAGAGAGTGTCAGCCCTTCATAAACAAAATTTGGCAGGTAGATGTGTTTTGTAAACCGCAACTAATTAAGTAGTAAAATTACAAAAAATTGTGAACAATACGAGTGGCACTCCTTAAAAGCAGTTATACTTTCAATACAAGAGCTCGTACGTCTATAACACATAATAATAAAACTTTATTTAATAATAGTTAGGTACTATAATAATTATCTTGTGCTATAGATCTAGGTTTCTGTCTAAGTAAAAATTTAAAACTATAAGTTACAAATTCAGGACAAGCCTCCAAAAGCTCGGTTTTTTCACAAACTCACGCCACGTATAAAATCCTCAGAAATTAAAAATGTAAAAAATATTTTGATGTAAACGTAGCAAATATATTGGAAATTCCAAATAACCAAATTTTTATTATAAAGTTCTCAGGATTTTTCAAAAACACGTATCTACTTTATGATGTAACGTTCAGAATACTATCTTGTGATTTCGTTACTATAATGGACTATAACGGACTATAATGGATTGTCTCGGATGGATTGTACCTTATAAGTTGGGATGGCACCTTCCTGAGAGACGGAGTAGGGCTGGCGCAGTGACTAATTCAGCGGAGCAGTGTGCTGCTCCGAGCGGCGCAAATGTCTTAATTTCGATAGAGTATCATATTTGAACCGCTTGGTGTCAAGACTTTGGGTCTGTGGGGGCAGGGAACTCATTCTATTTTCATAAATTAACTACTACACAAAAAGCTAATAAGTTAAGTATGAATAATTTGTGAATAATGTCAAACGACTTCTTAGGCGGTCGGGTAAAAAAAAATAGATTTAATTTTAGTAGACACGTGTCTGTAATAGGAACCACAAACAAACCACCTACTTAATACAGTCTGATTCGCTTATAAGTACGTAATATGCGCCCATACAACATTAAATACATAATAACATGCCCAATGCCCACAAATGGTACTTGTTTTTTTTGAAAGTAGGCAGGTCTCTATGTTTAAAGGCGGTCAATGTTCTCTCTATCGAGCAATCCATCTTATGAGGTATATTACTGAGTACCTACTTATTAAATGTACGGTGACAGTTATATAATCCAATTATTAAGGCTTTTTGAAAGTTTATTTTTATATCAGAGTTTATTTTTATCTTATTCAGGTATTTCTGGCCTTGTGGCTCAGTTGGCTGTATGTCTGTTTGCCGAGCTGTAGGTCGTGGGTTCGATCCCCACCCAGGGCAAACATTTGTGTGATGAGGATGTTTGTTCTGTGTCTGGGTGTTTCTATGTGTCATATGTATATATATACAAAAAAGTATATATTTATTCTATCAGCCATCTAGTTCCATAGTACAAGCTTTGCCTTAGTTAGGGCTAGATGGTGTTGTGTGAAATGTCCACAAATGTTTATTTTATTATTTTTTATTTATTATGCTGGTACAACTGAACGCGACCACAACGCATGACACAAGCAAAGTAAATTATTTTAAAGACAAATATTTTATTTGTCATTTACCCATCGTTTGATGGAAACAATCAGCAAACCTGAAATCGTTAAAAAGAAAGCAGCTGTTCCACGCAAAAGATCATTCATCATTATCATCTCAACCATATAAGAAGTCCACTGCTGGACATAGGCCTTCCCTATAGACTTCAAAAAATACTAATTGGAAGCGGCTTGCATCCTACGTCGTCCCACTACTTGTATGAGGTTATCTGTCCATCTCGTGGCAGATCTACCTACGTTGCGCTTGCCGGTGCGTGGTCTCCACTCGAGAACTTTTCGGCCCCAGCGACCATCAGTTCATTGGTTCAAAAGTTCATTGAAATTTTTGGTCTCATCGGCCATCAGTTCATTACTTCAAAAGTTCACTGACCTTAGGATTTCAGTTAAAGATAAAGTTGCGCTTGACCGGCAACTCACATGATATTAATCGACGTTGGGGTGTACGAATAGCGTGCGTTTACCTAAAAATCCGACCCACTCGCAATTTAAAAACATCCAGATTTCTCCTGAAATTTCTGACTATAGTTCGAATCGCATTCGGCGGTATTTTTCGAAATAGCAGTGCAAGCGTCACTTCCGGATGCCAACGTGCTTAAAGACTGCGAAATTCCACCCGCGCTGCACATCAGTTCCGAAGGCTCACTTGAGAAAAAATAAGACCGCCGAAGCAGTTCAAAACTATAATCGGACATTTTGACTAAAAACATAACCCTCATTACGCAGTCGGTTAAAAATAAACGTGAATCGTACTTCAAATGAGACTATTACTCATCTCGCCATTGAAAGTGGCCTTGTCGATTTTTTTCTCATTTTCCAGTCCTCAAAAGTAATTTTCATATTAATAAATCTTATATATTTTTCATATTGTTTATTATTTTAAAATTTATCCTATCCACCACGCTTTGAAATCTTTTATTTTAGAACTTTTGTTATAGTTAATTCTATTCATGAAAGTACAGAATGAACAAAACGGGTCTGTATCCGGTTTCTTTTCAGGGTCATGATAAGAATAATGATTGTGCCATTTGAAGAAACTATAGTATTCCTCCTTATCTTTAATTATTCTAACCATGCGGTTCACTAGAGTCACAACATCCATTTCTTTGGCGTTTAAATATATTCCATCGGGCATGAATCTGAAAATGTAATGAAATTTATTATTCAGCTAAGCTGGTGTAAGGTTGACCACCTTACACTTATTCCCATTGTGTTAAAATATCTACACAGTTTTCAAAATAACACAAAATGTTCAAATGGACAGTCACATACTGAAATTCCA
The DNA here is from genome assembly GCA_947563715.1 of Lycia hirtaria. Lineage (NCBI taxonomy): Eukaryota > Metazoa > Arthropoda > Insecta > Lepidoptera > Geometridae > Lycia > Lycia hirtaria. Next base: position 14,001,579 of record OX387386.1, read on the forward strand.
ATTATTGAATACAAATATTTTTAATTTGTGACTAAACAACTACAATAATAAATACAAATAAAAAAAAACAACAAGAACAATCGTCTATGACACAAACCGGTTCCAACTCAGCATAATGCTAGTATAAGAAACCATCACTGGTCTTCTATTGGAGGTAGGTGACCTCACGTACGCACGCTCTACCACTATAATTATGTATATGTGTTATGTATAGAGACCGGATTATATGCAACATAAAAAGCTTGAAACTTGCATGAAAAATGGGTAAAATATGCAATATAAATTATGAGTTTTTAAAAAGTAAAAATGGGAAAAAGTGCTGTTTTATTTTTTTATTTCTAAATCAGCCTTTAATCAGTAAATTACGCATTCGTTCAAAATTCAATATATACAATACTCAATACAATTAAACGAACAATGATATAACATTTTTTTAAATTTAGTATAGCTATAAAGAGAAAATTTTTGTAAGACATACTTTTACACTTATAGGGTAACCTACCGAAAAATGTAGTAAATACAGCGAAAATATGCATGAATACAAAATTTCAGACAAAATATGCAATGATCGCTGAAAATGTGGTAAATATGCAAATGCATATAATCCGATCTCTAGCTTATGTATATGTGTTATGTATTAAATGATACATTTTGGAATTATCACACACTTGAACTTAGTAAGTTTTCCAATAATTTTCAAAGTCGTATTTGCGGTGCATTACAATACAACTTAAGCACAGCGCACTAAACTGAATAGCGTTCGCAGCCTCTCAGACTATTTTTACACGATTGTGGCTCTTCTTCTAATTCATTCTTTATTTTATTTACTGCGTCCGTCACGGACGCAATGAGAACATTCAACTTTATATATATACTAGCTACGCCGTGCGCTGTCTGCGCGCGTAGTTATGAAAAACTGTAATGTTGATGATGATAAAATATAACGTAGCTTTTGTCCTTGTCTAGGTCTTAAAGGGTTTCTGTACCAACTTTCATAACGAGTGTGAACAGCCGTTTTGCTATGAAATAGTAACAAACAGACAGTTTGAAAAATATGTAGTCACCTTCTATAGTTTGCACCACCGTAAACTATAGGCACAGCGTAGTATTGTAAACCATACAGTAACTTTTCAGTAACATAGTCCTCGCCAAATGAGTTTTCAAATGCAAAATAAAAGTAATAATCTTTTTGTAACATTTGCAGACATTTCTCCATAGAACTGCGTGGACATTTCTTATTGCCGCATCTGCCATAGATATCTATTGTCATGTTGTATCTCTTCAATTCTTTGTTCACTTTATATATTATACCTTCTCTTTTAGTGTTACTCCAGCAGTTTGAGACAAACCAAGCAGCTGCAATACTTTTATTGGCCAATTTTCTTTTTATATTTTTGTTTACTGGTAGCATATTATTAACGCTTATCCAAGGTATAGTCACATTTGGTCCTATGACTTTTCCGTCTTGATTTCTAATAGCTATGTAAGGAAATTGTATATCGGACTTAAGTTTATATGTCCAAGTAAAGTTAAATACATTATTGAATCTGGCATCTACTGGTCGATAATTCTGCGACGATTCCAAACTAGCAAAAATGTAGCTTTGTTTCGGAGAGCGATTTTTTGGCAAAAAAATCCATGGGTCCTTGCGCGCTAAATCGCGACCGTGATATATAATTGCGTCGAATCTGGATGTATCTCTAAAATATGACCTATCCCATGTTATGTAACAATTTGTAAATAAGCAATTTCGTCTGTGAAAGGCGCTACTACGTCTACCAAGCTGTAACAATGGTTCTATTTGATGGGCCCAAATTAACACGTATTTTATACTGAGTTCACTTTTGTTTAATTGAAGAGTTGTTGACGATGATGATAAATTACCACTTTCAAGCATTTGTGACACAATCGCAAGAACTATAAAAATAGTTACAAAAGCACAAATAAAAAACGTAATTGTATAAAATTTCTTTCTCATTTTTGCAACTTATGTCACTCTTAGGTTAAAACTGAAAGCAAACAAATACTGAAACATTCTCGTATATCTTTTGTTTATCATGCGACGTCCGTTTCGATTCACTTAATGAATCACAGACATAGTAGTAGAGCATGCGACTTCATTTATGTGATAATCTTGCGTGCCACATTTTTGGTATACCGACTGTGACGTCACATAAACAATTTTGTGATGGAATGTTCCATCCGCGCGCTTGTAACTAGTTTACAAAATAGCGAATCGGAAGTATAATACCTATATCACCTGAAATTAAAGAAATATTAGCCGTCAACTGCGATTTTTTATCGTACTTGACACGCTAGGTACATACACTTGGGGTATCTATATAAGTCTATGGAATGAATGTTGTTTACGATTTACCTACCACAGTGCAAAAAAAAAAAAGAAAGCAGAATAGGTTTTCAATCTAAACATCCTAAGATATTACACATTTTTAGACAGTTAAAATTCCACAACCGACAGTAAAGGCTCCCAAGTACTGATTAGGATATAAGGGTTCAAGTCCCGTTGGTTGTGGAATTTTTGAACTGTATGTAAATTTGTAGAAACTGTAGAAAACCACTTCAAAAATATCTAATATCCTTGTATTGATGTTAAGTTATTTTAAGTTAAATTTCTGCTAAAAACATAACCGGGATTTGGCTGCGACTTTATTTACTTAACTTTCGAACTGGGACGATGTATTAAGTCCACTATGAAGCTGTCTCGCTCGCACGCAACATTTTTTAATTCTTCATGATAACAGAAGACTTTAATGGACTTTAATGGTACTGATATAAAATATGTGAATATATTTTTGATTAATATTTTTACGTTCTTAGGGTTCCGTACCTAAAGGGTAAAAACGGGATCCTATTACTGAGACTTCGTTGTCTGTCCGTCCGTCCGTCCGTCCGTCCGTCCGTCCGTCCGTCCGTCCGTCCGTCCGTCTGTCACCAGGCTGTATCTCATGAACCGTGATAGTTAGCGAGTTGAAATTTTCACAGATGATGTATATTATTCTGCTGCCGCTATAACAACAAATACTAAAAAACGGAATATCATAAATATTTAAGGGGGCTCATATACAACAAACGTGTTATTTTGCCGTTTTTATAGATACGGAACCCTTCGTGCGCGAGTCCGACTCGCACTTGGCTGGTTTTATTTTGATTATTATCAATATAAATAACTTCAGTCCCATGAGAACCCTATTGCAGTCTATTTAAATAATTATTTATATATTTCTTATTTTGACCGAAATAGATATCAAAAATCAAGAGCGTTAATTTTATACCTGCCCTTGAACTGGCCACCGAGACCTCAAGAAGGTTTCACGTTTATTTACCACTATATACTTAATAGTCTGCGACTGTCACGGTCTGCGGTGGAGTAGCTAGTACTAGTAGGAACATGCCCCCGTATTCAGAACTAATTCCGATTCCGAATCTATATATCCGTCTCTGTCATTCTCTATGGAAATGGTAGAGACGGAGATATAGATTCCGAATCCGAATAAGTTATGAATACGGAGGCTGTTCACTCGCAATTTGAAAACACCGTGTCTTTTCGAAAAGACCCATTTAGGAAGCGTATTCCATCTTTTGGCGGTACGTGCTATAAAAGTGGAGCTAAAGCGTTTCGTTCGAGGTTTTGGAATATGATAGAAAAAACTCAAACCACGCTCACGTATTCTAGTACGTTTTACTGGCCTAGACAAGTAGCTGCATTTTGGTTGCGCGTCATCATACCAGCTTAGGCAACTTTATTCTTACAGAGGTACACCTAACCACAAGGTGTAGCGAACAAATTATAAGATTATGTAAAACCGACGGGGTTTCTCCGCTTCGCGAAATGTCACCATACGAGGTGAGAATGAACGAAACTGTTTCTGGTATTCTAAAATTTCGTAAAAGTATGACTTGCAACTTTATTCGCTGTTTTTACTTTACATCGTGTTCTGCTTCTGTTTAATCAAGGATACAATCAATCTTGGAATTTTCAAAGCTACGAGTAGAGTGAATAGATATCTTTTAGATCGACGAGCTCCATCCTCGGCCACACCGTCGCTTAACATCAGGCGAGTTGGTGGTCAATCGTAGATCTATCTAGCATAAAAAATATATTTATATTATTATAGTTTTAACAACTAAAACAATCAACTTCAAATACGGGATTCCGGTTATTTGTGTGACATTTTTTCAATTATTATGTTCTAAAAACCAAAATAATAAACCGATTTTAACAAAATTGGGACCAATCTGAAAGAAAGATGCGTTGATTTATTTTCAAATGTGTTCATAAATAACGGAGTTATAAGGTTTATAGTTCACATTACGTAAAAAGAACGACGATTTTTGTTTGCGTTTAGACGTACAAAAGTCACCGATATAGCACAGCGGATTAGTAAGTTGAAGTGGCAGTGGGCAGGGCACATAGCACGTAGAACTGATGGCCGATGGGGCCGAAAGGTTCTCGAGTGGAGACCACGTACTGGCAAGCGCAGCGTAGGAAGACCAGCCACGAGATGGACAGATGACCTCATACAAGTGGCGGGAAGACGCTGGATGCAAGCCGCTTCCAATCGGTCATTTTGGAAATCCATGGGGGAGGCCTATGTCCAGCAGTGGACTTCTTATGGCTGAGATGATGATGATGATGATTTTACACATTCCTTGCTTACCACTCGGATCCGAGTGGAGCGGGGCTATAGTAGCGGCGCTTTCCACTCGGATCCGAGCATTTTTTCAGTTCATTTTGTGGTAGTCGGTAAACCGCCAGCGTTTGAGGCAGTCAACGTTCAACTTTACGCGGCCACTATGTACTTAATCAATATTCGCCTAAAAAGTTTTGGTTCCCAGCTGAAGTGAAGGGTCTGCAGGGGGCGAAAAATGTGTTAAAAACCTGTTTTAGCTTATGCTAATCAAAGTCAAAGTCAAAGTCAAAGTAATTCTAATGAGGCTCTTTCATATGATACCCCACCTGATACTGTTAATTAACTTTAAAATTTGGGCCCTCATTCCTTGCATAGAGACACTATTTTTATGTGATTAAATTAAAAATGTCAAGTTTTCGGATTTTTTCCTATATGTCTACTCTAACACAATGCTTCTTGCCAAATTTCAGAGTTCTAGGTCAACGGGAAGTACCCCATAGGTTTTGATTCCTCTGTGAGTGTCGAAATGTGCGTTTTTTACGACATATTCGGCTGTAACTTTTTTTTACGAAAACTGTGAAATTTTATTTTTCTTTCTGCAGCAAGATACTATGGATTTGCGTATATGGTTTTAAGTTCAACTCGATACCTTCACGCGTTCCCGATATAAAGGTCTTGACACCCGGACGGACGGACAGACGGACAACAAAGTGATCCTATATAAGGGTTCCGTTTTTTCCTATTGAGGTACGCACTTGCCCGGTTTTTTTCTATATTTCTCGTACGCTGTTCGGGCTTGTGTGTGTCGCTTCGTGGGCTGTACGGTAATAAAATACAAGAGAAATCTAAATTATAGCAAGTATTAAAAACTCGTTAAGTGTGCGTCAGGATTAGGTCGTGGATAAACCTTGTTGTTGATCTCTATAGTATAATAGAAATAAAAGAAATATACTATAAAAGTTTTGTATACCGTAATAGGATATTGAGAGGCCCTGTTATTTTCCACCGGAAAACTGGCGACTGCGGCATTCAGACCATGTTCACAGTACCTAGCGCCATTTACCACGTTGCAAATGCAACTGGTTTTGAGCTCCGTGTTCCGTGTGTTGGAAACCTTCTTATAAAATGCTTTCGTTGCGAGATAACTTATTGTTGTGATGCCAGCAAAAGAGTTCCTTTTTACGGTTCCTACGGAAATTAAAAGGGTTTCTCGTAGTTACTACGGAACCCTAAAAATATTTCCTGGTTATACTTCCGAAAACCATTGTCAAAATAAACTTATTAAAAGGTTACCTAAGTGATACAAATAAGGTTCTTACTCTTCTACAACCCTTCGGCGAGTTTCAGTGACACATTAGCAAATTGACATTTGTCACACATGACACATGTATTAAGTTAGGGTCGTCATCTGGCTGCGACTCACTAGTGACTTCAAGTCCGTGTCTTTTGTCGGAATTACAAAACTATTTTTAACTAAAAATTGTTACGACAAATTTACAGCTTATTTAAATTTACTTAATACTATGTTATGTGTATACCATGAGCAGACCAGCGACCGCAAGCAGAAACCAGTCACGAGTATGATGCATGTGCCAGCCAACGCCTTCAACCATTTATGTTAGAGAAGAGGGCGATCCGCCACACGACGCCGCCGCAAGAAGGACCCATCAATGATGAGCATGAATGCTCAAAGTGCTCAATGGGGATTCGGGTGCCTCAAGCGATAACAAATGTGCCGTACACGCAAACTCCGGCAAACAACAGGGCGAGCATCCGAGCGGATGAGAAAGCCGAGATTAGCGGGAGACGAAGAGTGACCATTCTGTCCCATTTGTCTGTAATACATACAATTATAAAATTTATTGAATCAGGCGTTATTTTGCGGAAATTCATATTCAAAAACTTAAATCTAACTTACATAATTATCTAGTTTGTTTTCGCTTCGAGGTCTTCAAGCTGGTACTCTTCTACTCCGCGGTGTCTTCTAGCTGGTACTCTTGACGACTTCAATATCTTTAAGCTGGTACTCTTGTCAACACGTGTTTCACCTCTTCAGGAGGCATCCTCAGGACGTCTTGACTCTTCGAGCTCTTGCCCGAGAAATTAAATTATTGTATTCTGTGCCCTTACATCAGAAAACTCGGAAACATGTGCCGAAATTTGAAAATGACTCGACACCTGGAACACCCTATACTAATTGTACTGCGTGCGCAAATGTCCCTCTCCGTGACCAGTAAAGTTGGTGGGGTTTTCTCATTTTAGTGGTGATGATGTTGGCAGCCCTATAAAATATTCTGTGCCCTTACATCAGAAAACTCGGAAACATGTGACGAAATTTGAAAATGACTCGACACCTGGAACACCTTATACTAATTGTACTGCGTGCGCAAACGTCCCTCTCCGTGACCAGTAAAGTTGGTGGGGTTTTCTCATTTTAGTGGTGATGATGTTGGCAGCCCTATAAAATATTCTGTGCCCTTACATCAGAAAACTCGGAAACATGTGCCGAAATTTGAAAATGACTCGACACCTGGAACACCTTATACTAATTGTACTGCGTGCGCAAACGTCCCACTCCGTGATCAGTAAAGTTGGTGGGGTTTACTCATTTTAGTGGTGATGATGTTGGCAGCCCTATAAAATCAAAGCCGGAAGTTTAGTATAAAGGTTCTCTATCAAAACGGGTCGAATGGCTTTCTCAGCGATCGCATCCTACACCCACCTCGAATGCCTTTAGTGCAGACCTATTGCGCAAGCAACGCGAATGTCGCTCTTAACCGGACAAACTCATAACTACCAAATACATAGAGTCTTTAATGTGTAGGTATCCATTCTCTGTTTGAATTTACTGATGGTTATTATGTATACCCAATTGCGCAAGGAGGAGGATTATGTTTTTTGGGTATTTGTATCTGTGTGGGTATGTATATGTTTCTTGGACAACATTTTTTGGTTCTATCTTCATTGTCCGTACTGCTAAGGTGTGCAATAAGCTCAAATGGGTCTTCCCTAATGGATATAATCTCGATGTCCTTAAATCGCAAGTTCTTTTTGTATGCAGGTGTGTTCTATCGTAGACTGCAACTAACAAGCTTATACAAAAATAAAAAAGTTGACGTTGGTAGCGGAAATTACACAAAATAAGTGTGACGTCAGTATGTACAGCATTTTTTGCGGCTCCAGGTTATTTCCTAACTCAGCAAAAACTCCAATGACCTCACGAGCCGGACTAAGGGCCCGGCCCTATGTCATCGGGCACGGCGGAATTCGGCGTCTTGCCGTGGCCCGGCGTCGGAACAGAAAAATGTGGAAACCGACAAAAAACCGCATCCCGGTGCATGTCGGGAAATTTTCACGATGCGGCGACATGCCGTGAATTTCTACGGAATCCGACGTTTTTTAGTAGGCGAAAACGTCAGATTCCGGACCCGCGCCGGCTTAGTTTCCAATCCGGCGCCGTGCCGGGTGCCGTGGGGCTAGACACTTAATTCGAGTATTTAAATGAAGATTGCAAACGTATACCTAACTTAATCACTCCCAACTGTACCCCGTGGCAAGGCCCACTCTGAATAATAAGTATACCTATATAGGTACCTATGTACTAGTAAACAACAATAATGCAAACTTACGGCTAGGTACCAGCATAGCTATAAGGAACCTGTGCTGCAACAGTGATGGTTTTGTCACCTTTGTACTTACCTTGGTTCGTGCATCAGATTGCTACAAGAACCCGATTGGAATTGTAACAAGCGACGCACACGACTTTTCAGGGGGCGCAAGAATCATAAATAATATGATTAAAAATAAAATAACTTGCTCCACAAAGCGCCTAGAATACGAAAGCTTGGTTGACTCACCGTTAACTTTTAAGAAAAAGGCGCCACATAGATAATTATATTAAGTTTTTTTAAGTAAGTTATGTTAAGCGCTGGAGAGAGGGGAGCCACCGTAAATTTCTGCCCCGGTTTTTTGATTCAGAGGCGACATAGAACGTGCTACTGTGCGACCGCGATCTATGTGGAACTGGTCATGTGGGCGACCACGTCTGTTTGCTGGAACCCCGGGCTCGTCCGGTACGAACAGTACGCATAGCAAGTCGTGCAGACGTATAGAATCGGCTGACCCCCTAAGCGCCTTACAGCAGATAGTTAGCTGGTCCAACATCCTTCTAACTTCCAAAGAGTTGTAACATCTAATCATCATCTCACACACAAGGGGCCTTACCGGAAAACGTTACTTAACTTTAACTAACATCTTAAATTCTCTATCTTTTTCCGCAAGTGTCTTTACGTGTCAGCGAGAAGTTGACAAAATATGTTAAGCATAGCTTAAGTAACGTTTTTCGGTAAGGCCGAAGTAGTCCACTGCTGAACATAAAACTACGAATTTACAAAAATACCTGTAAATAGTTAGAGCCGGAAAAGTCAGAAAATTAATATGCAACTCGCCTAATGCTACTGAGGTTAAGTATGATTGATTAGATATAATTTAGGTGAAATTCATCTCATATTTTAGTTTATTGCATTTCATGTGTCTCCCCAAGCAGACCCTGCAAAATTCCTCGACCTACCTCTACAACATATCTACTATTATATCTGTTACTTCACAGTTTGCATTTGGAATACCATACAAAGGACGCAAGCGGTCAATGATAGAAAAACTAACATCAAGGTCGCACTGGTTCCGCCGTTGTACCCGGCACCGTGGTCACCGTGGTCACGTCCGCAGCATCATTTCTCTACTCCCTACTTTATGCAAGGGCAATAAGTGTCATTGAGCATGTCATTCTTACACTGGGTTATTCAGAAAGGATGTACTTAATCGAAAGAGGCTCATTTTCCTTATCCACTTTATGAGGCTAAGCGTAAAGTAGGAGGTAGGTAATTTTTTGTAGGGTCGAAAGCCATGTATGCAAGAGGGCCCTAAATATGATGGTAAGCGGTAGAGCCGGGAGAGGACGACCTAAAGAGTGTGGATGAACTGTGTGAAAGAGGATATAATAAGTATGTAGGAATGACGGCTGATAGAGTGAAGTGGCGAAAGGAAACATGCTGTGTCGAGTTGTCGACCCTACCTACTGGGATAAGGGCAATAAAATGATGATGAGCTATTTATTTGTTTTATGTTGACGAGGCGAAAATGTTGTTTCATTTTAAGTGTTAGGCCTTTCTTTGACTTTATCTACAATTAAGTAGCTCCCATAGCTATAATTTAAATATCAACAGTTTAATACTGGCTTTGAAAATGCACTGCTCTCATTATTATAATGCATTCATACATTGAACTAAGGGGCACTTATACTAAAATATCTTTATACTCAATATCAGTAATTACACTAAAAATATTGCCCGAATAAGAAACTAATTTTTTGGCGACTGAATAACTGAAAATGGTCCCATTTCAACTTTTTACATCCTTTCTGTATAACCCTGTGTAAGTACCACGTTACATAACCGATCACACTTGACATGACGGGCACCTGTAATGACACACATTACGATTATACGGCGACAGAACTCAAGTTTATAACGGGGACACGAAATTAGCATATATTGCTGTGGGTCATACTGATTTAAATAAATAAGTTGTAAGAATGAGCGAACGGCGTCGCGGCGCGAGAAGGCCTATAATTTCCTTATTACGTAATTCACGTGCACGGAATTATCTCAAATTATTTTTGCCCCGGTAACGTTTGTATTATATAATATAATAATAATAAGCCTGATATCGTGATCGTAGATCGATCTCAGCGCCGGGCAGTGCTTGTCAATGTCACCATCCCACATGATGAGAATCTCGTGAAGGCTGAGAAGTACAAGCTCAGCAAATACCTTGTCTTGCCTCATGAGATAACCGCCATGTGGGAGGTTGACTCGACGATCAATGTCCCGATAGTCGTTTCGGTGAACGGTGTCATAGTAAAGAGCCTCGACCAACATCTCATGAGGCTCTCGCTCGATGGTTGGGTCAAGGGTCGGATATAGAAGGCAGTCATCTTAGACACGGCACGTATTGTCAGGAGGTTACCTACTCTCTCTGTAGTCCCTACCACCGGCAGCTTGATCCCCGCCGCGCTGCCGGTAACACCCTAGGTTTAAGTTTTTTTATAATATGTATATTTTATATTTATATTGTAAAAAAACTTAGACCTAAGAAATTAATTAAATAAAGAGAATCATAATAATATATTTTATTTCTTAAACAACAATGCCACCATGTCAGTCCGAGTACAAGACCAGAACTCAGAGGCAATTCCATTGAAGAGAGGCGTGAGGCCGCCTGTTTACCGCCGGTTTGGAAGATGCCTATAAGCTTCAGGAATGGAAAGGGCTCGGCATCAATATTAACGGCAAGTATAGTAGTAGTGTCGGCCTTCGGTTTGCCGACGATATAGTAGTCATGGCAAAGTCGATGGAAGAGCTCAGTACGATGCTCGAAGACCTCAATAGAGTTTCCCAACGGGTGGGCCTCAAAATGAACATGGACAAAACGAAGGTTATGTCGAACGCCCATGTAGTACCCACCCCAATATCTGTGGGAACTTCACTCTTGAAGTTGTTGACGAAATACGTCTACCTAGGACAAACGGTCCGATTAGGCAGGCCCAACTTTACGAGGGAGGTCAATCGTCGTATCCAACTCGGCTGGGCAGCGTTCGGGAAACTTAAAAGCGTCTTCTCGTCCAATATTCCCCAATCCCTCAAGTCGAAAGTTTCCAACCAGCGTGTGTTACCAGTAATGAGATACGGCACTGAAACGTGGTCCCTAACTATGGGCCTTATAAGGAAGATACGAGATCGAATCAGAAATGAAGAGATACGTAGACGTACAGGAGTCACCGATATAGCACAGTGGATTAGCAAGTTGAAGTGGCAGTGTGCAGGGCACATAGCACGTAGAACTGATGGCCGGTGGGGCCGAAAGGTTCTCGAGTGGAGACCACGTACCGGCAAGCGCAGCGTAGGAAGACCAGCCACGAGATGGACAGATGACCTCATACAAGTGGCGGGAAGACGCTGGATGCAAGCCGCTTCCAATCGGTCTTTTTGGAAATCCATGGGGGAGGCCTATGTCCAGCAGTGGACTTCTTATGGCTGAGATGATGATGATGATGATGATATTTATTCTAGTTTAGTTCAATCCGACGCGAGACCGCGTGATGGAGCCTCCTCGCACGAAACATGCGGGCCCGCCTCAAAATATGATGTGTCTATCATCATCATTATCATCTCAGCCACAAGAATCTCACTGCTAGAGATGGGCCTTCCCAATGAATTTTCCAAAAAGATCGGTTAGAAGCAGTTAGCAGGGTCTTCTTGCCAGTTTTGTGAGGTTGTATGCTGCCGACTTTAAGGCTGCTTTTCCTACGCTGCTTTATGCGTGGTGTCCTCTAAAGAACTTTTGGGCCTCATCTGTGCTATGCTATGCCGGTGACTTTCGTATGAGTACGTCTAATGAATCTCAATATCTGATTCGATCTTATAGAGAGACTATGAGCATAGCCCTCTCCATAGCTGGCCATACAGCTCAGTTGGTATAATTATAGTAAGTTAGTATAATGTCTGCCTTCTAAACTGTAGGTCGTCGTAGGTCCACCAAGGACAATTATTTGTATGATGAACAGGAATGTTTATTATGTGTCCTGTGTGTTTCTATGTATCTTATGTATGAAAAAAGTAGGTATACATATAATTAAGTATTCTATCAGTTATCTGGTTTCCATAATATGTACAAGCTTTGCTTAGTTCGGAGCTAGATGGGTGGTAAAATGTCCACCAATATTTTTTATTTATTTATTTACCTAATATGTATGGCTCTTTGACTGATTTTAATTATTTACAAGATTAGGGTCAGTAGTTACCTAATGTAATTTGTGTATCTAATGCTATAATTTTATCTTTGTAAGTGTCAATAAGCGAAAATAAACTTATACTTTATATTCATATTCATTTATTCATACTATACTTATGTATACAGGTGAAATGTGTCTTTTCAAGTTACCGACAAAACTACGAAGAGGCTTGTGGCCATTCATTTATTACGTAAGACGATTTAGGGGGGGAGGGGGGTCGACCATGTTTTATTTTTTCTTACATGGGGGTGGGAGGGAGTCTTGATAGTTCTTACGTAAGCAAATCGCTAATCGCGTGGGTTCAATGCAAAAAAGGAAAAAGATTTCAACGAATGTTTTTATACGTCAACTGACCAACCAAACGAAGAGTTTTGGCGGGAACGTCTTAGTAACGTGTTGTTGCTTTGTTTTATTTTCCTAAACTTGTGTTATTTTGAACATTAATGCTATAAAAATGGTGGTGTTTTATTCATAAAGTGTTCGATAAAGTGCGTGAGTGTAGACAAGTGAAATAAATCAGTAAAACGTATGATTTTACGTTGTCGGCAAAACTCCATAGAAGCTTCTAGTAAAGTCACCATCACTTTACTGAGGCAAGACTTAAATTTGAAAATGACTGTTTACGTGACTTAGACTGTGACTAGAACACTATATAAATCTTGTTTTATTCAAGAAACTTGAAAAAATCCTAATACTTGACACTGGCATATACTTTAATGCGGGTCCAATACAAAAAAAAAGAAGAAACCAAACGAAGAGTTTTGGCGGGAACGTCTTAGTAACGTGTTGTTGCGTTGTTTTATTTTCCTAAACTTGTGTTATTTTGAACATTAATGCTATAAAAATCGTGGTGTTTTATTCATTAAGTGTTCGATAAAGTGCGTGAGTGTGGGAAAGTGAAATAAATCAGTAAAACGTATGATTTTACGTTGTCAGCAAAACTCCATAGAAGCTTCTAGTAAAGTCGCCACCACTTTACTGAAGCAGGACTCGACTTCTAAACTGACTGTATACGTGACTAAGATTGTGACTAGAACATTTACAACTTGTTTTATTCAAGAAACTTGAAAAAATCCTAATACTTGACACTGGCAAATGCTTTAATGCGGGTCCAATACAAAAAAGAAGAAGAAACCAAACGAACCAACATCGAACCAAATATGAAACGAACGAACGAACGGAACGAACGAACAAGTATAATTTTGGTTGGATTGTGTATGCGCGATTGTTCATTTGGTTTTTACAAATAATTTTTATTGAAATAGTAAACAAGAAATCTTTATGCAAACAATAAAAACAAGTAATATTTATGACAATGTACTGGATTGATGATTAAGTAGTGAGTGCTTGTGCAGTTCAGCAACCTCGGCAAGGTGTCAAAGAGACGCCACGCCTGTCAAGCAAGTAGATCTGCTTATTGCAGTGGTGAAATGTTTGCTGGACTTCATGTTGATGATATAAATTTAGCTGCTTCCCCGATGCAGGATCTGATTATATCCTGAATTATGTGTTGAACCTAATGTTGTGCCGTTACACTTCTACTTTTGATTTACGTTTACAACATGGAACTTATTCTAATTTTATCCTTCGTTTCCTTTGGACTGGCTTTCGACAAAGGTGGGTTGACCGAGTATCGAATTAAACAAATAAAAATGATGATGTGTTTCACTTAACAAAGGCTTTCTCTTGGTATTAGTGCAGCTTGAGTGAGCATGGGCTTCAACCAACAATTCAGGCCCTTTTTACATTAAAACCAGTATAAACATAGTTGTTTGTCTTAATTCTGAAGTACATAGTTACACATGAAGTAATTTTGTGTAGGTGACACACAAGTTGTTATCGAAATAAGAAAATCATGTAAAAAGTAGAATTGCAATGAAATAGGCCTGTTGATACAAATGCTAATTTTAGATTTAATTTGAAAGTAGTAGTTGTTTTAGCAGTTTGGCTTCTGGCCTCATACAAAATTGCTACATGAATATATAATAATTTTACTTATTATTCTTGTTTTAGCTTCTTTCTATGGAGCCAGTTACATTTCGTATCCACTTCAGGAGGCAAAAGGGTCAACAGACATTAATTTTAGATTCCGCACTCACCTATCAGATGCTCTACTACTACTTGCCGCTGGAAAAACTGATTACTGCATGGTAATTATAATTTATATGTTTGTATAAATATCAAAGTGATCACTTTATTTGAAATCAATACAAGATAGAGAAGATGCACACTTGAAAGCTAGTAAATGTTCAAGTTTTTTATTTATACATAATAATATTCAACATTTTTGAGTGTTTACACACTATCTACAAATTTATAGACTCTTTCTCTTATCAGTCTATGGAACCTGTAAATTTAAACGCTTGAAATGTGTGTTACCGGTGGTGCCACCATAAAATTATGACTAACCCATGTGACACCTCTGTGGCCAAAATGGTAATGGCTCCAGTTACAGATATGAGGATTTAAGTCCTGTCGAATGTGTGAAATTTTTGAACTGTCTATAAATTTGTATATACATACATAATAATATTGATAAACAATCTAAATCTGCAAGTCCTAGAGACATGGAATTTGTAGGATGTGGGATGTGTCTTGTGAAGTGTAAATATTTGATAAGGACTTTATTTCTCAATCACATTTAGATGCAGCTAGTTTTTATATACATGTAGTATGAGCTTAGTTGTGTCGGCAAGTTCCACACATTCAGTTTTCAATTCAGCATGGGCATATATAAGGGCAGGCCAGGTGGGCCTGGCCCATCCCAGAATGGCCTGTGGCCCACCCCAGGATTTTGGGTTACCCATCTAAGTATATGAGATCTTAGGGGCCAGGGCCACCTTAGAAAGTATCTCTAGATACCCAGCAGTCTCAGAAAATTGTTTAGACAAATGTTTACTGCAAACTTATCCATAAAAACTGAGAAATATGTTTCCTATCACTAAACATTATGAGAGTTTGATGATTCTTTTTTTTATTTGATTGGAATCATAAATGGCTATGCTTGTATATTATGCTTTTTTCTCTCTTCATTATAATGTCAAAGTTCAAAGTGAAAAAAAAAAATATTTGTCTAGCTATTCATGATTCTAACTTTATAGAAAACTAATTGAAATTGAATAATATTTAGGATTACAAAATAGTTTTCTTGTTTCTGTTCTCTCAATCATTTCCCTAACATGTTTTTTTTATCAAGGAAGAAGTTATGACTTACATGGGTGACAAGGATTGTAGTCCATTAACCTTACACCACCCTGAATCCAAGAAGGACACCTAAATTACTGTGTGTCAGCGATGACTCAAAGATAATTGGGACTTGATACACACCTAGTTGATTTAAATCACTTTGTTTGTGTATTATCAGGCATTGAAAGCCCATGTATTAGTCATGGGCATATAGGGAATGCTTTGCTGTTAAAAAAAAAAAAAATGAAATAAGCATGCAATTGCACACCTATATTTATTTTACGTCACATATTTTTTTAAAATAAGAGTTCTGTTTGGTTACTAGCAAGGTTAACATGGAACTTAGACAAATAGTTTTTCCATCGTTTTATCCATATTTCAGAGGAAATAAAGTATGTACTGACGGATAAAAACACATATCTATCTTCTATGCTACGCCAGCACTAAGCCAATGTTTACAATCTTGGAAATAAAAAATAGAATTTAAGTACATACAGGCCTAATTATCATAAATTTGTTGCAATGTTTCAGATTCGCCTTGAAAAAGGCAAATTGAAGCTTAACATCAATCTGGGTGCTGGGGAAAGCGAACTATTTTCTTCAAAAGGGACTCTAAATGACACTCAATGGCATCATGTCAGCATTGTTCGTCGGGAGGCTAACCTTACCATGAAGGTATATTTCTCAAACTTAATATTGCAATTATTCCATTCCTATGAATTTCCATGCTGGAATAGCAGGTGACAATAGCTTGTGCTTTCGGTAAAGGAAAATATTGTGAAACATTAGCATGGTGGTAGGTAATTTCAAGAGCTTACCAGGATAGTGACCATATTTGTTAAGTATACCATATGCCCTATTGAAAGATTAGTCATAGTAATATTGTCATTTTTCAATATATTTGTACAATGTGGTCTTTTAATAAAGAGTTATCTATCTATCATATGCTTAACATGGTATGATTTCCATTTGAAAGTATTTTTACCAAGTTATGGTTGAAAAGAATATATTTTTATAATGAAGTAATTGTTGTTAGCTTATCACTTGATGTTAAATTCATTTTTTTTTAATTTACAGGTTGATGACACAGTAGTTAAAAAGCGCCTCCCGGGAAGATTCTTTGAGCTAAATATACATTTCGGGATATTTCTTGGGGGACAGGGGCATTTCTCCGAGCTCTTCTTAGGACACATGGAGAATTTCCGAGGTTGTATGGAAGATGTGAGTATTTAAAGTGTTTTAATAACAGTAAGCATTCTACTGGAGTAATGGTATGGTAAGTAATTTCTATTACTCAACTGCCTAGCTGGCTTCCACACCCTTTAGTTGAAAAGCCATATCTAGGCGCTTTAATATGTGTAGCTATAGCCTTGGTTAAACACCAGTTCCCATTCTATGCTAGGTGTGTTTTTCTTAAACTACACATTCGCTTAATACCTATCGAATGTGCAGTAGTCAAATGTCGCCCGTTAAAATAAAATCTGTAGCGAGAGACACATAATTATATTTAAAAAAACTGAAAAAACCTACATAAAAATACGTCATATGTATAATGCCTGTAGAAAAGTGAATAGCAAGTCGCGTATATACGCATATTCATTTTTCTACAGTTGTTTGGATGATACTTTACCAGTTATTTTGTTTTAAAAACCAAAGTACTGCATCGATTTTGATAAAATGTGTATGGAACCACCTCTGAAGTATGAGCTACCAAATACCAAAAGAATCATGAAAATCAATGCACAATTGGCTGAGTATTTTTTTTTTGGCTTAGTATTTTTTTTGTATGTCTGTTCTCCGATTGGTGAACAGACATACAAAAAAAACATGCAGACCGAATTGATAACCTCCTTTTTTTGGAAGTCGGTTAATAAACGAAAGAAAAGGAGTGTTTGAGTGTCAAACGAGGATTTATTCTTGAGACATACAAAACACTGTGAGACAATAAATATCTTATATAAACTTACTATATAATAATAACGATCCTAGGATAAATAAAGATAAGATAATCCTAGATAACCCTTCTCACAATGAGAAGATGGCCCGTTCCCAGGAGTGGGACAGTTTGTACAAACAGGGCTGATAAAAAATATCCTAGATCTATCTAACATAAATACAACCGGCCAAGTGCGAGTCGGACTCGCGCACGAAGGTTTCCGTACCATTATCTATGAAAACGGCAAAATAAATCACGGTATGGGAGCCCCCCTTGAATATTAATTTTATTTTAATTTAATTATTTATTTTTAAAGTGAATAATATAACTCAATATTCAGTGAATATTTCAAGCTTTTTCCTGTTGTCAATATCGAGCAAAAAAAAAACACGTTAGTTGTATGGGAGCCCCCTTAAAATTTATTTTATTTTGTTTTTTAGTATTTGTTGTTATAGCGGCAACAAAAATACATCATGGTTCATGAGATACAGCCTGTTGACAGACGGACGGATGGACAGACAGCAGAGTCTCAGTAATAAGATCCCGTTTTTACCCTTTGGGTACGGAACCCTAAAAAGCGTTAAGATTTGCATTGTATTGTATTTCCTTTGCCAAATCTTCCAGGTATACTACAACGGAGTTAAGATAATAGAAAAAGCCCGCAGTCGTTCCGGTTCTGTGAGCGTTGAGGGCGTCACATGGAACTGTGCGCCAGAATTCGATGCCGATATCAACTCTGACATCAGTTTCATCGATGAAGGGGCTTACCTTATATTGCCGAAGATCAATTCGAGAGCGGGGGGCAGGTAAATTAGTAAACACATTTTTATTATTAATAAATAGACTTGCGCTTGACCATTAACTCAGTTGATGTAAAGCGACTGTTATCTACGATGGAGCTCGCTTACATAGAAGGAACCAATGCACTTGCGATTTGTCGTACGGGGCTTGTGCCTTCACGGGGCTTAAAGTTTGCCACACGTCGAACACTCCATACTACGGCACGCAAATGAGTGACACATATTTGTGTACAAGTTGACTGAACAAGACTGAATATAATACGCACACATGTATGAAGGTATGGTTGTCGTCTGATTGTCGCGTGACGTCAATTAGGTTTCAAACGCTTGAAGCCGCAACGCTTGTTTCTGACAAACAATAGGGTGAACGTGGGGAGTGGGTGAGGAACCCGAGATTGAAGGTATTTTATTATTATCAATGTTATTATATGGTTTTGCGCCAAAGTGCATCAGCGGTACGAACAAGTATGCTACGTATATACAAATACAAATACCCCGCACTAGAAAAACGAGTATCGCGGGCGTCCTATTTGACGATAACACTGATAGATAGAAAAAAAAACTAAGTATAAGTACATAAAATGCATGCAAACATAATTAATTTAGCAAAAATTTTTGTGAAAATTAATTTAAGATTATAATAAAAAATTTGTAACTAATATAAGTGGAATCTCTAATAGATGTGTTGTTTGTGACTGTCAATGTGAGGGGGGGGGGCGTGTGCGTGTGGCAGGGGGGGGGGGGTGTAAGAGAGAAGGGAGAGTGAGTTTATATCGGGACTCCAATTAGCGTCTCTATCATGAATAAAAGCGAGAGTTCTTGAGACTCCAGGAGGTGGTGAATTGCGTTTGCGGTACAGTTTGCACTTTATAGTAAGGTCCTATTTGTATATATATTATATTTGTGTATATATTGTTTATATATGGCTCAAGAACGTTACGCCTGCGGGGCAGTCAGATAATAAACATATACTTGTATATTTTCGATTCCAGATGGCAAATAGAATTCAAAACGATTGCGCAAAATGCTGTAATGCTATACAATGCCGGTGGAGGAAGGTCAGATTTCTTGGCAGTCGAAATACTAGATGGTCGAGTGCGCGTCAAAATGGCGCGCGGACAAATCGCACACACAGCTGTCGTCAACGACGGACTATGGCACAAAATATACCTGCTATTCAACCCTTCGCTTATCGAGGTGAGAGCGAGACAAATGCGGAAATGAGATGAAATAGAATCGATCTGATTGGCGTCGATTCGTTGCTTCCAGGTGGTATCATATAGTCCTGCAACTGACGAAGGCGCGTGAGTCATTATATACAGTATTCGTATACATGCATATTTCGTTAGCGTGTGTGCGGGACGGAACGAGTAAAACACAACCGGATGCCGCGTGCTGTCGTAACTTGCACACCTATAATATTTAAAAAAATCGCACATTTGTAATGGTTAGTTACAGATTTTGACGTAATTATAACAAATAGTTATAATAGTAGGTTTCAAATTATGATGCTGTGCGACTTAAAAACTGTTATTTAATTTCATTACAGTTTGTACATATTTTAATATAGTTTTAAAGTGCTGGTGTTTTATATTTATTTGCATTGCTAATTAAAACATTATTTGACCACAATTCGATTCGAGTGACGAAAGTGAGTGCGCTGTTTAAGATGTTCATTGAGAGAACTTGAAAAATTATGAACAAATTTGGATACAATTGCTATGCGAATGATTTTCTCGCTTGCGTGCTAAGCTTGACGCTCATAAATGACATATATATATTTATATTCCCAATTTTACATTTGAAACAATTATTATTAACAAACATAAAAAAGAAAAACTCAACAGGAAATAATGAAATGTCGTTCCATTAGACGACTTGGCAGTCTATGACAAGTCTATCAATAATACAAATTAGTCTGACACTACAGACAAAGACAATCTAACGACTCCTCGTACATCAAAATAAGTCAAGCCGTTTAGATTACATTAAGTAATCATCTAAAGGAACTAAATGAAAAGCACAATTTTAAAACAAAAGGGAGACAACCCATAGAGTTTGTTATCATTGGTGAATGTTTATAAACTAATGAAAGTAATTTATAAGCTTATAGCAAAAGTATAAAAATGCGTTTTGTTTATCAAAGTCTGTTTATTTCTTACTTACTCCTGCATGCTGGCGACTGAACAGATTTGAATAAAATATGGAATGTATTCCTACTATTAGATAATTTGAAATAAAAACCATGCATATTCCCCATTGATGCATCATCGTTATACTAATTTTTATCCCATTAAAATAACGTTTCATGTAGGATAGAAAGTCACACCGCAAGCGCAGATTGTCATATTATAAAATATCTTTCGATGTTTGCTAAAGTTGTCTTAAAAATAGTGGTTACACCGGGAACTGACTCTCGACATCATAAAATGCTTGGCAATAAATTAAGTATCGTTAGATAAATAGTGTATATGCCGTTATTAACTTACAATGTTTTCCTCTATTGGAAGCTTGAGCTCATTGTTAGAGCATGAAGCTACGCTCTGCTAGACTGAGTAAGTAAACTACTTAGCTGTCATCGCTAGATTAGATACTTTCTGCTACTGCGAATTGCGAGATAACTGAAAATTATGAAGTAATGCTATAGCGAGTAATAACTTGATCTTCATTCAGTGTCTAATAGTGCAAGTACACATTCTAGGCCGGGTGTACTTAACATCTTGAACCATACTGTCACTTAGGGGTGAGCTGTAGTCAAATGCTCGGCCTAGAAGGTCGTAATTAAACACTACTACAAAATTATAGCGAAGCGAGTTGTTGCGAACAGCTGTGCCAACTGCTGCAAAGCTTGCTTGTGTGCAAATAACATTGCTAGTTTTTATTTTTATTTTACTTTTTATCTTACTACCTCGGAAAACTCGCTTTCCAGGACAAGCGTCGTAAAGTGCATTTTTCCCTAAGGGCGGAAATTTATTTCAAACATAACAGAGTAAAAAAAATCACGCAGGTGAATTTACGTGTTGATAATGTAATTTGAGGACCAACAGAGTTGAACATGTTGCTGAAAAAAAAAACTGCTAGGGAAAAATAGTAGAGTTAAGCGTGTACCTATATTAGGATGAAAAAAAAATGTTTAACTTGGCTATAAAGTTTTTGTCTCTTGAATCCATCGCTACGCTTAGGATCCTAAACTAAAACATTTCAAATCTAAAATCCTTCGTTTGGTCTGAATTTAACTGTCAGGCACTCAACAGTTAAATAATCCAACTTTCCAGCTGAGTACAACATATAACTATTTTTAAAGTTAATCAGAATCTGTAACTACCCATGCATATAAATGCCAAATGTGGCTTGTGTATTGCAGATATATTACAATTTTGCTTAACACCTCGCTTCTCTGTCTCATCACAGGTTTCTCATGGTATGAGGTTCGCTACGAAAACTATTCGATTTTACGTTTCGCTTTGCGTATATGACTAGATTCAAGCGATGCCACAAATTACAATATAAAAACGCCTTCCCATATCTTCGTTGTAAGTTTGACATTTCCTGTAATGGCTGCAAAATATATAGTAAATATACTCCTACTTCACTGCTTTTGTGTATACATTTTGTATGAAAATGAAGAAAGAGTTTCCGCTACTCGCACTTCGTCTCTTTCTCTGCGATACATTGCCTATTTGCCTCTGTATGAATTGCACCTAACCCTCATATAATTGAACATAACTTTTCCGTTAACTCAATACATATAACTTCTCGATCACGTTTTCTATATGAACAAAGTATCATTTTCGAGTCGAAGATTTTCTGAGTTAAGTCCAAGAATAAGGGGGTAAGATTAATTTTAGATAATGGGTAAGTAGGGGTAAAGAGGAAACATTCACCTCTCGTACAAGTTACTCCTTTCCTCGTTTTCAGCTATCAGTGGACAACATCGCTATGAGCACTCGTATTGAAAGCGGCGGAACGAGATACCTAGATTTGTCCGACTCTTTCTATCTCGGCGGGATAGAAAGTGATAAACGACAAAGAGCTTTTGCTAAGGGTGTTAAAGCTGCGGATTCAAGTATAATGGTTAGTTTAAAAAAATTGTGCATACTATGATTGTAAAATATTGTGCAGTGGGTTTGTGTATGTTAGTTATTTCTTCACACTAAAATTATCGGACGCAATATTTCAAATCTCAAGAAGAAGTCAAAGTGATACTTTACTCGGCGATAATCGACTGTTGCTATGTATACATCATTCAATGCATATTATTGTAAGGAAGTTAAGTATGCATAAAATATAATTATTTTATAGAGCCTCCGTGGAAAAGAAAAATAGGAATTTATTCATAATGTTTTGGATAATAATGTACAAGTCTGTGGTATGAAGTCTTCTCTAGAAAAAAAAAAGTTATATTAATCTGTAGTTATCACTATCACCTTTTGCTCTACTGTCACTGTCAAATAAAAAAATGTTTTTGAATGTTCCGATTAACGTCATTAAGCATTAGTCTAAGATATTCCCTTGGGGGTGCAAGTCTTAACTTTCATATCGATCTAACTCAGTCGATAAATTGATTAATACAGTCAGTATGGACACAGTCGGGTTAGTACATTATTCAAAAATACAGACGTAAATAAATACGAATATTATTCTTCCAACTTTTTAGAAGTTACGCTTGATTAAAAATTATGTTAACCACACTAGGTATTTAAAACTGGAAACTGTCTTTTCAAACCATATCAACATCAATAATAGCTGCACAGACCTTTACCCAATTCCCAAACAAAAAATACTAGATGACGTGATTCGGAACAATATTTTTAATCTGGCAGTGATAGATTGTTAGTATATGACACAGAAATTGACAGATTGTTTTATTACAAGATACATTTTTTTTTTGGGATGGGTAAAAAAATTTATACCGCGTCAGATCGTAAGACGGGCAGTCAGAAACCTATTCTAACGTTCTGAATTTAAAGTTCATTATTGTATGTACAAGTTTGTCTTTCTAGCATGACGTCATTATTTTAGTCAGAAACCTATTCTAACGTTCTGCATTTAAAGTTCATTATTGTATGTACAAGTTTGTCCTAGCATGACGTCATTTCGTTGCGCCGAATGCTTATTTCGACACATGCACGTAAGACTCGTTAGCTCAATAGGTTAGAGCACCGATATAAATTTCAATTTGTCAATCGGAGGGCGGAGGTTCAAATCCTTCAAGAGTCAGTCTTTTTGCTATTTTATTTTTTAGTTTTCACTTCTGCCGGCACTCCCGGAGTGCAACCTGTTGTTTTTAGGGTTCCGTACCTCAAAAGGAAAAAATGGAACCCTTAGGATCACTTTGTTGTCCGTCTGTCTGCCCGTGTGTCCGTCCGTCCTGGTGGTAAGACCTTTATCTCGGGAACGCGTGAAGGTATCGAGTTGAAATTAAAACCAAATACGCAGATCCATAGTTTCTTGCTGCAGAAAGAAAAATTAAATTTCCCAGTTTTCGTAAAAAAAAGTTACAGCTAAATATGTTGTAAAAAATGCATATTTCGCCACTCACAGGGGAATCAAAACCTATGGGGTACTTCCCGTTGACCTAGAACTATGATATTTGGCAAGAAGCATTGTGTTAGAGTAGACATATAGGAAAAAATCCGAAAACTGAACATTTTTTAATTAATCGCGAAAAAATGGTGTCTTCATGCAAGGAACGAGGGTCCAAATTTTAAAGTTCTTTAACCGTATCATGTGGGGGATCGTATGAAAGAGCTTCATTAACATAAACTAAAACAGGGTTTTAACTATTTTTATGGTGTATATTTATCGGTTTATGAAGGAAAATATAAAAAAAAATGATTTCCCCCTTTTATCTACTAGTTTGTACGGAACCCTCGGTGGGCGAGTCTGATTCGCACTTGTCCGGTTTTTTAAGTAATGATTTCATACTTTAGGCTTACCCATCACTATCCAGATTATAATAATAGAGATGTTTTACCTGTAAATAAAACATTTATTAAACATACTTACCTATTCGAAACCCAATTAAATATATGAGAGTAGCGTGCTTGACTAACATCCGAAATAGTCGTGCCGTGATTCGGGTCCGCTCGTTCACCTCCGGTTTTCTCGTCCAATCAGAAGTGACTCCGCCCCTTCCGGCCCCTTCCTTCCCCTCCACGTGTACCATCACCACAGGTAGTGCGCTGGGCGCAACTAGGATTCATTGGTTATCTCATATAATTAGGCCACCAGGCAGATATAGAAAGTATTGGGTTTCGAATAGGTAAGTATGTTTAATAAATGTTTTATTTACAGGTAAAACATCTCTATTAAACAACTGTACCGTAATTCGAAACCCAATTAAATATATGAGAGACTTGTTTGTTATCGCCTGGTGGTGATGGTGACGTTACGCCAATGTGATATATTTAGTTTGACTGTATAGGTGTAGTCAAAGACAACTAATATTTTGAAAGTGATGTATTAAAGTAACTACTAGTTAAGTAGTTGTAAGTACTCTTAGCAAGATCAAGTTATTATCAGGAACCGACTGTTATAGAATATTATTATTTTGTTATTACAATTGGTTGATGCCACTGCTAGACTGTAGGTATATTTGATTCAGTGTTTACTTCTTTTAAGCAGTATCAGCTATAGTGAATGTATGTATTTTACATAATTTTGCGATCTGATCTTTCGAATACTTTGCAGCGTCTTTGGTAACAGGTGAAACTAGACCAATTGTTCTTGGTTTAGTAAATCCATTCAAATTGAAGTTGTTTATTATTACAATAACTATGGTACAAAACATTAAACTGCAGCACTAGCTCCCAAACTGGGTGAAGTTAAACACTTCTAGGCATAAAAGCATCTTATATTATTTCCATTAAACACGGAGTAATTGTTGTGTGGGGTGGAACTGTGAAAGTTCATATGCGATTATTTATGATGATAGACATTTCTGGCTGCGGTACAGTATAAAATTAAAATATGTAACCGCTATCATTTTTAACCAGGATGGACTGCTTACAAGCTTATGCAGGTCAGTCAAAAAATATTCAACTGAGACACGATAGGACTTTAGCATAGCCTGTCTCAATTCATACAAGGTATTGATACCTCTAAATGGCAGATATATGTCTTATTTTAAAACTATCAATATTATTCATATTAGTGTCAAATGTCCACAAATATTTATTAATTAATTTATTTTTGTATTCATATTAATTACTATCGGCTGTGGGTGGCCGGCCATGGTAACAACTGGAACTTGGTTTCTGAATTTTCCAGTGGTTTACTAAAGTTCGTAAAACCTGGATACAATTATCATCAAGCCAAAAAGGATGGAAAGAGAATAGGAAAGTCTTTGCCCAGCAGTGGGCCAGTACACACTAAATTCAGAGCATATTCTACCAATTTACAAATGCAGGTCTGCAATGTGATTGGTTTTTAGGTTCATAAGTTGGTTATTCGTAAGTTGCGATAGTTTGTAATTTTTTAATAAAGACGATAAAGAAATTATCCACTATCAGTTCTTTTGTTGACTTCTGTCCATTTTTCAAGTAATTTATTTCTTAGTTGTGGAGATGAAAAACAGACTAAGTAAGATTAAAGGTGCCTAACTCTCTATGTTAAAGAGCATCGTAACAATTCACCTGAGAATTTGATGTGCAATCCTGAAACCATTGCAGAATACAGGTTTGTTCGATGTGGACCTTAAAGTTTGATATTCTCTTCGTTTCAGTTGAAGTTTGTAATTCAGGTAGGTACTTTAAGAAGTTGTGCCGAATTCTGTACGGCATAAATGGCATATGCGAGTGTTGCGATTGTGTCGTAAATGTTAAATAATAGATTGATCATGTGAGTATTGCACTGACATAAGAATTTTCAATGTCTTTCATTAACTGTAGTGTATTTAACTAGTCTATTGTGATAATAGGGATGTACTTGAATAATCTAATGATATTGATCTTGCAAGTTCCCTTACGATTGCTTTTTCCTCCTTAGTACTAGTCGCTTCATTGTCATGTCTGTGTTAACAGTGATTGGTACACTTCGTATGTCCGAGGGCCAACTTTGTACCCTTGTATTTGTATGTTGAGCGTTTTGGCGCGAGAACACATAGCATATTATAGCAATAAATACATGTGTATATTTGTTTCAAACACTAGGGTTTGGAAGTTTATTTCTACTTGTGGGGCGACTTCATCTTTATACCGTCCAGTCTGATATGTATAGCACAGCCTTGGCGGAAGGCCATTGATACAGAGTGCAAGGCACAGGTACAGGTGCTCAAGGCATTCTCTTTCGATAATGCGCTTAATTTCTCCTCCTTTAAATCCTAGAATTAAGAAAGTGTCCGGCCGAGTTGAAAGTAGCCAGGAAGTATATAGACTTGATGTTTATGAAATTAATGTTGAATCGATTTTCAAACATATTTTATAATATCGTTTTAAGCAAGACACACAAATGCAGTGACGGCTTAATGCAGTTGGAAAAAGAGGGTAGGTTTGACACAACGTTAATTATGAACGCCCAGTGTTTTCATAAAAATAAAAACTCGGTATACGGTGGCAGTTAACAAATGAATTTATGGTGGTGATACATTTGTAGCCGTTCTGTAAATAGCAATTACAGCAAAACAATTAATCTCATCGCACTGTTCTTAAAATACTGGATTTACACATGACAGCAGATGTGTGAATATTGTGAACGATTCATATTTGTCGTTGTAGAGTCGTAGGTGAGAATGAGTCTGGTCACTTGGCGAGACTGCATCGGTAAGTTGAAAAAAAAAAAAAAAAAAAAAAAAAAAAGGTAAGGTAAGCTCTTTTCAATGAGTAATATTTCTAAGTAATAGAATGGAAGGCGGGGGCTTCCGATGATCGTAATATTTATTTCAAAGCCTGAAAATGTTTGGCAGAGCCTTTAGCATTTTCCGATAAGCTTTCTTTAAAGGTTGAAAAAAAAAATGGGGGCGGAGGCTTAGGTATTTTGCGATGAACATAACGCTTATTTAAAAAATTTAAAAAAGAAAGTAATCATAATTTTCTCAAGCATTTAGTGCTTATTTCGAAAAAGTTAAAGGAGGAGCCCCCTTAGCACTATTTTATGAGCGTAATACTTATATTAGATACTGAAAAGGTAGGGCGGAGCCCTTTGCATTTTCTGATAAGCGTAATACTACATTCAAGAGTTGAAAATGGAGGCGAGGCGCCTCGCATTCTTACAATGAGCGTAGTCATCGTTATAAGTTTGAAAATTTAGCCCTTAGCATTCTCTGATGAGTGTAATACCACCTTCAAATATTAAAAATGTAGGATAAGGCACCTGACATTTTTAATATACATATTCCTTATTTCAAGTACTGTAAGTAGTTTTAGTACTGGTATTTCTTGTTTTAAGTTCGAAAATGTAAGATGAAGCCTTAGCATTTTTTAATAATCAAATTATCTCCCAAAATTGCAAATGTAGGGCAGGGCCACTAGCATTTTTCGTTTCTGCTCCTATCCCGATGGGATGAGGGAGAAACTACATAGTCCACTTTCAAATGTTTAAAAAATGTAGGATAAGGCGCCTGACATTTTTAATAAACGTATTCCTTATTTCGATTACTGTAAGTAGTTTTAGTACAAGTTCGAAAATGTAAGATGAACCCTTCTAATAATCAGAATATTTCCTAAAATTGCAAATGTAGGGCAGGGCCGCTAGCATTTTTCGTTTCTGCTCCTATCCCGATGGGATGAGGGAGAAACTACATAGTTTGTCAGCATCTTCACTTATTTCTTGGTCCTATCCCGGTTAGATGAGGACGAATTTAGTTTTTCAATTGTCTTAAGTTATTTTGGTTCTTATCCCCGTCGAATCAGGACAGATTATATTTTATTAAAGCCTTCAGTTTTTCTGATCATATACTGATGGGATACGCAGAAATTGCAATGTTTGTAACACGCAGATGCATAATTTTGATGCGAAGCAAGGGTACAGCATTCTAGCTTAGTGTTGCTTTTTACTTATTTCGAATAAAGTCGCGTCAATTTGCTGTTTATTGCGATAATCAGCTTTTCTTGTTTCACTCTTAATCGTACATGAGATGAACGCAATATAAAATATTACTTCTTAAAAAGATTCTTAAAACCGATGTTTAAAGTATATATTTAAGCATATAGAACATTATATAAGGCATAATTGATTTGCTATAGAATAGTTGATAAAGCGAGAAGGTAGCTCTGCCACTGCTCTTTAGGTCCTGTATGTGAATATTCCCAACTCGTGTTTGGGTTCGGGCTTTCGGGTAAAGAATTTGGTAATAAATGTATTGTAGTATATGTCACAGCGATAGCTGTTTTATAAGTATCATTTCAATGGCATATTAAGCCTTATTCCTGCAACAGCTAAATCTTCATTTCCTAACATCCGTAGTATCCCTCGTTGGAGCGGAACCCTATTAAATCTATTTAAAATACTGGAATAACCTTAAATTCAGTATGAATTTATAAAATAACGAACGGTAACACCGTTAAATGTGGTAAAGTAAATAATTGTTCAGGACTTACCAATTATCAACCTCTTACCGGTTAACACTCTTTGGTACTTTAACACTTTTATAGCACGACGCGGCCTATAAAGTATGTAGAAGGTACTAACGACCGCTTTTGGATGAAAATCCAAACGCCAATGAATCCTAGTTGCGCCCAGCGCACTACCTGTGGTGATGGTACACGTGGAGGGGAAGGAAGGGGCCGGAAGGGGCGGAGTCACTTCTGATTGGACGAGAAAACCGGAGGTGAACGAGCGGACCCGAATCACGGCACGACTATTTCGGATGTTAGTCAAGCACGCTACTCTCATATATTTAATTGGGTTTCGAATTACGGTACAGTTGTTTAATAGACAATTATGTATAAATATACATTTAAATGCATATAGGTATATAATACATCTTTAATTTTTTAACGGAAGGAGCTATAAATTATTTGTTGTGTATATTTAATTACCTGTTAAATACATAACGTTTTACATGAGATGTGTTTAAATTCACGTCGAATTTCTCCTAAATGTAGTAAGTACTACTAAGAATTAAACTATTTTAGGCAATGTTTAGCAACAGGTGAGTTACTTGCTTGTCTGGTTGTTTATTCATATAAAAACTGTATACACCTGATGATTTGATCAGAGAAAAATTCTCGCTGTAATATGTTATAATTGGATTATGTAACTAATAGAAGCCACTCCATCAATGCTATCAAATCAATAAAAATACAATTTCCAGGGTTGCATCAAACCTATTGAAGTGGATGATAAAATTTTTGGTCTGCCCAATGCTGTAGTCACATACGGTGTGAGCCCTAAATGTGTGTGGTTTTACCCTTGCTTGGTCAATCCAGGCACTCCACCGTGTATGAGTCAAGCCGTATGTGAACAACACGGTGTGGACCATTTCACTTGCAAGTGTGACTCGGATTTGTGTATCAATCCTGACTACGCTGAGAAATATAAGGTTAGTCATATAATTTATTAATTTTTCACTTGGTATTACTAAATATTTTATTATACACAACATATAAGTATTACATATATACATATTACATATTTACATGTATACATATTACATAATATTATATCAAAACAACTATTGCATAAAAACTTTTTACAAAAAAATAAACCTCCGAAAAAACTGAAAAGCATAAAATAATAAACCTTTTTTTTTTAACTTTAATAACTAAGTCCTTAAAGTAATGTCAGTATACATAAGTAGTTTTGAGTCGGCGTCAGCGTGATACTTTGCGTTGCGAGTGGTCTTGCGGAGAGCGCATGTTTTGGAATGTCAATGTTTATTGCTGGAGATTTCATTGTTAATTTGATTTGGTTATTTCTTTAAATTTAAGGTAATTTTTGGCGCCGCCTCAAAATTACTTAAATATACTTACATTACTATAAGGACTTAGTTATTAAAGTAAAAAAAAAAAGGTTTATTATTTTATGATTTTCAGTTTTTTCGGGGGTTTAAAATTTTTGTAAAAAGTTTTTATTTAATAATTTTTTGTAACTTTAGTCTACTACATGCTTAATTTTTGATTACTTTTAAAATAACTACTACCTTATAACACATAACTCGGCATTAAAATCTGCGAGTTAACAATAAATCACCCCTATTTTCCCACCCTTAGGGTGGGAAAATAGGTTATACCTCCAATTTCGAGGTATACCCTATCTAATAAAAAAAGAATTATCAAAATCGGACTGCTCTGTAAAAAGTTATGCGTGCTCATACATTACAATCAGTGAGTGAACAATAATCCCCTGTTTTCCTACCTTTAGGGTTGGATTTTTTTTCCAAATTTATATGGGACCAACTTCGATGTATACATCCAATAAAAAAAGAATTATAAAAATCGGACTACTCTGTAAAAAGTTATGCGTGATCATACATAAAAAAATAAAATATACGCGTCGACATGAGAACCTCCTCCGTTTTTTCGTCGGTTAAAATACCGATTCACTGGCGATTACACACCTGTGTATAAATCGTTTATCTTCAAAACTGAGACTTATTCAAAGAACTCCGCTCACTTCTTACTATATTTGTTTCTAATATTGATTTTATTAAACTATATAGTTAAAGGAAACGATGGCGTGAACAAGAGGAGGCCTATACCCAGCAGTGGGTGGACACGGGCTGATTAGATACATAGATTAGTCAAAGATTCTGTGAATAAAAGTGCAGTAAACAAGGCACATTCCTGTTGGAATTGATGTCTGTTAGTACAAAATGTTCTTAAGTGGCAACCAGATCATTACTTGGTTATATACTGCAATGGGCGTGGGTTGACCCCTAACACTGCAGTGACGACCTAGTGAAGGCCAAGGGAAACTGCTCGATACAGATGGAACCAGACTGGTAGTTTGTAGAGCTTAGCATAAAGATTATTTCTCCACCTCTTCAGTTAATTGACGCAATAGAATAATTATTTTCTGTTATAAAGTTTAAAAAAATTATTTAAATGTATGCTTCTTATTTTCAGGTGTACTCCAAATCAAGTAGCGAGTTGGAGCTTGTTGCTCTATACCCATTGACTGTTCAAGAGGGTGGTGTGACAGTGATCACATCTCAAAACATTGACGTGGTTTTAGACCACCACAAGTACGGTGTCCGACCGTCAGGAGTCGTGTTCTATGTGACACAGTCGCCTCAACACGGCCGCATAGCAATCGACCTCTCGCTTCAACGCAGCGCTCAGTACACTAGTTTTGTTGAAGAAGGCAAATCAAAGCAATTTTTCACGCTTATGGATTTGTCTAGAGATAAGGTATGTTTCTTCAAAGGATTGTTTCCTGATTGAGTTTATAATTAGATGAAGTCAATCAGTAATATTTTTTTTCAATCTATTCGACGTTAAAATCTTTGAAACAATATAAGGATAACTTAAGTTAATCCAATCACGCTGGGGTTTGGTATACACTATACATATTTTATATATAAACTATGATCACAATAATAATCCAGAAAGATGGCACTGGAATTCTCTGGTAAATCTTTAGAGGTAGAGTTAATTTGTTTAGATGTTTTTTAAAAGCTTTTATTCTACTCGCCCTGTTAGTATGTGTGGAACAAATCTTGCGAGTTAAATTATAACCACTTCTTGTCGTTAGATTAGGTTGAAATTTGGTTTACTTACGTAACTTCGGTGACAATGCAATAATATGGTACCATGAAGCTGATCTCAAGATGGCTTCGGAAGGTGGATATCGGAACTCCTAAACTAAGCGAGATAAAACCGTCGAGTTTGGAGTCGTTTGAATAGTCTTGACAAGCACTCTTGTGCTACATGACAGCCAGGGTCTCAAGATGGCGTCGGAAGTTGGCCATAGGAACTCCTAAACTAAACAAGATAAAACCTTCGAGCTTGGGACTCGTTTGAATAGTCTTGACAAGCACTCTTTTTTTAGTCTAGTAAATAAAATACATTTTTAATAACAAGCTTGTCGTGAGATTTCAAACAACATCGTACCTATCTACTAAGTAATACTTAATTCCAACAAAAGATTTAGACGCGTTCTTATCATTTGCTTAGAATTAAAGTTAGTTTGTTCTTTTGAAAAAAAAAATGTTTGTGTTATTGCGACAAGCTTTTATTTATATCAATATAAAATTTATTTTCTTCGTTTTAGAGCATTTCAATAAAAGCTTGTTTTTAATTTATTTTTTTAATTAATATTTTATTTACAATACGATAGCGACGTTCTGATGAAGGAGCCGAAAAATTTACATTTGGTAATCTCAAATAGCAAATATCGAACCCATTAATTTTGCGCATCTTTCTTGTTTTTCTCAAAACTCTTTTTATTATCAGAAAGGCGTGTAGGTAACAAGTTGAAATTAATATCGAAAACGTGGGCCCTTAACGCTGTGAAAAAATCATGTTTCTATTATTATTTTTATTCTCAATGCATTAAAATTAAATCCTAAAAACAGCCAATTTACCTTAGTTTTGAGAATCGCATGTAAATCAAAATCTGCAAGGTATCTCCCATTGATTTAGAATCAGAAAATTTTGCAAAAGGTAAGGTACAAGTAAAAGAAAGTCTGAAGACTGTTAATTTATAGTTACATGACATGAAAATAAAACAGGGTAAGACCTTACCTTATCATTTTTCTTGAGAGAGAGAGAGAGAGAGAGAGAGAGAGGAGAGATATTTTAGGAAGTAGTCAAAAGAGTAAGAAAATAAACTGATTGATTCCAATAAGAACCACAAGTAAATATTATAAACTGTATGATAATTAGAAGGAATAAAAGGCTTATTTATTTATTTCAGGTTCGCTATGTACATGACGGCTCAGAAAACCACCAAGACGCTATAGTTTTAGACATGGAACTTATTCAGGAAACAAAGTTCACCCTACCAAGCTACCTTCAGGGCAGAAACACCTTTGTACTGCACGTCAATGTGACTCCTGTCAATGATCCGCCTGTACTTAACTTATTGCCTGGAAAAGTGCTTAGATTAACGCAGGTGAGTCTCCGGACATTTTGGTCAAAAATGCTGTGTTCTATAAGTAGATATTTGTGTTACTTTGAGTGAGTTTAATATTAGCTTTGCATGTCTTACGATTATTTGATGTGTTCAGATAAACAACGAGCCTAATTTGAAGAAAAAAAAAAAGGTTTGACTTCGATAGAATTTGTAAAGCAACTTATTTATTTTTAGAGTAGTTGTATATATAGTAAATTTTGTTATTAATGATGAGATGAATTCATAAATAGTATGTCTATTGTTCATTTGAACACTTAGTAGAGAAGTTGATTAATTATAAGATTATAATGGAAATGTATAATTTACGTAACGCTTTAAGCATATTCTCAACACGAGCTTTTTTAGTCGCGAACGATAGCATCATATTAATTTAGAAGTATAGATGGTTTTTTGAAAAAACTTACTCAATTTGTTCAAATGAAACATACTTGCAAATTTATTTTGGTAGGAGCAAATATTTCCATGATATTTATATAAATTGTAGACTTGGTATTTTGCTATAAAAGCCTGATATTTCAATTGTATTATTGTAAACTTGATTAAAATAAAAGTGATCTTAACTAAAGCATAATGAAACGTGGACCGCAAAGAAGATGAACGAATTATTTTTTCTTTATTCATCATACTATGTTTATGAAATAAAAAACTTGTTATCATATTAATATAGAGACCAGTAGAATTTTCGAAATTGTATTAAATAATTTTATACAAAAAGTATTGCGCTTGGACAAGATGAGTAGTATATTGGTTTATAACGAAATAGTTGCTCCTGATTGCGCCAACAAAAACTGTATTATAGGATAGCGAATGATATTCACCATTTCCATTATAATTACCAATAATAAAAGCGTAACATGCCAAAAGCATGCGCTCAAATAACATTTATAGTTTTTTATTATTTTCAGAGTGTACCCAGCGAGTTTAGTTTTTATTTGCTTGCGTGTAGTTGCATGAATTTACTGTCGTGTGCCCACTGCAGTCACAAATCTAACCATTTTGACATTGTGTGAGTATTATAGGTTTTATTTAATGAAATGCTTTTTAAGTTTTTATTCACTAGCACTTCAGCTTAGTTTTGCTTTGTCAAACTACGTAAAAAGAATAATATTCACTCCGACATTTATTCATATGCTAGTAGAGTTATGCATATAAAAGATATATAGCAAATATATGATCATAAAGAACCTATAATCGTAGATCTATAATGTATAAAAAAAAGATGCAAGATGTATCGATATATAAATGATCTCTGTATATAAATACATATAATCTAACGCAAATTAGAGTCCATCAATCCATTTAGGCTACATGTAGCAATATTAAGGCGGGTATATTTACAGATCAAAAACCTTGCCAGTTAGAGAATCGGAAAATATTATTACATCCTTTTCGTTTTGAATTTTATTTTTTGACTTACTTTAAATTACGCTTTATTAAATATATACCTAAGTTACCAAGTACCTAAATTACTTTATTAGCGGAAACAACATTTTTATTTAATTTTGTTAGCTGAGCCCCGCGGTTTCACTTGCGTTGAGATGAAAGCTAAAGATAGTGATGCTAATAATAAAATGTACTTTCTGACCGTCTGCAGGTTATCTCTGTACACCATTTTTTAACAAACGGTTTATCAGTTTGGTCTTGAAAAACTAACAAAGAGCGAGATAGAGTTAGTTTGGCTTTTATAATTTTACTTGTAATTAGATAAGTTACCAAATACCCTTACTGTATTAGCCGAATCAACATAATTATATTTTTTTATTATAATATAGATAATTAATTTATCTTTATAATGGTAATGGTTTTGTAATGGTATTTATGTACAGGGCACAAGAAAAGTGATTACATCTGATATATTGAAGGCAGAAGACCCAGACACTTCACCAGAAGATCTCTTGTATACAGTGCTGCATGGGAAAAATGAACCTAACGGGTTAGTATTAACGTCGGTATACGAAACAAAGGCTCTATGGTCTTTCTTAAGGCAACGCTTCATGGCAAAAACAGCACAAAGTTAATAAACGTGACATTTTTTTTTTTAAATTGGTTTCCAAATTGTTTAAATTCACTAATACAAAAGTTACCATGTTAAATAGCTTTTACATTTTTTTTTTTTTTTTTTTAATAATCTGATGCTAATATAATGATGATAATTCATGACCATGACCATGACCAACGCCGATTATAAATTTTTTTTTTCATGTCGTCAATGCATGTTTACTTAAAAATATAACTTTTCTTTTCGTTGGTATTTCCAGGGGCCACATAGAAATGTTGGGCCAGCCTGTGGACTCCTTCACACAGCAAGAAATCGACTCTGGAGTCATTTCATTCGTGCACGGTTCTACGGGAGATAAGCAGCTCAACAAGACCTCTTTAAGGCTTACATTGCAGGTAATTGTCAAATTTTATATCATCATCATCTCAGCCACAAAAAGTCCACTGCTGGACATAGGCCTCCCCCATGAATTTCCAAAAAGACCGGTTGGAAGCGTCCTGCAACCAGCGTCTTCCTGCCACTTATATATCTTCTGTCCACCTTGTGGCTGGTTTTCCTACGCTGCGCTTGCCGGTTCGTGGTCTCCATTCGAGAACTTGCCGTCAGTTCTACGTGCTATGTGCCCTGACCACTGCCACTTCAACTTGCTAATCCGCTGCTATTTTATATACTTTTACTTATTTTAATACAAGTGCTTCAACCTCGAAGCTTTGATAGACCCATTCAATAGAGATCACGATACTTGTAATCGTAGCAAGCTTATGATTAAAGGCAAATGACAGACACGCGGCGGGTAATTTAAATCTCAAACCATTTTTGTCCTTCTACCTGGCTCGGGTAACTATTATTTATAGGTGATCCTGATCTCAATGTCTGCGACAATCTAATATTGCTATTTTTTTATATTACTATATTAATTTAACTAACAATAATGCCAATAATATTTCTAGACATGGATAAGTAACACGATTATTACTTATTTATTATTAAACAAAAACATCACAACAGGCACAAAAATTTCATGATAATTTCGGTCGTTTTTTTAATTCAGTTATTTTAAAAGTTTTAATTAGTTCAGTGGTCCTTCGAGAATTGCTCACGGTATATATGTCTTGGCTATTGTATATTAATTGACGTGATATTATAAATAATAATCTTGTCGCAAATTTTATAATCACTTACAACAAATACCTGACCGCTACAAGAACAAAAATCTGTTAAAAGTTAGAATTTTCCGTCGCATGGGTCACGTGGGTTATATTAGACTTCTTTGATATCACCACTGTTTTCCAGGTATCTGACGGTATAGAAACAAGCGGACCGGGGATCCTCCGCATTTCGATAGTACCACTTCAAGTGCGACTCGTGAACAACACTGGACTGCAACTGGTGCATAATTCGTATGCCATCATATCCGCCGACAATCTCACCTTTACCACTAATGCAGACGAGAATAACATACCTGTTAAGTAAGTATAGAAATAAGCAGTTATCTATATTAATAGAAAACCAAATGCCCGATTGTAACGTAACTGTAACTTACTCTTTAATTGCTTACCTATACTTACGCTGCTACTATTTCGTCCTATCTCTATCCTACATCGGTCCCCCTCTATTTCTCTCTTTCATTTTCTCTCTCTTCCTCTATAGATCTAGCCATTTATTATTCTAAGCAGATAAAAATAATAATAATAGAAATCTGATGTTTAGATATGAATCATTTTTCTACTTTTGTATGGACAAGTGCACAATAAAAATCTTTTAATACATCAGAATATTCTGCTGAATAGTTAATAGAAGCCGTCAGCTTAGGTTACTGAAAGAAAACTACCAGAGCATAAGAGCAGTTATTATTAGTTTAACACTTAAACAGTTCTCAACTGAAATATAAATCTTTTTCCTTTATTTGACTTTTTGTTTAGACGTTCTTTGTAATGTATTTATTATTATAGACTTGACTTTTCAGAATAAATAAATCAATACATGCAATTATCGTTTATCAATATAAATATTTTATTACCATACATTATCTTGTCTACAGGTACGATATAGTGAAGCCTCCGCAATTTGGCGTGGTAGAACGCTTGCGTGTCTTGGAC
Source organism: Lycia hirtaria (assembly GCA_947563715.1). Classification (NCBI taxonomy): domain Eukaryota; kingdom Metazoa; phylum Arthropoda; class Insecta; order Lepidoptera; family Geometridae; genus Lycia; species Lycia hirtaria. The sequence goes on from OX387386.1 coordinate 14,039,121, forward strand.
GGCACGTGGCAGACTGTCGACTCGTTTACCAGCGAAATGGTGACGTTCGGACGAGTACGCTATATGCACCTCTTGGGCAATCCCTCACACGACGAGTTTAAAGTAAGAATTATTTTTTTTTGATGGAGAAAAGTTTTGCGAAAGCATAATTCCGCAAATAGTCAAGATCATAACTTCCCATAATGACTGATTACGCAGAAATCAATGTCGGAAGGAGCGATACGATGAGGCATTGTATTGTAAAATAAATTGCCCTCTCCACCTTGCTTGAATTTATGGATATAGCATATAATATGTATATTTTCGACTCACAAAAAATAGTGTTGAGGGACATTGACATTTATCGTTAATTGCAAAATATTGTTTCAGTTCAAAGCCTCCGTCGGTACGATACGAACGAACACGCTATACGATTTTCGACTAACTTTTATAAAACTAGAATTGTACCAATCTGTCAACGAAGAGTTAGTACTAAACAACACACGAGAGGCATTCATATCCGCGCAACATCTTCAATTCAAGACGAAGCCACTCGCCTTACCCACTGATAGGATATCTTTCACTATAATAAGGCCTCCTAAATACGGAATATTACATTTGTCGTCAGGAAAACGACATTTACAAATGCACAATACGTTCACACAACAAAACATTGACAATGATCAGCTTTGGTATAGATTACATAGAAGAGCTTACTCGCACATTCAAGATGAATTCTCTTTCGTAGTAGGAGCGACAGAATGTGATAATATCACTGGTGTGATGACAATAAAGCATACACCCGGCTCTCTCACCTCCGATCATTCCCCAAATCGAGTTCACACGACTTTAGAACGATTACAAATCATGGAAGGCTCTAGAATGGTTATTCCGGCGACGCATTTAAATCTACGCACCGACGCGGTTACAAATCTAATATTCAATATCACGCATTTGCCAAAACACGGCAAGATTGAAGTGATAAATGAAGAGCTCAAAGTCGTAAGAGACAATACGACATATTTCACGCTACAAGAGTTAAATTCTGATAGAGTTTATTATGCGCACGACGATTCGGAGAGTCGCCATGACACGTTCCATTTCATGGCGCTTAGTCCTGAGCCGGAAGACTTTCAATACGTCGGCGTTTTTCATATAGACATCATATTGAAAAACGATAATAGTCCTGTTAGAGCGAATGAGAATGTGTTTCACATAGTGCATGGAGGTGCTAGACTTATCACCGCTCGGGATTTGAGCTACACAGACGCAGACTTAGATACTAAACCGGCTGATATAATCTATACTGTCCAAAGATATACCAAAGATCCACCGAATGGAGGTATTTTTAGAGCAGACAATCCATCGGAACAAATAGCGCAGTTTTCACAAGAAGATATCAACAAGAATTTAGTCTTATTCAAGCATCAAGGGAAAGAGTACGGGAAAATGGCTTTCTGGATTTCTGATGGATTATTTGATGTGAACGGAAATCTTGAAATTCAAGCGTCTCCGCCGTTTATAAGAATGTATCCGAGTGAAGGGTCGATAGTGGAAAATGGAAAAGCTGTTCTTATAACTGGGAGAGACATGCAGGTAATTAAAATGAAACACCGATGAACCAATTAGTTAATTTACTAAAATCGTTAAATTGTGTTTTGTTGATTTCCAAAAAAAAAAATTTTGATTTTGTATTTCGTACTACCTCATTTAAAAAACTCCGATTTTCTTACAAATTCATATTCTACAGCTAGTTGAAACCATGAAACATTATGTCAGTGATGAAAAATGGTATGTGCCCTTTTCCAGGATTTTAGCTATAACTCAGAAAGAGAGATATGAAGTTTTTTTTACTGATTTGAAAAATATGAGGCTTTTGCTAGACTATGGTCAAGTCAAAAGGAAAGTTATAATTTCAGTCAGTTTAACGAAATAACGTTTGGTGCTTCGCTGGTTATAGGCCATGTGACATCACACATTGTGACATTCATTATAACGTAACGGAAATATAATTTTATAAATAAATTTATAAGAAATGAAGAATTAGGAAGTAGTTTGGTTTAAATTTTTCATCCTATAGCGTGTTTATGTACGGTTTTTATTGTATTTGGTTTTTAATAGTAAAGGTTTGTCATTGGTAGTTTTATAAAAGAAACTCAACAACTTTGGTTCAGTACTTTTTTGCCAGGTCCAATAATGAAACAATTTTCCCTTCAGGTTGATTTCGCTTTTTTTGTCTTCAAGTTATAATATCAAATGTGGTACATGTAACTTTCTTCTATTTCTAGGTGGACACTAACATGAATTGTTTAGAAGAAGATATACGCTATGAAGTGACTCTGGAGCCAAAACACGGTGCTATCGAAGTGGGAGAAGGTCAAGGCGCCTACACGTTCACCCAGCTAGACGTAGCGGCTGGCAGGGTCGCTTACAGACATCGAGAGCCTAAAACGCCGACCGATCAGTTTAGGTAAGTACTACAATTCACTTATGCATGTCTATCTAACGAATTTCAAATTAAAAAGTTTTAAGGAAAACTATTTAGAGCTGTGTAGTGAAGTTATGGAGTGGATGATCATTTCTCAACGCGAAATTTGTTCAAGTCTGCCTGTTTTGGGTTTACCCATATGTGTCTCGGCAGTTTTTGTGTTTCCAGTCAATGTCAAGTCTTATCGCGCAATGTCTTGCGCTAACAATTTTTTAAGAAAAAAAACATTAAGTCTGATGTTATTTTTTTTAAGCGATACTTTGTTGATAATCATAGAGAATAAGAATCCTGTACTTATATCCTGAAATAATATGTGTATACCTTGGGCAAAAAGTCTAAAAACTACTAACTACTACTGTATTGGCCTTCTGCCAATTTCAGGTTCCACACCCGCTACCGCGTTCGTCCTGTCATTTGCCGGAGTTTAGCGGCAAGGCGGCATTTGTTAGTTGAGATGAGCGTTGTGGGCTTTAAGCGCTCGAATCGCAATTGAAATCACAAGCGAGCTGCAATCAGACGACCAATAACTTCATACATAGTGTGTGTGTTATATACAGACGTCAACTTGCGTATGTGTTAGTAATTAGCGTGCCGTTGTATGGAGTGTGCGCCTTTACTTTTCTAAATTGATCAATGAATAAATAATTTGCGGTATTAGAGGTTCCCGTATTTTGTACGAATAATGGTGGGATTGTTAGATACAGTTATTTTCTAAATTTTTTTCAGATTCAAAGTCATGTGTCTTGATACCTGGGGCGAAGGCGTATACACGATCAAAATATTCCCGTCTAGCTACTGGGAACCCCTGAAGGTGACCACGAATCGACCATTGGTTGTGGAAGAATCTACCAGTGTTAATATTACCAAAGACATCTTAGAGGTGAGGAATGAAAGACTGCTTTACGTCATATGAATTTTGTGTTAGGCTTAGGTCGGTTTCGCAATTATCTTGCTCGAGTGCAATTCATTTTTACTAGATATAAATTGGTGAATGTACAAGAACGACGAGAGAAGAACTATCGGCAGGCTTATGAAATATAATGTAGAGAAAGAAAAAACTTTTACATCTCTCATATTGACCGATATAAACGTCCGATATATAGACGTTTATTTAAAAAAATATTGTAGTTATGGACATTATTTTGTATTGTCATGACACAGAAGTTATTTCAAATTTCATTCTGAATTGAAAAATATATTAAATAATTTAAAATACGGATATTTTTACTGAATACTATGTATATAGTATGTATGTAGTATAGTCTTGTGTGGATCGGCACAGCTGGCAAATTGCATTCATGGCTTTTATACATAGTGAGATAGCTACGGTAACCAAATCGGGGCTATCCTTCACTACACTTACTTTTTTTTAAATAGGGCATTTACCATGATTGCTGTTGCATAATATTCCTATTTCTGGTCGTAGGTGATGCACCCACAAATAGAACCATCAAACATAGTATACAAAGTGACCGAGGGCCCCCACCACGGATGGCTTGAAATCGTCACCACACCAGGCACATTAGAACTCGAAAACTACAACGAAGAACCCGTCCATACTAAAGTATTCGACCAATCCATTATAAACTCCAACCGGCTGGTCTACGTACAATCCGGTGTAAATCGAACAAGAGACAAAATACGCATGGAAGTTACTAACGGAATAGTATGGCTACGAGACGTAGAATTGTCGATCATCATAATCCCTGAACACTTCTACGTGTCAGCGGCCAATTTGACTGTGGTCGAGGGCGACGCGGTCAGCCTGCGGCCGGAATTGTTCAGAACGGAAACTGAGTATTATAGGGGGAAGGTGGTCTCGTACAAAGTGACGCAAGAGCCGAAATATGGGAAGATTGTGTTGGGTGATCAGGGACTCAATTTGTTACCGGTTCTGAAACTTAACTCTGGAAATATACAGGTAAGAGGACGCACAAACACACATCCTCTCATTCTCTCTCACACACTCACATATTTCCAGACGTACCCTGGTTTTGTGCCTGATCTGAATTATATTCTAATTGTTGCGCTTGTTTATGGCCATCAGGTTATGAATTTGACCAACATATAGGCTTGTTACCTTATACAATTGGCAGGAAGTCACTGGATGCATGCCGCTTCCAACTTTGGAAATTCATGGGGAAGGCCTATGTCCACCAGTGGACTTTTGTGATTGAGATGACAATGATACGCTTGTAAAACGCTGGTTTAGGCTAAAATAGTAAGCACATTTACTACTTTACTGGAATGGAAACAGTTGTCGGAGGCGTCGGAGCCCTGTTAGATGCTTAGTAAACTGAGAAAAATCATCAAACTCTTAGAGAAAAGGCACGCAGCTGCGGTTTTCTGGGGCGGTCCCATATTCACTTGGTTAATGTTTTAGCCAGTCAAAATAAAAAGTACAGTTTCAGCAGCTACTGATTGAAATTTGTTATATAGTTTTATTCAATAAACTAAAAAATTATAAAGTTAGTTAAGTACTATGTTCATCATCGTATGTTTTAATATGTTTTTCAGTACGTAAACGATGGATCTGAGGAGACCACAGATGTATTCAAGCTAGTAGCGTTAACTGAGAACAACAAACAGAGTTGTACGTTCGACGTTCGGGTCAACATTATGTCTGTGAATGACGAGACGCCCATCGTAGCCGCCAACACCGGCCTCTGTGTTTGGGAAGGGGGCACATTCGCACTCACGAGAAATGAACTATGTGAGTACTTCACCATCGTAGCTTAGCGTGCTTCGTCTTCGACCACACACAGTTCCATCATCCATTAATTCTACGCTCCAATTTTCTAGGCATAATGGACATCTTACGTTTAGGTTAAAATGAAGTCTGCTCACCGTGTCACCTTAATGAATGTCGATGATGTTTAAGTGAAAGGTCGCCTATGACGTAAGGTTAAGCTTTATTGAGCAATGAAATATAATTTCTCGATAAGGTATCCACCGTATCGTCTGTGATATACGCCCACTGGTTATTTACCATAAATTATACGTGTTCTGCTTGAATGGATGGTACGTCACGACGTGTCACACTATGAAAATATCAAAAGGCAACTGTACAAAATATAGCGTTGTTCTGTCGCATCGTTTTTTGTCTTGGAGCTTTCCATATTAATATTATGAACTGTGGCGTGATAGAACAAAGATAAAACTAAAGTGAATATATTTCAAATGATCTACTCAATTACCAACCACAGAGTTGCACATAGTTTGTATTAATTATGTGCAACTGATTCTGTTTTAATTTTTCACTTTTTCTGTCACTTTAGATGTGGTCTCATAAAAAAATAAATCTGTTATAGCTTGTGCAAATTAAGCTCTTTCATATAATACCCCACATGATACGGTTAAGACACTTAAAAATTTGGACCCGAATTTCCTTGCTTGCATAAAGACACAATTTTGTGATTAAATTAAAAATGTCTAGGTTTCGGATTTTTTCCTATATGTGTACTATAACACTATCTACTATCCCCCTTTTATCTACTAGTTTGTACAGCACCCTCGGTGGACGAGTTTGACTCGCTCTTGTCCGGTTTTTTATATAGTATGCATCCTGCTACCTCGCCACCACCCATCAATCAAACCTTCAAAGCAAAGCGAGGTGGCCGCCAAAGGCAAACACGCAAAGTACGCCTGCTTGGAATCAGCGTACAATTTTGTCCTTTATGCGGTGGAGACAGGCGGGCCGTGGGGGTCCGAAGCCAGGAAGTTCATTCAGAATCTGGGCTGCCGCGCGCTATCTATGAGAGAAGGGGCATGATCCCAGGTCGGGGATGGTATTTGGTACAACAAATTTCTATTGCCATCCAGCAAGGAAATGCCGGCAGCATAATAGGTACCTTCCTCCAAGATTCCACGCGCGATTTCATGCCTATAGGGCTAATATTTTTTGACATTATGTTTGTTAGATTTTAAATACATTTATATATATATATATATATGTATGTATTATATAGATGTATTTAAAATCTAAGAAATGTATATATATATCCCCTAGCCCACAATGAAGTCTGACTATTGAGACCTATTGAGACCCGATCAATGCACTGAACACGTTCTGCAATCTACGCGTTTTAAACCGTAAGTCGCGCTTAAAGAATAGGTATTAATAGGTAGTAACAGTTCCCAACATCCTTACTTGTTCGTTTGTTTTCGCTTATTCCCGTTCTATTCGTCGTCATCATCAACTTGTCTGTACGTGTCCAAGGTGGGACAACGTGTCATAGCACGTTCATCGAAGCATACTGCCATGCTACCTGAAAACACCCCGCATCTTACACAAGGAGTGTTCCAGTCTAAGGTTTTAATCATTTTAATATTAATTAAACGGTATAAATAACGCGACTCCAATTCGCAACACGTTAAAACAAAAACTGACCATGAAGATCGTCGTTATTGTTATCTTGCTCGTACTTTGCCTGTCGATGGCACGAGCTGATGAAACCATGAAAATTTACTGCGGGAGAGTTTTAGCCGAGAAAATGAGTGTGTTGTGCTACCCTGATGACAATAACGACGATGTTGGCAAGAGATCAATCGAGATGGACTCCTACGGTATCCAAATAATGAGGTATTATGGGCCTCGTGCTTACCACACCTATAGCGGTCTGAGTCGGGATAAGCGAGGAATCATCGACGACTGTTGTTATCAACCGTGTAGCATGGACACTCTGCGTTCTTACTGCTGGAACACCTATTAATGTAATAACTTTAGTTTCCGCCGGTCTGACTTAATCATGTACCTATGTTGAAAACTTACATTTTTGTAAATTTTTACTTGACTGATTAAACTTGTATCTTAAATTGTTGACTTTTTTATTATTTTTATTGCTTTTATACCCACTATTTTCTTTTTATGACAAATATTAGGATTAACTCATTTTTAGGGTTCCGTACCTCGAAAGAAAAAAACGCAACCCTTATAGGATCACTTTGTTGTCCGTCTGTCCGTCCGTCCGGGTGTCAATACCTGTATCTCGGGAACGCGTGAAGGTATCGTGTTGAAATTAAAACCATATACGCAGATCCATAGTCTCTTGCTGCAGAAAACAATTCAAATTTCTCAGTTTTCGTTAAAAAAAAGTTACAGCCAAATATGTCGGAAACGCACATTTCGACACTCACAAGGAAATCAAACCTATGGGGTACTCCCCGTAGACCTAGAACTGTGAAATTTGGCAAGAAGCATTGTGTTAGAGTACACATATAGGAAAAATCCGAAAACTGGACATTTTTCATTTAATCACAAAAAAATAGTGTCATATGCAAGGAATGAGGGTCCAAATTTTAAAGTTCTTTAACCGTATCATGTGTATCATATGAAAGAGCTTCATTAGCACAAACTAAAACAGGTTTTTAATTATTTTTACGATGTATATTTTTCGATTTATGAAGGAAAATATAAAAAATATATAATTTCCCCCTTTTATCTACTAGTTTGTACGGAACCCTTGGTGGGCGAGGCTGACTCGCTCTTGTCCGGTTTTTTTTATACATCAGGAGTCTAGTATAAGTATAGAAAAAAAAAGCAAAACGGCTAAACAGATTTTAGTGATAACACTCGATGAAATCCTCTTTCAACAAAAAAAAACTACATCAAAATCGATCCATCCGTTTGAGAGCTAAGGTGCCACAGAAAGACATACAGATATACTGATTCACACTTAATGAATCAGCCGTAATTGTTGTATCGCGGCGGGACCACGAGTAAGCACCCAAAATAATCATTATGCTCTCAAATATTCTACGATCAAGTCTTATGAACAAAGAGTTGTTTGTAATTTTGGATGTTATTAAAGTTTCTTAGTAAACCAGGCTGTATTTATAACAGAAAGTTGTAATTTGGCATGGATATGCATATTAGTTACGCCGAGAAAGTCGTAGAAAAAAATTGATTTTCTCTTGATTTTCTTGGTACCTCTTGTACACCTAATGTGGGAACTAATTATTATTTTGTCATCTACTCCATCGGTGGGGAATCGTTGGATAGGGAATCAAAAACATCGGGGGTGCGCAAAAACCATTATTCAATTTAAAGATTTGAGAAACATTAAGCTTTGAAGTGATAATTTTTGTCATGATCACTTGACTCTCACAAAAATTATCACTTCTTCCTTCCCTTCTAGAGAAGTAAAAAATATTTTTTGTGCAAATTTAATTTAATCTAAGTCATAAGAACTCGTATGTTCATAGTAACCCCATTTTAAGTTCACATAAATTATGATGTGCGTTTACGGAACCCTATTTTAAGCGTCGCACGATACGCACTTAGCCGCTTAATTTAATTAGTAATGGCCTATGACATCATAAGAAAACTTTTGTCGTCGTATGAGAATTTGTACCTCTCTCCCTCTATATATATATATATATTATATATTTTTAAATAAAATTTCATATTAATCTTTACAGACGTGAACGATATCGACACTCCTCTGGAGAATGTCACGATAATAGTCGTCGACATAATATCTGGTTATATGGCGCTAAAAGGCAACCTCGAGACGCCAGTAAATCACTTCACACAAGCTGACATCGACAAGGAACATGTTATTTTTGTGCATACAAGTGAGTATGTCCGTTAGTAAACTACCAGAGTCAAATCAAGTTCTATTTTACATATAGTTTTCTAGTTTTATTTTCTTGATAGCCGACACTCTTCTTTTTCAGGGACTGGAATTCCCAATATTTTCGACTAGTTATCTTTTCTTTTGGCTTTTTCTACGGTACTTCTGTTTTTGTCGTAATAAAAGTAGTTCTTAATGAAAAATATCTTGATGTGCATGTGGATAGTTGAATAAATATAAATTTAATCAAACAAATTATATGTGACTAAGATACTAGTTTATGGGCTGGTGCTCCCACATAGTAGATATGATGAAGTACTGTGGAAACATGTGGAAACGCCAGAAAAAACGGCATCTGTCAACATATTTTTCATTATAATACTTATTTAAAAATAATTAAATAATACATTTAAATACAGCTTTGAAATGCAATTTCTCACTTCCCTCTCTATCTCTCTCTATCTTAACCCACTTGTATTTAAAATAGTTAAATATGTAATTTTAACGTATGTTCACTTTTTACAGATGGCACAAAAGGCAAAATGATCTTCAACGTCACGGATGGCCTCCATGAGCTGTCCAAAATCACCTTCCTCATTTCTACCAAAGCTGTCTCGTTAAAGATTACTCACCTCCAAAAATTACGCGTATTCCCATTGATGAGGGAGCCACTCAGTAACAGTATTCTAATGTCCAAGTGCTCAGACCCTACGAGGAGTATCATATACAAAGTAGAACGGGCCCCTACGCTCGGGAGGCTTATTGTTATCAACGGAGAAAACTACCACCGATCCGCGAAACAGTTCACTCAGCAAGACGTAAACAAATCCAGAGTATACTACGAACATACGCATCCGTTCTCGGATCTTCAAACGAATGATTCTTTCGTATTTACCGTTGAAGCACCGTTCGCTAAACCTCTGACTGAACAAACGTTCAAAATAGTTATATCTGTATCGTCGGGAGGCTTAGCCAAATATGTGCACATACCACGGATCGAAGTGCAAGAAGGTGGTAAAGTTGCCATAAAAGTGAACGTGAGTGATGTTATTGGGTACTTAGAGACACAATCGGGAGTGAGACAGCCGCAAATAGAAGCACAGTGGACGCGCCCCTTACACGGAGAACTGAAGCCTTATCTGACGTCTCTTACACAATCTCAATTGGAAAGCGGAGTCGTTAATTACGAGCACGACGATTCTGACACTATAAAGGATAAAATCGAAATGGCTATTTTCCTTCTACCCGATTACGTGTTACTCTGTAATGTTTCGATACCGATCCATATTATCCCAGTCAACGATCAACCGTTCAGATTGTTAACCGACACCCCCCAGATCCAAGTTGTCCAAGGAGAAAACTATACGATAACGAAAAGCGATTTGTTGACGGAGGACGCTGACACTGGACCTACTGGTATAGTATACGATATCATAAGCGGCCCCACGCAAGGCAGGATGGTAATGATCGACAAAAATCGTACGGTAGACGAAGCTCAGTCGATAAACAAGTTCACACAGGACGATGTTAACAATGGCCGAGTTATATACGAACACTCGGGCATATTACAAACGGCCACATTCTACTTCAGAGTATGGGACGGCCAGTTCAAACCGACATACACTGTCTTCACTATTGACGTCATACCTGTTATATTGAACGCCACGTCATCACACCCCATATATTTGCAGCAAGGTTCCAACGTTGCCACAGTGACCACAGACCAGATATACGTAGAGACGAACGCTCAAAATACAAAAGTGTGGTACAATATAACGCGGCAGCCTACCTACGGGATGATATACGTAGGCCGGAACCCAGTGACGTACTTTTCGCATAGAGACTTAATGGATAAAGTTGTAATATACATGCAGAACGTAATGACTGCGGCGAACGATAGCTTCGATCTCATAGCGTACGTTCACCACAGTAACGGGACCAGTCCGTTTACAATAGAGGTGATAGTACAGCCCCTAATGAATTTGGCAGATTTGAGAGTAGAAGGAGAGAAGACCAAGATAGGGTTGAGCACTATGGACGCCAGCGGTCTCGCCAAGTTGACGGCCAGCGATCCTATATACACATTAATCAGAAAACCCAAATACGGGTTGTTGAAGAAGATTATACGAAGTTCTGGTGAAAAAACCAGTGCTAGAGAAAGAGAAGTGGCATATTTCACTCACGAAGACATAAAAGCGGGTGTGATATACTATGTAGCGAAAAAGAAGATGCGTGATCTGAATGGAATGATGGATAGTTTTAGGTTTTTGTTAGCGTCGACGATCTTTCAACCCGCCGCTGGTGATGTGAAAATCTTCATAGGAAATAAGCAGAAGAAGAATTTGCCGGGGCCTAACGATCCGGAGAGTCATGAAGGTGTACCTGTAAGTTTACGTTTAGAACATAGTTTTATTTCTCGATATCAACTTATTTTGTTAATTTCTAAATTTTTCACAATAGTAAAACACATTTATAACTGTTTAAAAAAAAAAAACACTAAGCTATACTGCCACTGTCAACCAATCGGGCCTCAAACTGTCGACCACAGACTGAGGAACATTTGACTATGCACGCGATGTATAATAACTGCGTTTTGTATCTGTCTCTTGACATAACCATCGGCAGAAATCCTCTTGAGATGTATGTAGGTCGGGCTTTTATAAGACCGTTCACTTAGAATTTTCAAGGTCTAGATTCAAATCCCAGGAAATCGCCATCTGAGGGTTATGTGCGTATAATTACCGCTAACTTAATGATGAACGAAAATAATAATATAATAATATTGGTGGACATTTCACACAGTACCATCTAGCCCAAACTAAGCAAAGCTTGTACTATGGGAACTAGATGGTTGATAGAAAACATCGTAATACAACCATTGAGCTGTATGTACTTACGTGCGAGAGCAGGCACTACTCATAGCTACTTATTTACATTCAGCTGCGGCGAGAGCGCCGCACCTCGCTCAGTGGCTTACTAGTGAAGTGAGTTCTTTCAACGTTTTGCTGGCGAGAAAACACACCATAGATGCAATTCGGCGTTGCAAGTATCATCGTAGATTAATGATGTAATTATTATCCAGCGCTGTAACGCTGTTTTGTTTAGTTTATCAAAAAATTGTGACAATAATTTTGCTTCAGATAGCTCCTCTGATACGTAAGTACATACAACTCAATGAATACAACTTACATATCAGATAGTTCTTGATGTTCTCAAAGACGTTTGAAGTCTGGCAACCTGCATGTAACCTGTTATAGATGGTAGATTGTATATTACCGTAAAGCCATCTCACGATAACAAGAGAGAGAGGGCCATCCTAAAACAATCTAAAGAAACTAACATTATAAAACCAGAAGTAACTGTCTGTTTATTATCTTTTTAAGAGCTCCATCCTCGGCCACACCGTCGATTAACATCAGACGAGTCGATGGTCAATCGTAGATCTATTTATGGCAAAAAAGGCTTAACCTTACCTGGAGATTTATATAGACTACACATTATATTTCATCATTATGACAGTTATAAAGTATAATTTAGTCTTCCTCTTACATAATAAAAAAGTGTAAGTAGTTAAAAATACATGTATTAGTTTATAAAAGGCACGGACCCGGGAGTCTGTGGAGAATAATTTTATCAAATAAAAAAATCACCATGCAGGTGATACTGTGGGACCCAGCTAGTAAGTTTATATGTCTCTGTGATTGCAGGTAGCAAACGGTGAAACAGCATCCTACTACATGATGATCCTCATGGCTCTCTCCGGTGTGGTGGTCGCCATCTTGTTTATATTCGGGATGCTGAAATGTCGGCGGTACCTGATGCGAGACCAGAACGCCCTGGCCAAGATCCACGGGCAGGCACAGGGCGTGGCGCCGATACCGCTGCCGCGCCCGCCCGACCACCTGATGCCGTCGCCCGCCCAAGCCACGCCGCCCATCAAACGGTCAGCTGTTAACTTTAAAATGAACTAAAATAAATTTTACTATAGGAGTCCGTAGTTCGACCGCCGTCGCATAAACTTAAAAAAACGTCGTTTGTAAAACTAGAAAATAACATCACAAATATTTTACAAAAAATTCAAATTGATCCAAGTAAATTTTCATACATAAAAATCCTTTTTACGTTAATAATTTATAAAAAAATATATTTATGTATGAAAATTAAAACAAAAATGTGGGTATGCGCGAGCTACACGGACGATGGTCGAACTACGGACTCTTAAATAGAAATTAAAGAGCATAGTTTTTGTATCCAATAATAGGTTTGCGCTTGACCACTAACTCATCTGATGTTAAGTCGCGTTGCGGTCTACGATGGAGGCCATGCGTTTTTGAAAATGAAATAAAAGCACACCCAGACATTTTTGAATGTCGCCATGAGTACCATAATGTGAGATCATTATGACTGTTTGTTTGGCTGCTTACAAATAGTATTGTAATAGTACCCTAAATGTCTTATACAAAAATCAAGCGTCAGAAAATAAGTAAGCTTAGGTAATTTTTTGCCACTTTATAACGTCTGGTAGAAATTACCGCCGAGCGACGGTGTCTAGTTTAGGAAGCCTTATTTATATTACACCTTTTGCGGCTAATATCTGTAAATTGGACGTCGCCACAAGTTAGCTAGTATATGAACCTTAAGTCTATACAAGTATAATATATTTTGTTCATCACTAAATAAGTAAGGTCTGGCGTCCCTGGGGGTTAGATAAGTGGCTTTCTAACTTCGTGAACGCAAGTATATTAGAAAAGTAAATGTACGGGATTGATATTAGCTAACAAAATTTCACTTGACGTCTCGTGATATTTTGTTATATTTCAAAGCGTAAGCGTTTGTAGAAATAGAAACGTGTGCCACTTGTCTATGTGAGCTGGGCTCAAGGACCATAAGGCCGTCGGTTGGTAAAGGCGAGGTTTGTATTATTGCAGGTACGTGTCGTCGGAGCAGTCTGTCCACACGGGCGCAAGCACGCCGCTGCCGTCCGGCGGCAGCGTGGCTTGCAAGGTGACTCCGCTGGTGGCTGAAGGCACTCTGCCCGACCTCAACACTCGATACCCTTACGGCACCGAGGACCATACTGACGTTAGTAGAACCTATATTTGTGCAAATCTTTCTAAGGTATCAGTACCTGCGTATAGTTCCCGTCACATAACAAGTAATTGTTTGAAAAACTAAAAAAAAAAAAACTTCAAAATACGCAATTCGTTTTTGGAAGTCGGTTAAAAAAGAACGCAGGTTTGTTCGTAACCGTTAACAAACCAGCATTCTTTTTACATGACGGGAACTATAGAACGCATGCAAATTTTAAAACTCATACATATTTATTTTTCCATGCTGGACTGGAAGAAATAGAAGAACATAGAATGTACCAGCTGCTTTTCTTCCTAGAGAAACTGCAAAAGTCAGTAAAGGGACTTGAGATAAATTTGCGTTTATGCAAGCGATAGGCTAATCACTGTCACTGCTGGCAAACGTTACATCTTACCCTCTAATACCCTCTTCCTCCCATCTTACCTAACCATTCTCAATATGGTGTCAAACGGCCTCGTGGTCTTTTATGTTCTAACCTACTCCATAAGAGAAAATATGATTGTATGTACATATGTATGTCTTTTTAGTTTTTAGCTTCACGTCGCTTGTCTTCAAGCTGGTACTCTTGTTAACTTTGATGTCTTTAAGCTTCAAGAGGATTTGTTGATGATGTTTAATGGTAATGAGCAACTGCGAAGAGCGAAAAGAGTTAATACATTTTAACCTATCTATGCGTTACATATTTCAAAAGAAATGGTTACTACTATTTTCAAGGCTAGAGTGAATGTATATATCTTCTAGATCGACGAGCTTCATCGTCGGTCACGCCGTCACTTAACATCAGGCGAGTTGATGGTCAATCGTAGTTCTACATATGTTGCGTAAAAAAATTGTCAAATTTTGAGTTAATTTCCTTCAACACTATTTGAAGCTAGGTATGTTGAATAGTGTGACGTGTACGTTTTAGGCGGAAGACTGGAGCAGCTACGAAGCGAGCGAGTCTGCGTACCCGGTCCGCGCAGGCGCACCGAATCCCATGCTCCGCCGCAACCAGTACTGGGTCTGACCCTCGCATACTCACACGCTGCCGCGACACAGGACAGGTGAGCACGCATTCATTGTGACACGATTAAGGTGGAGACAAAACGTAATAATAACAGCCCGTATCCATGCATGTCCAAGTACCCCTATTCACAACTTGGAGGCTGTATCCATCTCTGTCATCTATTTCGTTTTTGTATTTTGTCTCTGTTATCTATTTTGTGTGTATGATTTTTATTCTCTGTTGTATGTTTTTTGGTACAATAACTTTGTCTATGTGATTCTCTATGGAAATGAAAGAGATAGAGATATAGTTTTCGAGCCGATTTCAAATCCGACTAGTTGTGCATAGCCCTACAGAATATGTTCTGAACTGTTTATCGCAATTTGACAAATGAGATAATATTAGATTGATTGTCCTCAATGTGACGTCACACTAAATTTAATATGGCGCTCTCTAGAGGACAAAATAGTGTGACGGGAAAAAATTTAAAAATACTTTCAAAGAAGATTACAACAACATTTTCAGCGGTATTAAGGCATTAGAGGATTACCTTTTTACTGACTTCGAAAAGAAGGAGGTTATCAATTCGACTGTATTTTTATTTTATTCTGTGGTAGGTTTGTGATTGCCAACTCACCTGATAATAAGCGATTTTGCGGTCTATGATGGTATCTAAGTTCGCGGTAAAAGAACCCAATTCACACAAGGTTTACTTTTTCAACACGATTTCTTCCTCCACCTTCTCAAACTCGAAGTTTTGAAGCCACATCATCGGGCTTGAATCCCAACGTTCTAACAACCGAGCTACCATCGATAACACTTGATCCGCTCGTTTTCAGTGTCCGTGTCGCCGCAGCGGGACGCATGCGTTACGCTGCGGCTCCCGCGCCGACGCCGCGCTCAGTTGGTTCCTACACCTTTCCTACTAAGCAACTACACCTTAACCAAGCATCAGACCAGAGAGGTTACTGTTTGACTTATCTTTGTACATTTAGATAGATCTGTAGGTTGGTAGAAAGCAGTACTGAAATTAAAACGTTTTCTAACCATTCTGTTATACAGACATTTAGCGCTCAATTTTTTGTCACTGTCTAATTGCAGCTGTAAAATGAGTATGAAGGTGACAGTGATAATATGGAACTGGCAAGATTAAGTATTCTGTGTCTATCTTAACAAATAACATCTCTTACACAAAATATATCATTGATGAAGACTAACTAGACTAACTGTACTTGCACCAAAATCGACCAGAAAATATAGAAACAAATGAAGCTGTTCCTATATTTTGATTCAGTTTAGTTCAACCATAGCCAACCTGGGGACAGTATATCTGGAGATGTATCATTTTTCGGATGATGCTGTATCAAAGGCAGACTAAATATACGAAATTTAGTCTTTTAGGTGGTATCTGTAACATGATCTAAAATATACTAGTTTCCTGGTTACTTAAGTTTTGCCGTGATTTTCCATATCTAGGTTCACTTTGAAATTTTACTGACAGGAAAATGATAATTCTTCGGAATTATTAGTGCTAGGGCCTTATTCCATATGACCATCGGCTGCGTTACGTCAACATGATGTGGTTGCGATAACAATGAAAATTGGACTTTAAGTTTAAGAAGTCAAAGTGTAATTTTCATTGTAGATGCACCCACGTCAAGTTCATGTAACGCGGCCGATGGTTATACAGAATAAGAGCCTTTCAGTTATTGTTTTTACAATGACGTCACGCTGAGGAATTCTTAATTATATATTATTAACGTCTTCACGTTGGCTAGACTGGTGACGACGTGAACCAAAATATCGCAACACCTTGTCTTGTGATATTTAACTGGTTTGGCAATTAAGTTTAATTAACTCTACATCAACACATTTTTACGGAACTGTTAGACTATAAATAGGAAAAATATTGTAATCGTTTCAATTAGTTCCATTGAATATGCATTAATTTACATCTGTTGATAATTAGATATGTGTTTTGTAGTTTTTTTTTTCTCGAACATTTTATTTTTTTTAATTACCCCAAAAAGTTCATCTTATTACCCACGATAACATTTTTTGTATCGTTTACGTATATTTTAGAAGACTGTAATTTTGTATAAGTAAATATCTTACCGGCAGCCTAGTGGTGAGACCGTCTGACTTGCGACCCGCAGGTCCTGGGTTCGAATCCCACGGCACGCACCTCTGTCTTTTCGAAGTTATGTGCGTATTGTTGATTGCCGCCAACTTCAAACGGTGAAGGAAAACATCGTGAGGAAACCTACATGTCTGAGAGTTCTCAATGATCTTGAAGATGTGTGAAGTCTGCCAACCCGCACTTGGCCAGCGTGGCAGACTATGACTATATACCTAACCTAACCATTCTCACAATGAGAAGATAGCCCGTTCCCAGCAGTGGGACAGTTTGTACAAACAGGGCTGATATATAAAAAAAATATCTTACTCCTAAAAACACGAAGCTGATTAAAAGTACATTCTTTCTTACGTTTCCAGTTGTAAACGACGTAACACGTAATTTCTCAATTGTTATTTACATTAAACTTTCAAAATGTTTAAATCGACCTTTCTTTTCGGAAATGGGCCATTTGTAACCCCATTTTATAATAAGAATATTAATTCATTAGACGTACTTTATTTCACGGAGTGTTTCGGGTCAGTGTACCAATCATTAACAACTTCTACTACGGGACCAATTCATAAATCGCAAAAAAAAGCTATATGATAACTCAATCAAAAATAATCATTCGAAACTTACTGTCTTCTTTATCATTTGGAATGCCAGAGTTAGTGTAGAGTATAAAACAAAATCTTTCTTATTGCACTGAATATGTAAGGTTCAATATGAATAAATATTTCTTATATTTTGTTGAGGTCAATAAACTTTGTATGTATATGAAACATCCAATTCTCATTATTTCGATTTCAGGATTGATCTTGTAGTAGAAGTTGCTATGATGAATGATGATATGATATGATATGAATGACGTCATAAATCGTGTCTATTATTTTCGTGAACTCCCAGTAAGAGCAATTCTGAAGGCACCACTTAACTAATTAAAATGTTTAAAATAACTAAATATAAAAAAAACGAACGAAATTCCCATACAATTTGTGTTCCTTTTTTGAATTTGGTGAGTTTAAGAATTTTAAATAATGGTTCCTTCAGAATTGACTACAGTATATTGTTATTTATTTATTTTAATAAATTCTTCGTCCTCAAATTCTACCGGCACTTCATTGGCGCACTCTGTCCTGTGAACATTGATCTGCATGTTATGATATGATTAATTGTACTATTTTAAGATGATACTCGTTATCAGGTTGATTTAATGGGATTGCATAAGGTTTATTTTGCCTGTAAAAAATATGAATGGTGTATAAATTGACAGATCTGTCAGAAATGTCATCCTTTAACGTTGTTTTGTCAATGCAATTTGCTACTGGTCATGGGTTCATTGGATTGTGAATTTTATGAACCAAGTATTAGTCTGTAAAACCGGAATACACTGATTTGCTTCGTGATTATCCATGATTCTTCTTTTACGTATTTTTTTTGAACATTGTTGTAACTATGATGCTTAAACAAATGAAAACCCTTGGTATATTACTTCTTTGTGGTCAATAAAACAACGCTTGTGGAAACTAAATTGTAATAGAATTAACCAGGGTTCCAAAGAATAACGCCAAATAGTTTACGTAAAATAAAATATTAAAGGTTCCGTTAATATATAGTAATGTAATTAATTAGTCAGGTTTAAGTTGATAATATTTAAGTCGAATTTTCGCGTAGCGTTAGCGTAGGCAGACCAGCTAAAGGTGGACAGACTAGTGGCAGGAAGACGCTAGATGCAAACGGCATCCAACTGGTATTTTTGGAAATCGATAGAGGAAGCCTCCTTGACATACAAGGAGTTCACTCCTTGTATGTCTGAGATGATAATAAATTTTCTTTGGTCAATTCTGCGTGTTGCACGGCCAATAATCTTTGAAAATATCTCCCATGAATAACGCTTAGCTTTATAGTCCAACAGAGATGAATTCCACTCTTTATTTGATGTGTCACTAGCCCATAGTGCAGGGTGACTCAACGAGGCCGCCTATTTTTAATTTTAAAATTTTTGTGTCCGTCGTACAACCGAGCTACCGTGTTATTTTACAGTTGCTATGTGTATTTTTGGAAATCCATGGGGGAGGCCTATGTCCAGCAGTGGACTTCTTATGGCTGAGATGATGACGATGATGTGTCATTGTTCACACAAAGTGAAAAGGAGTAAATAAGTAGAGGATTCATAAAAATATTAAAAATCCACCACCGAAATAGTTCTAAATTTGGAAATGTTGGGAAAACCTGAAAATAAATTATAAAATTATTATTAATTATTAAATTAAATTAAATCATTTTAATAGATGCTAGATTTGGACTTATTTCTATCCATTGTGCATCTGTCTTATCTGCTGTAATGAAACCACAACGAACGGACTCGCATGCAATTTCGTATGATAAGCTCAAATTAACTATTGCGACAGATTTTAAATAGGCAGTCTCTTTGGCGCATCTATATTATGTTTGATTAGATTTGATTCTGTGAGTAATTCAGAACCGAAGTTAACAAAGTACCTACAGCAAACAATTCGTGATATTCACATAACTCCAGATACCGTAAAAATTGCACTATACAAGTAAGCCATAGTAAGGTATTCTGTATTAAATATATTTTCGCATTTTTTAAAAACATAGTGTAATTTAGCTTTAGTTGTGTGCGTCATACTTAAGAATTGCAAATAGACTGGTATGCCATAATAATGAGTTGATTATAATATACTGCAATATATACTTGTTGGGATGAATCTGTACAAATTAATTTAAGATTGTTAGTTCGAATCGTTAAGTAAAGGTTTTTGATGCCAATATACTTTCCCCCTCCAAGAAGAATCATGCGCCCCATACTTAGCCTGTTACTTATAATAACATCCGTAACACTACTGTAATAGAGTACCAAATACATGGGTATATAGATATGAGAAAAATATATTTTTAGTGCTTTATTTAAATAAGGTTAAGTTAAGTTGGTATTTCTAGCACTCTGACTATAAATATATTTGATCTGCATAGATGCGCCAGATTTCGTATTAAAATTATCGTTTCTAGGGTTTCGTACCCAAAGGGTAAAACGGGATCCTATTACTAAGACTCCGCTGTCTGTCACCAGGTTCTATCTCATGAACCGTGATAGTTAGACAGTTGATATTTTACAGATAATGTATTTATGTTGCCGCTATAACAACAAATATAAAAAAAATTGAATAAAAAAAATATTTAAGGAGGTTCCAATACAACAAACGTGATTTTCTGCTCGTTTTTGCTTGATATTGCTAGCGGCAACAGGTAGATGCTGGAAATATTCACAGATAATTTAGTTATATTATTCACTTTAAAAATAAGTAATTAAAATAAAATTAATATTTAAGGGGGGCTCCCATACAACAGACATGATTTTTTGCCGTTTTTATAGATAATGGTACGGAACACTTCGTGTGCGCGTCCGACTCGCGCTTGGCCGGTTTTTTAAACTATCACGGAACCACGGTAAATATCCTGTTAATAATAATAGTGTTTTAAAATTATCGTTGTTGGTAAAATAAATTCGTTTTTCGAAATTCCGTTATATGGGCTCTTGTTTATGTCCAGAGTGTGTTTGAAATGATTGTACTCGTATCAAGAGATATCACAAACGTTTCTTTGAAATCTCATACTATGATTAGAACAGCTTAGGGATGGTGTTGAGGAGGAATCGCGGCGATCAATCAGATGAATTAGAACCTTATACCGGTTACGTAGAACATAGTTTTAAATGTAAAAGTACGTCGCCTACTCATAATAATCAATTGTTATAGGTGAGCCATATGCGCGGCAAAGCGATGCGAAGCGAAAATAACAAGCAGTAGTACGTGGCTTAATTAGTTACGTAGACTAGTATGCGACGAAATGGAATATTCTATGAATTGCAACTCGTCTTATCGTTACTTCTTATAATTTTCTCTTACTTCCCTAGGATAACGGGTAAAGCGCAACATACACAAAAGTTTTTTTAGAATCATATGCGTGCTGTGGGCAAGATGCTTTCATGTGGACCTTTAATGTATGTTAATTGAAATCCTTTTTTATAAGGACAACATTTCAATATAAAGTTTGAACCCTATGAACTGTTTTGCCCAGAATGGGCATACCAATTAAGCCCTGGTATTCGTCATACGGAATTTAACCGGCAGATCCGCCTTTTCGAATTTCAGCTCTGCGCCACCCTCATAATATCCACACTTACATATTTATACCTGAAATAGCGTCATTAATTCAACGAAAGGGATAGAACTGTATTGACCTCCAATTACCGTCTGACCGTGTAGACACGGACCTCTCATATGCGATCGCTGCGATTTTTCGTCAAATATATCTTCCCTTACTACCATTAATATTATCTTATTACATTGAATTATAAACTATTATTGATTGATTTAATTATGTTAATTATAAAAGCTATATTAGATAATTTTAATGTTACTGATGATATTATTTCTAACTATCGTTATAAGCTAAATATAGTTGTAGTAGGTAGTAAACGTGTGCCAATTTGTTGTACTTCCATATAGTATTTAGACATTTATTTACAGATTTTATACCAAAAAATCTACACAAAGGGTTTTCATAAAGATCTTGTGACATATTACTTTGCTCATAGAGTTTTTGGATCAGTACATATGACATAATTATGCTCAGACTAGAGTAAAAGACCGACGTGAAGCACAGAAATTGAAAGTGACTAAAAAATACTAAATCATAATTTACAGAATAAATAGATATTAAAATGATATTGGTGCAACATTTTGACAAAGCGTCGTCTAGCCCCAGACTTAAGCCATGCTTTTATTTTACTATGAGAATCACAAAGCTGATAGGATACTATTCTGTTTTTGTAAATATGTTCTTACTTATAAACTTCGAAACACTCACACAAAAAACATATATAAAGATAAAATAGTTTGTACTGGGGTTGGAATCGAACCCCACCTAGCTAAGGCCAAAACAAGAAAAGCTAAAACGTATTTTTATTAAAATCGAACTTGTACTAGCCTAGATAATGTTTAAATATTAATAAAATCTTTGTAGTAATAAATTATCTATTAAGTCCTTTGCTAAAGTCTCATTTTCGAGTTTTCTGTGTTTCACTTCTGCCTTTTTTGTAGTCTAAGGATGTACATAATGTTATAAACCTGAATTGGTAAAGATTTCATAAATAAATATTTTCATCCAACACGACGATTAGAAATAGAGAAACTTAGAAAACGCAACATCGCTTATTAATGAACGTGTATATTGTCTTTAAATGGAGCGTTTTTTCTAGAAGTTAACTTTAATGCTTTCAACCGGTTAAAAGTTATAATTCTAATTTAATACAGTCAATGGAACACTGCCAGCTGAAAACGGTCGATGATGAATTCTTTTGTGCTCTTTTACAATCAGTTCTAATATTAAGTAACATTTGTTTTTGAGGGCCTTAAAAAACAGAATATTAGTAATAATACTTTAGGGCTCTCGTCCATGTTGATTGGAAACCATCTCTCAATTTTCAGTTTCAATTTTCAAAAAATAGATAATTGAAAATATAAAATAACTTCGTTTCTATATCAAATGGAAATCATGATGAGCTTAAAGCGGGCAGCTATCCCCCTCCCGCATCATAATAATTTTAAAATCAATGAGTATGAATATTAGTAAAGTGAGAGATGATTTTGTTTATTTAGATAGGATAAATATTTAAAAATGTTTTATTCAGATGTAATTTATACTTGCGACGGACTAGTGAAAAAACATACATATTTTTCTACTCCTCAACAGATTTAAAAGATATCGAAGAAAATCTTTTTAAAACATTTCTCCTGTAGAAAATAACAAAATCATCTGAAACTTTTCGAATATCGCTGCTCAATGATTTGTTACGTTATGTTTAAAAATGTGTTGCGCGAGGGAGATAGCTGCGCACTTTAAACCCCGCCTTAATATAAATTTACTGTCTATCGATCGAATCTGGTGATGGCACGGACCTCAGCGGACCTTTTATTCTGCCGATTGCCGTCTGCCTGCAGTGCCAAAATGGCGACTATCATTATCAGCGTGATTATTTGACAGCCAGTCCAGTATTTATGCATAGAAGTCAGCACCCTTATTCACAATCATTCGGAAACGGGTCGGAAACTATATCTCCATCTCTGTCATTCAGTATGGAGATGACAGAGATGTAAATAAGGTTTCCAACACGATTCCGAATCCGACAAGATGTGAATAGCCCTACAGTACTCGTACAACCAAAGCAAACGGTGTACATCCCTGGTGCGCAGGGTTCGGGCCAGCTCCAACACCATCCTGAACTTATTCGCAAACAGGTTTGACTGTCAGTAAATGAATCATTGCTGTATGGTTCATGTACTGACTAATAAACAAATGTGTATAAGTTGATAATTTGTGTATATTCAACAATTTTTATTGTAACTCTATGACTTACGGTCGAAATAAATGCAATTTGGATTTGAAAAGCACACATCAAACCAAACAAAATAGAACATTACAGACAAACACATATATATTTCATATTTCATATTTATTTATTATTTATTTATTGCGTTTACGAACAAACCAGCGTTCTTTTAACGTGACGGAAACTATAGGTACTAGTTTTCGTTAGCCGCTGTGTACATTGAAGTGCCTAGCTCGTTAGGAAAATATTACGGCTTGTTATAACGATATTACAGTTTGTAGCTAAAATATAGCGAGTTGAAATACGGATTTGCATTTACATAGATATTTTGGCATAGATTTTCGAATTAAGCGCAGTTGATATATTTTTACCGTTAGGCTTAAGGGTTAAATGAATAATTTGATAATTTAGCTGTATTCATATCAAATTGATACACAAATCATGCATTTCTCCCTCATAATTCGTAACTTTGATTTTAAAGAAGTGAAATATTTCAATTGACTTTCAACGTAGGTAACTTTGATTCCGTGTCAAAATATTGTGCATAGCCTTTTTCGAAGATTCTTGATTATGTATTTTTTTAATGGGCAAATTAATTAGCAGTCGTTTCTACTACAAATATTTTAGGAAAAAATCAAAAAGTTTCGAAAAATTATATGTACAATGTTTGACACGGAGTCAAAGTTACCCACGTTCACAGTACTTTTAATGTTTTTTTAGATCTTGTGATTACAGGGGGGGTTAGACAAGTGGCATTCTAATTTTGTACGTCAGTGGAATAAAAAAGTATATACTGTATGGGATTGACATTATAGCTAACGAAATGTCACTTGAAGTCACGTCACAGTTTCTTAGCATTTCGAAGCGTATGTGCTTGCAGAAATAGAAATGTTTGCCACTTGTCTAAGCCTGCTGGTATTGAAAAATGAATAGTATGGCAGATGTTTTAATACAGTACTTAATACAATGAATTTACTTAATGTGTACGACCTGTATGCTTGCTAACTTGCATATTTTTATATTAAACAGCTGTTGTATCATTGTGAAATGAAAATGGAAAGAAAGGAAATTTATTTACGAAGTAATAAAGTTTTTTGTGGGAATAATCTAAGCATCAGTATTCAATTCATCCACTAGTCTAGTAAAAATAAGATTTGTGACAACATAAAAGACACCTAAGTATATTGTTATTTAAATGTATGTACTGGTGTTTTGAAACACATTTGACAGAATTTCATAATGATATTACGTGTATAAAAGCTAATTTTATTACCTTTACACGTTCAAACGGCTGAACCGATCGTTATAAAAATTAGTATAGAGATAGCTTTAGATCTGGAGACGGACATAAGCTACTTATCATCATCATAATCATCACCGTTTTTCATAACTACGCGAGTGAAACCGCGGAACGCAGCTAGTCTATAAATCGGGGATTATTATTGATCTATGATTTTTACTTAATTACCTATGCTAATTTCAAAGAATCCCCCCAGTTGCAAATACTGCGATCTGCTCCATACAAACGGATTTAATTTTACTAGACTACACTCTGTCATTCTGATTGTAAATTATACAGAGGCAGATATAGATTTCGATTCTCTTAGATTGTCAATTTTAGGGATTGATCTCCATTATCTAAATCGGACCTCTCTTTCATTTAAAAAAAAAAAGTTCCAGAATGTTGTTAAGAAAAATGTGGTATCAGAAAATGTTAAAGACAATACCACGAACATTATTAATTGTCAACTTATGTTTAACTGCCCAATCAACAATAACTGAATTAAAGATGTAAATTGGCAATTGACATCAGTTTGAAAATTGTTACGTATTCGTTGTTTAAGAAATATGTACCTATATAAATTAAACTTAATTGTTATCGAAGAGTTATCTCCTCTGCGCAAATGTTTATGGACGGTAACATTAAGTAATAACAATAACAAAAACGTGTAAAATACTGTATAAGAGGTGTTACATTATAAAGATTTAATAGAAACAGCTGACTTTATCAGGATTTTATGTTTTGCCCTTTGTTGAAAAAAAATTGCCTGCCGTTCTTCGGTATTGCACTTAGTATTTTAGTTTTTAATGTAACGTTTAATAATATCAAGTAACAGATTTGACGTTTAAAATGTTATCAGAAGAGGTCCGTATTGATAAATGTATCGTTCGCGGTAGTCTGAAATCATTGACCTGAAACGATAGCTACATTACTTATTATAAACATTTTTATTATTTTATATACATTCTACACAAAATTAAATACTACACTTAAAGCCGTATATTCACTGAGCAATATTTGCCGCGGCACTTTTGTTCAGCAACATTATGTGTTCTTAAATGTCCAGTCGTAGATCATAGAATGCCTGGGAGTCCTTAAATCGCGAGTGACGCGCCTCATCTTGAACCGCAGCGTCGCTCAACATCAGATGAACTGACGGTCAAGTATATAATGTATATTATGGTTGATTAAAAAAGGTCTACAAAAATATAAGTCTCCCTTGTTTCCTAAGAGGTACAAGAGGTATTTTCAAGGTCAGAGTGAATAAGTCTGTTGCGTGCTTCATCTTCGACCACATTGTCGCTTACCAACAGGGTTTTTTTTTGTTGTGCGCCAACTTATAACGTCATAATACAACTTTTAGCGCACTGTTGATGATGTTTCTAATCTGGGTGTATTTAATTCGCGAGTGAATTGATTTCGTCTAGGTAAGCACGCTCCATCGTAGACCGCAAAGTCGCTTAACATCAGGCGAGTTGGCGGTCAATCGCAAACCTATTTCTACATTTTAAAAACATGTCGAGGGTCACACTATAACGCCATTGTTGCCTATTGAATACACGGCTTTATAATTGTGACAAAATTGTTGTCACTACAATACAGCTATAGTATTTGGTCCTCTATTTTGTTTAAATTCAGTGATAGTCTATATACCTACCATTTCGCCACTACAGTAACTTGCCACTACAGTACAATAGTTTTATGAGTAAGAGAGTCCAAGTTCCTTCATTAGGAATAAAATTGTAAAAGCAATGTTTTGGTGATAGTTGTGAAATAGAATATGTATTAACTAATATTGGTATTAGTAAAATATCCCTTCACATTGCTGTGCCAAACTGATTGTGCCATGACGTTTGTTGTTATAAAGTTGCATTTTGTACGATTTTGGTTGTATAACTTAGATCTAAGTTCTACCATTTAGGTAGGTAAAGATTTTATAATAAACGAAATAACAAAACTATTTTTTGGGTTTTATTCTTGAACTGGCCCGTTTAGTTTAGCGAGTTCACTCTAGAGTTTTGAGTGAAATGCAAAATGTTATTTCTAAACCACAGTACTCTAGCTACGCACCGCTGTTTTACATATTTTCTCGTTTTTTTTTTCGGAATAATTATATCTATTAAATAAATTAATATACAAAAAAACCTGAAAAAAATACGCAATTCGTTTACTTGGATGAGTACATTAATGTCTTCTATGGTAACATTAGGTATTAGGTAAATAATAATGACGGCCCTGGGATCTTGGACTATGTACGAGTATGACTGAATGTACTTACGACAAATCTACACCATCCTTACCTACGTATCTCGGTAAGAATGTTGAACACAAAATTATTTTTAAATTTTCATACAATAGAGGAAATGAATTGATTCTATTTTTTTATAGCTAGGTACATATGTAGATAACAGCATCATCATTGGTGGGAAGTGTGCAAGCACCTTCGGTATTCAATCTTGTGAGAATACCAATTACCAGTCCAATAACAGTACTTAGATTTAAGAACAACATGGAAGGCAACTAACATTTGCAATTATCGCAAGATTTATTAACGATTGAAATAGCAGCCTTGACATGTTAATATATCAAATTGTTGACCGGTCCCAGCGCCATAGACGAAGTTTTCCACAATCACCTACCGAGTCAAAGGTCAGATACTTACAGAAGACGCCCATCTGGTTCCCATAGTACAAGCTTTGCTTAGTTTGGGCCAGATGGCGTTGTGTGAAATGTCCACAAATATTTATTTATTTATTATACCACCATTATGGTTTCCTCGCGAAATTTTTATTTAAATAAAGCATAGATTGGGATTAGACTCGCGCTTTTCCATACAAAAATCACTAGACTTTTTTAATAATTGAACTACCGTTATCATTTATCGCTTCTAATGTATTTCGTTTCGATAAACAGTAAAGCGCCGAGCCAGATATCGCTTTTATGTTACTGAACCAGTCAATTTGCCGCGGACTCAACCCACGCGGTGTAATCTGTTCGTGAAGCTTTATCAAGAAGTTCTACCACACGCAGCTGACCGTCTTCTGTTTCGGTATGTTTTGCCCCGTCGAATGTGCCAGGTGATACCCGTCTACTTCTAGTCTCACGACCATCATCCACAGCTTTCTATTATTTTCCATAATATCTGCCTCGATTTTGTACCAATAGAGTCCGGGGATAATTCGCAAGTAAGATCCGCTACTGAATATCTACCTATATTCAGTAGCGGATCTTACATAGTGACATGTTACCGTCTAGCCGTTTCTGCCAGCGAATCACTATCGAACGATGAAAGACTCATGTTCCATGAACGTGTCATGTATGTAGAGCTAAGTATCGTCATATGTTCCATGTAATATGACACGTTGCTCATTACTGATTCGTAGACAAAAGCTGAAGTGCAACGCTCACAAATAATTCAATTAATTCCCTTCTCAAGTTCTATCAGTGACAAGTGACAATATCGTTCACCCATTTTGCAGAACGTAGGTACTCGTTTACTTTGCCTCGGCTATAGTTACAAAATACCACCTGTCATCAAAGTATCTAGCAAGTCTAGCAACACTGCAGTTAGTAGATTTGCAAACATTTATTTTATCTGGTTTGATGACCAAGCTAAAAACTAATCTGGATAGGTAAGATAAGATAAGATAGATAAGATAATTTTATTGTACCAAAAAACAGTTACAAATTATACAAAATACGGTATACAAATCAAGCTTAGTCAAAGATATTCTGAATTTCTGCCGGGCCCCAAACTAGGCTAGGCCTGTTTTTTGGGCGCCCTAGGGCCAAAGGTTGACAATCATATGTGCGCTAAGGTTTGTACACAATAATTAATTTAGTGAAAATTCTTAGATTACATGGTACGTTGTTCCGTAGTAAATGGATAGCAAAAGCAGATATATACAAATGTCTGAATAAAGAAATCAAATTTAAATTAAAATAAGTTAAGTTGAAAATCAAGATAATAGTTAAACATTAAAATAAAATTAGAGCTCAGAGTCAAACCGAGATATAAATTAAATTCTAGAACAAAATCAGAATGAAGTTAAATCAAAATCAATTTCGCGTTAGTAATAAACATAAAATAAATTAAGGGAATAACAATCAAATCAGGAATAAATTAAAATCAAAATAAAATAATAATAAAAAATAAAAAATTACAATTGAAATTTGTAAGTACAAAAAAATATTAGGCTATGCGACACATGATTTGCATTGACCTTAGTGGCAACGATTTATTCAAAAAAAAGTTACAGACATAGCACAGGGAATTAGAAAATTGAAGTGGCAGTGGGCAGGGCACATAGCACGTAGAACTGATGGCCGATGAGGCCGAAAAGATCTCGAGTGGAGACCACGTAGGTACCGGCAAGCGCAGCGTAAGAAGACCAGCTACGAGATTACCTTATACAAGTTGCGAGAAGACGCTGGATGCAAAGCCGCTTGCAATAGGCAATGCAATAGTAGCCCTCTCCCGGCTATGTCCAGGAGAGGACTTCTTATGGCTGAAATGTTGATGATTAACAATTTATAATTTTTTGTAACCTCTAATAAGTGACTTTACAAGAATTACTCTAAACAATGGTCATTTAAATACATTTTACACAGGCATTGCGCAGTCTTTCTCGCAAAAAAGTAAATACATATAGGTATCTACTCAACATGATATCAAGCGTAACAAACAAACCTAATCACCATAAGCTCTCATGGGTACTTTTGGAGTACAGAACACCAAGCTTCATATATACCTACCTACATAAGTAAAATACAAGGATTTATTTATCCTGATTGATATTCCTAAGATGAAATTTTGAGTGTGCTTTGTTTTAAGTAAAAGAAAAGCAAAATACCTGACTGCAGAAAATATGTTTTTGCAGTCTAACATACAATTTCGTTACGTTTTATATGTACACTTTAGAGTGTACGTTTGTTATAAGAATTATAAATGTGTATTCTTTAGAATAATTCCAGTAAAATATATAGCCGTCTAGGCTATATCGAGACCGTAGTATCTTTTTACCCGACTGCGTAAGGAGGGCGCGCTATTATGAGCGCCTACAGCCAAGACACCTTGGCCGATTTGTGAGGTGTCGTTGGATTCGTCTTTACTCCCTATAATAACGCGCCCTCCTTCTTACGCAGCCGGTTAAAAAGATACTACGGTTTCGATTAAAACCGATTGATAGTTACCAAATGATAGTTACAAAGAAAAGGGAAAATTACGGCACCTCTCATATGCGTGTTTCAACTCAAGGGTTAGAAACATATTTTATCGTGACTGCTCCTATTTATTCTTTAAATGTCAGTCAATTTAAGTGTTTAATGTGCTTCTCCCATTTGAATTAATTGAGAGGCACTCTCTCAAGTACAAAAACAGAAATGTATCCAATTTAGTTACTAATTCGATCAATTGATATGATGCGAAAGAAACCATCGTCGCTTCATTCCTAATTTTAAAACAAAACAAGCTTTCCCATTTTAGGAAAGACAAGGCTACGACGCTGGCCTTGTTAGGTTCTATTTGAATGAACAAGACTTACGTAGATCTATAGCTTTCTTGGCGCCGATCAAGCGCCGATAATAATACTTAGACAAATACCTACTTTAGATTAGCAAGTACCATCTATCATCTATCTTTAAAAGGTGTTATTCTAACGCGGTCCTAACTATGGGCCTTATAAGGAAGCTCATGGTCACGCAACAAGCTATGGGGAGGCCTATGCTCGGAGTCTCTCTACGAGATCAAATCAGAAATGAAGAAATCCGTATACGTAAAAATCACCGTCATAACACATTGGATTAGCATGTTGAAGTGACATTGGACTGGGCACATAGAACGTAGAACTGAAGGCCGATGGGGCCGAAAAGTTATCGAGTGGATACCACGCACTGGCAAGCGTAGCGTAGGAAGACCAGCCACGAGATGGACAGATGATCTCATACAAGTGGCGGGAAGACGCTGGATGCAAGCCGCTTCCAATCGGTCTTTTTGGAAATGGAAAGGCCAGCAGTGGACTTCTTGTGGCTGAGATGATTATAACAGATAACTTTTTATATAGGTACATAGAGAGCAGCAAACAGGCAGACTGTTCAATGGATCAACGGAGAATTGTAAGCGATACCGTCACCTATAGACAATTGCAACTTCAGAGCCGTTGTTGTTGCTTTGCTAGCCCAGAGAAGTGTTTATTAACGCCCGTTTTAAAACGCTCTTGATGAATTTATTTATTTAAAATATTAAAAATAAGTTTTTTTTTTTATTAAAAGCTCGTGACTCATGTCGAAGTGACAGCTGTCACCAAATTAACCCAGTCTATAATACACTTCAGGCCTCACAAGAAAGACCAAGCTCATTCAACGAGTTATGGAGAGAGCTGTTCTGGACTGGTGTCTCTCTCTGTGTTTGCCTAAAGTAGGATAATCTGAACTCAGTCAAGCTTGCATACTAAAATTTTGCAGAGATGTTCAACTTGACTAGTCATAAGAACTGATTTGATTTGTTCGGCTAAAAATAAATTTTGATTGAAGATCGCTTGAGAATCACCAATGGAGCTTGTGCATATTTTTACCCAACTGCGTAAGAAGGAGGGTTATGTTTTTCGAGTGTATGTATGTATGTATGTGGATATGTATGTTTCTATATGATCATCTACCTACAGCTTAAACGGTTTGATCGATTTTTATGTGTTGTTAGATTTGTCTTTACTCCCTAAGTGTCATAGTAAAAAGCGTTTTTTTATAACCTCCAACGAACTTTTTCGTAATATACAATTTACTAGACTTATTCTAAATAATGGGCATTTATAATCATTTACAGCAATTGTACACATACTATCTCACAAAAAACGTACACTTAACAGCGAATCAAACGAAATCGTAAGTTAAACTGCAAAAACTCCTTTTCTGCAGTCGGGTATTTTATTTTCTTATAATATATCTAGATACTTGTTTATTTATTACGCAGATTTGTAGTGTTTGATATTCAATCAATTCTGTGAAAAAAAACTTCTAAAATTGGATGAAATTGAGGAAGATACAGCGATATCAGTGTACGCAACAACGAGAAGAAAGAGACGGTAATCATGTTTTGTGGCGTAGTCATCCTCTCACTCGCTCACCGGCTCACCGCATCCACATACCTACTTAGTACGACTATGTAGTGAGTGAGTGTGCTGTCATGTTCTGATATTATCAAACATAACGGCAAAGAAATCGCGTTAAAAATGGAGCAAAATGAAAATTTCAATAACGTCGTTATATTTTCTTGACAGATTTCACTTCATCCAAAAGAATA
This sequence comes from Lycia hirtaria, assembly GCA_947563715.1. Classification (NCBI taxonomy): domain Eukaryota; kingdom Metazoa; phylum Arthropoda; class Insecta; order Lepidoptera; family Geometridae; genus Lycia; species Lycia hirtaria. The sequence continues at coordinate 14,071,352 of OX387386.1, forward strand.
AAAACCTAGTACATATACCTACTTAGAATTTATAAATTTCTAGTGTGGATGAGCCACATAGCCTCTTATTTATAGTCGTCAATCATAGTCATCTTATTACAATCCTAATAATGACAGAACAACACACCACGCACAGTGTTATTTCTTACCCACGTTTTACAAATATTAGTTCAGTCTTTTTATTATGACAGGCTTTTTTTTGCCAAACTTACTTATTTAATAACTAGTCATGATTTTGTGAAGGAAAATAATCTACTTTTATTGCTAGTTATGAAAAACAGTGGTGAAAAGGGTGCAGAATTTTTTTTCGCGAATTTTCTAAAATGATAAAACAATTGTTGGTCATATAAGAGATCAAATAGTACACCATTACATTACCTATTAGATTTTAAAAATATTAAAAGATCATCGATATTCACCTTTTGCGATATTGTAATACAATACATCTTCAATTTTTTTATCTGCTTTCAATTTCAACTTAATTTTCAGAGTATTTCCTAATATCATCGATAACATTTGACTCGAACCAGATACATAAATTGAAGCAATTTACAAAAGTACCGATTTCTCTTGGATACAAGCTTGGATAACGATAAAATATAGGATGGCATAAGAGCTGTTTTTGTAGTGTACTTACCTAACTGTTATAAGTTTGATATTACATTGAGTGTACGTAGGTATAATGCGAGAAAGTATGTATAGAGCCATTATACAATTTGTTCAAATTAGCATTCTTTGGAATAATTCTCGTAAAATCACATGCTACGTAAAAGTAGGATTTCTATTTACGAAATAGTTTTTCTTGCTTGAAAACATAATAATAAATAAAAAAAAATATCGACTTCAAAAAAGTAGATTGTATGTAATATCTAGAATTGCACAATTTTCACGTACGTTAATATATGGGCTTCTAAGCACGTATGCCAAATTTCATAAATGTATGTATGTTTGTCCACGTATTACGCGAAGACTAGAAGTCGGATTGCAATAATTATTCTTGTTGAGTAAGGTTTCTCCAGGATTAGAGAACTGTGTAAGTTTTATCAAAATCGGTTCAGCACTTTTCAAGATATGGATTAGATACAAACGTTTCAACGACGCAATTCTATCTACGGGGTGGATTTGAACGAAATTTTAAGTTTATTACTCATACTGTTTAAAAGAATCTCTCATTCTCAATAACCCAAAATTTAGGTGTTGCAATACTAGTGAAGTGTATTTGAAAATTAAACGAACTTATCCAGTGAAGTTTGTGAATCCAATTTTTAGTTTCAAGTAAAACGGGTCTATTCCCAATATAAAATATTAAAAGTAATTTAGATGTAAAACGATGTGACGTAAGTAGATTGCGTATATATGTTACTCTATGGTAGATTGTTTACAATCTACTTACGTCAAATACTTTTGGAATATGCATCCAAAACCAAATTTATAGGTAGTTAGAGAAAGTAGATATTTTCTATGAAGTCTTGATGGTATATAATGTAATATTTCGATATTCTGTTACTATATATAATATGTAAATTTTATAAGTAAACAAGTACCGATGTAGGTATATCGTCCTTGATCCAATGTGCGCAAGTCAAGCGTAATTTATTATTGCCCGCTCTACCTACACTGGCATCACTGAAAAGATCAGACAAATACATTGTTTTAAGCTCGAAAAAACAAAATATGGTAAGTACTTAGACTTAGATTAAACTTATCTAATGGCTAGTCCCCAGGTGACAAGTCTTAAGGTTTTTTTACAACGCTGTAACTGTAAGTGCCAAAACAATTAAACAATCATGAATCTTTCAAGTGTCCTAAGTTAAGACTCCTAACTCATCTCGCTGTTGCAGAGGAAGATAAAACGAAGGACACAAAATTGTCCTCCTAGTTTTTTTGGGGTCAAACTGCTTACAAAACAGGTTTTTGACTGACGTAAGGCGATAAGCTCTCTGCATATAAATTGGACCAGTTGGGCTCAAATCACGAAGCTATCTCTCTCGCGCATCACAACATTTTTAATCGTATAAAATCACTGAGCGGGGATATCAGAAAACTAATGAAGTGAGACAGTTTTGTTCATTTAGTTAGTATAATAAAATTGGACGCAGTTTAGCGCAAAAGACTCAACCCACAGAATGTAACTTTTGAGTTATGGACGTTTAAAGGTTTAGGGTGATTCTTTTTCGGGGTTGCGATATCAATAATTTTTTAACGTTTTTTTTATTTGTTATTTTATCAATCAACATATGGAAATCTAATTTGCTAGCTATATTACGTATTTTGTGATTTATTTTGGCAAAATATGAGCCTGAGTCCTTACACCTTTCTTGAATTTTGAATCTACGTAGTTCAAATTTCAAACACATTTTATTTGTTCTCGTCCGTAGCTTCATTTGAAAACTTTCTTCTCCTTCAATTCTCCTATGAACTGTATTTAAGGTTCAGACTGTTAATTTTTAATGATGCTGTATGAATATTTTGTTACACTGCATTGTGCTTATTCTTTAAAATATTAGATTTGTATATACAAAAATAATTTGATACTGATATTGCATGTTTCATGAGTTATTTATTTAGGATAATATGAGTCTGAGTCATTACTGCGTTAAATTGGCATTTTCATGGATGCGTCTTCAGAATACCATATCTTAAGCGATCTATACATTAGTCAGACTTAAAAGTATATAGTTTTATAAAGAAAAAGTTAGGAAATCAAAAACTCCCGACATAAAAAGCGGCCGAACTTGACCGACTATAGCTACTAGTTAGATCGGGATCGACGCATATGGCCAAGAACACAAGAGACCATTTAGCCTTTTGCTTATTTAAAAAAATATTTACGCCAATGGCCAAATCAGCGAAAGGTAAAAAACCATTTGGCCTTATGCTTATTTAGACCATTCCATTTATCTAAGACATATACATTGCCTCGATTGCAATTAGCTCAAACACGATACCTATGCTGCAATCTGGGGGGAGAAATTGCAATCTGCAACTTCTGGTGGGGAAACAGAATAATATCATACAGATTTCATAGAAAATAATAATTAAATGCGTTCCTTTGACACACGGTTAATGAGAAATGGCCCAAACTACTATAAAGTGGTTTGAGTCGATTCAGATGAATATTAAATTTAACGTATCCGCACAAAATTAATTATGTGAAACGATTAACGTAACAGGTGAGCTACATTTACCTAATGAAAATAAAATGGAAGCCTAACACGTGGGTTGTCTCTCTGTCATAAAAAACTGTTTTTTTTTTTGTGTCTTTTTTGAGAATCTGTTTTTTCTAGGCAAGTTAATATTATGGAGGATGAGAAAAAAATTAATTGTAGGTACAGGTACAATTGCACGGCCTTAGGACTTTGGTTGCTTTGCAGTTGGCTATATACATTTTTTAAATCTCTAGGTGGAGGCAGCTGCCTCCCCTGCCCCCCCTTGGTGACGCCCTTGATCAAGACCATTCGTGATCAGGAAGACCGAGAACGACCACTTCTAGCACGGATAACTTTATAGTCCGGACATGTCATAACCGGATTAGACGCCTAACAGCACCAAAATCCCGCACTGAAGTGAACAAATCCCGATCTAAGCCTGTGTCATTGACTACAAACTACAAAAAGGCAATTGAGAGACGCTAAGTTACTTGGTCGGGTCGACCTTCGAAAACCACTACTAAGGCAACAAAACAAAAAGAAGAAAATCTGTGGATGCTTCTCGGGCTATGGAACCGGGAGATTTGGTACGAGCCGAAGGAATTATGAAAAGAAACCGGACAAGTGCGAGTCAGACTCGCCCACCGAGGGTTCCGTACAAACAAAGGGAGAAATCATTTTTTCTTTCTTCTTATACCAAAAAATATACATCGTAAAAATATTTAAAAACCTGTTTTAACTAATGCTAATTAAGCTCTTTCATATGATACCCCACATGATACGGTTAATTCACTTTAAAATTTCGACCCTCATTCCTTGCATAACGACACAATTTTTTTGTGATTAAATTAAAAATGTCCGGTTTTCGGATTTTTTCCTATATGTGTACTCTAACACAATGCTTCTTGCCCAATTTCAGAGTTCTAGGTCAACGGGAAGTACCCCATAGGTTTTGATTCCTCTGTGAGTGTCGAAATGTGCGTTTTTTACGACATATTCGGCTGTAACTTTTTTTACGAAAACTGAGAAATTTTATTTTTCTTTCTGCAGCAAGATACTATCTGCGTATATGGTTTTAATTTCAACTCGATACCTTCACGCGTTCCCGAGATAAAGGTCTTGACACCCGGACAGATGGACAGACAGACGGACAACAAAGTGATCCTATAAGGGTTCCGTTTTTTCCTATTGAGGTACGGAACCCTAAAAAGAGCAATATAAACGAATACTACAGCAAAATGCCGTTCCATGGGGATTAACATTAATTGGAAATGTTTTTTTTTTCCAACAAGATAATGATCCAAAACAGAGTTCAAAGTTGTGCAGGAGTTAGAACATAAAGAAATAGAAAGGGTGTCAAAAACATGGTGTGGCCCACCTCGGAGTCCGGATCTCATCCCAACTAAGCTTTTGTGGGAATTTGGAACAATAATTCACAAGACACAAATTTGACAAATTGATTGCTCTTAAGCCAAGAATAGTAAAAAAGTCAAAAAATGCAAAGGGTATTTGGCAAAAAATTAGTTTAAAATAAAAATGGCTTTTATTTTTTAAATAGATGATATTTTTTAATTTGTTTGTGATCTTTTACGTATAATAAGTATTTTAATTAATGATTAAACCTCTTGCTTTTTATTTTGAATTTTATTTTGTTTTCCTTCTTTGATGTATGGTCCCAAACGTTCGGCTGGCAGCATATATACAAACATACATACACTCGAAAAACATAACCCTCCTTCTTACCCAGTTGGGGTAAAGATACCTAAAAATGTTAAATTCACAATAATTGTCGTTTTATAAACTAGTTGCCCCCCGCGGTTTCACCCATGTTGCTATGAACAACAGCGATGAATCTATATAACATAAGTCAGTCTCTAGATCCACTGCTACCTACATACTAAATTTCATAAAGATCGGTTCAGCCGTTTGATCGAAGAACGTAACAATTTTTACGAAAAACGAATGAGAACATCTTTATAAAACACCAATACTTTTATAAAAATAACAATTTTCTGTTATTTACCTACTAAGTATTTAATAGAAAATGATCCATATTATATCACATATACCTTATTTATGCATATTATATTACATATACATTATTTTCCATATTATAGTCTCGTACAAATAAGATTTAATGTTAAATCTTATTTGTACGGGACTATAATATGAATAGGAAGTCCGAAAGAAAATGGTGAGTACCTATACATGCGAATATGCATATGCTTTTCGCATATTCGCATTGTCATTTAAAAGTCTGCTAAAGCAATTATCGGCGCAGTTGCCACGGGCGGTAGAGGGCGCGGCGCACTCTTGTATATCTAACAATATTCAGCAGTATATTCAGATCCAAGCTGGTTCGTCCGTCCGATACTACACTACGTCGCTTGGCTCTCGACGCGGTCACTCGCATCCGTACAACCGGCGCCGCCGTCCCGAGATAACCGATCCCGAATAAATAGTACTTTAGTTATATATTTTTTTGCACAATGAAACCGAATGAACTTTTTAAAATTTTCCTCCTTTTTGAGTTTTTATTCGTGTTAGCCGCTGCCAAGTTGTGCCCGGCGAAATGTACGTGTGTCCGAAACAAAGTCGGGTGCCTCCACCAAGACCTGTTGACTGTGCCCACTGCTCCATCTGAAACCTTCACTCTGTAAGTACCTAGAATGATAATTATTAAGCTCGCGGTGCGCGCTGAGTTGATATCATTTGTTGCTGAAGTTTAAAAATAAACGTGACTTACCAGAATTATGAGTAAAACGCGCATGCAGACCAGCGACTTGTTATTGTTTGCTTATAAATATAAACCTAACGTCTAACTCGCTAATTTGGCAGCGAGGTGTGCGGTTTTTGATTTGATGTTGCGATAACAAATTCGCGCTATGAGTTGTTTAAAGATAACTTATAGCGCGAATTTGTTCATACGAAATGTGAACACTATTTCGACCCCTAATAATTATCTAATTTTGTTTAATCTTTTATAAATGATTGAGTTTTAAATAATAGAGCTTGAAATATTTTTGATTTCGGTTTATTTTATTTTTACATTTTTTTTTCGTTTTTATTTTGTCGTGTCATGACAAAATAAAAACGAAATATAAAATAAACCGAAATCAAAGCTCCGACTTCGAGAGCTATATGATACAAAATGTTTTATTTTATTAAGTTAAAACTTAAAAAATAACATAAACCTTTTTAATTATACCTACATCGTTAATTATGCCGTCTTTTTTAAATATAATTGGATCTGTGAATGATTAATTCATAGTTTAGATTTTTATTATGATATTTGATATATTTTTATCACAGACTTCTTGTTTTGATAAATCTTTGATTTTTATATAAAGTATAATTATTAATTATTTATAAATACGTTTCTGCCGTTTATGAAAAAGCGCGATTTATTGATAAATTACACGCTGAAAGTTACTACTTTAACCTCCGTTTTTGCACACACATGTTCAAACATACCGAATTCCTCGTTGACATTATCTTGTTATCTCTGTTACTAAATAGGTCACGAAGGAGCAATATTTGTTCAGTGCAACAGAAACCAGCGGAACCGTAGCTCTCGCAATATGGCGTGACTCAATAATCAAGTTTCACCTCATGCCTCACTTATATCACATTGCTCTTGCCCGCGACTTCGTACGTACAAAAAACCTCGCTCCTGTCACGTTACCGCCACATTTCTATCCCGCTACGTCCTTCCACTTTTTGGTATATTTAAAAATAGTTTTGTAAATGAAATAAACAGCGTGTTATGTAAATAATATACATAATCGTAATTAAATTTGCCACATGAAAATAGTAGATAATTATTTCAAAAAAGATTTTTGGGATACATGTCACCTAATATTTTGTTTCTTTAATTTGAATAAATTAGATAGATAGATAGATAAACTCTTTATGGTACACACCTTAAAAGTAATAACAAAGTAGGTACTTAAATAGACTAGTGCAACAACAGGCGGCCTTATCGCTAAAAGCGATCAAAAAATAAGGTAAGGAAATTAATAAGGTTATGTGTTTCGCGAAGCCTTTATTTTAAATTTAGAACTATAAAGCTCTAAGCAAATACCGTCTAACGTATAAACGCATGTTAAAATCTTATTCACTGAATAAGGACTCGTCACTTTATGTTAGGCGGGAACTGTCACGCGCAAAAACAGAACAAAACAGTGTTTAACTAAAATGCGCTTATTTATCGTTTATAAGTAAGATGGATAATAATTATTAGGTACATTAATTTATTATCCAACCTGTTAGCCAACGTAAGCCGATAAATCTCCTTTCTACCACAGAACAAGTAGAAAATCAGCACACTACCACCCATATATTGTGGATTTACCCAATATTCGTACTAAACGGTTTAATTCTACGTTTCTTATCGGTACAGCGAAAGAGTGGAACAAATTGCCGGCTTCTTTGTTCCCTGAGAGTTACAACATTGGTCTTTTCAAGGTCAGAGTGAATAGGTATCTTCTAAGTCTGCGTGCTTCATCTTCGACCACATCTTCGCTTTGCAACAGGCGAGTTGGTGGTCAAACGCGGACTTATTCGTGTTAAAAAAATAATAAAAAAATAGCTTGTACAAAAATGTTGAATAGTTCAATAGTTCTAGCAATTACACCAGGAAAACTTTCTTAGATATCTACCGTCTTACCTAAAAACGTTGAATAAGCGCATTTTAGTTAAACAGTGTTTTGTTCCTTTTTCGCGCGTGACAGTTCCAGTCTGACAGAAAGTGACCTTATTCAGTGAATAAGATTCTAACAAGCGTTTATAAATAAGACGTCTAAAGTTACAAACCTTACCTCTTTATACAGGGTAAATACACTTAGCCGAAGTAATATTAAAATTTGTAAATAATCAGCTGACAGGGGTTCAACGAACTATTTTTAACCCCCGACCTAAAAAGAGGAGTGTTATACGAGTAAGTTTGACTAGATATATGTCTGGTGCATCGTAGTTTCCCAACGGATGGATGGACAGATGGTCAGTTTTTATTTTTATTTGAAAGAGGACTTGAACGAGAACGTACTTAGCTATGTTTCATCGAAATCGGTACAGTCGCTTTTTAAGGATTGGGGTTTTTAAGTTTTCTAAACTTAAGTACTTGGTAAAGAACAATTAAAACTAATTGAGGTAGCAAAAGTAAACCATCAGGGTAACATAAACCATTGGGTTAGCATAACCGACTTGGGTAGTGTTAACCTTATAACCCTGTATAATGGTATTTATGATGTGGATATCTCGAGATTGAAGCTCTTGCGCGAGCGCATGCGTGATCGAACAAGTGGCTGGTTGTTATTTATAATATGTAACAGATAAGAGAAGAGACTATTAATTATTCACTGGGCTGTAAGTTGGAATTCTGTAGTTTCCGTCATAATTACTGTGAATTATTATTTATTATGAAATGACTGAAAATAGGCCGCAGCCCGATTATGTGGTACGTGTTTTGTACGCACCTATTGGTATTTCTGCCATCATTTCCTTTCAACGTAGCAATGTTCTCAGCGTGCTGGGTACGCTACCGACTGATTGAAGATTTGAGCACTAGGATTATCTTAGATTAGACTGGTGTTTGAGATAATTTAATTGTATTTTCGAATAGTATGTCTAGTACTATCTACTAGGTACTAAGAGGATAAGAAACGTGATAAGTAGTTTGAAGATATTTTTATTCAGTTCATATATCCTATTCGACGAAATAAACCGGGCAGCTATCAAAATTAGGTTTCATTATATTCTGAATTGTCCTGTACCTGATAACAGAAGAATTCAGAATATTTTGGAAAAATAGTTTCTATTCATTATTTATTTTCCAATAGGTAAATATAATTACTTATCTGGACAACTGATTTGTCAAAAAAGGTTTTAAGATTCTTTTTGTAATTTTTTACGTAAGTTTTATTTTATTTACCTACCATATTACGCGATTTTCATTGAACAGGACAAGACTGTTTTCTACTCTTAAATATGATCTCATTTCGATAATTTTTTTTTATATGGTTGGAACCATTAACGGCTATGCTAATACGGTTGCTTTTTTTTCAAAATTTTAACATTTAACTTCTTAATTTGAAACAGTAGAGACATATATATATACGAGTTAAATTAAATAAAAATAGAACAATCGAAATCGGTTACTATTCAGGGGTAGAAAACAGTTTTCTCCTATTATTATGAGAGATTGCACGACAATACTACGCTTAAGGTACCGTTTACTGGCGCTGGAGAAACAATAGTTATACGACTGGCGGCAAAAGATATCGAGAGATACATTTTTGCTGAGTTTAACTCGGATTTATGACTTTGAACACCTCCAATGCTAAAGCTTCTCTTAGGCAAAGGCTACACGTTCAATATTTATCCCGATCCGTGGAATCAAAATCCGTGGAATCACGATCCGTCTAGAAATCCTGTGATCCATGTGATCTGTCAATATTTCAGTCTACACCACTATAGATTACTACATAAAATTTTTCGCTACGCTCAGAACATACCGACAAAGCGTGGGAGAGAAAAGCCCAATTTAAAAGCACATACAGGAGTGGAAAAGAGATAACAATTAAGGGAAAAAAGACACCAGTTTTTTATTTTATTTTTGTATACGGAAGGAACGTTTGTCGTACTTATATATATTTATCAATTTTAGTTCAAAAGCACATTAGAGTAGGTACCAATATGAACTGCAGTTAAACTTTACTTATTTATTTATTTGGCACTCATTACAGATCACATAATAAATAAATTATAATAAATGTAAATACATGTACCTAAATAAATAATTCATGTACTAAAAAAACGGACAAGTGCGAGTAAGACTCGCGTTCCCGAGATTAGGTCTTGACAGACGGACAACAAAGTGATCCTATAAGGGTTCCCTTTTTTCCTTTTGAGGTACGGAACCCTAAAAGCATATGTGTCATTATACGTCTCACATTACACACTCAGTAAATATCACGATATTGCATAAATAGCCGCGAATCGCAATATTTATAGATCGTGTAGCGTGCGCCGTAGAGAGTCGTTATCTCTTTCGGTTCCCGCCGCTTAGACAACCGCTTCAAGCAAGCTGGAGGTCAAAGGTCGCATTTAGTGTAATCGGGTTACAGTAGGGTTACAGTGCATCGCCTCTCACTGACACCTCACCACAAAACGCCTCAATAATTTTCCCCTGTACTATATTTAATTAATTAACCATTAAAACCACATCAAAAGATATGGTAAACGGTTGACAGCTGTATCGCTCTACAAAGCTTTTTTTAGATTATAAAAAAATTAATTACAAATATTAAGTTATAAATTTGTTACAATATCTTTTATGTCGATTTTGTATAAAAATAAGCTCCAATCTAAAGAAGGCTTCTTAGAAAAGCTTCTTAGCCTAACTTGGGTGTTTCGCCTTAAAATGACGAGTAGATAAATAAATAAATATTTGTGGACATTTCACACAACACCCAAACTAAGCAGAGCTTGTACTATGGTACTAAATGGCTGATAGAATACATTTTTTTTGTAAATATTTACATATGATACATAGAAACACCCAGACACAGAACGAACATCCATGCTCATCACACAAATGTCTGACCTAAAGGTCAGCAGGTAGACGTACTACCAACCGAGCCGCAAGGCCAGTCAAAGATAGGTTTCATCTAGGCAAGGCCGCAGCGTCGCTATCAGGCGAGCTGGCGGCGGTCAAGTGTGAGCCTATTCATGAATAAAAAATAAGTGACCAAGGTCCAAGTGGCGGGAAGACGCTGGATGCAAGCTGCTTCTAATCGGTCTTTTTAGAAATGTTTTAGACTTCTTATGGCTGAGATGATGATGATGAAGATGACCAAGGTCGTGACAAACCACGCATATTCCGCAGCTAATGTTTTAATCTATAAGTTTAGATAACTCAAAACCCCCGACAAAAAATTGGCTGAACCGATTTTGATGAAACATAGTTAAGAACATTATCGATTCAATTCTCTCTCAAATAAAAAAACTAGATCATAATAGGTTCATCCGTTTGAGAGCTACGATACCACAGATAGACATACATACTCGTTTATACAGATACAGATACACACGTCAAACTTATAACATTCCTCCTTTTGGGTCAGGGGTTAAAATGAAAACCACTTGCCAAATATTGTTTGTTTAGACCACTTTGCAAAAAAGGTCAATGAGCTCTGTACCAGTGTTTTACATAATATGTACCGCTATATTCAGACAGACAGACTGTCGGACATGGCGAATTTATATAATATATATGGTTCGTCGTAGTAACTACGGAACCCTAAGAGTAACTAACTTGGTGGATCCACCAGTGAGCATTTCGAAACTCTAAGGCCTATTTTTTAGCTTTCTCATCAAAATTTCATCACTCATGCATTTAATCAAATAATTATAGCTATGTTAAACAAACTATGTTGAACATGTTAAATAAACAAATGACTACTAACACTTGACAGACTTAAAAGAAGCTATTAGGTAACCGTCGACAAATTCTTCGTGAGGCGACAATGCTGGCTGCAGCTTTAGTTTATTCATATCATTTTATTGTATTGTCATCAGCACTGAACCAGCACACAATAGAAGCAGCTGTTGAAATGAAAATATATTTCGCATCTACAAACATTATCAGTAAGTTGAGAAGCTTTGTTACCCAAGCTAGAAATAATCCCGTGGCGTGTCTGAATAATAATCTCCCCCGGACCACAGTATAACAATGCACATTTTAACCTTTTAAGTATAGCGTTATTGCGCATACTTTCTCAAAAAAAAGTATACTCAACAGCGTATATAATAGGTATATTTATAAATTTCATCATTATCTGTTCAGCCGTATAGTTGTGCGAATAAAAGTAATAAAAAAAAAAAACTACTTCAAACTGAAGAGAAAGAAATAACTCGAAGAAAATCAAAACTGGGCGTCTACCTAAGTAGGTACGTATATCATGGCCGTAGGCAGGGGTGGGGGTTTGGGGGTCCAAACCCCCCGAAATCCTAGCCATTATAAAAATTCTTCCAGGCTTCAATAATTTTATAAAATGCTTCAAAAACTTTCGCGCTCGCTTCGCTCGCGCATGATTGTTTCATATTGATATTTATTTGTATTGATCATTAAAGTGCCGTGAACTTTCTAATACGAGCAAATAATTCACTAAAAATAGCCACTAACCAAAAATTTTTGCGCGTTCTTGTAGGTATGTTTGTAATTTTCTATTAAGTCATATATTTATATTGAGGATTATTAAATTGGCAATCAATGCATTCAAATTGTTGTATTTATAATTTTTGATAGCGTTAAGTCGCTCTTTACCAGTCGGGTATTTCCTTTTAACATAGTTACTTGTTTGATTCATCTGGTCCACGAAAATCTAGCACTCGCTAACATGATCAATGAATCAAATCATTTCCATGATTTAATATTAAAAACCTTTAAAAAATATTTTATTTTGACATGGAAGTACTGTGGGTTCATTAATACAAGAAATAAAGCATATTACTATAAAAACACCACTAAAATTTTCGCGCTCGCGCACTATTACTATTTTGACATAGAAGTACTGTGAGTTCACAAATACGAGAAATTTTGCATATTACTATAAAACACTACTATAAATTTTTCGCGCTCGCTTCGCACGCGCATTAATATTATTATATTATTTTCACATGGAAGTACTATGAGTTCACTATACGAGAAATAAAGCATATTACTATAAAAACACCACAAAAATTTTCGCGCTCGCGCATTTATTACTATTTTGACATAGAAGTACTGTGAGTTCACAAATACGAAAATTTTGCATATTATACTAAAAAATTTCGCGCTCGCTTCACTCGCGCATTCATATTATGTTGACATGGAAGTACTATGAATTCACTAATACGAGAAATAAAGCATATTACTATAAAACACCACTAAAATTTTCGCACTCGCTTCGCTCGCGCTTTATTACAATTTTAACAATAATAATTATTATTTTAAAGTCGGTTAAAAACGGTCGTCAAAGCTCATCACCGCTCATGTCACTGTCTATTAAACAATTGAAATATAAGATGTAGACACTGCTCTGCAGTTGCGATGAACGAAAAGTGAGTGTTCAAAAGCCCATATCTTGAAAAAAAAACTGAGCCAGTTTGATAAAACTTACAGTGACTCCTAAGTTAAAAGATACTTTATTCAAAATCATTCAGAAAGTTAGAGTCGAATTCACAAAAAATACACAAGAAAAACTTGTCAAAGGTACCTATCTAAAATTACCACAAAGTGGAAATTCATGTAGCAGACAGACTGAAGAGTCACTCGACTACAGACACTACTACCTACTTCCTATATTTCTAGTACTTTTGTTTACACTGCTATTGCCTGAACAAACCTGAATCTTGTGCTGATTTTGCTTTTAAGTGATGCTTAGAAATAAATATTTTGATAAATATAAAAAATTGTGTATCAAAATCTTTGATAATACGATGGCAATTTCATTGATCGTTCTAATTACAATCACAAAAAGTAGTATATCATTTTAAAAAACCGGCCAAGTGCGAGTCGGACTCGCGCACGAAGGGTTCCGTACCAATATCTATAAAAAACAGCAAAAAAACACGTTTGTTGTATGGGACCCCCCCCTTAAATAATTATTTTATTTTTTTATTTTTAAAGTGAATAATATAACTCAATATTCTGTGAATATTTTAAGCGTCTATCTGTTGCCGTTATCAATATCGAGCAAAAAAATCACGTTTGTTGTATGGGAGCCCCCTTAATTATTTATTTTACTCTGTTTTTTACTATTTGTTGTTATAGCGGGAACAGAAATACATCATCTGTGAAAATATCTGTCTATCACGGTTCAAGAGATACAGCCTGGTGACAGACGGGCGAACGGACGGCTGGACAGACAGACAGACAGACAGACAGACAGCGGAGTATTAGTAATAGGGTCCCGTTTTTACCCTTTCGGTACGGAACCCTAATGAGTAGTAAAACCAGGCATCACGCGCTATCCTTTCCTAATCCTAATTAATACTTATTATCAAAGCGAAAACAACTCAAAAAAGGAGGAGGTTCTCAATTCGACTGTATTTTTTTATGTTTGTTACCTCAGAACTTGCGACTGGGTGAACCGATTTTGATGATTATATTTTTAATGAAAGCTGGTGCTTCCCTTGAGGTCCCATTTCAATTTGGTCCAGTTCTGACATTGGCATCCACGAGAAATCGGTTGCTTCAGTTTTTTAACTATAATTATCAAACCGTATTTTCGTCTTCAAAGCATTTTCGTCCAATAGACCTCAGTGCCAAGTTAAATAAATCAATCTTATAAAAAATCATTGAAGTAATTACGTTTATTAATAGAAATCAGATATATTTTTTATTTTGTTTAGACAAATGGAAGCATTACACAATTCTATTAAAGTTTGATTAATATTGAGTTGAACGACAATTTTATTGCTTTTTATTGGCAGACTATAACAACGGTTCAATGATCTAATTTAGGAAACCTTGGAAGCTTCAATCAGTTTCTATGGACTATATAACGCTAAGCACAGGAAGTTGCCGCACCCTAGCATTGTTGTGGGATCTCCTACAACATGTTTATCCGCACGGCATTGACACATCATGATTTGCTTCGCGATTGTTGATTACATCATCCAGGAAGGCGAAGTTCCAGCTGCCTCATTCCACTTTACACTCCAGCAATCCAATAAAACTTATGCATACTCCTTTAACATATTCATACTCCTTGAACTTATACATACTCCTTTAACTTATACATACTCCTTTAACTTATACATACCTACTCCTTTTCATTTGAAGCTAGAGTTAACTGTCTCAAAACTAGGTCGTAAAACTTTGTAAAAAGGAAAAGTCGGTGTATTACTGTTTAAGGCAGAGGGAAGACTAAAGAGGTTCACGATTAAATTAAATGGAACATTGTGCGGCCGCAGCACGAACCAAGCCCGTAATCTTAAAAGGTTTCTGTTAGTTCTGTCTCCCTATATCTATCGGTAGGTAAGTACCTATTAAGATTGCTTTTTAAAATTCTGGAGCGTGAGTCAAGTAGCAGCTTCCGTGGCAAGCACGTTGTTTATATCGAAAGGAGTTCGAAGGCTAAACGAATTTTACGATGGAGGGTAGGCAAAGTAAATTTTGGGTATTTATTTTATATTTTCACTCAATGACTTTGCATCACGTGGACGTAGAGTCTAAAACAAAATTCACGAATATAGTGTTCTGGGTTGACCGATACTCATATACCAACAATGACGAACTTAAAGATTTTGATATAAAGACTCTATATCGCCACGCTAAAGCCTAATTTAGATTGAGAAGTCTAGAGACGTCTATTTTTCCGCTTCGAATTATTTTGAAACGCGAAATTATTTTAATTGTGTAGGGGTCTAATTAGACTTCATTGAACTCAAACGTTTTTGAGGCCTGACGCTACATCCCGTTGATACTCTATCAAAATTTCACCTATCATTTTGAATTATTTGAAGAAACTTATTTCATAAGTTTTGCTATAGCTGTATAGGCTGTATTTATATTAAGCTTAATAAAATAGGTACCTAAATGCAGCTTATATGACTACGTGTCGTCAAGAACTCTCCAAGACCTTTGATAAATAATTCCCATTAAGAGTGTAAATTAACAAATCCTTTTTTTAACCGACTTCAAAAAAGGAGGAGATAGATAGATAGATAGATAAACTCTTTATTGTATACACCTTAGAAACTTACAATCAAGATAAGATATTTAAAATCTAGTGTAACAACTGGCGGCCTTATCGCTAATAGCGATCTCTTCCAGGCAACCTTAGGATGGAGAGGTGTGAAACGAAAGTAATATGACGGGGCGTGCAGTACCTAATAGAGAGGGGAGAAAATTATCTAAATATGTTAATCTGAATAATATGTATGTATACATATATATCTTCGTTTTGTTCATGTTCATTTTGAGGCCCACCCGTTGGGAAACTCTATCGAGGTCTTCGAGCATCGTACGAGCTATGGAGAGGGCTATGCTCGGAGTCACTCTACGAGATCGAATAAGGAATAAAGAGATAAGTAGACGTACGAAAGTCACCGATATAGCACAGAGGATTAGCAAGTTGAAGTGGCAGTGGGCAGGCCATATAGCACGTAGAACTGATGGCCGATGGGGCCGAAAGGTTCTCGAGTGGAGACCACGCACCGGCAAGCGCAGCGTAGGAAGACCAGCCACGAGATGGGCAGATGACCTCATACAAGTGGCAGGAAGACGCTGGATGCAAGCCGCTTCCAATCGGTCTTTTTGGAAATCCATAGGGGAGGCCTATGTCCAGCAGTGGACTTCTTATGGCTGAGATGATGATGATGATGATGATACATATATATAATTAATTCCCTGTATACTTATATACATATGGAGTATACATTCTATTCTTCTACCCTCTAATACTTACGATACAAATACTATAAATATACTAATAAATACCATGAATATAAAATAAATAAATAAATACTAATACTGATAAACTAGAGAAAGTGATAGAATAACACATAGTGAAGAGGTTATCAATACGGCTGTATTTTTTTAATGTTTGTTACCTTATAACTTTCGACTGGGTGAACCGATTTTAATGTTTTTTTTTTTTTATTTGAAAGCTGGTGCTTCCCGTATGTTCCCATTTCAATTTGGTCCAGTGCTGACAATGACATCTATGAGAAGTCGGTTGCTTCAGTTTTTTAAACTATAATTATTTATAGGGCAAGTGCCTTCATTAACTACAACAAAACAAAATCTATTCGGGCAAACCCCGTAGTGATGTACCTACTTACCAATGAGGCATTTCAATTTTAATGACGTACGTAGACGATACCAGTACTAGTAGACGTACATTTACATACCTACTTGCGATTATCATTGCGCGTCGTATAACCATAGTTTAGTAAAAATAAATCCGTTTGTATGGAGCTGATCACATTAAATGTACTTTGAGGAATTCTTTGAAATTATAATAGGAAAATACCTAGAAAACATAAATTCACAATGATCACCGATTTATAAACTAGCAGCGTTCCGTGGTTTCACCCGCATAGCTATGAAAAACGGTGATGATTATGACGGTGATAAGTATTGTATGTCTGTCTCCAGGTTCACAGCTATCTCTATACTAAATTTTATAACAATCGGTTTAGCCGTTCGGTAAAGGTAACACAGTTTGATTTTATAATATAATTTTAAAATTGTGTCAAATGTATAACAAACACCAGTACATTCATTTAAATAACAATATTCTTAGTTGTCGTTTATGTTGTCACAAATCTTATTTTTACTAGATTACCAGTCAAAAGTCCGATACGGTAGTACGATTCCGTACAGGCAGAAATTAATAAAACCTGTTTTGGATTATACATTGAAACCTAAGCCCAAATTGATTTTTTTATAATATAATCACATCTGACCACTTTTCCCATCACAAGTGGACTTCTAGAATAAGTTAATAGTCATAGTTATATATTCATAGCGGACAATGTTACTTGTAAATAGAAAAAAAATATGTAAGTTCACGTAACAAAACGAATTAACATTTAAATAAAACCGGACAAGTGCGAGTCATACTCGCCCACTGAGGGTTCTGTACAAACTAGTATATAAAAGGGGGAAATCATTTTTTTTATATTTTCCTTCATAAACCGAAAAACATACATCGTAAAAACATTTAAACCCCTGTTTTAGCTTATGCTAATGAAGCTCTTTCATATGAAATATTTTCACCCCACATGATACGGTTAATTCATTTTAAAATTTGGACCCTCATTCCTTGCATAATGACCCTATTTTTTGTGATCAAATCTAAAAATGTCCAGTTTTCGGTTTTTTCCTATATTTTTTTTTTCTAACACAATGCTTTTTGCCAAATTTGATAGTTTTAGGTCAACGGGAAGTACCCCATAGGTTTTAATTCCCTTGTGAGTGTCAAAATGTGCGATTTTTACAACATATTCGGCTGTAACTTTTTTTTACGAAAACGGAGAAATTTCTTTCTGCAGGAAGATATTATGAATTTGCGTATATGGTTTTAATTTCAACACGATACCTTCACGCGTTCCCGAGATACAAGGTCTTAACATCCCCACGGACTGACAGGCAGAAAGACGGACAACAAAGTGATCCTATAAGGGTTCCGTTTTTTTTGAGGTACGGAACCCTAAAAAATAAAAATATTTCAATAATAAGTGTCAAGTTAATTGAAATGGCAATTCAAATACATAACATAATAATAATAATAACGTAGGGGCGGTTTTATTGGGAGCCGTCGTCGGTGAGTGGCGACACCGCGTGACCCCGATGTTTCCCTGGGGCTAAATGAGACCTCTGACCTCCAGCTTGCTTTACCGACCGGCTGGATGGTGGAAACTGCAAGAGCTAAGAACCTCCAGGGTGGATGTGTTAAAGGGCATAACGCCGCTAGTAGCGTTTAGTGAACTCGCAGCACACCTCTCGACACCCTTAGCCACCCACACTGATGTTGCTTCTCCGGCACCCATATGAGGCGCAACTATGGGGGCCCATTTTCTCATCCTGGTGCTCTCACACAAAGGTACTTCATCTTACCTGCATGCTGCTGTATGAGAGCATCACCCTATAGGTAGCCTAGTTTTTAAGTCACTAACATTCCGCCGTTAAATTTGTAAGAGGTACTACGGCTTAAATGACTATAAATATGGCTATATATAGAACATACATACATATATACATGCACTTTAAAAACATAACCTTCCTTTCGCAGTCGGGTAATAAAATCGCCTCTTTAGCGCGCTTTTTTAACTTCATCTGGAACAAACTATGTAAGTTTAACACTTGGAAGTTAAATTTAACCGAAGTTGATTAAATTTAACTACCTTCTTTGAACTGTCGTAACAATTTACGACGATACATAACAACATAATTATACCTGTATTATGTTGACCTGTATTATGATCGAACGTATTTAAAACAAAGGCCTTTTCAAAGCGAAAATATTACCTGGTCGTACAGTTTTCGCTAAGCGGTGAGAAAGGTTTTCTTTTATGAAACTTTCGCCAACTTCCGTTTCAAAAGAGTTTCTTGTGTAAGCGTAGATATGTATTTGTTTACAATCTAATATATTGTGAAGATTAGGTAAAAACATACATCTCTTGTTTTTTTTTGCATTTTTGTGTATTTAATCACCTAAATCATACGACATACTAACATGCTGTCAAGAGGAAATTGTATAAAAGTAAAGTTTTCCAGGGTTTTTTTTTCTATAGCGAACTGTATACCTAATTACAACCAAACTTCACCTCTACCGGGCGTCGAAATAAAATGACCTCGAATTATGTGCATTACAGACCTAATAATGCTATGCTTCTACGGTTTTTTTTCAAATTTCGTTTATAGTCATTTCCGAATTAAAATAAAATAAAAGTTAAAATATCGAAAAATCAAAACGAAGAGGAATAGCCATCAATGGTACCAGTTCAACTTTGTAAAAAAATAAATGTCAAAATCGTACATCTTGAGATAGAAAACATTTGTTCCTGTTGTACGAAAAAACTCGTAGTATGTATGTATGTACTGGAGCAAACGCCACGGCAACTATCCACATGCAACATACAACCTTAACCTAGAAGCTAGAGATCATAAGGTCGCACTTAATGCAGCTAGATCTATTCATAACTTACCTAAATGTTGTTTCATTAAATCTTCTTAGGGAACCAGTGGCGAACACTTTTGCCGCCAGTAGGCTATTACATTTTTCTGCCCCTACTGATTTTGAAATCTATGACCTTTAAATGACCACCTACAAAGATTTAAAATACACAGTTAAAACATTTTTTTTAATTATGTAAAAATTAAAAAAAAATATTGACCTAATTTGCCGCCCCCTAAAATCTGCCGCCCTAGGCTCCAGCCTACTCAGCCTGCTGGTAAATCCGCCACTGAGAAGGTGTAAAGGTTTCAACACGCATCTCATTACGTTTGTTCTGTCCCGTTTTCGTGTCTCATTAGAATCATAAAAGCTTGTAACAGCCTTCATAAATCTCTGACTGCAGTGGAGTTTTTCCTCGATAGTGGAGTGTAAGGATTGCTGTACCCCATTATTATATGCTTTCTATTGCATTTTCTATAGGAATCCAACTGTTCAACAGATCAATAGAGCTATTGTTGTGTTCTCCAAGAGGCTATTATGTGCAGAACGCGACTATAGACAATAACTGGCCAAGTGCGTGTCGTGCCACGCACAATGTAGGGTTCCGTATTTACATATCATAATTTATGTCACCTTAAAACAGGGTCTCTTTTTTGATACTACGAACATATGAGTTAACCTATGAACAAACTACTGAACTGATTTTGATTTTGACCCCACTGCATAAGAAAGAGGGTTATGTTTTTCGGGTGTATGTATATACATATAATATGTATGTGGGTATGTATGTATGTATATTTCTATATGATCGCCTACAGCCTAAACGGCTTGACCGATTTTGATGTGCGAGATGTTATTAGATTCATCTTCGCTTCCAAAGTGTCATTGGTTATATTTTTTGTAATAATAATATTAGATCTCTTACAAAAAAAAATGCGTTTTTTCGAAACCTCCAACGAACTATTTAGTAATAAACAAGTGATTTTACTAGAATTGTTCTAAAGAATGCATTAAAATCTTTTACAGCGATTTTTCGCATATGTTCTCACAAAAAGCAACAGCTCAACAGCGTATAGACTGTAACGAAATCGTAAGTT
Source organism: Lycia hirtaria (assembly GCA_947563715.1). Classification (NCBI taxonomy): domain Eukaryota; kingdom Metazoa; phylum Arthropoda; class Insecta; order Lepidoptera; family Geometridae; genus Lycia; species Lycia hirtaria. Next base: position 14,092,271 of record OX387386.1, read on the forward strand.
AGACTGCAAAAACTGCTTTTCTGCAGTCGAGCATTTTTAATTTCTTTAAATATAGATACCTACTTGTTCATTAAGTTATAAGCACAATTTTTACGGGTAAGCATCGGCAATCTAAAGTATTTAATATTAATTACAACTTGATACTTTTTTCTACGCATTCCAACAAAAGGTCCTTGATAGACAAACAGACAGATTGACCGAGGGACACTAGTCCGTCCTACAAGGGTTTCTATTTTCCCTTCGGGGTACGGAGCCCTAAAAAGGTAAACGGGCTTATTCATTCGGAAAGCAATAACATCCTAAGTACATTCATTTTGCTTTGAAGCTTAGAGAAGCTCGATGAGTTCTTGAAAATCATTCAGCTGGTGTAAGACTTCATTATTAAATAGTTATTTATATATAATGATTGATATAATTAAGTACCTATACCTATTTAGTTCTAATTGGTATAATAATAAATAATAAAATTTATTTAATAATAATAATAAAATTTATTTATTGATCAAAACACAGGGGTACACAGTAGCGTTTAAATAACAAATACTATTCATCTAGAAGAATAATTTTGCTACAATTTTGATGAATGAACTTCGGATTTCCGAACTAAGCTGTAAGCTTGTACTTCAGATATCCGTGCTCTTCCTAATTATGGTACAGCTTTATGCAAAACAATTTAAATCTCTATATATATAAAAATCAATTGCTGTTCGTTTCTCTCGCTAAAACTCGAGAACTGCTGGACCGATTTAGCTGATTTTGGTTTTGAAATGTTTGTCGTAGTCCAGGGAAGGTTTAAGCGTTGAGAAAATATCGGGTCCACTAATTGTGTGATACGAAGCACGCCGGGTCATCTAGTCTTCAATACAATCTTTACGTGACATAGATTGATTTATTAAAAATCGATGCAGTACGTTCTAGAGCGCAAAGATAAATTATATAAATTAAACATTTCAAGTTTTATTTTTACGTCGCCGAAATTGACTAAGGCAAAAAAATCGTACAAATATTAAGCAAAAAAATCTGATCTAGGTAACCGCGGACGAGATTCATGATTATAAATTCGGAACCTACCATAAGAGTAGAGTACCATAGCCTTTCGCTGTCGGCACCACAGAAACGTTACTGGTAAATTATAATATAATTACATCGCTTCTACCCTCTATTGTTAAGGCGTGCTACGAGGAAATACAGTTAACAATAAGCTATAAACCTAAATATCTACTTAAAGTCGACAAATGCCAAATATACGAAAAGCTCCAGCGAAAATCTACTTTTAACCGTCCTACTTTCAACTAAAACCCACTGCTAAGACGTACTATTGGTCTAATAGACTAAGAGCGGTCCGTATGTTTACCCAACTCATCGAGTAACAAAATGTGAGCTATCAAGGATGACGTGCCGTGCATTAGTAAAGTCTCTAAATGTACAGGGTTGCTGAACCTGGAGCGTTTTGTAGAGTTAGCAAAAATGTGACCATTTTTTGTGTCCACCACCTATCGGGTAACAAGTACTTAGTACATTCGAAAGTGCCTACCTAGAAATGCCAAAATCAATATGGTTGCATAAGTCTAATCTTGTTTCTTTATGACGTGATAATTAGACAGAGTCATGAAAGCTCCAGGGTTAGACGAGGCAAACATGTTGATTTTGGCACTTCTTGATAGGCACTTTCGAATATATTACGTGTTCCTCGATGGTGGTGGACACCTCAAAATGGTCACATTTTTACTACCTGTACAAAATCCTCCAGGTTTAGCCTAGACAATCCTGTACATTTAGAGACACCTTACTAATGCACGTCATCCTAGATAGCTCACATTTTGTTACCCGATGAGGTGGGTAAATATACGACCCGCTCTTAGTCTATAACGTAGAGCTGGTTTCTCTTTGTCATTTAGAGAGAGAGAGTAACCTAAGCAGAGCAAGCAAGGTGCACCGAGCACCGCCCTAGCTCTAGATTTCAATAGCAGTTCGAAAGCTTTAACGTAAAGTTCAAAGAGTATGCAAAGGCGGGCCTCTTCGTAGGTATATTTTTGCACGTCGCTGAACCTCAACAATAGGATCGGAAGTAATAGGTAGGTACTCTGTTGTTTATTATTTATAGGTTCAATTCTATTACCTATATGAGTTTTTGCGAAAGATTCTCACAAGAACATAAACTACAATTTATTCAAGTGAATTCTTTAGTATTTCGTAATTCGTCAGAATAGACTAGGAAAAACAGCATATTTTTACTTTTGCGAAGTTTTGTTATTATTATTTAAAAAATATGTATCCTATTATAATCTATGACGCTAAAGATGAATCCAACAGCTATCCGCATAACAAAATCAGTGAAACCGTTTAAGCTAGGACAGGTTTAAATCGTTAATCGCGACCAAATATCTAAAGTAGGTAGCTTGATTTATTTTTCGCGATTTCAAGGTTAAGGAATTATAAGGAATTAATCAATTAATAACTTAATTATTACTTTCCGAATTTATAAGGGGGTTTTAGAAAACAAAACAATAACAAGTATCTATGGTTAAATGAAAAACAAAATACCCGACTGCAGAAAAGCAGTTTTTGCAGTTTAAGTTAAGATTTCGTTACGCTTGATAATCGGAATCTCGGAAACGGCTCCAACGATTTTCATGAAATTTTGTACGGGGTCTTGGGGGCGATAAATCGATCTAGCTAGGTTTTATTTTTAAAAAACGTTTTATCCGTGTTTTCGTGCAATGAAAAACTGCTAATACTTATTATTAGAATACGTAGGAAAATTTCGCAGCTCTCTGCAAAGTTGTAATAGCAATCGGGAGATTCAGAATCCAGATAACCCCAGTTCGATTCCGGATAGATGATATTATTTTTTTCACTTTTTTTTCATTTCCTTCTTTTGTGAGAAAAAACTATTATAAAAAAAAACCAAGCAAGGCTCGGACATCCAGGTACTAAATTATTATTATTACTAAAAATATAGCCTATGACACTCTGGAAATGAAGATGAATCTAACAACACTTCACACATCAAAATCGGTCAAGCCGTTTCGGTTATAGGCGATCATATAGAAACATACATACATACAAACACTTGAAAGACATAATCCTCCGTCCCGTCAGTTGCGGATCCAACTCTCAAAAAAGGTTTTGATAACGGCTAGCCGAAAATAGGTGAATTTAATCCCTTTAACTGAGGATTTCGAAAACCGAAAAATATCGACATCATCTGCGCAATCGGGTAATGAGACTAGAAATCGGTAACGTTTGGTATACTTTATATACCTGATGATTTAATTGTTCACAGTGACCTTCGCTTCAACAAGATCCGCGAGTTGGTTCCCCATGGCTTCCAGCACCTGCATCAACTGCGATCTCTGCTACTCAACGACAACCAGCTTACGGAGCTCCGGTCGGGCTCCTTCGACGGACTCAGGCGGCTCAAGTACCTCTACCTCTACCGAAACAGAATCCACCACATAGACACAGATGTCTTCCAACAGCTCGTGCATTTGGAACAATTGTAAGTTTTCAAGTAATGGTAGTGTTTCGTGGGAACAGCGGGGAGTTCACTATAGAATCATCATCATCTCAGCCACGAGTCCACTGCTGAACATAGGCCTCCCCCATGGATTTCCAGAAAGGCCGGTTGGAAGCGGCTTGCATCCAGCGTCTTCCTGCCACTTGTATAATATCTTCTGCCCACCTTGTGGCTGGTCTTCCTACGCTTCGCTTGCCGGTTCGTGGTCTTCATTCGAGAACTTTTCGGCCCCATCGGCACTATAGAATAGCACGTATCATTGGGAATATCATCAGAGATTGTTAGGAATAGGTACTTAATATTATGGTATGTACACAAACTACATAACAAGCTTTTTTTTGCTCTGCTGTAACCAAATGTGATACAATTGCCTTTTGATCATTTGTGGTAATAAACCCTGCTTAGAACTGGGATGACTCTCCGTTAATCTTAACTAATATTAAAAAACCGAAAGTAGCTGCCATTGTCTGATTGTTACCTTCGACCAAAAGCCTGAACGGATCGTTATGAAATTTAGCAGAAATGGCGGATAACCGCACGTTGCATATGAATATGCTATGACACCGTGAGATAGTATCATGAAATATATAATAAATAAATACTATATAAACATTTAAAGTAGATAAATGTCTTCTCAACGGGCGAAAAGGATTCGAAATAATTATTTTTTTTAATCTGGCGGATTAAATTTTCCAAGTGATCTATCTATTCAGCCTGTATCCACTCACTGCTGGGTATAGGCCTCCTCTTGTTCACGCCATCTTTTCCGGTCCTGTGCGAGTCTCATCCACTGACATCCGGCGTGCCTTGCGATGTCATCTTACCATCGGGCCAGTGGTAACAGTAAATCATTATCTCCAAGTAAACTATTGTTTAAAAGAAATTTGTAATAGAATGAGACAGGTTAAAGAGATATCCAAGACTAGGGAAAATTTTGAAATTCAGTTATTAACATTATTAATTAAGCGAATGTGTTCCTAATAAAGCATTGCAAAAACAAAGCGTTGTAGAGTCGCTCAGAGTAAGCGCTCTTTGAGGACGATTTCTTGAATATAATCCTTTTGGGTGCGGTGTGGGTGAGCTTGCGGGAGACAGAAAAACAGAATTTAATGTATAGGTATGTATTATATTAATGGGGTATATGACAGGACATTACTCTACGTGGGAGATAAGTAGGTCATAGACTTCTATAGATACCCCAAGTGTATGTACGATAAAAAATCGCAGTCGACGACCAAGATTTATTTAATCTCAGGTGATATATACTTGCAGGTAATTCGATATTTTGTCAACTAGTTACTAGCGTACAAGCACGCGGATGCATTGGGTTAAATAGATTTCGCACGGATGGAACGTTCCATCACAAAATTGTTTATGTGACGTCACAGTCGGTACCAAAAATGTGGCACGCAAGGTTTTAATATAAATGAAGTCGCATGCTCCATCTACTATGTCTGTGTAAGTAGTAGATTTCAACGAGGGTGACATTTAATTATATAGTGTTATTTACGAGACCTACGCGGATCTATTACTATTACTACATAAAAAAAACTGGAACTAGTTGTACAGACTTTGTTAAGCATTTTTAAAATAACTCACCCATATAGTTATGCACGACTTTCACAAATAATTATAGTTTAAAAAACTGAAGCAACCGACTTCTCATGGATGCCATTGTCAGAACTGGGCCAAAATGGGACCACACAGGATGCACCAGCTTTTAAATTAAAAAAGGACAAGTGCGAGTCAGACTCGCCCACCGAGGGTTCCGTACATACTAGTATATAAAGGGGGAAATCATATTTTTTTATAATTTCCTTCATAAACGGAAAAATATACATCGTAAAAATATTTAAAAATCTGTTTTAGCTCTGTTTATGCTACTGAAGCTCTTTCATATGATACCCCACATGATACGGTTAATTCACTTTAAAATTTGGACCTTCATTCCTTGCATAAAGACACGATTTTTTTGTGATTAAATTTAAAATGTCCAGTTTTCAGATTTTTTACTATATGTGTACTCTAACACAATGCTTCTTGCCAATTTTGTTGTTCTAGGTCAACGGGAAGTGCCTGTTAGCCATGTTAAAAAACCGAATGACAAATGTACTCTTAGGATTAACCCCTTAACCCTGACTTTTACCGTATTGTATTTTTTTTTATTACGCTCCCACTAATTATTTTGTTTCAACGAAACGCAATTAATTTTTTATATTAATTTAATTTTCATTTTTACACATCCGCCACTTCAAAACCTTTGATACAAGATTAGGATTTATTTCCTACCCTTTTATGTCATAGTATAAATTAAAACAAAACTGTACATCTGCTACCTTAATTACGACATCAAACACCCAAACAAAAAATACGGATATAAAATCGATCTCTACGAGTACCAAAATTTAAAATGTTTACCTTTTTCCACAGGATTCGTGGCCCTATTTACATAGGGATTTTTCATAGAGCGCCGAAAAACTACCGTTTAAAAATAAAAAGTTACGGACGGAAAGCAAATACGTGTCAGCAAATACAGATTTTATTATGAAAACTAACGTGGTTGTTATTTATTTTTATTTTGAACAAACGGTTTACTCACGTCTACTTTTGAGCCGAATTCTCCGACTGTAGTTTCAACCACATACGACGGTCTTTTTCAAAAGGAGCAGCGCAGACGTCACTCGTCAGACGTCGGTAGTGACGGCCGATTGGGCGGAAAAGTTCTCGAATGGAGACCACAAACCGGCAAGCTCAGCGAAGGAAGACCAGCCACAAGGTGGGCAGAAGATATCATACAAGTGGCAGGAAGACGCTGGATGCAGGCCGCTTCCAACCGGTCTTTCTGGAAATCCATGGGGGAGGCCTATGTCCAGCAGCGGACTTCTAGTGGCTGAGATGATGATGATGATGAACCCGTTTGTTCAAAATAAAAATGAGCAGATACAGATTCATTTTATAGTTTGAAACATTGACTTATCTCGAAAATAGGTAAATAGTGAGGTCTTTGCTCCTCATACAGATAAGAGAAAAGATACATTATTATTAGTGTATTTTAGGAAATAGCTTTGCTTTTAACTTACATAACAAAACGCTTTGGTTTCACTTTTATTGTGCGGAGCTATAATATAGTACGACATTAATACTTCAATTATTTTCTCGCAACGCACATTTTAAGAAGGCAGGGGTTGTCAAAGTATATGTCGTGGGCGTCGCCGCGTTCTGGAGTCGTACCACAAGCGTTCAAACAGTCTAATTTCAATATTACTTTGTCTTTTGTCTTGTCCTTTCTATAGTTGACTGAGAGAGCAAGTCAAAAGTCAAAATAAGTAATATTGAAATAAGTGTGAAAACTCCCCTGAAGTGGCATAGCTTTTATGCTCATCTCCGAAAACTAAGCTTTATTACTTATTATGTGTTCGCGAACAAATAATAAAGTATTGCACGCGCTGCATGCATTGCTCATTCGCTGATAAGTACATACTTATGCTCGGAAACCGTCGATACTATTCTATTATCTAATTATTGTGTTTATTCGACTAGCTAGAGCGCCTAGACAAAGTACTTACTTAATCTGTAAGTGTACCGCGAACTGAAAAATTTGGGAACCCTTGAAATATTTATTCCACACTAAACCTAACACTTCACAGCGGCGTAGAGGTTGTTGTTTTATTTTACACACATAGGTGGGTCGCAATGGATTGACCGTAAATTACATGTGGATATCAATGCTAATTGTTAATATGTCCACTATGCCCGCGCGCGTCAGGCCCCTGCATCAGAATGTTACCATAAGAAAGCATCGTGTTTTGAGCTGTTTGGGATTTTTTGCTTTTGTTTTCTGCCTGCCATTCAGAATTTGTATTTCATCTGAAATAACATAACCTCCTCTCATCATTTTCAGATATTTGCATGTAAACGAAATTTACCGCATCGATCCTACAACATTTTCCAACTTGCCACGGCTTGAAAGATTGTGAGTAGCTCAGCGTTCATTTAAACTAAACAATTAGTTTTAATTATTTAATTAGTAGTTTTAATTGGTTTATTAACTGTTTAGAATAATTATTTTTTTATGCATAAAGATTTTCCGTACAAACATCAATGAAAGACTAACCGCTGATATTTTTGAAACTTAAAGGAAGCTGAGTCTTCTCGTGGTTTTTGTATGAAGATGTTTAACCTTAAGAAGACGAAAATGGACATCTATGATTTCATTCGCATGGCTTCTAGGATGGGTTCATTCATGATTCTCAGATATGCAGTTCCATTTTTATGGATGGACATGAAGAATATAATTTATATAATAAATAAAACAAAAAAAACTCTCTTTAATAAAATAACAAGTTCTTATTTTAAAAAGAAATGAATAGACGTTCTATTGGGATATATCGGGTCTCAATATTTAGCATCGGGTGTCAAATTATATTATGATTGAACAATCTCCTAGTATACTGTCATCCACAAGCACCTATTATACTATAAGCTTAACCACAAATTCTGGAGTATATTTTATGATGTAATATCAATTCAGTACCTATCTTCTCTCATACGAAAGTTGATATTACATCGCCTGTCAGGGTGTCTAATACCTTTATACTTTGGCCATCCCCAATGGAGTCATTAAATTGTAGTTACTTATAATATAATATAACAAAATATACCCGACTAGTCTTAACACAAACATGCATTCACGCTGTAGACTACAAATATATAGTAAAATAAGCCTTAGACACTATTGAACGCATCAGCACCAGATCATCGCCGTCTCGTCTCACAATAAATGAAAAAATAAACACAGCGGAAGGAAGGTTGCTTTATATAGATAGCTTTATTTGATTAGGTATTGTGTGACCAGCGCGCTATAATTGGGTATCCCATCTGCGCAAATGACGAGTAAATCTTTCGTGGCACTAGCATCTCACGAAAAGATTTTGTCAAATTTACCAAAACTGATGGGCTGCGGGTAACGCTGGTGCTTAATTACGCGGGCCAAGCGCGGGTCTTCTGATCTAGTTCTGAGCCAATCATGACCAATGGGTTTTAATTTCGTTTAAAACATTATTCACTAACAGATTCTCCTTTCGTATCACCCCAGATATCTCCACAACAACAAGATCCACAAGATTCCGTCGGGTTCTTTCTCGGGCTTAGTGCGGTTGCACAAACTAAGGCTAGATAGTAACGCACTGATCTGCGACTGCTCAATGCTGTGGATGGTTCGAATGCTGAAAGACCACCAGAACATGAATGTGGCTGCCACGTGTTACGAACCTGCTTCTCACACTGGCACCTCACTGGCCGCCATGACGGAAAATGATTTTGATTGCCGTAAGTAAACAATATTTCGAATGTTTCCCCGTCAACATATTTGTCGCTTACCATCGGCGAACCATCTGCCTTTTGGAGCTCTTTTCACAAAAAAAAATCTTCAGTACTTCTATTTTTATACCCTATTAAAAATTATCATTCAATAAGTTCCCAGAAGCTTACATAATCGAGAGACCGTCCGACTGTCAAGCCGCAGGCTATAGTTCAAATCATAAATCAATAAATACAAGGCTCATTTTGATTTTAACAAAATTTTCCATTTAATTATTACAGAACACCCTGAAATCGCTACTGAACCCATAGACGTCGTAGTGAACTTTGGTGACGATGCAACATTCACTTGCGTTGCCACTGGCGAACCAGCTCCCGAAATAGTATGGTTACGTGATTCCGCTGAAATACCTATTGACTCTTACCGGTACGAGGTGATGTCGAACGGAACTCTCATGGTCCATGATGCGGACGAAACCGACATCGGTGTGTTCGAGTGTATGGCAAAAAGTGCGGCCGGCGAGGCTCATTCCAAACCCGCAAAAATGATCGTCACTAAACCGGAAGAGAACGGTAACAATCAAAGTTTAAGACTTATAATATATGTATATATTCACTTTCATTAAAAAAATAACTTTCATAATTAAGACTTAAATTGTGTATTCATTTACAGCTGCACCAATTGTCATTGTGCAACCTACGAAGCAATATGCCAAACATAGACAACCGTCGATTCACTTTAACTGTGATGCTAAAGGGTATCCGAAACCCCATGTAGCTTGGCTTTTTAATGGAGAAAAAATGCTACTTACGGAACGTTTGTCTATTCATCACAACGGTTCTCTTTTCATTCAAAATATTGAGGAATCTGACGCTGGTGAATATACCTGCCAAGCTGAAAATATACACGGGAAAACCACCGCATCGGTTACTCTGGAAGTTTATGGTAATGTTAGAATCTAGTGAGAAATTTTAAATTTTCTGTGTTGGGCATATTTAATGACATATTTTATTTTATTGCAGCTCCACCAAGTTTCATAGTCAAACCAAAGAGTCAAACGGTAGGAGTGGGAGAAAATGCTGTTTTTATTTGCCAGGCGAAAGGAGTACCACAACCATCAATAACTTGGTTTAAAAATACATTACCTTTGCCTCTTGAAGACAATATAATTCTAAGCAGTGATAATCATAATTTGACTATTACTGAAGTATCCGAGGAAGACGATTCGTTATATCACTGTAGGGCTGAAAATAGTGAAGGTTCTGTTGAACTTTCAGCGCGTTTGAAAGTTGAAGAGGCCGAAATCATACCACCTCATATAATATTAAGACCAGAAGATACTGATGCCTTCAAAGAGACCACAGTACAACTACCATGTGAAGTAGAATCCGAACCACCTGCTATTATCGAATGGAGAAAAGACGGTTCTCGTATACACGTGAACAACAGATTTTCAATCACAATTATTGGCAGTCTTATTATTAACAATGTGTCAATCACTGACACTGGTCGATATGAATGTACAGTTTTTAATGATTACGGACGAGATACCGCTTCAGTATTTTTAACAGTAAAAGATCATACACTTCCTGGAGACGTTTATGTCAATATTGCAATAACTCAAGCTACACGCGATGTAGATCAAGCAATCGAGAGGACAATGAACGATTTATTCAATAACAAAAGTGCTAAAGCTAATATAAACGAGCTTTATAGAATCACTCGTTTCCCAAATGCACCTGCTCGAGAAGTGGCACGAGCAGCAGAAATATATGAACGTGCTTTAGATAAGGTGAAAGAGTTCGTTCAAGCTGGTAGAAACGCATCTGCCGAACCATTTAATTACCAAGATGTATTGTCTAATCAACATCTAGACGTAATAGCTCGTCTATCGGGTTGTGTAGCTCATAGAAAATCAGACGATTGCGCAGATATGTGTTTTCATTTGAAATATCGCAGCATCGACGGCACGTGTAATAACTTCGCCCATCCTACATGGGGCTCTTCGCTAAGTGGTTTTCGACGTGTATTATTTCCAGTTTACGAAAATGGTTTTAGCCAACCTGTGGGTTGGAATAAAAATTTAAAATATAATGGGTACTCGCTACCAAGTGCTAGGTTAGTTTCAACTGAAATTATAACAACTAATGAAATATCAGAAGACGTCAAAATTACGCATATGGTTATGCAATGGGGCCAGTGGTTAGACCACGACTTAGACCATGCTTTACCGTCTGTTAGTTCGCAAACTTGGGATGGAGTAGACTGCAAGAAGACATGTGATTATGCCGCTCCTTGTTTTCCGATTGAAGTTCCTCAAAACGATACCCGCATTACAAACCGCAGATGTATAGATTTTATCAGAACAAGCGCTGTTTGTGGGTCTGGCATGACTTCCGTTCTGTTTGGTACATTGCAGCCTAGAGAACAAATAAATCAGCTGACATCTTTCCTTGACGCATCACAAGTTTATGGATTTGAAGAAGCTGTTGCTACAGATTTAAGAGATTTGACAAATGATAACGGAATGTTGCGTGTCGGGGCTGTATTTCCTGGAAAGAAACCTTTGTTGCCAACAACAGGAATAAACGGAATGGACTGTCGCCGCAATCTTGAAGAGAGCACTAGAGCTTGTTTTGTCGCTGGTGATATACGAGCTAATGAACAAATAGGTTTAGCAGCATTCCATACAATCTGGATGAGAGAACATAATCGTATAGCACTTCAGCTAAAGGCTATGAACCCAGGTTGGGACGGTGACAAAGTATATTATGAATCCAGAAAGGTAGTAGGAGCTGAAGTTCAGTATATAACTTACGAACATTGGTTACCGATTATTCTCGGGTCTGAGGGATACAGTCAATTGGGTAAATATACTGAATATGATCCGAATTCTAACCCTTCTATATCTAATGTTTTTGCTACAGCTGCTTTGAGATTTGGACATTCCATAATAAACCCTATATTGCATCGATACGATGAAAATTTTGAAACAATTCCTCAAGGACATTTGCTTCTTCGTCATGCATTTTTCTCACCCTGGAGACTTGTGGATGAAGGTGGTGTCGATCCTTTATTGAGAGGTATGTTCACAACTCCAGCTAAGCTAAAGACTCCCACACAGAATTTAAATTCAGAGCTTACTGAAAAACTGTTCTACAGTACTCACGCCGTGGCACTCGATTTGGCCGCCATAAACATTCAAAGAGGTCGTGAGCATGGTATTCCGTCTTATACCAAATTTAGACAGTTCTGCAACATGACAGAGGTAAACGATTTTGATGATTTAGCCGGTGAAATATCTGAAAGCGAAATAAGGGATAAACTGAAGAAGCTTTATGGATCAGTTCATAACATCGATGTTTGGGTCGGCGGCATACTCGAAGATCAAGTTGAAGGTGGGAAGGTGGGACCACTGTTTAGATGTCTGCTTTTGGAACAGTTCAAACGTCTACGAGATGGCGATCGATTCTGGTATGAAAATCCGTCTGTTTTTAAGCCTGAGCAACTTCGTCAAATCAAGCAAACCAGTCTAGCGCGTATCCTGTGTGACAATGGCGATAACATTGATACCATTGGAGAAAATGTTTTCATGCTACCGGAAGAACAAGATGGCATGGTTTCTTGTGAGGATCTTCCTTCCATAGATTTCCGTTACTGGGTCGAATGTGAGTCATGTGACGACAGCAACAACATCGGATATCGCGCTCGTCGTCAAATCAACACTGACGATGAAGAAAACCTGTTTAATCTTAAAAAGCAATACGAGGAACTCAAAGAAACTATACTAGCATTGCATAAGCGTATCGAAGATGTAGAAGCACATGATAAATATAAAAACTGAACTTTAAGGCTTCGTCATAAGAAAGCTTACGTTGTTTCTCCTATGGCAGTAAAAGTATTTCCTGTGTGGTCCAACTAATGAATTTATTTTACCCACTGTTCCTCATAATTTGATATTATTTTACTGATTTTTGTATAAAAAGTGAAATATTTATACTTATCATCCATCAGTGAAATTTACCACCACTTTTACTTTACTCTTTTTTAGAAAATGGGTACCTCAATCTATCTACTTAACCTGTAATTAAGCTGACTCCCTATTTTTAGATGGATTTTAACAATTATACCTACTTACTTCTAGTCGATAATGATACACTAGGCTTAAGAAAACCATTGGATACCAACAGAACGAGATAAGAATAGAGAAAAGGTAAACAGAGCTAAGAATTTTGGCTGTGGCTCAGAAATAGTTTCGGATATGTACGCTAATCAAAGCCTGTGTGTGTGTGTGTGGATACACCTGAGATTCACTGCGCGAAGATATTTTAGAGAATTGTTAATACGACTGTTTATTTTAGAATCCTTGGCAAATATGTATACGTAGTACATAAGTACATTTTTACTCGTACAGAGTTATACTAACACATAATTTACAAGTCATAAAATGTTATTTAGAAAATAAGAGTTATCAGTGGTCAGTAGACCATCATTATTTACAATATTAGTCATGAAACATAAGATACATATATCTTAGATAATTATTGTATCTTGTATGTATGTGATTCTTTTTAATTTCTACTCCAGAGCCAGAACCCTGATTAATATATGACCATACACTACACCGCAACGCATCGTGAACGCGATGAAAATAGAAATTATATTTTAATGATTTAAAATGAAGTCCAATTTTTATTGTTACGCGATCACGTTACACGGCAAGATATAGCTAATCAGGTACCCTGAACTTAAATTCTAACGATAGAAGACCTTTTGACGAGCAATTCTTGTATTATATATAATGCGAATCTCGGAAACGGCTCCAACAATTTTATTGAAATTTGGTTTGTAGGTAGATTAGGGGACGATAAATCGATCTTGCTAGGTTTCAGTTTTAATGAACCCGGTTTTGCCCGTATAGTCATAAAATATCCGAGTGGAGCTCGGTCACCCAGGTACTAGTTAATTTTGTCAACTGTAAAGAACTGATTTGCAACTTTTGTATACATGCCACTTGTATTAGTTATTATTACAGTTGTCAATAATTTTTTACTTGGAGCGAGTTTCCGAGTAGTCTGTCACAGAAATTTCTTTATAGTAATAGAAGTAATGTCGACTTTGACTCTGCATCAAACATTTTATGTGGTCTTTTTTGAGGGTTCTAGATTATTTTCTCAAGAGATTAATAGTCAAACCGACTGTAAATTAATTAATCAAGTAATTTGACTACTGATCCATTGGGGGGAAAATCGAGAACCTTCTAAAATGGCTAGGTACAATGTTCGACGTAGAGCCAAAGTTACCACTTTGACTGTATTTTATTTTAATTTTAATTTATTAAAATCAGTGACTGTAACCTATCTATAATCCGAAATCCATTTGTTTGAATTATCCTTGCCTGAATCAGTTTTTTTTTTTTTATCAGCCCTGTTTGTACAAACTGTCCCACTGCTGGGCGCGGGCTATCTTCTCATTGTGAGAAGGGTAAGGCCATAGTCTACCACGCTGGCCAAGTGCGGGTTGGCAGACTTCACACATCTTCAAGATCATTGAGAACTCTCAGACATGTGGGTTTCCTCACGATGTTTCCCTTCACCGCTTGAAGTTGGCGGCAATCAACAATACGCACATAACTTCGAAAAGACAGAGGTGCGTGCCGCGGGATTTGAACCCAGGACCAGGATCTGCGGATCGCAAGTCAGACGGTCTCCCGACTAGGCTGCCGGAAACTTTCTGAACTGTCTGATTCCAGATGTTTTACTTGACACGAGTTTCTCATTCTTCAAGTTTATTAGCCAACCGTTCGATTTGCCTGAACAATTATTTATTAGGTTAGGTTCATTAAGTTTCTTTAGTATTATGTCCAGAAACTTTCTTATAAATAAGAACGGAATTTGCGAAAGGACCGAATTAAGGGGTTGAAACAAGGGGTAAAAGATTGTATGAACGATTCAGAGTTTTGGTATTACGGGCATGAAATGTAGTATTTGGGTTAGTTAATCTTAATACATATACATGAATATGGTTATTATATTTTTGCGACAGGGATGAATTAAGGTGATCAAAAAAGCGTTTAAAGTTTCTATGAAATTTCCTTAATTTTGGTGTTACGGTCTTGAAATTTAGAATTAAACAAGTGGATGGATGCAATGCTGGTACGAGTTGTTAGCTGGGCGGGAACTCGGTGAGTTCCTTTTTTCTTACGCGTACGATGTCGTGGGTAACAGCTAGTCTATAATGATTGTAAACAAGTTACACTGTATGTTATTTTGAATTAGTTAATATTATAAATGTCCTATGAGGAAAACTTTATCACTCAAGGGAAAAATTTACTAATAGGTTTCTATAGCTTTTTTGACCGGAAGATGTGAGTAATTTATGATCATCTAAATAAATAATATCATTATTAATGTAATATAATATGTGTTATTACAAGTACTGAATAATACTAAAAAATGTGTTTTTATTTCAATTTCTTTTATTCATTTCATAGAATAAAAACGACTTCACAGTTAATTGTTCAACTTGACTAGTATTTTCGCATATAATTGTATATTTTTGTACACATAGCTATTATTCACATTCCAGGTTAGACGTGTTTAATTAATATCAGGTCAGTTGTAAAATACAATGTCTACCATTAAAAAATCTTGACATAGATGTCAAAATAGTACATTTGTTTAAACAGCGTAGGTATTTCTAGTCTACGTACTACCTTTTTATACTGGGTTAGTGTCATTTGCAAAGATATTGTATTTTGTTATTTATATTTATTTTTAATATTGAACTAACTTTATATTAAAAAATCCAATCTTTTAGCGCAAACTCGTATGCACTTACACAGCTTTATCAGCTATCATATTTCAATATTTTTTTTGAGATTGATTTGATACCATAACTTGATTTTTTATTAATTATTTAGATTGTAACTTTCCAGAAAAGTGTAATAAATAATAAATATAATGAACAAAATACAAAATCTTATAAAGCAGTACACGACACCAATCATACTCTATAGGGAATTCTTTGCCGCCATCTCTGTTTCCTGAGACCTACAATCTTGGAATTTTCAAATCTTCTAGATCGTCGAGCTCCATCCTCGGCCACACCGTCGCTTAACATCATGCGAGTTGGTGGTCAATCGTAGATCTATAATGTATAAAAAAAAACTACAAAAAATCCTTATCAATAATGTTTAGTGGTCGTGCTACGTGCAATCGTATATACAAACGTGCGCTTTTTTCTGAGGTTTTAGCGCTAATTTTAATTCCTTTTTAGGCTTCCGTAGTAAAGGTGCGGGAGCCCCTAACGTTTAACGTTAAGAAATAACGTTTAATTGACAGTTATAATGAAATTAATTTCAAATAGAGTAAACGGTAGTATTAAATTCTCTTTGGATAAATCTGTAACACTTACGCCTAGAACGCCTAGAATTTCAGGCTATTCCTTCTGTAGAAAATATGTGAAGTTACAAATAAAAGTGTTTGTGTTCATGTTCATGTACGGAAGCATCGGTGTGCAAGTGAAACTCGTACTTTGACGGAATTTATTTAGTTACAAGACCAGGCAAAAGGGCGGGCGCCTTGTTGTAGTGTGTTACTTTTACCATACAATGACAGTATATTGGGACGTCTATTTTCCTACTAATATCCTTAAAATATAATCATTTAATGATTTACGGCCTTACCGAAAAACGTTACTTAACTTTAAACATCGTCTTAAATTCTCTGTCTTCTTTCCGCAAAGTGTCATTGTGTGTGAGCGAGAAGAAGAAGATGAACGTTGCTGAAGAGAAAGAGCATTGCTTAAAGTTAAGTAACGTTTTTCGGTAAGGCCGTTATTGTTCTAATAAGCATTGAAAAACCTACTATTATTATATTATAATTACAACATTCTACTTAAAAATATAAATTTGCTACAGATTATAGTAGACTGAAAACTGTGCATTTGTCCATACACCAAGAGAAAATTTATTTTTACAATAATGCAACAAGGGAGGTATCAGTTTGTTCAGCGATTTGGCGGATAATTATCCGCCAATTGTGAATTGATTTTGATGATTCTTTTTTGTTTGGTAGGTCATACTTCATAGGTGGTCCCATATAAATTTTATAATAATCGGTTCTGTACCTACTTTGGTTTCATAACAAAATAACTGGGAAATGTCACTTAAGTAAACGAATTGCGTATTTTGACGTTGGTTATTTCAGTTTTATTATCTATAATTATTCAGTGCCCATATTCATAATCGTTCGATATCAGATTCGTCTCGAAAATTATACTTTACTCTCTGTTAGTCATCATATAAATGACAGAGATAATATAAACATCCAACACATTGTGAATGGCCTTCAGGAAATGACGAAACTGTCAGACGTCATGTCGTGAAAATCCCTTATGAAATGTCTTCTGACATTTTGGTATTTTTGCATTTCAATGAGAAATGGATGGTAATGTGCCGACTTTCAAGCTACTTTTGTTTTGATAGAGATACTTGTTATTTTTAAACATTACCAAATGTTTTTCATCTATGTCACGAATATATGAAGTCACATGAAATAGCAATTGAAATACAATTTTTCTCTTGTTGTATGAAAACATGCATACTTTCCAAATCCACTATATTCATTACATTCTTCTAATTAGATTCCTATATACTTTGTATGTTTACCTGTGGCTAATAATACATCACTGTCTTTTTTTCTTACTTCAACTTCAAGGAATGCTATTTTTTTACCAGTTTTTTTAGTCACGGCGTCCACTGTTACCCAATCACCTTCTCTAGCTGCATTCATATAGCTGGAAAAAAAAAACAACTCTGTTAGAAATTAGATTCAATACAGTGTTTGCCTTTCGGTTAGTTAATAATGAGTTGATTAAGAGAAAATAAAACATACATTTGATAAGCAGTGCATAGAAGTGGAAAACACTCCCCGCCTGAATGTTAGCTAATAATAATAATAAAATTGTATTGTCAATCTTCACGATCCTACATGCATGTGTACCAAATTTCATAACAATTGGTTTTAGCCGTTTAGTCATGAAAAGGTAATAAATAGACAAATAGAGTCTCTTTAGCTTTTACGATATAAGTTAGAATATGTATGCATACTTCCTCTCATACAAAAATATTTCCCCCCTTAAATATTAATTTAATTATTTATTTTTAAAGTGAATAATATAACTCAATATTCTACAAGCGTCTACTTGTTGCCGTTATCAATATCGAGCAAAAACGAGTAAAAAAATCACGTTTGCTTTATGGGAGCCCCTTAAATATGTGTTTTATTGTTTTTTTTGTATTTGCTGTTATAGCGGCATCAGAAATACATCATCTGTGAAAATTTCTCTTCCTCTTGATGATCTTTTGCCGTTTTTATAGATAATGGTACGGAACCCTTCGTGCGTGAGTCCGACTCGTACTTGGCCGGTTTTTTTTTTACTAAAATATTTATTACTATTTTATACCGCCTATTATTTTCAATATAAAAATCCGTTAACAATTATTTAATTTCAATGAGTAACAAACGCGAAAACACTCGAGTATCTTAGTATAGAGCTATGAGTCCACTCGGGTGTGTAACGCACTTCGCAAGTCCACTATAAATTAGCCAAGAATGTGTAGCGCCCATCTGACGTCCACTTTTCCAGTTATGGAGCTACGAGTATGAAGCGTTTATGTTTAATGATCAAAATTAGTGATGAACCACACATCGGATACTCCATACAATGACGTGCTAACGAGTGACAATTACGCTAGTTGACGTTGACATCATACATGTATGTGTACTATGACGTTAACATAGTACACAACATGTATGAAGTTATGCTCGTCGTCTGATTGCTGCTCGCTCATGACTTCAATTGGAATTGAAACGCTTGAGGTCCGCAATGCTTGCTTCGACTGATAACGGCGCCACAAACTCCAGCAAACTACAGGACGAGCGCGGGGAGTGGGTAAGAAACCTGAGGTTCGCGGGAGGTGGAGTGTTCATTCTTTACGTAATACTATTAATGTCTTCTGTGGATGAACTTACGTTACACTGAGATCAATAGACATCCCTCGAGTCTCAATATGATCATTAGAAGTAAGTGCATATGTCGATACAGCATCAACCAGATGTGCAATGAAGCCTCCATGAAGTGTACCACGCTGGTTGAGGTGCTCTGGGCCCACTTGGAACTCCGTCATCATTCGACCCTTGTCACAACATACTACTTTCACCTGCAAGCATTTGTAGCATACTTTAGTACTATCACTCTTACAGAGTATATATGGAGAAGTACATTACTTATTTAACCTCCAAGTAGTAGCAGGCAAGCATTGTATTTTAGAGAAGGCAATGTTCCCACTGAAATATCTGAGCATAGCAATATTTTATATCAAAAATGATTGTGATCTATAAATATATTTATAATATTTTATATCACACATATATTTTGATGTTCAAGTTCAAGAGTCCCGGTTTGCATTCTAGTGAAATTTCTGGGTATAGTAAAATATACCATCTAAGTGTCAGTAACAAGCATAAAGCAATGCTGCATAAGAGTTTGAACTATAGAATTTCTTTCGTTTGCCATTGGACTGTTATGGAAAAACGTGGAACATAAAATCAGATGAGTAACTTCCTTGTCAGTTGTATGCAAACAGGGGTTTTACAGTTTAACAGTTCATGGTAGACACGAAAACAGATGAGAAGCTACAAGTTAGCTTAAACTCTATCTGAATGCCTGATCTATGAAATATGTGACCAAAATGCTGGTATCTGGCCCAACGTATAAACAATGCCATTCATTCAACATGGGTGGGTTCACTGCTAACTTATAGTGGGTTTGAGTAATTATCTTTGCATATTTGTGTTGTAGTTGGTAAGTTAAGTGTGTGTAGTTTGTTTATTATTTTATTGTAAATAATAAAGGCACTTGCCCGTTAAAATGAGGAAGTTTAAATATAATCATTTTATAGTTTAAAAAACTGAAACAACCGACTTCAAATTACCATAAATAGGATTAGGATACATAAAGTTCAGTCGGGTAATAATTAAACAAGTCGCTCAAGCGTTAAAGTAACTCTATTTTCTCCTTATACACATTGGATGAGGAGTAAGGTTTTATTTTTCAAGCTTACTAAATCCTTCACAGTTGTAAACTTTTTAAAGAGACCTTTCTTCACCCGCTAGTTTTTGTCAAGAATGAGATTTATCATTGAATGTCAAATGCTTTGTCTTCGAAGATTAGAAAATGTCCAGATCTTTATTTGATAATCCTTAACATTTGACACTTTTGCAAAGAAAAACTTGTCTGTGGAACTCTGCGATTCTATAATCTGACGCACTTCACTCAGGAATCCAATGAAAATATTTTTATTTTTAGAGATTATTCAATTATGGGACCAACTTGCGAGCTTTCTCTATATGCCAATTCACGAAACACAAAAATTCGTTCACGCAGACTTGCTAAATTGGGCCACAAATTCTGTGGGTTCACGAATGATGGACAAATTCGTGTACATGCCTACATAAAAATATATATATATACACACTACGATTTAATAACCTCCTTTTTTGAAGTCAGTTAAAAAAACTCATCCAGAATCCCACGTAATTTTATTTTATAAATTTTTTATGATTTTTATCATAAAAACATTAACATTAACATTAACATTAGCAAACGACATTGATGAATACTAAATGATTTTTATCCCAGAAAATTTGTATCATACATAACCAAAATATTGCAAATTGCATCCATTGCATTCTTAGTAGGTTAAGACTAATGAACAAGAAGAAGTATCAGTGTTATAACAATAGTCTTGACTATGATTTCGGACAGCGTAGAATAATTAAATTGCAAGAAGGAACCATCATTTCATGTTTATGTAAAATAAGAAAAAAACCGGACAAGTGCGAGTCAGACTCGCCCACCGAGGGTTCCGTACAAACTAGTACATAAAAGGGAAAAATCATATATTTTTTTTGTATTTTCCTTCATAAGCCGAAAAATATACATCGTAAAAATATTTAAAAACCTGTTTTAGCCTAGGCTACTGAAGCTCTTTCATGATACCCAACATGATAAGCTTAATCTTTAAAATTTGGACCTTCATTCCTTGCATAAAGACACTATTTTTTTGTGATTTAATTAAAAATTTCCAGTTTTCAGATGTTTTCCTATATGTGTACTCTAACACAATGCTTCTTGCCAAATTTCATTGTTCTAGGTCAACGGGAAGTACCCCATAGGTTTTGATTCCCTTGTGAGTGTCGAAATGTTCGTTTTTTACGATATATTCGGCCGTAACTTTTTTTAGGAATACTTAGAAACTTTATTTTTCTTTCTGCAGCCAGATACTATGGACCTGCGTATCTATATTGTTTTAATTTCAACTCGATACCTTCACGCGTTACCGAGATAAAGACACCTGACGGACGGACAACAAAGTGATCCTATAAGGGTTCCGTTTTTTCCTATTGAGGTACGGAACCCTAAAAAGCACTGTAACTGTTGTAATTTTCATAGATACCTTACGGAGGTTCTGATCAAAACACTTTGTAGTAGCAATGGCTTGTTTGAATAATTCTGCTACTTTGAGGCCTTTTGAACTCATTTTATTGTTATATAAGTGATGAAAAAATAAACTATTTTCACAAGCAAAACAATAAAAAACTACAGACAGCCTAAAGATAATTGCACAGACTAATAAGAGAACGCTATTTCTATGATATGCATGTATGTCGCACGAATCCGCACTATCCAAAGAGAATGAATGAAAGATTAATTCGCGAACGAATGAGACAACTTAGCTCGGTTTAAGTTAACTGACAGTGACAACTAAATAATTTATGCTTGCCCGATACAGACTTAAAGAACGATGGTAATTTTGTACATAGTTGGTAGAGATTGTCTAATCTAAAAATGAACGCCCCTCCACTAAACTTAATTGTTTCAATGAATGAGGACAAATAATTATTGAACCACTTTATATGTGTGCGCGCGGCGATTCTATTGCAAACTTTGACTCTCTCGCGCACTGATTTGTCAACTAATCGGGCGATCAGTTCAGGTGCCTAGCATTGTATGGCGGGGAGAGCGCGCTATGTACGGAATGACACGTCCGTACTGTCGTGCATCGCGTCATTTATGCACTAGTTGGCCAACTGGTCCTGTCGTTCGGGCATGTAGAATTTAAAAAGTACCGTTTGCATATAAAAATTAAATTAAACAAATATGCTTTTTGTTGGTATATAATAGGTACCTATTAAATAAAACAGTTCTAAGTTGTTTTCAGATTTATTTATTTGTTAAAAGTAACGAATTATTCTCAAAATACGTTTTATATACCTAATATAATACAGTAATTAATAATTCACTCGTCAAAATAATCGCTTTCATCGGAATCAGACTCAACATTAATAATAAATTCGAAATCCATGTCAAAGTTTTTCATGTATTCTTTTTCTACATCGTTAACATGACGACATGTATTTTCCCACATGGAACTATCAATCATTTCCATACGTTCCTTTATTAGAGCCATTATAGGTGTCATGTTTTGTCCAACGTATTTTTTAGCTACATAGTTTTTTAAAATTCCCCATATCTTTTCAATAGGATTAAGCTCTGGATGATAAGGTGGTAAGCGTAAAATTTCATGACCTTTAGCTCATCAATTGCAAATCTTTGAAACCTGTCTTTATTCTTTAATATTATATCATAGAGTTCTATTTTCTTCATTGATTCTTCAAACGGAATATTCTTTTCAGTTAGCCATTCTTGCATAATGCTCTTGTTTGAATTCGAATTAGGACATTTTTCAGATACAACGTTATGGTAGGAAGCATTATCCATAACTATGACAGAATTTTTTGGAAGATTAGGTAATAATTGTTTCGTAAGCCATGTTTTATAGTTTTCGAAATTCATATTGTCATGATAATCACCAGTTGTTGAATTTGCTTTATATATTGAGCAAGCATTTGGAACAAATCCTTGGCATCCACCGGCATGAACGATTATGACCCGCATTCCTTTCGATAACTTTTTCTGAAGTGGTGATACCCCTTTCACACTTTTCCAGCATTTATTTTGTACGTGTGTGGTGTGAACATAGCTCTCATCAGTATACACGATGTATCGACCTTCATCACGGTATTTTTTCAGTTGGTTTAAATATTTAAAACGCAACATTTGTATATCATGTTTTTCTATAAGTATTTTACGGTTGTCGTCAGTTGTGGACCATTCAAATCCAGATTTTTGCAAAATTGTACGCAATGTTTCTATACAGCCGTCGAAACCAATTTTTTCTGATAAAACTTGTTTGAGTTTTTTTAAAGTAGGCATTTCATTAAATTCTACATGAAATGACATAATTGTTCTTCGTAGCACAGATGTGTCAAAATCGTCCAACGTCGATTTCGGACACACACGTTTTCTTTTTGAGGGTGACTTAAATATTTTATGTGCCATGTCTGTGGATGTGCTAGCACCGGCTTGTTTTTCTTCTTTTAAGATATTTGATATAGTATGTTCACTGTAACCAACAGCTTGAGCAGTTCGCCATCTGGCATCAGTTAAATTTTCAACTCCATTTTCTGCTTCATATTTCATTCGGTGATAGACCTTTGAAATAATTTCTTTCCCCTGTAAAATGATACATAGGTAAATTATGATTTACAAACGTATACTACGTTTTAAGTACTGTATAGCTTAGGTCATCGTGGCATAGTCGTTGCTTATTTATATAATAAAGTGACACAGGAAAAATAAATTTAACACATGACATGTGATGTCATTTTTACATTACATAATTAATAATCACCTTATTAATTGGTTAAACTTTGTTTTCCTGTGGGTCAAGTCATATCAATAAATGAGAACGTGACAATAAAAACAAATAATACTCACTTGACTACGAAGATGTTTTTTCGTTGACATGCTGACCATACTTTTGAGGTGTAATCGACGCGTATTCTCTTGTTTGTGTCTAGCTGGCGACTGAACGACCAATGAGGCAGACCAATTTGTGTGTATTGCGTCTATACACCTACTTTGAATGTGAGCGTAAACACAGTGGAGGGGCGTTCATTTTTAGATTAGACAATCTCTACATACATTTTGTACTGTCAAGTGGGTAACTTTGACTTTGCGTTAAACTTTGGACATAGCCTGGCTTAAAAGATTCTTGTTTTTTTTACCAAAATATGAGTAATTAAATTGATTGATGAATACGTGAGTTGTAGTCGCCAAACATTATAAATGTTAATTTATGCATAAAGTTGACAAATTTGATGGAAGTTTTACAAGTTTTCCACCATTTTCTAAACACTAGAATTTGTGACTGAAAAATGTATGTCCAAGATTTTAGATTTATAATTATACAAAACTTGTTTAAATCCCATGAGCTTTATTTAATATCGATAAAACATTGATCTATCTTACCGTTTTAAAGAATTTTTAGTTTCAAGTTTTACTACGTAAAAATATTGTAAACAAAAAAGTCAACGTATTTTCTTTAATTGTGGGTAACATTGACAACGGAGTTTCAGTTAATTATACACCTAAAAATGCATTAATAATGAATTATTTCACTTCTATATCTCACAGAGATGTTTTAAGCAATATAAAGTGGTCGAAGATGGTAAGCATACATAACACGGAATAAGAACTGGCTCTCAAGTAGGTAGTTGATTGATAGTCATGGCATCGTTAGGTGTTTGACGATAGCTTTTCCACTTGAGACTATAACTCTCAAGTGGAAAAGCTATCGTCAAACATCTAGGCTGCAAAACTAATAGTCAAACACCATAATTCAGTTTCCTAATGATATTTTTCCTACACGGAAGATAAGCTCGCAGTTTTTTTTTCAAAAGGTGCTTTCCAATATAAAAGTTGAATGCACAACGAACTGTGCTGACATTGCTTCACTTTAGCACTTTCTACATTTCTAGGGCCTCGTTATCAAGTGCTAACATAAATTTTACTATTTTATCGGCGCAATTAAAATATATCTTGAAAATACTTTCTATGGGAATAGAGTAATTACAAGGGAGGTAGCCTTGTAATTCCTCTACATGTAAAGTATGGATGATTTTTTTCTCGTATGGGTATACGATGGTACAGTACAGTACCTACTTAGTACAGTTCCTATCAATAATGTGGACCGAAATCGTTGTGTATAGATTTTGGTGATTTTAATGTAAATTGGACGGTAGTGAGCCAATGAGATTCGTTTAATACTTCATTGTAGTGAGCTGACTTTCTGCTTGTCCTGTAGTGGAATGGATGGAATAAGGTCGTGAAGCACTTGCGTGCACTCGACGAAACGGATCAAATCCAAATCGATAGAATATAGTCGCAGACATGCTACTTTACGTCGGTGCTCGAAAGTAGCTTCTTGGCAACTAGTTCATTATCACCTGTTATAACATCTTATGTCTCCGATAAACGGACTCCATTTCAAATTTTCCAGCTAATACTTGCCAGCATCGTAGAAAAATTAGCAACAATACTCTTATTGCACATGACCGGACTTGTTTTGCTTGATATAAATAGATGAATGTATGAAGCAACTAACCAAAGCGTTCCTATACTCTATATTTACCTAACTACCTACCTATCAATCACGAAAACTCGAATGAACCGCAAAATTAAATTTGTAATCCTTTAAAAATGTATAAAATTACAAAGTTACTAATGCAGTAAAATATCTCGAGAACAGGACTGAAATTGTTGTATGTCTTAATTTTTCCTTGTTTTGTAGGCTAAACACTAATTGTGTTCAAAATTTCAAGTTTGTATGTCTATTAGAAGTACCTTAGAATTTTGATGATCGGTGAGTGTATGAGTGGATAGATGAATGAGTGTGTCAGTGACAAAATCAAGGAAATTTGACTTGTAATAATTCTTAAACCACTGGTTCAAATTGAATGAAATTTGGAAATGTACTTAGTACTATTATACTCTCTTTTGTCTCTAAAATTTCAGGCTTCTAGCTTTATCCACAACAAAGTTACAGGGGGGTCGAAATTGCTCTGAATGGCTTCGAGAAAAGGATGGTACGGCGTGGCCTTGCCACTCGACTTGGCCGGGGCCACTGCCGTGCCCCTAGATAAAATCAATTTATAAAATGAAATGCGTATATGCTTTTTATACTAATATTCACGATTGTTATTTATTGAAATGAAATAAATTTTATCGATTTTATCGCGTATATTTCACATAATTTAAGGCCCGATTTTTCAAACACTGGAGCATCCGTAGTCATATGTGAGACACGAACATACTCTACAAATACGTAAAAATTTGTTTCATTTCGCTTTTTATACTGTTAGAAATAAATTTTTGTTACTTAGAGATAGGAAGGTGATAATGTTTTCCTTATTTTTATAAAGAAGTTTGTAATTTTTACAAGATTGTTTAGCACAGTTCACCATCTTGGCGCCAGTGATTGCGATGAGATGACGTTTCAGACTAAATGACGTTTGTGACCTGTCATTAGAAGCAGGGCTGCCAGATATAAAAAAGGGGTGATCGTACATCTGCTACAAAAAGTCGTATAACAGGGAAAAATGAAACGAAAAAGTCATACAATCAATCGTGTTAACTTAAACCTTCAATGAAACCGGAAAATGACCTTTTTTTAGAGGATTTCCCGAAAAAATGCTGCCAATTTTTTTTTTTTTTTAATAGCTTTGGCCAGGTATTAAAAAGTCGTACGATTTCGATCTAGCAATCGTACCTCGGCAAATACGCCAAAAAGTCGTATGTTTACGATTTAAATCGTACATCTGGCAGCCCTGATTAGAAGGCGCCAGTAACTAGTGCCTTTTTTGGGACAATATTTTGTATTGCATTAGGAGTTTTGTAAGTCTTTGGGTATAACAGACTTCAAAATATGCAAATTTGTTTACTTGGATGATATATTTTTTCCAGTTATTTTGTTTTAAAAACTAAATTACTAAACAAAATATTAATAAAGTTTATATAGGATCACCCAAAAGACTCCTAATGCAATACAAAATAATGTCACAAAAAAGGCACTAGTTACTGGTGCCTTCTAATGACAGGTCACAAACGTCATTTAGTCTTGAACGACTAAAGGTCATCTCATCTCAATCACTGGTGCCAATATGGTGAACTGTGCTACAATACTGTAAATAGGGCGAATTCTGTGGGATCACCTATCAAATATAAAAAGAATTAGATAAGTATCAAAATTTATTCATAATATACCTACAAAATAACATACAGTCGAATTGAGAATTTCAACCTTTTTGGAAGTCGGCTAAAAATACTATACTTATATGTATATATATATATAGAGTATCTGGGCGACCGAGCTCCACACGAATTTTTTATGACTGAAAATACGAGTAAACCCGAAATTACTAACCTAACTAGATCGATTTATCCTCCCCTAATCTACCTATAAAGAAAATTTCATGAAAATCGTTGGAGCCGTTTCCGAGATTCAGATTATATATATGTAATTATAAAAGAATTGCCCGTTTATACTCATACACAGATAAAGTCTCTGCCATAAGTATAAGAGTTCATAGGGGATATTCAAAATAGTTTAAAAATGATGATCATAACCTTGTCATGCAGTAGCAGATGAACAAATTTAATTGAAATTGAGAGTAGAGGTAGCTTATTGAACTACATCTCGTGTATTAATTTCATTATGTATTCTATGAGGTGGGGCTCAAACAAGGCCTAAGGCCTACGGCCTTGTTTGAGCCCTAGCTTGCCCTTATATACACCCATCAACGCCCATATGGGAAAAATGGAAACTTACATAAGGCCTCTCACTTGCGCCACAGACTAGTAAGAGAACGCACTTGTGCGGTCACTTCACATAAGACAGAAGTAAACGTTAAAAAGTTTACTTCTGTCTTCTGTGGGTCACTTGGTTTGGAGGCATAGACCTAGAATGAAGGCAGTTTTATTATCTATGCAATATATATTGATTATCTGTGCTAGAGAGTATACACTATACAAGCAAACTCGGGACAAGCAAGCAAGACATCAGCCTTTCAGAGTAATCCTTTTAAAATAGGCTCCAAGAATTGGATTATATTCAGATGCAAAGAACTGTTGTTGAAATGTTCTGTTTTAGGTTATTCTGTCCACTTAGCTTGGATCCCAAGTCATAGTAATATTTCTGGCAATGAAAAGGCAGACAAAGTTGCTAAAGAAGCTGTTATCTGTGGAGATAAAGTCCCTTTTAAAAATTACCCCCAAGACCTTTTGCTTCTCCCTAACCGTTATCTAAAAGCTAGATGGTCGAAGAGATGGTCTTTTAGTAGTCGACGGATAGGTTCTAATTACGCTAAGTATCAACCCCTTATTCCATCTAAACCTTGGTTTTTTAAGTCTAAATGTAATAGAAAACTCTGTTCCATGGTTTCCAGAATGAGATTTGGCCACTTTTGTACTGGAGCGCATCTACACAAATTACGTATTAAAGATTCTTCCATATGCGAATGTGGTATGGATGAGTCCAACCTAAATCACATTTTCTTTTCCTGTTGCAATTTTGATCACAATTCATTTTTCAACTTGTTAATTCATTATAAATTTCCATTCCCCATTCATATCGACAATCTTTTGTGTAATATAGACCCTCCTTCAATCGCTTCATGATTTTCTTCTGTAAATAATATTAAATTGTAGTTATTTAAATTTTTCAGCCCTATATTTGTAATATATTAATTGTTATAAGTGTTTATTTTGTTTTTTTATATCATTAATTCACCTTTGTATTTTATAGGATATTTTCTTTGTTTCAGCTAATAAATTCTAAATTCCGACTTCTTTTTTCTCTCTTCTGACATACTAGTTGCTGGCAAAAATGCAAATTTTAGGCAATAAGCCTAAAAAAAAAAAGCAAGACATCATAGACCTACTCCAGGGCTGCCAGATGTACGATTTAAATCGCAACCATACGACTTTTTGGCGTATTTGCCAAGGTACGATCGCTAGATTGAAATCGTACGACTTTTTAATACCTGGCCAAAGCTATAAAAAAACAGAATTGGTAGCATTTTATCGGGAAATCCCCTAAAAAAAAAAAGGTAATTTTCCGGTTTTATTGAAGGTTTAACTTAGTCCAATTGACTGTACGACTTTTTCGTGTAATTTTTCCCTGATATTCGACTTTTTGTAGCAGATGTACGATCACCCCTTTTTTATATCTGGCAGCCCTGACCTACTCTGGGAAAAAAAGCTACAAATTAAAAAGATAAATGTCCAGAGTTTATCTCCGGGTCAAGCCTCAAGAAAAATAGAATATACTTATTTACAAGATTGATTCCATTCAAGAGTTAAATCAATACCATCTAATGTCGAGAGCCAATCATAATAATGCTGCTGTCAAAGTAAGTGAACACATGCTTTCACCAAACCCTGTACTTCACTGATACAGTGATACGATTCTAATGAACACTGGAAGGGGATGTTTCAGACGCGAACTAGGACTATTTATGGTTTTATTATTTAACAAGTCGAAATGTACGCATTTATATTTGTTTACAAGTTGTCCTCATATGTGCAGATGTTTTTTTTTGTTGTAGCTATCGACATCTATCTAATAATATATTATTGATACCTACATACTCACATTTGCTTTAAGTGTCTTTTGAGAACACAATGATAGTGCCACAATGCGTGTGATTATGATAAATATCTAAATATTATAGTTTTATGGTATTAAACCAATAAATGAATCAGTGAAATATCCAAGTAAACGAAATTGTATTAAAAAAAAAGTTTTATGGTTAAATTAATTCCTAGTCTGTACAGGTTGGTGAAATATTCCGGGAAGCAGGCATCGCTTTCAACAAACTATCAGAAATGACCAACTTGTTGCATCCAATGGGAGAATCTCAACCAGGGTATGTTTGAACATTTCTGTCTAAATCAGCACTTCCCAAACTGGATTGCTACCCCTGATGGGTGGCGAGTGGATTTTGGATGGGCCATGAAAAATAGATTGTCGGGCCTATCAGCCCTGTCAATCGACATATGCATGTGACAGTAGATCAAAAGTGACAAGAATCTAAGTAAATACTAAAAGTGTAACAAAAAATAAGAAACAAATATGTCCTTCTGACTGAAATAGCACTCTTGCAAAAATTTTGTCACATTGTACTCTTGAGATTTAAATATGATAAACTATATTTTATTTTTGTTTCTATTGTAGGAATAATAGCTACTATAATTCCTACTGCATAAAGCTGATTTTGCCCCTTTGCTGAAATGTTTCATATATGTACAATAACTATATAATAATATGTTTGTAACTTTGACAATAAAATTTATTTACTTATTGCAATGCAGTAGGTATATATAGTAGGAACCCTTTTTTCTTCATAACAGTGAAAGAATCAAAAGTCCAAAATTGGAAGTTTTCATTAGATTGGTTGTTTGGTTTTGGTTAAGTCAACTTTGGGAACTACTGTTGTAAATAATTTTTCTAACCTCGGGCAAGATATAGTATATAGAATAGGGAGGTCCTTATTTTTCAAAGTGAAAAATATCAACGGGGCACCCTCTAATTATGTTCTCTGTGCTATAATATGAATACAGATTTTTTAAATGACGTTTAGGGGTCGCGACCGACATTTTAAAATTAACAAAGAACTTAGAATAAGACAAACAATCAAGAAAAAATTTCATGAAGGAATTTAGAACAGGGTATGAGTTTTGTTTGTTAACCAACTTCCAAAAAGAAGGAGGTTATCAATTCGGTCCGTATGTTTTTTTAAAATTTTATTTTTGGATGTTTGTTCACTGATTACTCTGTCTTTCGTGAACCAATTTTTGTGTTTCTTGAATTGACATATAGAGAAAGCTCCCAAGTTGGTCCCATAATTATTTTATAGACATTACTTATTACTTTTTGAATAATATCTAAAAATGAAAATTTTCATTGTATTCCTGAGTGAAGTGCATCAGATTATAGAATCGCAGAGTTCCACCGACACGTTTTTCTTTGCAAAAGTTAAGGATTATCATATAAACATCTGCACATTTTCTCAGATGTATCCTGAAACCAATCTGGACCTATGGGGTTCAACTATGGGGCACAGCCTCTAACCCAAACAAAGAAATACTCCAGAGATTTCAATCCAAAATTCTGAGGATGATCACTAATGTCCCTTGGTTCATGACAAATCAACAAATACACCACGACCTTGAAATCAGATCAGTTCACAAAGAGATTAAACACACAATGAAATCATACAGGATCAGAATAGATAACCACCCAAACATATTAGCTACGCACTTAATGAACAGTGATTCAACATTCAAAAGGTTAAAAAGAAAATCCCCTAGAAATCTATAGGGAATATAACACATAAAGGGCGTACGTCACTGGACTGACTGCCCTCCAAGATACCCTGTATGTTCCTAACCATATGCTGAATGTTCATATGGAACAGATTGCAAGAATACCAAAAATAAATAAATAATATATATATATAGATTTATTTCATCAATTTCTTTTTTTTCCATGCTAGACTGATATAAAAAGGCAACCAAAATTTACTAGCTGCTTTTCTTTCATGGGATACTGTAAAAATCAGTTAAGGGTTTTGATGGTAATTATGTTTATGTCAGTGTTGGGTTTGACCTCTGTTACTGCAATCCAACATTTTGTACACCTTATGACTTTAATCGCCATTGAATGTGGTATCAAATGACGTGAATATCAGTCTTTATGCTCATATTTAAGTTACTCTATGGCCTAACCTGTAAGAATAATGGCAACTTCATATAAGTGTATATGTGTATATAGATAAGGATAGGTTTTGTAATAATAATAATGATATATCTCTCGCAAAAATAAAAAAAATGCGGTTTTTCGTAACCTCCAACGAACTTTTTCGTGATAAACAAGTAATTTTACTAGAATTAATGCACATTTATAATCTTTATAGCGATTTTACGCATACTTTCTCACAAAAAACGTACACTTGTACCAAGCGTGTATCAAGCGTCACGAAATCGCAAGTTAGGCTGCAAAAACCGCTTTTCTGCAGTCGGGTATTTTGCTTTTCTTTAATATAGATACTTGTTCTAAATTTTATTTAAGAGAACTGTTGTTGTGTGTATCAAAATCTGATTATATTCTGGGGTAGAAAATATAATTTTGTCCTGTTATATGAAAAACGCGTACATTTCTGGCAAAAAATCGCGTTACCTCGATTCTCCTAAGACTCTTGATACACTGGATCTGCGCCTGTGTGTATATTTATAGGTTACAGGTACATACACCTGAAAATTTTATCTTGTTAAAATGCACAGAAGACAATAAATGTAATTTCAATCAGTTCTGTTTCCAGTGGCAAGTGGACAGAAGAGGAAATAGACATGCTGCGCTCTTGTGTTCATCGCTTCGCAGTTGACTTGAACAAGCTCAGTCAACATATTAAATCTAGAACTGTGTAAGTATAATCCCACCAAAAACATTTCATGTAAAATTGGTTGCCATGTCTCACATTGTCATGCTACTTTCCTTGACAAAAAGAAATCAGATGAGATCTGACTGAATCTGAAGAGCCAAGCTGCTAACTCTACAAAGTCTAACGCTACAATACTTACTCGTACCTCTGTAAGCCTTTAATCTTGATCAAAAAGCATGGCTTGGCCGTTTTCCGGCTGTCAGTTACAAACATATGTCGCATAACATGCCGTACATGGACTTTTAGGGAAGAAAAAGAAATAGAAATTAAAATATCTGCTCTTAAATGATGTATAATTGTAATAGTAGTGTAATAGTTCTATAAAACGGCCAAGCATGTTAACGGCCATACATGTGAATTAAATCTATAGTATAAAAGTGACATAAATGAAACTTTGTATGTTTTATACATGTACTGACTACTTTTTATTCTGAAAATTTGGACCCTCTAGAATTATCCATATCGAAGTTATGTTATGTTAAAAAATATAGTCAAATTCACCCTTTAAAAGGGTTGGAGGGTGAAAGTTATAAATGTCTTGATTTTTCTGTTGTTTATGTACCAATCGTAGTTTGCATACCAAATTTCAGCTTTCTGAGACTTCAGGAAGTGCCCTATCTTTTTGATTACACTCGGAGGGTGCACCCACAAATAGGGATTGGAGGGTGAAAAGTAAAAATGTCTTAATTTCTTCGTTGTTCATGTGTTAATATTATTAGCTTACACACCAAATTTTAGCTTTCTAGGACTTCAGGAAGTACCTTATATTATTGATGAAAATAACAGGATAACCCCCAAATAGGAGTTGGAGGGTGAAAGTTATAAATGTCTTAATTTTACCATTGTTTGTGTGCAAATTGTAGTCTACATATCAAATTTCAGCTTTCTATGACAAGTAGTTTATCTTTTTAGTTAATCAATGGCAAATCGGCGTATTTTTGGTATCAATAAAATTGAAAGTATAAAAGCTAGATACATGATTTTTTTTACATTGTATCAATCCGCTGACCACACTTAATCCTGAAAATTTGAACTCTAGTGTTATCGAGGCCGAAGCTATGAGGGTCTAAAAATCCGACGAATCGCTTTGAGTCCGACGAATCTCTTCGAAAAAAGATAGTCCCGGCCGTACGCACATGGCGGGGGCACGGCCGTGCCCCCAGATATACTTTTTGTTTGGACTGGTATTCCATCACATATTTATAAGTTATTTTTTGTGGAATTATAGTATGGAAAACTGTATAAACATGACTTTCCATGTAAAAAAAGAAACTTGTGTCCCATTACTAATCAATCTACCTAGTCTTGCCATAAATATTGTCACGAAGAAAAAAAATTTTTTTTATTGCAAATAATATTTATTACTTTTACAGTGTGTTAGTTTAATACATAAATATAAAACAATTTAAAATATAAAAGCTTATTCGAAGTGGTCTCCATTGGCTGCAATACAGTCCTTTAAACGTTGAGGCCAGTTATCAATAGAAGCACGCACTCTTTCCATGGGAAAATTCTTCACTGCCAATCGTATGGATTGTTTTAGGGACTCCAAATTATCATGGCGTTTAGAGCAAGCCATACTCTCTAAAACTGACCATAAATCATAATCCAGCGGATTAAGATAGGACTAGACGACGACCAGTCTTCAGCTCTTATGAAGTCCGAAACGTTCACTTCCAACCAAGACTGCGTGGACCGAGCTTTATGACCTGGCGCCGAGTCTTGTTGGAAGGACCATACTTGGTTATTGAACATGGTGTTGTTAAGGGGCTTAACTACCTTCTCAAGAATGGTATTTTGATACACTTGTGTTTTAATACCTTTTTCACAAAAATATGGCTCAGTCACTCCTTCATAGCTAACACCCCACCAAACCATCACTGAAGTCGGATAATGCCCACGTTGCACTCTGTCGACTAATTGGGAAGCTTCCTTAGAGCTTTGAGCATAAATACGGTCATTTTGTTTGTTAAAATGTTGCTCAATTGTAAAGATTTTCTCATTCGTAAACAATTTTTTTCTGTGACCTCCCTTTGCGTACCGCTTCAGTAGTTGTTTCGATTTTACCACCCTATTTCTTTTTAAATTATCAGTTAAAAAATTATCAGTGCGTCTCTTATAGGCTGCAAGTCCTAAGTCATCTTTTAAAATACGCGACATGGTTCTGGGTGCTATCTTCATCTCCCGAGATAAAATCTTTTGCTTTCGGACAGGATTTCTTCGAATTCTTTCCCTTACTGCTTTGACCACCTTTTTCGTACGAACACTACGTGGACGGCCAGATCTTTTTCTGTCACAAACAGAGGAGGTCTCATTGTACCTATTAATAGCCCGGTACACAAACATTTGACTAATACCAAGCGTATGGAGAGTTTTAAAAATTGCATTTGGCTGCATACCAACTTTGTGTAATGCAATCACAGCGATTCGGTTCTCTTTATCACCCCACTCCATTTTAATATCGCAAAATATTGTACAATGTATTGGCGCCAAAATTAGAAAACTCAATGAACAATCGTATAAAAATGACAGATTCCAAATTCAAATGTAATATCTTTCTTATTTTTAACTGTAACAGTATTTATGGCCAGACTAAGTAATGTGTTCAGC
This sequence comes from Lycia hirtaria, assembly GCA_947563715.1. Classification (NCBI taxonomy): domain Eukaryota; kingdom Metazoa; phylum Arthropoda; class Insecta; order Lepidoptera; family Geometridae; genus Lycia; species Lycia hirtaria. The sequence goes on from OX387386.1 coordinate 14,127,192, forward strand.
ACTACATTTAAATGTAATTATAGAAATCTACTCAAATTTCACATTTTCAGAATTAATTAATTGAACAAAGTGAGCAAGATGTTTATTGGAGTTTTGGCGGGAACGTCTTAGTAACGTGTTGTTGCTTTGTTTTATTTTCATAAACTTGTGTTATTTGGAACATTAATGCTATAAAAATGGTGGTGTTTTATTCATTAAGTGTTCGATAAAGTGCGTGAGTGTGGGCAAGTGATATAAAGCAGTAAAACATGTGATTTTACGTTGTCGGCAAAACTCCATAGAAGCTTCTAGTAAAGTCGCCACCACTTTACTGAAGCAGAACTCGACTTATAAATTGACTGTATACGTGACTTAGATTGTGACTAGAACATTTACAACTTGTTTTATTCAAGAAACTTGAAAAAATCCTAATACTTGACACTGGCAAATGCTTTAATGCGGATCCAATACAAAAAAGAAGAAGATGTTTAACTTTTAATGTAATTTGAAGTGTAAATGACTGGGTCTATGTTTATTTAAATATATTTTTAGGAAACTTACAACCAAAATGCTTAAATAAACTTTAAATTTGGATAAATTACGATACTAATTAATTAATGAATTTTGCCTATAGCATTATAATTACATGATCATTTAAACTTTGAAAAAAAAACTATAAACCCTAGCCATTTATGGTTCTAATTGTATAGAAATCAAAGTCTAGATGGTATATCTTATTTTTATTTTTGTTAATGGAAAAATGCGCAATATGCTCGTGACAAATATGCGCTATACGATTATTTAACTATTTTTATAGCATCTAACTATTACATACCGATAACAGTAGCATCTTATCGTTTCAGATCACAAATTCGCACAACTCTAAAGAAAAAAGCGTTCGAAGACGCAGGTTTACCTATGCGACAGGTAAACAATAACCAGGGACATGTGCAACCGCTGCAGCAACAGGTACCCTCACCTATGACTGTGGTGAACACACAGAGTGTACTTGGGAACTCGCAGATATTGGGCAACTCACTTGGCATGGGAAATAGCGTGCTACCTAACCCGCAGAGCCTATTGATTAGCTCACAGCCACAGTGCATATTGGGTAGTACGCATAATGTACTGGCAACACAAGGCGTGCTGGGAAAAAACGCAGAGGTTCAAACATTCACTACAACATTGTTTTAGCACAATTTTCAGTTTTGTTAGTTTGCGTTGTGCTGTTGTGTTAGTGAAGTTTGAATTTTTATTTTATTTTGTTTAGCACAACTGTTGTTGCATGCTACTAGTTAAACCGCGTACAATACCGAACATGCGATAACTAAACACGACGACCGATATGCATGATGTAAGACATTGTTTTCTACAAATAAAACTGATGTACATTATCAGACATTTTTAAGTAAACATATGTTACAATCACTTTTTTTTTGTATAAATCTCCGACGATTGTTTTAATTGCATTCAGCAGTCTTTTTCAAAACCGGCGCAGACTTCATAGCATTGATTTCTACTAGAAAAAACCATACTTTTACTTAAAAATCTTGTTTTGTATTATACATTTTGTATATACATAGGTCACACTAAAAGTTTCCGGAACTGGCCACTTACATAAACAATATTTAAAAAGGAATTACTACATTTGAAAATGGGACTCTTTGGCTGTAGAATGCAGTTTGTTTCATCTGACTGTCAATGTTTTTAGATTGTGGCGCCATTTTAAAAATTGCGTGTCTACATTTACATGGATTTAACTCGGGAAAATTTTCGTAGTATGATTTTCTACGATTTTAAGTGTAATTTGACAGCTCAACAGAGCATCGCTCGGCTTCAATCTGCTTTTGGCGATGAAGCACCATGCAAGACGACTATTTATAGCTGATTTGCAGAATTCAAGCGCGGTCGTGTCAATCTCAGTGACACATCTCGCGATGGTCGCCCGTCCACCGCTGTGAAAAACAAAAACATCAATGCTGTGCGCCGTATGATTGAAACAGACATGCATGTGACCTACCATGAGATTCGCGCATCCATAGACATAGGCATGAGTCAAATACAATCAATCCTACACAAACATTTGGGTGTGAGAAAGCTGTGCTTGCGGTGGTACAATCAATCGTACAAAAAAACATTTGGGAGTGAGAAAGCTGTGCTCACGGTGGATCCCACACAATTTGACCGAGGCTCAAAAAACGGACCTGCTTACCAGATTCAACGAAGGTGCGTCAAATTTGGTGTGAGACATAGTAACAGGTGACGAAATATGGATTTATTGCTACGATCCCAAAACAAAGCAGCAATCGACCGAATGGGTCTTTCAAGATGAGCCGAAACCAACCAAAGCGGCGCACGTGAAAAGTAGATACACTTTTCACGCGTGCCGCTTTGGTTGGTTTCGCCGGATGATTGCTTCTTTTTTAAATAAAACTGGACACGTGGCTACTGTTGCTTTAGAGAATCGTCGTACCGTGAATAGTGACTGGTACACGACCATTTGTTTGCCGGAAATTATTGACGTACTCCGTAAAAATAACCGTAAACGCCGTATCATCTTGCACCACGACAATGCTAGTTCCCACACGGCCAGACAGACAAACGATTTTTTGAAGGTGAAAAACGTAGAACTTATGAGCCATCCTGCATACAGTCCTGACCGGGCACATTGACTTTTTTCTGTTCCCAAAAATTAAGAACCAATTACACGGTCAACGATTTTCATAACCAGAAGAGGCTGTCGAAGAGTATGAAAAACACGTTTCTGAGGTCACCACGGAGGAGTGGCATAAAAGTTTTCAAAATTGGTTTAATCGAATGAAATAGTGCATTTACGCAAAGGGAGAATATTTTGAGAAACAATAAAGTCCGTCCGGGTGTCAAGACTTTTATCTCGGGAACGCGTGAAGGTATCGAGTTGAAATTAAAACCATATACGCAGATCCATAGTATCTTGCTGCAGAAAGAAAAATAAAATAAAAAACAGTTTTCGTAAAAAAAAGTTTCAGCCGAATATGTCGTAAAAAACGCACATTTCGACACTCACAGAGGAATCAAAACCTATGGGGTACTTCCCGTTGACCTAGAACTCTGAAATTTGGCAAGAAGCATTGTGTTAGAGTTACACATATTCGAAAAAAATCCGAAAACTGGAAATTTTTAGTTTAATCACAAAAAAAAATGTGTCGTTATGCAAGGAATGAGGGTCGAAATTTTAAAGTGAATTAACCGTATCATGTGAAAGAGCTTAATTAGCATTAATTAAAACATGTTTTTAAATATTTTTACGATGTGTATTTTTCGGTATAAAAAGGAAAATAAAAAAATAAATGATTTCCCCCTTTTATTTACTAGTTTGTACGGAACCCTCTGTGGGCGAGTCTGATTCGCACTTGTCCGGTTTTATTTTCTTATTCATTCCGGAAACTTATAGTGCGCCCCACGTATAATATTACAATTGCTTTTTTTCATATTTACGTGTGATTGGTATTGTATGTGTTTTTGTATATCGTTCGGTGCAGAAAATCGGCTTTAGGTTTGAATTCCTTTTATGCTGAAGTTACATAGAAAATAAATGTGACATATAAATGTTTAGCACTCATATAAGGGAATGGTAGGGTGACCAATGTCAAAACTTAAAGGGATAAACATAATCACTAAATTCTGTTTGGAAAGAGAACTAATGTGGTATTGAGGGTGCTACTTTCTTTTTTAGGGTTCTGTAGTAAACAAGGAACCCTTATTGTTTCGCCTTGTCCGTCTGTCTTCTGTCCGCGGCTTTGCTCAAATACTATTATTACTAGAAATCTGTTATTTGGCATGAACATACATAATAATCATGGCGAAAACCCCATTTCTCGTTGGATTGCCAAAAATCCAAACTCAGCAATACTGATCCACGTTCTTGATGCGCACTGCACGGGAATGGAATTCTTTGCCGTCTGTTTCATGAGAACTACAATCTTGGAATTTTCAAGTCTAGCTTGAATAGATACCTTCTAGATCAAAGAGCTCCATCCTCAGCCACACCGTCGTTTAACATGAGGCGACTTGGTGGTCAATCGTAGATATATACAATATAAAAAAAAAACTTAAAAAATCTAAGAAATTGAAAAATTGTGAATATTGAAATTAAAATTTTGTGAATATTTCACTTATATCAAGCTAACTCTTATATCCACAGTATCAAAAAGAAGACCCTTTTTTAAGTTCACATAAATTATGATGTGCAACTACGGAACCCTATTTTGCGTGTGGCACGACACGTACTTGGCGATTTATTTGATTATTTTATGCGACTAGCATTACATGAGATATCAGTTCTCATGTTTTGTCACAATAGTTTTCTTTCCAATACAGACTATAAACAAACTACTATGGGTAATGGGACTAATCAAAATTATCTGAAATAATAATCTTCCAGATACAAGAAGCTTTTTTGTTTAATACTAAAATATGACTTGTACTATTTTCTTGAACAAACAAACCTAGAATCATGGGGTAGGAAATAAATGGGGGGAACCATTTGTTAAAAGGACTCGGACCCATTGATGTCACAGAAGTCAAACGTTAAAAGTAATTAAAAATACATATAAATACTGCTATGATAGAAAAATTACTAAGACAATTTACTTAAAATAGATTAAAATTTCAATTAAAAGCATTATAAAAACATTGAAAATCTTGAAAAATCAAATATTGAAATAATAATATTGAAGATCATTTTAGTAATTGCCTCTAATTTAGAGTTGGGTTTTTCAAAGATCACGTCGGGACATTTTTGTGAGGGTAATTGAAATGTGGCATAGATTTTATTGATTTCAATGCCAATCATCTGCTCTATTATAGAAGTTCGTTTAAATTTTAAATTGCAAAAGCTGCGCATAAAATCTTGACAAATAACGATACGGTACTCCCTGGCTATAATTAAAGGAATAACAAAACGGGTGCCTTATATTATCTACTGAGATTCGTTAGTGGAGAAATGACATAAAATGTTCAATGTAAACATCGAAATACTTTAAAATATCATAATTTACCTCTCCCGCAAACTTGCGACCTCGCCGAGTCCTAGTTCAATTCGGAGCACAATGTCATATTTTGTCGGGATATTTTACGGCTTGTCGGGACAGCATCCATAATAACGGTGATAATTCCCGACGTATCGGGACGAATGACAACCTTACCCTACTACTACTGTCGCTACTACTGGATGTCAAAATAGGAGTTCAAGCATTAGTTAAAGCTGAAAAGATCACTTTTTTATTTATGCTAACTGAAAGCATTATTTTCTGTCACGCTTCTTCGACATGTTTATATTAGAATCGCCTTTAATATATTTTTATTGTAGTTCGGACGTTTTTTATTCGTTTTTTTTATAGTTAAAGAATTTATTAAGATTATGATTTGAGAGTCTGTTCCGAAAGTGAACTAATGTGTCATTGAGGGCGCTGCTTGCCCTTATTTCATTATTAAGTTCGACTTGCGATACAACCGAGACTTCAATTTCCATTTTTGCCACGGCAGCACAAAATACTTTAATGCTACTACATGATAGTTCTCTTTCAAAACAGGCTATGCTATATTAATTAATATTTAAAATGAAACGGAAATAAATTGTCATTGAATGATTCTATGTTTCGCCTTAATTTTTAATGTATATTAGCTCCCAAATATTGTCAATACTGTTTTTCACCAAACCTACGAGGATATTTAACCGCTGCTACCAGTCTTTGTTCAAAATTTTAAAAGTAACTCAATGTGATAATGTATTTATATGAGCCTTTAGATGGTCACTGACCTTCACCGTGATGCTATATTTAATTGTACACTTCTGCTATTTTTTAAAATAAATAATATTTATTTAAAAAGAACTGCTTCTTGCTTGTGATAGACGAAAAGTTGACATTTCTGAGTAGGGATGGTGAAATATTACAATCTTTTTCCTCCCTATCGTAATTTGAGTCCCTCATACACCCTGCTAGGTTAACATGTAAGGTAGACAAATAGTCTTTCCACCGTTTTGTCTACTTTTCAGAGGAAATACAGTATGTAATGACATTGACAACTGACATACCAACGCGTATAAAAACGGTTTGTCTTACCTTCCATGCTAGGCCACCTGTAGACAAGTGGCAAAAGTTTGAAGAGTTTCATTTTCTAAAACGTCGGCTCTTTGAATACGTCACGTGACATTTCGTTAGCTTATGCCAATTCAATACTTTTCCACTTCACTAGGGTGGCAGAAATACCGAGTCCCAGCGTCGTGCTCTAATAAGCTTCTCAGGACCTCAAAAAAATTGTGTGTTAAAAGTGTGTGTTCTATGTTCGTTCAATGCTCATTCACCTGTCTTTATTTTCAGGTTACGCTTAACATGCTGAACGCAACTGAAAACGAAGTAGACGTGGAAGGTTTAACCACGGATGGAGTTAAACTGGAATTCGAAGCCAACAACGACGAGGTGGCCACCTGAGGTTTGCTTTGGTTAGCCAACCAGTAAATGCAGATACCCGGACAATAACAGACTCAGTTTCTTTTTAAATTCAGTGAACAGTGTGACTAAAACATTGGTTTACTTAGCTTGTATCACTTTGCTTATAAGATTCTAATAATGCTGGTTGACTTTTTTGAACGTGACGAAGAAATAATGGTGTCAGGTACGAACAGAAATTTCATGATAATGATATCAATTAAACTGGTTCAGTTTTTAAATCAAAATCACGACATCCAAGTAAACAAAATTGCGTATTTTTTTATGATTCTCTGTTCTTTCAGATTTTAAACTATAATAATTTCATTTGTTTTCAATCGTTTTAACTTCGAGGTTAAAATGTTAACAGTTTGAAAAGCCTTAAGCGTATTAAAATGTTGATTTATATATTTAGAACTTTAGACCTACTGGTCGCAAGTTAGACGGCCTCTGAAATAGGTTGCCGGATACTTGTACCTGCTCGAAACATTCTTTTTTTGCTATAGTTCTCTCTTATATTTTCTCTTAAATAATTGTATTGCTGAAAGCCTTTGTATTATAGGCGAAATCTTAAGGCGAGCCTTCCCCACAACTTTAGGTTTCTATGCTACCTCAGCCCGCACTTCTTGAGTGCGGTGTTTTTACGTAGCACAGAAGTACGTACGACTGCCGCCGCGCTGCGCGCCTCGGGGTGGCTGCTCGTAAGCAAAATTATTGTAAAATAAATTGCTATAAAATAGTGCACTAAACGTCTCAAAAATGTATACTAGTAGAACGCAAAAAAATTTAATAGCTACTTAACATGGTAATTTTGGTGTTAGTGGCTTTAAACAACTTGGTGATCAATTTAAAAAAAAGGCATATTTTTCAAAAAATAAAGCTATCGAGACTTTTCAGCAATCGTGTTTTTGTACTAGGAGAACCCTAGCCAACAGACCAACGTTTTATATACAAAACATTTGAGCTTGAACTAATAGTACAAGTATTATTTGTAAATTTTCAAAAAGCTTTTTTTGGCTGCTTTTGCGGGTAAGCGTGGGCATAAGTTCCAGTGTTATAAGGTGGGTACAGACTGGTGAAACGTAACATGAAATGTATCATGCAATGAAAGAATTTACCGTACACATTGCTGTAATGTATCATGAAAGGTGCACTTTGCAACAATTTCTCTAGTTTGGACGTCTTATGCGCACGATGTGTGCATTTCACGCGCACGCCACAAGCATTACAAGCCGCGCGCGGAGCGACCCATGATTTGTCAGTTTTTCGAACGAACACAAAGGGGCACGCAAACGTACGCGGGAGATTCGTAGTGAATGCGCGGTAAGCGTGCGCTATGCGTCCACGCTTGCACCGAACATGCAATGAAAGGTTGACTGATACATTTCATGTTACGTTTCACCAGTCTGTACCCACCTTTAGTAACGGGGCTCATTCGTTTTCTTTCGATATATGCACATGTGTCATTATGTAATTTTTTTTTGTGTTTAGCTATCACCAATGCTAAGATGGATATGATTTAAATTCTAAAATTGCATGTTTTCACAAAACTTGATTATTCTAGATGCAGTGTTTCGCAGATACACTCATCTCTGGCACACGCACTTTTTTGTCACGCCAAAAAAGTCATCCAATGGCATCATATCTCGTACAATTCTGGTGATTCTCCTAATAGGTGTATAGGTGAATTTGTATAGCTGTAACATATTAATTTTTACAATAACATTAAATTTGTTAGATGAATTTGAACATTAGAAAATATTTGCGTCCTATGCATGCATTGAAAAAAATGGGACACAGATAGTTTTACGGATATTAGATTAAGATTACATAGCACATAAAATGCAAGCAAAATGTTACTCTGCATATTTACGTTTTTAAATGTGTCGCAGTTCTGAGGTCCAGAGTTAAGGGTAAAATGCTTTTGTTGTCGTCAAAATTGTTAATACATCAAGCGACTCGAGAGTTGGGGAGCCAAGTTCTAGATCTTATTTGTCAGAAAATAGATAATGTTTCTAAAATAAAAAAAAATACGGTAACATAGTGTATTTTTCATAAAAATCGAAATGTATTCTCGCATTATTTTAAACACGTTGTTATTGTTAAAAGTAATTGACAAAATGTAATGTGTGTTTGTCTTTTATATTGTAATTTTTAACTAGATAAATGGCAAGGGAAAGATAATTTTCTGCTCTTAAAAATATTTACGTATATGTCAACAGACAGAAGAAGTTTTAATAATAATCCAAATTCATAGGCCAATTTCTAAATTTATACACAATAATTTTACTGTGTCAAAGATTTATTTCTTTGGGAGCTCTCACTTGAACTTGCTTTATTAACAAAATACTTATAACCTACATCGCCTTAATAGATCCTAAATTATATAAAGAACAACAATAATATTTTTCCTAAGTTTTATAACGTGCATCTTGTGAACCTCGAAACGGATATACCTAGGACAATATATATTTCATCATCTTTACCGTTCTACAATTACTACGTAAAGTGATTATTATATAATTTAATTTAAATAATGGCTTAAAATTAAGGATTTACTGTTACCTATGTTTTGAGAACCCTAAAGAAGACGTGTTTATTTTCATTCGAGAAGTCTTATAAAAATCATGAGTAAGGTCTGTTATGGCATAGGTACCTAGTCGTATGGCGTAATTTTGTTAATAAACTGTTTTTCCTTATTATAAATATTATATAAATAGTTTCATACTTTTGTTTTGAGTCAATGAACCAATCCGGTACGAAAATTTTATCTCGAAATATGATTTACATGATAAATTAGCAATGAATTTTTGATGTACCTCAATCCGCCCCCCATTTTATATTTATTGCATACATAAATCATTACGTAGGTTAGTAAGCTAGATTAATACTGCACTTAATAAATGTAAACTGATAGATTGTCATTCGTTGTAAAAAAATACCTAACTGACAAATGTGCTTAAGATGGAGCTTGCGCGCAGCTATCCCTCTCGCGCATCACAACATTTTTAAACATCTAAAATAATTGGTTAGGGATATTAGAAAAGTGAGAAATGAATTTGTTAATTTAGATGGAAGAAATATTTAAAAAAAAAACACTGAATGATTTTTTTTATATTTCTTGTACTAGCGACGGAGTAGTGAAAAAACATATTTTCCTACTCAGTAAATTTAAAATATATTAAAGATAAACTTTTTTTTTAATATTTCTCGAATCTATAAACAATTTTATTTCTCACTTTTTTAATACTCATAACCAATGATTTTATATGTTTAAAAAGGTTCACGAGAGAGATAGCTACGCGCGTTGAGCCCATTCATAAACTTTTAGCACTTTACCACGGTTGTACTAAGTTTCAATAGTTATTTATTGTACTAGGCTGGAAAGTTATATTTTACCGTCGAGTGTCTGACAGTTGAATCCAGAGCAAGCGTTAGGATGCTAGGTTTGAATCACAATCCTGCGCGTAGCGTTGTATTCAAGAAGATTCTATACAAAATAACTTTACAGCCGAGTGCAATACATAGTTTTTCATCTTAGCGAGGAAAATGTTTAGTTCACCTATTTTCTCTAGTAGAAAGACTTGTGTAGCATTATATTCAACTCTACTGGTCCTAAAATTACATTAGAATCGCGTGAATTCACATAGTTGTATTTTTTTTTTAATTTAAGCATGATTTACAACAAAATGTAAGAAAATAACATCGGAAAAAGTTTTATTTATTTGTTTTTCTTTTTTTAATATTCTTGGTACAACTGACAGTTCTTCACACTTTCAAACCTCTTTCGTGTAAACGCTTGTAAAAACTGATTAGAGAAAATAAATTGTAAATTTTTATTTTTATTTTACAGAAAATCACGAAATCTCTAATTTATTTTAGTATAATATTTATTCCTCGAGGGTTCCGTACAAACTAGTAGATAAAAGGGGGAAATTAGATATATATTTATCATCCCATATATTTATTGTTTCTTCAAAAGATAGCAACCGCCTTGATTCGAACTATTTGTTTTCATTTTGTGTTGGTATTGTACAGAGGTTGGAAATATTTTGTATTGAAAATGTAGGGCTCCGTCGTGTCCGAATTTTGAATTTTGAATACTTTTCACCACAGGGGAGAAAATTGACTTTTCCACGCTAGTATTAGGCTTGGAAACCGAACTTTACGAGCTAATGAGATGGATATTTTTTTTAGTTAGATATATAAACTCTTTTTTGTTTACACCTTAACTAAAACACAAATTACATAATTAATTATAATTTTATTGCTATCGTTTAAAGTGTAATGTGCGTTGTTTTTTTTTTGTATAACTTGTTTAATATTTGTTCTTTATATTTTATCACTAATCAAAGACCTTTTTGTATTGCAATATAAATGCATACATAACATACAGACGCTGCCCGTAAGAGTATATTGACGATTGAGAACCGTTATGTATTGTAACATTTCGGTTTAATAATAAATAATTGCACTGTATACGAAAATGTTTTATTTTTAATCTACAAGTTACTGTAAGTATAGACTAATCCGCGTATTTCCGGGGAAATCGACTACTCTTATGTCACTCCAAATTTTGTTTAATTTAAAGGAAAACTTCAACGATATGAAATTATAACAAATTGAAGTCGAGAAAAAAGTTACGTTCAAAATACGTAGTTAAAGGTAGTAAGAAGGGTAATTCAATTACTGGTGTTACTACTAGTAGTAAGATTGGTAGTAAAACGGATCAATAAATAAATATTTTCTTTAATTGCCATCGCGACTACGTTGGCGGTCTTTTTAGGGTTCCGAAGTCAACTACGACCCCCTGTTTCGCCATGTCCGTCCGTCCGCGGATATAAGCACTCGAAAGTTGTAATTTAGTATAGGTATACATATTTATCACGCTAAATTGGTAGAATTAAATCCTGAAAAAAACTTTGCGTGCCTATACGTAAAGTTGGGATTTTTTTTTTCTCATCTACTCATCGTGTGGGGTATCGTTGGATAGGTAATCGAAACACATAATGGATATGCGAAAATCATTTTTCAATTTAGAGATCCGTTAGCGAAATATTACAGTTAAGTGTCCCCGCCTCCTCTACGGCTACACGGTTGACTTAGGAATTGTGAAAAAAATCGTGCGCGTAGCATATATGATAAAATTAAAAGAATCTCAATGGCTTCACATGAAATTCTATTTACAAGCTTGTTATAAGATTTTTTTATTCAATTTATTCACCTGTGTACCTACTTAGTTCCTTCTAAAGCATGATTTGAAATATGTGTCTTAAAGTAAACTACAGCTAGGTACTAGTAAATTTATTTACTTATTCAAACGATAATTACATATAACATCTAGGATAAATAGTTACAATTTGGCCTACTTTTATCGTGAGCTCAATGTTAACGAAGAAGATACATTGGCTGCTACAACTACCCTCATATGATATGAGTGTCTATGTCCCGTGATTCATGTCAGGAACAGACATTGCAAAACAAATATTTCCTATCACGTTTGTAGCAGCCAATGTGTTAATTGACATCAGTAACAGAAAGTAAATACTTAACAACTTTCAAGGAGGTATGTAAATTACCTCTAATATCTTGGTAAAGATTTAAGGATGTAGACATTGAATAGACTTACGAAAACTTACCTAGTTTTAATAGTATAAATAATGTAGATAAATAGTCAATTTAGATAATACATTCAAGATACAACAACCTTAAATTAGATACAGGTAGGTACTTTTTTGTAGCTGCAAGTAGTTACAACTTTTACATAAATATAGGGCATATTTTGTCATAATACTATAGTCTTTAATTTCAAAGTTATGACAAAATAAGAAAAAAATAACTACTAGGATAAATTTAAGATTCTTATGGTTCCAATTATCTTGAACAATATTATGTTAGGTAAGTTTATGGGAAGAAATAAATATTCTAAATAAGTACCTAAATAAATGCCCTTGTTTTGAGCAATTGCGTGTTCCATATTTCTCTATACCCACAACGACTTCATTGCGCCTTTATTTTACACCAGTCTCCGTTTTACACAAAATTATCCTCAAGCGTCAACAATAATTACTCATGCCGTCACAGAAATATAAATTCCTAAACAATATTAGGTATAATATACCTAATATTTGTTATAATAGCTATATATGTGTAGAAATATATAAGTTGTTACGGTAGGATATATTTTTTAAAGCCATGTCTTAAATTTCGATAGAATATCTTCTCCTTCTTCATATTTCAGTACTATTACTTCCCTCTCCATTCTAACTACCCACGAGACACCCTGTAAACCATCAGCTATAAAACTATCCCTATGGGATTAACAAACTATGACCATCAGAGGCCTTTTGGGCGGTGCAACAAGTCCCTAGTATAAAATACTAATCACTCAACCTAAATGAAAATAATAAGTACAAATCGAGTATACATTATGTATTCACGCAGTTACATCAATGGGGTACCTACATAATGGCCACTTTGACTGAAATTGTAACAGTGCAAGGTTGCATTGAACCTTGCACTACGCATATTGCGCGTTCACTTTATCTTTGATTTGGGGCAAAAACCGTCAATTGTATTGTTGGTTTTCAGCGCTACTAATTATTTTATTTTCGGATCTGACACCTGCCAGAGCACGTTCTATTTAGTTTTTTTAAATTATAGTTAGATTACCTGCAACGGTAGATGAAGAGTGCCCGACTTTCTAAAGCATTTTACTATAACCGACAAGGAAAAGTCATTTTCAAACTAACAAACAACTCCTTTTAATAAGACAAAATATTCGCACCGTTCGCGATTGGTTTCGAAAAAACCTGCAGATCGACTCACACTATTTCTTACAACACCGAACAAGCTTTTTAAACACGGAACAGCGGTTTCCATTACGTTTAGACAATGAATAAGTACTTCTTAATACCTACAACATTTTACCAAAAAGCTATTTTGACTAACAAGATAATATATTTCCCACTGATTTGGTAACAGTAATGGCAAAATATGGCGCCCTCTTAAACTTTTCTCGACCTAAAATAGATTCACTACACATCGGTCTACCAACTACGTGTTGGTATGCTTAGATTGTAGAATAAACAGATAACACCAATATTATCAGATCGCTTGCGCTTAGTATGGGGCTGGGGTCCGAAGAGGTTTCTCCACTCGTAGCTGGTCTATCGGGATTCCGCGTGGAATCCTTGGCACATGCTCGATTCTTCCATCCAAAGTACGATAGGTCCATCCCCTGTAGACATAATTGCCAATGCGAAAGAAAGTCAATTGGTCGCTTGAATAGAAAGTGCGGTCTGGGGCTTCTATAGCCACGTCTTTCGTGCGAGAATTAGAGGGAGCAGGGTCTATTATGCTCGGTGGTCGTTCGGGGCGTCTTGTTACAACAGACATACGACGAGCCTCTTCCCGAAGGCATATGGGACACGGTTCAATACTGGGATCTGTTTGAATGGCTTGGTCCTTCTTCAAAATCCTGAAGCGAGACATCCACCTCTCGAGTTCAAGAGGTTTGGGGTGCGAAAAAGGAGGTGGATTTTTCTTTAAGTTCAGCTTAAGTACGGCGCCTGTATATTTCATTTCAGAGTTAGAATCATTCATGCTGAGATTTGTAAAGAGCGGTATCCAATTAAGTGCGGGTCCACCAGCTTCAGCGTAACGCATCTTCTTAGCCGTTTGTTCTTCTTCCCGTTTCAATTCTTCCTTTGCTTTGTTCAAATCATTCTCCATAGTTTGTTTATAGAGCGCATGGCGAAGCCTCCTGCTGTTTAGCGGAGCAACGACCATTGGCAAGACGCACATTTGTCTATCCGTCATAAATCTGGGAGAGAGCCCTTCGATGTGATTTTTACCTTCCATTGCGAACGGTTGATTAAATTCACTTGCACTTACCACTGCAGCAATCGCTCAAATTTGGTAGCATCTATTTTTACACAAGAGCCTGCCCGGCGAGTGCCCTCGAGAAAGTGGGCATTCTGAGTTGCGCAATTTATCACATCGTACCTACTATTGATTTTAGAAGCATGAAGTGTGGCCATCATCGCTTATTTATTCCTAGAATTTGACTTTTATTATTATTATTAAAGAAAATATCCGGATATATATAAAAAAAATTATCTAAGAGTTTTATTCCTCTATACATAAATACTTACCATTCTTCATTTTCTTCTGCATTTAGAATGCAGAAATGCGTCTTCCTCGCAATCGTGAAAATACCCTACGACATCTCCGCCCATCCACACTTTAGGAGGCTGGGTATCTTTACATTGCGGTCTCTTGTAATTTTTCAGGTAGCGGTATATGTGAGGACAAATTTAGCCTCTTATAATTTATGCAGTAAGTAGCAGTCGTCGTAGGATTATCTAGAGAGCTAGAGAGTGCACCGCACACTTTAAAAAAGTCGATTAGGATTAGTCACGTCATGGGATCAACAGTAAGTAATAATAAACTTCAAGATAATGTCACGGACGCGCCGGGTTTACCATGTTCCAAATCTCGCCTAAAACGATGGCTTATCGAGCAGACGCATTATGGCTTTAGTGATTTCAAAGGCTTGATTTATTTTTTACTTTAATCGGTCTGGGGTAGTATGATAGTATGATTATTTTGTGTAATAGATATATGTGCACATGGCTTTCCACACGCCCAAGATAGATTCCTGAATCTGTAATGATGACGACATAACCAATCTGGGTCTTTTGGTGTCCTGCAAGTTAGTGATAGAAACCTTGGCCACGATTGCGCGTTCCATCCGCTTCCACGTTCTTGTATTTGTCCCCTGAACGAGCTGGGCCCATGTCGGTATTGCACTTCGTCTCATAAGCTCTTACCTCCCAAGTGTAGCTTCTGCATATGGCTGATTATATCATTGTTGCTGCTGGTACACTGATTCTCAGATACTTCGCTGTCTCCATGTTCTCTGTGATCTTATCCGCTATTTTAGTTAAATTTTTCACATCCTGGGCTACAACGTGAACACGGTTCTAATAAAATCCGTTAATCAGGTACTGCTCCATCCATAGGTTACGTTGCATTGTCTCACTAATCTGTGCGTTGCGACAAGGTCACGCATCCGCCGCAGGAGCTGTTACTAATACATAAAACTAATACTTCACCTTTGTCTTGCTCTCTCAACTTTAGAAACAGCGAGACAGAAGTCAAAAGTAACATTAAAATAAGGCTGTTGGAACCATTGTGGTACGGCCAAGAATGTGTTTTCTGAGTGGATTTTAAAATCGTAAGTGTACCTATAGGTTTCTTCTTAAGCGCGCTCTATCTTGGACCGCAACATCGCTTACCATTAGATGAATTTGCGCAAGCATAATACCTACTGAATGGAAAATAAAGAATTTTTTATATTTATGCTATTTTTATCTGCCATCATCTGAAATATTTTATTATCTATATATCTGCAGATCGCTCCGTAGCTGAACCATACGTGAACCGTTTCCCATCAGCCGCCATCTTTTATTTGATTCAGTCACTTCTAAGCCATACAATTGGTCCATTTGATGAAACGTGACATTAATTCCTTCGCTCGTTACTAAATCAAAAAATGATAGCAGCCGACAGGAAATGTTCCCAAAAGGTTCAGTTACGGATCGGTTTAGATTAACTGAATTGTCCCCCTGAATTAAGCTGTAGTCAATAACGATAACCCAAGATCAGCCTACCACATATGTACGATAACCGAATTTATAACTTATTAAGTAATGTCGGTAACAACACTAATAGATAAAGCAAGGCCATAGGGAACTGCGCCGTAGACTGTACTACTTTGAGGTTAAAGACATCGACCTGAGTTTTCAACCTTTATGTAGGACAAAGACAAATACGTTCGACATTTTAGCTAACAATTTACAATGATGCAAATTTTGTAAAATATGCTGACCTCGTGAAATCTCTAACATGTCATACATATTGTATGCGATTTTTACTGAAACAACATTGATTGTTTATATTCATGCACCTAGATAGAAAATAAAATAGCTAGCTGTACCTATAGTCTTATTTTTGTAGATGTTCCGTGAATATTGTAAAACTTGAAGTTGAAAACAAGTACATATCTATATTTTGAAAAAAAAAACGTTTAAAAAACAAGCTTTTATTTGTTCTTGTTATTAATAAAGTAGTCGCCAAGACGAATCAAACGAGCCGAAACTCGATGGGGTTGCGTCGTTTCATTACAGAGTTCCTATGACCACCTTCCAGCTCCATCATCAGACCCTGGTTACCATTGAAAGACAAACTACTAAGACGATTCAAATGAGCCCAAACTCGATGAGGTTGTGTCGTTTCACTGCGAAGTTCCTTTGGCCACCTTCCAGCTCCATCATTAGATCAGCACCATGTCATCATAATAGGTATTGCATTGTCACGCGATTTTGTATGCAAAATTTCAGCTCAATCGGTAACCGGGAAGCGGTCAAATTTAATTTACAAGATTTGATGACAAACATCGGGACAGGTGAAACTAAATAAGACCTTGTTAAAAATTATAGTATGCAGGTACTATCTAGCCTCAAACTTATATCTATATACATAAGTTTGGGACTAGGTAGTACCTGTATACTCTAATTTTATTATCTATATAAATTAAAGAGAGTGTCTTTGAAAGTAGTTCTCTAATTCGTCTGTGGTCGTTGACATATACGGTCATATTATTAGTCTATTACTATATAAATCTACTAACAATTTGTCAAAATTGTCTTTGAATCGTATCAGCGAGCGGCGAACGAGTGATGTTCACTTAGCAGCCTTGAGGCCCAGGTCGGACGCACGTCTGCCAGTGACGCTTGATGTAGGGATGACCGTATCTAGATACAAACGCTACAAATAGGATTAGGTGTAGGTTTCATTTGACAATAAATGAGATACACATCGAATGATACATTTAATATTGTATAACGTTGACACCGATAAGTTCTAATACTTAGTTATAGTTAAATAGACAAGATCAGTAACGCTTAATTTTGTAAAGTTTCCAAAAGGTTTGCAATAGACAAAGTAACCTGCATAGATTTTTCACTACTTTATCTAAGAAATATATTATGAAAAATGAAATATTCTCAGTCAACAGTCACTTATAACTAGATATCTTCAATACTTTTTAGTTATGATCGTTTAACATTTATGTGTTTGTAGATAAATACGTATTTTAATATTTAAACACCAACAGCATATCATGTGATAGATATTTACTCATTTATAAAATTAAGTTTTAAACTTGTATTTTAACATTTACATTGTTAGAAATATAGGACTAAGGCCCATAAAAGAAATGGAAAAAAAATGGTAATAGCCCAAGAATTAAATAAACAATAATAATAATAAATATTTGTGGACATTTCACACAACACCATCTAGCCCAAACTAAGCAAAGCTTGTACTATGGAACTAGATGGCTGATAGAATACACATATATACCTTTTTTTTTTTTTTTTGTTGTAAATATATACATATGATACATAGAAACACCCAGACACAGAACAAACATCCATGCTCATCACACAAATGTTTGCCCTGGGTGGGGATTGAACCCACGACCTTTCAGTTCAGCAGGTAGACGTAAACACACTACCAACTGAGCCACAAGGCCAGTCAATGAATACATAGTTATTGTAAAAATAAAAAGAATATAAAGATAATAAAAAAGATTATAAAGAGTTTATCTATCTATCTATTGTACTTAATATTATTTGCGTACCTATGTTCGAATATTGTGCGGTGGATCTTCGCCGGATCAACGAGAACTAGCGTGAGAGAGGAAATTACGTTGCGACATCTTTCTCGTTTATCTGAGAATGGTAGATCGCACTATATTCGAGCCTTTTTTTAGAACCACATTAGGCTTACATATTGACTTGACGCCGACGTCTCTAAGGTCGCTGTTATAGGTACTAGAACGTTCTTCCAACGTTTGATCAGCGTCAACTCGAGCGTGAGAATCATTTTCGTTGCGCACGCAAGCAGCAAGACGCATCCAACGTTGCAGAATGCTACATGACAAACATTCGTCGGGGTTTACTATGAATAAAATTTGATACGAGCGGGCTGTTGATTCGAAACGTCAATTAACGACCAATCATATCGAGTCTAACTTTGCTCGGTTCGAACTCCGATGAACGCCGGTTATTGACCATGAACATAAAGCATTAGTTCGGTTCTTTACCTCAACTCTATCGGCAGAAGCCTGGGAAATCGAGAGGTTCTATGGACAGCTATACACATCGGTCGCAAAATCCGTTAGCAGTTTGGAGAAAGATCCAAGAGTCAAACTGACTCGACATTATAACAAAGATATCCCGGACATCAGCCTGAACTAGATTAGGATGGCCTTGATTCAGCTCAAGAACAAGGCACCGAGCGACGACGGAATTACATCAGAGCTATTGAAAGCGGGTGGAACACCGGTACTGAAAGTCCTTCAGAGGCTCTTCGATTCCGTTATGCTTGAAGGCACAACGCCAGAAGCATGGAATAGAAGCGTGGTGGCGTTGTTCTTCAAAAAAGGGGATCACACTTTGCTGAAGAACTACAGACCCATCTCAGTTCTGAGCCATGTTTATAAGCTGTTTTCAGGGGTTATCACCAATAGTCTTGAATGCAGGTTTGATGACTTCCACCCTCCCGAACAAGCCGGTTTCCGAAAAGGCTATAGTACCATAGACCACATCCACATGCTGCGGCAAGTGATACAGAAGACCGAAGAGTAAAACTTGCCCCTTTGCTTAGCGTTTGTGGATTATGAGAAAGGTTTTGATTCGATCGTGACCTGGGCGGTGCATGAGGCTCTGCACCGATGCCGTATTGAATATCGCTATATCGAAGTGCTGAAGTGTTTTTACAACAACGCCACCATGTCAGTTTGAGTGCAGGATCAGAACTCGAAGGCGATTCCATTGAAAAGAGATGTGAGACAGGGAGACATCTTTCCGAAACTGTTCTCTGCCGGACTGGAAGATAGGCATCTTGTAGGCACAAGCTTCTGGAATGGAAAGGGCTTGGCATCAATATTAACGGGGAGTACATCACGCACCTTCGGTTTGCCGACGTATAGTAGTCATGGTAGAGTCGATGGAAGACCTCAGCACGATGTTCGAAGATCTCAATAAAGTTTCTCAATGGATGGGCCTCAAGATGAACATGGACAAAACGTAGATAATGTCGGACTCTCATGTAGTGTCAACCCCAATAAGTGTGGGAAACTCCACTCTCGAAGTTGTCGA
Organism: Lycia hirtaria; assembly: GCA_947563715.1. Classification (NCBI taxonomy): domain Eukaryota; kingdom Metazoa; phylum Arthropoda; class Insecta; order Lepidoptera; family Geometridae; genus Lycia; species Lycia hirtaria. The sequence goes on from OX387386.1 coordinate 14,146,873, forward strand.
CGAATACGTCTATCTAGGACAAATAGTCCGACTAGGCAGGTCCAACTTTGCGAGAGAGGTGAATCATCGAATCATCAACTCGGCTGGGCAGTGTTCCGAAACTCAAAAGCATCTTCTCGTCCAATATACCCCAGTCCCTTAAGTCGAAAGTGTACGACCAGTGTGTGCTACCAGTGATGACATATGATGCTGAAACGTGGTCACGTGCCGGCCGATGGGGCCGAAAAAATCTTGAATGGAGACCACGAACTGGCAAGCGCAGCGTAGGAAGACCAGTCACAAGGTGGACAGAAGATATCATACAAGTTGCAGGAAGGCGATGGATGCAGGCCGCTTCCAACCGGTCTTTTTGGAATTCCATGGGGGAGGCCTATGGACATAGGCTTCCACCAGTGGATTTCTTGTGGCTGAGATGATAATGCTGATGATGATTTATCTCAACCAGACTAATGCTTCGAAAAACTTGCAGTAGTCCGATTGCCGAACAAACAACCGGACTACTGCTACTGAAAGAAAAAATATTGGTATTCGATATTTAAATCAGCTTTGTCGTTTTAGCTTCGGTACGTGATACGATCCTAGTGTAGTTCTAGCTTAAAAATTAGACACGTCTTGGTTAGCATCCAGCTCATTTAAATGATTTCTTTGCTTATCTTACTTTTTTCCTATCTATCAAAAATCCACTTCCGATAACCTCATTATCTTCTATATCGCAAAAAAATTACAGCAATAAAATATAGTCTGTAGTTTTTAACATATGTTTTTTTCGTAATTTACGCCACCACGTTTGCAGGATCCTGTGTAAATTAAAACCTTTTGAAAAGATAATAGATATTATTTGTTCCGTAGCAAATGAGACTGCATTATTGTAGTAAATCAGTGTTGGTTTAGTAGTGAATGCTTGGAGTAACATTAGTGAGTTTGGAGATGATGGGAATGTCACTTTATTATTGAAGGATCACCAGACAGGGAAGTTGGGGAGATGTTGGTGACGACCTTAAAATAAGGTTTCTACATAAATGAAACCGAACCATAAATGAAATAAGGTTTGTACATAAATGAAACCGGGCGCCATATATCAGTCAGTACTGAAGTATATTTAGTTGCAAAACTCCTCACAACTTAATAACTTGTCTAATGTATAGGTATACACAAAAAGAAGTGTCAAACAGAAGCTTATTAATTCAGTCAGTCAAGTCAAGTCAGTACAAGTCAGTTAAGTCCAAGTCTTAAACGATACGACAAATATTAGCAAACGTGGTGGCACGTAGTTGTATTATGTAGGTAATAAAAATGCCGATTCCTTCTGGAATCAGAGTCATTGTTGGACCAGCAATGACAGAACTGCATTTAAGCTCCTGGGGTACGCTTAGGTTTCACACGCGGGTACTGGACGGGTGGGGCCCTAGTTCGGGGACGACGTAAATATCTATGCATTGGAACGTAATGGTAGGTCACGTTTCCAGCAATACCAATCTTCACGCGGATGAAGATAGCGTTGTCTAATCTTCGAACCACAGTTTTGGCTTCAAAATCGAAAATCCTCGCCTTAGGTTCGGGTGCAGGTCTCTTTACGGGTAGTTCTCCTCTTGCTGCAGCCCGGCGTCTTCTTGCCCTTATGCGGCCTCGACGTCCCATGGACATGGCTATTTTTAGTCTGTAACATTAACATATATGAATTAATTTTGATATGAGTTTGGCTAAATTGACAGGATGAAAAGTCGTGCCTACTTTTTATTACTACGGTGGTTAGAAAAGGTTGGCGTGTGTCCTGCCATTTTAATTCAAGTGTTATTAGAACATAATTAGTTAATAACTTGTTTACTTTTTAATTCACTTTGTTGAGAAAAGCTCGTTAAACTCATTTGGTCGTAATGCAGAAAAAAATATAAAAAATATATTGAATTTATTTATCTTTCTAAATTAGGTAATATTATACATATTATGTACCTAATATATATATATATATATATATATATTATATACTAAACTAAAATAACCTAAACAACTTACGTAATACATTTATATTATATGGTATATTTATACCTAAATACAACAAAATAAAAATAACATAAGCAACTTAAATAATTTAAAAAAATACTAAATTTTGCATAAAAAGTAAAAATCAAATATGTGATGTCCGTGTGTGGTAGAGCTCCTATAAAGAACGCAGACTGCATTTACTCTAATGCTAATGATATTCTTTGTGTGAGGAATGAGCAATGATTGTATGAGGTGAAATTGTGTTTAGAGTAATTTATTAATTTATAGTCATGTGGCTTAATGTGGAGATGGCAGGAATACTGCAACAACAGCGTGGGGTAGAGACTTGATAAGCAGAATCACAGCCGATCGCGAATGAAATGTCTGACGATATTACGAAAACAATATATCAGATATGAATTGAAGGTGATTACCAAGGAACAGAGGAGAATGGCGTAAATAATGGGAGACGGAGAGATCAGTGGGCTAATATGGGTTGATGCTGAAGTTTATTATGCGTCATATAGTGTTACCACACGAGTCGTAGAATTTTTCATAATTATAGTTTAAAAAACTGAAAATACCGACTTTAAAATGCACAATTCATTTAATTGTTTGACATTTTTATAGTTATTTTGTTAAAAACCAAAGTACTAAACTGATTTTTGATAAAATTGATATGGGACAACACAAAACAAAAATGAGAATGTGTGTAACTAATGGAGACTTCACAGCCAAGCAAGTTTCCTCGGAGTTACAATTGGCTGATCTATTGACTTGGTCCCAGACTCCAAAAGTTGAGTTTCGAGATTGGTAGGAATTTATCTTTAAATTCTTGAAAATCCGAGGAAGTGAAGATATGTATCCTACGCTTAGAACCTATTTTAATATGAAGAATATTTTCTACTGTCATAGAGTTTGTTAGACAGTTGGTTACAACATCTTCCTTCAAGTTTACAAAAAATCTATTGTAAAAGTTCTATAAATATAATTCACAGCTAAACGCTATCTTTCTTTATAAGCTGAAGATAATTACTCCCAAAACGAGCTCATTCATAACTGTGACGTTCCCACTGGCGTCCATGTTGAATCAACTGTCTTCATTCATAATTTACAGACTCATGAGAATTGGACCTACCTCACTGGCTGCCGGTAGAATCTTCGCGCTGGAAGGCTGTTCAGCGACCTCCAACTGACAGTACTTCACAAATACTTGTAAAAACACTTGTTCGGGCAGGTTGACGTCAGGTAACGTCTGTGCTAGACTTATGATTGACTTTACGAGAAAAGGCTAGATCCGACGCAGGCGGGTACAATTGTGCGCACTTGCTATTGATTTTATCTCCGTTTCTATGGTTACGGTTGCTAGGTAACCTGTGATGTTGCCAGCTTGGGCTTGGAAGATTTTGTATTGTGTCTACTATAAAATAATGTTTTGATATGTAAATAGAAAAAAAAAAGTAAATAGGGCGAATTCTGTGGTAAATTATTAAATCTCGACTCCTCGCTATATGTTATTAGCTTTCGCTAGGTAGATTCTTAATTACTTTTGTTGCGTATACAAGTATTTGGGTAAATACCCAAATTCAATTTAAGAAACTTGATTCTGCATATTATGTACTTATTTGTAATTTATGTAGAGATGAATTAACTTGGCTAGATTCCTTCTGTTTACCATATTCGATCGTATCGAGTTGTATCGAGTTTAGACCATTACCTTTTTCAGAGAAAGTGGAAGAAGGGTAGAAAGGCCTTCTCTTCATCATCACCATCATCCACAGCCTTCTCTATCTTGCCTTGCAATGGAAAAATCTTTGGGCTTTTAATAAAAGGAATTGACTGTTTTATTGCAAGATTTACTTCATGAATTTGTACGATCAAAATTTTCTAATGATTTTAACCTATGTAATAGGGTGAATTCAGTGATTTTAACTAATCCAGTAAGATAGTAACTTCTATGATTTTTTAATAGTGATCAATTCAATCAAATAGGAAAGCCGGTAGTCGGTAGTGTTGCCAGCATATTTTTGTTAGTAAATATAGATAGCCAAAGATTTTACCACAGCTTCTTTTTTGTGAGTACCTAATTTTACTAGATACTTATCTTAAAAACATAAGTACCTACTTAATTGGGTTGTTTAGAAAAAACACTAACTATTAATACTCAAAATGTCAATTTTATTTTACCACATTAATTACACCTAAAATACATATAACACATAACTACTCATACAATTAATTAATACCATTAGATCAAAAATAGTTACTAAACTACATACAATCGAAATTTACATTATATAGACATCAAGTTGGGCTTTCAAGTTGTCTAATTACTTTGTTATCAAGTATAACTCATTTCAAATGGTGCTATGTGAACTTATCTACCTATTTCTACTCACATCTTGTTACCCGATGAGGTGAGTAAACATACGGTCCGCTCTTGGTCTAGTCTAGTATAACAATATTTTAGGTGCAGCAGAGTTGCACATATTGCTGAACAGATCTTTTTTTAAATGGAATTAAATAATTATTGTTATATTGTGGATATAAAAAAAAACTGTTTATCAAAAGCTGTCTTCTCCCTCTCTGTATGTTTTTCACCTCTTCATGGCTAAACCAATCTTTATGAAATTTGGTCACCGTATTTCTTCACTAGGGGGACACAGCGGGGCGCAGCTAGTATTGAATAAGTCTTACAAACCTAGTTTAAGTATCATTATTGTTAATTATAATTACTTGATTATTAGCTTAGGGACATAAACTTACAATTATTGTATAGAGATATTTGATTAAGTATGTTTATTTTACCGAATTATATTCAGTAAAATTCAGACACACTTAATTAAACTTATACTACCTATTTACTTATCCTAACTGTCTTTTTTACACTTTTTGGTGGTAATGAAAATAATATTAATAATAATTATAGTATAAAAAACTTAAACAACCGACTTCAAAATAAACAATTTCTCCTATTTGGATTACATATGTTTTCCAGTTATTTTGTTCTGAAAACCAAAATACTGAACCTATGAATTATTTAAAAAAAAATATTATTTATTCCAAACAAAAAAAGACTCATCAAAATCGAAGTAATCACTTAAAAATAACATATAAAAAGCGCATACAGTCGAATTGAAAACCTTCTCCTTTTTGGAAATCGGTTAAAAAGTATGAGCGTATACGTTTTGATCAAAAATATTCAACAAACTAAAATCTATGAGGTGCATAATGTCATTTTATAGGTATTTATTTTATGTTTTTATGTGAACCTTTTTTATTGTTCTGCAATAAATGCTGTTCTTATATCATTAAGCATTTTTGCAATATCTTTTAATTGAGAAATTCTCATCTAATTGCTATTTAATTCCTCCTCCACTTTTATTACAGATTCCATTGTTCTGAAAAAAAAAATGTTCTTATTCTACTTTTAAATCCATATTCTATAGGAAAAAACACGAAACCTTGAATATTTTATTTTATTTTTATTTATTTGTATAACCAAACAGTTTTCTTACATGATAATAAACAAAAATATGTGAGGTAGGTAAGGTCTTCTTATTTTATAAACTAAATGCAAAAAGACTTAGTAGCTCTTGATGTTACTGTTTTTTTCAGCAAAATTCTTAAAAAAATATAAATTACATAAATCGCAAACAGATTGAAATTAATATCTTAATAAGTTAGTTAGGTTTAAGCGAATTCATAAAATAAACAACTAAAATAATACTTTGTTTACTCAATTCCACATGGAATTGATTAGAGTACCTACTCAAAACTCATCCACATGACTCGCACTTGGCCAACAACCAAAATGAGTGATATTTAAACTTATAGTAATAATAGGTAGGTACAGTTATTTATAACAATGTTGGTGACCAAAACACTCTTTTTAGGGTTCCGTACCTCAAAAGGAAAAAACGGAACCCTTATAGGATCACTTTGTTGTCCGTCTGTCTGTCCGTCTGTCCGTCTGTCCGGGTGTCAAGACTTTTATCTCGGGAACGCGTGAAGGTATCGAGTTGAAATTAAAACCATATACGCTGATCCATAGTCTCATGCTGCAGAAAGAAAAACCAAATTTCTCAGTTTTCGTAAAAAAAAGTTACAGCCAAATATATCGTAAAATACGCACATTTCGACACTCAAATCAATTTCGAATCAAAACCTATGGGGTACTTCCCGTTGACCTAGAACTATGAAATTTGGCAAGAAGCATTGTGTAGTATACATATGGGAAAAAATCCGAAAACTGGTCATTTTTTATTTGATCACAAAAAAATGGGGTCTTTAAGCAAGGAAGGAGGGTCCAAATTTTTAAGTGCTTCCGTTAACCTAACCGTATCATGTGGGGTATCATATGAAAGAGCTTCAGTAGCATAAGCTGAAACAGGTTTTTAAATATTTTTACGATATATATTTTTCGGTTTATGAAGCAAAATATAAAAAAAATATATGATTTCCCCCTTTTAGCTACTAGTTTGTACGGAACCTTCGGTAGGCGAGTCTGACTCGCACTTGGCCGTTTTTTTTATAGGTTCATTGTTTTATTTTGATATTGTAGAATTTCTAAGCTTTCTCTCTCAGCTCTAACATTGAACGAATTTATCTTATAGAAAATATAACAACAATTACGTAAGAATTTCTCTTAATTGTTATATTAAGCTGTTGTACTCGTATTGACTCTGTGCCACGTGGACATGAGGTTGTTTAGTTTTATTTCACAGTAGGTACAAATTATGAATTGACGATGATTAAAAAAAAATACGTTAACATACACTTTGATAGGATTTGATTGGATACGATTAGTACTTTATTGTATTAAAAATATTTTTGATTCGATCCTCCATCCTCGGCCACACCGTCGCTTAACATCAGGTGAGTTGGTGGCCAATCGTAAATTTATCTTGCGTAAAAAAAAAAGATTATTTGAAAAAAGGTTATCAAGTCTGTGATATACGAATACTTTAAGTATTGGCCTTTTTAAAATTATAAAAATTGGGCACTAGACACCGTGACGTGTTTTTTTTAAATTAGAGCCCAAAACAATATACAAACTAAATCACAGCCTAAGTATATTTGAAATATTAATGTACTGAATAAAATACACAATAGTTAATTATTTGATTTATCCAACTACAATAAACCTTTGACGGTTACGTACATGTAACAATAAAACTATTCCATCGTTACCAGTTACGTACTCATAAAAAATTTCACCAAAATCAGTTAAATACCTATAAGCAAAAATAGTCTGTGTCGAAACTAGTCTAGAAACTTCGGTAACGTTGGCGGTTAAAGACAAAAAAACTACATTAATAGCCAAGTAAAATTACTAAATACGTATGTATATACCTAAACTACATTAATGATTAGATTACCTCCATTAAAGAAAGTCTAAATGTAATACAAGGTACTTAAATCCACTAACAGCTAACAGAGTATCCAGCATTTAGTAGAATTGCCACGTGATTGGCAATGTATGTACGTTGAACCAGATATGTAGTTGTAGGTACTTACTGTAATTTTGAACATGACTACCAAGCACTCGACAAAATTTACAAAATTACTAAAAGATATACAATTTAGAGCTAAACATTACATTTCGTTATATTTTTATATATCATAATTGACACGTTAGTATATAATGTGATCCTACACAAGTGGGAGATAGGTGCGTTATTATTATTTCTAACTATAAGTATACTCGTTTATAGAGATATAGAGTTGCAGAAATAGAAGCATTTACCTACAGAGGAATATAAGAATATTCATGCCTCGATTGTCTGCCTCTAACGTATAATTTAAGCTACTTACTATCCTAATGAAAACATATGTAGGTGGTCTCGCTTCAATCGTATCTGATTTCGTAACTATGGTTACGTACGCAGCCGAAGTAGTTTTCTACTAATAATTCCCTTGTTACCTCACAAAATAATATTTAATTAAAAATTCAAATAAAATCTTAATGTAAAAACTTACGTATAATGCATCTGCATATATATGTATATGCAGATGTATATATATTGCATATATATACATCTGCATAATTATTAATTGATGTAATCATTTTTTTTTATTAATTTATTTAGTAATCCTTAGATACCTGTATAGGTATATATGGGCGATAATTTTTGGCTTTACGCTATTGATATTACGTAGATAGTCATTATGAGTATATTCATATTACATATTTAGATACCTAATAGTTTATGTACCTAATACCTATTATACTAAATACCCTCTATACATCCTAATTGATATTAGAATAGGGAAAGTATTTTAGTTATTATTTATTAAGTTGTAAGTGTATTTTAGTTATTCTTTATGATCAATTGACTGAAAAGATTGTTATGATCAATACAGAGATATATGTAGTTCCCATTCCGTAAAAAGAACGCTGGTTTGTTCGCGTTTACAAACAAACCAGTGTTCTTTTTACGTAACGGGAACTATACCTAAGAACCTTTCATTATCACCTTCGTAAACGCTTTTCATCACTACGTGATTGGAACATTTTTGCTCGCATCAATCAATAGTCCAAAGGATTTGGAAATGAGAATGTTAGCCATTCTCATTGGCTTATGCTTAGCAAGCTTAAGCCAACATAAGTTAATAATCATTGAAAGTAATCAAAAAATAAATAAAAACTAGCAATATCGATAGTTTTAGAAACCATACCTAGTAGTCCAGTCGAAATAGACATTCAAGTTAGCCATAATTCGCATAGAGCTGAAAATTGGTATAGACGTTAAATAAACCAATACTAATGAAATGCAAAAAAAATTGGCTGTAACTTTTTTTTACGAAGACTTAGAAATTAGATTTTTCTTTCTGCAGCAAGAGACTATGGATCTGCGTACATGGTTTTAATTTCAAGACGATACCTTCACGCGTTCCCGAGATACAGGTCTTGACACCTGAACGGACAAACGGACAGACCGACAGACGAACAGACGGACAAAAAAGTGATCCTATAATGGTTCCGTTTTTTCCTTTTCAGTTACGGAACCCTAAAAATGGGAAAAAACCTGAATTTTTTACCTTTGACCTTGGTTTTTTTTTTGCAGAAGTAGGATCGAAGGGGATTTTTGAAATTTCATTAGTAATGGTTTATTTAACGTCTATATATACCAATTTTCAGCTCTATGCGAATTATGGCAACTTATCATTTTTTTGTCTATTTTGACTGGACTATGGATAGTTAACAGTAAAAAAATAACACTTGCTCATTATTAATGAGCAAATATATGTTATATTTTTAATGTTTTTAAATGATATTAAAATGATAACATTTTAACTATGGAAGGAATTGTCAAAGGGTTTTGTAATTAAGGCGCTTTCTTTATCAAAAATGCTGGATTAGGTGGTAACATATTAATAAGTTTGACCCGTATATTTACTATGCATACGCATTAGGGTTGCGTTATACCTACATGATTAAATACAAGTATCTAAAAATAAAACGCTAATACTTTATTATGTCATAATACTTTGCACGAAGTCGGATTTTAATTATCTATAATATTATACGCTACAATTTGTTTATTTTAATATTGAGACTACTAAATTACCAAGCTATAAGCTTGCTCTACCTTCTAATGTTTGTTATCGTTTATAAATTTTAATCCTAAACCATTTAGATTTTTAATATAATTACAGGTCTAACGTACATACTACACAATAAATTAAATTAAATTTAATTACCCTTTACATATTTTCATTATTGTAGAACTCTTCTGTGTAACTATGGTAAGCTCCAAAACATATTAGACCTATATTTCAAAGATTTATTATTATTTGATATACAATTAGAAAAGCATTTCAAATGTCGTTTTGTAAGTAGGCAACTTGCAAAGTTGGCCTTCGTCACTAGAAAAACTTTACGATTTTTTTTTATGTTTCAATTTTCCGCTTATTTTTGACAACTGTTTGGTTCTAAAACATTATTCCAAAATAAAAATAAAAACGTTTAGCCAAATCTTTAAATAAGTTATAGCAAATTTTACTAAAAACGAATCTAGTATCATGTTACACATGTAAAATTCGTTTAAAACATTATTATTCTGCGTGGGTAATTGGGTCTATAGTCTCCTCACTATCCATTTATACTTGATAATGTTATTACCACTAAAATTGGCTCAAGCCATCACTTACTTGTTTTTCTAAAAACATTAAGTCGTAAAAAATTATTATTAAAACTGTCAGGTCAGAAGGTCATTTTATAATACCAAACTTAGCGTCCGGTAGAGCGTATTGGTGTATTAGGTCTGCACTTATTTCTCGGCAAATTTGGAACATCCTCCACGTGGTTCCGCGATGGCCTGACTGACAAAAACACTTGATCACCTTCATGACGAATGTGTAACCTCGCTTCTGCAAGATTCCTGCCCTTTAACAGCTGTTCCGCGTCAGGTGAAATGTGGACTATTTTCCGGATCTTTGGCTGGGGCCCTTGCGATGTCTGCGATTGACGTTTGCATTTCATTCTGGGGACCTCTGTGTACAGTTTGTTCTTAAAGTAGACTGTATGACGGATGTTCTTGTTGGGAGACCTGCCAGAGAAAATATTTATAGGATTACAAATGACCCAAGAAATGAGGTGTTTCTTGTAGGTACGAGTATATAAATTTGCTGGAGTTGATTGGCACAGGACCGAGGAAGATGGCAATATAAGAGAGAGGCATACCCAGGAGCGGGATATTGAAAGCTGTATACACACCGAAGCTTCCGTACTCCTATGTATGACACAATACATGGACATGAACACTAACACCAGGGATGATTAATAAAATAATGTACTTTATATCCAAAAGTATTTCTAACTTCACATATTTACTACAGTAGAAATAGCCTGAAATGCTAGGCGTACATATACAATGTGGTGAATACTGAAGGCACCATTAAGCTGATCAAAGTTATGAAAATAACTAAATTAAAAAAACTAACGAATGCAAACAGGTGAAATTTACCGAAAAATTGTCTAATATTACATAAAGTGTATTTATGCCTATATAATTATTGATTTGCTTTGTCTAAAACAGTAGTTTATATGTGTTGTATGAAAAATAAAGCTTTATTGATAATCATGACTTTTTGTTATATTGTACTACCACTGGTAAGTCGTGGTAGTTTTCTGAAACTATTTTACTGAAACTGTTGTTCTGAAACATTTAAATGTGAGGATCTGAAGATATTAAATAAATCTTAGATAGTTTGCTTTTTGAAAACTCCCTGAAAAATAATTATGAATATTATAAATTGACACACATTTTTGATTTACGTTCCATTTTGTTCTGGCAAGGCAGCTGTAACTACGCAGTACTACCATAATTGGTATCTTAAGAATTCTCCTTTTTAAATAATTATGTATAAAAAGCGGATTAATCGAGATTGAGTATAAACTTTTTCACTATGAGCAAAAAAATTATATAGCAACTATGTGTATTTACAATCGTAAGTACCTACCTAATGTATTTTTTTGAAGTGAAAATTTCTTTAGCGGCGTTGTGCATTTTTGGGATGGGTAAAAAATTTTTAACTCGCGTCAGATCGTAAGATAGTAAGACGGACAGTCAGAAACCTATTCTAACGTTCTGCATTTAAAGTTCATTATTGTATGTACAAGTTTGTCCTTTGTCAATTAATTGAAAAAATGCTGGCGCGTATCTGGCCCAACGCATAAGCATTGCCATTCAACGTGGCAATGCGGCCAGCATGCTGGGTACGCTGCCAACTGGTAGTGGGTTTGAGCATTTGGATTATCTTTAGACCTTTATCGGTCTGGGGTGATCGATGTGCTTTTTGTGTAGTAGTTTAGTTAGTTGAGTCTGTATAATGTTGTGTTGTACTTAATAAAGGCGCTTGCCATAAAAAAAAAATTAAGTTCAAATCCTCCACAAGTCAGTCTTTTTGCTATTTTATTTTTAGTTTTCACTTCTGCCGGCACTCCCGGAGTGCAACCCGTTGTTTTTTTATGCAAGACAGATCTACGTTTGACCACCAACTCGCCTGATGTTAAGCGACGGTGTGGCCGAGGATGGAGCTCGTCGATCTAGAAGATTAGATTCACTCTAGCCTTGAAAATTCCAAGATTGTAGATAGCAGGAAAGAGAGATGGCGGCAAAGAATTCCATTCCTGTGCAGTACGCATCAAGAACGTGGATCAACATCGCTGAGTACGAATTTTTGGCATTTCAACGAGAAATATGTGGTAATTCCCCGACTTTCTGCTAGTCCTGTAGTGAAATAGGCAGGTTGGAATTGAAATTTTGAGAATTGTATCTATTACCGTTTAAAAGACGTGTAGGACAGACAGACAGACACCGTAGCCTCACGAATAGGTTCCCGCACCCTTGATACGGAAGACCAAACAGAAACGTGCCTATCTCTCTGTCTGTTTGTAACTTTCACACGATCAAACGGCTTCACCGATCGTTACGAAATTTTGTACACTGATAGCTTTGAACCTGGACACGGAAAGGCTAAATTTTTTCACCATCATCACCGTTTTTCATTATTATTATACTACCAGTTGGCAGCGTGCCCAGCATATTGCTACGCTCATGGTGCTTAATGCACATACTAGGTAAGTATCTGCTCATAATCGTAATGTCATTAGCACTTGTATGAAATATAGGCAGAGAATACTTACACGACGGAGCATGTGATGGACTGCTTTCACAAAACTTTGTAGTTCCGCCGGCAAAGTGATGTCGACTGGGGCGAATATTGCTTGAATTCTCGTCACTGTAGAAAAATGAGAATATGAATGAATTTAAATAGAACATTTTACCGATCTCAAAAAGATGGATGTTAACTATTCGGCTGTATTTTTTATGTTTCATCATCATCATCGTCGTCGTCTAAGCCATAAGAAGTCCACTGCTGGACATAGGCCTCCCCCATGGATTTCTTAAAAGACCGATTGGAAGCGGCTTGCTTCCAGCGTCTTCCCGCCACTTGTATAAGGTCATCTGTCCATCTCGTGGCCATCATTTTTAGGCTTCCGTACCTCAAAAGAAAAAAAAACGGAACCCTTATACTTAGGATCATTTTGTTGACCGTCTGTCTATCTGTCTGTCTGTCTGTCCATCCGTCCGTCCGGGTGTCAAGATCTTTATCTCGGGAACGCGTGAAGGTATCGACTTGAAATTAAAACCATATATGCAGATCCATAGTATCTTGCTGCAGATAGAAAAATAAAATTTCTCAGTTTTCGTAAGAAAAGTTACAGCCGAATATGTCGTAAAAAACGCACATTTCGACACTCACAGAGGAATCAAAACCTATGGGGTACTTCCCGTTGACCTAGAACTCTGAAATTTGGCAAGAAGCATTGTGTTAGAGTACATATATAGGAAAAAATCCGAAAACTGGACATTTTTAATTTAATCACAAAAAATAGTATTATTATTATTTATTTATTTATTCTTCAATTACATCATGAAAATTTATGAGATAATTCTGCCAAACTGCATAACAGTTTGTAGGCAGATAATACACTCTCATCCACAATAACAATTCTCTATGCAAGGAATGAAGGCCCAAATTTTAAAGTGAATTAACCGTATCATGTGGGGTATCATATGAAAGAGCCTCATTAGCATAAGCTAAAACAGGTTTTTAACACATTCTTCGCCCCCTGCAGACCCTTCACTTCAACTGGGAACCAAAACTTTTTAGGCGAATTTTGATTAAGTAGAGAGTGGCCGCGCAAAGCAACGTTGACTGCCTCAAACGCCGGCGGTTTACTGACTACCTACTACAAAATGAACGGGACGCTCGCTCGGATCCGAGTGGGAGGCGCCGCTACTATAGCTCGGATCCGAGTGGTGAGCAAGGAATGTGTTAAATATTTTTACGATGTATATTTTCCGGTTTATGAAGGAAAATATAAAAAAAATATATGATTGCCCCCTTTTATTTAGTTTGTACGGAACCCTCGGTGGGCGAGTCTGACTCGCACTTGTCCGGTTTTATTTTTAAAGAACTGTTAATTTGATTTGAATGGAATTTAGAACGAAGGTAGCTCTATGCCTTAGAATAAAAGGGTTATTTTTATTTTAAAAAAATATCAGTTCCTGTGGGATAACGACACGAGGGGCGCTGCTGGTAAGTAAAATGAATTATCACTTACATTTTAATACGACAAAATATAATGATACCGGAATTACCGTATGATATATTATCAATGGACAAATACATCGATCAACATTATAAATATGGATTGTTTATCGCGAGCGGCCCCGGCGCAACGTGCCTTTTGTGTCCTAGATCCAAAATTTCCCGATTGATCTACTTTTATAGAACTAGCTCTGTCCCACAGTCTTACCCACGAGAAATCATCCAAAGTTTACATTGCGCATGTTAACACAGCACAGATCTAATTTTTTTTTGTCATCCAAAAATCGTGAGAAAGAAATATCTTGATTAATTAATTACTCCGTCAGAGAGAAAGAGACGCAGCAGCAAATAAACTAAACGCCGTTATTTTAAATCTTTGCAAAGTCAATGTTGTCCATAACAACCCGACGACAAAGAAATGACATGTAAAATTATACTCAATCATCAAAGTAATAAGTATTATTTTTTACTACCTTTTGATTTTTCAAAGTTTTAACAATGAAGATTCTCTTTAGAAGAACTCTATCAAGAATACGATCTCTAAATTACATATCTCAAAAAGCAGCGGCTTAGTTTGCACGTTAAAATATCAGACAGCCAGGAATTTGAATTTCATATATCAATATGTTTTTATTCATTTATGATAACAAGACACGAAATAGAAATTAAATAATAGAGACCAGTTTCCGGACAAAGTATTGAGGATTTAGAATTTCTTTATGGCACTTGTAGATCACAAAAGTGAGACAGAAAACCATAAATACCTACTAAAAATATAAAATTAAAATACAAAGTATACAGTTATATTAAGAAAAAAATCGTTAACAATTTAAAAGGAATACGAAAGTGCACAGCATTACACATCTACAAAACTGACTCTGACCCACCCTCAAAGGTTTATATTCAGGTGAGACTTAGCAACGCACATTTGAGATTACTATAGAATATTTAAAGTTACATAGGACGATACCTCGCACGATGTTCACGGGCGAACTGGGTAAATGGTTCAGAGTGATAGAACTATGCGATAGCAATGTAAATAGATAGAGGGAGGAAACATGCAACCTGCTCGAAAAAAATAACGTAAGCTTCATACTAAATAAAAAAATAATTAAAAATTCAATTTTATGTTTCTTTAAAAACTGATTTCTAATTAATGTTTAATAGGATATTATCTACATTCTTCATAATTTTAATGTGACAGAAAGTACATGACTACGACATAAAATTCATAAAATGTTATTTTTAGAGGTAAATTCTGATACATTTTTTCTATCGAGGAAAGTTACTTGTTTTATGTTTCTGTCTTAGGATTAATGGAGGTAATATAGTCAACAAACACATATAAAAAAATTGAATTATTCAAGCAAGTATTCTTAAAATAAAATTAACATAAAAATTTCGTTTAATTACCAGGTAGCATGTTATCGAAGAAACGCGACGATGAAAGTTTTCGTACGCCTCCATACATTTTTGAAAGCGCCCTCTACAGGTTACGAAGAGATACGTAAAAAATGTCTGGAGGCGTACGCCACGTGTCTTCATAAAAACTTGTACTAAGGGTGTGCACAAATTATTAATAAGCTTATTTACCGTGAAACGAGTGAAATGCGATCCTGATGTGAAACAGCCACGAACACTGATAAGTATCTCACCAGCCGACGAACAAGCGACTTTAGTGTTGTAATATTTTCAGAAATGTACCTATTTCAAATTTCGAATATTATTTTTTGTATTTGGTACGTACCACCTTGCTAAAGACTGCAGGGCGTGTGCACTATCGATTCGATTCGAAAACTGGCGGACAGTCGGCCGGTTACGCGCATGGGTGTGATTGCACCTATCTGGGTCATAAGATAACACAAAGGTAGGAAATTCAACTGTTGCAGAAATATACCTAGTCAACATACGAATTTTTAGCTACCTAACTTTATTGACACTATTATATTAATGCGCTAGCATTTAACTGTCGGTTCAGCGACTTTGGTCACGCAGAGACCAAGCAGCTTACCTAGAAGAAATTTAATAAAATTCTGCAATGAGATTCTATGTCAGAGAGGTTATACTCATCGAATAAGAAGTAAAAGCATGACATTGTTTTCAAGTGAAATGATAAATTGTTAAAGCCTTTTAGTATAGATAGCATAGCCTTATATATCTTGGTGTTGCACTTTCTAAACACACATTGTCACTGTTCACAAATTATGACACAAAGTATCTAACAGCGTTGCCCGACGTGTCGCGACTGAAGACAAGTCGGGCGATTGCCTTACTTGAGGCTTGCCATGCAGAGCTATGGATAATCCATCTACGTATATTACATCATTGCAATTCTGGGCATTATCATGAGGAGGTACCCGTGGACCACCTTGATAGCAGAACCGGTTATCGGTGCTTCTTTATATTTGTCTCCGTGACAAGTCTGAGTAGTTGACTAATGGGTAAATAATTTTTTCTCAATCCAAACACTCATTTGACAATTCGTCTAACCGAATCTTAGTAACACGAAAGTTCATGTCTATAATAAAAAGAAACCTAACGAACCTGTTTCTTAGCATAATTTTTCATAACACAACTAGTGGTGCTACAAGTCCATCACAACAAAACAGAAACCTTTGGGTTTCTGTTTTTACAGTACAACTTTTACGAAAACTCTAGAAATATTTCAACAGCCTTATTTTTATTTACTCGTATAAGCACATTTTCATGCACGTGACAGTGGAATTTTCCACATCAAATTTAATTAGGCGCACAGTTTAAGGCAGTGACGTTATTATCACATGGACAAGCAAAGTCTAAAAGAAAATTCACGAAAAAAGTGTCTTGAGTTACCGATACTGATATACCAACTCAAAAATTTTAATTTAAACTATGTGTCGCCGCGCTAATGTCTAATTTATATTGAGCTTAGAGACATCTCATGCCATTTTGGCGCGTCAAATTATTTTGAAAATAAAAATTATTTTAATAGTGTAACTGGTCTAGAGATTGCGCTTTACACCTCATTGAGTTCCGACGTTTTTGAGCGCTAACGCGAAATCTTTGTCGATATAACATCGTTGGTTTTAGGTTAAGCATTCTGAATGAAATAAACGTTATACATATAGCCTGTTCGTGATGAGATCACAAAATCAACACAAAAGGTAGTTTCTTACCTGAAATTTTTGTGACGGCGTTCAACAGCCCCAAAGTTTTCTCCTATCATTGCTGAATCCGTCAGAAAAAGTCAAACCGGTGCAACACAAATGTCTCGGACAAACCATACCATCTAAAGTTGATACAGAACACGCTGCATCTACATTCACACTGATGCATTTCAATCAAAAGCTTAGGGAAGAAACAGCTTAGCTTAGAAAGATTGGATCCCATTTCAAGTTTTTTTTTTAGGTTACTGAGCCTCTGACAGGCATCGCTTTGTTACTAAATTATTGATTAAGTCTGCATAGACTTGTGAGGTAGTTTGCTGGGCTTGCAGTGCACGGATGCAGCACGCATGCTCAGATGTTCTGATGTATCTATGCATTTCATACTCTTTGACAGACTGCAGAAGAGTTGCACTAAACATAATGGAATTATTGATATTTTCGAGTGGATTTTAGTTTGAGAACAACCTAAAAGTGCTATTATTAGTTAAATAATCCACGTAAAAGTACTTATTTAATTGTTTTCATATTAAGTGTAAAAATCGTTTAAGAAAAACTCTCCGGGAATTTTGTGTTTTTTTACTACATAAAAGAACTACCGGGCAAAGGTAGTCATTGATGAAAAGTGGAAATTATATTTTTTTTTACATATTTGGTCATGGTCCAAAAATTACACATCGTAAAAGTAATTAAAAACCAGTTTTAACTTGTGCTAATGAATCTCTTTCATATGATACCCCACAATGCCCCACATGATACAATTAACTCACTTTAAAACCCGCATTCCTTGTATAAAGACTTTTTTGTTATCAAATGAAAAATGTACACTTTTCGGATTTTTTCCTTTATGTGTACTTTATGACAATGCTTTCTGCCAAATTTCATAGTTCTAGAACGGTCAACGGGAGGTACTTACCCTGTAGGTTTTCATCCTGTACTTTTGACATATACGGCTGTAACTTTTTTTTTTACGATGATCGAGAAGTTTGATTTTTGCTCAGCTGCAAGGGACTACATATTTGCGTATATAGTTTTAATTTCAACTTGATACTTCCACGCGTTCCCGAGATAAAAGGACTTGACAGATGGATAGACGACAACAAAGTGATCCTATATGATTCCGTTTTTTTTTCCTTTTTAGGTACGGAATCCTAAAAAAACACAAAATACCCAGCTGGATACGAGTGATTACCATATACGATTTTTGTACTTGATAATGTAAACATTTTTTTTTTATACGTGGATTATTTAATAAATTGTAGCACTTTCAGGTTGTCCCTAAATCAAAATATACACATATTTTTCACGAAAAATACGTGCAGAATCCTTATGTTATGACAAAATGCCTACGATACTAGGTAGATGAAAACGAATCTAAAGACACTTTTCAACCGATTTAAAAAAGAGGAGATTCTCAATTCAATTTTTTTTATGTTTGTTACCTCATAACTTTCGACTGGATGACTGATTTTGATGATTATTTTTTTATTTGAAAGCTGGTGCTTCCCGTGTGGTCCCATTTCAATTTGGTCCAGTTCTAACAATGGCATTCATAAGAAGTCGGTTACTTCAGTTTTTTTAAACTATAATTATTTAAAGTAACGACATTTAGGTGATATTATGGTAATATAGAAACATACAAAACATACATTCACCTCTTCTTTACGCAGTCCAAAAAAGTTTTGATGCCAATGTCTAATAGGTATATAGAGGTAACGGTTAACTAGCGTGTATCTATATCCTGCCTCAAGTTATCCTACTATACACTATATTTTCTGACATGTACTTACATGTAGAGAAGTTATACACGCCCAAAAAACATTACCTCCTTTCTTGGGTAGTTTGGTAGCAGCGCCCTCTCTGGAATCACGGTTAAAGCTAAGCTCAAGGGCTCATGACAATTTATTTAAGCATTACTCGTTGTAATTATTTTACACCTTTAAACACATGCTTTAATATCTTTGCTTGTAGTTTGCAATAATTTAGGAAGATGGCGTTTTGGTATTTTCAGTTATTGATTGTTAAAGCAAAGAATAACTATAAATTGTTTTTGTTAGAGTTATTAGCACTCCTATTTTGACTATACTTTATTTATTACTACTATACTTATTTTTTTTGTAATACTAATAATACATTAAGCGTAACGAAATTTGTCTAAGAAGTTTTGGAGATATTAGAAAAAACCTCCTCCTGAAAAAACCTAGGGTCTTGTAATAGGTTAGTTGCCTAAATTTGAAAATTTGGTTAATATATACTTTGATATCTATTTTATCCCAAAAAACCTATATTTTAAAGCATGGGTGTAGCTATAACTTTCTCATGGGGGTGTCCGCGGGTACAAAAATTTACTACTATTTGCCTCTATATTTGCGCAGACTATAAGCAGAGGTGTACTAGTTTATGTCAATCTTAGTTAGAAACATTAAAATACACGGAAATTAAGGTACGGACAAACGTATAACTGTAAATAAAATTTACTCGTATAAGTAACGTCGGAACATTATTAATTTATATTATACTAGATATGATTTCACCCGTTTTAATTCGTTTTAATGAGCGCTCAACATTTGCATGCCTCAAGTAAACAAAACATAGGTAATAATCATTCGCGAGCAAAGCGAGCGCGAAAATTTTTGTAGTGTTTTTATAGTAACATGATTTATTTCTCGTATTAGTGAGCCCACAGTACTTCTGTGGCAAAATAATAATAATGCGTGAGCGGAGCGAGCGCGAAATTTTTTAAGGTTTTTAAAATGAAATCTTGGAAGTGATTTGATTCATTGATCGTGTTAGCGAGCCTAGGTGTTTGTGGCCCAGATGAACCAAACAAGTATATTAATGTGATAAAAGAAAAAATGGAATACCCGACTGAATAAAAGTGACTTTTACGCTATCAAAAATTATATAAACAACCATTTGAATGCATTGATTGTCAGTTTATTATTCCTAAATTTAAACATATGACTTTATAGAAAATTACAAACATACCTAGACACTATTTCTGTGATGTACAATCCACTCGTGCTGAAGTTAAGAGATCAAAACAGAAATACGACATTTGTATACCGCAATTAAATAACAGTATGTTTTCAAATAGTGCATATGCAATGGCTATAAAAATTTATAATCACCTACCGCTTGAATAAAAAAATCTAGATTGTAATAGATTTAAGAAAAAACTAAAAACATGGCTCATCTCGAAAGCCTTCTATAACACAAAAGAATATTTTGAAAAGAGAAAAATAGTAATATACAACATACTAAACTTATAAATACTCAATGGAAAATAAGAAATTGTACAAAGCCTAGTACTTAGTTAACATTAATTAGTAATAATTATTTATGTGTGTCGTCATTCCATATCATTCGTCTGGAATACATCTTTATCTGATGAGACCCACATCAATATTGTAGGTATTAATGTGGGTATCTAAGGGGATATTGGTGGCATATTCTAGACCAGTGTTTAAATTATTGCACGCTCGAAAGGGCAGACTGTTGGAACTATTTTACAATATATTAACATCACTGTAAACACAGTTAAGCAATAAATATTTTCTTATTCTTATTCTTATACTCCCTTGCAGGCGGAAAACAATTTTTGGTTAGTGATAATTTTTTGGTGAATTATTTGATTGTATTAATTAGCACGGCGTGTTAAGAGTTGTTCGATTTTATTAACGAAAATATATTTTTTTATGTAAAATTGGCTTGGATCGAATTGAAATTTTTGTGGAATATTTGTGTTTTTGTTTACATAAGATAGATCTACGACTGACCGTCAACTCGCATGATGTTTTTTTTTTATGAATAAGTATCTTTAAAAATATGGACAAGCGCGAGTGAAGCGAGCGCGAAAATTTTTGAAGCCTAAGTATGTTTTTTGTGAGAATAAAAATGCATAAAATCACTGTAAAAGATTACAAATGCGCATTCTTTAGTATAATAAAAAAAAACACTTGTTTATTACGAAATAGTTCGTTAGAGGTTACGAAAAAACGTTTATTTTTATTTTTGCAGGAGATGTATTATTACAAAAAATATATCCTGTGATACTCTGGAAGCGAAGTCAAATCTAATGACACCTCGCACATTAAAATCGGTCAAGCCGTTCAGGCTGTAGGCTGTCATTATATCCTGTGATACTCTGGAAGCGAAGTCAAATCTAATGACACCTCGCACATTAAAATCGGTCAAGCCGTTCAGGCTGTAGGCTGTCATATAGAATCATACAAACATACTCGTATATATACTCGAAAAACATTACCGTCCTTCTTACGCAGTCGAGTAAAAATATATAGTTTCGATTTGTTATGCGCGTTTGTAGTATGCGCGGGCGAAGGACGGACTAAGGTTACCTACTGCATCTCTAGCAAAACTGTCGTTATGACAACCGCGCATCAGGTGTTTAAGTACATATATTTTGTAACATCCGTGCCATCCGCGATAATCCGGCATTATGATAGCACTTAATTTTTTTTCCGGCCTATGCCTTGGGGGGGGGGGGGGTCCAGGGGTCCGGACCCCCCCCCCCCTTATATACTATATAAGGGGGGGGTAATATAAAGTTATGTAATATAAAGTTACATTAGATACGTATTTTGTATAAAAAAATACAATTTAGATTTCCCTTGAAAACTATGAATAGTGTCATGGCGTCTTGAATGACGTCACAGTTTGCGAAATCACTGTTTACATCTGTGTCAAGTGTCAAAACAATACGGAGTAACCATATTTACCTGCTCTGTTGTAGGAAAACATTAACAACAAATTGCGTGGCGTGACGTAACACTTTCTGATTAGTGTTCGCTATCATATCATGTGTCATAATGCTTATTTTTTACGAATTTATTTTCTAAAAATATTAATAATCTTTTATGAGAAATAGACTTTTTTTAACACGCCTTTATTAGGTCGACCTGTATGTAACTAACTATGTAATGAAATCTAAGGTAACTAATTTAACCATCTTCCAAGGATCGTAGCGTCATGAAAATTGACAGCTGTATGTAGTTCTGATGACAATACAATAATATGGTACTGTTGAACTGATCTGATGATGGAGCCGGAAGATATGAACTAGAACTTCATGATGGAACATCATAACATAGCTGTGTTTGGATTTGTTAGAAAAGTATTGTAATGAACTTTGACCACAATAATTTGTAGCGTGTGTTTTTAGTTTTTTAAACTGTAATTTATTTTCTTATCTACGTCTCTTCATTTATAATTAGAAACTATAAACCAAGCAATTTGTTATTAGTAGAAACAAGCCTATTGTGGCTGCCTTCGACGGTTACGTCGACATAGGCTGCTAAAATTATTATCCTCTTCTCTCTCTTATTATTAGCGATATTGGGTAAAATGAACGGTTCCTGTGAAAAGCGGGTAAAATCGCGGAGCGTAGCTAGGAAAATAACGGTAAACCATATTATCATCAATATATTTTATATCTTTTAAGGATACATACATTAGTATAAGTCTTACGCTAAATACATTTTGCACGTAAGACAACAATCTCACATTTCGACTAGAATCGTTACAATAATAATTTTTTAAGTAATAATAAGAGAAACAGAAAGAGAGAAGCACCAGGTTTTTCTCTTTCTGTTTTTCTCATTCCGGTGCTCCCTGTGGCACTGCATCTGCACCTTCCGTGTGGGCATATCAGCCCATAGCGTAGTATTATTATTATGTTCTGTGCCCATAGACTAGTTTCATATGTCAACAATATTAACACATAACCAAGATTTGCTTAACCCCATATTGTACAATAGTCCCACGCACAAGCCATCCACACTCATTTACTGCATATTTTAACCTCGACCCAAAAAAGGGGTGTTATAAGTTTGAATCGTGTATTTGTGTATCTGTGTGTCGATCTGTGACATATTAGCTCTCAAACGGGTGGAACGATTTTGATCTGTTTTTTTACCGATTTACAAAATAAAGGGGGTTCTCATTCTCAATTCGACTGTATTTTATTTTTGTATATTTATTCAGCGATTATTCCGCCAATTATGAATTGCTTTTGATGATTATTTTTTTGTTTGGTAGGTGATACCTTAGAGGTGATTCCTTAGACATATTATCAAAATCCAGTACTAACAGTAACAAAAATTACTTCTTCGATTTTAATGACAAAATAATTGAAAAAATTTCATCCAAGTAAAAATTGCGTATATGAAGTCGGATTTTTTAATTTTTAAACTATAATTATTGTTTGAAAGAGGATTTTAACGAAATGCTATGCTTCATCTTAGCTTTGTTTCATCAAAATTGGTTCAGCCGGTTTTTCGGGGGGTTTTTGAGTTTTCTAAGCTGAGGTATAGTTGTTTTTATTCTTAGTTTACAAGGGCCTCTCACTGTATGGCTTCAGCTCCTTTGATACAAACTAACAGACCGGGCTTGACCTGTGGTGACACATTAGCTATACATTTTTAAATCGGGTCTCCAGAGATTTTACCTACAATCTAATATGAGCCATATCAATGCGATTGTTTGCTTGCGCTTTGCTTGCATATTTTTCATTTGTTTTATGACTCTTTCCTGTGAAAAATTGGATGTAGTTATGCAAAAAGAATCCAATCTCGATTATAGCGGAAATTTATTGAGTACTTACTATACGCATTAGGTAAGCCTAAGGTACAAAATTATTTTAGCTAATATTGAGGTTGGATCCGTTTTGTGTAATTCCATCCAATTGTGACTATCTTATAAAGGTAACAATTTTATTTGACATACATATAGGATAATATTTTAGTATAATATTGAATTCTCTTTGTTTTAGTACTTACAAAATTTAAACAAAAACATTGCACATGCGTATTTGTCCCACAACTATGCAATGTTAGATGTTCGCTTTCTCGCTCATATTGTCACGTTTTTAAAGTATACTCGTAAATTGGTTGAACGTACTTACGAGAAATCTGAACCTACGTAAGGGACAATAATTATATTGCGCACACCAAATTCTGTTTTCATTTAGATACATTTTAAGCACAGTACCTACTTAAAAAAAACTTTTTAAGTTAAACAGTTTTATTAAAAAGAAATATAATGATAGAAAATAAATGTACACGTATATGGAGTGCCTTGGATAGTGACATCCGTACGCACGTAACTCAGAAGTTCCATCTTCTTGACTTCTTCGTACCCAATTCGTACATAACCGATTGATTAATAACTAGCGTAATTATCGCCCCGTTTACGTTTCTCTCACGCTATTGGGTATACCTATAAGCATATGTGTATTTATGTTACTGTAAATGTCCAAAAGGGGAATCCTATTTTTTTTTTAAACTAACTACAAATACCAACATTACCAACATTAACTCGGTAGGTACATCTTAGACTCAAAAAGAAGTGAAAGATTCTTTAGATTGACAGTCATACGACTGTCAATCTAAAGAAGGGTATCGACAGCTGGCACTTGCAGGTTAGTGCATGTGTTTTCCTTCACAGACAAACTCTTCCCACTATTTTTTTATTAAAAAAAACCCTTTATGAGTAATCATAATCGTATAAGGGATATTTACACGTCCCTCCACAGAGTCATGTTAAAAATTTAAAATTTAAAACATCCAGTTTTTTATTTCAAAATATTTCATTTTTTAATAAATCATACCATACATAGCACTGACCATTACTGTCGCTTAACACCAAGTGACTTGACAGTCAAGCGCAAGCCTATTTTCGAATAAAAAATCCTCATGTTGATAAATCCGAAGGTTTATAATTAAAAGATGAATGGGCTTTTACAGTTACATACTTATATACATATCTATTTTAACGTAGCTTCCGAAGTAATTGTGTATAAATTTCACCGTAGAGACTTTTAAGTTGTGTCTACATGTACGTGGTGTTACAAAAGATTCATATTAAATTATCTTTATCATCTAAGTTACAGTTCTTTCTATACATAACTAATTTAACTAAAGATTCTAATATTCTGATACTATCAGATATTTTAATATAATTTATCTAAGTTTTATGGTATTAAGTTTGTTGTCTATTGTACTCTCTACAGTCATCTATATGAAATACAAGAAAGTATTTATTAGGTACTTACATACCCTAAAATTACATTATTTTAGGTCGTATATAAATCATTATGTACAATTTAATTTACAGTGCTATGCTAGAATTATATAATTATTTTAATTTATTTAGGTATTCATTATGTGTCTATATTTTTTTTCGTTTCTATTTTATATACTTAGGTACATCAGGTGCAAAAGGTAAGTAAAAAAACTCACTAAAAAGAACCTTAATTATACTGAATGTTTTTTTCGAAGTGCAAGGGTATACCAGCTTTGGTTGTAGAGTTTCGAGTCCTATTTTTCCCCAAATTAAGTTTGACTGATTTAGATTAACGTAATTTCTAAGTTTTTTTTTTAATAGAAAAAATTGAAACGAACATTATCTGCTTACCAGA
Organism: Lycia hirtaria; assembly: GCA_947563715.1. Classification (NCBI taxonomy): domain Eukaryota; kingdom Metazoa; phylum Arthropoda; class Insecta; order Lepidoptera; family Geometridae; genus Lycia; species Lycia hirtaria. Next base: position 14,172,562 of record OX387386.1, read on the forward strand.
TTATTCTATACATTAAGTTGATATTTAAAGTCTTACATAACGGTGTACTATAATATAATCATCGAATAGAACCACTTTTAAAAACAAGTTTACTAAAATAAAAATAAAGTTGTTCGAATTTATTTTATTTCACTGCTTAGATTTTTTTATTTAACACCCAACCCAAAAAGGGGTATTATAAGCATAGTAGAAAGAAAAGTTTGACGTGTATATCTGTGTATATGTATATATACGCTATATTCGACTGGCTTTGTGGCTCAGTTGGCAGTATGTCTGCCTGCTGAGCCTGTATGTCGTGCGTTCGATCACCACCCAGGGCAAACATTTGTGTGATGAGCATGGATGTTTGTTCTGAGTGTGGGTGTTTCTATGTATCATATTTATGTATATATATATCTACAAAAAAGTATATTATGTATCCTATCAGCCATCTAGTTTCATAGTACAAGCTTTGCTTAGTTTGGGCTAGATGGTTGTGTGAAATGTCCACAAATATTTATTTATATTATTTATTTATATATGTATCTTTGTATCTGTGTGTGTGTCAGTGTCATCGTATCTCTTAAACGGATGGTTCGATTTTGGTCTAGTTATTTTTGTTGAAAGAAGATTTCATCAAGAGTGTTTTTAACTATATTTTATCATTTTTTAGCTTTCTAAACTTATGCAACACAGGCATAAGTTTAGAAAGCTAAAAAATGATAGATAGATTACGTTTGACCACCAACTCGCCTGATGTTAAGCGACGATGTGGCCGAGGATGGAGCTCGTCGATCTAGAACATATGTTTTATTCACTCTAGCCTTGAAAATTCCAAGGTTGTAGTTTTCAGGAAACAGAGATGGCGGCAACGAATTCCATTCCTGTGTAGTACGCTTAAAGAACGTAGACCGATATCGCTAAGTACAGATTTTTGGCATTTCAATGATACATGGGTGGTAATGCGTCGAATTTCTGCTAGTCCCGTAGTGAAAAAATGGGGAGAGTGGAATTAGGTCGTGAAGCTCTTGCGCACACTCCCCGAAATGACTTCCATAGAAAATAGACGGATAAGTTACTTTATGGCGGTGATTGAGACTAAGTAGCTTCTTGACAATCAGTTTATCGTTACCATATTGTGTGGGTAAAGGAATTTAGAGGAATAGAAACTTGTATTATAAAAGTGGTTCACATCTATGGAGATACATAATACGTACAAATCTAAATTAACTGTGAACGCGCTTATATCTAATTGAAATTATACAACTTTTAATTGATTTTTAAGACCTGACGTTTCATTGTTTCTCCCAATTATTCCCGTTGTCCCCCACTGGTGGATAAATGACACGTTGTTTGAAAATTTCGTGCTGTGGCGGACAAGCAAGTGGCGGACAATGGGAATGTTTAAGACTCCCCCCCTGTGCCCACGGACGCTGCAGTGTTCTAAGCGTCAGAACTTAAAATTATGTAAAATATACCCTTTCAATGTTTCTTAAGCTGTTTAATTTCAATAAGTAATCGCGAAAACCTAGAAAATCATTATGGTATACCTAATTGTGGTGATTGTAAAAAGATAATTGAATAAATCAGAGATCATGTAATGTTTACGAAAACTGTTCATAAAAACCGTTGAAAGTGAGCGCAGAAGCCATCACACTGGCAGTGGAATAGCTGCCAGTGTGGCTGGTGACAGTCGAGGTGGAATTAACGCCAGAGGTTGACGACAGGTCGACGGCTGACGGGCGCGGCCGCGGCACCTTCCTGCGGCCCACGCCTCGGCCTGATCAGTGCTCCGTGCTGAAGTAAGAGTTCTGCATAAGGTACAGCTTATCGATTGGGTTCACCACAGCACCAGTGCCGAGGTTTAACGGCTCGTGAGCGGTGTGGTTCCCGTGCGGGTGTGAGTGGTGCTGCACTTCCAGGTTTTGAAGACTCATGGTATCTGAAGCGCCCTCGTCTAGCTGGTCGAAGTTGCTGCCGTCTAAGGAGATGTCGGAGCTGCAAAAGCTATCCCCAGAGTGAGCAGGATAATCTGGAAATACATGCGATATTTAAGTTTTGTGTGTGCGTGTTTTTATATATACCAACAATAGTTCTACGGAAAACAGTCTACTGTTGACATTCAAAATTCTAATTTAGAATTGAGTATCGAACGCTTCTGTCAAATTTTATCAAAATCGACCCACAAATAGCCTCGTAACAAAGTAACTCTCTTTTTAATCGAGATTGCACAACCTTTTATCTCGACAACCTGTTGGTCGATTTTACTTATGTTTAAAATTCTCATTAGGAATCGAATACCAATCGTTTCTAGTAAATATTATCAAAAAAGATCAATATATGGTGCCAGAACAAGCTTTTCGTTTTGAAGGATTATTTATCGAAAATTTATTCAAAATCCCTGACGACTAAGTAATTCCATATCATTGTGAAATCTTTATACCATAATTTCAACCCATCTAGGTATAAAGGTTCCACAATTTTATACGACCTGTACGCAAGTACCATCAAACATCAGGACAGAAGAAAGAAAATTTTATTGATTGATTTTTTATACCCGGCTGCGTAGGAAGGCTGCGAAGGAGGGTTATGTTTTTCGCGTGTATGCATGTGGGTATGTCTGTATGTTTCTATATGATCGCTTACAGCCTAAACGGCTTGATTGATTTTGATGTGTGAGGTGTCGTTAGATTCGTCTTCGCTTCCAGAGTGTCATGAGATATATTTTTTTTTATAATAATAATAGTAGGTACATATCTTGCAAAAATAAAAAAGCTGTTTTCGTAACCGCCAACGAACTATTTCTTAATAAACAATTGATTTTACTAGATTTATTCTAAAGAATGCGCATTTATAATATACATACATACAAACACATATACATACATACAAACATATATAAAAGAGAAAAAAACATACATAAAAGAGAAGAAAACATACATAACGGAGATTAGAGGGAACATAATTAGGACAAACATTTAGTTTGTAGGATCAAGTGGTTTGTACGATTATCTGCTGAAGTCTAGTCAATAGCTTACCGTCAGGTGAATAAGGCAAATTAGGATTAAGTGGTTGACTCGAAGTGGAATATGAACCATCTAATCCAAGGTAATTCCCATGGTCGCTCGACGGCGACTCTTGTTTAATGCTCTTCTCATCTTTGTCCTTATCCTTCTCCGAGTTTTTATCACCTTCTTGTTTAGCTTTGCGTTGAATTTTCTTCATCTTAGCGCGTTGGTTTTGGAACCAAACTTGCACCACTCGCACACTCAGCCCCGTGTCTTTGGCGAGAGCTTCTCGAACCTTCCGACATGGCTTTGGGCTCACTTCAAAAGATGCCTTGAACTGTCTGCGCTGAGCTGACGTCAGAATCGTGCGAGGTCGTTTAGGGCCTCTACGGCCGTCTCTTGGTCGATCCGATTCGTCGATGATCATATCGTCTTCAGCGTGTTGCATCAAATACATCTCCTTTTCGAAGTCTTGTCTGCAGAATATTTGGCCAGCTCTCATCACATATTGCTCTCCTTTCTGGAGCGGCTGACAGCACATGACACAGACAAAGCATTGAATATGGAAAACGTACTGTTGAGCACGCATCACCATCTCCTGAGGCAGTAGTCGGTCTCCACACCTGGTGCATTTCACCCCAAACAATCTGCGGACAGTAACATTAGCAGTCACACGAGAAAATTATACACGCACAGCAGTTCGCTTCGCAATTCGCAATGGCAATAGAAATTCGCAGTTCGTAAGTTGCTTTAGGCAAGCAAATTTGTTCTTACGTTTGAATAAAGCAAATTTCCGGCAGCAAGGCGGTTGACGGCGGCGGAAGTCCGTTTGACAACTAAACTGGGGAGTGATGTAACGTCTCAAGAATCGTTCAATCGTTTGAGAAAGGGAACATATAAGTAAGTACCTAAGGGTAAATAGCGGTATACGTCTTCACAGAGCTTTTATGTTTTTATTTACCTGTCATAATCTGGTTTGCAGTAGAGTTTTGCGTTTCTGGTGTAGCATGTGTGGGCTAGGGGGCAGCCGCAGACGCAACAGCTCAGACAGTGCTCGTGCCAGGAGAGATCGCCGACCCTCATGAGGTAACGGTCTTGGATCTTCTGCCCGCATCCTTCACAGATTTCTACTATCTTCTCTCGTTTGATACTTGCATTTAGTTCTGTAGAAGAGAAGCTACAGCTGTAGTTAGCAGCAAAATTAAAGTAAATACTATTGAATGGGAATTTCACTGTTAAATATTACGTTTGACACTAAAATGTGATTTTTCATTACTGAAATAGTGAATTATAAGAGCATTAGAGCGTTGGTCAGCTAAGTAATTTAAGTTTACAGTAGGTATGTCGCGGATATATTTTATGATGACGTCTCGTTTTGTCACTATGTCTTAAGAAATAAATTTAATTCATAACTTATTTTCCTAGTTGTATGTTATATACATTTTGATAAGATTGCTCCACCGACTGAAAATAAAACACAGTTCTAATTATAGAAAATGTGAAGATAAGTTGAAGTAAATTTTGTAACACTTTGACCTATATATATATATGAATATTGTACAATTCGCCCTTGCCAAATTCAGAAGTAAGTGATGCATCCGTAACATAGGTACACACGGCATTATAACTAGGAAGTAAATTTCAACCAATCAATCAATAAGCCCTCTATCCTGAACTTCTGTCTGCTTATAAGGTGTTTGTTTTACTCTTTTAGAGGATATCTCTTAGTTCAGTGTGCCTTTTGGCAAAGGCCTCCTCCAACATTTTCCATTGTGCTCTATCTCTGGCAACCCTTCTCCAGTAAGGGCCCGCTGTAAGTTTTAACTCGTTCAGGAAGTAAATTTACTTTTCATTTAATTTTTTCTTACGGCGTAATTATAATAACTGCAGTTCACGACTGCGCGTGATCTTTTAGGCTATATTGTAATAATTGTTAATGGGATAATGTAATAATTGTTATTTATCGTAGTTTGTATTTTTAATGAGTTTCTGATATTTCGGCGCAGTCGCATGTGCCATTTTCACGGATGACTTGAGGATGCGGGTCATTGACAGCTAAGAGCAGTCATGTCGGTCCGCATTTTTCAGTCATCCGTTGAAATGGCACATGAAACTGCCATAATAATAATTAAAAAAAAAAAACAAATTAAAATATAGTGAATTAACATGATAGCTTAATGCAATTTTTAGGCTGTTTGAAAAGAGAACTATTGTTAGAGCGGAGACCCCGTCGGAGAGAGAGGGAACACGAAGAAAATTAGAAGCCTTCCTCGCACTCGTAGTTTAAAATTAAATTGGTTTCGGTTACATTTGTGTAATTTGTTTTTGATGAAACATGGTTAAAATAGTACTCTCAATCAAATCCACTTAAAAAAAACTAAATCAAAGTCAATCTATCCGGGAGCTCCAATGCCACATTATACACTTCAATGCTACATAATACACAGATGCAAACGATAAACTTTTGCATCAGGAGTTATTCACTGCTACATCGAGGGTCTGATAATGTCCTTGTTGTGTTAAAAATATATTTGGTTAAATAATACTTATGGATACCAGTACCAAATTGAGTGAGGGATATATTGTCTAAAAATTATATACTTTTACGTCACATTGGTGACTTTGTAAAATTGTTTCCCTAGGAATTAAATCACATTATATAAGTTCTCTTTGCATTAGGTATGTATAATGAAAAATTATCGCGCAGATGGTGTGAAAAGGGCATTTATCTTCCGTTGTTCCGCTATTTGTCATCAGTTGTGAACCGATTTTGATTTTATACTTATAAAATGCTTTGTCCTGAACTCCTGAGTAGCAGAGAAATTACAGTCTAAGTCGCTGGTCCTAAAGAGATTTCATCTCTCACTGTGAAGTAATTCATTGATGCGCTTTAGTTTTTATTATATAGGTGGTACGTCAGAATATGTCATCGTAAAATAGTAACAACTTCGGTTCAGTAGTTTTAACCAGTTCAGGGAGGCAATTCAGTTATTCAAAACCGATCCGTAACTGAAACTTGTTCGAAGCATTTCCTGTCGGCTGCTATCTTTTTTTGATTTAATAACGATCGAAGGACGTGTTACGTTTCATCAAATGTGTCAATTGTATGACATAAATGTGACTGACTCAAAAAAACTATGGCGGCCGACGGGAAACGCTCCACATATGGTTCGGCTATGGAGCGGTCTTGAATAACTGAATTGGGCCCCAGTAGTTAGTAGTTCGGGCGCGTGCCGTTTGATTTTTTTTTCAGTGTACACTAAAATGATCACTATAGCTATGTGTGTAACTAAAGCAGCGGTGGATGCTCTGCTCAAAGAGCTCGAGCAAGCGAGCCGCAAACACTTGACCACACGCCTGCATTATTCGGCGGTTCTGCATTGTTTGAACAGCAGCGATATTAAATTTTAGCCCAACGGGGCTTCCGCCGGTCGGTATTGCAAAGGATAATATAAAGCTTACTCGGTCAAGTTATGCTCATACACGGTAAATATTTTTAGTATAAAAAATCTCACTCAAATATGTAAATAGCAAAATGAAATTTGTTTATTTCTTTTTCTTATTATTTCCCCACATGTTCGTTCAATTATTCACCATCTGACGCACGATGCGCGTCTGGTTTCTTACTGAATCATTTGGTAATAAATTTGCTAATCACTATTGCCTAGGATTTTGTGTTTACATGCGCATCATCATCATCATCTCAGCCATAAGAAGTCCACTGCTGGACATAGGCCATGGATTTCCAAAAAAACCGATTGGAAGCGGCTTGCATCCAGCGTCTTCCCGCCACTTGTATGAGGTCATCTGTCCATCTCGTGCCTGGTCTTCCAACGCTGCGCTTGCCGGTACGTGGTCTCCACTCGAGAACCTTTCGTCCTCATCGGCCACAGGGCACATAGTTCTACGTGCTATGTGCCCTGCCCACTGCCACTTCAACTTGCTAATCCGCTGTGCTATATCGGTGACTTTTGTACGTCTACGTATCTCTTCATTTCTGATTCGATCTCGTAGAGAGACTCCGAGCATAGCCCTCTCCATAGCTCGTTGCGTGACCTTGAGCTTCCTTATAAGGTCCATAGTTAGGAACCACGTTTCAGTGCCGTATGTCATCACTGGTAACACACACTGGTTGTAAACTTTCGACTTGAGGGACTGGGGAATATTGGACGAGAAGACGCTTTTAAGTTTTCCGAACGCTGCCCAGCCGAGTTGGATACGACGATTGACCTCCCTCGTAAAGTTGGACCTGCCTAATCGGACCGTTTGTCCTAGGTATGTAGACGTATTCGTCAACAACTTCAAGAGTGAAGTTCCCCACAGATATTGGGGTGGGCACTACATGGATGTTCGACATAACCTTCGTTTTGTCCATGTTCATTTTGAGGCCCACCCGTTGGGAAACTCTATTGAGGTCTTCGAGCATCGTACTGAACTTTTCGATCGACTTTGCCATGACACTATATCATCGGTAAACCGAAGGTGAGTGAAGGTGATTTACATGCTCAAATATGTATAATTCCGAAGAAATTATTGCAGTGTTTTCGTTGTCGACCAATGTGAGTAATAATATATCATAGAGTTCTATATATATCTGTTCAGTTAGAGAACTAATGCAGTATTGAGGATGCTGCAGTTCTTATTTCGTTATTTTGTTCAAGAGCAAGGGCGCCGATGTCCTTATTTTATTAAATTGAAATTTCAGTTCCCATTTTTTGCCGCGGTAGTTCTTTATCCAACCAACTCTATCATTGTTAATTATAAAAGTGCGATATATTTTGCGAGTATAACCTCTCTATGGATAAAATATCATTGGTAACATTGGCTGATAATTACGATCATATTTTTCTACCATACATTGAAATGAAAGTATCTATTTAGCGTATATTATATTAGTATAATATCATAGCGTGGTTCTAGCATACTTATTCACTGCACGGCGACGCGACGCGCCGCTTGCGTTGCGAACGACCCGGTGACGTTGAAAAACGGCGACGTCACCTTGCCGCTGCATTGGAAAATGGCAACCGGAAGTTACGAATAACGTCGTCGGATGCTGGGGCCTAGTTTGTTTACCACGGTTTTGTTGCCGCCTGGACACCTCGTGAACCCCGTTCCGAATTCAATTGGAGTCACTTCAGGTTCAGATAACAACTAAACCAATTCAATTTTGATTTTTTAGTTTTTAGACTATTTTAAAATTATAATCACAAGGATAAATAATTACCTTTACTAAATACGACAAAATAATTATACAATCTACATAAATTATACTAAAACTAATAAATAAAGAATAATTATTTATTATAATTATAATAATGTAATGCTGAGTAATTGGAGATTATTTAAAATATCCATAGGCATCGAAGCTTAGGATAGTTCTAATAGTCTCCGCAGTTTCAGGCGAAGTGCCCATAATACTGGCCGCATTCTATTTTAACTAATAAATCTAAGCTAACTACCCAGCTCACTGTATTATTTATGTATATAAGTATAGTTAAATATACTTTGAATAGGTAGACAAAGAAAGACCTGCGCCAAAAACATGGCACGCCGTTGCGCGATCGATACCTTAGCATTCCAATCCAAACGAAGTGGGGTTCAATGCCGAGGATCCGCGTTACATCTTCGTGGATTCTCGTAGATTCGTCTTCACTTTTTTTTAATTTTATTATTATTTAATTTTTATCTCCACAGACACCAGGGTCCGTGACCTTTGTCATAATTCCGTCTTCACTTCAAGTGTATAAAGGCAATATTTTTTTGTAATAATAAAATAATATATCTCTCGCAAAAATTAAAAAATGCGGTTTTTCGTAACCTCCAACGAAATTTTTCATAATAAACAAGTGGTTTTACTAGATTTATTCTGAAGAATGCGCATTTATAATCTTTTAAAGTGATTTCCCGCATACTTTTTCACAAAAACGTACGCTCAACAGCATATCAAGCGTAACGAAATCGTAAGCTAGACTGTAAACACTTCTTTTCTAGAGTCGGGTATTTTGTTTTTCTTTTAACATAGATAGTTATGCATCCCCCTCAGCCCTCTGCCTTAGATTAAAAAGTCTTACTCAGCAAAACATATTGTTTCCCACAACTTTATCAGTGCTGAGTAAGACTACTGAGGAGCGGGCCACCGCCGTAGCATAAGTTAGCTGTAAGGTTTTGTAATAGATTTTATTCATTATTATTAGAGCCTTTGCATCGGCTACACCTAGTGTTAGAGCCTCCAATTCGGCTACCATATTTTAAGTTAGTCATTAAAGGCTCTATATCGCCTATACATTTTTTTATTGTAGTTTTTAAAAAAACTAGAAAGCGTTCCCGAAATTTAACTGGCGCAGCCGGTAGGATTCGCGCGTATAGTGCTGCGCTAGTTTCGTGATTACAGGTATCAAAATTTGCCTGCCCGCGGAATCGCCAGCATCGTGTGAATCCGACGAACCAAACAAATTAGTTAAACGACGGAGCATCAGTATGGAAGCGGCCGGTTGGTGAGTAAAACTTTTCGTCATCCTTCCCGTTCCATACCCTTCCTAGAATTTTGTTATAATTGAGATAAGACTTCTCTCGATATAACTTGCTCGGTGATTAAAGCATAAACCTCTGCTTAGTCTACCATTATAGATAAGATTTGTATGATATAACTTGCTCGGTAACTAAAACATAAACCTTTGTTTAGTCTACCATTATAGATAAGACTTATAGAGTAGGGACACTATATTTTAGGAAATAATAGGACTTTTGTGTAAATTTATTTTTGTGTTTTATATTTGCCTATTACAAAAATGGCCCAATCAGAACAAATTAACCCCGTCCCTCGGGAAATTTTAAACCTCATCCCTATATACGGGGGTGATAAAGGGCAATTAAATCTGTTCATTAGAAAATCTGAATATGTAATAAGCAGGTATAGGGGCGACGCTGCCCAAGACTTATATGTGTTTCAATGCATAACGAGCAGGCTCAAAGACGACGCAGCCTCGTTAGTATCTGAAAGAGAGGACATAGAGACATGGAGTAGTTTAAAAGAACTACTCAAACAACATTTTGGAGACCCGCGTAGTGAGCAATGTATAAACATTGAACTCGAAACTATGAAAATTAAAACTGGTGAAAATTACTTGGAATTTTGTAACCGCGTACAGGGTGTTCGGTCACTATTAATTTCTAAGGTAAATATGTTAAATGACCCCGATTTAAAACGCGCCAAAACAACTATATATAACAACACATCTCTAAACGTTTTCCTATATAATTTACCGGAAGACATGGTGCGCATAGTCAGGTTAAAGGCACCAGCGACCTTAGAGGATGCTTTAAGTATTGTATTAGAGGAAGTTAATTTCCTTGAGCAATACAACATGCGGAAACGTATACATGCTAGTAATAGCCACCAACTCGCGTCTAAACCACCCCTACCGCAACAATCAACCCCTATGAACTTTAAATTTGGTGTAAACCCACAACCTAGTGGATTTAAATTTGGAATAAGCCCGCAATCTACTGGACAAAGATTTATAGAGGCAATACCGAACAACCCCTTGCCAAAATTTAATTTCGGCAACCAACAGGCGTCATTTAGGCCTCAAGGTCCCACACAAAATTTAGGGTACCGTCCCCAGTTTGGGTACAACCCCCAATTCGGATATACCCCTCAGCTGGGATACCGCTCTCAAATGCTCACGCAACCACCAGAAGGGTTCCGCCCGAATTTCCCTCAAGGAAATACAGGGATGACACCCCCAAAATTTGGCTATACACCACCACGAGTTAATGCAGTCCCCCTACAAGAACCTGATGTAACAATGAGAACGGTTTTACAAAAGCCACAGGAAGGTTTTAAACTTAACAAGTTAGGCAGCCTCGAAGAGGAACCACAGTATAACGACGAACCACAGTACGAGTGGGACGCACCCCCGTACGAATACATAGAAGAAGCCCAGCAAGAATGTTATGATAATGAATTCGAGACCCCACAGACAGACCCTCTTCAAGGACAAGGAGAGTATGCTGAAAACTTTTGTATAGACAGCCTCCCCAGGCAAGAAATTATAGAATCAAATTGCGACACCACACTCAAGTTACCTCATATATACATACCCGAAATAGATGCAACAATGATGATCGATACAGGTAGCACAAGGTCATTCTTAAGCCCTTCTAAAGCTTACCAATATTATTACAAATATATCAGACCGGAACACTTCCGAGTAGTAAGCACTCATGCATCTAGCTCGCATAAAGAAGTTGCTAAAATCCCCTTACCACCAAGCTTCCAAAGCAATGAACAACATAAATTCTACCTATATGACGTAGACCCGCGCTATGACGGTCTTATCGGAAATGATTTGCTAAAACAATTAGATGTCGTGATAGACCTAAAAAGCTCAGTTTTGGAAATGAAAAACACCCGAATTCCAATAATTGACACCAATTTAAATTATGAAATAGAAATTCAGCCGCGCTCTGAGCAACTAGTTAAGTTGCCCATTTACCAACACTTAGGCGAAGCTGTATTAGATTACAGAAAACTTGGTCCCGGCGTACGTATGCCCAGCGCGCTAGTAAACTGTATCAATGGATATGCCCCCACAGTCGTACAAAACACTTCGAACGAAATGGTGATTTTAACCGTAAAACAACCCTTAAAGGTAACCAAGTACGTAAATAACGAATGTGACATCCACTTTAATACAAATACGACCGACGTACGGACTGAACAAACACTTAAAGAAAACTTATCAAAATTGAGACTCGACCACACGAATAATGAAGAACACAACAAAATTTTCAATCCAGGTGTTTCATACTCCATGGAATACCCATTTTACACGAAGCCATCGATAACAAACCAAATCAAATTTTAGTATTTTCATGGCTAAAAACGAACTGCTTGTAAAAAAAAAAAAAAAAAAAAAAACATTTCTCGCGAAAAGCATAAAATTTTGGAAATCTTTCTTCCAACCAACAACCTGGAACTAATAAAAAAAAATATAAATATATATCTGAAGAAATACGTGAAACCTATATTAAAAATATTTTAAAAGGAACACCACCGACAGTTCAGCAATATAGTTATATCTCTATTCGAAAGAAACATCGTCCCCATAAAAGTCGAAACAGAAAGAAGAGATACGAGCGCCCCAATTAAAACCATCAAACGCCCTCCACAGGTGGTGCATCCTGATGCTAACGACGTCAACAGTCGCTCTGCATCTCCAATCACTTGAAGGCAATCCAGGAATCCTGCCAGTAAAGGAAGGTCAAGCCTACATACAAACAGACAGTTGGACAATTTTGAAAACGATTAAATTAGATAATGTGTACACCGATTTAAAATTTGTTATATCAAAATTTAGCGAGTTCAGGGAATTGATTGCTCAGAACAAAACCTTTCCACACGAATTTATTGGCATACTAATGCATGCAGAACACCTACGTGACATAACCATAGATAAGTACCGACAACTAATGCCGCAACGTTTTAGGCGAGGTCTTATTAACCCATTAGGCTCTATTTTAAAAATAGTGACCGGAAACTTAGATAACGAAGATGCACTTAAATATGATAAAATTATTTCGGAAATAAATCAAGATCAGATTATAAATTCTAAGAAAATTACCATAGTCTCCAAAATGTTAGATAGCCTTGTAAACGCTACCGAATTAATTCACCAAAACTCTTTGACCCTGGACATGCGCCTAAAAAGGGTTGAAACCACCCTGAAAGAAACAGTAAATAGAGAAAATAGTTTAGCTGTATCCTCGTACATTTTAGGGATGTATAACTTATTTCTGAGTAACTTTCGTACCATATTTATAAAATTGAGTGAAATCGAGACAGCAATAGCACTAAGCAAGAGTTCTATCTTACACCAATCCATTGTGAATTCCACCGAGCTGTTATATCACCTAAAACTGATATCAAATGTTGGAAATTTAGTATATGAACCTAATGAGTTTAATTTAGTTAAAATTGAGGAAACTGTTTCCGTAAAATCATATACAAAGAAAAATCAGATAACATTTGTTATGGAAGTCCCACTTACAGATAGCTATACGTATAATTATTATAAAATGTTCACCATCCCTATTTTCCTTGAACGAGAGAACCAGACCTTAGCTGTGTTTCCCAACTACCCTTACCTATTGACGAAAGGGATGAAATATCAACCGGTCACAACGCCGTGCCACCCTCTCGCTGCTGAAGACCAGTTCCTGTGTAACGACGACAACATGGCCTTGTACAGCGGACCTACCTGCGAGGAACAATTACTTAAATTCGAGAACGACCTCAGTTGCTGTAAGCAGCACCCCGTACTTCTGGAAAAGACAAAACTCCAGAAAATCAACGCTGAAAGCTGGATACTCTACACTAAGGAGAGGACAGCTATTACCAAAACATGCGCAGGGGAAGTCTATAAGTACCCGGTATACGGAACCTACGTCATGACACTCGACGAGCCATGTGACGTAGAGGTCAACGGTTTAAAAATACGTCACCACCAAATCTACATTGAGACAGATGTCGTCACTCCGCTGGCCATCGTCAATCTACCAACGCTTCGCCGGAATACAACCCAGTTAAGTGCACACGCACTGAACATGCACGAGGTCAATCTAGACGAAGTTAAATACTTATCGTTTGCCCTAAAAAATAGTGAAGTGTTTGAAGCCATTACAAAAAGAGAAAGTGACTCTAACAGTGCCTTAGTTTACGCCGCAATAGGCCTCGTAGTATTAAGCCTATGTATAACCATATCATACGTGTTTTATAATAAGATAATTTTTATTTTACGAAATTATCGGAAAAGCCCTCAAATCGAGCATCCCGATAATTTCTCTCTTAGGGAGGGAGGAGTTATGCATCCCCCTCAGCCCTCTGCCTTAGATTAAAAAGTCTTACTCAGCAAAACATATTGTTTCCCACAACTTTATCAGTGCTGAGTAAGACTACTGAGGAGCGGGCCACCGCCGTAGCATAAGTTAGCTGTAAGGTTTTGTAATAGATTTTATTCATTATTATTAGAGCCTTTGCATCGGCTACACCTAGTGTTAGAGCCTCCAATTCGGCTACCATATTTTAAGTTAGTCATTAAAGGCTCTATATCGCCTATACATTTTTTTATTGTAGTTTTTAAAAAAACTAGAAAGCGTTCCCGAAATTTAACTAGATACTTGTTTCCATGTATACAATACCCAAACAGTACAATAAACAAGCAGCGAACATTTTTAAGATTCTGTACCTCAAAAGGAAAAACCGGAACCCTTATAGGATCACTTTGTTGTCCGTCTGTCCGTCTGTCCGTCCGTCCGTGTGTCAAGACCTGTATCTCGGGAACGCGTGAAGGTATCGACTTGAAATTAAAACCATACACGTACGTCTATAGTCTCTTGCTGCAGAAAGAAAAATAAAACTTCTCAGTTTTCGTAAAAAAAAGTTACAGCCGAATATATTTTGCAAAAAAACGCATATTTCGACACTCGCAAGGGAATCAAAACCTATGGGTACTTTCCGTTGACCTATAACTGTGAAATTTAGCAAGAAGCATTGTCATATATTAGTACACATCAAGGAAAAAATCCGAAAACTGTACATTTTTATTTAATCACAAAAATACCTAGGCTCTAAAAATATCTAGGAAGGAGGTCCAAATTTTAAAGTACTTTAACCGTATCATATGGGGAATCATATGAAAGAGCTTCATTACCACAAGCTAAAACAGGTTTTTAAATATTCTTACGATGTATATTTTTCGATTTATGAGGAAAATATATAAAAAAAACCTTTTATCTACTAGTTTGTACGGAACCTTCAGTGAGCTAGTTTCACTCGCACTTATCCGTTTTTTTAAGGATTACTCTCTCATATGTACTGGTAACTATACTGTCATACTTTTAGCAACGTTTTATGACTGACTATATATTTACATACCTATAGCGACAAGTACCACGTTAGCAGTTGAAACGGCTAGAGATGGAAAATATAAAGGAGCACGTCTTAGAATGAGGGGTTACTGTGTTGGTACACGCCCAATGGGAGGAGCGACCTGGTCACGCAGATCATGAAGCACTGCAGAAAGACATCTTTAATAAACTATAGCTCGAATAACTAAAACCCTCATCTTTATTCTGTGCATGTTTTTAAATAATTTTTCATCATTTATTACACCGATTTGGAAAATTATTTGCAAGGGTCTAATTTCAGGCTGATTCCATAGAAATATCATAAAAATAGGTTTAGTTTAAAAACAACTAAAAAAATTACATCCAAGTATACGAAATTGTGAATTTTGAAGTTGGTTGTTTTAGTTTATTTTAACTACAATCATTCTAAGCTCGGGAAGAGAGGACAACTTAAGTAATTTGTCACGCGCCAGAAGAGTTACACGACAGACTGGGATGCAATCTGTGTTTTTAAGCTAGTAATTAATATTATTATTATTATTCAAAAAATATATAAATATATTAAAAATATGATTAGAGGACATTTTCACACAATCTAGCCCCAAAAACCAATTGTGCTATGAAAACCAGATGGCTAATACATCTTTTTTGTGATTACACATTACACACATATAAAAATACCTAAATGTTTGCCCTGGGCGGGTATCGAACCCATGACATCAGAAGGTAGACGTACCACCACTAAGCCGTGAAGCCTGTCTGAAATATAATATAAGAGTATGTATTTAGCGTCTGTGTAAGCTGTCTTAAGTTTTATTGTGTACTATACTATACCCATATAGTCCAGTCGGAAATACCTAGTCTAAAAACGGAGAAATGGCTTCAATCCGCTGATTTCTGAACAAAAATTTGATTTGTTTGAAATAAGTTGTGATTTATTACGACGTTTAAGTCTGAAGTACTCCGTTCATAAAACAAAAAAAATACCAGTTCACCATTAGTAAAATAAATAGAATCTTTTATTTTGAAGTAAGTACATGAAATTTCAAGTTGTTAAATATTGTTAGTCGATCCGTTATTAGTTTTTTTATAAGTTGTGTATCTGACATATATAATCTGTACTCGGGTCACGACCAGGCTGGAAAGAGCCCGCCAGACGGATATAATCGATGCTCATGTCAAGAAGACTGATTTAGTTATTTAATCCAAAAATATGATTTTTAAATAAATAAAACCGGCCAAGTACGAGTTTGTTTTGTACACCGAGATTTCCGTACTTCCTGTATCATTTTTAGGGTTCCGTACCTGAAAAGAAAAAAAACGGAACCCTTATAGGATCACTTTGTTGTGCGTCTGTCTGTCCGTCTGTCCGGGTGTCAAGACCTTTATCTCGGGAACGAGTAAAGGTATCGTGTTGAAATTAAAATCATATACCTACGCAAATCCATAGTATCTTGCTGCAGAAAGAAAAATCAAATTTCTCAGTTTTAATAAAAAAAAAAGTTACAGCCGAATATGTCGTCAAAAATGCACATTTCGGCACTCACAAGGAAATCAAAACCTATGGGGTACTTCCCGTTGACTTAGAACTATAAAATTTGGCTAGAAGCATTGTGTTAGAGTACACATATAGGAAAATATCCGAAAACTGGTCATTATTAATTTAATCCAAAAAAAAAGTGTCTTTAAAGTTCTTTAACCGTATCATGTGGGATATCATATGAAAGAGCTTTATTAGCATAAATTAAAACAGGTTTTTAAATATTTTTACTATGTATATTTTTTGGTATAAGAAGGAAAATAAGAAAAAAAATACGGTGTCCCTCTTTTATCTACTAGTTTGTACGGAACCCTCGGTGGGCGAGTCTGACTCGCACTTGACTTGACTACCGCGTAGACCGGGAAGATTGTTATTTTAACATTCAGCTTTTTTTAGCACAAAATTTAGATGTTGCAATAGTAGTTTGTTTGAAAATTAAACTAACTTACCCCGTGAAGTTTGTGAAATATTTTTTTTAGTTCAAGCAAAACGAGTAGAGTAGACCAATAACAATGAATAAATAAAAGTATTATAAGTCTTGTATAAACTGTATTGCAATTATAATAATAAGGCTCAAATATTGCAGAAAGATCAGCTATAAATTGAAAAATTTCAAGTGGCACAATGAAACTATGATGATATTGACATATATTTTATTAATATTCTCCTAGGACCAAGATTTTTACGCTCAAAATATTCTCTCGCACATATCTGTCAAATACAGATGTATATTGAAATAATTGACTGGCCTTGTGACTCAGTTGGTAGTGTGTTTTCGTCTACCTGCTGAACTGAAAGGTCGTGGGTTCGATCCCCACCCAGGGCAAACATTTGTGTGATGAGCATGGATGTTTGTTCAGTGTCTGGGTGTTTCTATGTATTATATGTATATATTTACAAAAATAAAAAGTATATATGTATTCTATCAGCCATCTAGTTCCATAGTACAAGCTTTGCTTAGTTTGGGCTAGATGGCGTTGTGTGAAATGTCCACAAATATTTATTTATTTATCTGCCGTGCCTTGTTGGTATTTTGTGTCGCAAAAATAGTTGGACGTCTCGGGATTTCCGGTAGATATAAGAGATATAAGAGATCGACAGAAATATAAAATGTGTGTACACTGTTGTGTGTGTAAATGTGTGTACACGCTTTCAGTGCTTGTAGCACTGAACGTATGGATGTGCCCACGGTACTACAAACAGTTTATATTTGCGATGCGTCGTCTAATTTGCGACACCATGTCTGTGACATTCCACGGCAGATATTTGAAATATACATGCGTCAATCTGATAAATTGTTTACCGGTTGTTACACCAACGTAACACGATGCATGTGAAATGCGTTATACGTTAGCGTGACTGTACAACGTGTCCGAGTAACAGGACACACGTGAAATGCGTTATACGTTGGCGTGACTATATAAAATTTACAATTTGTAAGGAAAAGTGTCACGCCCTAGCAAAAACAAGTACTTACTTAAAAACACTTTTAGAGTTAAACGGTTTTATTGAAAAGAAAAACAATGATGTAGGTAATTATTAGTTTCCCAAGATATATGAACTACATATATTATTTGCATTTAACTCATATAAACATATCTTAGACCTAGTTATGTCACTACTATCCTAGACAATAAGTTATTGTTATATTGTTCAACTTTCTGGGAAGACACTGTCTACTGCAACACAGTTATTACTAAAGTAGACTGGGTTACAATTTATTACTGTGAGATGTATTTAAAACAATAAAGTATTTGTATTTGTATAATGTATTTACTGTATTTTACTAGAAAAGCCCTTTCATTTGATACCCATGTTGTGGGGATTGTGTTAAAATGTGAAATCCGCCATTTTGTGGCGGCGGCCATCTTGGATTTAGAATAATACAGATTATACTAAATTGTATTGTCATCAGGACTAAAGGTGTATACCAAATTTCAGATCGATCCGTCAACTGCAAGGGGATACAATTTAAATTACTAAATTTGACCCAAACAAATAAACAGGTCAAGCCAAATAAAACCGTTTAAAAAACGATGTCAACGTTCTAAATGATTTGATTCTAATAGAAGGTTCTATTCTAATCTAGTAATTCTATAATCAAGGTGTAGTAAAAGTACCCGGCGATGGTTGATTGATCATTATTATAGAAATAGGAGACTTCAGAAGTTCATAGCACAATAAATACGAGTATAGATAAAAATAAACTGATATCTGTCCTATTTTGACGTACTGATCGCTCGTTATCGCCCGTTATCGTGTGTTTAGGACACAAAGTGTTCCGCTCTATTGATTAGTCCCCAGGTAGAAACTATAATGTAATCTGTGTTCGAGGGCGGGACGTGCGGCGGCGTAGCTCCGTAGCCTCACGTTCTATATACGTACTACGGCTACGGCTTGGCATTGTAGAGACCGCGCCATAGTATTTTTATTCGTAGGCTCAATCACTGAAGTCCGATGGCGAAATTCTGGAGCTAAGAAGAGGTCAAAAATGTATGGAAGCTGGTACTAAAATAATTGACAAATATACGAAAAATAATTATGTTATGTAAAGAAACAGCATATTATTCTATGCATACAGGTATATATAAAACACTGAATATGTCTCCATTTTGTTTAAATTGAATAAGAATAATATTACCAATATTCCACAATAACTAGACTTGGTGACATTATTTATAACTGGTAACTCTTATTTTACTGAGGAAACTAACGTGGTTTTCACACATTTTTAAATAAGAACTACGCCCACTATAATCGGATATTTCGGCTCAAAATAGACTCTTATTTATACTCACCGCAAAACTTCGCATGAATAATTATAATAGTTGCACAAATGCACAAAACCTTCCTTGATCGAACGATTATTCGATCGAGTTGTGTTGACGTATCCGAATACTGTACATATTTAACTAAATCAGAAAAAAATAGGGATATGCAAAGAAGGAGGGTCCAAATTGTAAAGTGCTTTAACCGTATCATGTGGGATATCATATAAAAGAACTTAATTGGAACAAGCTAAAACAGGTTTTTAAATATTTTTACGATGTATATTTTTCGGTTTATGAAGGAAAATATAAAAAAATATATATAAAATTTCCGCGTTTTATCTACTAGTTTGTACAGATTCCTCGGTGGGCGAGTCTGACTCGCACTTGTCCGGTTTTTTATCCACAGTAATGATTTCATACTTTAGTGTTACCATGTATTATCCAAATATTAGGAAGAAATATATTTCAATTTTCTGTTTAAAGGGAGGCATTATAAATTATTTTTATATATATTAAGCATTTAAGAACATAAGCTTTTAAATGAGGTATATATAATTGTGCGTATATAATATTCTGAATAAAGTACCAATATTGACCTCTCCTTTGACAGTCCCGCTATGGTCCTAAGGAACACAGAATACCTTAATAATATGTATAACAGTAATGCGATAGGAGCGCCGCGTCTGACGGACTTGAGTGGTGGTGCGAACTCTACACTATTTTATTTTGTTCTAGGATTTACGCTAAGATTCGCTAGACACTGTCCAGTTCATACAACGTCATGTTATTCAGCAACACGTACGCAAGTAGATAAATATAAAAAAAAAAAAAAAAAAAATTGTGGACATTTCACACAACACCATCTAGCCCAAACTAAGCAAAGCTTGTACTATGGAACTAGATGGCTGATAGAATACATATATACTTTTTGTTGTAAATATATAGATGTCTACATATAATAATAATAATATATATATATATATATAACGGAATGAAAATTATGGATAAATATTTAATTGATATTTTTGCTAATAATCTCAACTTTTTTCTTCGACAAATATATAAATCACCTCCTTTTATTTCGTAAATTACAAGTAATATGACCACCAATAATGACCGATATTAATGTTAACCACAATTACTACATTGTAAAACTATACTCTTTTCATCCATAATTGGTAATAATACTTTTGTATGAAAATCGAACCACCTTAACGTCAATTGTGTGATGAATAAAACAGTATATTTACAAAAATAGTATTACTTAAAAAATAGTCTCATAAATAATCGTAAGATATGATTTACACATAATTTTATAGTTTAAAAAACTGAAACAACTGACTACAAAGTACGCTACTTCGTTACTTGTAATATTAGAAAGGATTAGGATACATAAAGTTCATATCATCATGCTCAGTCGGGTAATAATTAAACAAAACGCTTAATCGTCAAAGTAACTCAATTTCACCTTATAGGTACACATTGGATTAGGAGTAAGAAGGTTTTACTTTTATTAAATCCTTCGCGGTTGTAATCTTTTAAAGAAACCTTTCTTCACCCGCTCGTTTATTTTTTTCTCAATAGTGAGATTTGTCATTGAATGTCAAATGCTTTGTTTTCGAAGATTAGAAAATGTGCAGAAGAAGTGTTATACGAGTTTTGGAGGGAACGTCCTCGAGACATGTTGTTGTTCTGTTTTATTTTCCTCAACTTGTGTTATTTCAAATATTAATGCGATAAAAATGGTGGTGTTTTATTCATTAAGTGTTCGATCAAGTGCGTGAGTGTGGGCAAGTGAAATAAAACAGTGAAACGTGTCTTTTCACGTTGTCGGCAAAACTCCATAGAAGCTTTCAGTAAAGCCGCTACCACTTTACTGAAGCACGACTCGAATTTGAAAATGACTGTATACGTGACTTTGATTGTGACTAGAACATTTATAACTTGTTTTATTCAAGAAACTGGAAGAAATATTAATTATACTTGACACTGGCAAATGCTCTAAGCGGGTCCAAATTCAATTAAAAAAAAAAAGAGATGTGTATACAATAATTCTTAACATTTGACACTTTTGCAAAGAAAAACGTGTCGGTGGAACTCTGTGATTCTATAATCTGACGCACTTCATAATACTTACAATGAAAATTTCCATTTTTAGATTATTATTTAAAAAAAAAAAACATACGGACCGAATTGATAACCTCCTTCTTTTTGGAAGTCGGTTAAAAAGTAGTGATTCCTTGTTTCGTTGACTGTTCGCGCGTTTTTCCATAAATAACGATGGGACTGTGTTTGGCATCTCAACATTATCATATTGAGATGTTTAAAAAAATACTGATTTGAATCGTAAGTAGTGCGACCTGTGAGACACTGCGATTTGCTTTTTTTAAAATTTCGTAAAAAAATTATAAAGTTTTAATTTTGAATAAAGGCATTTTCACCAATGGTGCCAGCTATATATGGCGAGACAGACTCACCCACCGAGGGTTCCGTACAAACTAGATAAAAGAACTAACAAAGAACTTTAAAAAAATTCTTCAAACTAAAATTATTAACTAATCTTATAGTTTAGTACAGATTCTATATATTTTACTTTGGCTCTATAGCGATAATATTTTACTTATGTTACTTAAGTTATGTTGAAATTTTTATAAAACACGTTTTGTTATTATTATGATGGATAGTCTATACTGGGTGTTCGGAAAAATGGATAAATGTAAACCGAAATTAGATTTATAGATATGTCTTCAAGGAACGTGGAAGGTACACGCTACAAATAAAAATACTGGAACAATAACAGCCATCGAAGTTAAGTGTATGACATATTGGTATATAAGTACTACGATCTCAATATCATTTATTTTTTATGTTTTGTTTACATCTATAAAGAAAATAAGCCTAACTTTATACATGTATCTATCACTTTTTTTGTAGTGATATTGTATTTCACTTCAAAAAAAGTGTTCAAAATTTGTTAAAGTGATATGATATCATTTAGATTATTGATTTGTCACAGCAAAAAAATATCAGAGAGCTCTAAGAGAGGTCAAATATTAAGGTCACGTATATATTTTACTTATAGGTGTGAATCTAGAATCATATTTTTGGTGCTATGTATAAAATTATGAATTTTATGAATAAAATACCTCAACATATATTTTTATTCATCCGAACACTTATTATAGTAACAATAATGAATAACATGTATATTTTTTGTTTTCTTACAGTACTTATCACCGCTACGTCAGTAACTGTCGCTCGAAAATGAATTATTTAATAATACTTACAAAAATAATCTAAACAAACGGAACATTATACTAATCTAATTATCGTGAAAGTTTTCAAAATAGTAATAACACTTAAAATGTATAAAATTTATATATATATAGACATACATACATTTTATTACACATAGGTACACATCGACATAATATGTTGTATGGTAAAAAGCACCCTGTATAACATATCAATATTTTGATCTTCATTCAGTAAGGCAATTATAATTAATAAAGGTAATGAAATAATCAAGTTTAGAATAACCTATACTAATACTTACATTACATTACATTACATTACATTACATTTAAAAAAAAACACGTTAAAAATAATAAGTATGTCTTGAGCAACAAGGCAATAGTTAAAAATAATAAGTAGATAAGTATGTCTTGAGCAACAAGGCAATAATTCGCATACTTTAATGAAAAAAAAACTGTTTTGTACCAAAAGTGAATAATATACTTAACAAGTTTCAATAAAGATTGGGACTAACCAAGTACAAGCTCTTAGTGTTATTTCTTTTTAATTAATATCTTGCAGTAATATAGTAATAATTTATTTGCTTTTTTATTGACTGTACATCACAAAAGTTCTCTAACTAGTCCCATCTTTTTATTGAAGCATGTTACACAAACCTTGTAAAATAATATCACAAAAACTTTAAGCAAGTATTTTTTTTATAAAAATCTGACCTGTTCTGCCGGCACACGTGAGAGGCGGCTGCATGGGCTCCTGCATCAATCCAGGATTAATGTTCGTGTAAAATTCTAACATTTTTCTCATTCAATTATCACTCGCGGTAGTAAGCTCTCGCCGCGGCCGAGGGTACAAAGATACTGAGCACAGTGAGCGTAAATTTCAATAGTGCTGTCCCCCTCTCCAGTTCCAGAGATCCCGACCAATCCTGGTTCCCCGTTCCCCCTGACTCCGCCTCATGGCTCTAACCCAACCTACCTATTATACAGATCAAAGCTATTACCTATATTTTGCCGTGCCGCTGAAAAAATGGCAAATTGTATTTTTTCGTTTGGAAAAAAGCTGCCATCAGACACAGCGCGAACGACGTTTGACGGAATTATTAAATTTACGAATTAAAAATTCGTTTCTTCTATAACTCGAATTTATTATAGAACTAGTTCTTGGAACAAGTTTTGAATTCAGTGTACTTTCAAGATGGTGGATATTCCGAAAATTCGAACGAAGCGCTTTTATTCAACTTTTTAATCGAATAAAAAAAATGTAATATAGTTAGAATTGCACAATTTTCACATGTTAGTCTATGTGCGCTATGAAATTTCATAAGTGTATGTAAGTATGTACTATCTATGTAAGTATGTTTGTCCACGTATTACGTGGAAACCAGAAGTCGTATTGCAAAAAATCTGTATAATATATATACGTTTGATTTGCGTATGACACCGACATACTTAATCAAAAATTATCAATCAACTCACTTGATGTTAATCAGGTGAGTTGGCGGTCAATCGCAAGTCATAGTCGTAGTATCAGTGGTAAAATAATAAATACTTATCTATAGTATACCACAGTATAAAGTTGTACGCTGAAGTTAAGTAAGTAAGTAGGTTGTATATTAATTGATATAAGTATACAACCTTCTTGAAGAAACCTTCTTCTTCGATGTGTTTAACAGCTTTAGGTACTTACTGTAGGCTGTCCATTTTGACGAAATAAATATAAAAATGTTTAGTAGGTACCACTTGTTTGCGATTAAACCTTCGCAATAAAATTTGAAAATTATAAAGTCCTAGGTATATAAAACAACAGATACCTAGATATTAATCAGATATATATAGCTCCCGTCACGTAAAAAGAACGCTGGTTTGTTCGCGTTTACGAAACTATAGCTACTTATTGGGAACTATAGCTACTTATTGGCAATCAAAAAAATGTGCGTGCTTAATTACGAGTAAGACCACACGAGAGAAGTGACAATTTCATTAGATTACGAATAATTTCATTACCTATATTACGAAATACAAGTATATCTCTCTCTCTCCTGTTCCATTCGAGCCGACTTAACCCGAACAAGCGTTACATCGTCGAGCGTGACGGCTCAGTCTCATTCAACACCCACAAAAAGTGCTCAGCGCACCCAAAGAACTTACGTAAGTTTTATTTCGAAGTGAAAACTTCTATAGGTACCTAGGTAGGTAGGTTGTTTTTATTTCGTAAGGGCTTATTTAACCCTTATGCTAGGGCTACATTAGCGGGCAAAGATTCGTGTCGCGTTGGCGCGCTAAAAACATCGTGTACGAGCCTCGTACGGGCATACGATGTTCTTGTCTACATTAGGCGCACTAAGATTCGTGTCGCGTTGCGCGCCAGTTTATCGACAGTGCCCCGATAAATACATCGTCTTTGCCCGAATACTACGCGTTGCAACGATCTACCTGGCCACACTTATCGCGTTAGTACGAATATTCGCCGTAGCCCGCTAATGAAGCCCCAGCATCACGAAATGATGATTTTTTTAAATGAGTTTAAATAATAATAATTACCGAATAACCGACCACAAACTGTATTTAAAGCAATTGGAGAGATAAATTATGGAAGCTCCGAATAAAAAGCGAATAAAACATGTGCCCTGACAGGGCTAGGCCTATTGTGTTTCAAGTGGGCCAATTCTCCTATTGAGCGAGTACTTATGCCACCGAACGAGTAAACAACCGGAGGGTTGGAAGCTAGTGAGCACGGTAGGTTACGGATGTGGTATAAAAAACTTTAATTTGGTGAAAAAAAATTAGCTGTTAGTTTGTAAAGATAATATAAATATTGTATAGCAAACTCAGTTATAATTAATAATATAAGTAAATATTTCGCGCTGCAGATACAATTTCAACGGATTCATCGTGTACCTCTATTTATGGCGACTAGCTGTAATAGAATAACAGTCATGAAAATCTAAGCATAATCTACCTTTATCTTAAGAATTGGTCTTGTAAAAATATTTTTAATATAATTAGTGTAAAAAAACACAAACTAAGTACCTATTATGTTTTTTTTTGTCAGCCCTGTTTATACAAGCTGTCCCACTGCTGGGCGCGGGCCATCTTCTCATTATGAGAAGGGTTAGGCCATAGTCTGCCACGCTGGCCAAGTGCGGGTTGGCAGACTTCACACATCTTCAAGATCATTGACATGTCTGAGAGCATGTAGGTTTCCTCATGATGTTTTCCTTCACCATTTGAAGTTGCCGGCAATCAACAATACGCACATAACTTCAAAAAGACAGAGGTGCGTGCCGCGGGATCGAACCCAGGAGCTGCGGATCGCAAGTCAGACGGTCTCCCGACTAGGCTGCCGGAAACTTATAATATTATTAAGTATTCTACCTTTTTACTAGATTAATATTTACTTTCACTTACTTACTAGATTAATAAGAACGTTAAATTACATTCTATTCGAATTTTACCATAAAAAAAATCGGTAAAAATAATTCGCTCAATTTAAAAAAAAAAAACGATATTATGAAGTTCCTAATATTTTAAAAGCATAAATAACTCTAATTTTGGGTTTGTTTGATATTTTCCACGATCAAAAGGCATACATAAAAATTTTGATGACAGTTTGTACAACAAAACTCAAAAGAGATACCAGAAACATTTTTTTTAAATTATTGCTAATAATAATGCGTGCAATAATAAAGTAATTTACAAATTTACTTAAATAGTAACTTATCCTTTTATTTTATTTATACTTAATTTAAACTGTATTCTATTTTACTCGTATGTATCAAATAAATAAATATCAGATATATAAAAGAGTTGCAGTCAAACGTTTAGTTTGTCGGCCATAAAAAACTAAAATTAAACAGATAAACTAACAATCTTTCCACTCATGTATGAATATTAGAATATTCCCCAACTTACGTAATTAGGCAAATAAAATTATCATTAAATATCTATCATTACTTATAATGTGAAAAAATCATAAGCTTAGCTAAGTAATATGCTTATTTAGTAACAGGGATCTCCAGTTCTGGCACAAGATGCCACATCTACTATTCTTGCTTCCGCTACTTCTATGTTTTCATTGGTCCAATGCAGTGAATTACACAGCGTGCGTTTTTTGCGCCTTTGTACGCACAGCACCACTTCAAGTCCAACGCTATGGTGATCACGAATGCTTCAGAAAAGGTATTTCAAACTCTAATATGGTATTTCTTTACCATTCCACGTTAAAGTAACATAGGGCTGTCACAAATTAAACCTTGAAAATTCACTAGCTGTTACATTATTGAGTGTAGCTTCATTCTACTATGCATAGTCGTCTTCATCGTCTCAGCGACATGGCGTTTATTGCTAGACGCAGACTTCTCCCCATTTATTTTTTACGCTTAAATACCGGTTGGCGAGCAAGCTGCTATTAGCAGCGTCTGGTCTTCCTTTATGTTTGTCCACCTTGTGCCCAGTCGTCCTACGTTGATCTACAAAAGAATGAGAAAGTTGTATGATTTAAGAAAGCATCCTTTCGTGTATATTTTTGTATGATATTTCTACTAATATTTATATTTTCTATACAATAGTTTTGATCATTTACATATATCTCGTATACCAAACACCTCGCAACATTTAAGTTATGTTATTGTTTTTTTTAATTTGGTAGGTAAACTACAAAATAATAGTATTGCCACATAAGCCATACCAAACAATAGGTAATAAACTGTCCACGGCGTTGATCAAAGACTATTAGTAGGTACTAGAAAGACGTTATTTAGCATGTCCATGCATATATTTAGTCATGCCAAAAAAGCCAAAGAATATAATTTTGAAAAAATAAAATTTTATTGGGGTAAACAAACACGTAAAGTGGGGATGAATTTTTGAATTATTTTCTCTCATCTACCCCATAGTGTAGGGTTCGTTGGATAGGTAATTAAAAACATTGAGGGTGTGTCAAAACTTTTTTTTTTTTAATTTAGTGATTCGTTTGCGAAATATTAAGCTTTGAAGTGATAGTTATTGGTAGAGACATGTGTAAGCCAGCTAAGCGGTTGACTTTGGAGATATGAAAATAATCATGCTTACTAGATATTGAAAAGAAAACTGTCACGGCTAAGTAGGTTAGCTAAGTGAGTTAAGTTTAAGTTGATCAACTTCAAAATTGTACTTAGAGAAGTAAAAAAATATAATTTCGTGTAAATTTCATTTGAACTAACTTAAGTTAACTCGAATTTTCATAGAATCCCCAGTTTAAGTTCACATACGGAACCCTATTTAGCGCGTGGCACATTGTGCCGCTTTTTTATTTCGTATGGCAACCCTAAAACTCTCTAAGTAGAGTTGGCATTACGAATAGTGATCGGAAATATGCTCGAATCCATTTGGGTTGCATTATCGCATTGCCCAATTCAATGGTAATTCTGTTTTGGTGTGCAGGTATCCATAATATTGGCATAAAAGGGGTTTGAAGTTTTTTTGTATTTAGTCTGTGAAGTGTGAAGGGTGAAGCAAGATTGTGGAATAAGACGACCTTGGTGACCAGAAAAAAATATTTTTTTGGACCACATGAAGGTGACTTCTCCAAAATCTTTTGGAGAATTTATGTAACTGATTTTTTCGTGTTTACGAAAAAAGTTTTTCTACTTATACGGTACCTCGATGCATACACCATAATTTTGTTTTATCATAATATATATATACTTTTAACACGCTTTCATTAGATCGACCTGTATGTAACTAAATGTAATGAAATCTAAGGTAACTAATTTAACCATCTTCCAAGGATCGTAGTGAAAATCGTCGTCGTGAAAATTGGCAGCTGTATGTAGTTCTGATGACAATACAATAATATGGTACTGTCGAACTGATCTGATGATGGAGCCGGAAGATATGAACTAGAACTTCATGATGCAATATCGTATCATAGCTGTGTTTGGATTTGTTAGAAAAGTCTTGTAATGAACTTTGACCACAATAATTTGTAGCGTGTTTTTTAGTTTTTTAAACTGTCATTTATTCTACTTTTGTTTTAAAAATAGCTACGAAATACGCTTATTTTTACTCGACAGAAAAAAAAGAAGGTAATGTAAAAAGTGCTAATGGAGCCGAGTTTTGGCTAGTAGTAAGGCTAGTAGTAAGTCCCTACTTACTACTAGACCTTAATCAGTACTAGACCTTTTTTTTAAATAATACGACTGTACAAAATCAATATTATCCTCTCTTCTCAAGTGTTAGTGAAATCTCGAAGATGTTTCTTAGGTCTCGGTATAGAAGTGCAAGCATTCCTGCCCTCTCCCTCTTTATCATCCCTCGGAGGAGGGGCGAGATCAACTTCAATAAAGGCAGCGCGCCACATGTGACGTCGATACGGAAAATTCCCGCACTTTCCAAGTAAATCAAAAGAAAATACACTTTATACCTATTGCGTAAGGTTGATTTTTGGAGGAGAAAAGGAAATCTTATTCGTTACGGGCCCGTTTTCCCCCATCGTAAATACTGGCCTGAATTTCGTGATAGAGTAAGAAGTTGGTGTAGATGTGACTATAATTTTTGTATTATAGTTTTAAGTATAATTTTTGTACAATTTGTGTACTATAATTTGTATAATTTGTGTACTATAATTTTTGTACCCGTATTTACGAACATAACTCTGAAAATCATCCGCTGAAAGTTGAGCGAAATGGCACTGAGAAAAATATTTTTAATTTTTATTTATTTATAGTTTCATAAAAGATTAAGGGATCTAGTTTTGGGACCATATCAAGGTGCTAGGAATCAATGAAATTTTATCTATAGAGATTATTAGTTATACTCATTGAATATGAAGTATAAGCACGGCAAATCTCAGTTCTCAGCACTTTCGAGGATAAGACCACATTCTCAAAGCTTTTCAGTATCTAGACCTTATATATCTTGATGTTGCACTTTCTAAGCACACAGGATGACATTGTCACTGTTCACAATTCACGACTAGCGTCTAACAGCGTTGCGTATATGGAATTTATACCTTCACACAACGCTCATGACGTCAGAGACAGTGTTGCTGTCGGGTATATTTTCAAATCCAGAAAGCGAAAATCTATTCATTAAAGCCTACCTTTACCTAACATTTGTGACGTCACTGGTACGTGATGACTTCGGGTATACTTTCAGTTTGGAAACGCCCGCGCAGTTATTTTAAAACATACCCGGCCGCAACGAAACGAGTAAATAAAAACCCTACCTAACTCTAGATTAGGTTAGGGTTTTTTTATAAAACCTTACCTAACCTAACCTAACCTATAATCCTAACATATAAATATAACCATCCCTTCGTCTGTCTCTGTATTCGTTGAAAGGAACTAAAACGGGTATAGATTAAAATATAGCAAAATGGAATGTCCTACTTACTTGAAAGTATACCCCAAACAAATGTTGCAGTCGGGTATACTTTGAAATCCTTAATACGACTATACCTATATATTTTTATTGTATACCCGAACTCAACACTATGGAGCGTTGTGTAAAGGTTTAAATTCAAAATACCTACCCAACAGCGTTGCCCTAAGTATCGCGACTGAAGACGAGTCGGACGATTATCTTACTTACTTAAGGTTTGCCACGCAGAGCCGGAGGAAACCTATCTACGTTATAGCCTTTTTGGGCGACGGACCACAATCTCTGAACGGACTGCCGTAGTGATTTAGGTGTAATGTAATAACTCAGTATCTTTAAAAAGTTTTTGATGTGAAGCATCTATTGGTGTATCTTGATAGTAATATCAACTCGTATGCCGTAACGGACAATGACAAGACGTTATTTCACGCCGTCACGCCACATCTACGTTACCAGTGTCGACTCTTTTGTGTAGCCGTCTCTTTGCACGTATAATATGCACTTTGTTTCTTATATCTACTTCCTAAGCCTCTGTATTTAGCTCTATAGTACCTAAATCCTATAAGTACAAATATTGCACTCGTTCAGAGCTTATACACGCATTTTGAATTTCTGATAATATTACCTTTCGCTTCATATCTGTCGGGTGTCCCGTGTCGGATAACTTTTATGGGTACCTACTATCAATTGCTCTCCATATATTAATAGGTAAGTATAATTAATACATAAGTTTCCATCTGTGAAGTTATTTTATTGTTCTAATCTTTGCCCTTCTGTCGTCAAACTGGTGGCTTTAGGCCGCCCGCCGTTCGGAGCTGGCGTTTATTTTCAAAAATATTTGAACACAAGCAAGTTTTTTTAATATAGGTACCTATTGTACATTTTAGCTGTTAAATACAGTCATTAATTTATATGCTAAATATTGGCCTGGATTGGGACAGTATCTTCTGATTGAACCCAGATCCACATTTTTTTAACTGTTAAGGATATTCATTACAATTATATAAAACTAGCTGCACCCCACGGTTTCACCTGGAAAGGCGAAAGTAATTGAAAATTATGAAATAAAAATATACCTAATGATGAAACTTATATCATAGCCTATAAGGTTATCGCAATTGTTACTCATTGAAATTAAGCAAATTTTAACAGATTTACCCAATGATGTGTAGTGTAATCTCATTGAATTTATCGCGTACATTTTACATAATTTTATAACCAGTCGATTCGATCATTTTGGAGCGTCCGTTACCACAGGTGAGACTAGATAGTTAGACAGTTGTTATAAAAATATTAAAATTTTAACGCAGAAGTCGCTCACGGTGTCAACAGGACCTGGTAATATTGAATATTTTCATAACTGTCATCTAGTCTCATCTGTGACACCGGACGCAAAAAGTTTCGTATAGAAATTTTAACGGATTTATCGTGTATATTAAAATATACGCGATAAATAGGTTAAAATTTATTTAATTTCAAATATATAGCATATCTCTGTATCCAGGTTCTAAGCTATGTCTGTACCAAATTTCAATTTAATAATACCAAACAGATAGAGTAGAGAGACAGAATTACTTGCGTTTTTATAATATTAAGTACCTGGGCGATCGAGCTCAACTCGGATTTTTTATGACTGAAAATACGAGCTAACCCGGGTCCACAATAAATGAAACCTAGCAAGATCGATTTATCGTCCCCTAATCTACCTACAAACCAAATTTCATTAAAATCTTTGGAGCCGTTTCAGATATTCATATACTTAATATATAGGTACAATCCCCTAATCTACCTACACACCAAATTTCATTAAAATCTTTGGAGTCGTTTCAGATATTCTTAAAATATATAGGTACAAGAATTACTCGTTTAAATGTATTAGACAGATTAGGGTGTTTATGTCTGTTCCACCGCATAATTTAGTAAATTCGGATGCTAGTCATCTAGATCACCTATCCAATGATATCCACTCGACGGTAGATTAGAAAGAAATAATTCATAACCACTTAACGTGTAGGAAAGGTGCCCAAAAAATTATTTTGCGATTTTTTTGTGGCAAGCGCCTTTATTAACTACAACACAACAATATACAGACTCAACTAACTACTACACAAAAAGCACATCGATCACCCCAGACCGATAAAGGTCTAAAGATAATCCAAATGCTCAACCGATTTTAATGATTTACCTATTTTATACTACCGCTTTCTTCGCGTGACTATAATATAATTATATACATACCCATGAATCATTATAACTATCTAGTACTAATAGTCTTTGAGCATAGCCGCGGACGGACAGACAGACGGACATGGCGAAACGAAACCCTAAAATGGGTGTTGGCACCGAAATCACTACGAGTCTGACTCAAGCAATATAATATACTTATTGTCCTTTCTGTCACTCTTGTTGTCACTCACATTACTTTTGCTAGTGTCATAAGTTGTTCGTGTTACTTAGATTTTCGCAGTTTTTGAGATAATGGGGCTATATCCGAATTTTATGTTTTACAAACCGTAGCTACAATTGTATTTCAAGCACCTAACTTTCCGGTTCATATCTCCAATAAATTAATAATTCATGACTAACTTTATAAGCCCCGGGAGTATCAACCCCCACCACTTAATCTATAGCCGTGCTAATATCAGTCAGTCGGATGTTAGCCGTCGTCAAACATGGACGCCACGTGCCGGTCACGTGACACTGTTTAATCAGACCGACTCAGCTTAACTGTGACAGTTTATATTTCAATACGAAATATTGATTACTATGGACTATGGCTAAATTCGTTTACCATTTGTGGTGAATTTGGTATATTGCCTGTTTTGTGGCCGGGAATAACTGCGTTTAACGATTTTATAAAGTAAGAACGGCAGGGGCAAATGTTGTTTTTTAATATTACTCGCTGATGTACCTACCTATCAGATTCTAGTTATTATTCAGTAGATAACTGGTCATTTTCAATAATTTCTTCAATATGTTTGTACATAAAATTCTCATCGTTATGAACAATCACGACTCTGACTCTGAAATCTATTGAAATCTATGATTTAGGAGGACAATGAAGTTTTACATAAATATTTCTTTTTGGAGAATTCCAAGTTATGATCACAATAAAGCAATTATTATGACTAAAGAATCTAATTATCTCCTTTCAGTATAGTCTGGAGTACTCTAATAAACCCCTTTTTTCGCTGAAAAAGTTATATTCAAATACATAGCAATAATGTAGTAAGCAAATATTGCCTGTGAGCCCTGTGACTACGAGTATACGAGTAAATAAAACGCAAAAAATATCTGAAGGACACTCCATCCATTTCTCGTCGAAATCCGTTTCAAAACAAACAATTTCGGTTCACATTCTTGACGTGTACTGCAAAGGAGTGGAACTTCTTGTTGCCTTTTCTATTTCCGCGAGCTAAGGTCTCTGTATAAGAAAGTTTTATCAAAATGGAAGGAGCTATAAACTTTACCTGGTCGCTGCTTATATAGCTGTCCGCTTCATTCCGACTATCCGGTCATACATTGCGTCAAGTTGGCGTCACATGAAGATCTAAAATACGTGTTTATATACATTCCTGCGTGTACTGACAAAATTAGCTTTCATCATTAGATATCTTGTTGTTTAGTTTGTCCCAATCTGAGACTTCACGATTTTATAGCTTAACTACCTCATGCATGACTGATTTTGCTAAAGAGGAGGAAGATATATATAATTTCGGAGTCTTAGTATTGACTTACTTCATGTTGAAGTAAGTTTTTTTACTTGGAACGCAATTCATTTACTTGGATTACATATTTTCCCAGATATTTTGTTATAAAAATCAAATTACTAAACCGATTTAGATAAAACTTATATGGGACCACCTCTGAAGTATGGCCTACCAAACAAAAAAGAATCATCAAAATCAATTTATAATTGGCTAAATAATCGCTGAACAAACACAAAAACAACATAAAGTCGAATTGAGAACCTCCTCTTTTTTGAAAGTCGGTTAAAAAGTCTAAAAGTCAGTCTAAAATTCCTCATTTTTCTCAAATTTTAATTATGAGCGAGTGAAAACATCTTTGTCTCAGGCACGCTGTGAACTGTAATCCGGAGCTTTATGGCGGGTGGTCGGGGCGTCATACTGCGCTCCCCTGCAGATTATCAACGCCAGCGGGAGGAGCGGGAAAATCGCTCCGAGATGACGGTGAAACTACTATTTTAAATAATCGGTATTAAAAAAATACGCTCAGATTAATTTAACACTGAGATTAAACAAAGATAAAATAATTATAGTTTAAAATGCTGAAGTAGAAAAAAACGACTTCAAAGTATCCGGTGAGTCGGCGGCAATTCGTTGACATTTTTTCAGTTGTTTTGTTAAAAAACCAAAGTACTAAACCGATTTGATAAAATTGATATGAGACCACCTCTTAGGTTACTTATTACTTATTACCTACCAAACGAAAAAAAAGAATCATCAATAAAAAGTTTTTACAAAAAAAATAAACCTCCGAAAAAACTGAAAAGCATAAAATAATGAACCTTTTTTATTTAACTTTAATAACTAAGTCCTTAAAGTAATGTAAGTATACCTAAGTAATTTTGAGTCGGCGTCAGCGTGATACGTGCGTTGCGAGTGGTCGTGCGGAGAGCGCATATTTTGGAATGTCTATGTTTATTGCTGGAGATTTCATTGTTAATTTGATTTGGTTATTTCTTTAAATTTAAGGTAATTTTTGGTGCCGCTGCCTCAAAATTACTTAGATATACTTACATTACTTTAAGGACTTAGTTATTAAAGTTAAATAAAAAGGTTTATTATTTTATGATTTTCAGTTTTTTCGGAGGTTTAATTTTTTTGTAAAAAGTTTTCATTTTATAATTTTTTGTAGCTTTAGTCTACTAATTACTACATGCTTAATTTTTGATTACTTTTAAAATAGCTACTACCTTATAATACACAACTCGGCATTAAAATCTACGAGTGAACAATAAATCACCCCTATTTTCCCAACCTTAGGGTAGGTTTTTTTTTCAAATTTATATGAAACCAACTTCGAGGTATACCCTATCTAATAAAAAAATGAATTATCAATATCAGACTGCTCTGTAAAAAGTTATGCGTGCTCATACAGTGAGTGAACAATCAATCATCCCCTGTTTTCCTACCCTTAGGGTTGGATTTTTTTCCAAATTTTTAAGGAACCCATTTCGGTGTATACCCTCTCCAATAAAAAAAGAATTATCAAAATCGGACTACACTGTAAAAAGTTATGCGTGATCATACATAAAAAAAACGCGTCGACTTGAGAACCTCCTCCGTTTTTTCGTCGGTTAAAAACAATTCAGAATGGTGGAGCTTAACAAACATACAGTCGCATTGAGAAGTTCCTCCTCATTTTTGATGTCAGGTAAAACTAGAGATTGAAATCTAAATATTTTTCGTGGTTAATTTAACGGGCTAAGCATTTGAGTATAGCTCATCTGATGTAAGATGCTGCACAGGAGAACTAGAAAATAAACACTATCTATATTGGAAATCGTTACTTTTTTTTTGTGGCAAGCGCCTTTATTAACTACTACACAACAATAAATAGACTTAACTAACTAGACTACTACACAAAAAGCACATCGATCACCCCAGACCGATAAAGGTCTAAAGATAATCCAAATGCTCAAACCCACTACCAGTTGGCAGCGTACTCAGCATGCTGGCCGCATTGCCACGTTGAATGGCAATGCTTATGCGTTGGGCCAGATACTTGGCTGTTGGTCGTTCATATTATACGTTATATAAGTTTCTTTTAATAAGTTGTAATAGTCTTGGTGAATTTTTGCATACACTTTTGGTTTGGATACATTACATTTGGATTTACATGGTTAGCATAAGTGACATTATCTAAATCCAATATTGTACGTTGCGATGAAAAAGTTTTTTGATTAATTTTATGTTAAATGTGTTGGTGTTAACCTAAATGTTGCTAATAT
Source organism: Lycia hirtaria (assembly GCA_947563715.1). NCBI lineage: Eukaryota > Metazoa > Arthropoda > Insecta > Lepidoptera > Geometridae > Lycia > Lycia hirtaria. The sequence continues at coordinate 14,208,360 of OX387386.1, forward strand.
AAGCTTTATTTTATTGTATCATGTCACATTTTTTTGTTGTTGAACAAATATAGCTCTTTAATTACTTTTAGAACATTTATAACAAATAATACCTAACATTTTTTTTTAACTCTTGAATAAAAACTCGCAGTCTTATGTTATTTTTTATGCATAACCACGTGTATCGTTATCAAATAAGAAATTAGTAATACTAACAATTAAATACTATTTGGTACTATTAAATACTACTAACTATTTGGATTTATTAATAAGAATGTAACGGTAACACTAAAAGCTAGTTTTTAGAAAGTCGTCGTTTATCCGTTTCAAAAGTCAGTCAGAGACAATTATTTTTCGCTACATGTCACTGGTGGCGTGTATTTTCTAGACAAGCAGAGACGTGTCTAAAGTCCTGAAGATTGTTGAAACATAAACAGTGTTCCAAATCGGGCAGATGATGACAGGGCTACAGTAAATCGAAGTCAACCCACACCTCCAAAGAAACAGTCTACACGCATAAGTTCGGAGCCAGCAAGGGATTTTATTATTAGGGCATTAGGGGTAACCCCCGTAGCGATACCACCCCTTTATATCCGACGTTCAAACAGTATTTGAAGGGAACCGTCTCCGTTTTATTAATATACTGATCTGTAACTGCAGTTATATTAAGATACTAGCTGTTATCCGCGACTTTATACGCGAAGGTAAAAACTACTTATTCATAGACTAACTACTCACCAACTACCCACTCCTAAGTTTAGCTAGCTCAAAAATCCCCGACAAAATAAAAACAGTTGCACCGATTTTGATGAAACGTATAAGAAAACTAAGAACTTTCTCTATGAAATCCTCTTTCAATAACGAAAAATCATTTTCGCGTTAATGTTATTTTTAAGTATGAAAATTGACTAAGATCAAATTGTTTTTTTTTGACGAACATTTGTGATGTTCTTTTCTAGTTTTACAAACGACAATTTTTTTATAAGTTCATACAGACATTTTATATCTTCAAAAATGTGGGTATGCGCGAGCGAGAAGGGCGATGATAAACTACGTAGTACTCATAAACGTATTATTTTCTCAGCCCAACACTATCTACTTATGAAACTAGAGTTAGACTTACTACATAGTAATTAGCACGCAACATTCCGCTGCCCAAACTCTTAAAACTTTTTAATAAACATAGCTTTGGATATTTTTATAACAAGTATCTATATTAAAAGAATAACAAAATACCCGACTGCAGAAAAGCGGTTTTGCAGACTAACTTATAGTCGATTCTGTTAACATGATACGCTATTGAGTGTACATTTTTTGTGAGAGAGTATGCATAAAATCGGTATAAAAGTTTATAAGTGAGCATCATTTAGAATTATTCTAGTAAAATCACTTTTTAATTACGAAAAAAAAAATTTGGAGGTTACGGAAAAGCGCATTGATTATTTTGTAAGAGTCGTGTTATTATTATTATTACAAAAAAATATAGCCAATGACACTCAGAAAGTGAAGGCGAATCTACCGACACATGGCACATCAAAATTAGTCAAGCCTAAGCTGTAGGAGGTAGTATAGAAACAAACATACGTACATACACACATGCACACATACATATCTATATACATATATAAATACATACATTCACACATACATACATACATACATACAAACACTCCAAAAACAAAACTTACACAGTCGGGTGAAAATAGGTCGTTATTGCCAAATATCCCATGTCCTTCACAGAATCAGAATCTACATACATATCAATTTCTCAGTGATTTTCTAGTAAATACAATGTTGTATGAGTAGTTACAGAAAACTTTGAACAGTTATTTATATAAGGCGCTTACCGGTCGGTCTTGTATGCGCTTGTCATTATTTCTAATATCTTTAGTAACATGTCTCTGAATAAATAAAGCTTAGTTACTTAAGGGCAGACAGACAGGCGAATATGAAGTTAGAACGATCCTCGTAATTCTAAGGAACCCTAAAATATTTTATGAAGTTTTCATTTACGACGGTACTTTGATACATGCGTATTGGTATACAGAATCTCCAGATTCTGTAGTAAATGGAATTATACTTCTATACTCCTGATGAGTTACTACTGGTTTGTAATTAAGTACCATTAAGAAGAGACTCTTGGGTATCACAGTAATTATATCCGTATAAGGATTGTAACCAGGGAATGAATTCAACATTTTTTGAAGCAAATGATCTGAAATCTTGTCTGCATCCAGCATAAACCAACGTGATTTGTTCTCTTTAGATGAATAGAGGTGAACCAGTGCACTGGCTTGCAACTCTTCTAATTCAGCTAACGTTATTAATAATCAGTAGTCTCATTTCGCAATTCGTAGGATCCGAAATTGCAAACCATGTCCGATTTAACATTGTAAAGTTGTAGGTATCCACTTCCGCCGGTTGAGTCGGAGCATTCTACCGTATCGGTGGTGATTCTCCCTTTGCTGTAAGTACACGTGTATGTTCCACCCGTAGAAGCTTCTCCACCCACCTCGAATAACTTTCCCAGCGAGAATTTTGATGTAACTTTCACACCCCAGTTGTAGCCTTCACTTGAAGAGTAAGTATCCACAGTAGACACTGTATGAGATAGTTTACAGCCAGCATTGATACAGGCCACGGAAGATAGCAATCGGGGTTCGTAAGTATGAAAAGTACAATCATACGGGGTGTGTATCTCGATTTTATTCAGACCATTCTCAATCATAGTAGCACGTATTGGCACGCCAAAGAATCGGTAATTTTTATAGGTCTTCACTAGATTTTCTTGTTGTTTGGCAGCGATTTCCTCGATATTGGATGTTGATCTGATGTTTCTTCTTCTGGAAGCAGCAAGAAATAAGCTTCTTTTATGCTTGTTACTTTGTGAACATCGTTCTGGTGTGAGCCACGCCAAAGAACCGACGAACAAGCAATAAAATGACAGTGATTTTATTAACATTTTGTTTATTCCGCGCACAAAAATGGAATAACAAGTCCAGACTCTTCATATTAATCTGCCGTTATCCCGTCGAGTGTTATCTTATTTGTGTGACTTTTGACATCATGTGAATTTATTTATAGATAATTAATAATTACTAGACGCATAGCATGGGTTTTCCAGCGATTGTCTGAGTGATATGATATGAGAGTCATGTTTTCATATAGTTTTCCGTCTTTTTGCTTCAAACCCCATGCTTCATTTGAAATTAACAAATTAATTATGTAAATTGTTTTTTTTTTTTTAGATTTTATTGCTCATACATATTTCTATAGATACTCACTTAACACTTACGGCCTTACCGAAAAACGTTACTTAACTTTAAGCATTGCTTAACATATTTTGTCAACTTCTCGCTGACACGTAATGACACTTGCGGCAAGAAGACAGAATTTAAGACGATGGTTAATGTTAAGTATCGTTTTTCGGTAAGGCCCTTACCTTAGTGTCAAATTTACCTTTAATTAAGCTGTGTATAGTTGTAATTGGATTTTATGTTCACAGTGTTTTGCCGGTTGCGTTTATTATATAGCATAATAATCTGTAACTGAAACTATTTTAATAAAATGAAATAAAATAAAAAATATAATAAAAGTGCGAGTTGTAATCGAAATAGAATCAAGAAATAATAACTAATTATTAGTGGATTTTATTTTTATTTTACTCTTCTAAAATCAGTGGCTTAGATACGTTGCATGCCTAATTATAAAATTTATTGTGATTTTATTTATTTCATTAATATTTTGTGATCTTTTCATATATCTGTTGAAATTGTCAGCTGTATCGGCATGGGGCTCCAACATAGATTTCCATACAGCTGTACCTATTGGAATAAATTAGCTAAAATACTGTTTAAGATTAAAATATTAGTAGGATCTGATGCTTACTAACCTAAGTACATATATGAGTCATTTTACGACCACAAACTAAAAGTTATTACAGAAGAATATATTATAGAAGACATTTACATATTTTTTTCCATATATTTCAGGATTTAATAACCGCACGCTACGATGATAATGGATCTGAAAGTTTGTTTGTTAATTTCGTACTTAAATCATCTTTGCTTGTCCAATAAATGTACATAATAATGGAAAGCTGTGATTGGTAATTCTATAATTATATGCTATTATTTGTGTATACTTGATAAGAAAGAAATAATTATGACTCTGCCAGTTATTTCATCTACTGTAGATACTTTTTTTTTTTTGTTGTGGCAAGCGCCTTTATTAACTACAACACAACAATATACAGACTCAACTAACTAAACTACTACACAAAAAGCACATCGATCACCCCAGACCGATAAAGGTCTAAAGATAATCCAAATGCTCAAACCCACTACCAGTTGGCAGCGTACCCAGCATGCTGCCGCATTGCCACGTTGAATGGCAATGCTTATGCGTTGGGCCAGATACGCGCCAGCATTTTGGTCACGCGTCGCATCGATCAGGCGCTCAGATAAATTTTTGAAAATGAGATGAGCTCCCGGTCCCCACGGACCCAAAGTTTCGACACCAAACGGCTCAAATAATATGTAACCTCTACCGAGAATAACATATTTACGCCGCTTGTGCTGCTCCGCCGAATTAGCCGCAGCGCCAGCGATACTAGACTAATAGCTAACAGACTTCCGTTTACCTTTTGGAATATGACAATGAATCTATTCCAAAAAATAAAGTTTACAGATTTAGATTAGATTAGATTTTCCCTCCTCCCTCCTTCCGACTGTGATTAGCTCCGCACCCTATATTAATTTAAATCTCATTTAAAGTCTTAAATTAAGGTTTATTTCATTTTGTAGAATTCTATATACATTAGACGTGAATTATATAATAGGTAGCGCATTGTAATATTGATTCCAGTATTTCCAAAAAAGACTTCACAAGTAAACTAGCTCCGCACCCTATATTAACTTAAATCTCATTTAAAGTCTTAAACTAAGATTTTATTTCATTTTGTAGAATTCTATATACATTAGACGTGAATTATATAATAGGTAGCGCATTGTAATATTTATTCCAGTATATCCAAAAAAAGACTTCACAAGTACACCAAGTATGTACTACCTATGTTTTAAGGAAATTATTTGTTTTCTTTCATAGAGTTACTAAGTCTGCGGAAGAACTCTGACCTGGTTTAACCATTGCTGTTTTTTGAGAACAAACAACCGGGAATTAGGGCTTGTCACTCAATATATACGATCTTACATCAATGAGATTATATCTATAAAGAGCTTATAATCATTTAATACGACGTAAAATCATGGTAAATCTCAGTTCTCAGCACTTTCGAGGATAAGACCAACATTCTTAAGGCCTTTTAGTATCATGGCCTTATATATCTTGGTGATGCACTTTCTGAACACACAGGATGGCATTGTCACTGTTTACAAGTCACGACACGAATCTAACAGCGTTGCCCGAAGTGTCGCGACTGAAGACGAGTCAGGTGATTACCTTGACGCGAGGCTTGCCACGTAGAGCCGAGGAGAACCTATCTACATACGTACAATACATCATTCTCTTACTGACTTATATTCTTTCATGAGCTGAGCCGATCATGACGAAAGAGGTGAGTATCTCAAAGAAAACTAGTCTTAAAAATGTAAATGCTAGATCAAGCTGGTGAAGTACTACTATTTTAAGTATTAACTTTTTTATTAGCTACTTTTATTTATATTTTACGTACAATGCTCATTTTATATAATATAGCAATAGCCTAACCAATATTGTTCTAGTGATAGTTGTATACGCCTGTAAAAAGTTATCATATCAGATCTATGTATGTATGCACTGTATCACTGTGGGCGTATATCTAAATAAATAAATCATTATCATCATCATCTCAGCCACGAGATGTCCACTGCTGGACATAGGCCTCCTACATAGATTTCTAAAAAGACCGGTTAGAAGCGGCCTGCATTCAGCGTCTTCTTGCCACTTGTATGATATCTTCTGTCCACCTTGTGGCTGGTCTTCCTACGTTGCGCTTGCCAGTTTGTGGTCTCCATTCGAGAACTTTTCGGCCCCATCGGCCGTCAGTTCTACGTGCTATGTGCCCTGCCCACTGCCACTTCAACTTGCCAATATCGCTGTGCTATATCGGTGACTTTTGTACGTCTACGGATTTCTTCGTTTCTGATACGTTCTCGCAGTGAGACCCGAAGCATAGCCCTCTCCATAGCTCGTAAATAAATAAATAAATAGTACATATAACATATAACGAACTAGCCGAAGTTCTGTCTATAATATACAATCTTGAACCTTAATCAGGGGAGTGAACTTTACAATTCCTTATTACTAAATAAGGAATTAAACAGTTCACTCGCCTGATTCAGTCGCATAAAAAACTAAAAATCGTAAGTGAAACCACGGGATCAGCTTGAGTTTCATAAATCAGAGTGGCCTCATTTACTGTGGCTTCATCGTGAATAAATTTAATATCATTAAAATAAAATTAAAGCGTTGAATTAATAAAATGGTAATGACCACTCATTGGAAGCTCATTGTCGCGTTATAGTGGTGGATCCAGCTTCTTAATATTATTACTAATGCTTTGTATCTACATATAGGATTTAAGTTTTCAAAATTTAAATCAATCAATAATTTTTTTATCAATTCTTTTTTTTATTTATATTATAAAAGCAAAAGTAACTCTGTATCTTCGTCTCTGTCTATTTGTTCCGTTTTCACCGATCGTTATGATGATTGGTACAGAGATAGCTGGAAACCTAGAGATAGACACCGGATATTTTATCACCACCATCGTCATCATCACCGCTTTTAATCACTACGCGGGTGAAACCCCGGAGCGTAGCCAACATTTCTATGTAAAAAAAAAACAATAAAAGCACATAATTAGCTAAGAGCATGTTAAGACGCATATTGGTCCTAGTGTATGTAAGACATACGATGGCATTTTAAGTAATGTTTTTATGTGATATGTTGTCGCCAAATCGAGCGTTTCGTTATCTCAAGTCAGTTTGTCTTCTGGCTAAAAAGTATCTATATCAGTATAATAAACAACATAGTTCTTTGGCCTCTGTGGTTTCTGTGCTGTGTTATACATAGGTTGTGTAGCCATAATGCCACAATAAAAGAAGAAGACCAAGACCGCTTCGTAAAGGAGTCATTAACATCTTTTTTGTAACTTTGAATGTCCTACGCATTTACCGCAATATCTCGAAACCTCAATATCAAAAGATGTTTAAAAGGGAAAATCTTAGATCTTAGCACTTTTCTGATTTATTAGCAAATCTTTGCATATTTCTGTTTTTTTTCTTAGCGTTGCGATAAAATCTTGCCCATGTGGAGGTTAAAAACGCGATCGTGTAAAGCTCGTTGTGTGAGCCCAACTCATATTTGGCCAGTTTCTTTTTCAGGTTATACAAAGTAAGGGCAAGCGTGCTGTACAACCGTCTAATAAAATTAGCTTGTGATAGGATCACGTAGCAGCACGTAAACTATGAAATACAAACTTAAAATTATAATGCAAGAATGTGAAAAAACTCCACGGAGAATAAAGTATAGTTCTATATTATTCCTCCGTTAGTAATGAAGAATATTTATCTATTTCTTTGAATAGTATCTTTCTGAACAAAATAAAAAATCAAGAAGTAGTACTAGATATACTAATTATGAAAAGCCTTTTGTTTTCGTCTATGCGAATGTAGAATGCTTACCTTCCAAGCTGTAGGTTGTGAATTCCTCAACACCAGGACAAAAAAATTTTTTTTGTTATATATGGACGCTTGCTCTATGTTTTGGTGTTTCTATACTTATATCGTAACTATGTTACAATGAAACAAGTATATAGTATTCTATCTGCTATCTGGTTCCCATAGTACAAGATTTACTTAGTTTAGGACTAATCGGTGTTGTATAAAAATGACCAAAATGTCAACAATAAAAAAACACATACGAAACTTTTTCATGTCAACGACCACTAAATACCGCCAATATCAGTCAATATACGATATCAATTAAGTAAATCGAGGATATAAATTATTCAATACGCCTAGGATGTACTAAACCTTGCCATATTATAAGCATGGTGCACACGTACGGTGCGCCGGCGCCGCGGGCGGCGCCACGCGTGGCTAATCTCAGTCGCACGCCTCCGCCACTAAACGTCAAACGATGCGAATGACGTAAGGTTAGACTGCACTAGCATTAAATTCACTCTGTTATGCCACCATGTAGTGGTGACTGGTGATACTCGTCTTTTGAAAGTGATAGCAATACTTCAACCGCTAAGCAACAATAGAATCGGTGAGTAAGCGTTGAAGGAAAATGTTTCCAATGAAATTGCCGAACAAAACGAGACTTTTAGATTTTGACTCGAAAATAAAGTAATTTTCACTTTAATTAGTGTCATGTTATATTGACACTATATATCCCTAAATGTCTTAGTAATATTACAGGCCAAAAAGTCTTTGTGTTTGTCAAATATATTATTTCGGATATTTGGTAGGTACTTAATCTGCTTCTAGTGCGAATTGTTTCAAAGAATATAAAAGTTGAAAAATGCCAAACTGGCAGAATAACCTCTGCTAAGAATGGGTGTAGAACAAGTAAGAAAACTTAAAAACTTTTGTCATAACAAAACACCTGAACCGATTCTGATGAAACATAGTTAAGAATACTCTCCAGCCAATAATTTTTCAAACAAAAAAAACTAGATCAAAATTGGTTCATGTATTTGAGATCTACGAAGGGTTGTAATATGCATCAAGCGACTGACCTAAAAAGAGGGGTGTTATAAGTTTAACTTGTGTATCTACACAAGTTAAGCTTATAACACCCCTCTTTTTAGATACACAAGTTAAACTTATAACACCCCTCTTTTTAGATACACAAGTTAAACTTATAACACCCCTCTTTTTTGGTTAGTCGCGTGATGCATATTACAACCCTGTGCATCCTCACCCTACTGTTTGAACTCTTAAGTATTCTGTGACTGAGCGCTCATCGTCGCCCGGCGCCCGCCCTGTATTTGCCAACCGGCATTTCATAAGTCAGTACGTGTGCTCTCGCCCTGTTTACCGAAATTTATTGCCAGTGGGATGTCAGCCTTTGTACCCCAATGCAGGCGAGCCGCGCTATGGGAAAAACAATAAATACAATGTCAACTCAGAATCTATGTGAAAAACAATATTTTCGTTTAGGCGATTTCGCTGTTTGGCAAATATTATTTCACAATCTGAGGGTACAGAATAATACTTATTTGCCGGCTTGATTGCTACTTGGAAATCATATAAACGCATATATATCGATATGCATATTTTATTACTTTGTAGACGACGTAATTAGCTTTATTACAATCCGAGTGATCTTGCGCGTGACGATGGCAAGAGATCTGCCGGAATGACAATTATGCCATGGAAGTTGGGACGGCACTTAATGTGGGACGCTGTTGTGTTGCTGTGGGTGTTGTTTTAATTCGGAGCTTAGCAAAGAAAGATTCAATTGGTATATTATGAAAGTATATAGGATACGAGGATTTTAATCAATGAACTAATTATACTAACTAAAAATAAACTCTGCTTTTCGTCACGAGGAAAACATTATGGCTCCATTCTCGGCCACACCGTCGCTTAACATCAGGCGAGTTGGTGGTCCATCGTAGATCTATGTTGCGTAAAAAAAATCACAACATTACGTGTATGTACCTACTAATATCATCATCATCATCTAAGCCACAAGAAGTCCACTGCTGGACATAGGGCTCGGACCATGGATTTCCAGAAAGACCGGTTGGAAGCGACCTGCGTCTTCCTGCCACTTGTTTAATATCTTCTGTACAAATATACATACTTTCAAACTTACATAAGAACTTCACGTATTACCACCATTACATATGGTGATGAATCAATACTTACTTAATAAATTACTTTTTCTCCTTGGCTCAAAATGAGTAATTGGCTCATCATTTCGAGTAATGATCTTTCCTAAAACTCTTTTAAAGAAAAATGCTTTTTTGCGCTATCTTATCCGGAATCCAATTACCGTTTTCTGAATAAATGTGATGAGAAATATTTTGAGGAACTTTTCTATCAACTATGTAAATCACTGTACAGATAGTTAATCATTGTTTATCCAGTTGTGTCAATAGATATTGCTACATTTCTCGTTGTAGATGACATAATCTTATCAGTAATCGTAGATAACACTGTTGCAGGAATCGTTAACACTCCACATGTACGTTCACACACAGTCAGACTACGCAAGTTGATCTTCACATGAAGCCGTATTATAGATGGGTCTTTGAAAAGCACATTGTTCAGAATAGAGAATATGTATGAATTTTATTACATAGGAATAATAAATTTAATTGATAACATACTGTTTGATAAATACTTTAACCGTCCATTCTACGGCCTGGGTGTGACAAAGCAGCTTCAGGAATTCCAATTCAGTTGCTCGCCCACGTTCAACCAAAGCTCGCCATGTGATGTTAATATTTTTTCACACCACCTGCCCAATAATATTCCTTTTTATATCATGTACAGAGGGTCCAAAGTACTACATTTACGCCCTAGGGCTGTAATGTTGTATTGGATTTCATTATATCACACTGTAATATAATGTGATTTGAATTTAGAATCTAAGCCTACTAGATCGTCAGAGTCCAATCAGAGATGAATACTTCTACCATATTGGCCCATAACAAAAAGAATTCACTCGAAAATCGAACTGGCAACCGAGAATTGAACATAAAAAAGAAATAAAACAGGCACGAATACCGCAACCAAAGAGGATGAAATATGCTACAACTAAAACATCTGTTGATTTTTTGATAATGTACTACGGTAATTTTTTTATATTTTTACTGTGGGAAACTTTTGCTTGACCACCGAAACGACGTGTACGGTCTACGATGGAGCGCGCTTGTCTAGAAAAACTCTTTTTTACTTGCGATTGCGACGTCCTGATACGTAATGTAAGTATAATAATGTCAATCAAAGAAAATGCATTCAGGTAGCGTATGCTATAATTTTTGAAGTTTGTACGTTAAAAATAACAACAATGCGCTCTGTTTTGTTAAATAACTTCTATTTCTTTCTATTATCACGTTATTTCTATCACGCAGTAGGTGTGAAAAGTAGAGTATGTACCACGGCGATAAAGGTGTTTTTGTCTTGGGCGACCTTGAATCCCTCGTTACGTTTCCAATTCTAGTATAAAATCCCTCGCTTCGCTAGGGATTTAACTCTTTGACCCTAAAATCCTACGTTACACTCAGGATTCAATATGTCGCCCGTGACATAAAACACTACTTTATCCCCGTGGTGCATAATCTACTATTAATATATTATTATGATAATAAGCACATAACTTCGAAAAGACAGAGGTGCGTGCCGCGGGATTCGAACCCAGGACTTGCGGATCGCAAGTCAGACGGTCATCTCATACATGATATTCCGGCAGCCTAGACCGCCCCCGCCACACCAGTTCACCAACACCAAACCACGCCACACCGTTGTTCCAGTACGTATTTTTTTTTTATCAGCCCTGTTTGTACAAACTGTCCCACTGCTGGGAACGGGCCATCTTCTCATTGTGAGAAGGGTTAGGCCATAGTCTGCCATGCTGGCCAAGTGCGGGTTGGCAGACTTCACACATCTTCAAGATCATTGAGAACTCTCAGACATGTAGGTTTCCTCACGATGTTTTCCTTCACCGTTTGAAGTTGGCGGCAATCAACAATACGCACATAACTTCGAAAAGAAAAGAGGTGCGTGCCGTGGGATTCGAACCCAGGACCTGCGGATCGCAAGTCAGACGGTCTCACCACTAGGCTGCCGGAAACTCCAGTACGTATATTATAATATAAATTTAATTACACATTAGCATTCAATTAACATTTATAGTGTACGTTTTTGTGTTAAAAATGCTTATTTTAGTACTTTAAGTTACATTTATGTGCAGTATAAGTATCCCTCAAATTTCATTTTTTTCGATTTTTTTTATGTTAACTCTTACTGTACTGGGAATACTAGTTACCTTCTATAACTTTTCCAAACTATTCCAAATAAATCCAAATAAAAAAAAAACGGTCCACCCTAAACCTACATGTAATATAAAGCGTAGATAATAAAATAATATAGAAGATTAGGGCCTTACCGACAAACGTTACTTAACTTTAACCAACGTCTTAAGTTCTCTGTCTTCTTTCCGCAAGTGTCATTACGTGTCAGCCAGAAGTTGTCAAAAATGTTAAGTTGCTTAAAGTTAAGTAACGTTTTTCGGTAAGGCAGTTAGAGTTGAGAAGTACCTACGTATGGTCTAAGACTAAGATTATTTTCTGCACTAAGTACCAGATAGTCACCCTCTCTCTCTCTCTCTCTCTGTATCTACTTTGTGTGGAATTGTGAAATATTTTCTTCGCATGGTTGCGTCAAGGGGTGGCATTATCAGCAATATTGAGCCAATCGCACCCCTGTTATCTGATTTTGACTATTTGTGACAAGTGGATCTATCGCGGCGCGGGCACATTTTCTCACGGATTAAATGGAAATCATTGAAACGAAAGCTCCGGTAGTTTTGCGATAGACTTTCGTATCTTAATGTATGGGTTTGAATACTAACAGTGAGCTAAGCGTAATAAAAATTAATTGGTTTGTATAGAGCAGATTTTGATAGAGCATTTGGGCATTTGAGCATTTACTTGCATTTCTTTGAAATTACGATAGCTAGAAAGCTTTGTCAAACTAAGAATGAAAGTATCCAAAACGCATAGATTCATGATAATCACCGATATATAAACTATTTGCGTCACGCGGTAACACCCGCCTTATTATTTAGCCTATGTCCGCTTGCAAGTCCACAGCTACCTCTATACTAAGTTTATTGACATACATACTACCACCATTTTCTCACACAAATGCAGTGTCTGTATAAAACAATATTTCTCCATATTATTGCTGCACAGGAGTGAGACTAGATAAAAACAACTAAGGCAATATTGATGATCATTATGGGACCACCCCTGGGCTACCTCCTTTGTTTATATAAAAAAGTATTGATGTTGGTTCAAATACCCGAAATATAATCGCAGAATATACACAAAATCTGTTAAATTTATAGCCGGGGGATTTTTTTTCAAGCCGTTTATAAATAATAATTCTCATTTAAAAATTCGATGCCAGTAGCAATGGCTTTCCATTACGTGGACGTGAAGTCGGAAACAAAATTAACGAATATAGTGTCCTGGGTTGACCGATACTCATGTACCAACAATAACGAACTTAAAGATTTTGATATAAAGGTTCTATTGTCGTCGCGCTAAATGCTAATTTAGATTGAGGAGTCTAGAGACGTCTACTTTGCAAAAACCCTTACAACTAGTATGTGTTTAATAAGCGCCGTTCCGAATGATCGCTCCGTATCGTCCGATCGACAAGTGGCAGGCGCGTGGCCACGCGTGCGTCACACGTGCCGATATAGCCCACCTGCGCAGAATAGGCGGCGCAGATGGGCCAGATATCGCAACTGCGATGTAGGGATTTTTTTATATTTTTTTAAGTGAAACAATCTTTGGGCGTGCAGCACTTTGTTATGTGGATATTGAATGAGACTGAGCCGTCACACTCGGCTAGTTAAAGCTCGTTCAAGTAAGAAATAAACATAATTACTTATAGTTTAAAATACCGATAAAACCGACTTTGAAATACGCAATTCGTTTTCTTGAATGTTTTTTTTTTCAGTTATTTTGTAATAAAAACCAGAGTACTGAATCAATTTTGTCAAAATTTATATGGGACTACCTCTGAGGTATTTATTACATATAAAATAAAAAATAATCATCAAAAAAATCATAATTGGCTGAGTAATCGCTGGACAAACATACAAAAAAACATACAGTCAAATTGAGAACTTCCTACTTTTTGGAAGTCGCTTACAAAGGGTCTGAAAGTATGTACATAATTTAAAAAAAATGTCCGTTTATAACTGATGAAATTATAGGTAAACTGTTAACCTGTGTTAAGTCGGTAATAAAATAATTATAGTTTAAAAAATGAAAAAACCGACTTCAAAATACGCAATTTGTTTAATTAGTGTTAAATCTTTAAAGGATGTACTGGTGTCAATCAAACTCCAAACTCTAGTACTTAATTTCTTGTATTGTTGAAAATTATAAAATATTACATTTATTTTTAATTTTATAATTTTATGTTCGGTAACACGGTTAGGTTTTTTTTTTTTTTAAATAAGCAAAAGGCCAAATGGTCTTTTGCGTTCTTGGCTATTTGCGTCGATCCCGTTGCAAGTATTGAATTAATTTATAATTTAAAGCGCGCCTAATTTGTTGTTCACTTTTCTACAGGCAATTGGATGATATTTTACCAGTTCTTTTGTTATAAAATCCAAAGTACTGGATACATTTTAATAAAATTTATATGGGACCACCTCTGAGGTATTACCTACCAAAAAACATTAAAATCAATGCAAAATTGGCGGAGTAATCGGTGAACAAACATACAAAAAAACATACAAGTCGAATTGATAACCTCCTTCTTTTTAGAAGTTGGTTAAAATAAATTACATTTCAACAAAAACATCTGTAGACAGACTGTTACAATAACCTTCTGTTCATAAAGAGTAAATAGTCTTTGCCAAACAGAGCAAATATCAATAAAGTTTTGCATGGGAACTTTTTCCACTTGTAACCGACAATCAGACTTACCCGAACTATTTGTATTGTTGATAAACACAACCGATAGGAGATCGCGAAATATAAAATGTTAGGCACATCTAATAGTCAAAGTTGACACATTAATGGGGGGCTGTGTCGTATTTATTTCATGCGATGACTGGAAATTTATATTTTAAAGGTCATCCTCAGTTAGTTAAATAAATATTTTAAGTATACGAATTTAAATAAAAAAAATACTAATTTAAGACCTAATTAATATCACACATTTCACATATTTTCACATCCTCTTTATTTATTCTATCTATTGATCAAATTATGTTAAATAACTTAGATTAGAATCTATGCGGAAACACATTTATATACAAATTGTATACAGCTGACGCATACACTTCTATAGATACCCCCAAATATATGTACCCAGCGTGTCAACAATAAGACAAGAAGGCACAGTTGACGCCCTAAGATTTAGTTAGTTTCAGATAATATAAGTCTCGATTCGATATTTTATCAACCAGTACTTAATAGCGTGCAAGCGCGCGGATGCATTGTGTTGGCTCGATTTCGCGCGGATGGAACATTCCATCACTAAATCATTTGTGTGACGTCACAGTCGATACCAAAAATGTGGCACGCAAAGTTTTCATATAAATGAAGTAGCTTGCGTCGTCTACTATGTCTGAGAGCTAACGTAACCGCCACTCTTGGCTTTGGGCTAGCCGGTAAAAAAAATACCTATATGAAATTCTCCCAGTCCGCTTTGTATTTTGGTGGCGTGAAAGCCAGCAGAATGCAATATGACGGTAAACCTGTTTGTTTTTGTAAGAGCCGTAGTAGCGGGGCTGTGCCTGTCTAATATAACAGGGCGGGCAATCAAGCCGGCGATTTGTACGAAAAAAAATCATGCATACAGTTTGAAGAAATTACATCGCCGGCGGTTGGAGCGTTGGATCTCCTCCTTTAATACACGGTGGGTTGCGGCCGTAGCGGGTTTGCTTGCATATTTATACATGTATGACACTCAAACATAAGATGAAGGAGAATAACATTTCGTTTTTTTTTTTTTGTTGAATAGATCTCCGACGAAGAAGTAACGTTGTACAGCATTTGCGCACACTCTCACAAGAGAGTCGAAAGCGGTAATGTGGTGGGGTCAAACGGCATGAAAGAGCGTCAATTCATTTTCCGTCACGGTATATGAGCAACGACCTATGGAGAAGGATAAGCTCGGAGTCACTCTACGAGATCGAATCAGAAGTGAAGAGTCCGTAGACGTACAAAAATCACCGACATAGCACAGCGAACTAGCAAGTTGAAGTCGCAGTAGGCAGGGCACTACACGTAGAACTGATGGATGGCCGATGGGGCCGAAAGTTCTCGAGTGGAGACTACACACCGGCAAGCGCGGCGTAAGAAGACCAAGAAAATAGGCGTGATTGTATGTATGTATTACTGATGATAATATATAAATATCTAATAGAAAATGGAAATGGCAGCTACCTACATGTGGTCACTTGATATTTTGAAATTCTCTGCAGTTTTCAGCTTGAAAAATGGAACTTAGCCTCACTTCACTTGCGCGGTCACTTAATTTAGTTAGAGAATCGACAGACTGACTCTCACTTTTATGTACCTTCTCTCTCGTTTCTGTAATCAGAATTTAACCCAAGGCTATGTGATATGATATTAACAACAAAGGATTTAGAGAATGACGTGCTGATGGAACTCGCCAGTTCCATGGCCTGGATCATACTGATACTCGGCTATATTCAATCGAGGCGAGTTGCCGCGGCAACCGAGATCGGAGGAGGTAAGTTGTCTCTGATGACAGCCTTACCATCTCCCTTCGATATACTACAATTACAGGCTGTTCACATTTACCTTTGATATTTTTAATTTAGTTTTTTTTTATAGGCAGGTATTACCAGTTTTTTTAATCAACTGCGTAAGAAGGAGGGTTATGTTTTTCGAATGTATGTATATTTGTATGTATGTATGCGGGTATATATGTTTCTATATGATCGCCTACAACCTAAACAGCTTGACCGATTTTGATGTGCAACGCCCAGTTTTGTTTTATTTTTCGTGTTATATCTCACCATGGTGTCTCAGCAGGGCCTCAAAGCTGCTAAGTGAACATCACTCGTTCGCCGTTCGCTGATAAGATTCAAAGACAATTTTGACGAATTGTTAGTCTATTTGTATAGTAATAGACTAGAAATACGTCACAATAGTCGTTGAATCGTATCAGCGAGTGACGAGCGAGTGATGTTCAAATAACAGCCTTGAGGCCCTGGTGAACGGTGCGTAAGAACCGCTCCCTTTCAGTTAATTTAATTGTTTTGAAATCGGTTTAAGTAATGTTTTAAAGTACTTTATATATGAGAATAATTATGAGACAAGAAAATAGCTGTATACAGAATGGGAAAGTTATAATGAGTACCTGGGCGACCGTACTCCACTCGGATTTTTTATGACTGAAAATACGAGAAAATCCGGGTTCACTAAAAATTAAACATAGCAAGATCGATTTATTGTCCCCTAATCTACCTACAAACCCAATTCATTAAAATCGTTGGGGCAGTTTCCGAGATTCATATTATACATATAGATACATATATTATACATATCTATCTATTATTATCTATATACAAGAAGGTATTATAAGATATGTCAAAACAACTGCAAGCATAGGTTAATGAAATGGTAAGGATAAACTGTAATTTTTTACGACTTCCAAAAAGAGGGAGGTTGTCAATTCAACTGTATGGTTTTTTTGTATGTTTGTTCACTAATCACTCCGTCAATTGTACATTGATTATGATGATTGTTTTTTTGTTTGGTAGGTCATACTTCAGAGGTGGTCCCATATAAATTTTATCAATTCGGTCCAGTACATACTTTGTTTTTCATAACCAACTAACTGGTAAAAATATCATCTAAGTAAACAAATGGCGTATTTTGAAGTCGGTTTTTTCGTTTTTTTTTAAACTATAATTATTGTATACCTATTTTTGATTTATTAGCATAATGATATCTATTGTAAATTAATCAATAAAATGGTATATTCATACCATTCTATTGATTAATTAACAGCGGGTAATCAGTGCATTGTTGTGTAAGCTATATTATTTACATTAACTTCACCATGTCCCCTACGGTACTCATCATAGTAGACTAAGTCCAAATGGACAATGGGCAAGTCTCAGCAGGATTCCTTCATGAGGACTGTAAAAAGCGTGCCCAGAATGCCCAGAGCTCACAGATGGCATGGTTTGGCACGCAATGCTTATAAGGGGTTTCTAATTCTAACATTCTGAACTTATGATCTTTTTAACCCCCGACCAAAAAAAACGGACAAGAGCTAGTCAGACTCGCCCACCGAGGGTTCCGTACAAACTAGTAGATAAAAGAGGGAAATTATATATTTTTAAAAGCTTTTATTCTACTTGCCCTGTTAGTATGTTAGTATGGGACAAATCTTGCGAGTTAAATTAGAACCAGTTCCTGTCGTTAGATTAGGTTGAAATTTGGTTTACTTACTTAACTTCGGTGACAATGCAATAATGTGGTACCATGATGGAACTCAAGATGGGGTCGGAAGGAGGCTATCGGAACTCCTAAGCTAAACGAGATAAAACCGTCGAGTTTGGACTCGTTTTAATAGTCTTGAGAAGCACTCTTTTTTTAGTCTAGTAAACAAAATATTAATTAATTTATTTTTTTAAGCAAGCTTTTATTTAAATGCTCTAAAACGAAGAAAATAAATTTTATATTGATATAAATAAAAGCTTGTCGCGAGATTTCACACAACATCGTACCTATCTACTAGTAATATTTAATTCCAACAAAAGACTTAGACGCGTTCTTATATCATTTGCTTAGAATTAAAGTTAGTTTGATCCATTGAAAAAAAAAATGTTTGTGTTCTCGCGACAAGCTTTTATTTATATCAACATAAAATGTATTTTCTTCGTTTTAGAGCATTTAAATAAAAGCTTGTTTTAAATTTTTTTTTAATTAATATTTTATTTATGTTTCAGCTTGTGCTAATTAAGCTCTTTCATATAATAGCCCACATGATACGGTTAAAGCACTTTAAAATTTGGACCCGCCTTCCTTGCATAAAGACCCTATTTTATGTGATTATATTAAAAATGTACAGATTCCACAGGCTAAATAAATGTTTTTTTTTTTTTTTTTTGAAAAGATTTCGGAATTTTTCCTTTATGTGTAGGTACTAAGTATATGACAATGCTTCTTGCCAAATTTCAAAATTATAGGTCAACAGGAAGTACACCTTAAATTTTGATTCCCATGCGAGTGTCGAAATATGCGTTTTTTACAACATATTCGGCTGTGTTTTATGAGATTAAATTAAAAATGTACAGTTTTCGGAACTTTTCTTTTATGTGTACTATATGACAATGCTTCTTGCCAAATTTCAAAGTTATAGGTCAACGGGACCCCATAGATTTTGATTTCCTTGCATCTTGACAGACAGACGGACAACAATGTGACCCTATAAGGGTTCCGTTTTTCCTTTTGAGGTACGGAACCCTAAAAAGAGGAGTGTTATAAAGTGACGTGTGTATTTAGGTCTCTGTGTGTCTATCAGTGACATCGCAGTGCTCAAACAGATGAATGGACTTTTTGTTTTCTTGTTTGAAAGAGGATATGATCGAAAGTGTTCTTAGCTGTATTTTATGTTTCATCAGTATTAGTTCAGATGTTATTTATGTTTTTAAGTTTTCTGAAAATTGCTTATTAGAAGAGTTTGTTTCTTCATCATTATCTTAGCCACAATAAGTCCACTGCTGGACATAGGCCTCCCCTAGGGTTTCCAGAAAGGTCGGTTGGAAGCGGCTTGCATTCAGCATCTTTCGGCCTCTCTTGTATGAGATCGTGTATCTACCTTGCGGATGGTTTTCTTACACTGCGCTTGCCGGTGAGTTGTCCACTTGTAAACAATAATTAAAACTAGTAGTTCTACGAACAGTAGACCTCGCGAGAGAGCTTACTTGCAGCTCACCTTGGATCATCTGTACATAATACCTACATAAAGTTGGCTTAGGAGGCCGTATATATAATTTAGGTTAATATCGCAATTTTAAGTGATTTTACAGTCGTTATTTCACGGTCAAAAATTTTTTTTTCCAAAAAATTAAGCATCTTGAAAGATCAATTTAATTTTAATACACAATTAATACAAAAAATAGGATATATTTAGATGCCCGCCCTTAATTTAAAAAAAACAGTGTATATTCTTATAAAAATAAATAATAATTTCATAAATGGAGAAAATGTAAAATCAAGAAAATTATTCAGCGTTAAAATGCATCAAGCACATCCACGCGCCCTTACTGTTACACGCAATCTGAAATTGGTTGTCATATCTCGACAACCACTTGACCAATTCTGTTCATTTTTACCACAGGTTGTAATAATTGTGTATTTTACCTTCCTACCAAATATCATTAAAATCGGTTGGTAATTAACGCCGCAATAAACTTTCCCCTTTTTTATGGGAACCACCCCTCTTATCAAAAATCGCCGATGACAAAAAAATTCAAATAATCCATAGAACCTATACCCTAAGTTTCATCAAAATTGGTTCAAAATTACGCCCTGTACGCGAGTACGAACATACAAACAAACTGACAGACGAAAGAAAACTTGTCCTGTTGATGCAGAGACGCTTCGCTCGCTCGGTCAATAAAGCACCTTTAGCATTAAGAACACCTTTTAAGAAGCTCTTTAACGAGAAAAATGGAATAAGGGATCAGAGGCTTTTGCCCTAAAGTGGGATAAATGGCCATATGCATTTAAAAATTGTTAAAAATAGTTTAAGGTTCCGTAATTACGCAACGTAATTTATATAAACTTAAAATAGGGTCTCTTGTTTGATACTATAAACGTACCAACGAGATAACTTATGTTTAAATGAAATATTCATTTTTGACTTTTTTTCTTTTCTAAGTATATTTTTTAAAGTTAATTGACTATTACCCTACGTCATACATTTCCTTTTAATTTCATCACATATGTTACTAACATGACTTGTGTCGTGTCTCAACCGTTTAGCCAGGAAAGGGAGGGGGAACATTTTGACTCTAACAAAAATAATAACTTCAAAGCTCAATATTTCGCAAACGAATCCCTAAATTAGAAATTGCGTTTCGCACACCCCCAAATTTTTTTGATCGTCTATTTAACGATACCACACGTTGGGGTAAATGACTCCATACTACTTTATATCTTTCTAGTACTAATTGTCTTTGAGCAAAGTCGCGGACAGACGGACGGACATGGAAACTATAAGGGTTCCTTGTTTACTACGAAACCCTAAAAACCTTAAAATTATTGTAAATCGTGTTTAAGTGTGTAACCATTCTGAATTCAACTCTCGCTGCAGGTAGATAGCAAAGTTGCCGCTAACAAACACTCGAGCAAAAACTTATGACTGAGTATTTATTTTCGAGCAAAAACTTATGACTGAGTATTTATTTGGGCGAAGTATCTATCATAAATGTACAGTGGTTAAGGGTTAGTTTTATTCGTGAACTGATAGTTTATCTCAGTGACAAACATGACATATTGAAAAGCACAAGTGTGCAAAACGTGAGACTGAATGTGGAACATTAATAACTTGGGAGTCTTTACCAGGGGTAAAATAGATAGATATGTTCTTTATAGTAATAATTACTTATTATGCATAGATTTATAAATACAATTTTTGGAAACAAGTTTGTGCTGTTCACATGTACCTATTATAATAAAAAAAAATGATAAAACCGACTTCAAATATGGAATTTCGTTGGATAATATATATTTTCCAAGTATTTTGTTTTAAAAAATACAGACCCGTTTTAAGTATATCCTTTCAACTATATTAAAAAAAAGAATTTTCTGAATCGTTTGATAAATTACGGAGTTTTGAGGTAAGAAACATAAAAAAAAATTGAGAACCACCTACTTTTTGAAGTTGGTGGAAAAAATTTAAAAACGCGAGTTTTGTAATTACGTCTTTGCTTCGTTTTATTTACCTTTATTAAACAAATCAAAATCGCATTAGCACATACTGAGCACATTACGACTAATTTCGACTCGTAATTCTTTTAAATCAGAGGGTTGTTTTTGATAATTTATGATGCGGGCCGGGGGATGACGGGGTTGGTAACAGGTGGCGTAATGCGGCCCGTTGCCTATCGCCCCTGATTTCTGGGGATGAGCCAAGATTATTTTAGACCGTGATGACACAAACGTATTTTGGATTAAGATATCCCATTGTCTGATCTATAAATTATACAAAATCTAATAATAAATCGACGTTGTTAAACGATTGAGCGTATCAATAAATAATTTAATTTATAAGATATCTTTTTTACTTATCCTTTGAATAGGATTTTGTGGATGATTGTGAAGTACTTGTTTGTTGCAAATGTATCGAGAAGTACTCGTGTTACTTCTAAATATAATCTGTTTTTTATAATATAAGCAATGAGATTTTATCTATAGAGAGGTTATACTGAATATGAACTAAATACATGGAAAGTCTCAGTTCTCAGCTTTCGCGGATAAGACGTACCACATCCTTAAGCCTTTTAGTATATATTCGCTTTATACACGTATATGCTTTGTGTTGCACTTTCTAAGCACACAGGATGTCATTGTGATGATAGTCACTGTTCACAACATTGGCACGCGTTTAACAACGTTGTCCGACGTGTTGCGACTGAAGATGACTCGGGCGATTGCCTTAAGGCTTGCCACGTAGAGCCGGGGAAAACCTATCTACGTATAATGCATCATTGGATATAATTAACAATCTGTTTTAAAGTGAGCAAGCGCCTTTGGTAACTAAGTATAACAAAACAATAAAACAAATACTGGGCATGTTGAAGTAGCACTGGGCAATAGCACGTAGAACTGGGGGTTATACAAGTGGCATTCTAATTTCGTGAACGCCAGTAGAATAGAAAAGTAAATGTCTAAATGTCAGTCTCATAGTCTCATACTGACATTGACACAAGAAAATTTTATGTGCTGTCACGTGACAATTCGTTATTGTCACGTGACAGCACATAAAATTTTCTTAGCATTTCAAATCGTAAGCGTTTGTAGAAATAGAATCGTTTGCCACTTGTCTAACCCTGATATCCAATGGGGTCGTAAAGTTCTCGAGTGGACACCATGCACCGGCAAGCGCAGCGTAGGAAGACCAGCCACGAGATGGACAGACGAACGACCTCACACAAGAGGCTGAATATAAGCCGCTTCTATCAGGTCTTTTTGGAAATCCATGTCCAGCAGTGGACTTCTTGTGGCTGAGATGATGATTGTGATATTATATTACAGTACGTCGCCTCAGTGCGAGCATTGTTTGAGCTACCATTGGTAAAATTTTACAGGAGAAGAGTTTTTTGCACGATTTTTTTGAAAAATCTATATTAGTAATGCTTGAAAGTCTTTTTTTATACATGAGTATATGTAACCCATACTACTATAGTTATAATATAACATTAATAACAGTGCTGCTTATCTGTGGCTTATCGACAGCAAATAACACAAATGTTTCATGAAACATTTATTTTTTAACTTCTTTATCGATCGATACTTTGATTACATTCTTCCAAGGTCCAGCATACCCGATAAATCTGAACACCAATGAAGTAATTGTCATTTTTTTTTTTATTATTTTTAGTATTATTTTCGATATTCCTCACGTAAAGATTTGTCGTAAATATCTTCAAAAATCTGATAAAGCGTGTCCGGAAATAAGCCCTTTCATGACTCAAATATACAAGGCATAGTAATACAGTGGACACACGGGACTTCGGGTGTGTTGCCGAATACCGACCTAAAATCCCTTGTTTCCCAAAATTCTTATCCAGAATCGAGTTAAAACAAAGGTTTTTGATGACAGAATAACCCTGACTTGAATTCTTTCGCTTTTCAAAACGACAATAAAACTTTAATTAATTGTTTAATTTATTTATATCTCATTTGTGTATTACGAGTAAATTTTCCTAATTTCTCTGTTTCGTTGCTAAGATTGGCACCAACACTAACCGTGAGTACAGTTTTTATTATACTTTCCCTCGTATATTTTATGTCATGGGCCTTTTAGCAACTTTCATAAAATCTTTTCCTTAGACATCTCTTAGCCATTTCGTTAAACGAAATATGTAAGGACTTTTCAGAGTTAGAAAAGCGGTAGATAAGATTACTTTTGTGACAAACAACAAAATTGTTAGTGACAGAAGGGCTACTTTTCAGCCAAATCATTGAACGTTGAATCTGTCAAAGCGTACGGAACAACGGCCCGTCTAGCATTTCACTTCACTAAAGGATTCATTCTACTTGGCGGCGGTAGGAAACCTCCAACGTCACTAGTGAGCATGTTTGCGTGAGAAATATGTCTGTGTTGGTGTAGGTATTTGTACTAACTGCACGTGACGCCGCCGTGTCGCGCTTCTGATATTAAACCAAGGCAAAGTGGTTCCCAACTTTAAAGCCGTACTTAGGTTACAAAATGTAATACACAAGATTACTGGACGTAGCCTAGGTAAGTACTTGATTATTTTAGGTACTTTGTTTTTAGTTGGAACGTTTGTAAGCAAATATGGCGCGAAACCTGAGGAGCGAAAAATTATGCCTGTGCGCCAAATTATCAAGATTATAATTGTATCATCATTTGGTTTATTTTAACGATTCCAATACATGTGGAACCGTACTATTACAGAGTTTACTAAAAAGCCATTGAAGAATTCTATAAATGTACCTCATATTTTCCGCTTCGATCGCGTACGTAACTAGTTTCGTACGAAACATAATTATTCTTGATCAAACCATCTCGATTGGACCACATTATTTAATTTTTTATCAACATTACATTTTCAAAGATTCAAATAGATGCAATGTAATTGAAGTTGGTTAAGTTTGACTTCGAAGGTTTGTTCACATTAGATACATTTTTAGGGTTCCGTACCTCCAAAAAAAAAAAACTGAACCCTTATAGGGTCACTTTGTTGTCCGTCTGTCCGTCCGGGTGTTAGGACCTGTATCTCGGGAACGCGTGAAGTATCGTGTTGAAATTAAAACCATATACGCAGATCCATAGTCTCTTGCTGCAGAAAGAAAATACAAACTTCTCAGTTTTCGTAAAAAAAAGTTACTGCCGAATATGTCGTAAATAAACACACTTTTCGACACTCACAAGGGAATCAAAACCAATGGGGTACCTACTTTCCGTTGACCTAGAACTTTGAAATTTGACAAGAAGCATTGTGTACGCATACCTATAGGAAAAAAATTCGAAAACTGGTATTTTTTTTATTTAATCCCAAAAAAAATGTGTCTTTATGCAAGGAATGAGGGTCCAAATTTTAAAGTGAATTAACCGTATCATGTGGGGTATCATGTGAAAGAACTTCATTAGCATAAGCTAAAACAGGTTTTTAAATATTTTTACGGTCTATATTTCACGATTTATGTAGGAAAATATAAAAAAATATATAATTTTCCCCTTTTATCTACTACTTTGTACGGAACCCTCGGTGGGCGAGTCTGACTCGCACTTGTCCGGTTTTTTTGATTAGATCCAGCTAACACTATAGAAACACGTACAATAATTAAAAGTTGGTTAAATTCGACTTCCAAGGTTTCTTTACATACGTACAAGCTAATAAAAATTTATAAACCAGTCATTGTAATTAAAAATCTTACTTAGAGATAGGCGACGTTTTGCACAACGCTAAATTTCGGTAACGTAGCGTTCAGTAAGCAAAGTGGAAAGTTTGAGAACCGCAAGTTCAATAGCTTACAGAGATAACTTTGTCTTCGTAAATGTAAGTAAGCTCGCCTCCGAAAAATTTCATCTTAAGGTACAGACACTCTACTTTATGAGAACAAACTAAATGAAAGCGTCAATATTTAATTTTGCAACGATTAGAGATAGTTTTTTTTTTTTTTTTTGGCAAGCGCCTTTATTAACTACAACACAACAATATACAGACTCAACTAACTAAACTAGTACACAAAAAGCACATCGATCACCCCAGACCGATAAAGGTCTAAAGATAATCCAAATGCTCAAACCCACTACCAGTTGGCAGCGTACCCAGCATGCTGACCGCATTGCCACGTTGATATTTGGTTTTAGAAATAAAATCAAAACGACTGAGGTGAAGAGAAACTATAGTCGGATTTTTCGACTCAAAACAGACGTGAGTGACCCGTAGTTTTTATTTAAAATGAGGTGAATATACTTCTTTACCTCATTCTTTTCTTGTTTGACACATGCCTACTGCTGGACATAGGCCTATTGCAATAACTTCTATGTTCTTCTTCATATATCGAATATTAGTAAGTCATCAGAAAATGAAACCATTCCTGGGTTTCATTTTCTGAGAGTCAAACAATATTTTAAGCAAGAAAAAAAGTGAGTGAATTATAACGAAAAATTCTACCCATAAAATATCGTTTATTCCCAGTAGTACGGTTGCCAGTCCGGTTGACCGTACTACTGAGACTTTTAATTCCCAGTAGTACGGTAACTATATATACTTTTTGTGGACCACGTCTCAAATTTCCGCCAGTTAAGGGTTTCTCTGCCAGGAGATATTTCCTTTATAGTAAAAAAAACATCATAATCATACAAGACAGATATTGGCGATTTACATTAATCATGTTACAAAAATTGAATTAAGAATTTCCCATTTTTTTCAACTCGTTCTAACTGCCACTAAAGCCAGCCATAGACCAAAAATCGTAAAAAAAAAACACCATCCAAATGACCAAATTAAATTCAATCGAGTTGTCCTTGCGATTAGGGTTCAACCAGCAAAATATTAATTAATCAAGCTAAGAATTACGTACACATTTTAACTACCGCCGCCGTCAAAAAGCACCCTTGTAAAGTGAAAAATATTCACCACGTGTGCCCAGGAATGCACCCTGACCAAGGGTGCAATGGGGTGCATGACAAAAGCCACCCCTGCGCATATTGCGACGTGCCCAATAATAATACAATTTCGCAGAGACACGCGTGATTAAAAGATACGAGAACAGGATCACGCAGTCAGGTGCTTGTTTGTCCCTTTGTTAACCGACTGTCCATTAAAGAAACTAATGTTTTTTCGGGCTATCCATATAATTAGTATCATCCTCATTTTCAGCTTTCACCCACTGCTGAGCAGGGCTTAGAGATTGCAAACCGGGCCCGGTGCCTTTTAAGACACCCACCGGGCCCGGCCAGGCCATTCTTACCGGGCCCGGTTAGAAATCTTAGAAAATTCGCATGACAACCGCTGCGAGCTGCCACGTTGCCATTCTGACGCGCCAATAATAATTTGTTTTGTTTAAACCAAATATTACCAAATACCAAAGCTACCAAAGTTTATCTATCTATCTAATCTAAGTTGTTATGACAAGTTTAGTGCTTTAAGCTTTATTAGTTTCTTATTCTAATACTATGTTTCAAATGGACACTATAACGAGTAAAGAGAAAGACCTGCTTGCTTAAACTTATAAAAATTAATAATTACTAATACTAATGTTATTATTCCGTCCATGAGTAAAAGTAATCAATTCTGTATTAAAACAGAGATTTTGAGACTTTGAGTGAGACTGATTATTGTGATTATTGTTGATTTGTTAGTTTGAAATAAATATTAATTCGTAATCTTGAATCATTGTCCTTTTCCATTCTTATATAGCAAATTTTCATAAAATACTTTAGCGGTTTCATCGCTAACACATCAACCCGCCAACCCGGGTTGAGAAACGTACCGGGTTGCAATCTCTAGCAGGGCTCTATTGTTGTATTCCACTCATCACGGTTCTGTACCAATCTTGTTCTGGTTCGACCTTTCCGCGCGTTACGACTTACGACGCTATCTTTGCAATATGGTCGACCCAACGAGTTGGTGGGCTTTCGACGTTTCGTTTTCACAATGTGGCCACCGCGGAGCCCTAAGTATTATTCGGTTCGAAATAAGTTATGATAATGATATTGATTCATTCTACATTTTATCTTATCCCCTATATCGTCTTGCGGACCGCATTACAAAGTTAATTGTAATTGAACTTGCAATTACAATTAACCTATTACAAAATTTAATACAGCGATCTATATCAATTATATAAAATAAAACAGGACAAGTGCGAGTCAGACTCGCCCACTGAGGGTTCCGTTTTTTCCTTTTGAGGTACGGAACCCTAAAAACGCAATTGGATATTGTTTAAAACAAATTTCTCCTGATGTTTAAGCAAATGCACACTATGCAAAGATCCGAACACTTGGACTTTGTTGAATGACATTCCTGTCAAATGAATATCATTTTCACAAACAAAGTCACGCCAATTTCAGATATCAATACTGTTTGTACCTTCGAATGTCACGCTGGGATTAGTCAAGAGTGATCCGTTACGCCGGGGTCAGGGGGAGATGGGGTGCAGGGAGGAGGGGTAACAAGGCGTGACACAGTGTAATGTTACGGTTTGACACGCGATTTGAGACGCGCACGCGTACTGCATGAAAGATATTAAAATCGGCTTGCCAACGAGTCTAGCCTAAAATTTGCGTTCACGTTATCTGTATTCGTCGTCTAAAACGTAGAAATGTAGGTTGAAAAACTAAGTCGACAAGTTTGCATTTTATTTAATACACAAAACCATTTTAACAGGAGTGGAACACCTTACCCCCTCTGTTTCCTGAGATCATTGATTCATCTGAATCTTGGATTTTCAAGGCTTATTTTGATCGTATATTGATTGTTCAGGTTCAAGTAAAAGTAAATATAATTAACCGACTTCCAAAAAGGTGGAGGTTCTCAATTTGACTGTTTTTGTGTTTGTTCAGCGATTAGGTACTTTGCCAAATACGAATTGGTTTTGATGATTATTTTTGGTTTGGTAGGCTATGGCCTACGTTGAAACATGCTTCAGCGGTGGTCCCATATAATGTTTATCAATATCGGTTCAGTTCTTTGGTTTTTAAATCAAAATAACTGAAAAAATATCATCCAAGTAAACGAATTGCGTATTTTGAAATTGGTTTTCTCAGTTTTTTTTTATTATTATGATTGTACGTTAGGTTGTTCGACATTTCAGTAAACGTAACTATCGTGTCCTCTGTGTGGCTAGCGTAGCGCTCGTGGCGTAGTTTGACTAGGTGTTCTCAAACGATCACCAATGTCAAGCATCGGATGGACCGGTCAGTCTTCGGATGGGTGACCGTGAGTGGCACGGTCACCCATCTGAGCGCTACCGTGGTGGGTAACCGTGTGTACTATCGTACCGTGTGTGCGCTACCGTATCTTATCTTAATAGGGGTCCGATACTCGGAAGCACTTCGAGCCATTGGGCCCTTTTGTACTTACCCCAACCTTACTTACACATCCACAACCGGTATTCCAAGGAAGGACTGCATTAACCTCAGAATACTACCTGGTTCGAAGTGCCTATACTCCTCCAGTTCGGGGGAAGCCGATCCAAAGAGGTCTTGTCGCTTGCTTGCCATTGAGTCGCAACTACACAATATGTGTTTTATTGACTCCTCAGTTTATCCGCAAGCCATGCAAGCCCGAGCGCTACCGTAGGTCGGATGGCACGTTAAATTGCATGTCCCGGTTGTTTATTCTTGAAAACAGCAATCGTCAAGCCAGGACAGAGGCCTTTCGGCGGCTTAATAACTCTGACACTAGCGCTGGCCACTCAGTCTACATGAACTTATGGCTAAATAAGATGGTAAAATTTTGGAAGCCAGTTTATACTTTTATTCCTATTATATATTGTATAGAAAACGCTTAACCTTAATCGTAGTTCGTAAGTATACTTGTATCTCTCAGACAAGTTTAGTTTTGTTAGCACATAAAGTAAACGGTAGCTCTATTGTAGCTACAAGTTATGGCGTTTTGAACACATCGTGATTTGTTTATGGTTAGTTCAGTTAGGTAAGTTTAAATAGTAGATTGAAATGTTTATGATCTATTCTCGGTCACACCATCGCTTTACATCAGGCAAGTTGGTGGTCAATCGTAGATCTATGTACTAATATACAAAAAAAATACGTCCGTTTGACAGCCCAGCGACGCGATGGTCCGTTTCGGTCGAACCGAAATTGCGCGACTCAAAACTCAAAAAGATAAATCATTCCGCCACAGCCATAATACAATCTGAATGGGGAACCATTAATTTCCTGCAAGTCGCTCGGCCAGCAACCAGCGTCTTCCTACCACTTGTACGAAGTCATCTGTCTACCTTTTCGCTGGTCGTCCTACCCTTACTACTCTGAGATAAGTAAATAAATATTGGTGGACATTTCACAAAACACTACCAAGCCCAAACTAAGCGAACCTTGTACTATGGAACTTGATTACTGATAAAATTCATATATACTTTTTTTGTAAATATATACATATGATACATAGAAACACCCAGACACAGAACAAACATCCATGCTCATCACACAAATGTTAGATGTTTGTTTGTGATCCTGGGTTCGATACCCACGACATTGTGGCTCAGCAGGTAGACATACTACCACCTGAACCACAAGGCCAGTCAAAAGGCCAGAGAAAGATATTACATGTTATGTATCATTATATTATCTCTATAAAAGATGCAGCATGGGCACCCGAAGTGGACGCACGTGCGGCGCCCCTAGACGCATAAATTCGCCGGTCAAAGAGCGACGTCACTTGCGACACGCGACATATTGCGGCGAAATATTACATTACTCTGACTGGCATTCTGTAGCGTGAATGTATAGCTTTATAATATATCCGCAGCTTCGCTCGCGATGCTGTGGATCTCACCGACAGGTCTGATTGATTGCCTTCAAGCAAGTTGACTAGCCA
This sequence comes from Lycia hirtaria, assembly GCA_947563715.1. Lineage (NCBI taxonomy): Eukaryota > Metazoa > Arthropoda > Insecta > Lepidoptera > Geometridae > Lycia > Lycia hirtaria. Next base: position 14,238,861 of record OX387386.1, read on the forward strand.
AGAAAGAGTCAAATATAGACGTTATGCGACGGAAAATTGTATCAACGCAATTCAGGATTCAAGGGACGAATATGATTATATCCTTTATCTTATCTAATATATTTAAACGAGCAACTTTTCTCACATTTTTTTCAAGTTCCTTCTTTTGTGAGAAAAACTAATATAATGATAGTTCTAGGAACAGCTAGTGCATAGGGTCACTGATATGACCGACCATCTACCAACACCCATATTGTACCTACAACAAGTAAGCTTAGAAAACTAAAAAAAAACTGACTTAAAAAAACGGCTGAACCAATTTGATAAAATTTAGATTTTATAATAATGACACTCTCGATCAAATTCTCTTAAAAAAAACTATATCAAAGCCGGTCCATCCGTTAGAGAGATACCTACGAAAATACAGAAAAACACGCAGATATTCACGTCAAACTTAACTTAACTTAGGACAAACACCCCTCTTTTTGGGTCGGGGGTTAAATAAATAGTCCAGTTAAACTAAGATTTGTGACCACATACAAAAATGTGTTAAGAATTACTTGTCACTCTTTTATCCTAATGTTAGTATACAAACGCGATGAAATATTTCCCGAGTCATATTACGTACAAAATTTCGTAGTATATTATTATGTATATGTATCTCTATGCATATTTATTTTAATTTTGACAGCTGTCATCCTAAATAAAGTTCTTGATGAGATCTATCACAGAGTTTTTGGCGGGAACGTCTTAGTAACGTGTTGTTGCTTTGTTTTATTTTCCTAAACTTGGGTTATTTTGAACATTAATGCTATAAACATGGTGGTGTTTTATTCATTAAGTGTTCGATAAAGTGCGTGAGTGTGGGCAAGTGAAATAAAGCAGTAAAACGTGTGATTTTACGTTGTCGGAAAAACTCCATAGCATAGAAGCTTCTAGTAAAGTCGCCACCACTTTACTGAAGCAGGACTCGACTTATAAATTGACTGTATACGTGACTAAGATTGTGACTAGAACATTTACAACTTGTTTTATTCAAGAAACTTGAAAAAATCCTATTACTTGACTCTGGCAAATGCTTTAATGCGGGTCCAATACAAAAAAGAAGAAGAAGAAGAGATCTATCACAGACGTAAAGAAACTTCTGGTCTAAATTGAATGTAATAGTTTCGAAGAACTTTATCAAGTTTATCAAGGCTGCAAAACTTCAGAATTTAAAAATATCACAGAATTTAGCATTCATTAAGTTACTTATCTATCTAACTTTGTTATGCATTACTTTTGCGCTGAACCTGGTTTATTTAAACATCTTGCTCTAAGCTTCAACAACACAAATAAATAAAGTCATGAATACTAATTTGTTACCTTCAGTGTATAGAAAATGCTACAGACATCTTATGTCCAGCAGTGACATGATGACAGACAATGCTTCGTTACAGTTTGATTATATGTAATATAGAGTATATTGATATAGATTCTGACAAAGGAAATCACCATAATACGCCGTTTGTACGAGATATCTCCTATCAGCTCGTTATCTTGAATGTTTGTTTTTACAAACTCGCAGTCACAAAGCTTTGGACAAAAAGTATATGACTGCATAAATATAATTTGAAGTTTTATATGTGTACAACTATTGTAGTTATAATCTACACAAATAAATATGTATATCAAAAAAAATATGTGACCAAAATGCTGGCGCGTATCTGGCCCAACGCATAAGCATTGGCATTCAACGTGGTTGTGAGTTTGAGCATTTGGATTATCTTTAGACAATCTGTTTGTCTGGGGTAATCGATATGCTTTTTGTGTAGTTGTTTAGTTAGTTGACTCTGTATATTGTTTTGCTGTAGTTAATAAAGACACTGTGTATACATATCATATGAGTTCTATAAGTATGTATAATACAATTGTATTATTATTGATAATGTACTGAACACCACAACCTCCTTGTCATAATTGCAAGATTTTTGATAGGTACACCTTGTCTGGAAGAAATCGCTCTACGCGATAAGGCCGCCGTTGTACTTTCAATTACGTTTATTGTATTTCTTTAAGTTAATCTATATGGATCTTTGTTAATACGGATATACAATAAATTATTGCATTCTATTCTATTCTATTATTCTAATACATAAATGATATTAAAACACAACTTTAAAAAAATATCAACCGATTGTTATGAAATTTTGTGCAGATACAACTAGGAATCTTGAGACGGACATAAACTATGGATCAAACTATGGACCAAGTGGACCAAAATCGTTGCATACGAATTTTCGGCATTTTAATGAACAAGTATCAATGTTAAAAGAAAAACAAAATACCCGACTGCAGAAAAGAGGTTTTTGCAGCCTAACTTATGTTTTTTTTTAATTTTGATGTACCCAGTGTCACTCTCACAACTAAAACGAATCTATTGACACCACTCACATCAAAATTGGTCAAGCCGTTTAGGCTCTAGGGCGTGTCAAAGAAATATACATACATACACTAGAAAAACATAACCCTCCTTACGCAGTCGGGTAAAAATGGGTGGTAATGTGCCGACTTTATGCTAGTCCTCTAGTGAAATGTGGAGGATGGAAATAAGATCGTGAAGACGTGACTTGCGCACACTCGTTGAAATGAATCCCATATAATATAAACAGACATGCTACTTTACGTCGGTGCTCAAGACTAAGGAGCTTTTTTTTTTCAATCAATTTATGCTTCACCGGTCAACCAATTCTAAAGTTACCGTATTAAAACTTGTTAGAGAGATTATGTACTATTAGTATCCTATAGGTAACATCGATTGATCCTCCATGGATGCTCCTTATCTCGGCCACTCGAAAGTTGATCGCGATAAAATCGCACCAATTGATTTTCCCGACAATATAGGGTTTATTTTGCGTTTTGTTTTATTGTTTCCAATCGACGAGCTTACGGTATCTAGGGTAGGGCTTACGAGCCTCAAAATACCACTTTTTCTATGTAAGGATGACTGTACACGTGTACACATGTAGGCACGCTATACACGTGTACTTAGCTTCACTTTGTCTGATAATATTGTATGTTATGTTCTGTAAGAACCCGTCTCATAATGATTTCTTAATTCACGATTGGTACTCATTAAAATCAAACAACTTTTAACGAATTTATCGCGCATCTTTTACATATAATAGACATGTATTGGAAAAATATATAATAATAAACTCGATGACGATAAATTGACTTAGCTAAGTTTCATTTTTGTGAACCTGTGCTTAACAGTATTTTATGTCACAAAAAAACCAAAAGGAAATAGAAGTGAATATATATCTTCTAGATCGACGAGCTTCATCCTCGGCCACACTGTCGCTTAACATCAGGCGAGTTGGTGGTCAATCGTAGATCTATCTTCTATAAAAAAAAAAGGACCTTGATGGCCCAGGTATTTATTATTTTATTGTTCGGATTTCATAATTTAGCAATCCGTACCAATTATATTCTCGTCGCACCAATTGTATTCGTGGTCCAAATAATAAAATCGGAAACTAAGCGCGGCAGTCCGAGTTTTAGTAATATTCACCGTGAGGATTTGAAGATAAGACCCTCTTAAGCGCATCATATTTGTCTTATGCCAGTCCCATCCACTGTCTTCCTACTGCGTTGTTGATACCATCCGATTAACGAGCTGGAGGTCTTCCAGGTGGTCACTTTCCGTCTCGCGGCCACAATTCTCTATGACTAGTCTACCGTCCGTCTTCCCTTCTGACCAAGTATCCCGCCCATCTATCTCCACTTGAGTCTTATCCGTCTAACTACGTCTCCACGTTTTCGACTTTCGTTCATCGTCGAATTTCTAACTTTAATGCAACAAAATTAAAATCCAATAAACGCTCTGTAGGTACATCTCCCTTAGGGACGATATTTCACAACAGTTGAAAATATCAAGTAAGGACAACAGAATTAAGATATCGTTGACAGTTAAATAGCTTACCGATATGTAACCCTCTAGAAGACGTGACGAAAGCAAGATCTATGCGCCCTATTGGTGGATTGGAGACAAGAGAGCAGTCGTAGATATATATCCAGAAAAGCATCATACTGTGAACATGCATATTCTGTGTGGTATGAGTACTAAATGTAGATATATGGGCTGACTATAAACATTAACAAATATGTATAAATTATTATAGTTCATGAAACTGAATAAACTGATTATAAAATATGCAATTTCGTTTACTACCTGTAAACGACCTTTACCTGTATCTGTGTTTCGTATACCTACCAGTACGTCATATTTTTCTAGTTATTTTACTTTAAAAACCAAACTACTAAGTCGATTTTGATTTAAAAAAATCAAATTTATAACTAACTCCTTTTTTAGAGTCGGTTAAAAAGGATATAGGAAACTTTAACTTGTTTGCCCATATATTCCAACTCCATGTATCATATTAAATATATTTCATTAGACAGGTAAGTTATCTTTAAATACAGGTATAAAGTATAATATAATTTTATTCTAAATATATAATATATACACACATGAATAAAAATAAAAATAAAACTACTCTAAAAGACCGTTAGCAGCGGGAATTGTTCCCAGGATGCTGGCCCCATTACCTCGTTGTATAGCGATACTTACTCTTTGAGCAAAGTAGAGGCCAGCATGTTAAGTTTGTAATATATATATTATATATTGTATTATGAGAAAATCGCGTGAAATATTTCATGCGTTTTTAATAATATTATAATACATCTTCATGTTATTATTATTCATAACATGAAATTGGTAAATACGCAAACCGCGCTAGTCCAACCGGAAAAAGGAGAGGAGAAAATGACAATATAAATCGCATTTGGAAAAACACCGAATACCTTCTAAATCCACTTATCAAAGCTACCATTAAACTTTAAAAAAAACACCATTTTCAGGCCGAAACCCCCCATCATCGTAAAAAGTAAGCACGGGACCAATCAAAGCTACAAAAATGATCCTATTTTGTTTTACTTGCGGCAATTGAAAAGTTGTTTCCAAGTCAAAGATGACACCAAAGTGTAAGTGGAAACAAAGTGTGAATAAAAAGACATGACAGATAGCTAACGAGTGTTTGATACATTCATTCAACAGGTGGATATCCGATGTATACAAATACTGGAGAATTGAAGATGCCTAACTTTGTAACAGGCTACAGAAATTTCAGAAGTGACGTTAGAATTGGGTTATTTGATTATGCTCAAAATTCGAGACCCTATTAATATTTTTAAGTTATGTATTGTCGGGCATATTTTAATTAACAGCACTCGTAGTTGTAATCTAACCGAAAAACGTTACTTAACATTGATCAACGTCTTAAATTCTCTGTCTTCTTTTCGCAAGTATCGTTACGTGTCAGCGAGAAGTTGACAAAGTATATTAAACATTGCTTAGAATTAAGTAACGTTTATCGGTAAGGTCGTAAAATAAAATACCTCATTACTACATTAAGCACCTAAAACGCAATCTAGACAAAAGATACAGGTGAGATAATTCTCGTACGCCGAAATTTTTATTTATATACCACCTAATGGAATTTATTTTTTATTTTCAAATTGCCGATTCTATCACTTCTAATGCTTTCACTGGAATATCTTACAAAATGTGTTCAAAACGGTTGTCGCTCTCTGCAATTCAGAAAGTGGCAACGCCATCGTTTACAAGTTGTTTAGTAGTCTAGTAAAAATAAATCCGTTTATATGGAGCAGATCGCAATATTTGCAACTGGGGGGATTCTTTGAAATCATGATAGTAAAATAACTAAAAATCATAGATCAACAATAATCCCCGATTTATTGACTAGCTGCGTTCCGCGGTTTCACTCGCGTAGTTATGAAAAATGGTGATGATTATGATGATGATGAGTAGCTTATGTCCGTCTCCAGGTCCAAAGCTATATCTATACTAATTTTATAATGATCGGTTCAGCCGTTTGAGCGTGTAAAGGTAACAAAATTTGCTTTTATAATATTATTATGAAATTATGTCAAATGTATTTCAAAACACCAGTATATTATTTTAAATAACAATATATTTAAGTGTCTTTTATGTTTTCACAAATCTTATTTTTACTAGACTATAGGTACATAAAATTTAATGGTACTTACCAATCTCAAAAATTTTTTTTGTTAATATCTATGATTTCATGTTACTAAAATATTTACCGTGGTTTGAAATTTGAAAATTGAAATCATCCTATTACCAATGGTATGCACCATTGACTATAATCTATGGTATGCACCATTATGGATGTGGATGATTGAATTTTTTAAGTGAATGTGCCAAATGCAACTATTTCAAAGAAGTCTTTTAAATAACCGTGATAGTTTAAAGAAAAGATTGATTGAGTGATTGTATGATTTGTATCTTCAAAAACCATAACCATTTGGTGGGTAAGAGATCTCACCGGACAGCTCAAAACAAAAGCGTTAGCCAAATGCAAGAAAATCAAAGTCTAATAAACTAAACTAAGTTGTTTTTTTTTTAACCCAAACTTTTTAATATTTTTTCATAAGCCCCACAATATGGGTATCAAATGAAAGGGGGTTTTCTAGTAGAATATAGTAAATACTTTACCTACATCATTATCTCTCTTTTCAATAAAACCGTTTAACTTAAAAGGTTTTTTCGTGTGTCGTCCGTCCTTATATGACGTCATCACGATGCGCTTTCGGAATACTTAATTCAGGATACCTAATTTCCTTCAGTCTTACCCCAGACGAAGGTGGCGGGACTGGCGGGTAAACTTTTTTTTTAATTCGACAATAGGCTTGTGCTTGACCATCAACTCACCTGGTGTTAAGCGACAGCTTAACTGAATTCACTTGCGATTTGAAGACACCTAGATTAACTGGACTTCTTTTATAAAAACTGTTCCACTTTATTCATCATTTTTTGGACATTGATTTGGATTTAAAATGGATTCAAAATTTTAAGTCACAATCAGTGAAAAATGGTAAATAAAGTAAAGTAATAATAAATAATATAGGCACTAATCACTAATATTAGGAAAGCTAAATTAGATTAGGTCATACGCTAAGCGTATTAACTCAATTTGATAGAAAAATCGTGATTCCATTTTGGTTGCGAGTTGCAACAGATTGCCACCCCACAGCTTTCGAGTTTACATCCGCGTCGTAATTTGTCGTCACATGGTCGCCACGGTGTCACGGGGCGCGTCGTGACGTCACGTCAACCCGGGGTGACCCACCCCGGCGAGACGCGCACCAATTTAGAATAATGGCCATCGATAAACAATGGGGTGATAAAGTTAGGATATATTATCCGAGTTTAAGAGATTTTAGATCGAGCAGAAAAAAGTTTTTTTGACATTTAATTTTGATAGACCTACCATTGACCACGAATTCGCCTGATGTTGAGCGACGGTGTGTTCAAACATAGAACTCGTGGATGTAGAAGATAGTCTAGGGCTCCGGTCATGTCGAGCAACAAGGCCACGCCGTACCATCCTTTTCTCGAAGCCATTCAGGGCACTTTCGACCCCCTGTAACTTTGTTGTGTTATCTATTCATTTCTAGCTTTGAAACTTCCAAGATCTCTCAGGAAACCGAGATGACGCCGAGAAGATGATCACTTTCTTGATGCGTACTGCATCAAAAACAACTGTCGAAATAAGTGTTTTTTTACGACATAAGTAAATGTTTTTTTTTACGATAACCGAGAAGTTTGATTTTTTTCACAGCTGCATGGGACTACAGATTCTGCGTATATGGTTTTAATTTCAACTTGATACCTTTACGCGTTCCTGAGGTAAAAAAGTCTTGACAGACGGGCAACAAGGTGATCCTGTAAGGGTAAAGGTTTTTAATTTTGAGGTACGGAACCTTAAAAACGATATTTGCCTCAGAAAACCGAATTTGACCGATTTTTGACTCGAAACTGCATTGCATTTCACTGCATTTCATTTCCATTTTTTGCCCAATTACCGTAGAAACACATTTTGACGTCTTTCCAATCTTACTGTTGTATATAATTTTTTTAAATTTTTATTTTACTGATATACGCTATAAATACACACGATATACCTACCATATGTTTGGTGGAAATTAGGTATTTCACACGAATATTCGCATAGTATGAGAGCATCACGATTCGTAGTCATAACCTTTCTCAGTTTTTCACGGTTTGCTCAATCGCTAGCTGAAACTGTGAAAGGCAAAAAGCAATAAACTGTAGCTCGGGGCGGCGGGTGGTGCAAATAAGGACTCTGGCGCGGTAGCCATGGGAGTCCCACAGGGTGATCGCAATAACCGAGATAGGCCCCGTATAAACGTAAAACGAAAAAAAGTCTATATCCTAAGTAAATAACATGTTGTACACTAGCTATTGCCCACGACTTCATACGCCTATATAGTGAAAAAAAATGCCCCGTCAATGCTTCCCCCCATCGTTCGTTCTTACGGGAATGTCTGTTCTGTTTGTCTTTTTCGGAATAAATAATATGACCCTTCTCCATATAATATTTATAGTGCCTATAATATGAGTAATAACCTTGCCTTTCGTAGAAATATATCCAGTAGTTTCGGCTTACATCGAGGGCACTGAAAATATGGTATGAAATGAGGACAGCAGTGCCCTCAATGTTACATTATTTACTATCCAAACAGATTCTCGCAACAATTTATACAATTACAATTAATAAGGAATGTCCACTATCTCTAAAGGGACTCTACTAACATTTTATTTGTTGATAACTACTACAAGTATCTATGTTAAAAGATAAAACCGGAAAAGTGCGAGTCAGACTCGCCCACTGAGGGTTCCGTACAGACTAGTAGATAAAAGGGGAAAATCATATATTTTTTTATATTTTCCTTCTTATACCGAAAAATATACATCGATAAAATATTTAAAAACCTGTTTTAACTTATGATAATTAAGCTCTTTCAAATGATACCAAATGATATATATCATTTGATATATGACATCATATATCAAATGATATATGATGAGATTATACGGTTAATTCACTTTAAAATTTGAACCCTCATTCCTTGCATAAAGAACTATTTTTTTGTGATTAAATAAAAAAAAACCGGTTTTCGGATGTTTTCCTGTATGTGTACTATAACACAATGCTTCTTTCCAAATTTCATAGTTATAGGTCAACGGGAAGTACCCCATAGGTATGCATTCCCTTAGAATAGAATATAATTTATTGTTCAATTGTGTACAGAGATCTTAGGGATATTAATATTTGGTAACAACAATCGTGTTCATAAAGAACATACAATATTTAGAATATAATATATAACAATAACAAAACTAACTTAACGATACGTGTTGTGAGTGTGAGTGTTGAAATGTGCATTTTTTACGACATATTCAGCTGTAACTTTATTTTTACGAAAACTGATAAATTTTATTTTTCTTTCTGCAGCAAGAGACTATGGATCTGAGTATATTGTTTTAATTTCAACAGGATACCTTCACGCGTTCCCGAGATAGGTCTTGACACCCGGACGGACGGACAGACGGACAACAAAGTGATCCTATAAGGGTTTCTTTTTTTTTCTTTTGAGGTACGGACCCCTAAAAAACAAAATACCCGACCGCAGAAAAGCAGTTTTTGCAGTCTAACTTACGATTTCGTTACGATTGATATGCTGTTGATTGTACATTTTTTGTGAGAAAGTATGCGTGAAATCGCTGTAAATGATTATAAATGCGCAGTCTTTAGAATAATTCTAGTAAAACCACTTGTTTATTATAAAAAGTTGGAGGATACGAAAAACACTTTGTTTTTTACGCGAGATGTATTATTATTATTACAAAAAAATATATATATAGCCTTTGACACGGATTTTTGGCGGGAACGTCTTAGTAACGTATTGTTGCTTTGTTTTATTTTCCTAAACTTGTGTTATTTTGAACATTAATGCTATAAAAATGGTGGTGTTTTATTCATTAAGTGTTCGATAAAGTGCGTGAGTGTGGTCAAGTGAAATAAAGTAGTGAAACGTGTGATTTTACGTTGTCGGTAAAATTCCATAGAAGCTTCTAGTAAAGTCGCCATCACTTTACTGAGGCAAGACTTAAATTTGAAAATGACTGTTTACGTGACTTAGACTGTGACTAGAACACTATTTTATCTTGTATTATTCAAGAAACTTGAAAATATATCAATACTTGACACTGGCAAATGCCTAATCGCGGGGTATAATACAAAAAAGAAGAAGAAGAAGCCTTTGACACTTTGGAAGTGAAGACGAATCTAACGACACCTCCATGGGCGTACCCAGCTTCTGGTCTAGGGGGGGGCAAGTCAGATTTTTTAGGTCAGATCGTTCGCGGCTGTTTTGTCATACACACTACACAAAAACACCTACATGAAACATAGCGGGGAGGGGGGAGGGAGGGGGAGTGTAATAATTTTGTTGGTTAATAATAAAACATAGGTAATAAATAGCGCGAGCGAAGCGAGCGCGAAATTTTTTGTAATGTTTTATAGTAATATGCTTTATTTCTCGTATTAGTGAGCCCACAGTACTTCTATATTAAATTAGAAAAATGTTAAACGCGAAAATTTAAAAGGTTATTTAAATTAAATCTTGGAAGTAATTTGATTCATTGATCTTGTTAGCGTGTCCTAGGTTTTTGTGACCCAGATAAACCATACAAGTATCTGTGTTAAAAGAAAAATGAAATAACCGACTGGATAAGAACGACTTTTACCCTATAAAAAATTATAAATATAACGATTTGAATTTATTGATCGCAAATTATTATTCCTGATTAAATTTAAACTTATGACTTTATAGAAAATTACAAACATACCTACAAGATACACGCTACTTTCTTGACAGTTGGGAAACAATTTTTGCTTAGTGATTGTTTTTTGTGAATTATTTGATTGTATTAGCAAGTTCACTAGCTTGTAGGCGATCTTATAGAAACATACCCACATACATACATACATTTACTCGAATAAACTTAACCCTCTTTCTTATGTGGTTGGGTAAAAATAATAGGAAATAATCAAGCGCGAGCGAAGCGAGCGCGAAAATTTTTTAAACTTTTTTTCAAATTTTTATTGTGTTTTTAAAGTAATATGCTTTATTTCTCATACAAGTGAGCCCACAGTATTTCTATGTTCAAGTAGTAAAAACGCGAGCGAAGTGAGCGCGAAAATTTAGAAGGTTTTTAAAATTAAATCTTGGAAATAATTTGATTCATTGATCTTGTTAACGTGTCCTAGGTTTTGTGGCCCAGATGAACCAAACAAGTATTTATGTTAAGAGAAAAGTGAAATATCCGACAGGGATAAGAACGACTTTTACGTTATCAAAAATTATAAATACAGCCATTTGAATGCATTGATTGCAAATTTATTATTCCTAATTAAAAAACATGACTTTATAGAAAATTACAAACATACGTTTTTATGACAAAGTACCGCTGTAAAAGACTATAAGGGCGCATTATTTAGAATAATTCTAGTGAAATCACTTATTTATTACGAAAAAGCTCGTTGGAGTTTTACGACACCTCGCACATCAGAATCGGTCAAGCCGCTTAGGCTTGTAGGCGATCATATAGAAACATACCCATATACATACATACATACACTTGAAAATCATAACCCTCCTTCTTACTCAGTCTACTAAAAATACTTACTTACTAAAAATAATAATATTAAATTTTAGGTATTCATATGCTGATTGTCTGTTAATGTTGTCACAGTACTGACATAGCTCAAAATACAAAGGATTTTAAATAACTTTGAACGATCGGCGAAAATATTCGCTTAACGAACCAGCTGGTTGATTTGCCCTATATTGTTGGCGGCTTGCTGTCCTTGGAAGACGCAGCTCTCAAGATTCAAAGCCTTAGCATAACATGTCAAATAAAATAAATGCTAGTCGCTCGCAACTCCCTACCGCCAAGAATACGAACGCTCAGCTAGATTCGGTATTCTTCGTCCGCCATCGTCGCCGCGGCGGTGCGCGGTGGCTGGCGACTGTAGCGCTTGCTCACTGCGTGGTTTTTTTATGGCAAGAATAATTGCACTGTGCATTTTGCCAGTGTCTACTGCGCGGTTTATTTAAAAGTTAGCACATAAGGCCCCGTTTAAACTTTGATTAATAGGTAATTAGGCGAGTTCATACATTTTCTGCGAGCTTCCAGGGGGGGGCAGCTGCCCCCCCCTGCCCCCCCCTGGGTACGCCCATGGACACCTCACACATCAAAAATCGGTCAAGCCGTTTAGGCTGTAGGCGATCATATAGAAACATACATACATTGACAAAGGTCACGGACCCCGGTGTCTCTGTAGAGCTAAAAATTTATATAAAAACATACATCCATACCCATATACATACATATGTTACGTGTGAATTAAGAGAAGTCGTTCCATTTTAATTGTCTTTTTTATTTTTCTTCCTTACACCTATGACTCTTAATCTATTATGTCCCTTTCATACTTGTCTCTTATCAACTATCTCTTTCAGACTTATAGTTATTCTCGCATATAAAAAGAGTTAACAAACTTTGATACCTACTTGATACTTTGAAACTTTGATATTTTATAATATTATTTAAGATTATTATGTAATTATCAAAACACAAATATTTTCATCTAAATAAAATAAAAAAATTGTATTTTTATCACAAATCTTAATTTTACTTAACTAAAATTAATAATAGCAGGCAATCTGTTACAATTTTGCATCAACCTGTATTTTAATAAATCTTTCGTCGCTGCGAGCAAACGAGCACGCGCCGAGCACACGACCGACAAACGTAGTACGCCTTCGCACAATATCTGATACTAGTATCTAAATAAGGCACCCCTTCTAAATCAGATCCTCGTCACTTCTCACCTCTATTCCCTAGGCAGTAAAGAGCAGTATCTAATTTCGCTTTTGAAGATGAGTTTGGAAATGCACTTGTACCCTGATTTCACAGTAGAGTAAGTACCTAATGTATTTATTGCGTGCTACTTTTTGAAGGTATGTGTTGTGAATTATACAGCTCAGTGATATGAATAAATTCTATTCTTCCCTCGTCTGATTTGGTCACTCTTTCTCATATTCTAAGTTGAAATTAATTTAAAGTAGAAAAGTAATGGCGTAATCACAGATTTTACTCGTAGTAAGTATGAAGCTTGATCTACATTTTTCACTCATGGTTCATACGATAACACCCCGTAATTGACTCTATTTTTTACCGAGTTCCAAAAAAAGGAGGTTGTGTTGACGTTGGTATGTTTGTAATATTGTCAGAATTGCACAATTTTTGTTTAGGTTAATCTATACCAGCTTCTATGCATGTGTGCCAAATTTTCTAAGTGTATGTATGTTTGTATATTGTATGTTTGTCCACGCATTACGCAGAAACTAGAAATCGTATATCATTTTTTTTTATTGATAAAGTATCTTTCAACTTAGGAGTCAATGTAAGTTTTATCAAAATCGGCTCAGTAGTTTTCAAGATATGGGCTTTTGAACACTCACTTCGTTCATCGCAACTGCAGAGCAGTGTCTACACCCTATATTTTAATTGTTTGATAGACAGTGACATGAGCGGTGATGAGCTTTGACGACATAGTCTAGTAAAAATAAATCCGTTTGTATGGATCAGATCACAGTATTTGCAACTGGGGGGATTCTTTGAAATTATGATAGGAAAATAACTAAAAATCATAAATCAACAATAATCCCCGAATTATAGACTAGCTGCGTTGCGCGGTTTCACTCACGTAGTTACGAAAAACGGTGATGATTATGATGATGATAAATAGTTTATATCCGTCTATAGGTCCAAAGCTACCTCTATACTAATTTTCATAACGATCGGTTCAGCCGTTTGAGCGTGTAAAGGTAACAAAATTAGCTTTTATAATATCATTATGAAATTGTGTCAAATGTAATTCAAAACACCAGTACATTCATTTAATTAACATTATACTTAGTTGTCTTTTATATTATCACAAATCTTATTTTTACTAGACTTTTAACAGTTTTTAACCGACTATTAACCGAGTTCATAAAATAAGGTTATCAATTAAACCTGTATCGTGAATACAATTTTTAATTTCAAACAAAACGAGTAAATGAATAAATAAAAGTAATTTAAAAAAAATAAACCGACTTCAAACTGAAAAGAGAGAAATAACACGTACGTAAACCAACTACTTTTAAGGTCGGTGTAGATAGGACTTAGTTGATGACAGTTTAGGTCCTGACACCGACCTCAAAAGTTGGTTTACGTACGTTCAGTTTGAAGTCGGTTTAATTTTTCAAATTACTGTTCGTACCGTACTGCTAAATTATGGGTTAGCCTTCCAGAGTTATGTTTCTTTAATGGTTATAATCTGGGTGGAATTGAATTTAAAGCTATTTGTATACTACGACGGAGTGTCCTTAGAGCTGCGCAGTGCGCAAGCTTAATCTGAATAAAAAAATAAACTTACAAAGATATACAAACTTATTTTCCATGATAATATAAGGATCCTCCTTTTCACGATGACCAAAACTAAAAACAAAATAAGGTAATCAAATCAAGAAATGTCACATAACACACGTCAATCAAATACCATCATGGACATGGTGAATAAAATTTAAAAAATCTTTTATAAATAATTACAAAGGGATAAAACTACAAAAAAATGTTATGATCTATCAGTCAACCATCCAGTAAAATTATCCACAATGGCAAGGTAAGTAATTGTTAACGATTATATATGTTAATCCAGCCAGGTTAGGCTGTTTTTGGACGGCTGCTTCAAAGATCCCGGAAAGCTTATACTCGTATAAAGGCCAAAATATACATTAAATATGTCTAGCCTATTCTCACTTAAGGTGATAAAAAATATAGACCTTTAAGAATGAGATCCAAGATCAAGACAAATAAGATCCAAGTGGTACAAGGGTTAATGGAAACGGCCATGTTGGACATCTCTTTTCTGGACCGTATAACAAAGGCAGAAATTCTACTGTGAACAAAATTCGAAGACGTAGTCTAGATGGATCACAAGACGATGGAGATGGAGATGGGCGAGAAACCCCCAGCATTCACAGAATGTTGATCGCAAGACCTGGTATCAATGTTTATGGTATCGTATTTATCCTTGGAAGCACCTCTATGAAGTCAATGTCGTATTTTGCCGGTTTTATTTTTCATTGTATTGAAGTAAATATTTTCATTTTTTTTTTGCTGAATTCAGGCTGCTTCCAACCGGTCTTACTGGAAATCCATTGTTTAATTTCAGTTGTTGCAAGTGCGCTTGCTCAGGCAGTAGCAGCAGCGCCAAATCCAGCTTGCCTCTGATTTGCCTCGTGCCTCGAGACGATGGTCGACCCTCTGGTCACGGAGCCAAAGGATCCAAGCCCCGCGTCTCTCCAAGTGACAGCGGCTACAAGCAAGGCAAGTTTCAACTGCTGGATGATGACTACATCAAGAAAAACTTCAAGCTGCCGCAACGTGCTCTGTACTTGGACCCCTTCAGGTAATTTCTGGGTATAATAAGATTACATATACACCTAATATCTCAAAGTGACGATTGCAGTGCACTGCCACACAGGGTTTGATCTTTTGAAATAGTTCTTGTGACAATTTTTTTTTTGTAGAAAAAAAAATCCGGTTCTTTAAATAATATAAATAAATTCCTATGTGTACTACACATGTCATTTAACGTCAGGCGAGCGACTTTCTCGTCTTATGACTTATTTTTGAAAATAGCTTTAGACTCTGGAGATGGACATAGGCTAGCTAGATAAACGTAGATCATCATGTAAACATGTCATCATGGAAGTTTAGAAAACTCAAAAACCCCGACAAAAAATGGCTGAATCGATTTTTATAAAATATAACTACGAACACTCTCGATGAAATCTTTTTCAAACAAAATAGCCCGTACAGACTCACGCCGAGAAAGCTCGAGAACGCCCGAGAAGCGTAAATGTGAGAGGTTTCTCTACGTCTCTTTCTCGTGCTCGCCTGTTCTCCGATCGGTGTCGGTATTTTTGCCCGCTTCAAAGAGTGTCTTGGGCGAGAAAAGAGAAGACTATTACATTCTTTTTCGGTCTCAGTGCGAACTAGGAAGCGAAATCAAGTATACGAGCGTGTTTATCCGTTTATAATATATCCGTTACTATCGTCAAGGTCTTATTTTTTATTTGCTTTTTGTTTTAGTTTTAACAAAGTTATAATAGGCTATTGCACAAATTACCAAGGCTGCTGCACAGTCGTCCATAGCGGGTAGGAGCGAGAACATAGTGAGTGTGGACAGTTTATTAAGTCTCACTAGAAGTCTCGACGAGACTTCTTGCCGAGACTTCTGGGCGTGAGTCTGTACGGGGCATATAGAGTTACGATGCCACAGACAGACACTACACTCAGATAACACAGACACACAGTTATACAGATACACACGTCAAACTTAACCCCCTCTTTTTGGTTTGGGGATTATCGTTAGTTAGGGGGTTTTGGGTGTGAGTTCAGTGTTCGCACATTTTAGATAAGTCTACATTGATGGTGTAAATAAAAAATGTTGCTTCTCCGACAGGCGTCCACTGATAACTTTCCCTATGACCCAAGAATCCGGTAACAGGAACTTCAACATGGAGAAAAAGCAGAAGACCAATCAGCAGATTCTGGACGGGTTCTTGGATCCGAGTGAGGCCATAACTGCACCTAGCACCTTTGTAAGTATCTCAAGGTATATTCTTCCTCTCTGTAGGTAAGATTTATTGCAGGCTGGTCGGTACAGTAGGTACTCGTACAAGCGTTACTATCTACGATGGAGTCAGTCAAAGAAAATACAATTCAATGGCAGATGATAGATAGATAGATAACTCTTTATTAAAAGACCACACATACTGAAAAAGAAATACAGATAAAACATAAATATAACTAGGCTTTTAATTGGCGGCCTTATCGCTTAGAGCGATCTCTTCCAGGCAACCATGCACGGATGGGTAAAATGTTACTGATAGTGACCTTTAAAAGTAACTACTAGCGGCCTTTAAAAGTATCTACTAGCGTTACTATCTACGATAGAGTACGTCAAGAAAAATCCAATTCAATGGCGGTATAGTACAAGCGTTACTAAAGTTACTATCTACGATAGAGTACGTCAAGAAAAATCCAATTCAATGGCGGTATAGTACAAGCGTTACTAAAGTTACTATCTACGATGGAGTATGTCAAGAAAAATCATATTCAATGGCGCTATAGTACCAGCGTTAAAGTTTACGATGGAGTACTCCATCGTAGACTTTGACTTAGACTCTTGAGTCAAGAAAAATACAGTTCAATGGCGTTTTTTATTTTTTTTATACACTATAGATCTACGATTTACCACCAACTCGCCTGATGTTAAGCGACGGTGTGGCGGAGGATTGAGCTCGTCGATCTAGAAGATATCTATTCACTCTAGCCTTGAAAATTCCAAGATTGTAGGTCTCAGGAAACAGAGATGGCGGCAACGAATTCCATTCTTGTGCAGTACGCAACAAGAATGTGGATCGATATCGCTGAGTACGGATTTTTGGCATTTCAATGAGAAATGGGTGGTAATTCGCCGATTTTCTGCTAGTCCTGTTGTGAAATGGGGACGGTGGAATTAGATCGTGAAGCTCTTGCGCACATTCCCCGAAATGAATCCTGTAGAAAATAGACAGACATGCTACTTTACGGCGGTGCTTGAGACTAAGTAGCTTCTTGGCAGCTAGTTTATCGTCACCGATTAACCTCACAGCTCGCCGGTCCACTGATTCTAAAGCTTCCAGCTGATACTTGACTGATATAGTACAAGTGTTACTTGTACTATGTACTATATCTACAATGGAGTGTGTCAAGAAAAATCTAATTCAATGCCGTTATAGTACAATCGTTACTATCTACGGTGGAGTGTGTCAAGAAAAATCCAATTCAATGGCGGTATAGTACAAGCGTTACTATCTACGATGGAGTGTGTCAAGAAAAATCCAATTCAAAAGTGTTTTACCAACACCCAGATTATATCTATCGGAAAAGACCTACTCAGGATTAGGAAAATATGTCAAGTTCTCTCTATTCCAGAAATATAATCTTAACTTCCTAAGTAATATTAACAAAGCGAAAGTCTGTCTTTCTGTTTGTTGCCTGGAAGAGTAGGTAGGTCTTAGCGATAAGGCCGCCTGTTGTTTTCGCTAGCGTGTAAGCTCTCTCTTGTTAATTAGTGTTTTAGTATAGTGGTGTAAACAATAAAGAATTTATCTATCTACCTTTTCACGACTAAACTGGCGAACCGATTGTTAAGAAATGTGGTACAGAGCAGATACTCGTAGATAGATGGGATTCTGGACACTGATTCTAAAATATTTTTTTTGCTCAAACACTTTTTTCTTTTTCTCCTCATCAGAGGATTTTGGCGTCGCGCGACCCGTAACGTATTGGGTTGTATTACACGGTCATTAGTATCACGATGCTAGTATCGTATCAGTATCATGGTACCTAATACGGTACCAGATATTACCGTGATAGTGTGATACACCTCGATCATCATCTTCATCATCATCATCTCAGCCATAAGAAGTCCACTGCTAGACATAGGCCTCCCAAAAAGACCGATTGGAAGCGGTTTGCTTCCAGCGTCTTCCTGCCACTTGTATGAGGTCAATACACCTCGATACTGCCTTTATATTGCGTGATAATACTGATCGTGTAATGAACCGTAATGTAACTAATGGGTTACATAAGGTTCGTGGGGTTTATTTTTTATCTGAATCAAAAGACCTTACAAATCTTATTATAACCAAAAAGGCAACTTGTTTTTTTTTATCCCAAAATTTGCAATAAATAACCTTACAAACGAGCAACTTCGGGAATTGTTTCTGATGAGTACCTAATAAAGGCTCATTATTTTTTTCAGCCATACGGCAATAGTCAATCGAATAAAAAGAAGACTGAAGAAGAGGACGAAGAGGTCATTTACATACTACAACTACCTGACTATGAATTCGTGTGCCCTGTTCATCAACAAACTATAAGGACACCCAGGTCAGTTTCTTTTAACCGTATTTAAAAAAAGGGATTCTCAATTCCGACTTTATTTTTTTAGAGTTCCATACCTAAAAAATAAATATTATATATTAATTATCTATTAGTTTTAGTTTAACTTAGTTACAAATATTTACAACTTAAAAATAAAATAAAAATAAACATAATAGTACCTACATAAAAAAATAAAATAAATTATTATTATTAAATTTTTTATGTACTAGGTACTTATGTTTTTTTTTTTAAGTTTAACTTATTTAAATAGATATTGAAAAAATAACCATTATTACTCTCGCATACATTTTCTTTTTTGAGTGCCTCCTTTTTAACCGACTTCAAAATCGGAGGAGGTTATCAATTCGTAGCATATAATTATATATATATTTAAGTCGGTTTTTCAGTCATCTGTATTTAGATTGCAGATGTATGTTAATGTGGTGTCATCTATTTTTTCGATGTGAAACAAATATGAACTCAACATAATAAAATATGTATTACCACTAGCACGATTAACTTGTGAGGTGTTCACGATTTAGTATTAGTGTCTACCGCTAGATGGCACTCATTCAAAGTAAAAAAACTGACTTTTAGTTACACATAGTTCTACAGGATTATTTTAGAATTTATATTGCACATTTTTACATGCATACAATCACTCCTTTTTTCCCTTATGGGGTAGGTAAAGCATCAAAGAACATGAGGCCGTTTTACGCTACATTTGTACAAAACTTTTAAGCAAATCATTTGTCCCAAAAAATTCCAGTACAAAAACTTATAAAAAAAGATTTGTATAAGTAAATGTGTCTGTCTATAGCATCGTAGCTCTAAATCGGATGGACCAATTGTGATCTAGTTTATTTTGTATGAAAGAGGATTCCATCGAGAGTGTTCTCAGCTGTTTTATCAAAATCAGTTCAGCGTTTTCTAAACTTAATTACTAAACCCTAAAAATGAATAATAATAATAGCGTATTGGTATCGAGTGTTTTACTTTTAAAAACATTGCTAATTAAATTAATATTTATTTTTGTTGTAGATTTATATGGCACTCGTGTAAGAAGTCCAAGAAGAAGGGCAGCAATGATATAAAGCAAGGTGGAGGACCGCTAAATAAGCCAAAGCCATGGCTGCTTAGTAGGCACACAGACTTCGATTTGTTATCGCAGTGGTAGTACTAGTGTGGCCATTGGTGCCGAAATAGCTTGAAACCAAAATGTACACATATACACGTACACATGTACTCTAGACACATTCAGTTCGATTTGTTAATGGTAATAAAATAAATAATCTTTACAAGCAATATAATATTTCATTACTCAACTACAAGGAAAACGTATGTACCTACCTAAATCAACTTTAACCGACTTCTGGACCAGCAACTCTCGATGCAAAGTTGACTGGCGCCCGTTTAAGATCCCCCTATCCCTTAAGTATTAATTTTATTTTAATTTAATTATCTATTTTTGAAGTGAATAATATAAATCAATATTAGGTGAATATTTTAAGCGTCTACCTGTTGCCTGTATCAATATATCGAGCAAAAACGAGCAAAAACATCACGTTTGTTGTAAGGGAGCCCCCTTAAATATTTCTTTTATTCTGTTTTTTAGTATTTGTTGTTATAGCGGCAAGAGAAATACATCATCTGTGAAAATTTCAACTCTCTATCACGGTTCATGAGATACAGCCTGGTGACAGACGGACGGACGGACAGACAGCGAAGTCTCTGTAATCCCGTTATAAGGGTCCCGTTTTACCCTTTGTGTACGGAACCCTAAAAAGCAAGATAAAAACGAATGTGAACCAGCTTTGCATCGCTATAAAACTTGCCTCCTTCCCCACCACACTACTAAGCCATACTACTGGTAGTGTCGTGGGTATTTTTTTCCCTTCTGCACTACTGGTCTAATCGTATCGTAGGTATTGGCTCGACGTGCTTCCGAAGATCCATATTAAGATAAGATCGTAGGTATTTCTAACGCCTTATTGTCAGTAGTACCATTGATTTGTACCATTGCTGGTACAAGTGACACAACTTTGTGTCCTTAGTACCATTAAAGAAAAATTAAGATATTCCTCCGTAATTGTCAATGTACAAGTGACACAACTTTGTGTCCTTAGTACCATTAAAGAAAAATGAAGATATTCCTCCGTAATTGTCAATGTACAAGCGACACAACTTTGTGTCCTTAGTACCATTAAAGAAAAATGAAGATATTCCTCCGTAATTGTCAATGTACAAGTGACACAACTTTGTGTCCTTAGTATCATTAAAGAAAAATGAAGATCTTCCTCCGTAATTGTCAATGTACAAGTGACACAACTTTATGTCCTTAGTAACATTAAAGAAAAATTATATTCCTCCGTAAATTGTCAATGTACAAGTGACACAACTTTGTGTCCTTAGTACCATTAAAGAAAAATGAAGATATTCCTCCGTAATTGTCAATGTACAAGCGACACAACTTTGTGTCCTTAGTACCATTAAAGAAAAATGAAGATATTCCTCCGTAATTGTCAATGTACAAGTGACACAACTTTGTGTCCTTAGTACCATTAAAGAAAAATGAAGATCTTCCTCCGTAATTGTCAATGTACAAGTGACACAACTTTATGTCCTTAGTAACATTAAAGAAAAATTATATTCCTCCGTAATTGTCAATGTACAAGTGACACAACTTTGTGTCCTTAGTACCATTAAAGAAAAATGATATTCATCCGTAATTATCAATGTACAAGTGACACAACTTTGTGTCCTTAGCACCATTAATGAAAATGAAGATATTCCTCCGTAATTGCATTTTTGACATGCATTTATTTTGTATTGTTCCAAAGATATAAAATGAAAAAATAAAACCAAAACTTCTAAACGCAAATAAAATAAAGCCGCTTCGGCCGCGTACGTAGCCATAGTTTTGTACGAAACATAATTATTGTTGGTACGATACTAGTGTCGATCGAAGAAGTTTTTTTTCCGTATTCGAAATCACGGTGTTTTTTATTATACAATATACATAAATCTACTGCTGATTATATATAGTCAGTGGATGACCTTGAGGGAGGAGGTTTATTTATTTATTGTGTACTAACCTTAACGGTACAATGCGCCAATTACATCAGTTACTTAAATTTTAATAAAATGGAATAAAAATAAATAATAAATTTATATCTCATCGGGTGAGATTAAGTGGCCTCCAAGGTGCCGGCTTCTGCTATGGTGCAGAGGCTTTGTGCGACAGAACCTGCAAGTGGTGTGGTCTCCTAGGCCCATACCCAAGTAGCAAAAGGTTATCTAAACTGGTCATACAAGATATCTTGAAGACAAAACGGGCATTGTCTCAACTTCTCTTGCTCAAGCCCTTAAGATATCTACTAGATATGCCTCAAGACATAGTTTAGTAAAAGTGGGCACAGGTTTTCAGACAAAGTTAAGGGGGACTTAAGAATACTTTGGAAGATAAAGTTAAGCTATAGTTAAGAATAGAGGTATTAAAATGTTCTACAAGTTTTCTTTAAGATATCTTGTAGATTAAATTAAAACTGAATTTAAGCTTTAAAGAAGTTTTTAAGTTATCTTTAATTCAAGCTTAGGGTACCAAAATAGATTTAAAAAATCTCACATAAGAAATAATTTAGTCTTAGTTTACTTTATGAAGTAAATTTTCACACAAATAATGGAGTATTAGTGAAATAGATTATGAAAATAATGGCGACGAATTTGATAACTATTTATGTACATCTAGAAATGCGTATTCATCTTTTTGTATACCCAGAAACATAAAACGCATGTTAGTTTCTCGTTGGAAATGACAAGATTAATGACAATTGTATATAAATAACGGGCCTCATAAATAACTAAGAAAAAAAATTAAAAATCACCATAATTAATATTGAAAATATGAAATTTTATGTAGTATGACACACAATGATTGAATTTTGTTTATATTGTTACTTACTATTACAATTAAAAACTATTAAAAATGAATTCTAGGTGAATATAAGGAAATTAGAGGTATTAAGATATCATAGCTGATGATGATAATGATATTTCCATTTTCATAATAGGATACAAAATGGCGTTAAATGTAATTTGTCTAGCTGAAGTACAAGTTTAATCAACATTGCCTTAAATAGAAATAGTTAAGGTAAAGTAAAATCAATTCTGTGTTATTGTACCTATAGTTAAGGAAAACTATCCTTAACTTAGTCTAAAATAGATCTAATGAAATACGAGTTAATTCTTTTTGTATTTATGATTCCTTAAGTTACATTTAACCAATACTATCTTGTCTATCTTATCATCAATAAATCATTAATTAAGTATACTGTTACGGGCATAAGAACGGATGAGCTTAAACAATAAAAAAGAACATTTTTTTGGAAATAACTGAGCTCCACATGGAAATAAAATTTTACGTTTTGAGTGAAATAGTACCTATGCCTAACATGCCGTTTATCATTATAAAAGTGAAAAAACTGTCAGTCATAAAAAAATGTTATTTTCGTAACTTCTATAACAAACGTAATATATGTGTAAGATATAATATAACGTACATAAAACTTCGGTAGGTATAGATTTCTCGAACAGTAATAATCAATTACATTTGAAACAAAAATACAATAAATTTTCTCGCTATATTGATAAATGTTGTTTGCGTTACGTAGTAAATCTAGTGGCAACTCATAGCTGTTTTAAAAATAAAAACATTAAATTAACCTAATTATTATTATTACTAGGATTATTTTTGCTACATCTTATTTTATTTTTTTTACATTTTATTTTACTATGGAAATTAACGTGGTTTTCACACATTTTTAAATAAAAACTACGGGTCACTCACGTCTGTTTTGAGCCGAAATATCCGACTATAGTTTCAACCGCATTCGGCGGTCTTTACCACCGAAAAGCATTAGACCGCCGAATGCGGTTGAAACTATAGTCGGATATTTCGGCTCAAAACAGACGTGAGTGACCCGTAGTTTTTATTTAAAAACATTTTATTGTTTCCTCCTTTTTTTTTGTTATACAATATTCTTATGATGTGCTATACATAATGTCTGTAAGATTTACCGTACCTGTTGCATTATATAAGAAAACTATAAGTCCCTATTTTTGGAAAGGCCATTGGTTTCGAAACACAGTTTATTCTAGTTCGAAGCCAATGGGTTCACATTTAGCATGTATGTATTTGTTTTTTGAATATAATAAACATTTGTATTTGTATTGATAATCCGCAATGGCGCTAGTTTCTGAGGGTTGCAAATTTTAATGTGAGAGAGTTACTGTCAGCGTGGGTAACTTTACGCACACTTTTTCATATTTTTTACGATATTAGAGTATTAATGTATGAGTCTGATAATAGTTTACTTATTTAAACGCGTTCTTTCGTGGTCAATTTTAAAGTAAAGAAGTAACAAGTCCAATAGTATAGAAAATATTTAAGAAAATCGCGTTTAAATGGCTTGTCAAAGTTAAACCCGAATGTGGATAAAATTGACTTCCGTTCATTTCGATAGCGGAAAATCTTCATAAACGGTCATTTACGTAATTTAGGTTGGATTTATTTTACTCATGTTCATTTTCTGGGAAATGCCATTTAAAAACTTTGAGCTACAAGCGAACGGAAAAAATAAAATAGTTTAATTGCATTTTTTTACTAATAAAATAATTTCTTAAAAATCAAATAAAGCCAAAAAATTCTACATTCATTTGAGTGTTGAATGACCTCATTATCAAATATAAGTTCTAAGATAAATAGTGAGTAATATCAAATTTAAAATAGATTCACCCCATTCTATGAACTGCATATATACTTACCTATTGTTTTCTTTATGTTTCTTGAGTTCTCTTTTGTTTGGTTTTTAGAAGACTAGTTTTCGGGTATGTACTAACTAAAATCAATTTTAAAAATCGGTCAAGTGCATGTCGGGCCTAGCGCAATGTACGGTTTCGTAGTTCCATATCACAATTTATGTCTATGTCAATATTATGCGAACTTAAAATAGGGTTATTTGATACTTACTAAGAATATTCTAGTTAAGCTAAGTTGATAGACTCGTTATTACTCTATACTCGTTAACTTGTAAAACCTACTTACTTGTGATATTTTCCTTACAATTTCGTTAGGGAAATTAATTGCTGGATTTTTTCAGCATACCTATTCGACAAAATAGCCATTTAGCTGGTAGAGGGGGAGAGACACTAACAAAAATTATCATTTTAAAGCCTAATATTTTGCAAAAGAGACGAAGACAAATATGGAATACTAAATTGAATTTTAATATATTTTATTTTATTTTACAAGGGTACCTCCCTTGTAATTACTCTATTCCCATAGAAAGTGTTTTCAAGATACATTTTAATTACGCCGATAAAGTAGTAAAATTTATTTTAGCACTTGATAACGAGGCCATAGAAATGTAGAAAGTGCTAAAGTGAAGCAAAAAAAAAAAAAAACGTGTGGCACTCGGAGACTGCCGCGGTAAAGCTATTGCATAATAGCTTTACGCGCGGTGTTAGTTTATTTTCGTTACGGAATTTCTGGATTCGGTCTCCACGCTCAAGGCCCGCGATAGAAGCTATGCAATAGCTTAAAAGTATATCGCCCTATTTTACGACTTCCATTCATTATTTGTAAATTGTGGAACACTATAAAACCTTATGTTTTTTATTTGATTGTTCTTTTGCGTATATATCGTCCTTCTAACCTTTTCTTACTTAAAATTTATTTAGCGTAGAAATAATTGAATTAAGTATTCGTAATTTTACATTGACCGAGACAATTTGGTTGTTGTGACTAAATTCAATCTGAAGTTGGCATCTACAAAAGCATGTTTACTTAATAAAGACTCAGGCTATTCTTTATTAATCAATAAAGTGTTAAGTCGATCTTAAAATAATCAAAGTAGAGTAAAATATGTATTTTCGTATCTATTATAAGAAACACTTCAGACAAAATGGTTTTGTAAATACTTAACTTTGTATTAAAATATTCAAAATTTACTAAAATAGCCCTACAAAAAAAGTATTTTACTTTGAAGATAAAAAAGATTCAGTGAAATAATATTTAAGTAAGTGTTAAGTCGATCTTAAAATAATCAAAGTAGAGTAAAATATGTATTTTCGTATCTATTATAAGAAACACTTCAGACAAAATGGTTTTATAATTACTTAACGTTGTATTAAAATATTCAATATTTACTAAAATAGCCCTACAAAAAAAGTGTTTTACCTTGAAGATAAAATAGATTCAGTGAAATAATATATAATTCATTTTTATTTTTGTAAACTCAACTTATAGACATAGTTTAGACCAATTAGATTTGACTACTATCCTTGATTGCTACTTGGGTAGTGTTTTCGTATTTATTGAGCTTGCAGTGTCCACTGAGGATTCTAACTAAGACTCTTAAGCGAGCCCTGCATAGCCGTAGCGC
This sequence comes from Lycia hirtaria, assembly GCA_947563715.1. Classification (NCBI taxonomy): domain Eukaryota; kingdom Metazoa; phylum Arthropoda; class Insecta; order Lepidoptera; family Geometridae; genus Lycia; species Lycia hirtaria. The sequence continues at coordinate 14,265,285 of OX387386.1, forward strand.
TTCCCTGGATAATTTCCCAGTGAAGCCAGTTAGAATAAGCAGTTTAGAGTGTCTCTGGCCAGGGTTACTTTTCCAGAGCTTCAGTGCCTGGTCATGTCCCCAGGTATTTATGGCACTATATGCCACTGATGGGTATGCCACAGAAGGACCTATCGGTGGTCTTTCCGCGCCAGCTCTTGCTAGTTTGTCAGCAGTTGCGTTACCACTGATGCCACAATTATGTGTGGCCACAATGCACCAATTTACTGGCGCCTGTCTATTTTATCCCTCGACCTAAAAAGAAGGGTTAAGCACGGAAGAAGTATTTTTTGGTAGGTAAGAATACTCTTTTGGTGGTTATTCAGGATACCAAGGAAGTTGGATAACAACGAAAAATTATTTATCTGTGGGTAACACCGTTTATTGCCCGTGTTACTACCAATCTTACTACTAGTAATAACTTCTTACTACTGTAGTTGAAAGTTGTTCGACCTAGAAAGATCAAGGAAGTTGAATCACAAGCGTGGCGAAAAATTCTTCATCTACGGTCTTAGTACAGCCAAGGAGGAAATAATACAATGAGTATTATATTATGAGTATAATGAGTATTTACTCGTAATATATCAATATCGGTTTTCAAATTATGAAGAAAAATTTGAATTAAAACGTCAACTATTATGAAATAATGTATTAAATTCTCTTTGAAAATAATAATAAAAATTATTAGTTTAGATCATGTTCAAATAATTGTTTTTTTTTAATCATCAATTTAAATAGAAAAATCTTAAAATTCTAAATTTTTAGACACAATTTCATAGTTAGACAATTTGTGTAATGATTTTTGCGTAGGTACATCACATAACACAATTCAGCGATGGTGGACCCTAAAAAATTGGCTAACATGTGAGTTTAATTTACCTACTGGTACCTTATGTATATTCTCTCTATAACTTTGGACTAAATATGACTTTATGCACAAAAATTTCGTCATATGAAACTATTATTAAAAAAAAACGAACAAGTGCGAGTCAGACTCGCCCACCGCGGGTTCCGTACACATTAGTAGATAAAAGGGGGAAATTATATATTTTCCTTCCTATACCGAAAAATATACATTGTAAAAATATTTAAAATCCTGTTTTAGCTTTGTGCTAATGAAGCTCTTTCCTATGATATTCCACATGATACGGTTAAAGCACTTTAAAATTTGGACCCTCCTTGCTTGCATAAAGACCCTATTTTTGTGATTAAATAAAAAATGTACAGTTTTCGGATTTTTCTTTTATGTGTACTATATCGACAATGCTTCTTGCCAAATTTCACAGTTATAGGTTAACAGGAAGTTTTGATTCCCTTGCGAGTGTCTAATGTGTTTATACGACATAATGACTTTTTTTTATGAAAACTAAGAAGTTTTATTTTTCTCTCTGCAGCAAGAGACAATGGATCTGCGTTTAAAGTTTTAATAACAACTCGATACCTTCACGCGTTCCTGAAATACAGGTCTTGACAGACGGGCACTCTCCCACTTCCACCCATGGTCCCGCCAACCTTGCGGCTATTGTGACAGACGGGCAGACGGACAACAAAGTGAGACGAGCAAAGTGAGCCTCAGTGAGACGGCAGATCTGGCTCAACGGCGATATCCCACAGCTCAGCTTGTTCTTCTGGGGGATTTTAATGGTCACCACCAGGAGTGGCTATTGCCATACCAGAAGACAGACCATACAAGTAGAGAGGCGTATAACCTAGCGATGTCGCTAAATCACACCCAGTTGGTCAAGGAAGCTACGCGAGTACCCGACGTTGACAGCCACACAGTCAACTGCTTGGACCTTTTGCTGACGAATGATCTGGACAGATATTCCATTTCGGTGTCTGCACCACTTGGTGGTTCCGATCACTGTCTGGTGAAGTCTGTATCTTCTTATACTCCGCCAGATCCTAGCCCTAGAGGCACTCGGCGGGTATGGCGGTACAAATCAGCAAAATGGGAACAGATTTCTTTGCATCTTACCCTTGGCGGCAAGTATGCTTCTCTTCTTGTGACCCAACAGACTGCGCAAATGCCGTTACGGAGGTGATAAATCAGGCAATGGAATATTTTGTTCCATTTTCTGATGGTTCACCTTCTGGCGCAGCTCGCCAAAATGCACACCCCAAGTGGAACGTCAGTGCAGGTCTTATCGTCCCCACTTCAAATTATAATTACGTCCTGCAGTTTAGGTTGTACGTTGTCTGAGTCATTCAGATTAAAGTGTTCTACATTTTTTTTATATCCGAAAATACGAATTTTAACTAACGGCTGACTCACCTGGTGTTAAGCAACAGTTGTGGTCTAGGATGGAACTTGCTTGCCTAGAAGGAACTTATTCACTCGTGATTTGAAGACACTTAGATTAAATCCTTCGAAAAAAAACCATTCAGGAAGTGTATTCTACATTTTTGCGGATGATGAGATGTACATATAAAATATTCTTATTACAGACCTTTAGCAAGACCTGGATTCGATGCTATAAATATGACAGCTCCTGTTATAGTACAATTAAACCCTGAAGGCAAATGGGAGAAAAACAAACCAGAATCGTTAGACGAAGACCGTTTAAAAGCCGTGGTTCAACACTTGATCAGCTCAAGGGCCCTATCATCGGCTCAGAGTTATTGTTGCCAGTGTGCTGCTGAAAGCCAGGTTCGGATAGTGTGTATACTCATTCTCTTACTTACTTATTACTCAGAGCCTATGTTGGGGCGTGTAGCAAGGCTTAGCGTAAAAATATTGCCTGTTGAGGAGCACCTTAAGGCCTGATATGTATGACCTTAACATAGTTTTTAAGCGGCTTAATCACTATGCCTAAAGACTAACCTACCCATCCTCACTTATGAAGCCAAAACAAGGCGGCTCATTAAAATGAAAATCCACATCATCAAAGTACCTATATGTTATATATCATAGAACTATGGAAAGGGCCATGCGTCAGGCTCAGGTCTCAAATCTTCACAAAAGTGACATAAGTATTTAATCGAAATCTTGATTTTGGATGACAGATATCATTTGGAGTGGAGATAGGTAATAATTGACATTTCGTTAGGAGAGTGGGTGAAACCCTTCAAAATATAATTACGTAGAAAATCTTATCAATTACGTATGTTTTTTAAAGGCAAGGGGTGGAAAAGGAGGAAATCAAAAATATGTACCAGTTATAATGATGCCTGTATATTCAGCAGACCAGTGTCCGTTTGATATGAAAGATTGTGAAACAGAAAAGACAGATCCTAAACAAAAGAAACGAGCAATCGCAGGTAAACCCGAAGATATGGATTCGAAAGAAGATAAGGACAAAAAGAAGCAGAAGAAACGTGGGTTTGTATTGCAGAGATTGACTGATTTTGATTTAATGTCACAGTGGTGAAGGAATATATATACACGAATTGTCTCTTGGTAAAAATAAATGTAAATGTAATGTTAACAAGTAATGTATAATAAAATTAGGGCGTAGCCTCAGTAGTTCGGTGATTTAGTCAGATAACCTAACTAATGAGACTTTTCATCTCAGTTGTTCGGTGATCACACCACTGAACCAGTGAGTATTTTAGTCCAGGTAGGTAGTGGTGGTCGGAACAGTTTGCTGAGTGCAACTCTGTACTGTACTCTGTACAATGTAAATCCAAGTACAAATTACACTCTTTATACAAGCGCTATTAAACTTATGTTGCTCTGTTACTTACTTTTTATCAAAAATAAATCGAGCGTGCGAAGCAAGCTTAAGTGTATCTACATCAACTGGTAAAATTTTCTTTCATCTGAAGAGTAGTATACCTCGCGAGCACTTATGAGTTATTGTGATCAGACTGCGCGTGATTTATTTTGTTATTATAGCAGTTTGTCCCGAACGGAGACTTCACAGCCTTTTATCTTGACCTCTTAACCAATTTTGGTCAGGAGGTTGCCTTGATAATATAAGGTCAATCACGCACACAACACAATTGTTGCAAGTGTGTGTTTGAGGTCTACCGCCCGACACTCGCTGATCTGCTAGTAAAGAACAGTTGAACAACTCCTTAAAAAAATGTCCTAGAATTTTTTACAATGTAACGATAATTGAGTAGTTGCGGTCTGTGGCGGCAATCCGTCGCCAGTCACGACGATGAAATCCAGTTGTAAGTAAAAGTCGCTTCAGTCATTGCCAGTATTTAAATAACAGTAATATATTATATATTTGTATACCAGTCAAATACTACAGAGATGTGTAACATAAACAGTAACTTGTCAAAATATAGACGGATGTCAAACATGACATCTGCCAACTCTTACATAACACAGAAACAAATTGATTCAAGTGGTTTCTTCTCGAATGTAATCTCATGATCTTAGTTTTACATGACAGCAGTCCGATTCGAAAGGCTGTAAAATTTGTGTAATTTTCCAACCACCTGTACACAAGCGGATTAAATGGCTCATTAGTACTAATGAGACAGAAAGTCCGGTCATGGACTAAAGCACTGAAATAACTGAGACTATGCCTGAAATCGTTACAGTTTCGTGATTTAGTTGTTTAATTTATTTACTTAACGAACTACTAAATTAGGTAGGTATTTACAAATGTGTTGTCGTCTGGACTGATCACATATACCAGGGGTGCGGCTGTTGCTTTAACTTTTGTCTCGCTCTTTCTACAGTTGAGATAGCAGGACAAAGGTACAAAGAAATATTGAAATAAGATTGCTATTAAGATGGTGGTAACCCCCTTGGACGGATTTTAATTAAATTGTGTACCTAGGTTTATTCATAGGAAGACCAGCCACGAGATGGACAGATGACCTCTTACAAGTGGCGGGAAGACGCTGGATGCAAGCCGCTTTCAATCGGTCTTTTTGGAAATCCATTGGGGGCTATCTCTAGCAGTGGACTTCTTATGGCTGAGATGATGATTACTCATACCACGTAAAAGGATTTGCTTTTACAGAGTATGAGTAATAAATCTACTAAATCATTCAAATCCGCCCCGCAGTACGAAATGCGTCGTTGAATATTTTAAAATGTAAAAAAAACATATCTTGAAAACTACTAAACCGATTTTGATAAAACTTACACTGTTCCCTAATCCGGGATACGACTTCTAGTTTCCGCATAAAACGTGAACAAACATACTTACATTATGCTTGGCACACGTGCTTAGAAGCTTACATAGAATAACATATGCTACGTATGCTGCGCTTTTGCTAAAAATACCCAAGTAGATAGCATATACTTATTATTATACTGATTTTGAAAAAGCATTCGATAAAGTGGGCCTATAAAATCTAAGTTAATATAATCTAAAGACTACTTTTCAATAACTCGTCAATATTGTAAATATCCTCAGTTTCTATCTTTTTAATCAATTTTAATAAGTCGTCATTTCTAAGACCATCATCAAAAGCCACGTCATATCGTTGTAAGGAACCACGTTTGCATAACTGCCTTGGTAGAAGCCATAGTCTGCTTTTTTTACAAGGTTTTATTTAGTTTCACCTGTCCGATGTTTGTCATCAAATCTTGCAGATTAAATTTGATCCACTTCTTGGTTATCGGGTTATCGATTAAGCTGAAATTTTGCATACATGTGTAAATCACGTGACAGTGCAATATTATAATGACATGGTGCTGATATGATGATGGAGCTGGATTTGGCCACCGCCAAAGGAACTTCGCAATGAAACGATACAACCTCATCGAGTTTGGTCTTGACGAGTAAATTTGTCTTTCAATTGTAACCAAGGTCTGATGATGGAGCTGGAAGGTGAATTATTTACCTTTTTTTTTCAAAAATCGCTTGTTTATACTTCTGTCAAGAAATACTTATCGATACCACTTCATCTTCAAGTACCTATGATCGAAAGAGAGTCAGACTAGTTCATGGTCAATTGTAGATCTATCTCACATAAAAAAAAAATATGGTCTGTAAATTTGACTTATTTGTTTGTGATAAAGTTGAGATTGGGAGAATGTTTTGGAACCCTGATTAAGTGATTACTTTTATCGCTATCACTCATTTTTATGTGATGCGAATGTTACTGACTTTCTCTTCCTACGTTTCCGATATTTACGAAGCCTATAGATATATATATATATATATATATATATATATATATATATATATATATAATTATATAATATACACCAAAGATATTTAATATATTATTATATTACATTTAAAGTTAAGCAATCAAAATAATAATGTCAATTAAATTAAAGTAAATGTCAAATGATATAAAATTTAGCTACATTATAATAGATTTAGTTAGTTTAGTTTAGTTTAGTTTAGTTGGTTTAGTTAGTGTCAAAGACTTCAAAGACTTTCTGAAGATATTGTAACTGTCGCCAAATAATATGTCTATGTCTCTTGTCTTAGTTAGGTACAATGTTTTATTGACGCACCATTCTAGCTAGTGGAGCATTAAAGCCAAGGGTGGAGCGAGCGGTTGGTTCAGATATTGTCGCTTACAAATTAAACTACAAGTGTAAGCATGTATATAAAAATATTTTTAATTAACATCAATAAAATATCTTAAGGTTATTTTTATAGAATAAAACCCACTCCCAACTCCCAACCTATTTTCCCCGACTTCTATGGGAATGAATCGCTATCTCTTACTCGGTTACACGGTACTTCCATCTATGTATTCTTGGTCTATGCACACATTACATTACGCTGTGCCCCAGAGTAGGATAGAGACCGTCACATTGTTTTCTCTTTCACTCCCTAGTGAAATAGCATAATATGATTGTAGCAATCATGATAGAGAAAGATTATGCATTTTTTGTCTTTATCGCTGTATCGGGTTGAAAATTGTTTGGTCCCGTTACCGCCTACCTAATAAGCGAAGACTTAGGGACACAAAATTCACAATTTGTGAGTTTTTAATCACAAATAACTTTAAAAGATGACTATTAACTGTAATAGTACAGAAAACGGTGTGGTTAATGGTAAAATGGTGAAGTGTGTTGTTTTAGGTTGTAAAAATAGAAGTTTAAATAATGTTAGTTTTCACGGGTGAGTTTTTAATATTTTTTAAGCATGTGTTCGTAGTGTGTCATCGCAAATATAATTAAAGGTTAATTGATGAAGGGACAATTATTTGAATGCAAAATATTTATCCAAATCCGTTCAAAACGGTGAAATAAACAAAAATATAGAAAGATCATACGATTACGAGGTTATGTATTCGTAAGTTGGCATAACACTGTTGCTAAATTAAGGCCAGACAGTGCTGCCAAATTAAGATAACAATTTTCCCTAATTTTTTGACGTGAAAACGTCTTATAAATCGATGATCGCCGGCTGCACGCACGAAATAGTATGAGTATGACTCGACGTCACGTTCCGACTGAGCCGAACAAGCAAGCGAGAGCGTGAAACAAGCGATAGAGAGGCACGATCGGCCTAAGCGTTCGGCTTGTGACTCATCGTTATCACGTGAAATTATCGTCCGTAAGCTGACTTTACAGACAACCACTTTTTTTTAGTAAAGGCGTAGAGAGAGAAGCAATGGAGTAAGTCACATTTCTTTTTCTTTCATTCCTTAGCGAGACTGCGTAATGTGATCGTAGCAAGTGTGAAAGAAAAAAATGTACTCATTCTTTTTTTCTTTATCTCTGTAACCGGTTGTCCTATACCTGTTACAAGGTATTTTGTACTACAGCACATTACTTTGGTTTTTAAATAAAATTGCGCAATTTTGACCTCCGATCCAAATAGAGGGATGCTATAAGTTTGACATGTGATCTTTGTATTTGTCTGTGGATTCATAGCTATTGTTTTTTTAAAACACAACAAAAAACACCAAAAACCATCCATACGAAGAATGAATAGTTCTCGTACAGATAGACCGATTTTGATGTAGTTTTTACTTATGTAAAATAAAATTTTTGAGAGTGTTCTTAGCTGTGTTTCATCAAAATCAGTTCAGCCTTTTTTGTAGAGAGTTTTGAGTTTTCTAAACTTATACTTGTAAAATCGGTATTTCAGCTTTTTAAAATATAAATATTTAATTACATAATAAATCCAAATTACATCAATCCAATTTTTTAATTATCGATTATTTGGCCATTTGTATATGGGAAAATTTCCGGTAGATGAAAATGTGTTACGTAAAAAATTAAGGGCCGTGAAAAGCGTTACTTAATTTTAAGTTATGCCTATCATATTTTGTCAACTTCTCTCTGACGATTATCAAAGTAAGTTAAGTTTTTCGTTCAGACCGAAAATTTTCAGGATTATTTACATTTTTTTCAAAAAACTGTAATTTTTCAATTGCTAGTTAGCTTATACTTCTATCAAGAAATACTTATCGGTACCACTTCATCTCTAAGTATGATCGAACGAGAGTCAGACGAGTTGATGGTCAATTGTAGATCTAACATAAAAATAAAATATGGTATATAAAATAAGTTATATTTACGACTTATTTGTTTGTGATAAAGTTGAGATTGGGAGAATGTTTTGGAACCATGATTAAATGATTTCTTTTATCACTCATTTGGGTGTGATGCGAATGTTACTGATTTACTCTTCCTACGTTTCTAATATTTGCGAAGCCTAATCTTCATCTGAAAATACTACTTACCTTGGCTGTGACTTTGTGTGTGTGTGTGTGTATGTGTATATAATTACGTGTAATAAGCCTTAATGGGTAAGAAATTTTATACCTATCTTTTTATAGATTTCCATCAGATGAATTGCTAAGTATTTGGAACTGTGGAAGATTGTAGCCGTGTGTACGTGTGCTCATAGTTGCAACATATTGTTGCTTATAAATTCAAACTACAGGTGTAAGCATAAATATTTTTAATATCATAACATCAATATAAATATCTTAAAGTTATATAATAAAACACACTCCCAACTCTCAACCTATTTTCCCCGACTTCTATGGGAATGTTATATAATGGTATCAATATCGCTATCTTATGCCCAGTTACACGGTTTTTCCGTCTATTTATTCTAGGCCTATGCGCTGTGCTGTTTCTGGGGAGTGAAAGAGAAATAGATGTGATGCGTTCTCTATTGCTTTCTCTCTCTACGGTCATGTCAAACAATAGTGTAGATTTCGTTTGAAATTACAATATTTGAGTTTTGGCGGGAACGTCTTAGTAACATGTTTTTTTTTTTTTTACTTGATGTTGGCACCATGCTCCCACATTTGCCATTTGTCGAGTTTATGTTGTTGCTTTGTTTTATTTTCATAAAATTGTTTTTATTTTGAACATTAATGTTATAAAAATGGTGGCGTTTTATTCATTAAATGTTCGATAAAGTGCGTGAGTGTGGGCAAGTGAAATAAAGCAGTGAAACGTGTGATTTTACGTTGTCGGTAAAACTCCATAGAAGCTTCTAGTAAAGTCGCCACCACTTTATTGAAGCAGGACTCGACTTATATATTGACTATATAGATACGTGACTTAGATTGTGACTAGAACATTTACAACTTGTTTTATTCAAGAAACTTTGAAAAAATCCTAATACTTGACACTGGCAAATGGTTTAATGCGGGTCCAATACAAAAAAGAAGAAGAAATCAAACGTATTAAAATAATGGTACATACCTAAATGGTAGTAAACTAATAAAAAAAATCTTCGAATAATTTTTAAAGACAGAAGTTTGCATTAATATTTTTTTTATTATGAATTGGAAATTGCATTTGTTTTTATTAATTATGGAGTGCCATCTATCGCTATTTTTCAATTTTTTTTAAGGCTATATTGCTCCAAATATAATGTTGTAATTATTATGTACGAGAATTTTACAGGTAGGTACCTAATGTATCATTTGGTTTGAGAATTTGGATTGTCTTTTTGATTAGACCTTTATCAGTTTGGGTATTCGATTTGCATTTTGTGCAATAGTTTAGTTAAGTATGTGTAGTTTGTATATTGTTTTATTGTAGTTAAAAAAGGCACTTGCCATGAAAAAAAAATTAAAAAAAAAATTCGCTACATGCGAAAACATAGGAGTAAATAAAAAAGTAACCATCAATGTCAAAGTAGTATCAACTGTCACGTTCAGTGTGACCGCGCTTTACTTATAATCTGTGGTCGATGGCGACCGACCAGTCGACCCTTTGAGTCCCGAGCACAGTTTGAAGTTATAATTAATTCGTCGATGAATGCACATTGCTGCTTTTTTAGTGCAACAATTATTTTAGCCATGGTTCTGTAACGATTAATCAACGTAACTCAATGAAAGCTTCAACACCATAGCTACAGAAAGGTATGTTTCAATTACAGTCACACGACATGGGGCACGTAATTAGTCCCCCTCATCCCACTTCTTTTTTTATTTCATACCTACTATTCAAGAGTTTAGATTTATCAATTTCTTAATGCATTACTGCGCATTTCGGCAATCCTCGGCAAAGCCAGTGCTTCATGCAGCGTGTTATTGATAGGTAACATCAAAGAATTTCGCCACAAAATGATGTAAAATTTCTTTTTTTTTTGTTATGAGACCAGGCACGTAAATTGAACCCATAGGTGAAAAAAAGGTTCTCACGGTATGTAAAGAGTAGGGTTTTTGTGAGCGCAGTGATCTTACCACATGTGATTTACTTCCTGCACGGATGCATGCGTTTTATTGACGACAAACGCGCATGATCAAACAATGCACCTTTTTTTTCAGTTTAATATTGCGACTTCCATTTCTATCTTTCACTTACAGTCGTCTTAGAGCAGAAATACCTTATCTGGAGAATGTTGTATTCAAATGTATGTACAGATGTCTAACACAAAATTATTATTGTAATGGCCTTGATTCTGACATTGGATTTTACTTGTACAATGTTAGAAGTGAAACTGGTGTGATAACTTACTTGGCCTTGTCTTTTATAGTCTTACAATAGGTACAATTTTCTCACAGCCTCCTATCTCAAAATCCATCCTACTTACAACTATATGTTACTTTTTTTTTTGACAAAGAGAAAATCTAAACATACCTGGTTGCATTGTATGTTGGGGATGCAACCAGGTTCAGTGGAATTGTACCCATAAAATTATCCCCTCCCTCGGAGACCAGGCAGGCTTAGTGCTAATTGGAGAACTCCGGATTCTCATCATGAACACATATCAGAGCCCTTAGCACTGCGACAGTCCCTTTTAGAAGGCTCTTACTACAGGAAGAGGATACCGAAGCTGTATTCTAGTGCTCTGGCAGGGCAGGCGGGCAACTACATGACCACTACTACTCCATTCAGCTACCCGTAGACTTAAGGAAAACATTTTTTATTTTCTTTATCATAATTTATTTTCATTTATTATGAAACTTGAGTTTTTGTACTGATTTATATGATCAATTATGTTAATGTTCAAGTTTACCATTTTCTATATAGTGTGGTGATACAAACCTTCCAGGACTAGTGATTGAAGTGCTTAATTAAGATTTATTGATGCAGTCATTGCATTGTATTGTCAGTTGCTAATATTAAAACATAATCGGTGCTCTAAGTTTATGCCGTTTTACGGCTCGATCTAGTTTGAACTTAAGGTGGTTCACTGCTGATTGTACACTGTACATTGATGGGTTTCTTTGACTGCATATTGATGAAAGTTTTGAGTCAATTACAATAATAGCAATGATTGCTCACCTGTATGCTTTCTGTCAGAACCAAATGAGAGGTCTGACTTTTTTGCAATGTTAGTGTTCTGATAAATGTCAATATAGTATTGCTTGAAAGTTAGCAAACAGGAGTTTAATGGTTCCCCAAACGTGTTTTAAGGCTTTGTGGGTGTGACTGTCATGCCATTGCAAGAAATCTAAATCTAGAGAGAATTTGAACACACCAATTCAGAAACACATGTACCTCATCACAAAAAACAGATAAAGCATCATCTCAAATACAATTAGCACCACTTTTTTTATACAAGATAGATCTACGTACGATTGACACCAACTCGCCTGATCTTAAGCGACGGTGTGGCCGAGGATGGAGCTCGTCGATCTAGAAGTTATCTATTCACTCTAGCCTTAAAAATTCCAAGATTGTAGGTCTCAGGAAACAGAGATGACGGCAAAGAATTCCATTCGTATGCAGTATGCAACATGAATATGATCACTAGTGCAGATGCCAACTGCCTCTACCACAACCGGACATTACATCTCCCTGCACTCAAAATCTTACAGCACTTGCAGTTGTTCTAGAATTTCAGCTGATAGCATTCGAGATGTAATAAGACAGGAGTCGGACAGGAAATTTTAATACCAGTTAAGGCACATTCAGTAGAAGTTGTAGAAGTTTTTGTAGTTTTGAGGAGTCTCTTGCCACATACTGCACTCAAAACAATTTATTGTGCCGAGAAAACAAAGTACAGAAGACTGTAATAGTGGGCCTACAAATGACAACGAGGAGTTGAGCATGATCACCCTCAATAGGATTGGATTGCACTCATATTTCATAGCACAAAAATAAATTCATTAGAATGGATGGTCACTTCTGTCTACTTGTATCTTTATATGGATTTGTCTATTAATTGCTATTCCAATTCAATAGTACTCATAGCATAGCTTGGTTAGGTGTCTATTTCTAACATAACACATAATACAACACATACATTTCATCACACTTATATCATTGATAATATTCTAATCAATTTCATGTATGATTTTTTTTCCAAATTTTATTCTATGACTTTCTCAGTATAACCAATATCCATTTTCATGGCAAATTCCAACTAAATAAATAAATATTTGTGGACATTTCACACTACTCCATCTAGCCCAAACTAAGCAAAGCTTGTACTATGGAACTAGATGGCTGATAGAATACATATATGTATACTTTTATTCATATAACTTTCTAGAAGTACAGACAGACAGACGGACATGGCAAAACTACAAGATTTTATTTAGTTTCTTTTTTAGGGTTCCGTAGTAAACAAGGAACCCTAAAAAAGAAACTAAATAAAATCTTGGATGTAAGTAGGTAGTCATTAATATAACTAGGAATCTAGTTTAAGCTCTATCATTGCTTGCATCATTTGAATATATTTTGTTGTTATAATAAAATTATAGGTATTTTTGATTTAGCCTTTGATTAAGAAATTAGCATTTGAAATCAAACTTTGTTATTGATGTTTGGTGATGATACTTTGACCTTTCTGCTATATTTAAATGTCATTGTTATTTATGTTACTCACATAATATTGTATTCACATAAACATAGTGGAGTACAGAAAGTGCTTGAATATACTAGTAAATAATATAATATTTGATCTATTTAATGAATATGTACATGGACTGGTGCAAAAATTAATATTCATGTTTATATGATTATTGCGGTTATGGTGCTGTAAGTAGATGCGTATGGCCATGAAAATACAATTATTGATATCCATGTCGCTTTGGTGAATCCATATTTCATGCCAACTTAGCTGTTAGTTGTATCGGAAATGTTTGTCCAGTCTGTCATTGAAATGGAACACAATTTTGGTGTGACCAATTAATTAGGCCGATGCATGTAGTTTTACCTATACTACGTTCCATTTCGATTGGCAATAAAGTTCGTTGACCTTTCAGTGGTCTAGCAGAGGTGACAAACCTTTTATGACAGTGATTATAATTCATTTTATTTTACTTAGCGGTACGTTTCATTTACAGGAGTTCGCGTAGATACCAGATACTAACAGAATATCAAATATTCTGTCGCCAAGTAGTACCTAGTAGATAATTTTGAAGTTTTTAAAAGGACTTTGTTACTCAACTTTGTAGTAACTTACTAGTGCAACAGGCATGCGCAGCGCAGGTGTTACCATCAGGAGAGCTCCAAAAATAGTTAGGCACATAAACAACGAAAGTACTTTTTTAATGTCATTTATTTAAAAGAGTAGGTACATATATATTGTCGTAAATAGGGCCACGAATTCTGTGATATTGTCAGTCACTGCCATCACTTAATTCTTCACTGTCTGTGGGTGGAGCTCTCTGAATCAGACGAATTGCTCGTGACATTGATTATGAATGTGTGGGCAGTCCTATATATTGTAGCATCAATTCTACGCATTTTTTCAATAATAATAAATAAATAACAACAAAACAGTAACAACAATATACCAGATTCAATAACTAAAATTCAACAAAATTATTTTACGAATTAAACACGACTGAACAAAATGGCGGTGCTGCCACGCGGCCGAAGGTGACGCATCTCTGTTGTCTGACGTTACAAAATGTTCCAGGAAAAGTCACATAACTCGCGTTTTGTATTATTTTCAACAAATAGTTTGGTAAGTGTTACAAAAGGTGTTGTAATGCTTATATTTTTTATAATTTCAAGTAGAATAATTACAAAAAGAGATGTTCGTTACTTATCATTAAAATAAAGTGTAAAATAGAACACTCTTAGTGTGATAAACACCCTTTTTACAAAAGTAACAGACAATATGTATAGAGATCATGAAAATATGACAAATAAATAAATCAAATGTGTTCTAGTACTATTTAGTAGTTAGTTTGTAGAGCTGTAATAAAAATCGATGATAAATTAATATTTTTGTGATAAATTTTGGTAAAATGTTAAGTTACACTCATTTACTCTTAGCGGATGACGAGGGGTTGACGAACTTTATTGCCAATCGAAATGGAACAGACTATAACTATTAAAGACTAATGTTTTACGTATGCATGTGTATGTGTTTTTTATGGTCGATGTACTAGCTAGGCGTTTGACATCTCACTTGATTTAATGGCCCAATTGTATTTTGATTGGTGCTGTGCTACTGCAGGTGATTATTGACTCATACAAGTGATTAGAGCAATTAGTGTCAAATGTTGTTTTGTTGTTGTGTTTAGTGCTCCATGCACTAAACACAACAACAAAACAACACTAAACACTTCAAATACTTGTCCAAACGTGTTTGTAGTTAGCGCGGCCCGATTAAAAGCAAAGACGGGACGCGTGAGGTGAGGCAAGACTACTAGCAGAACAAGTATAAGTTTAGAAAACTCAAAAACTCGCCAACAAAAAAACCGCTGAACCGATTTTGATGAAACATAGATACATTCTCAATGAAATCCTCTTTCAAACAAAAAAAATACTAGATCAAAATTGGTCCTTCCGTTTGAGAGCTGTGATGCTACAGGCAAACACACAGATATACAGATACACACATCAAACTTATAACACTCTTCTGTTTGGGTCAGGGGTTAAAAATAAAATGTTCTTCTAATCACTACTTAGCTAAACACTTATTTGCACAAATCACTTATTAGTTGCACTAATCACCATTTAAAAATAAACATAGTACGAATATATTTACTATGAATCACTAGACTAGAACTAAACATTAAACACTAATCAAAGTGCAAATGGGATGATTTAATGGTGATGATGATGATATATAAATCTTAGCAAAGCGGATTAAGCAAATAATTTATAATCATCACCAATGACATTGATTCTACTTAATATGAATCAGCAATCTTCTAACATACTTGGAAATATAATGTATACTTAAATATGCTGCATATTGCAATTATTCATATGTATTTACTTGTATGTTTACTATTATATATTTAAAAGTAGGAAGTAATAGTTTGTAGTGTATAAACGAGGTCAATGTCTAATATTTTTTCTTTATTTTTTGGGATTTCATAATTGAAAGGGAAAAATCTAATACCCTATTATAACTACTAAAACAATACAGTGTCTGTACAATAAATAGAAAACCTGTAAATAATAATTTAAAAAATGTGAAATTATGAAACTAAATATAAGTAAGTATAAATTTGCAAAAAAAAAAATATTTAAATAATTTTTTTATTTATTTATTGGTCACACAGCTGTAACTAGTTTCTACAGCTATTGTACCTGCTATACAATTATTATTTTATATGCATTTAATTTAATTAATGTAATGACTTTGTAACAATTGTTATCAATAAAGTATGATTATGATTATAAATATGATAATCATAATATTGATGACAATCCTTCCCTTCTCAAAATGAGAAGATGGCCTGCGCCCAGCAGTGGGACAGTTTGTGCAAACGGGGCTGCAAAAAAAAAATTGGTGGCTATTTTCACATAACCCTATCTAGCCCCAAACTAATCAAAGTTTGTGCTATGGGTACGAGAAAAATGATAATATACTTTTTTTGGAAATAGATACATGAATATTTAGCATAAAACAGGAATAAATATTTAACACAAAACAAAAGGAAAATGGTAGGTGTAAAAGTGACCGAGGCTAAATATACCCTTAACCAATGATGCTGCCATAAGTTAAACACAACTTTCCACTTTACTTGACCTTGGACATTCAAGACTCCTTTTATTGACGTTTAAACAAAAAAAACATGGGAAGTTTGATAGACAATTTTGGAATATGGTGGTAAAGTAATGGAGGCGTAATTACTTAGCCTGTGTATAACAAAAGCATTCAGTCTCAAGCAGTTAGTAAACCCTTTTTCAAGATATTATTTGTGTAATACCAAATCATAGATTTCTAGTACCTAATAAGTAAGCGCGACCACGATGGATAGACATATATGGCGAAACTATAAGGGTTCCTAGTTGACAATGGAACCCTAAAAAAGAAGACGCTAGATCATGTTTATAATCTGATAGAATTCATATTATCGTTATAGTTCAATATGACATAATAATGTTTTTTTTTTATTACAGGAAGCTCGTCCATGTTCCGATAACTACTACCTCTTTAAATTGAAGTGAGTACAAAACATTTATTTACATGATTATCTAAAAAATATGCAAGCAAATATAGAAATTCCTTTTCATAATGGGTTATACAAAGAAAAAAAAAACGTTCTGCAGGGCTATTGTGATTCTAATCGGTAGCAACCATATCGAATTTGTCGGAAATAAGCTGGTTACTTAATAATGCTCCATTCGGCTCCAATGGGTATTCACGAATTCGAATTTATGTCTGTATAGGACTTAATTGATAGTTTAGGGCTTGACACCGACCTCAAAATATAGTTGTTGTACGTACCTACTTATGTAGACGACCAGTTTTTTTTTTTGGTGTTATTTCTGTCTTTTCAGTTAATTGTTTTGAAGTCGGTTATTATTTTTTAATTACTTTTAATAATCTACTTAATGGTATAATAATTGTTTACAGGCCAGCCTTAGAGCCAGAATGGATCCACCATGTTCACACTCAAAGCGTGACATTTACAAAGAAACGCGCAGGGTATTGTTCGAAAGTCCAGAAAAAAAGACTGATAAACCCCAGAGAGACGAGAATGTAGCGGCTAGCACACAGAAGAGCAAGCGAAAACCAGACGATATCGAGCGAGAAGATTTCGAGGAAGAAAACAGACTACTCAAGCACTATCCCGAACTCATAGTAGAAAGGAAGCTTAAGTACTCGCGCAGTGGCAAGTCCAGCTTATCATCCAGTTCAGAAACTATCTCCTTAAACGACGTCCCGACAGATTACAGCCGACCCGGCTGCAGTAAAGACAGTGATGATAGCAACACCACTATCAAAAATATGATAAAAAGTAGAACATACCAAGTTGAGGAGAAAGAAGATTTCATGCAGAAGCTGTTGAATAGCAACATTGAAGAGAAGAAGAGTTTTCCTAAAGGGAAGTTGTATAAAGCGGAAGCGATGGAGGGCGTCGAGGATATTGATTTGGTGGACACTTGTGATATAGAAGCCAGCGGGCCCTCAGGGAGGACGAGCTCAAACGCTTCCAGTATTGGCAGCTCAGGGTCTGATAGTACTAAAGAATTCAGTGTACCGTCCACTTCTAACGCTGATAAACTCCTTGGTTTAGATGATGGTGGCAAAGTTAGTGAGCCTGGTAGTTCTAAATCTTCGGTAAGTGACTTTTTTGTGTTTTGGCTTTTAATCTTTTAACCTATTGTAAGGCTTTGAACAGACGATTGACTTCTTGTCCGCCGGCGCCGGACAGAAGTAACCGCTCCGGCCCGTTGTTGCCGTGGTTACTTTTGATCAATAATCTACTCTGCGCCTAATATTTTTTTTTAAATTACCAATTTATTTCGAGTAAGTTTTGACCCATATACAAAATTTAATTACAAAGTCATGACAGTAATATTACACACAAGACAAATTATACCTAACTATATATAAATAACTATAAACAAAGCATAAAATATATAAATCTTTTTTATTTAACTTTAATAACCAAGTCCTTAAAGTAATGTCAGTATACCTAAGTAATTTTGAGTCGGCGCCAGCGTGATACGTTGCGTTGCGAGTGGTCGTGCGAAGAGCGCATTTTTTGGAATGTCAATGTTTATTGCTGGAGATTTCATTGTTAATTTGATTTCATTGTTAAATTTCTTTAAATTTAAGGTCATTTTTGGCGCCGCCTCAAAATTAATTAGATATACTTACATTACTCTATGGACTGAGTTATTAAAGTTAAATAAAAAAGGTTTATTATTTTATGCTTTTCAGTTTTTTCGGAGGTTTATATTTTTTGTAAAAAGTTTTTATTTTATAATTTTTTGTAGCTTTAGTCTACTAATTACTACATGCTTAATTTTTGATTACTTTTAAAATAGCTACTACCTTATAATACACAACTCTGCATTAAAATCTGTGAGTGAACAATAAATCACCCCTATTTTCCCACCCTTAGGGTAAGTTTTTTTTTCCAAACTTATATGGAACCAACTTCGAGGTATACCCTATCTAATAAAAAAAATATTATCAAAATCGGACTGCTCTGTAAAAAGTTATGTGTGCTCATACATTATAATCAGTGAGTGAACAATCAATCATCCCCTGATTTCCTATCCTTAGGGTTGTTTTTTTTCCCAAATTTATATGGTACCAATTTCGATGTACCATATCTAATAAAAAAAGAATTATCAAAATCGGACTATTCTGTAAAAAGTTATGCGTGATCATACATAAAAAAAAAAATATACGCGTAGACTTGAGAACCTCCTCCATTTTTTCGTCGGTAAAAAACCAATAAAATCAAATAAATCATATTAAATTAGATAAAACGAATTCAAAATACATCAAATCAGTCACCATGCGAGGTTACGCGATATGGTGTTCTTTGGGTATATATTTATTTGAAAAGAATAAGCGCTCGGTCTCATTTCAACTGGCGTTGGTACCGTTACATGATGATGTCGTCCTGACAAATTCACAATGCTGGCGACGAGCCGTAGACATAGGGCCAATCATAGCCAATTTATGGAATTTTATTCTTATCCATAATAAAAATAAGATGAGCGATGTTGGCGTAATTTGGTGGTGTGTTTTTCACTTTTTTTGGCAAATTATCTAGCCAGAAAGAACTAACCGCTACAGAAGCAGTTAAAAAAAAACTGCACTGTCTAAACGGCTTACACATTTGGATAATATTACCTAAACATACTTGATAAAAAAATTACATTGTTACAGAACTATGGTCCTAAGTATTGTGAGGAGGATTCTGATGATGATCTCAACGAGGAGTCGTGGTGTACTTGCTTGTCTTCGCATGAGGTGAATATATGATTGCTTAACTAGAGAAATTACTGTCACAATAGATCTGCAAATGTCGCATTAACTTGAGCTTGGTGGAAAAAAAAATACACCCTTCAGAGCATCAGCTGACGATCTTTCCACCGAGCCACAGCCAGCTGATGATTTTATGTATTCACAATAGCATATAAACTGTCATATGAAAAAATTTCACACTAATCATTTAGCCGGTATGGAATCATACTTAACTCTAACAAACATTATCACTTTACAGCTTACATTTCGCAAACGAAATTGAAAAAGGTTTTCACATAGGTACCTACATTATTTTTGGAAAACCTATACAACGATATACACGATGGTGAATACGAGTTTTTTGTTTTTAATGTATGCGCGAGCAGCAGACATATAATCAATCATGGCTGACGATTATTTGAGAGTTTTGGCGGGAACGTCTAAGTAACGTGTTGTTGCTTTGTTTTATTTTCTTAAACTTGTGTTATTTTGAACATTAATGCTATAAAAATGGTGGTGTTTTATTCATTAAGTGTTCGATAAGGTGCGTGAGTGTGGGCAAGTGAAATAAAGCTGTAAAAAGTGTGATTTTTCGTTGTCGGTAAAACTCCATAGAAGCTTCTAGTAAAGTCGCCACCACTTTACTGAAGCAGGACTCGACTTATAAAATGACTGTATACGTGATTTAGATTGTGACTAGAACATTTACAACTTGTTTTATTCAAGAAACTTGAAAAAAACCTAATACTTGACACTGGCAAATGCTTTAATGCGGGTCCAATACAAAAAAGAAGAAGAAGACGATTATTTATTATTAACATACTCGTATGTTAACTATAATCCGATACAACTTTCAATCGGAGGGACATTACTGAAACTATTTTTTTTTACGAGTTTTGGAGGATGCTGCTAACCCTCCCTCAATGCCGCAGTTTACGTCCACGAGACCTCATAATACGACTCTTTTAATCATTATAGGAGTTATTGTTCAAGAGGAAATTGGCAATGAAATCTGTTGGTCGCGGATCTTTGGATTCGTCTCAGTTTTAAAACTGACGTTAGGTATTTTATTCATTTCTTTATGGAATCCGCGAAACAAAAGGATAATTTTACTCTTTTTTTTTTTATTACACTCTAAAAAAACCTAATAATAAAGAAAATATTTATTTTACAGGATGACGATGATGAGGATGAGCCAGATCCTGAACCAGATAGACTATGGGTGAGTAATGTAAAATTAACACACAATTAGACACTTCTTTTTTTTCACAGGAGTGAAACGAAAGTAATATGAGGACAATAAATAGTATAGTAATATAGACGGACATGCTACTTTACGTCGGTGCTCGAGGCTAAGTAGCTTCTTGGCAACCAATTATCGTCACCGATATGTTTTTTTACACGAATATAGACAAAGTAATGTTCTACTAAATATATTTTGTAAAAAATATCTTAGTGTAGTAGACCAAAATCACATCACGAGACTGATGTATAAGCTGCGGACCATGCTTTATTAGTACATTGTTACCCTAGGGGTGAAAGTAGCTTATTTAGTCCCGAGACGGGGTTTACGAACGAACGAAGTGAGGGCGCCAATAGTTCGAGGGACTAAATAAGTCTTTAACCCGAGGTAAACACTGTGCTTTTCATTACGAATACAAGGAAAGTAAAAATGAAAACACGAATTAGCTATAGAAAAAATTAGTAAATTTTATTTTACATAGATCAAAAACTTTGGTAAGCAATCTATTCAGCCAATATTTTTCATTTTCATCATTAATAAAAATGGTAAATATTTTGTTCAAATCTATGTTATTTGAAAGAAATTGTTGAAACTAAATTACAATAGTTATTTAAAAAATATATATTCTTTAATCAATACTTATCTTTATGTTATTTCAATTTTACATCGCGCTGTAATTGAGTGGCTTTAAAGAAAGTTGGACATGGCTCAATAGAAACGTGAAAATAGAACTAGTTTTTTTTTTTTTTTATTTGTCAGCTGGCAGTTGAAAGTGATTCTCCCTAGGGCTGAAAAGTATTACTTTCAACCCGCTCCTCAGGAAACTTCAGACCTACTTTCAGAGTATGAGTAATGAAATATATATTTTTTTAATTGAAAGAAAGTTAGCTTGAGTGTTTTTATACGAATAAGCCCGCATTCAACCGCCAAATTTTCGCCTATTGGAAAGCGACGATTTGACCGAAGATGAAACACGCAGATTTAAAAAATACATATGTTTACATATGTAGTGACGAGACAAAAAGTTACTTTGTCCGTTATTTGTGTCATATTTTTAGTTTAAAATACTGAGGCAACCGATTTCTCATTGATGCCATTGTCAGAACTGGACCAAATTGAAATGGAACCAAACGGGAAGCAACAGCTTTCAAATAAAAAAAGAATCATCAAAATTGGTTCACCTAGTCGAAAAATATGAGTAAAAAAATACAGTCGATTTTAGAACCTCCTCTTTTTTGAAGTCGGTTGATAAAATCTTTATGTAAAAAGACACCGAAACTCCACTTCATCTAATTAAAATCTCAAACCTATATAAGTCATAGAATATTTAGTCAGCGCCGTAGTTACAATTTGGCAGGTGGAATCCTTATAGGGTGCAGAGATTCGCTATGGTAGGGTTTTGCGAAAGGGTCAGATTAGGGGGTTGAAATGGGCATGAAGGCTTATAACAGAGGTTTTTGTACTATTTTGTCTGCCGCTCACTTTGAGGATGATTTGTTCATTAGTGGTCTTAAAAAATATTTTGCCTTGATTAAAAATAACGCTTAATTGCTTTTTTAGATTATCTTTCAAGTTATGATTATTTTTACCCGACTGCGTAAGAAGGAGGGTTGTGTTTTTCGAATATATGTATGTATATGGATATGTATGTATGTTTATATATGAACGCCTACAGCCTCTAAACGGCCTGCCCAATTTTGATGTGCGAGGTGTCGTTAGATTCGTCTTCACTCCCAGTATCATAGGCTCTATTTTATTGTAATAAAATAATAATACATCTCTCGCAAAAATAAAAATAAATTCCGTTTTATCGTAACCTCCAATGAACTCTTTCGCAATAAACAAGTGATTTTCTAGAATTATTTTAAAGAATGCTCATTTATAAATATTTTACAGTGATATTACGCATACTTACAAAAGACACCCAACAGCGTATCGTATCACTCACAATATCCAAGAGTGAGGAACCAGATTGTGAAATTATCAGTATTTTTATTCAGGAACATGGAAACAATGTTATAGTCATGTGTTTAACAGCATAAGTGCATACAGAAAACATATAAATATAAATAAATCATACACATGATCCGCGACATGACGGAGATGCTGGGATCTGTTATTTCTTAATGGGAACTAATTTTTTGAGCTGTTATTTAAATATTCGAGATTTTACTATGATCAGTTCAAAAACATATTGAGCAGTTATTTAATTTAATGGCGGTTGATTAATTATTGCGACAGTAAAACATGGACACATGGACAGTAATAAAAAATCAATTAGTCGGTTATTTTATCATACAATGTCAATTCTAAAAATAATTGAGCAGTCCAATAACTGAAATGAGCGGTAAAAATTATGAATGAATGTGGGGAAGTTTATTGCGGCGTTAGTTACCAACCGATTTTAATGATATTTAGTAGGTAGATAAAGTACACAATTATTACAACTTGTGATAAAAATGAACAGAATTGGTCAAGTGGTTGTCAAGATATGACTACCAACTTGAGATTATGCGTAACAGTGAGGGCGCGTGGATGTGCTGGATGCATTTTAGCGCTATAATTTTCTCGATACATTGATAAGTACAGATGACCCAAGGTGAGCTGCAAACTAGCTCTCTCGCGAGGTCTACTGTTTGTAGAAAGAACTACTAGTTATATTAGGGTTTATTACTTAAAATATTATTAGGTACGTAAAAATAAGTTGCTGTATGTATGTATTGTAGTTAAGCATACTGAGACTGTATGGAAAATGACGATAAAATAAAATAGAATTGTATAAACACTCGTAAATATTGCGATATCTGAAAAAATCTGACAACGCACTGGCCAAGAGTCAAATCTTATGAAATTTATTCAATATGCCTTATTCATACTAACACATACCTATGGACATCCCAGCTTTTATGCCTCCGATGGTGTATGCGGTGATGCAAAGCTGTATTTGATGAGCTCTAAATATGGGAACACGTGTATTCGAGATATTTTAAATCACTAAGTCTATATGCCATTCCAAGAAGCGTTTAACACAGCGTGTCGACAACGAAAGTTTTTTTTAATTTATTTTTATCAGCCCTGTTTTACAAACTGTCCCACTGCTGGGAACGGGCCATCTTCTCATTGTGAGAAGGGTTAGGCCATAGTCTGCCACGCTGGCCAAGTGCGGGTTGGCAGACTTCACACATCTTCAAGATCATTGAGAACTCTCAGACATGTAGGTTTCCTCACGATGTTTTCCTCACCGTTTAAAGTTGGCGGCAATCAACAATACGCACATAACTTCGAAAAGACAGAGGTGCGTGCCGTGGGATTCGAACCCAGGACCTGCGGATCGTAAGTCAGACGGTCTCCCGACTAGGCTGCCGGAAACTTAATTAACGAACGAAACAATTAACGAAGGTTAATTGTCTCAAATTATTTATGTGGTGTGTTGTTATGCTGGCTTATTTTTCTTTCCCCTCTTTTACTTATACACAACTTCCCTTTATATATTTATAATATAAAATAATAATTTTTGAAATATATTGGTTTATTTTCGGTTTCTATGTCTTTTAAATGAAAGTAAATGTGAACAGCATTATTTAGCTTAAAATCAATGCAGAAGTGGTATTTATTGTATAATATCATCCAGATGCTTATTAAAGGATCTCTTGTAACGTAACGCACAAAAAATAATTAGGAAATTTAGACTTAAAATGTATGATTTTTGAGCTAATTTTCCATGTCAACTCGTTCGCGGCCAGTAGTCATAGCGAATAAATCTCCCCTCCCCCATGTACTTATATTTATTGATTATCTTTCGCATGCGTAAAGATATTTTTCTATATTTGTATTTTTTATTTCCATAGTAGAAGGAAACAGTAACGACTATCCAATAATTAGGTAACTTTTATCATTTTTTACCTACTTCAAAAAAGAGGAGTTTAACAATTCAGCTGTATTTTTTATGTTACGGCATAACTCCGTCATTTCTAAAAACTGATTTGAATTTTTTTTTTGTTTGATGAAGTGATATTCTTTTTTTTTAGGTTGTTTCCATAGAAATTTCATCAAAATCGGTTCAGTAATTTGGTTTATAAAACAAAATTGCGCGTCTTGATATCGGTTTTTTCAAACTATAATTATATTAGTTACGTGTGAACATGTAAAATTTTTAAGATGTTATTTATATCGTACGTGATGCTGAGATGCTTACACGCAGTATATATGTGTCAAGTGACACCAAGTCAAAATATCCACCCAAGCAGTTTCTGAGTTCATACTACAGAATCAGCGCAATCTCGCACGTATGTGACCCAGAGAGTTCAGAGTGTTCGTCTCTGTATGACATATTTCGGTTGGGCTGGAAATGGGTTGACATTTAATTATTTTTTTTCTTTTAAATAGCCTTACTGTTATTGTTTGTGCTCATAAATATATACACGTTTAGACTGTTTTCAAGTGTTTAGAAAATTCTGTTCCGTTAGAATCGGTGATTTAAAGCCCCCGAATATGCCCCACCGAACAAAGAAAATTGAAGAAGTCGTGCAGAGAATTCTGGAAGTCAGTGTTTTTTTTTTATAATAAATAAATAAGTGGGCATATACGGTATTCGACACGTTTGTTTAGTAATTTCGGGGTTTTTACAATGCTTGCGTTTTTTTTAATGTAAAATAACGATGTGTATATTTTTTATAGAGGAAACGTCGCTACGAGCCTCCTCCGCCGCAAGGTGCCAAGAGGTTCCGCCCAGACGGCTCGTTCGTCGCTAGCCCCGGTCCAGAGTCTTGGGTAGCAGCAAGCAGTTCCAGCATGCAAAGCACTAGCAACTCGCAAGGGCCACCAGAAATCAAGCAATGGCTCAACCGGTGAGTAAAGAAGTATCTCTTATTTGTAGAATAGTCACAACTTACTCGAACCAACTAATATTTTTAATATTTATTTATATTTATTTTTAATATTTATTATATTTTTATAACTTTTTTTTTTTTTAAATGTTCATGATAATAGTTAAATTATAACATAAAAATGATGTTTGAGGACGCAACAGCTGTCATTGCATCGCATACTTTTCATACAACCGAAGAACCTGGCTTTCTATATCCAAATATTATCTGGTCTCTATGTTTTATTGATTTATTGGAATCTGAAGCGGTTTTTTTTTATTTTGTAACTTTCCACTTTGACTATATACTATAAATGACTATATACGTATAAATAAATTTGCAAAAAAAAAGTACTAGCCTGGACGGGCTAGTACTTTTACTACTAACTTTTAGTACTTTTTTTTTTTTAGTACTTTTTGGGCTTATCATAATAATTTATAAAATTAATCATTGAAATCAGATACAATGTTACTTATTGGAACCATAAAAACCTACTCGTAAATAGATCTTTTTAAAATCTCATTATAGGAGTAACTACGATTTTAAATATTTTTAACAAGTATGTATATTAAAAGTAAAACAAAATACCCTGCAGAAAAGCAGTTTTTGCAGTCTAACTTATGATTTCGTTACGCTTGATACGCTGTTTGGTGTAGGTTTTTTGTGAGAAAGTATGCGTAAAATCGCTGTAAAAGATTATCATTGAGCATTGTCTAGAATAGGTAATTGTAGTAACATCACTTGTTTATTACGAAATAGTTCGTTAGAGATTACGAAAAAAACGTATTTTTTTATTTATGCAAGAGATGTATTATTATTATTACAAAAATAAAACCTATGCCACTCTAAAAGCGAAGACGAATCTAATTACACCTCGCACATCAACATCGGTCAAGCCGTTTAACCTGTAGGCTGTCATATTATAGAAACATACATACCTACGGACATTCACACATGTATGCACATATTTACATACATATATACAAACACACGAAAAACATTCCTTCCGCAGTCGGGTAAAAAGAAACATACACGAACATATAAGAATCCATTCACGAAAATAATAATTTAAATGGGATAATTATTAGAGGCAAAAAATAAGAATAATAAAATAAAAGAATAAATAAAAATAATAATAGTTTTTAGGGTTCCGTACCCAAAGGGTAAAAACGGGACCCTATTACTAAGACTTCGCTGTCTGTCTGTCTGTCTGTCTCCAGGCTGTATCTCATAAACCGTGATAGCTAGAAGGCTGAAATTTTCACAAATGATGTATTTCCGTTGCCGCTATAACAACAAATACTAAAAATTTAAAAAAAAAATATTAAGTCCCCATACAATAAACGTGTTTTTTTCGTATTTTTTTGCTCAATATTAAAAACGGTAACAGGTAGACGCTTCAAATTTTCACAGAATATTTACTAGTATATTACCTTTCAAAATAAATAATTAAATAACAATAAAGTAAATAGTAAAGGGGGGCTCCCATACAACAAACGTAATTTTTAAGCAATTTTTACTCGGTCTTAATTAACAGGTAGAAACTTGAATATTTGTAAGTAAATATTTAGAAATATATTAACTATAAAAATAATAACCTAATCTAATACATAAAAACTCACAAAATGAAAATAATCCGTGCATCTAAACGCGGTGCGGTGGTGGCGCGAGCGCGAGGCGGTTGCTAGGCAACGGCCGCGCGTATTCGCGCGAGCGTCGTCATGCTGCCCGGATGTGTATCGAAAACCTACCTATAAGTTTGCAATTTACTACTTGGAATTTCGTTGATTTCTCGTTATTTTATAAACAGAACTAAACTTTGTAGTATTATAGATGATAGTACGGAACCCTTCGTGCGCGAGTCCGACTCGCACTTGGCTGATTATTTTTTAAATACGCTACGTACTGGCTACTAAGACGCGCGATGACCTTTGTTACTTGGCTCTTGACCATTTTGATGTGCATAGTATGTCGGGATTATGTTTAGCCTGATATTTTGTTATGCTTTCAATGATACATTTTTATTCAAATTTGTTCCGTCATGCTGTCTGGATGAACAATAATTGTGCTGCATATCTAAAAACTGCGACGTACATAACGGTGTATTGAGTAGTTTCGGTGAAGACATATTAGTCGATTTTCAATCTAAATCAGAGAGAGAGAGAGAGAGAGAGAGATCAACGTAGAAAATATAACCAAAGTTCGGTAGAGAGTGTCTTGGTTACTCGGTAGAACGGTAATGTCCTGAAAAAAAAAAACCGTTTCTAGTTGTTTGCAGAAGAATTTGGCTGAACCCACGAAACACATCAAAGTAAGAATATATATATAAATAACATATAAATAAGGGGCTTGTTGTTAGCTATACACAATACGCATGTAAGAGAAGGCATAACTAAGTTACACATGTTAGAGTAGGACAGATTAATTTGACAGTATATTTTGTTAGAATAAGTAAAGTTAGGTTTACCCGGGTTTACCAAAGTCAAGCTTTTTACTCAAGTTTTTTGGGTAAAGTCCGAATCATTATCATCATCATCTCAGCCACAAGAAGTCCACTGCTGGACATAGACCTCCCCCATGGATTTCCAAAAATACCGATTGGAAGCGGCCTGTACACATACTCGAAAAACATAACCTCCTTCTTGCGCAATTGGGTTAAAAAAGATAATTATAGTTTAAAAAACTGAAGCAACTGACTTCTCATGGAAGCCATTGTCAGAACTGGACCAAATTGAAATGGGACCACACGGGAACCACCAAAAAAAAAAAAAAAAAAAAAATCGGTTAACCCAGTTGAAAGTTCTGAAAGTTCAAACATTAAAAAAATATAGTCGAATTGAGAACCTCCTTCTTTTTTGAAGTCCGTTGATAAAAGGTAGAGTTATATGGCCATCGTAGTCTGATATTGTTTGGGTACATATAAGTTAACTCCTTTTATTTATATTTTCTCCTTATGCGCGAGCAACATTTTCTCTTAAATATGTAGGTAGGATGTCTTGATAGTACCGTAACATAATACTACAAGCTATAGGCCCCGTCACGTAAAAAGAACGCTGGTTTGTTCGCGCTTACGAACAAACCAGCGTTCTTTTTACGTGACGGGAACTATATATTTTGCGTTTTTACTTGTGATAGATAAATCCGTCTTTTTTTGTTACAAAATTATAAGACAGGGTTGCGCTTGACTGATAACTCACTCGATTTTGCGGTCTACGATGGAGCGCGCCTACCCAGAAAAAACTTGTGTTAGTATTCTTAGTGGATTCTTGACATTACAATAAACTAGTCGCCCTCTAAATAAAATGCCCCTAGGACCATTGATGTAAGATACATTGTTTGTCAATCAGTTACTCGTTCCTAAGACTTATAGGAATATTTTTTTTTTTTACAATCGCTCTATTTTTATATTTACTTACCACAACCGAAATGAATGTAATGATACGTCATATGTTGAATTTTACCAAACGGCTTAGGCATACTCTCGGGCCGATGAATCAGACATACAAACATAAAAACGCTCGAAATAATTATAGTTTATAAAACTGAAAAAAAAAATAACAATTTCAAATACGTAATATACGCACATACGCGAGTTGCTATTCACTTTGAACATGCGCTTGGATGATATTTTACCAGTTATTTTGTTATAAAAACCGAAGTACTACATCGATTTTCATTAAATTTATATGGGACCACCTCTGAAGTATGATTTACCAAATACAAAAAGAATCATCAATGCTCAAAATTGGCTGAGTAATCGGTGAACAAACATACAAAAAAAAACATACATACCGAATTGATAACCTCCTTCTATCTGGAAGTCGGTTAAAAATATTACTCTCCATCGGTAGTCGGGTTGTAAAAATGCGAGGAGCATTGTTTCTAATTCATAAGTAAAGTGAGTCATAGCCTATGTTTGTAATAGTGTCCAGAATTTGCTGACGCGGCTTACAATAAGGTTTCAAGTTTCCAAAATATATAACAATGAGATAAGCTTTACAGGTTAGTCAGTGCAGGTCAGATTCTTGGGAAGTAGACTTGTAAATCAACAATAAAATATTAATATTTACATTCAACCGTTTAAAGTACTAATAGATGATTATAGAGGTAGAAATGGAGTGGTGGAACAACGAGAAAAAAAAAAGAGGAAATTCTAGGAAAACTTCGCCATGTATGCGATGTTCTATTCAAACTTTTATCAGGTGGTATTAGTTTTTATTCGTCAATTTTTAATTATTTTTTTCATATTTCTTCTTAGAATATGTGTGTGTGACGTCATCTCGGTCCCAATGGAAGATTACAATATGCTGAGTTAGGATTGGTTGAGGATGTGGCAATTTAATTTAAATTTACTTTGTAAAAAAAAAAAAAAAATTGTGCATTGTCTGATCGGAGCCTATGAATAAAGTCTACCACGAGTATGCGATGGATTAACCGTTAATGAATAAAAAAAAAAAAAAAAAAAAAAAACCTGACTGCTAAAAGAGGATAAGCCGAGCGTATGTGAGTGTGTGGTTTTGTCTATTTATTGGGCACGCTCTACAGTCTAAACCGTTTAACAGATTTCAACATATGAGATGTTATTAAATTTGTTTCATTTGGAAGAATGATATAGGAATACCAGCAAAAGGGGAAAAGGGGACTTGATTTAAAAACAAAAGCCAAAATTTTGTTTTTCTTTTAATAATATTAGAAGTTTAATTATTTTCTGCTGTCTCCTTTATGATAAAGGGTAATTAATTTGCGTTGAATTTCAGGTTTTGTTCGTGGACTGACAGTGAGAAGACTCAAGCGATAGAAGCGCTGATAAATCGTTGCGCCGCTGGGCAGGTCCGCCACATGATGAAATCTATCGAGCCACTTTTCCAGCGAGACTTCATCTCACTTCTCCCCAAGGAGCTTGCACTCACCGTTCTGGCATATCTGCAGCCTAAGGACTTATTGCGCTCTGCTCAGACCTGCCGATACTGGAGGTGAGTCTTCAACATCATCATCACCTTAGCTGCAAGAAGTTCACTGCTGGATATATCCTCATGGATTTCCAAAAAGACCTAATTGAACTCCTCAATTATGGGTTTTTTGTTTTAGTCAGCGTAAGCACTTTTCAAACCATCGATAAAAGTGTGTGTCTAAATACGTAAGTATAGTTTAGATTAAAGAGTTCCCATCACTTAAGATATTAGATAGTGCTGGTGGTCAAATAAAAAAATAAAATTAATTTATATCGCAACTCGATATAAATTAATTTTGAAGTTTTATTTGGGAACAAACAAGGGAACTTGTTTGTTTCATTTTTCCCCATGGAATTTAGCTAAGATTAATATCACACAAAACTATTAAAATCATACAATAAAATCACAATCACATAATTAAAATATAAAAATCATAATGTCGATATCACTGAAATAGGGAGTGCAATCTTGCAGCAAAAAGTCAATCTCGGTATTTCAAGATTTAAAATATGTCTAATCTTGCAAGATCTCGGTCTTTCTAGATCTTTGAATTATAGAGTTAATAAGTAATATGTATTTTATTGCAATTTAGTGATTAGGATTTATTTCGATTTTCCAATTCAAATAAACTGAATTATGTACTTATTTAAACAAGTATGTATATTAAAAGAAAAACAAAATACCCGACTTCAGAAAAGCAGTTTTTACAGTCTAACTTACAATTTCGTTACGCTTATTATGCTGTCGTTTTTTGTGAGAAAGTATGCGTAAAATCGCTGTAAAATATTATAAATGCGCATTCTTTAGAATAATCCTAGTAAAATCACTTGTTTATTACGAAATAGTTCGTGGAAGTTACGAAAAAATGCAATTTTTTTTTGCAAGAGATTTGTTATTATTATTACAAAAAAAAATATAGGATATAGCCTATGACACTCTGGAAGAGAAGACAAATCTAACGATACCTCGCACATCAAAATCGGTCAAGCCGCTTAGGCTGTAGGTTGTTATTTAGAAACATACATACATACAGTCGAAAAACATAACCCCCTTCTTACGCAAAAAAGTTATGGGTCATTTTGAAAAAAAAAAACTTATAAAACAATAACCAGCAGCATAAAAGGCCGCTGCGCATGTTTTTAGATGCAAGATTAATCTTGCAAAATTGGTGCAAGATCTCGGTATTTTGAGATCTCGGTATACCGAGATTGGATACCCTGCACTGCACAAATTTCTCTTTAATCTGGAACAATTACTGTGTTCCGTTGTTTGCTAACTACTACTTGGTGGTCAAATGATAGGCAAATATTCTTCAGGTAGAGTGTGCAAATAGTGCCAACCATTATCATGATTTAAATGTTTTTTGTAGAGAATCAGTTGGAGACAATAATTTCAATTCTTCTCCGGCAAAAAATTTGTAACCTTGACAGATCTGCTAAATTCTTTTAAAGAATCGTTTCATTTCAATGAGTCAGATTTTTGTAAAGCAAAATTTTATATTATACTGAAATGTAACTAACTGGGTCACTAGGTCATTTGGTATGCCATGTAAGCAGGTGTTAGTTATTCTGTAACATAGACGCAAACTGTGGGATAATTACAATTATTAACTGTTATTCGCGACTGATGCTCATGATTATATTATTTAAACTGACAAATAATAAAAAATCACGGAAAACTATATGTTGATTTGTAGTTTTGTGTTCAACGTTATCTTTATTTTTGCGTATACTGTAGCGTCAAAGTATGTATAATAATATGTAGTAGTCGTGCGCGTGAAATTTAAAACTAACTTTATAATTGTCAGTTTTTTTTTATAAATTAAAAAAGCGTTGTTGATCTCGGAGAAGTAATCTATTTCCTTTTCCGATGTAAGAGCAAGAGCGAGTAACTAAATTCAAAAAACGAACGATACTCCCATATAATTTTTGTTCCTTTATTGAATTTTGTGAGTTCAATAAATTATTGAATTTAGTGAGTTCAATAAATTATTGAACTCAATAAATTATTGATCTCAGAGTGAGTTGCAAGCGAATTGAAATCTTTTTTAACGCTCACCAACACTGGTAAATTAGAATAGAGTATAACTATAATACAGAATAATTTAGAAGTCAACGATGTCAGAAGTACAACGACGGTCTTATCGCATAGAGCGATTTTTTTCCAGTTACCTTTAAGCTTAACACCCACTGAGCCGTGGGAAAGCGGTCGCATGCCGGGACGGTTTTTTTTTGTAATGTTCTAATTTGTATGCAACCTGACACATAGCAAGCGCCCGCTTGCTATGTGTCAGGTTGCATACGTACATTTTTTTCAAATTTAGGTGTAACTTTGACATTAAAAGTTAAAAATATGTAAAGTCCACAACTTATAGAAACCTAGCTTTTATTACTAAACGTATAAAAAAAGAATAATCGAAAACAGTTACTACTCAGGGGTAGAAAACAGTTTTGTTCCTAAAGCCTCGATGACACTGGGCTAGTTTTCAAGCTACAAGCCAGCGAGTTCGCGAGCAGCTTGTAAACTCGCTCCGTGTCATTGAGTTTTTTTACAATCTGGTTTTGATTATGTCATCGACACTCGCTACTCGCTCACTCGCTAGCTTTTAAACTCGCCGACTAGCAGCTCGTAAACTAGCCCAGTGTCATCGAGGCTTTAGTAAAAGAAATACACTATGCACTGCCAAAAATTGCTGTCTCAACGAATCTCTTAAAAACCTATGAAACCGTTCACGTTTTAGATTCCTTGCGGACGATAATCTGCTTTGGAAAGAGCAATGCAGGCGCATCGGCATCACCGCGATCAAGAAGATACCGCGTTCCCTGCCGCGCTGCGCTAGCCCGTGGAAGGCTGCGTACATGCGCCAGCACCTGATCGAAGACAACTGGCTCCACAAGTCGGTCAACAACCCGATAGTGATGCGAGGGCATGATGATCACGTGATCACCTGCCTTCAGTTCTATGGGAATAGGATCCTGAGCGGCAGCGATGATACTACGTTGAAAGTATGGTCCGCTGTTACTGGCAAGGTAAGTTTTTGAATTGTTAATAGAGTGTACATTTCTATGTTTTCGTATCAGAAAGGCCTATTACAGAGGCTACGTTTATTACTGACTGTCCGTCTGTCTGTCTATATCTGAAGTCACAAACGTGCATAGACATAAACATAGACATGAAGTGCGTTTGGCTGAGTAGCGAACCTTGATATCAGAGTTCATTTTGTGTGAAAGTACGAAAGCCTAGGCAGGCATGCGAGTCAAACTCGTATTTTACTGCTTTTATTTTCCATTCGTCCTAAGTAGTCTCACGCGCTCCATAGACCGCAACAGTAGTATATTAGTCCAGTAAAAATAAGATTTGTGACAACATATAAGACATCTAAGAATATTGTATAATGGTGTTTGGAAATACATTCGACACAATTTCATAATGATATTAAAAACTCGAAGTTTGTTACGTTTATACGCTCAAACGGCTGAACCGATCATTATGAAATAGAGACAGCTGTGGACCTAGAGACGGACATAAGCTACTTATCATAATTATCACCGTTTTTCACAACTACGCGGGTGAAACCGCGGAGCGCAGCTTGTTTATAAATCGGAGATTATTGTATTTTTTTTTTAGGTATTTTCCTATTATGATTTCAAAGAATCCCTCAAGTTGCAATTAATGTGATCTGTTCCATACAAACGGATTTAATTTTACTAGACTATATCAGGTGAATTAGCGGTTAAATGCAACCCTATTTTCGAATAAAAAAAGTTAAGTATGGCAAGAGATCATTTTCAGCGCCTTTTTCTTATGCGTTTATTTTATCATTTTCTATTTCTTAACAAACTTCCAAAACTTCCGTTTTTTTATTTATTTATTTGTTTGTTTACCGATTACTCCGCCAATTGTGAATTGATTTTGATGTTTTTTTTTGTTTAGTGGGTAATGCTTCAGAAGTGGTCCCATAATTTTTTTTACTAAATCGGTTCAGTACTTTGATTTTTAGAACAAAACTGGAAAAATGTCATCCAAATTAAACGAATTGCGTACTTTGAAGTCGTTTCTTTTTCAGTTTTTTAAAAACTATGATTATCGAAAAAAATATGTAACTATCGGCAAGAGATCGTATTCAGTGTCTTTCTCTTATGAGTTTATTTTATCAATCTATATATACATATATAGGGTAATAAAATGTTTAGTTTCAGATTTTCACACATTTGTTTGTCCATTCCAGTGTCTGCGCACCCTGGTGGGACATTCGGGCGGCGTATGGTCGTCCCAGATGGTAGGACACCTCGTGATTAGCGGCTCCACTGATCGCACGCTCCGCGTTTGGAACGCCAAGACCGGACAGTGTATCAAAGTGCTCGCCGGTCATACGTCCACCGTCAGATGCATGCATTTACACGATAACAGGTATTTCGGAGAACATTGTTGTCTATGACAATTTGCAACGCAACGCGCAAATATTGACATTGAAATTTCGGGGAATATTGTTGTCTATGACAATTTGTAACGCAACACGCAAATATTGACATTGTAAATTCGGGGAATATTGTTGTCTATGACAATTTGCAACGCAACGGCCAAATATTGACATTGAAAATTCGGGGAATATTGTTGTCTATGACAATTTGCAACGTAACCCGCAAATATTGACATTGAAAATTCGTTTGGACCACCTTTGCGCACCTTTACGATATACGTTATTCGCTGCGTGAATCGCACTCTTTCATTACATGTAAATTAAAGTAACATTAAAAATATACCTATGCTGCTGTGTGCAAAAATGCACCAACACCTATCTATTTATTTAGTATTCAAATTACGTTCATTGTTTATTGCGTCAATCGCATGTGTTCAAATTTATTATAATATTTTTAAACGCAGCTTGTATCATAGTGTTGTTCACATAAAAAAGTGACTACATATAGTTATTACTTAAATGTTCAATGCTTTTCGTCTACCGTTTGCCGTAAGCAAGTAGAGTGTACTTTCCGGGCGCGTTTTCCGCAGCGAATGTCGCATAAAGAAAAGGTATGCTTGAATGATACAATGTTCAATGCCACCCTCCTACGTTACCCGTCCAATAGTTATATACAATAACCCTGCTGAATAGTGATTGATAAATAAAAGCGAATAGATAAGTACTCCGATGAGTCTACCATCAGATCCAACTTAGTTCATCCAAACGAACTACGGTGGAGTACTTATAATAGCAGAGCTAATGTACATACCGTGATAATTTCTCGACTTTCTCTCATAATATCTGAACAAGTGGCTGATGTCTAAAAGTTTTGCATTTATAAAATAAAAAAAGTATCAATCATTCATTTCACACATCTGACTGGCATTGAAACTCGGTTGGTGGTATGTCTGCCTGCTAAGTCTGCAGGTTGTGGTTTTGATTCCCAGGACAAGCATTTTTGTGATTAGCATAGGTGTTTGTTCTGTTTCTGGGTGTTTCTATGTATCTTAAGTACATGTGTGTTTATGTGTTTCATTGTCATGTGTATTTACTAAAAAAATGTATATTTGTATTCTATCAGCTTTGCTTAGTTTGGGCTGGATGGTGTTGTGTGAAGTTTCCACCAATATTTATTATTAACTCATCTCTTTTTATGGAATCTTTTTTTTTTTTTGCGGAAGGCTCTGTATTTTACATAGGTTTTCTTGACAAACACTGGTTTTAATCGTATCAGATCGTGTACATTTTGTACATGATCTTTGAAAATGTAATAAATAAAAAACTAACAATTAACAAAATATCTCACGGTGTGCATATTGGCTTTGTTTGCTTGCGATCTATTTAAAATTTTTGAATCCACCACTTTTTTGAGGTGTGTGTCTTTTCCTAGCAAAATCTGCTTATCTCCAACTAATACTTAAAATCATGTTATAGACAAATGCCAATCTGTTGATCAGAAAGCGAAGTTAAATTAGAGGGCCTCTTATACACACTATATCTTTGGGTCAGTAAGCTGCCGATCTAGAATATTCTAATTGACAATTCTAGTGTTCAACACAACATCTTTTGAAACTCAGTTCCTAGTCTCGATACCGAAATAATAAGACAGTTTATAAATTATGTAATGTCTAATGTATATGAATAAAATCATGAAAGGTCTCGTTCCAAACGTAACTTAAAATACTTTGTTCTAGAAATTGCTAATTTTAGTTTTGATGCTATGCGAATTATATTTAAAGTATTTACAACAGTGGGAGTGTTTAGTGGAATAAATTACGCTTTGCGATTCGTATTTGTAATGTATAATCAGATTATTTACGTTGTTAGTTGATGCATGAAAGTTATTTTAAGATATTATACTATTGTATATTATACTGCTGGCGTTATTGTATATTTGTCTTCATAGAAATTGTTGCAATTATTACATGCAAAGCATAAATTAAAAATAATGTATCTTCATAGTATTAGTATGTATGACGTACATACCTTTAATTGTTTATTGCGTGAACCATTTCCGTTCAAGTGTTTACGGTACTTTAAATGAGGATTGGTCATTTGACTTAACAAATATTAACAATAAAATTGGTTATTTTTCGACGTTTATAGCTTAGGCGCTATACATACTATGTTCAGCGTTTCTATAGGTCTTGAAACCCTCAAAATGGGCGTTAGTTTCAGCAGTAATTTCTTCATCGATGCAAATCTCTTCCATCCAGGTCATTTCCTTAGGGTTGCGCACAGAAAATAGCTAAATCAGAAAAGTAAGGTAGATGCGATAGCTTTTTTTATTTTGAATCTTTTGCGTCGCCATAGCAACTACTTTCATCAGTAAAATGAAAGGACAAATAAAAATAAAATAAAAAAGGATTGTTCCTTTTAAAAGGATTGTTCCTTTTTTATTGGTTAAATGCGATCATTTGTCTCTTTAATGGGGTATGTAAAGAAAAATGTAACATATGCTGATTTCAAAACCATTTCGAGATTGTATGTCTATAAACCATATTTTTTTATTTTGGGCTCATAAAATGATGAAATGGCGTAAATTTTTGCGAAAATATAAAAAATATTTTATTTATACCTTCAGTCGACCTCTAAAATGAAGACACAGTTACTCAAAAAAAGAGTTGATGCTGACAGCATTGGCATTGAATATCAAGCATAGACAATAATATCTCTATGACAACTGTCGTATCAAAATAATTTTGATGAAAATAATTTTCTACAACTCTGTAGTGTAGAAATATACGTCACTGTCAACGTCAAGTTAGACGTAATTTTTTATTTCATGTAGCCTATATGTATGTATGACGTCATCACGATTTTATCTTTTAAAAAATATTTAAAAATGAGTACTGATCAGAATAAAAAAAATATTGAAATTAGTTCTTTTAAATGATCCAATCTATCAAATAAAAATATAAAAAAATTACCGAAAAAAAAACTTTACATACCCCATTATGGTCGCAAGTCTTACACCAATGTGTAATCAGTTGGCATACAATTTGCCTGTTATTGTTGTACGCTTTTAGGAGTAATAAATGTAGACTATGCCACTGCATCTAAAAGAAAATAACTTTCGCCGTCACTCTGTAAATTTAACATACCGAGTAAGACGAGTATGTACATAGTTTACAATAAATGTTTTCTGATTCTGAATTTTGTCGATTGACAGATTCACATTGACCTTCCTCATTGCTG
Organism: Lycia hirtaria; assembly: GCA_947563715.1. Taxonomy (NCBI): domain Eukaryota; kingdom Metazoa; phylum Arthropoda; class Insecta; order Lepidoptera; family Geometridae; genus Lycia; species Lycia hirtaria. Next base: position 14,303,450 of record OX387386.1, read on the forward strand.
GCTCACCCTTGGAAACCCACTGTTCCGACTGCTATTTACACAGTGTATAAATTTTTTAAATGGAGAGCGCTTTGACGTCATACAATTCGCCTAGTACTTTAAGTTGACTAGACTAATCGTCCGTAATGGTCGTGTGAACGTCTGATGACGCGATCCTTACTATTAAGTTCCAGTAGTCCAAGATTCCCTAATGATATTGCATTGAATGTATCTGGTAAGGTACTATGAAACTCGTTTACCTCCAGTTCCCGCTCACTCAATATTTTGTTTTCCGATTCGCCGCTCAGGGTCAGTTGACGGATATTGATCTCCTGATCTTTCTCCTAATGAGGATGTGGCCTTAACATGGTAATCCTGTCATTCAGTGCCGTCAGTGGGTAGTCATTCGTGGAAATTGCGGTAATATATGGTGTTAAACCGGTAAGATCTATTTTCTGCAATGTCTCTTAAGCCAGAGAAGTTTAATAGATTCCCTGAAGAAAACTTCGACGTGTTTCGCATAAACCAAGGAGTAATAATTGTTGGATTTGCATCTCCTTAAAATATAAATTTGCAGGGTTCTAGCAAGCCTCGAAAATACCATGTGCCAATTATGTGCTATGCAGGGATCCACATTTTTGAAGTTCGCGTGAAGTCGCTCTTAGAAAGTGCCTTTTATGTCATAGCATTGTTCGCCTTGTTTTCGATAACAAATTTCTTACCCACCGATATTGATACTGATAGATATCCGGGTCGGTACCCGGATATTTAGTACTGATATTCAGTATAATAATTTAGTACTAAGACTCAGTATGCAGTAGAGGGAATGTGTATACCGTTAGCGCTGAACCTCTGCTGCCAGGACCAAACCTCTCTCACCAACCCCTCAACCCTATTATCTCAAAAAAAAAAAACTCAGTATGCACCGAGTTTCTGCCTAATATCATGACATACCGCATCTTACACTTGTACTTGATTCCATTATGAGGTTCTCCGGGGGAGTAATAGTGGTGATTTCCCGTTACTTTCCACATCACAACTTTTGATATTTAGTCCTCAAGATCTGTGAAACCTATTCCATCTGGATATAAGGGTATACTGTCTATGCTCGGTCACTATTGCCTCGTTCGATGTCTAGTAAGGATTAACACGGCAGCCCATTTGTCGCCACTGTTCGGCGCCTGAAGGCGATGGTAAGTTTTGGACCGGAGAAAATAAACATTGTCCGTCCCTCTCCACTCGAGATCGTGACTGGTTCGTGAAATATCGCAGGCTTTATATTTTTCAAGGGCTATCACATTGGATACGTACGCGCTTAACGCAAAAAATAATGTTATCTCCAAACGATGCAGACGAGGCGAACTGCTTTGTTTACTGCGTCTTCCGCATAAAGGAAAAGTGTATACACAATTTTAGCTTAGCGCAGAGATTGTTAATGTAACATACATTATGACTAACCGTTCCGGTTTCATTGTCCTCAGGGTGGTGTCGGGCTCCCGTGACGCTACACTTCGTGTGTGGTCGATTCCCGACGGCCGGTGCATGCGAGTGCTGGTCGGGCATATAGCGGCCGTGCGTTGCGTCCAGTTCGACGGGAAGTATGTTGTCTCCGGCGCATACGATTACTTCGTCAAGATTTGGAACCCGGACACTGGGGAGTGTCTGCATACCCTCTCTGGACACACCAACAGGGTTTACAGCCTGCAAGTGAGTTATTTTTATTATTAGATTACCGTACTTCAAGGAAACCAACCGTAACCCTTATATTATCACTTCGTTGTTCGTCAGTCAAGACCCTTTTGGTCTTTTTCTCGGAAATGAAAGTATGCATCAACATGATATTAGTATCAAATACTAAGTCTGAAGCTCTTTAAGTTAGTATGATTGTTTCCTAAATGAAATGGTTTACATAAACCAGTGTGTTTGTGTATTTTTATTCGGAATATTATGAATAGATTTTAATTATTGATTGCTTTAGACTAGGTAATTGTAGTAAATAATACAATTAAATTTAATTAATCGAGCGAGGTAATTACATAAAAAAATGTTTCTTTTATATTTGTAACGTAAAATTGTCACGTGCCAGATCCATGCCATATCACTATACTGTCCACACAGGAGGCCACAAAACCTGTTGTAAATACAAATTATTTCGAACACTTACAAAACTCAAGACTTAATGTAGTCGACCGATCGGTCCCGCCCACGACCCGTTCCGAAACAACGCAGTATAGTTGACGTTACTCCATTAATTTGTCATCATTAACTCAGCCTTAAGAAGTCCACTGCTGGAAATAGACCTCCCCAATAGATTTCCAAAAAGACCGATTGAAAACGGCTTGCACCCAGCTTCTTCCCGCCACTTGTGATTTATAACTCGCTCAAATTACGCGTTGCACATGAACTTCGGCAAAGTGACGCCTGATTCAATAAATTTTATACTAACACCTTTAATGCCTTGATATTCCAGTTTGACGGTGTGCACGTAGTATCTGGTTCTCTAGACACGTCTATCCGTGTTTGGGACGTGGAGACCGGACAGCTGAAACACACTCTAACCGGACATCAGTCTCTCACTTCGGGCATGGAGTTGAGCTCTAACATACTGGTTTCTGGTAATGCAGACTCCACGGTCAAGGTTTGGGACATCACTACGGGACACTGTCTTCACACCCTGTCGGGTGAGTGTATTGTATAATTTTTATTGTGACACCCTTATCATCGATATCTCAATTAGGCCTGGATTTAATTTATCATTGTACTGGTCTCTGGCAATGAAGATTCGACGGTCGAGTTTTGGGGCATAACTACAGCAGCTTACACAAGTGGAAAACGTTTAGTTCTATTTCTATAAACATTTACGCTTTGCAATGCTAACAAACTGTGACTTTTCGTCACATGATATTTCGTTAGCTAATGTCAATCCCATACAATTACTATTCTATTCTACTGGCGCTTACGAAATTAGAATGCCACTCGTCTAACCTCAGACGTTTGATTTTTTTATCACTCGAAAGGAATTCTTCTGATTTTGGAACAATGTTAACAAAATATTAAAATTCGAATGGCCGAGAGCACTTGTTGTGATTGCGAGTGATGTAAATGATTGCGATCGATCGAACTCTTGAATATCGTTCGAAAGAAAGTCACATCCGTATGCGATAACTTTCGAGCGTTTCAGAAATCGAGGCCCAGGACACTGTCTTCGCACTTCGCATATCTTTATTGTGGTATTTGTTTCTGAGAGCTGCACCGTCCGTCACAGCTACAGTCATCAGGTTGAGTTCGGGCTGAGTTCTAACAAACTTCTCTTTTTTGTATATGTTGTTGACCAATCGTTTAATTGGGCCGATCGAGATCTGCCTGGGCAGATCACGATGTGCCCGCCATTTCTTGATTTGGCTGATTATTTAAATAAAATAGAAAGTATACTATTTAGAAAGTACACTAGCACTCACGGCATACTCCCTTCGCTAGCTCGGCTCGCGCATGTGTTCTCATAGTTCAATCATAACCTTACTTACTTTTGTGACTACATTTCTAAAAGGCCATTGGCCTTGAACAGGCAGATCCCGATTAGCTCAGTTTAGACGTATTACCCACGACATACAGATTTTTTTTATAGCAAAGGACTCCAATTAATATAGTGTAATTGTGTATTATAGGTCCCAACAAGCACCAGTCGGCGGTGACGTGCCTGCAATCCAGCAACCGTTTCGTGATCACTTCATCGGATGACGGCACCGTAAAGCTGTGGGACGTCCGCACCGGTGAGTTCATACGCAACCTCGTGGAACTGAGCTCGGGCGGCTCTGGCGGCGTCGTCTGGCGAATCCGCGCCTCGGCCACCAAGCTCATATGCGCTGTAGGCTCCCGAAACGGCACCGAGGAGACGAAACTTCTCGTCTTAGACTTCGACATTCCCGGCGCTTGTCGCAAGTGCGACGAATAGCATAGGGTCAATCGGCGCCTCGTCAGGCGCTACGCCAATCTCTATATGCCTTGGAACTGTTAGTGATAATAATATCTTTGTGCGCCGTGAGGTTTTATTTTTTATAGTATATCTGGTTCCATGATATTCGAGTGCTGTGTTTTGCGGCATAGACGCTAACAACCCACCGGACTATGTGCAAAATGTTTGGGGGCAGTTATTAAAAAATAGTCTCCTTGAAATCTAGTATCCATTGTACTCAACCAATTCAATATACCATTAAGTGATAGCGCTTTAAAATAATTCAGGGGGCATTCTTTGTGACCATTGGTAACGTGGAGGCATTGACATAGAAAGTTCGTCTTTAAGGTTTCGTTATGAATGACTAATTTTCAATTAACGATTTCTGTGGGGTATGTTGCCAATGGTCATGGGGAATAATACCGTTGTAGAAACAAATAGTGGCTACGACATGTATTGCCAAATTTCTGTAATAACTTTTTTAATTAACTCCATTTATCCCAAAGAGTTTACGAGAAGAATTGGATTTTAGTTTGTAAGGTTACTTTTATGATTACTAAGAATTAATGAGAATTTAAACAATGATTAATGAATGTTGAACTAATTTAAAAAAAAAATAAGATTAATAAGAATTAAAACAATGACATTTCACACATTATTATTATATTAAGTATTCTATATTATTATTACACAAATTATATACAGGTCTTCAGAAATTTAAATTGACGTGGATTTAAAAGGAAGTCGTTAGTAATGACTAATGTTATTGTCTCTTATTTTTACTTAATTATGTGGGATCAGAACGGTATGTACGTGTTTTCCATTCATCTCCGTTATTTGTCATATCTCTCACTCACTTTCTTTTTACTCATATCATCATTCTGAATTTTTTCGGTCGTCATATTATATCCTCATTTCTGCATATAATATGACATGACACTCTAGTTCTGGAACTTATTCTTTTACTTGTACTTTCTACCACTTTTAAATTTCCCCTAATATTTTCATTCATTATATTCATTTGCTGTGACGCAAATGAATATACACACATCCACACATCCATCTCAGTTGTTTTCCAATATCATTAAATTTATTATGATTATATTTATTTTCATTATGTCCGTTCTGACCTCGTTAATTTAGTCTTGTTGAACTGTACTTCTGTTTTTTTTAATATTTATTATATTTACTTAACGTACATGGTGTAACGAAAGCTAAAGAGCCTTAAAGAGCTCATCGCTCTGTCTGCGCGAATCGATATGTGAGATTAACGGCATCCATTTGAAATATTTGTCTTAGTTTATTTTTTGAGACTTGCACATGGAATTTCAAATTAGCGTTATAATAAGCTGTCATCTGTATCGCAAAAGCCTGTCCAATCTTAACAAAGATATATTTTTTTAGATTAGTGTTATGCCGCCATAAGTACGCCGTACTTATGGCGGCATAACACAATAACATAACAGTTTTCTCTACACCACCATGTTAAAATATTTATTTTTTTGTGTATGTATGACAATATGTAAATGACATTTTGTTTACGTGTAAGTATATTTATTTAAGATCTCTGGCACTACACACTCCGATCATGTCTAATAGTTTAACAAATAAATAAATATTAGTGAACAGAATCATGGGCGTATGTATAATACAGAATAGGTTAGACTTTTGTTAGTTGATTTTCGTCTATTAGACATTGAAGTTATAGTTGTAGCGCTTCACGATTGTTAGCAGCCTTAATGTGTGTTAGAATTTTGTTTGTGAGCGGCACTAGCTAGCTGCTTGCTCCGACTTGCATACATTAACGCAAAACTATATCAAGATGTAGATTGCAAACAAGTCGAAACGAACTCTGGTACTAAGCGATAGTATTCATACCGTTTGTATGAATCGTCATTATCGTCTGAATCGTCATTATCGTCTGAATCGTAACTGTCCAGAATTGCAGCCCAGGTAAGCGACGATAACTGTAATATGTACTACGAAACTAACGTTTCTTTGACGATTATGCTACCGATGCCTGCTGTCTGGCTTAGCCACAATATACAAATCAGTTATTTATTCAAAATGTGGCTGGGGATCATATATTTTTAATTATGTACCTAATTTGTTTCATCTTGTATTTTTTTGTTTGGTTTATGGTATTTGAATCCTCGAAGAAGGTTTCTCCTTTAACATTATTATTATTTAAAATTTTAGGATTGGTGGCTATGGAATAGAAGCAATATGTTGTAGTTTATTAACTGATCTACGTGTTAATTGTATTGTCTGGAATTATAATTAATAATTATTATATGTTATTAATTTTCATTTGTGTGTGTCCAATCCAAATAATTATCTCAAATATATAAGGCCAGCATTTTATATCTTAACTTCTACATATATTCATAGTTTAAGATAAACATTGACTTCGGTTCTGTTCTACCATTCCCTGAACTTAAATATTTCAGGTTATATTGTTTATGACCATTGAATATGTCACATGTAAACAGACACATTTCAAAATTAAACTCAAAAATTGGACGTGTAAAGTTGAAATTTCTATGTTATATTTTTCCGAATTCCTTACTCAATAGTCATAAAAAATAAGGCCCTAGACATCTCTAAAATGATATTTATTTTTTCTATTCTATGCACAACAATGATATCGTGTTTTTTTTGGTTTAATTCTGATAATGGTATAACAGAATCCATAATTATTGTACTGTAATTACATAATAAACATTAAAATATATAATCATACTGATTAAAAAATACATTTTGAAAATAATAATAATAATTAAAACTCAATATTGTTTGTTGTAGCGCCGTGTAAAGTTATAATATGTGATGGACTTGTTTAGATTTCGTTTACAGCTGTATGTGTAAAGGTAACATTTTAATTTCTCTTTTCGTTGAACAATTTTATATATACTATATGCACCCTTCATACACCTAAAATATGCGTACTGCGCAACTATTTGCGCTAACCTTCTAGACATCAAAAACTGAGAACCAAAGTATACTTTTGTTCTCCTCAGGGTCTCCTCATTTTTGATTCGTAAAAAGCTATACTTTTAATAAAGCTATAGTTTTGACTATAGCTTAATTCTTCGCTATTTGAGTGATGAAACCTTCTTATAATGCCCATTTTGAACGAGTTTCCAAGAACTTTCCAAGTTATTACATAGAAGCACTGATACGCATCAGTGCTCTTACGTAATAACTTGGAACACGAGTTCATAGACTTTGTCCTTAGACAATTACTGCGGTGTCTCGAATATGATTGTAAGAGACGAAAAAGTTTTGCTTGGTTGTTCAGCAGCCCACATAACTTGGATTTAATTATTGTCCACTTTTTCAAATATTCTATTTTAATATTATGGGAATTAATTTGGACATAGATGAGTGATGAGCAGCTTTGATTGGATTTTTTTTCTTTATTGATGCAACTTATTCTTTGCGTTGTAATTTAAGTACAGTATCACAATTATTTGTCTCTTTCTCTCGTTTGGATATAGACTTACAGAGTACTTAATAATAATAATTTACTCACTAACTTTACTAATACTCTTAAAATTGAAACTATAGTTGTAAACGAAATATATTACCTGTCGCAAAATGTAGTTGGCCCTTTAAGAATATGAATATTGTCAAAAAGTCATTGGTCGATTGTGTATGTACACCATGATTTAGTTATAGGTGACCTATATACACCGTTACATAGCTATGTTTGGATATTCAATGTATATATTTATATAAATAATTATAATAATGTATTGCAAGTAAACGTAGCCGTAATGTGTTCAGTGTCGTTACTGTATTAGGTCGACATTCTCTTTTGTGAAGTCACGTTCGTATTTCGACAGCTCTTTACGAAAAAAAAATAAAAAAGTAAAAAAAAAAGATTAATATGATTTTCTTAGTACTTTTAAATGTTTATGAATCGTTTACTGAGTTGCGTATGTTGGGTCTTCTCATTCACTGAAGATTGGATCACATCAGCTATCATATAAAGATATACTGCACTATGCTCCAACACCGAGTCTTGTATATAAACAGGAGTCTTACCTCATCAGCAAAATATTACTTGTCCAATATTGTGATCAAAATGGCTTATATGGCAACCAAATAAGAGCTATTCTTTTCGAAATTACGAGTTGAAATTGGTAGCTGTACAAGTTTGAACAAGTCAGAAACTATGTGCTCTACATTTTTTATTGCCGACGGCATTGGCCAGCCATGTGATTTGAACGAAACGGCTACGTTTACCATTTATAATATTTTGGTCGTTGAAGGGCGTCGTGCTAAGACGTATATAACTTCAATGATCACTGTTATCTATAAATAATTAAAGACTGAAGCATAGATATAGTGTAATGTTTAAAGTATTAACTTAGTTACTGTAACTACCGACCATCACATCCAATTCGGCGTCTTGTTGATTAGCGACCTTGATATTTTCATATTTTGTCTTTATAATCACATTTACAAATTATTTACTTTATAAACTTTGTCTAACAGTAATGAGGTTTGATTTCTTAGTTACTGAATTAATTGTATTTGTTTTTAGAGTTAAGTTTAATCATAAGTTATGTATAGTTTTATAATTATGTTGATATCGTGGGGTTAGATCGCTTTTTGTCTGTACTGATCTGATATATTAGTTTCGATATCTTAGTGTATATTTTTTTTTCAAATCTCAACTTTTATTTCACTGACTTTTTTATTACTTCTTTATAAAAATAAATGTGTTTGTGATCGTCTTTAATTTTGTAGCATTGTGGTGGCATTATTAGTTATTTCTGTTATTTGGTTCGATATAACAACTACTTATATTTGTTTTAGTTGTGAGAAAAGTAAAATAGCGTTTTTTTTTGTTTTTCTGCCCATTGGAAAAATTAAAACTTTAACGCTCTGGCCAGGAAACATTTGCTCGGCAGATTCGCTTGCGCGCTTCGCTTCTTTTTTGAAAGAGATAGATATATTATGATCGGTGGCTAACGTCCATAGCTGTCGGCCGTTATCTATATTCCTCTCGACGAGCGAAACGTTTCCGAACGAATATTTCGTGGTCCGGCCTTATTTTCTCTTATTACTTAGCATATTTTAATCCAATTCTAACTGTTAGAGAGTTAGTTGAGCACTATCCGGCTGTGTTCGTCCGGTCTTCCTTAATCTTGTAGCATTGAAGTTATTGGGTTTTTGTTGTTGTTCGATATAACAACTGCTTATGTTTCGTTTTTATGATAAAATTAAAATAGAGTGATATCTGGTTTCCTGTCATTTGGATAAAACTTAACGCTCTGGGCACGAAATTTTCGATGTTCGAGTCGTTTTTTTTCGTAAGAGATCGCTCTCTGTCGATAAAAGCAAATCGCTTAAGCGAAAGTCTTTGTGTGAATTTTTCATGACCAGAGGGTATAATCTCGTTTTATTCAAAGTATTGTAATCTAATTCTAACTGTTAAGCGTATGTCGCTGGTACGCCATTCATTATCCGGCTGTCTTCTCACTACAACAAACTTTGTTTCTTGTAAACATGTGACATTCTTTGCGCTATTCGCGACAATAAATACAACGGTTAGAATTGGAATGGATTGTCTCGCAAAGTAGAGTTTCATGTATTGTTACCTCTATTGCGTTGTTTTAAAGGTGAAATTTCGATGCTCGCGGCCGAGGCGATAGTTTGACTGCACGCGGTTCACGACACACCGAGCGGATACAGAAACAGTGAATTATAATGTACGAGTAGCATTCCGTATTCACGCGCGCAAGTGACAAGCGAGTGTGTGCTCGGTTGTGTGTTTATCGCATGGGCTGAGACTTTCGGAATGTCACCCTTTAGTTTGTTTGGCGATTAGATATGAAAATTTTATATGTAATTGTTTTTTTTTTTTATAATCGGTTGTACGATCTTTGATACTTTTGATATTTGAATTGATATTTCCCATGATAATATGGCTTTGCGAGATTCCCATTTATTTCTAACCTCACGACAGCATATCATATCATTTGAATGGTAAAATAACGTAATGTCACGTTTCAAAAAGGAGCACTTATATACTATATAACATTTACTTTAGATACTGTAAATCTAAAGCAAGGTTTTTTTTTATTGGAACAGTCATAAAGATGCGTAATTGGTTCGTTGGATTAAAGCGAGATTGATTACGTAAAGCGAAAAATAATCACTTTTAATTTGTTTTTGATTCGGCAGAAAGTCGTTTATTCTTCGTTGAACGCTTTGTTTGATTGTGCCGTAGGGTTATATTGTAAGTTTGTTAGCAATAAGATTCACATTTCATACATTGATTCACCGAAATCCTAATGTTAGAATTCAGAATAAAAATGGTGTAGGTACCAGAAGTCGATATCGTGAATTATGTAAAATTATTTCTACCAATCCCTAATTTTTATAACTAAGGGTGTATGCTATATGTTCAATATTTATCACAATCCGTCTAGGAATCCTGTGATCCATTTTTTTAACTGTCAATACTTCAATAGACACAACAGTAAACATCATGATAATATAGAATAAATAGTCTAGGATCACAATATATACAATACAAAAAAATTGAGCGTGTAACCTTTGCCTAAGAGTTATTACTATCTTTTTTTTTTACATGAAATCTTACTTCATTTAATTTCAATAGAGAATGGTGTACAGTCCTTAGGTACCAATATACAAAACTGAAAAATATGTCATATCAGGGCCCTTATTCCGTATGACCATCGGATGCGCTCACGTACGTGACGTGCGTGCATTGACAATGAAAATTAGACTGCCTTTAAGTTTAAGAAGCCAAAGTCTAATTTTCATTGTTGACGCACAACGTCAAATTCACGTTAAACGGCCGATGGTCATAAGGAAGAAGGGCCCTGAAACGATTAAAACTATGTATTTTGTATTGTGTAGTACCGCTACAAACAGGCACTGGATTCACTTTTGGTTGTCATTATTTTCCCTTTATGTTCCTTTTCTTTTCTTTGTGTATGTTTAATTAATAATAAACTCGATTGTTTTCAAGTTTTTATTTGTTTTCTTTTTTAGTTAATTCTTAATTCGAATAGAATTTCGATAACAAATTTTGAAATAATAAAAACTATATAGGCTACAATTAATTTTTGAACAATGATATAAGTATCCACATTCTTTCTTATTTTTAAGAAAGTTCTTAGTTTTCAGAAGTAATGATGTGTTTTTTTTTATTTGTACGAGAATTTTGTTAACATTACTATTGCGATTTTTTTTGCATATAACACCCAGAAAAGTAATGGTCAATCTAACGACATGTGTACGTTACAATCGGCCATGCATATGCGGATTACCTCTAAGGCCCTCTAAGGCGCATTATATGGTATTGTAGCATCCTACATCACGCCCCTCTCCCCACGTGAGATTCAACTTGACCCCCTTCCCTCTGATCCGTATTTAATGGACCCCCCGAACAGGTAAGTTAAGGGGTTGGTATTACATATATCGTTCAAAAAAAAAATAGAGAAAACTTTGGTTTTCTCACACAGGTTTGGTTTTCTTTTAGAGAAAACTTTGGTTTTGTTTTTTTACAATTATAGAAAAACATGTAAGCATTTAATTTTATTCTACAGTCTAAGACACTAGATTAAAAAGCAGACGTACGTACGAGACGTTTTGAGACAAAAATTATGTAGCTCTATGTAAACAAATTCAGCTCAAAAAATAAGGTAGGAAACACATCAAAAGCTCTACAATAATCAACAAATCATGCCAAAGATATTATGACTGTTCGCACTCTTGCGCATTGCGGTGTGACAGTGACTCCGAATGCAGCTTTCTGACCTTTAGGTGAGAGCGAAATCGTTGTAAATAGCAATAACAGGCTTATTACAGTACCTACTCTTATTTCTCGATCCCTGTCTATGGAGTATCTGTCTGGAAACTATGAAAATCGGGACCCTGTCTCTACACCACCCTGTCTCCGCCTACAGGGCACGATAAACCTATTACACTACTCGGTAATAGCGGCCTTTAAGCGGGCAGAGACCGTAGCCAGCGTGTAATAGGTTGATAACACTACACTGCAGTGTAGTGCTATCAACCAGTGCACTGGCTGAGACTAAAAGGCCTACCCGATTCATCGTGGGTCGTAGGGACAGCGTAGTGTAAAGGGCTATTACACTACCCTACTTTTTGGGCTCCATGTATCGGGTGTTTGTCGGGGAAGTATAGAAATTGGACCCTGTTTCTTATTACACCACTCTGTACCTGCCGACAGGGCCCGATAAATCGTATGGTGTAATAATAGGCCTTGTAATAAGAGAGACAGGGTCCCGATCTCCATACTTCCCAGACGGCACGAGAAATCGGGCAGTATAATAGGCCTTTATGAGTGCCTGGTAAATAAAGTTGCCAACAGGCAGTAAGTTGTTAGTTTATTAACGGCGACGTTCAGACGATAAGTACCTACCTAATAAGTAAAAATGTGTTCAAGGTACCGTAATCTTTGCCAGTTCCTGAAACGCCTAGCAGTACCTAGTAATTTGCAAATATATTGTGTTCCGGATTGAAGTGCAACGTTTTTAATGTTAAACTTAATATTAAAAAAAACAACTCAGGATGGTGACAGTCTACCTGTAGGTAGTACCTAAAACCACACCTAGTTTCGACTTGTTGCATTTCAATGTTTTGTAATAGGCAAGTTTAAGATATTATGAGAAATCTACCGATATCGTCGTATTTTGTTAACTTTTATCTATAATAAACGCTAGGAGCTCAATTTCATATTGATCGCAAAGCTGCTCAAAGGCATCCGTAGAAAATATGATATTCAGCGAATTGTATATTTAGCCCCATCTAGCGATGAGATGCAGATATTCTTACTGAAGAACAAATCGTATGTTGTACGCTTTTTACATGAAAATAGTCTATGGATGTGTACAAGAACACATTTTCATTGCATGCAAGAAGGTAACCATGTCGTAGTATCCTGGAAGATGGCGCTAACAAAATTTACTATTTCTAACTTAAATCCTAAGTAATATAGAAAATCTGTCTGTCTCTCTTTCTGTGTTTGTTGCCTTTTCGGTATGGGAAGCGGCATGCATCCATCGTCTTCCTACCACATCTATGAGGACACTTAAATCGGGTAAGTTATGGTTCAAAGTCTAATGTGTTTACCATAAATAATCAAGTACCTTGGTAGGTAATAGTTCTTACCAAGCTATCTATAGCTATATATTTACTTATCCTAACTTATTCAATAAGGTTGGCAATTTGGGAATTCCCATTTGTTCTACGGAACTTCGTTGTGTTCATCGATTCCTTGACTTAATAAATAGTACCATAATTACACACACCATTAGGTATAGCACAACTAAAAAGAGGAATTACTTAATTTGTCCAATGACATAATGTTCCGTAGAATAAGTGGATACTAAGTAAGTATATAGCTACCGTCGTATGCAAACAAGGGTATAAATAAAACAACAATATGCTCTATTTTCATATATTCATTCGACAACGATACACGGTGACAATTACATAACAAACTTAAATTATAATGAATGATAATCAGACATAGGTTTTATACATTCCATATAATCATACCAGATAAACTGACACTAGAAGATTTAACTGCATCGGATAAAACTACATGTTAACGACATTGATAATGATTACACCAAATTTACAATTGTACTTGAAATAAATTGATCGATACCCTTGCGCGCCACTTAAACAACAATAAACTAATGTTTAGCTTCTTTGATTTTTATTAATCACGATAGAAAATGTATTCTGTAAAGTGACACGCAACTATTTTCAACTTGACAAATAAACATTTAACGGCGCTCCTAACATATGCTTAACGCTATATAACACAAAGATACACTATGTTATATAAAACAGTGGTTATTTGATATAATGGAAGATATTAACTACGCGTACGTGCAGTCGGTTACGCTTATTCTGGATCACGCAATCTCTACATACTAGCAGCAACTTTTAAACATTTATTATGTGATTTGATTATGTGCCTACTTTTTGAGCTAGAGTATCGCAAGATCCAAAGAGGGTTCTGGACCTTACCTCAAAAGGGGCTTGGAATAGATAGATATAGATGGGTATATAATCGCGGTTAAAACATGGACACCTTTGGCACAGGACCGAGGAAGATGACAAGATAAGAGTGAGGCCTATATACCCATCAGTGAGACAAAGAAGGTCGTGGATAATAATGATGACATATATTCGATAGATCTCGTGTTTTGGTTTGCCGGAGTCCAAAATATGCTTTAGGTACTCGTATCCATTTGTACGCGTGTTTAACGTATCTAGACTGCTTGTACGCGTAGTCTGTATCCACCTTTATATTTGTTAAACAATGTTGTTCAGTTATAGTACATAATTATAGATCGCTATTCAGTTACTTGTTTACTGGTTTAGCGATAGCTTTGTGTTATGTAGCATTATATTACTTTCTATGTAGGAGTTTCACAAATAGGTATGAAAAATAAATTGTCTTATAACTATCGTATTCAAATAATAATAACAACATAAAATTTATGTCTGCGTTGTTTTTTTGTATGATTTAAAATATTAAAAAGTTACAAGCGTTTATTTTTATCAATAGGTACGAAAAAAATATATTAGATTTACTTTTCTAAGTCCATGTTCTTGTATGTGTAAAATGAACTTTAGTTCAAAATAATTGAATGTCTAAGGATTTTTTGGCGTTAATTGGACAAGTCTAAGACCATTGCATGATATTTATTTATTTATTTATTTTGGTTGAATATTGGTAGATCACATAATTTAAAAGTAACTGTCTTTCTGTCTGTTTGTTGTTTCACGACTTCACGACAGGGGCTTAGATACTTGTTTATGTACTAATTGTTTTTTTTTATACAATATAGGTTTGCGATTGACCGCCAACTCACCTGATTTTAAGCGATGTTGCGGTCTACGATGGTGCGCGCTTACCTAGAAGAAACCGATTTACTCGCGATGAAAAGACACCCAGATTGTATCCATCGGCAAAAATTCACTCAGGAAGCGTATTCCTCAATTTAGCGGTTCATACAAAAAATTTGCAATTAAAACGTTTCATTCGGACTTTTGGAATATCCACCACGAAACGATGACGCTTTTATTTGTATTTTGTAATGCAATTTAGTATCTATAGAAAAAATTTAAAACTTTGAAATGTATATAGGCTAAAAATTGTAGCCTATATACATTTCATATAATGTGTCCGGCAAAAGTTTTTTTATTTATCGTTAAATACCCAGTTACATTTTATCAATGTCACAGTCAATGGTCGTAATCTTAGCCTACGCGCAAAATAAACCTTATTTGCAGACTTAAAAAAACTCACCACTAACAAATAAATATGAATATATAATACATAATAAATATACTATCAGTATGTTTTTGTGACCCCTATAACATTAAAATACAACTACAAATATTTTGCTTAACATTCATGTATGGAAATAATCAATGTTAGATACTTACAGACATGCAGTAGAATATTGTTTCAAATGAAGTTAAAAAAATTATTGCGCAGTACAGTCAAATCATATTATCGCACGAATGTAGAATGAAAACTAGTTGTCTCGGATTTTTTTGTCGTTTTTTTTTTAAACACACATTTGGGCATATAAAAGGAGGAAATTGATTGACTCTTAAAGATTTTCCGATTTATATATATTATCTTTTATGATGTTAAAAGTAAAAAATCATATTTGTGACTTTTTTTTTCGTCTTTATATCAGCCCAGTTTGTACAAACTGTCCCACTGCTGGGCGTGGTCAATCTTCTCGTTGTGAGAAGGGTAAGGACAGAGTCTACCACGCTGGCCAAGTGCTGGTTGGCAGACTTCACACTTCATTCTTTTTTCAACGTCGAAATTGGACAATTCTAGGTGTAGAAATTATTTTTTTCTGAAAAATATACGCTCTAGGCAATAGTCCTGCCAGACGCATTACTTGCGTATTTGAACGATTGTAGGTAAAGGCATTTACTGAGTAGTTAGATTGAATCTAAATTTACCTACTTAGAAAAAAATGTTTCAAAAATAACAATTAACACGTCCTCCGTGAAGATTAAGTTCTCAACTTCTGATATTTGCAACTAAAGCAATTGGTTGCTTTAGCAAGATGAAAGGCTTTTCACGATTCTCATTTAGTCTCATGGAAACCAGGTCCGAGGTTTCGCAGCTTTTTGACGGCTCGCCACAAGTCACAAAGCGATTTACAGTTTAAGTACTATTTATGTATAATTTATTAGGACAGTAGGTATTGGTTATTTTTTTAAGTAGGTACTCTGCGTAATATAACCTTTATAATATTCAAATATTATCAATATTTGAAACTAGTTTACATTTTTGCTGTTACAAAAAGATTATACCTAAGTATATATTACATTCGTGGTATTTCAACTATAATTCAAATTAAGTAAGTATAGAATACTATGAAACTGTATCTACCAAAAAAGTAACTTTTTTTCTAAAATATACCTTCATCAAGAGAAGAAAAAAAAACTTATTTACATATAGAAAATTAACAAATCACGGAATCCTCTAGAACTGCTCGTCCCATAATTTAAAATTAGATATTTCCATTTGCTCGTATACATCATTATTTCGTATAATCTCTTTACGCACATATATAATTATGTAAGTAATTATACTTCTAAAAAACATTTTTAGTAAGCAGACATCGATAGCATGATTTGTAAAATTATAAGCAATTAGGGAGGCCGACTAAACCAAAAAAATGTCATAATAAAAAGGTTTTCTTCTTTTGTATTCTAATCGAGAAATGCAAAGAAATGAGAGGCCTTCTGCAGTTCGTAATACAGATAGTAAGTAGGTATAAGTATAATATCTTCTTTATAAGAAATTAATTAAAAACTAGTGTAACAACTAGGAAAAAGTAAGTAAGTAGTAAGTATTAGGAAAAATATTTGAATAAGGATTTAGAAAGTCGGTCTCCGTGATTACTACCTTAGTTAACATGACTGTACTCTAAACATTAACACCGGTTTACATCAACGCCTACTGATTTACCGTCTTACTTATAAACGCATGTTAAAATCTTATTCACTGAATAAGCATTTGTCACTTTCTGTCGCACAGGAACTGTCAAGTGCAAAAACGGAATAAAACACTGTTTTACTTAAATGCGCTTATTCAGCGTTTATATGTAAGACTATTAATAGCTAAAACGTCGATTATAATCAATAAAAATAATTAAAGATGTCACAGGGGTGACAGAAACAGTTATAAAAAAAGTGACGGATTTAAGTTATTATTATTGCTGGCAAATAATTGCGACCCGTATTGTCTTCAAAGAAGGTAGGTACTATAATTTCCAACTTAAGAAGCCTGTGAGTAAAAACGTTTACCGCAATTAAGTTTTTGGTCAACACGAGAGAAATAAATTCAAATTTTAAACATTATTCGAATTTATTGACTTATTTATATGATAGGCTTGTTACCACTAAAAACAAATTGCTTGGTTTATAGTTTCTAATTATAAATGAAGAGACGTAGATAAGAAAAAACAGTATATTTCTCATAAAAGTTAAAGATTATTAATATTTTTAGAAAATAAATTCGTAAAAAATAGGTATTAAGTTACATGATAGCGAACACCAATCAGAAAGTGCCACGTCACGCCCCGCAATTTGTTGACGTTTTTCTACAACAGAGCAGTTACTATGGTTACTCCGTATTGTTTTGACACTTGACACAGATGTAAACAGTTTGATTTCGCATGGATTTCGTACACTGTAACTTCATTCAAGACGCCATGACACTATTCATCGTTTTCAAGGGTATAATTCAATACAAAATACGTAATGTAAATATTACTTTTTCTTTAAAATATAGGTTTTTTGGGATAAAATAGATATTAAAGTATATAATTAACCAAGTTTTCAAATTTAGGCAACTAGCCTATTGAAAACATGCATGCATCGTTTTTCTCAAATTTAAATATAATGGAATGAACTTAAAAGTCAAAATTTTAGAATGAACTAACAGCAACATAGCGTCAGGGTTCAAAGTGTTGAAAATATCAAAATCAGATAATAAACTATTTTTTTCCTGTTGTAGGTATTAAGTATAGGAAAAAGCACACTAGGTGACTAGGTGACCAAACTCAACTTTTTCGCACGAATTTGATTTTTTTACACTCTAACTTTTTTAACTCTTGAAATAAAGTAACTAATTTCAAACAAGACTGAAAAATGTATAATCTAGGTTAGGAGATCATAAATACCTATCCTTAAAGGAAGCTATCTCTGCCCGCAATTGTTGCCAGTATATATGTACCTAGAGCTAAACACGGTACCCTCTAAAAAGTTTAATCGATACAAAAGCAAAAAAGGTGTATTTTTATAATATGGAAATGCTTACATAGAGGCAGGTATCACAAGTAATACGGCGACTTAACATACCATAAAATAACTTATTTTTTTTTGTTGTTCAGGAAAAGTAACGTGTCTAAAACAAAAATTTATAAAATTATCTAATGGAGACATATATAATATTGAAAATTAAACTGTAGTGATGATCGCCAGTAATGATAAATTTAGGTACTTACAATTATTTAGGTCCTTACAACTAAATATTTTCAAAAATAAATAGGTACTAAAGAAAAACCGCCTCTGTAAGTAAATTTAATGATACTAGATTTTTATAATTATCGTGAAAATAACATACAGTAGGTACCTACTAATTTATGTAATCCGAGATGTATAATTTTCAAGCACAATAAATTAATATTACAATTATAACTACAAATCCACATTCTGTTATAAAATATAAATTGTGAACCGTAAAATAATCAGTTCGAACAAAATGGCACTTTGCAATAATGCACTGTTAATAGTTAATGGATCAATTTTTTATAAACGAACTTTAGAATTAATTTTGATGCCGAATATTCCGCAATGCTTGCCAGTCAGGGTTACCACATCGGCCGAATATATAATTTTATGTATATTTTTTCTATAATAATAGTCATATGTATTTAATTTTTTTTTATATAATAATTTTGAATTTTCATTAATCTAACGTTTTATAGTTTAAGCACGTTGTCAGTGTGACCGGGGTCGGACGGCGCGGCCGTCGACGCCCGTCCCGCCGGGCGGGACGGGGGCGTTACGTCGACGCCGCGTCCGGCCCGGCACCAGCGCACCGCCGCTACCGTCTCTCATCGCCGCACCCAGCCCAACACTTACTGTGGTCAAAAATTTGGAAGGCACTTTCTACTTTTCAAAAATTTTAAATTTTAATTACTTTTTGAACACATTAGCCTAGACTTACACAATAGAAAATATGCGTAGTAACATTTACCAAAAATTACGCAATTCGTCCGAAACGTATAGGCCATTATATAATTTTTTTTCCCTAGATTAAAACTTTCTTTCCAAAAGGACAGCCAAATAGTTTCGACACTAGATCAGGAATCGCAGTTAATTTTTCATTAATAATTTGGTCTTTTTTTTTATACACTAAGTTCTAAACTTGAACCGAATCTGATAATTCCAAATACCAAACAATAGTTGAAGAATCAAGGCCACTTTGAGACTTATCTTAAAACATGCGGTAACATCATACTGCGACGAGACAGCCCGGACGACGAGCGGCCGCCCATGAGGCGCCGTCCGTGTCCTCCTACTTTAATACAATAGGACGCCAACGATTATCGCCAACAATTCTAAATCATGGTATACCCTTGCGGCAAGAAGATATCCAAAATTTCTCACCGAAACTATCAAAAGGAAGAAAATAACTATTGTTCTCGTGAAGTTAACACAAATTTGTACATGCACGCCTTTAACAAGCCGTGTGGCGTCGCTTGAACGCCGGCTTGGCGCTACAGATTTACCCACATTATAATATAGCTAATATAAGTATATTGAAACGATACACTAACTATGCGTAGATAGACAATGTAGCAGACGCTTGGATGACGAACATCCATTGGCCATTTTAGTGCTCCTAAATCTAAAGCGGGGCGGACGACCTCTCAAAAAAAAAGTATTAACGTAACGTAAAATTTTTTTTTTATTCAAATCTCACGAATATTTTAAACTACACTTGATTTGAAAGATGAAATCATAATGAGCATAAAGAATAAACATAAAAGAAAAAGGAGTCACTCACTCATCTCTTTCCCGCGATGTAATGTTTGATATATAATCTCGCTCTTTATTCTAAATAGAGCGAGGCATATCAAGTGATATTTTGTTTTTATTTCTATTTTCGTTTACTGTTAGTTCATTTTTTTTATTTCATGATCTCATTGTAGCTAAAGTATACAAATATATAAAAAAAACATTGGAAGCCGTCCGCACCGCTGACTTCTAATTTAGCCTAACATTTGGAACAATCACTACTGGCTAATGATACATCTATACATTTGGCGACCACTAAGTCTAATCGTATGTGAATCGCAAGTGTGAAGACAGCGCGGTGTGATGAATACGCATGCCTACAGAAGGGAACTGAAATGACCTACCAGGGAGGTACGCCTAAAGTTTTTATTTCATCTTAAACACGATTATGTTTGCCGGTTACAATGATTAAGGTATACGGAACAGTCTTTTGATACGGGCCAAATATTTTTTTAAATTTTGATATCCCTACAGTCACAGATGGAACTAAGTTGTAATTTTAGTAAGATTACACATTAACATGTAAATATTCTACTTATGAGTAGATAAATAAATCAAAATCTAGAAGGAACCACGTCAAGACACCGAAAAGCTAACAACGTGGTCCCTACATTAATACGTAACGTAAAGATATTCCAAATATTTAATTGGAACACATTCATTCAAAGTATACAAAATCTAACATAATAAAAAATCGTAACTAAATTAACAAGCATCGTATTGCACAGCAAGTCCATAATAATTTATTAAAAATGAAAAAAATAATGCCGATTGCCATAACTGATTAATAATATAAAGTAATCATAACGATATTCTAATACATTAATTATAGTTGCTGGATCGGGAGCCTCATCGTGTCCCTTGTCCCGAATCGCAACTTCAGCTCGGGGTGAGCCAAAATGTGGTTCCATCACCCCACCAAAATTACTCACACATTTCCTTATATTCTCGCTTTATCTCCTCCAAGTACGGGACTTATCCACCGCGAATTAAAATTATCTGGGGGCATAACCTAATGAAACTATCAACGAAGTTAATCAAGCTTTCGTAATCAAAACGTGGATAAGTAAATACAAAGTCGCAAGTGAGTTGAGGTAAAGGCGACCCTCGTTCGAATCTCGCGTTGTTCTCAGCCCTCAAAATAAGGCTAAATACGCCAGGTCTCAGTGAGTACCAGACGTAGTAGGTAATTATTTCCACGCATGAATTCGCTCGAGTGTCATTTTTACGTACTTGTATAATTATTAATTACTCTATGCGTCCTATAATACCCCGCGTGTTGCAAATTGACGCACCTTGCAATAGTGAAATTCACTTCGTCTCATAAGTGATGGACCGTGATAATGGTACATGCACATCGCTAAGATGTTTCAGATTGTTTGTTATTTGTTAAAACCGTAATATACTCATTTTGAAGGAGGATGTGTTTGTAAATTCAGTGTTAATACTTCATACACCACTATTCCTATATTCCTTTCATTCTTGTATAGGTATTGTTTTTTTATTTTTATTTCAAAACATGTTTAAAATGATGTATAAATATTCAATAAAATAAGGTACTAATAATTCAAAAGTATTTTCAGAGTAACGAGTAGCTGGCACTTGTTTTCTGTCAGGAACTAGGCGAAGAAATAGCGTATTTATGAACCATGAATATTAAAATGGCTCCGCGTGTTCTTAGGAGATTGTTGAATGCAAGACGGGTCGTAACCGGCGCGTACGTAGGTGTGGCTCTCTTGCGCTACTCGTCACTAATAGTGGTGTATGAAATCATTTTAGTAGTAGCCTACCGAGCCGTTGCGGTTCGGGAGGAAGTAGTAAGCAGCGGGCAGCGGCGGTGGTACTCCGGCCGGCGGGTGCGCCTGCGCCGCGCCCGCTGGCACGCTTCATATGTCGAGCCGCGCGGCGTCCGTCACCGACGGGTCAGCTTCGATGGGCGAGGCGCCCTGTCCGTTACGAGACACCGGCGTCTTCGGCGGACCCATCTCGCCGGCGTCGCGGTCGCTGTAGCGGCTATCTGGCCGCGGGGAGGCGAACGGGCGGAAGGGTTCCGCGGGACGGGTGGGCTCGAGTGCATGCCCGGGCGGCGGCGGCGAGCACAGCGGCGACTCCAGGCCGGCTGTGAGCGGCGAGGGCAGCCGCGGCGAGTGCAGCGGCAGTGGCGGCAGACCCACGTGTCCCTGGTGTTCCTGTGGCCGCTGCGCCGCCACCACCATGTTGCACATTTGGCGGCGCAGCCCGTGCGCCACCGCGGCCACGGCGGCGGCGGCGGCTGCGTTCGGCGACACACGCCCCTCGCGTCCGTTCCCACAGCCGTTCCCGCCGACAGCGGCCGGCGGCGGTTGGTTCACGCCATCCTGGAACGCGCATATTGCAACCTACAGTTTCTGTTGACAACGGCTCTCGCCTTACGCTTATCATTGTCCGCAGAAGAAAATACGATTGGATTGAGTCACACGACAAATCGAAGTTTCTTCGTACGAACACAGTAAACACATTTACGTGATTCAATTATACATCGCAATCGCAAACGCCAATTCGCGTACGCAGGTAAAAAATATTTTGGAACGACTTCTAACAAACTTGATACAACAATATCATTATCATTAAATATCAAAAATGATATCATAACGCAGTAACCAAAAAGTATGAAAACTGACCAGCGTTTCTGAGAAGAAAGCAGCAGATTTGATACTTTGTATAAAATAAAGACCTATCCGACTGTCTTGACATGCAGAAATAAATGTAAAGAACAGCGAAGGATCATTGTTCTTAAATACAATGTGAAATTATTCATTGTGTCAAGAAGTGCAGTCGAGAGTGCGATCCGCAGTTGGTGTTCGCTCGTGCTATACTGACCGTGATAGCAGGATACGGAAGCGGCATCTCGACCTCCCTCAGATGATGCGCCGACGATGCGATATGGGGGGTGTGGTTCTCGCGGAACACCACCGCTCGAATCACCCCCCGGATGTGGTCGTCAGGCCACACCCCCAGCAAGATGCGCTGCGGCCGTCCGCGTCCCTTTGGCCTCAAATCTGGAATGTCGCATAATAGTAAAACGTGAACACGTAGGGCGTATAGGGCGTATGTTGTATGCTTCTCGCTATGACGCTGCCTAGATGAGCGATCGTAGTCGTGCAGATTTACTCCTCCTCTTTGAAATGTGATAAATAGTTTTTCGTGACGAGAAAATAAAAGCCAGATTAAAAGATAGAGATTACAATCCTTCACCGAGACAGTCATCGTTATTTATTGAACAGTTATACAAATAACCATTGTCAATAGGCTTCACTTAAAATAATTGATTACATGTAAAAGTACATAATAATGTTATATCTACCTATTGACAATGTATTTTGATACGACATTTAAACATCCATATCAAATTACATGCAAGTAATATTTAAATATTGCTTACACATAACTGTAGTTCCGATTTTCATGTGCAGATAGAAAAAAAAGAAAAAAATAATCATCAAAACATTTTACTCTCTTACAGTATTCAATTATGTCTGACAAACAAAGAGGCTCCTAATCACTGGGTGTCTTTTTTAGGGTTCCGTATCTCAAAAGAAAAAACGGAACCCATAAAGGATCACTTTGTTATCCGTCTGTTCGTCTGTCAAGACCTGTTATCTCGGGAACGCGTGAAGGTATCGAGTTGAAATCAAAACCAATACGTAGATCTCTTGCTGCAGAGAGAAAAATCAAACTTCTCAGTTTTCATAAAAAAAAAAGTTACAGCTTAATATGTCGCAAAAAAGCATATTTTGACGGGTTATTTGTCATATAGTACACATAAAGGAAAAAATCCGAAAGCTATACAATTTTAATATAATCTCAAAAAACTAGGGTCTTTATGCAAAGAAGGAGGGTCCAAATTTTAAAGTGCTTTAACCATATCATATGGGGTATCATATTATTATGAAAGAGCTTCATTAGCACAAGCTAAAACAGGTTTTAAAATATTTTACGATGTATATTTTTCGGTTTATGAAGGAAAATATAGTTTCCCCCTTTTATCTACCAGTATTTACGGAACCTTAGGTGGGCGAGTCTGACTCGCACTTGTCCGGTTTTTATTTATATACCAGTTGTGATTCTTCATTTGAAAGCTTCCTATTTCAGTTTATTTTAACTACTTGGACTATAATAATTACGATAATTCTTCTTCCCCCTTTCACCTCATTTTAACACATTGCTAGTGTTAAGTATAAAGTTGTACTAAATCTAAGTAGTATGAGATATTTTATAGAAAAAGTACATTAAAAGAAAAAAAACTGACCGACTGCATAAGACAGCGATTTTCGTGAGGTATCTGTTAAGTATGCCTTATTTGATGTTATTAAAATATATATCCTAAATACAGGGCAACCATCCTAAATACAGGGCAACCTAGTTAGGAGTTAGTGCTCAGTCATGTACCTATCTACTCAACGACTAAATGGTAATTTGGGGTAAATTAAAACTTTTATTTAATGAAATGACATACTTAATTGTATACGCGAATATTTATTTACTAGATGTTCTACATAAGCCAAGGTATACTGAAAATTCATCATAAAAAATCATATGTATTGCTAAAAAAAAAACAAAAAAAACCCTTAATATGTTACAAAGTTACTTTTATATCTGTATTTTTTGTCTCCTTCAAGCAGTTAACTTTGCAAATTACCCCTCTTCCTTTTTTTTCTTTATATATGTATAATTTAGTCTTTTTGCTTGTAACCTAATATTTTTAAGTACATACTGATTTATAAACTACCTAATGTAAAATCTAAATAAAGATTTATTATTTATTATTATATACTATTTTTCGCGAGAAAGTATGTGTAGAACGTACAATTTTAATGATCATTATTTAGATTTTTTTTATATCAATTATTTGTTACATAAAACATGTTTTTTTTTTATTACAAAAAGTGTAGTCTTATAAATCTGAAAGTGAAATCAAATTCTAACGCCTTCGCGAACATCAAAATCGATTACCTAATATACTTAGAAACATACGAACTTACATAATACTCCCGAAAAAAATAAAAAAATAAGAAAATTAGGCCAGCATGTTTGAGCTCTTTTCGAGGTGCAAATTCAAACTTTAGAATTATTCCAATTGGAAAACAATTCTTAAGTTTGATATTCTTGTTTCCATATTCAGGATTGTTTCGGTGACCTGGGTCCTTACTCTTATCTCTTATAGCGGTGTAAAGTTGGCTAGAGATCGTTATTTTCTTATTTTTAGGGTTCCATACCTCAATAGGAAAAAACGGAACCCTTATAGGATCACTTAGGTGATAGGGATAGGTGTCAAGACATTTATCTCGGGAACGCGTGAAGGTATCGAGTTGAAATTAAAACCATATACGCAGATCCATAGTATCTTACTGCAGAAAGAAAAATAAAGTTTCTGAGTTTTCGTAAAAAAACGTTACAGCCGAATATATCGTAAAAAACGCACATTTCGACACTCACAAGGGAATCAAATCCTATGGGGTACTTCCCGTTGACCTAGAACAATGCAATTTGGCAAGAAGCATTGTGTTAGAGTATACATATAGGAAAAAATCCGAAACCTGGACATTTTTAAGTAAATCATAAAAAATAGTGTTTTTATGCAAGGAATGAAGGTCGAAATTTTAAAGTGAATTAACCGTATCATGTGGGGTATCATATGAAAGAGCTTCAGTAGCATAAGCTAAAACAGGTTTTTAAATATTTTTACGACGATGTATATTTTTCGGTTTATGAAGGAAAATATAAAAAAATATATGATTTCCCCCTTTTATCTACTACTCGTAGTTTGTTCGGAACCCTCGGTGGGCGAGTCTGACTCGCACTTGTTGGTTTTTTTTTCTGCAATTCAGAGAGTGACACGAAAGTTGAAATGAGCGAACTTTGAATAATCGCTTCAACTTTTGTGTCACTCTCTTAGTTGCAATAAAGGCAAGATAAAAACAGACGCAAGCCAACTTTATAGAATAAGAGATATAGATTATCAGACTAAGCACCATGTACTATGCCAAAAGAAGGTAACTTTTTTATTTACAACTTATACCATGAGTAAATCTGAAAGTTGTCGAAAAAGAGATCAGCTGTTTCATACAATATTTTGTCGAGAGTCAACCAACTATTTTACTAGCTATTATAGTGTCAACTGTCCCGTTCTCTGTAACCAAATATTGCAAGTTAAATTTGACCCACTTCCCGGTTTCCGATTGAGCTGAAATTTGAGTACAATACCTTCCTTTCGGATAGCAGAGATTTTTGTAACACGGTTATTAAGACTTTAAAGTTCTGTATGTAGCAAGTCTTCTGTCTCGCTCATGTTATCAAATATTACACCTAGACAACAACATCAGAGAAATTTCTCAAAAATTTTGTAATGGACTTTTTATGTTTAAACAAAACTTCATAGGGATTTGCTGAATCTGCATGAAATTTTTGTGCATGTTTTTAATGTTGTTATGTAGGTTTTACGTGACCATTTTTTTCTAAGTGAGCGTGACAGATGATGAGAATTATGTTAATGAGTAGTTAATTAGTGAGTGATGTTTTTTTTTTTAATACAAGATAGATCTACGATTGACCACCAACCCGCCTGATGTTAAGCGACGGTGTGGCCGAGGATGGAGCTCGTCAATCTAAAAGATATCTATTCACTCTAGCCTTGAAAATTCCAAGATTGTAGGTCTCAGGAAACAGAGATGGCGGCAACGAATTCCATTCTTGTGCAGTACGCAACAGGAATGTGGATCGATATCGCTGAGTACGGATTTTTGGCATTTCAATGAGAAATGGGTGGTAATTCGCCGACTTTCTGCTAGTCCTGTTGTGAAATGGGGAGGGTGGAATTAGATCGTGAAGCTCTTGGGCACATTTCCCGAAATGAATCCTGTAGAAAATAGACAGACAAGCTACTTTACGGCAGTGCTCGAGACTAAGTAGCTTCTTGGCAGTTAGTTTATTGTCACCGACCGATTAACCTCACAGCTCGCCGGTCCACTGATTCTAAAGCTTCCAGCTGATACTTGGCTGATCCATCAAAAAGGTGGCAGCAGTACTCCATACACGATCGGACCTGTGCTTGACACAAATGAAGCAGTATCGCCTAACCTTATTAATGATGCCAAGCTTTTTACTAGCCAGTTTAGCCTTAGATTCAAGGTAGCCCTTAAAGTTCATTGTTGGGGTTAACGTTAGTCCAAGCAGTTCAAGATAAATTACTTGTGTGCTTTTGGCTCACGTAAAATGCAAGGAAGTTTTCAATTTTCATAATTTAAACACATCAATACATATACTTATTATTTTCAGAAGTCAGGTCAAGTCACGAAGTCAACCGAAACTTTGAGGTAAATACCTAAGTTAATTTTGTCTCTTTTAAACGCTAAACGTTCATAATTATAAAAAAAAATTGGCCAAGTTCCTACGGGCCACGCACACGCACAGTGTATGGTTTCTAGTTGTATATCCCAATATTTGGGCTAAAACGGACGTTGGTTTAAATGAAATTTGTTTTTTCCAAATTTTATTTTATCACTTGGTCGATATTACATACACCCATACCAAATTAATGCTATTTAATTTAGTATTAAGGGTTTTTGAACTAAAATGTGGACAGACAGACACACGGACTTGGTGAAATTACATATAAGTATACCTTTTGACAACATTCACAAGATTTTTTTTATCGATAAAGTGGTATCTGTTGCTATAAATTGAATGTATATAAATATCGCAATACGATTATCGATACGAGTTACAGTTCTCTAAGTGTTGGCTACCCGGCTTGTAATGTTATTACTGCTGGAAAAGGCTACAAAAAATACATGATTATTAGTAAAATCGCAGTGCAGATACTTCGCTGTGCCTCTACACTGTCTTTATTCAAATTCGCTTACTCTTATTATACTTAAGGTATTATTACTTAAACGATAACTGAATGTCGTAGCACAGGTCGAATTACGCTTAATTATAACTTTAACCGTTTTATTACAACTTGATATAAAAATTTATTAGGGTTTTGGAAGGTATTAGTGTATACAGGCACGCTATTATTGGTCAAACTGTACTATTTGAAATGTTTTTATAAAGATGGTTACTGAGAGCAAAGTTTGCCATTGTAATATGCAACATTTGCAACTGCCAATTTGAGGGCATAGTGCGAGTTTTTATATTTTATATACATACGATCGCGTTTGCGTAAACTATAAAGTATATAATAAAAACCAAACAGCAAGAGTATCGCCAGATGGCGTGGTTTAGATTTCTAACATTTGATAGTTTTCGTAAACACGATGGTGTAGGTGTAAAACATTGTAAAAACTCGCACTTGGCTCCCAGTTGCTTGTTCATAGCAAACTGTGCTCGCGATGAATTCCGACAATTGATGTTTGGTAGCTACAGTTTACTTGATATGTATGCACGTTTCTGTATAAGTACTTATTAGAAGATATCTAGGTTTCATCATTTTGTGGTATCGTGTGTCAACATCTTTAGTTAAAATTAAAATTTTAAGAACATTTTTGTTAAAGAAATTGTAATAACGTAGTGAGGATTAAATCGAAATGAGAGTATTACTCGTATTTATCGTACTCGCATTGTACGAGTAAATAAGTTAGCATGAGACTGATACCATCACAGAAATCACTAAAAAACTAACTGTCTCACATCGTGTGAAATGAAATAGATTTTAAAATACTAATTTATTTTCATTTTTATATCGCAGTTGTTCTTTTCATTTCAGATAAATATTGATGCCAGAGGGCCTAGAATTGTATGAAACCAGAGCATATACACAAGACGTTTACGTGAACGCGTTTTAGTAAAACAATAAGAAAAGTCACACTAGGACTTAACTCTTTTATATCAGGTAAGTTCGATCTGTGCTATAATGGGTCATCCATAAATTACGTCACACGTTAAGAGGAGGGGAGGGGGTCGACGAAGTGTGACATTGTGAGACAAGAGGTGGGACGGGTCCTAAGCCAGCTGTGACAAGGGGGAGGGAGAGGTCAAAAACCAAGAAATTCGTGTGACGTAGTTTATGGATGGCCCCTATCAGGTGACAACGGTCTACAGTCGCGTCATACCTGCTCCTCCATCGGCGCTGGGGCCCAGCATATTGTGAACTCGATTCGCGTACAGCACGAATGTCGGGTAGGGTATGTCGTACTTCCTCGCGGCTTGCGAGAGAGACAGTCCTTCCTTCAGCACGGAGAAGATTGCTTCAGCCATGGTCTCTGGCCGCCAGGACTTCAGTGGTCCACGTTCTCGGAGCCGCAAGTTATGCACCATGTTTTGGTTCGTACTCCAGCATTGTTGCCACAGCGACTGCATCCGATACTGGTACGTCTCTGCTGGAATGAGATGGTGAAGCGTTAATTTAAGGAACTTTTTTATGTGTGACGGTTTTGGGGCTTAAGTTAAGAAAGCAAAGACTTTAATGCTGCATTTGAAGGGCTACAACTGCAGTGACTAAAAACTGTAAAGGGTATAAGAGTACTATTTCTGAAATAACATCATCGTCTCGGTCACAATAAGTCCACTGCTGGTCATGGTTCTACCTCAAGGATTTCCTAAAAGACCATTTGTGCGTGTCCTTCAAACTGCGTTTTCTTGCCAGTACCTGTGGCAGGTCAGCCTACGCTAATCGCTATGCATGCCGATTGGAGTGCCACTTGCTTCTGAGATATGCGGGCTAGATTTTTACCTAATTATCCCTGAAGGTCTAAATCCAACCCTTCGTGACTAACATTTCAATAATGTGACTGAAACGTCACACTCAGTCACACTTTTAAAAGTATATAAATACCGTTAACATGTCTTTGCCTCAGTGCTTGTTTGCCCTATGAGTTATATATAATCATGTATAAAAAAACCGGACAAGTGCGAGTCAGACTCGCCCACCGAGGGTTCCGTACAAACTAGTAGATAAAAGGAGGAAATCATATATTTTTGTATATTTTCCTTCATAAACCGAAAATATACATCGTAAAAATATTTATGCTACTGAAGCTCTTTCATATGATACCCCACATGATACGGTTAATTCACTTTAAAATTTGGACCTTCATTCCTTGCAAGACACTATTTTTTTGTGATTAAATTAAAAATGTCCAGTTTTCGAATTTTTTCCTATATGTGTACTCTAACACAATGCTTATTGCCAAATTTCATAGTTCTAGGTCAACGGGAAGTACCCCATAGGTTTTGATTCCCTAGTGAGTGTCGAAATGTGAGTTTTTTACGATATATTCGGCTGTAACTTTTTTTTTACGAAAACTTAGAAACTTTTTTTTTTTCTGCAGCAAGACACTATGGATCTGCGTATATGGTTTTAATTTCAACTCGATGCCTTCACGCGTTCCCGAGATAAAGGTCTTGACACCTGGACAGACGGACAACAAAGTGATCCTATAAGGGTTCCGTTTTTTCCTATTGAGGTACGGAACCCTAAAAAGACTTTCAAGCCTTACAAATATAGATTTTTAAAAAAAATAGAGCCTTAAACTTCTCTCTTGTGAAATTTTACCAATGGTAGATAGGGCAAACACTGAGGCAACGATGTGTAATATTATGTTTCTTGATTAGCGATAGATATAAATTGGCAGTCAATAAATCACAATAATTTTCTTGACTGTCAGCAGTGGGTAAATGATGGTTTTGATGATGGAAGGGTATGAAAATGGTTGATGGTAAGCTACCATTATTTACCCACAGCTGCATTCCGATGATATTAGAAGGTGAAAGTTGGATGGTGAAACTAATTAATTATATTTTTAACTTACAAAATTTAATACATTTAACACAAGTATTACATTTTGTAGTCATTAGTTTGCTGTCGGCGGCAGTGTATTTTTGATATTTTGGGTACTGTTATACCCGCCCCTGGTGCTTGTACCCTTCGACCCAACCCCAGCACATTATTTGTTCTAAGCGGTGGTGTAAAGTGTCTATATTTGAACACATCTGACATTTCGATATGTTTTAGTGACATGCTAGCAACTATTTTTTTTACAAACTACCATTAGGAATATTTATGTTTGTTTACCGAGTGTTTTCTTGCAAAATTGCAATATAACTATTTACTAATGAATTGTCTCATTATTACACTTTTTCTTATAGTACATCATTCTTTATAAGGTATGAATGGCAGATATAATAAGGTATGGCCTAATGCCGTCTCGGCAGTTGCTTGCATCTGTCTTGTTCAGAAGTTATTGACTGTTTGACTACTTTGTGAGTGTAACTTGTGAAAATTAAAAATAAATTTCAGTTAAGGAAACCATAGAAGCATAGCCTTTTAGTATTCCCATCAGACAAAAAGAAATATCGATAACGGATAATATTTAGGTGTAAAAAACAGCTACATTCTTTTTGTATGGAAGAATAGGTAGTACTCAACAGCCCTTGTGTTTTTGTCCCATTTTTTAGGTATTGTTTTCGCTCGCTTTCATGATTTATTGTCGAAAATAGAAAATATTTTGAAAAAAAAAAACAAGTCTAAATTTTCACATTATAACTGATGAACTGAACCACACTACACATTAAATTGATATTTTTTAAGCAACGTATTCTACAAAATACAATACAATACGAAATGGCTAAAATGGTCATGCACAAATACAAAAACAAAATAAGCAATTAGAGCAAAACAAAAATATTACATCTTACGTATCCAAAAGGCTCTGTAAAAAAATAAACATTAGCAATTAAGTAAAACACTTTTAGTTTCAGAATTTCTTTAATTTCCAGACAAAAACAAAATACAAAAATTAATTAGAGCTACTTAAATGCTGACCATCAACTAGACAATTTTAAACGGCCTTACCGAAAAACGTTACTCAAATTTGAACAATGCTTAACATATTTTGTCAACTACTCGCTGACACGTAATGGCACTTGCGGAAAGAAGATTATAGACAATTTGAGACGTTGATTACAGTTAGGAAACTTTTTTCGCTGAGGATAAGGATAGTTAGGTAAAGTCCGAGATTTTGTACTTTTTGAAAATCTCAGCTCATAATAGTCAATCGCCCCTGTCAGCCCCGGATATATGATTGCTCCGTACCGGTCAGAAACTTACTAAGTGGCGCACAATGATTCCATTTTCAATTATGAACATAGAAACGAAAGCTCTAATTACACAACAGTACGTTTATTTTCGTTAATTTGTCTCAATAATCCAATATAATATAATAATTTTAGCTAAAAATTTAATGTGGACTTTGGGAACCATTAAGAACTCGATGATCTCAAGGACCACTGGCTTAGAACCACTAGTAGGTAAGTTCTAAAATATCTATTGTGTCATATTATTATATCTAATAAAAGACGGATTAGAAACGAAATCAACTACGTAATATTCGTCGGTTCATTTATTAGTTAGTTGGTTCATTTAGTTACTAAATGAACTGTAACTTCAGAAAGAAAAAAGTTTTTTTTTATTAAAACGTGAATTTGACGCCCAAAGTGTCCGACCTGACCCAAGATTCGGGGCTGCACTGTTTACTTTACAAATAAGTACAATGGATATTTTAACATAATTCAAGTGCAAATTTGTCCAAAACACAATATATGGTTCATTTGGTATCTGACGAATATTTTGATGTATCTTATTTGTTTTATCAGCGTAAAATAACAAGTTACAGTTCAGAAAATATACACAGACTAAATAAATAAGTAATGAATGAACACGAGGTATTTTCTATTTTTACAAAAATATTATAGCTTTTTAAATAAACACTTAAAATTGGGCTCAAAGCGGGATAGCTGTGCAGCTATCCCTCGCGCATTACAACATTTTTAAACATACAAAATCACTGAGTGAGGATTTTAGAAAAGTGAGAGATGATTTTGTTTATTTAGAAAGGAGAAATTGAAAAAAATATATTTTTTCAGTTATCATTGATATCGGCGACGGAGTAGTGAGAAAACATATGTATATTTTGTTACTCCAATTAAAATATGTCGAAGTTTTTTTTTAAACATTCTTCCTATTTAAATAAACTAAATCATCTCTCGCTTTTCTAATATACTCATTGATTTTATATATTTAAAAATGTTGTGTTGCTGGAGCGAGATAGCTTCGTGCTTTGAGCCTAATCTTAAGTACGGCTTGCAGTGTTTTCATCGCCAAAGTAATAAGTAAGGAAAGGCTGATCCTTATCAGCTAACTTAATAGCTAGTTAAGCCGAATCCATAATAGATTCTCTCTGTACTGGTGAAAATGGCATTTTCCTACATCAGGAGTTTTTTTTCTATCCGTTCTAATACATTATCTCATTCCAGATATTTATTGGTACGTTAGATGATTTTGTAACTACGAATGGCTTTTTCATTTTTTGTTTCGAAGTTGTAATGAAATTACAATTCTAAGAAGATTAGAATTCGTTGCCTCAATGCTTGTTTGCCCTATCTACCATTGGTAAAATTTCGCAGAAGAATATATGTATACCTATGACTTTGAAAATCTTTTTAAAACATGAGTTATGTATACTCATGTATAAAAAAATACCCCATTTCACTACAGGACTAGCAGAAAATCGGCAAATTACCACCCATTTCTCGTTGAAATGCCAAAAATCCGTACTCAGCCATATCGATCCACATTCCTGTTGCGTACTGCACAAGAATGGAATTCGTTGCCGCCATCTCTGTTTCCTGAGACCTACAATCTTGGAATTTTCAAGGCTAGAGTGAATAGATATCTTCTAGATCGACGAGCTCCATCCTCGGCCACACCGTCGCTTAACATGAGGCGAGTTGGTGGTCAATCGTAGATCTATAGTGTATAAAAAAAAAATATATACTTTCAAACCTTACAAATACAGCTTTTTGAAAAATTTGAGCATTAAATTTTTCTCCTGTGAAATTTTACCAATGGTAGATAGGACAAACAAGCACTGAGGAATAGATTTTAAATATTTATTGAAATCGGATATTGTTTAAAGATAGAGTTTTAACAGTTTTAAAGTTTTTGCTGTATTATTCGTGCTCAATTATTCTTCTTAAAAATAAATAATTATTTAACCAATTTACTTTAACCTAAACATATTTAACGAATCCGTCTTTATTATACCTATCCATTTGAGATCAAACTAACATTTTTACTAGGTATCAAATCACACAATATTTCCCTATAGCATAACTATAGTTACAAAAAATAGACTTACACTATTCTCTACAACTTAAATGTTTTATAACAACTTACATTTTGACCCCGATTGTCACATCCAATATTGAGAAAATAGGATATCTAAGTATGAAGGACGAACAAAAAATAGAAAAACAATATCGCGGGAAAAAATACCAAATCTAAAATAATTACTAATATTCACAATATTAGTAATTATTTTAGATTTGGTATTTTTTCTGGTAACTTTGTCCTTTAAAATGCCATTTCCTCAATTATAATATTATCATTATATACAGTTATCATATTAACATGATGATAATTCGGCAACAAACAATTACAAATTAATAGATCTTTTTTATTTATTTATTTATAATTTGTGATGTTATTTGAGGAAATGGCAGCAAAGTTACCCACCCATAGAGAAACATATAAGTACGTACGTTAATACATTTAATTCGATGTACTCACCAATGTTATACGCATTGACCGTATAATAAAGGCCGTGTATTTCTTTTCTCGTATTTAACAAGGAGTGAAAAGCATCAAATGTAGCCTCACAAATAAAAATGAAGAATAAATATGTAATCTTTGAAATGTATAATTTTAAAGTGTTTTGTTTTCGTAGTCATTTAGGAATAAGACGGTTACAATTTCATACAAAGTTAGCAGCAGATGTTTAAAAAAAAAACAATACGAGAAAAGAAACAATGGAAACGAGAATTCTGTAACTTTATTATACAATATAATAATGAGTATCAGTTAAGCAAGCAGTAAAAACTCTTTGTTGTTTCCTTTAGTAATTATACTTACTTCAATACTTTGATACAAAGGGAAGCCTTTTTGCATATTGTAACAAAAAGGTATAAACAACAGAGAGATAACAAAAGCTAGCTTTTTACACAACTACGCAAAAATAAGGGTTAAGATTGAAGTAGTCTGTGTATTATATGCTTTTGACCCACTGGACCTTGTGACCCTGAACGTGCAGAAAATAAAGGTAATGGACACAAAAATAAATAAAAAAATTATAAGAATATTTTCTGAGCTAAAACTTGTTTGAATTAAAATTAAATTTATTGTGACTGTTTTTAACTTTTTTTTTGTTACTGAATTTTTTGTAACTTTGTACGGTCAAAAATATTGATACGAGCGAGCGAGATAGAGAACTTACTACACTTAAAATACGATCGAATATAGTACAACTTAGAAATTTAAGTACTGGATTAACAAACAATAATTAATGAAATAATTATTACTTAGTACACAATTTAAAGATTACTTATAAAAATATGCACTTATACAACAATAAGGCACATTTTTGAGCAAATACTCTACATTAGGGTAGGATTTCATAAGAATCATTCTTTATCAACTATTATCTTCAGAGTTACGTACGCTTAAAACTAGAATTGTTGGAAAATAAGTAAAAATGGCACAATGGATTATAAGGACTACGAAAAAATAAATCACGATTGCAAAATATATGAGTAATGACATTCTCTTCACATATCGTTGGTTATGACGCTCAGAAAGTAATGAAAAATATAACAACACCTCGAACATTATTAGAGAAACATAGATCTTTACATAAATACAAGTCAGTCACGAAACAAGAGCTGATCAGGGCCCTTATTCTGTATGACCATCGGCCGCGTTCACGCACGTGACGTGCGTGCATTGACAATGAAAATTAGCTTTTAAGTTTAAGAAGCCAAAGTCTAATTTTCATTGTGGACGCACAACGTCAAATTCACGTTATACGGCCGATGGTCATACGGAATAAGGGCCCTGATGAATACGCATAAGACCTCGTGTTCATTAAGCGAATAGAGAGAGAGGCTGACTGTCTAGCTGGAACAGTGTTCCAGCGTTTTGCTTTAGTGAGCCACTTCAGCACTCACCCAATACATTTTAAGTATGCCAATTTGTCGCGGAGTCAGCCAGCAGACAGCCTCTCTCTATTCGCTTAATGAACACGAGGTCTTATGCGTATTCATCAGATCAGCTCTTTTTTCGTGACTGACTTGTTATTGAGCCATGAGCTGGAGAAACTGCTTACTATTTCCCTAAAGAGGACGAAGCCTAAGTCAATTTTTGGATGCTGTGCTGTAGAGTTTGGTAAAATTTATTGCCTTCCCCTGTACTGCTACACGGACAATTAGGACATCCTAACTATTTTTTGCGAACGCTTTTTATTCGTAATAGATCTTGTACATTTAAAAATCATTTAGCAATCGGGTAAAAACCAACAAACTAAGGCCGCCAGGTGTAACTGAAATATGCGCTTGCGCTTATTACTCTTACTATTGATGATGATACAATGCTATTCAGATAATAAATTGCTTATTCCCTTATTTATTTCATTTGAAGAGGCATTTATTTACTAATAGACTTTTTAGTACATACT
The DNA here is from genome assembly GCA_947563715.1 of Lycia hirtaria. Lineage (NCBI taxonomy): Eukaryota > Metazoa > Arthropoda > Insecta > Lepidoptera > Geometridae > Lycia > Lycia hirtaria. The sequence continues at coordinate 14,340,080 of OX387386.1, forward strand.
TCCTGATGAGTTATTTCTTTTTGAGCAGTAAGCGTATTAATAGGAGTTCCTCTGCTAATGTTTTAATGAATGTACTAAATAGATATGTTAGTATTCCAGGGATAGTGCAATTATTATACAAATACATGGTCACTCTTTCATAGTTATATATTTAAAGGAATGGTTCATTATAGCGTAAGTTTAATCGACCAACCTTTGATGTACTTACGTCCACAAAACTCTGATAAAAGTTAACTGCTCATATTGAAAACTAACCCCAAATAGGTAATCCGTTTTACGAAAACGAAATATTTTTTAATTAAAAAGTTTTTGAACAACAGAAACAAACAGTCGTTTTGCGGAAGAAGGACAGAGCATGTTCCAACAAAAACTTTGTTTGCACCTCGAAAGTTTATTGGCCGATTAAAATATTTCTTTTCATGATTGCAATCAATGTTTCTATATTACCCACTTAAATGTATAATACAGAATAGGTAATCCTTAATCATATATGTAAATATAAGCCCCTATATACATTCTTTTTAAGTAATGTTTTTACAAAATTGTATACACGTCCTTACTAGTTACTAATCTAGATCTAATTACGAGTACTATAATAATTGAGATTCTTTAATTATTTATCTATATAGGAACTTATTTGTAAGTTAATTGTTGCTTACGGCACTGGAAATCCCTACGGGAAGATGCCACGACTGTGTTGTGTCTCGCGCAATAATCATCTAAGTGTTATTAAATTATTTAATATATTTTAGGGAACTTAACAATATATAGAGTAAATAATCGGCCAAGTGCGAGTCGGACTCGCGCACGAAGGGTTCCGTACTATCATCTATAATACTACAAAGTTTAGTTCTGTTTATAAAATAACGAGAAATCAACGAAATTCCAAGTAGTAAATTGCAAACTTATAGGTAGGTTTTCGATACACACCCGGGCAGCATGACGACGCTCGCGCGAATACGCGCGGTTATGGCTCGCTCCGTGATGTTACCTCCCCCGCTACCCGCGCGTTCGCGCCACCACCACACCGCGGCGCGGCGCTCGCACCGCGTTTAGATGCACGGATTATTTTCATTTTGTGAGTTTTTATGTATTAGATTAGGTATTTATTTTTATAGTTAATATATTTCTAAATATTTACTTACAAATATTCAAGTTTCTACCTGTTAATTAAGATCGAGTAAAAATTGCTTAAAAATTACGTTTGTTGTATGGGAGCCCCCCTTTAATATTTAATTTATAGTTATTTAATTATTTATTTTGAAAGGTAATATACAAGTAAGTATTCTGTGAACATTTGAAGCGTCTACCTGTTACCGTTTTTAATATTGAGCAAAAAAATACGAAAAAAACACGTTTATTGTATGGGGTCCCCCCTTAATATTTAATTTTTTTTAATTTTTAGTATTTGTTGTTATAGCGGCAACGGAAATACACCATTTGTGAAAATTTCAGCTTTCTAGCTATCACGGTTTATGAGATAAAGCCTGGAGACAGACAGACAGACAGACAGACAGACAGACAGACAGACAGACAGACAGACAGACAGACAGACAGACAGCGAAGTCTTAGTAATAGGGTCCCGTTTTTACCCTTTGGGTACGGAACCCTAAAAAAATGATTGATTGAACAAAATTGAATAAAAACAATCATTTAATCAAAAATGATTGTTTTTACCTAAACTGTTTTATTTCTTCATTTGGACGTTTATTTCAGTTTAGTCGAAATATATCAAAATAAAAATGATATTCAGTATTTATTTTGTTTTATAGTATATTTTTCATTACAGAGGTACATCTATTAAATGACTAAACAAAAAAAAGTTGTTTGCGAGTAAATCAGTTGTTGCATCTAACTTAGGGTTTTAAGCATGAACAATTTTATTATTGTCCACACCCTAATCACAGGAATTAGATTATATTGATAATACCACGCTGCAATAGCGTCAAATATTGATATTTTATGAAAATAACTATGATAATATCAGTCTAATGTCAGATAATTATAGTTATAGCAAATCACAAGCGCGCGCGAACATTTGCATGTGGTATTCGTGTACATGCACATTGTATTAGTGTGCGTACTCGACGGAGCAAGCGGCTACTACTCACACGTACACAATCACGACACGAACACAAGCAAAGGTCGCGTACAACCGTCAATTGCAAAAATTATAATGAAATAATATTATTTTTTTCTATTACTTGCACGCTTAATTGCATACGTTATTAATATTTATAACTGAGTTCTATCTTACAAATTGCTATTTGAAGGTAACAGCGGTGGAGCAAGCGTCTTCACACATATAATCAAATTTACTTTTGCTTACACGCGCTTTCTTCTTCTTTACATAACTGTCAAAATGCAAAGACACTATCGAATTTTTCTTACAGAAAGCCCACCACCACCTGTATCCTTTCAAATCAGTCCCAAACGAGAAGCTAGGATCTCTCATACGCCGCAACTTTTCTACAAAAGTCAATACCTCTTTCAAGGACTTTTTCGTCCTACGATTGTGCGGTGACACGTTGATTTCGCAACAAAAATTTAAAATGGCACGTTCTTCGACTTCAGTTATTCCCGATTCATCTAGAATCGCCATTCGATTTGATTTTCCTAGAATGTTGTCGTATAAGGTTCCTTTAGGAATAGCGAAATGGGTGGCGGCTTGAGTGAAGCGCATTCGTTGAGTGACGACGGCTCGCACTGCGTCTTGCAGCTGGGATTCTGTCCATCTTGGCACCTTGGACGGAGTTGGTTCTGGCATTAAAGTAATATAAAAATAAGAGCTCTTATCCGGATATCGCTCAATATTTCTATTCGATAAGAATATACAAAATTCACCCAACACCATTCAGAAATCTTGTGTATAAATTGCAAATAATTAGGAGTATTTCAATATTTTTTAAGTATTACACAGTTCAAAAACAAAATAATTCTAGTCAATTTAAAACATAGAGTGTAGAATTTTTGATACTCCATATTATATCCAACGCCCGTTGCCAAATCAGTGAGAGCCATCCATCGGAAAGGTAAGTACAAGTTTGATTCCCGTAGAATGTTGAAATTTTTGAACTGTGTGTGTCAAAGTATATTTTTTTTCACATGTTAGATATTAAAACATGCAATATACACATATTTAAAAGCTATTTTTCTATTTTTGTTATTTATGTCATAATTTAAATCTTTTAAGAAATAATATTTAGGTACCAAAGTAACGCACAGCCCACATGCACCCATGCACAGATATTTGGGGGCACGGCAGTGGCCGTTCCTTTCTCGAAGCCATTCAGGGCACTTTCGACACATGATTAATAATCTACATACAACATAATCTACCTAATATTATATGCATAAATTTGGCTCGCAAGTGCTTTATATAATTATGAATATTTCAAACAACAGATCAATGTTTATGTGATTTGTGATGTGCATTGGCCAAGTCATTCGAATTATTAAATAAATAAAGATGTCTAATATCGATACGGTCCCTACAAAAGTTGTTAGTAAGCTAATTAGCTAATTTTTTTAAATAAAATAGTTTGATAAATGCTCCCATAGATACGTACTAAATTAATTAGCCAACTTGGTTTTACATTAGATCTCACAACTTTTCAACTCCAGCTTCAACTTCAGCTGCGTTGCGACTTGGCTTTTTGTACATATTATGTTTTTGATGTTATTAATAATTCACCCTCAAAGAGGAGATTTTATACTTTGTAAATCTATAGCCGGTTAATAAATCGGTTGTCTAATATATATAATCTGATTTTTTTCTCCTAAAAGTGATAAAGTGATGAGAAGAGCGTGCCACTGACCTGGTGTTAAGCGCTACACAATATGTACTTTACATAGTCCAATGTCATCCCTAACTTCGTATACCACAGTTCAAAACTCTGACAGTACACTCAGTGTAACGCTCAGTGTGACGAACGCAGTGTACTACACTGTGCTCGTCATTCTAAAATTTTGAGAGTCAATAAGCCTGGAATTTTTTTGTAGACCATGTATACTGGTGCTGGGCGGGTGAAAAACTAGTAAAAGTATGGCCAACCCAGGATAAATTTGCAAAATAAATAAATAAATATTGGTGGACATTTCACACAACACCATGCCCAAACGAAAGCAGAACTTGTACTATGGAAACTAGATAGGCTGATAGAATAGATATATACTTTTTGCTTTACAAAAGGATCCTATCAGTACAAAACGAAAAATAATACGTTTTATTGAGTTGTCGCGCGCTCTTCACCCGAATTCGACACCGTGTGACCTAAAAGAATCATCAAAATCCAAAGAATGTGTGTTAATACAAATAGATTCGACACCGAGTGACACCGTGTGACCTAAAAAAAAACATCAAAATCCAAAGAATGTGTGTTAATACATATTATACATATTAATACATGTATTAATACATATGTATTAACACACATTCTTTGGATTTTGATGATTCTTTTATAAATTATCGGAATCATTATATGACTATACGGTACGATCTTTTTAACCGACTTCAAAAAAAAGGAGGACGTTATTAGTTCGATCGTATGTATTTTCAAAGATTTATAATTATGTACTTACTCAATTGAATTCATTGTATGTACGTACCTTAGTTAGTACATATAGCTGATATTAGAGATTTACAGATGGTTCAGATTATAGAATCACAGAGTTCCACCGACACCGTTTTTCTTTGCAAAAGTGACAAGTGTTGAGGATTATTGTGTAAACATTTACACATTTTCTATTCTTCAAAGACGAAGCTTACAATCGGTGACAAATTTGTCACCGATTATTACCGATTATTTGTTTATTTTTTCAATTTGGCGCAAATGACAGTCCTTTATTGAAAAAAGTTTATACCTAACCATGAAGAATTTAGTGATCTTGAAAAGCCTTCTTATAATACTCATCCAATGCGAATTGAAATTGGTTGCTCAGTTTTATTAAGTAAAATTTTGTAAAAAAAAAGTATTATATTATTTCAACCATAAGAAAAATAATCGACATTCAATAATATTTAGGTCTAGACAACAATTTTCCCCTAATGTATGAAAAAAAAACATAATGTACTAGCGAAAATTGCCGCGACAAACCGATAACCTCTGCTCATAAGGGCTTTAAGACTGGGTTCAAAGCGCGCTGAAATATCTGACGAGTTTAAATATATGTTTTTTTCAAAACACTGTATTCAAAATAAATGATATCAGATTTTTTTAAAAATTACAATATCTAAAAAAAAAAAATATATAATACTATACTCAATGATTTTACATAATATTATGTTTAAAAATATTGTGATTCGTGAGAGAGATAGCTGCGTGCTTTGACCATTAATTTATTGCAGCCTTAACCATTAATTTATTTCCGTGATTGACAAAGCATTCACACAGCGTATCGTATTCCTAACACTGTAATGTCATAAAAAAGTTGCATAGCGTTTACATTTTTCCCACGATGCCACAATAATGTGATATCTGTAGACATATACTACATATATTAACTGTACTCCCTGTGGTACTTAACTTGTCAGACCAATTGGTTCGTCTTCGTGTAATGCTATACAGTGACGGAGCTTAAGCTTATTCGTGAGGCTACGGCGTCTGTTTGTCTGTCTGTCCTACACTTAAACGGCTGTATCCTTTGAACGGTAATAGATACAAGTATCAAAATTGGTAAGATTGTTTTACTTCAAAGTAAAGCTTTTACTTTGATGTAAATCAACAAACACTAAAAACTGGTCATGAGCGAGATAAATTAGAGAAATTAATTTTTGAAAAAAAAAAGGGAAATTAATGTAAGAGTAAGAGTAACTTTCTTGTTGACTCCACAAAAAAAAAAAAAAACGAAAATGACAAGTGAACGTTTCGCTAACAATTGGTGTCATGTAATAAACATAAAGTTAAAATAGAGTAAACGGTAGTGTTAAAATATCTTTATATAAAATAAACCGGCAAAGTGCGAGTTGGACTCGCACACGAAGGGTTCCGTACCATTATCTATAAAAACGGCAACAAAATCAGGTTTGTTGTATGGGAGCCCCCTTAAATATTTATTTTATTGTATATTTTAGTATTTGTTGTTATAGCGGCAACAAAAAAACATCATCTGTGAAAATGTCAACTGTCTAACTATCACAGTTCATGAGATACAGCCTGGTGACAGACGGACGGACGAACGGACGGATAGACAGCGGAGTCTCAGTAATAGGGTCTCGTTTTTACCATTTGGGTACGGAACCCTAAAAATGGGTCTGTAACACTTACATATTTGAATTTGATACTGTATGTTAACCCTCTAATATTTTCTCCTTCCCATCTATGCCTCTAACCACGATCAAATGAGGCATCACACGACCTCATGGTTATTGATGCTCTGTCTACCTCACCTTTTCCTCCTCTGTTATTAATATTATTTCAAGTCACGATTGCGCTCGGTCTTTGATCGTGTTCGTGTTGTGTTTATGTATGCGTTCGCTTGCTCCGTCTCGCACACATAACGCGTACATATATATATATATAACTACAGCTAATACAGCACTTGCCTTAAAAATTTTGTTTAATATTTCTAACTGACTAAACTGATACAAAAACTATAACAATAGATACACAATTGTAATTTGTGTAATAGTGTAATCCATTACACTATTACACAAATTACAGTGACGAGCGGCATGCGTTTCGGTTACCATTCATAAGCGAACTAGTGATGTGAGAGGACGATCATACGAAAAGTATGTTTTAACGGACACTGCATTAGTAGTTGCAATTCACGAGCGCTCGCGAGCTTATTGTATAGGTAGATACAGTTCCCGTTACGTAAAAAGAACGCCGGTTTGTTTCCGTTTACGAACAAACCATCAGCGCTCATTTTATTTAACGCGAACTACTTATAATTATTTTATTAGTGTGTGTACCCAATGGAGTGAACGGGCGTTACTCACATACGCAAACCTAATAACATGTACACAAACACAATAAGAACACAATCAAAGGATGAGGGTAATGGTGACTTGCAAGAAGTACGATTGGAATACAATAAATCTTGAGCGGCTCAATTTGCGATGTTCGCAAGAAAAAACATACATATTATTAAAATTAAAAAATAAAATACGTTTTTCATACTATTACAATGTGTGACCTATTAAATGTGATATTATCAATTGTTGTTAATATATAAAATAAATATACATTATATACATATATTTAGTTAGTTAACTCATCCCAAATGCGTCCAAAATCCACATATTCGCAAGATTTTGAATTGAAAGATTGAATTCGGGAAGATCGGGAATTGAAATTAATTGCTATAAATACAGTTAATTAGTCAGTATTGATTTATCAAAATCCGTTCCATCCTTTTCATCTAAAGCGGATATATGGACGCCTTTGAATTTAAGATAAAGAAATGCTATGTATTATTTTAAGCAAACAAAACAGGCAACAATATATTGCAAGCATTGAAAACAATATGTTACAATAAAACGACAATAGTTGTTAGTATGGAAAGGAACTGACCCAACTGACCTGCCAGGGCGGTGGATGTCGAAGCGCCCATCCAAGCTTGCGTATTTTCAAGCATTCGCGCCTGAAACAAAAGAAAATATACATTTTAGCATAAAATAGAAAAAAAAAACAAAATTATAGAATTAAACAAACGGGTTAAAATAAGTAAAAGAAAAATAAATACCAAAATTATAGAATTAATTATTAAAAGGGTTAAAATAAGTAAAAGAATATCCCAAAGTTAGTCAGCAATGGAAATTTACCGTCAAATGGCGACGACGCCGTGAAAAATAAAAGTGCGGCGCCAGTATCCAACCTTCGCGGTTTTTCCGGTGATTGTAACAATACAAAATAAATGCATGCCAAATATGCAATTACGTGGAATATCTTTACTTTCTTTAATGAACAAAGTTGTATCACTAGTTCCATCGGTTAACAATTACGGAGGAATATCTTCATTTTTCTTTAATGGTACTAAGAACACAAAGTTGTGTCACTTGTACCATCAATGGTATAAATCAATGGTACTACTGACAATAAGGCTTAGATTTGCCACAACGCCGTCGCTATATTACGGTGCACCGTTTTCAGGTTCCGTGCCGGCTTCGATACTTCGGTTCCGACGGCGTGGCGTGGCGCTGGACCTTTACGTAATACTTATGTGCACCAGAAAAAAAAAAAATTGGACAAGTGCGAGTCAGACTCACCCACCGAGGGTTCCGTACAAACTAGTAGATAAAAGGGGGAAATCATATTTTTTTTATATTTCCCTTCATAAACCGAAAAATATGTATACATCGTAAAAATATTTAAAAACCTGTTTTAGCTTATGCTAATACAGCTCTTTCAAATGATACCCGACATGATACGGTTAATTCGCTTTAAAATTTGGACCCTCATTCCTTGCATAAAGACACTATTTTTTTGTGATCAAATTAAAAATATCCAATTTTCGGGTTTTTTCCTATATGTGTACTATAAACACTATGCTTTTTATCAAATTAAATAGTTCTAGGTCAATGGGAAGTACCCCGTAGGTTTTGATTCCCGTGTGAGTGTCGAAATGTGCGTTTTTACGACATATTCGCTTGTAACTTTTTTTTACGAAAATAGAGAAATTTTATTTTTCTTTCTGCAACAAGAGACTATGAATTTGCTTTTAGGGTTTTAATTTCAACACGATACCTTCACGCGTTCCCGAGATACAGGTCTTGACACCCGGACGGACGGACAGACGGACAACAAAGTGATCCTATATGGGTTCCGTTTTTTTCCTTTTGAGGTAAAAAGTAAGTAAGTAATTAAGTTCGTATAGACTGAGTGGCCAGCCCTATTGTCAGAGTTATTAAGCCGCCGAAAGGCCTATGACTTGGCTTGACGATTGCTGAACAACCGGGACCTACAATTTAACGTATCATCCGACCCACGGTAGCGCTCAGAAAGAAATGCCACTCACGGTCACCCATCCGAAGACTGACCTGTCCGTTCGTTGCTTAACATTGGTAATCGTTCGGAAACACCTAGTCAAGCTACGCAACGCTACACGCTACGCTTCCTTTTGAGGTACGGAACCCTAAAAACGGCTTAGGTTAATCGAATTTATGTCAGTTGCAAGTTTGAAACAGTGAAGTTGTATGAATAAATTATTGTCACTTGCTTATCTCCACCTCCAAATTGGATTGTCTAACATGATCTTCTTCGATTGCTTTATTAATTAGAAAGATCTGACGTGATCTGATCTGGAAAGGAAATCTACGCTTTAAAAAGCGAAGGCGAATCGTATAACTTTGGAGAATTCACATAGAACACCGTAGTCTCGCGTTCTATGTTGGGTAAATCATCAGTTCAACTTTAAGATACATCACTATCTAGTTCTTATTGTCTTTTATAAAAAAGTAATATTTTCTTGAGGCATTTCTTGATCTCTATTTTTGTATGTGAATTTCTTTTTAAAATCAGGCAACTGCAGACAGGAAAGATATTGCTGTTGAAAAAAGTGTTTCCAATTTCACCCGACATTTATAATCGATCTCGTATTAACAAGAAATTTTAAGTTTTATTCCAATTCCACTTAAAATTTCTTGTTACCTTGTTTTCTTGTCACCGTTCGTCGGTACGACGCGATTTTCCTAGGAGCTTAAATACTCTTATCAGACTTGGTGCTACGAATTTTTAAAATCAAGAGAAATCGACGAATTCCGAGCGGTTTATCATCGGATTGCTATTCTAATGGCGTTTGTGAGGTGGCTATAATAATACTACATGATTATTTCATGTTATATTTATTCTATAACATTATTATGTTTTTCTATTTTTTAAATAATATTATCCTGTCAAACGGCAATAATTTTAAAATTACTCAGGCTTTAATTTTAAAAGTAGTATGTCATTGTGTATGAACGGTACCGCTCATCGTTACGAAAATACACAGTTGTCAAAAAGGTGTTAATTTTGGTTTTTATTTTTTGGCTATCAATTACAGATATGACTTATACACAATTTTTGCGTCGTTCGGATTTCTGGCATGCGTCTTTTTTCTAAAAAGAATTAGTCCACCTACTCATTGTCTTAAAGAAAGAATATAACAAATGAAGCGAGTGTCAAGTATTCAAGCGCCGCGCAGGTCCGGCGCCGAAGCCGACGGACGGGCAAGCAGAATATGACGTCGCGAACTAAATTCCCTGCGGACGGGTCAGGAGTCAGGATGCAACTCATTAAAGTCACCGTAATGGCTTCAATAATAATAACGGTCAGATGAAAAAGAACAATTCCTCAGTTAATTTACAATTTCCCATCTCGAACAGGAAGTTTACGATTGCACATTTTATCGATCGCTACTGTATTTTAATCGCGGTGCGTTGCTTCGTGCGCGTGCGCGTGCGCGTTTATTTACGTCCTGTAACGAAGCAAACAGCGGCATTTCTTTGTGCCTCGCCCGGTCTCGCTACAACTAAACACCATCGAACTTTTAATTGTGAACGCAGACAAAAGCGGCCATTTTACGGCGGCAACGCGGACGGAACACAGTACTACAAATAAAATCGTTGGAGAGAAGCCGGGCGCTCGCGCTAGTGTTTACTGCGCGCGCACGTGTGCTAAGTACTGGTTGAAAAGCTCCGATGTATTGTTTGTTTACCCGAATAAAACACTAAAATCCAATTCAATAACAAAGAATTAAAGATCCCGAAATAAAATTTATTGCTGGAGTACGATAAAATAGATTTATGTAGCTGAGAGGGGAGGGGGAAGGGAGGGGGCGCCGACGCCGACGCCTCGCCAGCGTTATTGCTTTATTACGTGCACTCGGTCAACTAAATTACAATCTGCTCATTTTATTGGCAGTTATTGCATTTAATTAAGGGCGAGACAATAAGGTTACGAAAATCCGGTCGCCGGCCATTAACTCATCGACTGGTGAGACGGAACTAGTGAGGACCTTTGAGCAAAGTTACAACTACTAAACATCTTACTCTCAGCACAATTGATAATCATCATCGAGCAGAAAGCTTAGATTTAGATGAAGCAATACGTTGCCTCAGTGCTTGTTTGACCTATCTACCATTGATAACATTTCACAGGAGAAGAGATTAATACTTACCTTATTTTTTTCAAAAAGCCATATTTGTAAGGATTGAAAATCTTTTTTTTACACAAGTATATATAACTCATGTATAAAAAAGACTTTCAACCCCTACAAATATAGCTTTTAAATATTTTTTTGCAAAGATCTCTTCTGTGAAATTTTACCAATGGTTTTGGTTGGTTTTATAGTCAAACAAGCACTGAGGCAGCGAATAATAGCTTTTTCACTGTTTGGCAATGCGACTAGGATGACTAGTCATAAGGTTAAAGACGACCTCATACAGGTGGCAGGAAGACGCAGGATGCAGGCCGAGAGAAAACAGCTTTTTGGAAATGCATGGCTTATGTGTAGCAGTGGATTTCTTGTAGCTGTGATGTAGATGATAAAGCTTAAATAATTTTAGTTCATTGTGTCATCTGGATTAGTTTTATGAACTGCCTCACTGTGCTGGGCACTAGCCTTTTCTCGTTAAGAGATAAAGCGTTGCCTCGAATTGGCAGACATCCTACCTCATCTGAGTGGGAAAAAGGTAGGAAAACGGTGATATTTTGTCTTTATCAATGTTTTTTTTTGTTTAATATATAACTGATCGATAAGTCGAGCAAGTTGCTCACATGATATTAAGATTTCGCATGATGTTAATAGTCCTTACATATAATTTGGACTTCAAAAGTTCAAAACTCTGTGGGTTTTGATTTTTTTTGCAACACAGGTTGCAATGCATCGCGCTCGTTAGTTGCTATGGAACATTGTAGAGGTAGTGTTAGTTTTCATCATCTTCATCTCAGCCTCAAGAAGTCCACTGCTAGACATAAGCCATGCATTTCCAAAAAGCTGTTTTTCTGAATATTTGTCTCCCCCATGGATTGGATGCGGCTTACATCCAGCTTCTTCCTGACATTTGTAAGATACCTTCTGAGGCCACCTTATGGCTGATCTTCCTATGCTACGCTTACTGATACGTGGTCTCCACTCGAAAACTTTTTGGCCCCATTGGCCATAATATCTGCGTGGCATGTGCCCTGCCAACTACCAATTCAACTTGCTAATCCGCTTCGTCAATTTCAACACTAACAGATAAATTATCACCAATATACACATAAAAATAGGATAAAGCATAAAAAGTCTACTGTCATCAATAACATAAAAATGTAGAGATATTTAGCTAAGTACCTACGTAAAACATTCAAATGTGTTCTAGTAGTTATTCGACAATAATACGTTTTTGTCGACCATTTCGATGTACACAACCGGTCATTTTCTTCGTTGACACCGTTTTTTGTATTATTAACGTAATGGAAATGTCATTGTGGTATTTATTTAATCGAAGGTTTCAATTGTACGTTTTGTTGAGGAAGTTAATGAGTTTGGATGACAGAATTCGTATAAATTCTGTATGTAATTATTTTTGAAACATTCATTTTCGTCGTTTATAGACTTTGTAAATTATAATATTAATTATAGTTCATTCAAAGCTGGTTCAAAGACACGTGCCAGTGTACGTTTACAATTTTAAATTTTGTACTGGTGATGTCGAACTAGCGCGACTACACACAAGCTATATTTTTTTAAGCTATTGCATAGCTTCTATCGCGGGCCTTGAGCGTGGAGACCGAATCCAGAAATTCCGTAACGAAAATAACGTAACACACCGCGCGTAAAGCTATTATGCAATAGCTTTACCGCGGCAGTCTCCGAGTGCCACACGTCTTTTTTAATAATTAAAATAATACAACTCTCGAAAAGATAAAAAAAAATTGTTTTTTCGTATCATCCAAAACATAGGTGATTTTTACTAGAATTATTCTAAATAATGCTCATTTATCTTTTAAAGTGACTTTGCGCATACTTTCTCACAAAAAACGTGAACTCAACAGCGTACCAAGCGTAATGAAATCGTAAGTTAGACTACACCAATTGCGCTTCTGCAGTCGGGTATTTTGTTTTTATTTTAAATATAATATACTTGTTAAAAACAAAGAGTCGATCTCGGCATCGGTTTGTACCTCGCTGCCCATAGAAGAGACAACTCTATATCGCACGGCTCTTATGCTTTCGCCATAAACTTATGCGTTTTTAATAAAATGCAAAATTTGTACAGGAGACTTATAAGGAGAAATCTGTTTCCTACCCATAAGTTCTAACAAATACCGATAGTAAAATTTTTAAAACTGGCTACTGGCTGGCTACGCCTCTACGGTTTTAATTTTCAAAAATTTAACTCAAATTGTTTTAACTTCGGAATCATAACGAAATTTTGAAATTTGATAAATGCAAACTGTGGAGACATAACTATTTTGGATCTTATAAAACAGAATTTCAGATTTCGATTAGAAATCGGTTGATGTTTACGGGACGAAAAAAGTTTTATCCTACATATTTGTATCATCATCATCATCATCATCATCTCAGCCACAAGAGTCCACTGCTGAACATAGGCCTCCCCCATGGATTTCCAGAAAGACCGGTTGGAAGCGGCCTGGATCCAGCGTCTTCCTGCCAATTGTATAATATCTTCTGTCCACCTTGTTGCTGGTCTTCCTACGCTGAGCTTGCTGGTTCGTGGTCTCCATTCGAGAACTTTTCGGCCCCATCGGCCGTCAGTTCTACGTGCTATGTGCCCTGCCCACTGCCACTTCAACTTGCCAATCCGCTGTGCTATGTCGGTGACTTTTGTATGTCTACGAATTTCTTCGTTTCTAATTCGATCTCGTAGAGAGACCCCGACCATAGCCCTATCCATAGCCCGCTGCGTGACTTTGAGCTTCCTTATAAGGCCCCTATAAGTGACCACGTTTCAGTGCCATATGTCATAACTGGTAGCACACACTGATGGTAAACATACATATTTGTATGCAAGTGATCAATAATACTCGTATTATTATCACATGTTAAAGTGTTAAAGTTTAATTTAAATTGTGTAGTAGTTTAGTTAGTTGAGTCTGTATATTGTTGTGTTGTAGTTAATAAAGGCGCTTGCCACAAAAAAAATATATATAAAAAAAAAAAAAAAATTGAGAAGTTTGGAAACATCTATTTTGCCGCGTCGAATTACATATTTTGATAATCGAAATTATTTTAATCATGTAAGCGGTCTAAAGGTTGCTCTTTATACCTCATTGAGCTAGAAAATTTTTGAGCGCTGACGCGAAATCCTATTTGATAATATCGTTGAAAGCGACGTTTCTTTAAAACTTACGAAAACACTTTTTATTTTGATATCGATCAAAATAATTCCATCAAATAATTTCAACGAGTACTTACGTAATACGACAAAACTAATACATAGACACATTCAATAAACCTGAAACGTTTTTAATCATCATCACAAACAAACTGTTAGTGAGTTATTATAATAATTTAGACTAATACTCGCCTTCACAATGGACGTAGTAACTTCGTAAGGTATTATTTAGACAGTTACGTTATTAATGGGAGGGTGAACATGGGGGGAGGGGGGGGGGGGGGGGGGGGCGGAGTGTACTAGGGCGGAATGGCGCCATTCTTATGCAAACTGTATAAAAAATTCATTTTTGTAAATATTTGAAGTCGGACGAGCTTCGCGGCGATCAATATTGTTGATAAAGTAGCCTGCAGAGACTCAACTACAGTTTTGATAAAGAGTCTTTAGAAATTATTCTTTGTAGATGGTTTCTAAGAATTTCCAGAAAGGCGGTACTGACTGCGAGCATTTATTATGCGAAGTGCCAGACATTGCCTAACGAATATTGGAATGAAGCGAATATACACTACGGGATTAAATTATTCGGACATCATCAAAAAGACTGGTCGGAAACGGCTTGCATCCAGAGTCTTCCTGCACTGCGCTTGCTGGTGCAGGTCTACAATCGACAACTTTTCGGCACCATCAGCCATCAGTTGTATTTTTAACAGAAGTTAAATCTTTCAAAAATAGTCCCCACACAAGTTTCATCACTGCTGGTTGAGTATTTTTTTTATATAATTCATATTGTGCTCTGGCGTCTACTATAACTACACAAGTAATTACAAAAACCGTGATTTACTTTTCATTTTCCCAAAGTAACACATCTGCCAATATTCTGTAGCCGATACTGTATGTAAGGATAAGACGTAATTGTTTTGGTGGTATTTTATCGTCGGCCAGTAACGACATTTTCACATTATTGCTAGTGGTCGAGCAGTAATAGATACATATAATGTTTCTATGTTGACTTAATGATCAGCTTACAATATTCAGTCTTACACAGTGAACGACATACGACTCGCAATGTCTGGATCCGCCTTGAAATTTACGTACTACGAAGCCAATTGCCTGACCTCTGCGACGTCAATCAGATTTGCGCGTTCTCTACCTACGAATACATTTTACTCACATTTAGATGTACTCAAATCACGTAAAACTTCCCGCTCCTTTTTGATTGGTTCATTACATTTTGATTAGTGTTTTCCATGCCAGCCCTGATAATATTACTATAAACAGCATCTCGTGGTAGATTTCTAGCGGAATTCAATTCCGCACATTAGATGGTCATTATTCTTACGCTGCTTTTAGAAGGCTAATCTAAGTTTTAGTTGAAGAGCTCATGCTTTTCGCGTTTACATGTTAAACTGTGCGTTTCCTGAAGCTTTGTATACTCAAAAAATGCCAAGAAAAAGCCCAGCATTATGTTTTACTAAAATAAAAAAGTAAATACGTGAACGTAAACGTAAAAGTAAAAAAAAATTAATAAAACTAAGTTTCCGGCAGCCTAGTCGGGAGACCGTTTGACTTGCGATCCGCAGTTCCTGGGTTCGAATCCCGCAGCACGCACCTCTGTCTTTTCGAAGCTATGTGGGTATTGTTGCTTGCCACCAACTTCAAACGGTGAAGGAAAACATCGTGAGAAAATCTACATATCTCTGAGAGTTCTCAATGATCTTGTAGATGTGTGAAGTCTGCCAACCCGCGCTTGGCCAGCTTGGCAGACTTGGGGCCTTACCCTTCTCATAATGAGAAGATGGCCCGCGCTCAGCAGTGGGACAGTTTGTAAAAACAGGGCTGATAAAAAAAAATTAAATGGTAAGATCTTTGTAAATAAACTGCAGCGTTTGCGTACACTCCTTACGCAGTTCGGAAGTGTGGCATAAGACTGTAAGGAAAAAAGGTGTGTTGGAAATACCCCATTTCAATACCTGACCAAGGAAATTACTTATCAGTTACAGATTTACGGGTTCCCGCATGTTTTGTGTATCTTTTGTCCTTGTTCTGTATTATCTCCGATACACTGATACAGAGAAGCTTACTGTTTAATAGGGACTTAAATTATACTTGAGTAAGGACCGTTGCGATGGTATATTGCATATATTTTCCATAAAATAGTAGATAACTGTTTTCTACCTCTCATATTTTGATACTGTTTCACATTTTCTTAACCGACTTCATTAAAGGACGAGGCTATTGTGTTTGAAATAGTTCAGATAAGATTTTGTTAGCTACGGCTATTGGTTTAGCCGAATTTAGAAAACCTAACAGATTTTGGTTCTTGGACGCACATTTTTTGAAAATTAATTAAATAATTGTTAGCCAAAAGATGCGACCTCCAACCACAAAAAGGCTTTTATCAAAGTATTCAGACAGGAACTATCGAAATGGAACAAAACAATTTTAACTAAGTACACTTTAATACATAAAACGGTATTTCCCTATAAAGAAGTAAATAAAATAAAATTGTAATGTAAAAGTTTTAGTAAATGCCGCCTAATGTTAAAACTCAACACATACGCTAAGTAAATTACTTTAAGCGCCTTCATAAGGGCTCGTTCATTTGTCACGGAGATACGAAGAATGGGGTGGAAGAGAGAAGGATATAACTAATCTCGCATCCTCTTCACGGTATAAAGGTGTGGTCCAAGTTTACGAGAGTTTACACAATACTATGTAACTAGGTACTCGTATTACATAGCGATACTGATACCACTTTATTATATTTCCGTAAAAAACACAGAAAATAGGTTGAGTTACATATGCATCTCATTAAACTCGATTATTATAGCCAAAGGTACATACTTAATATATTTTTTACACCACCTGCCCAATAATGTTCCTTTTTGTATCATGCTCAGAGGGTCCAAAGTAATAAACAATAAAAAAGTGTGCGCCTGGTACTTCACGCCGATATGCTTAAGTTATTTTTGGTTTTCCAGCGAAACTAAAGCAAAAATAAAATAAAATTAATGCGATGATGTGACGAGCGCGCTTCTCTAGAAGAACCCTATTTTACTTGTGATTTAAAAACGTTCAGATACGTAATGTAGGTATAATAATGTATATCAATGAAAATCCATTCAGGTAGGGATCCTGCAATTTTTGAAGTTCGTACAATAAAAATAATAACAAATCACTCCGTTTTTTATAATAATGTAGATTCAAAACCATTTTATTATAATCTCGCAGTTGGTGTAAAAAGTAAAGTATGCAACTCAGGGATAAGGGTGTTTTAGTATTGGGCGAGCTTGAATCCCTCGTTACACTCCGGATTCTAGACTTAAATCCCTCGCTTCGCTCGGGATTCAACATGTCGCCCCAGTTACAATAAAGAAAAAATGTGTACATTTTTTCTCTTTCACGCTTCCTGTAATCACATTACATACGATGTTACACTGGATAGTGAAAGAGAAGGAGATTTGACATTATTATTTTTTCATTCTTTCTGTACGGCGTATAATAAAAAGACTAAGATAAAATACTATAGTCGATTATTCTGACACTGGCAAATGCTCTAAGGTTGCCCAAATCCATAAAAAAAAAGATTATTCTGAGTCGTAGCGTTTGCTCCTCGCTAGCACTGGCACCACCTACCGCTTTCACATTATCCATTTCCACATTACTTCTTTTTGTTCCCCGTTTGATTGTTTAAGCGTGCGTCGATGCGGTATCCACCGGTTATTATTACCGCGGTGCTCTCTCTCGAATGGCCCCAGTCAATTGTGGAAAAATGCTTCTTATTGTTACTGAAGAACAATAACAGCCTTCATTTTATATGTTTACAGCGTCTGAAGGCCCGATAGGCACTTTGCCTCTCTATTACACATATTCAAACCATTGTTTCTTCGTGTGCTCGTTTTTTTTATTATTAGAACGGTATTTACATATCGCTACGTTTCCGTTTTGTTGCGGGAACGGCGATTTTACGGTGATTGTTTTGTGATGTGTTTAGATTGTGGGGGATTTTATTTCTCGTTTCGGATATGTGCACAATGCATATTCCCAATTAGATGCTTTTTAAACGACTACCTAGAGATGAAGATAAGTAATATTTAATTGTTATAGATAAATTATAAATATGTGTGGACTTTTCACACAACACAATCTAGCCCAAACTAAGCAAAGCTTGTACAATCGAACTACTCGTAGATGGCTGATGGAATACATAATTATGTATATTTTTTTGTAAATATATACATATAATACAAAGAAACACCCAGACATAGAACAAACATCCATGCTCATCACACAAATGTTTGCCCTGGGTGGGGATCGAACCCACGACCTACCTATATAAATATATGGGTATATTATTCAACCACAATGTCTGTGTACTATTAGTAAGTACGACATAATGATACTTAGCAAGTAAATGTGTTCAGTAAACCTATAATGGCATTCAGTAGCAAAATTGATCGTTTTTTACCGACTTCAAAAAAGAAGGAGGTTAACAATTCGACGCAAAAACGAATGGGGTTAAAAATAAGTTTGACGTGTCTGTCTGTGGCATCGTAGCTTCCGAACGGATGAACTGATTTTGATTTTGTTTGAAAGGTGAATTAGTCGGGAGTATTCCTAGCTATGTTTCATCATTATCGGTTCAGCCGTTTTTTTGTCGCGGGTTTTGAGTTTTCTAAACTTATACTTTTTTTGTTTAACTTATACCTACTATAAATTGATTTGAATTATTTTTTGTTTGAAAATATATACTTTCAGATTGGTCCCATAGAAATGGCATCAAAATCTTATCAGAAGTTATTATTATTTAAAATAAAAATTTCACATTTTGAGTTTTTGGATAGTTATAGATTTATAGTGTTCCCTACGGAATCCTACCGTAGGTATGCTAGTTTCGACACGGTTTTAGTAATTAATTTACTTACTATATTTAAACAAAAGTGCTAAAAAATTATGTCCGGAAAGCCGTAAAATAAAATAGTTATCCATTATTTATGTGTCTTTCAGAATATTTTATCCTTAATATAAAAATATCCGGCTGTTTGGGAGAGTGCGAATAACTAAATTGCTAAATTATCGCTTTGTTTACGTTGTACAAACAACACACAAAGTAAAATATTGTAAGAATTGTAGATATGACATTTATTTATGTATACAGTTGTTTCAGTTAAAGTTAGGTAAGTACTTATCTAAAATTATTTACGAAATTTCTGAACAAATGAGAAAGTAAGGAATATCTGAACAAATGCTACGTGTGTACACATAAACTAATTAAAAAAAATTAACCATCGCTGTACGCCTGGCAAATGTGAAGCATCTGAAACTATTTTAAAAAGATAGTATGCACGAGAGGTCTGTTTACTAATAAATCTGGCAGAGTTTCACTCGCATACCGAGGCTTCCGTACATCCATGCATGACACAATACATGAACATGAACAGTCACCAGGGCTCCACCAGGGCTAAAAACCACCACCACAATATTACATACCAAAATATTATATATTTTGTCATTAAAATATATCTAGCTTATAATATACAGCTTTATATCTAAGAACATTTTGTATCTTTACATATTTTCTACAGTAGGAATAGCTTGAAATGCTAAGTAGTCGTTCACATATAATATCAACTTAATATCAAGTTCAAATAAGTTAGTATTACAAACCTATTTTCTTTATTCAAAGAGATTAAAACACTACCGTTTACTCTATTTTAATTATGTCACATCACACATGACACCAACTGTCAACGAAATGTTAATTTGTTACGTTTTGTTTCTTTTTTGTGGAATCAACCCTGGAGGTTTAATATCGTGGTTTTCGCACATTAATTTCCTGATTTTTAAACAACATTTATTTACGAAACTTGACCAGTTTTTAGTATTTGATGAAGTGAAGTGATTTACATCAAAGTAAACCCTACAATCGTGCTAGTTTTGAGACTTGTATCTCTTACCGTTCAAAATATATAGCCGTTTAAGTATAAGACCGAGAGACACGCAGACACAGTAGCCTCACTAATAGGCTCTCGCACCCTTAGTAGCCTAAAAAAATAACAGTCGCAGTACGTCTGGCAAATGTGAAATATCAAAAACTATTTTGTTGATAAAGTATGCAGGAAAGGACGGTTTATTAAAGCATTTCATTCTTTTGTATAGTACTTTATTTGTTTTAACCATCTTGGTAGGTGGTTTAATAAGCATTCTTTCTCATTATTTTATAGGGGTACTTTTCTACTTCCTAATTCTACCAACCTCTGCGGGATTAGACGTTTCACAAAAAAAAAAATACATTGAACTGAATTCAAGTAATGAAAATACCGGTAACTCCCATTAGTTCTAAGAACTGTGACGTCAAAGAACTGTTGAATTTTTGTATCCTTACAACCATTTATAAACGAAGAAATACAATGTCAACTAAAAACCATCTCAAGACGGCACATAAATACAATTTGAATAAACACCAACGCACACAGACGCGGGAGTAATTACTAGTCAAAATACAAAGTTTCGAAGCAGTCAAACAAAAAGTTTTAATTCTTAGCATTAATTACAAGGAACAAACGACATGTCGAGAACGTGTTTAACTTAAATATTAGTAGCGGCTACTAAGGGCGGGTTCACAACGGTCAACGTGTGGTTTATATGAAAAATTGGATTTGCGTACGGAGCTGGTTCGCATTCAAACAATCAGCTTCTCTTCTTGCTGACAGAAATAATCGTAGGCACTTAGCATAATAATACTCTATGGTAGCCTAGCTCAATTAGCATAATACTATTGAACTAGGCTACCATAGACGAAAGACCAACCACGAGATAGACAGATGACCTCATAAAAATGACCGGACGCTGGATGCAAGCCGCTTCCAATCGGTCTTTTTAGAAATCCATTGGGGAGGCCTATGTCTAGCAGTTGACTTCTTATGGCTGAGATGATGATGATGAGGCTATCATAGAGTATTATGGTAGCCTAGCTAGTTAGAACTCGCAAGTTAAAAAAATTGGCACTAACCTGATAATTGAAAACCTCCTCCAGGTTAAATGAGTAATTGTTTTGAAAGTGATCAAAAATTAATTGAACAAAGTATACGTAGAATGTGATAGAAAGCGATAGATTTATCGTAAGTAATCATTCCACTGTCCAGTATGCACACGGCTCCAACATTAGTAACCATGTACTTATGTAAAACGCGACTGAATTTATTTGAGTTTCGCGTAGTTTCGGTGTTAGCTACGACGTGAGCAAGACAAACATGTTAATTTTCACCCCCCCCCCCCCCCTCACTCCACCGCGCCCCGCACCCCCGGCAACAAATTACAACCGGTTGAGGGTAATGGTGAATTATTTACCCCCGACTTTAACGAAAGTTTATATTTTAAGCGATATGCCCGTAGCGAGGGGTGAGTTATGCCAGTTTTCGTGTAAAATATTTTGTAAGTAATAGGATTAGGTATTTGTTAATTTAGATCCAATCAAAAATATAATATACTTAACATGTACAAAAAGCCAAGTCACACAACGCAGCTCTTCTACCACAAAAAGTTGTGAGATCTTGTGTAAAACCAAGTCAGTTATTTAATTACGGTTAGTTATACCGTAACGAATTCGTTACGGTTACTACAAAAGTTGTTAGTATCCAACCAACAACAATCCAACTATTTTGTACGAAATTGTGACCCTAATTAAAATTAGGTCACAATTTCGTACAAAATAGTTGGATAAATGCTCACATAGATAGTACTTAATTAAATAACCGATTTGGTTTTACACAAGACAACTTTCACAACTTTTTGTGAAAGTTGTCTTGTGTAAAACCAAAACTTCTCACAACTTTTTGTGGTAGAAGACCTGCGTTGTGTGACTTGGCTTTTTGTACATGTTATGTTTTTGATTGGATCTCATTTATTTTTGTTGGTCTTTTTAGGGTTCCGTACCCAAAGGGTAAAAACGGGACCCTATTATTGAGACTCCGCTGTATGTCCGTCCGTCTGTCACCAGGCTGTATCTCATGAAACATGTCATTTAGAGAGTTGAAATTTTCATAGATGATGTATTTCTGTTGCCGCTATAACAACAAATACTAAAGTATAATAAAATAAATATTTAAGGGGGCTCCCATACAAAAACCGTGTTTTTTTTTGCCGTTTTTATAGATAATGATACGAAACCTTTCGTGCGCGAGTCCGACTCGCACTTGACCGTTTTTTTTCTTTTCACGTATCATATTGTTTTGTGCGTCAGCTGCGGAGTTTTTCAAAGCCCACTCCCTGTCTCTGTGTACTTTTCGTTGAGGCTTTGATGTAGGTACTATCTTATCTTACACATATGAACTATTTACTTACCTATTTTTTAACGTAAGTGTAAGTGTTTAAGCGTAAGTTATGGGAAAATGTATAAACTGCAAGACTAACTATTTAATGTGTATCTATCTACGCTATGTTTTAATTTTTCTTACTTTATAGGCTAAACACTAATTGTGTTTCAAATTTAAACATGTGAATTTGAAAAAGTATCTTAGAATTTTGATAAAGGGTGGGTTTGTTGCCAACTTAGGTATATAATTATAAGCATACATATAAGTATACATAGGTATAAGTATACTTTAAGATACATTGTCTGTAACTGACTGTGCCTTTTTATTCGAAATAGATCTACGTTTGACAACCAATTTGCCTGATGATAAACAAAGGTGTGGCTAAAGATGAAGCACGTGTGCATCTATAAGATGTCTATATTCTCTAACCTTGAAAATTCCAAGATTGTAGTGTTAGGAAACAGATTAGGGGACAAAGAGTTCTACTTCTGTACAGTATCTATCAATAATGTGGACCAAAATAGTTGTGTATAGATTTTGGTAATTTTAATGCGAATTGGACCGTAGTGAGCCAATGAGATTCGCTTGATACTTCATTGTAGTGAGCTGACTTTCTGCTTGTCCTGTAGTGGAATGGATGCAATAAGGTCGTGAAGCTCTTGCGTACACTCGACGAAACGGATCAAATCCAAATCAATATAGTCGCAAACATGCTACTTTACGTCGATGCTCGAAACTAAGTAGCTTCTTGGCAACTAGTTTATTATCACCTGTTATAATAACATCTTATGTCTCCGATAAACGGACTCCATTTCAAATCTTCCAGCTGATACTTGCCTGCATCGTAGAAAAAGTGGCAACAATATTCTTACTACGCATGACCGGACTTGTTGTGCTTGATATAAATAGATGAATCTCTGAAGCAACTAACCAAAGCGTTCCTATAATCTATATTTACCTAACTACCTACCTATCGGCTTAAACCGCAACTTTACGGTTTAAGTAATGAAAACTCGAATGAACCGCAAAATTAACTTTGTAATCCTATATAAATGTATAAAATTACAATGTCAGTTATGCAGTTTACATATCTCGAGAATGGGACTGAAATTGTTGTATGTCTTAATTTTCCCTTACTTTGTAGATTAAACACTAATTGTGTTCAAAATTTCAAGCTTGCATGTCTGCTAGAAGTACCTTAGAATTTTGATGATCGGTGAGTGTATGAGTGGATAGATGAGTGGATAGATGAATGAGTGTGTCAGTGACAAAATCAAGGAAATTTAACTTGCAATAATTCTTAAACCACTGGTTCAAATTGAATGAAATTTGTTAATGTACTTAGTATTATTATACTCTCTTTGTCTCTAAAATTTCAGGCTTTTAGCTTTATCCACAACAAAGTTACAGGGTGGTCGAAATTGCTCTGAATGGCTTCGAGAAAAGGATGGTACGGCGTGGCCTTGCCGCTCGACTTGGCCGGGGCCACTGCCGTGCCCCCATATTTACATAAAGAGTACAACAATTAAGTGGAACGATCTCTTAAAGTTTTTGTAGAAACACACATTCCTAAACAGGGTAACTTCTATTAAGACTTCTTTTAAAGCGCCATGTGATTCCCCTGCTTGGTGCTGGGGATCTAGAATACGGCATTGTATCCCTTCCTGAACGACCACCGCCGTGGAATGGCTTACGCGGTCATAGGTCAAGGTGACTGAGAACAACATGCTAACTGTCCCTGAAGAAGATGTATTCTAAGGGCACCGCTATGCGTCTGAAGAACCCAGAGTCCGCTTCCAACCGGTCTTTTTGGAAATTCACGGGGAGGCATATGTCCAGCAGTGGAGATCTTGTGGCTGAGATGATAATGATGATGACTAACAACGGAATGCTGTATGATACTTCACAAGAACGGCGGAAACGACTAAGCAATTTTTTGTTTCATTTGTGTCTAATTGTTCAAACAATATTTTATGAATAAAAATTGGATGAGCTTGTCAAATCTGGAAAATCAAATTCGGGAAATCTGAGCGTGCTTTGAGACGTTTAGGGAATACATACTAAAGTTAGTAACAGTTCTCCGATTGTCTAACATATAATAATATGCGCCACTAACCAACAGTTTAAATAAACATTACGTATTCTATCCGCTATAAGGAAGAACGCAAGACATTTACTTCGAAGCCAAGACCTATTAAGAAAGACGGTAGTGCTAAGTGATCTCTTAAGTCTAAACGAAAATAAAGAATCACAACGTTTTCTCAGATTCAGTGGAGCTTATTCTAAAGCGCTTACCTTGTATACCTTAAATATTAACGGTAAAGCATGCAGTGTTGTGAGGAACTCTAGTTCTAAGTCTTACAACAGTGAGACAAGTCCTTTTTGAAAACTCTGAGTTCTTTATAAAGAACCGGAGTCGAGCTGAAGTCCTTTTGAACTTTGAGGCATGACTTGAATGTATTTTTAGGGTTCCATAGTAAACAAGGAACCCTTATATTTTCATCATGTCCCATGTCTGTCTTTCTGTCCGCGGTTTTGCTCAAATACTACTACAAGTACTAGAAAGCTGTAATTTATCATGATTGAACATGTGTACATATTCATCACAGCGAAAAAGTCGTTTAAAAAAAAAGAGTTTCTCGCCTACATAAAAAGTGGGGATGAATTATTTTTTCTCATTTAGCCCATCGTATGGAATACCGTTGCATAGGTAATGAAAAACATTGGAGATATGCGAAAACAATTTTTCAATTAGGGATTCGTTTGCGAAATATTAAGCTTTGAAGCGATATTTTTTGTTAGGGTCATGAAAAAAATAAAAAAATAATCTCTATAAAAAATAAATTAAAAGAAAAACTGTCACGGTACGATTAAGTTGACTTTAAAAGTTAACGAGTAATAGTCGATTAACTTAAAAATGTACTTACAAGAAGTATGTAGTAAGTAAGAAATGAATATTTTGTACAATTTTCATTTAAACTAACTTATGGTAACTTGTATCAAACGGAAAACCCTGTTCACATAAATTGTGATGATCAACTACGGAACCATACATTGCGCGTGGCCCGACACGCACTTGGCCACTTATTTAAATAATTTAACTATGTCCTCTTATTTAGATCTCGGAAATGAGTTTTTCCGTTCTGAGTCCTTAGCTGGAGTTGTAGGTGAATGAAAGTGTAAAAAAAAGGGAACAAATTTTTTGAGCTGTTATTTAAATATGAGAGATGTTATTATGATCAGTTCAAAAACATATTGAGCAGTTATTTAATTTAATGGCGGTTGATTCATTATTGCGACAGTAAAACATGGACAGTAATAAAAAATCAATTAGTCGGTTATTTTATCATACAATGTCAATTCTAAAAATGATTGAGCACTCCAATAACTAAATGAGCGGTAAAAATGATGGAAAGTTATCTATGTATATAGGTATAGGCAATAATTTATGGTTATGTTTTTTTTTTTTTTTTTTTTTATACAAATTTATAGATAATAATTTTTACCGCCCATTTAATTATTTTCCTGCTCAATTCACTGATCCATTTCATTATTTTTTATTACTTATTTTTGTTTACTTTACTGCTTAGTTTTAACTGCTGAACTAGTTATTAAACGTGCCATTTATAATTTTTAACTTACCAAAACTGCTATTTACAACTGCCTCTTTAAATCAGTGCTAAAAATAAATAAATCGGAAGTGACTAATAAATAATCAATTATTTATTCAGAATCATTATTTTCATTATCAATTCATCATTAGTCATTTACAATCATTATACTTTATTACTCATAGACCGGGAGATGGTAACACAAAATACTAGGTCATTGTTACAGTATGGCGGCTCTTCAGGGGTCTAATTACGTAAAGACAAAAAGGAAAATGATGGTCATAGCGCTGGTACCGGCTGCCCAATCGAACACGTCGGATAAATAACGAGTGTCGAACGATATGTTCCACAAAAATGCTTATATTTTCCGATAGTCGATAAAAAAATAAGTAGGTGGTAGCGTAATGCCATACTTATCCAGTGTGACTTACAGCCCGCCATACCGACGCGAATACATTAATTTAAAAAAAACAATTCAACCATATTTTGTACCAGGGTAATTTTTGCACAGCCTAAGCTGGTTGCTGGTTCTGAAAACGTGAAATTTGCAGGCCTTGTGACGGGTGTGAAATGTAGGTAACCACTAAGAAAAGATCTTAATGGCGGGTAAAACCGTGAAACGCGGCTTATATGACATATGAAAAAATAAAATATCTCGAAATACGAAGGAGGCACCCTCCTGCCAAATTGAAGGATAACACAATCAGTAATTGTGCCCAAAGATGGCCGCACAGAGCTTCCTTTCGATGTTTATGATTAATTTAGTACATTACGGCGCGATGCCGGCGCGTAATCGTCCTCTATTGTGTTTTGTTTTAATAATATACGCGCTCGGTACGCAGCCCACGTTGTTTTGTTAAAACTCTATTTTGCTAACGTAATTTGTAATTTTGCTCTTACTCGTTCCGCTCCCGCTGGATCCACTCCCTTTAAATTACACCAATGATGTTCAGCGTTTAGTTTGTTCATAACAATTCTTGAGGTATGTAAGGAAAAGCGTATTTTTCAAAAAAAAATTATTAGCTGCGGCCTGTAGTTTAACCTACATAATGATGATGATGAAAGTAGCATGTCAGTCGCCAAGTTCACATCTATCCCTGCCCCAAACTTCATAGCGATCAGTTCAGCCGATTGATCTATTTAATTATTTAGTTTAATGGTACACGAAACAGAATACAGTCTTTAAATTTTTTACAATGTACAATTCATAATTTGGACCTAAACTACATTCCTTAAATGTATACACAACATGTTATAATTACAATTACAATAGAAAGATTTTCAGTTTCAAAAGTAAAAGAAATAAAAAGAAAATTGGTAACATCATTTGATTAAATTAAATTAATTAAACTTCATCATCATAATCATCATATTATTATGCAGCAAACACAATATTTTTAACGTCTTGTTTAAATTTGTAAATTTTTTGATTAAAGACATCAATTAAATCATAGTGTTTTTTAAATATTTCTTTGTATTGGGACATATTCTTACTATAGGGTTATAGAAAGAAGTATTATTATTGTACACCCCTAATACGAAAGTATTTGCAAATCCATCGCGCTTTCTGAGCTTAATATTTATGCTGATATTTGCAAGAAGAGATGGACAGTCAATTTTTGTTTGTATAATTTTGTATAAACAAACTAAATCTGAATTTAATCGTCGCGTTTTGAGAGTTTGTATTTTTAGCCAATTTTTGTTTATATGATTTAAGCTTTCGTTTTAGGCCCTGTAAGTATATAACTTAAGATACCTAAACACTTGCTTTGTACACGCTCGATTTCGTGTGTATTTCATAAAAGGGGGACCAAATAACAGAATTACATTATAGTATACTGCGTATCATTGTAGAATAAATAATTTGTTATTTTTCTCAACTAACTAATCTTTTATTTCTTATAAAAGTAAACTTTATTTAAATAAACATAACAATAAGTAGGTATAGAAAAATTTAAAAACTGATTGATTGGAGATTATTTAAAATATCCATAGGCTACAAAGCTTATGGATATTTCAAACAATCTCCAGTTTCAGGCAGAGTGCCCAAAATGCTGGCGGCATTTCCTTTCTGGATGGCAATGCTTATTTTTTGTCCAAAGTAAAGGGCATGCATTTTGGGCATGCAAAGAATTTTTTAACCTCCCCGACAAATCTTTAAAAATTTCCATAGCACCCGGCCCCCATGGTCCAAGGGTTTCTACCCCAAAAGGCACAAATATGTAACCTTTATCAAGGTTACTATATTTGCGCCGTTTGAGGCATTCTGCTCCATTTGTTATTTATTCTACAGATACAAACAGACAGAGACACAGAATTATTTTTACTTATATAATATTAGTTAGGATAAAAGAAGAGCATCAAACAACCAAATAAGGCAGACCTTATCGTAAGCGATAGCCGTCGCCTATCGCCGTCGGACAGCTGCAACATTAACGGTGGACTTTTCAAAAAGTTATCTAATAAAGCTAGCCGGGAACACTTACAGAGGAAGGGCTGCATTCGTCATCTTACTGGTATACGTAGTAAAGAGCAGAAAAATCAGACTGCATGGGATTACCAGCTATGCAAAATATAGAGATGGGCTTTTTGATACTGTTGTGAAGTGAAAAAGTTTATTCATACGTAGAAATAAGCTCAAAAAACTCCCATTCTTTCGAAGATGTCAAGTTTATTGCCATTACAACTTCACTTGAAAGTAAAATTACTTAGGTAGTTTTTGAAATTCAAGGGATAA
This sequence comes from Lycia hirtaria, assembly GCA_947563715.1. NCBI lineage: Eukaryota > Metazoa > Arthropoda > Insecta > Lepidoptera > Geometridae > Lycia > Lycia hirtaria. The sequence continues at coordinate 14,369,015 of OX387386.1, forward strand.
GTACATCCTTTATGGGTAATCGTGCAATAAAAGTTGAATTTTGCATTCACTCGAGTTTGCATATGCAAAAATGGAACATCGTTAAGTGTTGATTCGTTAAAAGTTCTTCAGTTACGGGTGCTTAAGGCGAGGCTTTTCCAAAACTATAAGTATTTTACACTACCTCAGCCCGCACTTTTTGAGCACGGTGCTTTCATGTACGTAGCACAGAAGTACGTACGACACCACCGTGCCGCAGGACAGCTACTCGCAAGCAAAGTTATTGCAAAATAAATTACTATAAAATAGTGCACTAAACGTATCAAAAATGTATACTAGTAAAGCGCTTAAAAAATGTAATAACTACTTATCATGGTAACATTGGTATTGGTGGCTTTAAACAACTTGGAGCTAAAAAAATGGCATATTTTTCAAAACATTTAGTTATTGATACTTTTTTCAGCAATCGTGTTTTTGTACTAAGAGAACCATAGCCAACATTTTACATACTAAAAATTTGAGCTTGAACTAATAGTACAAGTATTTTTTTGTAAATTTTCAAAAAGCTGTTTTTATTGTTGCTTTTGCGGGTAAGCGTGGCCTTAATAAAACTGTCCTTCAATAAATAACAATGCACTCAAAATACTTATAGAATTGTAAAATTTAAAATTAAACAGCGGCAACGTGAAAACTTTAAACGACAACTAATTAAAAACAAAAAACGTAAAGTCTTCACTTGAACGTGGAACTGGCTTCCCGAATTTAAGTTCTTCTTTTTAACACGCTTTCGCTTTCGTCCGGCTAATTAGTGGTAAGGCCCTTCGTGTGTTTTTGCGCACGTTTTGTTCCATTTTTAAGTGGTTTGACGCGTCATTGTAACTTCACCGTTTCGCGCCAGTCTCGCTCTCGCATCGACCGTCACAGCGTTTTTCGACTTTTTTCACAGCTTTGACTGTTACATCACAACATTTTGCTGTATGCAGCAAAGAAGAGTTTTTTTGTTCTTGGTATGTCATAGTAAAGAGAAACGTTGCACATTCGCGAACTTTATCTTTTCAAAGCAAACTTTTTCATTAATCAACCGAACATATTTTGGGGTAGACAGACAAATTAATGTGTTTGTAAACATGTGAATTTTTGCTTGAAAGTTTTGAAAGAATTTCTTTTATTTTCTAAAATTTGAGTTTTATTTCTGACGTTATTACATTTACATAAATAGATTCACATTATAATGTATTATTATCTGTAACTCAGAATATTTTCACATCCAATATTTTAAGGGTTCTTTTGTATTTACATATTTTTTATTTATTAAAATTAAATACTTTTGTAAATCAGGCTATGCAAAATGTAATACACGGTTGAAAGTTATCCGCGTTGGCCTATTGACAACTTTGTGTCCGTGTGTTTATTAACTTTGACATTTACTCTTAAATAGTGTCTGAATTCAAGCTGTCAATCGATATACAAATATACATAAAATAATTTTCACTCTGTATTATTGAACGAAAGCTTTGCAATGATTAGAAAATGTTATACTTAGCTTCTAACAAAAACAAAAAAAAATAAAATTGAACCAGTCTTTCAATAAAAAAAGCTTTCTGCGTCAGACGTCGAAGCATTATAATGCTAATTTTTCAGCTTCGAAAAATTAAATTGTATACAATTTAGGGATCTTTTGCACTATTCCAGTGGCCCTGCCAGCTAACTCGTATACTGCTTTGAGCCCTTTGAGTCCCCACATATTGATATACCCTACTCTCCGCAGATGGTACTTCACAATCGTACACTGCGCGTGACCCGACACGCACTTAACCGGTTTACCAACTAAGGCACTGGCTAAGAAATCTTAGCATAATCGTATCGATATGTTTATGGCCAACTATTAGTAATATTTATTATATTAATTAAAATAGCAACGTCAATGTGGGTAACTTTGAATCCGTGTCAAACATTGAACATAAGTTTTTTAGAAGGCTCTGATTTTTTAAACCAAAATATTAGTTATAAAATTACTTAGGTATTACTTGACTAATTAATTACCAGTCTTTTTGATTACTAAAACTGTGGGGGAAAAATCAAGAACCTACGATAAAAAAATCCGTTCAATGTTTGACAGGGATTCAAAGTTACCCACGTTGACAATACTCCTTCTCCGATTCGTCGCGGTGAGTGGACAGCGCGAGTGTCGCGCCACCGTGGCGTCGCAGCCTCTACTGTTTACATTCACACCATTCCTTTGAACATGCATGTAGGCCCGAGGAAGCGCGCCGTAAACAGAACTTTCTCGTAATGTTTAATTAAATTAATCAGTTGATTAGTCGATGGTGGGTCGGGTGTAAACAATGACGGCGCGCGGCTTTGATCTAGCGAGTCACTTTCATTGTGTTTGTGATTTGTACCGCTGCCGACGGCTGCTGCCCGATGCCGGCGCCTTGCTCGCTAGGGCTGTGTTTGTTCATTTAAACCGATTTACTAATAAGAGGGTCGTGGTTTTCGAATCAAATCAAATCAGTTTTTATTCAATATATACAAGTACAATAGTTATAAGTAATTACAGTGGTAGGTATATATTAGGAACTATGTATCTTGTATAATTGTATCGGCTTATGTTGGCTAACAGGATAAAATTAACAAAATAATATATAAGCTTCTAAAAATAAAAGTTTAAAATAAAACTACAATACAGACACTTTATATGACTTTTTAAGTGAAAGGCTTAATCGTGCTGTGTGTCTTAGTTTGGTTTTTTAATAGAAATAAATAAAAAAAATATGATATTATAGTAGGTCATCATATTGTTTGAATGTCATGGATTTTTATGAAAATAAATATCATCATCATCATCATCTCAGCCATAAGAAGTCCACTGTTGGACATAGGCCTCCCCCATGGATTTCCAAAAAGACCGATTGGAAGCGGCTTGCATCCAGCGTCTTCCCGCCACTTGTATGAGGTCGTCTGTCCATCTCGTGGCTGGTCTTCCTACGCTGCGCTTGCCGGTACGTGGTCTCCACTCGAGAACCTTTCGGCCCCATCGGCCATCAGTTCTGCGTGCTATGTGCCCTGCCCACTGCCACTTCAACTTGCTAATCCGCTGTGCTATATCGGTGACTTTCGTACGTCTACGTATCTCTTCATTTCTGATTCGATCTCGTAGAGAGACTCCGAGCATAGCCCTCTCCATAGCTCGTTGCGTGACCTTGAGCTTCCTTATAAGGCCCATAGTTAGGGACCACGTTTCAGTGCCGTATGTCATCACTGGTAACACACACTGGTTGTAAACTTTCGACTTGAGGGACTGGGGAATATTGGACGAGAAGACGCTTTTAAGTTTCCCGAACGCTGCCCAGCCGAGTTGGATACGACGATTAACCTCCCTCGTAAAGTTGGACCTGCCTAATCGGACCGTCTGTCCTAAGTAGACGTATTCGTCAACAACTTCAAGAGTGAAGTTCCCCACAGATATTGGGGTGGGCACTACATGGGCGTTCGACATAACCTTCGTTTTGTCCATGTTCATTTTGAGGCCCACCCGTTGGGAAACTCTATTGAGGTCTTCGAGCATCGTACTGAGCTCTTCCATCGACTTTGCCATGACTACTATATCGTCGGCAAATAAATATAGGGAAATTTAATACTGAAAATGTTTACTCTTTGCAGCGTCTTAATATGACGTAGGTATACCTTCGTGGTAACATAAAATTAAGACAACACATTAAATCGTATCTAGGGCCTACATTACTACTTATTATGTGTTAATACTTATTGTGTTTTAATAGGAACATGCTTGAATATAGCCTTTTACTCGAAAAAAACTATTTCTCGATGAGTTAATTGGAGTGTGACAACCCTTTATTAAATATTAGACGCATCATACAAGAATAATTATTTTCTCAGTACGTTTATGTGTATTTGGAGCGCATGTGATCAATTTGCGTTTTTTTTACTCGTCATTTATCTACAATCACTAAATAACTTTTGTAAAATTGTTTTAAATGCTACATAAACACAGTATTCAAACGCAATTAAGATTTTTTTGAACATTAATCATGTACAACCTATTTATACAGCCTAAATTTTTGAACGACTTAAAAGTAAGGAAAGTATAAAAAATACCAGTGTGTTATATATGGCATATCGTTATTATAAACAAGTAACATGTTATACTAAAAACGTTTGGCGATCTGTCTGTCAGTCACGGTTAAACGTAGGGGCTAAACTACCAAAAATTATACTTGCTAAGCCTGATTGAAATGGAACTTTCTTGCGAAAATATACATTCAATTAGAATTAGAAATTATTAAAAGGTTATTAAAATTGCTCTAATATCTATTTTATATATTACACTAAACTGCTACACAAACAAGCAAAAACATATTGAGAAACATGAACCCAGACTGATGAAGGTCTAAAGATGATCAAAATGTTCAAACCCACACCAGTTGGCAGCGTACCCAGCATGCTCCCAGCATTGCCGTTCAACATGGCATTATGGTACGCTGGGCCAGAGATACGCACCAAAATCGAAGAACCTGATTCACTCTCGATATAAAGACACAAAGAATATGTTTATCCCATAAGAATAATTCTAGAAGCGTCTAACCACATATTAAATACTCGATTACTTTCAAATATATGTATATACTATAACTTTTTTATATACCTACTTAACTTTTTTCCATAAAATAGATCTACGATTGACCACCACCTGTGGCCGAGGATGGAGCTCGTCGAACTAGAAAATATCTATTCAGTAGCCTTGAAAATCCCAAGATAGAAACTCACTGGAAACTGAGAAGGTGATATAGAATTACATTCTAGCGCGGTACGCATCAAGAACTCGTGGACCGGAATCATTGCGTACGGATTTTTGGCATTTCAATGAGAAATGTATGGAATGTTGTTTCATCGATGTAAAATTCCCTCAATTTATTGTGTCTAGGATTCCCCAGCTTCAGTTCGGAAGGAATTGAATGTATTTATCGACAAGAATTTGATGTCAGTGATCAAAAACGTCCGAACTCGATGAGGTCTAAAGCCCGTTTTCCACCGACAAAGAGGAATGAACTAGGGATGTCTAGCGGAGCGGTCTTCGTGTACATAAAATAGGATTGCTTTTCCACCGAGAAAGAATTCGGGAGTATTGATTTCCACCGCCAAAGAGGAATAAGCAGGGCGGCTGCCGAGCGAGTCATTTTCAAACTAGTTGGCGAGACGCAGAGGACACATTTTTACTCCTTCGTCATTTTCGCTCACCTCTTTATCGGTGGAAACACTACTATGTAAAATTCGATTGCGTGTTGAAAGGACTCATTAATGAGTTCGTTCTCTAGAAATGTGCGAACTCATTTTTACTCTTTTTGCCCTCTTTGCCATTTTCATTCGACTTTTTGTTGGTGGAAACAGATTTATGCATTTTTGTATTGCGGGGTAAACGGAGTCACTAATGGGCTCGCCCTGCTCGCGGTGGAAAACCCCCTTAAAGCGGCAACCTTTAGATCACTTACACATAGATGTTTTTAAATTTCTCAATCTAAATTAGGCTATAGCTCGGAGACGCAGAATTTATATCAAAAGTTTGTCATTACTGGTATAATAATTATGAGTATCGATCGACTTAGGACACTTTTTTCGTGAGTTTTGTTTTAGACATTGTGTCCATGTTATAATAACGTCATTTGCTGTGACTTGCAAGTTATTCCAACTTGCATGAATATTTTTAGGATCCAGTAATTACTTACGTAAATTTCGTAAATACAAATGCCTCAATATTCAGAAACTTTCGATACTTCGGGGGCTATATTGTTTCTTACATTATTTTTGTGTTTAAAGTAAAAGTATGAGCATAGTGGCAAATGAACATTAAGGGGACCATTCAATCAAACGAATAAAACTCTCGATTAATCTTCAATCGCTTTAATAAGTCGGAATAAGGCTAAAAAACCGTATGTATACTGCGATTCCGGTTGGCTACCTACGTAAAATTCCCTGAGAATGAACGACGTATTGTTTCTGCCATTATTATGCCTTATTTATAACCCGTATTACCTCCCCTCCCCCCCACTGCACTCTCACCCCTCCCCTTGTCTCGGGGGTTCATTGTGCCAGACTAATTTTGTAAAGTCAATGCTTTCGATCAAACGATCAATCTGCGGATAGTTATTTTAATGTTTGTACAAGTTGATTGGAAAGGAACACTTCAAAGTTACGGAATAGAGAGAGAGAGAGAGAGAGAGATAAAGAGAGAGAGAGAGATAAAGAGAGAATGATATGAAAGTAGGAAAGAAAGTTAAAGTTTTTTTTCGATCGTGGTGACTGTGGATTGTTTCAAAGACCGAGGCCTAATCTAATATGTTAAAAAAAATGCAACTGAGAGACGGCACATTCTCATTACTGCCAATGAGACTAATAGAAACAGGTCTGTTCAATTGAAAATGTGAAGTTTGACCGGAGACTGGAACCTGAGAAAGAAATACCGATGTTCTGTTGTATTTTCATAAAATTTTAGGAATGTAAAAATGTGTTTTTTTTTTACTTAATTAATGTTTATTTTAGTACATGAGTGTGGACAAGTGAATATAAAGTGATATATAAATTTATAGTGAATATAAATATCTTTTCATGTAAACAATAGCTATCAGTAAAGTCACCACCATCTAACTGCAGCAAGCTTAAAAACTTGGTAATGACTAATTTATTTGACTCAGACTATAAATAAATAGTATTTGTATGATTTTGTATTAATAACGAAAATTTAACAAACCTTAATCATTGGGTAATTCACTAATCGCACGGGTAATTAAAAAAAGTGTCTTCTGGATGTCACTGTCATGCTTGGTAAATATACAGACTAGAACACAACGACGAAGTCGTCTGCCATTACTTTAATGGGTCATGTACTACTACTACTACTACTGCTAATGTACTTTAATCATCAATTTGCCTGATGAAAAGTGACGGTATGGATGAGGATCGAACTCGTCGAATCTAGATGTCTATTCCATCTAACCTTAAAAATTGTAAGGTTCTAGCTCTCAACATACAGAGAAGGTGGCAAATAATTATAATCCTGTGCCATGCAGTACCTAGGTGCGCACCAAAACGTCTTCATGGGTACTGTAAAAGATTAGTTGACTCAGACTATCAATACTTGACACTGGCAAATGCGCTAACTGTGCGAGTCTAATACAAAGAAAAAAAAGACAAATGTGTTGACACAGATTTGGTTGTCGTTCTCACAGATTTTTCGGAAATTAATGAGCTATCCGTCATTTACAAGATTACAGCGCGACATCTACAGACAACTAGACAATAGGCTTGATTTTTTAGGCATAATTTCTAAATATGATACCAACTAGAAAATTTCAACGCCACCGACCAGTTATTTTAGCCCCTTGGCCCTAAGTCTCGCCCTCGGTCTATCGCGTTCACTGATCACGTTATATATGCCTCAGGCCTAGACATAACGTGACGGACGGACATTGTAGGGACGTTTTTGGCAAACTTTGATATTAGTATATGTATGAAATTTCGAACAGACATAATTGAAGAAGAAGAAGAGAAGGACAATGGACATAGGCTACATTTTACATCACCGTCATCATAATTTAATTACTACGTGGGTGAAATTGACAGACGCGGGTAGTTATAGTTATAATTATATAGTTTCGACTCGAACATAATAATATCAACATTAGATTATATGTTTTATGTATATTTTTGTTTTGTTATGGTTTTATTTGTCCACTAGCTGCGCCCCGCGGTTTCACCAGCGTGGTGATCGATTATGTCATTATTGTTTAGTGTATCTCAGAGGGTCTGTCAAAATTGCTGTTTTGGCTTCTGTATTGATAGTAAGGCATCCACCAATCACATTTTTTCAAATATATTTAATGTACAGATTTTGACCCGTTACTGTTTTATTGGATAATATTTTCGTTCTCTTTTAGTTTTCAGTTTTTTTTTATAGTTTTATGTACTTAAATAATATGCCATTATAAGTATTGTAAATAATAATAATAATAAAAACAACGGGTTGTACTCCGGGAGTGCCGGCAGAAGTGAAAACTAAAAAATAAAATAGCAAAAAGACTGATAAACTTTTACATACAATAATGAACTTTAAATGCAGAACGTTAGAATAGGTTTCTGGCTATTTCTTGCCAATAGAAATATGTTGATATTATGTTCGTGTCGAAAAAGTTCGAGTTAAAAGAGGTGATATAAATACAGAATCCAGAAAAAGTGAGAATCCCGACAGGACGGCTTCCGAGAGCACGAGTAAACGTGAAACCGCAGGCATTCATAAAATCGTATTACTTCATTTTAAACATTAAATATCAGAAATCAATAAAAGCCATCGCCAAAGAATAACAATACCACACTTAAAAGCAGTGACCCTGAGTGGACCGCCCCGCAAGTCTCGTTATGGGTCACAATTGACTCACAAATTGACAAATCGACTACGAAGAATGAAATAAGTAATTGTAATAATATGCGATTGACATTTGGGTCACCTTCTTTGTGTGCCAGATTTCTTTAACGCATATATCTATTAGTGAAATCTAAAGTTTTAACTTTAGTAGATACGAGTCGGGTTGTTATGAAAAATAAATGTATCCAACTTTACCATAAAAGTGTCTTTATCGTTATTATAAATAAACATATATTAAAAAAAAAAAAAAAAAAAAACTTTGAAAAAACTTTAAACTTGTCAAATTCAAATGTAATTTTAAAGTCGACAAATAGCGGTACTTGCCCTCGAGAAATTAGCGTAACAGATAATCGATCTAACCTTTCACCAACCTGCTAAAATTATCCTCAACCTACCAACTTCAAAGCTATTAAATTCAATACAGCTTGCGAGCAAATTTAACAACAGGCCCCCGTATTCAATACCGTTGTCGAGGCAGTAAACAAGCGCTAATACTATTCAAAGTATTTTTCTTGGCCCGCTGCGGAAACCAGTGTTTAGAGCGATACGAACCGACCACCGTATTATGAAATCTACTTGGAATACCATCATTCTGTGGAACAATGCAAAGTATCTTTAGGTACTCTGGTATTTTTAAGTACTCTAGTTTCAACAGGAATAATACTTGTTTTTTTATTTAGCTGTTTTTTTTTTTTTGCGGAAACCTGACCCCGCTACCTTATGGGATGAATAGCTAGGAAGAGAGATAGAATTGTTTAGAGATATGTTTAATGAGAATGTTGAACTTTTTTCCAATTTTTTTTATGACTTCAATTTGACTTGCAAGTTATTGTGATTGTTTTTTTTTTGTCGAATGTGGCATATTATGAAATCTACTTGGAATACCATCATTCTGTGGAACAATGCAAAGTATCTTTCGGTACTCTGGTATTTTTAAGTACTCTAGTTTCAACAGGAATAATACTTGTTTTTTTATTTAGCTGTTTTTTTTTTGCGGAAACCTGACCCCACTACCTTATGGGATGAATAGCTAGGAAGAGAGATAAAATTGTTTAGAGATGTTTATATAACATGTTTAATGAGAATGTTGAACTTTTTTCCAATATTTTTTATGACTTCAATTTTTTCAAATAAAATAGATAAGTGTGTGTGTGTGTTTGTTTTACAAGCCGAACAGCTTCTTCATCTGATAGACTTCGAATACGAAACTTGATGAGCTATTGAGTTATCAGTAAAAAAAAATCGTGACCAATGTCTCTACTATTTTATTTTAAAGAAATTATCTCCTCTCTAGAAATAAACGTTTTGTTGAATTCTTTTTACAAAGGAATAACAAAACTCATAAAAAATCTATAAAACTTGTCAAATTGCTAACCAAATTTTTTCAAGTTATTATCGTTAAAAAGGCATGGTTATCGATATATGTATTTGAAAAAATTCGAAATGATGTTCCAAAAAAAAAACTGTCATCTTGCCAATATTTTATGAAAAAAAAATCGTTATTCCGGGCGGGCACTCGCGCAGGCCCATTATTTTCGTGCTTTTTAACACAAAGTGGGGAAAAAAGCCGGAGACTAAAATAGGTAAGTAATAAAGAGTAAATTCGCGAGGGACTTTTATTGCATTATTGTCGGCAAACGAACGTGCCTTCTCCAGAAATCTCAAGCTACTCTTAAATCCGAACACAAATACTGTAACGCCACGGAAACTATTCGTATTTTTCACTTTTGGTTACAATTTTATTTGATGTCGTTAAATAATTGTGCCAAGTTAGCTTTGAAAACAAACTGGGTTTTTGATTTAAATATTTTACACTAAACTTGTAACATTTCGATAAATTGTTGTAACGTATTATTGTTTTATTTTTAACCTTATTCAAAACAAGCGGAGGATTTCTTTTCGGTTCATCAGTAATTTTGTTCATCAGGCCTTTCGGCGGCTTAATAACTCTGACATTAGGACTGGCCACTCAGTCTATACGAACTTAATTAATAATTTTGTGGGAGCTATATGGGCACTGCCATTTTAGATCGCTAATCCGCTGGGTGCTACGAATTGATAACCTCCTCTTTTTTTGAAGTCAGTTGATAAAATAACAAACATTTTTTAGTGTCAAACATATATTATAATACATATACAGCTTGTTGTATTTGTATAATATGTGTTGAGCGAACAACGAAATGTATGGAACAGTTGATTATATTTCGCGATTTCAGGGGTGGTCTCTTAGTAAAAGTTGTTCACTTTAATGAGTATATTAACACCCCAACGTATTGTTGGATCATGCTGCAATATCCTAATAAATATTAGAAAATAGAAAGTAACTAGGTATGTCTGTCTGTCTTTCTGTCCGTTTGTTACCTCTTCACGGCTAAACGGCTGAACCAATCGTTATGAAATTTGGCAAAGAAATTCTTTAAACCCTAAAGAAGGTTTTAAGCTATATTTTATCATCATCATCATCATCACCGTGTTTCATCACTACGCGGGTGATACGATAGGGCGCAGCTAGTATTGCATATGTACTAGATAAAACAAAGTAGTCAAAAAGCATTCGTTACATCACTACAAAAACTGTTGCAAGTGTAACAGATCCGGCAAAACAGCGAGATAATATTATGGTAATGCATTTTACAATACTTGTATTTTCCCAACATGGCTTGTACCTATTGTATTGTATCTGTGAGGTAATATTTTCACAATTTCAACCGTTTTCTTGCCAATTTCCCGCGTCGTTGACCCCAGTCCATTTGTGTTTGCAAGAAGTTACAGTGCGCGGTTTCTTAGATGGCACGTTAAGAGCACTTTCTTTTAAAACTTGGTTTTCTATTTTTAAATGTCACCTATTTTTATATATAATGTTTCCTGTCATTGGATTTATTAAATATCTATATATTGTATATCTCTATATATTAGGTTTTTTATTTTTTTATTTAATAGTCTATTCTTTTTTAAATAATATTATTTAATGACAATAGTCTATTCAGATAGAGAAGCGCTATTCAGATAGATGTAGTATTGAAGGCACTGCTGTCCTTATTTCATTATTTTGCTTATCATATTTATATTTAATTCCATATTTTATCACGATAGTTCTCTATCCAAACACTATACAAAATGTGTGGCTCACGATAGAAACCACCTTTCTTATTATCTTATTTAATTGCAAATTAAAGACGCCAGATTATGTCAATCTGGGAAGAAACATTCCGGCAAACGCGTTTCACATTGTAGAGGTTCGTGGAACAGAAGTAGGACTGAGGCGATGAGAATAGCTTCTAGCTTCACTTCAGTACAACATAAGGATGGGGTGATGGCTTACAGTGATAGGGGGTTAGCCCATCGCGTATATAAACGTTAAATGTTCCATAAATATGTCAACTGTCTTTTAAATATGCCCGGGAAGAGAAGCAACTGGTACATTTTGTTTTTGATAGAAAGTTTACTTAAATTTTAATTAATAAGACATTCCATTGGATACTTCATAATTAAGTAAGAACTACTGAACTAGAGTAGTTCTTACTAAATTACGAAGTAGTACGAGAGAATACTTTAATACAAAATTAAAATAAGTTCAAAGAAAAACTGCAGTGAAATTTCCCTGGATAATGATGCAGTTAGGTAAGTAATGATGAGAAATTACTTATGTCCCTTAGATAATAACAATATAATTTCCCTAATAAAGTATCTTTTATATCCTCGGGCACGGATAATTTGATACACAGTATGTGCATATTCTTTGAATTTATTATCGTGCATCTAGCTTTTTCACTTAGGTTAAGCCATTAAATGCCACGGAGAAATTGTAACAAGTATGTTTCTTACACAACTCACTGACAAGAAATAAATATTTCATTGATAATTAAAAAAAATGTTGTCTGTACAGTCGGCTTACGGACGATAATTTTACGTGATAACGTCATGATATATGCGTCACAAGCCGAACGCTTAGGCCGATCGTGCGTCTCTATCGCTTGTTCCGCGCTCTTGCTTGCACGCTCGGCTCAGGCGGAACGTGACAAGAGTCATGCTTTTAAGGATTTCTACCAAAATATAGTGTAAAATACTGTAATAAAAATGTCATATTTTTAATTTTATTTTTATAATATGTATACATAATACATATACTTATAATATTTTTTATAAAAAATGTACCGAATTAGTTATAATCTTCTAAATGAACGAGCAAGCAATCGTCAATAAGAATATTAATACAATTGGGTGACACCGTGAGCAAGTCAGTTCAACAGTTAAAAACTGTAAGCAGCAATGCACTGCGCTCGTCACTCTGTTGGTAACTAATGTACCTGACAAGAGTACGAATTTTTCTATTCGCATGTGGTATACGTACTTTTACGTAGGTGAGTAATCATATAGTAAGAGATTGCAATTTGAAAATAGTTTAATATATTATACCTATTAATGTATTCGCGAGGTCTACTGGGCCACTAGTGGTAACCTATCTACCTAGTCTTGCCATAAATATTGTCACGAAGAAAAATATTTTTTTTTTATTGCAAATAATATTTATTACTTTTACAGTGTGTTAGTTTAATACGTAAATATAAAACAATTTAAAATATAAAAGCTTATTCGAAGTGGTCTCCATTGGCTGCAATACAGTCCTTTAAACGTTGAGGCCAGTTATCAATAGAAGCACGCACTCTTTCCATGGGAAAATTCTTCACTGCCAATCGTATGGATTGTTTTAGGGACTCCAAATTATCATGGCGTTTAGAGCAAACCATACTCTCTAAAACTGACCATAAATCATAATCCAGCGGATTAAGATCAGGACTAGACGACGGCCAGTCTTCAGCTCTGATGAAGTCCGAAACGTTCACTTCCAACCAAGACTGCGTGGACCGAGCTTTATGACCTGGCGCCGAGTCTTGTTGGAAGGACCATACTTGGTTATTGAACATGGTGTTGTTAAGGGGCTAACTACCTTCTCAAGAATGGTATTTCACACAGTTTCACACACAGTTTATAATACACTTGTGCCGATGTTTTGATACCTTTTTCACAAAAATATGGCTCAGTCACTCCTTCATAGCTAACACCCCACCAAACCATCACTGAAGTCGGATAATGCCCACGTTGCACTCTGTCGACTTTTTGGGAAGCTTCCTTAGAGCTTTGAGCATAAAGACGGTCATTTTGTTTGTTAAAATGTTGCTCAATTGTAAAGATTTTCTCATCCGTAAACAAAATTTTTCTGTGACCTCCCTTTGCGTACCGCTTCAGTAGTTGTTTCGATTTTACCACCCTATTCTTTTTTAAATTATCAGTTAAAAAATGACCAGTGCGTCTCTTATAGGCTGCAAGTCCTAAGTCATCTTTTAAAATACGCGACATGGTTCTAGGTGATATCTTCATCTCCCGAGATAAAATCTTTTGCTTTCGGACAGGATTTCTTCGAATTCTTTCCCTTACTACTTTGACCACCTTTTTCGTACGAACACTACGTGGACGGCCAGATCTTTTTCTGTCAAAAACAGAGGAGGTCTCATTGTACCTATTAATAGCCCGGTACACAAACATTTGACTAATACCAAGCGTATGGAGAGTTTTAAAAATTGCATTTGACTCCATACCAACTTTGTGTAATGCAATCACAGCGATTTGGTTCTCTTTATCACCCCACTCCATTTTAATATCGCAAAATACATGTACATTGTACAAGTATTGGCGCCAAAATTAGAAAACTCAATGAACAATCGTATAAAAATGACAGATTCCAAATTCAAATGTAATATCTTTCTTATTTTTAACTGTAACAGTATTTATGGCCAGACTAAGTATAAACCGAAATGCATTTGTTTGAATTGTATTCGCCCGAATCCGTTTCATAGATTTGTCTCATTCCAGATGTTTTACTTCGCACGAGTTTCTTTTTCCATAAGTATATTAGACATATATTTCATTTGCCCAAACAATCACTAGTTTACGTGTCTGTTTTATTACATACAGACACGTTGTTACAAAGGTTTGGTTAACAGATGTAATAATTATTATATTATATATAAATACATATATAATACACGATACATACTAAAAAAAACTAATTATATCTAACTATATTAAGTTTTAGATATATTAGGTTTCTGTTTATTATACACATAAACTTTTGGAAGTATAACAAAGAGATGGTCTTCAGACGAGCTGTCAAACGAGTTTACGGGATTTTGATAGTGTCTAGTGAAAAAAATATATTTCGTTTTCGGGGAAATGACAATTGATATTTCATAATTCAGATTAAAGATAGGAAGCCATCGATAGTAGATAAAAAAATATGAAATCAGGAGCGCAAACAAGCCCAACCACTCTGCGAGGCACGGCGAAGTCAAGCCACGTAAAGGTTGTACACGTCCACATAGTACGTGAGTACACGAAACACAGTGGGTCCACAGTCGATGTAAACAATTTCTACCCAATTGAATATACGCTACCGAACTAAACAATGAATGGTTCGATCACGAAAAAATCATCTTACAAGACGGTCGTGAGCCGCTCCCACGGCACGCGTGTCACCCATTTTTAATATGACTCCGTATGGACTCGATCGATTTTCATTTTGTAGTTTCTAAGGCTGCCTAACACAAAGAGTTTCGCGGAGCCCTAGGGCTCTGTGAAGTCTCTGTGAAGCCCCATAAAGATTGGCCGTAATAAAGAAAAACATCTAACTGTATAATAATATGTCGTGGGCAAATTGTCTAAACTGGGCCGATCGAAATCTGCCTGGGCAGGTCATGATCAGCCACGTTCAAGGCATGGCCTTTTAGAAATGTAGTCACAAAAGTAAGTGAGGTTATGTTTGAACTGCGAGAAAACACGCGTGAGCCATGCGAGCGAAGCGAGCGCGCCGCGGCCGCATCCGGCGAAGCGCTAGTGTACTTTCTAAATAGTATTTTTTTTCCAACTTTAATAAAATTATCGGTCCAATCAAGAAATGCCGAGCATATCATGATCTGCCCAGGCAGATCTCGATCTGCCTACACGATTGGCCTACGACGTAATAAATAATAAGTACTATAAAGGGTCCAAAGTAAAAAATAAAATAATAAATAAACATAATAATGATTAGGGGAATGGGAAATGTGATCATTCAGCCAGGAAGTAAATAATTTAATAACATCTCTCTCACATAAATCGGTCAAGGTTGGCAGTTGGGTAAAAACATAACCCTCTTTCGGCAGTCGGGTAAATACAAGGCATGCAGCTGCTAACTGAGTTTGTCCGCATATATAGGCAATAGAGTGCTTACTATAGTTTCATTTGGTTAAATTATAACATAATTTATGTATGTACATACATACTACATTAATTTTATTATAGGAGTAACAGCGTGTCAACATCATTAAATATTAATACGACGATTAATTACTTAACAACTAAGAAATTAACAAACAATATTAATAGATATTAACCAATAAATTTTCGATAAATGATCAATCGAGTTAAATTTGGAATGAATTAAAATAATAATAATTTCAATTGTGTATAAATTGATTTTTATAATATACTAGCTGCGCCTCGCGGTTACACCCGCGTGGTGATCGATTATGTTGTTATTGTTTTGTGTATCACACAGGGACTGTCGAATTTTTTGGGATAAAAAGTATGCCAGATCCTTCTACATAGTAAAGTAGTAATTGTGCCAAATTTCGTACAAATCCATCCAGTAGTTTCGGAATCCATCGGACACACCGTACATACAGAAAGACAGTCAAAAATGATCAAATTTACTGTTTTGGCTTCTGTATCGACAGTAAAACATCCTCCGATTTAAAAAAAAATATTTTATGTAAGTAAGTACAGATTTTTACCCATTACAGTCTTATTATATGTATTATCTATACATATTAAATAAAACAGGTAGATACATTCTTCACTCAAGGAAATATCATTACTAATAACAAAAAAAAAAAAAAAAAACAATTTGACGTTAAACCTAAGACGAGGTATCTCCCCGCCCAAACGTGCCCAAAAATAAAGACTAAATAGTAAATAAAGACTTATAAGTCAATTTTTTTCGATTACCATACATTCCAACAAATTACATGGTTCCAACTCCACAAACCACAAGGCTATATTTTATAAAATATACAACAGTTTAAATGATAATTTATACTCCATTGTTATTCATTGATGTTATTATATGTATATTTTGCCATTGTTTCAAATCAGAGCATATTTCATGCATTTAATGTTTAATTCTGTGACGCACTGTGAGATATACTATTTAAGCTACATATATGTATTTGTTTATGACACACCAATTACAAAATTGTTATTTTTTTAAGAAGACACTGAGTCCCAACTATTTGTATTGATTAATGTAAAAAAAAATACACAAGTCTGTACATTAAAAGAAAAACAAAGTACCCGACCGCAGAAAATCAGTTTTTGCAGTTTAACTTAGGATTTCGTTACGCTTGATACGCTGTTGAGTGTACGTTTTTTGTGAGAAAGTATGCGTGAATCGCTGTAAAAGATTATAAATAGGCATTCTTTAGAATAATTCTAGTAAAATCGTTATTATGAAATAGTTCATTAGAGGTTACCAAAAGCGTTTTAATTTTATTTTTACAGGAGATGTATTATTATTATTATTTCAAAAATATATTCTATGATACTCTGGAAGCGATGACATATCTATCTAATGACACCTCGCACATCAACATCGGTCAAGCCATTTAGGCTGTAGGCTGTAAATTGAAACATACATACACACATATGCAGCCTCAGCATATTTAATAGTATATCTGCAGCGTCGCTTGAATAAAAGACTTGCTTGCTAGTACTCGAAACTTAGATTTACCTGACATGGACAAAACTTACACTCGTAGTTTCGATTGCGTAGCATGTAGAAAAAGACTTGTTTGCAAGTACCCGCAACTTCTCATGCGTAGCATAGAGAAAATAATTTGCATATGTTCGTAGCTTCGCCTGCGTAGCACGAAGAAAAGAACTTGCATGCATGTACCCGCAGCTTTACTTGCATGGCATGGAGGACTTTAGTAAAATAATCGGCCGAATCAACAAATGCCGAGCACATCATATTCTGCCCAGGCAGATCTCGATCGGCCCAATTGGACAATATAAATTACTTGAGAATATACGCAGTTACACTTGCGTAGTAGGGATAAAAGGGGTGTTTTTTATAGTAGGTATGTAAGATTTCAAGTTTTTAAAAAGCTGTAAACATTATTCAAGTCCCTGACCAGAGACAAAATGATGACACTGAACTGATAAAACAGTATGATTGTCAAATTTAAATTTACATATTTTAAATGGATCTCGCATGCACTTGGCGACGATAAAACGTTCTAGGCGCAGCTGGCGTATTTATCATTTCAAATTCATCCTGCGAAAACATATCATGAAATACTGACTTGCGTCAATCGGCTGAATTGATTATCATAGTAAACACGATTTGAATTTATAATTGATTTCAGAATATATCTCAAACACCAACCCAAGCGCCTTAATCGATTTCGATATCCGAATTTTCTCTAAATTATAAATATTCCTATAAATCATAATGGATCTGTAATGGTCATTGTCACCAATCTAGATGTTTATAGCCACGACAGCCAATAGTCACAGTGAGAGAGTGAGAGAGAGAGAGAGAGAGAGAGTTAACTAAGTAGTGGAATATATATTACACCCTTATCGTACCTCAATAAAGTGTAATGGAAATGTCCTTGCGGTTACATATTATTATAAGTTGTCAATTGGAGGTTTTGTTGAGGAGTATAATGAGTTTAGATGACAGAATACGTAGAAAGTCTATCATTAACTAATTATTTTCTACCTTGTCGCGCCTCAGTAAAGTGGTGGTAACCTTACTGGAAGCTTCTAAGAATGGTAAGTAAGGTGAAAGGTTGTCAGCATAACTTGCTGTCATAGGTTGTCACTTTATCTCTATTTCCCAAATCGTAGGTATTTCCCAAACCTATATCACAGAATTGAACATTCTTACTTATAAACGTAGTCTTACTTATAACGTTATATAGTTAAACAATGTTTTGTTCCGTTTTCGCGCGTGACAGTTCAGATTTTATCATGCGCTTGTATGCAAGGAATGAGGTCCAAATTTTAAAGTGAATTAACCGTATCATGTGAGGTGTCATATGAAAGAGCTTCATTAGCATAAACTAAAACAGTTTTTAAATGTTTTTACGATGTATGTTTTTCGGTTTATGAAGGAAAATATAAAAAAAATATATGTTTTCCCCGTTTTATCTACTAGTTTGTACGGAACCCTCGGTGGGCGCGTCTGACTCGCACTTGTCCGGTTTTTTTTCTATATTTCCCCAATTTCCACCGTCTGGATTCAGGGTTTATTCCCTAAGATCATTGAAGGGTTGTTATTGTATATTATACTTTAACAATTCATATTTAAAATAAATTCTCAATCTTTCGTTTTACGCATTACATACCCGCGAGACGTTATTCTGGATGGCATAAGACATGCAAAAATTTTACACTACAGAAAATACTTCAAACAAGAATACTTAAAGTTTAATTTTCAATAAACACTGCATCGTGGCACGCTGTCATTGGTCATAGCGAATAGCATTTTAATACTAGTGTAATATGCTTGCAGAGCTTTCGCATATCTTCCAGTACTCGCGTGCCCATATCTGCCAGTATTGTTTCGCTTGTGAAATTTAATTCATGTTAACACAAACGAATCTTGCACACTCACACAAACACGGCTTATTTATATTGGTGGCTCGGAGGTCGCGTGTCTCCTCATCCAAATATAGAGGCCGCATAGTTTCCTATTCAATTCGATGGCTTTTGTAATCGAATTTCAATTGGTACTACCTTTTATAAATACCTATTTGACGAGCAAGTGGTGAAACTTGGTGGCATTGTTTTGTGACATGCAAGTTGAAACACTCGTCTTCGTTTCGTTCAGAGGGTTATAATTATTCTTTTAGACCGAATAACTTATTTTATAATGGACATTACTAATCCTAATTAATATTATGAAAGCAAAAGTACGTTGAAAGCTAAACCGCATGACCATTCGTTAAGACATTGGGAATAGAAATTATTTAGGTCCTGGAAAAGGATATGGGCTATATTCACCGTTTTTTATCACTACGCAGGTGACACCACGGCGCGCAACTAGTATATTTATGATATTTTACGTCATCTTAACGCCGTCAATCATCATTTTCTTGCCCTTTTCCCACTAGGTGGGGTCGGCACAGCACGTTTCCCTTCGCCACTTCACTCTATCAGACGTCATCTCTACACTTACACTTTTCACACGCATATCATCTTTCACACAGTCCATCCACACTTTCTTAGGTCTCCCTCTTCCGGCCCTACCGCTTACCATCATGTTTAGGGCCCTCTTGCATACATTGCCCTCCTCCCGTCTCATGACATGCCCATACCAGGACAGCGTTCCACTTCTTAACTTTTCGGTGACTGGTGCTACTTTCAGGCTTCCTCTAACATACTCATTCCTAATCTTATCCAATTTTGTTACTCCACACATCCATCTCAACATTCGCATCTCCGCTGCATGCAATTTCCTTTCATTCTCCCCTTTGGTGGCCCAGCACTCTGATCCATACATCACGACAGGTCTTACCATGGTCTTATAAATTTTCCCCTTTAATTTAAGGGGCATTCGGGTATCGCAAATAGTTCCCGAGACCTGCCGCCACTTCATCCAACCTGCATTTATCCTGCTATTTACATCTCGGTCAATATCGCCGTCGTTTTGGAAGACAGAGCCGAGGTAACGAAAATCGGAGCAGACTGGAAGGGATACACCATTTAAGGCAATTGGAATGAAACTAGATGGACCCCCGAAATCACAAAACAAATGTTCTGTTTTGGTCCTACTGATCTTCAACCCTACACTCTCCAGTTTCTCTTGCCATTTTTCCAGTCTTCTCTGTACCTCAGCCCCATCTTCTCCGACAAGCACAATGTCATCGGCGAACAGCATACACCAGGGTGCCTCCTCCTGTATGTTTGATGTCAATGCATCCATTACCAGGAGGAACAAGTACGGGCTTAGAGCCGATCCCTGATGTAAGCCTACAGCCACATTGAATTTGTCGGTTTCGCCAGCTGCGGAGCGAACAAACGTAGTTGCTCTACCATACATAGCACGGATAATCTGCAGATATTTCTCAGGCACTCCTTTCTCTTTCAAAGCCCACCACAAAACATCACGGGGTACTCTATCATACGCCTTTTCCAGATCAACGAACACCATATGCAAGTTCTTATGAGCACGTCTAAATTTTTCGCAAAGTTGGCGAAGTGAAAATATGGCGTCCGTTGTTCCACGTCCAGGCATGAATCCAAACTGATTCTTTGAAACATCCGTCTCTTCTCTCAATCGTCTTGCAATAATCTTCTCCCATAATTTCATGCTATGTGACATGAGCTTTATCCCTCGATAGTTGTTACAGACCTGTACATCACCTTTGTTCTTAAAAATGGGCACCAGTGAACTGTTGCACCATTCATCAGGGATCGCCTCTTCTTGTAACAACTTATTGAAGAATAAAGTCAGCCACATCCATCCATCCACTTTCAAAAACTTCCATACTTCTACTGGTATACCATCAGGCCCTACGGATTTACCATTTTTCATACTTTGTATTGCTTTTTGTACTTCTTCTATGCTTATCTCTTTTACGACACCTATATTTACTGATACATTATCTAACTGTCCATTCCAATCATTCTCTTCATTCATCAATCTTTCAAAATACACCTTCCATCGTTTCTTGATTCCATCGTTATCTGTTAGTACATTCCCTGCACCATCTTTAATACATTTCATGTGACTTACGTCCCTTGTATTCTTTTCTCTCGCTTTTGCTATCTTGTATATTTTCTTTTGCCCTTCAGGACTTTCCAATGATTGGTATAATGTATCATGTGCTTTAGCCTTTGCAATGGCCACAGTTTTCTTTGCCTTTTGTTTTAAGTTATTGTACACTGTTCTTTTGTTTTGTTTATTAGTTTGATCGTATTCATCTACTTTCAGCCATTCTTTAAATGCATTCTTCTTTTCTTTCAAAGCTTGTTGGACTTCTTCATTCCACCACCATGTCTCTTTCTCGATTTTTCGTTTACCTTTTGACTGTCCAAAAATTTCTTTTGCGGCGCTTCTGATACATTCTGCCATCTCATTCCAGCATTCATTAACTGTTTTCTCTTCTAGGTATTTCATTTCTATCATTTTGTCTACTATTTGTTTTCTGAATTTAGCTGCATACTCTGGCTTTTCCATTAAGTTCCATTTAATTTTAGGTATTAATATTGGTCTATCTTTATTTATGGTGACTTTGATTTTAATTTCTAAAAGTAATAGCCGATGTTGAGGTATTAGATCTTCTCCTGGCAATACTTTACAATCTTTTACAGAACTAATCTTATTTCTTCTTATCAAAAAATAGTCTATTTGTGTCTTGTGATTCCCGCTTTTGTAGGTGATTAGGTGTTGTTCACTCTTCATAAAGAAAGTATTAACTATAGCTAAGTCAAAAGCAGAAGCAGCTTGCAGCAAGGCTTCACCATCGACATTTCGGTTCCCAAAACCATTCCCACCATGTACTCTCTCATAACCAACGTTTGTTTTTCCTACATGACCATTAAAATCTCCCCCTATATATAGTTCTTCATTATCTGGGATACCCAATATCACTCTGTCAAATTCTTCATAAAATTTATCCTTTAAACTGTCATCACAGCCTGTTTGTGGTGCATATGCACTCACAATATTTAAAACGAACTCTTCTTTCATCACTTTCATAACGATCAATCTATCATTCATTCTTTTTACATCAGTCACACATTCTTTCAGTTCATGGTCTAATATGATTCCCACCCCATTCCTTTTCCCGTCACTTCCACTGTAATAAAATTTATAGCCCTCCCCAATTTCTCTAGCTTTTGTACCCTTCCATCTTGTCTCTTGCACGCACGCTACATTTATTCGTCTTCTTTTTAATACATCCGCTAACTCTCTTCCCCTTCCAGTCATCGTACCTACATTCCAACTCGCAAACCTCATTCTTACTTCTCGGACTCGCTTCTTACGTTGCACCCGTCCCTGATGCAACAACCCTTGTCCATTTCCCACAGCTGCCGGGTGCTGCAACTGCGCGTCGCCTCGGGGGTACGCCCTAGCCCTATCGCCATTATTCTCTTTCGTACTTAACATGTTGTAATCTTAACGCCGTCAATGGTAATCTAATAAAGATAATACACATGTTTTTAATTTTCAAATAATAAAAAAAAAAACATAAATACGTGTTAGTCTAGTAAAAATAAATCCGTTTGTATGGAGCAGATCATAGTATTTGCAACTGGGTGGATTCTTTGAAATTATGATATGAAAATAACTAAAAATCATAAATCAACAATAATCCCCGATTTATAGACTAGCTGCGTTGCGCGGCTTCACTCGCGTAGTTATGAAAAAACGGTGGTGACTATGATGATGATAAGTAGAGATGTGCCGAATAGTGGTTTCACCGAATAACCGAATACCGAATATTCGGTTTAACCTTTACCGAACCGAATATTCGGCCGAATTATTCGGTTAACATTACATTGTTTTGCCGCGTAAACAGGTTCTAACATGTACGCTACGTGTCGCTGCTGTCCACATTGTTGGACCCCCGATTTAGAATGAGGTTTTTTGCTCCCGAAAATTGCGAACTAGTAAGAAGAAGGTTTTTTCTAGAAGCCATTCAAAAAAGCGACCCTGATGCTGAAAGCTCAAGCGAAGATGAAACTGTAACAAACAGGGGAAGACCTCTACAAAATGTTTCATTTTTTTTTGAAGGAATCTCATTTGGCATTTTGGTACTGTTATGAAGAACTTGCCTCGAGGAATCCTGTCATTTCGGAAGATCCCAAAAGCCCTATCGCCGTGGAATTGGACAGCTATGCAGCTGAAAGTCTTCTACTTAGAAACCAGAGTCCTTTTGATTGGTGGGCAAAGCATACGTCTAAATATGCACATTTAGTTAATTTTACCAGAGTGTTTCTAAGTGCTCCTGGTAGTTGTGTGTAGCGAATGATTATTTTCGGAAGCAGGGAACCTATATGAAGAAAACCGCAACAGACTCTTGTCGGAGAGGGCCGAGAGCTTGATGTTTCTGCACCATAATTTACCATTAATTAATTATAAATATTAGAATATGTATGTTTCTTTTTGCTTATCTTTTATTTTATTTTTGATCTCTATTATATTGTTATAGTGTCTCTCTGTCTCGATTTATCTCTGTTATAGTGTATGTCAATTTATTACTTAAGTTCAATTAATTAAATTCAATAAAAACGTAAAATGTTGATTTGAGGTTTAAAAATAAATGTTGATTATATTAACTTATATCAACTTCATACAAGTGGCGGGAAGATGCTGGATGCAAGCCGCTTCAAATCAGTCTTTTTGGAAATCCATGGGGGAGGCCTAAGTCCAGCAGTGGACTTCTTATGGCTGAGATGATGATGATGAACTTGATTTAGGTTTTAAAAATAAATGTTGATTTAAAGTTTAAAAATAAATATTATTTCGAGGTTTAAATTAAATGTTGATTTAAGGTTTAAAATAAATGTTGACTATACTAACTAAAGGTTAAAAAATAAATATGTTTTCTTTGACTTATAATATACTTAAAATAAATCTTACATATGAAGTTTTGTCTTTTACTTCTACACCTTGGCTATAAGAGCCAAGAAAATAGAAATGCTTGAACCGAATATATTTTGCAACAAAACCGAATAATTTGGCCGAATACAAATAGTGGAAAAGATGCCGAATACGCCAAATCCAGAATACTAAACGAATATTCGGCGCATCTCTAATGATAAGTAGTTTATGTCCGTCTCCAGATCCAAAGCTATCTCTATACTAATTTTCATAACGATCACTTCAGCCGTTTGAGCGTGTAAAGGTAACAAAATTAGCTTTTATGATATCATTATTATGTCAAATGTATTTCAAAACACCAGTACATTCATTTAAATAACAATATACTTAGTTGAATTTTATGTTGTCACAAATCTTATATTTAAAAAATATTTGACTAAGTGTGATACTCAAGAATTTAATTCTTTACAGTCCTGATAGGTACTGTTATCAGGGCAACATAATTTAAGTTTCTAAGTTTCTAGGATAGCAACATCGCTTAACACTGTACTCAAAGCTCCCATCATCTCCGTTTCATATAACAACATTTCTAAACATATAAATTCACTGAGTGGACTTATTATAAATGTGAGAACCAATTTTATTTATTTCGTTAAGAAATATTTAATACAAGTATCTATGTTAACACTATGTCGGAGTCACTCTACGAGATCGAATAAGGAATAAAGAGATACGTAGACGTACGAAAGTCACCGATATAGCACAGAGGATTAGCAAGTTGAAATGGCAGTGGGCAGGCCACATAGCACGTAGAACTGATGGCCGATGGGGCCGAAAGGTTCTCGAGTGGAGACCACGCACCGGCAAGCGCAGCGTAGGAAGACCAGCCACGAGATGGGCAGATGACCTCATATAAGTGGCAGGAAGACGCTGGATGCAAGCCGCTTCCAATCGGTGTTTTTGGAAATCAATAGGGGAGGCCTATGTCCAGCAGTGGACTTTTTATGGCTGAGATGATGATGATGATGATCTATGTTAAAAGCAAAAACAAATACCCGACTGCAAAAGAATGACTTTCTTAGTGCACTCTCTTTTTCTTCACACTTTCACAGTCTTCACACTTGATATGTAAGAGAGTTATCCAATTTTTATTTTGTTTTCAAGATTTAATTCTACGATGTTCTCGGCATAATTAATATGAATCCGTGCCAAATAACAACTTTATTGTCTTTGAGCAAAGCCTCGGACGTACAGACAGAAAGACGGAAATGACGACACTACTATAAGGGTTCCTTGCTTACTACGAAACCCTAAAACTTTGTTGCATACGGTTTACGTTTATATAATGTTATTATAGAACGTTTAACCATTGATTAATCTTATATTAATATACAGGATACATAAGCAGCTCCTGCATACCAAACACATATTTTCTTACTTTAACTGAAATACACTATTATTTGATGTTTTGAATAGCCGTAATTGATTTTTAAACAACAATTAAAAAATGTCTTCCAGCATGACAATTAACTATACGGCCAATTAGAATAAGAGAAATAAAGTAATTACCGTATAAGGATATCTCAATTAGGCATTTTCAAATGTTATTGGAAATAAAGTGTAGTGTTGGGAAAACTTTGATTACACCGGAGGGCGATAATGTCTCAGTACGAGTAAAAAATGTGAAGACGAAAACTGTCGTGCATGTTTATAGTGGACATGATATAGTTAAACTTAAGCCAATTTTAGCTTATCTAAATCGCCGATAGTAAAAAAATATGTTTCGTTATTAAACGATGATTTAAGCCGACTATATAACTAATATCACATAAAATAAAATAAAAAATATAAATATGTTGTGAAATATCACAACTGGTAAGTGGGTTTGAGCAATTGGATTGTCTTTAGACCTTTATCGGTCTGGGGTAATCGATTTGCTTTTTGTATAGTAGTTAATTTTTATATATATATATATATATATATATATACGTGTAGTTTGTATATTATTTTGTTGTAGTTAATAAAGGCACTTGTCCGTTTTAAAAAAAAAACACAAATAAATGTTGCCGTTAGCTAGCCGACTGTCCCAAAACGATATAATTTTTTGCCTAAAAATTACTATAATCGAAAAAAAATTGCATCTTACTCATCCGTAGGCGATAACATTATTTTTGATTAATTATTCGTACACGAAATCATTTTTATTCCGAAAAATGACCGTACTCAGCAAAAATTACTACTAACTCCGTAATCGACAACATTTTTTGCCGGAAAATTGGAAATGGTACAACACTTCATGTCACCTAATTACGCAGGTACACGTATAATTATTGGAGACAGTAACAGGTGGGAAGAGACCATTAATTTGTACACGTATCAACGGTAATTATTTATACAGATGACTGAAAAATATAGGTTCGAATAAGATATTAGTAGTCATTGATAAGCGGGGTGGGTTAAGTCCGGTTTTGAAAAATATTAATTCTTATTGTCTCACTGACCGCATCAAGTTAATAAATCATTTATTAGTGAAAGGATAAGGGTTCCTTCTAAATGTTATGTTTTTAGGGCCAAACAATTCCTGTTGATTTTGATAGTGTTCTTATCCCGTACGAGATCTAAGAAGCTTTGTAGTGCATATTTTACTCTTGATGTAATCACATACATACGATCACGCTCATTTCCCATAGAGGTAGGCAGAGACTATACTATCTTTCGCTTCTTCCACTTTAATTAATGTCTTCATACGTGCTCGTCGGTTGCGGATACTTTTGATCTGACCTTTCTCCAAAACGTATTCGTCGACCCTTACCAACATACCAACATTTTCGTAAACCTTCCGTCATCCATCCATCCACATGACTGAACCACCTAAAATATTATCTATAGTGGACATTTCACACAACACCATCTAGCTCAAATTAAGCTAAGCTTGTACATATAAATATGACTACGAATTCTATGGCTTGTACTATGGGAACTAGATGGCTGTTAGAAAACATTTACATACTTTTTATTGTAAATAGATACTTATGATAGGTACATAGAAACACCCAAACACATAACAAACATCCATGTTCGTCACACAATTTTTTACCCTGGGTAGGGATCGAACCCACAACCTAAAGCTTAGCAGGCAGACAACTGACCTACTAGGCCAGTCTTCAACAACACTGCCCCTCAACTTGTCCACGAAAGTATTTTTTTTTATTGGATTTGGACCCACTTAGAGCATTTGCCAGTGTTAAGTATAAAGATTTCTTTAAATTTCTTGACTAAACAAATTATTAATGTTCTAGTCACCATCTAAGTCACGTATGCAGTCATTTACAAATTCGAATCGCGCTTCATTAAAATGGTGGCGACTTTACTGAAAGCTTCTATGGAGTTTTGCTGACAACATGAAAAGACAAATTTCACTGCTTTATTTTACTTGCCCACACTCACGCACTAGATCCAACACTTGAATAAAACACCACCATTTTTATCACATTAATATTTGAAATAATACAAGTTGAGGAACATAAAACAGAGCAACAACATGTCTCAAGGACGTTCCCGCCAAAACACCACCAAAGGTGCCCTGATGTTATTATTTTGCAATAAAGTATGTGCAATAATGTGAATTCCGTTGTGTCTGTATCTTTTAAATAGCAATAGTTAACTTACTCTGACATGTCAGGAAAGATTCCATCATCCATCCATCATCGTCACGCTGACAAACGATCAACCATCAATTCTAACCCAAGCAACTGCAGACCCATAAATAAACAGACAACGTTTCCACACGTATATTTTCAAGCCCCAAGAAACGAAGAGCAATAAAAAACAACACGAAAAAAAAAACAGAAGAAGAAAACAATAAGCAAATAAAATCCGTTATAAATTAATACTCCACCAAGTAACCGGAGTACGCGTATTAACCCTTGCTACAACGAAAAGAAAGGTATCGGATTACAGCAAACGATAAATAAAGTCTCGAAAATAATGTTTATATGTAAATACGGGGTATTGTTAGAGTAACGAGTCTTGCTAAATCACAATATGAAGTTGATTTATATCTCAACGGTTCGCTGGTCTTCATGGGAGGCCTATAAAATCTTTTTGGAGCGAAATACGCGCACCGGCGATGGTGGCGAAGCTGCTTTAGCGCAACACTTGCGCTTCCTCTTCAAAAACTTCTTGCTTCTTTTTTCTTGGTTCAGTTTAGCATGTGTCCCACCAAGACTAGCCAGAAGCGAGTAGACACAAAAACTAGAAGCGAATTGGTGCGCAACTAGAAGCAATTAGGTTAGACAGTTATTTCGATGGGTTATAAGCCAATGAGATTTTATGTATACAGAGGTAAGATTAATTGAATATGAAGTAAAAGTGATAGTTTTCGCGGGAACGTCTTAGTAACGTTTTGTTGCTTTGTTTTATTTTCCTAAACTTGTGTTATTTTGAACATGAATGCTATAAAAATGGTGGTGTTTTATTCATTAAGTGTTCGATTGTGTGCGTGAAAGTGCGTGAGTGTAGGCAAGTGAAATAAAGCAGTAAAACGTGTGATTTTACGTTGTCGGCAAAACTCCATAGAAGTTTCTAGTAAAGTCGCCACCACTTTACTGAAGCAGGACTCGACTTATAAATTGACTTGACTGTATATGTGACTTAGATTGTGACTAGAACATTTACAACTTATTTTATTCAAGAAACTTTAAAAAATCCTAATACTTGTTTTCCCTATTTTCACTGACTACGTTATATTTTTTTTTTTTATTAAAAAATAGGTATAGTACGTTTTGTCAATATGGTTTGTCAATATATCTAATGGTAAGCGACGGAGTGACTAAAAATTAAGTACTTACTTTTTAGACAAACACTAACCTAATCTTACCTATCCAAAACTTGGTAAAAATTTCATCGAATCGATCATAATTCGATTTATTTGTTCTATACGCATTAAGTTTATTGAAAATACCAAGACGAAAGAGATATTTCTCAAGTTTTCAAACTCGAATACTTTGCAGATTTGCAAAGATAAACTTGTGTAATTACATTCCAGAAGTTACATCCGCCTTAGAAATGCGGTACCCGAGGCATTATTCTCTATATATCAAATCATCATCATCTAAATCATTTTCAATCCCATTGATGGGTATAAGCCTCTTCTTATTATGCTCTTTTTCTCGGTCCTGTGCTAATCTTGAAGAAGCTTAAGCGTTTGTAGAAATAGAAACGTTGGCCAATTGTCTAAGGCTAAAGCTAAGGCCAATTGGTTTTACTCGCGATGGACACAATATCACCCACCCATATTGCAGCCGGACTAACTACACATAATATTATTAAATATATAGATCCAATAGTTTATGGTTAATCATAATATTTAATATGATTAAGTTAATTTCATGATTAAACATATTATAATACTTACCACATAAAATACTTAAATTAGGTATTATAGTACTGGGGTCTTGACCTTTCGCAAAGTAGTCTAAACAAAAAAATACTCACCAAGTAAATCTGAGCGCCTGATCGATGCGACGCGTGACTAAAATGCTGGCGCGTATCTGGCCCAACGCATAAGCATTGCCATTCAACGTGGCAATGCGGCTAGCATGCTGGGTACGCTGCCAACTGGTAGTGGGTTTGAGCATTTGGATTATCTTTAGACCTTTATCGGTCTGGGGTGATCGATGTGCTTTTTGTGTAGTAGTTTAGTTAGTTGAGTCTGTATATTTTTGTGTTGTAGTTAATAAAAGTAATTTTCATTTTAATTAAAACATTTGCTACGGAACACTACTATACGCGTGTCTCGACACGGTCTTGGCCACATATTTGAAGTAAAGCTTAGTGCTTTAGCTTTATTTTGGAAATAGTTTCTATCTCGATCACTCGCAAATGAATATACGTCCAGAGCTAGTAATTGCATTAGCGAACTAATCACGAGCCGAGCCTGCGAGGAAATTCATTAATATCCTGCCCCCAGACAGGTCAAACGAGTGTACTATAGGTAGAAAAAAAATATCTTGATGCATGTGTTTATAACTTGTCGAACAGGAAGGGTTATAATGGTTTTTGGGGATATGTATGTATGTATGTTTCTATATTACCTCGGCTTGACCGATTTTAATGGACGAGTTGTAGTTAGATTCGTCTTTACTTTCTGAATGTAATACTGAAAGCTATTATGTATAACATTATTTAACTACAATATCTGACAGAGTCCGAACGGTGTGTAACATAAATCTGAATCTATATTTAAGTAATTACATATATATAGATTTTTAATTAGAGTGTTTTTTTCCTTTTGAGGTACGGAACCCTAAAAAAAGCATATGTAAAACGTTTGACAGATTTCAATATAAATGAGATGACAATTAGAGAGTAACAGTTTTATACAACTAACGTGAGTTATCAGGTATTGTTAGTTCTTTAGTACTATTAGCACAATTTTTGTTTCAATAGTTCTATCATAGTACTATAAGGATAAAAAAAGTTTTAACAGTTCTATGTGGCAACAGTTCTATGGAACTAACGAAAATTACCATGTATTATAAGTTCTATATAACAAATGAGAGAAATTTCGTTTTAATAGTTCTACCATAGAACTAAAGGGATAAAAAAATCCAACAGTTCTATGACGTCACAGTTCTATAGAACTAATGGGAGTTACCGAAATATTCCAACAAATCGCTGCGAGAAAAGTAGTCCCGTGTCGGTGCCAGCTGGCTTATAGGTACACGCAGGTAAATCTGGCACCAAAATAAATTGATAAATTGTAAACAAATAGCTATTAGTTTAATAGAAAATCATAAAATATACGCTACGAATTGGTAACCTCCTCCTTTTTTGAAGTCGGTTAAAATACCCTGTTTTATAAATTTGGCAATTAAATAATTTGATAATTGTGAGAAAACACTGCAACGTACATTAATATTGCAGTCACCTTTTCTACAACAAAGTAATGAATATGTAATTATTTTATTTTATTTTAGGCAATGTTGCATGTGTAGACAAAAACTTTCAAAATCTGGTTTAATTTTTTCCTTAGTTGATATCTCTTTTCCAATCGCATGATGAGCCTTTGAATTGGACTTTTCACTCCCACGCTTTGCTATTCTATTTCAAACACAGAGAAAAAATATCTATGCATGCTCAGTTCATTTATTTCTCAAATATAGGTACACCAGTGTACACTTATGAATGTCAAAAACAATACAGAGTTGGTACAGAACAATATAAAATATCAATTAAAATTTATAATTCAAACATGTAACAAGCCGACAAACGGATTTTAACTTATTTGTCAAAATTAAATGTCACAAAGGTTAAAAAAATATACAATGTCAAAAATTTAAATGCTACATTATAGTAGTACTTAATAATAATAACGTCAGTAATTTTATGTAGCCTTCAGTGACAATATATAAACCGACCGGTGACAGATATTAAAGCTAACCACAAATGCCCCAATTGCTGTATGGCAAAAATATATGTACTCTTTTTGCCATTAAATGGTAAAAATAGTTTTGTATGGAAATCAAACCATCGCTGTCTAGGCGATCACTCCAATTAATTATGAAATGCTCTTGATATTTTATTAACCTTTACGTCATCTTGTCAAGTGTCCATGCACAAGTGCAGTCTTTATGTTCAAAACTTTAATTTAATAATATTTCTAAATAAATGCGCGTACGTCTAAATGAATATTTATAACATCTTTGCATACAAAGTACTGTGTCAAGAGTTGAATTGACAGTTTTCTTATAAACGAGGATCTGATAATAGCTGACATAGAAATTGTAATTTAAATAGTGAAGTAAAATTTTAATTTTAGATTAACCTTCACTGTATATTTATTTATTTAGTTTGTTGGTACACGAAACAGAATACAGTCTTTACAATTTTTACAATGTACTATTCATAATTTTGACCTAAACTATATTCCTTAAATGTATACACAATATGTTATAATTACAATTACAATAATTAGATTTTAATGTTAATTAAGTATTAATTTAAAGGTTAAATGTTTATTAAGTAAACGATAGCAACTATAATAATCTAGCACATAATTATAATGTATTTGGGTCAAAAATTAAGAAAAAAAGCAATCACACCATAATAAATGGAGATAGCTTAGAATACTCATACCTACAAAATTGGAATGGTTTTTTTAATACATTTTTAACCGACTACAAAAAGGAGGAGGTTCTCATATCGACTGTTTTTTTTTTTGTATTATTGTTACCGCATAACTCCATCACTTATGAACATTACAATAATTAGATTTTAATGTTATTTAAGTATTATTTTAATGTTTAATGTTTATTAAGTAAACGATAGCAACTATAATAATCTAGCACATAATGTATTTGGGTCAAAAATTAAGAAAAAAGCACTCACACCACAATAAATGGAGATAGCTTAGAATACTCATACCTCCAAAATTGGAATGGTTCTTTTAATACATTTTTAACCGACTACAAAAAGGAGGAGCTTCTCATATCGACTGTATTTTTTGTATTATTGTTATCGCATAACTCCATCACTTATAAACCAATTGATTTGTTTTTGTTTGAAAGGATTATACATTCAGATTGGTCAGATAGAAATTAAATCTGTTTTTTTTTAAACTATAATTATTAATATAATTTAGAACTTTTATACCTATACCTTCAAATATGCTGCTATAAACGAAAGAGATAAACATACTACCGCAAGTGAAATAATGCATGAATGAAAAATTATTACTCAATTCATACAATTGTTTGACGTCAACTCGATGATCTCAAAGGACGTGAAAATCACGCTCTATCCGGAATAACATGTTTTAAAAATGATAAGTGATATTCAAAATCGGATCGGTTGTCGTTCGCAGCCAATAATCAACACCTCGCGCAGCTAAAACGTTAGCAAATGGAGTAATTTCCGTCTGCGACTCGATACACAATTATCACGACTATTTCCCAAGTAATTTTTCAAATTGGGCCATTTCGACATTGCATTCGATTTTAAAGGCATTAAACACTTTTCATTTCCTTTTTTATTAAAGAAGTAATTGTTGTTTAAAAAACTCAATTTTTGTGCTAAATCTCACTCAAAATAATGTTCAATAATTTTGCCATGAAAATAAATATTCTTAATTCGACTCTGATTTGTAATCAGGAATCGCCAACCACAATGCCGCCGTCCAATCACGATCTTCACGAGCATACAAAGTGTTTGGACGTCTCCAAGCAACCTGTAAAATGGCATCATATTAACTTGTAAATAAATAAATATTGGTAGACATTTCACACAACACCATCTAGCCCAAACATAGTACAAGCTCTGATTGCTTGTACTATGGAAACTAGATGGTTGATAGAATACATATATACTTTTTTTTTGTAAATACATTCTTATGATACATAGAAACACCCAGACACAGAACAAATATAATGCTCGTCACATAAATATTTGCTCTGGGTGAGGATTGAACCCACAACCTACAGCTCAGAAGGCAGTCGTACTACCACTGAGTCATTTGACCTGTTATTCATTTCTCTTGAATTATATAATTATAAATAAAGACGATCGGTAAAGTTTTAAACACTTAATTTCACGCCTGATATGAAAAAAAACGTCATTTCTACATACGAATTTTAGTAAAATATTGTTAAAATTTACGCAATTTAAAATAAAAAATATACAGCAATGTTCCCTAGTAAAAAAATCTCTTTCTATCATAAATAAATAGTCTTCGTAGCCACTACAAAATAAACTTACGTAAAAGTTTATTTTCAAGAATTCAGTATGACGTCACAACTAATTATCTATTACTTCCAAACAAAACCAAACAAAATCGAACCAAAATACCTATAACCGAAATAGGTACTAACCAAAGTTTTATTCTTTCGGTTAACCGGACTAACAGCTAAACTACTTGGAGCTTGAAATATCCGCTTCGGCCGCGTACGTAACTATTGTTTCGTAACTAGTTTCGTACGAAGAATAATTATTCTTTCCTTGTTTTTTTCCTTATACGTAATCACGGCGTTTTTTACGTAACTGGCTACGTAGTAAACATAATTATTCTTTGTACGAAACCGGACGTTTCAATAAAATATGTGTCCTTATATCTCCGTTGTAAATCCGAACATCCAGTAATTATTCGCCGTATGCGAGTTTACCAATCGCGTTCAGAGGGTCAGATCAGACGCCAAACATTGGGAGTAGGTAGGTGAGGTACGGCATTGCGCACCGCTTGCCGGCTGCCACTGTTTCTACCTTTATAGTGGCTTCCAATTACCGAATGTGCTATATTATCTACAGGGTGCAACAGTGAACGACGGGCATAACTACTATAAGGGGTCAATGTACTCATCGTTATGAACCATGACCGAGATTTACTATGCTCTGCTGTCTGCATTACATATGTCTGTATGGCTCGCAAGAATGATATTTGAATGACGTATTGATTGTACGAACACGGCAGCCTGATAAGAGCGACATTACTCACGTTTACTGTTTTCTCTATCGCACATGAACATATATCTAAGTAACGTGTTTTTAACCTGGACGGAACGGGACGATAATATAATTTTTAAAAACATTAATTAATATTTGTGGACATTTTCACACACCGCGTCTTAGCCCTAAACTCAACAAAGCTTAGGTATATAATATGAAAACCAGGAATAGATAAGCAGGTAAGCACATAGCAAATGATCTCAAACTTCCCACAAATAAAGCTCGCGGTGAAAAACCTTGTTATTATTAAAAAAACCAGACAAGTGCGAGTCCGACTCGCCCACCGAGGGTTCCGTACAAACTAGTACATAAAAGGGGAAATTATATGTTTTTTATACCTGTTATACCTGTTTATTTTCCTTCATAAGCCGAAAAATATTTAATATATAGTATCTAATAGTAATTTTTTCAAATCCCAAATAAACTTGTCAAAATGGTAGAGGCTGCCACACGAAATAGTAAATTAGTCGTTAAAGTTGGCGCAGAACTAACGGAAGAATTCGACGTGGTGTCCGGCCTAAAACAAGGCGATGCTCTGTCCCCTATATTGTTTAATTTCGTTCTCGAATTCGTCATGCGAAAAGTGTTAGCACTAGACGGTGGAGTACAGATGGACGGTCCGCATAAGGTGATAGGGTATGCAGACGATCTTGCCCTTATAGGAGAAAGAAAGGAAGAAGTAGCAGAAGCGGTTAAAATCCTGGAGGAAGAAGCAAAAAAAAGTAGGCATAAGAATCAATAATGATAAAACTGAGTACCTTCACATGCGTCGCTTTAAGAACACCAAGCAAGCCAGAGCTGATCTAAAAGTCGCCGGTATAACATATAAGGGCACAGCGAAATTTAAATACCTCGGCTGCACTATAACAGATACTAACACCAGAGAGGATGAAATCGAGATTTGAATTCAGAACACTTTCCGTTGTAGTGCAGCTTTGCATAAGATATTGGCGTCCAAGTTTATCAGCAGAAACACAAAGATCCGTGTTAATAAAACAGTCATCAGACCAATACTTATGTACGGCTGTGAAGCTTGGACACTAACACAACAAGAGGAAAATAAGCTGTTAGTGGCGGAGCGCAAGGTGCTCAGAAAAATTCTGGGACCAGTAAGATAAGAATATGGCAGTTGGAGGATCCGTAAAAACAAGGAAATGGAAGAGCTGGTGGCGGAGCCCAATATTATTGGTGAAACAAAATCCCACAGACTTCGCTGGCTCGGCCATTTGGAAAGGATGGGGGAGGATCGTGCCACAAAAAGGGCCTACTTGGGAATGCCGCAAGGGAGAAGGCCCGTCGGACGCCCCAAGTATAGATGGAGAGACGAAGTAGAGAAAGATCTGAGGGAGCTGGATGTTCATGCTTGGCACGAACGTGCACAAAATAGAGAAGAGTGGCGTCTTCTAGTATCGGAGGCCAAGACACATTTTGGGTCGCTGCGCCAATAAATGATGATGATGATCTAATAGTAATAATAGTAAAAATATTTAAAAACCTGTTTTAGCTTGTGCTAAGAAGCTCTTGCATATGATACCCCAAACGGTTAATTCACTTTAAAATATCTCCTCATTCCTTGCATAAAGAAATTTTTTGTGATTAAATTGAAAATGTCGCTTTCTGATTTTTTCCTATATGTGTACTATAACACAATGCTTCTTGTCAAATTTAATAGTCCTAGGTCAACGGGAAGTACTCCATAGGTTTTGATTCCCTTGTGA
Source organism: Lycia hirtaria (assembly GCA_947563715.1). Taxonomy (NCBI): domain Eukaryota; kingdom Metazoa; phylum Arthropoda; class Insecta; order Lepidoptera; family Geometridae; genus Lycia; species Lycia hirtaria. The sequence continues at coordinate 14,405,304 of OX387386.1, forward strand.
GTGTTGAAATGTGCGTTTTTTACGACATATTCGGCAGTAACTTTTTTTTACGAAAACAGAAATTTTATTTTTCTTTCTGCATCTAGAAACTATGGATCTGCGTATATGGTTTTAATTTCAACACGGTACCTTTACGCGTTCCCGAGATAAAGGTCTTGACACACGGACGGATGGACAACAAAGTGATCCTATAAGGGTTCCATTTTTTTCATTTTGAGGTACGGAACCCTAAAAATCATATAATTTATTATCAAAGTGAGGAAGAAAGTGGTTAAAGACATACACTTTGCCATACTGAAGGCGACTCTGTGATGGCATTATGCTCTAATCTCTCCAGGACCGGTCACTTCCGTTGCTCTTCACTTGAGATAGTTCTCTACCACCCGAGTTCACCTGATGGTTTAATACAATGACGGTGTCTCAACAATACGCTTCTGGAGAATCCTCAAATGTGGAGGTAAATTCAAAGGGGGAAGGTTTAGTTTCGCTTAAAGCTTCCCCAAGAGGTCAAGCCTTCGACTGCCATTCAGACACAAAATATACGGGTTGATTCTTGAAACATCAAGAATACATAAGAGATTATATGATTGGCCTCCTCGAGATAAAAGGCTGTTAAAAATGGATTTTTCACTCTTGCTCAAAAAGTCCGTCATTGTAGCGTACTAGAGCGAGGAAAAAATAGCATATTTTGCTCTAGGGGAAAAAGTTTTTTTTTTTTTTTTATCTGTTACGAAACAGTCTTTATTCAAAAGTAGAATAATCATAAATAAAGACTCGACTCATTACTGTTTCATATAAAAGAAGAACATCATATTTTTGAAAATGGTACTAAAAACGGCGATCTCTTTTGAGTATATTTACATTCTCTTTGCAAACATCTCGTTAAATATCCAGAATTGTACAAATTGTACATTTCATTTTTAATAAAATAAACTTTGAATTACATATTGTATTGGATTATTTTAATTTCTCACAATCGTAGTGAAAAGTAGATTGAACACACGGCGCTAAAAACCCATTCTAACTCGGTTTCTATGTACATAGAAAGTACATAGAAACCGAGTTAAAGTACCGAGTACCGAGTACCGAGTAAAAATATACCTCGTTACAATAGGTTTTTTAGCCCCTTGTATAAAAATCTACTATTTTGTTTAATAAATCTTTCGGTTTCTTTTTTCTGAGCTCGTTTTATTATGGATCACAACGTCGCATATTAGGTGAGTTGGCAGTCAGGTGAAAGCTGAATAAAAAAAAAAAATAGTGAAAAAAACGACCTACTTCAAAATACGCAATTTGGTTTACTTGAATGATATGTGTTTTCTAGTTTTTTTTGTAAACCAAAGCTGTACCAATTTTGATAAAATTTATAGGCCTCTGAAGTATTACCTACCAAACAAAAAAATTACAATTATGAAAACCAATTCATAATTAGCGAAGCATTTTTAACCGACTTCCAAAAAGGATAAGGTTCTCAATTCGACTGAATGTTATTTTATTGTGAATTGATAAATAAATAAATAAATATTTGTGACATTTCACACAACACCATCTAGCCCAAACTAAGCAAAGCTAGTATTTAAGGAACTAGATGGCTGATAGAATACATATATACTTTTTTTTTTTTGTTAAATTATTTTGATTAAACCCCAAAGAGTTTTAATAACAAAATAACTGGAAAAACATGTCATCCAAGGAAACGAAGTTGTTGGAGCCGATTTTTTCAGTTTTTTTAAACAGTGATTATTTTTTCACTAGTATGTTAAACAGGTAATATTACTTAGTATTGATATACGTTCAACATGAAACAAAATTTTACTATTACATCATCTATCGTTAAATATATCGACGGTTTTCGCGCGGTTTATTCCAATATTGATTTAATTAGAGACTTAAACAAAATATTATTGCGGTTGCGAGAATACAAGTATTTTTATTTGATCTAGCATTAGTTTATTGACGTCACACATGTGTAAGATCCTGTTCTTAAGTAGTTACATTTTTAACATCTGCGTAAATGTCATCAATGACTCGCTCTTTGGTATCATAGATAAAAAAAAAATATGTAGATCTTAAGGGGCTGTACGAATGGAGTTCGCTATTTCCAAAATGTATTTTTACCGTTACCTAAATACTGGTACGAAAAAAAATGGCTCGATGTATAAGAAAAAAAAAACTTTATAGTACCTAAAGTAGCCCAAAAAATAGCACGTTGTAACCGGAACTGCCGAAACCATCGCAACGAACGCCAGTTGTAAACAAATCCGCGAACAATCGATTCGGGTAGCAATTTAAAATCCACTTAAAGACAACCGCAGGCTAATCGAAAACTCCGTTGAAAGTTCGCCATCATCTAATTGCCTATATTAAAATAACTGACTTGTGTCAAACATATCTGGGGCGTGGGGCGGACGCAGCCTGGTACGGCGGTTCACATGTTAATAATCATTATGATAGCATCTAGTACGACGGGCCGGTCTTTGCGCGCCCTGCTGCCTTGCCGCCCTGCCGCCCTGCCGCCCTGGCGCATGCCGCCCCAGCGAGCAAACGAGCAAGGTAATGTTTTGTGTAGTTACTATTGAAATTACAGCTTGCCGTGCCTTTAGGGATGTGTATCCATTCTCTGTGAGCTGTCGATCTATTGAATTGTTCAATTTTTTTTATTTTTTTTAAATTGTTAAAAGTAAGTATTATGGGTACCTTTGCAACAGGAACAGTTAGAGGTGGGTTATTTGACTGAATTTTTAATATATTTGTATTAGTTAATATATTATATACTTAATATAAATAAATTTAAGATTAACATACTAAAAAAAATATTAATAAATGTATTGAAATCCAGAATTTAAGCTTCTTTTCTTCGTGTACATTACTTAACGCCCAATTTTACCTCTTAGAGCTTTTGACGGCACTTTTGACTTATTTTATGGTAAGATATACAAAAAAAAATTGCTTGCTTGTTGTCGCCTATATAAACCCTAATTTTCCTTAAATCCTTTATCTAGATGACCGGAAGAAAAGCAGATGCTGAAGCTCATACTGAATTATTCCTTTTCTCCCAGTCAAGCATGGAAGAGTTTTTGTCTCAGCTCAGGATGGAAGAGTTCTTCCAGTCCAGCACAGAATAGCATTTTGTTTAATTAGTAGTAAAAATAATTTAAAAGATAAAGTCATGGATAAAATAACATTCGTTGTCCACAAATTATTTCACGATGTGATGAAATTGTACTTAATCCCAGTTTGAAACAGGACCCAATAATTTCTATGTTAACTTAAACTACACATTTATTATCTAACCATGAAGTGGAATTGATCTGTTACAAGAACTATCATTCTGACTCTAATTGGCAAGTCAATTCACCACATAATCAGTAGTACTCATTTATTTCAAAGTAAAATAGTTGGTAAATAAATAAATAATGAATAAATAAATAATAATAATAAATCATCAATATGACGAGTACTTGAGCTCTGTGGTGCAAACAGTTGCACAAAAAGAACTGGGGGGCAATTCAGTTATTCAAACCGATCCGTAGCTGAACCTTTTGCGAAGCATTTCCTGTCGGCTGCTATAATTTTTTGATTTAGTAACGAGCGAAGGACGTGTTACGTTTCATCAAATGTGTCAATTGTATGACATAAAAGTGACTGAATCAAAAAAACTATGGCGGCCGACGGAAAACGCTTCCACATATGGTTAGGCTATGGAGCGGTCTTGAATAACTGAATTGAGCCCCTGTTCGCGAACTAAATAGACTGTGTCGATCCAACCCTATGCACCACACGAAGAGGTGTTTTGTAGTTTCCTGATACCAATTACTCCGTGAATGTTGCATAGCACCAAACAACTAAAGGTAACGACTGTTTTGTCGTTGACTGTCGCTTTCGCCACGTATTTACAACTAGGTAATTTGTTGATTGCATATTTTACCATTTGAGGTTTAAGTTAGATAACATTTATACAAATTTACAATATCATTGATAATAATAAAATAAAAGTATGGAACAATCTATAAGGTGCTGCAGTAAGATCCAACAATACTAATGTCAATCTACCCTAAAAATAAACAAGTTAATATGGGACTTCTGAAAAAAATGCATTAATTTGGTCAGTGACCAACAAAATCATAGTTTAGAATCAAAATGACTTCATTTAATTATTTTTTTTAGATTGTACGGCAAAATTATGTTACGCAAGGATTTTGTAGATATAGTGGTAATCCAAAATTCTATGTAAATGCATTACAACACAAGCTTTGAACTTAGAGCGTGCGGTTAGTACACTAATGGCCACTTCGACGAGACTAAGTCTAGCTTCCAGTTCGACTGGATTGGAGCTTACTCGATTATACAGAGAGATTGTTATATTTGATAAACATTGTAACTTTTTGAGCTGTATATATTTTTGTAGGTTCTTACTAACGTTTTTATTGATTAATATACTTCAAAAGTTGTTAAATGATATCTAAATTTAAAATAAAAAATTATGAAAAATAAAAATATATGTATAGGTATATAAAAAAAAAAAAAAGTAATCAAAATAAAAATACAAGCCCAAGTTAGACTAATAAAATTGACATTAGGCAGTTTATAAGTTTTATTTTCGATTACATCATTAATACATCAGTTTAGTCAGTAAACAGTTATCATTTAGTACAAAATGAAAACTACGTATGTATATGCATACTTACTGTATGTTATTAGGAAATTCCTAAGCAAACTTTGGGTTCCATAATCTAATCGACTGCCATAATTTACTTGTAATACCATCATTGCATTAGCATCTAAAATACATTTATATATGTACAAAACTGCATCATGATCGGATCGGAAAAAAAACCGGACAAGTGCGAGTCAGACTCGCCCATCGAGGGTTCCGTACAAACTAGAAGATAAAAGGGGGAAATCATATATTTTTTATATTTTCCATCTTATACCGAAAAGTTTAGTATACATCGTAAAAATATTTAAAACCCTGTTTTAACTTATACTAATTAAGCTATTTCATATGATACCCCACATGATACGGTTAAAGAACTTTAAAATTTAGACCCTCATTCCTTGCGTAATGACACTATTTTTTGTGATTGAATTGAAAATGTCCAGTTTTTGGATTTTTTTCTATATCTAACACAATGCTTCTTGCCAAATTTCATTGTTCTAGGTCAACGGGAAGTACCCCATAGGTTTTGATTCCCTTGTGAGTGTCGAAATGTGCGTTTTTTACGACATATTCGGCTGTAACTTTTTACGAAAATTTAGAAACTTTATTTTTCTTTCTGCATCCAGATACTATAGATTTGCGTATATAGTTTTCAACTCGACACCTTCACGCGTTCCCGAGATAAAGGTCTTGACACCCGACAGACGGTCAGACGGACAGACGGACAAAAAAGTGACCCTAATTAATGTGAAAATTGTATTTCGTTTTCCCAGTCTGTACCCGTGTATTATAATTACGAGAAACTAAATAAAATCTTTTAAAAAATTCAACTGCGACGTCTGAATGAAATATAGAAGGAACAAAAAAAACAGCAACAACACAAAATCCTTAGTTACGTTCGACCGCGCTTCCATTTCTTTTTTTAGTTCATTTATTACGTAAGACTATTTTTGCTAGTTTTTGACCAATATATAAGAAAAAAATAAGAATAAACCGACATGGACATGGTCGACCCCTAAATCGTCTTACGTAACAAATGAATGGCCCCATAGCTATTTGAAAAGAACACGGAATCACTACACTGATGGCTGAGTGGGTCGTCGAAGTTAGCAAGTCGTTCCACGAGGTAAAATATATCGTAAAGCTTAAATACTAATTCAGCTTGAATTTCCTTGGTTAAGGGACAAATAAAGCGCTTGAAGTCGGATTATTGTTGTTTTTATCTTTTTATAAGGAAAGTAATCATTAAGAAGGAACAAATATTTTTTCATCTCCTTTATATAAATAGTACTTATTTATTTGTTATGATAAATTGAATAATTTAATCTCTAATCTAAAAAAACCTCTAATATTCAGTAAATGCTTGACTGAATATTAAAGGTTTTTCCGCTACAAAATTGCTTTCAGATCTAATATCACCCTAAACAGTTATAAACAGGTTTTGACAGATATAATTTTCCAAAGTTTTTCGAGTTTCATAAACTACACAATTTTTGTGGTGAAATGCGAAGGAACCTTTTGTTACTCATTGAAATTAAATTATTGATTAATTTATTGTTATTTATCATGTAAAATATACGCGATAAATCCGTTAAAAGTGTTTTAATTTCAATGAGAAATATTTTAATCCAGAATTTGCACTTAAAACATAAATAAATGTGTACTCAACAAAAATGCAAGGACATCGTTATAAACCCTAGGTTAAAACTGATGACATGAATATTGGTAGCTATGAAATCAACTGTATGAAACGTCTAATAACAAGTATAAGTTTTGAAAACTCAAAAACTCCCAACAAAAAAAAAAGGTCGAAGCGATTTCAATAAGTCATAGCTAAAAGCAATCTCGACAAAATCATCTTTAACACAAAACAAACAAAACCTAGATCAAAATCGGTCCATTTATTTGATATCTACTATGCCACAGACAGACACACAGATGCACACTACAAACTTACAAAACCCCTCTATTTGGGTCAGGGGTTAAAAAGCGTCAATTTTATACCTTAACCTCACACATAACGGGAAACGCGTGGCGAATACAGTCACCACAAACGTTAATATTCATATAGAAAATATTAGGCCGGGTGTATGGTGCCGGAGGTGTGGGCGGCTGGCCGGTTATATACAAATACTACTTCAATACGTTCCTCACCACAGTTTAAATAGTACACTTGTTTGAGAGAACTGGGGCCCAATTCAGTTATCCAAGACCGCTCCATAGCCGAACCATATGTGGAGCGTTTCCCGTCGGCCGCCATAGTTTTTTTGATTCAGTCACTTTTATGTCATACAATTGACACATTTGATGAAACATAACACGTCCTTCGCTCGTTACTAAATCAAAAAATGATAGCAGCCGACAGGAAATGCTTCGCACAAGGTTCAGTTACGGATCGGTTTTGAATAACTGAATTGCCCCCCTGTTCTATTAGCATTTTCTACATCCCAGCGTATGTATATGAAAATACTATTTCGATACGTTTTTTGAGAAGTAAATGAAACAAATATTTGTGAGATGGGCATTATCAGTATTTATTTACAAAAAATTATAGTTTAAATGCAGTCGATCAGCTATCCATTTTACATAGTAAAAGCTTTGCTTAGTTTAGGCTAGGTGTTAAATAATGTGTGGCTGCAACTTAAAGGCTTATAAGTAGCTGGATTTGGACCTGCGTACGGCGTATGCGTAAGGTACTTAATATCACACTATCCTTCTACAAGAATCCCGATACGAGTGAATAAGGCGAAGAGTAAGAACAAAAGACAAATCGCGTCTTCCAGATTAAATAAGATGAGATTTCAATACGTTTAGAATGCCATAGTTGTGTAAGATTTCGAAGTTAAAAACCTATATCCAGCCTTTGGAAATCTTCATCCAATTCGTTGCTATCATTTTACCATTTCTATTTTGATCACATTTTTGAGGCAAACTGTACAGGGACGGATCTCTCTTTTATCTTTATTGTTTTGTGAGAAGTACAATCTTGGAATTTTTAACTCTAAAGAGGGTAGTCTTCTAAATTGACGTGCTTTATCCTCGGCCACACCGTCGCTTACCATCAAGCGAGTTAGTGACCTACCTATAAAAATACGTTCAGACTTATGTGGCAGGGACCTACTGAAATAGTATTTCTATATACGCGACCGGGCCGGGGGTGCGATGCCCGTCACCCTAGTCGCAGCATCCACTCCAACACGCTCCGCCTGCCTTTAATGAACTCTGTGTCTCTATTCCCCAATACAAGTACACTTTTCTTTGCCACTATAGTGAGTTAGTTCGAACAAAGCGTGTGAAGTCACACGGAAGGGTTAAGCGACGTGGCGTTTTCTATCTTTTTGTCAGCGTGCGAATATTTTTGACCGACTACAAAAAACGTGGTGCTTTGTTCGAATTTTTTTGTTCGTTTTCTTTCGCGATATCTTGAACCAATTTAGGTTTTTAACCGACTTCCAAAAAAGAGCTTCCTCCTCTTTGGAAGTCCTTTTTGTGGATTCGAATATTTTATTTTTTATGTATGTTCATCGATTACTCGAAGACGCCTGGACCGATTTGTTTTTTTTTTTTAAAGAATATACTTCCCAGGTAGTCCCATCAAGAGTTTTTTTTATCAAAACCAGGGAAGTTTTATCAAAACCAGTTCAATATTATGGTTTTTATAATAAAATAACTGGAAAAATATGTCATCCAAGTAAACGAATTGCGTATTTTGAAGTCGTTTTTTTTTTGTTTTTTTAAACGATTATTTGTATTACATATAAGTAGTGTTATTTGAGGTCTACAAAATTTTTAGTAATTTTGGTTCAGTAGTTTTTAACCAGCTCGAATTATAAGCTATTTGTTTGCGTGTACTTTTGAAGTTGTTCTTTTAGTCTTTAGGATTTCTGAGAGGCCCTTTTAAACATAAAATACATAGTAAATTAGGGTGTATGGCAAATGGAATATGGAGTTTAAGGTTACAATACGGGGTTAAGCAAACCATGGTTATTGTGGTTAAATAATTTATGACATAGGAAACTAGTATATGTAATTATGTATACTACTAAAATAAATTAGTTTATTTAAGTCTTTTGTTATTACTTTTAAGGTGTGTACAATAAAAAGTTTATTTATCTATCAATCTATATGTACTTATTTATTAAAAAGGCAGATAGCCAATTACATTAATTATAAAATATGTCAAGTTTAAGGGATGATTATCCCCTATACAGGATAAGTTGCACTGCTTCTGTTAACACTATAATATTAAAATTCCTTCTCATTACAAATAACTTAATAACACATGAAATTAATAATTAACGTATGGTGAAAATAGATAAAACTCTACGTTCTGAAAAGTGAAATTAATCTTTTCAACGTTTTTATTTCAGTTAATTATTAACAAAACATAAAGTTATTATATGTACTTACTAAAATTCGACCAATAGAGGTTTGTGTGTTGAGACCATAGACTGTGTCTATGTCTGTGGTCTAAGTCTGTGGTTGAGACTTTGGATCCATTGAGCTCGGGAGCTCATCTCATTTATAAAATCCGTTTTATAACTCTCCACCTGACGCGACGACTTGACCAAAATGCTAGTGCCAACCCCCTGTCACTGCCTGCAGTGACAGGGGGTCGGCCCATATCGTCTACCTATACAACAAATTCCCTCAGGCCCTTTAACTGACTACAGGTATACCCGTGAAGAGCAGTACAGAACATAAATGTTAAGTTAATAATTTAATATAGAGCTTGAATAATGGATATACCTAAGTGAAGTGAATATATTTAGGCACGAAAACATCGACCATCGATCAGAGCACCCCCTACTCCCTTATTCCGGAACGTTGTATTAGAGATAGTTACTCGACGCAGACTCGGAGTAAACATTTGCAAAGCGGTCGTTGAATATGGGAACCGAATTTGTTCTACAAACAATGCTACAGAATATGCTTTGGTTAAAATTATGAAAAATAAGCATATAAGAAAGACCGACGAACGCAGTGCATTGCCAGCCAGGATTTTTATTGATAGCTATGTATTGTATTGGATTGTAACGGACAAGCGTCATGCCACGATCTCCCACATAAATAGGAGACATTTCATTGATTCTTTTTTTTATCTGAAATTTAGAAATGTAACGCGCGACAACGATTCTTTTACGATTAGATTGGTCGCGACAACTTTTCGCATTTTTTATTTTTAACACAACAGGACGAAAACTGTTTTCTACCCTTAAAGTTGTCCGATTATATTTGTAAGGAAGAGCGTGCGACAATGTTTCTCTTAAAATCAGACGAGCGCCTGTTACTTAGTTGTTCAGGTTTCTTTTTATTAGTTATTGGCCAATTTGCTTTTATTTTTTTATTCATAAATATAACTAACTGTATGGAGATGACCGATAATGTCCGATAACCGTCATAAAAATATTTTCAATGGTATAAAAAAAAACTTGACAGAAATTGATGCTTATGCTTATGATACGTTTTCAGATTTTTTTACTCAACTGAGCAAGGAGGAGGGTTATGTATTTCAAGTGTATGTATGTTTTACATTACCGTCTACAGCCTAAACGACTGGACCAATTTTGATGTGCGAGGTGTCGTCATCGGCAACAGAACTGAAACTCAATTCAAAGTTCAAGAACGTTCACGGGTTAATCTAGAAAAAAGTTTCACTAATTGTACTAGCTGTTAGCGAATTTTAAACAAGTTAGATTCGTGATAGTCATACACGATAATGAACGTCAAATCAATGACGATGACTCGAGAGATAGGTCCAGCATAGGGTGGGGGTGGGGAGGATGTGGAGGCCTCAGGGCCCCCCATCGAATGTTAGATCGATTCCTGCCGCAGATATTATTATGAGGTAATTAGAATTCACATTTCTAGTTCGTAGTGTGCGTCTATGCTTTGGTGCAATTGCAATGGAAAAGCAAGCTAGAAATTTCAGTAAATTTTGAATCAAAACTTTTGAATACAGAATTTGAATAAATTTTCACAGAAACTAGATTATTATAATGATTTTGCTAGACTAAAGGCCAATATAATACCCTAAAATATTAGTTTAGTTTTTCATATAGCACTATATTATCTACTATTTTGGGGAATGATAGTTGAGATAAAGTGATAAGTGGACTGTGTCCAGACACGCATTTTAATGCTACGGATTTTTTTTTACCTTTGGCGGGCAATTTCTAGATCGTATAGCATTTTATAAGAAAATTATATATGATACCTTAGCCTTATTTTAAAAGACCCATACGAAGGCTTAAAAAATCTTAAAAAAAATAACCCTTCTCAAAATCATCATCACATGTAAAAATTTACTAAGGCATTTTCATTCAACGTAGCAATGCACACAAAAAAAACTTTTTTAAGTGTTATAATTTTTATCAAAAGTTATATTAATTAATTTAAATATAACTGTTTACGGTAATTATTGTATTTCGGTAGTTTGGGATTTTGTTGAGTTACCGATTCGGTTCTTTGGTGTGAATAACTGTGAAAGTTTGAAAAAGCGGTTTACCGATATATATTTGGCACCTAATAAATCATATATTTGGTACCCAATGTGCAGTCTACCTACACACTGAGATGAGAGTTATACTCGCAGTAGTTTAAAGCCAGTGCTCCACTGATAATTGCCGATATTGGATTGCTGCTAAATTTTGCACGCGCATATCTTCGCAATCGCCTGCGTATATGGAACAGGTACGTACTAAGGATTCGGTTCGGGGAGGATCCTGAAAGTTAATAATTCCTTTATTTTTTGGAGCACTAGTGTCAAAATATAATTATATACGATTAAATTGATGCGAAAAATAAGCTTCAAATGGTAGTAAACGTTTCAACAAGATGACAACTCCATTACGTCTCCAATGACAAATTCGATTTCCATCATTGATATGGGCACCTAAAATAATTAACAAAGCTAGTGAGTTGATGATGTATCCGTATGAAACAAAAAGTGAACGAATCGGCTACTCGTGTCATGGAAATTAAATCAAAATCGATTTAGTAGTTTGGGTTTAAAACTACGCATTGTAGACTGTTATTTAAGTTTTTAAAACTATTATAATTATCATTTTGTATGAAAAGTTTCGTTGTCACAGCCTGTTTTTTTCCTCATGAGATGAAAATAACTTAGTCATCACACGTTTTAAGTACTTACTTATAAATCGAGCCCCCAAAAAGCATCTCTGAGTACGCCTCCGTGTGTCTACACTTTATGTGGTATTAGATATTAGAGTGTGTGTGCCTGGCCTATAGTGATTTATTTGATAGTAGAGGCTACTTGGGCTCGGTATAAAGGAGAAATTATTCTCTGGTAAATTCACTGACCAATCGAACGGTGCGTCTCCCTTTTAGAACTGGATATTAAAGAGTTTTGAGTATTTTGAAAGCACAATAGTACAATTCAATTTTCCTAACACTAAAATAAAGCTGAAAATTGAACGGTTTGCTGGTTACTTATTTTCATTGTTTGCAAAGAGGTCAGTGTAGTTGTATTCTGTATTATTTTTATTCATTTTTAGAGATCCGTACTTCAAGGATTGATTCATTATTAGAAGACGACCTAATTTTTAGGGTTCCGTACCTCAAAAGGAAAAAAAAAAACGGAATCCTTACAGGATCACTTTGTTGTCCGTCTGTCCGTCTGTCTGTCTGTCTGTCTGTCCGTCCGTCCGGGTGTCAAGACCTGTATCTCGGGAACGCGTGAAGGTATCGTGTTGAAATTAAAGCTATATGCGCAGATTCATAGTCACTTGCTGTAGAAAGAAAAAATAAATTTCTCAGTTTTCGTAAAAAAAAGTTACAGCCGAATATGTCGTAAAAAACGCACATTTCGACACTCACACGGGAATCAAAACCTATGGGGAAATTTCTCGTTGACCTAGAACTATGAAATTTGGCAAGAAGCATTATGTAGTATTATAGTACACATATAGGAAAAAAACCGAAAACTGGACATTTTATATGTGATTACAAAAAAATTGTGTCTATATGCAAGGAATGAAAATCCAAATTTTAAAGTGAATTAACCGTATCATGTGGGATATCATATGAAATAGCTTCAGTAGAATAAGCTAAAACAGGTTTTTAAATGTTTTTACGATTTTGATTTTTTCGGTTTACGAAGAAAAATAGAAAAAAAAAAATGTTTCCCCCTTTTATCTACTAGTTTGTACGGAACCCTCGGTGGGCGAGTCTGACTCGCACTTGTCCGGTTTTTTATGTTTGAATTCTGTTTAGTACTCTGTTACTTTTTCTTGTTGAAAATCTGTTTTTTAAAAACACATAGAGGTATGCAGTTGAAATCAACAAAAAATTAAACATCATAACTATATTTTAAAAAATCGTATATTTTATTTAAAACGCTAAATGTATTGATGTACGGACACATCATGAGAAGAGAAGAGGATCACATTTTAAAACGGGCGATCAATAGGAGAGTGAATGGTAATTGTGGTAGAGGTCGACCGAAGAAAGTATGGATGAATTGCGTGAATGAAGACATGAGGGAAAAAGGAGTGAGTCCAGATATGACGAATGACAGAGATGAATGGAGAAAACGTACATACTGTACCGACCCCACATAAGTGAGAGCAGGGTAAGAAGAAGAAGAAGAAGCTAAATGTATTGATGTTCTTATATCTATTGCGATACAGAACTCTTGCTTACCATCAGGGAAGGTGGTCAAATGTACGCCTATTACTGCATAAAAATATACTACTACTAAGGCGATTTCATTAGTTATTATTATTCCATAAAAATTGTATATAATTTCCTGCCTGCAAAATTACCAGAATTAGTAATACGGCATTACTTATACGAAATAGAACCTACCTACATTAAATAGAATTTGAAATAGTTATTTCAGGAAATTGACTAAGAAATTAGGATTCATTGTATGCATTCGTAGTCTATTTTCTATAATAATAAATCTTGTTTATTTTCAACTGCGCTGGCAATGACATGCGAAGAGGCAATTTATGTTAAAACTGGCGCACACTGCATGCGAAACTGCAATAAAAGTATATATAAAAAAAAAAACGTGTGGCACTCGGAGACTGCCGCGGTAAAGCTATTGCATAGCATTTTTTATCAACTTATGTAATTATAATTATTTATTTATTTTATTTATGCAGTATTCCTAACACCCCCCCACTCCGACCGGCACAGCGGTGATACTTTTTAGTTTTTAGTTTTGCCATCTATCGATGAATAGCAGAACTTTTAATGACTTTTTGAAATATCACGCTTGTCTCTTTAGTTCTGCAAATCACCTCTAGGTGGCATTGGTTGTATCGGCGTTACTGCGTTAGGTTATTTTCGTTACGGAATTTCTGGATTCGGTCTCCACGCTCAAGGCCCGCGATAGAAGCTATGCAATAGCTTAAAAATATGCAAGTTATATTAGTTCGTTTCAAAACATACAGTAAAATCCTGATTAAGACTGTTTTCTTAATCTTGAGAGGATTTTACTTAGAACTATAACTAATTAGAGTATTTATAGATTCTCCCAAATATAACAAAAATCGGATGTAAAATTGAGATGGGACTTTCTCCTCTTTTAGGAAAACTGCACTCAACAATAGATGACAACGACGAATTAAATAAAACGTAGATCACTAGTTGTAACTAATGGATTCAAGGGCGTCGTCAAGGGGGGGGGGGGGGGCAAGGGGGGCAAGATTTTTATGATGAAATGCAAAAGATCCACGTTAGGTAGGTAGTATTTCTTTCTAAAAAAAATATTGTCTACAATATGGATATCTTTTGAAAATTATGAAAAATATTAAGAAACTTCCACGGTAAAAAAAAGAAGAACCGTAAAAGCTTCGCGGAAAGAAATCATGAATATTTAAAATGAATATTCAAAAGGAGATTAGAACTTACCAAGGGTGATAGCATTTAAGTCGCCCGTGGTAGTGTGACACCACCTTAAGCGTTTTTCTTCCACGCCACACCTTTACCTAGCTCTTTCAACTCTATTAATTGATAAATGAATTGGTTTCATACATATATATATTATTTTATGTCGACATATCTTTTCTATATAGCCGTATTATCTTTCCTTTTTTCTTTACTTTTATCTCTCCTATATATTAAAAGTTTACATATAAGTGGTAAGTACAATACACACACACACATATATACAGCAACACATTACCTTCTCTTCTACTTCTACGTGTAAAATCGAATTTTATTAGGAAACTAACATCACAAAACTCTCTACTACTAACTAATAAAAACTTAGTATTTCTAGACCACGTTAGAGGAAAATCCAAAATCCACACTAATCCCTTTAAGCCGTACTAGCGAATGTGAACTAGGAATTGTAAAGGTACACATGGCACTAACACATGCTCCTTACACCCAACGAGTCTGACTTTGGTCGTCGACGCTGTCATCACAGGGCGTCAGTTGACGGCCAAATCCGAACAAGACATTTTCCGTTGGCCGCTCGCGGCCTCTCTTTGTGTACGCAATCAGCACCGGCTTTGCCCGGCAATTATTCAAAATACATCGGACAATATTAGATAGGTGCGCTTCTACGCGTTTTGCATTTCGAATCAGTCGGACCTTTGTGCGAAGCCGGGAGCCTGTATCCCTGGGGAGACTCGTGTTGCGTCGCCGTCAGCAGATTGCGGACGCAAGCTTTTGCTGTACGGCCTGCCCACGACGTGGGATTTCTGATCTGCGGTATGCACATACGTTTTACACGAAACAACTAACAATACTGCAGGTACGAATACGCCACATGTTCCTCTTCTACAAATGCATACCACGTATACACTTTTTGAGTATACGTTGTATGCATTCGCCCGTAGTTCTGATAATCACGTTTATGTCATCAGTGCTCGACGTTGATTACTAGAGACCGGATTATATGCAACATAAAAAGCTTGAAATATGCATGCAAATATATTCATGAAAAATTGGTAAAATATGCATGAAAATTATTAAAATATGCAAGATAAATGATGAATCATAGAAAAGTAAAAAAGGGGAAAAATATCATTGATTTTTACTTCTAAATCTGCATTAAATCAGTAAATTGCGTATTCGTTCAAAATTTAACAACCTTGTAGACTAAATAAAATTATAGTCTATAGTAATATTAATACTCATTACAATTAAACGAACGATTGTTTAACATTTTTTTAATTTAACATTTTTTTAGTGTATGTAGGTATAAAGAGAAAACTTTTGTAAGACATCATTTTACACTTATAGGGTAGCCTACCGAAAAATGTAGTAATTACAGCGAAAATATGCATGATCGCTAAATTTCAGACAAAATATGCAATGATCGCTGAAAATGTGGTAAATATGCAAATGCATATAATCCGGTCTCTATTGATTACCAATAAACTGCTGAGATTCGTCCACATGTTTCACCAAAGATGAAATGTACAATGTCAACATACAGCTCGAGATCCGATTTGCGTTTGGAATTGGAATGATGAATGCGCGAGAAATTAATCACCTTGAACGTGCCATAGACGACTACCTGAATTATTGTATTAGGGCTTTATACAACGCATTATCGCGATGCTTCTGGTAAACGCGATGTAGGTATATAGACAAATCTAAGAATAGCGTTTCCTTATTAATTAGTGTTACGACTTTATGCGGAAAAAAGCTTGGCGTGAAATAAACGCGCAGTATAGGTACCTACATCTTACATCGTCTTATAGATGCTATGATAAATATAAATAACGAGACCTTAAAAATACTGCAAATAATTTTATTTTATTTTTTAACCTACTTCCAAAAACAAGGAGGTTATCAATTCGGTCTGTATGTTTTTTATGTTTGTTTACCGATTTCTCAGCCAATTGTGCGTTGATTTTGATTATTCTTTTTGTATTTGGTAGGTCATACTTCAGAGATGATCTCATATAAATGTTATCAAAATCGATGCAATACTTTGGTTTTTATAACTAAATAACGGGTAAAAATCATCCGAGTGAAGTGAAAAGTAAGACGCGTAAGTTACTTATTATGTATTGTATTGCGTATTTTGAAGTCGGTTTTTTCAGTTTTTTAAACTATAATTATTCTCATTTTATGTTTCCGACCGGTAGTAAAATCCAAGTTAACACCACATTACCACATTTTATACAATAAATTAGCTCAGTAGACTTATACAGGAAACTTATAGACACTTCTGTGTTGTTAGGCTCCCGAACAGAACCCATTCGCCGTGAATGTAATCAAAGCCCAGTGGTCAAAACGCATTAGAATGGAAGCATGAACAACACGACCGATGATGTTTCTACTTTTTTCCTCTCCTATTAGGGATATTGAACCAGCGCGGTTTGCGAATTTGCCACTTGCTGTTAATAATTAATAAAATACCAAAATAACGTCAAAAACCTAGGTCCTAATCACAGTCGCAATAAGTCAAATCAATAAAAAAAGTCAAGTCCAAGTTACGACTCAGTTCAGTGGTTATAACTAACGGAGGCTGGCGTGTGATGTTCTGTTAAGTATTCCATGCCTTGGCCATGAAACTAAGCTTAGTAGCGTGATGCTAGAAGTAGATGCTTGTCACGAGCAATACGGTTATTAATTGTCGCAGCAACATTTGCCAGTAAATTATAGGTTTTTCATACAAAAGGAGAAAACTATTTTTTACTATTCATAAATATTATTCTATTTTGATATTATTTTTTATATTGTTGAAAGCAATAGAGGCTTATTACACACGGTTTTCTTTTTCTTCAAAATTTTAACATTTAATTTTTAACTGTTTTTTTTTCAGATTTTTTATATTCATTTAATTTTTAGCTCCACAGACACTGGGGTTCGTGATCTTTGTAAATTTTGCTAAATACATTGTTACGGGAAGACAACATTTTTCTTTTTAACTTATCTAACTTATTACTATGTATATTGTGTGTATACCATGAGAAGACCAGCGACCCGCAAGCACCACCCGATCACGAGTATAACTTCAGAGTTGTAACAAAAAACTATAGAGGCTTATATAAACATTTATGATTTCAGTCGCGTATAAAAAGTATAATCTAAATCGTATAATGTTTTGGGATAGCAAACAATTTTCGCCTGATATTAACGAAGAGGGCGACAACGTTTTTCATATGACATTGTCGCGCCCTCTTCCACGTTTCTCATAGTATCTCTGTCTCTCTCAGAGAACACTTTCTTTGAGAGAGACAGAGATATTATTCGCTACGAGCGTCAAGAGTCTTGTGGGTATATCTACTCGTAATGCGTCTGCTTGCAAACCGTGAACCAAACCCCTATGAGTGCAATCTGTCCAATGCGGTGAATTTAATTTGTGTTGTGTACTTATGTTGTGTCGTCTGTTTGGACCTCAAACATGACGCACACTATTAGAAATGTAAACCTAGAATACAGATATAATCTAGGTGTCTTTGAATCGCGAGTGAATAGGTTTCTCCTAGGCAAGCGCGCTCCATCGTAGACCGTAACTGTCGCTTAACACCAGGTTATTGGCGGTCAAGCGCAAGCCTATTGTCGAATTAAAAAAAAACCTTTAGAGCAAAAATACCTATATGTAGTTTAGTTAATAACTTTAGGACTGTACTGTTTGAAAAGTTGTATAGATAAAAAAATGGCATATAAATTCAAGAGTTTTATGAGAGTATGTATGTTTGTGCTTGTGCTACCAGCACGCAGAAACTACTAGCTGGGTTTTGATGAACTTTTATAGATTTAATAGTATTATTAAAATATTTATGTGAACCATCTATTGGCGCGCACTAAAATCAACTCGTATGCCACGACAGAAAATGGCATGACGCTCTTTCGTGCCGTCACGTCCCCACAACGTTATCGCGCAGTCGAGAGGGGAGGCCGTTTATTTGATGGAAAAAGCGACTCTGTGGCCGCAGATGAATCATGTAAACCCATATAATGCGTGTTATTCATTGAATAAGTTTGTTTCGATAAAAAATACCTATATAGTATAAAATTGACAGTTTGAGCTCACGTTTGTAAGAAAACAACAATATTATAATGAGCACCCGCATAATTCTAGCACATTGTAACAGAGTTGGACCCTTAATTTGAATAGCATACACGAAACATTATACAATATTTATTATACAGCATATTAAAATTAAACAAGTCAACAAGTATCTATAGGTATATAAAAGAAAAAATACCCAACTACAGAAGAGCAAATTTTGCAGATATTACGATTTCGTTACGCTCGATACGTTGTTGAGTATATAAGGTTTTGGGAGAAGGTATGCGCAAAGTTGCTGTAAAAGGTTATAAAAGCGCATTCTTTAGAATAGTTCTAGTAAAATCGCTTATTTATAACGAAAAGGTTCGTTGGAGGTTACGAGAAAATGTAATTTTGAATTTTTGCTTTTATATTATTTTTGTATATTTTATAATTTTCAATTTTTTTTTGTTACCTTTGACACACAAGGGGAACTCTACCCAAAACGAAATTACGACACCTCGCACATCAACAACGGTCAAGCCATTTAGGCTGTAGGTAACACATTAGAAACATACATAAATACCCACGTACATGCATTCATACTTACATACATAGATTTGAAAAGCATACCCTCCTTCTTGCGCAGTCGCGAAGTAAAGTCGGGAATAAAGAAAAGGGAAGGCTCAACATCGCACGCGATAAATCTTCGAACTGGCCGCAGAGCACACATGCGTTCAGAATATGCATAGTAACACTCCTAAACAGCTGGTCGAGGCATTACCATCTAAATTACCTAATTTATGCGTAGCTTCTGCCTACTAGTGCATGCCCGCGGCCGCCTACGTAAATACGGGTTTTCCCCTCTCTGTGGACAGATCTATAATAATATATAACTTATTCAAATATATATATATATATATACTCGTATAACTTATTCAAAATGTTGTATACACAAACCTCTGTACTATACTTACCCATGCTTAGTCGCGCTAATCTGTATGTAAGAAAATCGAAGCTGGGTCGCCAAGACACAAGCGTTGCCTAGTTTGGGGCCCACTGATAATAGTAACTTAGACTATGTAATACCTTAATGCCATAGAATAGCTTTACCTTTTTGTATATAGAATTATTTTAAAAATGTGTTTAGCAAATAAAAATTTACTTTACTTTTATGTAAGGGCAGAATGTAATCGAAGGGCCGCATCTATAAGTCGTGGCGTGGACTCTACCAACGACAGTCGGTCGCCCTGTAGGTGGGCAAATTGGGCAATGCTTACAATCTTATAGATCACTAAGTAAATTCGTGTAGACTGAGTGGCCAGCCCTAGTGCCCTATTTATTAAGCCGCCGAAAGGCCTCTGACCTGGCTTGACAATTGTTGTTTTTAAGAACAAACAACCAGGACCTATAATTTAAAACCAAGGCATTTATTATTTCAATCAGATAAAAAAAAACTTCATCGAAATCACTAAATGGGTATAAAACTGTTTTCCCTTATTTTTTTATACATTATATATCTACGATTGACCACCAACTCGCCTGATGTTAAGCGACGGTGTGGCCGAAGATGGAGCTCGTCGATCTAGAAGATATCTATTCACTCTAGCCTTGAAAATTCCAAGATTCTAGGTCTCAGGAAACAGAGATGGCGGCAAAGAATTCCATTCTTGTGCAGTACGCAACAGGAATGTGGATCGATATTGCTGAGTGCGGATTTTTAGCATTTCAACGAGAAATGGGTGGTAATTCGCCGACTTTCTGCTAGTCCTGTAGTGAAATGGGGAGGGTGGAATTAGGTCGTGAAGCTCTTGCGCACATTCCCCGAAATGAATTCTGTAGAAAATAGACAGATATGCTACTTTACGGCAATGCTCGAGACTAAGTAGCTTCTTGGCAGCTAGTTTATCGTCACCGATTAACCTCACAGCTCGCCGGTCCACTGATTCTAAAGCTAACAGCTGATACTTGGCTGATCCATCAAAAAGGTGGCAGCAGTACTCCATACACGATCGGACCTGTGCTTGATACAGATGAAGCAGTTGTCCCGGTATTTATAGGGATCGCACGACATCAATTCTCTTAAAGCATAGACCAATACAGAAATATAGATAGTTATTGCTGAACAAATTTGTTCGTCGTTATTTAAATTACCTTATTATTACGACATAAGTGCATTGCTAGTCTAGATTGTACGTTTCTTTCGAGTACGTACATAATTATTATAGTTAAAAAAAACTGAAATAACCGACTTCAAAATACGCAGTTTCGTTAACTTGGATAATGTATTTTTTTCCAATTAATTATTTCGTTGTGATTCCAAACTACTAAATTGATTTATAGGAAATTTATATAGAACCAATCTGAAAGTAGATATATCTTTTCAAATAGAAAGATTTCTCTGACCCAGTTAATTAATGACGGAATTTTGAGAAAATAAACCTAAAAAAACCGTTTTGATAACCTCCTCCTTTTTTGAAGTCAGTTGAAATAGGTCTAGATTGAGCTTTTACAAACGATATAGTAAACTAAAGACTAGTCAAAATCACATTTTAATAAAGAAAATATCACACGTGGATCAACTTCTAGCCTGATTAAACATGTAATGATCAATTGAAAACTAAGGTCGGATAAACCGTTTACGCATGCAAATAAGATAGATCCGATAACTATCACCATATTTCATGCTATCAGTACAGCTTTTAACTTGTCGAAAATATTATTTTATGTAATTTAATAAGAATTTACAATTTTTCTACCTCTTAATATATGATTAATGAGCAAACGAAGATATGTTTCGTACAAATTGGATAGTCTACACGTAAAAATATCATCCATAAAACGTTCACATATCTCCAACCAACTTCACGAAGAAATTCATAAAATGAGTTCATGCATTTTAATTCCCGTTCAAACAGTCCTCGTCCAACTTGCGAATGCAAAGTTCGACTTCCTTTGAAACGAACGATCGTGTTTGATTTCACATCGGACCTGATGCTTACGATCAGAGTCCGAATTCCCTTTGCACATTTGGTTGCGGCTCCGCACATTATTTGTATATACTAAGCATGAAATGTTGCCAAGCAAACGTGTAGGTTGTGTTTGCGTGTAGGTTTAGGAAACGCGACTCGCCCGGGGTGGCGTGGGGTGAAACGCCACCCCGGTGCGTGCACGGATGAGTCGCACCCTCAACGCCCACTCTCAGGTTTCAATATTCTATACCGAATTGCATTCATTGCAAACTATTCAGACAACATTCTTTATATTTTCTAGGCATCGTTCGTGAACATCCAACATCGGATTGTTATTGAATGAAGATGCAATAAAAAATAAACAGGGTTTTGTCATTGAGCTGTATGTACTCACATATGAAAGTAGACACCACTCATAGCGTGTGAGATAATTGTAATTGGTCTTTTTTCCGTTTTTATCTCAATAAACGAAACGAATATGAATAGCTACTTTGCTACATTCAACTTAAATTGGCAGCGGCCAACTGGTAGTGGGTTAGCATTTGGATTATCTTTAGACCTTTATCAGTCTGGAGTAATCGATATGCTTTTTGTGTAGTAGTTTAGTTAGTTGAGTCTGTATATTGTTGTGTTGTAGTTAATAAAAGAAAAAAAAACTTAAATTTGATATCAAAATATCAGGTAAAATATTGGGCTTGCAAAGCATATGAGGGGAAAACTCGCATTTTCCGAAAATTAGAGTCAGAAGAAACTCTACCTGAATATTTATTAAACCGAGATAAGTGAAGTTTTCACGCAAAATTTTATTTCAACAATATTATTATTGTGAAAATTATAAAAATGTTGAAGTACAAGAAGAGATGATAAGAACAACACGCTCAAGAGGTCTAAATTCATAAAAACTACTTCCTTCCGCTACTCATTAAAACCTTCTCAGACTCAGTAATCTTCTACAAGAGTCGTAGAGATGAGAGCTCGATTCTAGAAAAAAAAAAATTATATCACGGCGCTTCTAGTAAAAAAAAAGCCCAGTAGAAATAAATAACCTTCTCAGACTCAGTAATCTTCTACAAGAGTAGTAGAGATGAGAGCTCGATTCTAGAAAAAAAAATTTATACCACGACGCTTCTAGTAAAAAAATGCCCAGTAGAAATAAATAACCTTCTCAGACTCAGTAATCTTCTACAAGAGTCGTTGAGATGCGAGCTCGATTCTAGAAAAAAAAAATATTATACCACGGCGCTTCTAGTAAAAAAAAAGCCCAGTAGAAATAAATAACCTTCTCAGACTCAGTAATCTTCTACAAGAGTCGTTGAGATGCGAGCTCGATTCTAGAAAAAAAAAATTATACCACGACGCTTCTAGTAAAAAAATGCCCAGTAGAAATAAATAACCTTCTCAGACTCAGTAATCTTCTACAAGAGTCGTTGAGATGCGAGCTCGATTCTAGAAAAAAAAAATATTATACCACGGCGCTTCTAGTAAAAAAAAAGCCCAGTAGAAATAAATAACCTTCTCAGACTCTGTAATCTTCTACAAGAGTCGTAGAGATGAGAGCTCGATTCTAGAAAAAAAAATATACCACGACGCTTCTAGTAAAATTCCCCAAATTGGTTAAGCCCAGTAGAAATGAATAACTTGACATTTTTGTTTAATTTATTTAGATTACTTTATCCAAAAGAGCGATCCTTCAAGCTTGAGATGCGCGCCGAACAAAAAAAAAATATACTCCTTTTATTGCGTGAAAAAGTGACACGATTACGAAGAGCGATAACTCTGTCCCTTTTTCTCTCAACAATGTGTAGATTTTTTTTAAGCGCGCATCATATGTCTACTGATTTCATTTTAAATCTTGAAACAATTTCACCTTTTATTCGCATTAAGCGGAGGTCCACACGGTCGTTTCAGTGATGCGTTGTTTGTCGAATTTTTTGGTGAATCCGTTCGGGCGAATGCACTTATGTTTTAACAATCACTACTTGCTTTGAGCGGCGGAATAGCTAGACATGCTAGTCCGGTCTTCAATGGAATCTTTTTCCTATTTTCGGACGTTGCATTTCGTATTCATATTTTAGTTTCAAATGGAGTTGCCGTCCTCCAAAATAAAATGAAGTTTTCGTTTGCTACGGAACATATAAAACGTGTATACGACAATATTGAAAACGTTTTAGAATGGTTGGCCTACTCTCTCAGTGAAGCATGATTTTTTTTTATAAAAAAAAGGTAAAAAGCATAAAGCAGCAAAAAGGCAGACGGGTCGCCTGATGGACAACTGCGACATCAGTGACATTGCTTGGTTTCTGTCACTGTGTATCAGTTACAACATAATAAGGTTAAGTTAGGTTCGGCCCAGGTACATTAGTGTCCACATAACCGGAGAGAGTCTGCATCAATCTATTTAGCTGTATAATATGGAGTCAGACGAGGTTAATATCCTGGTAGATATCCATCAGATGCAGATAGAAACGTCAATGATTGTGCGTATTGGGACGTTTTGTTAAAAAAACCTCGGTTTTCCAAAAAACCTGTTTTTCGAAAGATTTGTTTCCGTCAAATATTGTGGCCCCTCCAGATAAGGTGCTGTAATCGCATTATGTATGAAGTGTTAAATTAGTAAGAATATTTTTGTGTATTAAAAAAAATACTAATAAAAAATGTAATAATATAAATAACGTCATAATTTATTAGTTCTCCCAAAATCACCGAGACATCGACAGTTATGAAAATCGATGACAATAACAACTTTATCGCAGTTCGCATTTTTAACAAGGTCGACAGATGACTTTATAGTCACAGACTTAGCTTTCCCGAATCTGTATCTATAATAATAAAAGTCGCTAGTGTCCAACTATCTTGTGTCTCAAGAATAAGTCTCAAACATACAGACAGACGTCGCGTCGTAGCCTCACGAATAGTTGTGTAGTAGAAATGCAGTCTTTCTTAGGCTCTCGCACCCATAGTACGTACGGAAGCCCAAAAAACGACTGCATATGACCTATCGCAAATGAAATTAATATCAATCGGACTCTACGTAATTTATCATCTCCCATTGACGACACGGTTCACAAATTTAAAATCGCTCAGCGAAATATGGAAAGAGATATATAAAATAATAAATATAGTATAGTATCTGGAACCAGTCACTGAATCCACAGAGCTGGCTGGACATATCAAGTAGAAATAAGAAGAAGCAGTAGAACTGATAATAATCTTTGGGATAGACGCGTTCTAGAATAGAGATCGTGTCTCGGCAAATGTAGTGTCGGACATACTAAGTCACGTAAAAGTGACGATGACGATAAACCGTATCCATAAGTGGTAATTAAAGAAATGATTAGTAATAGAAGGCCGAAGATAGAACTGGCGTTCAATGGTATAGGCCAATTTGTGCAGTTAACTGAAGTATGATGATGATGATAATGATGAATGCGGAAATTATAAGTTCACATATTGTGGAAATATGTGAACTTACTCCGATAAATATACAATGAGTATACATTAATAAGCAGAATACAAAATATTGCTCGTCTTTTTGTAACTCCTCGTATCCGCACGGTTTGATTGAATGCATAAGAATGTAAGAATAAGAATGCATAAGAATGGGGACGCGAATATACGCGAGACAAGGATATAATAATGTCGACAGAAAGAGACGGCTACATCGCAATTACCTCGTGAGACTGTTGAATAAATTTACATTCAGTTGATTGAAATAATAATGAAATTGCCCCGAGAGTGCGGCACCGTATATTTAAATTAATAATAATATCATTGTATTTCGCAAAACGCGCGCGCATTTGAAATGATATCCTATTTCTATTGTAATTAGGTGTATCTTTTGTTTAAGTTATCCTGGCGAAGAATACTTGTGTGGGATGTGTAGAATCAATTTATGTGATAATTTTTTGTCCGTTTGAAATAAGACTGTTCTCTACTGAGAATAAAGAAAAATAATATTTCATCTTTCTAAAAAATAATATTTAATTGAAATGTTCTTATAATGTATTATAGTCATTACAGAATTTAACCTAATTATTTTCTTGTCTATTTGAACATGTAGTAAAAGAAGTTTTCTGATATTTTTATTTAATTGCTTCAATTACAAAACGGACTGTATCGGTAAGCAAAAAAAATAATATACAAGAAAAAAAAAAAAAAAAAAGATTGCAGTGTTTACCTTATGACTTAAAATTTAAGAAAAGCAAAGCAAAGAAAAAAGAAAAGCATATGAAAAGAATAGGTACATTTTTATATTGTTTACTATTATAATAAATAGATCTATGATAGACACCGACTCATCTCATGTTAAGCGACGGTGTGGCGGAGGATTACCTTTACATTGTACTCGGGTATTTTGTTTTTATTGTTCAATAGATTATCCTTTCTTCTGATACAATATTTTGTTATATTTATATGCATACCTTCACTATATTTTGACATTTATGTTACATTAATGGCTTTTTGTAGTTTAAAAAAAAGAAATAATTGAATATATTGACCTACATATTAACGACCAAACGATCAAATCGTGTTCTACAATTTACGAGAACTCACACAAAACAGTGACCATAAACATTGACAAGTATCAACTAATTTATTGGCATGGAACAATATTGATATTTTTTAATATAGAATTTTCAAAAGTAATAAATAAAACATAAGCTATTATCTATAGGTACCTACTGTGTTGAAGCTTAATACGGATCTAGGTAATTAAAGGTCCCAGTTATTGTTATATTCAAATCTATCTACGTAAGTACATAAGGTCAATTGTGTAAATATATAAACCAATGGAATATGTGTCGTGATATCCAAGCTGCGCCTTCCAAGAGCATATCACGCGATGTCACGAACGTAGATAGAAAATCCAAGGACATCCCCTTTCAGGTTGCCACACGTGGCCACCTAAATCCACACATCCTTGACCTACAGCAAGGGTCAAGAACCGACCCATCTGCTATCAGAAACTAGTCGAACGGAAAAATCGGCCCGGTCAACTCTGCGGTAAGGCGGCGACCGGCCACCCTATCTTGAGCCGTCGTTACGAAGGCAGACACCGTCGTGAG
The DNA here is from genome assembly GCA_947563715.1 of Lycia hirtaria. Taxonomy (NCBI): domain Eukaryota; kingdom Metazoa; phylum Arthropoda; class Insecta; order Lepidoptera; family Geometridae; genus Lycia; species Lycia hirtaria. The sequence goes on from OX387386.1 coordinate 14,431,932, forward strand.
GGGTTAGCGGAGGTGGCGCGTTGACCCTGACCTAGCTCAAGAGCTGGGCGTATCACGTGGTCGGGCGGGCGGCAAGTCAGTCAGGTCGTTCACCTTGAGACTCGTCGCGACCCTCCCTGAGAGGATTTTCAGAATTTTCCGCCGTTTGCTTCGGTGGACACTTGTCGGGGATTAAGTTTTGTTTTGTTTATATCAGCGCTCCCGCTGTTTTATAAGACAATCGCTATTCGCAATCTCCAAGGTTTTGACGGAAATATGAGATACAACATTCAATAATTTCACAGAGTTAAATCGTTATTTCAAACGACAAATAATTTTAAAGCAGTCTTCATTTGATAAGTTAATAGTGTCGAATTTTCCATAAACATTTTATTTATATCATATTATATTTATATATAATATGATATAAATAATAATATTTATATATACTTATATATAGACTATTTTTGTAATCTAGCCTGACTAAATTAGCTCGGCAGTGAAAAATGTAGTCCATTTTAAACTGGATTTGACACTTTTATGCTTTGTCATCCTCTATTGAAACGAAAGTCAATACAATGCTGTCACATTTAATAAAATATGCAATAATCTAAGCATTAATGGCAGACTAAAGTCAAATTTTGACATCAATTACAAATAGATAGCATTTTTTCAGACAGAAAAAAGTAGAAAAATCCTTCGACATTTGCGTCGTAAAAATGCAGTGCTAAAACGGCAAAGTAAAAGCAGTAGTGCCGTAACAGAAACGTGGCGCTGCTGTCGCATAACCATACAGGAAAGGTAGATAAAAAATACTTATTTTCCGCACAAACTTAAACAAACTGTGGATCCGCAAACTAAAATTCTCTGCATATTTTCTCGCATTTTTTAAAATAATAATTGTATTCCTGACATTAAAATTTAAGGATATATTATACCTTCTCATCGAGCGTGTTTCATCTTCGGCCATAACATCGCTTACCAACAATCAACTTCGTGGTTAAACGCGGACTTATTTGCAATTTAAAATCTATGTAATTATATATTTTATATCACAGTGAACTTCACTATTCTTAACCTTGCGTGGCATGCACTGTGTTCGTCACAATTATGCACAATAAAGCTTGCACACTACTACTGGACTTACTCGTCTTGTTACTCAATTGCATAAAATATGCATAGCATGATCATAATCATTCGTACACAGTTTTGTACTAAGACCTGTTGACCCATTAACGACTTTAAAGAAATTGATGCATGCAACACTTATGAGTCAAATTGGGGAAATCCTTCTTGTCCATCACTGTTAAGCCACTTGTACACTAGTATACTACTAAAGTGTCTTTATTTTTACAAAGGCTAAAAAAAGTTAGTTTAATCGAAAGGCAGAATAAACTTTGTAGTTTTTTTTTTTACATAAAATAGGTCTACGATTGTCAGGTCGGTGTCTGTATAGGACTCAGGTTGATGATAGGTTAGGACCTAACACAGACATAAAAATATAGATGAGGTACACCATCTATACTTAGGTAGACACCCAGTTTTGATTTAATTATTCTTGTTATTTCTCCCTTTTCATTATTGTTATTGGTTCATTAGATTGTTTTGAAGTCGGTTTAATTTTTTAAAATTACTTTTATTACAAATTGGTTTATCAATGACTGGTTTGTGGTGGAATGATTGGTTTGTTATGCGGTAACAAACATAAAAATACAATCCTTCTTATTGAAGTCGGTTATAGGATAATTTCGTTGTCGATTGTTTGTCAATACTTATTTTTCTCAGGAACGTGTAGAGATAAACTATATTTGAAGATACTATATAGTGAAAAAAGCGTGAAAGAGTTTAGATTTATACAATATTTAGATTTAACGGGTCGTATTTAATTAAATAAAGAACGATTAGTTTTCTCATGCTCATACATAATATCTCATAGGTAACAATATTGCCTTTAGTGATAATAAAAGTTTTTAAACTTCATATAAATCAATAACATAGTACCTGGGCGACCGAGCTCTACTCGACTTTATGACTGAAAATACAAGCGAACCCGGGTTCACTATAAATGAAACCTAGCAAGGTCGATTTTTCGTCCCCTAATCTACCTACAAACCAAATTTCATTAAAATCTTTGGAGCCGTTTCTGAGATTCATATTATATAAAATTTAAAGGTATTAGATACTTTACGCCTGAGGCCCTTTGAGCTGCGAAGGAATTGAAATTCTAAGGTAACGCAATAAAGAAATACTTACGGTCATTTGTATTTTAACAGTCGCAAATACAATTTATAAAGTACTTCATATTGTCCTAGAACCAAGTTTATTAAGAATCTTGATTTCGCTATACATTAAAGGAAATAATGCAAAAATCATAAATTTGTTACTATCATATGAAATAGGTATATTTTTAACCTCACAATGAAATGTATGTAGAAACGTTGTTTTTTCAACAAAAATCTCAGAATATTCAAAGCTAGATTCTGCTAGATCGATCGGCTCTATCCTCAGCCACACCGTCGCTTACAAATATCAAAATAGCAAAAAGAGAAAGCAAAACCATTAAAGCGTCATTTTCCCCTCTGGAGGAACCCTAAACAACACTTCATATAACAAAGTTAGTTCTAGAACAACGTACTAAAACACTCTATAGCTTAAATGCGCTGTATAGGCGCTGTATAGTCTTAAAACACGCTAACGCTTCGTGTACGGCGCTTGTACATACAATAATGAACGCAGAAATTTAGAATATGTTTCTGACTGTCCGTTTTACGATCTGACGATCTAACGCGAGTTTTTTTACCCATCCCAAAAATGCACAACGCCGCTAAAGAAGTTTTCACTTCAAACATATTCTTTCCGAGGTACTGAATCCTAAAAAGGAACACATGCTCGATTACTGTAGACTAAGTAGTTATGTAAACAGCTCGCTCGCCCACCTGTTTTATTCGATTAAAATCGCATAGAGTAGAGCAGAGCGTGCCGCGAGGAAGTGTGACTTCCGAGTAGCCCACTCGAATCCGCCGCACATAGTGATTCGTCAATTGTCGCCTGCCTGACTCAACCTGGAACCGAGGGTTGATAAAGTAGACCAACGATCAGGGACAGTGTTTCTTAAATTGAAGCCCCCCGTACCCCTTAAATGGTGCCTCGTCTCGTCTCGCTCTCTTTCCGTCTTTTTAGTGACTGTCTGTCTCAGTCACTCATTTTTTTGTGCAACTTTTTGGAGAAATGTTTTTACTGAATACGAAAATACAAATGTGCAAACAAATAGAGAACAGCGTTAAGTATTCATTGGTAATTCTATATAATTTAAATCAAAATGTTATTCTTAAATAAGAGCACTACTTGGTAACAATTAGATTTATTTGGCTATTCCCAAATGACGTTATTTTTCTAGGGAAACTATTAAATATCTAGAAATTCAAATTTAGAAAATTTCAGCACGTATTCAGCAGAGTACCGAAATTGCGAGTAAGTAATCTGTCTAGTTGTAGAAACATTTTAATACTAAACAAAACAATAAAATGTTAAAAAATGTTCAGAAATTTAAGTTAGAAACTACTATTGTAAATAATAAATAGTACATTTTTATTCTAAAAGCAGCAGATATCATTAAATCAGCAAATACGACGTCATAAATCTTTCCAAGATACAAAAATACCTACTCGTATTAAAAAAAACGCGATCAACAACTATATGTGCATTGGATAAAGTTTAGGAAACTCTGGTGTTCTACGTATACGTACCCGCATGATATTCGTATTACTCTAGATCACTGGTTCTTAACCGCAGGCCCGCAAGCAGACTATATCCTTGAAATAATTTAAACGGTTCATCTTAATAAAAATGTCAATTTTACTAGTTTTTAACACGCTTTTATTAGGTCGACCTGTATGTAATGAAATCTAAGGTAGCTAATTTAACCATCTTCCAAGGATCGTAGCGTCGTGAAAATTGGCAGCTGTATGTAGTTCTGATGACAATACAATAATATGGTACTGTCGAACTGATCTGATGATGGAGCCGGAAGATATGAACTAGAACTTCATGATGGAACATCTTATCATAGCTGTGTTTAGATTTGTTAGAAAAGTGTTATAATGAACTTAGACCACAATAATTTGTAGCGTGATTTTTTGTTTTTTAAACTGTAATTTATGTAAAACTAAAATACAATGATTACAGCTTTTTGTATAAATATGATTTTTGTACAGTCTTTTGCATTCTTTCTCTTTGGTTATCACTATATAAAACCTATTCTGTTTGTAGTGTACAAGTTTAAACCAAACATAAAACTCGATTTTCCACCCTCAGTTTCTAAATAGATGATGTTCTAAATTTATGCAGAAATAAATCAAGCTATAATATAATATAACTTGACTGCGTTGCATTAATAGAAGTTAACTAAAAAAAAACATGCTTATTACATTGTAACTGAAAAAGCATAATGCCCACGTCTGTAATACATTTAAATTTTTTTAGTACAGATAGGGGCATTATTAATATTAGACAATTATAATTATATAGACATAAGTTAACTATGGACATGCACGGGCAAACTAAATATTTTGCCCGTGCCATCTTAATTTTTAAAAATAATTGGTTATTTGCTTTTCTAGTTTCTATTTTAGAGTGTTTTGGTTGTTAGTAAAAAATAATTTATTTTACTCTTACACAAATAAAATGTGGCCAAAGTGCGTGTCGTGGCACGCGCAAAGCAGACTTCCATAGTTGCACATCATAATTTATGTTAACTTATAGAACATATAGTTATCGCTTTAAATATATCCTGTTAAATGGCCCCTCAACAAGAATACGTTATGAACCACTGCTTTAGATTAATCTGGGCTTATTGCATCCTGCGCTTCGCAGAAAGAGACCGCCAAACATGGCTTCAATTCTCATAACTAGCTGCAACACGTAGTTTTACTTGTACACATCTATTTATTCTTATTATTTTTTTTGCTACGCAAAATAACAATTAGGCGTGGGAAGAAAATATACATAAATATATACTTTAAACAACGATTATTCGCAATTTTAGGTGCGTGTTTGCACTTTGCTTAATTTGGGGCTAGACGCTATTGCGAGGCGCGTCACCGATCGAGAGTGACGTTAGCGCTGCTCCTTTGAAAAAGACCGCCGAATCCGATTGAAACTACAGTCTGATTTTTCGGCTTAAAACAGACGTGACTAACCCGTAGTTTTTATTTAATATAGATGCCAGTGCTTTGTGACAATGTCTACCAATAGGGTCAGTAGGTGTTTATTTATTTGTATCATAATAAAAGTGTTGTGTAAGGATGAGTAGAGGAACCTTTAAAATAAGTATATCGTTCACTGTTACATCGTGTTTTAGTAATTTAATTTCTAAATAAATTATAAATCCATGTAAAAACAATCGCTATAAAACTATCACAACACAACGCACATATAAAATCTTAACAAGCATGCCTCTGCTTCCATTGAGAGAGCAAAAAAGCAATAAATAGCTGGAAAAAGGAAAATACGTATTTTATTAACGTGCTGTAGCCGCTGTATATTGTAATCAATAACAATAAATTTTCAATGTGAAGTTATAAAGCAAGTTAGGTATTAGCATTGGCTAGCGAATGCCGGTAATTAGAGGCGGTGCTGCGAAACATTATGTTTGTATTATGCTGCATTCGAGCTATTATTTATTTAATTTATACCCAGTTTATGTTATAGGTAAACGTCTAAGGACAGATACAGAAATCCTGATAATTTTTGGTACTCCTCATTTTATGATCTTGTAACCGTTTTATTTTTCAATAATTAATAGTTTAAAATTAAAACAAAATAAGTATAAACTTCAAAATAAGTAATTTTCATTTACTTGGATTACATATTATTTCCATATTAAATAATATGTAATCCAAGTATTAAACCGATTTTGCTAAAATTTCTATGGGACCATCTATGAAGAAGTATGATCCATAAAATTAAAATAAAATCATCAAAATCTGTTCATAATTGGCGAAGTAATCGCGTAAAAACATATAATAAAAAAAACAACCGAATTGAGAATCTCCTCCTTTTTGAAAGACGGTTAAAATAGACTTGCGCTTGACCGCCAATTTGCCTGGTGTGACAGTTGCGGTCTACAATGGAGCGCACTTGCCTAGAAGGAACCTATTCATTCGCGATTACTTGAGCATCTTGAAAGATGCAAAATATGTAAAAGTGTGTAAAAGTGTGATAGAGGGCACAGTGAGACGTAATCGGCACAGAAATGAATAAGAATTTCGTACGAAAACAAAATTTTCACGTCATTTTTAGGTAAATGTTTGAGTTAAGAGTTACGTACCTACTTATTTTGGGAAGCGTCTGGCTTGGGAAGTGCTCATTTTGGGAATTAAAACTGAAATGAAAAACTACAAAGCAAAAAAAAAACTGCGGATTATTAATCATAAGGTAAAACATAACTATCAAGACACGTAGAGGTTATACGAATTTTATTTATTTATTTATTTAATTTTTTTATAAATTTATTCCGAAAAACTGTTACATTAGATTTTGACTATCCAGCAAAGTAATACCAATTTAGTGTTTTGAGGAACCTTTCTCCAGAAAAAATACATATTTATTTTCTACTTATGTATATAAGTAAGTTAACAGTTAGTTAGGAGAACTGTGTACCGTCCACTTATCAAAATTCAATTAAAAAGAAGATTTTTACCATTTAACTTTTATCCATTTTGATGATTTTTTGTATGGCATGGAAGACGCTGGATGCAAGCCGCTTCCAATCGGTCTTTTTGGAAATCCATGGGGGAGGCCTATGTCCAACAGTGGACTTCTTATGGCTGAGATGATGATGATGATTTTGATGATTTTTTGTATGGCTGTAATCTTGGACGATAGGCTTGCAGGTTTTGCTTTTTTTTTCAAATTACATCAAAGTTTAAATTTAAAATATAATATAAAAACATAAAAGCAGTCATCTCCAGAACCAACCGTATTAACATTATTCTAGTATTGTACAAAAAATGCGTACTGACGAAGACGTCTCAACGTTTGCCTGAATAATTTTTGTATAAATCTTTATTTATTTAGACCTCTCTACAGCCATTTTGAGAACTGGAAGAATCATGAAGTTAGGGCTAACACGAAAGTGCCAAAATAAAGCGCGATTCTGATATTTCGCCATCTCGGGGTGGCGGCGTCAAGCGCCAGGCAGCCGAAAGGCACTTTGTAGCGCGTTAAGCACTCGGGGGTCGGGCGTGAACCCATCCCCTCGCAGTTCGAAAAAAGGCGATGCACTTTGAATTGTTCCTTTTATGTCCACCATCGATCGTTTCAGTAAAGGAACGAGTTTCTCTCTCTCCTGTATCCGCGCTCTTACTCCACACGTATATACTAATTGGGATGCATCCCGATCCGCATTCGATCAGAAAATAGAGAAAACCGTGAGATTTTTGCGGGACGTCCGGTCCGTAGATAACTTCGCCTCCTTTTTTAATTATCTTCGCGGGTGCGTTTACATTTCACGTCCATGCATTTTTATTTATTTCGGTGTTGAAATATTCCAATTATCGTATTGACAGCGGTTTCGAAATGAGATTCGTGTTTGCTCGAGTGGTATTTTTAAGCGTCTTTGACGCGCCGGAATGCGATTTGAAATGGCAAATGATGTTAATACAAAAAGTCAACAACCCAAATAAAAAATATATATCAGTATTTCAATGTTTACTTCTCTTTTAATGTGTATCTTTGAAGTTACCTAAAACCGCTGTAATATTTCTGACCCGAGTTTGACCAGCATCTCGCCTGATTTTAAGCGACGCAGCCCACGAAGGTGCGTTCTTTCTAGTCTTGAAAAAAGTATGTGCTTTAAACGCCCAGATTATATCTATCAAGGAAAACCCAGTCAGATGTCGTATTAAACAATTAACAAGTTTGTAATAGAAGTAGAATTAAACGATTCTTTCAGTTTTTTTTTTTATATCCATCAGGCAACGATGTTGCTGTCGTGTTTCTAACCGAATATCGGAATAAGCGAAAGGGCAAAATGGTATAAGATATGATCGATGTTCACTGAACTGAATTAAGTGAAACCATTAGTAAATTAACTTCAACTTCCCGACTTTTATGTAGTCAGAATAAAGGTATCATAAGCGAATAGCATTTTAGCATGTTTTTACCACGTTTTATGCCTCAGAATTTTATGAAAACGGACCAAATCTATCACATAATATAGTCGAATACCACCATGAGAAGTGTTATGAATGAATTTATCAAGCATATACAATGAAAAATGTAATGCAAAATTGTAATTGAGTTTTTTTTTTTTTAATAAAAATGTAGTAGTATTTTTGTATTCTACCATCCTGCTATAGAGTTCTCAAGACGGTACGTATCAAAAAATATAAAAGACAGATAAAATTATGTCTTATCTTGGATTAAGTGACATTAAACCGCGTGTGATCAATTTTCTTCGAGGCAAAATTCGCTTTATCATGGACCGCAACGTTCTACATCAGGCGAGTTGGCGGTCAAAGGTCTGTCATTGACAATAACACCTTACCTCCATTCAAGTTCATTAAGAAGCCTTAGCAATACTTCCTTATTCAGATAGATACGTGTAAATCCAAACAGCCTTGTATATCACTTACCTGAAACAAACAAATACATTACCTAACATTAGATCAGCGCATGCGATACTTTTACACACAAACAAATTGAAACAAAACAAAGAGAAGTCAATATGTTATCGTTAATTGGGATCATGTAGCAGTGTAATTTTTTATCTAACGGAAGTTGTTAGCGGAAAATGTTCTCGATAACGGAAATAGATACTTTTCACTTAACTATCCAGCGAATGCCCGAAAAATAAGATAATATTTTTCGTATAATTTATGAATACGCAAAGTGACCAAATTAATTTAGGTTTTGCATTTCTTCGTGTTAAGAATGTGTAACTGTGATAAATCTTTTTTTTTTCTAGTAAAATTAAAACTGGAAATAGAATGGGAATAAAAAGAAATCCGCAGTTTTCTACTCACGTATTCATATAGAAGGTACAGAAGTGCCTAAAACTTAAATTTATTTTTACTACCTTAACTTTACTTATTAACTTTAACTTTATGAGTTGCGGTCCAATTTCAACCATGGGGGGATTAAAAATTAACTATAACTGTATGAAATGTTACAATGCTACTCAGAGTATAAACAAAATGGAAGACAAAACGCGCCAACAATAATTTTCTTTTCCACACTAACGAATCGATACATAAGTAATGTGAAAAAAATGTGCAAAAAGAGTCTCTACCAGGTGTCTGCGAACTAATTAACTGTACTGGTATCAAGGTTATACAGAAAACATGTACTATACTGAAAGGACATTTGTATCCGACACATAAAAGGAGGATTAATTATTATTTTAATCATTTATATATTAGGTATAGTATAGTAGTCATGGCAGAGTCAATGGAAGACCTCAGTACGATGCTCGAAGACCTCAATAGAACTTCCCAACGGGTGGGCCTCAAAATGAACAAAACAAAACGAACGAACTCAAAACGAAGGTTATGTCGAACGCCTCGTAGTGCCCACCCCAATATATGTGGGGAACTCCACTTTTGAAGTTGTCGACAAATACGTCTATCTAGGACAAACGGTCCGATTAGGCAGGTCCAACTTTGCGAGATAGGTCAATCGTCGTATCCAACTCGGCTGGGCAGCGTTCGGGAAACTTAAAAACGTCTTCTCGTCCAATATTCCCCAGTCCCTCAAGTCGAAAGTTTACAACCATCTGTGTTACCAGTGATGACATACGGCACTGCAACGTGATCTCTAATAATGGGCCTTATAAGGAAGCTCAAGGTCGCGCAACGACCTATGGAGAGGGCTATGCTCAGAGTCTATATCGAATCTAAGTCTAAGTCTAAGTCTAAGTCGATATCGAATCAGAAATAAAGAGATACGTAGACGTACAAAAGTCACCGATATAGCACAACGGATTAGCAAGTTGAAGTGGCAGTGGGCAGGGCATATAGCACGTAGAACTGATGGCCGATGGGGCCGAAAAGTTCTCGAGTGGAGACCACGTACCGGCAAGCGCAGCTTAGGAAGACCAGCCACAAGATGGACAGATGACCTCATACAAGTGGCGGGAAGACGCGGGATGCAATCCGCTTCCAATCGGTCTTTTTGGAAATCCATGGTGGAGGCCTATGTCTAGCAGTGGACTTCTTATGGCTGAGATGATGATGATGAGATGATATTAGGTATGTGTTTTAAACCTAAACTGTCAGGTTCAATACATCTAGTCGGTCGAAACGTCTAATGGATCAGAATTCCTTGTTACTGACCTGCTTTTGACAGCAGTCGTGTTAACAGCGTATCCAGCATGCTAACTGAATTGCTACGTTGAATGAAAATGCTTATGCGTTGAGATAGATACGCACCAGCATTTTGGTCACATATCGCATCGGTTGTTATTCTTTGTATTTACATATTTAGAATCTTTTTTATATATTGTTATCGAACAAATAAAACAAAAAAAAACGTTTAATTTCGGTAGTATAAAGTATTCGTTATATATAAATATATATATATATATATATATATATATTTATATATATATATATATATATATTTATATATAACGAATACTTATATATATATATATATATATTTTCATTATAACTTATTATAATGAATACTTTATATATAATACATACATTATAAATAAAGTATTCATACTTCAACATGGTTTGATTTTTTATTGATTATTCAACATAAAACCACGAAATATCCAAACGTCATGCGACAAAAGGTGTCCATTTTACGTAATAGTCAATATAATAATGACGAATTCATAGAATGAGCACCTTTCTTCTAGCCTACCATATCTGCACCACCTAGTATAGTAAGTATAGGCAGTAATTACCGCGAACGGATATTTTAAACATGAGCGTCTAGCTCTAGACACAAACATATACACACGTCCGCACACACACAAATACAATTTCTTAGAAATTGTCTTCAATATAGAAATAGAAATCTTCAACTTATTAGAAATTGTACAAATACAATTGCAACTTATTAGAAATTGTACAAATACAATTTTCTTTTTTTCACCACCCATTTTCTTTAGAATATATTTGTATGTTTGTTAGTAGGTATATTCACACAGTTACGTCAACTTAAAGAAAACAAAATTCAAAATAAGTTATTTTATTTAACTAATTGACGAGACGACGCATCTTGCTATCCTTGTGTTATAATTCATACTTGCCCATAACAATCCAGTATCAGTTAGAAATTTTGTCCTCAACAGCTCAAAACCATGTAATCCAATGCGCTTGTCATTTTGATTGTTTTGCTATTGCCGGACATTTCGCTGGAATCATTGTACTTCAGTCCGGAACGAAGTTCACCTGGCTAAGTGGTAAATATGATACTTCCCCAAACAGACTCAGCAAAGGATCGAACATTATGTCGTTAGACTCTCTGACAGTAGTCTAAAAGATAGAAATACCTCGTTATTCCTCGGCCCAGGTAAAATACACGATAGCCATTTTTTTCGATAATTTTGAACTTCGCGCATATTAAAAGTCGATTACATTACAACGATGAGTAGGTACATTGACCCCCTTGTAGCAGTACAGGGTACTGTAGTAATCCTATACAGTATTAACGTAGTTAATAAGTAGAGTGTGCGATGCATGTGGTGGGGTAGATCGCCCCTTGGCAAGCTAGTCAGTGCCGGCAAATTCAATCAATCACTGCCACACTCAGTGTATCGAGACAAATTGACTTGAAACATACTGCATCTTGACCCTTGTTCCGGTTAAGTTGGGAACGCAAATAATTTACCAATTATATTGTGTTTTAATTAAAAGTTATTTCAAAGATAACAAATAGATATCTATTATAAAATAAAAACAAAATACCCGACTTTAAAAGAACGATATTAGTGCGACTTACGATTGCGTTACGCTTGATATGCTATTGAGTGTGAGTACGTTTTTTGTGAAATATATGCAAAAAGCTGCAGTATAATTTATTTATGTGAACATTATTTAAAATAGTTTGTATACAATTACTTATTTGTTAGGAAAAAGTTCGTTGGCGGTTACGAAAAATATTTTATTTTCGTCAGTTGTATTATTATTACAAAAAAAAAATGCAGATACTTAGAGAGTGAAGACAAATCTAACGATGCCTCGCACATTAAAATCGGTCAAGTCGTTTAGACTGTAGGAGGTAGTTAATATAAAAACATAATTATATACCCACATACATACATACATACATATAGTCGAAAAACAAAACCCTGCTTGAACAGTCTGGTAAAAATGCGTATAATTAGGTGTCTCTAGGTAAGCGAGTTCCATCGTCGAAGCAACCTCCCTCAACATCAGGCGAGTTGGCAGTTAAGTGTATGCCGATGATAAAAGAGTAACAATGTTGCCCCTCTGAGGCATTTACACGTAATTTTTTTTTGTATTATTGTTCATTTAAACATAATGGCAGTATCATTGAGGAAAACTTTTTATAACGAATAAAAATAGTATCAATATTTTATACACAGGCCAAGTGCGCTCCAAATCTTACGTTATCTTTGATTTTGGGTTCTGTATACTTTTCTTACAGATCTGCTGTAACTATAAACAACTAATATTAAAATTTCTTTGATAATAATTCTTAAATAATTAACTTAGGTATTTGTTAGAAAATTTCGAATAAGTACTTTTTTATTTTATATGATAAACCTGTTATTATTATTCAGATATTTATTTATTAATCTTAAGCCTAAGTTTTTACAATATTTATATAAAAAACAATAAATACATTATAAAAACTTAAACCTAGAATGCCGCCAACAGCGGGGCAGGGTCTAAGCTGCTGGCGGTAGGGGCTACAGACTCAGAAACCTCCTGACAATTCGTGCCGTGTCTTGGACGACCGCCTTCTGAATCCGACCCTTGATCCAACCATCAAGCGAGAGCCTCTTAAGATGTTGGTCAAGGCTCTTCGCTATTAAACCGTTTGCCGATACGACTATCGGAACAATGGTCGTCGAGTCAACATCCCACATGGCGGTTATTATTATTATTATTATAAAATGTAGCATGTGACAATTGGGAAGTGAAAGCCGTTAGGTTATAGGAGGTAATATTAAACCAACTTACATACACCTGTGATACACTTTAAAAACATTACCAATATTCTTGCCCAGTCAAGTAATAACAGCAAAATAAAACTTATTATAGCTTATCTCATATTAAATACATATTCAATTAAAAAACAACTTTGGTTTGCCTATCAGAACTTCTTAACGGAGAAAGTATACGTGTGTTTTTTAGGGTTCCATACCCATAGGGTAAAACGGGACCCAATTACTAAGACTCCGCTGTCTGTCTGTCTGTCCGTCCGTCTGTCACCAGGCTGTATCTCATGAACCGTGATAGTTAGACAGTTGAAATTTTCACAGATGATGTATTTATGTTGCCTTTATAACGAAAAGTACCAAAAAATAGAATAAAATAAATATTTAAGGGGGCTCCCATACAACAAACGTGTTTTTTTTACTCGTTTTGGCTCAATATTGATAACGGAAACAGGTAGACGCTTGAAATATTCACAGAATATTGAGTGATATTATTCACTTTAAAAATAAATAACTAAATTAAAAATAAAAAAAATTAAGGGGACTTCCATACAACAGACATGATTTTTTGCCGTTTTTATAGATAATGGTACGGAACTCTTCGTGCGCGAGTCCTACTCGCACTTGGCCGGCTTTTTAAAAAATACTAGATAACACAATCAGAAGCTTCTATGTAGAACAGAAAGGAACAACAAAGAGATTAGAAGATACGACAAGTATTTACTCGACCGCAGAATCCAAAAAAGCGACGCGTCTGTAGAAAATACCACATTTATGTAGTAATAAATTGTAACGGCACAAATGTTGCGGCTTCCAATTGCCGTAATTATATACAATGTTGCCCATTTAAGTCTTTTGTAATTACTAATTATTGTTATAATCGTGGCATTAGTCCGTTATCGATTGTTGTAGAAATAATATATTGTACGATGACTTCGAGTGGGAACAACAGAACTTTGCCCATTCTTCTAGAACTTTCGCACGGGTTAACGTAATAATATGACAGAGTAAAGAAAACAAGGAGATAACAAAACAGAATAGATCAGGCAGAGTGGAGCAGAGTACAGCAAATTTTATACTATTCTTTCAAGCCAGTACCAAACCTAAAATCAATGTTTAGACAACTTTGATATTAGATATGGTACTGTTAAATTTTATAGAATCCACGTGATTTTTGAAATGAACGCTTGCAATTTTGACTGATCACGGAGATATCAAAAGGAAGGTCATGATTTTATTCCGGTTGAGTGAAAATAGTAAAGATGTAATATCACGTAATGTACACTAGAAAATTAGACACTAAAATTCTCAAGTAATGAACATAAATACAGTATTCTGTCTATACATAACTTTACAACAGTTTTGTGTTAACAAGTAAGTGCATTTTCCTAATATCTATGTATTACAAAATAAATTATTCATACAGTGTTGCCCTACTTCGATAGCATTTAAAATGTATATTATCTAAAATATGTATGTACCTCCCGTTTCTACGGCGCCAGTGAAGGAATGGGTTACTTATTAATTATTTATTAAATCTGCTTACAACTTATAGAGTATACTTATTTGTATAAACTCAATTAAAAAAGTATTTTAAGGCACAACGTAACCTGCTGTAAACCGAGTTAGTGCGAAAACTGTTCATATTATTTTGACATTGATTTTAATTTGCTATTGAATGATAAGAAAGAAGAATACTGGAAGATAACATTCCAATGCAGCGAAAAGTTTCGCACGCAGAGGCTACGCAAACTATTGAACAAATAAAGGAAAAAAAACTATTTTTGACGTGGATATGGGTAGCAGTGGATTCGTCAATTTTTTTTCAAAATAAAGCTAAACAACACGTGTGTAACGTGCGTAGCGTATTTTGTAAATAGCAATGGAAGCGCGTTTTAAGTCTCTTCAACGAAAACAATATCATTATGATCGAACTTCATATCAAGTAAGTGTGTTTGGTCGATTAATTATATACTTGATGCATTACATAAAAATTAAAGATAACAGCCAACCCGGGCACAAAACTGATAGTTGCAATTGACGAGCGCGCTATAGCCTTTACATGTGGTATTCGTGTACATAAACGTTGCGTTAGTACTCGTATGTGTACCTATTAAGCCGAGCATCGCCTATACGAACACAACTCCAACACAACCAACAGCCACAGGAAATCATGACTTGCAATAGCTAGTATCGCGTAATGGTGACAATTTTATCTATGTAATTGTTTTACGGGCAGCAATTTGGACAGCTACTGACAACTTCGACCAGTAGTGAGGGTAACAATGGCCTGACATGCGACGCTGCCTGACGCCATTTATCTAAATTTGAATGTTTCGGGCGTTAGCTTACGATGGATGTAAGTTTGTTCAAGCAAATGAAGCTGGTAAATTATTATTTCATTATTTTTTTATGCAATTAAGAGACAAAAACAAATCAATTGAATTATGTAATGCCACAAGGGAAGAAACGTGTTGCAATACTACTGCATAGTATTTTATATAAGTATATTTATTATAATCTTGACTTAGAGATTATTATATCAATGGAGGCGTCTAAAAGCACCGTTCAGCCGTGCTACCCGCCAGTCATGATAAATAGATAAACTTTTTATTAACACACCTTCAAATTAACAGTAATCATGCCCTTATTTTACATGCCTCTTATATTATTATGCTCAACTATACTATCCGATAGTGTGATAGTTATCCTTTGAATCGATTTCGTTGAGGACAAACTCAAGGTTAGACGCAGTTGCAGTACTGATAGTATTAATTTTTTTTATATTATTTGCTTTCTTCTTGCCCTTAAAAGTCTAATGTAACACACGTACGGTATATGGTATATTTAGGCCACATGGACTCATAATAAATAAATAAATAAAGTATAAATTAATTTATATCCTCGAATTACAATAAGTTCCTATATAATAATGTTAAAATATGTATTTTACGCCTGCTGTCATAGGCTTATAAATCCCTCGCGCATCGAACCTGACGGGAAAGTGCCTAATAGGCTAGCAGCGTTAGTTAATTAATAAATAAATAAATATTTGTGGACATTTCACACAACACTAGCCCAAACTAAGCGAAGCTTGTAATAGTGGAACTAGACGGTTGATAGAATACGTATATTTTTTAATGTATATATATATGATATAAAGAAACACCCAAACACAGAACAAACATCTATGCTCATCACACAAATGTTTGCCTTGGGTGGGGATCGAACCCACGACCATACAGCTCAGCAGGCAGAATACTACCAACTGAGCCACAAGGCCAGTCGAAACATGTACAGAAGACTAAAAAGAAAGCCCTTTAGACATAGGGTTTGTCGGCTATGAAAACATTTTTGGACTATTCTGGGATCTTTGCAGCGATGTCTTTGTGGACCACCCATGTTCAAAATCATCACCTGTGAGTTGAGATGTGAGATAAGACGAGTTAATACCTCCAAAACTATTTACAAACGGTTTGGATGCTAGACTCGGTTTATGCAGTCCTGCGTTACTTTGTCGTCTCAAACGAGGTAACCAGGAGGCCTAATTCAGTTATTCAAGACCGTTCCATAACCGAACCGTATGTGGAGCGTTTTCCCGTCGGCCGCCATAGTTTTTTGATTCAGTTACTTTTATGTCATACAATTGACACATTTGATGAAACGTAATACGTCCTTCGTTCGTTACTAAATCAAAAAAATATAGCAGTTGACAGGAAATGCTTCGCACAAGGTTCAGTTAGGGATCGGTTTTGAATAACTGAATGGCCCCCCAGGACATGTTAACATTCGGCTTCTCCAACATCTCTCATGTACGATTTGGAGACAATACCGTCAAGCGCAAAGTTATTGGATATTATATAATAAATGCTTGACGGCCTGGCGTTCTTCCCAATACACCGATTTCCGGATGAATTTGGATAATACCAAAGTCATCAAAGTATCAAAGCTTTAAAACACAACTAGCGTCGCTGTGGTGCATCGGTCATCGATTAACATCGCGCGGTCCATCCACTTTTGTCACTTTTTCTATAATAAAAAAAAAGGTTCGAAAAAGAGTTTTCATGTAACTACCTAATAGAACACCGAATGTCCTGATAATAATTAGAGCACAGTAATACAATTAGTGTATGAAAGGGCGCGTCGCTTACGTCCTGTGAAATCGGACACTTAAAATTCGTATTGTTGATAAATGGTTTAATTGTTTTGGCAATTAACCGCCAGAGGGTGGGGGGAGTTAGGAGAGAGCGTTGTAATTTGCGCTCTTCGCTTGACGATCGAATGTGTCGCCTAAGCTTTGATAATACACAACAATATACGATCATAAATACAGTTTATAATTATGCGGCTGCATGCTCGCGCTGCCATTTTACCAATGCATCGGGGAATTAGTTGAGTTGAATGTAATGTGAAATCATTAGAACGTGATTAGCACGTAAATTTTGATTCCAATGCAGGTGTAAATATAATTTAAAACTATGTGTGCCTGTTGTTTGTACTATCATTGGTTACTATTCACTTATTGCTTTGCTGTGTGTGCTTCTTTATGATAAAGCTACTTATGAGAAGTGGGTTTAGGAAGAATGCTCATTAAATACATTTTACATTGGTATCGCGCATACTTTCACGCAAAAACGTACACTAAAAAGCATATCATCCGTAACGCAATTGTAAGTTCGTTGTACACTTGTACTGTACAGTAAGGTATTTTAAGCTTCCGTACTAAGGATGCGGGAGCCTATTCGTGAAGCTACGGTGACTGTCTCTGTCTGTCTGTCTTACACTTAAAACGCTGTATCTTTTGAATGGTAATGGCATCAGGCGAGTTGGTGGTCAATCGTAGATCTATCTTCTATGAAAATAAAAAAAATAAAAATAGATAAAAGTCTCAAAATTGGCAAGATTATAGGGTTTACTTTGATGTACAATTACAAATACTAAAAACTGTAAAGATCAAGACAAGAATGCTTTAAAAAAAAAACTACTAAAAAAGAAACGAATAATGACAAGTAAACGTTTGTTGACAGTGTCATATGGAATAAATTTAAAATAGAGTAATCGGTAGCGTTAAAATCTCTTTGGAAAAATAGGTCTGCAACACTTACTTATTTGAACTTGGTAAGTGAATGCCTAGTATTTCAGGGTATTCCTACTGTACAGAAAATTATGTGAATTTATCAATATTCTTAGATATAAAGCACATTTTTGTTGGTAATTAGCTCTAGTGTCGGTGTTCATGTTCATGTGTAATGCGTAGGAGTACGGCAGCCTCGGTGTGTGAGTGAAACTCGCATTATGCCGGATTCATTTCTTTTAATTTATATACTTATATTGCTCGGGCCCATACTGTTTTTAAAACGACACTAGTTAAAATTCTGACTATAATTAAAGTTTGTTCCATGTTAAATGATAAGGAAAACTGAGTAGGTATAACAATTTTGTATATTTTCTACATAGTACATCCGCCACGCATTACCATTTATAAGGGTTTTATATTCATGTGCGTCTATGTTATTTCTATACTCGTATGAATTCATAACTTCGTATACAAAGTTGTACATTGGTATATTTTATTACAAAGAAGAAGGGACTGTTTTTTTGTATGTATGTATGTATGTAATTATGGTGAGTGGGTTGTATCTAAGTATGTTGGGCTAGAATACCATATTAAGTTAGAAGCCTTAGTTTTAGTTGTATAAAAAAATCTTTCAAGCCTTACAAATATGTATAACTTTATCAAAAAATAGAGCAAAAATCTCTTCTCCTGTGAAATTTTACCAATGGCTGATAGAGCAAAGAAGCACTGAGGCATCGATTTCCATAGAATATCGATTTTTCGTCCATTTCAACTGTACTAAATAATACTAATAGGTACCTACATATAGATAGACAGTAGATAGGTAACATGTATTAGGAAGAGCATGAATAAATCATGCTTATGGTAATATGTATTTGGCAACATTTCTTCCCGGGAAAATCCGGGGCCATATCACCCCTCGCGTGTATTGATATTTGTATAATGTATAATGGTACATTTTCTCTTTATTCAAATTTAGATGGTAATATTAGATATGCATTATTTTAATGAGAAATAAACTATACACACATATAGTTTCAAAAACCGAGCACCCAACATCAAAATACGCAATTCCGTTATTTTGTTTTCAAATTCAAAGTACTGAACCAATTTTGATTAAATTTATATGGGACCACCTTTGACTATGGCCTATCAAATAAATAAAAACATCAAATTCATAATTGGCGAAGTAATTGCGTAACAAACATGCAACAAAAAACAAACAGTCGAATTGAAAACCTCTTCTTTTGGCAGCCGGCTAAAAAGCGATAGTAACTCTGTTTTTCTGTTGTTTGTTACATTTTCAGAACTAAGCAGCTGAATATATTTTAATTTGATAAATGGATACTGTTTATGTCGTACATTGACATAAAAGATTATTAGAATTAATTTAAATGACTTAAAGAGCTATTTTTAAACTGTCTGTTTCTCGTTTACTGCTGGACTTCCATGCTGGACTGGGAGACAAAGTAAAACATAGAATGTACGTACCTATGCCACTAGCTGCTTCTCTTCTCGTGCGTAGGTTAGGTACTGTAAAAGTAAGTTAAGGGACATACTTGAGGGAAATTGGCATTTATATAGCTTACCTGTCACAGCAAGCCAACATTACATCTTAATACCAGCCAACATTACATCTTAATACCCCCTAACCCTCTAACACCCTCTCCCTAGCATCTAATCTTGTAACCAAGGTCAAATGCCCTCATGGTATTTGAGGTTAAGCATACAAATAAAATAGGCGCGTATGTTTTTAACCGACTTCAAAAAAGGAGGTTCTCAATTCGACTATATTTTTTTTAGGGTTCCGTACCCAAAGGGTAAAAACGGGACCCTATTACTAAGACTTCGCTGTCTGTCTGTCTGTCTGTCTGTCTGTCTGTCTGTCTGTCTGTCTGTCTGTCTGTCTGTCTGTCTGTCTCCAGGCTTTATCTCATAAACCGTGATAGCTAGAAAGCTGAAATTTTCACAAATGGTGTATTTCCGTTGCCGCTATAACAACAAATACTAAAAATTAAAAAAAATAAAATATTAAGGGGGGACCCCATACAATAAACGTGTTTTTTTCGTATTTTTTTGCTCAATATTAAAAACGGTAACAGGTAGACGCTTCAAATTTTCACAGAATACTTACTTGTATATTACCTTTCAAAATAAATAATTAAATAACTATAAATTAAATATTAAAGGGGGGCTCCCATACAACAAACGTAATTTTTAAGCAATTTTTACTCGATCTTAATTAACAGGTAGAAACTTGAATATTTGTAAGTAAATATTTAGAAATATATTAACTATAAAAATAAATACCTAATCTAATACATAAAAACTCACAAAATGAAAATAATCCGTGCATCTAAACGCGGTGCGAGCGCCGCGCCGCGGTGTGGTGGTGGCGCGAACGCGCGGGTAGCGGGGGAGGTAACATCACGGAGCGAGCCATAGCCGCGCGTATTCGCGCGAGCGTCGTCATGTTGCCCGGGTGTGTATCGAAAACCTACCTATAAGTTTGCAATTTACTACTTGGAATTTCGTTGATTTCTCGTTATTTTATAAACAGAACTAAACTTTGTAGTATTATAGATGATAGTACGGAACCCTTCGTGCGCGAGTCCGACTCGCACTTGGCCGATTATTTATGTTTGTTCAGCGATTAATCCGCCAATTTATTATGAATTGTTTTTAATGATTCTTTTTTTTGTTTAGGTAATATCTCAGAGGTGGTCCCTGTAAATTTTATGAAAATTGGTTCAGTACTTTGGATTTATAACAAAATTACTGGAAAAACATCATCCAAGTAAATTAATTGCGTATTTTGAAGTCGGTTTTTTCACTATGGAAACTAGCGTGGTTTCACACTATTTAAATAAAAACTACGGGTCACTCACGTCTGTTTTGAGTCCAAAAATCCGAATATAGCTTCAACCGCATTCGGCGTTCTTTTTCAAAGCAGTGCAAACGTCACTCTCGGTCGATGACGCGCCTCTCATGAAATATGAATTATACCCGGATTTTTCGACTCAACACAGACGCGAGTGACCCGTAGTTTTTATTTAAAATAGTTTTTTTTTTTAGTTTTTAA
The DNA here is from genome assembly GCA_947563715.1 of Lycia hirtaria. Classification (NCBI taxonomy): domain Eukaryota; kingdom Metazoa; phylum Arthropoda; class Insecta; order Lepidoptera; family Geometridae; genus Lycia; species Lycia hirtaria. Next base: position 14,453,211 of record OX387386.1, read on the forward strand.
AACTACAATTATTATTTCAAAACGAAATACAAAATATGCATCTCATAATTAAAAACGCCACATCTGGGACAACGAGTAAACATAACAATGCTAGTATTTAATCAATAAATCTTTGAATCCATACAGATGATATTTGATGTGCAAACGTGTGCAACATAATGTGTTCATACATTATGTCGCCAGGGCATTCCCCAAGGAGTCGACGCGTTTTTACAACATGTTACTTTGTTTTTTTTCGGTTTTATCTAGTTTTAGGTATTGTCGTCGTTTTTTTAAGCAAGATAGATCTACGATTGACTACCAACTCTACCTGATGTTAAAGCGACAGTGTGGCCGAGTATGGAGCTCGTCGATCTAGAAGATTATATATCGTCTAGATCGACGAGCTCCATCCTCTAGTCTTAAAAATTCCGAGATTGTAGTTCTCAGGAAACAGAGATGGCGGCAAAGAATTCCATTCCTATGCAGAACGCGTCAAGAACGTGAACTGTTTTATACTATTTGTTGTTATAGCGGTAACAGAAATCACATCATCTGTGAAAATTTCAACTGTCTAACTATAACGGTTCATGGGATACAGCCTGGTGACAGACAGACACACAGACAAACAGCAGAGTCTTAGTAATAGGGTTCCGTTTTACCCTTTGGTTACGGAACCCTAATAAAACAACCTATGGAATTAAGAAGCATTTTTGTCACCAGCCATTTCTGGCAGCCTTTTTCTGTTTTGCATTGTTATGTTACTGTAGAAATTACATAAGAAAAAAAAAAAAGAAAAAAAAAAAAAAAAAAAAGAAAAAAAAAAAAAAAAAAAAAAAAAAAAAAAAAAAAAACAAAAAAAGAAAAAAAAAGAAAAAGAGAAAGAAGGTTAGATGGAATGGAGAGGGTATTAGAGGGTTAGAGGGGATTAGAGGATAAGATTTAATGTTGGCTTTCAGTGACAGGGGGTCAGCCCATCGCCTAGCTTCCTATTTTAAAATAGATTGACGTACCCCAAATTACATCTATAAAATCCATCATGTTTCAGATTAATTCAAAATCTAGGAACAATATTACTCATTATAAAATATAATATACTTGCGGTTTGCGGCTATTACCCAGTAGGTACTTTACTAAAGTCCCAAGCATCACGCTACGATGATGACAAAAGTACCAATTTTTCCATAGCCCATTGTGAATAATTATAAATAATGAATGGTAATGACATACGCCGATATATCCTGGTGATTATATCGTTCGCAGAGCATTGCGGTATTGTGTATGGTTACACATGTCATGTAATTAAATATAATTAGTGAATGATTCCAGGTTCTTGCTAGAAATAGTTGTGTGATAGGGTTGCCAGGCGTCCGGATAAAGCCGGACATATAGTTAAGCTTTTTGACTGCGTGTCCGGCTCTTGTTAGGTTTTTTAGCAAACGAGCGAACGCCGAGCGTGGACGAGCGCAGGCGAGTCGACTGTCGGTCGCTCGCTCCAGCAGATAGTTGTCCTTTTAATTTCATCATATATTCTACTAGACTGATTTTTTTATACCTTTGATATTTCATTAGAATTTATGAAGATTTATGGTAATAATAAGAAAAGATTAATTTTACAAACAATTTTATACAATACTGAGACACAAAATCCTCAATAATGTAGTAGGGTGTCCGGCCTTTTTACCCAAATGTCCGGCCAAACTGGCTGGTCTGTCCGGCTATTAGGTTTGGCGCCCTGACAACCCTAGTTGTGTGTTAGTGTAGTTGTGTGTTTCAATGCCCATGACAAACGTTATGGTAAAGTTTTTTAATAACGTATTATTATTAATTGTCATCGAAGTCACACTGTCATGATAAAGTCTGCTTGTTCACCACCAGCTCTAGCATGGAAAGTAGGTAATTTTCATTCACGTTATGTCAGTTGTCAATGTCAGTATCTAATACTTAATTTCCTCTGAAAGATAAAACAGTAGAAAGACTGTTTGTGTAGACACGTTCCATACCAAGGAAGTTGAATCACAATGGAAGGAGACATAAACTTGTCGCTATTCAGCTGTATAAGTTTATGTCACATAAATAGTGATCGACTAAAACGCGCGTACAAAAATATGGACATATTTTTATAACCACTAAACCTAGCTAACCTTTCTAATTAACCGACTTCCAAAAAGAATGAGGTTGTCAAATCGACTCTATGTTTTTGTATGTTTGTTCACCGCTTACTTCGCCAATTGTGAATTATTCTTGTTTTTTTTTTGTTTGGTAGATAATAAATAGTTCAGCAAAGATGGTTCCATATAAATTTTATCAAAATCAGTTCAGTACTTTGGTTTTTATAACAAAATAGCTGGAAAAATTTCATTCAAGTAAACAATATTGTGTATTTTGAAGTCGGTTGCTTCAGTTTTTAAAACTATAATTATTTTTGTTATAATTATAAAGATGGCTGACAAATGCAACCTGGGTGGTTCCCTGTCATCAAAATTTTAGTACATTTTTTTTTTGTACAAGATAGATCTACGATTGACCGCCGACTCGCCTGATGTTAAGCGACGGTATGGCTGAGGATGGAGCTCGTCGATCTAGAAGATTCACTCTAGCCTTGAAAATTCCAACATTGTAGGTCTCAGGAAACAGAAATGGTGACAGATCTGTAAGATCTGATGACATTAGCGATTTACGTTCCTTATTCACGCAAAAATCACGCAAAAATCTTATCTTCCATGGTAGATTGTCATTTCCATAACAAAGAGAAAAATATCTATTATCTAATTTCGCCTGTGGTTAATTACGGACTCTGCAAACTATTTAAAATGTCAAGTCTTAAAATAAAACAAAATGCGCAACAAACCCGCTAAAAGTTGTTTCACTTCAATAAATAACAATAGCGAAGACCTAGAAACTATTGATTGTTGTTCTAAAGTCGTGTTCATATTTTTAGCTGAACAGATTTCGTAGAAAATTAAGCTTTAATAAAAATGACTTTGCCATGCTTCGGTTTTATTTATGTTCTTAAGGTTATGTTAGCCTAGTTCCCAGAATTTCAGCAGTATCTGCATATAATTATAAATATATTAAGATATAATTATGAATATAAATATCAGCGATATATGTATGACTATACAATATTTAAATAAATAATAAATTATTATTGCTGAAATAGTTAAAAAACCTTAATAGCCTAGTAAAAATAGATCCGTATGTACGAGTATGGAGGAGATACCATTACCTAAATGCGACTTGGGGGATTCTTTGTAATTGTAACAGAAATATACATTAAAAAATATATTCAAAATTATCGCCGATTTATAAACTTCCAAACTCCCTATAATATGCCCCACGGTTTCCCCCGCGTAATTATGAAAAAACGGTCCGCAGCTATTTCTGAACTAAATTTCATAACGACGGGCCCAGCTGCTTGATCGCGAAAAGTACTTAGGTACTTTAATAGTAGATACAAATCTCGTTTTTATACATAAAAATTTATTGTATAAAATAATCCTTTCAGAAGCTAAATTTTATTTGCTACATATCCTCGGATCGGTAGCAAAAAAATTTAGAACATAACATCGGGTTTTGGTGGAAAAAAGGGGGATACTGTGCGCTAACACCGATACTCGACACTTGATACAGCGATAATTGGTCAGAGCTATTAGCAGGTCCACATCACAAATGGAGAATATTCAGATGGGAAACTCGAAATACTCTTTTTTATGCAAAATAGATCTACGATTGACCACCAACTCGCCTGATGTTAAGCGACGGTGTGACGGTGGAGCTGGTCGATCTAGAAGATATCTATTCACTCTAGCCTTGAAAATTCCAAGATTGTAGGTCTCAGGAAACAGAGATGGCGGAAAAAGCCTCAAAATGTTTATTCACTAAATAAGCGGATAGCGGTATGTTTAACAGTCAGTAAGCAAAATTCACAATTTAAATTCCTGATTCTGATTAAAACAACTACTCACTTGAAACTTCATTGGAACGCTCATGTGCCTGTCAAAGAGAATATTCACATATTTTGGACGGATTTTTATTAATGAAACTATTACTTTAAGCGTTATTGCTCTAAGCGTTATTGCTCTGAGATTATAGCGAAAACCATACTCGTCTTTACGCAGTCGGATAAAATGATCCCACTAAAAAGTTGTCCATATGTGCACCTGTCCTATTCTGTGTACAGGCACTGCGCAGTGTGCATGTGGACCACAGAATGGTTTAATTTCAGCGAGTTTTTAACCGCGTTCGATACGCCATCCCACGCACGATTGACAATCACAATCCGCTGCGTTTACTAAACAAAAACATATTTTTCGACACCTCGCTTTCTGATTGGCAGAAAAAATGTTCTTTGAACATTTTTCTGTTAACCTTTCATTATATTTATTTGTATAAAACATGAGATAATAATAAAATAATAATAAAATTGTAATAAATATATATATTTTTTAATTGTTAGTTATATTTGAAAAAAAAAAAACAATAATGTTTTTGTTTGTTTCGTTGTTGTTTTATATTAAATGAATAATAATAATATAATTTAATATTTAAAGAATAAGATTTAAAGACATACATTTTGGTCTACATTATAAAATTGACCTTATTGATTTATAAGATTAGGTATGTCTTAAGTAAGGTAAGCGTCCCCGTCGGACGTGGCCTTCTTTATTTCCCGACAGCGCAAGAATTTTTTATTACTAAATGAGTAAAACCGTGGGGCACAGCTATAGGTGTTTTATATACCTACGCGAATTGTCGTTAGATTTGTCTTTATTTCCAGACTATCATATAATATTTTGTTTTGGAATAAAAATTACAGAAAAAACAAAAAAAAAAAAATAGAGTGATTTGAGTTTAGAAAAACTATTCTGAAGATCTTTATATTGTAATGTTTTTTATTTTTTTTTGATCACGATGCATGTCGATTTGCGCATACTTTATCACGAGAACTTACACTCGACATCATATCATCCCATAGGAGTTACATTATGAAATGCGCTCGTATGCAGTCGAGTATATTGTTTTTCGTTTAATATACATTACTTGTCAAGTACAGCTGAATTTAAGTCGAACCTTCGCAGGCTGTAATCTACATAACACCGGGTACACAACTATCTGTGTTTTGTTACCGACATTTAAATGATATAATAAATTCGCATTATCGCTGTAGTCCCTACAGACAAAATTGTTTTCAGCCCAGCGCGGCTTAATTCATTAACCCGGCTGGATATTGTATAAACGGTGAAATACTGACTTCCACAGTTAATACGACAGATCTGGATGCGGTATGGGTTCGTTTTTAGGGTTCCGTGGTACTCACGAACTGTTATAAATTTGTCATGACCATCTGGCTGTCTGACCGTATGCCACTAGCATTCTATTCAGAGGCAAATACAATTTTATAAATGAAATCGGTATGCAAAGTTGCGGTAAAATTATGCAAGAAGTAAAAAATTTGGGTTAGCTCAAATATCAACGACCTTTTTGGAACAATGTTTAATAAGTATTCTTTCCAGCTAAATTATTAATTGGGCAACCCTAACATATTATGCGTGGCTCGACACTTTATTATGCCAATTATTCTTACCTAAGCTACCGTTAATATTGGTAAGGCTCTTTTTCAAAGTCCACCTGTTCTTTGCCGTTTATTCAATCGTCAATCAAGGTAACATTGTATCTAAATTCAGCATCTATTATCTCAGAGTGGCATTAGAATTGAGGCTTAATAATTTGAGAAGGCAGTATTTTTTTTCATAGATATTCAGAATTGTATAAACACAGCAAAATCAGGCATTCAGGCATTTTTTTTTTATTTTGTCTTTAATAGGGAATACATGAATTTTATTTCATAGGAATAATAGTTTAGTTAAAAGTAAATCATGCATATTATATTAATCTTTATTTTCCAAAGAAATCTACTTAATTTTAGAATTAGGTACCGGGGCATGTTTTTGTTTTGCCTGTTTAAGGCTGTGTTAAAAATGAACTGCTATCGCTCTTGCGCAGTTCTTTATAAAATCCCTGAGGGAGGATATCATAAAATTAAGAGATAATTTTATTTACTTAGAAATATAAATAAGGATTTTTTCTTCGATGACTATTAAATCAGCTCAAGTGTTCCAAAATATAAATTGAAATTGTACCTATAAATTACAACGCGTTTGAAAAACCTAAATTTACGAGTATATATTAAAAAAAATATTTTGCAGTACTTACCAAAAAAATTCTTTGATCATGATAATAGCCATAAAAATATATTTCATTGTTTTTTTTTTACATATCATTTGGTTCTATCGCATATAGTACTTTATGATTTGTCATAAGCCTTAATTTGGATCGGGTATTTCTTAGTTTCAGGTGTCTATATAGAATGCATTTAACTCAAGACGTAGTCAAAAAAGACCATACTAAAAAAAAAACAATGCATAAACCAATAAAATCAAATTGAAATAACGCCACGGCCAAAGTGGCTGCCACAGATCAAATATTGACCAACGATCAACACGTTACAATTGGGAAAGCGAAAAACATTTTACGTAAACAAAATAATTAGTCATTCAAACGATAAACGACCTAAAATATATGGGCGTAGTTCGCAAAATAAGTTTGTGGGTCGGCGGAAAATTTAATTGAACCCGATGGTAGCGGAGTTGTGTCCCGGTTGATGTATTAACATTTATTGGCTCGCAAATTAAAGATAACCCACCATCTCGTCGAGCCAATATTGCCTGGAATTTTTTCCGCCAGTTAAAACGACCGTCAAATCGACGTGGACGCGGGAATTGGTATGCACATTTTTAATATAAAAAAATAATGTGGGATGATTGATTGGATGCTGTAACGGTTTTATTGCCATTCGATACATATACTAGAGCTTTTGTTGAGTACAAAACATTTTTTTTTGTGTTTGTAATAGGTTATTTATATTTTAACCTCATTTCGATATACTCTATTTCAACTTAATTATATGTCGATCTTCGATTCGCATCATCTCGCGATTTACCGGTCAAGCGCAAGGCTGCACTGATAAAACAATATTTCGATTTAAACTTTATCATACAACCCTATTTCGATCTAACCCTGTTTCAATTTAAGCCTATTTGAACTTAAATATATTCCGGTTTTCGATTTGTGATCGTTATGTTTGTTGAGAGCATGGATACGAATTGAAAGAAGGAATTTGAATGTTACTTTTCTATGATCCGAATAATGAAATATTGAATATTATTTCTTCGAAAACGACTTTTTTTATCAAAATTCCTACAGCTCATTTGACAACTCATCTAATAAATCTTTAATAAAAAGTGAACCAAAGTGTAACTTTGCCTCACCGGAATGAAAACAAAGTCTAAAATGGAGCACACTTGTCCAGATACATAGACAGATAACTTCTACATCTTCTACTTCCACAATAGACATAGAATGTTGATATTTTATTGATATAATGACCTATTAATGAACGATGACTGAAAATATAACAAGACCTAGACTTAAATTCCCCCAGAGCAACTTGTACTGTTTTAATGTAATAATACATGATTTTGACTTTAATTATTGCTTATTTGGAGCGATCTTTTTCAGGCCAACTTCAACAAAATGTATAACACATACATAGAATCAAACAGAACATACACGAAATTTCCCGTAAGAATCTATTCTCCCATCGTTTGAAGATTCCTAGAATGCAAGCAAGTAGAACGCACTTCAGCATTTTGCAGCGTCAAGATCGAGAATTCACAGATTTCCAATGCAATGAGCGCACTTCGATATTTTCTCCCAATAGGTAAAATAAACTGAATACGATTAAATATTAACAGTCACTTATTGTTTCTGCATGTCTGATGAGAGGGAAATATGGTGCGTGGTAAAAATATCCGATTTAATACCTCTGTGAATAATTTATCTGCGAATCGAATCATATTTTTCATCGGAGTGTTGTTCAACCTTTCATTTCGTTTTTATTGGATGCAAATTTATTAAAAACGGCCAATTTGTAGCTTGAAATAATTAATCATATGAAATATTAATTAATTTAATCCGAAATTAAAATTCAATTAAATACATTGTTTTAGGATCACAAAAAATATATCTATAAAATGAAATGCCTGCATTTTTTCATGGATAGGCCTTGTAAAATATGGCACGATGAAATTGTTATAGTCACTCGAATCTTGTGATCTTGCAATTTTGATGTGCATGCCAGTATTTCTATAGACACCTACCTATAATATATCATACCAAGATGATTCCCTTTGTCTGAACTCAGAAATACTATGGAAAAGATGTTTACAAGCCAAATATAAGGCCGACTGACCTTGTGGCTTAGTTGGTAGTATGACTGCCTGCTGTGCCGTAGGTCGTGGGTCCGATCCCCACCCAGGGCAAACATTTGTGTGATGAGCATGGATGTTTGTTCTGTGTCTGGGTGTTTCTATGTATCATATGTATATGTTTACAAAAAAAAGTACTTATATATTTATAATATCAGCCATCTAGTTCCATAGTACAAGCTTTGCTTAGTTTGGGCTAGATGGTGTTGAGTGAAATGTCCACAAATATTGATTTAGGTATTTATTTATCTCTTAAGTATATATATACTTAGTCTGGCCATAAATAGAGCTGAAGACTGGCCGTCGTCTAGTCCTGATCTTAATCCGCTGGATTATGATTTATGGTCAGTTTTAGAGAGTATGGCTTGCTCTAAACGCCATGATAATTTGGAGTCCCTAAAACAATCCATACGATTGACAGTGAAGAATTTTCCCATGGAAAGAATGCGTGCTTCTATTGATAACTGGCCTCAACGTTTACAGGACTGTATTGCAGCCAATGGAGACCACTTCGAAGCTTTTATATTTTAAATTGTTTTATATTTATGTATTAAACTAACACACTGTAAAAGTAATAAATATTATTTGCATAAAAAAATATTTTTTTTCTTCGTGACAATATTTATGGCAAGACTAGGTATATACACAAGACTACAGGTCTCGATCAGATATTTGAATTTAGAACAAAAATACCTGCTCGGTGTCGAAGACAGTTTATACATATAAATTTACGTGATACACTACATTAAAACCTCTTCAATATATATATTTTCACGACTAAATAGATTTCCTCATCAACGCAAGCTTACCTAAAAAAAGAATATAATTTCAAAGTTTAATTTTGTTTATACAAAAGAATATTGGTATACGCGAACGAGACAAACTTTGCTACCTAATACTCGTAACATCAATGAAGTCTTGTCTTCTTCGTAAAAGTTACATAACTTACACACACGTAAAGTAAAAGAAAATAATGTATCCTACAACTTCAACTTTTGGGATGGTGGCATGGTGACTTTTGAGAAGATGTTTCACAACTCCGCCAATGTCGCATTTCCAATAGACTATCCAAAGTATAGTTGTACAGGAAACATGTATTTTTGTTTGGATGTAACGTCAGGGTGACCCAAAAGCGCTTGCGTCTACTCAGCTTGTTTACTACCTCCTCGCGAAGCTGTCAAAACAGCGAGTGACATCTCAATTTCGATGTTGCGTTTAAACTATCGATAAATCCGTATCGATCGAACATTTACGTTGATAACTAATGGATTTAGAGCGAACATTTATTGCGATTGAGCTCGAAGTTTTGAACCGCAGTTAGATTGTTGAGCAATAGATTCCTGACGATGAAGAATTTAACGGAAAATTATGATATCAAATTAGTTTAAATGTAAATAACTAGTAATGATAGCTTGTTTTTATTGGCAAAATATTATTTTCATTTTTTCCCCTTTGTTACCGAAAAGGTGAAAGCTTGTCGAAGCAACACTGTTCCACAGTGGATGTTCAAAACACCCTAGCGAAACGCTTTAATTCTACTTTTATTGTGCTAATTTTGGAAAACTTACTAGGAAAGTATTTAATTGCTAATTAAATACTTTCCTAGTAAGTTTTCACCGATATGTAATCTTGATGTCTTTATAATGGTTCCTTGTTGATTACGGAACCCTAAAATAGGTTTAATCGAAATACCTACTGAAAAACAATAAACAAAAGTTTTCCTCGTTCGACACCCCGGTTTTCATAGGCGTTATTACAAAAGCTATAAACCACTCTGGCCAGTGGCGACCCAATGACGACTGTCAACTCAAAACGCAATATACAGAGAATACAGACACCAATATAGTTGCGATTGTGTCCACTACGGAAAAAATCTCGTGCGCCTGACGCGAAAAAGAATCAAAAGTGCCTTGCAATAACGAATTTGAAATCCAATAAAGGAGCGCCCGTGGCTGCATCCTTGCATGGTGTTAACTGGTCAGATGAAATAAGAGGGTTCGCCGTGGTTATATATGCACTTTCATGGATTAATATAGTTTAGAGGGCTGAAAAGATACTGTATTCTTTAATATAGTTTAGAGGGCTGAAAAGATACTGTATTCTATATAGTTTAGAGGGCTGAAAAGATACTGTATTCTTTAATACAGTTTAGAGGGCTGAAAAGATACTGTATTCTTTTTTATACTGTTTATTTTTACGTTCAGATTCAAAATTAGAATCAGAATAATTTATTGAACAACTGTCAGTGAATTATTATGCTAGGTGGTATTGCAATATTTAGCTTAGATACAGTTTACCCACATCGGGCATTCAATATTCAGTAATATATCATAAATACATACATATATATAACAACATGCTTGACTTAATTAGGTATTATTAAAACGATTACCAGACTATTAAATAAAATATTACAGATATTAATTGTATTTAGAAGTCTGTGTTTTATTTTAAACTAGAACCCGTGACTTCATTCGCACATTTTAAGTGAAGCACCTAACTTCGCTTGGTAAATTTGTATAATTTACCTGTGATCTATGTGTGTATTCTTTCAAATTTACAAATTAATTACACATTTTTTTTGTGATTGTATGGATAAAAGTAGTGCCAAATTCTTACTCCTACATTGTATAAGCAAAAAATATTCATCGATTACACCGTACAAATAGACATGTATACCATACAGACAAAATTCTTAAAAATTGCTGTTTTGGTATCTGTATCGAAGTTCCCATCATCATTTTCATCATCTCATCCACAAGAAGTTCATTGCTGGACTCACTCGTGGCTTTTCAAGACCGATTGGAAGCGGCTTGCATCCAGCGTCTGCCCTACTACTAGCATAGGTCATGTCTATTTCGTCGCCGGTCTTCCTACGCTGCGCTGCATTATGCAATAATTCAACCGACTTCCAAAAAGGAGGAGGTTATCAATTCGACAGTTTTTTTTATTTTATGTTTGTTACCTCAAAACTCTTGACTGGGTGAACCGATTTGGATGATTCTTTTTTTATTTGAAAGCTGGTGCCTCCCGTGTGGTCCCATTTCAATTTGGTACAGATCTGACAATGGCATCCATGAGAAGTCGGTTGCTTCCGTTTTTTAAACTATAATTATCCAGTTAAAATTTTGCAAATAAAAATGTTCTTAGAGATTTTAATCCATTACAGTCTTATTAAAAGCCATAGTCCTCGCTGGCCAAGTGCAAGTTAGCAGACTTCACCAATATTCAACAACGTTATGAACTCTCATACATTATGGTCTCTTCACGTTGTTTTCCTTTACTAATATAATGTCACAACTACGGCGAGAATTTTTAGTCCTTGTAACTAGCTCTGGTATTGTATACGATCTCCATATTAGAATTTTTGCTAAAATAACAAAATAAACACTCTATATTTCGTATCTCTTTCCCGAAATAGGGGAAATTGATGCTCTCATGCTAAATGGTCACTTCAGGCATTAGTCGAGACAATGAAGTTAAACGTTCGATATTCATCAATTCGTGAGAATCGGCACGTTAGGGTTGCCATATCGAATATTAAGAAAACGAAACTATAGAGTTTTCTTTGTTCTATGACAGAAATAGATCCGATGGTTTGACGGAAACCTGGATCAAACTTTAACAAAATTAAAATGGATCAAACCTATTAAAATTGTTTTATTTTCTTAAACTTGTATTATTTCGGATGTCAAACATAACACCAGAGAGGAAAAAAATGTAAATTCGTAGAATGTATTCAGAAAAAATGTGGTAAATGAAAACCTCTAGAGCAGACCATCATTGGACTGTTCTCGTTCTTTTTGTGTATTATCAAATATTATTTGCATGTATTATTGACTGTACAATAAAAGTAAGTTGATAATACACATAACAAAATAACTATTCAGGTGTGTTTGTAACGCTATTTTTTTGATTTCGTCTTCTTACCTTGATCCTAAGTATATTCGGGGATCTAGAAATTTATAGACACTTCAAAACTTTCACACATCTGACGGGACTTGAACCGCACATCCTGATCTGTTCTTGGGAGCCTTTACCATTTGGGCCAAGGACGTGTCACGTGAGATGGTCGAAACTTTCGAACAATCTTTTTTGCATAAATCAATCAAGCGTTAGTGGCACCACCCGAAATACACGCTTACTCAGCCGAATCCTTTACAGTAAATATTCGATAGTTTTGAGTGTTTTACACATTTATAGACATTTAATATGATGAGATTTCTATAAATTTGCAATGCATTATTATTACAAGTTATAGAGTGTGTGAATGAAAGAAAGCTCCAATTCAGTGTTTGATACACTGAATTGAACATTACTGGATCGTAGAATTTGGATGTGACTTCGGTTTTTTTTTTTCTATTAAGAAAATTGGATGATATCGTGTTTTCCAATATTATTCCTTCTAAGATCGATCCTTAACTTTTTCGAAGGAAATGCAGTAAAATTATTGATAGAATAGAGAATTAAGCTAAGCTTTGTGATGGACTATGGATTCTGTGGTGAAAATGTAAATAAAGCGTATCTTTTCGATCACTATCAGAGTTCGATCTATTCACAAGTGCTGTGTACGAGAGTGACACCCCTGCCACAGACTAGAAAACCTGCACAATCGGCCCGGCTCCCCTGGAACGAATAGAAAACGAACGAGATCAATTAAAACGGTCTGCGTGTGAGTACATTCAACGTCATTCGATGATCTCTATAGCGAAGGAAATAACTGAGTGGCTGTGGTACAGTCACATCAAAAATGGCATCGATTTATGGCGGATATTCAAAAAATCTGAACCTTATTATAGATGTGTACTCCAGAGGGGACTCTCTGTCACCTTCCTGAAAACTACAATCTTAGAATATCCAAGGGGAACACGTGATTTTTTCTCAACTATGGAGTACCATGCTCTATACTCGCCCATACCGTCCCTTACCATCAGGGAAGTTGATAGTCAAGCGTATCACAATTTAATTTTTAAAAAACCGTGATAATATCATGTGGCTCGAAATAATAGTATACGAGCTATTATCCAATAAGAAATGAATATGCCACAGAAACAATATCTGACGCTTTCGAATATCGTTTTTTTTTACATTTCCGCCACATACTGGCAATACAAAGAGATTTGTATTATATGTTACCCTTTCACAGTTAAATATCTGAAACCATAGTTGAAAATGAAGTTTGGCACAGGAATTCTTTAAAAATTGGAGAAATAGGCTATATTTTATCATCATTATCATCACCGTTTCTCATCAACACACGGGTTCCATAACGAGCTAGTGTTTTAATAAAAATCACACACACAACTGTAGCGACTGTACGCGGAATTAAAAGCTAAACTTCGTTACCGATCAGTTTTGTCGCTTTAATTGGAAATAACTTGTTACGAAATTCCTATCATTTCATTTTCAGAAGGGATACGGCAACCTGATTGGTTGTCCGGATAGAAAACTAGAGCGGTACGAATCGACGGCTACATAAAGGCGTTACCTCACTACTACAATAGGACGTAGTCCAACCAAAACCAGCCATCCAAAAAAAAAGTAGTAGGAACCAACCATCCAAAAAAGGAATGAACCAACAATTTTATTGAAAATGAGTTAAAGACACAGAAATAATCTAAATTTTTTACTTCATAATATCAAAAAGATGGCAGCAGATAAATATGGTTTCTATATTGAAACCATATTTAGCTGCCATCTTTTTATAAGTGGCAATATCATGTACATACATGAAAAATATGTTTCCACTGCACATCAACCCACATTTAACCTACCCTTAGCTACGCGAACAAGAATCACGCAGTTTAAGTTCTCAAACAAGCAGTAAAATTATGCAAAAAAATAACCACGCAGCTTGGTTCGTTAATAAAATCATGATTCTGTAATTTGCTGATTAGAACCAAGCTGTTAGGTAATAAGTTAATAAGCTTATACTTAATACATTTTGTATTTCACAAACTAAAACCTAGCCAAATATTTCCTATGACTTCAAAATATTATGTTTATTCGATTTATGCATGTACATCTTCTTATTGATTTTTTTTAAATAAAATTTGCAATAAAACTTTTTTTTTTGTTTATTATTTATGTAAAGTATTAGATAATCGCACATATACTTTTTTCGCAAAATTTGCAATAAGGTACCAACCAACATTTACTCTATTCTGTGTAAGGAACCAACCACTTTCTTAAGAAAGAAAAACCCTACTACACCAACAAAAAACTATGAAGTCAGATGTGTATATATTGCCCATCCTCAAAACTGTAAACTTACGATTTCTCATATATTTTACTAGAAAGTTAAATCGCAATTATTTCGTAAGTGTTATCATTTGGATTGGTTCTCATTTGCATAACTACGTCCAATAGTATCACAGTGCAACAGAACCACTGTAACTGCCTATTATATAGTCATGTTTTTCACGCATCCTAAGGTTATCTGGAGGAGATTTTTTTGTTTTCTTGTCTGCCCTGTTTATACAAACTGTCACACTGCTGGGCGCGGGCCATCTTCTCATTATGAGAAGGGTTAGGCCATAGCATAGGTCATAGGCTATGGAAGAGATTGCATTTTGCAATAATACCACCTTCTATGCAATTCTTTTGAAGGTTTACTATGTTATTACTTTTCTGGTATCAATAAACTATTATTGACTTATTGAATAGCAATGTAGAAAGTACCTTTACACCCAAAATAATATTATGAAGGAAAAATTAACACGTGTTAAAAATTGGTGTAGCATTGCCTTTATGAGTCTGATTTCTTTTATGATCTCCCTTCGAACTTTTCAGATTGAAATGGGACGGACTCAAACTTTTTAGTTCATCCGATTTCCTGCAGTTCCTTAATTTTACGTTCGTTACGTAGGTAACTAACGGTCTGTATAACACGTATTTATGTGTCTATAAGAGTTATGAAATGTGTTTTAAATAATCTCTTTTGCGACAAAGATCCTATTTAAACAACCTTCTTTACGCAACTAACAACGGTAACGGTAGCTCACTTTGCCCAAAAATAACAGTCTCACGACAATAAATTAAAAATGCATCCATACACTGTGTAAACAAAGTTAAATAGTCGTGGCCCGTTTGTCACACTCATTAACATTTATCCGGCACTACACAAATAGGTGGAAAACAACAAACTTCGGGGTAACACGGGCGTGTAACTCGGTAACTTTATTTAATAAAATATTATATAGCGTACTACTTAACATTGCCGCCCACCCAAGGCGCTCAAGTTACACAAAACTATTGCATATTTTAGTGAAACGCGCCGGGCCTAATGATTTATTCAGCTTCAAATTCCCAAGTCTCAGGAACCCCGTATTGACTGTACATAATGCATGGAAAACATAGTTATGTACTCTAACAACAGTGTCGGCTCTCGGAGTTCACACGCCGACATAAATATTCACGGCTTTTATGTCAATTATTAAAATTGAAAGAGCGAGCACTTACGCCCTTTATCACTGCGGACGAAACATGCTCTAAGTATCGTACTGGCAGTTAAGACATTCTCCTAGTCTTCTTCTTCTTCTTTTTTGTATTGGACCCGCATTAAAGCATTTGCCAGTGTCAAGTATTAGGACTTTTTCAAGTTTCTTGAATAAAACAAGTTGTAAATGTTCTAGTCACAATCTAAGACACGTATACAATCAATTTATAAGTCGAGTCCTGCTTCATTAAAGTGGTGGCGACTTTACTAGAAGCTTGGAGCTTTGCCGACAACGTAAAATCACGCGTTTCACTGCTTTATTTCACTTGCCTACACTCACGCACTTTATCGAACACTTAATGAATAAAACATCACCATTTTCATAGCATTAATGTTCAAAATAATACAAGTTTAGGAAAATAAAACAAAGCAACAACACGTTACTAAGACGTTCCCGCCAAAAAAAAACTCGTACATAAGTCGAGTTTATATTTTGACTCTGCAATTTCGCATCGATCGGCGTATCATGATTTTGTCGAACCGACTAAAGGCATTTCCGAATACAGATAGTGCCTATAACTTGTATTGGAATAATAGCGATTTCATCGGGATATGTAAATGACGTTAGACAACAGAAATTGCCGTATCACGAGTCCGGAAATCACGGACCGATGATTTGATGAGGCGCGATTCGGGGGGTTAGAACACCGCACCTACGTCGGTGACCATCGATGGACGAGGAGGGGGGTCCACGCCAACGGCATTATCTTGAGAGGGAAGAGGACGTTAGTCGCCTACTTCCTACATTTTGCATGAGCACAGAGGAGGCCGGAGCAGCAAGACTCGCGCGCCGCCGCGGCGCCGCTTCGCTAGCCCGGGCGAGACGCTTTTACGGATTTACTTTTAAAGCGCATTGTAAGCAAATATATTATTAATGTATAACTTTGGTTGAGAAAGTCCGTTTGCCAAGTTCGGGCATTCGATATATCGAATCGTAAAATGTGAAAATTTGGTTTTAATTTTTAAAATGCACGACGGAGCGTGCTTGCCTAACAATTCACTAGTTATGTAAAGATATTCAGACACCTGACCTATCCCCGGAAGACCATTTTCCAAGATTGTATGTAGTTCTCAAGTAAAACAAAAGGCGTCGTGAGTCAGTGGCGTAACTATACCATCAGAGGCCCGTGGCAAATTCTTTGTGGATGGGGTCCTCCCCAAGGCCGTAGCCAGGAATTAGAAGTGCGCCAGTTATCATTATAATTTTAAAGTACTTAGGTACATTTAGTTAAAAATATTAGGTTATTTGTGAGCTTGTGCTCAGGCGGCCTTCTCGGGGGCCCGTGGCATTTTGCCAGCCCTGCCACCCATAGTTACGCCACTTCCGAGAGTTCCACTCTCGTACAGTACGCATTAAAAAATGTGAACCTTAATCGTTGTGTAGATGGAGTTTGGGGATTTTAATGAGAAATGGATGTTAATGTGCCGACCTTCTGCTTGTCCTGTATTGGCTCAGTGGTGACGTTTTCTGTTTTCAGAGCGAAAGTCTCGATTGGACCCCAGCCGAATAGGTTTTCGAATAGCGAATTTATTAATGTCAGCTTTTAGGTGTCAATTGTAGTTTTCATTCTCTTGTTTCCATGACATTCGACACAAGGAATTAGATATAATGAGTAGGTATGATAAGTAAACGAAGAAATCCATAGACAAAAGTCACCGATATAGCACAGTGGATTGGCAATTTGAAGTGGTAATGAGCAGGGCACATAGCACGTAGAACTGACGGCCGATGGGGCTGAAAAGTTCTCGAATGGAGACCACGAACCGGCTAGCGCAGTGTAGGAAGACCAGCTAAGAAATGGACAGAAGATGTCATGCAAGTGGAAGACGCTGAATTCAGACCGCTTCCAACCGGTCTTTTTGGAAATCCATTGGGGAGACCTATGTCCAGCAGCGGACTTCTTGTGGCTGAGATGATGATGTTGAGTAGATATGATAGTGAAATGTCTGAATAAATTCTAGCGTCTTGTGCAAAATATTGACTTTTATTCGCCGGACGGTACGGTACCTAGCGTGTGTGCGCATTTGATTTGATACTCGATTGGGCTTCAGCCGGCCAGCTGTCTAGCTCGTTGGATTGGCAAACCATTCGATCAATTTTCACAAAGGATTTATTACAAGACTGCACATTTCATATCATCAATATTGCACAAGGCCGGCGAAGAAGGTTTTCAGAGCTGGAAACCCATAGAAATAGTATTCAGGGATTTGTTTTCGATTCATTATTTTATACAATGGTGTAGATGCATTTGGCAATGGAGACCGTATGTCGTAAAACGTAGTGTCGCACTATAGGATGACAATAAGTAAGGCGGCAGTGGCTGGAAACGGAAAGCTGAAGATAGGGCTAAATGCTGTTCATAAGGAGAGGCCTGTATCCAATAGTGGAGTTAAGTAAGCTTATGGCGATGATGATACGGCGGCATGTACTTATGTCTTACATATCTACTTATATTGTCCATACATCTATAGTGTATGAAATACATATAACACAAAATTACCACAAGAATACACCCATTTACCAAAAAATGCTTTCCTTTGCGGAGTAAATAAAAAAAAGGAAATCTTCGTAAAATTTCTTTTACGAAGATTTCGTTTTAAATTTTTTTTATTTCTACGAATA
The DNA here is from genome assembly GCA_947563715.1 of Lycia hirtaria. Classification (NCBI taxonomy): domain Eukaryota; kingdom Metazoa; phylum Arthropoda; class Insecta; order Lepidoptera; family Geometridae; genus Lycia; species Lycia hirtaria. Next base: position 14,471,641 of record OX387386.1, read on the forward strand.
AAAAAGCAAAAAGCAAAAGCTAGTGTATAAAGTAATAAATTCTAAAGTTTCTTGGCACAAGAAGACATCGGACTTAAAAAAGTGATTAATTAAGAGAAAACCATTATTAGTAGTGGGTACGGCCCCTAAGCCCAGGCAATTAATAATATAAATTCGTCATCTTGAGATATCCGAGCATGCGCCGTGTTGGTTTATGAAATATTCAACTTCCAATACTGCAGTAGCGACGATGCAGCTGCAATATTGGTTCTAAATTATCCTAATATTCATCATCATCATCATCCACAGCCTTTTCTAATCCAATGCTGGGTATAGACCTCTCTCTTATTAATCTGCCTAGGTTCCGTGCCAATTGAGTCTAGGTTGGACCCGCTATAGAAGCATTTTCGTCCACCTATCTTGCAGCCGGACGACCTACACTCCGTTTCCCTTGTCTTAGGCACCACTCGGCCTCCTATGTCTAGAAACATATTCTGCTAAGTTCCCCTTCACTTTATCACTCCGTCCGAGAGTATCTCCGTCTCTCTGTCCCTCTGTCTTTCCGACCCGACTGTTGACCTTGCCTCAACTAAGCGGTTGAACCTGCTGCTATGAAATTTGGCACAGATATAATCTGTGCCAAATTTCATACTTATCATATTATGATAAGTGATTGATGGCACAAGTTTCACAAATTTCTAGGTATCACAGGTTTCGGTTTTTACTTAGATTTTTTAAATTTTGAGAAGTACTTTCTTAACATTAAGTCTTACTTAACTGTGTAGTTATCGGTATGTCAAGCACAAGTTTTACATAAGATGCCTGGTTTTGATTTTCAAAAGCTTATGGTTCCTTAGTTCAAAGTATTCTAAAGTTAAGTTACTTGAGTGTATATTATCGGTAAGTTTTAGAGTATAAACTAATGGATTTCAGGAGGTCAGGTATTAATTTTGACTAGCTTTTTAGAGTTTGTAATAATACGAGTTTAGTGCCATTAAAATTTCGTGCCCATGTTCTTCTCTGCTGTCAAAACCCTTTGTTTTTTTTTCGATGCAATCAAAAATCTAATCTATCTAATACCTTTATACGAGAAATTCTTGTATATATATAATCTGAATCTCAGAAACGGCTCCAACGATTTTAATGAAATTTGATTTATAGGTAGATTAGGGGACGATAAATCGATCTTGCTAGGTTTCATTTTTAGTGAACTCGGGTTTGCTCGTATGTTTTTCAATCATAAAAAATCCGAGTGGAGCTCAGTCGCCCAGGTACTGAATTAATTAACCATAAACAACACAACTAAAAAACTATTTAGGTCTAGAACAGTATTTGCCATTGTGCTGGCCAAAAAAAGCACAAACATATTTTAAAGTATCCAATACTTATACAATAATAATATTATATGAAAAATAATTTTCTGCAGCTATGAAAGCAATCATTGAAGAGTTTTTTCGCGCTATAGCATAAATAAAAAATCTATAGCCCACAGCGGCTGACACAGCGGTGAAAAGAGTTCAACGGAGAGTAGAATAAAGGGGAATGGATGAAAGGCATTCCTATGTGAGCCTAAGCAAAGACGTCACTACGGGAGCTGCACATGCATATTTTAAAGATACTGTGACGACTTTTATAACTATTAAATAACGAAAACTGGAATTTCATCATTTCTCTAATGGCTACAATCTAATTAGATGCTGAAATACAAGAAAAAGTTGTAGGAATAAAACTCAAAAACCCCCGACAAAAAAAAAACATACCTAAAAGCACTCTTGATGAAATTTTCTTTCAAACAATAAAAACTAGATCAAAATCGGTCAATCCGTTTGAGAGTTACGATGTCACAGACAGACACAGAGATATACAGATACACGCTTCAAACATATAACAGCCCTCTTTTTGGTTTGAGGATTAAATTGGTCGAAGTCTAATTTCTCTGCAAAATGACAGTGGTTTTGATTAAATCCTTGGCTTATTTTATTCAAATAGTGTAACTATAGTCATCTCCCTGGGCAAATAAATATTTTTTTTAAATTGCGACATATTTTTTTCTAATTTAATGAAGTTAAAGTTTTATTATAAAATATAATTTAAACCTTAAAATAAAAATAAAATTGTAATGAATTGATTGACAAATTAATTGTAAATTATTAATTAATTAATTTAATTGTAATTTGTGTTTTAGTTAAGGTGTGAACAATAAAGAGTTTATCTATTTAAACCTTAATTTCGGATTGCAAATTTATAAAGCTCGTTATCGACGCAGTATGTTGAAAGTCATAACATGTTTATTTTATTTTATCACTTCTCTGGAATAAGACAGATATTTCATCAAATCGCAAGGTCGGAACATGATTAAATATGTAGGTATAGTTATTTATTATACAATTTAAAATATAAAATGATGCTGATGACGTATATAGCTGGTGAATGTATTGTACAGTACAGAGTTAACATAAAGTTGGATATTGTGCTAAATTCTATGTAGGTAAGATCGGGTAACCAATTTATAGACTGATGCCTCCACATAGTAGGTAAGATGTGATATTTTGTATGGGAACACCAGCATGACCAAATCACACCTATCATTTTTGTCTTGTTTCATGTATATCAAATTGTTATCCATCAAAGCAACGCAACAGGCATTTTCCATTTTGTAACAGAATCCATCATAATCTCTTGATACTGTTTGAAATGTATATTTTTAGTTCCAATATTCTACTTTGAAACGCTCTGAATGTTTCGCGTATTTACTATTTATAGTGAAATTCTGTTCAATTGAAATATAACATACAGTGAGCGCTTCAAATACTTTTGTTTTTGTTTTCGAAATATTATGCACGTGAACTTTATTAGAACGTATTTTGCGTGAGTTTCACTATATTTTTCCCACGTATTTTCATTTAAATTTGTATATAAATAAATAAATAAATATTTGTGGACATTTCACATTTCATATAGTTGGTTAGTAATTTACAATGAGTCCAAAAACCGCTAACATTTAATCTCATCCGTTAAAACTGAAGCCACTTAGTAAAACACCTAAAAACCAAAGAGTTCCATAAAAACCCCGAACCGCAATGGAGAATAGAGTCGCACCTACATAAGTTATTAAAAAAAGTATTCCTTCGTCGTAGGTTTTAATAAAAATAGGCGTCTCGTGCGAGAGTGTGCTTTGTGAAACATCAGAGAACTTGCGTCTACCTCTATTAGTACGAGGGCTGGCTAAGACAGACAGGGCCGGATTATGAAATATTTATTTAAAATATTTTTATAGTTGTTCAGTCTGTGTGATGAATTTCCTCCTAAATACGTAAATGAGGTAGAGTTTACGATGAAGGGAAAACACCACAACGAAAAACAAAAACAAACAAATGTCTAGTGCCTGTCAGGCTACATACCACCTTCAAATAAAAAAATGTCGCTAAACACATATTTAGCTTTTTTTAACCAAACAAAATTACAACGGTGTAGTCTGGGAGCCACTTTTGTAGGCTTGTTTCCATTCCAGACTACTTACCATCTTGAACCACAGAGTCATATAAGATCAGGAAAGCAGTGGTTTTATGCCAAGCTGATCGAGAAAAAACGGAACAGATATAACGGAAAGTCATCGAAAACAGGATACTTATAAACACTGAGTTACTTTCAAAATTAGACAACTCGCTCAATGGCAAACCATTGAGCGAGTTGGTGGTCAAAGGTTTTTAGGGTTTTGTACCTCAAAAGAAAAAACGGAACCCTTATAGGATCACTTTGTTGTCCGTCAGTCCGTCCGTCTGTCCATCCGTCCTGGTGTCAAGATCTTTATCTCGGGAACGCGTGAAGGTATCGTGTTGAAATTAAAACCATATACGCATATCCATAGTCTCTTTCTGCAGAAAGAAAAATCAAATTTCTCAGTTTTCGTAAAAAAAAAGTTATAGCGGAATATGTCGTAAAAAATGCACATTTCGACACTCACAAGGGAATACCTACTTCTCGTTGACCTAGAACTATGAAATATGACAAGAAGCATTGTGTTATACTACGCATGTAGGAAAACATACGAAAACCGGTCATTTTTAATTTAATCACAAAAAAACAGTGCAAGGAATGAGGATCCTAATTTTAAAGTGAATTAACCGTATCATGTGGGGTATCATATGAAGGAGCTTAATTAGCATAAGTTAAAACACCTGTTTGTGTGAATTTGAATCTTATGTCAGGTTTATATTTTTATAAACCTGTTTTATATAAATATTTTTACGATGTATATTTTTCGGTTTATGAAGGAAAATATAAAAAAATATATGATTTCCCCCTTTTATTTACTAGTTTGTACGGAACCCTAGGTGGGCGAGTCTGACTCGCACTTGTTCTGTTTTATTTTTACATGAAATTGATCTACGACTGATTACCAACTCACCTGAGGGCAAGTCACGTTGTGGCCGATGGTTTATCGTATTTAAGAAATTACTGAAAGGAGGATAAATTGAACTATGGAAACATTGTTAACATATTTGTATTTAGTTACTACAAAATATAATTGAAATGAGATAAACTATGTTTTCCTCTTTGTCTCCCCGAGGACAGCGGAGTGACAAGTAGTAATAACAGTTTTACTAAATCTGAACTTCAACAACAGTGGCGTAGAACGGGAATTAAATCGTTACTATTTGTACCTATAATGGAGAAAACGAGGGGGCAAATAGGAATAAGCTTGATACTAATGCATTCCATTTACAAATCCCTAACACCACTCGTGTTACAGTAGTGATGTTCTATCTGCTAATGCTAAATACCAAACTATAATCTCCCAAAATCCATCTCTGCGATAAAATCACTACGGCCGTAACATATGAGAAGCGAACATAGGAGAAAAATCCTCATCAAAGGACCTTTTACTTCTCCCTGTGTGAACACTAAATACTACATAATCTAAAAAGAAGTAACACACACAAATAATGCATCACGAGTATGGCGACATTTCGTTTTACATTCCCTGCGGGATTGTGGGAAATAGTGTCGCTGCTTTGTTTCATTTTCCAAAGCGACTAAACTGAATGTCATTAGGAACAATTTTTATTACGAGATCAATGCATTGTCTCAAAAATTTCTCCTGGTGATGTAAAAAGATATAATTTGTTCCTGAAAAAAAAAAACAGCATCCCAAAAAGTGACCCAAGATTTCTATTTACTATTACGCCCCGTATCAAACCTGGCTTGTCTGAGCGTACTTATACTATTTCTCACATTCTACACCCCACAAAGGTGTACAATAAAAAAATTGCACAAGAGTTGTCGGTGCGGATCATACTCGAATTTGCATTCTAAAAGATAGCCCGCCCGATCTCCGTCGCTTGATAATGTTTTTTCATGGGGGTCATACAATTTGCAGCATTTTTCATCCGACATAATCTTAACGCGTGCTCAGTATAAACGGAGGCGAGCGACCCGGGCCACGCCATTCTAACCCCACGGTCAAAGGTACAAAACTCACAATCCCACGCGGCACATCTCCACACATCACTTAAGATATTAATGAGTGCATCCGTAATAGGCGAAACATACATATGAAATTCAAATTTGTAGCGGGCCGGGAGCGAGCTGTTCTACATATTTTAGTAGGCAGCAGAGTGTGAATTTGAATCTTTTGTTAGCGTTTAGTACGTCAGTTTGTAGAGGAAAACAATGTTTTATCATAAACAAATCTGTGTTTAAGATTCGTACGGGAAAAGAGGTGGCATAGGGCGACTCTGCGTTCGCATTTCCACCCGTTCCTTAATAGCGCGAGCGCGATACCCCGAAACTATCATTCATAGTTTACACGGCAAATGTAATTAGTGAAAACGAAAGAAACGGGGCGTCGGGAAAAGTCATCGGACATAATTCATAACAAACAGAAATAACGGAAACTCGGTTCGACTGGGGTAGGCAATGAATAATTCTCTAACTGCGAGGCACCCTCCACCCGCCGTGACGGGCGAGGCCCGCGAAAAATGTGCACGACCCAGGCCGAGTTTTATAGTCACGAAAAAATAGGGGGTGGCCAAAATATCTATATACGGCGAATGCAGAAAAATAGAAAAAGTACAATCCCGCTCGCATGAATAAGTGAGTGGACTTTCATATAGAAAAAAGTGAAGCAACAAAAATAAGAGTGGCGTCGCGTCGGTCGGTGGGGTCGGACGAGGCGAAGCTAGGGCGCGCTCGGGGCGGCGGCGCTAGGTTCGTCACCTCGTGCCTGTCTGCCGCGTCCTTCGCCGCAGCGGCACTGTGCCGCGCCGCCACCACTTCGCACTTTGATAAGTGGCTTATGTGGCGATGCAGTCTTGCGAAAGTAAAGCTTCACTACTCGTATTATTAATTTGTTTTGGAGATTTAACAGTGACGACACCAATAAGTTAGCAATGTTATGCTTCACGTTTGTCTGTAATATTTCAATGAGATTCTGGACTTCGCGTTCCACAGTTCATAACTCTGCACGGCAACAAATCATCATCATTATATTCTGTAATGTAAATATGTTTATGAGTAGTATAGATAAGTCACAGTCCTTAGAAGTCCAATTTTTTTCCAATGATTATCCTGAAGAACGTGATTTTGTAGACACGCTCGTAGACTAAATACGTAACTAATATGTCTACGAGCCACTACGCCGTAGTATCGTAGGCCCGCCGCAAGTCATTGACCCGACATAAAAGTGCGGGACCAAAAACGGAACGTTCAAGTTTTCGAAATTAACTCGCCACCGCGCGCCGTCATTCCGCCATCGACTATGTATGGTATTTAATCACTCTAGCAAGCCCATAAACTCGAACAATGGCCACCGATTTGATCGATACAAAAATGTATCGAATAGAAACCGAATACAATATCGCTGAGATTCAGGCGGTGGCTTAATTTACAACTCTTTAAGGCCACATTCCGAGCAGTTAAAAGCACGTGAAAGTCGATTATAAAATACTTGGCCCACATTTGGTCCTTGGTACTTCTTTGAAACATTTATTTTATTTTTAAATGTCTGGCTGGAAAACTATATTTTTGGATACATGTTACAATGCAAAAGATAGTAAAAGAAGCATCCTTAGTACTACAAGTACAAAGAGAGTCCCGTCGGATGGATATTGATAGATTAGGACTGTCTGTTGCACTAAGAAACAGATTTTTCTATTGAGATGAAATATAATTCAATTCTGATGTTTGTTTTACAACAATTATTGATCAAGCTTTTATTTTATACTTTATGAACATTAAAAATTACTAAAACATTTATTTTATCCGTGTTTTCAGGCAATGAAAAACTGATACAATATCATTAGAATACGAAGGAAAATTTCGCCACACTTTACAAGGTTATAACAGCTCAGGTGGGAAATCGGGCGGTCTAGAATCCAGAAGACCCCAGTTCGAATCCAGATAAAGATTATTATTTTTTACTCTTTTTTTTCAAGTTCCTTCTTTTGTGAGAAAAACTATTATTGGGAGCCCATTAAAAAATCATATTTCAAAAACAGAGCAAAGCTCGGCTATCCAGGTAGTCCATATTTATCACGACAAGAAAATGGTAGAATAAAATCTTGATAAAAGTGGAGATGAATTATTTCTTAACTACTTCATTGTGTGTGGTATTAATAAAATTAAAAAGAAAACCATCACGGTTAAGTAGGTTTTACAAGTTAACGAGTTAGAGCGGAAAATTACGTACGAATTCCATTCAAATCGCAAAATCAATCAATATGCTCATAGTATCAAACAAGTAACTCTATTCTAAGTCTGCACATAGTGAAGTGCAACTACAGAGCCCTACCTTCCACGTGTCCTGACACACTTGGCCAATTTTTTTACTTTTTTATTTGTCTTATTAATATATCCTAAGCTACTTCCAGAAATAATCCAATAGTCAATAAGGCCAAACCTATTAAAAAACGCAAAGTTCGGGAACAATGTTAATTAAAATACGTGAGTACTAACCTTAGTGAGTATCAGTAAGTCTAAGTACACATACAGAAGTAAAACAATGGTTAATCATTCCATAGAGTTAATTATTTATTTGAAGGCGTAAACTGTGATATATCACGTGCGTACGCGCATTCCTAAGGTCTTAATGAACGCAATGAAAATATTAATTAAAAAGTCAATACGAACTTGTAATATTATTAAAAGAAAAACAAAATAAGAGACTGCAAAATGCACACTCAACATTCAATATATGACACACCCATAACTTTATGTGTACCACAAGTAGCAGTATACAGCAACCACTCGTTTTCGTACAAAAATCATTTCATCATTTAATTCAGTTTTAACCGACTTCCAAAAAGGAGGAGGTTCTCAATTCGACTGTATGTTTTTTAGGGTTCTGTACCTCAAAAAAAAAACGGAACCCATATAGGATCACATTGTTGTCCGTCTGTCTGTCTGTCTGTCCGTCCGTCCGGGTTTCAAGACCTTTATCTCGGGAACGCGTAAAGGTATCGAGTTGAAATTAAAATAATATACGTAGATTCATAGTACCTTGCTGCAGAGAGAAGAATCAAACTTCTCAGTTTTCATTAAAAAAAATTACAGCCGAATAAGTCGAAAAAAACGCACATTTCGACACTCAGAAGGGAATCAAAACCTCCCCTAACGGGTCCTTCCCGTTGACCTAGAACTATGAAATTTGGCAAGAAGCATTGTGTTATAGTACACATATAGGAAAAAGACGAAAACTGGACATTTTTAATTTAATCACAAAATATAGGGTCTTTAAGCAAGGAGAGAGGGTCCAAATTTTAAAGTACTTTAACCGTATCATGTGGGGTATCATATGAAAGAGCTTAATTAGCACAAGCTAAAACAGGTTTTGAAATGTTTTTATGATGTATATTTTTCGATTTATGAAGGAAAATAAAAAATATATATCATTTCCCATTTTTATCTACTAGTTTATACGGAACCCTCGATGGGCGAGTCTGACTCGCCTTGTCCGGTTTTATTTATATCTTTGTTCAGCAATTACTTCGCCAATTGTGAATTGCTTTTGACGATTCTTTTTAACTAACTTCTCGAAGGAGGTTCTCAATTCGACTACATGTTTTTTTTGTATGTTTGTTCAGGGATTACTACTCCAATTGCATTGTTTTTGATGATTATGTTTTTGGATAATAATAATAATGGAGTGGATATGGAGTATGGAGTTTCCCCTAATGGAGTTATAATATGGAGTTTCCCCTTCCTGTCGATACTGAAATATATTGAAAAAGATGTGTTTTCTACTATTTAACATGTATCTTAATACACCAATAAAATTAACAAGGTATAGAAAATAGTCACACACTTTTGATTTCAATAGTAGGTATTATTATTTGAAAGTTTAATTTGACTATTCATTTGTGTTATTTAATAAATAAATGGAGCAAGAAGTAAGGCTTATCTCTTCCAGTGTGGCATATAGTGGATCAGCTCGGTCACCAAAATACAAAATACAAATAATTTATTGATAAATATATATCATTTACAAGTCAGATGCTTTTAACCAGTGATAACTATAAAAAAAAACAAATAATTATTAGTTAAAATTGTGTACACAAGGTACTGCGAATTTGTTCTTAAAGAACTCTTCAGCGCTATAGTAAGCCTTGCTTTACCAGTCTGTCCAGCACGAGAAACTTCGGCTATTACGGGAACCCGAATGATATCTTCGTCACACTGTTCAGTTCAGTTCATTTTATTTCAATTAGGTACAATGTATATGTACACTTTTGATACGTCAGGCTTCTAAAGTACAATGCAATTTAGGTACTTATATAGCAAGGCATTGCACTTACCGATATTAATTGGTAAAAAATAACAACGTTAAATATTAACTAGCACAAACAAATTACACACACAACATAAAAACAGTTGGTGTTGTCATGCGGATGGCGGAAATCTACCTTTTTATCATTTGGTAGTTGTACACCATACCAATTTTATACCAATTTTTTTTTTTTTTTTTTTTAGGTTTAGAGTAATTACAAGCTATCATTAAATATGCTATCAAAAATATAAATGTAAAAAAACTTAATGTAAAATGACAACTTATTTTACCTAATTTTCTCTCAACATTATGTTAACTAGAAAATTACATTTAATTTGCATGTCGGAAACAGTTTTTATGTTACGGTCAAGTGGTTAGAAGTCTAATAATAATTCATTACGTTATGTAAAAAACGCAACGCTCTGCTGGTTGTTGTGAAAAAACGCACACTTTCACATAAATATGCGTTATTAGCTTAGAACAATAACATCCCAACTAAAACATTAAAAGCGGAAATTGGCGCTTAAACTATTTCCAGTTACTTAATGGTTTGGCATAAATACCTTGTTTCTGTTTCATTTCCCGTTGTGGTATTGGCCTCACGCAGTCAGTGTATTTTCCGTTGTCAATATATTGATTGAATGTCAAACAAGTTAAGTCATAATCAAGACATAGCCAAGTTATAGTTATGGCTCAGCAAGTGGTGGTTACCTTTATTTGAATTTATATGAAGTTTCGCTGTCAAGTTAAAACATACGTTTAACCATATTATTTCACTAGAATAAAAGTATTAAGTAAAAATCTCTAAAGCATTGAAAAGCTAGAATCTGTTCAGCTATAGAACCAATGTTGCATTGAGGGTGCTGTTGTCTTTATTTCATTATTTTGTTTAATCGGGCCCACAGAATACCATAATAGTATTTTCTTTAAGACCTCACCTATCCTAACGACATTAAAAATCTCCCTTTGCTAAAATGAACACTTTTCTAACTTTTCTCACCATTTAAACCTTCCCTGGACTACGACAAACATTTCAAAACCAAAATGAGCTAAATCGGCCCAGCTGTTTTCGAGTTTTAGAGATACAAACGAACAGCAATTGATTTTAATATATATATAGAGATATTATAGATAGATATATATATATATAGATGGATATATATAGATAGATATATATATATATATATATATATATATATATATATATATATAGATGGATATATATAGATAGATATATATAGATATAGTTTCCAGAGCCGTTAAATAGTTGAAAAATAACTATAATGTCTTCTGTGACATTAGTATCACCTGTGACGACAGGTACTGCAAAGTTCGAAACGTCAAATCTAAAAATGATATTTGTAAAACCTCAGCACGGTTTATAACGAGCCAGTATTTGCACGCGTAAAAAAAAAAAAAAAAACAACAATATACAGCGTGTTCTATTCAAAATATGCCGCCGATAATGAAAAGCCGAACTACGTTGAAATACAGAGCGTACAAGTTGTAATGTTGTTCAGTTCCGCTCTGAGGCGAGCGGGTCGGCTACACGCGAGCATACGAGGACAATTCACTTAACTGAATGTTACTTTTTTTCGAGAGAAGAAAGTTGGGAAATAGGTATTTCTAACTTTTAAAGTTTTAAGCGTGTAAAATGGGTAGTGTTTGTTATGATGCCTAAAGGAAGGCCTTCAATTGACTATACTCACCTGTATGGAGGTTCAACTGTTATGTAACTGTAAACTGTAATGTAACTTCCAAATGATTTATTATAATTTCACAAAATGAAAAGATGTTATTAGAATCGTTTGGATTGTCTATTTTTTTTATATAAGATATGTTATGTTATATTAAATTCAATATGGTGATCTATAGAGGATATAGAGTCATGAATTATAAAAAATAAAAATAAATATGAGTTGGTTAGATACCTAAATATCAAACACAGAGCTTCATTACCACATTCCATTCAAGTACAATTTACGAACGTAAATATACATAAGTAATAAATAAAATTACCTTTGAAAATAATGCTATAAGTAATAAAAGTTGCGGTTTATAAAAAAGTTGTCGGATTTTACTTTTTCTTTAAAAAAAGTAGTGATCAAAATAATGAGCACATTAATCTTAACAAACAATCAATCTGTGCAATCAATCAATCACAATCGCTTAACATCAGGCGAATTGACGGTCAATATCTAATGTATAAAAAATTACTATGTATAAACATTAATGTTCCAGTGGAAATCTCCCGATGTTGAGACCTTCATTGTCATGTGCAATGGAACCTTTCAAGATAAAAAAACAATCTCAAACTTGACTATGCACTATAGAGCTACTGTAGCAATCTTCATTACTAAAATTTAAAATATATATATTCATACATACATTACTATTTTTTATTTTGTAAGATTTTCAACTCAAACCTATAAGAGTTATGTTTATCAACCGACATCCTAAATTAACACGACAACAAAACTACGACGAATAAAATATGAAAACAGTATGAAAATCAGACTGTAATAATTCAAGTCGCGTGTTACGTAATATAAAATTAAGCCGCGCTATGGTTGTCAACAGCAATAAAGGCGACTCAAGTAATTATAGCAAAAAATAACCGGCGGTCGACAATGAAAGAAAATGTCGCCAACTAGCCGCTATCTGCACGAACACCACGATTTAGCAAGAAAACACACAGCCCTACGTTAAAATGCATTCATCATGCCTTTTCCTTTTTGATTTCTTGCAATCCGATTATTCAAAACTTTGGTGTTAATGACAGAATGTTCTTTTGTTTGATATACCGCGCTATGAGCCCAAGCAAGATAATGTGTATGTGATTGTGTGCTTATTTTATTTAAAAAAGTATGTGCTTAAGACAACACAACAGAAGTGAAAACTTCATCAAGACAACGATATGGAATGCAACCAAAACATTATTCTCTCGCTCCATTAGTCGACATGACTTTACCGGAACGAGAGTTACATAGTCGAGCATGACGGCTTAGTTTCATTCAATATCCACAAAAAAAGTGCTTAGCTCGCCTAAACAAGTTCTCACTTTTAAAGTGAAGTGAAGTTCAACAAAGATACGGTAATTGAAAAATATAAAGCAAAACATTACATACTTAGTTTTGTATCGAATTTATTTTTAAAGCAATAAATATGTGCCTCAGTGATCACATATTATGTATCAAAACCCATGCCTCAAATAACGTCTGTGGCTGAATTATTGTTAAGTGGCGTCCCTGGTATTTTTTATAGATAATATATTGCATTTGGACCCACTTAAAGCATTTGCCAGTGTCAAGTATTATGATTTCTTCAAGTTTCTTGAATAAAATAAGTTCTAGTCACAATATAAGTCACATATACAAATATAAATTTTCAAATTCGAATCGTGCTTCAGTAAAGTGGTGGCGACTTTACTGGAAGCTTCCATGGAGTTTTGCCGACAATGGCAAAGTGAAAAGACACGTTTGGTCGCTTTATTTCACTTGTCCACATTCACACACTTTATCGAACACTTAATGAATAAAACACCACCATTTTTATAGCATTAAAGTTCAAAGAAACACATGTTTAGGAAAATAAATTAAAACAACAACACGTTTCGATGACGTTCCCGCCAAAACTCGGGCGTCCCTGGTACTAACGAGAAATGTTCAAAGGGGGAGGCTTTCAAGTCTCATTGTATGTAAAAAAAATTGCATTGCCTTTAAAATAGTATAATATTTTATTTAGAAAATTTCCGCTTATAAAAATAGATGATGCTACTAAAAGCTTGATAATCGACCATATATTTTCTATTTACTCAAGAAATAACAAAAATAGATATGTAAATTTTATTTCAACTTACGTTTAGATCTTAATTTAGTTGCTATCATGCGATAAATTCGTTAAAAGTTCTTAAATTTCTAAGTCTAAGCAAACGTTTCATCAATAATATCTGTTAGTCACTTCACATCTACATGAATCACTACAATAATAATATCAGCTAGTATTACTTTTTGAAGTGACAACGTCTAATAAATCGATTAACGCCGGCTGCATGCACGAAAAAGGATGACTCATTGTCCCGTTACGTTACGCTCATTGTCCATTTCGCTCCTTGTCCCGTTACAACTGCGCGCGGTGGCTGAGGAAGCGGGTGTGCGCCGCGCCCGACCGTTGCTTCATCTCACTCTAGCTTATTACGTCAACATTCCTCGGAGCTCGCGCGCGGACGATAAGTTGTTATGACGTTGTCACGTTAAACTATCGTCCGTAAACCGACTTTACAGACAGACATTTTTTTTTATTAGAAAATAGGCCAGCGCTTGCCCTTCATATCTCCTGGTATTAAGCGATTATATATAATTACGTTCTACGATAAAGCCGCTTGCCTAGAAGAAAGCTTTTCAGTCGCAAATTTAAGACATCAAGATTAAGTATATCTATTCGGAAAAACCCACTCAGGAAACGCATTCCACATTTTGGCGGTACGGCATAAAAGTGGAGTTAAAGCATTTCATTTCATATAATTATTGGAATATCCACAGAAACGATATCGCTTTTTCGTGCTTCAAATGAAAACGTTTCAAAACTTTCGCATCAGCTGATAACTTACCCCTAAAAATCGAATCTACCCTGCGGTATTGCGTGCTTACACCGGAAGTGACGAATCTAAACAACAGACCCCTTTTAATACCCTAAAATTGTCTGAAAAGCAGCTTTTCTTTTCAAATTGACAAAGCTGACTCGCAGTTGTGGAGAATTATTAAGAGTTCTTCTTTATTGTATCACAATATATTATTAATAATATATGGAGTTTGCTCTCTCGCCCACTCATCATACTACATTTTTGAAGATATAAATTGTCAATGTGTATGTACGACGATGGAGAGAAGTAGGTACATAATGTTATACATAAGTGTCAGAAACAAAAACAGATATGGATATAGCAAGCAGGATACAAGTTACCGACACCGCCGGATTCATCACCAAAAATGAGGCTGGATCGCCCATATCTTACGATGCAATGAGAACAAATGCAGTAAAAAAGTCATTTAGTACCCAAGAGAAGATGTCAGAAGTCAAGGATGTTAAATAAGAAGATTGGAAGATACGTCAGAATACGTATGAACTTGGGACTTGATACTGTATAGTTCTGTGTTATGGTGTAACGATTTACACCATTATCACAGAACCATTATAAAAATGGTGATAGAATAAAACAAAAATCGTGCTATTAATCAATTTATCAGTATAAAGAAACGAAACTCATCTTAAACTATTCCGTACCAAAATTTAAATGCCACGAAAATCGTATCCCATCGTGGCACACAAAGACGCGTCCACAGTTGTACTAGGAGCTTTGTCACAAAAGTGGGGCATTTCGAAGCAAGATCGAAAAGCATCCTACCAGCCACGTCATTAAACCCTGCGACAGGCAGACACCTCTGAAGAATGCGCTGTTAATAAGTCATCAGCTAAGTAGCGCGGGGAGGCGGGAGTTAGGGGACGGGGGGTGACGCGCCGTTCGTACAAAAATGACAAAGTATAAAATCTGCATACAGTAATGGGAGTACTAGCCTCTCAGAGGTTCAGTGTACAAAGATCAAAGCAGTGGCTTTATGTGTGCTCTCAGATTTACACTATCATACTAAACGTATTCAAAGGTTTCGGGTGCGACGCATCGACAGGGGACGGTGTGGTTTTACCCCACTAGTTTTTACTTTGAAACGAGACATCACGCTAATTAGAGCGTGAATTTAATGATAACATCTCTATTATGAAGATATTTTTGATGCCAAAAGTCGTATGCCGTAATGAAAAATGACATAACGCCCATTCATCCACTTCGATACCGTTTTCGATTCTCATTGTGTATATGAGTGCGCGTATAACATATACTTCGTTACTGCTATGTGTGAATTGTATACTGTGTATGACTATTAAATTCAACTATAGCTATACCCAGTGATAATGATAAAATGATAAATGATAAATTCGTTTATTGAGATAAAAACGGAAAAAGACCAATTACAATTATCTCACAATATTCAAAAATTATTCTTAAACAATGTCTTAAACAAATGTCTGAGGATTACAAAATATTCATTATATAAATACAATATCATTTAAAATGTCAATACAAAAATGTCAAATGGGCAATACGCCTAGCATGTCATTACAAAAAAATAATTATGTCATACAAAGTAAAATATACCGTTCGGGTAAGTACTCAGAGTACCAAGTCAATAAACTCAAAGGTTATCGTCAAAGTCCAATGAATCATCAGGCTTTTTACACCTGTCCCATTGATCCAATTGATTTTCACAATAAGTCAAGGAGGTACTTAAAATAGTCTTCCAGTTATCACAAAAAATGTCACAATCAGGGTTGGCAGCAAGGAGTGCGTTTAAGTGGCGACGGGCACGATTCAGGGGCGACATAGAACGTGCTACTGTGCGACCGCGATCTACGTGGAACAGGTCATGCGGGCGACCACGTCTGTTTGCTGGAACCCCGGGCTCGTCCGGTACGAACAGTACGCATAGCAAGTCGTGCAGACGTATAGAATCGACGGACCCCCTAAGCGCCTTACAGCAGATAGTTAGCTGGTCTAACATCCTTCTAACTTCCAAAGAGTTGTAACCAAGCTGACCGAGCAGGAATTTAGTTGGATACAGAAACGGATAGTAACCATACATTTTCTTATACAGTGACCTTAAAAAGGCCTTTTGGACCTTTTCAAGCATTCGCGCGTAGGTGACATTATAGGGGTTCCAGACACAAGCACTCGATTCAAGTTTGCTTCTAACTAAGGAGTTATATAATGTTTTAATTACTTCAGGATTTTTAAAGTCTCTAGCATTCCGTAGGACGAAGCCAAGGCGCCGGTAAGACTCTTTTGCGAGTTCTGATATATGATCATGAAAAGTTAGACTGCGATCAAAATTTACCCCCAAATCTTTGATAAAGTTAACCCTATTTATAGGTACGTTGTTTAAATGATAATCAAACTGTATTGGATTTCTTTTACGATCAAAGGTCATGACGTTACATTTACTTATATTAAATGTCATTTTATTTCTCACGCTCCATTCGTAAATTTGATTGATATCATCCTGCAATTTCAGGCAGTCACTAGAAGATTTAATTTCAAAAAATAGTTTAAGGTCATCCGCATACAAAAGACATTTGGCAGTAGATAGTACATTAGGTAGGTCGTGAATCATCATTTGAAAGAGTAACGGACCAGTGACAGAACCCTGGCTTACACCAGAACTAGTGCAATATGGTTGAGATACATATGTACCATGCCTCACATATTGACACCGGTCCCTCAAGAAATCGGCCATAAAAATTAAGAAATCGCGAGTGAAGCCAAACGTAGATAACTTATGCAATAATATATCATTATCAATTTTATCGAAGGCCTTTTGAAAATCGAAATATACTACATCAACTTGTGATCCACGATCCATAGCGCTAGATATATAGTCTGTTAAGCACAACAGGTTTGAATTTACTGATCGGCCCGGCCTAAATCCGTGCTGCTCTTCGCCTATCTGTTGTTTTACCTGGCTATATATTTCATTGTGCAGAATGTACTCAAAGATTTTGGCAGGCGCACATAGAATTGCGATTGGACGATATTCCTCTACTACGGTTTTTTTACTATTCTTTGGGATGGGGGTTACCCTTGATAATTTCCACTGTGTGGGGTACTTGCCATTTTTAAGCGAAAGATTTATAATATGGTGTAGTGGAAGAATTAAATGTTTTTTACCAGTTTTAAGGACAAAGCTAGGTAAGTTATCCGGACCAGGTGAGCTTTCTATTTTGAGCTTATTCAGGGCTCGTTCGATATCTTGGGGGATCACCGTGGGTAAACTAACGTAACCGACGTGATGACAAAGCAGTAATAGGTATACCATTCCCAACGTATGGTACTATAATATTGATGCACACCACTGGAATTTCTGATGATTTAGTAGTAAAATATAGTTTGATTTTGTTTAGTTATTATAACTAAACAAAATCAAATAATTATACTTATATATTACACATTTTTCATTAAATATGTGCGATGACAAAAGACTAATGAAGGAACTGAAAAAATGGCATAAAAGCAAGTAGTAAATGGGTCCATCGCGGTCGTATTTGTGCTCATTTTAAGCACTGAGCACTTACTATTGTATTACTAAAAGTTGGTATCTTAAATATTAATTTTACATAAACATTTATATTATTAAGTTTCAAAATCTGAATTGCCCAATCTCCATATTTAAATAGAACCCCAAATATGTAATAAAACTTAGTACTGTTCTAGGTTCAATGAACGAAAAATAGTATTATTTATTGCTTTATTAACCCCGACTTCAAAGTACCTACATACATATTAAGTTCGAATAGTATGTAATCATTCCATTAAAAATGACTGATGAACTACGTCAGAAAACATCGTGGATTCTCGGAAAATTAGTTTTCAAAGATTAACGTTTACCTTAATTAACCGGAATTGGTTGTATTAGAAATCAAAATATCGAAAAATTTCACTTTAAAGGAAAATTTCAGCATGTACATCGCGTATTTTTCTATACAAAAAAGAGAAACACTTTTCCATAGATATAATACAATTCTTATGAGTAGGCTTCTTCGTTAAGCAGATAGCTACTATTTAATGCTTTTGTAGGATTCTGTACCTCAAAAAATATTGAATCCTTATTCGATCACTGTGTTTCGTTGTTTAACTGTCTTACAGAACTCTCAGTAAGTCGTAATGAGTTTTCCTTTGTATGGACAGAAATGTGTGATAAACAATTTTATAGAAGTTAAGTTACTAAGATGTTCGAGGACATTACTTAACACACCTTATCTATATTTAACATACACGTGTAAAATAGAGCTTCCACCAAAGACACTCAAAAAGGTGGGAAAGGATGCAAATACTTGGTACGGAAACGCGAGCAAAGAATAAAAGTCCATTAAGTGCAGAGATGATAATATGAATTACCCTAGTATTTTGTAGCTATCTGGGTGGCTTCAAATCGTGTGAAAAAGTAGCAAAAATAGTCTTACGTAATAAATGAATGGCCCCTAAGTTTATAAATTTATGCAACTACAAATTAACAGTTTTAGTATTTTCCCTTTACTAGTGCTAAGAAGTCCATTATAGGTTTCGAGCGTCAAAATATACGCTATAAATAGAACTAAAGGGCCTTATTTTTAGATTGCGTTGACTTAGATGTTTGATTTTGACGTGACAACGTCTAATAAATCAACGAACGCCGGCTGCACGCACGAAAAATGGTTACTCATTGTCTCGTTACGTTACGTTCCTTGTCCCATTACAACCGCGCGCGGTGGCTGAGGAAGCGGACGGGTGTGCGCCGCGCCCGACCGTCGCTTCATCTCACTTTAGCTCATTACGTCAACATTCCTCGGAGCTCGCGCGCGGACGATATGTTGTTATGAAGACACGTTAAACTATCGTCCGTAAACCAACTTTACAGACAACCGATTATTATTTTTTCATTGTTCAAGGGTAGCAGACTTGAGTGTTTTTTATTACTTTCAGCTTGATACCTCCACGCGTTCGTAAGAAAAAAGGTCTTGACAGTCGGACAGACAACAAAGTGATCCATTTATTCGTTTCCGTACGGAACCCCAAAAACTTCCCATGTTTTAAATTGTTACAAAATTTGATGCCATAAGATAGCTGATAACACTAGACGAGTTCAGACAACATTGCATTGGTCAAGCGCAAGTCTGTCATCTCTACGTGGCCATATCCGCGGGCTAGTATATTCTTCAATACTTCTAAAACATGAAAAATCTTTTAGCAAAGTTACTCAAATATAAATTAATGTAATATATCTTGTTTTAACATTTTTGACGTTAGATTTACAGTATAACGCAACATATTTTATGTCCAATCATATAATAGTAAGTTAAACTCAAGCTATTCCTTTTGAAATACTAAAATGAAAAAAAAAACTTTATTCTATGCCTTGTGACGTCATAGACCGCCGTGTTCGCGTTTTGATAACGCATTGTTCGTTCAACAACTATTACCTGTTCTGTGACTGAGGAGGGAATTACTTCGCCACCTACCGCCATGGACCCTTCTTAACCACTTGAAAAATAAACCAGCTAAATGTGTGACATTCTTTCGACAGGATTCCGTAGGTAATTTACAACGAATACGCCTGTTATGGGGGTCATCCTAATTAGTGATATTTTTTTTAAGAAATATATTTTCTACATTACAAGGGACAGTGGCCAAAGTAAAAAAAAAAAAACTCGCTTGATAATAAGCGACGATGTGACCGAATGTAAATATCTTTTAAAACGTGTTCCAATCACGTCGATCTAAAAGATACAGTTAAGATATTTGCAGTAATTTACCTTCTTGCGGACATCTTTTCATTGTTATTATAAGTAATTGCATCTAAAGGTGTGTACTGACCGGTATTACGGGCCGTAATGACATGTACCATGTGACATGACATGAAACATAACATCTTACCCTCTAATATCCTTTGATAATTTAATACGGTTTCCTTTCTATTTAACCCTTTAAGCACGGTTACATGTGGCGTCAAACGGCTTCATTGTCTTTAATGTTCTTCACATTGCGCAAGGGAAAATAATAGTTACTACGCATATTGCATTTTTTTCACTAACCACTTTTCCACTCATCTATACAAATAAATAGTTGAAATCCTTAAATTATTTATATGTTAGAAAATTAGAAAATATTTATATGTTGCCAAATCGGACATACGAAAAGAGCATCGGGGCATTTCTTTATGGTCCGAATCGACCTATTCCAAAATATGTCTTGGGACATTTGCACCGCACCAACCACTGTGGTGCGAATGGGCCCATTCAGTAACAATACATGGGCGATTCGCACCGCGGTTCGAATCACTTGCGGTGCGAAACGCCCAAGGACCCATTTTATGTATGTATGTCTTCCAGCGTTTTTATTGTTTAACGTATTTCCAAATAATAATTTTTCTTTAAGTACAAAGTTTACGTACAAATAATAATCAAAATAAAATAAAAGCAATACAAGTTTCAAACTAGGTTTTCCATAAAATCTCCGGTACCCTAAATCTGAATGAATGGAAACCCGTACAACGACGCTAGTTTTTGTGACACTCAGACTGTCTTGAAAGGTATTGTTTCAAGTTTCAAAGAGGGTAGAAAATATTTAAAATTATGAAATAAAAGTAACAAGGAGGCGAGACTTTTAGAGAGAAACTGAAGCAGAACATTTAAGGGTGAAAATGAAATAAAGATCTTTCCAATCAGTCCTTTTTCCTTGTGGCTTCAGAAATAAGCACTCATTACACTTCTAGGTAGTCAACGATACTATTGAAAAGTATCGACGTCCATAATTTCTACTGACGTTAATTCGTCATTCGTCATTACATAACGTCATAAGCCCTCGTTACTTTAAAGTAATGAAGGCTGTAAACCTGGAATTTTCTTACTTTTCTATTATCCTTTGTTGTTGAGACTGACAAAAGAGAAATATTTCTTTTGTAAGAACGTAATCAAAGAGTATCAACGACATATTACTAACTTATGCAATTATTTCTCTATATTTTAAATAGTAATAGCTAACCAGTTGAAATTGTCGCAGAATTTATTATTTACAATTATGCTATATATATTACAACTATGCTAGGAAATTTATCGCAAATATTTCAGCTTTACCAACGTTTCAAATATTGCTATTTGTTTACCCTTCACTACAAACGCAAATTAGAAAGGTTATGATTTAAAATAATGCAAAATACACATCATAGACTATTTTCACTTAGTACTTAGTAGGATCACGATTGAATAAATTTCTTCTAGACAAGCGCGCTTCATCGTGGACCGAAACGTCGCTCAACAACAGGTGATCTGGCAGTCAAGTGCAAACAAGTCGTGAATTAAAAAAGTTAATATTTTTATTCATTATGTACTACCTACAAGCTTTATAATATTTTCACAGACCGCTCTTAAGGATTCGCTCAACGCGCGCAGCTATCTCTCTCGCACATCACAACCTTTTTAAACATATAAAATCATTGAATATTAGGAGATAGAATATAGGAAGAGATTGAATATAGGATAATAGGAGAAATATTTAAAAACAAGTTTTTCTTCTATATGTTTTAAATTGGCTGAGGAATAAGAAAATATATGTTTTTTTTAATTCCGTCGCCAGTATAAATGATATTTGATTAAAACATTTTTTTTAAAGTTTCTCCTCTCTAAATAAACAAATTTAGCTCTAACTTTTCTAATATCTCTACTCAATGATTTCATATGTTTAAAAATGTTGTGATGCGCGAGAGAGATAGCTGCGCGCTTTAATCTCGACCTTAACAAAACGATACAAAACCAAAGGCTCGACGCTCGACTTGACAAGCTGTATCGAAACCAAGCATAGTCACTAATTAAATATGTTTTTTTTATCCGACTCTTCTGTCAGATTCTTCTAATTAAAGCAAACCCCTCGAAATCTGTTCTGAATTGGTAATCACTCGGTGTATCAAAGCATTTCTATGCGGCTTGCCATTCACTTAGACCCCAATTGCTGTTGGAGTCTAAGTGAATATTGATCTGAATCTCGTTCCAATTAGTTTTGAACATGAAGATTCCACTTGATCTGCCGACGCGCTCAAGTTTCCTCATTAACAATTTACGTGCCATTTATTGCAACTTGCAATTTTTCGCCCTTCGTGTTGGAATAAGAGAGCGCTTATTTTCAACTATCAAATACTTATCTATTTAGTTACAAAAGCGAACGTAAGTCTGACGCTTTATGTAATTGTCTGTTTGTTATCTTTCCACAACTTAACGGCTGAACGGATTATAATGATACTGTACCCTTACATGCTGTACTGGGAGAAAAAGAAAACATAGAATGTACAAGTAAGCTGTTCTTCTAAAAGTCAGTTTAAGGGTTTGAGGGATTTGGCGTTTATATAGGCGATGGGCTGACCCCCTGTCACTACAATAATACCCTTTCCCTTCCATCCAATCCTCTAACCATGGTCAAACTTACTCTGCGTGGCAAGCCTCAAGTAAGGTAATTGCCCGAATCGTCTTCAGTCGTGACACGTCGGGCAACGCTGTTAGATGCTTGTTGTGATTTGTGAACAGTGACATTCTGTATGCTTAGAAAATGCAATTCGAAGATATATAAGGCCAAGATTCTGAAAGGCCTTAAGGAATTGGTCTTATCCTCGAAATTGCTGAGAACTGAGATTTGTCATACTTTTACTCCATATTCAATAAGTATAAATATCTCTCCATAGATATATAAATATATTTGATTTGAGATAAAATGTTATTGTTGCCTACCCTAAAGAAAATACGCGTGATTTTATTTAAGTATATGTATGTAGGTATATTGGAGAAGGGTGAAGAATATTTTTTTCGGTACCAATATAATGCCCTTTCTTATTGGTTGCTATTACTACTTCAGCACTTTTTAAGCTACTTACCGAAAGGGGAGAGAGCATATTATTAAATCAACGCTGTATGTCCGTCTGTCTGTTCGTAGGTATTTAGTTAAAAAAATCAAAAAATTCCACACATGTACATGAAACACTTTTTTTTCGACGATGTTTTACTATATTGACTCTAAAGTTAAAATATTAATGATAGACACAATCCTTAAAATAATCTTCCCGGTTTAAATAAAAACCGGCAAAAGACAATTCAAGATGTAGCTAAAGTTTTTCAATTTATTTCTTTGTAAGTAAATGCCTAGTATTTCTTCTTGACAATCGCTTCTGTAGCTATTTTAAGTGATAAAAAATGTTCTAAGCTTACTAAAATGACTGGCCCTAGTGTCACTGTTTACTTTGTGTTGGAGTACAGAAGCTTCCGTGTGCGAATCGCATAGTACTTGGTGGGTTTTATTTGAATATTATTAAGTGAAGAATTGAATGAGTGTTTATTTATTTGCCATGGCCTTCTACCGGATAACTAAAAATAGTAACAAAATGGCTTCAACCTCAATATCAATCCTTAGTAATTAATAACAAGTATAATTAACGCATCGTTTGGTCAGTATTTAATAATTTATTTCTTTCGTTAAGTAGACAGCAAAGAAAGTCGTACCAGAAATATTATTATCCATAATAATTTGTTGTGGAAAAACTTTAAGGTGTATAGTTTTACTAAAAAGTAATTGTGGTTAGCTATATCGGTATTTACTGGCGGCAAATCATATTTATCTACGGCACGCATTGAAGGTTTCTAAGCAGCCCACAGGTAGCTTGAATCCTGCCACAATGGCGGAGGCACCCTAGCGTCCCTAGCTCTAATGATTTACTATATTGATGTGTTTTTAGACATATATTAATATATTGCAAAAAAAAAAAAAAAAAAAACATTTCATACAAGTGGCAGGAAGACGTTGGATGCAGGCCGTTTCCAACCCCCATTGTTTTCCAAAAATATCTTTTAGGAAATCCATGGGGAGGTCTATGTCTAGCAGTGGACTTCTTGTGGCTGAGATTATGATGATGAAATAAATGAGTTTTGAAAGAAAGAAAGAAAGAAAATATTTTATTTTAATTTTTGTTTTTGTTAACTTTACTACAACAAAATTGCATACAAACGTCAATTACTTTAACTACTACGTGAAGAAGTAATCATCAAGATTGTCGCAGACCGATGAATGTCAAACGATAGAGCTAACTCTAACGAATGGTCAAGACCCACTACCGAATGGCAGCGTACCCGGCATGCTGTGATTATTGACAATTTTAATAGTTAACAGCAAACAAAAGTATCTCTGTCTCAATTTCTATTTGTTAGCTTTTACTATGTTTTGGAGCCGGACACCGGCTACTCTTATCAACGTCATCGTCACCATTTTTCATCACTGTGGTAGTCAAACCGCACGATAATACATGTATAAAATATTTTGTAAAGAGCGCACAACGACCGCTTCTCCCTCCCGTTCACTTTCTTCGTCCCTTTCTTTTTAATTCTGCGTATTTTTATTTGCTATGATAAATTGTAACTGCGGCGGGGTGGCGGGGAGACTGGGGTGAGGCGCGCCCCGTTCGCTATTGTTTCGGTAATTTTTTATGTCTAGTGTTTCGCTTAATTGCATGGCGGTGCCGGAACCGTATTGTGAGGATGTGGGTCGCTGCGGCTCCAACAGACCCCGTGACCCCTTTACCTTGCCACTTCATTATCGAACTCTTATATTTATAGCAGCCACAAGTATTCCACTGCTAGACATAGGTTTCTCTATGGATTTCCAAGAAAAACAGGTTGGAAGCGGCCTACATCAGGAAGACTTCATACAAGCTGCTGGAAGACGCTCCCGCCGCTTGTATGAGCTCTTCTTTCAGCCTTGTTGCTGGTCTTCTTATGCTGCGCTTGCCGGCTCGTGGTGGCCACTCGAAAAATTTTCGACCCCATCAGCAACCAATTCTACGTGCTATGTGCACTGCCCACTGCCAATTCAAAATTCTTATAAATGTTCAATTTTATTTTAAATTTGTCAATAAATAATTGGTTTGTATACCGAATTCCTTACTGTTCTAATCATAACTAATTATTATAAAAGCAAATGTAACTATCTCTGTCTCTATCTGTTTGCTACCTTAACACGTGCAAACGGCGGGATAGATTGTTATTAAAATTATACAAGATATAGCTTAGAACCTAGAAATAGACACGGGTTTACTACGGATATAGGTACATACAGGCGGGCGAAAGCAACTAATTTATATTTTCTTATAAAGGAGATACTTAAAAGTGGTCCTTCAAAAATCTTGAACTTTGAGTCTGTTCAGGCATCTGCTAATTAAAATGTTTTTTAAACGCTGGCCCAGAAAGAGGGGCTTAATAAATTTGACTTATATATCTGTGTGTGTCTGTCTGTTGCATCGTAACTCTTAAACGGATTGAGCGATATTTATCTCATTTTTTTTTTGTATAAAAGAGTTTTTTTTATCTATGTTATCAAAATCGGTTCAGCCATTTTTATTTTGGGGGATTTAGCCTTTCTTAACTTATAGTTGTTAATATAACCTATATTATAATTCCAGCTAAATCCATGTTAATATATGTTACTAAAGCAATATTTCCACGTAATTTAAGGTGGTGACTGCAAACGCCCGCTCCGGCGCTTCGCCCAACTTATTTTCGTTATAACTTCTACTCCAGGTGCGCGTTTCCATATTTTTGTTCAGAAAAAGTTTTTACGTAATTTCACTAGTCAGTCGTGTGAAAGTTTTAAACCAATAAGCTCGCTCCAGTTTATTCTTTTTTTTTGCATGTTTTACGATACAGGTATAATTTAACTTATTTTTCAACTATATAATAATACCAGTATACATAACGAAATAAATTTACTATTTCTAACGTGTCTATATTACGGTCCAATTCTGGACCAATCAAATCCAATTATGGTCGAAGAAAGTATACTTAGTTGAGCTATGTAATCATTGTGTGGTTAGTTTTGATATCAGTCTTTATTGGCGACAAATCATACTATTTGTTGAATGTAACAGGATATTAAAAGCACATTTTACTAAAACAATTTTATATCAAAAATTAATGACTACATATCTAATTGTCATTTATACCATTAATCTCATTTAAGGTTCACTTTGTTGTCCGTCTGTCCGTTCGTCCAGGTGACCTTTATCTCGAGAACACGTGAAGGTATTGTGTTGAAATTAAAACCTTATACGCAGATCCATAGTTTCTTGCTGCAGAAAGAAAAATCAAATTTCTCAGTTTTTGTAAAAAAAAGTTACAGCCGAATATGTCGTAAAAATGCACATTTCGACACTCACAAGGGAATCAAAACTTATGGGGTACTTCCCCTTGACCTAGAACTATAGAATTTGGCAAGAAGCATTGTGTTATACTTAGTACACATATAGGAAAAAATCCGAAAACCGGACATTTTTAATTTAATCACAAAAAAAAATATGTTTTTATGCAAGGAATGAGGGTCCGAATTTTAAAGTGAATTAACCGTATCATGTGGGGTATCCTATGAAAGAGCTTAATTAGCATAACTTAAAACAGGTTTTTAAATATTTTTACCATGTAAGTAAGTATATTTTTCGGTATAAGAAGGAAAATATAAAAAATATATATGATTTCCCCCTTTTATCTACTAGTTTGTACGGAACCTTCGGTGGGCGAGTCTGACTCGTACTTGTCCGTTTTTTTACCGTTTTGGCTGAAGGCAGTAATATGGAAACGTCCACAATCCTCATACATATATATATATATATATATATACATACAAATACAGTATATGTATGTACAAAAACAATATATATATTTAAATTAGGAAACTCTGAGAGCATTAAGTTTTCCGTCATGTAACAAATATTTTTTGATCGCCATCTCAGTTTCGCACGCTATCTAGTAGAAGCTTTGCGCTCAATGAATCGCGCGCAAGGAATTCACGTGTGAATTTGCCTGACTTCCGAACGACATCAAAATTAAATATTTTTTTTTAACGTGACAACGTCTAGTAAATCGATGAGCGCCGGCTGTACGCACGAAAAAGTATGACTCATTGTACCGTTACACAAGGACATAGCCAGCCCATGGCCCAGGCCCAGAAAAAAAATTCTTTATAAATTCGATGACAAAACTACCTGTTTGTGTAAATTACGTTAGTATTTTTTAATGAATGAACAGAAATTGACCGTTAACCAAATGTTGAAGAGTTTATGAATGAGCATATCTATGATAATTATTATTATCACTTTTTTTCTTGTAGCATAATAGGTACCTACTATAGATTATATTATTTTAGTGTATTAGTATAACTACTATAATTATATTACTAAAATTTTCTGTTACTTTTAAAGGCTTGTACTACTATCTGTAACATCTTTCCTATCCGTGCATGGTTGCCTGGAATATTAAGGCCATTAAAAACCTAGCTATAATTATATTTTATCTGTATTTATTTTTCTGTATTTATGGCCTTTTAATAAAGAGTTATCTGTCTATCTATGTTGTTTGTAATAGTTACACTAGGTATGTACATCATCTTCCACGAACACTTCATAATCGATGTAAGAGCACGTGGTTCAATCTTTATTGGCACACTCCCAAAATTAAACAAAATACGTTACAGCATGGAAGATTTACAAAACATTTCCAAGTTACACGCATTAGATTCCACGTTCATTCATTAGATGCGCTATTGCAGTAAAAAGTAAACAATATAATGTACAACAGGATATTATGCTCCAGTATCAAAACTATTAAGTGAATGGTCGAAGATGCCACTTGACTCCGTGCGGATATCGCTATAAAATCTATACGATGTTGAAAACACCGACTTGAGTTACTCCACAGTCCACGCGTCAATGAATGGCGTCTCACAGATCTGTGTGTTCAATTCCCGTCTTTATTGTAAAGACATAAAGTGTAATGAGTAATAAAGCGAACTGAAATTGTTAATGCGGCGGAGTTTATTTTTACTGGCTTACTGTTTTGAGTATCACTACCATTTATCGCTTTTCGTGAATTAGACCACCCATATTCAGTGGAAAGCAACAATACTGTCGGAACTATTACAGACAGATACTTATTATTGCTATTAAGAATGGTTAATTTAATTGCGTCATTTTTTGTTTGTAGCGCTCGTGGCGTAGCTTGACTAGGTGTTCCCGAACGATCACCAAAGTTAAGTAACGGACGGACCGGTCAGTCTACGGATGGGTGACCGTGAGTGGCATTTCTTTCTGAGCGCTACCGTGGGTCGGATGACACGTTAAATTCCCGTTTTTATATTATTATTAATTATAAATTAATTAAAAAGTTTCCGTTAAAGTCCCGGTTGTTCAGCAATCGTCAAGCCAAGTCAGAGGCCTTTCGGCGGCTTAATATCTCTGACAATAGGGCTGGCCACTCAGTCTATACGAACTCACTCACTCATTGCGTCACTCAATTTTGGATTCGCTTTTCTGAACTTTATTTTTTCGTCTAACCTATTTTACTATCGGACAGTTGGAAACATGAAAAAGCGTCATCATTTCGTGATGAATTTAACGATTTGTCTTCACTTTCATCGTGCCGACCGCTACATTGTGGATCTTTTTCAAATTGTTTAATCTTTGAGTCTTTATGTGGGCCAGAGTATTGGTTTAACACAGATGAGTTGACAGTGAAATGCAAGCCTAAGGGGCCATTCATTTATTACGTAAGACCATCGACCATGTCTTATTTTTTCTTACAGGGCGGTGGGTTCCG
Source organism: Lycia hirtaria (assembly GCA_947563715.1). Taxonomy (NCBI): domain Eukaryota; kingdom Metazoa; phylum Arthropoda; class Insecta; order Lepidoptera; family Geometridae; genus Lycia; species Lycia hirtaria. The sequence continues at coordinate 14,500,643 of OX387386.1, forward strand.
GGAGTCTTGATAGTAGTTACGTAAGATGCCAAAAATGCGCAAAGTTAAAATTATACTTTGAAAAAGCGCGGGCGTAGCTAAACGATCATATGTAAATAAAGATGAATGATTAAAACCAAAGTTATGTAATAATAACTAGTTAGGTAGTAATAACTACCAAAAAATAAAAATTACTAGTTCCTGTGTAAGTACAAATAAATATTCCTAAAAAATTGTTACTTTGAAAAATAAACATTACAATAAACCAAACGTGTATTAATTTTTACCTAGTCTTACGTAATAAATGAATGGCCCCTAACAAGAAGAAGAATCATCATCATCAAGAATTGAAATTCTAAAATATTAATATCTGTATGGCAAAGCAGTGTGTTTATTACTCTGAGATCATCATCATCATCATTAGATCAGCAAAAAGAAGTCCACTTCTGAACATAGACAGATTACCAAAGACCGATTGGAAGCGGCTTGCATCAAGTGTCTTTCTGCCATTTGTATGAGGTCATCTGTCCATCTTGTGGCTGGTATTCCTACGTTGCGCTAGTGCATGGTCTTCCCTCAATAACTTTTCTGTCCCATCGGCTATAAGTTCTACGTGATATGTGCCCTGCCCACTGCCACATCGTTATATCGATGACTTTCCTACGTCTATTGTACGGATCTCTTATTTTCTTATTAGATCTCGCAGAGAGACCCCAAGCGTTTTTGCAGTCTAACTTACGCTTGATACCCTGTTGAGTGTAAGAAAGTTTTTTTGTGAGAAAGTATGCGTAAAATTGCTGTAAAAGATAAAAAAATGCGCATTCTTTACAATAATTCTAGTACAATAACTTGTTTATAACGAAATAGTTCGTTGGAGCGTAAAACGCATTTTTTAATTTTTGCAAGAGATGTTTTATTATTATTGAAAAAAATATATAGCCAATGACACTCAGGAAGTAAAGACGAATCTAACGAAACCACGCACATCAAAATCGTTCAAGCCATTTAGGCTGTAGGCTGTCATATAGAAACAAACATAGGTACATACACTCGAAAAACATAACCCTCCTTCTTACGCAGTCGGGTAAACCACTCAAGTATTATCAATTGTAGTTACAGTATTAGTCTATTTATGTATTTATAACAGCGAATACTTCGCCATTAATATTAATACGTGTAAATGAGAAAATTTGTAATTTCATGCAGAGGGCGAACGAGTGTTACCTACTCTTATACGCTGAAACAATTAAATGTATAATTTAATAAAAAATTGGGAATAAAGATAACTTATGCCATATTAAATTTACTCAAAAATACATAACCTATTCACTAATTACGGTTCCGAGTATTGGACCCCTATTAAGATAAGATAAGATACTTTACTATTAACTTACTCCTAGAAAGTAATATCGTTAAACTTACACAAATACTTATTAGATTAATTTGTAAATTTCTAAACTTCTGTAATTTCTAATTTCTAATTTGTAATTTCTAATTTGTAAATTTCTACATTTGGCAATGAAATGATGTTACTAAATGTAAAAATTAATAAACATTGTGACATTGGTAATGCAGTCACATTTTAAACAAACATTGTAAATATATGACAGGCCGCATGGCTCAGTGGTAGTATGTCTGCCTCTGAGATGTAGGTTGTGGGTTCGATCCCCACCCAGGCCAATTCTGTGTCTGAGTGTTTATATGTATCGTAAGTATGTATTTACAACAAAAAAAAGGTCCTGGTTCCCATAGCTTTCCTTAGTTTGGGGCTAGAAAATGCTGTGTGAAAATGTTTATTTATTTAAATGGGACAAATATTTCTTGGGAACGGAAATTTTCAAAAACAGGTTTCATTTTCTCTATGGTCCCATATATTACCTTTTTGTTCTACTCATAACCATCGATATCGATTATTCACACGCACGCTTGGCAAGCTGCTTGAACCAAGGAGCACCTACATGTAGAATCTGTTCAGATACAAAACTAATATTCATCATCATCATCTCAGCCATAAGAAGTCCACTGCTGGACATAGGCCTCCCCCATGGATTTCCAAAATGACCGATTGGAAGCGGCTTGCATCCAGCGTCTTCCCGTCACTTGTGTGAGGTCATCTGTCCATCTCGTGGCTGGTTTTCCTACGCTGCGCTTGCCGGTACGTGGTCTCCACTCGAGAACCTTTCGGCCCCATCGGCCATCAGTTCTACGGGCTATGTGCCCTGCCCACTGCCACTTCAACTTACTAATCCGCTGTGCTATATCGGTGACTTTTGTACGTCTACGTATCTCTTCATTTCTGATTCGACTGAAACTAATATTGAGGGTGCCTATCTTTATTAACCAACTTTCAAAAAGAAGGAGATTATTAATTTGGTCTGTATGTTTTTTTTTTGTATGTTTGTTCACCGATTACTCAGCCAATTGTGCATTGATTTTGAGGATTCTTTTTGTATTTGATAGCTCATACTTCAGAGGTGGTCCTGTAATATTTTTATCAAAATCGATGCAGTACTTTGGTTTTATTACAAAATAACTGGTAAAATAACTTCGAAATGGCTGTAGAAAAGTGAACAGCAAGTCGCGTATGTACTTATGTATATATTGTATTGCGTATTTTGAAGTCGGTTTTTTCAGTTTGTTAAACTATAATTATTTCATTACTCTGTTCTAGAACAAGGGCGCTGCTGTCCTTATTTCATTATTGTGTTTAACGGAGACGTTAGTTCCAATTTTTTCCACGATAGCGTAGCAAGATTGACGAAGTGAAGATTTTTTGTCTGTGGTCCTATTGGATGATATTATAGTTCGTTTAAAGGCAGGATTCCACCAAAATGTTTGTTAACGAACATTTGATGCAAAACTCCTGCAGTGCCCGAATCTGAGTTACAAATAGCATTTATTATATCGCTTTGTCTGATAAAGCACGCACATTTTGTTAATGTTTGCCCGTGAGAGTCTACCAATTAAGAAAAAAACCTTGGGCTTTTTTACTCTAGTGCCGCACATTGGTGGGATCCTACCTTGACATTAACAGACGTACTTTCTTCTTTCTTGTGTCATCATCATCATCATCTCAGCCATAAGAAGTCCACTGCTGAACATAGGCCATGGATTTCAAAAAAGACCGATTGGAAGCGGCTTGCATCCAGCGTCTTCCCGCCCCTTGTATGAGGTTTCTTGTGTGGTTTGTAATAAAGAGTTAATCTTTTATCTGTAAGAATCTATGTCAACCTGTTTACAGATATTTTAGAGAAATGACGAAAGGGAAAAGGAAAAGACGAAAATGTTCGTCAATTCGTCAGTAGAAAATGCTGGATTTAGTGAAAACGTGATAGGTCTCCAGTATCCTGGTGTCCGTATCAAACAAATGAGGTAGGCTACTGCGAAACGATCGTGGTGTAATGTTGTGCTATTAGTCGGTGTTAATCGACTTGTTAGACAATTAGTTACAATTTTAGTTGTTTTAGTAGTCATACTGTATGCTGATTAGTACATAGTATAAGTTATTAGACTGGTGAGAGTATAGATAGGGTTATCAAGCATACTGTATGCTGATTAGTACGAGCATAGTATAAGTTATTAGACTGTGGTGAGAGTATAGTTTGGGTTATCAAGTTTTTTATGAGTCTTCGTCGTCACCAGTAAGAGCCAGCATGATTGTTAGAACATAGAAAGTGCTCTACAAATGAATGAAAATGATGTATGTTTTGATAAACCATCATTAAATACAATATATTTTCATTGTTTTACATCTACCTGACGTCTTGCAATTTCCTGAAGTCTAATGACGGGTAACATGCCTATGGCGTTTCATCAAAGCTGTTAGATGCACTAAGTCGATTTGAAAACTTAGAATATCTGTTGGTACTTACAACCTATTGTGTACAACCTGAGTTCTTGTATGTTTGTTGTGCCATATAATTTTTTTTTAAATCAAATAAGTTTTAGTCTAATTAAATCCTTTATTCCTGGTTAGCATAAGCATATGCTCGTGAGGAACATCGCCTGCAAATCCCCAAAAAAAAACAGCACTTGTGGCAATTATGTCGATGCTTACCAACTTGTCCGTTCACACCTGCCATATAAATAAATCTGTTTCGTTAGTCTTATTTTAACTATTGTCTTATTTTTAATTAGTCTCCAAATATCCGGACTTTACGTAAATAAATAAATATCGGTGGCAATTTTTCACACAATGCCATCTAGCCCTAAATTAAATATACTATGGGAACCTTATAGCTTACGCACGCACGCTACGCACAACTTCAGATTATAGGGCAGACATACTATCAATTGATCTGTGGGGCTAGTCTAAGCATCTCTTTATCAAACTATGTCACAACGTGTGTCAATTAGCCAGTAAGACTAACGGCAGCACTTGTTTCTCGGTCATTTATAGGTACACAAGAAACGCGGCGGCGCGGCACGGCGCGGCACGGCGCGGCACGGCGCGGCACGGCGCGGCACGGCGTGGTGTGGCGCGTCAGGCGCGGGTAGCTAGCAGTAACCCCATTAAAACTGCTTCGCCTCCACTCCCGTCCCTCTTCATGAAATATTAAAAATTCAATTGCGCTTCTCTTTATTTTAACCCCCACCCACGCCTCCCCGCGCTCCCGTATAATATAAAATGAAATATGTATTCGAAAAAATAACGTTCACCTATAATTTATAATTTGTGTAACACGTCCTCCCACCCCACAGCGGCACCGACGCCGAAATGTTGCTTTACAAATCATGTTTAGGGCATGACTTATTTGCCTACACAACAACGCTCTACCGCAGGTATTTTGTTTTAAATATATTCCCTTATAAATGCGTTTACGCGTACTTTGAATGGAACGTACCCAAAATAAAAACAGTTTATTGTTGAGCATAAAAATGAAGGAGTTAAAAAATAAATGTGAACATTATAATATTGGGGCGCGTACCGTGCGAGTTCCGGACTTCTACAGCTATTACAGCGTGTTGTTTGAGCAAACGTCATTTTGAGTACTCGAGAAACTTTTATAGCGCACTCACCTACGTACGGGACTTTATTTCCTTGAAATTTTTATTTAAACATTTGCAAGCAATAAAAAATGTCGAGTCGTGTGTGCTCAGCGGCTTCGTTCAGTTCAACGTGTGGACGATTAAAGTTCCTACGTCAAAGTTGGGCGTTTTGAACTGCAAACAAATTTAAAAAAGCACACAGACACGCCGACGTTAATAATTATCGTACTTATTAGTGTGTATGTGTTGTTGTGAACTTTTTTACCGTATTTATTGCTTTAGGAGCGCGAAGTTAGTCGGCACATACATTATGCAGGTGCACCTACTGTTTGATTAAGCGCTGAAAATGAGCTATGTTCTAACGTTCTTCTACAATAGTCACAATCTAAAGTAAAAACAACAAAGAAATATTCTGCCGCGTTACACATGTATACATATTACGTCAACAGTGTAGTGATCATGACACGTTTAGAGTCTATTCAGATAAGGACTAATGGTTCATTGACGGCGCTGCTGTCCTTATTTCATTTTTTGGTAATATAATTATAAAAACTACGAGACATTAGTTCCCTTTTTTGCCACGATAGAACATATAGGTTGTAGAAAATAAAACAACAAAAATGCAGTAGCGGATCTAACCCTCAAAAAAAGTTTAAGTCACGGCCACCCGAAAATCGGCGTGTTCAATACTTTGACGAAGAATTTCGGGTTGAACCCCCTCAACCCCCCCTCCCCCCCTAAATACGCCGATGCGCTCTATCTACACCTTCTACCTACATGCGGATTCAGATACTATAAGTATGAATCTACTAATGCTGCTATTTTATTGATCCCGTTTAAAAAGGGAAGAAAACAACGCGTAACGAAAATTTTAAAAATACCCGAGCCGTTAAATCTACAAAAACCTCTGAAAGTCTGAAACGCGATTTTTTTAGGCAACAAAGAGTTAGCGCGCATTTTTAAGAGCCTGTGCAGATTTTCCCAAACTAGCAACACCGATCGGAGCCAACTTTCGCGCCGAACTTTAGCCTTTTCGAACACTGCGTTCTCTTTTAAGTTTTTTTCTTTTTTGAAGCGAAAATGCTGTTGTGTTTTGTTTTCCTCGTTTGTCATTGTCGTTTGTGTGAGTAATGTGTTAATAGGTACCCGCACTTTTTGCTGCTTTTAAGTTAAATCGTTCGTTTGTGCTACGGAAACGGTGATAATCGAAATGGCGGACGTAGTTCTTAATTTGAAATTTGAATAGTGTCTTTTTGTTCTGACGCCAAAAGGAATTTTAAGTGTCAGATATACACAGACACACGTCAAACTTTTATCACCCCTCTTGTTGGGTTGAGAGTTAAAATGTAACGTGTCGTTCAATTGATATGATAAACAAATTTATTTATTTTTTGGGACTTTTTCCTTTAATTATTTTGAAGTGGTTTTATCTTTAGTTATTTTATCAAACATAAAATTTACGTTAATTGTACATTTCCGATTAATGTTTAGGAAATAAATAAATAAATAAATATTTGTGGACATTTCACACAACACCATCTAGCCCAAACTAAGCAAAGCTTGTACTATGGAACTAGATGGCTGATAGAATACATATATACTTTTTTTTTTTGTAAATAGTTATATACATATGATACATAGAAACACCCAGACACAGAACAAACATCCATGCTCATCACACAAATGTTTGCCCTGGGTGGGGATTGAACCCACGACCTTTCAGTTCAGCAGGTAGACGTAAACACACTACCAACTGAGCCACAAAAATGTATAGATATGCTATAAAATGAACGTAATAAAATTGATTTTAAACATGTCAGGTCGATTTTAGGAAAATAATTGTATTATATTATTGTATTACGTTTTCAAAACAATTCCATTACCATATACACAAAATATTTCAGAGTTATTGAATAGTTCTGTGATTAAAACAAATCGCTCTTTTGTTGTTTGTCTTCCAACTGCTTACAAGATCATTTGCATGGAAAGTAAATGTATCGAGAATCGAGTATGTCTCAGTATAGAATATCATAACAAACGCTTGTTTCCTTTATTAATTCCATGAAACAGTTTCAATATCGAAAACAGTCACTGTAGTGAGGAGCAACTGCGCAGGTATACTTCGACGCATACCAACACTGACGACTAACTACTATTTAAGCTATGGATTTCAATGAAAATGAGTATAAAATTATCATTGGAACAGCACTCTTAGCCATAATAACACTGACGTAGTGACTACTATTTAAACTATGGATTACGATGAAATTTACAATGAATTATCGTTATAAGCGCAATTTTTAATTTGAATAATACTTTATGCAAAAAAAATTTTTTTTTTTTAAATACGACTTCTAGTTTCTGCGTAATGCGTAGACAAACATACAAACCTAAAAACATACATACACTTATGAAATCTGGCACACATGTTTAGAAGCTGGTATAGAATACAAAAATTGTGCAATTCTGACAATATTACAAATCAGGTCGAATTGATAACCTCCTTTTTTGGAAAACGGTTAAAAATTTACTGAATTGAGAACCTTACTTTCAGACTAAAAGAAAGGTGGTATTTTGTAGTCTATTAAAAATATAGTTTGTTAAAAATAACGTGCTAACTCTCAGATTAAATCCTCCCATTTTTTTGTATTTCCTTAAATTTTCAAATGAAATAACTTAAATTGAAAATTTACTGAGACAACCACAATTATGACATCACATGAAAAAATCGATGACATGGACTTTGTCATTATATTTAATGTCATATCAAGGCATAACAACAACTATTTATATGTACTAACGCACTCGAATTCTTTGCATGACAATGGCCATATATGGCCATTATACCGATTTCCGGGAAAAAAAAACGAATGATTTCGATGTATCAGTATCTCTGTGTATCTTTGTATCTCTATGTAATTAATCATACATATCTTATAATAATAGTCTATACAAATGCTTGTACGCTTTTAAAACAGGACCTGGAGGACGAATTCTACCAAATTATACCAACTTGCCATGTAACCTGGCCTAGGTTATTAAACAACAAGCTTAATAAAGAATTTGTAAAAAATAAAAAAAAGAGTTACAGGGTGGAACCGCGGGCTGTACTATATTTAGTTATATGACATTCCATATTCGAAATAATGAAACACACGTCGGAACGTGACACTACATGTTTCTCTCTGAAATAATACATTTGATGAAATGCTACTGTGACAGGAGTCGAATTTCGTAATATACGGACAAACACTTTGCTACTGTGACAGGAGTCTGAATTTCGTAATAAACACTTCGTTTTTCACAAGTGCAAGAATGGGTGAAAGTGTTTTAACATTTTACTGTAGTACTTTTAAAGTCTTCTGTGCTACTACTACTATTAAATGTATTTTAACATTTTACATAGGTAAAGTTGTAGAAAAATCGGTAACTCCGTTTTCTCAATAACCATAAAAACGTTATCTTCTATAACGGATATAACCGGCTTCCGGAGGTTTCCGGATATTCAGAAATAATTGGTATTTTAACTTAATACAGTGTTGCTCTGGGTGTAAGATATATTTAAGATATCCACTAAGAAAGTATTTCTTGGTTGCAGGATGCGGCTACTTTATTATAAGAAGCATGAATGTAAGTTTCTCCTTTCAACCTTTGAAAAGAAGCTTGTGAAAAAGATCAAAATGTACTATTTCTTTAAAACATTACAAGTACATCAATAGTGTTTTTACCATATTGATTACAGAATCAATGATGATGCCCCTTAACTCGGCGTTATTCCAATAATGCTTATTTTTCTATTAACAATAATGTGTGTAATACTATTTATGGCTCATAATCAATTGCGGTATTAAATTGCGGTAAAAAAATGAAAGATCTTATGAAGGGCGATTTCCCACTAACCCTCAAGAAAAAACTCATGGACATGTGCATCCTCCCTATCCTTACCTACGGTGCCCAAACTTGGTCTTTGACAAAAGATCAGAAGCATGCTCTCGGGGTATGCCAGCGAGCTATGGAGCGCAGTGTCTTGGGAGTCAGACTTTCAGACCGTATTAGAAACAGTCCACTGCGCTCCAAAACACATATCGTTGACGTTGGTTATAAAGCCGCCGAACTGAACTGGGCAGGTCATGTTTGCCGTATGTCGGACGATTTGTGGGCTAAGCTCACTGCACAGTGGGTTCCACAAGTCGTCAGACCACTTGGTAGGCCCAGAAGGAGATGGCGGGATGAACTGACTCCTATTGTAAGAATTGGACTTAAAAATCATTGAACCGAGAAGAATGGAGGAAGGATAGGGAGGCCTTTGCCAAGCAGTGGGACGGAACAGGCTCAAAAAATAAATTAAAAAAAAAAACAATTGCGGTGACACATGTTGCTTAGATATTGGATAACGTGCCGTGGTTCTTTATCAACTTACTGTTGATGGTCACGTCGACTCTGTCCCATAGGTCTCATTTATGTTCAGCAAACTTACCTGGAATGAGAAAAATAAACGATTGAACATTTATTGAAGGCTCGAGAGAAGCAAACCTCTGCTGATTTATGTAACCGAAAAGTGGTATATAGAGAGCAGATAGTGGTCGGAGTGCTATAATATCTCTCTCGTAGGTATTTAAAAATATACTAAATATATCACTTATTATCGCGACAGTATTTTAAATAAGTAATAGCGGCCGTGTCGAGACACCTGTACGGTATAGGGTTCTAATGTTTATGACCTAAACAAATATCACTCGGCAGGAATTTTTCTGTTAAGACCACTTTGCCAAAAGGTCAATTACTTTTGTACCATTATAAAAAGTATAGTGTTTTACATAGTATTCCTCGTAGTTACTACGGAACCCTAAAAACATATTTTACTATGGAAACTAACTAACGTGGTTTACGCACATTTTAAATAAAAACTACGGGTCTCTCACGTCTGTTTTGAGTGCGAGGCGCGTAACCGACGGAGAGTGACGTTTGCGCTGCTCCTTTGAAAAAGACCGCCGAATGCGGTTGAAACTAAAGTTAGATTTTTCGACTCATAACAGAGGTGAGTGACCAGTAGTTTTTACCTTAAAACATTATAAAGTGATATCGAAAATAACTTTGTTCAAAATATTTCTCTTGATTGAATAACCAAAATCATGTTTCATTTGTACATTTGTATAGGTGCTCGGTAAAATCGTAAATGTGATACTTAAGAGAAATAGTTGAACGCCTCAGGTAAAATGGTTCAAAACGTTTTGTGTGCTCGTGAGGTCGAATCGTTGACAGCGCATTTGCTGTTAATAAGTAAGTAAGTTCGTATAGACTGAGTGGCCAGCCCTATTGTCAGAGTTATTAAGCCGCCGAAAGGCCTCTGACTTGGCTTGACTGCTGAACAACCGGGACCTACAATTTAACGTGTCATCCGACCCACGGTAACGCTCAGAAAGAAATGCACTCACGGTCACCCATCCGAAGACTGACCGGTCCGTCCGTCGTAAAATATTTTTTTTAACTTTTATTTGCTGTTAATTAATATATCGAATGTAATTCAGTTAAAATTCCAAGTCCAGTTGGTTTTTCATTATTTTTTTCATTTAGTTTATTGCAATACTTACCTACGTATTGCAATAAACTAAATGAAAAACCAATGGGCAAATAAAAAATGTAAAACAGAAAACAAGTTTCGTCGGGCTAGAGAGATGCCTGGAACCCAGCGTAGAGCCCGATGTGATTTCAATTATACCAACTAAAATGAAATGTTCAAAACTCCTATGAGGAATATACAGTTTTATGAAATATATATTTTGTTATGTAAATGACTGAGCAAGCAAGACACTCGTCTGATTGTAAGCTATTCGCTTGCCCATAACAGTACAATGCCTAACAAAATCGACATCAACTGTGTAAAAGATTGTGTGCCAATGCAAAAAATAAACAAACAATAAATATTGGTGGTCATTTTAATTTTTTATACCTACAGCACTTACTAGCCCCAAACTAAGCAAACTTTTACTATGATAAACTTTTACTATATAATACTTACCTATATACTTTTAATTTGTAAATACTTTCATATGATACATATATTTATTATTATTATATAGCATACTTATATTATTATACTAATATTTATTCTTTTATTTTAGGTATTTCTATCAAGCTCTCCACGATAAAAAAATAAATAAAAAAACTCTTCAGCAAAATTTACTCCAGAGGATCTCCTTTAGACATGTATTGATAGGAATTCTCTCCAAATCTAATTATTTTAAATGACTTCTTATCAAAACGCCTAAGTAGCGAAGCGTCAAAAAAACATCTAATGAGCTGTATGATCATAAAGCATTAAATAGGCGTTCAGATTTGCTGGCCACCTTAAAGGTGGTAATTTTAATACATGGTCATTTAGCTAAATAGGCATACAGGTCATTAAGCGTATTGTGCTGTTGGGCGTTTTCCTACCTAGCCTATGTGATCAGAAATATTTTGTTTAAAATAAATATTTTTCTTATTTGGAGTTACTCAGGATAAGACATGAGATTTTCAAAACTGACATAAAGGGATCAGCACTTTGAAAACCATTTAAAATTACTGTGGTTTTATCATGGATTTTAAGAATTAAGAAATTTGAAACGTGGAATTTATGACTTTTCTTAGTTTCCAAGAAATATGAAATTCTGCCTAAAATTAGCTTCATACTTTAGAATATTCAAATAGTCAAGTATCGGCAAACGAAGGACGACCAGCCGCAACATGCACAAGAACAGACGACCACGTACAGGTAGCAGATCGCGTGCCATATGTCCAGCAGTAGATTTGGTGTAGCTCAAATGATGATTAATAATTAGAGAGTATAGGATCGAACTTTCCCTATAAACAACGCAGTCCAAAACCTATAAGGCGCTTACGAAGCCGTCAAAAATACGCCGACAGGCGGAATGTCGTAAGCCCATCTGTCGACTCGACCAATACCGCAAAATACCTTACATATTCCGATTCAAGTGCGACTACCGGGAGATTTTCGAGATTTTCCGTCTGAGCGCCCGAGGCCTTGTTAAGAATCTGTCGGAAATTTTGGGCGGTTACGCCTGGACGGGCGGAATTCTCCCGATACAACGGAATATGGGTATGGCCGTACGGCTAATGTTCGCTCGGCGATTGCTTCCACGCGTTACGTTTAGTTTTCGATTTGCTATGCAGGTAATATTGTTTGAATTTGGAAGCGGCCGGCAGACATTTTAGTGGTTTGTGTAGGCGCATCCTATTTGTATTTGTATTCTATGTTTGAAAGTTACTGGTATGAATAATCGTAGCATTTCGCGTGGTCTTAAATGAGGATGTAAAACATCTGATAATAATGATGAATAAATCAAAATTTAGAAATTTTGGAAATTTTCTAAAGCTATATTATAAACCTTTATTTAAATTTATACACGGGTCTAGCCCGGACCTTTGAAAGGCATCAGTGGGGCCGGAACCAACACTGAGAGGCCTTTTTACAAATGTATAGTAAAAAATACAGATTGTGTATATGGATGGATTACTCCACAATATGGAGTTTAACAGATCTTGGTTATTGTGATGGAGTGTTAGTGACTTAAAAACTAGGCTATAGGCTGATGCTCTCACACAGCAGGTAAGATGAAGTACCTCTGTGTGAGAGCACCTATTATTATTATTATCATTATTTTATTGTATAGGTATTTCTAAACATTATTTTTATTTAAGCAAAATCAATTGTACAAGTTTTCATATAAATATGCTACAGTTTAATAATTTTGGCTAAGTACTTTAACATTACCTATAAAAAGATACAATTTCATATTATTTTTTATACGAAATGTATTTTGTTAAAATATTAAATTATCGGTCTCAAAAACTTAAATCTAACTTATATATCTAGTGTGTCACACTAGATAATTATATAAGTTAGATTTAAGTTTTTGAATATGAATTTCCGCATAGTAATGCCTGATTCAATAAATTTTCTAATTATCGGTTTATCAAGCCACGATTGAGTAATTTGATATAAAAAAGTCAAACCATAAAATAGACTAAAAGACAATTATTCCATAAAATATCGAAACAACCTGCAGATAATAAATTAGGTACTGGCACATAAATTTAATTTAGTATTTTTAGAATCGCGTGTATCAATGTAAAATCAACTACCGTGTTTGTTGCATGCGTCTTAATTAAGTAATGAATTTAGTATACGTTTGTATGTTTGTAAGAAAAATAAAGGAAGTTTGAAGATAGCGGTTAAACTATATTTTATGGTCATTAATAAATAGATGTAATTTCTAATATGTATATCTATACTTTCATTACATTAGTATGAAGAACACCTAAGCCGCAGAGAAAAATTACTGAGATCTGCCACTTTTGCCAGTTATTTATTATTATATCGTTTTATTTTATTTTATATATATTACTCTCTTACGCTTACTATGTCTATCACTGTGCCAAATTTCACAGCGATTGACTGATCCGTTTGATCGTAAAAAAAGTAACAGACAAATGGTCAGGTTTTCTTTCGCTTTTATTATATTAGCTAGAATCAACAGAAAAATTAAATGCAATTAATGCAATCAAATGTACTTTTCGTACAAATTTTACTTATCAAATACTCGTTATTTGTATGTTGTTTATTTTTAAAACTCCTAAAGTATGCTTATTTAGTATAATTATACATATTTACAAACCACCATCCCTTATCTCAACTTTTTTACGGTGGAAGCGGCCTCTTTATCAATAAGACTATCATTTCTGGCATTTTTAACCAACTTCCAAAGAGAAGGAAGTTATCAACTCGGTCTGTATGTTTTTTTTTTTTTTTTTTTGATGTTTGTTCACCGATACTTATTCCAATTGTGCATTGATTTTGATGATTCTTTTTGTATTTGGTAGGTCATACTTCAGAGGTGGTTCAATTTAAATTTAATAAAGACGATGTAGTACTTTGGTTTTTATAACAAAAAAACTGGTATAATATCATCCAAGTGCCCGTAGAAAAGTGAACAGCAAGTTGCTTAGGTGTTGTATTGCGTATTTTGAAATCGATTTTTTCAGTTTTTTTAAACCATAATTATCTCGTGTGTACTTGTATCATCATCATCATCATCTCAGCCATAAGAAATCCACTGCTGGACATAGGCCTCCCCATGGATTTCCAAAAAGACCGATTGGAAGCGGCTTGCATCCAGCGTTTTCCTGCCACGTGTATGAGGGCATCTGTCCATCTCGTAGCTGATCTTCCTACGCTGCGCTTGCCGATACGTGGTCTCCACTCGAGAACTTTTCGCTCTCATCGGCTATCAGTTCTACGTGCTATGTGCCAACTTGCTAATCCGCTGGGCTATGTCGGTGACTTGGTGGTGTACTTGTATACTATGTTATTACTTTTTATTATGTCAATAAAGTTTTTTTGGTTTGATTTGATCAAGCATATAGGCAGTCAAAATACGAAAAATAAATAAATTTGTAAATTACTGAAAAAATTGCTGTCTGTACGGACGTCAGTTTACGGTTGATAATTTTACGTGATAACGTCATGATAGATGCGTCACAAGCCGAACGCTTAGGCCGATCGTGCCTCTCTATCGCTTGTTCCGCGCTCTCGCTTGCACGCTCGGCTCAGGCGGAACGTGACAATGAGTCATGCTTTATCGTGCGTGCAACCGGCATTCATCGATTTATAAGACGTCAAAAAATAATTATTTTAAATAAGCAAATAGAATAGCTAACATAGTGTACCCGAAGGCACAATCTAGTATTACAGAAGTCTTTAAAATATTTCCTTCAACGCAGTCGGCGTAATGACGATAAATAAATTGAAAGATAACTACAATAATTGTATTCGCAACAATCAGACCGGCGAAAATGATTACCTGCGTGACCATTTACTGGTGTGTTATTCAAGTATTTAATGTATATGTTGGAATACTGTTATATTTTCACCACATCACGCCATTTAGTTTCTCTGTATACAATATACATATATTAGTTGCGCAAACTAGATGCAGAAAAATAGATACCTACAATAAAATATTGTAATTGTTATCAATATAGAATTTAAAACAATAATTTACAAATTGTCAATATACTAAAATTAACATGTCAATAATTGTATTTAAAATATAACAAACATTATGTCAAAAAAATATTACCCCTATTGGCATGAAACCCCTCGCGCGTGGAACCATGGGGAAAGGTCGCGTGGAACCTTGGGGAAAGGTCGCGTGGAACCTTGGGGAAAGGTAAACTATTTAAAACAATATTTTATTTTGTCTGTCTGTCTAAACGATGTCCGTGATTTACACTGCTGGATGGATTGGAATGACATTTGGCAGGAGTACCTATTACTCATACTATGGAAAAGCACACATTTTTATCACAATCATCATCATCATTACAGCCTATGGCCTATAGCCATGGGGAGGCCTGTATAGGCCTACACATGGATTTCTAATAAGACCGATTTGAAGTGGCTTCTATCCAGCGTCTTCCTGCCACTTGCACGAGGTCATCTGTTCATTAGGTAGGATAAAATTAAAAAAATAAATATAAAATTTATATTTTTTAAATTACATTTTATCCCAATAATTTTGTTATAATGTTATTATTATTTTGTTACATAACTATACACCAAAGTGATAAAGTGGTGTATTATAGCATGGGCAACATATTGAATCGGTGTATAGTAATCCAAGTAACCGAAATTACGTATTTTGAAGTCGGTTGTTTCAATTTTGTAAATTTATTACAAAAAAATATCTTGCGTTTTATCTTCGTTAATTGAAATAATGCAACTTTTAAAGGATTTATAGTATATATTTTACATAATTTTAAGACCTGATGTTTTGAACACAGCGTCCGATGTCTGTGTCTCAGCTGTGACTACCAATATACGCGATAAATCCGTTAAAAGTTGTTTAATTTCAAATCAAGACTTGTTAAGAATAAAGAGCTCCACAGACTCCAGAGTCGATTTTGTAAATTTATACATATAATAAGACTCTAACGGGTCAAAAACTGTACTTACATTAAATATTTTTGAAAAATTTTGATCGGAATATGCATCCGATAGTGGATAGATACAGAAACCAAACAGTAATTTTAAAATTTTTTGTCTGTCTGTCTGACTGACTGTCTGTATGTACGGTGTGTCCAATTACTACTCATTCTACTCATACTATGTAGAAGGATCTAGCATACTTTTTATCCCTAAAAATTTGATAGTTCCTGTGAGATACACTAAACAATAACAACATAATAATTCACCACGCGGGTGAAACCGCGGGGCGCAGCTAGTATATGTATATATTTAGCTATATTGTTTTTTATTAGTAATAAACTTCAATGCACTGCAAGGGTTCAAGATTAACGGATTCAGAAGGCAGTTGTCCTAAACACGGAACGAATAGTCAGGAGGTTCCGAAGTCTGTAACCACTAGCCCCTACCGTCAGCAGCACCCTAGGTTTAAGTTCTTATAATGATTTTAAAAACTATGATTATAACCATGATTATATAAATTTAATAATGGTTAAATAAATACGTGAAGAAGGGGTAAGAAAAGAATATTTGAAAAATACAACTTATAGAAGAGAACAAACAGACACAAATGTAAATGAATGCTAAATTGGACGAATCTAAAATAGAGACTATTCGCTCTTTGGGTTAGATTTATTTAGACGAAATCAATAAGGTAGAGTGGTTTTTAGAATAGAAGACGAACCAAAGAGAATTTATATTTTTATACAAACGAGCGAGAAAACGGGCAGGTCGTCCCATAGATGTAAAGCTTCACACTTACCTCAACGATAACTCAAAATTCTGTGCGGCAATTTAATACGATCGTCACTCTGAGATATTCTTTGAGAGATATTTATATACGATACGTCAAAACCAGCTACGAAACAAATCAGTGGCCGATCTTGGCCACTGATTCATCAAGGACACGTATAATTATGGTCATATGGCAGATAAACAGATAAACATTTTTATTGATAATTTGAACAATGTAGCTAATGTTATAGACTAAAAGAAGATCATTGGCGAGTATTTTTTGTTAAGACCACGTTGCAGAAAGGTGAGCTTTGTATCATTACAACTTAAATAGTTAAGGTACATAATTATCGCTATAAATAGTAAAAACGGAAGCACAAAGGGTTCAAAATAATTTTCATTGAAAATCTTTAATGTGGTAAAATCATGAATTGCTAGGTATAATCATTTAGAAAGCAGGGGCCCAATTTGTTTACATTTGGCGGACTATACCTGGCCCACATTACATCAGGAAAAAAAAAATAACCTTAGTATTAATCTACTAAGACAGATTTATCCCACGATATTTCACACAATGGGCCTCCCTATAAATATATGAAAATAAAAATCATCTGTTCAATACGCGTTTAAAATGTTATACCCTATTTATCACTTTTGATAATTTTACTAAACCATTTTGTAGCAGTTCATTAAACACATCTGGCAAATTTCGTTTATTGCTAATATACGGACCGACAGGCATGGACGGACACGGACATGGGGAATTTATAAGGGTCCCATCATAGTTACTACGGGACTCTAAAAACCGCGTGGTTAAAAACAATCTTCCACCATCAGAATCAAACAAAAGCGACCAGCTTTTATTGTTTGAACAATAGTCTCTAGATATTTTCACAGAAACTGACGTTAGGCACACACACCAGGAAATGACGTGTCGGTCACTATCTTGACGAGTAGAAAACGCACAGTGTCGCCGTTTAAATTCAATGGACAGTTAGATTGCTCGCACAACGACAAAACAGTGAATGCCCATCATTTCAGATATTTCTGTACACGAAGGGGTGTATTCATACATATATAATTATATAAAGGGTTTGTTCTTTTTTAATTCGAAAATAGGCTTACGCTTCACCGTTAACTCAACTGGAGTTAAGCGACAGTTCCGGTCTAAGATGGAGCGCGCTTGCCTAGAAGAAACCTATTAATTTGCGATTTGAAGACACCAAGATTATATCTATTCGGAAAGACCCATTCAGGAAGCGCATTCCACACTTTGGCGGTAAGCACAATGAAAGTGGAGCCCTTTGGCTCCACTTTCATTGTGGTTACCGCCTCGTTTCGTACGGGTTCAGAATATCAACCATGTAACGATGTCGCTTTTTCGTGCTTCTTGCTGTCCGATAGAAAAATGGGGGAATGAGATCATGCAAATCAGACGCACACTCACCGAAATATAAAAAAACAATAAGCTAGCAACTTTGCGACGATGCTTCGCAATTTGTTCTGAGGTGACTAGTAGGTATGTAATATCTGATGAATTAGTTCAACGATTTACCACTCATAAAAAACACTTATTGGCCTGATCTTCGCATATTATTTTTAGAATGCCGTTAAGCTTGACACAGCTACTCTCATTTCTTGCTCCACATTGATCTTTAACATTTACAGCTATGAGGAGTTTATGAAACTGTCAAATAATTCAAAGATTTTCAAGGATATTGACGTACAAGGAAACTGACCAATTAGGGAAAATTACGATTGTTAATTCGACTTCACATGAATAAGAATTTTTAAAGCTTATTTAAAGTAGATAGACTTCAATGAAGCTCTTCTTGTATAGAACTTCTGCCTGGAAAGGAGCATCAATCTACACTTGGATTTAGTTCAAAGACCGGAAAGTCCCTTCATTCCTTTGTAGTTTCGGAAGCGATTCGGAAACTCCTTTATCATCTGTACTGCAAATGCTTGGAACCCTCTGCCTGCAGATTTGTTTCCTACATCTTAAGATCTAGGAGTCTTTAAACTAAGAGTAAATAGGTATCTTCTGGGCAAGCGTGCTCCACTTTAGACCTCATCTCAGTCTTCGCTTTAGTTAGACCAAATCAAACGCATTCAATGTAAAATAAGTGATTAAGACCGTGTCGAGACACACATATACTAAGATTCCGTTGCTAATGCTGTAATTCAAAAGAAAACTACTTGGCGAGTATTTTTTGTATAGACTACTTTGAAAAAATATTAATGACCGCCGTACTATAATAATTTAAGTGTCTTATATATTTAACGCTACATCTCTAAAAGTTGTAATCCCAGAATGCGCAAAACAATTTTCATTGAAAGTATTTAATATATTCTACTATTATACTTGTAGTTAATCCTTAATCTCTAAGTCCAATTGTTTAGAAACGTGTCTTTTTATGCTGAACATAAAATGCCATAGAAGGTTTTAATTAAATAACCACCACTTTTTAGAGACTAGACCTTGAGGACGTCTTATTTGATTGAATTTAACTGTTATTTATGAATATATGACTTGTATTTTCTAGATTCAATAGTTTTGAAACGTGTCTTTTTATGCTGTAGATACAAAAAATCGATAGAAGGTTTTAATAAAATATCCACCACTTTATCGAGACTAGACTTTGAGGACGTCTTATTTGATTGACTTTAACTGTGATTAATGCATTTATGACTTGTATTTTACGTGAAACTCGGAGAGCTTTTAATATTGCACTGGCAAATGCTCTATTCGCGTGAGTCAATAATGTTGATTTCGTCTACTGGTACTCTTTAAATTACGAATGAATAAGTTTATTATAAACAAAAATTGGTTTTCACCAAACAACCCCAGTATAAGAAAAAAAAATCTGTATCATAAAAACGGCTGGCGATATTATAACTATAGATTGTATTTCTAATACAATCTATAGTTTTAATATCATCAGCCATTCGCCGGCCATATATCGCCATTTTAATATATAATCTTAGTTTTTGTATTCCTACAAAGAAAGACACACAAAAGAATAGCCCAGTCGAAAACAAAATGAGTTTCTGCATTTTAAAAGGCAACTAACAAAAAAAGACTATTTCGTGAAGTGCCACCACGTCATAAACAACCCATGGCTGTGACAGGCTATGCATACGATATGGCCTCTATGCATTATTTCGCAACACGTAATACTAAAATTGTCTAAGCTAAGCACACCCCTACGCCTAAACCAGGCTCCATACAAGAGCATTCACTCACACACATAAACGGTGCACCCCAAACCCGTTCGCTTATACAGTGTGTTTCTTTTATTTTACATTTTAATTCCATCAAACTTGCATACACTTTTGATCGCGGTGCCTTTATTGGCAGCGCTGTTGTAGCTTCCTTGCGTTCGTTTTGGAACGTCGGTGAATTTTTACGTCCATAACTGTGTGTGTGTGAGAATGATGGAGATGCTAAAAAAATATTCAAATTTCCGGTATTCTGAAGCTGAAAAGAGTTTTAATTATGATTTTTGACTTTGTAGTACTCGTATGTACGAGTATTAATATTTTTATTAGAAATGAAATATGGTTAATTAACAAGCTCTAACCAGACTGTTACACTTGCATAATTTACTGTTGTACAAAACTTGACTGGCTTTGTGGCTCAGTTGGTAGTATGTCTGCTTGCTGAGCTGTAGGTGGTGTGTTCGATCCCTACCCAGGGCAAACATTTGTGTGATGAGAATGGGTGTTTGTTCTGTATCTGGGCTTCTATGTATCATATGTATGTATTTACAAAAAATGTATACCTAATGTATTCTCGTATCAGCAATCTAGCTCCATAGTACTCCATTTAGCCCAAACTAATTGCTTAGTTTGGGCTAAATGGTATTATGTGTCAATTACGATTGCGACATAATAAAGATTTTGAAGAAATATGAGAGAATACATGGTTAATTCCAATCAGCTGGACGCTTCTTAAGGCTGCTTCTAAACCAATTTTTCTCATACAACTGAGTAAACAAGTCAAACAAGTCATCTGAAGTAAAGTTTCACGCTTGCCCAAAACTGACCAAATCTTAGTAAGTACTTTAATAATTCAAAACCTTGTGTGGTAATGCACTGTATTCGTCACTCTGATGTCATGGCTCAGTTAATACCTGTATACTATAAATAAATAATAATAAATAAATATTTGTGGACATTTCACACAACACCATCTAGCCCAAACTAAGCAAAGCTTGTACTATGGAACTAGATGGCTGATAGATTACATATATACTTTTTTTTGTAAATATATACATATGATACATGGAAACACCCAGACACAGAACAAACATCCATACTCATCACACAAATGTTTGCCCTGGGTGGGGATCGAACCCACGACGTTTTAGTTCAGCAGTCTCAGTTCAGTGTCTACGTCTAGTAGACACACTACCAACTGAGCCACAAGGCCAGTCAAAGTATAGTGTGGTACTTTACCAGATGGATTCTGCAAAACAGTTTCACCACTACAATATTCTGTACATTAATAAAGATTCTAAGTGTCAATATTTTTTGAATAGATTAGTTCATATTTTTTTAGCACTAATAGTCTTCAAACAAAGCCTCGGAAAGACAGACAGACAGACGGATATGGCAAAATTATAAGCCCTAAAAACTGAGCGTGAAATGTGAATCAAAGCAAAGTATTCCACGTCCGGAATTTTAGCCGAAATTGGACGGCGATTTTCGTACAACCTGTATAACGGGTGCCGCGGAGGGCGTCTATTTGTTTTGCCGTAGCTTTGTCGAGCTTGGGACATGCAGGTCATTAATTGTTGTGAACGCGGCCTTCTAATCGATAGTGCGCGTTCGATTCTACTTTATATTAATGTTATTTGTGCTTGCATGCCCGTCCTCGTAATGTTCGCTCCCTAAATATCTAATGGCGCTCGACCACGTTCGCAGCAAATTCTGCTGCTTAACTGTTATGCTGGAATGATTAATTAGGATTAGGCATGGTATCCGGTACGAATGGCGAACGGCATGTAATGAGACGGCCCGATGACGGGCAAGATATCGAAACGATTATGACAGATTGCTGTTCATATTTTGTCTGGGATTGTCGAGCGTAGCGCGTGCATCTCGCTACGTTTTTAACCTCCCTACGCAAAAAGGGGTGTTATAAGTTTTTCTTTTATTTAACAAAATTAATCCTACAGACTCCGGGGTCCGTGCCTTTTATAAATAAATGTATGAATTTTGAACTACTTATTGATTTTTTTAATTATGCAAGAGGATTGTGTTTTATGTTTGACGTATGCATGCTTATGGGTGTCAATCTGATAGTATATCTACTCAAACAAACAAAAATTCAGACTGTTCAATAAATGACGAAGTTATGCGATAAACGAACATAAAAGAAAAACATACAATTGTATTGAGAACCTCCCCTTTTTTTGAAGTCGGTACATACATAAGTAAGTAAATATTCCAAGTATCAGTGGGACATGAGAAAACATTACGTTTTCCACAAAGATACGCAACAATTACTAAATTAAAGAGTTTTGTCAACAAAATTCCCGCTATTGTCACCGAGTTTTATTTAGAAAACTATTTCACTTCAGTGTAACTCAGTTTGTTTGTTAAAGATTTCAAAACTTTGCGCTGGTTTTTCATTTAACATGTAAACTAACATTGTTTAAAAGAATTGTTGTACGGGAGAAGTTATTGTTTACGGTATTTCTTAACAATAAAAGCTTTTTAACAAGAACCAGTTGAATTTGTTTGTTGAAATTATCTTTGTTAGTGCACGGGTTGATGAATGTTTTTTTTATGATTTCAATGAACATATTAATAGAGATAAGTCGACTGAAATAACATTATTAAATAAATTATTACATCGAGGCTTCCGTACTAAATGGCATACATAGCATATGACTCTTGACCAGTTTATAGTATGAGTAAATTTACATCAAAGTAAATCCTGAACCTTGCCAATTTTGAGACTTGTATCTATTACAATTTGAATAAATAAATAAATAAATATAAATATTCGTGGACATTTCACACAACAACATCTAGCCCAAACTGAGCAAAGCTTGTACTATGGAACTAGATGGCTGATAGAATACATATATACTTTTTTTGTTGTAAATATATACATATGATACATAGAACACCCAGACACAGAACAAACATCCATGCTCATCACACAAATGTTTGCCCTGGGTGGGGATCGAACCCACGACCTTTCAGTTTAGCAGGTAGACGTAGACACACTACAAACTGAGCCACAAGGCCAGCCTAGTTAGTTAAAGTTACATTTGAGTGTAGGACAGACAGACAGACACCGTAGCCTCACGAAAGGGCACCCTTAGTATGGAAGCCTAAAAATAAACACTTCTTCTATATTTACTCTTGTACGAAAGCTAAATTTGTGTATAGTGTCGAATTCCCACACAATATCTATTTTTATTTTTGTGCTACGAGACTACATCGTGATTGGTCGTACTCGTAGTTCGTAGCTCGTCTACGATCCTATTTCATAACGTGATCACAGAATAGTTAATAGTACTAGATATATCATATTTAACTACGTCAATCTTTCTTTGAAGTGAAAACTTCTTTAGCGGCATTGTGCATTTTTGGGATGGGTAAAAAATTTTAAACTCGCGTCAGATCGTCAGATTCGTAAGACGGACGGATTATTTTAGTCAGAAACCTATTCTAACGTTCTGCATTTAAAGTTCATTATTGTATGTACAAGTTTGTCCTTCTAGCATGACGTCATTATTTTAATCAGAAACCTATTCTAACGTTCTGCATTTAAAGTTCATTATTATATGTACAAGTTTGTCCTTCTATGCATGACGTCATTTCGTTACGCCGAATGCTTATTTTGGACACATGCACGTAAGACTTGTTAGCTCAATAGGTTAGAGCACCGATATAAATTTCAATTCGTCATTCGGAGGGCGGAGGTTCAAATCCTTCACGAGTCAGTCTTTTTGCTATTTTATTTTTTAGTTTTCACTGCTGCCAGCACTCCAGCTTCAGTTTACCATAAATTAATTAAATAGTAATAAATGTTTAATCGTAGAAAAAAAATCAATAAAGTAAATTGTGGACTATTAACTAATTTAATTATGTGACAGTATTAAGAAACCAGAACATATATTGAAGGGTTGT
Organism: Lycia hirtaria; assembly: GCA_947563715.1. Lineage (NCBI taxonomy): Eukaryota > Metazoa > Arthropoda > Insecta > Lepidoptera > Geometridae > Lycia > Lycia hirtaria. Next base: position 14,524,524 of record OX387386.1, read on the forward strand.
GTTGCTATGACACGCATATCTTATCACTATGGATAAACTGCGCACAGATGTTATCTAGAACCTGCCTACAAGAAAGAAAATCAGTTCAAAATATTATTTACTTTAATTTTTCTGTTTTATAGTTGTATCGTGATAAATCTTTATCCGCGGAAGAAAGGAGCGGGAGAATCCTTCTGTTTGGGATTTCCAGTAAAAAAAAAATGTTCCAGTTAAAATGTTATTATTTTAAAGTAATACCGCGTATGAGCGAGATCTTTCGCAATATTTACGATATTCGCAATATTGAGAATATTGAGAAAGATCTCAAAGATTGGATTCCATTCAAGTCGGAAAGTAAGTTTAAGTTTCCATTTAACTTGCCTATTGTTTTCGTCTGCGGTGAGGAGGCAATTTCAAAGCGACTCGTCAATGTATATAATCGTCCCATCGAGGATGTAGCCCACTTAGGACCGGATATAAGCGATCCTGCATCTGAACGTACATCGATGTTGTTCCGATGTATTGATAATTGTCTAGTCAAGACGTTCGTACACGAGAATGGTGAATGTTCTAACAGGCAAGCGAATTTATTTATTTATAATCTTGAGGTGAAATTTTAATCTTTCATTTATTGAGCCCTCATGGCTCAGTGGCAGTACGGCTGCTTCTTGAGCTGTAGGTCGTGGGTTCGATCTCCACCCAGGGCAAACATTTATGTGATAAGCATGGATTTTTGTTGTGTCTGGGTGTTTCTATGTACCTACTTATATGTTTTTTACAAAAAAAAAGTATATATGTATTCTATCAACTATCTAGTTTCCATAGTACAAGCTTTGCTTAGTTTGGGCTTGATGATGTTGCCCCCAATATTTATTTATTTATATTGTTTCTCAAATTTACATATAGAGCTAGAGCTCCATCGTAGACCACAACATTACTTAGCATCAGGTGAATTTCCAGTCAAGCACAAACTTACCATTTAATGAAAAAAAGACTTTAAATACATTGTTTTCATTTTTTAGATCATTTTGGACACCACAGCTTAGGCGACGATCTGATGGATGATACACACGTGGAGTGGGATGGAAATAATCATTTTCAAGCACGACCTTTTTCTGTTCTAATACCAAATATATGTGCTGTTGGTAGCGTCTGAATTTAATGTACAACTTTAATTATACAAACCCAATAGATCTTCTAACATGAATATAGTAAAGCAGAGTATCAGTGCATACCGTAAATAACGCGTTGCCGTTACTGTTAAATATTAGCGCATAATTCAAATTGTCAATGGCAACACTGCCGATAAACAATTAATCTGGCAATAGGAGCGTTTTATCCGCCACCCTGCGAGCCGCATAGCCTACGTCGTTCTAATCATGGTCCAACTCATGAATTTAGATTCGCCAACATCTAGGGTTGCACCGTTGCGTATTCTATTATCTGTTGAATACTCTCTTAAGTAGCCATTTTTATAAACTCGACCAATGGCAAATGTGGAAGCATGATGCCAACATCAAGAAAAAAAAAAAAAAAAAAGTAGCCATTTTTTCTCCAACAAAAAGGACAATAAGGCAACCGACAAAATGTCGACAAAAAGGTTATAAATTTGGTTTTATTTTAAAAAACGTTTTTTCCCTCTTTACTAAATGAACAACAAATTAGAAGACAGTTTGCTTGGTGGTAAGCGATAACCGTCACTTGTTGACAATAATTGTCAACATTGTCAAATTATTGTTACACAGGTGGTGTCAGTAATGCTTTGCTTGCCCTTTGCCACCCTTTTAAAAATACATTCTCTAATTGGCACCTAAAAATAAAAATGTAGGGCAGTTACAAGTACAGTACAATTAGAAACAATGAAGTAACGAAGTGTAGTGTGAGCATACGCGCACACACAAGGAAGAATAGCGTTAGCATAGTGACGGCGCGCGGGCGTGACGGCATGAAAGATCGTCATTCCGTTTTCTGTCACGGCATACAAGTTTGTTTTACTGCCAAGACACGTGAATAGATATTTCTAGCTTACGTTGTTGGGCAAGCGAAGTAATGCAAAATTCACAACCCTATGCGATCTATTTGTAGTCCTTGTCTGACAAAATGGATAGGGCAGCCATAATCAATTTATAAGGCCTTGTTTGTTTTCTTAACGAATAGTTCTGTACCTATTTCGATAAGCGTTCTATTGTTCCTTTGGTGCTCAAAAAAGATGTTACCTGGAAAGTTTTCTAATAATGGAGAAATAAGAACATCAGGTGAGTTGGCAGTCAATATCACGCCTAATACATCTACGCCTATAATATGCCTAAAAAAACATCTAGTTTGAAATCGGCAAAAGATCGGCAAAAATCGGCAAATTATCAGCCATAAGAAACCCACTGCTGGCCATAGGCCTCCCCCATGGATTTGCAAAAAGTATATGTTGAAGATTTTTGAGCTATGTCTGTATAACATTGAAATAAAAAATTGTGGACATTTCACACAACACCATCTAGCCCAAACTAAGCAAAGCTTGTAGTAAGGAACTAGATGGCTGATAAAATACATATGTACTTTTTTTTGTAAATATATACATTTATGATACATAGAAACACCCAGACACAGAACAAACATCCATGCTCATCACACAAATATTTGCCCTGGGTGGGGATCGAACTCACGACATACAGATCGGCAAGCAGACATACTGCCAACTGAGCCACAAGGCCAGTCATTATCAGCTAATATGTAACAACCATGAAAAGAACCACACACACCTCAAACGAATTTAGTAATGACCAAGGTTCATAATATATAAACTTCCACTAAAATACCTACCATAAAAATAGATTAGAGAAACTTTCAATCCTTTTTCAATTCAAAATGTTAAATACTAAATTAGATTATCAGGTCAGCCGATTGTGTAAAATTGCAGTAATTTACTTATTACTTTTAAAAAACAGACAATAGTATAAAAATATTTCCACTGTAATTATTATCATTAATCATTGAATTAATAAAATTATACTTAGAACGTAAAGCGCTTAAAACAATAGCAGAAACAATGCTACAAAATCGTAATTAAATATTGTATCACTTTATATCAGTCCTACAATTATTATTTATTATGGAATATTCCAAGAACCAAGGTACGTAATTATAATTAATGATAATAGTTTTCACAAATGCTTCTCGAAAATGTCAATGACGCAATGATAAAATAGTAAAACACCTCGTCGTACAATTTTAACAATCCATGATAACTGGTATAAATGGGCTCTTGCTTTCTTCAAGCCTTTTATTATTATGTCAGAAAAGCAACATAATCAGTCCAACAACACGGTACAAAACACGGTACAACGGTAACAAAATAAGATTTGGAATTTAAAAAAAAACTAGATAAATTCTTAATTATTTAGAAAAAAAATCAAGTCTTCTAACTCACATTTTATTACTATGGTCTGATATGTTACTCACGATTTGAGATTTGCCGTGATGTACGACAAAACAAAATAAAAATCTCATTAATTTACAATATCACATTAATACAATATCTATGTATGGATGTACAATAAAGTTATATTCTATTCTATTCTATCTTGGATTTAGGCGGTAACGTTGCCTGGTTTTAGTTCACGGTTTTAGTGGGCGTAACGTGGGTAATGTTGGTCCGAAGTACTTCATAAAGTTTCCAACATTACAGTGGCCGATTGCGAGCACACGACGTGACAAGCAACCTGCCCGTGTGTTGGAGCACCAATCTATCGATCGTCTTATGTGACGCTTGCGCTTCGAATATCGCGATATTTGCCGTTCAAAATGACTTGATTTATTACAGATGCCCACAAATACTGATTATTTTAAATGTGCTAACTATAAAATTCCTTAAACACAGTGTAGGCTGAATTAGTCACGCGATTTCTGATTTAATGAGAGATCTATTTTTACAATTAAATTATTCGTAATTATTATTTAATTCTCAGACATAACGTGTTAAAACAATGCACGCGACGGCGATCGAAATATTATTTGCGGAAGTTATTCATTTTACTCACACAAATAATTGTGTTAAGTATTACAACTTAATTAAAACGCTGCTAATAAGTTATTATGAACGGTAATCAACATTTTTATTTATATTTATCGGCTTTGCAAACAAATTATAAAGTTGTAAATTGCACTGCAATCTTCATAAGGACTTAGTATTAGTATTTAGATTTATACACGGGTCTAGCCCGGACCTTTGAAAGGCATCAGTGGGGCCGGAACCAACACTGAGAGGCCCTTTTACAAATGTATAGTAAAAAATACAGGTTGGGTATATGGATGGAATATGGATGGATTACTGTACAATATGGAGTTTAACAGATCTTGGCTATTGTGATGGAATGTTAGTGACTTAAAAACTAGGCTATAGGCTGATGCTCTCACACAGCAGGTAAGATGAAGTACCTCTGTGTGAGAGCACCAGGATGAGAAAATGGCACCTGCCAATTCCGTCTCATCATGCAAAAATTAGTATTTAGTATTAAGTATTTGTAATAGTATTTCAAAGTTATGAAAATTAATTGCTCTTCGATGGTAATCGTATTTTTTGAGAGCAGCATAACAATTTAGTTTTTTCAAAATATATCTTTTGGGTATGTTCGGGAATAAGTACTTTTTCATGAATTATTTATTTGGAACGTGCCTTAGATTGCATGCAATAACATATAATTCATGACTTTATGTCGTCTAGTGGACGCCATCGCCATAATGAATTACCTATAACGTCAAATAGCAAATATCCAGCGAACGAATCAAAGCGCTTCTAACGATACGTCGTTTATCAAATTATAATTACTTAGAAATTATACTGGAACCGATAATATATACCAACCGATAACCATACATACATACATCAAGCTGAACTCCTAACCCTCCTTTTTGCTTCGCCCCAGTCGGGTAATAAGCCAGAACTTTAAACCCTAGTTAACTTGCTATCTACCGCTAGAGGGAAATTCGCAACTGATTGACGATTAAACCGTAATCGGACCGGGGCACATGCAACACTTTATACAATACTATACTTCGTATTTATGTTATATTCAAAGGTTAATAAGCAGTCTCTTCCCTGAATGACTGGTTTATCCTAGATTTGACCAAAACCTGGGGCAAACCACGAAATTTATTCCAATTTCGGCCTTTGACAAATTATTTTTAGTCAACCTAGAAGTTCCTAACTTTTAAGTCAAACGTCGAAAGTAAAATAATCTGTTTCGGGCTTTGCCTAGTCGATCCTAGAAGCGACTGATAGACTCGGTTAAACGTCGATCTACACCCGTACTATAAACGTTCAAGCAGTCATATTACAATATTACTTTGACTTTTGTCTCGCTCTTACAGCAAGACAAAGGTCAATGTAATATTGAAATAAGATTGTGGTGACCTGTACTACACTTTTAATATGTTTAAACCGGTTTATACCTGTCATTTCATGTTTGTACATTGAGCGTGCGTGTAAAAGATTAAACTAAAATAAAAATGTCGTTTTATTATCAAACAAACAAACTAAGACATTCTAATACCTAATTGAAGTTTGACTGGTCAAACCCCGATTTCATGAGTTTCGAAGTTTGCATGATCTGTCATTTGTTATTTTTATTATGGTGTTGATATTACAATTTACAATTGACTAAAGCCGATTTAAACGATGTAGCTTGTAGCTTATGTAAGCTACTGAAAGTTGGCAAAGATCGAATAATTTGACTAAAGCCTCATCTAGGTATATTTGTCGGAAACTTTCAGTATCATCGTTAAATCAATAAAAAAAACTATTGGACGTTAGTCGCCGCATGATTCTGGTTTCAGCCCGCATGTATTGCCTAGGTTTAGGCCAGTCTAGTACTGGTGCAGTGGATTTAGTACTAATTCACTTTAGCCCATACTCGGCGATCGGCAAACAACACGATAACCGACGGTATACGGGACTATCGGCACTAAAACGTGGCTCATAGATGATGAGCCACGGGAAAATTTAGTTACGAAGCTCCTGTCAGGATTTTTATTTTAAAAATCCTGATAAGAGCTTGTATGAATTTGATCTAAAAAAATTAATTTTGTAAAGAATACACAAACAATACAGTAATCACAGTATAATGAAAATGAATAAATTAGTTCGAATTTGTTTTTTTTTTCCTTGAATTTGTTCCTAAATAATAAAAAAATATGTTTTCTAACTTCCTATTAATTGTGATAAATAAATAATATTTAATGACTATTAAAACGTAAATATTATGTAAATGAAAATGTTAAGTTAATATTTAATATTTTATTTACCTAATACATACCTATAGTGAATAAAATTGTTAGGTAGTTAGTTTAGTAGTACGCCATCCCACAAAAATCAATATTTTATACCAGATCTATCTTTTTTTTATAAATTGAAGAAGAATCACATTGTTCACACAGAAAGTTATAATTTTGAAAAACCTGTCTAAAGCTTTCTAACGTAATTGAATTGATACTTGTCTCCTTTAATATACGCACTCATATTTGCTTATTCGGATTGGGAGTCTAAAAGTAAAAGTGAGTTCTAAAACGGGAAGTTCCCATTAAATTTGTTCACATTTTCACGTCTGTCTGCGACAGGTGATATGAAAAAAAACTGTTTTGGCAACAGTCACCGACAACATGAAGGGTACTTCGGCGTTTCGCACCGCATGTGATTCGAACCGCGGTGCGAATCGCCCATGTACTGTTTCTGAATGGGCCGATTCGCACCGCAGTGGTTGGTGCGGTGCGAATGGCCGAAGACATATTTTGGAATAGGTCGATTCGGACCATAAAGAACCGATGCTCTTTTCGTAGGTCCGATTTGAACTCATATCAAAAACTTAAGGATTTCAATTATTTATTTGTATAGATGAGTGGAAAAGTGGTTAGTGAATTTTTTTTCTAAATTATACGTAATAATCATGTTTCCTTAATACATTATACATTTTATTTACAATTTAAACGTGGCATAATCACTTTATAACTTTAACACTAACTCTTGCTAATCACAGGTTATGATGTAGGTACATTATAAAGGGAATATAACTGTATTTAAGAGTGGGATTTTTCATAGAAAATAAGATATATGAAGATATTTCAAATTAAATAACTATCATCAACTAAGGCCTCCATAGACACCGACCTCAAAAATAGTTGGTTTACGTACCTACTTAGGTAGACGCCCAGTTTTTTTTTTCCTTGTTATTTCTTTATTTCATACATTTTGTTAGTTTATATGGAGTATCGCTAGGCTGGTACATTATAATATACTAGTTAATTAAATTTTGCATCTATTTAATATCTTTTTACATAATCAATATTTTTTAAAACTTAAGTAAAAACAATAATTTTAATTATTTTGTTTTTCCTGTTATTTTGTGCCTGGTGGTACTGTAAGGTATTACGTATGTAATCAAACTACATAATCTTCTCTGTTCGAACCCACTCACCCAAACAGAGAACTGTTTTATTCCTCACTGCGGTCCGAATCGACCTATTCCAAAATTATATTGTTCGATTCGCACCGCGGTGCGAAATGACCTATTCAAAAAGAGCTCTTGGGTGATTCGCACCGCGGTTCGAACCACTTGCGGTGCGAAACGCCGAAGTACCCAACATGAAAGGCAATAGGCAAAAAAAAAGCGACCAATGCAAGTTAACTCACGTGGAGAATGTTACTGGCTAGATATTTGAAGAGAAACATAATCCTTACTAATATCATAAAAGTACTCGTAGCTCTGTCTCTTTGCCCTCTAACAGCGAGATCTCTGTCGGTTTTATACATTTTCACAATTAAACGGCTCAACCGATTGGTATGAAATTTAATACAGATATAGCTGAGAACCTGAAGACGGACTTATGCTATGTATTAATATACTTAATAATATATTTAATCATCATTATCATCACCATGCGGGTGAAACCGCTGCTGCAGGAGCTAATATCTCATAAGAATCGAATATTCAATTTGTTCTGAATGAAATGTACGTACGCTCAATATTGAGAAATTTATCTTGTCATTTTAAGACCTTTTTCTATATGCATTTATATAATGTAAAGAACTTCTGTTATTTTTTTTTCTAAAAATGTTCACTTCAAATATTTTTTCGGAGATCAGGCATGCTATTATATTGAACCATTTTAAAAATATATACATATTGGAAGCTCTGAAAATAACCCCTTTTATTTGACATGTCTAATGCATGTGTTATATTTCGCCAAAAATACATTTTTTTTTTCTTTACACTTCCGTGTTTGGGTCACAGAATTTGATACAGGTATGTAACTACAGTGAACACACACACACACACACACATCACTAGGAAGGTACGAATAAATCTACAATGTAGATAGAACTATGTAGGACCTACATAGTTCTGTGTATGTATAAAATTGCATGCCTCTAATACCAGTGGTAAAGGCAGATGTTATCTATTACAGTCAACCACTCACTCACTCATAACAAAGCCTTGAAGCAGGTATATTCCGACTATACGAGTATTCACATCCCAAAATCACCGTTATGTTCAAACAAGAATACGAATTCTAGCCTGTTCGTACATCGAAAACTACGTACATATCTAATCAATCACGATATCTACAAAGCGTCGATATCTCGCCGGGCTCGCACAAAGCACGCCTAATCAGGTGCATTTGTTCGACAAACCCGCACTCACACCCCAAAGGGGGCGATAGGGGTGAGAGCCTCCCACCCCTCCCGCTGATGCAGATAATTAACAGCTCCTAGTCTATTGTCGAGGTGACCACTTGACTGTGAAAAGAACACGGTGAAAGTGCACTTGTCTATGGTAGCCAGTTTTATTTGAACTTCACAGACTCTGATCTTTGAGTTCGTCAATAGATGGCGTGCATCTGTTTTAATATTCAACGATGTTGGAAATGAAATTTCGAGAGGTGTAAACTTATTGCCGCTTTGCCATGGTTCTTTGGTAAATTAGTTCCGAAATTTAAGGTTTTTTTGGTAATGTTACATAGCAAAAAAAACATTAAATTTTGAAAATAATATACAAATTACAATATTACATAATTAATAATTTTTTTCTCGGGTCACGAAACATGTAATAAAAAGACAACTTTTTTATTTCCTAGATAATCTGAATACATTATATAAAATAAACGAAATCGCTGTTGAAAATAATGACAAAACAAAATTGTAAGCTAAGTAATACATTTATATTATATATATATATATATATATATATATATATATATATATATATATATATATATGTATATTTGTTTTTTTTTTTCAATAAAGGTACTTGCCCGTCAAAAAAAGTAATAAGTAATACAATGCACATTAATGTTTTGAATTCGTTTTTATTATTTTAGAGTACGAGTCATAATTTTAGAGTGCCGTGTGCAATACATTACTACATCAGCTAATAACTGAAATAAATACTCATTCTTTTAGATTTATATAGATCAATGAACAATTTCTACTACTGGTACTATTATGTATACCAAGAATAGGTATAAAAACAGGTCGGAATAGAGAGTGAGAAATAATGTATCATCATCATCTCAGCTATAAGAAATCCACTGCTCACACAAATCCATGGGGAAGGCCTATGTCCGCCTTCCCCATGGATTTCCAAAAATACCGATTGGAAGCGGCTTGCATCCAGCATCTTCCCACCACTTGTTATAAGTTCATCTGTCCGTCTCGTGGCTGGTCTTCTTACGCTAAATATGTTTATGTATAATAATAATGAATGTGGAAATACATAAAACAAGATTGGAAATACTTATAGGAACGAAATACATATGTCGAAGAAAAAATAAAGCCCACTTCATACGGGGCATGTGTTACGGTCACAAAACGCCACCTTGATGGCGTATGACATCCAATGGCGTCAATCATGTACGGCGAGTTCATATAAACTGAACGAAAACTGCAGGGCGCAACTTGTAGGCGGCGCTTTGAGCTGTGGCTCGCCCCCTGTACAGCGACCTTTAGTGTGGAAATGGTGGAAATGACAGAAAGTCCTTTTATATCAAAGCTTCGACATGGAAGTAACTCTTTTGTTTTGTCGCCAAAGGTTCGGCTTACGGTGCCTTTGATTACCTGGATCAGTTATTGGGCATTATTTTGGTCTTGTTCTGTAGCGAGCAGAATTTTAATTAGAGAAGTAAGAAGAAGTAATTAAGAATTTTAAGTAGAGGGTATTTCTTTGTTTGGTAAATTAGCTGTGGAATTATTATAACAATTATTCGATTTTTATACGACTACGGTGAAGCAAAAGGGACCGTTATGTGTTTGTTGATGTTTACGGTATGTATGTGTCTAGGTATATATGCATTTGGGTTCATTTGTCAAAACCCCCAACATACTTTAAATAAAAAATAAGTTCAAAAACTAACACCCGACTTCTGAAAAATCACGCTCTAAAAAGTATGAAACAAGAAAATGTAACCAATATTTTATTGTATTTCATACATATTAATAGTGGTGTTCAGAGGATAAAGGTTTTAGTTTTTGAACTTATTTTTTAATATAAATGTCATTTCAATGTTGTGGATGATTTTAACAAAGAACATTGAGCTTTAAGCTTGTTATATCTTACGCCATATGTAATTTTGGGTATTGCAGTATAATAATAGTAAGCTAACAAAGTATTTGACCTTGACATTCTTAAGTCATGGTTATTTTATAAGCTTGATAATCACATAGTTAAATTTTAAAAAATACACTGCTGGCTTTCATACATGAAATTCAAATTCATTATTTATATAATCCATCATAGTAATTCAAATACATTTATTTGACGCGACGCGAGATCTAAATACTGGCGCATATATGGCCCAACGCACAACCACCACCAATCAACATAACGATGATGGAAGTATGTTGGGTACGATGCCAAACGGCGGCGAGTTTGAAGATTTGGATTATCTTTAAACCTAATCGATCTGGGGTACGGTAAAGGCGGGATAGATGCCCCAGTGCATAGGATGCCCCATTTCCAAAATACCTAACTACTCAAACTCGCGACTAAAAAACAATAGTATAACTAAGAGCCGCAGTCACCCCGCACCTAAGATAGCCACCGCACCGGTCGTCGTGCGGTGAGGACGCGTTTCGCTCGTGTGTGCATTCATCTCCGCGGTGAACTTTACGAACACGCCAAAGTTTTAAATGTTAGTATTTGCCGTTGTATAACTTTATAAGTAGTCATTAATTCCATTACATTTTTTATTTCGTCAATATACTGATTCATCAAGTATGCATCTAGATGTAAATAGTTGCTCCTTTGTTTTTATTTCTTAAAAAAAATACTTGGGCCCTATAAATAGTTGCCCTGATTTTTCGAGGTATAGGTCGTGGGTTTGATCCCCGCCCAGGGCAAACATTTGTGTGATGAGCATGGATGTTTGTTCTGTGTCTGGGTGTTTCTATGTCATATGTATATATTTACAAAAAAAAGTATATATGTATTCTATCAGTCATCTAGTTCCATAGTACAAGCTTTGCTTAGTTTGGGCTAGATGGTGTTGTGTGAAATGTCCACAAATATTTATTTATTTATTTTTATTTATCTATCCTGGTTTTACCCTAATGTTTTTTTTTTTGTTTAAGTTGAGTGTATGTACTTATAATGTTTTGTTGAAAGTAGATATTAAAAGCACTTGCTCAATCAAAAAATATTCATAATAATTGTTCTGTCATTTTTTTATAGATAGATCTACGATTGATCACCAACTCGCCTGATATTAAGCGACGGTGTGGCCGAGGATGGAGTACGTCGATCTAGAAGATATCTATTCACTCTAGCCTTTAGAATTTCAAGATTGTAGTTCTCAGAAAACGGAGATGGCGGCAAAGTATTTCATTCCTGTGCAGTACGCATCAAGAACGTAGACCGATATCGCTGAGTACGGATTTTTGGCACTTCAACGAGAAATGGGTGGTATTCGCCGACTTCCTGCAATAACAAAATTACAATTTACATCAAATACCTACATTGTTATTTGTCACGTGATGATAAGCCTGTATAAAAATCTAGCATAGGTAGGTATTATATATTCTAATTCGTATAATCTAATATTTTGTGATTTTCAATCGTCACAAAGTTACATTACTACACATTAATATAAATATTCTGTTAAGCAACAAAAAAAAACGGAGATGGTAGAATCAAAAGTATTATACCAGCAGGGGCGCTACTCGAGACATAAAATTGTGATAAATAATTCACAAGCACCATTATACCGCTCGCTCCAACGAGGAAGAACTATGTCTAAATATTTAAACACCTACGTTATATGTATTGCAATTGTCATTATTTATTCATGAATTTTCGGCAGGGACGCACGGACAGACAAACACCCATACATAAGTTAGGTCAGCAGGCCTCTGGGGGGTTGTTAATCTGGAGGGAACACTAATACGGAGGGTATATACATATTGTATGAAAGCGCCGGCGAGGTATACTATATTTATGGCGTGGTTATAGCTCCACTTCTGTCTGAATTTAGGATATGGCACTAGTGCGAAAAATATATGCTCCTTTTTAAAAGCATGGCACAATATATAATTATGTACCTACTCTTTTAAATAAATTACATTAAAAAAGTACTTTCGTTGTTTATGTGCCTAACTATTTTTGGAGCTCTCCTGATGGTAACACCTGCGCTGCGCATGCCTGTTGCACTAGTAGGTACCTACAACGTTGAGTAACAAAGACCTTTTAAAAACTTCAAATTACCTACTAGGTACTGCTTGGTGACAGAATATTTGATATTCTGTTAGTACCTGGTATCTACGCGAACTCCTGTAAATTAAACGTACCGCTAAGTAAAATAAAATTAATTATAATCACTGTCATAAAAGGCTTGTCACCTCTGCTAGACCACTGAAAGGGCAACGAACTTTATTGTCAATCGAAATGGAACGTAGTAGATGCAATTATACAGAGCGAAAAATTTCGCGTGACAACTTTGTAACAAGTTAGTGGACTGCGCTCTCACTTAATACCTATGTCATTGCTATAAATGTGAACTCTATTTTAAGTAAAGACTAAAGAACTTAATCTAAATAATTATAGTAAAAAAAACTGAAAATACAAACTTCTAAATACGCAATTCGTTTACTTGGATGACTTTTTTCAGTTATTTTGTTATAAAAATCAAATTACTGAACCGATTCTGATTAAATTTATATAGGACCACCTCTGAGATATTAACTACCAAACAAAAAAGAATCATCAAATTAATGCATAATTGGCGGAATGATCACTGAACACACATACAAAAAAAAACACAGTCGAATTGAAAACCTTCTTCTTTTGGAAGTCGGTAAAAAAATAGCAGCAAGCTTTATAATGCAAGACGATTAAAATATGAGCATAAGTTCGACTATTTTAACACTTTCCGTCAGGACGTTCTACTGACTTTATCGTGATTATATCTTCGAACCGACGTTATCATGTGGAAAGTACACAAGATAACAAAGCAAACTAACATAAATTTGACTATCCAGCGCTTTCCACCAGAAACTTCCATACAAATTTTCCGGTCCCATCTTCAGAACTTAATTATTGTGTAATGGAAGGTACCCTAAAACAAGCCTAAACTCTCATATTAAAATAAGGTACTTCCTGATGGAAAGTGCTAAGGCATTTTCCATCAGGAAGTACCAGGTCCTACATCTAAGTTTCATAATACAAGCTTTGCTAAGCATTTATTTATTTACAGCAAAAATTTAACAAATGTAACATCAACAAGAATATAAATATATACACACACACATGAATAAAAATAAAACTACTCTAAAACACCGTTAGCAGTTAGCAGCGGGATTTGTCATTAGCAGTTTCATAATTAGATCAGATCCATGTATTAATAGTAATATTACATGGATATTTTTTATTATATTATGTTAATACATTTAGTATGTGTATTTTATATATTGTTTCCATATTGTTTTTGTACTCTCTTATGTGTCTATATATGATAATATGTATATCTGAAATAAATATATTGCATTATCAACTTAAATTTTATAGACAGGTTTTTTTAAATCAAAGTTACTTGTCATCAATACATTATAAGTTTAGGCTCTACAGTCTTCCTGTTGTCAACTTAATCGTCTATTTGATGTAGTAGGAACAATTGTATCTGAACAAAGAGTTATGCACAGACGGGTCCAACTAAGAACGCTAATCATTAGATGCGTTGAACATTAGTCGCAGCATTCAGCGCTTTCAGCGCTCGTCAGAGAGGTCCTTTGAACAAATGCCGCCGTCACACGGTATCAGCTTGTCGATAGCTCAAACTTTGCATAGTTACAATGCTAACTTCGCACAGACTGCAACAATGCTCTTACACTGATGTCCACCCGATGACGTGACTATTGTTAGTCACGTGCCTGAGTTTAAAGGTTCCATCATGCACCGCATCGCTAAACAAACCACTGAAAACACAATCGACCAGTTAAGCCGTTGCGCTGCCAGAATAATAGATGATATACCTCTCCGAAAGTTAAACTTGAAGTGGTGACTGTTTTAAAGTTAAAATGTAGACTAAGCAGTGCCACAGAAGACATGCACTTAGTATGCAAAGAAATTATAGGGTGAAATTATGGGGTGGATTATATAAAAATTTCAAACTGTTTTTTTTCTTTTATACGGGACTGAGTATTAGGTACTATTTTCATAGCAGGGTGTGAAATGAGATAAAATTCAATAGACAGGTTTGAAATTTTGAAAAAAAAAATACTTTTCCATAATTTGTAGCTATTAATCGGATAAACATAATACAAGGAAAACAGCGCTAGCAAAAAAAAATGTCCAAAATGTATGTAGAGCCTCGTCATTAGCCCAACTTTTTTTTTTATACACTATAGATCTACGATTGACCACCAACTCGCCTGATGTTAAGCGACGGTATGGCCAAGGATGGAGCTCGTCGATCTAGAAGAAATCTATTCACTCTAGCCTTGAAAATTCCAAGATTGTAGATCTCAGGAAACAGAGATGGCGGCAACGAATTCCATTCTTGTGCAGTACGCAACAGGAATGTGGATCGATATCGCTGAGTACAGATTTTTGTCATTTCAACGAGAAATGGGTGGTAATTCACCGACTGATATGATTAAAGTCACATTACAGACACAAGTCTGAAATTTTCGGTTTTAAATAATGCCAGACTGGGAGAAAAAGAAAAACACAGAATGTACCAGCTGCTTCTCTTTCCGGGGGGTTGAAGGAAATTGTTATTTATGTAGGCGTTAAGCTGACCACCTGTCACTGCAAGCCAACGTTACATCTACCCTCCAATTCCTTCTAACCCCATTATACCCTGTCTTTCCCATCTAATCTTTTAACCCCGGTCAAACGTGGCGTCAAAAGGCCTCATGGTATTTCATTCTATGCCTACCGTAAAAGAAAATAGGCATGATTTTATGTACGTACGAAGCAAATTATTAATGTAAATACATGATAACAAACTTAACAAACCAGTATTACTAGTCCAGTGTTGGTTTGGATTTCATTACTGAGTCTGTCACGATGTTTCCGATATCTAAAGCCGTACCGAGCTTAATACAGGGAAACCGAAATATCTACACTAAACTACAAGTTATACACATATCCAGGTATACAGTTCAATTTGCTAATTAAACGTAGGCTTTCATTAGAAACGCCTATATTAGCTTGATGTATAAACATTGGATCGTCATCGTATCGCGTTTCAATATGTATGCGACATTGCGATTTTAATGCACGAATAGGTATTTGATTATGTGAATATGAATGAGCTGTCAACTTTGAACGTTATACGTATACATACGTCAATAGAGAATTGGGGCAAGGGAGGAGAGTGAGTTATTTATATGATGTTTTAGTACCATTCTTTATTTAATTATATAATACATTTAAACTAGCTATTCTTGTATATAAATACGAGTATATTCTAAGTATCGGAAACGGCTCCAACGATTTTAATGAAATTTTGTTTTTAGGTAGATAAATCGATCTTGCTAGGTTTCATTTTTAGTGAACTCGGGTTTTCTCATATTTTCAGTCATAAAAAAATCGAGTGCAGCTCAGTCGCCCAGGTACTGATCTAAAATGGACGTTAAACTAGTGAAACCAGTGTATTATTACTAGGTATTTTGCCAGAAATAAAACGTTCATTTTTGGATTACTTCGATAAATAAGAAATGTTTTTTTTTTTTTAATGAAATGATTTGAATATAATTTAGTAAACTATCCAACCTTCAAAGATCCAGAGGCAGGTCCATAACTATTTGGACGACGTCTAATATCAAGCGAAGTGAAGAAACAAAAATAGAAAAGTAGACCCTACCACTATATTAGAGAGAGAGAGAGTAATAGTGTTTTCACCACAGAGGTTTTATATATTAGTATATAAAGCTATTAAGTAAGTATAACGAGTTTTTGGCGGGAACTTCATCGAAACATGTTGTTGCTTTGTTTTATTTTCCTAAAATTCTGTTAGTTTGAATATTAATTCGATAAAAATGGTGGTGTTTTATTCATTAAGTGTTCGATCAAGTACGTGAGTGTGGGCAAGTGAAATGAAGCAGTGAAACCCACCTTTACATATATTTTTCTATCACATCCAAAGATTGTCTGTAAGAGATCGCTTTTAGCGATAAGACCGCCTTTTGTGCCATTTTCTTATGTGTTTATTATATCTTATTACTTATCTATTATTATATATCTTATTACTTTATGTGGTGTCAATAAAGTAGTTATTGATTGATTGATTGATTGAAACGTGTCATTTTACGTTGTCGACAAAATTCCATAGAAGCTTCTCGTAAAGTCACCACCACTTTACTGGAGCAGGACTCGACTTTGAAAATGACTGTATTATACGTGATTGTGACTAGAACATTTATAACTTGACGTATTCAAGAAACTTTAAAAAATCTTAATACTTGACACTGGCAAATGCTTTAAGCGGGTCCAATACAAAAAAGAAGAAGAAGTAAGTATAGTGAAAACGTAATCGTTTTCACTATACTTAGTCAGAAATGTCATCTTCACGTCTGTCAAAAGCTGGAAAAAAGCAGTTCTTGAAAGATCGCATTAATTGACGGGAAGCAAAATGTTTAGGGCCATCCCTTTAAAAATTACTATTACATATTGTAATAAGTGTAACTTAAAATGATATCATGCTAAAATTCAGTGACACCATACAGGCATAGGCATATAGTAGATTGTTACACAAGGGTCGAAAGGAACCTATGTAGGCAAGAGATCGTTTGGGGGCAGGATTGTAGTGAGAGCGTTTTTTATTGATCTGGTAAAAAGCACTATACAACCATTGGATCTTATTATAAATTACGGCAGTCACTGCGCTTATGCTTCAAATGTCTCTTTCTTTGAAATTTAGTAGACTTATGTACTTACTTACTTTCACGATAAAATTTTCATACTTATCAAAAATACGGGCAATATTTTTTAACTAAAACAAGCGTAGAGCGAGACACAGCTGTGACACTACAAACTATTTAGAACCTTGTAATCTGTAGAAAATATATCAGATACACTTTATGGACTACACATGTATTTTCCTACAAACGTAACATATCCTAGCAAAATTACCCCCAACCCCACCCTCATGATACCTCCCTCTCCCACATTCAAGCTGGCCGGCTTTGGAATTAGTCGTAACCTTGACCGTTACCACCCCAAGAACTTTACCATCGCCCTATCTAATGCGATCGGGGGTGTTTTATACTTGACATATGTTTATTGTCATATATCTGTGTTGTACTTGGTATCGTATATGTTATTAATTATTTCATATACTGAATGACATAAAGAGCAAATAACAATCCTGATGTTACCCATATTACATTAATGCCAAACAGAACTTATGTTATATTTTTAAAACATTGAAAATGTAAAAAAAAAAACACCACACTTTGTTTTTACTTTTTTGGACGATTCTAGTAATAAAAGAATATTAGAAATGTTTGGGAAAATATTAAAAGTTAATAAAAATATTGTAATAAAAAATAGATTGTATTTTTTGGAGTTTTTCTTTCACACAATGAGAAAAGACACTGGGTTGTGGGATACATACATCCATACATACATACACTCGAAAAACATAACCCTCCTTCTTACGCAGTAGGGTAAAAAACAAGGCAAAGGGACTTTAAAGTGAGCTAAAATTGTGTATGCAAGTTGACACTGCTCTTCTACCCTTACGAAATCGCGGCATCAGTTAATTTAAAAAAATAATGCGTTTTCCAAAATAAAACTTCAATTTGCACAAACTTCAAATTATCAACATAAGAAATCCTACGTCACATGACATAACTTTAACCTCAAGTGAACGTACATCGGACATATGGCGGAGATTCGATTATGTTCTGTTGGCTACGTCCCGTTGACTTGAATTTCAATTAGAACAAATTATCAGGGGATACGTCGGACTAAACTTGATTTGCCAACGCAGCCAGCGTACCTGAATCAGACGTACGTACGTTTAATACGTGTACGTACATTTTAGATAGGTTATGGACGTCCAACTTGTGGCTATTAATTGCAGTTGCGGTGGAGATCACCGCTATTAAAGATGTGAATAGGTAAGAATAGATCGAATAGTGATTGGGGTAATATGTAAGGTATTTGTCCATACAAAGGAAGAAAAAAAAATAGATAGTCTATTAATATAATACAGTAACAAAAATAAACCAGATCGAGATAATTTATTGAGGCAAACGTTTAATTCTTTCATTGATTATGAACTTTAAAAAAGCCCGCACGAAGTGATTCATTGACTCTTTTTAACCGACTTTCAAAAATAAGGAGGTTATCAATTCAGGTTTTTTTTTGTTTTTTTGTTTTTGATGATTCTTCTTTTGTTTGATAGATATTACTTAAGAGGTAGGTCCATATAAATTTTATGAAAAATCAGTTCAGTATTTTGGTTTTTGTAACAAAATAAGTGAAAAAATATCTTCCAAGTAAACGATTTACGTTTTTACGTATTTAGTCGTTTTTTTTTCAGTTTTTTAAACTACATATAATTATTTTCTAAGCTGCTAAAGAGTGATACGCATTTTCAGCATCGGTGTTCCCTAGTAAATACAACCTGAGTATCTTCAAGACAAAAGTGAATATAGGTATCTCATGGGCAAATAAATATTTCGTTGCTCTCCATCAGGTAAGTTGTGGACAAACATTGGTCCATTTCATCATAGAAAAAATCTCACTTCTACACCCTAAACATTATGTGATTTTGATAATTCTTTATACGAATGAAGCCGTACATAATTAAGTTTCTATTACTTACTTTAGTAAAATTTAGTTGCAATGATTTGATAATAGAAGAAACCAAAATTGACTGGCGTTGTGGCTCAGTTGGTAATATGTCTGTCTGCTGAGCTGTAGGTCGTGGGTTCGATCCCTACCCAGGCAAACATTTGTGTGATGAGCATGGATGTTTGTTCTGTGTCTGGGTGTTTCTATGTATCATAGGTATATATTTACAAAATATATATATATAGGTATGTCACCGGAAAATAACAAGATCCGCAAGTTTATAAATTTCCTAAAATTTTCTAGGAAATTTATAAACTTTCGTAGGATTCTAAACGAGAGATAAATTGTATTATTTCACGGTTAGGTTAGGTTAGGGTTTTCTTTTTTAACCTAACCTAACCTAACCTAACCATATAAATTTACCACGAGATGTCGCAAATTGATAAATTTACGAAAATGTGGGCGTAAAATAATAAAATTTATATCTCGTTTAGAATCCTACGAAAGTTTATAAATTTCCTGGAAAATATTAGGAAATTTATAAACTTGCGGATCTTGTTATCTTCCGGTGACATATACATATGTTTTCTA
This sequence comes from Lycia hirtaria, assembly GCA_947563715.1. Taxonomy (NCBI): domain Eukaryota; kingdom Metazoa; phylum Arthropoda; class Insecta; order Lepidoptera; family Geometridae; genus Lycia; species Lycia hirtaria. The sequence goes on from OX387386.1 coordinate 14,544,377, forward strand.
TCAACTATCTAGCTACATACTACAAGCCTTGCTTAGTTTGAGCTAGATGGTGTTGTGTGAAATGTCCACTAATATTCTATTTTATTCAAGAATAGTTTTTACAGTTCCAATTTAAAACAAAACGAAATCTATTCAATCATCTTCGATATATTATGAGTAGAAATCAGTTTTTCTCAATTATATTGAACAGTTTGTTTTTCTTTAGCAAAAAAAACTATAGCAATGACAGCAACATATATTTTTGTGTGGTTTAAAAAATATTGACCATAACACGATTGCTGAAGTCTACACAATAATTTTTTTTTAATAACTCATGATTATAGCAAATTAGCACTCACTGTAAGATGCTGAAATGAGGAAGGGACGTCTCAGTTTTCCTGTTGTATTTTAAAAGTTCACTTTAAATAAATTTAAATTTCTGTACAGAGAGAATGTAGTATGTTACTGTACACACAATTTTGAGGTGCGTAGCTTGAGAGAGCTACGTGCTACGGAGTTACAGAACTAGGGCTACGAAATTAGATTTGGCTAATAGTAGTGTCGGTACAGACGTACTACTGCCATATACTGTAAAATCCATTTCACTGTATTTTCATGCTACTTCTAAAGCTCTACATGGCTTTCATGGAGTAAAGTAAAGTTTCAATACATGTATGAGCATTGGTTTTGCTTATTAGATTTCATTGTATGACACCAACGGTTAATCTCATGCAGTGGAAAAGTTATGGTATTTTCATATTTCTTTTACATTTCTCCTATTTAAATAAACAAATTCATCTCTCACTTTTAATTACCAATGATTTTATATGTTTAAAAAGGTTGTGATGCGCGAAAGAGATAGCTGCGCGCGTTGATCTCCATCTTAATCGGACTCGAATCTTCTATTGTAGTAATTATCGTTTGTGTATTTGGATTGTAGAGCAAGTGAATTAATTTTAATTAATTGCAAACATTGTATGACTTGCGGTCGTTCATTACATCGCGTAAGGGAACGCCGTCAACTCAACAACTATAGAAGTTTTAGATGCAAGATCTGTTTTCATTAATGATCTTTGTTTTAATAGTTACTAAATTCGCGTAAAATACTTTAGTAATAATCATTCGTTGCACTATTTGTTCAACGAATAACATTTATTTACATAACACACATTGTGTTAATAGAGACAAAAATATTATGCACTGTGATGTACTTACTCACTTTTTTTTTGTATGTCATAGGTGATTGTTGTGTTAATAAAAAATGCTGGAAGACAGTGGAGTACGGCCCGAAATAAAACGTGAAGTTTTATTAAACTGAAGACAGCACCAAATATACCCTCGCCCGCTCTTTTGCCTTTCCTAGTGTTTACCAGATTATTCGTCATACTTCTTAAGAGCTTATGAGGCATATCGTTTTCTCATGATATACCTTCAAGAGTTAATGGAAACTAGATACACCCATCATAGCAATGCGGGAAGTATGCTGGGTACGCTGCCAACTGATAGGGGGTCTGAGCATTTGGATTGTCTTTAGACCTTTATCGGCTTGGGGTTATCGATATGCTTTTTGTGTAGTAGTTTAGTTAGTTGAGTTTGTATATTGTTTTGTTGTAATTAATAAAGGCACTTACCCATCATGGTATTTGAAGATATAATCAAGACGTATTTTGATTGTTTTTTCACCAAAGAACACAGAATATTTTAGTAAACGAAATGAAGATAAAACATGTCAGAAAAGAGCTAAGTTCACTAACCTATTATATCAACCTCCTGCCCGAAAAGATTTGAACAAAATAAAAGCTTATAAACATGTATGTATACATGTATACTAATATATCCCCACATAATTTTAAATTTCGAACAAAATTTAAACTATTTCAATAGTGCGATGACACCATCCATACTGTCACCATTATTATCGAATATGCACTCCCTAAAGCTATCGAACTTTGTAGTTAAAAGTTGCGGTTGGACCGCGTCCGGCCGCGGCCCGTGCTGTCATTGCGGGCCTAACAGGTTGCCAGATTTGCCACTATTTTTCCGTTACGACTAGTGATGGGACACGGCACACCTGTTGGCCACGAAAGAGTTGACGTCAAGACTTAATCAAAAAAATGTGTCGACAGTAGTAGCTAGGCAAGTATTTTACAAATAATTATGTTACAGGTAACTTTAATACCAATTTAATTAAAATCAGTTGGAAGCAATATTGGCATCATTAAAATTATTAATTGCTGAAAAAGATACCATCAATTTAATCTGAGTAAAATAATTTTAGAGCGATAGGTGAATTAAGAAGACCCTTCCCGACGCGTCGATATACGATGCACGCGTGTTTAAAAAACTTGTTGTTTCCTCCAATGTGTTGTTTGGAAAAGAAGCTCTGCAAAAAAAAGAAAGACAGCGCCAGAACCCTTCGGTCTGTTTTCACCTATTTTCGATATAATCACGAAATCACATCAACAAAAATGTTGGTTATTTGGAATTACCAATACTTATATTAGCTAAGTTTATATAGAAATATGTTTTTAATTTATAATTTGAAAGCATGTTATAAGCCTAAATTTGTACCTCATAGTTTTAAAATTTTACTTCTATAGAGATTTAGTGCAATCTATTGCACAAGATATTTGTTATAACAACAAATTTGAATAGATTTGTAATTACGCCATAAAGACGTACGAACTCTTGTACTGAAAGTACATCGGATTGGCTGATCTTAAGGTGAGATAAGTGCATTGAATTACATTTATGCAGGCATTGACTACAGCAAAAAAGAAATACACAAAAAAAAAACTTACAAATCGATTTAATTGTTTTGGTCTACCATGATATCTAGAGTTTTTGAAGATAAAAAGTTAGGGTAAGATACGAAAACTGTCGCTTTATTTGGATATCCAAATAAAGCGATCTAAGTTATTTAAAGTTGGTTTCTTGTAGCCTGAAGTAATTTTGCACAACGTTTATATCGAAGTAGAATATACTAGATTCTATTTTATATACAAAATTGTAACAGTTTTCGTATCGTTTTATATAATTTTACTTGACTTTTAATTACTGAATAAACAATAAAACACCTTATTACTTTTATTATTCATAATGGTCAATAGAAATAATACACAGAAAATCGTACTTGTTTTCAACCGCTTAAATTTGCACATAACAAAAATATGATATTTTTATAGTTAGTAGCACATTATGGTATTCTCGACATTCGCTGGATGGGGTTGAGTGAGACTGAATTGAAAGAAATGAAGATATTTCAATATTTTTTCCGGCCATTTTCTAGTATAACCCACATCAATAAGAGTTCATCACCAAATAATCAGTATCGACAAAATCATCGATGATTGCGTCGGCGTCGCCCATCCCTAGCCGAGCTTGATTGCGAATGATCCGCATCGCACGTACCTCCGACGGTCAGCCAATTAAACGGTTTTTACGCCCGTGCATTTGCTCCGAATTATGTCGGGCGCGGGATAACCCGATGTGTACACTATTGTACTCTTGTATGTTCAATGCCCTGCTCGCCCGCGGGACAACTGTTGATTTTTGTGTACATAAGTTTTTGCAACTACCTTAAACTATTTTTTTTATTTGAGTACAATGAATGCTATCAAAGCAATACACACCTAGGTAATGTGATTTGGCAAATATTGGAAGACGTACAGTTCGATTACAGCTAAGAGCTATTACTAAGTTTTACTTACCCTGCTTTTGTATTAGTCGTCACCATCGTAGTTAAAAATTCTACTGTCAATTTGATATACCTACTTGGAACGTATTTATTATAGAAGAACTTCGTCCATCCAACCTAATTGCCAAGTAGTGTAATCCGCACCTTTTCCTGCAGTCCCAAAGTAGGTACCGTCCGTTATTTTTAAATTATTAACTAACCATTCGCTTTCAGTATATTTTGACAATCACAAGTAAGCAAAACCTACCTTGGTCTAAAAATTTAGTAAGAAGCAAGATCTCATGGCGCAAATAAAAGAAAAATAACCGAATATTTATAATTTGTTAAATCACACAAAAAAAAATTGCCATCACGAGACATCAGATAGACTTGAAATATTGAAACTATTCTGTATCACAAAATATGCATACAACCATTGTCTCTTAAAACAAACATCTTTCTCATTATCTTCTAGATCGCTTTCTCTGTTCTACTATCCTGCTTATGCTAGTATTCGCGTGTCGCCATACTTATATAGCAATTAATTATTAATCTGACAAGCCGAGATAATTAGATTTTTATATCAAAAATATTTTATAGCGATTACGAATTCATACTTTAAGTCGATAATTGAAGTAACGCATATTGACGTAACATTTTTTTACCGGCAAAGTTAGATATGTCTTTTATTCATAATTATCTTTTCGTTAAACTAGGGATTGATGCTTTCATAGTCTAGAGTATAAGTAATTTAATAGAAAAAATATATTTTGTGGGTACGAAAATCTCTGTGTGAGTCGATCTCACACTATCGATTCTATCTTAATATCCCGCAATAAAATTACTTTAAAAAATGATCATCATCATCATCATCTCAGCCATAAGAAGTCCACTGCTGGACATAGGCCTCCCCTATGGATTTCCAAAAAGACCGATTGGAAGCGGCTTGCATCCAGCGTCTTCCTGCCACTTGTATGAGGTCATCTGCCCATCTCGTGGCTGGTCTTCCTATGCTGCGCTTGCCGGTGCGTGGTCTCCACTCGAGAACCTTTCGGCCCCATCGGCCATCAGTGATAATAACAAAAACAATAAAAAATGATAATAACAAAGTAATATAATTGTAATAAATAACTGTGACAGTTTAAAAGATTATTTTATAATAACTATCTAATACCTTTAACGAGCAATTCTAGTATATATAAGGTAGACGGCCCAATAATCGCCAGGTTTTGCATTTCATCGACTTTACAACGTCACTACTCTATAACCAATAGATGTATCAAAAGGAAATTTGGATGAGTTGTTACTGAATTTATCCAAGATATGATGTAAATAGGTATTAATAAATTATCCTAATGGAAAATTAATGATATTGGCTTATATTGTGAAAAAGACCCCAGTGTACGGGTACCCGCCAGGAACGTACCAATATGCGCTAAACTGCACATTAAATCGCCAGTTTCTCACGCGAATCTCAACTTTATTACCTTCCTTTAAAGTTGCAATACAACAAAACAAAAAAGAAAAATACTTTAATAATATTTTATTCTAGAGCTAAATAGAACACTTGTAGGTGAAGGCTTTCGTTTGTACTGATTTCTGAAATTCAATAATTTATTTACTTTACTTTGTTTACTTTTTCATTTCACTTACATACGTGCACTGTCAACTAAATTATCTTATTAATTACCATTTTCTATAATATTTATAGAAATAAAAACTTAGTAGTTATACAATGGTAGCAACACATGAATCGCTTCAAGTGCGAGTTAGGTTTGCGCACTGAGAGTTGCGCACCACAAAAAGTACTTAAACTTAATTAAATGGAACAAAGCAGCAGCAATATTTAAAAAAATAGTCACAAAGATATTTAAGATATCTCTACTTCAGAATCAATACGAGCTAAACATGTCACGCATGTCAAACGTGAATATACCGTCCGTGCGCCCATACATATTGCAGGGAGGGTCAAGTGAGTGCTAGTACTAGTTTTTTTTTTTTTTTAAATTAAGTACTAGTTCTTCAAACAAGTATCAATGTTAAAAGAAAAACAAAATACCCGACTGCAGAAAAGAGGTTTTTGCAGCCTAACTTACGATTTCTTTACGCTTAATACGCTGTTGAGTGTACGTTTTTGTGAGAAAGTATGCTTACAATCGCTGTAAAAGATGAGTAAATTAAAAAACCAATGATGATCGGACTGCTGCTTTCCCGCCTATTTTGTTTTTTTTTCTGTGGCCGGCAATCTATTCAGCCAATATTTTTCATTTTCATCATTAAAAATGGTAAATATTTAGTCCAAATCTATGTTATTTTAAAGAAATTGTTGAAACTAAATTATAATAGTTATTTAAACAAGTATCTCAGCAAGTATTTGCAGCCCAACTTACGATTTCTTTTCTGTTGAGTGTATGTTTTTTGTGAGAAAGTATGTGTACAATCGCTGTAAAAGATTATTGCGCATTCTTTAGAAAAAATCTAGTAAAATCACTTGTTTATTACGAAAAAGTTCGTTGGAAGTTACAAAAAACACGCGTTTTTCATATTTGTGTGAGATGTATGATTTTTATTACAAAAAAATATAGCCTTCGACACTCAGCAAGTGAAAACAAATCTAACGACACCTCTCACATCAAAATCGGTCAAGCCCTTTAGACTTTAGGCGATCATATAGAAACATATAGATTTACATACATACCCACATACATACATACACTTGAAACACCTCCCCCCCCTCTTTTCTCCCCTCTCTTCTCCCCTCTCCATACCTTAAAACACAATTATAATGGGACAGGTGTCGGTGATTTTTTGAGATAGGAAATAGGTTTAATCCTGTTTTACCCGTTCCCGCAGGAATCCTGGAAAATTAAAATTCCTGGGATTAAAAGTATCTTATGTGTTAATCCAGATTATAAACTACCTGTGTGCCAAATTTCAGCCAAACCCCCTCGTTTTACCGTGAAGAAGTAACAAACTAACACAAACTTCGCATTTATATTATAAGTGTGATGTGATTTATTAGCATTTCCTATTCCAAACTGCAATAAAACATATAAGTTATATATATATTCGTAATCACTGTTAAAAATTCTTTACTTTGATACCACACTCGATGTATTTTGAAAACTTTTTTTTTTTGAGATTACTTTTTGCCGCCAAAAATCCTTAATTTTGTTTTATTTTTATTTTGATGTACCCAGTGTCACTCTCACAACTAAGACGAATCTATTGGCACCACTCACATCAAAATCGGTCAAGCCGTTTAGGCTCTAGGGCGTGCCAAAGAAATATACATACATACGCTCGAAAAACATAACCTTCCTCATTAATGATTTAACTAGATGGAAAACTTACTATCCTAGGTATCTATCGTTCACCATCTGTAATTAATCTGGAACCGTTTTTACGTTCACTTGAAGGGGTTCTAAATAGTATCCAGTGTGAAACTTCTGTCATCATTGCGGGTGACGTAAACATAAACCTTTGCGATCCCATTAACAAACAAGTATCACACTACCTTTTTCTGCTAGCGTCTCACGGTTTTCTTGCAGCGATAACAAGCCCAACCCGAATTAGAACCTGCTTAGACCATATTTTCATCAAGTCGCGCGCCAAATCTGTTGGTCTAATATGTAACACCTCCATCACCGATCACTCTATCGTGATAGTGGCAACCCCCTTAAAAGTTCAAGCAGCCAAACATAAACCATATTATCAAAATAAAACTAACCTAAATAATGTTACTGCAGAGTTAAACAACGTTGACTGGTCTCCTATTTTTACCAGCACTTGCGTAAACGCTGCTGCCAATTGTTTTAACAATATCTTAGGGAATGTAATATCCAAACATACGGTAACCCGTAAATTGGGCAGAAAACTCACGTCCTTGAAACCCTGGATTACTCCAGGTTTGGTGAGATGCATGAGACACCGAGACAAGCTTCACTTTGACTCGGTAAAATACCCTAATGATCCATCTCGCCGTGTCATATACACTAGGTATAGGAATTTTTGCAACAGTCTTTTACGTAAAATAAAAACAGAATATAATAGCCAGGTATTAAATGAAAATAAAAATGATCCTAAACGCCTGTGGAAAAGTATAAAAGAGATCTGTTATACCTCCAAACGCAACACCGGGTCCTCCGAATTACTAAAATCGAACAACAAAACTGATAATCCAGTTAACCATTGTAACGAATATTTCACTTCTGTGGGCAGAAACCTTGCCAATGCCATTCTATCTAAACTAGGAGAAACAGAGGGAACTCTGATTGATTGGTATAGTCCTAATTCTCTATGTTCTGACTCTTTGTTTCTTCGCCCCACTGATCCGCGTGAAGTAGCTAAGGTAATCGCTGGTCTCAAGAACGATAGCGCCCCCGGTTGTGACTTTATTTCTGTAGAACTGGTCAAGAAGTCACTTAGTTCAATTCTCATCCCACTGACTTTTATTTTTAACTTGAGCTTAGAGACCGGTACTTTTCCCGAGTGCTGGAAAGTGGCAGCAGTATCCCCGATTTATAAAAATGGAAACAAAAGTATACCAGGTAATTACAGGCCGATTGCTTTTCTCAGTGTACTTTCAAAAGTTCTAGAAAAGCTAGTTAATCACAGGCTCGTTAGTTTTCTGGAAAAAAATAAGCTAATATCTGATAGACAGTTTGGTTTCAGGAGAGGTAGGTCAACCGAAGACGCGGCCACACTTCTTGTCAACTTAGTCTCTTCTTTTATAGACAGTGGGGAAAAATGCATTGGCGTATTCCTAGACATGGCAAAGACCTTTGATTCGATTTCGGTTGGCCTACTTTTAAGGAAGCTCGACTGCTCTGGGGTGAGAGGCTTGGCCCTGAAGTGGTTCAAATCTTACTTGTTGAATCGTAAACAGTTCACTAAAGTTTCGGATTACTGCAGCGAGCCACTTTCTATTGATTACGGAGTTCCGCAGGGCAGCATCCTCGGCCCCACGCTCTTCCTTATCTACATCAATGACATTCTAAACAGTAACCTCTTAAATGGCGAAATTATCACGTATGCCGATGATACCGCGATTATATTTCACGCAAACACCTGGCGGCGAGTCTATGACCTAGCTGAGAATGGTCTGTCTGAGATTGCAAAAAGCCTTGATAGAAATCTTCTTACTCTAAACACTTCGAAAACGAAATACATCCCTTTCAGTAAAACTTGTGTATCACAACCTCCATCTAACATGAAACTGCAAATTCACTATTGCTCAAATGGCTTGCAAAGTCAATCCTCTCACTGCTCTTGTAGTTTCATTGATCGGATACAACACATTAGGTATCTCGGCGTTACAATTGATGAGAATTTATCATTCAAACAGCAAATACTGGATATAGCCTCGCGTACCCGTAAGCTGATTTACGTCATGAAAACTTTACGTGACTGTGCTCCTCTGCCTCTTTTGCGGCAAATCTACTTCGCCCTGTGTCAGTCAGTGTTGCAATATTGCATAACTGTCTGGGGCAGTGCAGGTCAAACAGTATTCATGACCGTGGAGAGGGCTCAACGAGCTTTGTTAAAGGTAATCTTACGAAAACCTTTCCGATTTCCGACTGACTCTCTCTACGATGAGTTTGGGGTCCTGCGGGTTCGTCAGATATTTGTGTACAATGCAACCTTGAGAACTCATTATAATCAGACATGTCGGCCAGAATCCACTGGAACTGCTAAAAACAAGCGACATTATAAAGTACACCTCCCCCGTGCTCGGTCTCTCCTTGCCAAACGGAGTCCTGCCTATTCATTACCCTGCACTTATAATAATGTGTATAGAAAATGCAATCTGTCAAACCTCACTCGGGATCATTTGAAGAAGCACCTTAGAACCTGGCTACTTAGTCTAGATCGCGATGAAACTGAAGCTCTTATACATAGCATCTATAAGGAATAGTTACGGATGGATTATCTTCTTGTACAATATGGCATCTGTAGCATACATCTTCTCCCTTTCCTCATACAAAGTACTGAGTAATATAATTTGTCCAACCTTCAGTAGATTTTTTTATCATGTAACTCACAGTTGTTAACCTTGTTTGTTGTACACAACAAGGCCCCTGGTAACATCTCACGAGAGCCCCAAGATACAAGCCGCGAGCTTAGTTTGGGACTCATTGCTCAACTTTCTCTGTTTGTACAATTTGATTAGATCTTAGTTTATTAATGTTTAGTTACTATATATAAGTATAGTGTAATTACATTGTACTTTCTTAAAGTAATAAAAATTTGTATTTGTTGTATTTGTATTTGTATTCCTTCTTTCGGGTAAAAAAGGGATAACACTTTGCTGAAGAGCTACAGACCCATCTCGCTTCTGAGCCATGTTTATAAGCTGTTTTTGAGGGTCATCACGAATCGTCTTGAACGCAGGTTTGATGACTTCCAGCCTCCCAAACAAGCCGGTTTACGAAAAGCCTATAGTACCATAGACCACATCCACGCGCTGCGGCAAGTGATACAGAAGACCGAAGAGTATAACTTGCCCCTTTGCTTAGCTTTTGTGGACTATAAGAAAGCCTTTGATTCGATCGAGACCTGGGCGGTGCTTGAGGCTCTCCAACAACGCCGTATTGACTATCGATATATCGAAGTGCTGAAATGTTTGTACAACAACGCCACCATGTCGGTTCGAGTACAAGACCAGAATTCGGGAACAATTCCATTGACGAGAAGCGTGAAGCAGAGAGACGTTGTCTCTCTGAAACTAATTTTATCGCAGGTTTGGAAGATGCCTACAAGCTTCTGGAATGGAAAGGGCTCGACATCAATATTAACGGCGAGTACTCACTCACCTTCGGTTGCCGACGATATAGTAGTCCCGGAAGAGCCGATGGAAGACCTCAGACCGATGCTCGAAGACCTCAATAGAGTTTCCCAACGGGTGGGTCTCAAAATGTACATGGACAAAACGAAGTTTATGTCTAACGCCCATGTAGTGCCCACCCCAATATCTGTGGGGAACTACACTCTTGAAGTTGTTGACGAATACGTCTACCTAGGATAACGAGCCGATTAGGCAAGTCCAACTTTGCGAGAGAGTTCAATCGTCGTATCCAACTCGGCTGAGCAGCGTTCGGGAAACTTAAAAGCGTCTTCTCGTCCAATATACCCTAGTCCCTCAAGTCGAAAGTTTACAACCAGTGTGTGTTACCAGTGATGACATACGGCATTAAAACGTGGCCCCTAACTATGGGCCTTATAAGGAAGCTCAAGGTCATGCAACAAGCTATGGAGATGGCTATGCTTGGAGTCTCTCTACGTGATCGAATCAGAACTTAAGAGATACGTAGACGTACAAAAGTCACCGATATAGCAGGGTGAGTTAGCAAGTTGAAGTAGCAGTGGCCAGGGCACATAGCACGTACAACTGATCACCGATGGGGCCAAAATGTTCTCGAGTGGAGACTACGCACCGGCAAGCGTAGAGTAGGAAGACCAGCCACGAGATGGACAGATGACCTCATACAAGTGGCGGGAAGACGCTGGATGCAAGCCGCCACTCATGATAAACAGAAATGAAAAATGAATCATAATGTATGTCATAGAATTTTGTGTAAGGCTGCAAAAAACAGTACAACCTAATCTGCCAGTTTATAAAATCACAAATCAATAAAATCAGGTGTTCAAATAAATGGACAAACGTGTCGAGACGTACATATGTCAGGAATGCTCATCTCTACAAATATGGAGTGCTACCCCTATTTTTGCTGTTTACATTTTTATGTCAATTTTGTATCTTGTAGCTGTGCACATTATACCATATTATATTTTCATGCCAAGTTCTATTCATATAACGCTATAGTTTCGAGTAAAATGGCTGAGATAAACGGACAAAAAGATATACTAAGGAATCCTAAATATGAAGTGTGATAATTTAAACTCGGCTCAGAGCACTGAAGAAATACTTAGTTTGTCAGAGAAACTCGCTAATTAATTAAAGATATGGGTCATCTTGCCTAGACAAACTTGTTATATCTTCGATCAAACCATCGCGTTCTTTCAAGTAAGTTGTGGTCAAACATATACCAAAAATTATTGTAGTAAAATTTTAAACAAGATTTTCGAGCTTTGTTCCACAGCATAAGTAGTTCATAATTTTTAGTACGCTATTCGTTCTTTTTGCATACCAGAAGCCATACTTCGAAATTTTACAGATTATTTATTATATCACGGAACTCTAAAACCGGTCAGAAGCGATGCATATATTGAGGTTTTATGCATCCAATTATTGTTAGTAATATAGATAATTAGGTATAGTATTCCTGAAATACACAAATCAGGTATTCCTTGAAAGTAGTAATATCAAACAAAGCGTGAGTAACCATAAAATAATAATTAGAATTTAATTTTGTTGATTGATATACATGTGATTCCTCTACTTGCTACTGGATCAAACAAAAATGAATCGTATTTCAAAGCAATAAGGATATACTGGCGAGTTTAAAAACAAATGCATAAGTACGCCCGTATAGCCACCGGGCCAGTGATACGACAAATAATTTTTTTTTTTGTATCAAACGAATATAACACTTATCGTAATGCAATAAGAACTCAATGGCGGGTTTATGAACACTTAACAACAGTGTCCTTATATTCGCCAGAAAAGCAGGATTTCTGGCGCAAATTAGGCCAGACATGGGTTAGTGAGCACCATTAGACGCCATGCGCCTAAAAAGTACAATATATAGTAAAATTAACTCAAATTGTAGATTATATCACTAGAATAACTTATAAACTTCCGCAATAAACAAACAGTCTTACCTTAGTGTCATCCAGAGCTTTGTAATAATTGGAAATACATAACGTCCCACTGATGAAATTTAGTTCCAAAAATCCCCAAAAAACATTAGTTTGTCGACATCAGAATTTTAAACACTTGTAGTTTCACCACTATTACAGTTATGAATGAGTATTTCTGTTTAAATTATTAATCATATTTCCAAGTGTACGTCGCCCTATTAAACATTTAGTAGAATATTGATAGAAAAGCTAAAATTGCAAAACAATATCAACTGACTGCTGACTGGCGGGTACTAGTACTATGACGACATTGTAGCCGTCTACCTTACATATAATCGGAATTTCGGAAAAGGCTCCAACGATTTTAGTAAAATTTGGTTTGTACGTAGATTAGGGGACGATAAATCTATCTAGCTAAGTTTCATTTTTAGAAAACGTCGTTTTATCCGTGTTTTCAAGCAATGAAAAACTGGTACAGTATCATTAGAAAACGAAGATAAATTTCGCCACTGTCTACAAGGTTGTAATAGCTCAGGTGGGAAATCGAGCGATTCGATCAGAAGACCTCGGTTCGATTCCAGGTAAGTGATATTATTTTTTCACTGTCTTTTTTCAAGTTCCTTCTTTTATGAGAAAAATTGTTATAAAAAAACCGACCAAAGCTCGGACTATCCAGGTACTATATTCTGAATCTCGGAAACGGCTCCAACGATTTTAATATTTGGTTTGTAGGTAGATTAGGGGACGATAAATCGATCTTGCTAGGTTCAATTTTTAGTGAACCCGGGTTTGCTCGTATTTTCAGTCATAAAAATCCGAGTGGAGCTCGGTCGCCCATACTATAAATTATACGAATAACATGAGTTTCATATTAATTACGATCACCTCGCAATCACTCAGACCTGGCGACAGGTACAAACGACGTTTAACTATCTGACAAGTGACAATCGGTACGTCAAGCTGGCATTGATATTTTAATCGAATCCACCATCGGCGGTGTTTTACGTCAATCGAAAATTAACGCGAGATTTAATTCATCTCTACCGGACTTAAATGACATGTTGATAGACCGCTATCCTCGCACTGGTTTTGGCTGAATGCGGCGGACCAACAAATCAGCAGCCTCAAAAAAAGACTAGTAGGTAAATACTATCTAGTATAACAACACTACCATATTTTTTTTTCGTGAACACGTTTCTCGTAGACCATCACATATAAAAAGAAGTTAGGTTTAACTTTTAGCTATTTCATTATATTTCTCTTTTCTGGATGTAAATACAAAGATAGTGTCACAGTAAAATTAAATTAATTTAATTGTTAGACGTCTAATAATCAATTCAATATTCTGGTACTTTTAAGGTTATAATAGGTACTGCTTAAAATCAATACTCAGAAAGATTTCAACATTGGATCAATAGATCTTGAGATGAAAATTGGAACAGTTATTACATAAGTAAGTAGGTATCTAAATTAAGTATAACTTTTCAATAAAATCCACGTGTAATCGGGGAAACTATGTATTCCTCCAAATGTTTTTGTAATTACATTACAATTTCTAAAATACATATAATTACAGACCTCAAACTCCTGAAAGAAAACTATCCCCCATTGATGTCATATTAAATTATTATAAGAAAATACTGGTATACACAGAAGAATTCTTCTGTAGTGGTAAACATTTCACACAACACCATCTAGCTCCAAATTAAGCAGAGCTTGTACTATGGGAACTAGATTGCTGATAAAATACATATATAAATTTATATAAATACATACTTAAAATATGAACACCCAGACACAGAATGTCCATAATATGCTCATCACATAAATGTTTTTTTTTCCTGGGTGGAGATTGAACCCACCATAATAATTGCATAATAAATCTCAAACCATATTAGGCTATCGTTAATCTTTAGGTTTTCGTTTTATGGTGAATATTCCAAAGACTCTAACGAAACGCTTTTGATCCACTTTTATTGTGCGTACCGCCAAGATGTGGAATAGCTTCCTGAATGGGTGTTTCCGGATGGATATAATCCGGGTGTCTTCAAATCGTGAGTGAATAGATATAGATTAGATAGATGCCCTTAAAAATGTTTCAATAAATAATATAATAAATGTTTATAAGGTGTTTAAAATCTCAAGAATATATTTATGAATAATATATTAAAGCGAGGCAGAGTTTCTTCAATGCATTATTGAAGTACTTCTAACGGTAGACCATAAGACCATAATAAATGAATTATTAATTGAGCAACGGCTTATAATTCATGTATTCATTTTATTGTTAGCTATAAATTTCACCGAACTAATGTGCAAGAGTTTTCTCTTTTTGTCAGTCTGTGTGCATTTCTAGAAAGCGCGCACGCGATGTTTTTTTTAATTTTTATCGTTATAAAGCTGAGAAATAAAGAAATGATTTTACTAAAGATACTGCGTTATGCACTTGATAAAACTTATTAGTATTCAAATCACTTGATTAATTAATTAGCAATCGTTTAGGTTACTAATATTTCAGAAAAAAACGAGAACCTTCGGAAAAACTTACATACAATGTTTGACACAGATTCAAAATTACCCACATTGACAGAATTGCATTTCTAGATAGCACGCACGCGATGTTTTTTATTTTTATCGTAATGAAGCTGAGAAATAAAGAGTTGATTTTATACAAGAAATTGCGTTATGCACTTGATAAAACATATTAGTAATCAAATCACTAGATTAATTAATTAGCAATCGTTTAGGTTACTTATATTTTGTGAAAAAATCGAGAACCTTCGGAACCTACGTACAATGTTTGACATAGATTTAGAATTACCCACATTGACAGAATAACTTTTATATTACATGTTTATATTGCACGTAAATTATACGTGACGATGATTTTACATCTTCTCAGAAATTATTTGTGAACAGACGAACATAGATACAAACAAACATACACACATACATACATACATATGGACTGAAAGCATAACTCTCTATTTATAACAGTCTTATTATTATATTATAATATGTCCAAAGAAATCGACTAGGCAGTAAGAAGGTAGGCACATGACCGGAAATGGCAGCGCGCGGTAATACTCAGGAATGGGTAGAAATAATTGATGATGATCCAAAGAAAAATCTTCTCGGATTTCGCCTTTTTTGAAATAACTGCTGGTTAATACAAAGAAATATGATGAAGTAAATGAAGAATGGAGACAACTACAAAGTTTGTAACGATACTTTATTTGTAAAACTATAATAATCTTAAAATTTAACAGGAATGGGTAGAAATAATTGATGATGATCCAAAGAAAAATCTTCACGGATTGCGCCTTTTTTGAAATAATTGTTGGTTAATACAAAGAAATATGATGAAGTAACTGAAGAATGGAGACAACTACAAAGTTTGTAACGATACTTTATTTGTAAAACTATAATAAGCTTAAAATTTTACAGGAATAGGTAGAAATAATTGATGATGATCCAAAGAAAAATCTTCTCGGATTTCGCCTTTTTTGAAATAACTGTTGGTTAATACAAAGAAATATGATGAAGTAACTGAAGAATGGAGACAACTACAAAGTTTGTAACGATACTTTATTTGTAAAACTATAATAAGCTTAAAATTTAAAAATGTTGCACACAGAATACAATATACGGGTTGAAACCAAAACACTCTTTTTAACATTCTCTATAATTGGATAAAATATAAGTAATAGATACGTACCCTAATATATCAATTGTTATTTAAAACCGGTTTTTAATCAGCCCTCGTCCAATGTTCGCTGTCACACACCGAACGACAAGCACCGCGCGTCGCACTGAATTATTGAATGTTGTTTTTTTTATAAATATTTCCCGTTGTTTTCTCTCGACCGGATAAAAAAAACTTCAGAGTATGTGCGTTTTGTAATTTTTTCACAACTTTTTTCGTTCACCGTATGTGCTTGTTATTAACAACGATTTGTCACTGTTATTTTGCCGGCCGATATTATTTTTTCGTGACATATGTTGGTCAGAGATTCAATTTAGAACGTCGGATTTTTGAACCGGATGTTGCTTTTTTATTTCCGTGTCGTTTTGGATCGTGTTTTTATAGGTTCGTTAGGTACATGTTAGTATTTTAGCATATAATTTTTTAAATGTCTTATTTTAAACCTAAAAGTGCCAAAAGCAAGAAAACGAAACGCCACGAAAATTTATTTATAATAGTTTTAAATTTCTTAAACTTGTACACTTAAAAAAAGGTTGTCTGTAAAGTCGGCTTACGGACGATCATTTTACGTGATAACGTCATGATAGATGCGTCACAAGGCGAACTTTTACGCCAATCGTGCTTCTCTATCGCTTGTTGCGTGCAGCCGGCGTTCATCGATTTATAAGACGTTATAACGTCAAAAAAATATAAATTGTCAAAACATAAAGATTACAATAGTTCACAATAATTTAATTTTGTTTTAGTCCAAAAACTAAGTTTGACATGAAATCTTAAAATCATTTAAAAAAAAAAAAAACTAAAATAGATTAGTCCGAGCGCTGTCAAAGCAGACAAAAGTTAACAGTTTCCACTACCACGCAAGTAAAGCTGCAAACAAAAACTAAAGCAAAAACTAATCTCAAACTTATAATCAAATTTTTCATGGATCGCAAATTTTTTGTGGTCAAATAGTAGTGTGCAAACATTAGTGGGATTCGATTTTAAGAATGTTTTCAAACACAATGTTTTCACCTAAGCCGGCAAAATAAAATTTACATTACTGTGACATCTTAGCGAGGCCTTTTAAACTGTTTAAATCCAAATATTTGGGTGGCATTGGCTTTTCTGTACTATGCAAGCAAACTTACTCGTTTCGTCATTTACTTTCTTTATATAATAATGTACTCATCATCATCTGTCATCTGCTAAACATTTACATTCTCTTGCTGTGCTTGTAATAACACTAGAAACTTGGTGCAATTTGCAATAGGCCCTCGCCATCACCTAAATATAACTCGTGAATGAAGTCCATCCACGATACGTATTCAATGATATTTGATATCTCATCTAAGTGAAATAGAAAATGAACACAGAAATATGTTTCAGCGTTTCCCAAAACACAATAATACTTCGAATGCAATTTCAGAATCGCATCAGCAAAACGACTTGTTACTAGAGTAAATTTTGAAAACGTCGACAAATTAGAACAAAAAACGTGAGCGCGCGTCGCCTACTGCAGTAGATGTAATTTCTAAAATAAATCGATCCCCTACCCAGGGGTGCGAGGGACCATCGCTATCGACCAAATTTTTATTATGCATATTTTTAATTTTATTTTTCGCTGCACCCCCGCTCTCGACCGGCATTAAATCAATACTGGCAGTGTGTGCTCGTTTTGTTTGGCCAGTTTTTGGATGGCGTGACTTCGCTAGGGGCTCGTTTGCTTCTAATGGATCCTGGGACAACACTTTTAGAAACGCAGCGAATATTTTCGCTAGGCTAATGCACTGTCGGCACACTTTCCCGGAATGTACTTTTCACACGGTGTGTCATTTCCTTTTACGAATAGACTCGACGCTAGTCCGTGCTTTTTTGGTGTGCCAGATGCTGTAAAGTTAAAGAATACACGAGCTAAACAGCTTTCTAAAGTATCTATCAAGACCTGAATTTTACGGTATTTTACGGATTTTACGTGAATTTTACAGTGAGCTATGATTGGCGATAAAATGATGATTGAGCATTATTAGGAAAACGAATCACCTTAATCTTAGGACAACAACCTTATTAACATGCAATATTAAAATACTAAATAAAAACACAAACATACAGACACATACCAATTTGTTTTAATTATTTCCTTTGTAAAATACCACAGCACATTCTACTTTGTCCGTTTGTACATTATATTAACAATTTGTTGATTATTACAATCAGTGTTGGCTTAGTATAAAATTACAACTGCTAAATCTGCTTGTGCGAACTTTCGCCTGCATCATAATATATCAACTATATTACCCCCGTAGCCAAAATGGTAAAGGCACCCAGGTACAGATCGAAATAAAGCGGGTACAAGTCCCGTCGGATGTATGTAATTTTCGAACTGTCTATAAATTTGCAGCAAAATTTAATTAACCGTAAAGAAACTCAATGAGAACTAATCGCAATTAGAAACATATTTCTAAATTATATAAAACATACGCGATATGTCTGTCCATTAAAGTTCCTTTAATGGATATACATTAAAGTTCGTTTAATGGATATATCGCACACATAAAAGCTGATTAAAATGATTTAATATCATTAAGTTAGAATGCGCAAGTAACTGCTCGTGTGGAACAGAACGCACGAGTTGTCCAGGACATCTCACCGGAAACGCCGGCAAAACGGGGCAAATTGCGTAAACCACGGTAACTAATGTGTGGGCAACTTCCTTTATCTTTAGTCGAGCTTGTGGCATACGAAGCGTGTCTGTTTGTTCTACATAAACTTTTTACTTTTTAGTCAATCTAGTGAAGTTTGTCAGAATATGTTTCGGATGTGAGACTTATACAATGACGAAAAGAGAGAAAGAGAGAGGATGGAAGCAATTGAGATCCAACCAATCGGTTCAACCGGTCTTTTTGGAAATCCATAGGAGGCCTATGTCCAGTAATGGACTTTTTGTAGCTGAGATGATAATGATGATGATGAATCGAGATGTAGTGTTGGAAGTATATGCAGCAAATAAATATGCATAAGTATTTTATCAGTTATCCAGTTCCCATTCAAGCTTTGCACCCCCAATTTAAATTGAGGGTGGATGGCGTTGTATGAAAATATCCACCAATATTTATTTATTTAAAAAACTAACCAGGAATACCAGACTGTAAAAAAAGGATTAAATCTGAAAGTTATAGAGTCTGTAGAGGCTGAGTATTTAGTCTCATTGTATGACATGATCAATTCATGGAAACCATGACTTGATACCACAAACACAGATCACCAAAGATTGAGGAAAAGAGGGGACGAGAATGGCCAAGGAAAATAATAATGAAACAAATAAAAGTATGCCGAGCCCAGCAGTGGGACAGTTTGTATAAACAGGGCTGACAAAAAAAAAAAAAAAAAAAAAAAAAGTATAGTCAAAATTAAATAAGATGTCGTACAGAGATAAAAATATTGGCGCAAAACATAATATAACGAATGCATGAATGTGTCAAAGTACGACTTAGAGTAAAAAAATATATTTAGAAGTTAATGTAGGTTCATAAGCATAAATTTGTGATGTAATGCATGGGAACATTGTGATCACGCTATGTTCAGTGAATTCTGCGTGCAATTCCTGTACCGCTTTAAAATAGGTTGAAAGATGTTCATATTTTAGCTCAGCTTCAATATTAAGTTTAGCCACCAAACAGGAAAAAAAACCTCAGCAAATATATTTAACAAACTATCGCGTTACAGTTTTAATTTGAGAATATTAGATTACAAGAACAAGTCTGAATAGACAAACTCGAATGAGACTCACTATTAACAAAGCAAGCAAAGCGAGTAATTTGATGCACGAACGCAACAAGGTTGAACATTTTACTTACCATTCTCTGTCGACCACAGTGTTGTACAGAAGTAGAATTTAGCTTGATCAGGGATTTTCGTGGAGTTGGAAAGCGAGATTTACCACTTTACTCATCATCTTAGCCATAAGATAAAAAAACTCACTAACTTCTGAAAATAGGAGACCTATGGATAATTTTGCAGCCTACAACTAGCGTATTTTTGCCATTGTATGAAATCATCTGTCCGGCTGCAAGTCGGGGTTCCTTGCGGGGCTTTCCAATCCATAGATACTCTCCGCTTTAGAACTTTTCAACCCTATTGGCCATCAATTCTACGCGCTATTTGTCCTGCCCACTGCCACTTCAACTTGTTAATCCAAAGCGTATTTTAGCTTTTGTAGAAATCAGTAGATACAGAGTCAGTCGATATCTAATTTTAAAAAATCTTCTTGAAACCGAGCTTTGTAAAAGTATTAGAGTTTTAAATATAGTGCAAACGAAGTCTCAGGCAAACGCTTATACTACAAGTAACAAATAAGAATTTCCTTGCAATGTTCCCGCAGGTTATTTAGATCTGTCATTCAAGGCCGTTGCGTGATGAACGTGGATAGACGCGTGAGGATGGTGGATTAAATTAAATTAGTTGATTGTACGATGATTCGACTAGAGCTAAGCAGGATTGAGATAATGGCGACTCAACGATTTGACAGGTTAGCTCCGGACGATGTTATAAGTTTTTTAATGCATCTTGTTACACTCAAACAACTGTCAAAAGTGGTGTCAGAATGTAGCGTCATGGCCTAAATGTCATGATTTTTGGCTACCCTACTTCCGGTAAGTATAAAAGGTGTGATTTTATTTATGCATGCAAGCTAAGATCCTAAAGCGAGTTGAAATTCCCTGTAGTTGAGGAACATTCTTGAAGACTTCAAGCTCTGTAATCGACTGGCAATATAAGGTAAAAAAATTCGTTAAGCAAAATTCAATCAGAATTTTATTTTCCTATATATCGCTTTTATTTCGAGTTATTTACGTATATGCATTATTTTTTTTTATATTTTCAAAATAGAAATGACTAAAACAGCATGCTTAATGACTTATGTCACGAATTATGTTGCTTTGTAGGTATTATTATGTTGTACCTACATCATCATCATTTTCGTTTTATAAGTTTTAATTTTCCAATAAAAAAAAAATAGAAAATATTATTTCCTAGCCGGTTTGTGCGTACACATAATTATGTGCTTCGATCTTCTATGTTTTTTTAAGATATTCTATTGGCCACCAACTGGCTTGACGTTAAGCGACGGTGTGGCCGAGGATGAAACTGGTTAATCTAGAAGGTATATTTTATTTATGTTATTTAGATCTACGATTGGACACCAATTCTGCTGATGTTAAGTGACGGTGTGTCCAAGAATGGAGCTCGTTGATCTAGAAAGTATCTATTCACTCTATCCTTGAAAATTCCAAGATTGTAGTTCTCAGGATACACGGATGGCGGCCAAGCTAAGACTGTATCTACGACAAATAGAGATATAATATGACCAATTCATTACTTTCTAACTTTTGCAGACCATAAACCATGATAAAGGAAACGTCAAACATGTCTGGTACGTTTGCGTGAAGTAAATTGCGCGATAAACATAAATAATGCAATATGTAACTAAATTAGATATTTGGATCGTATAAGTAGAATTTTATCGAATCGGTTTTGTTTCTTTTCTATTTGTTTTTAGTTTGTTTTTTTAATTGTATTGTCTTTTTTTGTAGGGTTATTTACCTTTTTTCTTTAGCTATATGTACTTTTATTGTCAACATCATCATCTCAGCCACAAGAAGTCCACTGCTGGTAATAGGCCTCTATGGATTTACAAAACGACCAGTTCGAAGCGGCTTGCATCCAGCAGCGTCTTCTTGTATTAGATCTTCACTTAGTAAACCCTATGGTTAGTCTTTCTACGCTGCGCTTGGCAGTGCGTGGTCTCCACTCGAAAAGTTTTCGAGCATCTATTAGTTCTACGTGCTATGTGTACCATTCTCATTGTCACAAATAATTTTATTATAATATACTTTTATTGTGTGAACCACCAAAATTGATAAATTTCATAAATGTGTCTACCCAATTAGAAATAATACTTTATTTGCTATTTTATCTGGTGGAAATAAAATTGTTGCTTCGCTAACTAAAATCTTTTCGCGTTAAATAAATATAAATGTCCTACCCTATCATATTAGCCTATTCTATATTATATCTACGTATATATTCTACTAAGTATATTTCCTTTGACATGCAACTGCAATTACCTTGTTAGAGCTAGGGATATATGCCTTATTGAATAACTAAATGTATAAAATATATTACTTTGATCCAAGTAGGCACTTTGTATTTCAGATATTTTAATGTTTTTCTTTGTTTCATTTTCTTTCTTTCAATTCAGCTTTTTAGTCGCGATTTGTGTATATGTGACGAATAGATAAATATTTTTTCTGTATATCATCGTAATATCATTCAATGAATTATGCACTGCACATACTTTAGCGAAAACATACCCTAAACATGGAAAATATATCTTTTTTTATCGAGACCTAATCATATTGTCAGCCAAAAAGTGTCTGCTTGTGGCTGGTTTCGCTACGCTACGCTTGCCGATGCGTGACTGCTTATTAAAGAAACCGAACGAAACGCTTTATTACCCCCATAATAAAAATACTCTTCCTGAATGGGTCTTTCTGAGTATTCAGATATTGACTAAATTGGGTTCTTCAAGATGGGCACGCTTGGTGATAAGTATTTGTAATACGACAATAATGGTCAAAACGAACGAGTGGATCCGCTTGATTTGAAACTTCACTTTCAATTTCGACAAATCATGTGTGGCAATGGACTACATACGTCACTCCAAGATTACATGCTAAAATTAAAATTTGAAATTGAACCGTAATATTTATCTGTAAATATTGCTCTTCAATTCGGAACCACGCCAGCTGTGAAAAAGTATGACAGTGTAAGGAAAAATAAAAGATACCTAAAAATACACATGTCGTGATGTAACTGGTGCAATGCATAAGCGAGCCATTCCTGTACATACATATTGCGTTAATGTGTGTGCCCAACGATTGTGCGCTAATTACAAACACGACTCGAACACAATCAAAGCCCGCGAGCAATCGTGACTTGCTAATACATATTCGAAAGACTAGAAATCGTAGTCAACGTTTATATTAATCATGTCATAATACCGTAATCCTTAATCAATATTCCTCCTATCTTTTATTAGACTACTTAGAAGTCAATGACGTATCGTTCAATATGAATTTTCAATGCAATGATACCGTGATTATTTTGTCTATCCTTTGATAGACTGTTGATATCATGCCATTTATTTGAAATGTTGAAAGCTTATTATTATTATCCAGCAATATTTCTTTTCCCTTTAGGAAAAGAAAAAAGGGAAAAGAAAAGGAAAAGAAATATTGCTGGATAATAGTACCATAGATAGTACTGACAATGTGGGTAACTTTGACTCTGCGTCAAACATTGTACGTGGCCTTTTTAGAAGGTTCTCAATTTTTTTCCCAATAGGTTAGTAGTAATTAAACCTGACCTGGGAGCAAGGTGGGGGCGAAACAGAAGCGGAACAGGAGTCAGGTGGGTGTGCGGTGGGAACGAGATAAGAGCGGGAGAAAAGCGAGGTGTGAACGGAGCGAGGCGAGAATGGGACAAGAGCGGAACGGAACGAGGTGGGAGCGAGGTGAAAGCGGAACTAAAACAAAATGGGAGTGGGACAGGTGCGAGGCAGAATCGCGAGTGAGTGTAGGGTGGAAATAGTGTGAGAGTGATCTGAGATCGGGAAGAGCAGAACAGGAACAGTTTGGGAGCCCAATGAGAGCAGGATAGGAGCGGGGCGAGAAAGGGATGGGAGTTGGTTTTATTTAAATACCTATTTAAACTCGATATTAATAGATTGGGTCAGAAGTTTAGTTGAAGTAGGACGACAGTTCGGCGAGAATGAGCTAGGAGCGAAACACGAGCAGGGCAGATGTGGTACTGGAGCATTAGCTTGGTGGGTGTGCATTGAGTGTGGCTAGGAGCGTGACATGAACGATTTTCTTACGCGTACGAAGTCGCGGCGGGCAGCTAGTTTTAAATAAAAAATACGGGTCACTCACGTCTGTTTTGAGCTGAAAAATCCGACTATAGGCAGTGCGAGGCGCGTCACCGACCGAGAGTGAGGTTTGTGCTGCTCCTTTGAAAAAGACCGCCGAATACGGTTGAAACTATAATCAGATTTAACGGCTCTTAACAAACGTGAGTGACCCGTAGTTTTTATTTAAAATGAGTGAAAACCACGTTAAATTCTGTAGTAAATAGGTTGTTTTTAGACCTGCATGCTTATTCGGGCCCATAAGTTCTCGAGTGAGTCTATGTACCGGCAAGTGCGTAGAAAAACCAGACTCAAAGTGGGCAGACGAACTCATATAAAGGCAGGAAGACGCTGGATCCAGGCCGCTTCCAACCGATCGTTTTGGAAATCCATGAGGGAAGCCTATGTTCAAAAATAGTCTATTTTTATTATTATCGTGGTTGAAATGATGGATAATAATAATGAGATTATTATCCTGTCACATGAACTTGATTATCTTGTTGTAGGAAACACGAAGGGTTATAAGCTCAACACACAGACAAGTATAAGTTTAGTGTAATGAAAAGTAGGTCAGTAAATATAAATGTAGACTTAAAAATAAGCATTCTAGTGTAGAAATTGTACAGAACGTAATTAGATATGATATAGTAAATATGTATGAGATATAAGTACAAGAAAATTGAATATGATAAGTATGTATGTATTAGATGTGTATGAATTAGAATTGTATAGAATCTATAACAAAAAAGCTATGTAAATAAGGCACGCCCAAAGTAATATAATCCTTAAATTAATATTAGGATCCCTTTTGGTCAATTAAAAAAAAAGATACATACGTGAAACTTATAACACCCCTCTGACTAAATTGTGTGAGACTAAATTTGGTGACATAGGGTATTTAGTAATAGTAATAAATAGTTCAATTTTATTTTGACATTCTCTACATCACCATTATTTAAGTCTTTAAACTTTAAATAGTGTCAAAATTAGAATATCTATGAAAGATATGCTTTAAAATAAAAAATAAACTTTACATATTATATCAATACAATAAAATAATCCATTATACAATTTTCTTAAAAATACTGGTAGGTAAGAAATACGTTTATTCTTATTAACAATAAAGCCAACTTTTATCCATATTTTGTTGTAAATTCAATAGAGAGAGTATATTTAAAGTCAGATTTCAGATAATCTTATCAAGGCCAACCAATTGGATGTTTCTATGTTCATTCATATTCTAATAAAAACATAACACTTGAACTCAAATGCAAAGCTAATGTAGCGCATAAAAGTAAAAGAAAACGTACGCGTGGAAAGCTCCAAATCGCAATGAAAACACGCCTCTTTCCTCTTACGCGGAGATGTACGGTATAGTGGCTTAATTATGTCATTTCTATGTTAATAACATTTTAATTCGGTGTGCAGTTCGCGCCAGGCGGGTGAAAAGGCCCTCTCATTAAATTAGTCCGGCGGTTGAAGCACTATACCTTACTTTAAGTCACGCGTCGGTACATTTGAGTGTGAAACTTGCTCTCTTGACTCCCACACACTGAATCGGCGAATACTGCCTCAATGCCTTCTTTAGTGGCAATAAACATGCCGGGAACTTCGCAGCTCAATTTTTTCGACGCCCTTTTATTTTGTTTCACATTGAAATGAAAGGTGCTTTGTGTTGTTTTCTGTTCAGGCTGCTCTCTAAGCCCCTTTGGTTCACACTTTTTTTTAACTGATGACTCCGGCTGTTGTTTCTGTATTGATGTCCATGTACGTAGCATGATATAAGGCCTTATTTTAAAACTCTAACTTAAGCTTATATAGATCAAATAAAATAGCACGAAGTCATAAAGAAAGATACATACAAAGTGGTATTATTTTTTGTGAATTCATATATATCTACGATTTACCACCAACTCGCCTAATTTTACTATGTTTTTTTTTTTAAAATACTCGCCTAATGGTAAACGACGGCCGAAGATGAAGTACATCGATATAGAAGATATCTATTTCCTTTTATTTAATAAAATATAAAATTTCAAGACTATACAGTTCTTAGAAAACAGTGATGGCAGGTAGTTCCACTCCTGTGTAGTACGCATACAAAAATGTGGACCTACAGTTATGTCAAGATTTTGGAAGTTTTAATGAGAAATAAAAGGCAGTTAAAATGCAGACAAAAAGTCTGCATATTACCTTGCTTGAGTTGTAGTGGAATGGGGAAGGTGGAATAAGATTGTGAAGCTCTTGCGCACACTCGCTGAAATGGGTCCGATAGAATATTGCCAGACAGGCTATGTTGCGGCGATGTTCGAGACTAAGTAGCTTCTTAGCAATTAACTTATCAGCACCAATTAACTTGTTGGATTGCCGATCAACCAACACCAAAGCCAGCTGGTATTTTGGCTGATCTGTCAAAAGGTATGTTAAGATATATACACACGATTATATATTATATACACGATCGGACATCAGGTGTTTTGGTACTCAAGTACAATTATTCGATGACCAAAATTATTATATTAATTATTTAGTTATACCTATAATTATTTATTAAGTATGATTATTAGCCTAAAGCTGTACGAAACAAGTTTTTCAACAAATTATTTCATAATTAAACTTCGAATATTGAACTACTTAGAATGTTTCATCGACCAATTAACAGTTATTAACTTAATTAACTTGTTAAATAATTAAAGTCACTGTTAAACTTATTTAATATTCATTAATTAGATTTTTCTATTTATCGCTCGATTTATACGTAATTATTTCAACAATTAGCCGTTAAAAGTTTCAAAAATGGAACAATATAAATTCTATATTTCATAACAGTTCTATAAGAGTAGGTATGTCATTTTTAACTTATTCTAAATGTGAAAAACTAGCTGTAAATTTTCCAAAATTAATTAAAATAATTTTTTTTTTTTTTTGCATCTGCGTGACAAAATTAAATCGCTCGTCTGATGTTAAGCTTGACGCTTGCATAACAGTCCAACGACATCCAAAATATTGGATTTTACCAGTGAAAACCCTGTGTGACAATTCACAGCACTTGTCATCCTAAGATAGGTACTTACTAGAACTTAAAATCTCGTTACTTCCAGAGATTTCGCTGATTAATCCAGATCAAATTTAATATTTACGCACTTGGCGATAACTGGCAAAGTTTCCGATACGAATACAGTTTGTGTTTCCTGTCTAGGCATTTGGCCACAGCTCACATAATAACGGTGCAAGATGATAGCCTGGTATACAACCTTGAATTTGAATTAACTCTCAAGTTCCGGTTTGAGTTTATAGTGATTAATGAATGAATCTATAATGGCAATGAAGAAATTGAATGTAACATTCAATATCTCAAAATAACGAGCCTTGCGCATTGCTTCATAAAGTTCTAAATCGATAAATTTCAAATCTTTAGCTAGTTTTAAACTGTTATAAAGCAAGCTAGCAATTTTCTCGGATCCGTTACCTTTGTTTGTAAATATTATCCATATTTCAAAGAAACGAAAATAAAGCTCCTGTCAAGCAATAAAACTACCAAAACACAATACAAACCACCCTTATAATATCGAACCACGAATTATCATTAAAGAACTAAGCGTAGGGGTGCGGAAAAGTAAAATATCCTATGACATAGAGACCACCATATTGGTCCGCATGCGCAAACGACGCAATGGAGCGTACTGCGCAAGCGGTGAGCTTCCTCGCGCTTGCAAGCTTTGCTGGCGTACAACACGACCAAATTAATGTCACAATCACTAGCAGCGTTAGCATCGTTTTCCCAACCAATCTTTTGAACATTTTTAGTTCCATCATTTTTCCGCAGCTAGAGAATTTGTCAGCGAATTAAAGCACAGCTGAGCGTTTCAAATTTTTTAGGGTTACTTGAATCGATTTTGATGCGTTTACATTATGTGGTCTCGTGCGGAAGGGTGCGAATTTGGGTCAATTGCTTATTGTAATTTTTATTTTAGTTTCCCATCGATCATGCGCCATCTCATTGTTTTGTGCGCGCACGTGTTAATATCTCACATTACGTATTTACATAACAATCGAGGAGATTGTAATTTGAATAAGATCCGGATTTGGTGAAGTTTAAAACAAAACTGAATTTAACGGCTGCTCTCCGTAGCTTTGAACTTAGCTCAAAAATTATTCTACTTGAACACGACTCGAAATGACATTTTGTTCATAGAGAAAATAACAGGAAATCAAGAGTAAAGTTACTTTAAGATACGTGTCGTTGATCTTTGACAGTAAGTTACTCGTTTTTAGGGTTCCGTACCCAAAGGGTAAAAACGGGACCCTATTACTAAGACTTCGCTGTTTGTCTGTCTGTCTGTCTGTCTGTCTGTCTCCAGGCTGTATCTCATAAACCGTGATAGCTAGAAAGCTGAAATTTTCACAAATGATGTATTTCCGTTGCCGCTATAACAACAAATACTAAAAATAAAAATAAAAAAATATTAAGGGGGGGTCCCCATACAATAAACGTGTTTTTTTCGTATTTTTTTGCTCAATATTAAAAACGGTAACAGGTAGACGCTTCAAATTTTCACAGAATATTGAGTTATATTAGTAACTTTAAAAATAAATAATTAAATCAAAATAAAATTAATATTTAATGGCTCTATGACCCCTTATAGAGCCCCCCGGGCTCCCATACAACAAACGTGTTTTTTTTTTTGGCGTTTTTATATATAATGGTACGGAACCCTTCGTGCGCGAGTCCATTCATTCTAAAAAGCAGAAAACTTCTAAATATTATTCAACTTTGAAAACTATTTTTATACGGCTGGAACCATTAATGGCCTACGGCTTGCTTATTATAAATTTGAACGTTTATTTTTTTAACTTCGAAATTATAACGAAATTTTAAATAAAAACGTAAATGCATATTTAGGATTTAAATCAGATAAAAAAGAATCGTCGAGATCGGTGAATGTTTAGGGTTAGTAAAAAATGTTCGCCTATTTTATCTTATTAAACCTTTTAACTTTTAAAAACAAAGTTGTCAGAGCAATCTTCGCCAGTACATTACGCGCTGTCATCCAACAGGTCAACTGTTTTCCAACCTTAAATATTATCTGATTTCGATAACTATTTTTATATAATTAGAAGTATTAATGGCTAAGCCCTTACGGTTCAGTTTCAAACATTTAGCTTTCATTTTTGAAGTGAAAACTTCTTTAGCGGCGTTGGTCATTTTTGGGATGGGTCAAAAATGTTAAAGTCGCGTCAGGTGTCACGTGACCTGATCGAAAATTCGTAGTTCTAAGACGGCGCAGGGCGCTTTTGGAATGTCAATGTTTGTTTATTTTCTAACAAATCCAAACAGCTATGATACGATATTCCATCATGAAGTTCTAGTTCATATCTTCCGGCTCCATCATCAGATCAGTTCGACAGTACCATATTATTGCATTGTCATCAGAACTACATACAGCTGCCAATTCTCATGACGCTACGATCCTTGGAAGATGGTTAAATTAGTTACCTTAGATTTCATTACATAATTACATACAGGTCGACCTAATAAAAGCGTGTTAAAATCAAACTTATTTGGTGTAGACGTGCAAACAGGCACCCTTGCCCTGCGTCACCGTGAACGATTTACGAGGATTCTAAACAAGGTATTCATTTTATACAAGGTAGGAGTATAAAATGGAAGTACCGTGAAGCGCTGGAAGAGATGGTGTGACGATAACTCTATTACACCAATTAGGTGTTTAGAATGAACAAACCACCGCCTGATAGGGATCTGTCACGCCACGATAACGGACTAAACTGGATTTAAAACGGCTACTTGTTATGTATTACACGTACTGTCTTCCTTTTTACAAACACGATCTAACTTTTACAAATACTACGTTTATATTTTCATAATAAACCATTCACATCCCCATTTCACTACAGGGCTAGCAGAAAGCCGGCGAATTACCACCCATTTCTCGTTGAAATGCCAAAAATTCGTACTCAGCGTTATCGATCCACATTCCTGTTGCGTACTGCACAAGAATGGAATTCGTTGCCGCCATCTCTGTTTCCTGCGACCTACAATCTTGTTTTTTTTTTTAAAAAAATTTATTTATTTATTAGCGTTCCACAATGTTACATAGGTGTTAAATAAAATATTAGTTACAATTGCGGACCCCGTCGGGCACAGCTAAATAATGAAAGAGAAAGAGAGGGACAGCATTAAAAACTAATTTAATTTTATACATTTATAGTTTATTTAATTTTATCTGCTAGGAAATCATTAACGCTATAATATTTTTTTTTTTGTAAAAAATCTTTTAATAATTTTGAAAAAAAATTATCTCTGGTTTCGGCTTTTATTGAGTTTGGTAGATGATTGTATATTTTAATGGCCATTACGAAGGGACTAGTCGAGTGGAGTGTAAGGCGCGATGTCGGTAAAATTAATCTATTTTCATATCTTAGGTTCATCTGGTTATCTGATCGTTTTGGGAAAAAAATTGGATGACTTCGTACAAATTTGCATATTTCTAGTATATCAAAGCTAGAGTGAATAGATATCTTCTAGATCGACGAGTACCATCCTCGGCCACACCAGGCGAGTTGCTTAACATCAGGCGAGTTGGTGGTCAATCGTAGATCTATAATGTATAATAAAAAATAAAATAAAAAAATACTTTCAATCAATTTTATTTTCTGCAGTCGGGTATTTTGTTTTTCATTTAATATACATACTTGTTTCCTAAATAAAATGATTTCGTGTCATCTTGCCGACTATTGCACTTGCGTAACTTTTTAAAGATATACATGTAATTGGTAGCACTGTGCTCACTCTCTAAAAATCAAAAAACAGATCACGCCCATAGACGCACTTGTAAAAAGTTATCATGCGCGAACGAGACAGTTGCTGGGTCCACTTCAAACACGTCTACCAAATATAGATGACGATTTGTCGCATCAAACGTCGTAGAGGCGTAAATTATCGCACGCGACAAAGCGCAAAAACATTTAACTCAGCATTTGAACGAAAGTGGATGCAACACTCCTGTAACCCACAGCTTTGCGATCTGAATGAGCTGGCGGCATGCAGAAACAATGATGTTCTAAGGTAGCTAGGGATTCGTGCAATTCGGTGATAGAAAATCTCTCCTAATTAACGTGTTTTATTAAAATTGATGTGGAGAACTCGGCTAGGAAATATTCAGGAAGCTTAAAAGCGTATTTTCTTCCAAAATACTTCAGTGTCTCCAGTCAAAACTCTACGTCTATACATATACTCTGAAACTTGGTCACCGAATAAGGTCCTTATAAGGATGCTCAAAGTCACGCAACGAACTGTCTGTGGACGAAGTTTTTCTGCGAGATAAAATCAGATATGGAGAGATCCGTAGACGTATGAAAGTCGCCAACATGGCACAGCAGATTAGGAAAAATGAAAGTCGCCAACATGGCTAATCTGCTGTGATTAGTAAAATGACAGGGGGTAATAGCATAGCACGTAGAACTGATGGCTGATGGGGCCGAAAAGTTTCCAGGTGAAAATCACGCACCGGCAAGTGCAGCGTAAGAAGACCAGCCACAAGATGGGCAGAAAACCTCATACAAGTACTTAGCAGAGAGACGCTAGATGCCAGCCGCTTCCAATCGATGTTTTTGAAAATGCATAGGAGAGGCCTGTGTGTTGCAATGGATTTCTTGTGAATGTGGTGATAATGATTAACGACAAGAGCGTCAGTAGTTGTTTAGTATCAAAAAGGTAAGAAAATCCCCACGGAACCAACTAGAATGCACCGCTTCTCTCACATAGACTAGTCGCGAATATGAAAGGCTGGTTACACACGGCGCCTATATGCAGCCATTAAAAGATACACGTCGACACGCCGCGCCATCACACGCACACATATATAAATAAGGCGCAGACAGACTACCGGATAAAATAAAAGCCTGCAACGTGAAAAGGTAATTGCGAGAGAGTTTACAGAAAGGCATGAGGCTGTAAAAGTTAAAAGAAGCTGTTAACATAGGAATGTAAAAGTTACGTTAGAGCGCTATTTACGAAGAGGATCGGCTGGTGAAGCGACGGGAACTCCTCGGCGCTATTTGTTTTTGTTATGAGATGGACAATTTTTGAAACTGCACAAACTCCGTAGCGTTTGTAAAGTTGTTTATTCTGTGGTCGTATAGGTTGGATAGGAGAAAAGTGGATCGATTGAAAGTTAATTTGATTATGGGTTTTTGATTTGCTACCTGTAAACAGTATTTAACAATGAGCAACGTGTTTTGATGAGAAAGTGAGATAGAAATGCCAGTACTTTGTTTTATTTCTATAAACGTGTGTTATTTCGAATATGAATGGTGTAAAAATGGTGGATTTTTATTCGATAAGTGTTTGATTATATGCACTTACTAGTATAGACAACTGAAATAAGGTGGGTTTAATATAAAAGAAAAGAAAATAAGTGAAATATTTATACTTGAAAATGGCAAATGTGAAAGTAGCGCGAGTCCAAAGTTCTTTATACGGAAAAAAGAAAAAGGAAATATTCGATATGTATAATACCTCCATGAATTCGATGGTCAAGATGCCTGTTTCTTTCTATACTGTATGTCCTCTCGTACTTACCTGAAAAAAAAAGAAAAAAAAATGTAACAAACCAGAGATAATACGGTTAACGTTTTAAATATAGAATTCGTTGTTCAAAGAGCAGCCCGTTCAGTGGAAGATGGGCAGCACTACATAATTAGACCAATTTAAATCTTAATTAATATTAATTGTCGGACGACGGCGGAACGAATCTGTCGTGTAAGTACTGCTGAGTATAAAAATGTCATTCATAGTCTTTTGACGCAACTTGCCGTGAGGAACCTAAAAAACAACTGTCAATAGAGAACTAATGAGGCATAAAGGGCGCTGCTGTCCTTATTTCGTTACATCGAGACGTTAGCTCCCATTTTTCGATAGTTCTTTAATCTTTTGGGGGCTAAGTGGCCGCGCCCGTAGGAGAATACCCGTTAACACTGATCTCTACAAGCGGCTCCTTGGAGGTGCAAATTAAAAAAAAATATTGACGATCATCATTATCCAAAAAAAAAAAAAACATAGTAATATAGTATAGTAGTAATCATCAAACATCTGCTTTAAAATATGGTAAAATAAATACTAAAATGCTTGCAGCAAACATTTTATAAAATATCTGAATTTTGAGTGGCCGCTAGCTGTCCACAAAGCAAGGTCTCGCATTCGCATTCGTTGTTCTCAAAGGTGGATGAAGTGTTCTTCAGAAGATGCCGGCGACACGGGACAAGAAGCGTAAAAATTTCCGCCTATTCGTGTGGTATTACTGAAACTTGTATAAAATGTTTATAAAGGTTACTTAATTGTGATACGAAATATTAAATACTCTAAATATCCCCGAATACTTTTTTTATATTACATAATTCCCTCGAACCCTCTAATACCCTCTCCCGTCCATCTAACCCTCTAAACACGGTCAAATGTGGTGTCAAAGGCTTCATGGTCCTTGACGCTGTGCTTACCCCGCAAGGGAAAATAGGCGTGATTTTATATATGTAAGTTATTTTCAGCATGGTAGACTATGGCCTTACCCTTCTTACAATAAGAAGATGGCCCACGCCCAGCAGTGAGACAGATTGTACAAAAAGGGCTGATAAAAAAAATGATTTTTTCCAAAGACATTGTCATCTTGATAAGCCTTAAATTCGTAAGCCCCATTTTACAAATCGGGTAACGAACCAACAATTGTAACTTTAACAATATTGTTCGGACCAATCCTTCTTTGTAACAAAATAATAAAATAAAAAACGCTTGCCAAGTTGAAATCATATTGTTCTAAAAATTCTGGTAAATGTGTAACACTCGAACAAAAATATTTCGGTACAGACATGAGTTCAACTTTAAATTCCACGGCTAGATTTTTTTTAATTGCCTCATAAGAATTGTAACGTGAAGTAAGTGCGGGTTGATAGACTTCACACATCTTTAAGATCATTGAGAACTCTCAGACATGTAGGTTTCCTCACGATGTTTCCTTCACCGTTTGAAGTTGCCGGCAATAAATCTAGTTTATTATCCACCGACAATAAAAAATTCACATTACCATTTTAAGTTGTAGGTAACTGCAAAATGAAAAATTTCCCTTTAATTATTTTGCCGTATTGTTCGACGAAGGCAGTTTGTATGTGATTGTACCGTAAAATAATACGTACTTTTATCCCGCCACAGTCATTGTGAACTCATACAATACTTGGCCTATTAGTTGTTAATACGGATGTAACATTTATTATATTATTCTCATATTACAATTTGTATTACGCGGTCGCTTTGAACAGCCTCGGTGGAATATGTATTTTGTAATTTAACTAAACATAACGTTTTGTAAAAATGGTAACGTAAAAGAAAATGGAAGGGTAAAATGTATGTATGTTGTACTACGAGAAGTATGGGTAGGTATATCGCGCATTTTTTCGTGCAAAAGAAGAAAACTTAGATAGATATATAGATAAACTCTTTATTGTAAACTATTAACAAAAACAAAAAATATAATTATACAGTAATTTAACTAATCATAACATTTTGTAAAATGGTAACGCAAGAGAAAATGGAACGGTAAAATATATGTATGTTGTACTACGAGAAGTATGGGTAGGTATATCGCGCATTTTTCGTGCAAAAGAAGAAAACTTAGATAGATAGATAGATAAACTCTTTATTGTAAACTATTAACAAAAACAAAAAATATAATTATACAGTAATTTAACTAATCATAACATTTTGTAAAATGGTAACGCAAGAGAAAATGGAACGGTAAAATATATGTATGTTGTACTACGAGAAGTATGGGTAGGTATATCGCGCATTTTTCGTGCAAAAGAAGAAAACTTAGATAGATAGATAGATAAACTCTTTATTGTAAACTATTAACAAAAACAAAAAATATAATTATACAGTAATTTAACTAAACAAGACATTTTGTAAAATGGTAGCGTAAGAGAAAATGGAAGGGTAAAATGTATGTTGTACTACGAGAAGTATGAGTAGGTATATCGCGCATTTTTTCGTGCAAAAGAAGAAAACTTAGATATATAGATAAACTCTTTATTGTAAACTATTAACAAAAACAAAAAATATAATTATGCAGAGAACTTGTTGAAAACTTGTTGTACTTACAAGCTTTATTTTAACTTGCCTTGTTAGTATGTGGTATTCTTTCGGTAGACACCGGTCTACGCGATAACATAGGCCCCATTCAATGACGAATCAGTGGCCCCATGCTACTTCTAGCTACTGTTTGAAATTTTAGTTTCGTGTCGCGTTGTATCGCATTACTTCGCTTTGCCGCATTTATCGCTCACATAGGACAACGGGTTAGACCTGTTGATGTCAAATATCACGCGTGGTATAGGTATTTTTTCGGGAACGTCACAGAAATATGTTGTAGCTCTGTTTTAATTCCTAAACTTGTGCGAATATTAATACTATAACAATGATGGAGTTTTATTCATTAAGTGTTCGATCAAAAGCGTATGTAGGGACAAGTGAAATAAAGAAGTGAAACATGTAATTTTACGGGAAAACTCCACGGAAGCTAATAAAGTTGCCACTACTTTACTGAGGCAAGACTCAAACTTGAAAATTACTATTTACGTGACTTGGACTTGGACTGCGACTACAACCTTATATAACATGTATTATTCAAGAAACTTAAAGATGTCTTAATACTTGACAAAGTGGGTTCAATATAAAAAGAAGAAGAAGAACAACTCAATACCACCAGTTTAGACTGCATATTATCTCTCAGTCAGTCAGTCAGAACAAAGCTTTATATGTATAAGTAGATGTATAAGATTAGAAAGACACTTTTTCTGAGAAAGCAACCATCTTTTATGATAATATAATTAGCAAATAATTGTAACAGTATTCGAAGATACCAAGAAGTTGTATTTTCCACAACATAATACAATTAATGACATATGTAACGGTACTCACGACGTGGCAGACAATGAAGAGTATAATATAACAATTATGTACGCACACACGCAAATCGATCTAAAGTATATAATCCAGTCAATGATATATATGTGTATATAATCTTCATTAGTGGGTTTGTGCTTGACCGCTAACTAGCCTGATGTAGAACGCTGCGCACAACACTGGAGGCTAAGAGAAAGTTATTTATTCCCGATTTAAAGGCACCCAAGTTACATATATCAAATTACGTTATAATTATATCGAACCCACAACCTACAGTTTGAAGGCAAGTTTGTACATCATTTATCTGCGAGGTCATAGTCAAATTTAATGGAATTAAAAAGTGTCCTGATCTTTTGAATATCTTCCCCGTTCTGTTGCAAAATACAATGTCATGGATGGAAGTTATCTATCTCGGCAGGAGAAAAATATTAGAATCTAATTTGAATAGAAATGGCTATGACAGAGAGAGAGAGAGAGAGAAAGAGAAGGAGACAAGGCAGAGAGAGATATATATATATATAATTGTACTGTAATTATGATGGCAGAAAAAATAAATCGCCTTGAGGTCATGGCTCTCAGCGTTTTTCATGCACATACGGCGTGAGCGTCAAATTAATCTAAATATGGACGAAAGACTGTGATTGTATCATTTCGAACCACATTATATTGAACTCATATTGCGTACCGCTAATAAGTGGGGCTTCCCCATAGATACAATTTGAGTTGTGTACAACTCGTGATCCACTCACTCAAAAAAATAAAAAACGATCCACTCACAATTTACTTTGTCAATTGTGAGTGGATCGTTTTTTATTTTTTCTAGACAACCGAGCTCGGTTAACTAGAAAATTATGCATGGAGCTCCAAGATCTATCCGTAACATAGTTAACAGCAAACCTATCAAACAATACTTACAAATACAGCTCGATTATTGTTCTTTAATTCTTCCATTAGCACGAACCAAGATGTTGATTACACCGACGAAAAATAACAAACCAAAATTGAAACGAGAAAATCCCTCGCAATATTTATATTTCTCCTAACACAAAATATTACATTTCGTCCACAATTTAAAAATAATATTCCATGAATATTTACTTTCATAAAAGAATCGGAAGCACACCGCCTCTGAACGAGAGTGAAAAATATAAGCTCTCGATAAAAATATATTTTATATCGCGTCGCGTCGCTAATGAGTGCAACGTAGCCCCAAGCGTCTCGCAGCGAAACCATTAATTATAAAAATTAAAAAAGACTGGAGCATAAAATGTTGCAATTTAAAATATTATGTTGAGTAAAAGTGGCTTGCATTCGATACGCTGTAATAGTCTCCGGGAAAAATGGACCGAGACGAGGACATAATGGGAAAACAAACAATACTACCGAGAAAATTTACTCGTAAACAGTGTTCTAAGCGCAAATAAGTGCGGCGTTAATTATTAGTTTAAGTATTCATAAAAACGTAGCGTTTACGCCGACCCTTTAAGCGGAAGCAGCAAAAAGTTTTATTTCGGCTTTACGGTATACCACAGCTGGTGTTTAGGCCGGGTGTAGACGATACGTTTGTTGCGGTTATTTTTTATCAATATTATAATATGAAAAAATAAAATATGATTTTGTTTAATATTTCGTGAATATTACTCATTGTTATATTCAACTAAGCAATTAATATTTTTCTAAAATGAAATAGCAGGTAATGAAAGACTACCAGCAAGTTTGTAGCAAACTGTATTCTTATTCTAGCATTTGCTTACCTACATTGAATAAAAAGTACGTTTCTTGCCTTGTCAAAAGGGAAACAACCAGTTTGGTCCTTTCGAAGTCGAGAGGATTAAACTGGTTGTTTCCCTTTTTAGGGTTCCGTACCCAAAGGGTAAAGACGGGACCCTTTTACTAAGCCTTCGCTGTCTGTCCGTCCGCCCGTCTGTCATCAGGCTGTATCTCATGAACCATGATATTTAGACAGTTGAAATTTTCACAGATGATATATTTCTGTTGCCGCTATAACAAAAAATAGAATAAAATAAATATTTAAGGAGGCTCCCATACTGCAAACGTGATTTTTTTGCTCGTTTTTGCTCGATATTGATAACGGCAACATGTAGACGCTTGAAATATTCACAAAATATTAAGTTATATTATTAACTTTAAAAATAAAAATAAAATTATTATTTAAGGGGGGCTCCTATACAACAAACGTGATTGCCGTTTTCATATATAATGGTACGGAACCCTTCGTGCGCGAGTCTGACTAGCACTTGGCCGGTTTTATTTATGTGTCTTATTGATTAAGTGTAAAATTAGTAGTGTGACAATTTATTGCAATAGCTGCTACAGATGGTTGCACGTCTATAACCGGCCTTAATCAGCTGCTTGTTGAGTTACATATTGTCAGTTATTTTAAGGGTTGTTTTATTTTTAGTTAGATGCGAATTTCAAATGTGCATATATCACACTAATAATTGAATGTTAAAGTTTGTGTATGAAGTATGTCCAGTCACAAAAAAATCAAGGTCAGTGGTGGTATTTTAACACAAATGTCTGGCTCTTCTTTGTTGCCATTTGAAGGATAACATATACATTAAAAATACAAAAATCTCAAAAATGGCTGTAGCGATTTCGATCAAATTTTCATATAGTATTTAATGACCTAGCTTTTTCTACATCTTCAGCTGGATTAATTCGTTAAAGACGTATTTTATTTACGTATTGCAATTGTTACGTTTTACGTTGTTCATGATACGTTTCTGTGAGAAAGTATGCCCATTCTCGCTGCACATATTCCTAGTACATACTTATACATGTCGAAATAATATGTAAACTACACATATTAATAACCTCTCAGTATTGGTTCCGGCCCCACTGATGCCTTTCAAAGGTCCGGGCTAGACCCGTGTATAAATTTATAAAAATAATAATATTTTATTTTATGTAAAGGGCCTCTCAGTGTTAGCTTCGGCTCCACTGATGCCCATCAAAGGACCAGACTGCGACCCGAGATTTAAATTAAATAAAGAGTTATAGTAATAAATTTATTACACAAATCCAAACAAACACTATTCTACAAAGTAACATAATGTACACAATCAGAGTAGACTATTATAAGTACCTACTCTAGATTTCGCACTAGGTAACCCTGTGTCGCGAAATCTAATGCTACATAAGTACAATCTAAATTAGTACAATCTTCATAAGTACAATCTACATTAGTACAAGAGACAACTGTTTTACTACAAACATTTCTGCCTCGTCAAACAAACACAACAATTTTAAACCGAATTACGTACGCAATCCAACAAAGAAATTGTAAATCAACTTCCAAGAAAATGAGAATTGTGTATTTATAAAAAATGCTGCTTTTAGCTACACAAATTATTATAGCGAGAGGAGCACGAACGCAATATATTTTAATTTTTTGCTCGTAACGAGTTGACAGAGACGCTTAATAAATAAAAACTGACTGATTCATATACAAAAGTATATTAAATTGTAACGGGGTGATGTCATTTGGTACACAAATGAACATATTCTTGAATTTATTATTCAAATCAAGTTTATGCGTTTGTTGGTTGTCTTCAGAAAATCTTTGGAACATCACATCCAATATATTGCGTTTAAGCAATTCCCGTATATATGTATATTATCTGAATCTCGGAAACGGCTTCAACGATTTTATTGAAATTTGGTTTGTAAGTAGATTAAGGGACGATAAATCGATCTTGCTAGGTTTCATTTTTAGTGAACCCGGGTTTGCTCGTATTTTCAGTCATTAAAAATCAGAGTGGAGCTCGGTCGCCTATCCACACATTTCAAGGTCCGGTTTTCGGACGCAGACGAGAAAAAATTGCTTGCATACTTTTTCATTATATATGTTCGTGTTTAGTGCATCTGTCAGGGCCGTCACCAGGGATTTTGTTGGTTGAATTATAGTGATAATAACTGCTTTTAAAATTTCACTATTACGTGATAAAAGATATGAAGATCTTAAAAAAATCTCGTCTAAGATCTTTACCTCTAAAACTACATGCCCCTCCAAATCTACAAGACTTTCTCTCTCATTCTGTCTTTAGAAACTATTAAATCTATCTCTTTCTACTTTATAGTGAGACGTGTGTTTTTTTACTGTCTGTCTGTACTCCATTTCGTTAAATGAATACTTTCCTATTTCTGCATGAATTTAAGTAACATACACAGTCAACCATTACACGTATAAATAAAGAATATATAAAAATATGATATTTTTATGGAAGTATCTCTTTTCTATCTCTTTCGCCGTACCTAGCCTGGCTGCCAGTGCACTAGAGATCGGCAGAATGGTAATTTTCGTCATCTTGATTACCGAACGTCCCCGGACCCTATTATGTGTAGATAGCGATTTATCTACGCCAAATTATATACAAGTCTTTCTTGTGCTAATTGATAAAAATAATATTTATTTTATATATGCTCATTGCGTGGTAGACTATGGCCTTACCCTTCTCACAATGAGAGGATGGACCGCGCCTAGCAGTGGTACAATTTGTACAAATAGGACTGGAAAAAAAAATATGCTCATTCATTTTTAATTTATATTTGTAGGTACCAAAATATTTATGGCATTGCTATATTAAAAATCCCGGCAGACGTCTGTGAGTCTGCGGCTACGTAAAAGCTAGGCTTCTTGCCTCGCTAAAGGATTGATGTCAAACTGATAGAACTTAGAAATCTTTTAAATGCGGTTCCTAAAATTCTATCAAATCCAGTTTACATCACTAATCAAAGCTTGCAATAAAATAATAATAAATATCTCGAGTAATTAACGATTAGTGAAACTAGAGATAAAACTGGATTTCACAGATTATTAAAATTATCTGTTATTCTTACCACTATTTTTTCCACGTTCATTCGAGAGTGAAATATCCTACGCATACAGACAATAAAAACATCTAAAACGGGAATAGCCATTGGCAACAACGACTATAAATAATCTTCTTTGTTCTTTATCTTGAAAGCTTTTTATTCTGTGACAGTCATTCAAATGTATGCGAAGTAATTGAACTGTCCGGCTGTCAAACGAAGTCGTTAAACAGTTATTAGAAAAAAATAAAACCGGCCAAGTGTATGAGGGCCACGCGCAGTGTCGGGTGCCGTACTAGCACATCACAATAGTGGACTAAAATAAGGGCTTCTTGCTTGATACTATAAACACATATAGAGTTTGGAATTTTTTTATTAAAATTTTACATTTTCAGCAAGTTTCTTAAGTTAATCGACGATTACTAGTTAACTTGTAAAACCTCTTACTTAGTTGTGATAATTTTTTCTTTTAGTATCAATACAAATATTCTACTGTCATGTATTTTTTTACATATTCAACTTCAACCATTTAGCTGCCTCTGGGTACACTTGACTCTAACAAAAATTATCACTTCTCTGAATATTTAGTAAACGGATACCTAATTGGAAAATAATTAAATATTCAGTGATAGAGTAAAAATCACAATAGTTTGCCATTTTACGGATAAATAAAGTACCCTATTTTTCATTTTTTTACAAATTGGTTAGTTTTAGTAATATATAGGTATATGTATATATTACTAAAACTAACCAATTTGTAAAAAAATATACCCATACCAAACTACAGTTTTGAAATACCAGTCTTTAAATAAAACCAGGGATTGACTTATGGATATCGCGAAACTATACGGGTTCCTTGATTACTACGGAACCCTAAAAATATGAAGGAATGTAAAAATATTATTGCGAATTGTTGGAGTGAATAAATATTCTACATCTGTTTAAATGCGACCCGCGATTTCATGGATTGTGTAAAATGATTATATTTTTTGGGTCTTAGTTTATAAACACAGTTACGCGCGACATTTAGTTGTGTGCGTGTCGTTTTTATGTACGTGTAAGAAGCGCCCATACACTCGTGGGGAAAAACACAATTAATGCATGTGCATTAGTATATATAATATGTATAAAAGTGCATATATACTAATCAATACATATACTTACTAAATATCGCGCGTGCTTGTGAATCGCAAAAATTTTTACTTCTAATCAATCGATTAATTGGATTTTTTAAATATCGTGAATTATATGCGGTTCACAATGGAATGCCTGAAGTAATTCGATTCAAATATGATGTGATACCAAAATTAAATAAATATTGGGAAAAATATACTAAGGAACCGTATTTACGTATACGCAATAGCAAATCTACGTATATAATAAAATGGAATGAATATATTTTGCTAGAATTTGTAGAAGATCCATGATATGATGTCATTTGTCGTAGAAAAGGCAACAGGAAGATCATGCAGACATACTTATTTGTATGATAAAAGAAACGTTAAAATAGCAATTTTGCAGTGATGTTTCAAGCTTTAGTCAACAACTTATACTTACTTTAGTCAACTAATTTTATTAAAATATGATATTTAATAATATGTAACACAACAAATATATATACTGAACTCCAATAAAATTCATAAAATATCCAACTAAGTACATCTAAAATATCATTTATTATTTCTAAGCCAATATAACTACTTTCGAAAACTTTCAAAAATATTGTTAACATAGTATTCATTAATATTTTAATTTGTAGCGAGGGCAAGCGAAAATAAATAAAAGTATGAAATAATAGATTTAAATTCTTCAAGAAACATATATACAGGCTGTTGCATAATAATTGTGTAGGGAGAATAAATGAAACCTTTTTCTCGGGTTTTAGCTTTCATATTCTACGTAAAATTGTAACAATACGACATAACTCAGAAGCTACATGGACGTGCCTAATAGATCAATCAATAAGTTTTTGCTAAATTTGAACGCCACGCTTCAATCACATTGAGTCCAAAAACATGCTCCATTCAAATGTAAATATGTTTACCATTGTTACTGATACTACTTCTAAGTGTTGTCAACCTGGATGTGTGTGCATGTTGTATTATATATATTTTGAAACGCCCTGTATTTCAGTCGAGTTATAATTTAAACAATATAATCTGCTATTCCTCACTAATAAACCAGAGCCAGAGTCTCGAGAATTTTTATTGTTTTTAAATGTAATAAATAACGAATGATTTTGTGATGTCGTAAAAGAAATTCCATTGTTTTCATTTAACAATAAATTATCGAAAACAGCAGGTGTTAAAGTTTTCAAATTATTATTGACCTATTATTTGTGTTATATTTTCAGAACAAAATGATGGTATGGACTAATAGTCCAATTATTTTGTGTTCTTATTATAAAAAACTTATGATAAATATGAACTGTTGAAAGTTATAAGCTGTTCTCAGAAATACTTATTTATTTATTTGCGGCTCAGTTATTATTTATGTGATATATATGTTTTTATTTGCTGGTAAAAATATCGCTTCTAAGTAGTTGTTTTTTCTCGTGAAGCTAGTTATTTGGATTAAGTTGATGATAGGTATAAAGTATAAGACGCCTATCCAATAAAAATAAGAATCAAAGTTTGTTAAATTGGCAGTATGTTGTATGGAAAAATAAATATTTTTATATTTTGTGATACACAGTAGATAACAGTAAATTACATTTATTCCTAAGTTATTTATACCAATCTCACAAAAATATTGAATGAAATGGACGAGATAGGAAAAAGACGATTATACGAAAGGACAGAATAAGAGGTGGACAAAATAGAAAACTAGACGACGTGATTATGAAGGGCCTTTTCCTTCTTCTGATCATGTGCCAGACTTGCTTACGCCCTTTTTCCTGTCTGATATTTTTATCACTTTTCTTTTGTCAGTCATGCAAAATGTTATTTTGTTATAACAATCGCAACATAGTAAAATTTTGTCAAAAACTGTCATAGTAAGAATTACCATATAGCAAAATCCGGTTGTGGCATCAAATTCTTTTCGCATGTGAATTTATCAAGCGGCAAAATTTTGCTATGCCAATGTGATTCGTAAATCACAGTCGCTTTGCCATCATCATATAGCAAAATTTTGTTGTGGAACACGAATCGTCGAATTTATCATATAACAAATCAGTCGCTGTACAATCGCCATAAAGCAACATTTTGTGGAACACGAATCGTTGTCGATTTTGAGTTGACATGTGACAAATTTTAATGGGCAATGCGAATTATTGTCTTTTTGAATTGTCATATAGCAAAACTTTACTGTTCCATACAAATACCATCGCTCCACAAAATGGTGTTGTGCCTTATGAATGGGCATAGTTCATTTTTTTTCTAAACTTGTAATTACAAAACCATTTCGAGGAATAGGCTCCCTGATCATGTTACATAGTATTTTTTTTAATAATAGTAGAGGATTACGGATATTTTTGAATAAAACTGAATGACCTTCATTCGACCTTTATGACGTAGTTGTAAGGATAATGCAAAGCGTCCCATCGAAGCCAAAAAAAAGTTATATGTCAAGTAACTTTAACTTTTAACCTCAAAATGTCTTGTTAAATATGGTGTTTATTTTTTCCTCAAAGTTTTCATT
The DNA here is from genome assembly GCA_947563715.1 of Lycia hirtaria. NCBI lineage: Eukaryota > Metazoa > Arthropoda > Insecta > Lepidoptera > Geometridae > Lycia > Lycia hirtaria. The sequence continues at coordinate 14,588,895 of OX387386.1, forward strand.
TACTAACTAACTGATATAGAAAACGAATATTGTGTTATTATTTTAGAGGAGACATTACGTTACTGACATTATGTCCTGTAGAAAATGTTTTTTTCCATCCTTCAAGAATGATTGAGCAAGCAGTCCAGGAAAAATTGTTGTTCGTATCAGAGAAGATATACGCGAAAAGTGGTGTCGTGAAACAAGAGTGGAGTATTTTAAAGGATATACACAATACTGCTGTGAAGATCATTTAAGTAAGTATCTCCAACACTTGTTATAAAGCCTACCACCCCATGCCACCACCATCACATCCAGTATTATACAAAATGATAGTGACAGTGAACGGTTACGATGATAAAAAATAGCCTGTGCCAGTCTCCAGGCTGTCTGCTATCTCTGTACCAAACTTATAACAATTTGGTTCAGCAGTTTGATTGTGAAAAGATAACTAACAGAGACAGTTACTACCCCTTTTATTAATATTATTTAGGAGTATTAAACATTATTCATTGTAGTTATTTTAGTAATTAGAAAGTCTTTTATTTATATTTCAGCCCAAAGAAGATTTGGTCAACTATTATCAACATATATTAATGAACGATGAGCCAAAACATAAGCATACAGCTTCACTTCATACCCATATGTCTGAAGCAAATATAGAATCTGCAGTCACTCCGTACCTGTATGTCTGAAGCAAATATTGAATCCACTGAATTCAAAAAACTGTTAGTGCAAATCACTCCAACACCCACAAAAAAAGGAAATATGAGGATGTACCCAGCACATCTTGTACACTAAGAGCGGGCCGTATGTTTACCCACCTCATCGGGTAACAAGTTATGAGCTATCTAGGATGACGCTCATGAGTAAGGTAAGGTGTCTCTAAATATACAGGTTTGCCTAGGCTAATCCTGGAGCGTTTTGTACAGTTAGCAAAAATGTGACCATTTTTTGGGGTATCCACCACCATCGAGTAACAATCACTAACATTCGAAAGTGCCAAAATCAATATGGTTGTCTCACTTAACCCTGGAGCTTTCATGACTCAGTCTAATTTCAGGGTGCCAAAAATAATACCAATCACGTCGTCAAGTAACAAGATGAGACTTATGCAACCATATTGATTTTGACACTTCTAGATAGTCACTTTAGAATGTACATACTACTTGTTACCCGATAAGGTGATGGACACAAAAAAGGGTCACATTTTTGCTAACTACAAAACTCCAGGCTTAGCCTAGGCAATCCTGTACATTTAGAAACACCTTACTAATATGCATTATCCTAGATAGCTCACATCTTGTTACCCGATGAGGTGGGTAACCATACGGCCTGCTCTTAGTTTATTGGTATTCACCAATAAAGGTTGATGCTGCAACTCAATGTGATTATAATGCAGTTATAATTTCTTGTGGCCTTATTAATTTAAAAGGAGAGATAATAAAAAGTTATTAAAATACAAATTGTTTATTAATTTTCCGCACTATTTAGTAGTTTTGGAAAAATATATTATTCCCAAAAACATTCACCCCTAGCGATAACAGTATTCATGTAGTCTTCTTCAAATTTCACCAATACCACATGGGTATTTTTTGATGTTTCAAATAATGGATCTGCACAGAAGACCCTTTTGATTTCTTAAAAGCTAGCATCTAACACATTATTTGCGTTTTATATTTATCTGATACATAGTCGTTTTTATATATGACTTCACAGTATTTTCAGAGGCTGGACATTTTATTTCCATCACAAAAACATCCCCAACTCCATCAGGTGACGCACTAAGAATGCCATTAATCAGCATAAATACTGACTTAGCAATGCTTATATTTCTCCTGAATTTCTTTAGTAACCCTGCTTTCCAGTTCCATGCCAGGTTGAATATGTTTCGTCTCTTGCACTGTGTTGATCACTAGATGCTATCTATTCCAGCATCATAATATTTTCTACCTTAGGTAGATTGCTTGAATCAGCTTTTACGTATATATCAGACATTCCGGGATAGTTTCCGAGATTGAAGACAATAGGTACTTTTTAAATAATGTATGAAGAAAACTACAAAAGTTTTATCAAAATCCAAAGAAAATGATTTCTGTTTACAAAATCGTCATCCGTAAACATCTTATTTTTTTTTTGTATTGGACCCCGCGATTAGCGATTTGCCAGTGTCAAGTATTGAAATATTTTCAAGTTTCTTGAATAATACAAGTTGTATAGTGTTCTAGTCACAGTCTAAGTCACGTAAACAGTCATTTTCAAATTTAAATCTTGCCTCAGTAAAGTGAAGGCGACTTTACTAGAAGCTTCTATGGAGTTTTGACGACAACGTAAAATCACACGTTTCATTGCTTTATTTAACTTGTCCACAATCACGCACTTGATCGAACACTTAATGAATAAAACACCACCATTTTTATAGCATTCATATTCAAAATAACACAAGTTTAGGAAAAAACAAAGCAACAACATTTTACTAAGACGTTCCCGCCAAAACTCATTCTTAAACATCGCCAAGCTACAAAGATGACTTTGACAGCTGTAACATGAGTTTTTTTTTTATTTATATTGGCATCACTATGTTCAATATTACGCGAGTGATGACGTCACGAGGAACATAATTATAATATTTTTTTATAAAATAACTACTCCACCAATATCAAAATCATTCAAATTAGTGTTTTTAAATGGTCTATTCTGTCTAAAAAAAATATAAAAAAAATAGGTAAAAAAATATGAACTATGCCCATTGTCATCTTACCAATTGTCACAAAGCAAATATTTATTGAGACACAGGCGCCACGTAGACCGAAGGAAATGGCGCGAACTCTAACATACAAAGTAATTGCGTGTCCATATGATTTATAAAAGGAATTGAAACGGGGCTTACTTACGAAAACTACAAAAGATGTTTACATTAAACTGTGACCTGATATTGTGAAGGCAAACAAGTACACAGCGGTTCCCTCGAGATCAAAAGCGTGCGATACCGCGCCTTATCTTATCTGAGACAACACTGCTTTACGGCTCACAGTTAAAAAATTTACAATTACAATCGAGATAAATTGAATTATAATAACGGGCATTGGTCTGGTTTAATTATACTTACCATTGTTTGATACGTGAACTGCGGCCGCCTGGGTTTTGTGACTCATAGATTTATATTTTATTTAGGTATATCAATGGCTGGGCTACCTTTTAACTAAAAACTAATGCCAAAGTTAGTTATTTTAGAACTCTATGTAGCGTAATGGTTATGTGCAGTTCTGCAGTAACTTTGGCGGCAAATCTATTAACCGGTGTTTGAACAGTAAATTTCTTTTTTATTCACGTTATTATTTTTTCGAATCGAATTTATTATTTTTCAAATCATCTGTGGAGCTACGACGAGACTCACGTCTTTTCTAAAATTAAATCAAAATCATATTTTCCCTTTTTTCTACTTTCAAGAAATTCCTCTTATTTCTCGAAAATTTAGATAAATCACAGAACAAAACTCTAATAGTCACCAAGCTTCGTTAATAATCGTTAAAAAATTATAGTCTGTACACAGCACAACAAGAAAAAAGAGGAGGGAGGGAGGAATAAAATTAATGTCAATACTTTAGTTCGGCTTCTTCGCTCTCTCTGTCAATACCTATATTGCAAAAGTGTCTGAACTTTTACCCTACGTTGACTGAGCAAACGTCTCCAATCCGTAACAGTGGCATTATTACTCAACACCATTCATTTTAATAAACTTTCTGAGTTCTCCAGATAATATGTATTATCACTAAAAATACAGAACCTTCTTTTGCTTGATTCAAAATACGTACCATTTGCACGTGTTACACTTTATACACACACTCACATGCACGTTACTCCGCACGTCAACATTGTTAGTGGTAAGGCTGTGACTATTAATAAAATGGAATAAAAATAAAATGTAATTATAATTATTTGCCCGCATTCGTGCGAGAGCCATGTTAGTACTGATAGTAATTGCTGGGGGAACAATAAAATATACTTTAATTAGTTTCGTCGCCGCCCAGGGGTCGGTGAACCCCCGATACTTTTATAAGAGACGATACGACTGCATTTTGTATTGATAAAACGTAAAGTTGTCTTTGAGTTACGCGGTCCTTAGGATACAGTATCTACGTCCAGCTTATAGTCTAGTAAAAATAAGATTTGTGACAACATAAAAGATAACTAAGTATATTGTTATTTAAACGAATGTACTAGTGTTTTGAAATACATTTGACACAATTTCATAATGATATTATAAAAGCTAACTTTGTTACCTTTACACGCACAAACGGCTGAACCGATCGATATGAAAATTAGTAAAGAGATACGAGTAGATTTGGACCTGGAGACGGACATAACGCTACTTATCATCATCATAATCATCACCGTTTTTCATAACTACGCGAGTGAAACCGTGGAACACAGCTAGTCTATAAATCCGGGATTATTCTTGATCTATGATTTTTAGCTATTTTCCTATCATAATTTCAAAGAACCAGTTGCAAATACTGTGATGTGCTCCATACAAACGGATTTATTTTTACTAGACTAAGTATTAACTCAAAGGCCGAGACTGATGTCGAGGTCAGCTTTACGTTTTACAAAATATTATGAAAAGTGACAGAAGCAAAATATCTGTGAGCATGCTGTACGATCACGTTAAATTACGAATTGTACATAGACGAAACCACGTCCATAAGGCGTTTTTCATGCTGGATGTTTGCACATCATGCGTGAAAAACGATTTATGGACGGTCGAAGGTTACTAAAATAGTAATCATTGCGCACTTTTTTAGTCAATGTAAAAATTATATAGGTAGGTACACTTAGATAATTTTGTAGTTTTAAATAAATAGCTTAACGGCAGAGGGACAAGTTAGTTTCGAGAATACGGAGGTTCAAAAGTACTTATTTATAATTTTAAAAAAAAACTTATTATAAATAGTGTACCATCAAACTTCAAAGAGTGGTACGACAAAACGAAGAAAACTGGAAAAATATGTATTAAGTAGCAAGTAACATTGAATTCCTAATTAATAATACATTGAAATAAATACATTGAATTCCTTTATAATTATGTATGTAACTCAGTTGCCATCGTATGTCATATCGTAAGGTATAAAAGCTCGCCCTTGCACTTAAGACTCCGACAACATTGTTGAATAAGCTTATAAGTCGAAATTTTTTGTTCATTTTCATATTTATTTAAATGTATAATAATCTTGACTTTTAAAATAAACTTTTATATTAAACTTTCATACCAATAACAAAGTTAGCATATAATAGGGGTGTGTAGTTTTGCTACCTAATCTATCGTATTTCTTTTGAGTGCGATTTAGTTTTGCAATAATTGCAAATTTTTATTATGCAAACTTTTATTATTAATTATTTTTAAATATTTATTTATTCAAATTTTTTTTTTTTTTGCAACAGATACCTTGTGGTCTAAGAACACTTCTAAATTCACACGATGACGCACAAATATCTCTCGTAACCTTATACTTTGCGCAAGTGATGGGTTTTAATTTCGTCACGCTTGTTACGCTGTTGAGTGTACGATTTTGTGAGAAAATATCCGTAAAATCGCTGTAAAATATTGTTATAAATGCGCATTTTTTTGTGCGTTACAAAGGAACTAAAGACGAATCTAACGACGTATCGCACATCAAAATCGATCAAGTCGTTTAGGCTGTACGCGATTCCGCCCTGGTGCCGGGGCACTAGAATACGGCATCGGTATCCCCTGCCTGTAGTAAGAGGCTACAAAAAGGGGACTTCTAGGCCCGGGGCTGGTCAGGATCGGGACCCTGACCTACTACCCAAACAGGCTAGGGATGAATGCGAGGAGTGGCTCTTGCGGTTCGAAGGCCTAGCAGGCAGAAAAGGCAATACGTCACAGTGCTGAGGGCTCTGGTATGAGTTCGTTAAACGAGAACCCAGAGTCCTCCATTTTAGCACTTAGGCTGGCCACCGGGGGGGTTTTAGTGGGTACAATCCCACATCACCCGGTTGCATCCCCAAAACACGCAGCCGGGTATCTTTAGAAGATTTCCCCCTCGTCACAAAAAAAAAAAAAAAAAAAAAAAGGCTGTACGCGATTATATATAAAAATACACACATACACTCGAAAAACATAACCCTCCTTCTTACGCAGTCGGGTAAAAATATACTTTAAAAATGCTCAAGGCAGCTGAATGACTATATACGACTATAATAACATGGGCAAAGTCACGTGAAGTGAGCTAATAATAGTCTAGTAAAAATAAATCCTTTTGTTAAACGGAACACATTAAATGCACTTTGAGGGATTCTTTGAAATCATATGAGGAAAATACCTAAAAACATAGATTCACAATAATCCCCGATTTATAAACTAGCTGCGTTCCGCGGTTTCACCCGCATAGTTATTAAAAACGGTGATGATTATGATGATGATAAGTAGCTTATATCCGTCTCCAGGTCCACAGCTAGCTTTATACTAAATTTCATAACGATCGGTTCAGCCGTTTGAGTGTGTAAAGTTAACAAACTACGATTTTATATTATCATTATGAAATTGTGTCAAATGTATTTCAAAGCACCAGTACATTCATTTAAATAACAATATTCTTAGTTGTCTTTTATGTTGTCAAAAATCTTATTTTTACTAGACTATAATCAGTCGGCAGACAGACAGACTATACAAGTTCAATTATAGCAGCTTGGCTACATTGTATTGTGCTCTGACCTTTAAGATATAATATTTTCACATAGTTCTTAAAGTATTTTGATGGCAAGTACTATAACTTATTTTATCCAGTTGTGGAAACGCAATACAATGTTGGATTTCGTTTTTCGAGGTTAATTTTAATTATAAAAAATTAATAAAATTTGGCATAATACTAAACTGTCGTTGACTAGCGACAGACGCCAATAATTTTGACAAATCCAGATAACCATTTAAAATATTAGTTGGAACTAGTTATGACTAGTAATGGTGGAGGTCTATTTTTTTTATCAGCCCTGTTTGTACAAACTGTCCCACTGCTGGGAACGGGCCATCTTCTCATTGTGAGAAGGGTTAGGCCATAGTCTGCCACGCTGGCCAAGTGCGGATTGGCAGACTTCACACATCTTCAATATCGTTGAGAACTCTCAGACATGTAGGTTTCCTCACGATGTTTTCCTTCACCATTTGAAGTTGGCGGCAATCAACAATACGCACATAACTTCGAAAAGACAGAGGTGTGTGCCGTGGGATTCGAACCCAGGACCTGCGGATCGCAAGTCAGACGGTCTCCCGACTAGGCTGGCGGAAACTTTAGATCTGGAGGTCTATTATCTAGGCAAAAATATTTAGAACCTTCTGTTATTACGATTTTAAAGTTATTACAGTACTAAGCTGTGTACAACATTCAACACAATTCAATGCTCGACACTGAACCATATGGTCGGAAGTCCCATTTATCATGCATGCGATTTTATCACTAATGTGTACTGTGATATTACGGCACTAATTTTCCGTAAGGTCGAATGTCACATTCACCAAAGATTGTGCATCCGACCTTTTGGCTTTGATGCCGAAATTATGGTCGTTGATATTTTTGAGAAATAACGTTCTTCAAGTATAGCGCGAATATCGCGCAGATCTCGCCAAATAGTTATCTTTCCAAAGTATGGTATTACCTATTGAACCATACACAATTGTCTAATATTATAATAAATTTAACGTGGTTCAACTACTACACAAAAGTATTTTTACCAATTATGGTCCAAAAAAAGTATAGTTTTACAATGAAGTAATTGTTTTTGGCTTATATATCGGTCTTTTTTGGAGGTAAATCAAATTTAATGAAGAAAAAAGTTGAGATTAATAATAAAAATGTCAATTAAATGCTTATCAACTAATTTCGATTAAATAATATACAATTTTCTTAGCAAACATGATTTACCACCAATAAAGACCAATATTAAAACTAATCACAATTTCTTAATTGTAAAACTTGTTCGATCATTAATGGTAAAACTACTTTTGTATGGAAATCAAACCACCTTAAGGAAGGCGTAGTACTGCGCGTGCCGAGAATAGAAACTATTACTTAGATAATAACACAAATTGCAGTGAAAACTTAGAACCGCTATCACTGCAAAATCAATTGAGTTTTAGAATGTCAAGAAACATTATGTCGCTCTGTCTGTAAAACTAATTAATAAAAAAAAATAGATTATTTAAAATATTCCTAAGCAACAAAGCATATGGATATTTCAATCAATCTCCAGTTTCAGGCAGAGTGACCAAAATGCTTTCTTCTGCGGCATTTCTTCTCTGAATGGCAATGCTTATTTTTTGTCCAAAATAAAGGCCAGCATTTTGGTCATGCAAATAATTTTTTAACCTCCCCGACAAATCTTTAAAAAATTCCATAAGTAGCACCCGGCCCCCACGGTCCAAGGGTTTCTACCCCAAAAGGCATAAATATGTAACCTTTATCAAGGTTACTGTATTTGCGCCGTTTTGTATTGTCGCTCTGTCTTATTTTCTAAAACTTGTGTTTGGGTCACTGGATATTGAGACTCTGAAGCATTTCGAATGTAAATGGTATATACGAGTACAATCTGTTCGGATAGAGAACTAATGTGGCATTGTTCTCTTGCATAACTTAAAAAAATGTAAGTAGTTAAAAATGCATATATTCGTTTATAAAAGGCACGGACCCCGGAGTCTGTGGAGATTAAATTTGTTAAATAAAAATAAATGTGCCTTTGAGGGTAATGCTGTCCTTGTTTCATTATTTGTTCGAGAACAAGGGCGCTGCTGTCCTTAGTTCATAATTTTGTTCAATTCAAACAGACTCTAAAAATGATGAGGTTTCTATTCAAACGTACCTACTCTAAAAACGGTGAGCGTTCGCTCAGTGCGCGAGTGCGGGCAAGTTAAAAGAGCGGTGAAACGTGTCTTTTCAAGTTGTCGGCAACACTCCATAGAAGCTTCCAGTAGGTATAGACACCACCGCTTTATTGATGGTATAACTTGAAAATTTGAACAAATCTCCATATTTGACACGGGCAAACACGCCAATCGCGCGAGTCCAGTGCATAAGTAAAGCAAGAAATATTGCGCGTTATACAAAGGCGCTACACGATCTTCAACTATTCTTTATTATACTTAGATTACAAAGGCGGTGTGCAGACGATGCGACGAGGCGAGAGACGACGACAGAGTCGCAAGTGTATAATCGGCCTGTTTCAGTTAAGTACCACTCCTAAGTATACACTGCACTTACAATAGACGGAGTATCTTTTGTGTTGAAAAACTATAGACATGTTTTTTTTTCTATAAGAAAAGCATAATTTTCCCGCAGCATGATTTAGTTTTTATTTAATAAGTAAGGTGTACTTTTATTTGCTAGAAAATAAAAGTTGACACAAATCCTTCCCACAATGAGAAGATGGCCCGTTCCCAGCAGTGGGACAGTCCGAACAAGCAGGGCTGATAAAAAAAAAAAGTTGACAGAAAATAATAATTTAAGAATGTAGTTATCACTTTGAGTAGGTATTGTTAATGTACGGTGGAAGAGTCTGGAGAGTGCCCACTGTCTGCCCGTAAGCGCTAAAGGGGGTTTTAGTCGGTAGGGGCACCAGGCACCACTCTGGTGTCGAGTCCGACATAATCCGCCGCGCCCCCCGGGGCGGATGGGATGCGTAAATGCATTTCCTCGCGTAAAAAAGTATAGTTAGTAGCATTCTCCACATTTAAGATATTTTATACTAGGCTGTTCCCCGCGATTTCATCCACATAGCGATGAAAAGCAATGAAATGTATTTATAGGTATTTCTCCAGATTATCAGCTATTTTTTTGGTTCAGCTGTTTGTTTTTGAAAATTTTACAAAACAAACAGAGAGACAAACAGAATTACTTTTGGTTTTATGGCATTTGTTAGTATTCGTTTAGTTGCAAATTAAATTTTATTTAACAAAAAAAGCAAAAAATTTGGGGACGATGATGTATAGATACCAACATAAATATATATGAATTTAAATTATATACGTCCCCCAAACCCATTCTTTGCTCTTTTCGCTATAAATAACAGAGTTATGAAGTAACAGCCACAAAAAATATATCAAAATGAGAATCTCCTCATTTTGAAGTTGGTTAGAAAAAATATAACTTATACGATATGTTATCTGTTAAAACTGTCATTTAAAATGAGTACATCGATTCAACCCAAGCGCAACAATGAATTTTAACGCAAAGGAAACCGAAATAACTACGACATTAATTAGCCTATAATTTAAATTATACGCAGATTCACGCACCAGAAAAACGAAAACATGTATTTTACAACATAACTAAAGTTATACATCAGCTCGGAGCGCGCGATAAATTAATTAAAATACGGTAAAAACATGTAATAATATTATAAAAAGAAAAACACCGTAATACTAATGATAGGCCGAAACTTCGGGGAACCAACCGACCGGCAAGCTCCCACAAACTATAGACCACGTTATAATCATACATTGTGTATAATAAATAGAAAAAAAAAGCGACAATAGAATTAACGAGTCACAAATAGGCATCTAATAATGAAATTGTATCGCATATAAATATACGCTTGTTACGTGTTTCTCGGTTCGGCGGACCATTTAATAGCTTGCTGTTATTTATCGGTGTCGCTTCCGTGTGCGGTGGACTAACTTCGGTTACACGATGTGTACAACAATCTTTACTAACCAAAAACGCTGAAACTTTGCTAAGTACGTTCCTCCTAAACTCTTTTTTAGGGTTTCGTACTTCAAATGGAAAAAACGGAACCCTTAAAGGGATCACTTTGTTGTCTGTCTTTCCGTCCGTCCGTCCGCCTGGGGGAACGCGTGAAAGTATCGTGTTGAAATTAAAACCATATACATATGCAGATCCATAATCTCTTGCTGCAGAAAGAAAAATCAAATTTCTCAGTTTTCGTAAAAAAAAGTTACTGCCTAATATGTGGTAAAAACGCACATTTCGACACTCTGAAGGGAATCAAAATCTATGGGGTGCTTCCCGTTGACCTAGAACTATGAAATTTGGCAAGAAGCATTGTGTTAGAGAACACAGTCATATAGGGAAAAATCCGAAAATTGGACATTTATAATTTAATCACAAAAAAAATGCGTCTTTTAGCAAGGAATGAGGGTCCAAATTTTAAAGTTCTTTAACCGTATCATGTGAGGTATCATATGAAAGAGCTTCATTACCATAAGCTAAAACAAGTTTTAAATATTTTTGCGATGTATATTTTTCGGTTTATGAAGGAAAATGTAAAAATATATGATTTCTCCCTTTTATCTACTAGTTTGTACGAAACTCTCGGTGGGCGAGTCTGACTCGCACTTGTCCGGTTTTTTTCTTTGTATTCTTTGTCCCGCGTGATTAGTGTATTTGGCAGTATTGAGATTTGCTCCAGTTTTAATAAAACAAGCCATGTAATCTATTTTATAATAATATTAAGTACAATTTTTTCAGAATATAAAATATCATTTTTCGTCACTTGAAGGTTGTGAAAAGGACAAACGCGGACTTATTCGTGTTAAAAAAAGGACTTTTTCATATTAAGTTGGTACAATTTTACATACAAAAGTGGGGATTTTTAATGACGTTAAATTATATGTTTTTACCAGATTAAAAAGTTAAGATTAATAGTAAAAAGTTGTAGTGTAAGTTATTTCCGGCAGCCTAGTCGGGAGACCGTCTGACTTGCGATCCGCAGGTCCTGGGTTCGAATCCCACGGCACGCACCTCTGTCTTTTCGAAGTTATGTGCGTATTGTTTATTGCCGCCGACTTCAAACGGTGAAGGAAAACATCGTAAGGAAACCTACATGTCTGAGAGTTCTCAATGATTTTGAAGATGTGTGAAGTCTGCCAACCCGCACTTGGCCAGCGTGGCAGACTATGGCCTAACCCTTCTCACAATGAGAAGATGGCCCGCGACCAGCAGTGGGACAGATTGTATAACCAGGGCTGATATAAAAAAAAATTTAGTTAAATACTTATATCCATTATTTTCGATAAAACATTTATTTAAATAAAATTTGCTATGAATCTTCTCGTTTATTCAACAAATGTTATTAATATACTTCGATGTAGAACTATTATACTCTTTTCGAGCATACCTAATTAGTAAAATACTTTTGTATGGAATTCTTAACACCTTAAATGGCCAGGAACAAAAGAAAACATATGGTAGAATAATGTAGGTTGTTTCATTTTACGGAAATGATACTTTTATGTTTATTAGATTTTCGAATACGTGTAGACAAGTGAAACAAAGTGTTATCAGCCAGCTACTAAGTACCTTTTTGTATTGTTAGCCAGCGTATCTCCATATAAGTTTCTATTAGACTCACAACTAAACATTGGTGTAAGTAAGACTGTGACTTATTTTTGTTTAACTTTGATTCAATTTATTCATATAATTCAACCTTCGTATCTATAACTTGGGTATATTTAAAATCCACGTGAATCAGTTTCGTTTTTACTAGCGCGTTCCATTTTAGATCGCAAAGTTCCGTATCGCCAGATATGTTTGCAGTCAAGTACAACCCTGTCACTGAATCAAAAATGGCAAATGCGCAAATCGCGCAATTCCAATATTTTCGCCAGGAAAAAAGAAAGAATGAGGCTATCTTTCACAGTCTTTCAAATCCATTCGAATTCTCATTAATAGAACGCCAAAGGATCACTCTTTTAAATCTATCGAAAGGATTACAATAAGATTCGAAGAAAATGTAATATTCAGCGATTTTTAATTAATGTTACCAGTGCAGACACTCCATCTCCCCAGTTCTTAGGAATTCTCCCTTGAATCAAGGAAATCAGACTTAAGTTACGGACAAAGGCTAGCTGTTTAAATCAATTTGTAGGAACTTATTACTAAGAACTAAGATAGTAAGTACTAACTTACTTAGTACCGCCGACTGTGAATTAGACTGAGCTAACTTATACGGCTGTAAGTTTGGCTTTTAGTTTGCTTCGGTCAAAATTTACGTACTAAGTATGTTTAAGACATCCACTAAGTTTAAATGTACTATGTACCGCACTTATGAAATTAAGTGAAAACAAAATAAAAAAATTAAAAGGTAGTATATATTAGTGGCAAGTAGGAATAATTGAGTAATCTTTAGGGAGTACGATAAACCCGTAAACTCTGTTCAAAAAGAGTACAGCAACACAACAACAAGAACACAATACACGAATACAACTCTTATGTAGTTGTTATTTTTTTCTTGATATAGGTAGGGAGTACATTATCCCTACATAAATAATAGTCTAGTAAAAATAAGATTTGCGACAACATAAAAGACAACTTAGTATATTTTTATTTAAATAAATGTACTTACTGGTATTTTGAAATACATTTGACACAATTTCATAATAATATTATAAAAGCTAATTTTGTTACCTTTACACGCTCAAACGGCTGAACCGATAGTTATGAAAATTAGTATAGAGATAGATTTGGACCTGGAGACGGACATAAGCTACTTATCATCATCATAATCATCACCGTTTCTCATAACTACTTACGCGAGTGAAACCGCGGAACGCAGCTAGTCTATAAATCGGGGATTATTGTGCCAATACCGTAGATCTATAATTTTTAGTTATTTTCCTACCATAATTTCAAAGAATCCCCCCAGTTGCAAATACTGTGATCTGCTCCATACAAACGGATTTATTTAACTAGACTTATAACTCGATCAATATTATTTACAAAGTGTCTTTAAACTTGTCTATAAATTTCTAGAAGGCCATTATAAGTTGAACCGTTCCAACCCCCAACCTATCGCTTCAGCAGTTATCAGCCCTGATCTAATAGAGCTCCACACAATTTGGTTTATATAAGTATATATATATATATATATAAGGTATTATTTTTTATAAACGCTCCAAATAAAGATAACTTCTTTTTAAATATAATCACTATCAAAAATAATTTCGGTAAAAAGACACAGCGCCGCATAAGGTAGTGGTCGGGTTTCTGCTTTTCGAACTATAACTGTTTATTTATACTAAACTTGTTTGTTAATATATATGTAGTGTTTCTAGGTGTAAAAAATGTATATATTATTGAACAACGTAGGTAATTGGATATGTGGCATTAAAAGGGGCATCGACTGACGGTAAAACCCCACTAAGACCTACCCTTTACACAAGGCACAAGTATACAGGCATAGTGATAAATTCGAGACTTTGGGAGAGTGGCCAACGAAGAAAAATCTTATCCAGAATCAAGCTGAAATACAAGTTTTTGATGACAAAAACGTTTCATTTTGAAAAAAAAATAACAATTGAGATGTTTAATTTATGTCATTTGCCTAATAATATGAGTTATATTTTATGATTTGTTGTTTCGTTGCTAAAATAATAGCAACACCAAACTTGGATACCAGTTTATTGTTATGCCTGTATACTTGCGGCATGGCTTTACCTACCTCAAAAACCTAACGTAAATATGCAAGAAGCGTTTGCGACTTAGTTTGATTTGCTATATCATAGACCACATGTTTTTTTTAACTAATTTTAAGACAGCACAAAAAGTAAAACATATTTATAGCTTGTTTCTATCATGGTTGTTATAAGTAGAACCCTCACTCATACCTACTAGTACTAATCAAAAAGGTGTCAACACATTTTATTCTACAATCTTTTTTTCCAAATTGTATTGCATGTAGAAGTCCTCATACCCAAATTTGGGTGTCTTACGAAAACCAATAAAATTTAGAGAGTATTTAATTGAAAACTGAAGTTAAAAATATTTAATTGGAAATAAATACCTTTATTTACCTACTTATTTATGATTTGAACTTGTGTGGGTACGCCACAGAAGACATGAGTAGCGAAATATATCTGTGGTATGACGTAGTAATGCCTAAAGAGCGCAGTGGATTTCAACCTTGAACACAACTTTGTTGCAAGTATGAAGCAGACTCAATGAATAATATATTAACTTTTTTGAATATTTTATTAGGGGGGAGTCCGGCGCTGCGGGCGAATAGCTGGGGCTTCTACCCAATAACGGTTTCACAATGCTAACTTATGTTTGTCTGAAGCGTAGATCATTATTGCTCCAATTCACAAGAGCGCACGACTCAGTTAGTAGTACTTACATCTGTGTTCAATCCTCGCCCAGGACAATCATTTGTGTGATGAGCAGGAATGTTTGTTCTTAAATTGAATTGAGTATATATTTATAAAAAGTCTATCAGCCACTCTTAACGTGGGTAACTTTGACTCTGTGTTAAACATTGTACGTAACCTTTTTAGAAGGTTCTTGATTTTTCCGAAAAGATTAGTAGTAAAATTACTCGATTAATTAATAAAAAAATATTTAGGCGCATCGCCCACACGAGCTGGAGTCGAGGCGGCGTCGAGGCACGGGCGCACAAGCGGCGCGCCGCTTCTATGTTTCCTTCACGTTTAAATGGCAGTGCGCTCACACACTAGAGTCGCGTCGCAGGCGACGTGGAAATATGTCTTGGGTCATTCGCACCGGACCAACCACTGCGGTGCGAATGGGCCCATTCAGAAACAGTACATGGGCGATTCGCACCGCGGTTCGAATCACTTGTGGTGCGAAACGCCGAAGTACCCGTGGAGTCGAGGTGCGGTCGCGGCGGCGTCGCGACAGGGGTGCAGTGCGCGACCGCGCTGCGACTCCACCGCCATTTTGTTATTTTGTTTCCTGCGTAGACGTGTTTACACTGTAGTGTGTGAAGGAAGCATAGCCGCCCGCGCCTCGACTCTAACAAAAACGGCCTCGACTGTGCCGCGACGCCGCCGCGACCGCGCCTCGACTTACCAGTGTGCGACGCGCCTTACACTACTAATCTCCTGGAAAAATAGATGATGTTGTGTGAAATATCCAACAATATTTATTTATTTTAAATATCCATATTGAGCCCAGTCTTTCCATT
Organism: Lycia hirtaria; assembly: GCA_947563715.1. Taxonomy (NCBI): domain Eukaryota; kingdom Metazoa; phylum Arthropoda; class Insecta; order Lepidoptera; family Geometridae; genus Lycia; species Lycia hirtaria. The sequence goes on from OX387386.1 coordinate 14,604,825, forward strand.
TTAGCAGGATCCTGTGATTTCAGTAGGTTTCGGATTAGTATATATATATAGTGGGTCTTTCCCGATAGTTATAATCTGGGTGTCTTTAAATCGCGAGTGAATTGGTTTCTTCTAGGTAAGCGCGCTCCTTCGTAGACCGCAACGTCGCTTAACATCAGGTGAGTTGGCGGTCAAGCGCAATCCTATTTCTACATAAAAAAAATAAAAAAAATAGTAGGAAGTTCAACAGTTTTTAAAATTGCTAAAATGTGATGTCAGAATATATTAAAATATCATTTTAGTCCTAGAAATTGGCATTTTTATCGATAGTATTATTAAGTATTCCCGGTGCTGGCAGTGATTTAGCATTTTCTGCAATACCTACATGTACATGTATGTTTTTTATTCCTTAATCAAGTTGACCGGCTGGAAGTGGCTTGCATCCAGCAAGCAAACAAAAAGCAACATAGAAGCATAGCATAGGAAGAAAACATAGTGTTCGTACAGATTTCGTGATTCGCGCTGTACAAAAGATAACTCGCACACAATCAAAAACCGTGCGCTATTGTGACTTGTAAGATTATACAGGGTTATTGGTATACAACTAAAATTATACAATATGATAATGTTGAACAGGACGACGTTTCAGATACAATGTCCTGTGTCCGTGGTCAAAGGTGAGAATACATGAAGTCTTTCGGTGTTTACTAGTTGGTTTTTACGTGTTTAGAGTATATGTATGTATGTTTCTATATGACAGCCTACAGCCTAAACGGCTAGACCGATTTTGATGTGCGAGGTGTCGTTAGATTCGTCTTCACTTTTTGCAATACCTAATAATACATCTATCACAAAAATTAAAAGAAAACGCGTTTTTTCGTGATTATACTATAATTGTTCTAAATAATATGCATTTATAATCTTTCTCACAAAAAACGTACACTCAACAGCGAATGAAGCGTAACGAATTCGTAAATTAGACCGCAAAAACTGCTTTTCTGTAGTAGGTTATTTTGTTTTTCTTTTAATATAGATACTTGTTGTATTATGCAAATTATATGCGAAAACCCCTTTCTAAGTTGTTTAATTTCAATAACAGGAGGTTTCGTTCGTGCTGTGTGATTTTTATTATCCACTGTACGGCTTATAGTATCCAGTTTTAGGGAAAGCTTTGACTTTCTAAGATTGGTAGTTTTGTGCCTTAATGTATCAGTTTTTGTCAGAGATGTCAAGTTTATCGCTTCATCAGCGTGGCTGCACCAAAATGTAACTGAGCTAGTTAGTGATATTAGAGGAAGCATTTCAGATTTATAACAAAAACTTAGATAAGTGTCTCAGATGTCTCATTTGTCATAATAAATATTTGATATAAATTAATAAGCATTTCTTATTGTTTCTTAATTTAAACCAGCACCGTTCGTCACCTACAAATTGTACTATTAATTATTCTGTGGTCAATTCAAAAAATTTGCAGTGAACTTTGGAGTTTCACCTATCCATGAATACCACAAAGTGTTCAAACATCAAATCCTAAACTTGTATCAAATAAAACAATAAAAACTGGTTTAGTTCTATCAACAGCTACCAATATTGGAACCAAACTCTGCGCAAGTGCGTCCCACAAATATAAGCTTGTATTAATGCAGTTGTAAGTTGTAAAACGAAAATAACTTTAATTGCCAAATCAGCCCCTACCCCGGCGATCGATAGTCGTTATAAACAATTCTCGTTGCCATGAACGACCAACGTTGGAGCACCCGCACTTGTGTTTTTAATATCGCCTCTATAGGCCGGGAGCTGGCTAGTAACCTTGTACAGTTTTACACGGCTATAAAATAAAATAAATAATAACATAAATTTCGGAGTTCAGTTAGTAGTTAAAGTTTATAAGTAATTGCTATTGAGTAAATATTTCCTTTTAAATTTGACTTCAAAAAAAGGAAATTATTAATTTTATATGTATGTATGTAATATTGTTAGAATTGCACAATTTTTGCATATGTTAATTTATTAAAATGATTTATTTGAATCAAAAAAAATTGTAAGTAATTAAGTACACGTTAACACTCAACAAACATCTTCATATAAATATAAAGAATAGCATGCTTTAATTTCACTCTCATCGTGCTAAATTCTAAATTTAAATTGAAAAACGCTTCTTTAAGTGGATATTTTTCGATATATATAATCTGTGCCATATATTATGTGTCTATTTTGTTATTATTTTTTGTGATGTCAATAAAGGATTATTAATTAATAATAAGTGACTTGATGGTCAAATACAAGCGCATTACTGAATAAAAAAGTGCTACTTCAATATAAAGTGATGAACTACCTTATTTTTATTCATTCTCACATCGACCATATGACACGGAGAGAAGGATTACTGGTTCATCTAATTTCGAAACTAAAAAATGGTTTTCTTGCACTCTTGTCTTGTATTTACATTTTACTTGCATTTGACTAAATTTTTAGCACCTACCTTTTATTTCACATACTAGCCAATGAGAGCGTTATCTTATCACAGAAGACTTGAATAGTACTACGCGTTATGCTAAACAAGTCTTGATCGATTTTATTTCGAGCAAATCAAGTAACATGTCTACAAAACCGTTACGTTTTGAATGTAAACTTCGCAAACTGATGACTGTTTCAATAAGTTTTCGGCATGTCTACTGTTGTTTGCTGCTCAAAACAACCTGACAAGCAACTTTTAACACCTCACAGTTATTGATCGCAAGCTCTCCCCCAATTTAACATAATATAAAATTATAAACGGTATGAATCATGATAACGTTCCGGGGGTGAGGGGCCAATTCACAACTTTGGCACCCTTCTACCCCCGCCTCAGAATACCCCCGCCCCATACCACCCTCGACGTTGCTGCAGCGGCGCGCAGGGAAATGAAGGCAGATGAACATGTTTGTATAAACACTTATACATTCAGTGACAATTTATCACCAAGTAGTCTGTGTTTGATTGTCACTAAACTAACTACATGTTAGTTAACATAACCGTTGAGCGCGAAATTTCTGTCCGTGTGAATTCTAACTTCTTAACTTTTTTACGATATAAAACATTCTTATCAAAATGTATATTATTTCAAAATAATATAATTATACTTTAAAAAACACATCAGTCACTTAAAATAATAATCATTAATCGAATAACCTGCCCCGAGCTGTTTCTGACGCAAATGTACCCCATAACGTTGCCAGAATTGCCTCGCTGTATGGCAAATATGGCAATGGCCAATATATGCGTCAGGAACGTGCCAAAGCGGGAGTCACCACCTCTTTTATTTTACGTATTCTGAGCCAAATCTCGCTCACTTAAGTCTTAGTTTCAGCTCCCCAACTGCCCATAGTCTCTACAGCAACAGGCACAACAATATTATGGGGATAATTAAATATAATCTTAACTTAGTATTATATAAGCGGAAGTCTGTCTTCTGTCAGTTTGTTACCCATTTTCAACCAAAAGGCTGATCCTATTGTTATGAAATTTGGTATAGTCTCTTCTATCTTTAAAAGAAAGATAAAGGGAAAGGGAGAAGGGAGTAAAGAAGAATCTAATGAGACCTCGAACATCAAAATTGATCGAGCTGTTTACATACAGACTCTAGAAAACGATATCTCGCTCGATGGTCTGCGTGACGCCCCACATATCCCGGACGAAAGCTGAAAGTTATCTCCAACTCGCCTTTTACACTTACAACTTATTTGTTACTTACAACAAAACAAGAGCGCACTGCTGTAGTCCTTATTTCATTATTTTGTTCAGTCCAGACCACAGAATACCAGTAGCAGTAGTAGTAGTACAACGAGGCGTTTTTTCCACTTTTTTGCCACGAAATAACTAAAAGTAAACAGATTTACAAAACGTAAATCTGGAAGCATCCCACTGTCTCCACTGCGGCCGGCGAGCGTCGAAAAAGAAAACTTTTATTTTTATATAAGAAAATTTTATAAGACATTAAATTTATTACAGCCGATGGTTGGTCTCGCTTCTGAAATAGAATGAGGAGATATCCGCCAGGTGCAATTGTTCCTTATTTTTCTATATAACGCTTTATAAACGAACCGTCAAAAATAAGGTTCTACCTGTTTTACCTGACTGCCAAAGGGGTGATAAGTTTTAAGAGAATATCGCATGTACGTACTAAAATGTCAAATGTAAAATGTCATGTCCATACACGTACATAGGGGTCGTCATTTTTTGCTTCAAATAGCTCCTCTGGTACGTAAGTACATACAACTTAATGCGGGTCGTTCACATTACATCACACAAATCTCGTGAATCTCAAAAAAAGCATAGTTTTTCTTTCCGTAACTCGCCTCAAAACAATATTCGAATGTGGTGGGTTAATGAAACTTAAAATAAATATAGGTACATGACACTTTCAGAATATGACAAGATACCCATTGAACTGTATGTACTTACGTACATACAGCTCAATGATTATACACCGAAATAGTATGTGTATCTATTATTGGCATGTTCTCATGAGTAAACTGTTACATAAAATTCGGTTCAGTAATCAGTTGTACGAGTAACATAGGGTGTCTATTAGAGTAAATTGCTCTATTTTACCTGCAAATTAAGATAAGCAGTTATTTGTTGTCCATTATGTACCCTTGATAACACATATAAAACCATATTAGATTAGTAGATTTGTTTCATATGTGATTTCCCCACCGTCAGCGTTTACTTTTTTTGTTTCTCTTTTACCATCTAAAGGTTGTCTGGAAGAGATCGCTATTAGCGATAAGGCCGTCTTTTGTACCTTTCTAACGCCCTAATCATGTATCTTATGTTATTTTTATTATGGTTTCAATAAAGTGTTTTTGTATTGTATATTGTATTGTATTGTATTAGTACGTTAGTAACTTTCTAACTTTATAAGTTTCCTGGTAAATTCAAAGGCATCAGAACTGATGACTTGTAATATTTGTTCGTGGCTGTTATCGTGCTTGTAATCTAAAGGTGGGTACATACAAAGTAAACGATGGCGATTAAATTATAACGAGTAACGAAAATATACAAACTGTGACATCACGGCAAAAGTAAGCGAACTCGAACGAGGGTTGTCGTTTTTGATTGTGATTCGCCGAAGACGTTCAACAATTAAAAACTCAAAGTCACCGTCGGCTACACCTAGAAGTTAAGCCTCCATAAATTCACTAGGTGAACAGGTGCTGAAATATTGAAGTCACGGCAACAGATGATCCATTAACTATTCAGTTCAACACAGCAAATAAACCCGCGTCGGAGATATGCATAACATGCATAGATAATTTTCATCATCATCATCTCAGCCATAAGAAGTCCACTGTTGGACATAGGCCTCCCCCATGGATTTCCAAAAAGACCGATTGGAAGCGGCTTGCATCCAGCGTCTTCCCGTCACTTGTATGAGGTCATCTGTCCACCTCGTGGCTGGTTTTCCTACGCTGCGCTTGCCGGTACGTGGTCTCCACTCGAGAACCTTTCGGCCCCATCGGCCATCAGTTCTACGTGCTATGTGCCCTGCTCACTGCCACTTCAACTTGCTAATCCGCTGTGCTATATCGGTGACTTTTGTACGTCTACGTATCTCTTCATTTCTGATATATATTTTATATGCTACATATAATCAAGACGTGTAGCTAATGCCAGCAAACAAGTCAACACGACTTGAAGTAGCATCGACAAAATTCGTAAATTAGTAACCAATAGCGTGAACGAAACTTAACCAACGTTAAAATTAGCGGTAGCCATTTTTTTTATTCTAATATAGGATTGCACTTGACAGCTAACTCACCTGATATCAAGCGACTGTCACAGTCTAGGTTATCACTAGGTTTCTTCCAGGTAAGCGCGCTTCAGCTTACCTAGAAGAAACCTATTCATTCGTGAATTATATCCATTCGGAATTACTATTGATCGATCGACGTACAACGCTGTAACTTCAGAGTTGTAACACACCCTGTACTGATGAACAAATTCCACGCAATACCGTTCGTTCACTGTAGTTCGTTCGTCGTCGTTCGTTTAGTCTGTACATACCTTAACTCGAAGGCCAAATATTGATGGAGTACCGTGAATAATACAAAAAGGGAAGTATAGTTTCCTTCCAAAACCTATATGATCAAATATTCATTAGATTATTCAGTGATCTGTACACAACGTAACATTTTGTGTGTATTATAATATAATACATTAGTTCTGTGAATAGAATTCGTCATTTTGGAGATACGAAGTTTTTTTTCATATGGCATCGTAACACAATATTGGTAGTATGATTGCCTTCTAAGCTGTAGGTCGCGGGTTCGATTCTCAACCAGTGAAACATTTGTGTGATGAGCCTGGATGTTTTTTCTGTGTCTGGGTGTTTATATCTATCATAATTATGTATTTACAAAAATAAAGTATTATATATTCCATCAACCATTTAGATGCCATGGCATACCTAAGCTTTGCTTCCCGTGGCACGCACCTCTGTCTTTTAGAAGTTTTGTGCGTATTGTTGATTGCCGCCAACTTCAAAAGGCGAAGGAAACATCGTGAGGGAACCTACATGTCTGAGAGTTCTCAATGATCTTGAAGATGTGTGAAGTCTGCCAACCCGGACTTGGCCAGCGTGGCAGACTATGGCCTTAGCCTTCTCACAATGAGAAGATGGCCCGCGCCCAGCAGTGGGACAGTTTGTACAAACAGATCAGATAAAAAAATAAATGCTTTGCTTAGATGCCTTTTCTAGATAGTGTTGTATGAAATGTCCACCAATATTTATTTACCTAGATGGTAATATGATCAAAAGATAAGTTACATTTTTAAATTACAGTTTAAAAAACTAAAAAACACGCTACAAATTATTGTGGTCAAAGTTCACTACAAGACTTTTCTAACAAATCCAAACACAGCTATGATACAATGTTCCATCATGAAGTTCTAGTTCATATCTTCCTGCTCCATCATCAGATCAGTTCGACAGTACCATATTATTGTATTGTCATCAGAACTACATACAGCTGCCAATTTTCATGACGCTACGATCCTTGGAAGATGGTTAAATTAGTTACCTTAGATTTCATTACATACAGGTCGACCTAATAAAAGCGTGATAAAAAAAATCCAAAACTTCAAGAAAAGCATTGTGCTTCTATTTTTCAGACAAAGACCTAGAATGACTAGGAATGAGTTTTTACTGTTTTGCTCAACTACTTTAGGCGGGTATGATTTTCATCATTCTTTCGAATAATTCTAGTAAAATCACTTTGTTTATTACAAAATAGTTCGTTGGAGGTTACGAAAAAAAGCATTTTTTCATTAATGCAATAATGTATTATTATTATTACTAAACAAATAGCCTATGACACTCTGCAAGCAAATACGAATTTAATGACACCTCGCACGTCAAAATGGGTCAAGCCGTTTAAGCTGTAGGCTGTTATATAGAAACATACATACATAGTGTACATACCTATGTATCCATAAACATACATACACTTGAAAATCATAACCCTCCTTCTTACGCAGTCGGGTAAAAATAAAATCCCAAGGAAGAACTTATGGAACCATCGATACAAACAAACCTATCGTAACCAGTACAAAAACGATTTTTCTAAGTACATCAGAGACTGCATTGATATATCGACTTACACTAATATCAAGTTTTTGTCGGTTTTACTTACGACGCATGTACTAATATATTTACACTTAATTATTCCTTATAATCTGCTTAATTATTTCTTATAATCTACTTAATAATTCCTTATAATCTACTTAATTATTCGGAAAGCTGTGCTCTCCATATTAAGATATCGTCGAGCATATCATTTTAATTTTATTTTGATTTTTTATACTAATGATTTTTTTTATCTTTTTGATTATTATTTTATGTATTTGAATTGTTATTTCAATTAATTGACATTATTGCAATATTTTTATTTTTTAAATGATTCGTTTTCTTAAGTGAACTTACATTTGTATTTATTTTGTTCCTATTGACATGTAACATTATCCGTTAAGAATAAATTACTATGACTATGACTATAACTATAGCTATGAGAGTATATTTGCTGGTACGCTTAAATCCGAAATTGAACAGTGAATTTGCACTTATTTCTAACCGACTTCAAAAAATGGGAGGTTATCAAGTCGTAGCGTATTTTTTTGTGTATGTAAACGACTTACTCCGTCATTCGTGGACCAATTTTTGTGTTTCTTGAATTTGTACCTATAGAGAAAACTCCCAAGTTGGTCCCATAATTAATTTATACACGTCTCGTTTACATTTCCTGTTTTTTAGTGACATCTTTGTAACTCGGTGGTAGATTACCTAATGAGAACGAGACAAATTTTGAGTTTATTTGAACCTACTGTTCAATAAGGACAGTAATATATTTCGGGTTTTAATATTATATTACTAATTGACAAGATTTATTTTAATATTTCTCCATTAATAAATATTTTAAATGTGTTTGAGTGATTTTATGTATCATAAGAATGTATATATAAAAGTACCAAAAAGTACTTGTGTATTGGCTACGTGTTTCCTAAAATACAAGCTTTACCAATTATGCATTGATTTTGATGATTCTTTATGTATTTGGTAGATCATACTCAGAGGAGGTCACATATAAATTTTATCAAAATCGATGCAGTGCTTTGCTTATAATAAAATAAATGGTAAAATATCATCCAGGTGCCTCTAGAAAAGTAAACAGCAAGTCGCGTATGTATATTGTATTCCGTATTTTGAAGTAATTTTTTTTTTTAGTTTTTTTAACTATAGTTATTTAATTACTAGTAATACTTTAAAGGGTCATTGTAGTCATCATTATCAACAGATGTAGCTATTAGTTGATTTATTTTTCACAATTTCAGGTTTCGGTAAACAGAAACAAAGTTGATAATGACGTATGTTAGTGAAGTATTGCCAGTAATTTAAAAATAAAACCGGTCAAGTGCGAGTCAGACTCGCGCACGAAGGGTTCCGTACCATTATCTATAAAAACGGCAAAAAAATCATATCTTTTGTATGGGAGCCCCCCATAACCATTAATTTTATTTTAATTTGATTATTTATTTTTAAAGTGAATAAATATTACTCAATATTCTGTGAATATTTAAAGCGTCTACCTGTTGCTGTTATAAATATAGAGCAAAAAATCATGTTTGTTGTATGGAAGCCCCCTTAAATATTAATTTTATTTTAATTTAATCATTTAATTTAAAATTAAATAATATAACTTAATATTTAGTGAATATTTCGAGCGTCTACCTGTTGCCTTTATCAATATCGAGCAAAAACGAGCAAGAAAATCACGTTTGCTGTATGGGAGCCCCCTTAAATATTTATTTTATTCTGTTTTTTAGTATTTGTTGTTATAGCGGCAACCAGAAATACATTATCTGTGAAAATTTCAACTCTCTAACTATCACGGTTCATGCGATACAGCCTGGTGACAGACGGACGGACGGACAGACAGCGAAGTCTCAGTAGTTTAACCCTTTGGGTTCGGAACCCTAAAAACGGTGTAGTTACTTTCAAATGGTAAAAGGCGTGCAAAAATTAATTTTACTGGTGTACATTTCATTTTATAAGTAAAATTAATTTTTCGCATCGCTTCTCTTAAGGTTGCTTGTCAAAGGGCGGGATACAAATCCTGCGGCTAACGGAAAGTGAGGCCAACTTTTTCTAATTGAGCATTTAATTTTATCCGCACACGGTTGTATTTATGATGCCCGCGTACGGCCCGGCGACTTTTTATCGCGAGTGTACACCGCACCATATACGACCGCGACGTGCCCATTAATCTCATCTAATACAGATAAATACAGGACGGAAGACAGGACGGGTAACAAATGCAAATCCTGTGTAAAAGTGTGTTTATATCTACAGATGTCAGAAATGTCAGGCACGAGTGAAGTGAGGCAGATTTTACTATAATAACATACGAAAAAAACCGTCCAAGTGCGAGTTGAACTCGCGCTCGAAGGTTTCCGTACCATTATCTATAAAAACGGCAAAAGATCACGCTTGTTGTATGGGAGCCTGTATATTAATTTTATTTTAATTTCATTATTTATTTTTAAAGTGAATAATGTAACTCAATATTCTTTGAATTGTTCAAGCGTCCGCCTGTTGCCGTTACCAATATCGAGTAAAAATGAGCAAAAAAAATCACGTTTGTTGTATGGGAGCCCCCTTAAATATTTATTTTATTCTGCTTTTTTAGTATTTGTTGTTAAAGCGGCAACAAAAATACATCATCTGTGAAAATTTCAACTGTCTAACTATCACGGTTCATGAGATACAGCCTGGTGACAGACGGACGGACAGACAGACAGACAGACAGAGAGCGGAGTCTTAGCGATAGGGCTTAGTAATACATATTTAAAAAATGACGGTGTTATGAGGAACAAACAGAAAAGGAAATACAACGAATTGATAACGATTGAATTTATTTTTTTGAAGTAGTTTAATCATTTTATTTGAAAACTACAGCGACTGAAAATAGCGCTTATATACTCTACTGCACTGCTAATATTAATAAATATAGCTTCGTTAATTTGATGTTGATGTCAGATTATTGATGTCGCTCATAAAGCTGCTACCTATGTTAAAGTGGGATTGGGCTGGACACGTCTGCAGGATGCCAGAAGATCTATGAGCAAAATCCACCACTAACTGGATCCCAACAGGTAAACGGCCGCTTGGTCGGCCTAGGATGAGGTGGAGAGATGAGCTCGACACCTATAACAAGGATTGGTGCTCATTAACATCCAATATACAATTTTGGAAGGAAGGAAGAGAGGCCTTTGCTCAACAATGGGACAATACAGGCTGATGTAATAATAATTTATATTTAAAGTTTACGAAGACATTGATGTTTAGAGTATAATGCACGCGAATCATGTAACTGGAAGCTTTCGAAAGTGTATGACGTGTCGCGCCGTTACGAATGTCAAGGTCACTCTATAAGCGCTGGGCCCTTATTCCGTATGACCATCGACCGCGTTACGTGCGATTTGACGGGGGTGCGTCTACAATGAAAATTAGACTTTGGCTTCTTAAACTTAAAGGCTAATTTCCATTGTCAATAATAATAAAATAAATAATAAAAATTTGTGGACATTTTACACAACACCGTCTAGCCCAAACTAAGCAAAGCTTGTACTATGGAACTAGATGGCTGATATAATAAATATATGTATATAAGTAAGTACTTTTTTTCGTAAATATATACATATGATACATAGAAACACCCAGACACAGAAACATCAACGCTCATCACACAAATGTTTGCCCTGGGTGGGAAGCGAACCCACGACCTACGGCAAGCAGACATACTGCCAACTGAGCCACAATACCAATCAAAAATGCACCCACGACACGTTCACGTAACGCGGACGATGGTCAATAAGGGCCTTGATATATTTTGATATACTAGAAAGAAAGAAAAAAAAGAAAATATTTTATTTTTATACACCATATATAAAAAAAGATAGGAGAGTACACAAATAACAAAAGTAACTTGTGATACATCCACAGACAAAATGCAGAAGTTACGAAAATATTTTTTTCTTAATGTAAGTGACGATACGAGTAAATAGCCTGACCTTAAGGTTTACGTTTGTTTATAATATACAAAATTTTCAAACAAAAATGGACATATGTTCAAACCTCTTTATTAGTAATGCACTGCCGTTTACTTATTTCAGATATTATAAAGACTTTTGATCGAACAAAGCAATGCTTGTGCACTACTGCACATCACGAGCAACGCAAGCGGCACGTTGCAGTGCGCATCGACGGCCGGGATTGACATTTACGTGGTCCCTTTGAAAAAGACCGAATGCGGTTAAAACTATAGTCAGATATTCCGACTTAAAACGGACGGTGAATGTTTTTGATCCGTAGTTTTTCTTTAAGCATGTACACTACTGTTTTGCGATTATATAACTAACACAGGTGCTTTAGAAATTTGATACCTTTTCAGCGATTGTTGCTATTGAAGCTCGCTTACGTGCCCAGTGGTTTCAAAATACTCAGAGTATACATATCGGCCGAATAAACGAAACGACCCAATCGGGAAGCGTATTTCACAACTTGGCAGTAAGTACGTACAGTAAATGTGGAAATAAAGCGTTTCTTTATACTTTTTCTATTTTTAAAGCCGTTTGATAGCAAAACGAGCAAGAGGGCAGAAGCAGGGATTTTTAACTAGATATACCCACCTAAATGTGATAAAAAAAAAAAAAAAAAAGTATTTATTACTGTTCAATAAAATTGTAAATAATAGAGCTAATACTCTTTGTCACGTTTGTCACGTGCGTAGTCCCTTACCACACGTTATAAACAGACAGCTTAACATTTTATGTAGTATTGCACCTTGTTTTTCGTAAAATCTAGGATAGCTCAGAACAAACACCATAGCTCACCGTTAGATGCTTGATATCAGATTTTTTAACTTTAAAGTATTCAACCGGGGTCTGTATAGACATAGGCGTAAATTTATTGTAATAAAAAACAAATACCAGAGAATAAAAACATACAAATAGAAAACTAAATAATATTTTTGTCATACACCGGCCAGGATTGCAACCCACACCCGCTCCCAAAATCGCATTCCATCAAACAACTGAGCTTTTATCACTTTAAAACTTAGTATGACTTACTGACTGGCCTTGTGGCTCAATTGGTAGTATGTCTATCTGCTAAGCTGTAGGTCGTGGGTTCGACCCCCCACCCAGGGCAAACATTTGTGTGATATATGTATCATATGTACCTATATATTTACAAAAGATATATATTTATTTATTTATTAAATTCATTTTACAGCTATCATTACAGGATTACCTAATACAATAGTGCAAGTCATCTTATTTAAAATATACAAATTATCGCGATCATTCAGTCTTAATAAAAAAATATACAGATCTGTCAAATATTATCACCTTATTACAAATAAATATAATATGAATTCTATCAGCCATCTAGTTCCATAGTACAAGCTTTGCTTAGTTTGGGCTAGATGGTGTTGTGTGAAATGTCCCCAAATATTTATTATTTATTTACTTACAACTGTAAGTAAAATCATTTAGTCTCCACCTATCCTTTAAAAAAATCTCACTACATCTCCTTCCCTAAAAGCGTAAAGCGAGCATGCAATTTTAAATCGAAGCCACTTCGTCCGCTCTGGTCCGAGCCGCAGACATTGTCTGTAATTGCAGGTGCCTCTATAATCGAGCTTAATTACAACTATACAACTCACAATTGCGCCCGTTTCAAGTATTCATTATTAATATTAATTCACGATACGATGCGAACAGGTTCTGTACAACTCATGAACGACAATCGCGCTGCAACGACGACGTATCTTGTAGACGCTGCATTTTTAATGAAGAGTTGAATTTTGTATTTTTAATGAGACGCTGCATGTTTTTGGAGAACTACAATTCTTGAGGTTTTTTCTACAGCCCTAGCAATTAAAGCTAAACTTTTTGAACTAGCTACAAAACGGTCATTGTTACTAGCCTTTGAAGGACATCATTTACAGCGTTATCAAACTTTTGTCTAGGTAGCACAGGTGGCGCGGGACCAAGATAAAGTCTAGAAGACAGTATAGTCTAGTACCTCGGAGGTACTTGTACTAAAGCTCTTTAAAAGTGCATGGAGAGTAATCACCTAGGTAAGCCAATTGTTTTCAAGACTACGTTTTTACTTACAATCAAGCACAATATGGTTAAATTATAGAATATTCAAAAAACTGTGTATGTAATGACAACTATCCACCAGAGCCCTTGGCCCTTGGAAAGTGTCGATTGTCGTATGGCGTGATCTACTTCGCCTTTGAAATAAAAAAAAACGTTTTTTTTTTTAACTATCACGGTCATTCATTAAAAGACTATTATTAATAACGGGATATTTATCGTAGTTCGCGTTTATTTTGAGCTCCCGATATTAGACTTCTGACACTCGCTTTTCAACGCCAATGAACCAAGTGGCACCCTGCGTATCCCTAAAAGAGTCCATAAGCATTTTTATACTAATGTATTGATTAAAAATATCTACTTGATGTCTAAATGGTATAACTCTATACTTACCTGACAATCCCGACTGTAATTCAACGCCCGCGTGTTATTTTATCATTTAATTGCAGAACAACTGGATGGAATTCAAATTATAAATATGCGTCTTCAGTTACATCTACTTAGCGAACTTATTATGTATGCAGTAGGAGTTTCTTTTATTATTTTACATATTTTTTTTAGTTGACATGTACTGTGCTGTGGGACAAATTAAGGAGACTCGCCGAGAGAGGAGGTTTTCCTAAATTCTTCTACTCCTCAAGGTCCCTGGTAATCACATCCCTTTTATGTCTCCCGAGGTTGGCGCGGCATCATAGCAGAGACTGCTTTTTAGCCGACTTCAAAAAGAAGTAGGTTCTCAATTCAACTGTGTGTTTGTTACTGCGTAACTCCGTCAATTATAAACCAAATTGTTTTTTTTTTGTTTTAAAGGTTCAAATACATTTACAAATTACTTTCATAGAAATTTCATCAAAATCGGTTTAGCAGATTGGTTTTTAAAACAAAATTGCGCATGTTGAAATCGGTTGTTTAATTTTTTAAACTATAATTATATAATTTACACATATTGGGATAAATTTAAATATCTAACAACATATAATATTGAGGCTGAATACGCCACCTTTTTAGTTAACAAAGTTTATTAACTTTTTACTGACTTTCTTTTACAGGTCGTCCGAACACCATCTATGGTGTACACAACTAATTAAAATCTCTTACGTGAAGTGGTAACAGTATCCGCTCGTTGCATGTTTAACTTTGCTGATAAATATAATTTGCCGCTCGTCGGGATAACACGGTAGGTACTCGCCATTTGCCATAATTACGGTAAGTGACACTCAATAACGTAAAGGACACAATGTAACGTAAGGGGCGTTAACGCCGTATAACTTGACTGCGCAAGAAAGAAGGTTATTTTTTTTCTGAGCGTGTATGATTCTATATTACCACCTGCAGTCTAAATCACTTGACCGATTTTGATGTGCGAGGTGTACCTAGATTATTCGTAAATAACCTTGTGGTTGATCACCAACTCACCTGATTTTAAGCGACTTGTGATCTACGATGAAGCGCGCCTACCTAGAAGAACGGAACCTATTCACTCGCAATTGGAAGACAACCAGATTAGATGACACTTTTTACATGTATTTATTTTTATGTAGTAAGTTTATTATCAATTTTGTTTATAAATAAGTATCTCGGTATTTTTGTACCACTAGAATTTAACGAACACTGGTTCTGATTGATGATTGATGATTGGCCAAAAGGCCGACAATTTCTCGAGTGGAGACCGCACCGGTGAGCGCAACCTTGGAAGACCAGCCTCGCGATGGACAGAGGACAATGACTATCAGGTCTTTTTGAAATCCATGGAGGCCTATACTTAACTAGACTTTTTGTGGTTGAGGTGATGATCATACGATGTAAACATTATTGGTTTTGGTTCGCTAGTTTTTCCTACGAACAAAATCGCAGCTAAACAAACAAACAAAAACACCCAGTCGCTGGGTAAACAGAAAAAAACATAGTAAAGTTATACAACTTATAAAAATTAAATGAGACAACGCTTAGTTATAATAATGATGCCAAATTACAACAGTACGGGCAAACAAAGAAATTACGCGTACCGAATAAAAATTCCATACAACATTTTATTTTATCATCTAAATCGGCATTTACGACGGGGAACAATGCCGGGCTCGGAACCGAACAAAAGTGGGACGCAAATAAAGAAAACAATAAAATTAGAATATATAAACACATAAAAACCGGCGTCGGGACGGGAGCGATGGCGCATGCGTCCTCCGCTTTACCTCCAAATAAATTAATATCAACTGATACCATTTTTACAAGCTTTATTTTAGGTACGGTAGCGCTGTACGGACGAAATATTGGAACAATATGACTGCTTTCACTGGACCGTTTACGCTATGATTTAATGTAGGTACGTATATAACTTGTATGACATTCCAATTATGAGGTATTATTATAAGTTTGTCTCATGATAATGCCGGAAAGTTGGCACTGACTTTTTGTGATGGCATATAGTAAACATTCTGCAGAATGATGTAATAATAATAATAGATGTGTCAAAGTAGAATGGCTTATAGTAGATGAATTTTATAGTATCCCGTGATTTCACTTGCGTAGTGATGAACAACGGTTAGATGTGTCGAATTAGAATGGGATATAGAAGATGTTACGAAGTATAATGACTTATAAAATAGATATGTTGAAGAAGAATGGGTTATAGTAGAAGTGTCAAAGTAGAATGTATAGTAAATGTATCGAAATATAATGGCTTATAGATACTTACCGCTGTAGTTAAGTTATGTAACTGAAGTTATTTGACAGGCCTCATGGCTCAGTGGTAGTACGACTACCTCCTGAGCGGTCGTGGGTTCGTTCCCCACCCAGAGCAAACATTTGTGTGATAAGCATGGATGTTTGTTCTGTGTCTAAGTGTTTCTATGTATCATATGTATATATATACAAAACAAACGTATATATGTATTCCATCATCCATGTAGTTCCATAGTACAAGCTTTGCTTAATTTGGGCTAGATGGTGTTATGTGAAATGTCCACAAATATTTATATTTATTTATTTATCAAGAAGCTTCTCTCAAGATTGGGCCAGAAAATGTACACTCAACTTCGTTATTGCATAGCGTACATGCTATGAGATATTTAATATGTTTACTTGTTACAAAGCGCTTTTTTAATATGCGTCCTACGCTTTGAGACGCTTTTAGATCCGCCGAAGGAGACTTCAGTTATTTTATGACGGTGAACCTGCCCCCAAACTTCTATAAGGTACGTGTCTTTATTAAATGGTGATTTGGACTTTCAAATAGCAACTAAGCTAAGCCCAACTATGATCTCACAGAATTAAATCAAAACATGACAAAATTTTCTCGCGTAGCTCCCCCTCGCGGCATAGCGCCGTGCGTCAAAACTAGAGTGAATAGAAATCTTCTAGATCGACGAGCTTCATTCTCGGCCACACCGTCACTTAACATCAGGCGAGTTGGTGGTCAATCGTCGATCTATCTTGCGTGAAAAAAATATTTCATTGGTGAAATATAGATTCAGGACATTTTCTATTATACTTATTTTAAGATATGGGTCTTTGTTAATTCAGTAACACATTTCACTTGTTATTGTTGATCTTTGACATCATACATCTATGGTAGGAAACCAAATGACGTATCATAAATAAACTGTCAACTAGTATAAGTAAAACTGATGATGTGATCTTATCGCAAGCAAATGAGTGTTGTTTTTGTCTTTTTCCATTGCGCTGTTTTTTGACATGTGTTGGTGGAATCATTTGTATCTATTAGCTATTACAAAACATTACTATTTCTATAACAGAGCTAGTAACTAATTAAATGCGAAATTTTGTTTGATAATTACGATGATCAAGTTTTTTTTTTTTTTTTATTGAAGCTGCGAGAGATATTGCTGCACCGTACCAAGTCGAGTATACCTACTAGTGTTATAAAAAATATTTATATTTTATTGAAGTGCAAGTTTCAACTTTACGTTTATCAGGTTAAGGTCTGATTTTAAAACGACAAGTTTTCGGTATTTGTAATCTTGCAACCGTCACGGGTACAGTCGGAATGTAAACTGTTAAAATACTAACAAACGCTAAAAAATTGTGCAGGTAAACCACAATCTGATAAGCGAGAGTGAAAAAGATCGATATATATTTTCTCTGCTCTCTCGTTGCCCCGCCGTACCATAATCAATCATCTGTTAGTGCTTTTACGATTGTAGTCAAATAAAAATAAATAACTTGACTCAAACAAAAATTATCACTAAATGCCTAATATTGCGCAAACAGTTCACACACCCCATTTTTTTAATTACTTATCTAACGATACAAAAGAGGGTTTCTTTTGTATCAAAAGTATTATTTTGTTACCAAAAAAATACTTTTCAAGATTTTATTCAACGGATTTCTCGGCATAACTAATATGCATAACTAATTATCTTTACCAAATTACAGCTTTCTAGGACTAATAGTCTTTGAGAAAAGCGGCTGACGGACAAACAGATGGACATAGCGAAACTATAAGGGTTGTTTGTTTACTACGGAACCCTTAAAAGCGAAAGTAACTCTGTCTCTCTGGTGGATTGTTACGTGGTACGATCAACCAGCAAAACCGATCGTTATGAAATTTTGTACAGAGATAGACGAGGGCTTGGAGACGGACATATGCTAAATTTTATCATCATCATCACCGTACAGCATCACCATTGTTTTTCATCAATACACGGTTGACACAGCGGGCACAACTGTCAATATAAAATCATATAATCAATTCCATATAACAAATAATAGGTATAACTTAAATCCGTTTTACACGGAATATTATCCGCACGTCATGTTGTAAATCACTCAGAGATTTGGACAGAAATATGTTATCACTCCGAAACAAAAGCATCACAAAATGAATTTATTATTCGTATATATTGTATGGTAGAAAAAATTGGAGCTTGATTGTCATACCGGCAGTAAAATACAGGCAAGGCCAGACTCAGGGCCAAGAGTACAATTTATCATATTATGATTAATTATTATTTTCCGCTCATCGTTGTTATAGGTACTAAAGTACGTTGCGAATTTATTTATTTTTTACTTCTTTTAGGGTTCCGTAGAGAAACGAGAAGCTGTTGTGTCACCAGTCTGTGTGTCAGTTTGTATGCCACAGTCAATTCAGAGATGATTAGCATTCTCATAAATTAATTAAATTACTACTAACTGTAATTACGTGGATGTATTCTATGAACTTATACTTAACTTATACATTTGTAGAGAGAGTAATTTTTTTATTTTTTTCGATTTTAATTTCAATTGTGTGAGGCGACGTGAATAGTTCTTTTAATTTTATAACTTAATAAGTATTTTATTTATAAATAAGCTATGAAGCATTACTGTTACCAAGTGTGCTGTGGCTATATAATAATCATTCCCGATAAAATAATGCGACCCCTTTGAATATAGACTGTGCTTAACACTTCAAACGAACATTATTAAAATTATCTAATTGCAACTTTGAGATAAAACGATAAATTTAATTTTAAATTCAAGATGCTATAGCTGATAGGTCATTGATTATTTGCTAAATGGTCAACAAACAATGTTCCCCATGTGATTTTCTTTTAGACATGGACTACGGAACTCTAGCACATGTTTGTTGCAACACGCTCTTGACCAGTCATTTTTGTTACAAGTCTGCGGATCAATAAATTGTATTATATGTAAGTCTCAATATAAAACAAAATAATTACGAACTACTTATTATATAAGTAAGAAGAAATAAAAGGAGAAGTACCGATTGAGTATGGCTTGCATGCGGTACATAGATACAGATACAGATTTTATTGTTGAATCATTACAATATGTCACACGTCAAAAAATGCTATACAATAGCAAAATGATAAAAAATAATAACAGTAATATAAGTGATTGATTAAGAGAAGTGATGATTCAATCATATATGCTATTATGTCATTTGTTACTACGCAAGTAATACTTTGCTCCGAATTTACATAATAACATATTTATCTATTTCAATTCGCCCGATGCGATGGTCCAATAGCTCGTCATACCACTGGCTGACGGATACATGATTGAACAAAGAAAACTATATACAACGGCTTTATATGTAGCACACTATAATCCAAATATTCCAATTCATTTTTCTTCCGACTATACCCAAGTATGGTTGTGCCATTGCGTGGTGCGTATACTTTGTTCAGATAAATTTATGCAAATTCAAATGATATGATCTATTGTGGTTCAGCAACAATGATAAATAACAATATTATTACATGTGTATATTGTAAATATTTATGCATCTGGGCTAAGGCATATTATATGCCCACTTATTGTTAGAAGGGATTCAGATTCTGTTTATGTTTTGATTATGTAAGCGATGGATTGGTATCGTACTTGTAATTTATTTTTATCCGACTGTCCAAGAAGTAGGGTAATATTTTTTAAGGTGTAAGCATGTGTTTCTACGGGGCGAGATGCAATCCTGTGTATTTAAAAAGTGCAACACCGAGATACTAAAATATCCTATAAAATGCTGAGAATTGAGATTTGTCCTGCTTTTACTTCATATTCAATGAGTATAACTTCCTATAGATAAAATTTCATTGCTTACGCAGTTGTTTATTAGTTTTATTTCTTTTAATAGAAATAAAGAGTATGTATACTTATAGTTCTATCGTGGCAAAAAAGAGGAACTAACGTCTCGAAGTATTTACTACTATGGTATTCTTGGTCTGGCCTAAACAAAATAATGAAATAAGGACAGCAGCGCCCTCAATGACAAATTTAATAGTTCTATAACTCAACAGACTCTACTTGTTCAATATTATGCATTTGTATTATCGCATTTATTTGTGTTTAAACGTATGTTCAAGTTCATTAAAAATCTTTATACTTATTACAGCTTTTCCCATCGGCTTCCCATGCTTTACGGTCAGCTGACCATTTACAATGTTGCCCCGCCGCTACTATTATAACTTACCTAATCTACATTTCTATACAAAAAACCGGTCAAGTACGAGTTAGATTCTTACTGGTATTATTATAAGTTTGTGCCGAAGCTTCCATACCTTAGATTCTCGTAAGATAAAAAAGGTTATAAACCAACTTACATTAAAGCTAAGATTTTCATATTTTTTTAAACATACTGTCCCACTGCTGGACACGGGCCGTCTTCTTATTGTGAGAAGGGTAAGGCCATAGTCTACCACGCTGGCCAAGTGCGGGTTGACAGACTTCACACATATTTCAAGATCATTGAGAACTCTCAGACATGTAGGTTTCCTCACGATGTTTTCCTTCACCGTTTGAAGTTGGCGGCAATCGACAATACGCACATAACTTCGAAAAGACAGAGGTGCGTCGTGCCGCGGGATTCGAACCCAGGACCTGCGGAACGCAAGTCGAACGTTCTCCCGTCTAGGCTGCCGGAAACTTCTATGACTTACCAAACAAAAAAACACATTAAAATCAATTCATATTGAAGTAATCGCTGAATAAACAGATAAAAAAACATACAGTCGAATTGAGAACCTCCTTCTTTTTGGAAGTCGTTTCAAAAATACTAACAAACTAATATCAAACCAAAAATTGACGATTACATAATTTATAACACATTAATAATTAAATTCATACAAAAAAAAACACATACAACAAAACCTCATTCTATAGAAGCGTATGAAAACTACTCATAGCTACAATACATCACTTTTTCCCTTACAAATAATACATAAGTACCATATCTCTAAGAATCTACCAATAGACAAAGAAAGAGTAAAGAGTTCATCTATCTATCTATCTATCTACCTAGACGTAAGTTATATGTCTACTTGCGCAATACTTATATACTAAGAACACAGCCGAAGACAATCGAAATAAAAAGTAGTAATAAGTGATGATAGCGACCTGTCAAGAAAATATATTACTAAAGCATTATGGGCTACAAAAACAGAGTTATATAACATTATTTTACTGGAAACAATATAATAAATACATTAATATATATGATACGGCTAGAACTCCAAGCGCGGCTACACCTAGTTTTAGCCGGTTAGAACTAGCCATTTACTCTTGGTTAAATCTAGTATAAACCGATTGTTTTCGGGTAAAATTAGGTCTAGCTGGTATCATTTGGGTTTGGTTGGGTTAGACCTAGTTTTACCCGAAAACAATCGGCTAATACTAGATTTAACCAAGAGTAAATGGCTACACCTAGTTCTAGCCGGCTAAAACTAGGTGTAGCCACGCTTCGGGTTCTAGCCGTAACATATACCTACATATAATAATATTGGTTTACAAAACTGAAAAAATCGATATCAAAATACGCAATTTGTTACATGGATGACATTTTCCATTTACTTTGTTATAGTCGAAATGAGAACCATTAACGGCCTTACCGAAAAACGTTACTTAACTTTAACCATCGTCTTAAATTCTCTCTCCTCTGTCCGCAAGTGTCATTACGTGTCAGCGATAAGTTGACAAAATATGTTAAGGAATGCTTAAAGTTATGTAACGTTTTTTGGCAAGGCCGTAAATGTTTGGATATACATATATATATATATATATATCACATATATGTATATATCCAAACTCTCAACTAATTAATAACTAATCAACTAATTTAATATAACAATTTAACTAAATTACTAAGGTAGTGTGATCTAGGCGTTAGTGATTCTTCAATACATTTTTTTCATAGGCATTTTGCATAGGCACATCCTTTAGGTACTTATATTTATTTCATTTATAACACAATACACATAATAATTTTTTATTCATTTTATTCATACTTATTGTTGACTTAGATGTCTCTAATACTGAAATCCGACGACAGACAAAAGTTCGAGACGTCGGAATTGCGGTAGGTAATGAAATTAAAGTAGAACTGGGCAAGACATGTTGCTAGACGCAGTGACGACGGGTAGAGAAAGGTTGTGACCAGACATAGGTTGTGACCAAGTCAGTAGCCAAGTCAAGAAAAACGGAGCGTAAGTCGTCCGCGATAGATATGGTTGTCTCTATCGCGGGTCGAACTGGGGGACAATTCAGTTAATCAAAACCGATCCGTAACTGAACCTTTTGCTATCATTTTTTGATTTAGTAACGAGCGAAGGACGTGTCACGTTTCATCAAATGTGTCAATTGTATGAAATAAAAGTGACTGAATCAAAAAAGATGGCGGCCGATGGGAAACGGTTCACGTATGGTTCAGCTATGGAGCGGTCTTGAATAACTGAATTGCCCTGCTGGACTCGATTGACACAAGATCATGGCATGATCATCTACCATGGTAGACGGCATGAGAAGAGAAGATTCTACCCAGCAGTGGAAAAGAGAATTCAACTAAGAGGTTACCAATTTATCTCAGCTGCAAGAAGTCCACTACTAGATATGTCTAGTCCCCCATAGATTTCCAAAAAGACCTATTGGAAGCGGCCTGCATCCAGCGTCCTCCCGCCACTTGTATGAGATCATCCGTCCATCTTGTGGTTGGTCTTCCTACGCTGTGCTTGCTTCTGCATGGTTACTAATTCGTAGCGCATGTTTTTTTTATATGAAATAGATATACGATCGCCCTTCAATTCGCCTGATGGTAAGCGACGTGAAGGTATGGCCGAGGATAGGCTCATCAATCTAGAAGATATGTATTCAAACTAGCCTTGAAAATTGAATGCTCCAATTTGCGTACATATAAAGCACAAAATAACAAAAGTTCAATATTCTTGTCTACGATACAATGTAAAATAACTTATAAAAACAATAAATAATCCAACAACATTTGCAACTCCGTTCCGATCTATCAAATCATATAATTTTAATAAATTTTCATTTGCAATGAGCCGAGTGAGTCAACGAACTCAGTGTTTGTTAGTGACACATACAAAAACACTTCTTCACACTCACATACAAGGGTTTCGTCACAGTATATATTTAACAGTAGCGTATTTTACGGAATCCATAATAAAAATTATTAACTACCTTACAATTATGTACTGTATAGTAAAATGTGCATTTTATAATTTAAAATTACTTATTAATTTATATAAAATTTATATCTTTCATATGGTTTACAATATAATAATATGGTGTATAATTCTAACTTTTTAAATTATTTACAATTTACAGGGCTTCCACTGAACGTCGAAGCTGCTATTTTAATCGTTAATCTATCTCGCAAAAATTATACATAGATGTCCAATAGCAGGCAGCCTTAGATTTAGGTATAAGAACCTATCTATGAACGATCTATATAATATAGCACTGAAACCATAGTAGATATAGTTTTAAAAGGGCGAGTTATAATAAAATGATACACGCTATAAAAATACACATACCTACTTAACTGGCAAAACTAGTTCCAACTTTTAATTTAATATATGCAATGAAAAGTTCTGATAAGGGAATTAAAACGAAACATACAAATTGCAAATGGTGACCCATTTGTCTGAGCTTTTTTTTTGTTAATCGTGAGCATTTTTTATTTCATTAAAAGCTTCCGTCTATAATTTTAGAGATTATAGTTTTCCGATTACGATAAAATAATTTAACAAGCTAAAAACGAACTAAATTTGACTCAGTTAAATAATTCTCGCGGCGTTAGCCCGCTGAATGGCGATTGCCAGTCTTTGCACCAGAAACATGCCGGAGCAGGAGTCACCTGTCCTATTCATTATTCGGTGGTCCAACTCACCTATGAGCTGTTTGGCCTCAGTGCCCCAACAACCCACTGCAATTGGAATAAAACTATACAAGGGTTCCATCCCCGCATACTGTATTTACAAAAAAAGTATAATATGTATTCCATCAGCCATCTGGTTCCCATAGTACAAGTTTTGCTTAGTTAGGAGCTATATGTTGTTGTGTGGAAATATCTTCCAATAAGCAAACCCCATACTGTGGGAACCTGGATGGAGATCGAACCCACGACCTACAAGCCTACAAGGCAGACGTACTAAAACGAGTTAAGTTTCAAAGCTCTAGGGCTTGGCGAGGCAATCATATTGATTTTGGCACTGGTCGATAGACACTTTCGAATGTACTACTTGCTACTCGATGGTGGTGGACGCCCAAAAAAATGGTCACATTTTTTCTAACTGTACAAAACGCTCCTAGGTCCTAGCTCCTAGCTCCTAACGCCTAGGCAACCCTGTACATTTAGAGACACACAACATACGGCCCGCTCTTAGAGCTACTAGTCTAAGATTCTTTCATGCACAGTTGAGTAATCAATTAAATATTACAGTTACTTTTAATACTATAAAAGTTCAAGTACCTCGCAACATAAGATCATTGTGCAAACCCATTATAGAAAAAGTAACTATGTAAATAAGTGCAATTAAAAATAGTTTTAGCTTTGAAGTGCGTCAATTCACAATTCTTTGATAAATTATTTACACTTTTTTAATAAACAGTACTTGCAAAGGAAATGTCACGCGACAATGTTGCAAACTATTTCTGGTACTAGGTATTTCTTATTTTATAATAATCACACTATTGAACCCGCATGCAAACTGGTTTTAAAGACATTTGCGGAATAGGTGTGCATATTCGCATTACTTTTTAAATATATTGTAATAGCGAGATGTTTTCATATGATATATTTAAAGATAAACGTTTTCGATAAAAACATAATGCTACTTCCTCACAAAAATTTAGAATAAACAACATTTACTTATTCACTATAATGTACTATGGAGACCAACTTTTAACGATTTTTGATAGTGTAACAAAGGGAGTTTGACCGAAAAACAGTATTAGTTACAGCATGTAAAGCTCAAAATCGTTAGAGTATGACTTTTTAAATTTTTATTGTTTACTCATTGGCCTGTTAGCATCTACTTGAGATGATGTGTTATTGTGTATATATGTTTATAATTATACAAATAATGTATAAAAATGCGAATTTATTTCGGAAACTGTCTCTAATATTGGCAACACTTAAATGTAGTAACTATAAAAAAATCAAAGGTTTTCGCGATTGTTACTGAAATTAAACTATTATTATCGGATTTATCACGCTTAATTTAACATAATAATGACCTGACGTTTCGAACACTTAGTAGAGTCTGTGGTCACAGATGTCTGGTGTCTCCGTCGGCTCACCTGTGACCAACAATATAAAAATATACGCGCTAAATCCGTTAAAAATTGTTTAATTTCAATAACTATAAAATTATAGTCTGTTCAGCTAGAAAACTAATGCATAATTGAGGGCGCTGCTATCCTTATTTCATTATTTAGTTCAGTCGACACCACAGAATATCACAGTAGTAAATACTGCGAGTTTATTTGTTGATTGCCGCCAACTTCAAACGGTGAAGGAAAACATCATGAGGAAACCTACATGTCTGAGAGTTCTCAATGATCTTGAAGATGTGTGAAGTCTGCCAACCCGCACTTGGCCAGCGTGGCAGACTATGGCCTAACCCTTCTCACAATGAGAAGATGGCCCGTTCCCAGCAGTGGGACAGTTTGTACAAACAGGGCTGATAAAAAAATACTGCGAGACGTTAATTCCTCTTTTTTGCCACGATATAACTATAAGTATACAGACTCTAGACATGCAGATTATGTCTAAATATATCACTCAATGTATATTCATAGACTTATACGGCACAAGAAAGCAAATCAACATCAAATATATTCCATCGATGTATAATTAAAAAACTACGATATCCAGTCTTGTTCCGTTTAACTGAACGCGCCGACGCAGTAAAGTGAAAAAGCGCAAATAACGACAACACCTTCTTTCTTCACCTGGTAACGCCATCTTTGTTATTGTTTCGGAAAAAAATATGTAGTTATTGATGTTTACAATCTATATATGTTACGGCTAGAACCCGAAGCGCGGCTACGTCTAGTTTTAGTCGGTTAGAACTAGGTGTAGCCATTTACTCTTGATTAAATCTAGTTTAAGCCGATTGTTTTCGTGTAAATCTAAGTCTAACCCGACCAAACCCTAGTGGCTGATACGGGTACATCGGCGTTTCGCACCGCAAGCAGTTCGAACCGCGGTCCGAAAACTAGGTTAGATTAGGTTATTTTTATTTCTAAAAATAACCTAACCTAACCTAGTATCTTGGTCTGGTTGGACCTAGTTCTAGCCGGAATGATGCTACGCTAGCGCGGCTACGTCTAGACGTAGCGCGCTTCGGGTTCTAGCCGTAACATATATATAGGTACGTATTTACATACAGCCTAAATTGCTGGTTATAGAGACATGAAATTTGGAGAGTGCCTTCCTTGTGAAAAAATTTAAGGTTCCACTTATCCACTAAGAAAAGATGTTAATTGCAGATGAAACCGTGGGATGTAGTTAATCATATATACCCAAAAAGACTAATTGGAATCTGGCAATGTTTACGGGTTGATGTCCTTCAAAAATATATGTAAATAAATAAATTTATTTCAGATTTACTTAATATAATATTAATATTATATGTATTTTAACAATATTAATATTATATGAATTTTTACCTGTTTGTACAAACTGTCCCACTGCTGGGAACGGGCCATCTTCTCAGTGTGAGAAGGGTTAGGCCATAGTCTGCCACGCTGGCCAAGTGCGGATTGGCAGACTTCACACATCTTCAAGATCATTGAGAACTCTCAGACATGTAGGTTTCCTCACGATGTTTTCCTTCACCGTTTGAAGTTGGCGGCAATCAACAATACGCACATAACTTCGAAAAGACAGAGGTGCGTGCCGTGGGATTTGAACCCAGGACCTGCGGATCGCAAGTCAGACGGTCTCACCACTAGGCTGCCGGAAACTGATTATATGTATACACGATGTTAATTAATACAAATATAATTATAAATTGTCGAAAAACTAAATCAGTTAAATAACCCGCCCCTAACTGTTCCTGGTGTACCCAATACTTGCCACGTTACCCCGCTGAATGGCCATTGCCAGACTTTGCACCAGAAACATGCAGAGCTTGAGCTGTTTGGCCTCATAATATTATTGGCTCTTATAATTTGAAGACCTTTGTTCGATGCATTTTCTGTAAACTGACAGAAAACTTACCTTTACCGCAAACTAGGTCCACTCTACGTCCAGGTTTGTATATAAAAAAGTACGTACCTACAACAAAATAAAACACAGAGATTAGTATAAAACTACAGATAAACCTGTAAACACACTTTTTATATGCAAACTAGAGGATATCAGGTATAGTAATGAGAAGTGCTCATGTGTCACCACGCGCACTTTTCTGTACAAGCTCTAAACATCCGATTTAGTTTTTTTTTTATTGAACCATGACGACTATGTTGTTTGTTTTATTTTCCGTTCTTACTTTCTTATCTTTAAAGTTTTATTATACATATATATTTAAACGCTACCATTGATAATAAAATAATAAAACTCTCAATTATCTCTGTGGCAAATTTCATTAGAGAGAGAGGGGGAGAGAGAGATATATAAAAACAGAGTTACTTACTTTCGCTTTCATATTGTTAGTATTTAAGTTTTAGACACTATGAGCTCAATTTGCTTATAAAGTGTATACTATTTTATAAGCAAATTGATGCAAGTCAAATGCAATGCAAGCCAAAGCATCTTCAGGCGTCGGGTTCCGGAGACAAAGTAACCACGAGCAGCAATATTAATGAACTATTAGCGGACCTTATCTCCGTGTGGTAGATCACTTTCAGCACAAAGACTCAATTCTCCCAAGTAATTTAGATCGTATCAAATGCACTGCTTTGTCGTTTGACAGTGATAACCTTGAAACGACAATGCAATGCCATACTAACTGATATACAACTGATACTCATATCATATCGGAAGATGCCGTTTACAAACCTAGCATGAAACGGACATTGGCAGAATCGTAACTTAATTACCAAAGTCAATGAGACCATTACATCAAGAAGTGAAGTGAAATTATTTATTATTTATTTATTGATACTATTATGTATAGATGTAGTTCCAATTTCAAATTGGCTTCCGATTATAGGAAGATCAAATCAGTTGAATGACATCTAAGACTTATCTGAAGAAACTACTAGTGATCAATATTTTCAGAGATATGAGCCTGTCTGTCAAGTTTGACAGCTGTCATCCGAAATTAAGATCTCGATGAGATCTATCACTTTCGTGAAGAAACCACTAGTCTAGGATCAATATTTTCAGAGATATGAGCCTGTCAAGTTTCACAGCTGTTATCCGAAACTAAGACCTCGATGAGATCTATCACTTTTATGAAGAAACCACTAGTCTAGGATCAATAGTTTCAGAGATATGAGCCTCTCAAGTATGACAGCTGTACTTTGACAAGTGTAAAAAAATTATGCATCTTTTTAGACTTATGCGGCTTTGATTTACAACTGAATTTCAGACTAGATATTTTGGGTCTTGTCATTTTTGCCCAATGAACCTTGGCTCACTCTAGACCTTGTGACTGTGAATGAAAACTTTTTGAAAATGTATCACTGTGCGCCACTGGGGGACATCGGACACGATTGTAAAAAGTTGTGCCGTTGTCCCACAGTGCACATACATTTACGTGAGAAATACAAAATGTAACGAACACCGTTATTTAATTTTTAATTATCATTTTTCTTTGTTTTTCTTCCACAATTATCAGAATTAATTGCACGTTTAAAAAAACAATTTCTTCACTAACATAAACATATATGTACTATATTCCGCTTTATAATTGCACACACATTCCCATAAATAACATACGAGTTAAATATCACACATGCGATGAGAAATTCCGAGTGCATTGTTGCATTTTTATCATCACTGAAAAACTTTATGATAGGATCGCCCGCATTGAACAAACTGATTAGCAACAAGATAAATGTAAGAGAAATGGAACAAGATCGACGCGAGATATAATGCTAGGGTTCCATATAAAACAAATCTGGGGCACGGCAGTGGCCACGGCCAAGTCGGTAATATTATTATGAGATAATATAGTCGTCTCCAAAATGTACCGTATGGCACACGGCAATAAGGATATATTTACATTAGTGGGTTGATATTGATTGAGTTTATACAGAAATATAGGTGCATATATTAGCCTGCAACAAATAATGCACATCGGACTAGAAAGAGTGCTCATGAATGAAATATCGTGTCTGTCAGTCACAATAATTTTTTTTTCTTAACAGCCCTGTTTGTCCAAACAGTCCCACTGTTGAGCCCGGACCATCTTCTCTATGTGAGAAGGGTAAGGCCTTAGTCTACCACGCTAGCCAAGTGCGGGTTGGCAAACTTCACACATCTTCAAGATCAGAAGAATAAATAATATCCAGTATTATTTATTATTAGGGTTCCGTACCTCAAAAGGAAAAAACGGAACCTATAGAGGATCACTTTGTTGTCCGTCTGTCCGTCCGTCCTGGTGTCAAGACCTTTATCTCGGGAACGCGTAAAGGTATTGTGTTGAAATTAAAACCATAAAAGAAAATCCATAGTCTCTTGCTGCAGAAATAAATATAAAATTTCTGAGTTTTCGTAAAAAAAAGTTACAGCCGAATATGTCGCAAAAAACGCACATTTCGACACTCACAAGGGAATCAAAACCTATAGGGTACTTCCCCCCATTGACTATGAAACTATGAAATTTGGCAAGACACATTGTGGTACACTTATAAGAAAAAATCCGAAAACTGGACATTTTTAATTTAATCACGAAAAAATAGTGTCTTTAAACATCAAATTAAAATTTGGACATTCTGGAAATTTTAATGTGAATTAACCGTATCATGTGGGATATTATATGAAAGCTTCATTAGCATAAGCTAAAACAGGTTTTTAAATATTTTTACGATGTACCTATATTTTTCGGTTTATGAAGGAAAATATAAAAAAAAAATGATTTCTCCCTTTTATCTACTAGTTTGTACGGAACCCTCGGTGGGCGAGTCTGACTCGCACTTGTCCGGTTTATTATTATTATATATGCACTACGCACATACTTTCGTGGAACGTGTGACAGCAATAGCGCTCTTTACATAGTTTTATTTACCGATAATGTCATTCTTATAAAGTCAAATACCGTTTTACTCTCCTAGGAACTCAAGCAAATAGCGGAAGGAAATATGGCCACATAATAAGTAATAATAATAATAATAAGTAGATTCAGTATCGTCAGGCCCAAAGCACGCTGTAGGTTAATATCACTTATCGCTTCAGCGAGCTGACTTGCGCTTTATTGCGTCGTACCAAGAATCTATTCTATGAAATATAAGTATTTATGCTATTAAGTGTTTTTTGCAGTCCAACTTACGATACGCTTGATACGCTGTTGAGTGAACGTTTTTTTGTGAGAAAGTATGAGTAAAATTGTTGTAAAAGATTATAAATAAATATTAGTGGACATTTCACACAACACCATCTAGCCCAAACTAAGCAAAGCTTGTACTATGGAACTAGATGGCTGATAGAATACATATATACTTTTTTTATTTTATATATACGAGTATATATGATACATAGAAACACCTAGACACAGAACAAACATCCATGCTCATCACACAAATGTTTGCCCTGGGTGGGGATCGAACCCACGACCTAACAGTTCAGCAGGTAGACATACTACCAACTGAGCCACAAGGCCAGTCAAAAAAAATGCGCATTCTTTAGAATAATTCTAGTAAAACCATTTGGTTATTACGAAATAGTTCATTAGAGGTTACGAAAAATACGCATTTTAATATTTTTGCAAGAGATGTATTATTATTATTATTAAAAAAATTGCTCATGACATTCAGGAAATGAAGACGAATCTAACGACATCTCGCACATCAAAATCGGTCAAGCCGATTAGGCTGTAGGCTGTCATATAGAAACATACATACACTCGAGAAATATAACCCTCCTCTTCTTACGCAGTCGGGTAAAAAACTTGATATGCTTGCATGCTCGGACGTTGACACAAGATATTTAGCCGGAAATCCAGACGTTTGTCATTTTTGCACACAGAACCCTAAAAAAGTAATAAATGTATATCTTATTACCGAGCGTGCAGAGCAACTAAAAACTACTTATATTATGTAATAATTAAGTTTATAAAGAAATCTTATTTCTTATCATCGGTACAAAGAAAATATAACATTTACTCAGGAAGCTTCATTGTAATGCAATTTAGATTGTTTACCTGGTAGTACTTAAGTATAAATTTATGTTAGCGTGTATGTCATCTGTTCCCTTCACGTCTTCCCAGATCTGAATATTTATTTTTAGGGTTCCGTAATATGTAAAACGATAATTTAATAAGTTAATTCACTGGTCAGTCTGCGACCATTTCATCGCTTTCCATCTGAGCCTCAAGGCTGCTATTTGAACATCACTCGCTCGTCAGTCGCTGATACGATTCAACGACTATTTTGACGAGTTGCTAGTCTAATACTATATAAATAGACTAACAACTCGTCAAAATAGTCGTTGATTCAGTCGAATTGTGGCCCAAACGTTGGCTCATTTTATCATTCAAAAAATGTTTTAAATTCTACTCGTTACATGTAAATTGACATTTCTTCAAGCCAATCATAACATGACTTATGACCTGACTTAAAAATATCTAAGGACGAAAAATAGAAAAAAAAAATTGTCTACATTTTAAATCAGTGTTTATTATTCAAGTACCAATCCAGTTGATTCAATAAATTGCACAGTGGTTTTATGATGTCCATTTGAGCTAGTTAACAGTAAGTAATGTCTACGTAATGTGCTAAAATAACTAAAATGAGCTGACGTATGAATGAGTACAGCGTTATTTTACCTCTATCATGGGTATTGGACACTTGCGGTTATTGCATTTGCCATCTTTTGCCCAGTATTTAAAAACAGTGTTTACAGTGACATTTCCAATTTCAACTTTCAAAACATACTTTTACTTGAATAATTTTATATTTTCGCTTCAATGTCATCAAAATAGTATAATATGAGTGTCCACTTTCTATGAGGAATCTGGAGAACGTGTTGGCTCACCAAGCTCTTGGCCGTAAACGACCAAAACAGGCGCCGCTTATATAGATTTAGTACCTATGTAACGCAGTATAAATCTGGTAGCAAGCCAGCTGATTAACTGCACCCACCACTCGGTAACCGCTGATTGTGTCAAGCTACAAGATGTTTTTTTTTATTCGATAATAGGCTTGCGATTGACCGCTAACTCGCCTGATGTTAAGCGACAGTTGTGGTCTACGGTGGAGCGCTCTTGCCAGAAGGAACCTATTCACGATTTGAAGACACACAGATTATATCTATCCGGAAAGACCCATTCAGAAAGCGTGATCCACATCTTGGCGGTACGCACAATAAAAGTAGCGCTAAAGCGTCTCGTTCGGGTCTTTGGAATATCCACCATAAAAAGATGTCGCTTTTTCGTGCCGATGTCGTTTTCTAACCGTCCGATAGAAAAAAGGGCAGGGGGGAATAAGATCATGCAGTTCAGAATGAATCACCGAAATGTATTCGGTAAAAAAACGATAGGCTAGCAACTAGTCTATCGGTTATCGGATATCACGTGAATATAGCCTGTACCAATACAGCAGGTACCAAGGCGAAAGAAAAACAGCTGTCACTTCCGACGGGTATGTTTGGACCTATATTTGTCAAAATGTTGACTCCCGTAGCTCCCTTATTGGCTTATGAATACATTAATAGTATATAGTATAAATTACATACCATGAGCGCAGATACAAACAATCGGATGCTGTATAATATCGTTTCATGTTGATATAAATAAGTTATAATTTCTTCAAGTATCATGAATACCGCCGCAGGATCTAGCCACAGTCAAATTCAAGTAAAATACATCACGGTCGAGTCCCAGTCATGCATCAGTAAAGTAATGATTTTATTAGAAGCTTCATGGACATTTGCCGACAACATGGAAAAACACATTTCACCTCACTATTTCGCTTGTCCGCAGGCGTGAAATTGTGTTTAATTTAATATATAAAACACCGGCATTTTTCAACATAGCCAAAAACTTCAAGTTCAGAAAAATCAACCGCAACGTCCATAAAGGGCCGCAGCGCAATAACAGGCTAAATAACCCAACCACAAGCTTAAAAAAAACCTAAACGTCCATATATTTTTTCCAGGTTCCCGCCAAAACTCACCACGTAAGTATTGGGACAAGATCACACTTATTAAACTAATATAATATTGGGTTTATTCACATCGAGCACTCTGAGTCACCATATTAAGAATCAAATTAAGATCGTTTGTACAGCAATTTAAAATAAATACAATAAATTTGAAACATCGTGTATGGACCTTATTTCGTGATAAATAAGGTTCAATATTGCTTAATATTCGTTGGAAAATGAGTAAGAACTCTGTAGATTTTCTGAGTCGATGGCTTGTGATAACAAACGTGTAGGAAGGATTGAATGCTTATGGAGTACCGATATTTTGTTGCGGTAAGCTAGCTAATGCAAATATGCATTTGTATCAACCCTGTTGTTGTAACCATTCCCACAGCTGGGCGTGGGCTTCTAGCTCCATCCTCGGCTACACCGTCGCTTAACTTTAGGTGATTTGGTGGTCAATCGTAGATCTATCTTTTTTTTGTATTGTTTGTACTTTACTGAATATATGTGTAAGTAAATAGAATAGCGATAGTGTAGGAAGCACAGTTACAAGTGTCAGCGCACTGTGAATGAAGGTCCCAGTACAAACTAACTGTAGTTTTTAGGTAGGTACCTTATAAGCCAATTTATAATGTAAATTTTGTGTTGTTAAATAAATAAAAAATAAATAAAAATACCTAGCCCTAAGTAGGTAGGTACTTATGGTTATCATTGTTATTTTTTTATTGTGTGGTTTTTAATAAAGTGTTATCTATCTATCTATCTATCTTGCGGAAAAAAAATCTAAGCAAACAAAATGAACCTACACTTTTACAATAGCCATACTCAGTGACTTTATACCTTTAAATAGGTTGTGATGCTCGAGAAATATACTCGTAGTTACGTACTTTGAGCACCGGGTTAAGCGCTTAAAGCCCTACATTACCATTTGGTAAACGTATGGATAGGTAGCTATAAAAACTATCTATAGGTCGTTTATAGGGTAGCTTGAAACATTGTGAAGTATTTATTTTAGGGGTAGCTCCCCAAACGCGGAATGCGGAGATTAAAAAGAAACTTTGCATCCCCATCGGGTATTGTTGAATAGATTTTTATAACTGTTTTTTTATTATCACGTGAAATCAAATGCAATCAAAAATGACCAATTCTTATTTTACTATATTGTTATTGAAATTATTATATATAAAATTTAATAAGATACGAATGTAAATATGTATATAAATATATATATGTAAATATGTAATGGGAATATGTATAAATTATATTTTATAGGAATAATAGTGTTTGTGGATAATATACGAAAATGTTTTGCATGCTAAAAAAAATTAATCGGATTATTAACTTCCTAGAAGCATTTAAAGTTTTTGGTGGGGGATGCTCTGTCCCTTTCCCGCAAAGCGACAGTTTGGACAGTTTGTTTTGTATTGAATTTGTACGCCACACGTGATGTATGACGTCATATTCCGCGATGGTGTGTTCGCTGTTTAACATGACGTTGAAATGCCTGTAATTTTCTTATTTTTGATGATATATTAATTTTGTTTTCGTGGAACAGGTCTATTTTAGGTTAGCTTTCTTGTGAGCAAATAAAAAAATATGCATATTCCCTATTATGATAAGAAGTACCTACTAAAAGCAGTTGAAATGTTCCGAATCATAATAAACTGTTTGTACGCTTATATATATTTTTATAAAATATGTGAACAAAGTCAATGTATACTATAATTCATCAAAATAAAAATTTATCAAATCAAAAGAAGCACAACAAGAAACGCACGAATCCGCAAAAAAAGTATAAAATCAAGGCTTACAACATAATTAACCATTACACAAAATAATAAAACACTAGAATACGTCATTAACGTCGAATTAAACATTTAGAGTTACTGGAATAGCTACATTTGTTGTATTAATTTAAGTAATAAATAATAAAGAGCCACTTCTCATTGCAGCTTGAATATAAATAGACTAATTACTGTTAAGCGCTAGGAGAATCAGGCAAATAGTATAGGAGCCGTCTGCCAGCTGACCTCAGTTCTTATGGCTCGACAGACTTTTCCTATTTAATGACAGCTTTACATCATCGAACAGCGCCATCTATCACATTTAGCTATAGTTAGAAACGTCAAGTGACTGTCACTTGGGTAAGGTCGATACAGATCCTGTGGTAAAAAGCAAGTATTAAGAATGATTCATTCGCTTCATTTATTCATAACTTAACCATGCGTTCGTTGGTGGAATTACGGTCACTTTGGATCGAGCTCTTGGAATTGAGGGTCGATACCACAGGCCTCTGTTCGAATTTACCGCATGTCTTCCAGTACTTTTAAATATAATTCAAAGCTTTAATTATCGCATCAATCATCTAGCAAAACGACTTCTTTTTGATTGTGGATACGAAATAAAAGTGTAAACTACATAGACATAGACATAGACATAGACATAGTGTGTTGTTAATTTCGGCGATTCCTGACATGATGGATCCACCTGATGATGAGCCACGGAACCCCTCCCCGTCGTATTAAATATATCCATCGTTTATCTATCTAGATCCAACATTATACTTAATGGAAAGACAGTTGAACTAATTAATAGGCACCGAAAACATGCATTTAGGAAACAAGCGGTCAGAAAAACTTAATTGAATTAGATTCGTGTCAAAAATAATTACATTAACTTAAATGTATGAAAGTAAGAATACAAAGGAGAGATTACAAAAGTGAAATAAATACGTAGATGGTAGATGTGAATTGAAATCAATAAAATACAGTTTTTGTCAGTTAGCGGACGTCTAGTCTTATACCTGGAGTTTCTTGATGACTAAGAATCGCCATTCATACACGATTTATTGACCATTGAAATAAATTTAATTGCAGCCTCGATTAGGAAAAAAATATAAGCCGTAGCTCTTATACTAAGAATTTACCAACTAGAGAGGCGACAGACAGGCGACATTGTAACGGTGAATATATGTATAATATAATTTAATAAATTTATAACTAATGTTGTTGCTGACAAATAATATTTAAGTACATTTATATATTTTTAGAGATAACTAATGCTAAAATTAGTAAAAAGGCATGTTCAGAGACAACATAATAATATGTGGTAGAGTTCCATACCATTTATTTATTTAAGAATATTCAGAAGAACACGTTAACCCTTATCCTAACTAAGCAATGCTACAAAAGCTAAAGTAACTGTCTGTCTCAATATCTGTTGTTACTCTTTCACGATCGGACCAATTTTTTCGCAAATTTTAAGTCAAAATTACTAATGATTAAAATAGATAACCACACTAAAATAGAAACACACCTTTTTGCAAAGTAGTCTAAGCAAAAAATACTCACCAAAAAGTTTTCTTTTAAATTACAGCATTAGCTACGGAACCCTATACGCGTGTCTCGACACAGTTTTGGCCACTTATTTTAGGTTAGATTTAAAAAACTTGTCTGATGTGAGGCGACAGTTTCGTTCATTCTCGCTTCATTCGGTCGGTCATTTGCCTTTACTCACCATCATCAAAAGTCTTCATCACAATGAAGGGGAATCTGCGGGACACTGCTGGTAGAGAATGACATAGACTTTGTTTTGATTTACAGCGACGTCTTCTAATTTCCCTTGACAACTACAGTAGGGGGAGCTGTTGCTAGTTGATTAAGAATAAACGTAAAAAAAAATATGAAAATAAATCCTTTGAAAAGTTTCGGTAATGGACGAACGTCCAATACCTTAGCTTTTTATCCGGTATTACGTGTAATCACATGGACATCTTTATTTTGACTGCCAGAATTCTCTTTGACAAAGTTCCTATTCACTTTGACTTCCACAATCCTCATACTGCTTCGGCTATCGAACTAAGCTAGCAAAATACAGAAGCATCTTTAATTCTCTTTGTTTTTTTTTTAACAAAATAGAAGTATCTATGTTAAAAGAAAAACAAAGTACCCGACTGCAGAAAAAAGGTTTATGCAGTCTGACTTATAGTTTTTGTACGCTTGATATTCTGTTGAGTGATATATACTTATAGATAGATAAACTCTTTATTGCACACACCTTATTATATATATTACGTAAGACTTTTTTTGCTAGTTTTGAGATCATCAGTATAAGTATGCGATCATATAGAAATATACACACATACATATGTACATACTTACATACAAAACATACATACACTTGGAAAACATAATCCTCATTTTCAAAATTATTATTGAAACAAGTAAGTAATAAAGTTTAGATAAAACCTGCAAAGTACGAGATTGACTCGCACTTTGAGGTTTCCGTATGAAATATCATCAAAATGTTGTCTGATCGCAGAAGACAGTCTGATTGAATTCCTTATAATCCTATATTACTCCTAATAGAAGTTATTCCTTTTTATGTTCGTATACGATGACATTTTAGTACTTTGCATTTTGCACAAAGCAACAATGATCTAATGAGTTTTCATTTTAATCGCATTCAAAATGCTTGGATTTTTTTTACCATAACGTTAAAACTGAGCCTGCCAATGTGCCCATACGCAGTGACCTTGCTGAAGCGAATGATTACACGTACAGA
Source organism: Lycia hirtaria (assembly GCA_947563715.1). Lineage (NCBI taxonomy): Eukaryota > Metazoa > Arthropoda > Insecta > Lepidoptera > Geometridae > Lycia > Lycia hirtaria. The sequence goes on from OX387386.1 coordinate 14,643,084, forward strand.
TGTAATAGGCATACTAGATATGTACCTATACGTCTACTCGTCTAGTCTCTGCAGACAATGTAAACACTGATTTGTACCAGCTAATAGAACGCTATCGTCCACAATATGCGATTAAGTACCTAAACTTCAATAAAACTAGTATTATTCGACTGAATTTGACTTAATTTAACAAAGATCATATCGACGACGAGAAGAAGTTAAAACGCTTAAATAAAAGATCGACTTAAACATGTAAGCTTGCGGTCAAACGTAAACCTATCTCTGCAGAAAACACTATTTATGTTTTAGGTTTTTTTTTCTTCAATAAAATAAAAATATTACTTGTTTAATAAGTAAAGTTCTTCTAATTCTAGTTTCGTATTACACGGTCAATATTATCAAGATCTTAGTATCGTATCAGTATCATGATACCTAATACGGTACCAGATATGGCCGTGATACTGTGACACGCCTCGATACTGCCTTGATATTATCGTGATATTCGCGGATCGCGTGATAATAATGATCGTGTAATATAACGATATACTTTGACAGCCGGCTTGTTTGTTATTTTTTGTGTTAATTCTTCCGATTCTTGCATACAAATGCGGAGATTCGTGAGTCGAGACGCGGAGTTTTCAAATGACGGTTTTTTTATTGATGTGCCACTACTGCTTTTCTTTGACGTTTGACTTTCGTAAATTTACCCCCATAGTGAGAAGCATTCAGAAAACTGATAAAAAAATACTTATAGAGGTTACATTTTGGTATTGAAAAAGTTTGGTTAGCTAAAGGATTAAATTAGTCGCTACGTTGAGTTAAGTTTGCGACGAATCGCGCACAGCGGAAAGGTAGTCGATGCCATATTACGAGTAAGGTAATCAGACAGCCGTTTCAACGACACAACTTAAATTTTTCACTTTGCCTATGGGTACCAGGGGCCCAATTCAGTTATTCAAGACCGCTCCATAGCCGAACCATATGTGAAGCGTTCCCCGTCGGCCGCCATAGTTTTTTTGATTCAGTCGCTTTTATGTCATACAATTGACACATTAGATGAAACGTAACACGTCCTTCGCTCGTTACAAAATCAAAAAATGCTTCGCACAAGGTTCAGTTACGGATCGGTTTTGAATAACTGAATTGCCCCCCAGATGAAATCCAGCAAGCTTATGTACTGCCGGAGTCGAATACCGTGACAACATCGGCCAAGCGAGACGGCTGACACAATGCTCCCGATGACTCACAATGGCGAATTAAGTATTATTTTAAATTGACGTAATTGGAAAATATGCAGCCTCGTGCACACGAATAAATTGATTCATAGTAAGTTTATATACTGAGTGGACGACTTAACAACTTGATTACAGTAGAATGACCTTGAAATTGTAGGGTCTGTTGTTTCCCTACCTGGTACCCTTTTAAAATTTCGACTATTTACGATAACTAAACGTTTTACTTCTCATACAAGTGGCAGGAAGACGCCGGATGCAAGTCGCTTCCATCAGGTTTGTTCGGAAATCCATAGGGGAGGCCTATGTCTATCAGTGGACTTCTTGTGGCTGAGATGATGATGTAACATGGTGTATTCGCTACGCGGAAGGAATAAGGGCTATGAGTTATAGTATTTTAGTAATTATGATCATCTCAGCCATAGTCCACATCTGGACATATGTGGATTTCCAAAAAGACAGACTAGAAGCGGCCTGCATCCAACATCTTTCTGTCACTTTTGCATAGTTAATCCAAAAGTTAACTTCGTTAATCGTTAATTTGTTAGTTAAAAAGTTAACTTCTATAATCGGTAGAGCGTTAAATTCTCAAAAATTTTACGCAAGTTAAAGTAACCATTTAGAACTTAAACTACTTTTGGGCTGAGAGAAATAGGAAACAAAAACAAGTAAAAAGAAATATTAAACATATTTATTTATTTCGATAATAAAGTAGGTAGAAATAGGGCTATTATTAATCGTAATTTTGCATTAGGTAATTTAGGTGTACGTTCCCCTTCATACAAATTAGCATATTAAAATTGACATCCGACAGCGATGACCGTTTAGCCCGTAGAAAAAGACGTCCTACTACAGCACTAGATCAGATAGCAGTGTTATTTTTAATAAAAAGATTTAATTTTATTATTACTGGTTCACCTCAAGGCAGCATCCGTAAAAGATTATTTTGACTTCGTGTCTAGCCAAGTTCTTATCAAATTCTTTGTTTTCCAACGATTTGTGGCCTTTAGACCTATTTACTTCAGACTTCAGAAGTGCAGACCATTCGACTCGCCGACAGTCGCCGAACATATGAGCGTGGCGTGGCGCGTAATTCAAACAAACAAAATAACAGCTTGTCAACAAACGACTATTGTATGGGACTAAAGTTAACGGAAGTTCAATTTAACGGAAGTTAACAAGAGCGTTAACATTTTTTGAAGTTATCTTAAAAGTTAATCCGTTAAACAGATTGTTAACTTCGTTAATTAACCTAGTTCGTTAGTTAGACTGGCCTTGTGGCTCAATTGGTAGTATGTCTACTTGATAAGCTGTAGGTCCTGGGTTCAATCCCCACCCAGGGCAAACATTTGTGTGATGAACACGGATGTTTGTTCTGTGTCTGGGTGTTTCTATGTATCATATGTATATATTTACAAAAAAAAAAGTATATATGTATTCTATCAGCCATCTAGTTCCATAGTACAAGCTTTGCTTAGTTGGGGCTAGATGGTGTTGTGTAAAATGTCTTCAAATATTTATTTATTAACGAGTTAATGCCCAGCTTTGCAATTTTGTGAGGTCGTCTGTCCATCTTATCCTTGGTCTTCCTACGCTGCGCTTGCCGGTGCGTGGTCTTCACTCGAGAATTTTTCGACCCCATCGACCAACAGTTATATTTGTTATGTGCCGGTGTTCTACGGTCTAGTTATCTCATACTAATTCGTAGAATTCGTACAGACTATCTACGATATATTTTTGCATGCGTTAGTCGTTACGGTAATGGCATGCGCCCATTCAGCGGACGACCTTGTTCGGTTTTGTAAATTGTCTAAACTTGGACGAAGGTAGCCGATAGCAGTTGAATCAAATAAAATAAACAAAAAATATATATGGTGGACCAGCGACCAATGACAATGCGTTATTTCAAAAATATGATCTCGCACCGGTTTTGAGTACATTAAGTACAAAATGGGGTGTTATAATTTTGGCGTGTGTCTGTGTATTTTATCGATTTTGATCTAGTTTTTTTTTTTTTGTTTAAAGGAGGATTTCTTCGAGAGTTTTCATAGCTATGTTTGGTCAAAACCGGTTCAGCTTATTTTGACGGGATTTTTTGAATTTTGCTAAACTTATAATTGTTAACAAACCTAGTTGTGGTAGGACTTGTCGCAAAGTATGGCTGGAAATGTAAAACAAATTTACAAATTAATTACAACCACTGGTTGTACCATCTGGTTCAAAGTATTTATTTGTATTTAATGTCTGATATTAAATACAAATAAATACTTTGAACCTGATTGAAGGCCAATGTTACTACATTTTCTCCACACTTTAGTGAAACAAAAATAAATATAATTTAATGTGTGTGTGTTATGTGTGTGTGACTGACATGCGCAGTGTATTTACGATACCTGACAAAGCAAACGATTTGTGCTTCTTATTACTCATTTACAGTTTTTTTTTTCTTTTTAGCTCCACAGGCACCGGGGCCCGTGACCTTTGTCAATTTTGCTAAATATTGCTAAATGCATACATAAAGAAAATACAAAAAATATATTTTGTTATCACTAAGTTTAACACTACTGAGGTGTAAGTAAGTAGTAGCAAGTCTATGTTGTCAAATTAAATTTAATTAAATTTTTCAACTAAATATGCATTTCTCCATTTTCTATACTTCCTGCTATACTACAAATGATACCCACGTCACGTCATATTTGAAGCAACTAATAGAATCAGTGATCTCATTATAAATAATTATTTTGACCCCTATTAGGTTCGAAACAGCTATAACAACTACTATATAAACTACGGTCCGGCGCCAAACTTCATTTTAGGCGGTATATACACTGCACAATTTTTGTTATTTTAGGCGGTATATGCACTGCACACGGTATATATACACTGCACACTTTTTGTTAGTGATATAAACGCGCATTTGTTCATGCAACTGTATCGCGCCAAAAATAATTATAGTTAAAAAAACTGAAGCAACCGACTTCTCATGGATGCTATTGTCAGGACTGGACCAAAGTGAAATGGGACCACACGGGAAGCACCAGCTTTCAAATAAAAAAGAATCACCAAAATCGGTTCACCCAGTCGAAAGTTCTGAGGTAACAAACATTAAAAAAAAACAGTTGAATTTAGAAACTTCTCCTTTTTTTGAAGTCGGTTGAAAAGGCAAGCAATCACGCGCTTACATCAATCATGATTAAAGAAGCAATCGTCCGTTTTCGTCACTGCTAATAGCCACCAAGCGTATCGCCGCATGCCACTATATAACAGCGATACACCAGTGTGTAAAGTTCAAGAATTAACAACTACATCGCTGCAAAAAATCGCAGTGTGTAAACCGCCTTAGTTTGCACGATATGTCATTTAAAACATCTTAGCTATGCTCACGTAACGCATAAATATGGAATGTACTCGTATTGAACCGACTGAATCAAAAGGAGGTTCTAAAATTAAATGTAAATACATTATGTTTTGTGATGACCACAATATCTGGACACTACTGAGATGTGACTACTAACTCGCCTGAATCTGATGTAAAGTGACGATGTGGTCGAGGATAGAGCAGGTAGATCTAGAAGATATATATTCACTCTAGCCTAAAAAAAAACAAAAATTGTAGTCCTCAGGAAACACAGATGGCGGCAAAGAATTCCATTCCATTCCATTCCATTATTGATGCGCACTGCACAGGGCAGTGCGCATCAATAACGTGGACCGATAACGCGGCGTCCGGATTTTTGTCAATTCAACGAGAAATGGGTGGGGTAAGGCCGAATTCTTTCTTTCGACTCTCTTTCTTAAATTATTTCGCTTGAATTTGACATAAATTAATGAAACTACCAAAATATACAACATTGTATGATTGAAAATATCTATTGTTGTTGTTGTTTTTTTTTTATTATCGTTTCAAATAAGCTCATAAAATTACACAAATATTAGCGAGGTAGCATAGTACATAAATGTATAGTCGCATCTTTGCAAATGTAACGGAAATCTTACATAAGTATCTTCGGATTATCTTCTAGATCGACGAGCTCACCCTCGGCCAGACCGTCGCTTAACATGGCGAGTTGGTGGTCAATCGTAGATCTATCTTGTATAAAAAAAAACATTATTAAGTGATTTTTCGTAAATTATCCAATTATGCATCAATAGGAGAGAATAAGTGTTATATGCAAATTTATATTTCATATGAAAGAAGATGCATATTTGTAAGATTAGCATTTCAAAATATAAAACACTGAATCCGAAACCCAGATATCTATAATCCATAGATTTTTACAAAAATTCTCAGAAATACTTCACCAGTATCCAACATTAGAATGCGAGATGATAGCCTATAGCTTTATTTATAACTTTAATGACACAATGACTAACCCATAACGAGCCAACCGTATTATTTTTACGTATAATATTACAGTATCTCAAAAAAATATACGATCAAGAACGTATCCGGACAAGCCTAGTATGGATTCCGTAGTCAAAAAGTAATATAGGTAAATAAAATTTAAAATACCCGATTGCAAAATGCGATCGCATTCAACTCATTATTTTTTTTTATCATTATTGTTAGGAGTTCTATCTATCTATTGTTTTTCTTAACGTCATGTAAGAATTTCTGCGTAAAATAATTTTGAAATCCAGTTTGATTTTAAAACGTATTCAACGATAACTCACGAGAAATTAAAATATCTTTGTAACATTATCTGTAATATATTTCCTGTTTTTTGATACTTTTATCTTTTTTTAAGACACGAGACATTTGTATATTTGTAATGTGAATATGTGTGAAATATAGTGTAAATAGGTTTTTTAAGAAAAAAATGACTGTGACGGACGGACGACAGACGAACATGACGATTTTAAGGTTTTTTCGTTCTACTACGGGACCCTAAAAACACGTATACTTAATACTTTTATAATACACATCGCGGCAATTATACCCGACGAAATGATAGCATACGATATATATATTACGTTTCTAATTCCGAGCAGAATTATAATATTATTTTATATTTGTGAAACAATAATAATGAAAAAACGTTATTATAGGCTAGGGTGAGCTGGCGATATTTTGATTAAGTATAGGATTGTTGGTTGAAATTATTATCATAGCCAAATTATATGTTATAAGACGGTAAGGCTTTGAAGTCACGGTACTGCATTTTCTACAATCATAATAAATAAATAAATGTCATACATTTTTAAATGGCGGTTATCGATTACCATCAGACGAGCCGTTTTTTTTTGCTGCTCTTTGTAAAAAAATATGTTTTCATTTTCATGAAAATAAGCTACGTTCATAGTATTGAGTATTGCCTTAAGGCCGATTTACATCAGACGAGCGAATGCTCATTCTATCCCCACTGTATAAAATTATTTTAGTGTAAACAGACGTAGAGCATTCTTTCGTTGTTCTGTCTACGTTCGAGAACATGGAATATTCTAAGAATGCTCGCTCGCTTGATGTAAACAGCACTGTAGCGTGTGAACAGTTGCTTAGAGCGTTCTTGCATGTTCGGATATGCTCGCTCCCCGGAGCAATCTCTTCAAGGCGTTCTTGCGTTCTAGTCGTTCATGCTCGTTCAGAATTATAGTTTTTGGTTTTCGTTCTTGTTCTTTTGATGTAAACGTGGAAAACAAGCTTTCCTTTACAAGAAAAAATCCACGATCACGAAAAGATCACGAAAGAATGCTCTTGTTCTACTCTTAGCTTTAGGTTCGTCTGATGTAAATAGGCCTTTAAAGCAGTATTTCGATTATATTGTATCGGATTCATATCGATAAGGGCTTTGCGACCTTATTCCACAATACCCTTTATACTAGAGGACAAGTAGAAAGTTGGGGTACAATTTCCCATTTTTCATTGAAATGGCAAAATACACAACGATTCCGGTCTTTATTCTTGATATGTACTGTTCAGGAACGAACCCTGAACACCTTCCTTATTTTGTGAGGAGAATATTTTCGAAGCTAGAGAAAGCTAGTTAACCATCAGGCAATTTGCTGAACATAAACGTAGATCTATTTTAAAAAAATACAACAATAACAATGAACAAAATAACTTTTGTTCTAAATTAGCTAATGACAATAACAGTTTATTTGTACTGTATTAATAAATACATCCATAAAAAAAACATAGAAACGTATCTTTGTTTCATCATCATCATCTCAGCCACAAGGAGTCCACTGCTGGACATAGGCCTCCCCCATAGATTTCCAGAAAGACTGGTTGGAAGCGGCCTGCATCCAGCATCTTCCTGATATCTTTGTTTAATACAACTAAATTATATTAACCTGTTTTAGCAAAATTTTACCATCTTACTTATAAACGCACGTTAAAATCTTATTCACTGAATAAGCATTTGTCACTCTCTGTCACATGGGAACTGTCACGCGCGAAAACTGAACAAAACACTGTTTAACTAACATGCACTTATTCAGTTAGTCTTTTGTGAGATTCTGTTCAGCTGTACTGAACAGACTCTCACAAAAGAAGTCCTCTATCCAAATATGACTCTAGCCTAGCGCATTGCATAACTTATAACAGTAATAAGAATGTCCTACTTAATCTTAATGATGACACCTCTCATATAAAAAATAGTCAACGCTAAAGAAACCTACCTACATACATATAAACCTATTTATAAAATAAAGGCAATTCATTTTGCATTAACTGACCGGACGTTTCATTCAAGTGCATAATTTAAATTAAAAAAATATATACGAAGTATGTATAGTTTAGTATGCAAATTATAGTAAATCATGTAATAGTGGGTTAATTAACGTACGTCGTACAATGCCACATGGTACTCTGCGACATGCAAGATTATTATATCTATGTAAGTATATTTTTTCACGTAATATTATAATTATCAATACCTACACATACTTCAAAAGCCATGTACTGACAGGAAAAAGCATCGCAAGGCAGCCTTAAAATTTGCCTCGGAGGCAACTACACGCGAGGCAGCCTCGGTTTGAAATTTTATACCACTAAGCTACAGCGCATGCCAAGGGCGAGTCAACTTGCCAACGCAATCACGCTCTTGTTCCTCATAACGCACGTTCATTGATCGTTATTTATTACCGTACTAGTGTATTCATCCACATTTTCCTATTATTTTATTGCTTTAATAGCAAAATCTGTACATTTAGCACCCCAATTTTCTCTGTAGTCTGCATAATTATTATTGTATTATATGCTCTTTATTAAAAGCGCAAGCAAACTAGGCATATTAAAACCATCTTGTGTGGTATCTTGAGGAACGTAAGAGTATTAAAAAAAATGCGATCTGATATTACAGAATAACCTGAGCATTTGTCTCGCGCGATTTCCTTGCGCGGCTGCTTTGGGCGGCTGCCTCACGCGTGTGCCTCACAAGCTGATATTTGCTACAAAAATCTGTTATCAAAATAAATGTCACAACATCGCTTATATAGCAAGCTGGTGATCTAGACACATGTAGATCTACGTAATGTCTTGCGTTTTTTTTTACACAGAATAGTCTGTAAAAAAAAAGCGCTAGACATAACGTAAGAAGTCACCCATCATTTTGAAACTTTTGCTATGAGACCAATTGCGAATTCGGCAAAAAAAAACAGCTCCCGTAAGTTATAACTTGTGGTACCTACTTATGTATTATATTTATCAACCTTTAACTTTGTGATCATCGCATAGAATAACAATGACATATCGCATTACATTGCATTCCAAAGTGAATAAATCTGTATCTATCTGACAACCGTCATTTAGTTTAAAATTTCTAACATTATAATCATTTTTTTAGGGTTCCGTACCTCAATAGGAAAAAACGGAACCCTTATAGGATCACTTTGTTGTCCGTCTGTCCGTCCGTCGGGAGTTAAGACCTTTATCTCGGGAACGCGTGAAGGTATCGGGTTGAAATTAAAACCATATACGCAGATCCATAGTATCTTGCTGCAGAAAGAAAAATAAAGTTTCTAAGTTTTCGTAAAAAAAAAGTTACAGCCGAATATATCGTAAAAACGCACATTTCGACACTCACAAGCAAATCAAAACCTATGGGGTACTTCCCGAACAATGAAGGGCAAGATGCATTGTGTTAGAGTACACATATAGGAAGAAATCCGAAAATTTAACATTTTAAATTTAATCACAAAAAATAGTGTCTTTATGCAAGGAATGATGGTCCAAATTTTAAAGTGAATTGACCGTATCATGTGATGTATCATATGAAAGATCTTCAGTAGCATAAGCTAAAACAGGTTTTTAAATATTTTTACGATGTATATTTTTCGGTTTATGAAGGAAAATATAAAAAAATATATGATTTCCCCTTTTTATCTACTAGTTTGTACGGAAACCTCGGTGGGCGAGTCTGACTCGCACTTGTCCGGTTTTTTTAAGCTCCGCCATAAACGTTCGAAAACCGTTAAATCTTCGAAATTATGAAAATAATACTGAAAGCTTTCGTTAAAGATCCACGAAATACCTAAAACGTCTGCGTATTATAAAAACAGGATTGCTGTCGACTACAAAAAAAGGGATTCAAAAAACAATGCCATTAAACTCACAAACTAAATATTATTATTCCTCTCGGTTTGGCTCTTTTGAAATAAAACAGTCGTACGAAATCCAAATATTTGAAGTATTCTAAGTAGTTATATATTTTTATAGGAAACGGTAAACATTTAAAGGGGCAGAGACGAGACACATGACTATGGGACGAGCTTTAGTTATGTTTATATTATAATTGTTAAATCACTATTGCGTGTGGCTTTTGCGTGTGTTTGTGACATGTGTGTACGCGTGAGTGGCGCCCGCTAGCCCCGTTCCGCACACACACTAGCGCTAGGTATATTTACACTAAAATTACACGTATACTACATGTAAAGGCTCGTATGCGCTTGTAAATTGCATTAGATATAATGTTTTGGTTGAGATAGAATTTCATATGCAACGGGTGCACTGATAAGAAACTGCATGCAGTCAAATGCCAAACAGGTATCACATTTCGTGATCGTCTCCAATTGATAATTTGAAAAGATAATAACAAAGCGCTATTATATCTTGAAGCGTGTTTATATGCACCTTACGTAATCAGGGGAAACGGCAGTGGCCCCGGCCAAGTCGAGCAGCAAGGCCACACCGTACCATCTTTTTCTCGTAGTCATTCAGGACACTTTCGTCCCCCCTGTAACTTTGTTGTATATATCTATGTAAAGTCATATATTATGACACCTTGGTGGTCAGGTAATTTCTAGTACCTAGCTGACTAGCTACCATCCCTAAATACCTATAAGTGTGTGTGTGTGTGTGTTCTAGCAGCCTCATTTAAGAGGCAATCCCCATTCCAGACTAGATGATTATATTTGTCTAGATCAATACATCAGATGAGCTGTGTTGAAGTGCCTATCGCCCACATTTTTTTTATTAGCCGATAGGCTTGCGCTTGACCGTCAACTCACCTGGTGTTAAGAGACAGTTACGGTCTACGATGGAGCGCGCTTTTTGGCGGTACTCACAATGAAAATGGAGCCAAAGCCAAAGATTAAAAAATAAAAGCATCACATATAAATTGACTCATTTAAATAAATAACAGTGTCATTTTTCAATCCAAACCTTACTCTAAATTGCGTGCCTGCGAGTAAAATATAGCTCAATGGTTTGTTTTGTAAGTCATAATTACTGGGTGGTAGAATATACAGTACGGTTTATACAGACGTAAAAATGAACGTTTTTAACACGCTGTTATTAGGTCGACCAGTATGTAACTAACTATGTAATGAAATCTAAAGTAACTAATTTAACCATCTTCCAAGGATCGTAGCGTCATGAAAATTGGCAGCTGTATGTAGTTCTGATGACAATACAATAATATGGTACTGTCGAACTGATCTGATGATGGAGCCGGAAGATATGAACTAGAACTTCATGATGGAACATCGTATCATAGCTGTGTTTGGATTTGTTAGAAAAGTCTTGTAATGAACTTTGACCACAATAATTTGTAGCGTTTTTTATTTTTTTAAACTGTAATTTATTATAAAGATACTAACTGTTCGTTGTGTTCGCGTAGTATAATTAATTATCTGCTTCTATCTACCGAAATCTATTTATATAGAAATAGTGCAGTAACAAGTATCCACATTAAAAGAAAAACGAAATAGGTACCCGACTGCAGAAGAGCGAGTTTTGCAGTCTAACTTACGATTTCATTACGCTTGATACGCTGTTGAGTGTACGTTTTTTGTGAGAAAGAATGCCCAAAGTTGCTGTTAAAGGTTATAAATGCGCATTCTTCAGAATAATGTTGGAAATCTCACTTATTAATTACGAAAAAGATCGTTGGCGGTTACGAAAAAGCAATGTTATTTTTATTCTTACGGGAGTTATAATAATATATTAACAAAAAAAAATAGCCTATGACACACAGGGGGTAAAAATGAATCTAATGACATCTCGCACATCTGGGCCTGAGCCCACAGACCATTGGGCCTGCTATCAGTTAACCATAGAATCGAAAACATTACCCCCCTTCTTACGCAGTTGGGTAATAAAACGGGTGATTAGATCGTCATAGTTCCCGTCACTAAAAATAACGCTGGTTTGTTCGCGTTTACGAACAAACCAGTGTTTTTTTTTTTTACGTGACGGGAACTATATGAAATTTAGTACAGACATAACTGTGGACTCGAAGACGGACTACTTATCATAATCATCATCAACGTCATCATCGCCGTTTATCAAAACTGCACAGATGAATTTATTAACCGATTAGTTTTTTTTTATTTATTAGAGAGAGTTGCTTTACTTACCTCACTGAGTACTTTAAGATTGGTCCCATAGGCATTTCCTAAAAAATGTTTTGTTTTTAAAACAATATAACAGGAGAATTAGAATCATATATTATGTCATCCAAGTAGACGGAATTACGTATTTTGAAGTCGGTTAATTCAGTTTTTTAAACTATAATAATATTATCGAAAATGTGAATTTAAAATCTAATCTTTATGTATGAAAGACTACATTTTACTTCTCGACAATCAAAATAAGTCAAAATCTTTAGGGTACCACAAAAACACACAAACAAATATAACAAATACACGTTTAATTGTCTTTCATACACGTACCCGATAAACATAGCGGCCTTCTTGAGGTAGGATATTTTTTTTTTTATCAGAAGATCACCGATTAAACTGTTTATTTTTTATTTTTAACCGTCTTCGAAAAAGGAGGAGGTTATCAATTCGTACCGTATATATTTTTTTATGTATGTACACGAATTACTCCGTCATTCGAGAACCAATTTTTGTATTTCCTGAATTGATGTATAGAGAAAGCTCCCAAGTTGGTCCCATAATTATTTTATACACATCGCTTTATTACTTTTTGAATAATCTCTAAAAATGAAAATATTTTCATTGTATTGTAATTATTACTATTAAACAACACTTTGACATACCTATTTGTTTCATACGCGAGTGACAAGACGCAAAGAACAGTACATCATACTATTATTTGTATGTGTGTGTAAAAGCAAAAAGTCATTGAGTCGGATATATATTTTTTAGTTTCGTCCAGATAAACAAACAGACAGTTCAAACAGACCGTGTTATTGTGTGGATATTTTTTCTACGCGTGGCTCGGGACACACATTGTGCTTTTGGAAGCGAGAACTTTTAGATTTTATATTATGAGATAAAGGGTTAAGAAGATACTGAACGAAATGACGCATACTTTTACCCGACTGTGTAAGAAGGAGGGCTATGTTTTTTGAGTATATGTATGTTTAATATGTATATATGTGGGTATGTATGTTTCTATATGATCGCCTTCAGGCGATCGGTCATCCAAGAATATGAGCAGTAGACCTTGCGAGCACAGTTTTTTTTAACAAGTAAGTATTGTAATATTTGTATTGCAACAACTTCTTAAAAAGTTCTATGGAAACAGATGGACGTCATCCAAGATCGGTCAAGCCGTTTGCTCGCAAGGTCTACTGCTCATATTCTAAGCTCTTAACTCTTGTTCAGAATTGAATATCGATTTTTTTATTGGACCCACAGCAAACTCCCCCCTCCCCCCCCCCCCCTTTAGGGAAATTTCCCTTTGATTAAAATCCTGACGGCAAGAAAACTTTAAAATTGTAAAACTTTTTATACTAAGTTTCGTAAACATTGGTTGCAGAATACCTACAACCTGTACGCGAATACCAACACACATCTGCACAGAAGAATAAAGATTTTGCTAGCCTTTGTTCACTTCGCTCACTTGATCAACTATAGCTCATTTTATCACTGTAAATACATTAAGATTGGAGGCCTAAGGTCCAGATTAAAAAAAAGTGGTCATTTTACAACTATTAACATCAGTTCTAATAAGTATAATTTATTATTATTTATATACGTTAAGAATTCATAACATTATTATATTGTAGAATACAATAGACGTTATAATAATAGCAGACTCCGAAGAATGATACTTATTTCAGTCAACTATAATAAAATAAGGTGTGATAGATCTGCGAGATCAAATCAAATCAAATATCTCTATGATAAAATATAATTTTCACTCCTCTTGCTCAAAAAGTCCGTCATTTTAGCGTACTAGAGCGTGGAAAAAATAGCATATTTTGCTCTAGGGGAAAAAGTTTTATTTTTTTATTTTTTATCTGTTACCAAAGAGCCTACATAAACGAAACAATCTTTATTCAAAAGTAGAATAATCTCTTTGGAGTATATTATTTACATTCTCTTTGCAAACATCTCGTTAGATATCCAGAATTGTACAAATTGTACATTGAATTTTTATTAAAATAGCCTTTGAATTATTGTATTGGATTATTTTATTTTCTCACAATCGTAGTGAAAATTAGAATGTAACACACGGCGCTAATAACCCATTGTAACTCGGTTTCTATGTAAAAATCTACCTCGTTACAATGGGTCTTTTTAGCCCCTTGTCTAACGATCTACTATTATTTATGCTACAGGTAGTAAAAGTGACAACACGTTCAATATAGCTAACCTAAAGGCTCCTAGACTAATTAATAACTGTGGTATAGGAGCCAATGGCTTCTCCCAAAGAAATGAACGAAATTTAATGACGAGATGCGTCCACAACTACGATATAATACAGCTAGTATCACAGAGCCGACCTGCTGCCTTATCGGCTAACTTTTATGGCATTGAGAATGGTCATCAAGACCATTGCCAGATAACAGACAACCAATGAGAATTGGTGAACTATATCGAATCAACCAATCAAAGCGGTTATTGAAACCCAGAGTGATGAATGGTCATGGTCATGAAGACTATGACCAGGTCTTCTTCTTTTTTGTATTGGACCCGCATTAAAGCATTTGCCAGTGTCAAGTATTAGGATTTTTTCAAGTTTCTTGAATAAAACAAGTTGTGAATGTTCTAGTCACAATCTAAGTCACGTATACAGTCAATTTATAAGTCGAGTCCTGCTTCAGTAAAGTGGTGGCGACTTTACTAGAAGCTTCTATGGAGTATTGTCGACAACGTAAAATGACACGTTTCAGTGCTTCATTTCACTTGCCCACACTCATGTACTTGATCGAACACTTAATGAATAAAACACCACCATTTTTATCCCATTAATATTCAATATATCACAAGTTTAGGAAAATAAAACAAAGCAACAACATGTTTCGATGACGTTCCCGCCAAAACTCCAATGACCAGGTCATACATAAGTCAGCTGATCGGGCAGTAGGAAGCAATTAAGGAACCTATTTGCACTCTTTAAACAAAATCTGACAGATGTTTGATAGACAATAAAGTAATAAACAAGTATCTATATCAAAAGAAAACAAAATACCCAACTGCAGAAAAGCAGTTTTTACAGACTAACTTACGATTTCGTTACGTTTGATACGCTGTCATCCTGTCATGTTACGTAAGGAAAGGGTGAGGTAAAGACCTGACCCTTTCCTTACATGACATGCAGTTTTCATGAATTGATCATGTCAAACATCTTATTGGTCTCTATGTTATCCATAATTTTTCTTACAAAAAAAAATATTATTATTATTAGATAGGTTTTCCCATTGAAGGGCAAAGGCCGCCCTCACCTCTTTCCACTCTTCTCTGTCTTGGGCTAAATTGTTCCAATTTATCATATGTGTGTCAAGCTCGAACCATAACTTTTTTTGGGGCCGTCTGAGCGGTCGTGTGTTGTGGGACCTAGTCGGGGGTTAATTTGGCCCAAAGTAAAAAAGAATTAGATGTATTTAATATAAAAAGGTCATTGACCCCAGACAAAAAGTATTTAACAGCTGATCTGTTTCATTTTAGAGGCGTGTTCGCAGTAATAAGTGGTTATAATGACGAGTACAGTGACCTCCTTTGGCTTATACAGAATGCTCTTATAACCTAATATACATCAATAATAACCTTCCTTCTTACGCAGTCGGGTAAAAGTATAGAAAATAACACTCGAATACATAATTTTTTGAAGTCGGTTAATATTGTGACGCCTGTAACATCTTGTCACGTTGCAAAGGTTTTGTGATATACCATAATAACAGTTATCAAAAATGTAAGTGATACAACCGAAGGACACGGAGGGTCGAGCGGCGTCATTTGTGCAGTATATACGATAGAAAGAGGTGCGACGAAACGTTTTGAAAAAAGAATATAAAAAACTGTCGATTTGAGGTTTAAAAGCTTTTAAAGGTGTTTTTTTTATTTAAAGTCTCGTTCAACACACGCAGCTATCTCCCTCGTGCATCACAACTTTTTTGAACATTTAAAATCATTGCTTAGGGATATTATAAAAGTGAGAAACGAATTTGTTTATATTGATAGAAGAGTCATATTAAAAAAGTTTTTCTTTGATATATTGAAATTGGCTGAGAAGTAGGAAAATATATGCTTTTTCACTACTCCGAGCGACGCCGGTATAAGTGACATCTGAATAAAACTTTTTTTTTAATATTTCTCCTATCTAAATAAACAAATTTATCTCTTAGGTAGGTATCCAATATCACTTAGGATTATACATAATTATATTATGTTTAAAAAGGTTGTGATGCGCGAGAGAGATAGCTGCGCGCGTTGATCTCCGCCTTAATTTTTTTAAGCGATTGCATTCAAGAAAAGCCTTACACGAATTTTATTTTTAACCGGTTTTCTTTAGCTTGACCTGTTTGTTTCTTTATTTTGTTTGTTTGGGTCAAATTTAGTAATTGAAATTTTACCCCTCTTGCAATTGACGGATCGATCTGAAATTTGGTATACACCTTTAATCCTGATGACAATACAATTTAGTATATTCTGTATTGTTGTAAATCCAAGATGGCTGCCGCCACAAAATGGCGGATTTCATATTTTAACACAACCCCCGCAATACGGGTATCAAATGAAAGGGTTTTTTTAGTTAAATACAGTAAATACATTACCTTCATCATTATCTTTCTTTTCAATAAAACTGTTTAACTTAAAAAGTTATTTTTAAGTAAACAGTACTTGTTTATTTTACACACTTCTCGTGTAACATTGTTTATTATGGATTTCAGTGTGTTACGTGAAATGTAATGATTCATGAATAGATAACAAACCAGCGACATCAATTAAATAATGTCTATAATTTATTGCATTTATATAATCAGGTTAGCATAGTTCGATTGATTTTGTGCAAAGTGAAATTACTCAATATTTTAAACTATTATTTTGTTATTGTTAATAATAGCGCGTAAAGAACAGTTTTGGCAGAGTACGATCCAATCCAAGGTTAATACAAAAAAAAAACAAAGTCGCACCCCAACTAACCGAGCGTCCGACAGCGACCCATTATAATAATGCGCGCGAAAGAGACAGCAACAATATTAGAGAGGAACAATCGTTGCCATTACGTCGAATAAAAAGAAAAGTTATTATATTTTTTATTGGAGAGGGCCTTCCACCCTCGCCGCGGCCGCCAAGAGGGTTATTTTTATTTTATTTGAAAAGTTTATTTTCCATTTTGTTTTAACTTCTATTTTCGCGATATGAGGGGCGAAACTCCGACACGCACTCGGTCTCAATGACTTACTAATGCGTACGGAACCATTATATTTTTATATTTAAACTTTTGCATGAACATTAAAATGAGAAAAGTTTGCAGTGTTATTATGTGAACTGCCGGCGCTGCGGGGCGCTGCTTCCGCGATTTTTATAAAGTTGGCATTACGTTAATATGCAATTAGCAACGGCGGAGCGATGCCAGACTTTTAATATTACAGCTTAGATTAGCGTGTTCACTATCAAATGGCGTCAATGAAAAAATACATTATTTATGTCCAGGTTTTAGATTCAGTTTGCCAACGAGTTTGTAAATAAGAAAATTATTAAAACTGTAGTGCTTAGCTTGACTTAGATGACTACTGGTCTTGAAGAACGTTGCCGCTGTCATTGAAAATTAGACTTTAAAACACGAAGCTCAAAATTTTATTTGCAATGATAAGTTTATACGCGTTACCACTGAATACTTAAGTAGCGTTACGCGTCAATGATTGCAGAGAAATAAATGCTCATAATTTCTCTATGGTAGTGCCAATGACCTCGAATTTTATTTGTTTCGTTTAACCCTTGCGCAGGAGTGAGTAGGTATGGTGAGTGTGTAGGTGAGTAGGTTCCCCATTCAAATGACAGACTGCGACTGTCCGAGAACTAATTCGACATAATAGGTCCTACTTATGAAACAGTTACCGGCGCAGTTTTTTTTTTATACGTTATAGATCTACGATTGACCACCAACTCGCCTGATGTTAAGCGACGGTGTGGCCGAGAATGGAGGATGGAGGTGTGGAGGAGGATATATTTTCAGTTGGACACTTGTATCAGCACTGTTGATATCAAATCGAGTTTTGGCGGGAACGTGAGAAAGAATTGTCATCGCTTTGTTTTATTGAGAGCTTCCATAAAAGGCTCGCCAGGAAATCTATTACTAAAAATTTGTTTTGTTATTTTGTCACACATTTCTTCCTGTCCAGCTTCTTACTTTTTTATTGTGTGCGTAGGGTAAGGCCATATTCTACCACTCTGGCCAAGTGCAGGTTGGCAGACTTCACACATCTTCAAGATCATTGAGAACTCTCACACATGTAGATTTCCTCACGATGTTTTTCTTCGCCGTTTGAAGTTGGCGGCAATCATCAATACGCACATAACTTCCGTGCCGTGCCGTGCGTGCCGCGGGATTCGAACCCAGGACCTGCGGATCGCAAGTCAGACGGTCTCCCGACTAGGCTGCCGAAAACTAGCCGATTGCCGGATTTATAAATTGCACGACCTTATAAATTGCATTTATAATAATATAGTTTAATTAAATACCTATTGATTCTCTAAGTTTGGCTTCTTCTTTTCCTTCTTCGCGTAGACTGAGTTGCGAGCCCTACATTGTATCAGAATTTACAAACAACAGCCCGAATAGCTTAATATTGTTCTACTTTTGCTTGTTGTCATGTTTCATAAAACTGGAATCTAAAACTTAACGTATTGTCTAAATACAGTAGTGCTGTTTGTTATAGGCACTTGTGGTTACCCAATTTACCCATCCAACGACTGACCGGTCTATCCGTTGCTTCTAGCCACTTCGGCTACACCACTGTTCAGTTAAACCACGCCCGATCACCCATCCAAAGACTGTCTTTCCGCTGCCTCCATCCATCTCGATCATGCTACGATTTATGATCATATCCAAGGATTAATTGGTGTGTCTGTTGCTTAACATTAGTGATTGTTTCGGCCAACTAAGCTACTGCCTCCAACCGCCGCTACGCTACGATCTTTTCATTGTCAATACCACGCGCAGTCACCCATCCAATGACTAACCGTTCTTTCCGTTGTCTCCTGCCATCTCGACCACGCTACGATCTTTCCAATGAATAGCACTCGCGGTCACCCATCCAAAGACTGAACGGTCTGCCCGTTGCTTAACTCCAGCGATCGTTCCGGGTACAAGCAAAGCAAGTTTAAAAAGTCCCATCTTTATTGGCAGTGTTAACATTAAGACGCCGCCGTCCACTTACGACCTCACACCGACAAAGTACAAAATAAGTCCAAACACACCATTATGGTCAAAGCTCTTAATCTCTTGTTACACCTTTTTACACGTGTGGTCACTACGGTGGTCACCGTCCGACCACCGCCAAGCCACAACCGCCTTCATCGCTGTGTTGGCACAAACGGTTAGCTACCATGCTGAGGTAGTCTGTTTACTTTTAAAAATATAGTAGTCCATATTTTTTAACAAGCATACCCGAACAAAAGGTCTACGCAGTGTGGAACTTATTGACCTACCATGAACAAACGTTACACAATAAAGGGAGGTACAACGAATCTTAAAAACCTATCTAATTGTTATAAAAAACACAAGCCTCTCCGGCCACAGTATGATTTAAAAGTGATATTCTCAAACCATAAAGCAGTTTCACATGCCCATGTGAAATATTTATCTTAATATTATAAGTAAACTTTACGTTGCCCACTGAGGCAGGTAAGGATTCTACAATCTTGATATTTTAAGAGTTTTGTATTCACTTTTTTTTCTCTGTGCGTCCTTGAACTCACGTGATTTGTGCATTGGCCATTTCTAAAGATAAACATATACTTAATTATTTAATTAACCTATAAAATAGCTATGTAGGTAGGTACTAAGCAACATATAGCCTAAATCACTAACTCTAAATTTTGAAATTTTGATGGTGCTTTTCTTCCATGCTGGACTGGGAGAAAAACAGGCGTAATTATAATGTATATAAGTATGTAAGTTTTTTTTTTAATGTAGAAATAGGTTCGCGCTTGACCGCCTGGTGATGTTGATGATTTTTAAATGTAATAGATGTTCATTTAGAAAAAAAATGACTGCGGGTAAAACCGTGGAATGCAGCTAGTTATATGTATGTTCGAGTCTTATACACAACAGAAACATTTAATTTACGTATATGAAATTAACAATTAACGGATTATTGTATCAATTACGGTTTATGGTTTGTTTGTAAATGCGAACAAACCAACGTTCTTTTACGTGACGGAGATTATAACAACCTTAGCTCCTGCAATGATACTTATACCCAAAGAGCTTATACCGACAAGAAGGATTTCGCGTCAGCGCTCAAAAACGTCCGAACTCAATAAGGTCTAAAGCGGCAACCTTTAGACCACTTGTACTATTATGAAATTACGTTTTTTTTTAAAATATAATATAAATAAATATTTGCGGACATTTCACACAACACCATCTAGCCCAAACTAAGCAAAGCTTGTACTTTGGAACTAGATGGCTGATAGAATACATATCATTTGTCGGCCTTGTGGCTCAGTTGGTAGTGTGTCTACCTGCTGAACTGAAAGGTCGTGGGTTCGATCCCCACCCAGGGCAAACATTTGTGTGATGAGCATGGATGTTTGTTCTGTGTCTGGGTGTTTCTATGTATCATATGTGTATATTTACAAAAAAAAATGTATATATATGTACTCTATCAGCCATCTAGTTCCATAGTACAAGCTTTGCTTAATTTGGGCTAGATGGTGTTGTGTGAAATGTCCACAAATATTTATTTATTTATTTTATTTAATATATACTTTTCTTTTTTGGAAATATACCTATACATATAATACATAGAAACACCCAGACACAAAACAAACATCCATGCTCATCACACAAATGAATGAAATGCGTTGGGATCAAACCCAGGACCTACAGCTTAGCAGGTAGGCATACTACCAACTGAGCCACAAGGCCAGTCAATTCGTATATTTAATAAGTTTGATCAATAGCTAACACTGGCAAATACTCTAATCATGCAGACCTAATATGAAAGAAAAGAAAAAACAAGCTGACTGTCACTGTCAGACAACCAGGAGACACATGCAATTAAAAAAACAATAACTGGCGTCTTTAAAAAGTCTTTCCTCGACAAATGGCAAATGTGGAAGCATGATGCGAACATCAAGCAAAAAAAAGTCGTTCGGCCATGATAAAACTTTTTTTTTAAGAAAACGCTCTATTATATGCAGAACGACGAAATAATTTTAACGTATTATGTGGGCGTTCAAAAACAATAACCTACAATTTTATTATAAACCGTGGTCAAATATTTAAACAGCGAAACTGTTCAACGGTAATTTCATTTACCAAAACAGCCGGCGCCAGAATATCGAAAATACTTTTTGATGTTTCACCACCCATAATACAGACACCGTTTTATTATTATGACATAGATAAAGCGTATTATCATGTTGTTTTTGAGTAGAACAGGATTGTAATGAATAATAAAAAAAATTACGTCAACTAATTTCATATTAATTTACAACCGATTATAAAAGAAAAACGTTATTGCCCCAATTTATATGTTAATTATGTGTATTCCTGAAATTTTCTTCTAACGCGCATTCCTATAAAACATACGGTCAAGTACGAATTTGCTTCGTATTCCGAGGCTTTCGTACCTTTATCTTCCTCTCCACGCCTACTCAAGTACATAAACCATGAAACCAAGCCACTAACTTTCCTCTAACGAAAAAATAAGCTTAAATTTGTAGGTTAAAAGAATAAATGTCCATACATTCCAACTAATGTGTGTGTTAGTTTTCAATTGACAATATTTTAAATGTTCACATTGTTATTGTTTCTATGGAAACAAGAACCTATAAGAACTCTTAACAAAATGAAATGATTGTGTGATGATTGTGTGAAAACAAAATGTTGTGTGAAATGTCCACAAATATATATATTTTTTTTTTTTTTAATGACATGCAAAAACTTTTAAACTATGTATTTGCTCTTGCAGGCTGTAAGGTATCTCCTTTACAAATTAGTTAATTACAATGGTTTGCAAAGAATATTTCGATTTGTTTCCTTCAAAGTATCAAGATTGGTCGATCGTAGGTCAGTTTCAATTAGTCCCAATATATAAGCAGAAGGTTCCTTTCACGCCACAGCGAGTATAAGCTTTTGTTTGAAAATATATCTAAAAATATACTTTACTCCGACCGATGTTCAAATAAATATTAAAACATGGCGAAATGAGAGCAAAACTAAATACTTTGTATACAAACTAAATCAATACTTTCCTGAATTTACGAAATCAAAAGTAAGGATAGAGTAGGTATTACCTACCATAACTCGATGTCAACTATTTACCTACATCATAAATTTATTAAATCTGAATAAAATAATTAATTAAATAACATAATTATAGTTTAAAAAACTGAAGCAACCGACTTCTCATAGTTGCCATTGTCAAGAACTGGAATCACCAATTTTCAAATAAAAAAAGAATCGTCAAAATCGGTTCACCCAGTCTAAAGTTATGAGTTAAAGTTATAAAAAAAATACAGACGAATTGAGAACCTCCTTCTTTTTTGATATCGGTTGAAGTATATAGTTAGCAACACTTGGAAAATTTATAACATACGGCACTCAAAAAAATTTCGTACATCAAATTCAAACAAGCCGTTTAGGTAACAGGAATTATTATAGTATTCATTTATACTTACAAGATCCAAAAAAAATAACCCGAAAACATTACACTTCTTCTTGGACAGGCAGGTAATTATAAAAAAAAAAACAATAATAAACCCAGGTTACCCAGGCCTGAACCGCTACAAAATATTCTCTACTCTTTTTGCCGAATTAATATGACAGATCTTTGGTAGAGAAAAAAACTTTCTGAATAGATCCCGAGAAAAGAGCCATTTTCGTAGCGTAACTGTTATGCTTGATATGATGTTGAGTGTACACGTAGAATCATTATTATTTGACAGGTTTGACTACAAAAATGCATTTTATTTCATATGAAATGTTTGTTATTTATTATTCCAAAAATATGTAATCTATGTGTGTGTGTCTATGTACGCTCGGGAAATTAAAAAAAAACCAACGACATCTCGCACATCAAAATCGGTTAAGCCGTGTACAAGCTATAGGAAATAGTACAGATATATACACACATAAATAAATACATACACTGGAAAACATTAATCTCAGCCTTACGCTATCTGGTTGAAAGAGTAGAGAAAACTCTATCACAACTCGCATGCTAGAATCCTAGACCATTTATAAATGTTGTTATGATTCATGTTATTCTTAAACTAAATCTTACGCGGTATGCCAACACCACCCTACTCTACTTATTGTTCCAAAAAAATGTGACATATCCAAACTGTACAAACAAAGTGACTAAATAATTCATAGACAAAACGTTCTTTTTTTAATTTTTATTATTTGAGTTTACACAGCCACTGACACCACAAAGGTTTCTGGAAACCAGGGTATCGAACAAAAAACTTATTTTAATAAGATGTTTACGAAACTTTGGAATGCAGAATTATATTTGGAACTTCGGAGTCAAGTTTATCTGACTGTGGAAAAAAAAGGTTTTTTCGGGTATATATTTGTATATATTACCTCTTAGTGCGAGGTGTTTAGACCTGATAGTATTTGCCGACATTACAAGATTAAGTACAAAAATTATACATAAACCATAATACATTTATTTAACACTAAAGCTCAGTACGATCATTCAGTTGTCCTAATATAGTTTGCAAGATTTTAACTTTTGACAGTTACCCGTGCATTTACAACGTAAACCCAAATATTTGCTTAAGGCATAATCACGCTTAATATACTTTTATCTAAAAAAAAATAACAAATAAGCAAGCAAAGCTAGTGATGATACATGATTCTAATAACAGCTCTGTAAGTGCACATGACATCGATTCAAGCGCACACACTATTAATTTCCCAGATAGACCAATTCATGTTTACAATGAGATATAAATCGGATTCTTATTCCATATTTATCTATTGTATGAATACACACACAATATCTTTTATACGAAAAAAAACTGAGAAAACTAAGAAACGGCAGATATTAATGATTTTAACAATAGTTCTGTCACGGGATATATGATTCACTCAGACAGACCAATTCATTTTTATACCTATAGGTTATCTATTGAATTGTGAAATATCGAATATCATTTCTCCGAAAACGAATTTTTTTTTTTCGAAAGAAATTTTAACAAAATGGCGAAAGCTCATTCTATTAAATGAATACACACAATATCTTTTAAACGAAAATAAAAAACGTTCGGCCAAGTATTTTTTTATCAGCCCTGTTTGTACAAACTGTCCCACTGCTGGACGCGGGCCATTTTCTCATTGTGAGAAGGGTAAGGCCATAGTCTGGCCAAGTGCGGGTTGGCAGAATTCACACATCTTCAAGATCATTGAGAACTTTTAGATATGTAGGTTTCCTCACGATGTTTTCCTTCACCGTTTAAAGTTGGCGGCAATCAATATTACACATAACTTCGAAAAGACAGAGGTGCGTGCCGATTTGAACCCAGGACCTGCGGGATCGCAAATCAGACGGTCTCACCACTAGGCAGCCGGAAACTATTTAAAACTTTTTTTAGAATTAGATTTTTTTTATGAAATTGACAAATCCCTATATGAGAAGTAAGACATTTACATGTTCATTTCTCTAAAATCCCGAAAATAAAAATAATAAAACAAAGCAAACAAAACTGGATGTATTATTCTAATAACAGCTCTGTAAGTTCACATTACAGAGTCTTCACACACCAACGAACAACGAATTTACTCAGACAAACCGATTTTTACAATGAACTTCACATATTAACCCAATAATAATAAAAAAAAACAACTGTCTAACTATCACGGTTCATGAGATACAGCCTGGTGACAGACGGACGGACGGACGGACGGACAGACAGCGGAGTCTCAGTAATAGGGTCCCGTTTTTACCCTTTGGGTACGGAACACTAAAAGCCGAATAAACAAGCAAAGCTAGATATGATATGATAAATGATTTCAACAGAAGCTCTGTAAGTGCAAATGACACGGAATCATACGCGCACACAAACTGAATCACTGATTCACTCAGACAGACCGATTCAGTTTTACAATGAGATTTAAATCGTATATTTATCCGAAATTCCTGCATTGTTTGAGATTTTAATGCAATATCAAGGCCGTTAGTCAGAAGCTTGCCAAAACACTGTCCCATGATTTATATGCAGAAACGTACACTGACTAATGCTTCAGAAGTCACATATTTTCTATTGTGATGTTTAAATTTATTGTTGTTTATAATAATTTAGTAACTGTGTCAGCGGACAACTCTGTTTTATTTTAATTTGTATAAAATCTTAAATATTTATTGTCGCAGAGTGCGTTATTTTAAGTTTTAAGAACAGTTTTCTTGAGTAAAGTATTATTTTGTTTTAATCCGACTGCTCTAGAAGGAGAGTAATGTACTAACTACTAATAACCGGCCAAGTGCGTGTTGTGCCCTGCGCAAAGTAGGGTTCCGTAGTTGCACATCATAATTTATATGAACTCAAAACAGAGTATCCCGTTTGATACAATGAACATACGAGTTAACTTATGTTAGTTTAATTGAAATTTGCACGAAATTTTCATTTCTTACTCGAAAACTAGTAAAGCCAACTTAGCCCTGATAGTTTTATTTTTAATTTCATCATTTATAGGTATGCTACTAGTATGAATTTTTCATATCTCCAAAGTCAACCATTTAGGCGGTAGAGAAGGGGTGACACTTGACTCGATCAAAAAATAACACTAGAAAGCTTAATATTTCGCAAACGAATCTCTAAACTTAAAAATAGTTTTCGCATACCCCCGATGTTTTTGATTGTTTTACTTATACAACGATACTACAACGACAATACAACACAACGATACGATACACACGATGGGGTTAGACGAGAAAAAAGTATTCATATATATTCAACTTTAAATGTAGGTGGAGGTACCCAAAAAAATTTTTTTTCAAGATCTTATTTCACCGTTTTGTTGGCGTAATAAATATGCATACCCTTACTAAAATACAACTTTCTAGCACATATAGTTTTTGAACTAATCCGCGGAGATGCGGACAAACGAACATACAGACGGACATGGCGAAACTATAGGGTTCGTAGTTGACTACGGATCCCTAAAAACGAGAGCCAGTGTTACATTCGCTTTACTTCTAGAGTCTACTACTAAAGCGAAAGTAATTTTGTCGCTGTCTGTTATCTTTTCACAATCAACCTGCTAAAAAGATCTTTACGAAATTCAGTACCTACACAGATAAGTACTTGAAACATCAAATATGAACAGACAGCAATACAGACATTCATCATTATATTATACATATATATTATGAAGCAAAAGGATATTAAATTGTTAATCTTGTGTTTTGTTCTGTATGTAATGCAATATTATATTCACATTGATAAAATGTTGGCAAATTACATTTAATTTTGTTTAGCAAAATCAATTTACCATATCTCATTTACTTTTTTGCATGCCGTTAGGCAAAATTTTCTCGCTTTTTCCAACCACTGTATATATATACCCAATGTATCTATTGACCTCGTTGATTTGCAATAAAGTTATTATGAATTAGAAATTATCGCCGTTTTTTTATAAATTCGCGGTAAAATCACAAGGCACAGCGCAGTAGGCCCTAGACCTCACAAATATTTGCAATATAAGTATCACTTGCAAAAGATAAAAATCTACTTTTATAATAAAGTCCATTATAAATCGAACCCTTGGAAAACAGGTAAGGAAAAAGTTTTGTTATGCTATCTACTTTATTATTTATTAAAAACTGGGGACCAAGTACTTACATTAAAATACCCTGTCCCATTGTTGCCCATTGTCCCGTCTCTGATAGGTATATTTAACTTTCGTCCTAATCCCACGATTCAAATACTTATACCTTTCGAAAACACGGAATTTCAACGTAAATATATATTACATACTCGTACTTATATATGTATCTCGCGTAGAAGTACTTTTAAGATTGGCTCGGAGTAGACCTTCAAAGTTATTCGCTGTGACATCATATTTTACTGTCAAAGTACCAACCGTGTGGGCCTACGAAAGTCACCGACATAGTACAGCGGATTAGCGAGAAGTAGAAGTTAGCAAGTTGAAGTAGTAGTGTCAACTATTTTACCCGATTGCGTAAGAAGGAGAGTTACGTTTTTCGTAGGTTTGTTTGTGTATATGTTTATATAAGTATATTACTTCCTACAGCCTAAATGGCTTGACCGTTTTTGATGTGCGAGATGTCTTTAGATTCACTCCCTGAGTGTCAAAAGCTATATATATTATATATATATATATTTGTAATAATAGTACGACTCTAGCAAAAATAAAATATGTTTTTTCGCAATTTCCAACGATCTTTTTCGTAATATATAGATGATTTTACTAGAATTTTTCTAAAGAATGCGAATTTATAACCATTTACAACGATTTTAAGATACTTTCTCACAAAAAACGTGCACTCAACAGCGTAACATGCGTAACGAAATTAAAAGTAAGTAAGGCTACAAAACCGGTCTTTTTCAGTCAGTTTTTGTTTCTTTTAATACCTATTAGACAGACTTGTTTAAAAAAAGCTATGGATTTTCCAATTATAGCTTAACTAAAATTGAACTAACTTTCTGTGACAAAAGCTCGTAAAATTAAATTAATACCTTAATTATTTTCGATATTCCGTACAAAACTCCCAATACTGTTCAGAGAAACATCAGGAAATGTTTGATTATCCAGTAAACGTTAGAACGTGACCCAGAACAAGTATGCAGGACAAACGTCATCCCACCGCTCTATTCAAACACAATAGAGCTCCTACAATAGGCAGCAGAGTAAGTAACCGTTGTCAAAGTCTTATTAAAGTCAATAATTGAGGGCAAACAGAACGGACGAAATAAGTTAAGGAGGAAACTGGTAGTTATTTCACTAAGTCTCAAACAAGCGGCCGCCGTGCGCCGCCCAGTGGCTGGTACAGGCATGCGCGCGCGCAAATCTACTACAGCCAAATATTACAATGATCATCACTGTTCTATCACACTTGTGTTACATTTTTGGCGAAATGGTTAAAACACAGTGGCCTCCCTGATTGTTCGGGTTGTGAAAAGGCGGGCTGTCATCACCAGTTTCCGGCAGGCTAGTCGGGAGACCGTCTGACTTGCGATCCGCAGGTCCTGGTAAAAACAGGGCTGATAAAAAAATGCCCAAGTGCGTGTTAGGCCACGGGGCCAGGAAGGGTTCCATAGTTGCACTTTATTTTCTGATTATCTATGAAACAATATCTCACATATAAAAAAAACCCACTCAATTTACGTATAGGGGAGGGACATTAATAAAAATCAAAGTTTTATTTTATTTACCATTTTGTCGGCCTGTATATACTAAATTCCAGCTACCTAGTACTTATAATCTTTTATCTAACCCGTGGATAGTGATGATGACCAAAACAATACAGCTAGACAAGACCATTTTTGGGTAAAAAAGTCGCCAGAGAAACGGAGCTTAATTCTCAACCTGTAAACATATTCTACGACTAAAAACTTCCTAGACTCTTTTAACCTACATTATAATACAATGCGGGAATTAGATTACAAGGTGAATAGGGTTGTCTCGTTATTATTTTTTGTTCGAAATTGATGACAGAATCGTCATATATGTGTTATAATATCCACAATATTATAAATAAATTTTTAGCCCCCGGCGGAAAAACGACGGGGTGTTATAAGTTTGACGTGTCTGTGTGTGTGTGTCTGTTTGGCATCGTAGCTCCCGAATGTATGAACCGATTTTGAATTTGTTTTTTGTTTTGTTTGAAAGGTAAATTAGTCGGGAGTGTTCTTAGCTATGTTTCATCATAATCGGTTTAGCCGATTTTGTTTGTCGGGAGTTTTTGAGTTTCCTAAACTTATACTTGTTATGCTTTCCTGAAAATTTCAAAAGAAGTCGAAATTGAAGAGTTCAAATTACAAAATATAAGTATTAAATTGTGTCATGAAATTGAATCTAAAGGGTTGAGTAAAACAATCAAGTGCTGCAGTACGAATATATGATAGTATTCTATAGTAGGTATATACTCGTATCATATTTATTACGAAACTAAGAGTGGTTGGTAAGTACTTTTGCCAGTAATTCAACCATCAAGCAGCAAAGTCAACGACAATACGTCCTGCAAAATTTCTGGGTAGGTGCAATAATTTAACCTCTAATATAGCAGTGTGACGAGCGCATTGCGTTACAACTAAAAATGTTTAATTACTGAAGTTTAGTTTTAAACGGTCTAACTTTATTCTAATATGGGAAGGTTAGAAATTTAAAATCAGACAAATTATTTGCTGGCTACAATCACTCAGCTGTAGAAATAGGTACACTATTGTATACTAATACAAGAATACTATTATAGTATACTGTTATTAGTACTAATATTTGTATACTGATATTAAGTATGAATCCGAATCGAATAAATAAAAAATTAAAAAAAAATCGCCAACAAAGTCGGCAACCCTAAGCACCGTAAAGCGGCATCTATAAAATGTATTATTATAAAAAAACACGGAACGTTTCACATTTTTATTACACTACGCTCATTTAACTGTTGTAATTAATCCACTGGGTAATAAACAAAACGAATTTAATACATACATATTGTATTATGTGCTGGAGCAGTTAAAATTTAATGTAAGTAATAATATAACATAAAGTGTTTCACAAAACAATAGTCGATGCTGTATGTACCAAGGAATAGAAAGTCAGTAGGAAATGTTATGTTTTAATTTCGCTGCAATTTTTGTTGGTAAACTGGCTCATCATCATCATGATCATTCGCCCGTAGCCCAAATTAGAGGATAGGCCTATTATCGCGAGTCGCGGCCACTGTTCTATGAATATCGGCACTTCATCCTATCTCAGGGCATCATATTCACAAAAACGCGCTTTTACAGACGTGTTAGCACAAAAAGTTAGAATTGCTATGATATATTTGTTCCAATAATCAGTATAAGTGAACTACATGATAATTAATTTTAATATACAAAACTGAGTGAACAAAAATATCTTTCGGTTTCGAAAAAAAAGTACAGAAAATAGTCTAACCGATTTACGTATGTAGGTATATGCTAATATATTATACCAATATTATACTAGCGAAGCGAAGTAGACAAAGTATATCTTTGTCTACTTCGCTTCGGTTATACTAACCGAAGTAGACAAAGTATATTAGCATATTAAAAGAAAAACAAAATATCCCACTGCAATAATAGCGATATTTACGATCGATCTTTGGAATCTGGGGTCCAGATGAGTATCTAATTATTTGTTTTAAGCATATGTTACAGATGGCACCACCATCGCTTGATTGGTTGCATAAACCATTTAACACAAATTGGTACCTTTGGTACTAAGGCGTGTCGCCCACACGAGCTGGAGTCGGGGCGACGTCGAGGCACGGGCGCACAAGCGGCGCGCCGCTTCTACGTTTCCTTCAGGTTCAAATGACAGTGCGCGACTTTTGAATTTTTGAATTTTTGAAAATGAGATGAGAAAGAATAATTCAATTTAAATAATTAACATAGATAATAAATAACAATATCATATAATATGTATGTCTGTATTATTGACCGAGCGAGCGAAGCATCTCTGCATCAACTGGCCAAATTTTCTTTCGTCTGTCAGTTTGTTTGTGTTTTGTGAGTTTGTTTGTATGTTAGTACTCGCGTTTAGGGCGTAATTTTGAACCAATTTTGATGAAACTTGGCATAAAGGGTCTATGAATAAATTTTTGTCGTTGGGGATTTTTGATAGGAGGGCTGGTTTTCATAAAAAGAGAAGTTTATTGAGGCGCTAATTACCAACCGATTTTAATGATATTTGGTAGGTAGATAAAGTACACAATTATTATAACTTTTAACTATAATAACTTGTGGTAAAAATTAACAGAATTGGTCAAGTGGTTGTCGAGATATGACAACCAACTTGAGATTGCGTGTAATAGTGAAGGCGCGTGGATGTGCTTGATGCATTTTAGCGCTGAATAATTTTCTTGATTAGGTATATGTTTCCTCTATTACTATGCAATATTTTTTTTAATTATTACATAGATAATAGTATACAAACCAGTCATAATAATAAATAAGCCAGTAATAAATTCAATTCGTGTGAAATGTGTGTGTAAAATGACACGTTTCAGTGCTTTATTTCACTTGTCCACACTCACGCACTTGGCGTGAGTGTGGACAAGTGAAATAAAGCGTTTTTTTTGTTTTTTTATTCATTTAAAAACACCACCAATTTTATGGCATTAATATTCGAAATTACACAAGTTTAAGAAAATAAAATAAAACAACAACATGTTTCTAAGACGTCCCGCCAAAACTCCCATCATCTTTTTAGTGTCTAGTGCCTAGTTTTTTTTCTTTTTTTAGATTATCTACCTTGTTCTACTTATTAATTTTCAAACACTTTCCCTTGAAAACTTACACACAACAGCATATCAAACGTAATAGGTGCGTAATCCTGCATTAGTCATTACATACAAAGCTCAAAGTTTCACTAAAATGTAATATTTAGTAAAAAATTGCCTGGAACTTTCCAGATTATGGTGAATAGTTAGAGACTTCAAAACCCCGATATATAAAATGGCTGAACCGATTTTGATGAAACATAGCTAAGTATACTCTCGATTAAATCTTCTTACAAACGAGAAAAACTAGATAAATATCGGTCAATCCGTTTGAGAACTACGATGCCACACATAGTGTCAAATACACAGATACACACGTCAAATAGCTAAAAAAAACTCTCATAATCCTCTTTCAAACAAAAATAACTAGATCAAAATCGGTCCATCCGTTTGAGAGCTCCGATTCCACATCATCATCATTTCAGCCATAAGAAGTCCACTGTTGGACATAGGCCTCCCCCATGGATTTCCAAAAAGACCGATTGGAAGCTGCTTGCATCCAGCGTCTTCCCGCCACTTGTATGAGGTCGTCTATCCATCTCGTAGCTGGTCTTCCTACGCTGCGCTTGCCGGTACGTGGTCTCCACTCTAGAACCTTTCGGCCCCATCTTTCGGCTATATCGGTGACTTTTGTACGTCTACGTATCTTTTCATTTCTGATCGATCTCGTAGAGAGACTCCGAGCATAGCCCTCTCCATAGCTCGTTGCGTGACCTTGAGCTTCCTTATAAGGCCCATAGTTAGGGACCACGTTTCAGTGCCGTATGTCATCACTGGTAAGTAACACACACTGGTTGTAAACTTTCGACTTGAGGGACTGGGGAATATTGGACGAGAAGACGCTTTTAAGTTTCCCGAACGCTGCCCAGCCGAGTTGGATACGACGATTGACTTCCCTCGTAAAGTTGGACCTGCCTAATCGGACCGTCTGTCCTAGGTAGACGTATTCGTCAACAACTTCAAGAGTGAAGTTCCCCACAGATATTGGGGTGGGCACTACATGGGCGTTCGACATAACCTTCGTTTTGTCCATGTTCATTTTGAGGCCCACCCGTTGGGAAACTCTATAGAGCATCGTACTGAGCTCTTCCATCGACTTTACCATGACTACTATATCGTCGGCAAACCGAAGGTGAGTGATGTACTCGCCGTTAATATTAATGCCGAGCCCTTTCCATTACACATACTTCAAACTTATAACATCCCTCTTTTGGGTCGGGGTTATTGTATCAGAATATTTTATATTTTTTAATATAAAATATTCAGAATATTTTATAATTTATATTTTTTAATATAAATACATATTTATATTCAATTTCTAGTTACATTTCAGACACCATCTAGCCCAAACAAAGCTTGTACTATGGAACTAGATGGCTGATAGAATACATATATACTTTTTTTTTGTAAATATATAGGTACATATGATACATAGAAACACCCAGACCAGAGTTCAAACATCCTTGCTTATCACACAAATGTTTGCCCTGGGTGGGGATCGAACCCACGACCTAAAGCTTAGCAGGTAGACATAACAACTGAGCCACAAGGCCAGTCACAAAGTTGTACCACTGAGTATAATATTTCACTAGGTACTTATATAAAAATCTCGACTAGCCCGTGTCGTGTATCTCATCTCCCGCGCCAACATTTTGTCTAAAATGTTGATCTAACTACAGATAAAAAATGCAATTACAAGTCAGCTGATGTATACACGTCCATTATATGCATAATAAAATAGGATTTTGCTTTTTATACAACTTAATATATTCTGACCTGATGAATAATAGAATAATTATATGGCGTACAGACGATAACAAAATCATAAGTGATTCGCGCAAAAAATATTATCTTGCTCCATCATTATTTTAGAGATTGTTATCGAACTCGGTGTGTATATATATAATTAACTTTAGATATACGTGTTAAGTCTCGTGTGTGAGTCTCTCTACGAGGTCGAATCAGAAATGAAGAGATACGTAGACGTACAGGAGTCACCGATATAGCACAGCGGATTAGCAAGTTGAAGTGGCAGTGGGCAGGGCACATAGCACGTAGAACTGATGGCCGATGGGGCCGAAAGGTTCTCGAGTGGAGACCACGTACCGGCAAGCGCAGCGTAGGAAGACCAGCCACGAGATGGACAGATGACCTCATACAAGTGGCGGGAAGACGCTGGATGCAAGCCGCTTCCAATCGGTCTTTTTGGAAATCCATGGGGGAGGCCTATGTCCAGCAGTGGACTTCTTATGGCTGAGATGATGATGATGATACGTGTTAAAGAATTTGACTCGTCTATTATAAAAAAAATATCTGTTTATAGAAGTCTTCATAGAATTCTATGGCACATGTTTATAATACATTAACTTGGACGCACAAAACAAACTTCAATGCTCATCACAAATTAATCTGGGTGGGGATCGAACCCACGACCTCAGTCGGCCTCAGACGGCTCAGTAAGCAAACGTGCTAGCAACAGTGCTGTAAGGTCAGTCAAAACTTAGACTTCTTAGTTTGTGTGAAAACTATAATAGTAACACCGGCATTTACCAACACAGATAAATAAATAACTTAGTTTAAGATAAATAACCGAGTTTGATACATTTTTTATAGATTGCATCGCCATCTAATAATCTTTGACAATAACATATTTCAGACGCCTAATGCTAGATAAATTCAGTTCATTTTATTTCGCAGTTTGAATTTCTCTCGATAATCATTTTATAATTTTGACCAAGAGGAAAAGTTCCTAAATTAAAGTCAGTCATTCAGCTGAACGTTTAGGCCGATTGCATAAAATTCAAAGTTCCGAGAGTAGGCTGATTGAAGGCTTTGACAAATATCAGACTCGAGAAAATAATTTGATTATTTATCAACCAAAAAAAAACTTATTGCTTTCTGGTCACTGGTTTTCTTGTTTGTAATTTAAAAAATAGTCAATATACTTAGACTTTATTAATTATTTTATTCAATGAAAGGTATCTCCTTCCTTTTCAAAGATCTAAATGGAACGCAGACTTCTCGATGGATTATAGTTTTGTATGTTTAACTACCGTCGTAGGCCACTAATTATGTGTCCAGTTTAGCCGATTCATCTGTCAAATGGTGACAGCCTTTTTACTCTAACTACCTCAAAAAGCTTGGAAAGTTTTGTTGAACGCTTTTTCTTTCCGAGCGTACGTACAAAACACCGCAACCGTCACTAAAACTTACCTCCGCTCTACTTCCGGGTTTTAATTTATGTTTTATAGTAAAAAAAGTACGTACCTGGAACAAAATAAAATACAGAGATTAGTATAAAATTGTTAACACACTTTTTATATGCGAACTAAATTTGAGAATATTACAGTAATGAGATATTGTTTAGGCCGATTGTGAAGTGTTTTTTTTTTGTTTACTTTACATCGTGTAATCCATACAACAGGAGACAACTACTTTCTACCGAAAACATAGCTGCCTTATCGTTATCTGCCTTCTCTACCTTCGATGAGTGTGACTTTTTTATGCGATTAGAATTTACTTTTTTTTTGTTAAAAAAAATGCTGTATTTTTTTGCTTTTTCATTTTTTTTGAAAAAAAATAAAAGTAATAAAGTGTCTCGTTACCTAATCACGCCCTTGAGCATGAATAGAATACCTACTAAAAATTGTTTCTTCTTTTTCTTTCAGGTCTTAAAAATATGTGATTTTTTATGTATATAAGTAATAGATAAATCCGTTAAAAGATGTTTGATTTATACTTCTTTACTTCTAGGCTATGATACTCAAAAGCCTTTTCCATTCATGACTCCAATGACCTAATAAACATCGAAATGGGACTTAACACAAGTAGAAAACAATTTCCCCTCTTTTATGGACTTCTCAGCCTTCTTAAGACAATATACTCAACTACATTTTACTCAGATATAAATGTTTTCTTGATTTTGTAACTGAACTGTTTTAAAAGTTATATTTTTATACATTTCAGCAATAACAATAAAAAGTTTGGAGCAATAAAACGCTAGCAGACATCGCATGTCGTTTCATTTAACAGAAACAAAACAATATTATGAATGCGAGTCGGAGAAACTGGAATTACACATTTAATAAAACGAACGCGGAGATTTTGTTAAAAAATCTAACAAACAAAGAATGGGTGTTATTTTTAGATGAAATTAACGCACATTACGAGCGAACGCGCCGGCCGATCGTGAATCATTTTCAGGTTGGGTCACAGTGTGAGCGGGAGCGGGAGCGGATATAGAAATCATGAAAAGCTTAGCTTGTTATAGTTCCCGTCACGTAAAAAGAACGCTGATTTGTTCGTAAGCGCGAACAAACCAGCGTTCTTTTTACGTGACGGGAACTCTACCTCTCTTTAAAAAGATCTACGCCATGACGCCTGACAGAAGTGAAACATCGAATCATTTTGTATAGAAAAGGCGTATAATAACATCTTTCTCAATGTTTTGAAAAACACTTTCTCTTTCTAACAATCCTGTCTCCGTCGCCACGCCAATTATAGCCGGTCTGACACGCGCCATTAGTTGATTCATAAAATGTTGTCTAAAACAAAACTTAAGTAAGTTCTGCAAGTTATTATGATGGGATAGACGTAAATTGATGAAAGCCACAATAGCGTAAAATTTTTTGAACGAAGACATGGCTGCCAAAGAACAATGGAGGTTATGACCAAGTAAAAATGAAAATTTTATAAGTTAATTGCGTGTACAAGTCGCTATAGTCGCTTTTTACGTTCAAACAAAACACATTCCAACACAACAAACAAAACTGACGATGTTTGATTGTTTTATTTTTATTTAAAGATAAGCTTGCACTTGATCGCCAACCCTGGGCGCCCGTTCCAGTCTACGATGGAGCGTGCTTCCCTAAAAGTACCGCAATTCACCTACCACCACCTAAGGTTCTACTATCCACCTCAAGGTAGCCTGGAAGAAATCGCTCTATGCGATAAAGCTGCCTCTGCATTGTCGTTTAAGTGTATTGTTTATATTTTTACTTGTATTAATAGTTTTACTGTACGAATGTACAATAAAGCTATATAAAAGCTATATTATATTCTAAAATTATATATATTCGGAAAGATCTCCTCGGGAACCGTATTCTATTTTTTGATGATGTTTTTTCCGCTACGAACTTTTTATTAAGCTCAAAGCTTTTAAATCGCTTAACCGCTCATGGTGTAACTCTAACTGATCGGAGAACACGTCAGCGCGCAGTAAATATTTTCCACTGTATCTATTGTATTTTGTTGGTTTTTCTTATTAAAACAGTACTATCTTAACCTACTTCGAGATTTCGACCCTTGAGCGTTGTTCGTTCACGTTCGAGATAAGCATTAGTACGTGAGATGCAAAACTTGCCTAATTTGGCTTCAAGCCAATGTTGCTGACGTCAAAGTACTTTGTAAGCACTTTTATGGAATGATTGAGCGCTTCCGAGTAACACATTTTATGTAACATTTGAGATTTTGGAGCCATATTGTGGTGTGTTGCAGAATAGGTGGACCCAATAAGATTGAATATATAGACGGCATAAAAAACGATTATCTATAGGTATGAAAAGAAAAACAAAATTCCCGACTGCAGAAAAATATTATTTGCACCCTAAGTTACGATTTCGTTACTCTGTACTTTTGTAAAATAAATAGTATTTTTTTGATACGCTGTTGAGAGTACGATTTTTGCAAGAAAGTATGCGTAAAAGATTATTAAATGCGCATTTTTTTGAATAACTCAAGTAAAATCAATTGTATATTATTAACAAAAATCGTTTGAGGTAACTAAAAAACGCATTTTTTTTATTTTGCAAGAGATGTATTATTTTTATTGCAAAAAAATAGCCTACGACACTCAGGGAGTGAAGATGAATCTGACGACACCTCCCACGTTAAATTGGGTTAAGCCGTATAGGCGGTCATATAGAAACATACATACATACCCACATATACACATATATTCATTCGAAAATACAGTCATCGACTAAGGTGTAGTTGCATTGACAGTATATGATATAACATCTAAAGACCTGGGAAACTTCGCAAGATATAGGACAAAGTATGAAACGGCGAAACAATGCCAAGAATGAAACCAGATACCATCCAGCTTATAGAATTACTGTTACAGGCTACTCGAGAGTAATCAGAAAAGCCAGACTGAATTAGTATCTTCACGAGTTTGAGCACGCGTGCTTCATCCTCAACCACATCGACGGCTTCTATCAAGCGAGTTAGTAGTCAAACTCAGACTTTCTCGCAAGTTTCACTTTCAGCCATAGTATTTTTACTTGCGACATAATTTTTGTAAGTAATGTAATAACTAAGAGAATTAGTGACTTGAATAAGACATTGACTTAATATTTATTCTCGAAAGTAACTAAAAATCAGTTAATCCTAAGAAAATGGAACCTAGATTTCATTAATCGAGGTTATACCATTTTATTCTAGTTAAGTGTCCATGCTTCATCTTGGACCGCAGAGTTATTAGACATCAAGTGAGTTGACAGGCAAGCGCAAAACTACATCAATTATCCTGTCCACATTCCTTACTACCAATAATGTATTATAAGTAGATAGGTTTTCTTCGTCTCAGCGTGGCAAGCCACAAGTAAGGTAATCACCCGACTCGTCTTCAGTCGCGACATGTCGGGCAACGCTGTTAAACGCGTGTCGTGAGTTGTGAAAAATGCCATCCTATGTGTTAGAAAGATAAAACATCTACTACTCTTCCTTTGGTTTCACTCGTTGGGAATTTATCTAATTTACTTAAGTTCGATTAATTGACACAAAACAAGATTTAACGAAATTTTTATCGAAATAAAAATTAATAATTTAGTAATTTCAATAGCCTTCCACTGTCCTGCTTTACTTCGTCTTGATGACAAGATATGCTAAATAAGAAACCACCGGCAATTTCGTTCGGTTCCGTTGAATACATTTCATATAATTACAGTGGGATAATTACACATAATATATATAAATAATATACAAATTGCAATCTGGTACCTTCAATTATACCTGTACTTTGAATTTCTACACAGAAGCTGGTCCGGGATTACTGGTGTTGCAAGTATTAAACAGGAAAGAAGGTAAGGCTGCAGGTTAATAATATGATACCTACTTTCTACATTAATTATGATAAATGGTAAATACTTGTGGGTAAATCATAGCTTTGATTAGTTGTAAAATATTCTAACTTGTGAGTCGGTTGCCATCTGTGATGTACCGGCTTTTCCACTGCCGGACATAGGCCTCCCCTACAGATTTCCAAAAAGATCTGTTGGAAACGACTTACACCAAATATTATGTCTTTCTGCAACTCGAATGAGGTATTCTGTCCACTTTGTGGCTGGTCTTCCTACGCAGAGCTCGCCGGTACGTGGTCTCCACTCGAGAACTTTTCAACTCCGTCGAATAACCGAACTATGCCCACCGGTGGGTCCAAATTTCCCTCAGTCCTCCGGTGGCTTCAGTGGAAATAGGTCAATACCTGTAGACTTACTCGTACTTGTAACAGGAACGTTTACTGCAATAGCATATTGTTCAAAAGAGATCATCCGGAAAAGGAAGATAAATTCATCGGCGAATCCACCCTTGGGTAAAAGCTATTATTGCAATCGGTCTATGCAAATAACGGTCAATTTTATTTACATATTTTCTTCAACCCGTAGTAAATAATCAACATTTCCCCGTCAAAGGCTACACACTATATACAATCCATTTCTCATTGAAATCCCAAAAATCCGTACTCTATTCCATTGACGGTGCCTAGAAGTGGAAAGCTGAAAAAAGGCGGTCAATTAAAAAAAATCAAGATGTCATGTTCATCAGTAAAATAAAGTAGGTTGATGATGATAATAAAGTAATAACTCTGAGTGGACTTACGTACGTAAGTCCACTCAACTTGAGTCAAACTTTACCTGGCTTTTTGTGTTTTTCTGTCTATAATAGTTTTAACACTTTGGACTGCAAGGTATTAGGTAGCTCTTTGTTTCCTGAATGCTTGAGGCTGCTGGCTACCCTATATCCAAAGTCATAGAGGCTAAAAACGCATGTCTTCATTGGAGACCCAAATAGAAGTAACGCAGCAAGATGAACTTGACCCTCACTACACCGGCTGGACTACGGCTGCTCTCGGCCGCAAGAATTTGAAAAAATAACAAGGTGCCTTTGCCATACTGTGGAGTGATCACAACTAAAGAAAAATTAAAGTAAAATGTGAGGTAGGGAGTGAAATATTTTGGAAAATGTGTATTCACTTGTTTTCACCACAGAACAGTTGCAAGTGAGAAATCGTTCCACTACCATTCTACTAAATTAATGTATTTTATAGATACCTGGAAATTATAGAATGTTCTAGAAATTTTATTAAAATAATTAAACACACGCTCGAAAAACATTAATTACCCTTGGTTCCATTGGGTAAAAATAAAAACAACACTTTACAGTGAAGTCGTTATTGATCCAGTACCTCTTTTTATAATATTAAAATTAATTTATTATACGTACTAGGCATACCACTCGCATTTTAATGGAATGTAATAAATATGTATTTTATTTTGGATGTATTTATAATACGAACCACTATACTTTTAGCCACCACTTTAAACTTTAAAAAATATGGAAATTTCCACGGGTTCTGGTTTGGACATTTACCGACAACATACAATGACATTTCGCGCACAGCCCAACAGTGCCGACACGTGGACGTTTTGTAAAGGGAAGCCGGCATTTTTTTTAAGTTAATGATGAAGCTGTGAAGCGGATAGATGAATATCGGATCGACCATAACCATAATGTTTGAGTCTCACTTTCCCGAATCCGTTTTTACAGATGTTTCGCCAGTCACGAGTTTCTGATTCCAAATGTTTATTAGCCATAAGTTTCATTTACCCGAACAGTTAGGTTTGTTAGTTTTTATTTTTATTATATCCAGAACACTTCTTATTACAAAGGTTCAATTATTAGATATATCAATTATTAGGTTAGGTTCGTTTAAAAAACTAAACTCTTTTGGGTAAATGATATTCGGTATTTCACAATTCGAATTGTAGATAGGTAATCAAATAATAGACGCAAGGGTACGCCTGGGGCTAAAGGGAACTCCTTATCTGCAGCTTGTTTTTACCGGCTGGCTTGGTGGTGCAAAAAGAACTAAGAATCAGCCCCAGTAATAATGTGCATAAAGCCGTGAATAGCATTTAATATATGCTTTTCTGATACCTCGATATTTTTGTATAAAAATACAAAATAAGCAGCTAGATGCCTTTTCCCATCATTGTGCTCTCACACAGAAGTACTGTACCTGTTGTGTGGGAGCGTTAGCAAATAGACTATTCTCTTAAGTATCACTAATTTCTTTACATTTGAAAAGATTGGCTTAATCTCTCCATACATGTTTGAAATTTACTGTTTGATTTGGCCTCAT
This sequence comes from Lycia hirtaria, assembly GCA_947563715.1. NCBI lineage: Eukaryota > Metazoa > Arthropoda > Insecta > Lepidoptera > Geometridae > Lycia > Lycia hirtaria. The sequence continues at coordinate 14,684,033 of OX387386.1, forward strand.
GTGTCGCGTAACCCTGACTGAGCCTTTACTTACAAGTTCAAAGTAAATTTTGAAAACTACAAAATTCCCGATATAAAAATAACCATGTCAATCAAGTCCTCTTCAATACAAAAAAAAGTGTATTTTTTTTTTTATCAATTAGTAGTACAAGTTTCAAATCCCTAAATTAAACTGAAAGTGAAAGTGTTTTAGAGATTACAGAGATCCGTTGAACAGGAGCGAAGGTGAACAAGAGTGAAGATCTGTTAGAGATAAGGCCGTCACGGGCTGCGGTCCTCGCGCGCCTTATATACACTCATAATATCACGATAATAAATTTAAACGCAGCTATAAACTGCAACTGAATTTGTAACATGCTGCCACTCATACACCTTGTTATTAAATATATTTTAGTACGTATGCTAGTTAAAAAAATATGTAAAGTTAATTAAAAAATAAAATGTGTTAGTTTAATAAAAGGCACGGATCCTGGAGTGCTCAATTTTTTTAAATAAAAAAAAAAAACATATTTTATTGATTTCAAATTGTCGAGTATTCCGATCAAATTTTTTCCGATTAAATTTTTTAATTTTGTTGTTCTGTTTTTTAACTTTTGACCTTGGGAATACGACATTTTAGAGCTAGAGCCCTTTTTGAACATTTCTAATTTTGCCTTTCTGTGTAAGTTACATGATATCTTCACTAGGTGATTATTTTTTAGAAAGAAATCACATTACATGCATCTATTTATATAAAGTTTTTCAAAGAACTCAGCCAGGTACGCGGTCTGCATCCAGGATATTCCTGACACTTTTTTTAGTCGACATTAGGCTTGCGCTTGACCGTCAACTCACACAGTTACGGTCTACGATGGAGCGCGCTTGCCTAGAAGAAACCTATTCACTCGCTATTTGAAGACACCTAGATTATATCTATTCTATTCGGATTTTCAAGACTAGAGTGAATAGATATCTTCTAGCTCGACGAGCTCCATCCTCGGCCACACCGTCGCTTAACATCAGGCGAGTTGGTGGTCAATATTAGATCTTTAATGTATAAAAATAAAACCGGACAAGTGCGTGTCAGACTCGCCCACCGAGGGTTCCGTACAAACTAAATAAAAGGGGGAAATCATATATTTTTTATATTTTCTTTCATAAACCGAAAAATATACATCGTAAAAATATTTAACACATTCCTTGCTCACCACTCGGATCCGAGTGGAGCGGGGCTATAGTAACGGCGCCTCGCACTCGGATCCGAGCGAACGTCCCGTTCATTTTGTAGTAGTCAGTAGCGTTTGAGGCAGTCAACGTTACTTTGCGCGGCCACTCTGTACTTAATCAAAATTAGCCTAAAAAGTTTTGGTTCCCAGCTGAAGTGAAGGGTCTGCAGGGGGCGAAGAATGTGTTAAAAACCTGTTTTAGCTTATGCTAATGAGGCTATTTCATATGATACCCCACATGATACGGTTAATTCACTTTAAAATTTGGGCCCCTCATTCCTTGTATAGAGACACATATTTTTTGTGATTAAATAAAAAATGTCCATTTCAATTCCAATGTTTTCGATTTTTTTCCTATATGTGTACTTTAACACAATGCTTCTTGCCAAATTTCAGAGTTCTAGGTCAACGGGAAGTACCCCATAGGTTTTGATTCCTCTGTGAGTGTCGAAATGTGCGTTTTTTACGACATATTCGGCTGTAACTTTTTTTTACGAAAACTGAGAAATTTTATTTTTCTTTCTGCAGCAAGATAATATGGATCTGCGTATATGGTTTTAATTTCAGCTCGATACCTTCACGCGTTCCCGAGATAAAGGTATTGACACCCGGACGGACGGACAGTCGGACAGACGGACAGACAGACGGACAACAAAGTGATCCTATAAGGATTCCGTTTTTTCCTATTGAGGTACGGAACCCTAAAAAAGACCCATTCAGGAAGCGCATTCCACATTTAGGTTGTACGTTCAATGAAAGTAGAGATAACGATGTCGCTTTTTAACACGCTTTTATTAGCTTCATATACCTATATACGTATGTTAGTATGTAACGTAAACTTTGAACATGATTTTGAACCCCTTCAAAACGTCGGATTAACTCGAAATTATCAAGAACCGATGACAATACAATAATTTGATAAGATTATGCGTGTTTTTTTAAAACTATTATACTTATTCTTACTTAAGGTCGCTTAAGTCATTTAAGATCATCTATCCACCTTGTGGTTAGTTATCCTATGTTGCATGCGCTGACGCATAGTGTCTGAAGCACTCTACAACATTTCACCCCTTGCGTCAACTGCGTAGTTCACAGGGCTGCGTCAGTAACTTTCGTTAATGTATAGATCTCTATATTTCTAAATCGATTTCGTAGGGAGACTCCGAGCGTAGTCCTCTCTATAGCTCGTTACGTGACAATAAATAACAGTATTATTGTACTACATTATTATTATTGTACCGAATTATTTATTAATTAACGACTTATTGAACAATATAATTTGGGTAAAAACAATATGAAAACAATATATAAAATACTATTATAAATACTAAAAACTATTATTGTACTACATTATTAATTTTACCGCAAAAGATTTGAATGCTATCATCACGAATTACATTTTACAAAATTATTCATGCTCCAAGATTCAACGGATTAAATGACACGAATACATAATAAGAGATTATAATTAAAAAGTCCCTTATGCATATATTAAGCATTACCGAGTAGCGGACGCCAAAATTTTAAGTATATTAAAGGTTAAATTTACATATAAAATATCACGGATCGATTTGAAGCGAGACTGAAAAGAAGTTATGAATATTAGTTGTAATCAAGGATGTTTCAAACAATTGATTCGACATTACCAGGTATTTTTAACAGACTTCCAAAAAGAAGGAGGTTATCAATGCGGTATGTATTTTTTTTTTGTATGTTTGATTACTCGGCAAATTGTGCATTGATTTTGATGATTATTTTTGTATTTGGTAGATCATAATGGCCATACAAAGGTAATCATACAAAATCGATGCAGTACTTTGGTTTTTATAACAAAATAACTGATTAAATATCATTCAAGCGTTTGTAGAGTGAAGTGAATATTGTAAAGAGAACAGCATGTCGCGTTTGTGCGTATATTGCGTATTTTGAAGTGGGTTTTTTCAGTTTTTTTAACTATAATATTATGTGATGATATTTATCCGACCATCTCAAAAATAAAGGTTAAGTTTTTATTTTTTTCTTTACTATGGACGAGCATTAGTGAAAGATAAGATAACATAGGATAAGCAATTTTATCCTACTATTACCCTCCAGGAAGTGCTTAAGAAAGAATTAAAGGAATTGGAGGAGGTGTTTGCCCAACAGTGGGACAGTACAAGCTAATTTGAAAAAAATACCCCCTAAGAATATTTTGCTTGGATATTAACCGAAAATTTCGAAACTGTTTGGAAAGAGAACTATGTTGGCGAAAAATGGGAACTAACTTCTCTATTGAACAACATAATGAAATAGGAACAGCAGCGCCCCCAATGCCTCATTAGTTCTCTAACAACAGACCGTAGTAGGTATCCGTCGATACTTCAAGAAAGAATTATGATGAAAATAAACGTTTGTAACAAGTATATTGTTTATCTATGAGGCATGAAGCGTTGCCTCGGCCGGTACGTTGATTGGTGTCCAAACTTCCATAGATTACTAGGGGCGTGGCGACTGTGTACCAAACCAGTTACCTTCTTAATTTTACCTTTTTGTCTATAATAAATAAAAAAAACGCTAGTCGTTGGAGAGCACATCATTTGAAAAAGGCGGGGCTGAGCTGGGCTGATTTTTAATCATCATCATCATCTTAGTTATAAGATACCCGCTTAGGGATATGGGCATTTTTATAAATATCCAAAAAAACAGTTGTGTGCGGTCTGAAACCAGGGCCGTAATACCATTTGTATAGGATTGTCTGTTCATCTTGTGGCTGGCCTTCCTACGCTGTGATTGCCGGTGCGTGGTCACCACTCGAGAACTTTTCGGCCACTTCCAGTGTCTAATGTAGGCAAGGCGTCACCAAGGGTGGGTAGGGGGGGGGGGGGGGCAGCTGTCCCCCCCTAGAGATTTAGAAATGCAGCCAATTGCAAAAAAGCAACCAAAGTCCTAAGGCCGTGCAATTGTACCTGTACCTACAATTCATATTTTTCTCATCCTCCATAATATTAACTTGCCCCCCCTTTGGGCCATGGGCTGGCGACGCCCTTGAATGTAGGTACTAGATTACCTATGTCGGAAATAGGTATTACTTTTTCTTTTAATGTTTTAATAAAAATAGCCTAAATTTTTTGTAAAGTTATGAGAAAAAGAAAAATTGTTTTTTTTTCCTATTTTTGTTCGGTTTAATGACGGCCATTTTTAGGGGTCCGTACCTCAAAATGAAAAAACGGAACCCTTATAGGATCACTTTGTTGTCCGTCTGTCTGTCTGTCTGTCTGTCCGTCTTCCCTCCGGGTGTCAAGACCTTTATCTCGAGAATGCGTAAAGGTATCGAGTTGAAATTAAAACCATTTGCGTAGATCCATAGTCTCATGCTGCTTTCTTCTCCTCATTCTTGCAAGGAATGAGGGTTCAATTTTTAAAGTTCTCTAACCGTATCATGTAGGGTATCATATGAAAGAGCTTTATTAGCATAAGTTAAAACAGGTTTTCAAATATGTTTGCGATGTAAAATATATGATTTCCCCCTTGTATTTGTTTGTACGGAACCCTCGGTGGGCGAGTCTGACTCGCACTCGTCCGGTTTTTTTTATATCTATTGAGTGGCGAGTCAAGCACAGAGCAGATCTCAGCAAAACAAAGCTCATCCGAATTTAAGCTTCACACTTGCCCATAACAGTCGTATATAAGTCCTGTTTCCTGAGACCTACGATCTTGGAATTTTCAAGGCTAGAGTGAATAGATATATTCTAGATCAACGAGCTCCATCCTCGGCCACACCATCGCTTAACATCAGGTGAGTTGGTGGTCAATCGTAGATCTATCTTGCATAAAAAAAAGTCAGAACTTAGGATTTCTGTTTGGCAATGCTGACTGCATTAATATTAATATTACTTAGCAATATTAAATATCATTTGAATATTTTACATTGACCTTTAATTTGAAAATCATTATATTATGTCGATCACGTCTGAGTTTTTGATCTTCGACTACATCGACATCTAACCAGCGAGTCGTAGCTTAGAATTAAACGTGGATTTATCCGCGTGTAAAAAGAAGTTAAGTATTTGTACGAGAAAACTGTTTTCTACCTCGAAACAGCAACCGATTACGATAATTAGTTTTTTTTTTATTTGAGTGGAATCATAAATGGCTGTTTCAACGGTTTTCTTTTTTCAAATTTCATAATAGTTACGAATAAAAAAAAATAGGCATGGCTATTAATGTTTCCAATCATATAAAAAATTATTATAAAAATCAGATTTAGTGTTAGAAAACTATTTTTTTCGTTATAATAATATGAAAAGACACACAAGTAATGTACTGACGAAAATTGCAGTGATAAGTAGGTGCGAGTATGTAGGTATATAATTATGTTCTTAAAGTAAAAAGTCTGAATATATATATTCGAAACATCAACCTCCTTGCTGGGCTTCGAAGGCACCTGTGACGGTATTTCACCGCACTATCATCGCCTTAATGCAATTACTACAAGTTGCACGCGTCTAATTACGGATACTTAAATTACCCGATACATTTATTAGACAGGTATCGAATGCGGCCTTTGTTGTGGAAACTCTCTGGTTTCACCACTGACTGCGCGTTCGATTAGTTGCAATTAGAATCTACGCTTTCATAGTTTTCGACTTGTGATAATTAAGTACATGCAAAACTTTCACTTTATTGACAAATACAAATATTTAGGACGTTTGGTATATATACAATTCGGTCTTCTTTTATTCTCACTTTTTTTAGCTTTTTTTATTTATTTTCGTACCCATAATCTATGGTTGTGTATTTTTCTTTTGACAAGGGGGAAATCTTCCAAAGAGACCCGGCGCGGCGGCGGCGTTGTACATTGGTGATGCAACCGGATTATGTGGGATTAAACCCACTAACAAATATATAATGAGAGAATGAGAAGATGGCCCGTTCCCAGCAGTGGGACAGTTTGTACAGAACAGGGCTGATAAAAAAAACCCCACTAAAAGTTATCGGTAGCCAGCTTAGTCCTTAACGGAGAAATCCAAGTTACATACACATACCGGAGCCCTCAGCACTGTGACGCAGTTCCTCAGCCTGCTAAGCCTACGACCACGCGTGTCACTCCCGGCTTCCACCTCGGGTCCGTCTGAGTCCCACTTCTGCCCACCTAACCCTGAACCCAAAAGTTTTAGTAGGCTCTTAATACAGGCAAAAGATAACGATGCCATATTCTATAGCCTCGACACCAGGGTCCGTGTACCATGTCGTATATGATCAACAAATGTAAAAATAACATATAAATACATTACGGATAGGACTACTGTTGCTAATAAGCCATATATCGTGATTGTAAACCGGTCTCAACACCGTGCATTTCTCGTCTATTTCACCATTTAGCGTGATGAGAATCTGCGAACGCCGAGAAGGACAAATCCAGCAAGTACCTTCCTAGACTTCCGACATGTTACATTTTAACCGACTTTCGAAAAGGAGGAGGTTCTCAATTCATCGGAATATTTTTTATATATGTTCCCCGATTACACGAAGACACCTGGACCGATTTCAAAATTATTTTTTTGTTTGAAAGGGTATACTTCCCAGGTAGTCCCATAGAAATTTTATCAAAATTGGTTCAGTACTTTGGTTTTTAAGCAATATAACTAGAAAAATATGTCATCTAAGTAACAAATTGCATATTTTTGAGTCGGCTGTCTTAGTTTTTTAAACGATTACTTGTATGTTTCAAAATTCTATGATAAACGCCTTACATGTTACCTTAGCAATCATAATTTTACATCAGAAATAAGAAAAAGAAGTTTGTTTAGCTGAGCGACTTGCCCTGGTGTCAGTATTTGCTTCGTGTGAAAGTATGGAATCGGTGTGTGAATAAAACTCGCACGAGTTTTATTATTCTTGTCTTTAAGTTACTACCAAGAAATTAAAAATCTAAGTTCCAAGAGTTCTCATTGTATTTTATTTAGTAGTTTAGGTATAAAATGTGGTTTGTACATTTTTTTTTTGTGTCTAAATTTAAATTGCTTATCAGAATTCTATAATGTGTAGATGAAGTCCTGTAAATTTTAATATAGATTAAGTACCTTTTTTTATACATTTAAATAAACTAATTCATCTATACCATACCTGAACCTTTTTTCCTAATTGGATCTCAAACGTTACGACGCAATATACCAAAAACACAAAATACCAATAATGACAAGATCAAGTGACGGACGAATATTTCAAACTGGTTAAACCTAAAATAACATCAGATATCGATCGATCATCGGACAGAGCTCGATTAATATGTCGAATATCGATTTATCGCTCTCATCATCGATTTTAGCGTAAACATGCGAAAATACTTCTCCACAGAGAAAATGGGAAAACACATTTGAAATAGATAGAATATGAAATGACCAGTGTGTGCCACCAGTGATGATATATGGCACTGAAACGTGGTCACTTACGGTCTTTCTTATAAGGCCCATAGGCCTTATAAGAAAGCTCAAAGTCACGCAACGAGCTATGGAGTGGGCTATGCTCGGGGTCTCTCTACGGGATCTGTGAGATCGTATCAGAAACGAAGAAATCCATAGACGTACTAAAGTCACCGACATAGCACAGCGGATTGGCAAATTGAAGTGGCAGTGGGCAGGGCACATAGCACGTAGAACTGACGGCCGACGGGGCCGAGAAGTTCTCGAAAGGAGACCACGAACCGGCAAGCGCAGCGTAGGAAGACCAGTCACAAAATGGACAGAAGATATCATACAAGTGGCAGGAAGACGCTGGGTGCAGGCCGCTTCCAACCGGTCTTTTTGGAAATCCATGGGGGAAGCCTATGTCCAGCAGTGGACTTCTTGTGGCTAAGATGATGATGATGATGGGAATATAAAATAGATTAAAAGGACTAGGCGAAATTATGACGTGACGGAAGTCAAACTACAAACAAGTACCTATCTATATTAAAATAAAACCAAAATATATTCCGCCTGCATAAAAGCGATATTTAAATAAAAACTACGGGTCACTCACGTCTGTTTTGAGCCGAAATATCCGACTATAGTTTCAACCGCATTCGGCGGTCTTTTTCAAAGGAGCAGCACACACGTCACTCTCGGTCGGTGACGCGCCTTGCACTATAGTCGGATATTTCGGCTCAAAACAGACGTGAGTGACCCGTAGTTTTTATTTAAAAATGTGTGAAAACCACGTTAATTTCCATAGTAAAAAGCGATTTTGTTATACTTTATATGATGTTTAGTGATTGTAACAACAAATTCAGTGAAGCATTCTTTAGAATCACTATTGTGTAATCACTTTTATCTCACAGAAGGCTACCTATAGAAAAATAAAGAGGTCAAGCCAGGTCATAAGCGTTTCGGCTGCTTAATAACTCTGATACTAGTTGGCCACTCAGTATATACGAACTTATTTATTTACTTAAGCCTCGATGACATTGGGCTAGTTTACGAGCTGCTAGTCGGCGAGTTTAAAAGCTAGCGAGTGAGCGAGTAGCGAGTGTCGATGACACAATCAAAAGCAGATTGTAAAAAAGCTCAATGACACGGAGCGAGTTTACAAGCTGTGAACTCGCTGGCTTGTAGCTTGTAAACTAGCCCAGTGTCATCGAGGCTTTACTGAATAATAAATACTTTTTTTTCACGATTGTTTTATTAGTGCAAACCAGATGTTGTTAGCTTGTGTTTACTTCCGGATTATCTAATACTATATATAGTTTTAGTAATGGTAACACAGCTCTCGCAAAAATTAAAATAGTCACTTTTCCGCAACCTGGTGTGATAAATAAATTACAGTTAAAAAACTAAAAAACACGCTACAAATTATTGTGGTCAAAGTTCATTACAAGACTTTTCTAACAAATCCAAACACAGCTATGATACGATGTTCCATCATGAAGTTCTAGTTCATATCTTTCGGCTCCATCATCAGATCAGTTCGACAGTACCATATTATTGTATTGTCATCAGAACTACATATAGCTGCCAATTTTCATGACGCTACGATCCTTGGAAGATGGTTAAATTAGTTACCTTAGATTTCATTACATAGTTACATACAGGTCGACCTAATAAAAGCGTGTTAAAAATATATACAAGAATTGTTCTAATCATGCATAAAATGCATTTGAATACATCTTACAGCAGCTGAGTACACTTACTTTCTCCCAAAAACAATAATACTCAACAACATATCAAGTGGGTAGCATCACAACATATACTACTATGAAAATAGCTCGTGCGCACACTTGTATTTTTTTTATACAGATACCTTTTTTTTCGGGTACGAAGCCCTAAAAATAAAAAACCGGCCAAGTGCGAGTCGTACTCGCGCACAAAGGGTTCCGTACCATTGTCTTAAAAACGGCAACAAATCACTTAAATATTAATTTTATTTTAATTAAATTATTTATTTTTGAAGTAATAAGATAATTCAATATTCTGTGAATATTTCAAGCGTCTACTTGTAGTCATTAGCAATATCGAGCAAAAACGAGCAAAGAAAATCACGTTTGTTGTATGGGAGACCCTTAAATATTTATTTTATTCTGGTTTTTAGTATTTGTTGTTCTATCACGGTTTATGAGATACAGCCTGGTGACAGACGGACAGACAGACTTAGTAATAGGGTCCCATTTTACCCTTTGTGTACGGAACCCTAAACACCGACCTAGACGACTCATTGTCTCCAAATTCGTAGCGCAGTTAGCCGGGTAGTCACGTAGAGAATGGGGTAGAATCATTTGAGCCTTGTAGGTAAAGGTCATAGGGCGATGACCCTGAAGGGACACTTTGCCGACCTATTAATAGAACGGGTGAAGTCCGCTTGTTTACGAGTATGCCTTTATAATGTGAGGGACTTCTATCTAATCCCATGTACTTTTGTCACGATGCGAGGTCAACGGTTGACGTATTAAAATTCTTTACAAGAACAAATCCCAACAATGATCTTGATTATTGGTTTTTAGGGTTCAGTACTAAACAATAAACCCTTATAATTTTACCATATAGTAATATGTAGCACTCATCAGGTACTTTACACATTCATACGGGTATGCTTTTTAGAATACACAAAATAATAATAAATTATTAAATTATTTAAAAGTGATCATGATAATATTTATTAATGACAGTGACAGGCATCATGAATGTCACTGTCAAGTGGTAGTACGTCTGCCTCTGAGTTGTAAGTGTGGGTGCGATCCCCACCCAGGGCAGGGTACCCAGGCAAACTAAGTAAATGTTGTACTATAGAAACTAGATGGCTGATCTAATACATATATATTTTTTTTTTGTAAATACTTAAGATACATAGTAATACCCAGACACAAAACAAAGACCCATACTCACCGCATAAATATTTGCCCTGGGTGGGGATCGCACCCACGACCTGCAGCTTAACAGGCCACTACTACCAACCGACCTGCCAGGCCAGTCAAATACATAGTGGAAATAAATATAGTGGAAACAATTAAATACACACAGGCTGAAAATATATCCCTCCTTCTGTCTAGGTCGTAACCAAGTAAAAAAAATAATCAAGAACGTCGTCTCGATTACGTACCTTCCACCATTCCATATTTAAAATTCATCATCAATTGTTTTACTAAAATTTTATTCAAATGTATAAAATGCTTTGTTCAGCCGCGCTCGAAAAAATATACCACAATGATAAGATTAAATACTTAGGACAAAAGTTATCACCTGTATAAACAACGATTATAATGTTTGCCTGGGTTAAGTAATATGGTCTCAATTTAATGATTTTGCAATAATAATTTCCTTATAGAAACAGAAATGTTTGAATAAGACGGCGATAATAGTAACCTGGATGAAGATATTATTCATTGGTATTTGCACTGTATAATACCTGCCTGACTTGTATTATGCATACTTACTTATTTATTCATTTAAAAAAATATATAGATCACTTATCAGCAAATTTAGGACAGCCAAGGACAGACGACCTCATACAAGTAGCAGGAAGACGCAGGTTGCACGCTGCGCGCAAACCGGTCTATTTACCGGACTGCGTACGATGGAGAGTTATGATTACTGACTTGGAGGAGGCTCCTTTTTGGAAGTCGGTTCTCAATTTTGGTTCTCAATTCGACGGTATCTTTTTTTATGTATGTTCCCCGATTACTCGAAGACCGATATGAAAAATTATTTTTTTTGTTTGTAAGGGTATTAATACTTTCCAGGTGGTCCCAAGAAGGTAGAAATTTTATCAATATCGGTTCAGTATTTTGGCTTATAACAAAATAACTGGAAACATGTCCAAGTAAACGAATTGCGTATTTTGAATAACACATTTTTTTTTTTTTCTTAACACGAATAAGTCTGCGTTTGACCACCAACTCGCCTGTTGGAAAGCGAAGACGTGGTCGGAGATGAAGCACGCAGACTTAGAAAATACCTATTCACTCTGACCTTGAAAAGACCAATGTTGTAATTCTCAGGAAACAAAGAAGCCGGCAATTTGACATATAAGTAAGACTTAAGTTTTGAACATGAATTACGGCAAAATAATGCCTGATTCAATAGAATTGTTAAATCAATTGAGCTGTGTCCAAACTCCTAGTCGAGAATAAAAATATGAAAGTACATTAATAAGTTAATGCAGAAAGTAATTAATCTGAAGTTAAATAAGCTAACTCTAGTAACGAACAACTCACGTTTAGTATATACGAATCAAATTTAATAGCCAACTCACGTTTAGTATATAAATTTGAGCACATTTTGTGCTATTTTTAATTTAAAACCCCCTACTTAGAAATCAGTTTAAAGAACATTACCAGAACTATCAAGAACAAGTTATTAATTAAAAAGAAACAGTTTGGCGGCACAATAAATTACTTGTGAATTTTCCTTCATCCGATTTTAACTTGCTTGACTGAAAGTTAACTATTGTATGAATTTCAATGAAACTTGATGTTTAGATTTTTTTACCAATCGCCGAAAGAGGTATATGTCTTTCAAGCTTATGTATATGTGCATATGTATTATTATATCATAATTATGTAAGTATTTACAAGTATTCTAGTAATCTATGAACCGTCTGGTTCCAGTACAAGCTTTGCTTAGATTGGGGGTGAAAATGACCTCCAATATTTATTTATTTACTTATATTTATATTGTTGTATCTATGTTTGTTCTAAGCTAATTATTTGGTATGAGCGTATGTACACCCATAGACCAATACAGAGCCTGGTCTATGGTACAGCTTTAACCGTTCGACAGATTTTATTACTTATATGAGATATCAATAAATCCGTGGAGTTTTGGCGGGAATGTCTTAGTAACATGTTGTTGCTTTGTTTTATTTTCCTAAACTTGTGTTATTTTGAATATTAATGCTATAAAAATAGTGGTGTTTTATTCATTAAGTGTTCGATCAAGTGCGTGAGTGTGGGCAAGTGAAACGTGTGATTTTACGTTGTCGGCAAAACTCCATAGAAGCGTCTAGTAAAGTCACTATCACTTTACCTAGATTTATAATGAGTTAGCATACAGACGACAAGGCAGTATGGCCAAACGGTCTTAGCCTGCCCGTAGGGCAAATTAAAACTCAATAAACTCGTTTCAGTTGTAGGAGTGACACAGACTATAATAATAATAACAGTGTTCGTCGACGTCACTATCCCACATGATGAGAATCTCGTGAAGGCCGAGAAGGACAAGCTCAGCAAGTACCTGGACTTGGCTCACGAGATAACCGCCACGTGGGATGTTGGCTCGACGATCATTGTTCCGAGAGTCGTATCGGTAAACGGTTTAATAGCGAAGAGCATCGATCAACACCTCCAGAGGCTCTTGCTAGATAGTTGGATCAAGGGTTGAATATTGTCTATGATGACTGCCTTTTGCAGTCATCATAGACACAGCGCGCATTGTCAGGAGATTCCTCAGTTTGTAACCCTTACCGTCGACAGCTTATTGAGCCCTGCTCCGCAGCCGGCGGCATCCTAGTTTTAAGTCTTTTACAATATTTGTGTTATTTTTTTATTAGTTTATATTTATGTATATTGTAAAAATAATAAAATTAAGTTATAAAATACATAAGTGGATAAAAATAATATTCTCGTAAAAATTTAACATTGCACTTTATCGCCTATCCGCATATTTTACAATAATGGTTCTAAAGAATGCTAATTAAATACTTTATACATAACCTTTGTGCACCTTTTCTCGCAAAAACGTACACTCAATATCGTATCAAGCGTAATATGTACGTAAGTTACACTACGAAAGTAGCTCTTATGCAGTCTGGTATTTTTTTAGGGTCCGTAGTTACGACGAGGAACCGTTGTAATTTTGCTATGTACATCTGTCTGTCTGTCCGTATGACACAGTAATTTTACTGAGACTGTCAGTTTTACATAAACGAAATTTGGCATGTAGATGTGTTCTGTACACCGCTTCAAAATGTCGTAGTCAAATTTTCAATATTTTTTTTAAATCCCATCGCTTCGTGTGGAGTATCTTTGAATAAATCTCTTAAAATAAGACTAAGGTTTCATATATAATTTTCTTCTTAGTTGCGATGTGTGCGAGATATAGCCCGCCAAAAGTTTAAAAAATTTCGGGTTCCTCGCCCACTCCCCGCGCTCGCCCTGTCGTTTGCCAGAGTTTTGCGTCGCGGTTGTCAGTCGAGACAAGCGTTGCGAACTTGAAACGTTCGAATTCCAATTGACACCATAAGCGAGCGGTAATCAGACGACAACCATAACTTCATACATGTGTGTGTTATAAATAGACGTTAACTTGTATTTATGTGTCACTGATTAACGCACCGTACTATGGAGTGTCCGACGTGTGATTTCAATTAGAAATGGGTGGGGTGCCGACATTCTGATTTTTAAATATTTACAAAATACTGACGATGATGATAAAATGTAGCTTATGTCGGTCTCCAGTCTCTCTGCTACATCTGTACCAAATATTATACCAATAGGTTCAGCAGTTTAATCATAGCTAACAAACAGACAGAAGGACAGAGAGAAAGTTACATTCGCTTTTATATTTATAGTTGGAATTTATTTTGTATCTTCCGTGACATCTTCACAGGCCATGAACTGATTTTAATGCAGACTTTTTAATAATAAATACTAATCTATTAGCTCCATTGGCAAACAAAAAACCGTGTTTACATGTTGTATTCTTTATAAGGAACAAACCATGTACACTTCCCATTATACAAACCGCTGTGACGGGAATCGACGTGTCAACAAAATAAACGCTTAATTCATGCGAAGTGACAATGACACTTCGTTATCCATGTTGCTTTATATTAAAGAACAGTGTGCATAAGGCTTAATGATGGCATCGCCGACATATTTGTCCAACACAAATTATTAGATAGGTAAAGAATTAAAGATAATACGTTCTTTGTAACAATATTTTCTTACCCAACTTGACGGAAATTGTAAATGTTTTTCGGATGCAATTTTCGAGTGTGCCATGACAATATAATTATTGTTTAAGAATCTGAAACAACTGACTACAAAATGCACAGTATTGTTCGGATCATCTCGGGAACGCGTAGAAGTACTACTACTACTACTACTATCAGCCTTGTTTGTACAAACTGTCCCACTGCTGGGAAGGGGCCATCTTCTCATTGTGAGAAGGGAAGGGTTAGGCCATAGTCTGCCACGCTGGCCAAGTGCGGGTTGGCAGACTTAACACATCTTCAAGATCATTGAGAAGAAGAAGATTGATTGATTGATCTTGAAGATCATTGACGCATAGAAGTATCGAGTTGAAATTAAAACCATACACGCAAATCTGTAGCCCCTTGCAACCGTGAAAAAATCATACTGCTCGGTTATCGTAAAAAAAAGTTACAGCCGTATATGTCGCAAAAAACCGCATATTTCGACACTCACAAAGGAATTAAACATATATGTTACTTCTCGTTGACCTAGAACTATGAAATTTGGCAAGAGGCATTGACTTATAGTACACATAAAGGGAAAAATTGTACATTTTTGAAAACTGTACATTTATTCTTTATGCAAGGAATGAGGGTCCAAATTTTAAAGTGAGTTAACCATATCATGTGGGGTATCATATGAAAGGGCTTCATTGACACAAGCTAAAAAACTGGCTTTTAATTACTTTTACAATGTGCAATTTTCGGACTATGGCCAAAAGTTAAAAAAAACCTTTAATGAATGAGTAGCTTCGTCCGGTAGTTCTTTTATCTAGTTTGTACGGGATCCTCGGTGGGAGAGTCTAACTCGCTCTTGCTCGTTTTTTTTATTAAATAACCACGTGCATAAGGTTATATGGTAAGGTGATATGGCAATGCCGATATGTATGTATGTAGGTATTAGAATAGGTAAATAATTAAAAATGATATAGGTTCTTTGGTTCTTTGTAGAAAAACACAGTTAAAAGGGGTAATATTTTTCAGATGTATGTATGTTTTTATGTAGATAAATAAATAAATATGCAGAAATATACAACAGAAAAAAATACCTACCTGCAGAAACAGGATAATACAAAATAGTGTTACGAGGCGCTTATTATACTTAATTCTTTATCTATCTAATACTTTCTGTTGATCAAATATTATGTCGGCTATGCTATCATTAAGCCTTATGTACACTGTTCATATTCAGAAATAATAGTCCTACCAAAACTAAACAATATGGCCAGTTGTGATGATTCGTTTTTCAATTATTTTTAAGATTTTCGCTATTGTTACTCAATGAAATTAAACAATGTTTAACGGTTTTTTTATTAACCATTACATCCGTTTTGATAGTAATCCAATCTTGGCTAAAGAGACGCGTTATATACCAAGAATGTTACGCGACAAACTTTAATAGAGAAGATGGTTGGCAAATGCCTCCTGCATGGGACCTGGTCATCAAATTAAAAAAAACTTAGCATCAACACAGATCTGTGATACCTGTTCACACCGTGAGCGACTTCTACGTGAATAGGGAACGTTTTGCATAAAAATAGTAGGCGGCATTACAAAAACGACAACTGTCATCTAGTCTCACCTGTAATCACAGACGCTGCAGTGTTCGAAACGTCAGGGCATAAAATTATGTAAAATGTAATGCGATAAATCTTTTACAAATAATTTAATTTAAATGATTCGTTTTTGATTTTTTTGTGTCTCACACAGACGATTTATTAGACAGTAATATTTATACCAATTGATGAATCTGATAAGTATATGTAAGTATAATGCTTGTCACATTCACATTCTATTTTCTACAAAGTTGACAAAGTCCAATGTAAATAAAGAACATATCAATAAAAATGGAAATGGCGTGATTTTGTGTATGGTGATTTTAAAAGTAGGTATTTTGCAACTGATACTCGAACATCTTGAAAAAGTGACGTATGTGCGATGATGGGCAAAGCGAGACGAAATCTCACAGATCCCATCTAACTTATTGGTTTTATTATAATCTTTTTTTTTTATCTACAAGCTGTTTATATTTGAGCATAAACCTTTCAAAACCAGCCTTTTCCGTACAAAACTATATAGTTTATAGAGAAACCTAATTACACACAATTGTCTTTTTCCCCAAACACAACGTCATCAAGAAATATCTCAAATCTCTTTTATAGTTAATTAAATTCATGTTTTGCCTCGTTACGATGACATGTGTTTTTGTCCGCTAATTTTATTTTGTTTTTCTATTTAGATAAACGTTACGACGGATTAAAATATGTTTCAGCTAAATTAAGATTAAACGTAATATCTTTAATTTTATTTACATAATCTCTCTCACTTTCATTAGACACTTTAAAGCTAGTAAGAATGATCTTGCAAATTCTTGCAAATTTCCTAGAATTTTAAAATTTTCCGGTCCGATGGATAATTTAATATGTAACTGAAATAACCGACAACAAAATGGTAAAATTTGCTTCAAAAACAAATAAACCTATTTGATGAAATTTTCATAGGACTAATCGATCTGAGAGTATATCCTTTCAAACAAATAAGCGGCCAAGACCTATTCAACGATACCCCACACGATGAGGTGAGGTTGAAAAAAATATTTCATCCTTACTTACTATTTTATTTTTTTGGATTTATTATTTATAGTGAGTTAACTATATTCTTCATTTTTGCAACCCAAATTTGCAACTAGTTGCGATAGTTGCACTTCGCCATACACACTGTGGAAATTTCAACTACCTACAGTTCCTTACCTTACCTACAGTTACCGTAACATGAAAGAAAACTGCATTCTTTTTACATGACGGGAACTATACCTACCTACTGACTAATATACTGTCATTTAAGTGTAAGACAGACAGACAGCATAGCCTCCTTAATAGGCACCTAAAGAAAAGAAAAAGCTAACAGATGCTACCGCTTAACTAATAGCGGTCCTGTAATATCCAAACACTTGAGTATAATGTCATATAAGTACAATAAAATAGTCGTAGATGAGTTTTGTCGCATTGTTTACAAAGGCATTAGCGTAATCAGAAGCAGGAGGTTTAGTAATGTAAGTAGTGTAAAATTCAGAAGTTACATCGATATACAGTACCACACGACGGAATCTATTAAAATTTGGTATTAGATAATTTAAGGGGAGACTTTTGTCCAACAGAAAAAGATTTAAAATTTTAATAATAAACTTTATTGTCATTAAGAATTGTTGGTTTACGTACCTACTTAGGTAGATGCCCAGTTTTGTTTTGTCAGTTAATTAAATTATTTTGAAGACGGTTAATTTTTTTTTTATTACATTTATTTAACATTGTAAATGAAGGGTACAGGCAAAGAACAGGTAATGTCCTAATTAATTGACTTGAATTCTAATGATTGGAATTTAAAATACCATAGACAAAGATATGATTCTACTAAAAAACATTTTTTTTTAATTTGTGACATTCCCTGTTATTTGCCTGTACCCTTCTATGTGCATAGCCTTATTCGAAGGTTCTTGATTTTTTTCTCAAAAGATTTATTAATCAAAACGAATGCAAATTGATTTGATTATTAATCCGGTAACTCCCATTAGTTCTATGAGAACTGTGACGTCATAGAACAGTTGATTTTTTTATCCTTTTAGTTCTATGGTAGAACTATTAAAACGAAATCTCTCTCATTTGTTCTATAGAACTAATAATACATGGTAATTTTCGTTAGTTCCATAGAACTGTTGCCACATTCATCTAGATTTTCGTGTTTCTCTTGCTTTTTTCGTTTTGAAAAAGGCTATGTACGTTGTTTGACACGAAGTCTAAGTTACCTAAGTTGACAGTAGTTTTTTTTTTTTGCTCTATAATCCAATGTTAAGGACTGACATCTATAACACACTATACAAAATATTTCTAAACATAAATCTTTTTATTCGCACACCTTAGTTTTTTTTTACTGTCAGACTAATAGTGGAGCCAATTTTTCAAAGGATACAAAAACGTTAGCTTAAACTAGAGAGCAGACTGTTTGTATATTTATTTCCTTAGTTTGATAAAACAGATATTTTACATGAAGAGATATTAAAAAGACAAAGTAGATAACAGTTTGATGACGATAAAATCGTTTGAGCTAAATACACCTTCATATGCTTTCGTATATCCCAAGTTAACTTCAGAAAGCTCTACTTTACACTTTTATGTGATCCGTCTTCTTATTTGTCTAGTCTGAACAAGCTGTTACACTTTTCATACTTACATGCACAAGTGTAAAGTTTTTTTATTCAATATTTCTAGCATATTGCTTTTCGCAAATAATCCATGTAATAGTGTGAAACATATGCTGTATTCGCTATATTTTGCGAATACACAATAATATTCTATTTATGATATCATTGGTTTTTACACGTTGTATGATCTTGCTAATTGAAACTCATGGTTCCATTTCACTAATAAAAAATCTAGTGACAATTGAAATCTGTGACTCGACGCTTTCAGTTAGGGTTCCTTAGAAAAGTTACTTATGAAGCCTTACGAAAACCTAAAAAATATCTTTGAGTTTGTTTGTATTTCTGCGTGTTTTTAGGGTTCCGTACCTCAAAAGAAAAAAAAAACGGAAACCTTATAGGATCACTTTGTTGTCCGTCTGTCAATATATAAGTAAGATCTACTAAACTGATACAAGATGCTTGTATCTATAGATAACTTTCTACAGGGTCAAGTGGCTGAATGATTATTTTCTATGTCTGTGATTATTTTACATCACCATCATCTAATACCCTCCCTTTTCCATTTAACCCTCTAACGACGATCAAATGTGGTGCCAAACGGTTTCAGGGGCTTATGATCTTTGATACTCTTCCTATTGTATGGAAAAATAGGCGTAATTTTATGTATGTAAGTACATATGTACAGTACCTACATCTTTTGATCCCATATTATAAGATGTACTTTTTTTTGTTAGCCCTGTTTGTACAAACTGTCCCACTGCTGGGAACGGGCCATCTTCTCATTGCGAGAAGGGTTAGGTCATAATCTGCCACGCTGGCCAAGTGCGGGTTGGCAGACTTCACACATATTCAAGATCATTGAGAACTCTCAGACATAAAGGTTTCCTCAGGATGTTTTCCTTCACCGTTTGAAGTTGGCGGCAATCAACAATATGCACATAACTTCGAAAAGACAGAGGTGCGTGCCGCGGGATTCGAACCCAGGACCTGCGGATCGCAAGTCAGACGGTCTCACCACTAGGCTGCCGGAAACTAAACCCTCTAACCACGATCAAATGTGGTGCCAAACGGTCTCAGGGGCTTATGATCTTTCATGCTCTGCCTGTTGTATGGAAAAATAGGCGTAATTTTATGTTTGTAAGTTCATATGTACAGTACCTACATCTTTTGATCCCAATTCCCATATTAAAAGATTCATACTTAATTCGCGATAAGATCAGCTAAGTATTCCATAGGAATAGTTAGCTGGACTAAACAACAAAATGGATATAGCAAGTAATTTAATTATGTGAATTTTGAGTGGGTCTCACAGAAAAAGTTGTTTATGGTGGAGTACAATGGGGTATGTAAATGTTTATTTCGATATTTTTATTTTATTTTTATTTGATACATTGGATCATTTAAAACAACTAATTTAAATATTTTTTTATTCTGTTCAGTACTTATTTTTAATATTTTTTAAAGATAAAATCGTGATGACGTCACATTTACTACTGAATAAAATATTGTGATAGCCTACATGAACTAAAAAAAAATAATATGATATACGTCTAACTTGACGTTGACTATGACATGTATATTTCTACAATTCTTTATAAAATTATTTTCTTATGACATTTGTCATAGATATATTGTCTATGCTTGATATTCAATGCCAATGCTGTCAGCATCAACTTTTTTTTAAGTTACTGTGGCGTCATTTTAGAGGTCGGCTGAAGGTCATATATTTTTTATATTTTTGCAAAAATTTGCGGCGTCTCATCATTTTATGAGCCCAATATAAAAAAATATGGTTTATAGACATACAATATCGAAATGGTTTTGGAATCAGCATATGTTAGATTTTTCTTTACATACCCCATTACTTGGTTTTAGCTTAGTATAAATAACCATAATAACCTTGTACTAGTTATGTACAAGCCAAAGTAGCATCCCTTTATCGGAAACAGAAGCAAGATAAAATTACCAACATTACACGTATCAGCTGGGATTAAAACATATAGCATAATTAAAATATTCGGACAAATCTGAGTTTTTGTATAAATTAGACCTATTTTCGAACTAGTACAGCGATTTAGTTTTCTATGATAACAATGGATAAAGTAATGTTTTAGTTATGACCTTATAGACTAAGAGCGGGCCGTATGTTTACCCACCTCATCGGGTAACAAGATGTGATGTGATATCTAGGATGACGCACATTAGTAAGGTGTCTGTAAATGTACAGGGTTGCCTAGGCTAAGCCTGGAGCGTTTTGTACAGTTAGCAAAAATGTGACCATTTTTTGTGTCCACCACCTTATCGGGTAACAAGTAGTACATTCGAAGGTGCCAAAATCAATATAGTTGCAAAAACTGTAATATTTTATATACAATACCAAGATTAAGACCTATTAGTTATATTCAAAAAAAGAAGAAAAAATTAAAGTCTAAAAAAACAATTAAAGTACGAGTATAATAAACAAATAGAAGTCGAAGAAAAAAATGTATGTCTAAAAACATCAAGTTCAATTAAGGACAACAATTAAATCACATGAACTCAAAAACCATTCACAAAACCAATCCAAATTCTCTTACTCAATTTAATTAATGTTATTTTAATACAATTTTTAATTTAACATTAAAATGCATTGCAACTTTTATCAATTTACTTAATTTAATACAGTAAGTAGCCTGGCGCCATTTTTTCTGTAATATTTTACTATAATAACTGCTCACTGCTGATATGGCTCACTTAGTTATGTAAACTACTCCTGACATTTACTAGAATGTATCTTATACCTTTTATAAAAAGCTGATAATGCATTCTTTTTTTATCCTGTGCATTGACTTTAGCAGGTTCGTTATAGGAAGGAATACCTGCAAATAAATGTAAAATTCCACTGAATAATCAAATTTTCATATCGGCAAAGTTACAAAAACTTTGGTTTTCAATATTTCTAATGTTTTTTTAGGAAAGAATGGGGCCAATGGGCACCATTCAAATTTTTGTCAGGCCTCATGGCTCAATGATATTAAGTTTGCCTTCTGAGGTGTCGGTCGCGGGTTCGAGCCCCACCCAGGGCAAACATTTGTGTGATGAGCATGGATGTTTGTTCTGTATCTGGGTGTTTATATGTATCACAAGTTACTAAATAATTTACAAAAAAATATAGTAATAGTAGTAAAGTAGTAGTAGTAATTCCATAGTACAAGCTTTGCTTAGTTTGGGCTAAATGGTGTTGCGTGAAATGTCCATCATCATCATCATCATCATCATCATCATCTCAGTTATAAGAAGTCCACTGCTGGGCATAGGCCTCCCCCATGGATTTCCAAAAAGACCGATTGGAAGCGGCTTGCATCCACCGTTTTCCCGCCACTTGTATGAGGTGAAATGTCCACCAATATTTATTTTTTATTCATAACACGTTTTTGGCAAAGGTGTGACAGAAATATGTCGTCTCTTTTACTCTCCTCAACTTAGTTTTATGAATTCAGTTTTACTTTGGGCAAAACTTGTGGGAAATTGAAAAAGTGTGGTGATAAATCTTTTCATGTAGTCTTCTAAACTCCATAGAAGCTTTCAGTAAATGTCACTTACAATTACACTTGAGCCATAACAATTTAACTAGAATTTAAAGGTAATTTATTTTACTTCACTTTGACTAGCATTTGTAGATTATAATAAAAAAACGGCCAAGTGCGAGTCGGACTCGCGCACGAAGGGTTCCGTACCATTATCTATAAAAATGGCAAAAATATCACGATTGTTGTATGGGAGCCCCCCTTAAATATTAATTTTATTTTAATTTAATTATTTATTTTTAAAGTGAAAAGTATAACTCAATATTTAGTTAATATTTCAAGCGTCTACCTGTTGCTGTTATCAATATCGAGCAAAAACGAGCAAAAAAATCACGTTTGTTGTATGGGAGCCTCCTTAAACATTTATTTAATTCTGGTTTTTAGTATTTGTTGTTAACAGAAATACATCATCTGTGAAAATTTCAACTGTCAGTCACGGTTCATGAGATACAGCCTGGTAACAGAAGGACGGACGGACTGACAGCGGAGTCTCAGTACTAGTCTCAGCGGGTCCCGTTTTTACCCTTTGGGTACGGAACCTACCCCCCCTACCCCCCCCCCCCCCTACCTACCCCTTTGGATTATGTGTACCTTTATTGTTTATTTTATTACCTTGTGTGGTGTCAATAAAGTGTTATTGATTGATTGATTGATTGAACCCTAACAAGAAAAAATCTTAAAGAAACTTAAAAACTTTGACACTGGCAGAATGCACTCGATTGCGATGCCAACAACAAATAATTAAAAAAAAACATTATATTGCGCAGTCGAGTAAGCAGCTATGACGCCAGTGTGTCATCACTCCAATACTTGACCCTGAAAAATCAGCGTTCTAAATAATAAGTCGTCTGGGGCCAGTTCGTCGGCCGAGTCCGGCACTTGGAAGCATTTAAATATCAAATTTGACACCACTGACAGCGGACTCGCCGTCAGACGCTCGATCATTCATTCATTCATTCAATGACGCTAATGTGAGCCAATCTGAATTGCAATTGTTTAGGAGATTGTATTAAGTCTGGGCTTTTTTATCGTGTCACATCTTCGCCCCACCTTCGACGTGTCACATTTTTTTCCGTTTTATACAAATCGGTTTGGACAGGTTTTTGCATTTTGTTTAAGAAATAGTTCGTTTATCTATGCGTCCCTGTTACAACGTTTTTTAGTGACTAAATTTAAAATTAATGCCTAAATCATGCTTTTTCTCTTTGCTTTTTTTTCTCATTAGGGTAGACAGAGACTATATTGTTCCACTTGTCTTCATACATACTCGTCGGTTTAGGGTTCTTTTGACTTGACCTTTCTCCAAAACGTATTCGATTTGCTCGTGATAGGTTCCCCTTCGCCGACTCTTACCAACCATTCACACTCGCCAAATAAATCTGTTTCGCCAACCTTTCTTCATAAATTCTCTCCACATGCCCTACCCATCTAAGCATCCCCTTCTCTTATTTTTGTCACTACATCTTCTAACACACCTGAACGTTCCTGCCTAAATAATCGTTTTTAGATAGTTCCGGAAGTAAAAAATGAAAATCTTTTTATTGGTATAATACGTCTTATAAACGCATGTTAAATTTTATTCACTGAATAAGGATTTGTCCTTCTGTTCTTGACCTTCTGTCAGATGGGAACTGTCACGCGCGAGAACCGAACAAAACACTGATAACTAAAATGCTATTAATGAGCGTTTACAAGTAAGACGGATTGTACATAGAAAAAAGTGTTGCCATAAAGAAATAACTATTTCATTCGATTTCTTCGTCTGTCGAATATTTTAAATTAAAAACTTTATAGTCCGTGAATATCAATACACGATATTCTTTTAATTTCACGGTCAAATAAATATTAATTGATTGTATTACATTATAAAATAATCTCGGTTAATAATATTAAAATTTTATGTATTTGTGATAAGTTTCACATTAACATGTTTATTTTAATCAACTGCACGTTTTAAAATCAGAACTATACCAATTAAAACGTATCAGTAATTAGATAAACAAGTGTTTATATTTTAAAAAAATACCCGACTGCAGAAAAGTGGAGTCTAACTTACGTTTTTGTTACGCTTGATTGATTCGCTGTGTGTTTCTCAACTCAAAACGTGTAAATTACACGTTTTTGTGTGAGAAAGTATCGCTAAAATCGCAATAAAGGTTATAAATGCGCAATCTGTAGAGTAATTCTAAATTCCTTAGGTATTACGAAAAAGTTACGAAAAATCGCATTGTTTTAATTTTGCGGGAGTCATATTATTCATCATCATCATCATCTCAACCATAAGAAGTCCACTGCTGGACGTAGGCCTCCCCCATGGATTTGTCATATTATTATTATTACAAAAAATTATAGCCTATGACACTCAGGGAGTAAAAACGAATCTAACGACACCTCGCACACCAAAATCGGACAAGCCTTTGAGGCTGTAGGAAGTAACATGGAAACATACATACATACCCACATACATACCAAAGTATTCATTACATTTTTTGACATATTCATTTCGAATATGAGAATGTGTACTTATTTTACCATTCACATACTCACACATTCACACATTTCATGTGGTACACAGTGTGTACCAGATGACAGGTCCCGAGACAGGTCCCGATAAATCGGGTAGTGTTTTAGGCCATTGAGATATACGTATGCACCTTGTATGATATAATCTAGGAACATACAACGATCTATCACCGTGACCTGCTATTAGGTCACCACAGGCTAACGAGCTGGCTGAACCGAATCTTTCAAAAACAAATGAGTGTACGCTGATAACAAACACAGTCATCGTCGTAAAGGAACCCATGCCGTTAAACACTTAAACTAGACCTGAAGAACCGACACTGAATCACCTGACCATTTTAACACGCGCTAGACATGCACGCAGTTCTATTTGGCCGGACGTTGAAGAAGCCGGACATTGGCAACTGACAGCTGATAAATCATAGCTGGTTTAATGTTATATAATTTGATCAAACGATCATATATTAAATTAAAAACAATTGTTTTCAGTTTTCTTTACAATTTAGATTAGTATAATATTTAAAAAAAAACTTGAGCAATACAATAAGTCCCCAACTTTTAATGTAATGAGAGTGAGTGAGAGAATAATTGAGTACATTAAATTATTAAAAAGTAACAATTATTTCGAAATTATTATTAAAAAAAATTTTCTTTAGCTATTTTCAAGTTTGAACTTTGATTATAGTAATTCAATCAAAAACTCTACTGTGAACCGAAAAATTATGAATAGTAACAATAGTGTGATGTGATCAGTATTTCTATGATACTTAACTGAGTTCAAAAAGTCAAACTACGCACAATGGTAACAAAGTGAGACTTTAAATTAGGTATTACCATTTTACACTAGGTTTATAAGATTTATATAACGATGATATTATACTAAAAGCCAATTTTATGTATCTTGCAACCCCCCACACAACAGTCAAAATGTGTCAATGGGCTTCATTGACTTTGATACAGCTAGTATAAGTTAGAAGAATGATTCAGGTTGATAAAAAGTAGGCAAAATACATTAATACGTCTCAAGAAAAGCAAATTTAATCTTGCCGATTATTATTAGCCGGATATTATGGAACATTTCTATTTAACGCTAAACCATTGCAAACACAATTAACTTTATCTTTACGAGTTAAGAAAACTATTGTTGAAAATATTCAAATTTTAAAAAGAGTAAAACGACCGTTCCAATTGATAACATTAATTAGGGCATTATGATACCACAGGTTGAGAATTACTGCCATGTATATATACCGCCAATGAGCAGGTCGATGGCCGGTTAAATTATGACGTCATCACTACTATGCTTTGTTGTCATGAGTTGTATGTGAGTGGTAAGCCCTCGTGTCAGTGATGAGCCTGTAAGCTGTCGGTACGAGTATCTTCTTATTTCTCGCTCGTGCGTAAATCACGCCTATTTTCTCGGGGTAGGCAAAGCATCAAAGACCAATATTTTACAATATTCCCGGGACGTGAAGTAGCTAGTACATTCTATATTTTTTTTCCAGTCCAGCATGAAAGTGGTCAAATATATAATTATTGACCCTTTATACAAAGAAAATACAATAAAATCAAAAAATCTGTCAAATTATTACTGATAGATACATACTGTTTGCAGTAGGTATTACACAATAAATATTTCAGAACATTTTTTTTTTTATATTTGACACTCTATAAAATAGGGCCTCGAAGAGCACCGAATTGTGTGTTTGATCTACCTATATTATTTAATTAACCGGAAAAAACACACAATATTAATCTTTCAAAAGTACGATGTCTTCCAACCGATTTTGGGACTGTCAGAGTCCCATCCTCAGGTTCCGTTGGAAGACATGGTTCTTTTGACCGATTAATATCGTGTTTCGGTTTTCGGTTAATTAAATTACTAAAAATAAATACTCACGGAAGTTTCAGTACAGTTATTTTTTCCTATCTATTTTTATGTAAACCAACATTTAAATTAACGGATTACTTTTTTTTCACTTAATGTTGATACTCGTATAGTTACTTGTAAAAGGTATCAAAATAAATATCTAAATAATTTAAAAAATCTCATTAGCGCGCGAGAGGGCTGATGGCCATTTACCACCTTTTAAAGTAAGTCTTCCTTAGATGGAGTTTTGATTGTTTATTATTTTTTTAACACTGGGGCAATACTAGAGGCGGTTTATGGTGAGGTGTCACTGAGAGGCGATACAGCGTAACCCGGTAAAACTAAATAGTCTAGTAAAAATAAATCCGTTTGTATGGAGCAGATCACAGTATTTGCAACTGGGGGGATTCTTTGAAATTATGATAGGAAAATAACTAAAAATCATAGATCAACAATAATCTCCGATTTATAGACTAGCTGCGTTCTGCGGTTTCACTCGTTTAGTTATGAAAAACGGTGATGATTATGATGATGATAAGTAGCTTATGTCCGTCTCCAGGTCCAAATCTCTATACTAATTTTCATAACGATCGGTTCAGCCGTTTGAGCGTGTAAATGTAACAAAATTTGATTTTATAATATCATTATGAAATTGTGTCAAATGTATTTCAAAACACCAGTACATTCATTTAAATAACAATATACTTAGTTGTCTTTTATGTCGTCACAAATCTTATTTTTACTAGACTAAAATGGGAACTCTGGTAACCTTCACCTTGCTCGATCCTGACGTTTAGGTGGAAGAAACCGCATTAACTAAGAACTTAAGCTCAAGGATGGAAATGTTAAATGGCATAAAGCCGCGAGTAACTAGCGTAACACTTACCGTGGCCTGAACCGTTTGACGGGTTTTAGACATGAATTGTCATTAGATTCGTCTCAGTTATGGGAGTGACACAGATAAAATCATTTCTAAAAAGCATCTGCGAAAATAAGGAAGATACAGTTGTATAAGATGTTACTTGGACCACAGAGTAATAACACTTTACAATACAGTGATTTGGCTAAGAATTCCGTCGACTGTGAAGCCAGAAATCTATAAAAATGTATGGATCACTAATCACATTATGGTCTCTTTGATAAGCACATGAGTGTTCGAATGATATTTCAAGATGATTTTGGCAACGAGTAAAAAATTGAAATTGTTCCAAATTTAGCTTTTCTCGTTTACCTAGCGACCGGCTGAGTGACCTAGCCTTAAAAGGCTACTAAGCTAGAGGCAACCCGCATTCTAAGCCTAAAACTTCTATGAGACTACATTAGCGGTGGGTTACTTTATCTTTGCTATTAACCGAATTCCAAAGAAGAGGAGTTTCTAAATTCGTCAGAATCTTTTTATTTTTTATGTATGCTCCCCGATTACTCGAAGACGCCTGGACCGATTTGGAAATTATTATTTTTTTGTTTGAAAAGGTCCCGTAGAAATTTCATCAAAATCGGTTCAGTAGATTGATTTTTAAAACAGAATTGCGTATTTTGAAGTCGGTTTTAGGTTGAAGTGTTAGGGTTTGTCTTTTTTAATGTTTTGTTTCTTATTTTTATTCTTTAGTTGTCTGTCCCTATTTTTGTAAATTCTTGTATGTATTATTTGTCCCCGTTGTGTTATTTTAATAATAATAAGAAAGAAATAATACTCAGAGCACTCACGCTCACTAAAAAGCTTCTTCTAGCGGCGGCGTCGTGTGGCTCGTCGCCCTCTTCCCTCAAACATGGTTGAGGAGAGCGATGGCTGGCACATGCGTCAACTCGTGAACGGGTGCTGCTGCCGGGAGCTGGACTGCTCGGCGTACACACGCATGCATGTTAGTTAAGTTTAAATTAAAATTTTGTCTTCCTCATGCATAACTTTTAAAAAATATGTAAGTAGTTATAAATGCATATATTATGTTCATAAAAGGACAAAGTTCACAGGCCCTGGAGTCTGTGGAGTATAATTTAGTTAAATAAAATAAAAAAGTCGGTTTTTCAGTTTCTAAACTATAATTACTTGTTCTTTTAAAAACATATTTAGGTACATGTTACAATTGTGCTTCTGGTAGTGCCAAGAGCAACAAGAAGTAGTTGAAACTATTAATGGCTACGCCTCAGTGTTTTTTTTTTTTAATTTCTAAACTACCACGTAATTGGAAAAAACAAACACCTAAGGCGAAAAGTATCATCGAAATTAACTTTTGTAAAGGGGTATGAAGTTTTTTTAGTTATCTCCTAAGTATTTGTATTCGACTAACTCTAAGAATGCTCGGGATGAGAAACAGCGGGCGTTTTTAATATTTTTTTACTAAAAACTTCTTTAGGGGTGCTGAGCACTTGATTTCGTGAGTACTGAATGAAAATTAGCCGTCACGCTCGGCTATATAACGCTAATTCGGGCGAGGTCGGCTCGAGTGAACTACGAGAGCAAGTTTTTTTTTACATGATAGATCTACGATTGACCTGATTGACCAACTCGCCTGATGTTAAGCGACGGCGTCGCCGGGGATGGAGCTCGTCGATCTAAAAGATATCTATTCACTCTAGCCTTGAAAACTCCAAGATTGTAGGTCTCAAGACAAGATATAGGTATATAATCAACGTGTAGGTACTGTCAAGATCTCATATCACCGATTTTTTTCTTTTTCTAAAACACTATTAGTAGTAACGTTTTTTTTTTAAATAATAGTGTTTTAAGGAATGACCGTGATAGTTTAAAAAAGTGTTTTTCTTTTTCTTCTCAGAGCGCGCTAGAAATTCATATAGTATACCTATATTACAATAAAAACGACCGTAATCTGAGTTCTCGGACTAATTCTTAGCCTATAGGCAAGATGGAGAACGGCAAACGTTATCACAGTCGGCATAATAACTGAATTACTCGTACACAAGTATAACTAATAGTAAATAATGCATAGGACATACATTTATTCAGTATTTTTTCCCTTATATACAGCAGCTCTTAGGCATTTTAATTAAGGAAAGTTAATTGAAAGCTGTATGCCGTTGTTTGTATTATATGCCGTTATTACTTTATGTTAATGAAATACTGGTTAGTTAGTACTTAAAAAGCTAATTAATATACGTGACTGATAAAAATCTGATAATAGAAATTGAATGCAGTTAACTCAACGGTCACGCATGATCGTTTATCTTATACCTAATATGAAAGAATACTTGAATAAAATAGCATTTCGATAGATATCTGAGATTACTGATAAACATAAAAAAACATATATTTTTTTTATTCAAACTACATTAATATGTAAAATCTATTATATGGGCATCTACATATTATGCCTAGGTTCACATTGGAAGCACATTTATAGGATCAAATTTAAGTATTTATGAAAACCATGAAAACGCTGAAAAATATGATATTTCACTAACTTAATTGCAATTAAAACAAAGTTAATGTTCATTGAAATTAAACTAATTTTAACGGATTTAACGTGTTGTATATTTTGCATACGGAATGTTTTCCATAAAAATAATAGTAATAAAGTCCTTCAATTATAAGTACAAAAAAATATCAGAATCGGATATTTTGTAGAGGTATAAGTAAATCAATTTCCTTAATTAATCGGTTCCCTGAGACCTACAATCTTGGATTTTTCAAGGCTAGAATGAATCGATATCTTGTAGATCAACGAGCTCCATCCTCGGCCACACCGTCGCTTAGCATCAGGCGAGTTGGTTGTCAATCGTAAATCTTGCATTAAAAAATCTCTTTGTACCCGACTGCGTAAGAAGGAGGGTTGTGTTTTTCGAGTGTATGTATATATTTCATATGTGGGTATAAGTATGTAGGTATGTTTCTATAGGACCGCCTACAGCCTAAACGGCTTGACAGATTTTGATTTGCAAGCTGTCGATAGATCCGTTTTTACTCCCTGAGCGTTATGGGCTACATTTTTTTATAACAATAATACTAAAACTCTCACAAAAAAATGCGCTTTTTTCGTAACCTCCAACGAACTTTTTTCTAATAAATAAGTGCGATTTCCAGAATTAACTATTCTAAAAATTGCGCGTTTATAACCTTTAACAGCAACTTTGCGCATACTCTCTCACAAAAAAAACGTTCCTACACTCAACAGTGTATCAAACGTAACGAAATCGTAAGTTAGACTGCAAAACTCGCTCTTCTGCAGTCGGGTAAATTGTTTTTCGTTTAATGTGGATACTTGTTGTATACACAATTGTATGCTAAGTGGCTCTCTTCAATTGTAGGTACAGTCTAACTATAAAAGAACAATATCCTTTGTGCGCAGTGAAAGACCTAGATTTGGAGTAAAAACACTAAATATGCAACTCAGGTAGCTTTAGTAAGTTATTACTATTGAAAAGTTTAACAATAGGTTGTTATGGTTTGTTTAAGAGAAAACTATGCACATTGTTGAAAATTTTCACTAGTTTAAAGGAAACTGTTTTATCTTATTTTTTAAAGTTTGTTATGAATATACGCGGCATATATAGATAAGAATACTAGTTCTCGATGCCTACTCAAGTATACTTTACTGGTTTAAGTATTTCAATAATTACTTTTGTGTCGATCAAACTTACGAAAAATATTATATTTCACTTTTATTTTCCTAACATAAAACGCTTCCTTAGTTAAATAAATATTGTAGGACATTATCACACAACACCATCTAGCCCCAAACTAAGCAAAGTTTGTACTATGGGAACCGGATGGCTGATATATACCTATAGATACCTATATCTATTTTGTTTTTGTAAATACATACATATGTAATCGTTTATAGACCTAGACACAGAACATACACCCAGGCCCGGATTTAGGGCAGGGCAAAATAATTAGGGGCCTCTACACCTTCGTTGCCCTAGGGCCTCCACACCTCCAAACATCCATACTTGGCAGAAATGTTTTCCCTGGGTGGGGATCGAATCCACAGCCTACAGCTCAGAAAGCAAATGTACTATCACTGAGCCATGAGGCCTATAATATAATAATGCCTCTTTATTCGTTAGTCACTCTCTCTCGGTAGATAGATACAGTCTGAGATAGATATAATATATCGGTTTCTTCGCTCGCTTATAATATATAGCTCGTTGCGTGACCTTGAGCTTCCTTATAAGGCCCATAGTTAGGGACCACGTTTCAGTGCCGTATGTCATCACTGGTAACACACACTGGTTGTAAACTTTCGACTTGAGGGACTGGGGAATATTGGACGAGAAGACGCTTTTAAGTTTCCCGAACGCTGCCCAGCCGAGTTGGATACGATGATTTTACATTAAAAATAAATAATTAAATTAAAATAAAATTATTTAAGGGGGGCTCCCATACAACAGACATGATTTTTTGCCGTTTTTATAGATAATGGTACGGAACCCTTCGTGAGCGAGTCAGACTCACACTTGGCCGGTTTTATTATTCATAGATAGACTTCCAATCTTAACCGCCTATTCACCTGATTTAGGTATGACCAGTGATTATTACTCGTACCTACGAGAAACGTTGTCATACTTATATACTTAGTTCCCGTCACGTAAAAAGAACGCTGATTTGTTCGTAAGCGCGAACAAACCAGCGTTCTTTTTACGTGACGGGAACTATACCTACCTACGTTTATTTAAGCAAAAAGAAGAAATCTGTTTTCTGCTATGGCTATGCCTACACAGTCTGTTTTTTTTTTAATTTAACTATTACTTAGAAGTATTAAAATTATAAGTTACTTACTTGTTTTTTAGCAAACCGTAGAGATATGGTAGAATAGTAATCTCCTGTTTTATGAAAAAATGCGAATTATAGGTAAATATACTGGCGAAAATTACCACGTATTATTTTATATTTACATCATTAAATATGTATTATACGTAGATAGGTTTTCCCCGGCTCCGCGTAGCAAGCCTCAATTAAGGTAATCGCCCGACTCGTCTTCATTCGCGACACGTCGGGCAACGCTGTTAGACGCGTGTCGTGACTTGTGAACGATGACAATGCCATCTTGTCTGCTTATAAAGTGCAACACCAAGGTACTAAAAGGTCTTAAGGATGTGTATATCCTCGAAAGTGCTGCGAACTGAGATTTGCCATTTACTTTGTATTCAATAAGTAACTAAATAACTTTCCTATAGATAAAAATCTCACTTCTAATATCATTTTCGTTGTTTTTTTTTTAATTTAGTTATTTTAATAATTTTAGTTGGTTTAGGTATAGGTTTAGCTGTAGGTCGTGGGTTCGATCCCCACCCAGGGCAAACATTTGTGCGATGAGCATGGATGTCTGTTCTGTGTCTGGGTGTTTCTATGTATCATAAGTATATATTTACAACAACAAAAAGGATAAATGTATTCTATCAGCCATCAAGTTCCATATTACAAGCTTTGCTTAGTTTGGGCTAGATGGAGCTGTATGAATGTAAGAGCACCTTTAGCTGTTTGTCACCGGTCTTTGCTGGTTTGACGACTAAAGAGCTGGACCAAACAAGATTGAATTTTAAAAAGCGAAATAGCGCTTTACGATAACATCTTTATGATAGTTTTCCTTCAGAAATAGTGTTAAAACTGGAAAATCAGACATCTTAAAGGCAAAATATATATACCTATATTTTATAATAACAATACATTTTATTTCGTTGCCAACATTTTACAGCTAATTTAGGCGCATTATTAACTCATGCAAAATTATAAATCTAATAATAATATCAAAAATAAGTACTTAAAATAAAAAACCTCTTCTATTCCGCTCATGAATGTAACTATCGACAGTTAGTAGGTTTGGAGAATAAAATCACTACCATTACTGATATGAAAGACGTCAGAAGTAACATAAGAGGAAAATATGAAGAAAGTCTTTGTCGAAAAGGAGTTTTTATATGAACCCACCTAATTTAAAAAAGTAGGTAAACCAAATAGGTTTATTACCGACTACTAAAGATGTTTAACATTTCATCTTTTTTATCACAAAGGAAAAAAAAGTTAGACATCGGTGTCACTACAAAAATATCATTGACTTTGAAATTGGACGGATTCATGCAAAATGAAGACAACTTTTTTAAATTAGCATGAAATGATATATTTTAGATGCACATAATAAAATTTTAAAAACGGGTATAAAAAGTACAACCTGTATTGTTTCAGTTTTATTTTTCTATCTACTTTCAGCTAAAATTATTTTAAAACTTTGTTTATTGTGAAAATTGTATAAGTACTTATGTATTTTTTTACAATTTGATATTTAGAATAGTGAAATGAAAATGAGCAGGTTTTTTGTGTACCTAACCTTACCTGTACCTTTTATAGTAGAAAACTCAGTAATTTGTAGCATTATAATTTTGTTTATTCGCAAATGAAATTAGAATATCATAACAGGTAAGTTGTTTATCAAATCGCGTTTTAAAAAATATGTTGCACTTATTTGGATACATGAAAGCCTTTAAGATCAAATTTTTTATTCTTTCTATATTTTTAATAATTTTATGTAATCAAAGAATTTCATCATTATTTAAAAATGTAGCAAAATAATGTATTTTTCACGATATGTCTCTGATCATACTATTTTAAATCACGAAAAAAAAAATTAAGTTTGTTTTGTTACAATAAAATATTAATTTCTACGTGTGTACAATAATATATAAATATAAAGATAATAATAAAAAATATTAGAGAATCTGGAAGTTACGAGACAGAGCCCCTAGCTACCGGAGCTATTTATAGTTCCTGATAATGCGCACCGCATTTAGGGTTGCTTTTATGTATATTTGAAATTAAAATCTTTGCTCCAAAGCAAGGCTTACTATAGCCTTGAAGAGTTAGGGACAAATTCGAAGTACCTTGTTACACAATTTGAACTAATAATTATTTGTCTTTATAGCTACGATTGGTTAAAAGCAACTGACTTGTAAATGACATACCTATATTTTTATCAATAAATTATTTGTATTTGTTGTAGGTATTCGTAAACCTTGTTATTTAAATTACTATCAGTTTAGTAGAGAGGTTTTCTGTCAGTTTAAAGTGTTTCCTTTTTCAGTTTGTTAAGTAGTTAGTACATCTTTGTGTATTGTTCAGTTGTTCGTGTACATTTTATAAATATCAATAACAAAACATTAAAGCGTAACCCGGACTTGGGGAATAAAGTCATAAAAATTAGGTAAACTTTTAGAGTCATATAATAATAAATCTTTATTTCAATTTACATTAGGTAGTTTTTAAATGAGCATGTACTTAAAAATATTAGATATCAATATACCTATTCCTTGTTTGTATATTCTTACCACTTTATTTCTTAATATACACAGGTAAGTGTTTATTTAATACAATCACAAGTATTATTACTTATTCGATATATTTGAAATGTTTTCACCAATTGTTATGTAGAAGATGGAGCTAAAATAAATATTTATGATATAAACTATTTTTATTTACTAATTAAGTATAATAATATTTTAAAGAAAGCAGTGCGTCAATTTAGTAAACTTCGTTTTTAAATCAGTAAATAAACTTATAAGAATTGTGAAAACGATAAACCGTCAGAGAGAGTCGTCAGTTACGGGTTATGAGAGGAGATGCAGAGGTCAAGAGGCGATCATTGACTACCGGTAGGTAAAAATGCGTGAATGACACGGTTCTAGGTCAACGACTCAACGCACTATTTTGCAGTGAAGCCCCGCCTTATCGCCCGTCGGCCGAATGTAAAACACAGCTTTTTGACCAATCCTAACGTGGGCAACCAATGACGCCTATCAGCCTCACACTAGCCTTTCATTCATACTTTTCATTTACTACAATATAGCTTAATTTAGGAATACTGGAACCAAAAACTTCCACAATTTTTTACAACTCTACGATATGATACTCTACGTTTTAATCTATAGATCCCTAGAGCACTATTAAAACGTCCATATTAGCATTAACAAAGGAGAGGAGTTCGAAATAAATTAATTTCGTTATTGGATACGGAATGGAAAGTTTGTACAGGGGGTGCGAGCAGGGTAGGCGGGGTGAGGTAGCGGCGGGAAAAGTTTTACGAGTCGCGCGCCCCCGACCGGCCGGGAATGAGACATTAGGGTGTACGGCACGGCACTGTCGCTGTATGTGTGAGTACTCACCCGTTCTTCCTCGCGGATCATCTCAGCGATGCCGGGTCGAATGTCGATGTCGTCGTGCGGCGGTGGCGGCGGCGCCTGCACCGGCTCCGGCGGCAGCGAGTCGACCGGAGGCGAGGGCGGCGCGCTGTGGCGCGAGCTGACGCGGTCCTCGGAGAGTCGGCGGCGGCGCGACCCCGGCGAGTCGGGGCTGGCGGCGCGCTTGGCACATCGTCCGCCACCCGACACTTGACCCGATAGCGACGCGTGCTCGCCGCTCACATCCGTCAACCCTCGGATCTTCAGAGTATCCGCCACCTTCAGCAGTGCCGGTATCTGATCTTGGGACACGTTGATCTCTCCCCGGTACATGAAATCTACCGCTGCCTTCAGATCGCTGTACTTTATATCCCTAATGATGATGATTGGGTGCCGGCACGGGTTCTCCATGAGCAGAGATTGGAAGTAGGGGCTGCATGCGCTCAGCACCACCTTGTGCGCCTTCAAGCTCTGGCCCTCGCAGGCGAGCGTCACGTCCACGAAGGACTGCGACTGCAACAGCTGATCGAAGCAGCTTGTCAGGTTGTTCTGGTAGTTGTTCCACCGTAGGCAGAACTGCTGGGGCGAACCGGCGTCCCGGCCGTCCATGGCCGCGGGGTCCTCCTCGGCCGGCATTAGTTTAGTGCGGCGAGCATCTGAAACGTAACACGCGAGTCGAGGAAACGCGGCGCGTGCTACGCTGGCGGCGACTCGCGAAATACTGGTCGCGGCGACGAGTGCGGGTGGCGCGCGGGCGGCGGGGGCGAGTGGGTGGAGCGAGCGTGCGTGCGCGAATGGCAGCCCGCGCCGCCTCCAGCCCCGCCCCGCGCCGCCGCCACCCCGCGCGCCCCGCGCTCCCCGCTCTGACGACCGCGACACGGCGCCCGCGCACCACCAACCACCACCAATGCGCTACGACCACCGTTGCTCTCGCGTGCATAACACCATTCCATTAATTTATTGATAAATAAATTACATTTTAGATGGCACTACACACGCTTTACAAACGAATATTTTTTCTTACATTACCTACCTACTTCTCTGAACAAAGATCTGGTATCTATAATTTTTAACCAATTATATTCCTAAGTAAAAATAAATAATATTAGTGTACCTACAGAGAAAAAAAAGTATACTTAGAAAAGAAACTACGATATTCAAATATTAACATTAGCACATTCAAGTGAATTAGAAAATGTCAGAGTAAAGTTGCCAAATTCCTTGAAAAACTTAATATACCTACCTACTTATGATGCATTAACAGACAGACGCAAACCGACCATCTTTTTCGTGAGTCAGTAATGATTTTGATAGTATAAATATCCCAGAATGTATCTCTATATCTACCTACCTAGCAAAATGTGGTAACATGAAATCTTTGAGACAACTGGTAGACAGGCAGTACTGCGCACATCATTGAATTGTTCTGATTATTTCCTATCTATTTAAATTTCTTTGAAAACATAGGAAATAACGCCTGGCCCCGTAGCTCAGTAGGGAGTATGTCTGCCTGCTAAGCTATAGGTAGGTTCGATCTCTACCCAGGACAAACATTTGTGTGATGAGCATGGATGTTTGTTTTGAGTAGTAGTATTGTGTGAAATGTCCACCAAGATTTAGTTATTTATTTGATTGTCGCATATAACCAATTACAAACGTAGGCACATCCTCACTAAGTAGATTCCCTGCGTTGGAGACGCCAAAGGTCATATACGTACAATGACAAAGACAAATATACCCAGACCCTGAACAATTAATTGCACTCATTCATACATCTTAGCAACCGAGAATCGAACCCAGGCCTTTCCGTTCTGAGGTAAAGTCAATACGTCACCACTAAGTCAAATAGGACCCAAACCGTGATCTGATAAGTACCTATTGCTCTTGAAAATTGGTTCGCACTCGCTTTTTCTTGCTTTTTATGTAGGTAAGAGAGCGAGACAAAAGTCGAGGCGAAGTACATATATTTAGAATGTATAGTCAAGGCATCGCTCGTCGAATTCCTAAAAAATAATTTTAATTCAATAAACTCATAACTATTTTTAACCGACTTCCAAAAAGGAGAAGGTTCTCAATTCGCCGGAATATTTTTTTATGTAAGTAGGTACCTATGTTCCCCGATATCTCGAAAACACCTGGACCAATATGAATTTTTTTTTTTGTTTCAAATGGTATACTTTCTAGGAGATCCCATGGTCATCAGGTCAGGATCTGATGATGAGAACCTCTGAGAAATCGAGGGAACCCTACTAATTTCATAGGCACACTTGAAGCAATTAGTATTTTTACAATGACTCGTAAATTTCCTTAGAAATTAAAGTCAATTGTTAAGTTTTTATAAGCTATATACCTAAGTACTTGGTGATAAGTGACCAGAATGCTGACTCCTACTTTGCTCAAAATGTAAGCGTAGCCATCCGACGTGGCAATGTTGCCAGCATTCTAGCCACTTTTTCCGCCACCAGTGGACTTTTTGAATAAATTTAATTTTATTTGTTTTTTGTAGGTAAGTAGGTATATTTACAGTATATTTTAATATTTTTTCATATAGTCTTAAGGTATAGATAGTAGAGGCATAGTCTTAGTTCTTGGTATATTTTTTCTTACATAGGTATCCTTTAATGTAAAGTTTAAATAAATCATTATTATAATTGGTTAGCAACTTTATTAATTTATTAATTTTGATATGAGCAAGTATTATTCGTTTAAAAGCTAAAATAGCCGACATCAAAATACACAATTCGTTTACTTGGATGATATATTTTCCAGTAAGTAATTTTGTTATGAAAACCAAAATACTGAACCGATTTTGATAAATTTTCTATGGGACCACCTGGATAGTGTACCCTTTCAAACAAAAAAAATTATGTCCACCTGGACATTATTTTAAGTAATTATTTATTATTATTTATTTATTATAATTTAATTATTTATTTATTACATTATTTTAAGTCTTCGAGTAATCATGGAACATAAGTACATAATAAAATATAAAAAGATTCCGACGAATTGAGAACCTCCTCCTTTTTGGAAGTCGGTTTAAAATGTACTGTTTGTCTCGACAACCTCTTGACCGATTTTTCTATATGTTTTTTTCTGTATGTATGTACGCTTTTTTTTTTTTTTTTATCAGCCCTGTTTGTACAAACTGTCCCACTGCTGGGAAAAGGGCCATCTTCTCATTGTGAGAAGGGTTAAGCCATAGTCTGCCACGCTGGCCAAGTGCGGGTTGGCAGACTTCACACATCTACAAGATCATTGAGAACTCTCAGACATGTAGGTTTCCTCACAATGTTTTCCTTCGCCGTTTGAAGTTGGCGGCAATCAACAATACGCACATAACTTCGAAAAGACAGAGGTGCGTGCCGTGGGATTCGAACTCAGGACCTGCGGATCGCAAGTCAGACGGTCTCACCACTAAGCTGCCGGGAACTTCACGCTTATTATACGTACGCTTATTATAAAGTAATAATTAATAAATGTTAAGGTTAATAAATGGCGTCTTAGCAAACATTTACTTATTTCTAGGAAACATCTTCTTTATAAGTAATATAATGACTCCCTAAGAAATCTAAATTGTAAAACCTATAAGTATACCAAGTTTTGTCAAACTTGATCGAAAAATACGACATGTACCTACGCGAGTACCAACAAAAATCCGGACATAAATATCTTGATAATTTTGTTAAAAAAAATTGCGTGTTGATGCGGAAACCTTTGTTGCTTCGCTCATTCGGTCATTTACCTACTGCCATACCGAAAAACGTTACTTTGATCAACATCCAAATTCTGTCTTCTTTTCGCAATTGACATTAAGTACGTGTCAGCGAGAAGTTATCAACACAATATTGAGATAGATAGATAAACTCTTTATTGTACACACCTTAGAAACTTACAATCAAGATAAAATATTTAAAAACTAAGTAAGTAGTGTAACAACTGGCGGCCTTTGAGCATTGCTCAAATTCGAGTAACAATATTCGGTGTTGGTATTTTCATGTATTGGTAGTTTCCGGCAGCCTAGTGGTGAGACCGTCTGACTTGCGATCCGCAGGTCCTGGGTTCGAATCCCACGGCACGCACCTCTCGAAGTTATGTGCGTATTGTTGATTGCCGCCAACTTATAGCGGTGAAGGAAAACATCGTGAGAAAACCTACATGTTTGAGAGTTCTCAATGATCTTGAAGATGTGTGAAGTCTGCCAACCCGCACTTGGCCAGCGGGGCAGACTATGGCCTAACCCTTCTCACAATGAGAAGATGGCCCGTTCCCAGCAGTGGGACAGTTTGTACAAACAGGGCTGATAAAAAAAAAAATATTCGGTGAGACCCTTAATGAATTATGCATTTATCACTCATATATTTTGATTTTGGGTTCGTTCCAAACGACTTAATGTTATGTTTTTACCCCTTTTTTCATTTTTGCGTTTAGTACGAATATTGGGTAAATCCACAATATATGGGTGGTAGTGTACTGATTTTCTACTTGTACTACAGCCAAAGGAATGGAATAAATTTCCGGCTTCCTTGTTCGCTGCGAAATGCAATATTTTCATTGAGTATTTTCAAGGTCTGAGTGAATGGGTATCTTATAAGTTTTCGTTCTTCATCTTCGACCTCATCGTTGCTTACCAATAAGCAAGTTGATGATAAACGCTGACCACTGCACAATCATTACTATTATTATTTTTAAACTGACTGACGAACAGCCATGAACCTCCTCCTTTTTGGAAGTCGATTAATAATTGCGTCGGTTAAAAATCATCAGCATCATTATCTCGGCCACAAAAAGTCCACTGCAGGACATAGGCCTCCCCCATGTATTTCCAGAAAGACCGGTTGGAAGCGGCCAGTATCCAGCGTCTTCTGCCACTTGTAAGATATCTTCTGTCCACCTTGTGGCTGGTCCTACACTGCGCTTGCCGGTTCGTGGTCTCCATTCGAGAACTTCTGCGATTCTTAAAACTTTATTAATTATAAAAAACCACGCCGCTCGCAGGTGGTCGTCCTAACCGTAACGTCTTACAATCTCACATCATAAACATCAAACGGGGTAAAACAAACTGTGTAATGAAAATATCTGTTAGACAAAGGTTGGAAACGGTAACATAAAGTCGTTCTCCGAAGCCAGTTGTCAGTGTTTGGTGTGGACCATTATAAAATATACAAGAGTGGGCTCTCGCGTCAGAAAACAAATACGGGGCCGCGTGATGGCACTAACAACTATCAGACATGGCGAAAATAAAAAAATAAATATTTGTGGACATTTCACACAACACCATCTAGCCCAAACTAAGCAAAGCTTGTACTATGGAAACTAAATGGCTGATAGATAGATAGATAACACTTTATTAAAAACCACATGATAACAAAGATAACATTAAGTACTTAGGGCTAGGTTTTTAATTGACGGCCTTATGTTTTATTTTACAATAAAACAAAAAGTTATCTCATAAACGTTTTCTAAGGTTTTCGCAATTATTACTCATTAAACCCAGAGAGGACCCGTACAAAGTACAGTCAGACGCACACTGAAATTTATATAGATATAATGTGACAAGTACCTAAATACTACCAGCCGGCTCGACCGGACACTTCAAATACACGATAGAACAATATACACTGTGCCTGTAGCTTAATAATACAACTCTAGGTTGTGCAAGCTTGTTGTTGAATGAATCTTCTGCATCGGAACCATTAAATATTCTGTTGCCATGCCTAAACCCTAAACTAACCCTAAATTTAAAGGCTTATTTTTACAAATATTTCATAGTATGAATATATATATGTATACATATTACATATTGCATAGTATTGTTGCCGTGTCCATTCGTTAATAGCACTATGAATTCTATAATGGAAATATGTTTGGTAAGTTGGTATAAAGAACAAATAAGTATTTCAATAGTTTTGACTTTACAAATACTTACTTGGTAATAATAATATTACTCCGTTTCATTAGTTTATATTGGACCACCAGCAGCGTCTAGTATGTACTTATCTATGTAATGATATGATGGTAAGCGATGTGGCCGAGGATGGAGCACTTTCTAGTAAAAACCTACTCACACTATCCTCTAAGGATTTTGTATCGTATTTCGAGAAATCTGTAACACCCAACC
The DNA here is from genome assembly GCA_947563715.1 of Lycia hirtaria. Taxonomy (NCBI): domain Eukaryota; kingdom Metazoa; phylum Arthropoda; class Insecta; order Lepidoptera; family Geometridae; genus Lycia; species Lycia hirtaria. The sequence goes on from OX387386.1 coordinate 14,726,063, forward strand.
CAAGATTAAAATATAACAATGTGTTCATGAACCCCCCCCCCCCCCCCCCTCCCTACTAATTAATCAGAAACACGTTCCATTAAAACAAACACTACCAATCGTAATTACTATTTTATGTAAGCAACAGAACAACTCCCATAAACGACAGAGCTCTAAATCAAACGGCCGGCGTAAAAGGCTGTATACGGTATTTTTTCATTATTTTACATCACTCATAAAAGTATGCGACGACAAAAGACTCTCGCGCGGTCACGCGAACGAATGAGGAACATCAATTAAATCGCCGCATGAAGGTGGTGACGCACTAGCATGCAAACCCCGTGCCGACAAAATTACAGACAAAATTATGTATTAATATTCAGAATCAGTTTTTTTTTAAAAGTGATAACGTCTTATAAATCGATGAACGCCGGCTGCACGCACGAAAAAGTGTCACGTTCCGGCTGAGCCGAGCGTGCAAGCGAGAGCGCGGAACAAGCGATAGAGAGGCACGATCGGCTTGTGACGCATCGTTATCATACGTAAAATTATCGTCCGTAAACCGACTCTACAGACAACCATTTTTTTTAAATAAATAATTGTAGACATTTCACACAACACCATCTAGCCTAAACTAAGCAAAGCTTGTACTATGGAATTAGATGGCTGATAGAATACATAAATACTTTTTTTTATATATATATATATCATAAATATACATATGAAACACCTAGACACAGAACAAACATCCATGCTCATCACACAAATGTTTGCCTTGAGTGATGGGGATCGAACCCACGACCTACAGCTCAGCAAGTAGACACACTACCAACTGAGCCGCTAGGCTAGTTTATTATTCAAAAATAGGCTTGCGCTTGACCGTCTACTCACCTTGTGTTACGGTCTACGATGGAGCGCGCTTGCCTAGAAGGAACCTATGCACTATTATTGAATAACTGACAATATGATACAATGCTAGTTGTTATTGCAAAACACCACCATCAATATACTCTCATCGGGCATTCAATATTGAAAGTAACCATTCCAACATGCTTAATGGATTTTTTACCTAATTATTGTCATAGCTAAAACTGATTTTTAATTATTTTTACTCTGTGTAATTTTCGGATTATGACCAAAAATTAAAATAAAATATATTTTTTATTAAATAATTTCCCCCTTTTATCAATGACTAGCTTTGCCCGGTAGTTGAAAGAAAGAAAGAAAATGTTTTATTTTACACACCAAACACTACACTAGTTCCCTTACCTAGTTTGTACGAAACCCTCGATGGGCGAGTCCGACGTACCTACTTGTCCGTTTTTTTTTTACAAAATATTGCTTCAAAGCGGTCCCAAATAAATATTATCAACTTTATTTCAGTAAATAATGTAGTAACCGGTTCCAATGTAGGTATAATTGATTATATTGTTCGGGAGCGTGTCCGTATATTGTTTGATTAACCGGAAAAAAACTCACGATATTAATCGGTCAAAAGATCGATGTCTTCCAACCGGTTTCGGGACTGTCAGTGTCTCATCCTCAGGGTACCTACACATGCACCTTAGGAGTCGGTCGACGCCATACTGGACTCCTGAGGTGACAGTCCCGGAACCTGTTGGAAGACATAGCTCTTTTGACCGATTAATATCGTGAGTTTTTTCCGGTTAATCAAAATAATATAAATTAATAACCACGGAAGTTTTAGTACAGTTACTTCTTAGCGTAGTTTTAATTCATTTTAGCCTGGGTGCTATTGTACCCTAAAATGTTCTAAATCATAATCTCGGTGGTAGCGGTGAGACGGACACACGTTATTAATTATGTTATAAAAAAGTCATAGCGAATTAACATATTTATGACTCCATAAAGTAGTAGGTGGTGGGTTGGCTTTGTGACGCTATCTGGTGGTGGGGAGTGTGAAATAACTCATTCCAATAGATGTCGTTGGTTGTACGTAAAAAGTTTTATCTGTAGACAACGTATTTTTAAAACGTAGGTACAAGTATCTATATTAAAACAAAAACAAAATACCCGATATCAGAAAATTTTGGTGGTTTTGCCTAATTATAGAAGTGAATATGTATTTTCAAGTTTTTCACACAATACAACAATAAAAACATTGTCTATATATGTTGACATTCAAAGTAACACTAGCGAAACGTCAGGTCATAAAATTACGTAAAATATACGCGATAAATCCATTAAAATTTGTTTCATTTCAATGCAGAAAAGTAGTTTTTGCAGTCCAAGTTACGATTTCGTTTCGCTAAAATCACAATAAAAATCTAAAGATTTCCAACATTCTAGTAAAATCAAAAATCAAATCAAATTCCATTTATTTCGACCATAAGTCATAGCATTACAAATAAAGTTATTAAATTACATTCAATTAAATTAAATCAAATTAAAACAAATAAATAAAATAAAATAAAATCAAATTAAATCAAAATCAAATCAAATAATATCAAATTAAATTAAATTATCAGCATACTTAAACACATTTGCTTATTAGTCAGTACATGAACTATACAGCAATGATTCATGTAAAATCTTTGTTGTTTATTACAAAAAATGCGCTGCGGTTGCTGGTTGCTGGTCTCTTCTCGAAAACTTTTCGGCCCCATCGGCCTTCAATTCTACGTGCTATGTGCCCTGCCCACTGCCACTTCAAATTGATAATCCTCTGTGCTATGTCGGTTTATGAAACAATCAAAATAAAACAATTGTAGTTACCTTTAATATAGGTAGGTCTTTATTCGCTGTAAAACATATTTCTTGAAGAAAACAGGAGATTGATCGCAAAATTTATTCTTTTTTTTTTCGAAGATTATTTATATATGTGTTTGTAAAAAAAAAAAAAATGTTTATTGTAATTTGTAATCGCCTTCAAAAAAAGGAGATTATCAATTCGATGTATGAAATATTGTTAGAATTGCGCAATTCTCACATAATTATATATAATTATGTTAGTCTATATAGGCTTCTAAGCACGTGTGCCAGTTTTCATAAGTGTACCTTTGTATGTATTTTTGTATGTATGTCCACGCAATACGCGGAAACTAGAAGTAGGATTGCAATTTTTTTTATTGAGTAAGGTTTCTCCCGGATTAGAGAACAGTGTAAGTTTTATTGAAATCGGTTCAGTACTTTTCAAGATAGGTATGGATTTTTTTAAGTTATACGTTTTTATTTTTATTATTTTTTATTTTTATTTTATTTTATTTTTTATTTTATTAAGTTATACGTATTTTTTTTTTAAGTTTACCTTTCAACGACGACATTCAATCAATCGGGAAGATTTGAACGAAATTTGGTAGGTTTATTATTCATACTAAGTACTTAAATGATTTAATCATACTAGATAAATATTGGTAAACAGTTTATATCATACTAGTAGTGAAGTTTGTTTGAAAATTAAACGAACTTACGCAGTGAAGTTTATGAATCCAATTTTGCTTGTGTCTGTATGTCCGTCTGTCCGTCCGTCCGGGTGTAAAGACCTGTATCTCTAGAACGTGTGAAGGTATCGTGTTGAAATTAAAACCATACACAGTCACACATATCGATAGTCTTTTGCTGCAGAAAGAAAAATCGAAATTCCCAGTTTTCTTTCGAAATTACAAAACAAACAAATTACAGAAAATGTTGTAAAAAACGCACATTTCGACACTCACAAGGGAACCTATGGGGTACTTCCCGTTGACCTAGAACTATGAAATTTAGCAAGAAGCATTGTATTAGAGTAGTAGTAGGAAAAAATCCGAAAACTGGACATTTTAAATTAAATCACAAAATTGTGTCTTTATGCAAGGAATGAGGGTCCAAATTGTAAAGTTCTTTAACCGTATCATGTGGCATATCATATGAAAGAACTTCATTAGCATAAGCTAAAACAGGTTTTTAAATATTTTTACGATGTTTATTTTTCGGTTTATTAAGGAAAATATTAAAAAATATATGATTTCCCCCTTTTATCTACAGTTTGTATGGAACCCTCGGTGGGCAAATCTGAATCGCACTTGTCCGGTTTTTTTTAATTACTTTTATTAATTAAACTTCAATATTAACCTGAACGTTTTCCTTAAACAAATGTAATATTTACTACCAATAACCATTATAAATGTTAACCACAATTACTTTATTATATTATATCATTTATTTATTTACAATCTTAATTCTAAATTTTTTACAACACAAATATTAACTTATAAAAAATAAACATTACAAACAGGGCTGATAAAAAATATATAATATATTATTTTCGACCATCATTCGATGTTTAAATATTCTTGTAAGGAAATCGAACCACCCTATTCCAAATTGAAGCGATTACGCCACTGTCAGTCGCTAAAGGGTTCCGTAGTCTCTTCAGCATCTATATTAGTATCTAGCTATAACAAACTGTTCCAGCTTCCATCCAATTCGCAAAACCAGTGCCGAAACTACGATCGATCTAACAATAGCGTTCCAATTACTAACTTGTCACTTTGTCACAGGAAACCCCATCGGTGAAAAATCTTTGTTTAGGACAATATCGCGTGTGAGAATTGTGAAAAATTGATTTATTTTTGGTAAAAGGGAACAAAACAGTAGAAGGTTCGTTAGGATGTCGGATATCCGATTTCAGCAGCAAATAGATAGCAGTATCGACTGAGGACCGACAAGAGCTTTAATTTATTAGTTAAGAACTCTCAGTGGTCACTTTTTCGTCCTTACTTCACGCTAGGATTCTCTATGATGGAGATAGCTCGGGTTCTTGTTATAATGGTCCTTGGTTGGTTCTTATTTCTTCCTTGTTATCTAAGTAGGTACGTACACCAGTCAGGCCCTAAACTATCAACCAACTAAGTAAGACAAACACAAATATACATACGCTTATGAAATATGGCACATATATTTAAAAGCTGGTATAGAGTAACATATACAAAAAGTTTGTTCTGACAATATTACATACATACAGGTTGAATTGTTTGATAACCTACTTTTTTTGAAGTCAGTTAAAAAAGGTGCTGCGTGCGAGCGAGACAGCGGCGCCAAAAAAGTTATAATATGTTCAAGCATATACCATATACATATAAAAGAGATGTCGTTTCCCGCCGCACCACTTTACGAGTACCTGGGTGCAATCAGAACGACCTGCCCGAGGTATTGCCGCTCCCACACTTCAACATTTTCATTCCATAAACCATTTTAATGGAAAATCGATGATATAATTCAATTAAGTACTCGAGGAGCGCGCCACAAATCAGCTCTCTCATTTTTACCGCATTTTCTCTCAAAACAAAACAACGTCTGAAGCGTGGACGTATATAGGGGAGATAAGGGGATCGGAGCCCCTAAAACTCAACTGGCGGCATTGATTGAAATGCAAAATGAGTTTTAAAAAGTGCGACCGAGATGCAGACGATGAAAGTGACTGTAAAGAGGGCCTAATGCCCACTTTGAGTGTTCAGTTTTAAGGGTTTGTAGTCAACTACGAATCTTATAGTTGCGCCATGTCCGTCCGTGGCTTAGCTTAAGTTTTTTTCAGTCCTTCTTTAGAAATCCCGAAGCGGGTGAGTATGGCAGGGGGTAAGTACAAAAGAGTTTATTGGCTCGAAGTGCGTCCGGAACTTAGGTCCCCCAAGATAAGTACCTACCTAGGTACATATACCAACTTTTTTAAGTCGGGGTCTGTCCCTAAACTGTCACCGATTAAGTTCTAGACGGATACTAACCCTGACTGATAATTAACTGGCTTCGTAACTCAGTTGGTAGTATGTCTGCCTGCAAAGCCGTAGGTACGTGGGTTCGATCCCCACCCAGGACAAACATTTGTGGAATGAGCTTGAATGTTCGTTCTGACTGGATGACTCTATGTATCATAAGTATGTATTTACAAAAATGTATACATATATGTATTTCATCAGTCACCTAGTTCCGAAAGTATAAGCTTTGCTTAGTTTGGGCTAGTTATATAGTGTTGCTAGTGAAATGTTGGGTATGTAAAGAAAAATGTAACATATGCTGATTCCAAAACCATTTCGAGATTATATGTCTATAAACCATTTAGGGCACATAAAATGATGAGATCGCGCAAATTTTTGCGAAAATATAAAAAATATTTAACCTTCAGTCGACCTCTAAAATGATTTGTTCTGTAAAAATGACGTCACCGTTAGTAAAAAAAGATGAAACTGACAGCATTGGCATTGACAAGAGAGACAATATCTCTATGACAACTGTCATACCAAAATAAATAAACCAAAGAAAAGAATTGTTTTGTGTGCTTGGTGCTCTGCTACTCTATTCATTTGTATTAAATTAATTCTGTTCATTATCTTTACGACGACCTTGCTTTCCTACCGTTTTGATTGATACTGCATTTACGTTGACCACTGCTTTGTTATAAGGAACTGTTTGCCTACTGATTGGATAAATTATGGATAATTTTGTACGTGCCGACTCTGCTAACTTACCTAAATTATATTTATTCGTCTAGTACCCGGATGATTAGCTTGTTGCGAACGATGCGACTATTTGTACGGGTATATTTATTAAAAAAAAAAATTAAATTAAGAAAAAAAAAAATTTTTTTTTTTAAATTGATTACGTTTTTCTACTGTCGGAACTCTGAACGGGACCACAAAGCAGCTTATGCATAGTATTTAGTATCTAACTAGTTTTTTTAATAAAATTAAATGTTACTGATTTGTGAAACGGAACGCAAAGTAGCGCCATTTTGTGTTTATCTATTTGACATGAGGTAAGTAGGTTAGGTTATGTTAGAACATTAAAAACTAAACAGTAGATGTGTTTTCGTATTTGATCTAGGTACGCAAAAATTAGCACTAAAAAGTCTCTGTAAATAATGTAGTGGCCCAAAAAAAGAAAAAAATAAAAGAAAAAACTCTACTATAAATTGTTTGTCCAGTACCCGTATTAATAATTATAAATTATTCGTACGGTAACCGTATTAATAATTATAAATTGTTCGTACAGTACCCGTATTAATAGACTCAGCCATTATTTATTGTATTCTGATTCCTTTTTCTGGTTCATTGTACTGCAGCATCAATGCTTCGCCCAGGAACATATTCTACGTTAACTTGTTCACACCAGTCTTTTAACAAACGTTTGAAAAAACAGTTTATTAGGATTTTTGGCACGAAAGTCGAAACATTTCACAGTTGTAGTTTCTGAATAATATTGTGAATTTGTTTCATTTCAATGCGCAAACACAATCGCGAAGACCTTAGAAAACATTAATTAATTACAACAAGCTCAATATGAATTATTCTTTTTTTCATTCTTTATGTTTACACAACGTATTTGTTTTTTCAAAACACAACAAAAACCGATGATCTCTTGTATCAGTCAGAGACAAAAACGAATATACGTACATGTCACTGTCAAATTGACGTATATGTATTTTTTAGTTCATGTTGGCTATCACAACATCTTATTCAGTGGGAAATATGACGTCATCACGATTTTATCTTTAAAAAAATATTAAAAAATAAGTACTGAGCAGAATAAAAAAATATTAAAATTAGTTTTTCTAAATGATCCATTCTATCAAATAAAAATATAAAAAAAATACCAAAAAAAATTTTACATACCCAATTACCTGCGCGGCGAATTTTCCCTGTTATACATAGACAAATATAATATACTTAAATACATACACTTGTGAAATATGAAAATCTTAATTAAAAGCCCTAACAGACTAACATATGCGAATAATTATGTAACATTAACGATATTACGTATACATACGCATCGAATTCCTATCCTCCTTTCTTGATTTTGCATAAAAATACTGAATACGACCCTGGTTACAAAAGAAAATCCGTGAGGACTATAATCAGATTCCATCGAGTCATTAGCCAAATGGGTTAAGCGCTGTTCTTTTCAGAAAATATGATTTGTTTGTCTTTACCGTTGTTTGTTCCATGGTGATGCTTAAAAAAGGTAGGTAAGTCATACATTACTATATAATATAATCATCTGGTGTTAAGCGACAGTTACGGTCTACGATGGAGCGCGTTTGAATAGAAGAAACCTATTCACTCGCGATTTGAAGATACCTAGATTATATCTATTCGGAAAGACCCATTCAGGAAGCGCATTCCACATTTTGGCGGTACGCACAATGAAAGTGGAGCCAAAGCGTTTCGTACGTGTTTTCGGAATATCAAAAAAAATCGGAATTGATTGATTGATAATAACAGAAGGCAGTTATCCTTCACGGTACGCATTTTCAAGAAGTTTCTACACGAAAATACCCATTTATGATGCGTATTTCACGTTATTATGACGCAAAAAACCGGCCAAGTGCGAGTCGGCCTCACGCACGAAGGGTTCCGTACCATTATCTATAAAAACGGCATTATCTATAAAATCACGTTTGTTGTATGGGAATCCCCTTAAATATACATTTTATTTTAATTTAGTTATCTATTTTTAAAGTGAATAATATAACTCAATATTCTGTTAATATTTCAAGCGTCTACCTGTTACCGTTATCAATATCAAGCAAAAAAATCACGTTTGTACAGAAATACATCATCTGTGAAAATGTCAACTGTCTAACTAACACAGTTCACGAGATACAGCCTGGTGACAGACGGACAGACAGCGGAGTCTTAGTAATAGGGTGCCGTTTTACCCTTTGGATACGGAACCCTAAAAAGAGAATCAAAATGCTGTTTTGGAATATGCGTCAAAGAGGTCGTTTTCAAAATCAGAATTAAATCGGTTGTCCATACAGGCCGGCTGAACGAACAGACAGACACGTTCTAAAGTTATAGAATAATCGCGAAAGGCGGGAAATGAAAACCTACGAATGTTAATATTGCTACCGACGAGCGCACCGCCGAATGGAGGCGCGGGATGAAAGAAAACCTAAACGATGGATGTGGCGTTTAACAACGGGTGAGAATGTTGTAAATCATCAATTGCAGAATTAAGTTCTTTTTTTTATTTTTTATTCGTCGATAGGCTTGCACTTGACCTTTATAATTCTCATGTTACAATTGTATGCTAGTTAAAAAAAAAATAACAAAATGAAAAAATTCAATGTATTTGCCTATAAAAGACACGGACCCCGGAGCTTGTGGAGATACAATTATTCAAATAAAAAAAAGTTCTCATGTTTTGCAAATATTTGAAATTATTATTGAATAGGTACCGTTTCCAAAATCTCTCATGTGGATTTTATAATATAGTACTTGGGCGACCGAGCTCCACTCGGATTTTTATGACTGAAAATACGAGCAAACCCGAGTTCACTAAAAATTAAACCTAGCAAGATCGATTTATCGTCCCCTAATCTACCTACAAACCAAATTTAATTGAAATCGTTAGAGCCGTTTCCAAAATTCAGATTATATATATTATATTATATTTATTTATAATTAATTCATAAACAAAACGTTGACAATATTACAATAATAATTGGATTGTTATTGTTTTAGTTCACTGGCTGTTACTTATATATACAGGGTTATTAGAGTACACTGTACTAAGCCAACAGAAATCAACTGTTCCGTAGATAAAATTTGTTGACCTCTGACAACCTGGAACTCTGACATGGAACATTTGATTTTTTTTATTATTAAATGTATTAAATAACTCCATAAAAGCACGCCTTTTTTCTCTTATGGGGTAGACAGGGCATGAAATACCAATATGCCCGTTTAACGCCACATTATACCGTGATTGGGTTACATAAAAGGAGAGGGTATTAGAGGGTTAGAAGGGATAAAAGGGTAGGATGTAATGTTGGCGTCCAGTGACAGGGAGTCAGCCCATTGCGATCGCTTACATAAATGCCAATTTCCCTCAAGACCCTGAACTGACTTTCACAGTACGCCCACGATAAGAGAAGCTGGTACATTCTATGTTTTGAATTATATTATCTAATTGTAAAAGTTGTGTTGAGTTGTGATGAGTACAATGACCTAATTTAGCTTAATACAGGATTCTATTAACAAGCTAGTGAGCTCAGTGAGCAAAATAATACAATTTGTTTGTTTATAATTTGTATGATGTCACATTATGACCGATGGCGTTATCAGTGTTCCAAATAAAAATCATTTTAAAATTTATACTACCATCTTGTACTAGGCCCTACTTTACAGCCCTACTTTACAGTCCTACCCTACAGAGGCCTAATTTAGACCTCAAAAGGTACAGACCTTTTGACACCTGTCGATTTGGCTCACTGGACCTTTTGGCTCTATGGACTTTTTGGTCCACTGTACATTGTGACCCTGAACGTTAGAGATCTATTTATATATCCTAAGACAAACAATGTTATTAGTTTATTAAAAAAAAGGTATGAGTCAAGTAGTATACCACATCCACTCTGTACCTTCTATAATGATAGGCACAGCGCGGCTCCACTCTCCGCGTTTTTCTCTTTGTTACGGACTCACGTTATTATTAAAAACAATAAATCGCTGAGGGCGCCACCTACCACTATTGCTTTCACTTCGCTATACCCCCCACCCCCATCCTACCCCGCCGCACCCAGCGGTAATTACTGGAGTGAAACATGAGGTTCTTAAACGAAAATAGCGTTTCAATGCTTGATTAGTAGTTTATTTTCAGCGATTACTGCTGAAACAATCTGTTATTTTACAAGAGTTGACTCTGTGCGAGGTGAAAGTTCCGCGACTGCTTAGGACACTCGATTCCAGGGATGGTTTATTTTTACGTCTTCATAAAAACATTTTTTGAGCTGCTCTACCCATGTTCCTAATTTAAAGGAACGAAAATATGTATTTACGAGTATTTTCCCCGCAATTCAGTTTCTTTTTCAAATTTATACACAACACACAACTATATTAATAAAATAATGTTTTGGAAAAGCACACTGTCAAGCTAAACTTAATACCAAAGTACTGCATCGAATTTGATAAAAAAATATGGGACACACACCTCACCTTTTTTGTGAGGAAACGCATTTACGCATTTCCTCCGCTAAAATTAGACTGAGTCATGAAAGCTTTGACTTTGGCACTTCTCGATAGGCACTTTAGAATGTACAACTTGTTACCCGATGGTGATGGACACCTCAAAAAATGGTCACATTTTTGCTAACTGTACAACACGCTCCAGGTTTAGCCTTGGCAACCTTATACATTTAGAGACACCTTACTAATGTGCGCCATCCTAGATAGTTCACATCTTGTTGCCCGATGAGGTGGGTAAACATACGGCCCGCTCTTAGTCTATATGTACACACAACGAAAAAAATTCCGCGACAATATTTTTTTCCCAGTCGCAAAAAACAAAAAAAAACTGCAGAAAAACGTAAACCTGTCAAATCAATTTCATTAGGGTGCGTCAAGGGAGTGAGATCAGTTCGCAATTATACACGACCGGCTTGGTAGCAATTAGATTGATTCGGTTAATTATGTAAATAACTAATTAAAGTGATTAAATAATTACTACGTGGTTTACGTGTCTCGGGACCAGGATGCCCCAGACACGCGGAGCACGATTTTAATCCTTTTACTATTCAGATGCAATTGTGGGAAAAATTTGTCGAAATTTTTTACCCTACTTTGCGGGTAACTTACGAGTTGTTTTAATTTTCGATTAGTGTTAGAATTTACCCCAAATGCAGGAAAGTAATGTTTGACTATTTTTAACCGACTTCCAAAAAGAAGGACTCTCTTCTCAATTTGACTGTATGTTTTTTGTATGTTTGTTCAGCGATTACTCCGCCAATTATGAATTGTTTTTTATTATTATTTTTAATCAGAGGTGGTCCCATATAATTTTATCAAAATCGGTTTAGTATTTTGGTTTTCATAACAAAATAACTGAAAAAATGTCATCCAAGTAAACGAATTGCGTATTTTAAAGTCAATATTTTATTATCAGTTATATATTTTTTTTATTAGGCGTATTTTTTATCAGTTTTTTAAACTATAATTATAGAGTGATTGCTTGTGTAAGCTTCGGAAAGGGCTGTCTTCGAGATCGAATTGGAAAGATCCGTAAAGGTACGAACGTCACCGACATACCTCTGCACAGCGGATTAGCAAGTTGAAGTGGCAATGGGGAGGGCACATAAGTAGTACGTAGAACTGGCCAATGAGGCCGAAAAGATCCCGAGTTAAGACCACACACCGAACAAGCGCAACGTAAGAAGACCAGCCACAAGGTGGACCTGGATAGACGGTCTTTTCACAAGTAGCAGAAAGATGCTAGATGCAAAGCAAGTCACTTCCAATAGATTTTTTAGAAATCCATGAATTATGAGCAATTAACTTTTATTTTTTTAACTCGAATAAATCCGCGTTTGACCACCAACTCGCCTGTTGGAAAGCGAAGATGTGGTCGGAGATGAAGCACGCAGAGTTAGAAGATACTCGTATTTGAGTTGATAATAATATATACATATTGTATATACTTGTTAGTATTATCAAATAGAAACTGGCGCTGTCTGAACGGTTCAATAATTATTTTCTACGTTCATTGTCGGATTACCACCTTTTATACAACATTCAAATTTACAGTAGCTTTGAAAAATAAAACAATGGCACATTTCTTTAGTGTTCCCGCCAAAAATCCTGCAATTTAAAAGCTACAAATGCTGCCATGCTGCGAAAACGTAAAATCTAATAATATGACTCAATCTATTAACTGCTTAATTAAACTTAACGCTAGGTTATGCTCCGGCCGATTATAATTTCTCTTTAGCTGACCCCATCAGTGTATCGTGGTAACTTGTGACTATACTGTGACTAACTCGGCTGATTACAGAGTAGTGTTGGGGTACATGATATTAACATATAATCCATCGCGAGTGAACCCCTTCTACAGAAGCATATCCATCAGGCGGGTGAGCGGTCAAGAGCATCCCTATTTTCGAATAGAAAAAATAATGATCAAAAGCATAGCGATCGTGGCGTAACTTGTCTAGGTGTTCTCAAACGATCACCAATATTAACCAACGGACCGGTCACTCTTCGGATGGATAACCGTGACTGGCATTTCTTTCTGAGCGCTACCCACGTTCGGACACATTATTGTAGGTTCAGGTTGTTTATTCTTAAAAAACAGCAATCGTCAAGCCAGGTCATAGGTCTTTCGGCGGCTTAATAACTCTGGCCTCTGGCCACTTAGTCTATACGAACTTACTTAATAGAAAAAATAAGAGTACTTAACTTTAAAAAAAATACTGACTTCAAACTGAAAAGAGAGAAATAACACAAAGAAAATAATACTAGGCCTCTACTTAGGTACGTAAAGAATTTTTGAAATACGACTTCTAGTTTCTGCGTAATGCGTAGACAAACATACAAACATACATACACTTATGAAATTTGGCACACATGTTAAAAAGCTGGTATAGACTAACATATGTATACAAAAATTGTGCATTTCTGACAATATTACAAACATACAGGTCGAATTGATAACCTATTTTTTTTTATTCGGTTAATAATTACATTTTATTTTCTGATTCGCCTGGAATGAGAACAGGCTTACAAGAGAGCCTGACTTGAGGAACAAGTAAGTTCCTACTTTCTAGAAAGTACCATAATAATATACTACCGTTCGCGCACGATGGTTTCCTTCATTGAAGGCTGATGCTTATTGAACTGGAGATCTTTTGACGTAAAATATCTATTTTGTTATCATTAAATAATTATTCGGTTATTTTGTTTTTCTTTAAATAAATATATCTAAGTGCCTGCTAATAAATGCGCACGGCGGTGGTACAAATTACGACTTCGCGCGACTTAGCAAAAATCTATTTATATGATGTGACAATGCCGTGTGTGGCTCATGAATGAATGCTTCTTCTGTGCGAGACGCATCACCGACCGAGAGTGACGTTTGCGCTGCTCCTTTGATAACGACCGATTTGAACGAACGATTTAACGACGATTGAATGCAGTTGAAACTATATGTGGATTTTTCGGCTTAAAACAGACGTGTGTGACCCTTAGTTTTTATTTAAAACGAGTGGAAGCCACGCTAGTTTCCATTGTAGAATGCTTCTTCACATAAGTAGGTATTACTTTTCTATTTCTTTTTCCAGCGAACGACATGGGCAAGTGAGAAAAACCTAATCGAGCCGAACTTTGCTGGACTACTTATTCTGCCAATGTAATCAATTGCGTCCACTAATTCAGCGAGCGAGAATGAGAAAAACTGAGTCAAGTCGAAGTTTGCTGAAAAACTTGTTTTTTCAATGTAGACAATTTCGTCCAGAAACTCAGCGAAGGACATGGATATGCGAGCTAGAACAAGATAAACAGATTCAAGTCAAACTTTGCTGAATGTTGAACAACAAGACACGACCTACTCGTACACGATACGCTCTATTGAAATAATTTTCTGTTTCACTCTGTTCTGTTTCACTCGGACTCTGACACGGTTATGGAGAGCCATTTTATTATTCTCTTTCTTCTTCTCTTTTCTTTAAAAGTATTTGGTCTTTCAAGGTTTGTATTTCTTTATCTTGTAAAATAGTAAAATACACTTTACATAATTATAGTTTAAAATACTGAAAAAAATGGTTGTCTGTAAAGTCGGTTTACGGACTATAATTTTACGTGATAACGATGCGTTACAAGCCGAACGCTTAGGCCGATCGTGCCTCTCTATCACTTGTTCCGCGCTCTCGCTTGCACGCTCGGCTCAGTCGGAACGTGACAATGAGTCATGCTTTTTCGTGCGTGCTGCCGGCGTTCATCGATTTATAAGACGTTATCACGTCAAAAACCGACTACGCAAAAATACGCAATTCATTTACTTGGATGACATTTTTTAGTTATTATGTTATAAAAATCAGAGTACTGAACTAATTTTGATAAAAAATTATATGGGACCTCCTCCGAGGTATAACCTACCAAACAAATAGGTACAGAATTATCAAAAACAATTCATTCAAGACACACAAAAAAACATACAGTCGAATTGAGAACCTCCTTCATTTTGGAAGTCGGTTAAAAAGTAATGAACCTAAGAATCAATGTAGCCAACCTTACAAAATAGTTACAGTAAATGGGTAAATAATTCTAAATCTGCGTGCTTCCTTCGACCATATCGTCGGTTTCAACAGGTGAGTTCGTAGTCAAATGCTGATTTATTCGCGATAAAAATTATACCATTCAGTACCTGAGCCCTGTTAATGATATTGTGTACTGCACTAGTCATAACTTTCCATCCAGGTCAGTGGCAATGATGACTACTTATCATCAGGTCTGATGCATGGTGCCCATTACCATTCGACTAATCGTGAAATCTCATTAGATTGACGTTTACATGTTAAGGTAAAGCAGTTTCAAATCAGAGTAAATGAGAAGGTCTTGTGTTAAGGCGCCGAGGTGATCTGTCTCGCTCGCACGCTATATATTTTGCCATTGACTCAAAAAGAGAGGTGTTATAAGTTTGACGTGTGGATCTGTTTATGGCCTCGTAACAAAAAATAAAGTAAATCCATTGACCGAATATGTACATTTATCTCGAACTAATAAATCAATATTTCGTAGTCAAATCAAATTGATATTTCGTTGTTAAATTTTTCACTGTTGTAAACTTTTTACAATATATTTTTTGAATATCGGAACCAAGTAGCGAACCCACCAAAAATATACAAGTGTCTATATGCAATTCAGCGTCATCGCCCGACTGGAACCGAGTATACCCGATTTAGCGTCGTCCCTCGACTAGAGCCGAGTATACGCAATTCAGCGTCATCGCTCCACTGGATCCGAGTATACGCAATTCAGCGTAATCGCTCCACTGGAGCCGAGTATACGCAATTCAGTGGCATCGCTCAACTAGAACCGAGTTACGCAATGCAACGTCTTCGCTCGACTGGAGACGAGCATACGCAATTCAGCATTATCACTCCACTGGAGCCGAGTATACGCAATTCAGCGTGATCGCTCCACTGGAGCCGAGTATACGCAATTCATCGTCATCGCCCGACTGGCGCCTTATATAAGCAATTCAGCGTTATCACCCGACTGAAGCAAAGCATACACAATTCAGCGTCATCGCTCGACTGGAGCCGAGTATACCCGATTCAGCGTCACCGCTCGACTGGAGCAGGATATATACAATTCAGCGCCATCGCCTGACCGGAGCCGAGTATGCGCTATTCAGCGTCACCAGCCGGTCACACTCCCACTAAACGAGCATAAAAATTAAACCAATACAAGATAGCGAGCTCTATTGATATAATCATATAGAACGGGCAAGCATTATTTGCTTATCACGTATAATAATACATTAGGAGTGCCTTTCAACTGAGACGTAAATACCGCAAGATTCCATTTCATACTGACTTGTGTTTTATTCTTTTCAAATAACAATTTAAAACCTGACGGCCAGCCACACCCGTTGTACGGTGAGGAAATAGTCCAGGAGTCCACGAATGAAATTATTGCTTTCACAGCAATAATTACTAACTAAATGTCTTAAATTATGAATTGAATTATTAACTAACTTTCGATAAAAAGATGGCATAACGAATTCGTTCCAATAATGTCTTCACTATTTTACTTATATACTTGACTTTCACTATTATACTTGACATACATATTATACAATTATCAAGAGCGTTAACCGCGCAGGCATAATACAAAAGCAGCGGAAAATACATATATAAAATTAAATTGACTTTTTATCAATCAAAGTTGTAAAACGCATTTAATCATGATTCGTTTTTATGAGCAAATAAAACAATCAAACATGAATAATTAATTATTATCCGCCATCTCCCCGCCTACCATTCACTCCTTTGTTTTATTTATATACCTCCACCGGCTTTAGGAGTCCGATACAACGCAAATTGTATTGTGCTTCCTCGTGTTTCCCATTTTAAAACAATGCCGCAATTGATTTGATTATTTTGCTAATAAACCTTAATTAAATATTCAAGCTGTGTATGCCCTTTTTGAAATGCGATCCTATTGTGAGAGCAAAAGCTCGCGACTTGCTACTCTGGATATATGTAGTTTTCCTGCGCTACTCTAAAGGTGCTAAACAAGAGGAAACTAAACTACGAGTGAAGTAAAACCATGACACAAACAAATATACATGGTATAATAACAAAGCTGGTGTCAGTACTGCTGAAGTGTTGCCGACGTAAAAATCCGCATCTTACAAAAATCTTGTTAAAAATAGGGTTTAAATACAAGTTTTTGAAGACAAAAAACACTTTAATTGAATAGTTTCATTTTTAGAAACAACAACAAATACAATTGATGTTTAATTTATGTTTTTTTTTAATAATAAGAGTTATTTTTCCTGATTTTTTTGTTTCGCAGTAACTCCCTAAAATTGGCAACACCAAGCTGGTGTCTAACCAATTTTTATTACTATGACATGGGTATACTTGTGTCATGAGTAAAAACGTATATTCGAAATATTCTGTCTCATCTCTGTGATACGAGATAACGATTGCAGAAATATGACACAGAATATTAATATTGATCTTTGTTTCCACTAAAAGCGGAACGGATAAGATGTGCTATGAACGGTCTGATTAAAAATGTGATTTTTCTCATAATGTCTGCATTACTAAAAACTTTTCCTTTTTGAAGCCAGTGGACAACATAGCTTTGAACTCGTTTCCACCTATACTAAGCTAAGCAATGTAAAGAAAGGTTCCTTATTGGTGGATATTATACACATCCATATTAACACAGCGTAGCACGTCTTATGTGGAAAAGCAGCCTATAAATTGCGGAAAGGGATTTAATTTTTGAAGTGAAAATTTCTTTACCGGTGTTGAGCATTTTTGGGATGGGTAAAAAAATTTAAACGCGTCAGATCGTCGAATCGTCAGAAACCTATTCTAACGTTCAGCATTTAAAGTTAATTATTGTATGTACAAGCGCCGTACACGAAGCGTTAGCGTGTTTTAAGAGTATTAAAGTTAGTTCTATAACAACGCACTAGATGGCGCTGTATATTCTTAAAACACGCTAACGCTTCGCGTACAGCGATAAGTAGGGGTTGTTTGTAAAACACAATATCTTTAATCAAACCCTTCACGAGTCTGACTTGTTGCTATTTCATTTTTTTTAGTTTTCACTTCTGCCGGCACTCCCGGAGTGCAACCTGTTGTTTTCTTTTTCAGAGGCGATGTTCGAGTGAGCTACGATTTAAAAAAGACGGCTAAACCATATTTGTGTCGGTTACTTTTTTTATCTTTGACATACGTACTCGACCGCCAACTCGCATGATGTCGCGCTATGTTGTGGTCTACGATAGAGCGCGCTTGCACCCAGATTGTGTCAACCGACAAAAATCCAAATTTCACATTTGAAAAGTATAAGTGTAGTGTTTTTAATTTGTAATACAGATTATTTTTGTTGTTTGGTTCATCAGTGGTTATTAGATCTAAAGTTTTTACAATATATGCTTGTATAAAAATAACATAGATTCTACAAAATCTTAAAACTAGGGTGCGCCGCCACTATGTACGAGTGTTCTTATAATTTTAAGAAGTAAAACACATTCTGCCTTACCGGAAAACGTTACTTAACTTAAAGCAATGCTTAACATAATTTGTCAACTTCTGGCTGACACGTAATGACACTTGCGGAAAGAAGACAGAGAACTTAAGACGTTGGTTTAAGTTAAGTAACGTTTTTCGGTAAGACCCGAAACCCTGAGACCCGGTTTCTTTATGTTAAACGTCTTTAAAAAACTATTATTATTATTATAATTTCTACTTTGGTCAACCTACAGAAACGATTTGCCCAAGCATGGCCGGGCAAATCGTCAAACGTTATTCGATTATTATTATTATTAGACATGTAAATTATTATTAGACATGCAAATCAAGAAATGGAAAAAACGCATCGTGATGTGCCCAGGCCAATCTCGATCGGGCCATGAAAAACTTCCACCTTCTCGCGAGCTAAGGCAGAAACGGTTACCTAAATCAAAACACCGGTTTACATGAGCTTATCTAAATTCCGCCCGCATAGTAGATCAATTAAACCGATCAATTATGATCGTTCACGATTGACAACCGTCAGATATCTCCGTTTCGTATGCGCGTGGCGCTCGCCTGCCGCTAGAATCGTTAATGAGGTGCACCGATGGTGACCTGGGTCTAGACCTATAGATATAACACCTGAACTATGTTAATATTGTGAACAAATATCTACAATAAAGATACACCTACCTATTTGTAGTTTTACATACGGTAGACAACGTGAGCACAGTATTTTTAACCGACTTCCAA
The DNA here is from genome assembly GCA_947563715.1 of Lycia hirtaria. Lineage (NCBI taxonomy): Eukaryota > Metazoa > Arthropoda > Insecta > Lepidoptera > Geometridae > Lycia > Lycia hirtaria. The sequence goes on from OX387386.1 coordinate 14,745,264, forward strand.
AAAGAAGGAGGTTATCTATTCGGTCTGTATGTTTTTTTTTCAACAATACTTGTTGCTGTCAGTGTTCGCATGGTCTACTACTCTTATTCGAAATTCTTGTTTAGAATTGTACTTGTTGCATAGAATTATGTGCTCGCGTGGTCTACTGTTCTTATTTTAAATTGAGTTTAATACTCATGCTACTTCGACGCGCTAGGAAGGACCTTCTTAAATGCCACCTTCCAAATATCTAAAATGTATGTGTGTAAATCATTATCATCATCATCTCAGACACAAATAGTCCACTGCTGGACATAGGCCTCCATTGATTTCCAAAAAGATCGGTCAGAACCGGATTACAATCAACCTCTTCCTGCCACTTCTACGATCGTCTGTCCACCTCGTGCTGATATCCCCAGGTAACATATTACCTAAAAAAATGGTTGTCTGTAAAGTCGATTTACGGACGATAATTTTACGTGATAACGATGCGTCACAAGCCGAACGCTTAGACAGATTGTGCCTCTCTATCGCTTGTTCCGCGCTCTCGCTTGCAAGCTCGGCTCAGGCGGAACGTGACAATGAGTCATGCTTTTTCGTTGTGTGATGTTTTACAAGAGTTTCTGATTCCATAAATTTGTTAGCCATCATTTTCATTTGCCCGAACAGCTTCGTTAGGTTCCTGTTTCATAATATACAGACATTATTATTTTGAGACCTTATTTACAAAGGTTATGTTATGACAGATATGAATTATTAGGTTTGTTAGGTTTCTCTTTATTATACACATAAATTTTCTTATTACAGAGATTAGGTTTCACGACAAAAGAAATGATCTTTCGGGATTTTTATAAAGTGCCTTTTAAAAAAAAGTGTTTTCGGAGAAATGATTCGGTTTTCCACGATTCGGGTTATAGATAGGTAACCTGAACACAAGGGTGTAGTCGGATTTTAGTTAAGAGCTTACTATTATACATCTACACTTGTAGAAGGTTCTAAGGTTCGTATAGATAGAGTGGCTAGCCCTAGTAATAATAATAATAAATGAAGCGAAGAGCCTCGACCAACATCTCAAGAGGCTCTCGCTCGATGGTTGGGTCAAGGGTCTGATACAGAAGGCAGTCATCCTGGACACGGCACGCATTGTCAGGAGGTTCCTCTCTCTGTAGCTCCTACCACCGGCAGCTTGAGCCCCGCCCCGCTGCCGGCGGCACACTAGGTTTTAGTTTTTTATATTTCTGTATTTCTATTGTAAAAAAACTCAGATTTAAGATTGAAAGTGCATAAAGTATATAATAATAATAATAGCCCTAGTGTCAGAGTTATTAAGCCGCCGAAAGGCTTCTGACCTGGCATGACAATTGCTGTTTAATTAAAATAAACGACTGGGACCTACAATTGTACGTGTCGTCTGACCCACGGTAGCGCTCAGAACGCACCCATCCGAAGACTGACCGGTCCGCCCGTTGCTTGACATTGGTGATCGTTAGAGAACACCTAACGCCACGAGCGCTACTGTTATAGGTTAGGTTCTGTATAGGTTCTGATGTATGTCTGTTAATGTTTTAACTGAAAGATAACGTTATACGCAGAGATAGGACTCCCTTGTGCCTGTTCTGAATGTACGATGTCCAGACACAGATTAAGGCAGCACCTATCGAGTCGACTCTGACACAACATTCCGAAATTCAAATACGATTTTTATTTTGTTGGCTATTAAAATAATAAAAATATGTTTGGTAGTTTTTGAACCCTATATAATTTACCTTTTAAATTTTTACAGTAACTGTGCGCGCGTAATCTTTACATGTGGTATACGTATATATGTACACGTACGTACGAATACATTACGTTAGTGTGTGTGCCAAATGGAGCAAGCGGGTGCCGTTCACTCATACTCTAGTAGTTCTACGAAGTTAACCTACCATCTTACCGTACCGTACTAGTCTTACCCACACACATGTTTTTTTTTTAAATACAATGATAGACAGGCGCTTGACGTTCAACTCGCCTGATATTGAGCGACACTGCCATGAAAGCGCTGACTAGAAGAAACATATTTACTCGTGTTTTGAAGACACCCAAGTTATATCTAACGGGGAAAACCCACTCAGGCAGTATATTCCAATTTTTTTGTAAAAAAGTCAGCACTCGCGCTTTCTTATCCTGTTTTTATAAAAAGTACAGAAACAAACATTTGGCTCGCCAGATAGTAAGCGATAACCGTCACCTATGAGAAACTGCAACGTGGCACCGGCCATCGTTGTTGCTTTATTAGCCCGGAAAGATGGTTGTAGACGCCGCTTTTTAATAAAACTCGGCGGGAAAACTTACCAAGGAAGGATGTGAGATCACATTTTGCTTGTCCGCGGGAGAAAGAAGCGGGACAACCTGACTGTATGGGATTTCTAATTGCAAATTGGGGGGTGAGGTTTTGGCAGTGTCGTCTTTTCTCTGAAGAAATGGCCCTTTGTAGCCTAGATCCGGCACTGGCCTCTCGTGTGTGGGAACCCTCACGTGCGCAGTCTAAACGGAGCAGGCTCATTGGTTATTAATGCATCGTACGAATGCGCTCCGATGCACTCTGATATATAATTGACGGTGGAACACAGCCTTTAGCAGGCTGCGACGTGATTACCGCGTACATGTTATTTGAACGGCTGAATGGACACTATTGCTGATTTCTTTCCGGGATGGCTTAGGGAAAGTAGGATGTGCCATGCAAACACAGTTATAACATAAGATGTGTGTGATACTCGTGTATTGAGCTACAGTATTTATAGAATTACAATGATATGGTCAAAGATCAAAAACCACAACTACAACTACTACTAGCTGGTTGTTTACAACTAGTTTTATGCTGAGCTGGGACCGGATTGTGACAAAAACATTTGGTATATTGTGTATGATTTTTGTTTTGTGTTGTATGTTTTTTGTCACAATAAATTTCTGTCCATGTCTATGTCTACAAAAAAATGAATGCACAAAATATGTCGGATTGGGATTGGACCATTCGGCGATTTTTACCATCAGGCGAATTCGTAATCAAACCTAGATTTATACCATATTTGAATGATATAGAAATAAATTAAGCTCGGGAACTACATCTCCACCTGTGTCATTCTTAATGTAAATGTATAACGTAAAGATGTAAATTCCGTTAAATATGTAAATTATATACATATATTTGCCAATGTTTTGAGATATCATTAAGGGACGATTTGGTGTTTATCTCAGCACCATCTGCAAATACCGCATTCTTCATTATAACAGCAGTATTACAGAACATTTCTGTGAAAACCGAGTCCAGGAGTAAATCTAATTGCTTTAGAAACCGTTAAGTGGTTTCCGAGATTACTTCCTAGCCAGACATTCCATCTGGATCTCTGGATAGGTTTATTTTAGGCCTCGTCTAAATGGTAATTGAATATGTTTATTCCAAATTAAGTACCCAGCTATGTAATGTAATGTAATCTCGGTAGAGGTTACACATTTGAGCCGTTTGGAGTCAAGACTCTTTCATGATGGACTGGGAGAAAAAGATAAGCTTCTATAAGAAAAGCAGCTGGCACATTCTAAAGCCTCGATGACACTGGGCTAGTTTACAAGCTACAAGCCAGCGAGTTCGCAGCTTGTAATCTCGCTCCGTGTCATTGAGCTTTTTTACAATCTGCTTTTGATTGTGTCATCGACAATCGCTACTCGCTCACTCGCTAGCTTTTAAGCTAGCCGACTAGCAGCTCGTAAGCTAGCTCAGTGTCATCGAGGCTTAAAAGTCAGATAGGACTTGAGGGTAATTCATCTCACTCTCTAATCTCTTCTAACCCTGTAATACCTTCTCCCGTCTACATTTTTTTTTATTACCCATGGGAAACCCTTTATGGGTACCGCTGTGCTCCGGGGGAGGCTGCGTGGCTATGTGGGAGTCTCGCCCAGTTGACCGGTGAACCTAACCCTCTAACCATGGTCAACTGTGGCCTCAAATGGACTCATTGTCTTCGCCTACTCCGGAAGGGAAAATCGGTGTAATATGCGTGTATGTGTGTATGTGGTGTCGACATAGAGGTACATTATATGGAGTGGCCCTATTCCACTATATACACACCCACACCAACTTATGTATATACTAAATCGATACATGAACGTGATATAGCTTGTTGTCTCTTTCTAAGGAAGCAATTATTAAACGCGTCATAAGAGAAAAGTAATATTTCATTTTCATTACTTCGAGTTTTGGCAAAAAAAATTGTGACTACACGAAATAATCTTCGCGTGGCCGGTGTCGCCATGTTTTGTTCCGAGTATCGTGGTACGTTTGTCATGTCATTTCACTGTTGGACAGTTAATCGGTCCAGCACTAGAGACGTCAACCATTTTTTGTTCCGAAAAATTTGTCACGCCAAAAATTTGGGTATGGCGCATCCATAGGGTTATTGTATCAGAGGGTCTCGAGACTTTAGATGGGAACGGAAGCTCATTATCTAAAATTTGTCTGAGCCAGGCGCTCATCGAGGCAACGCGTGTCCCTCCCTCGTTAAGAAAGTAACTTTTGCTTTAACTGGCCTTGGCGTTGACTGGCTCAGTTGGTAGTATGTCTACCTGCTAAGCTTTAGGTCGTGGGTTCGATCCCCACCCAGGGCAAACATTTGTGTGATGAGCATGGATGTTTGTTCTGTGTCAGGGTGTTTCTATGTATCATATGTATATATTTACAAAAAAAAGGATACATGTATTCTATCAGCCATCTAGTGTCATAGTACAAGCTTTGCTTAGTTTGGGCTAGATGGTGTTGTGTGAAATGGGTCCAAATATGTATTTATTTTTAACTATTTCTAACAAATATAAGTAATTTCAGTAATAATATATATATATAAACGACCGACGTTCCTTATCGTTATTTAGTAATTGTTAGTTTTCATAATTTTCAGGGTTGGTCTCCCATTTGTATGAAAGAGCACGACGTTTCTCTTATATATAGACTTTTCTGGTAAAAATAAAAAATAAATTTTGTTCACGAGAGAAATATGTGTACTGAGGGTGACAATCAAACCGGTATAACATAACATATGAAGTGGCAACCTCTGACAAATTCTAATTTATCAAGTTATGAACATGAATACATACTAACCTATTTCCAGAATATATCTGGAGATTCGACGAATGAGAGAGGCTGGTGTGAAGGTTGGAGAAAGAGCCTAGGGCGAACCACGATGCACGTTGCTGTTGCCCGATGCCCGTTGCTCGATGTATGGTGCCCGTTGCTCGACGTATGGTGCGCGTTGCTCGTTGTATGGTGCCCGTTGCTCGTTGTATGGTGCCCGTCGCTCGACGTATGGTGCCCGTCGCTCGATGTATGGTGCCCGTTGCTCGATGTATAGTGCCCGTTGCTCGTTATGTAATGTTCGTGCAGGATGCTGATACCTTCAACCATCCAGCCTCTACTTCTAACCTGTAGAAATATATTATTTTTAGTCAAATAAAAAGTTGTTTAATTTTTTTGGTAGTACACAAGTATCTATATTAAAAGAAAAACAAAATACCCGACTGCAGAGAACTAGTTTTTGCAATCTAACTTAAGATTCCGTTGCGCTTGATACGCTATTGAGTGTACGTTTTTGTGAGAAAGTAGTACGCTGTAAAAGATTATATTAAATTTGCATTCTTTAGAATAATTCTAGCTAAATCAGTTGTTTATAACGAAATTGTTCGTTGGAGGTTATGAAAAAACGCATTTTTATTTATGCAAGAGATGTATTATTTTATATTACAAAGAAATATAAAAATCTAGCCAAACTTCGAACATCAAAATCGATCAAGCTGTATAGCATGTAGGCGCTCATATAGAAACAAACATACATACATATCCACATACATACATATATACAATCATACATACACTCAAAAACATAGCCCTCCGTCTTACGCAGTCGGGTAAAAATAAACGAATCCAGTTCTTCACTAAGGTAATGCCTGGAAACGAAGACGCACACTCACAAATATCTCGCACACTCACAATTTTTTCAATTACCTATCTAACGATACCCCACACGATGGGGTAGATGCCCTATTTTAAGTGTAGGAGAGGTACCCAAAAAATGATTTTCAAAAGTTCTACCACTATTTCGGCGACATGAAATTCTTGGTCAAAACTACCTACACTTTTAAATGTTTTATCCAATCGAATAAAACGTTTTTTTTCAATCGCAGCAAAATAAATAAAATCCTATTATCTTGCCTCGATCGCTCTCTGCCAATATTTAACTAAGGAAAAGCTTAGTAATCCCCACAAACTCTACCGTGGAAGCTACCCGTGTTCAAGGCCTTAGGGAGAAAATGGGCATTTCTCGAAATTACTATCATCAGAGCCTTCGCAATATACAATTGACTACAATATCCGGTAGTATGTACATAAAATCGTATGAATTCTCAAAATAAATGCTATTAACGCCTTGTGGCTCAGTTGGTAGTGTGTTTACGTCTACCTGCTGAACTGAAAGGTCGTGGGTTCAATCCCCACCCAGGGCAAACATTTGTGTGATGAGCATGGATGTTTGTTCTGTGTCTGGGTGTTTCTATGTATCATATGTATATATTTACAAAAAAAAAAGTATATATGTATTCTATCAGCCATCTAGTTCCATAGTACAAGCTTTGCTTAGTTTGGGCTAGATGGTGTTGTGTGAAATGTCCACAAATATTTATCACTTTAGCCTCGACTCCACCTCAACTGAGGCAGAATTACCTTGTCTTTCTTAAACTTTTTTTTTTTATTAGTTTTTTTTTTTTTTTTTTGTCTTTCTTAAACTACTTCTGTACTAAATTTCATAACGATCTGTTCAGCATTTGATCATCAAAAGGAGATACAAAGGGACCAAGGGACACAATAATAGAGTTATTTTCACTTTTATAATACTAGTTAGGATTAAATTCGGGCTGTAAACTATTTCTAATTAATTATTGAAAATATAATACAATAAACTAAAATATAAATTTAGACATTTATCGGTCTGGGATAATCGATTTGCTTTTTGTGTATTAGTTTGGTTAAGTATGTGTAGTTTGTATATTGTTTTGTTGTAGTTAATAAAGGCACATGCTCATTAAAAAAAAATGCTTATGACTATTCTATCCAATATCAGCCTAAGCCTCCCCCATTTGCCCTAAATGGATGAGCCTCCATTATCGCCTTGCCTTGTTGCTAGAGAAGTGTGGTCTACATTAATTAGCTATTTGTGTCAAACAAAATTTTCTCAACTTCCTAGTTCTATTGAAATCAAATACAAATAGAATTCTCTGTCTCGCTCTCTAGTTTACACATTGCAACATTTTAAAGGATTCAAAATGCCTAAATTAACTTAGAAAGTAATTAAGTAAGTAATCTCAACAATAATTATTGTATTTTTTGTGTAATAAGTATTACACAAAAAACATTTATTTAAAAATAATACAAGTGTGTAAAACTTTGAAAACAGACAAACACTTGAAAATTGGTATCAACTAAATACTAAGTGTAAATCACAAATAGGCAACTTAATAAATTCCTAACTCACAGTAGTCCCCACAACATTTACACACTCCCACACACTCGTCTCGGTACCGCAGAGCACGAGCACTGGCCCTCTATTCCTCCATTCGTACTCGATGCAATCTTGTGATATTTGCTAATACCGGAATGGGCAGGAATGGGCAGCAGTTCACGTTTATTCAGTAGATTTTTCCATTAGACAAGCATGGCTTTACCGAAAAACGTTACTTAACTTTAACCGTGATCTTAAATTCTCTGTCTTCTTTCCACAAGTGTCATTACATGTCAGCGAGAAGTTGACAAAATATATTATGCAATGCTTAAAGTTAAGTAACGTTTTCCAGTAAGGACGGCAATATTAGATGTAACTATTAAGCAATGTAGCCAACTCTACAGTTGTAACAGAATACAGAAAAGTTTTTTAAACACGTTTCAGTTTTTAGAAAGTTTTCAGTTTTATTCCCAATCTGCCAGGTGATACTTTATAGGGTTCCGTAGTAATGAGGAACCCTCATAATGTCGCCATGTCCGTCTGTCAGTCTGACTGTCAGCATGTCACAGTCATTTTATTCAGAGACTATCAGTACTATATAAACAAAATTTGCCATGTAGATGTGTTCTGTGAACCGTTACAAAATAATCAAATTAAAAACAAAATAGGGGTGGCACTCCACACATATATTATAAAGAAGGGATGATATTGTTTTTCAACCTCACCCTATCGTGTGGGATATCGTTGAATAGATCTCCTAAAATAATACTAAGGTTCTATATTATATCATATATATATATCATTTTTCTTTCAGATGCGATATGTGTGAGATATAGCCCGCCAACGTTGAAAAAAATTTCTGTGTGTTTGTGTGTTATTTCTAAGCTATTTGATCTATAAATACATGATTTACCATAATAGTAGACCATATTAAATACTTTCAATGAAAATTGTTTTGAAAACTGTGTGATTACAACTTTACGATAGCGATAAATATATAAAACACTTAAATCATTATAGTACTTAGGTCATCGACCTTTTCGCAAAAGTAGTCTAAACAAAAATACTCGCCAAGTAGTTTCAAATTAAGTACAGCATTTAATTACCTATTGAACCCTACTAAACGTGTGTCTCGACGCGGTCTTGGCCAATTACTTTACAAGCTTTAACTTCATAGAAAACTTGTTGCAACAACACTGAACAATACTTAGTCAACAAATTTTACTCATCAAACAGATGATTATTTCCTTGTAAAATTTGTTCACAGTTTGTTGACCCCTTACAAAATGTATGGATCGGTTGATTATTTTTCTCGATTTCAGGGACGGTCCCTTAGTAAAATTTGTTCCTAACCGAGCAATTCTGGCTCAATGTAATCTATGCCGACTATTGCTTACACTGTGACAACTCAGTTTTTTTAAGACGGTGTCGATCCCAAACAAGTATCCTATATTAAATCTCTTTATCTGTTTAGTCGTAAAAACGAATCACAAATATGATGGTACTACTGATCCTAAATAATTGTCACTAGTACCATTAATGGTACTAAGGATACAACGTTGTGTCACTTGTACTATCAATGGTACAAATCAATGGTACTACTGACAATAAGGCAAATAGTCAGAGAGAGAGAGAGAGAGAGTTTAATATTAGCTAAGAGGAAATTATAACCGCAAGGAATTTCAATTATATTTTGATGCTATTGGCGTCTCTTCTAAAATTAAAACTATATTAAGATTTCCATGAATGCGTTTTCATGAAATTTTCGTATTCAAATATTGATTTATTGACCGTTACCAAATTAAATGGCGAACGCATAGAAGCGACGGCAGGCGTCTTGGCGGACACGAGAATTCGATTAGATTGGGGATAATTGAAGCACACTGCATTACCGCTGCCTCTACAAGACCTGGCACAAAGCTTCTTCGATCCAAGCGACACGATTTCACCCGATTTATAGGTATCTCAAATGTATTTAGCCACTATCAATTCGTGTGTAATTTAAGATAAAATCTTTTTTTAATATATTAAATATATATTCATTATATAAATTCATTTATTTTATTTTTTTCTTTCGTTTTTATTCAATACTTAGAACTAAACTTCAATTTGCGATTGATGCCGTTTTTAGATTTTTAATCTTTTTTACGATGTGTAGTGGGGAGCGCTGTGACGTCATAAGATTCGCCGTGTACTTATGACTCGTCCTATTTTAATGACCGACTTCATAAAAAGAGCAAGTTATCAACGTCGCGCAATCGGGTAAAAAATATATAAATTATCAATTACAAAATTATAGTAATTAATAAATGTAGAAAATAAAAATTTACTTTGATACCAATGACTTTCCAAAACATGGACGTAAATTCTAAAATTTAGATTAAAAGCCTACAGACGTCTATTATGCCGCTTCGAATTATTTTGAAAATCGAAATTATTTTAATCGTTTTTTTTTTTAAGAGTTCTAATTAGTCCTAATTGAGCTCGGACGTTTTTGAACAGTGACGCTACATCCCATTGATACTTAAGCAAAGTTTGATACCATAATTAATAGCATGGCACAGTTAGTTTAAATTAAATCAGACCTATAAAGAACAGTATGTGTTGTTTGAATTTACAATTGGTCATGATATGGAGTCGTGAGTATACCACTGGCCACGTACACAGACATAGCCCACATGACAATCGTGCCAAAGTTTTTCGTGACTGACACAGACGTGTGGAGTCTCAATGTATAAACTTAGGTCTTTTTTTTTATTCTCAGGCACTTGACCTCAGTTCGCTAGATCTTAAGAACCTACACCAACCGCAGCTATCTCGTTCACGCATTTCCACATCCTATATTATATTTGAACAAACAATTCTTATGAACTAGAACTTTGAACAAGCAACTGAAAAAACCGACTTTAAAATATGAAATTCGCCCCATCCAAGTGGATGGCATTTTTTCAATTATTTCGTTATAAAAAACAAAGTGCTGAACCGATTTTGAAAAAAATATATGGCACCTTATATCACAACGTCTGACCACCTAGCAACCAAAAAAAACATCAAATTCAATTCACATATTGGTGGATTAATAGAATAACAAACAAAAATAATACAGTCGAATTGAGAACCTCCTTCTTTTTGGAAGTCGGTTAAAAATAAGGATCTCAGAAACAGCTTCTATGATTTTGATGAAATGTGTTATGTAGGAATATTCCGGGTCGAAAAATCGCTCTAGCTCTAGGTGGTCATAAAAATCCCAGCGAAGCTGTCGCCAAAGGTCGTACTTTTTAATGGTATACATTGCTTGACAAAGTAAGACATAAAACGACCCCCCACGACCCCCCCCCCCCCCCCCCCCCCCTCCAATCGGGATCAGGACACATTTTTCAGGGTTTTTCGATAGGTAGCTTTGCAGCTTTTCATGTGTGGCTAGCACACTACCTGGGCCCCCAACTATCTGTGGTGGGCCACAGAAAAGCCTTTATTAGGTTAGGTTAGTTTTTTATTTATTTATACATTTTTGCGTTTAAAACACAAAAGGTTAGATTAAGTTAGCATTAATTTTTTGCTGAAAAAACTAATGTTACCGTTAGTTTTTTCTCTCTCTTTTAATTGTACTAGCACGTCCCGAAACACTAATAAGTCGCTTCCCGGGTGGACTTCCGGCGGCGGGTGGAAATCAACCACGGCCAAAGCCTCCCACCGGAGTTTGCTGCCTGATTTGAACCACCCAGAGGCCACGTTTAGGAACACAATGCTTATGCTTGTTATCCTACGGACACAGGCAGTTCAGTCGCCTTGTAATATTATTGTCACTAAACATTCGAACATCCAGGGAAATGTATCTCTAAAATGTTGTAACGACACTAAGCGACACGAACTCTATTCGTATAAGCCCTAAGGCTTAGGATCCGTTATGGGGTCACCGCTTGTACTTCCTGCGGTTCAGCTTACAATAGCTAGTGCTCTCAAAAATAGAATATAATGGTTAATTATAAAACCTACATATTGTTTGTCCTAATTTTTGTCCAAGTTTTATGTGTTGTTGTAAGATTCAGCCAAACATTACCTACTGAAGACTCGCCCAACGAGGGATTCGTACAAATTAGTAGATAAAAGGGGGAAATTATATTTTTTTTATATTTTCCTTCATAAACCGAAAAATATACATCGTAAAAATATTTAAAAACCTGTTTTAGCTTATGCTACTGAAGTTCTTTCATATGATACCCCACATGATACGGTTAATTCACTTTAAAATTTGGACCATAATTCCTTGCATAAAGACACAAGTTTTTTGTGATTAAATTAAAAATGTCCAGTTTTCGGAATTTTTCCTATATGTGTACTCTAACACAATGCTTCTTGCCAAATTTCATAGTTCTAGGTCAACGGGAAGTACCCCATAGGCTTAATATGCGAACTAAGCAACTTTTCATTCATAATGCGAATTCAAAAACACGTGTAATACCTACTTACATTTTGTTTAAAATACAAATTCGTCATAATTATTTTGTTTTGTTTTTGTTGTTTTAGTTTTACGGTAGTAACACGCAATTTTTTATTGCTGTTCTAACAACTTTCAACTAAAGTAGTAAGAAGGGTAATTCAATTACCGGTGTTACTACTAGTAGTAAGATTGGTTGCACGGGCAACAAACGTACTCAACAACGTATCAATCGTAACGAAATCGTAAGACTGCAAAAACCGCTTTTCTGCAATCGGGTATTTTGTTTTCTGTTATTAAAGATACTTGTTTTATTTTTTGTAAAACGCATATCTCTTAACGTGTTCTGAAATGCGAAATCAAGTACAGTAACCTACAGCCGAAGTCATAGCCGTGGCCGTCTTCCGGAATAATCAAATATTAAACTACACTGAGACTGAACGCTTCCTTAATTATGCATTAGACTAGTGCAGTGAAAACGTACCCTAATACAGGGTTATATGAACATATTAATCGGTGATGAAACGACATGGACAGATAACCTCATACAAGTGGCAGGAAGCGTCCAATCTTTTTGGAAATCCATAGGGGAACCTATGTTTAGCAGTGTACTGCTTATGGCTGAGATGATGATGATGAAACTAGATGCCAAGAAGCTAGTTTAGTTCATCGCCGTGTATCGCTGTAGGCGATCATATAGAAATATACATACATACAAACCCAATACACATAGCCATATATATATACAAACATAACCCTCCTTCTTACGCAGTCAGGTGAAAATCATGCCAACACATTGCTAACATACATGATATTCCAAAACTGCCTAAAATTATACCGCGAAATCATTATTAAAAAATCTCAATAGGTTCACACATTAACTCACCTCCAATTAGTAACACGAGCCGGCCATTTTGTCTATTTAAATTAGCGTACAATATATATACGTGTGAAGGTAAACCCGGGAGCGCCCATGACGCACGGAGAGACAAACATACGGCCGGGCACATAAACTATTACTTTATTGTGGCAGCGCCCGTAATCGTTAACCGTAGTTAAATATTGGCTGAGTGGTGGCGGTTTGCTAGTTTTACCAGGGTTTTAAGGTAAACTTACATATTCATACCGTATATTCTACTGCTGCTACGTACAGTATCGAAACTGCAAAATGTCTATTTTTATTTTATGCCACCAATCAAGTGAGCATTAATTTAGATTTTGCTACAGACTTTTTTTAGTTCCACGGACACCGGGGTCTGTTACCTTTGTCAGCTTTACAAACTATTGTTAAATATATTGCTACAAAAGACAAGATTTTACTTTTTTTATATTAAGATTATAGTTTAAAAAAACCGGACAAGTGCGAGTCAGACTCTCCCACCGAGGGTTCCGTACAAACTAGAAGATAAAAGGGGGAAATCATTGTTTTTTATATTTTCCTTCATTATTTTATACAGAAAAGTATACATCGTAAAAATATTTAAATTTTATTTATTTAAAAACCTGTTTTAACTTAGGTATACTAATTAAGCTCTTTCTTAAGATACCCCACATGATACGGTTAATTCTCTTTAAAATTTGTACCCCCATTCCTTGCGTAAAGACACTTTTTTTTTGTGATTAAATTAAAAATGTCTAGTTTTCGGATTTTTTTGCTATATATATACTCTAACACAATGCTTCTTGGCAAATTTCATTGTTCTAGGTCAACAGGAAGTACCCAATAGGTTTTGATTCCCTTGTGAGTGTCGAAATGTGCGTTTTTTACGATATATTCGGCTGTAACTTTTTTTTTACGAAAACTTAGAAACTTTATTTTTCTTTCTGCAGCAAGATACTGTGGATCTGCGTATATGGTTTAATTTCAACTCGATACCTTCACGCGTTCCCGAGATAAAGGTCTTGACACCCGACGGACGGACAGACGGACAGATTCCGTTTTTGCCTATTGAGGTACGGAACCCTAAAAAAATGAAAACCGACTTCAAAATGCGCAATTTGGTTTCCAAAACTAAATTTTCCTCTTGTATAATTAAAAAAAGTAAGTAGTTAATAATACAATACCTATAAATTACTTTATAAAAGGCAAGGACTCCGGAGTCTGTAGAGATAAATTTTGTCAAATAAAAAAAAACTTTATTTAACTAAAATTAAAGACCGATTTTGCTTAATTTTTATGGGACCAATCTGAAAGTATCAAACAAATAAAGATATGTGACGTATACAATATTTGACAACGTTATTGAATAATTTTTTTCAGTTTTTTTTTTCTTATATTTACAAAAGCCTTTACATATTATGTACAACAATACTGTCAAAAGTGGTAGTTTCACAGTATTAAAGGATCCTAAAATAGTTTTAGAAAATATAAGAAATGGTAGTTTCATTGTTGTACGTGTAAATTTAACACATAACACTATTTTATAATCGAAACTACCACATTAGTTAAAATTTTATGTTTAAATAACAAAATAAATCGTCGATTGTGAAAAACCTTGTTTATATTGTGAGCTCCTTTATGCAAACTGAGAGTAGGTACTTAAACTAGCTAAATTAATCATTCTAAGCAGGTGTCACTTTGACAATACTCTTAAAGCTCTCCGCACATCGAAATCAAACTTTTAATTAAGTATGTTCTTGTTATTTAGTAGCATGTCTGTCTATTTTCTACAGGATTCATTTCGGGGAATGTGCGCAACGCTTCACGATCTAATTCCACCCTCCCCATTTCACTACAGGACTAGCAGAAAGTCGGCGAATTACCACCCATTTCTCGTTGAAATGCCAAAAATCTGTACTCAGCGATATCGATCCACATTCCTGTTGCGTACTGCACAAGAATGGAATTCTTTGCCGCCATCTCTGTTTCCTGAGACCTACAATCTTGGAATTTTCAATGCTAGAGTGAATAGATATCTTCTAGATCGACGAGCTCCATCTTCGGCCACACGGTCGCTTAACATCAGGCGAGTTGGTGGTCAACCGTAGATCTATCTTCTATTAAAAAAAAAAAAAAAAAAACGTTTTTAGCAGTTCCGATAATGCACGTAGCGACAGTCAAATATGTGTCCATACTTTTTTGACTGTCACAACATCACTAGTTTTGGTGTCCCTAGCAGGTCAGATGTATTCTGCAGGTTAGGTCTACAAGTACATAGATAAGTAAGAAGATATGACCTGCGGCGACGATCGGACTCTTTATTACTTGACACGAACCAAAACATAGCTACATGATGGAGCGAGATGCATTCAGTGTCTGTAACAGTAAGTTATTAGGACTAGGCGCTTTGCACTTGTGCATGCTGACTAGCGCATTATTAAGCCGTAGCAAGAGTCAATGTAAAGTGGAAAGGTAATTTTTTATAATAGGTTGAATCAACAGAATTCCATGTTACGGTAAAGCGTTCTTAGGACGTATACTATCATCTTCACATCCACAAAAAGTCCACTGCTAGACATAGGCCTCCCTCGTAGGTTTCCAAATTTCCAAAAAAGACCTGTTGGAAGTGGCTTGCTTTCAGTGTTTTCCTGTCACTTGTATGAGGTCGTCTCTCCATCTTGTGGCTGGTCTTCTACGTTGCGTATATCCTCTGATTCTACTATTTTAGTACGCACAAGCTGCCTTGACTTCGCATGTTGCGTGTGAACCTACACATTTAATTCATTTGGGAAGTTCGCTAAATTTACAAGTAAAGTTTACCTAAACATATTTAAAAAAATTGTGCTCAAAATTATGTCAGATCCTTCGACAGTACATATCAAACCGAACAAATCCGGTCAATATTTTCGGTTTTCATCGAGAACATCGTACAGAAAATCAGAAGGCCAGACTGACGGATGGACAGACATTCAGACGGACAACGGAGTGATCCTAAATTAATCCATTTTTTCCTTTTAGGAAGAGAACGATAAATTTCTGAAGACATTCATTTATGAGGGGAATGCGGAATCCTAGGATCAAAAAGCGCGACGAAACAAATGTTCTTGCAACACTATTACAGTACGCTGTCTGGAGGGACCCAAAAATCTGCAAAGACTAATGAAAACGACCTTAACAAGAATGACATACTTCGAGCACGTATTACGTGTGATGCCACCAACACATCGTTTTTTGAAACTTGAAACAAAGATGTTCACAAATTTCCGCAATCCTCGTGACCAACATCCGTGACCGAATTGGTAAAAAGCATCACTGGTACTCGGTACTTCGAACCCCGTTATATGTTGAAATAGAATAGATAGTAATTATTCTGCAATAACGTACCTACATACATATCGCTGGCAATAACATTGTATTGCTGTGGAACCAGTCTGAGAATTTTTTATTAAGGACATAGACTTGAGATAAGACACAGAACTTTTTTTCTTCATATTCTATCTTTTCTTCTCAGGAAATGTATGTCTATGGCCTCAAGACTCCAGAGAGAAGTAAAACGCTGTATATGTCAAAATATGTCAGACATCAGACAAAAAAGCATGTCCAACAAAAATAATAAATTTGGTTGACTTGATAAAAATAAAAATAAATTAACATGTAGAGAACATTAAAATCATGACTTATATTTCTACCTCCATATAACAAAAGCATAATGCCACATGACACCACACTACCCAGTCGTGTACAACAACAAAAACCCGTACATGATTTCAGGTGATCTTATTATTACGTAGATAGGTTTATTTATTTATTGCACATTGTACAGTTCTTCTTTTCTTGTTTTCTCCGGCTCTGCGTGTCAAGCCTCAAGTAAGGTAATCGCCCGACTCGTCTTCAGTCGCGATATGTCAAGCTACGCTGTTAGACGCGTGTCATGACTTGTAAACTGTGAACTGTGTCATTCTTAATACACACATGTGTGTTTAGAATGTTCACCACCAAAATATTTAAAGCCACGATACTAAAAAGCCTTAAGAATGTGGTCCCATCCTCGAAAGTGCTGAGAACTGAGGTTTGCCATGTTATTACTTGATATTCAATGAATATAACCTCTCTATAGATTAAATATCATTGGTTATTATTGTTTTTCGTATGCTGTCTACTTTACGAGTAATTGAGTAGGATATAATTCCTTCCTCTGGAGGTTTCTGTCTTATTCCTCGAACCATCCTTTGTATTTCCTCTACACCAGTGTCGTAGCCCATAGTGGCAGGGGTTCTGGCCCCGGGTGGCATTACAAGGCCTCCAATTCTGTGAGTGACACATTCCAAGGGGCGGCTCATCAAAATAATGAGCGGCAGATGATAGTGGCTGCTCACCATTCTTTAAGTCAGAAAAATCCCAGTCGAATCGATCCTTAAGCAAAATCCCTAAATATTTCATGCTGGCTTTTCTCGCGTATTGTTGCAATACATTTTTGAACTCTTTATTTCGACTGTCCGTGGTCTGATTTGTGCCTTATAGCAGAAATCTATGTTTGTGTGTTTTTATAATGATTTTTCGACGACAGGTTGAGAACACTAAATCTTTACACATCTTTATTCGCCAGTTGTTTACAAATTTTTAACCCTCGACCGAAAAAGATAGATAAACACTTTACTGTACACAACATAAAAAATACAATGAAAAGAGAGCAATACAAAACTGGTAAAAAGAGGTGTTTTAAGTTTGAATTGTATATCTGTGTATTTGTGTGTCTTTCTGTCTGCATTGTAGCTTTCAAACGGATGAACCGATTTCTAGGTCTAGTGTTTTTTTTTCTTGTTTGTTTGGTAGAGGATATGATTGAGTGTATTTAGCTGTTTCATCAAAATCGGTTCAGCCATTTTTTTGTCTGGGGTTTTAAGTTGTTAAGGCACCGCGGCCCACTCGACCCGCGCGACATCCCCCCGTAAGTTTTCCGTTTTCCATGCGTATGCATTGTGAATTTGTGACCTAAGAATTACGCATGAGCTCGCGCATCTACTGGTCGCTTTCAAAAGCGCAAAATTTTGCACGTACATACCTTCACTTAGCTACATAAATTCTCTTCTAGTCTTGCTCAGAAAATCGTAAATGGTGCCATAGCAGGAGTTGTGGGTTGTTCTTGTGTGTTCCCATTGGATCTAGTCAAAACCCGGCTGCAAAATCAAAGTATGGGTCCCGATGGTCAGAAGCAATACAGGAATATGTGAGTATCATTTATGTATAAAGCTATCATAGTACTAAAATATTGTAAGTAGCGGAATTGGTGCCGTTGCAGTTTCATTCGCGCAGGAGATTCGAGAGGCGCACCTTTTTTAACCGACTTCAAAAAATTTGAATATAATTAATTTGCATATTCTAAGAAGTAAAAGTAAAAGTAAGTGCAAGTAGAAGTGTAATATTTTTGGGTATTTACTTATATGAAAGTACGCATGTTATTAAGTTTCTAATATTAGCCTATCCGGCTGGACGGGTTAGATTTGCGAGGTGTACCTAGTTTGATTCGTCTTAAATTTACTACCCGAAAGACGTATTTTACAGTCAGCTATATTTTTTTATTATGCTTACTTGATAATTCAAAATATTCTATTCCGAGCACTAAAAGCTACAAATGCAGCGGTTACCTTGCAGTCACATAACACTGGCACTTATCACAACTTTTCGGTTTGTTTATTTTCAAATTAACAAATTAAAAGTTAAGATATTGAAAAAATCTAATAGTGAAGGTATAGCCCTTAACAATTCCCACCATATAAAAAAATTATCGAAATCCTAATCGCTATAATTTTTTTTTTCCTGGGTACATTATTCCGTATGACCATCGGCCGCATTACGTGAACATGACGTAGGTGCATTGACAATGAAAATTAGCCTTAAAATTTGAGACGCCAAAGTCTAGTTTTCATTGTAGACGCACCCACGTCAATTTCACGTAACACAGCCGATGGTCATACAGAATAAGGGTCCTGGGCTCTGAGTCCTTATGACCATTAGCCGTGTTACTTAAACGTGACGGTGGCGTGGTGACAATGAAAATTAGACTTTAAGTTTCAAACACTGTAGATAGTCTAACTTTCATTGCCAACGCACCCACGTCAAGTACACGTAACGCGACCGGTAGTCATACTGAAACAGGGCCCAGGTATGAAAAAAACACTTAATGCTCTAGCAAAAATTACTGTGATAATTAGAGACCGGGCTATAAGTATGCATTTGCATATTTACCACATTTTCAGCAATCATTGCATATTTAGTCAAAAATTTAGTGATCATGCATATTTTCGCTGTATTTACTAAATTTTTCGATAGGTTCCTATAAGTGTAAAATTATGTCTTACAAAAAATTTCTCTATATAAATACACAAAGAAATATACGATTAAAAAATGTTAAATAATTGTTCGTTTAATTGTATTGTATTGAGTATCAATATTATTATAGATAATAATTTATAGTCTACCAGGTTGTTAAATTTTTAACGAATACGTAATTTACTGATTTAGAAGTAAAAAATAATAATTATGGCACCTTTTCCCTTTTTTTAAATTCATCATTTACGTTGCATATTTTAACAATTTCATGCAGCATGTTGCATATTTTAACAATTTTTAGCATATTTTACCCATTTTTCATGCATATTTCAAGCTTTTTATGTATATAATCCGGTCTCTAGTTCTTAACCGCACATAATTTTAGGTTCGATTGTTTCAAGAAGACCGTTGCAAGAGAAGGCTTCAGAGGGCTTTACAGTGGAATCGTAATCAATTTGATCCTAGTCTCCCCAGAAAAGGCTTTCAAGCTCGCTGCAAACGATTACTTTCGTTTCCATCTCACACAACCTGACGGGTAAATAGCCATCACCAACGATACGATTTTTTTTTTACCAATTATCATCGAAAAATATTTTTTACAACTGTTTTTATTGGCAGTATATCACATTTGTTGAAGAAAACAATGGAGATTAATAGCAAAAAAGTCAATTAAATATTTATCCATAATTTTAGATAAGAAAAATGTTTAAAAATCTGCTATTGATCTCCAGTTTTCTCCAACAAAATAATTTACCGCCATAAAGATCCAAACACAATTACTTCATTACAGAAATATACTCTTTTTGACCATGTTTGTTAAAATACTTTTGAATGGAAATAAATTACGGATCACTGAGCTCACGTCTATTTACGCCAACTAGAAATTACGCGTAAGCTGCTCCTTTGAAAAAGACCGCCGTATGCCGTCGAAACTATATCGTAAATTTCAGCTTAAAATAGACGTGAGCGTTTATGTCAAAAGTGTGCGAACTGTACTAGTTTCCGTAATAAAATTGGTACTTACGTTTTACCTGAATACTCAATAAGAAGGAACTAGAATTTTTTGCATGTAACACGTATTGTATATATACTTATATGTACTGTTTCTTTTAACCGTCTAAACTTTTGATCAAAGTCCAAAAACAGCAATTTCGAAATGGATTCATCTCTCTATTTTTAAATGTAAACAATAACACTGCCTGTCATAATGTATGTTTATTACCTTTTCACGAACCAACGGCTAAACCTATCGTTATGAAATTTGAAATAATTGAAAACCTGGAGATAGACTTAGCTACATTTCTCCATCATTACGCGGGTGCGAGTGAAACCGCGGGCCACAACCATTCAACCAAGTCATTATATTTATGACGAAATTATCTCTTTACATAGTATAATATTATAGGTTTGATGAAGTACGTATAAATTGCCTTTTGTGTAATGGTATTTTTAGAAGTTTATCCCTACCCCGACAAATGTTAGCTGGCGGACTTGCAGGAATTGCGCAAGCATCAATATCTTGTCCTATGGAACTGCTCAAAATTCAAATGCAAGATGCTGGCAGAGCCACTGTTAATCCAAGCCCGAGTACGTAACAAAATATTTATAAAACTGTATAGGACGGAACCGAGGATAAATGTAGTCACAGCAGACACATGCCTCTCCGTGTATTTTCCAAATGGAAGCAGCTTGTATCCAACCAATTCCTGCATGTATGAACTTGTTTGTCCTCTTTGTGGGTAGTCTTCCTACGCTGGGCTTACTGGTGCGTGGTCTCCACTCGAGAACTATTCGATGCTATCGGTCATCAGGTCTACGTACTATGTGCCCTGCCCACTGCCCACTGACCCTGCGCACTGCCCACTGACCCTGCCCACCCTCAAAATTGCTAATCCGCTGTGCTATATCGGTAACTTGCGTACATCTATGAATCTCTTAATTCCTGATTTTATCTTTCAGAGTGACACCAATAATAGCCGTCTCCATAGCTCGTTGCGAGAGTTTGAGCTTCCTTATATAAGGCTCATAGTGAGTGACCACGTTTCAGTGCTGTATGCTATCACTAGTAACACAATCTGGTTGTAAGCCTGCGCACGAGTTTGAGCTTCCTTATATAAAGCTCATAGTGAGTGACCACGTTTCAGTGCTGTATGCTATCACTAGTAACACAATCTGTTTGTAAACCTGCGCACGAGTTTGAGCTTCCTTATATAAGGCTCATAGTGAGTGACCACGTTTCAGTGCTGTATGCTATCACTAGTAACACAAGGTGGTTGTAAACCTACTCCCCATATTTATTGGGCTGAGTATAACACGGGCATTTGACGTAACCTTCGTTTTATCCATGTCTATATTGAGGCCCACTCGTTGAGAAACTCAATAGTAATAGCATCGTACTGAGGTCTTCCATCTGCCATGACTAATATATCGTCGACAAACCGGAGATGAGTGATATACTCGCCGTTAATATTGATGCCGAGACTTTTTTCTTTTCAGAACTTTGTAGGCATCTTCCAGTCCGGCAGTGAACAGTTCAGGAGAGTCTACGTCTCTCTGTTTCACGCCTCTTTGCAACAACCGGAATTCAATACATGATAATTTATTTTACAGGGCAATTAGCCATCAAGAAAATGTCGTCTATACAATTATCACTCAAACTGTTAAGAGAACGTGGTATCTTCGGTCTTTACAAGGGCATCGGACCAACAACAATTCGCGAAGTGTTCTTCAACGTCATTTACTTCCCATTGTTTGCGTCGTCAAACGAGCTAAAATTCGATAAGCCTGGAGGAAGTGCACCTTCTTGGTAAATGATTAGATTACACTGCCTCGTTGCATATAATCAGAGCGCTGTCCCGTTGTGCCGTGCATGCGTACCATGCGCGTATCGTCAGCCTATGTGAAATACAGGAAGAGACCAGGGAATGTCCTAATATATTGTTTTTCATAAAGCACATTTTATATAATTAGAACTAGATTAGATTTTTAATAAGATTTATGCCAAAACTTAAATCTAGTGTGTTTCCAATTTGAGGTCTTCAAGCTGGTACTCTTGACGGCTGACGTATCGAAAAGAGTCCCACCACCCTAACAAAAAAAACTGGACAAGAGCGAGTCAAACTCGCCCACCGAGGGTTCCGTACAAACTAGTAGATAAAAGTGGGAAATTATATATTTTTTGCTTCATAAATCGAAAAATATACATCGTAAAAACATTTAAAACCCTGTTTTAGCTTATACTAATTAAGCTCTTTCATATGATACCCCACATGATACGGTTAAAGCACTTTAAAATTGGGACCCGGCTTCCTTGTTTTTTTTTTTATAGAAGATTGATCTACGATTGACCACTAACTCGCCTGATGTTAAGCGACGGTGTGGCCGAGGATGGAGCTCGTTGATCTAGAAGATATCTAATTCCAAGATTGTAGGTCTCAGGAAACAGAGATGGCGGCAACGAATTCCATTCTTGTGCAGTACGCAACAGGAGTGTAGATCGATATCGCTGAGTACGGATTTTTCAACGAGATATGGGTGGTAATTCGCCGACTTTCTGCTAGTCCTGTAGTGAAATGGGGAGGGTGGAATTAGGTCGTGAAGCTCTTGCGCACATTCCCCGAAATTAATCCTGTAAAAAATAGACAGACATGCTACTTTACGGCGGTGCTCGAGACTAAGTAGCTTCTTGGCAGCTAGTTTATCGTCACCGATTAACCTCACAGCTCGCCGGTCTACTGATTCTAAAGCTTCCAGCTGATACTTGGCTGATCCATCAAAAAGATGGCAGCAGTACTCCATACACGATCGGACCTGTGCTTGATATAGATGTAGCAGTTGTCCCGGTGAGAAGTATCGCCTAACCTTATTAATGATGCCAAGCTTTTTACTAGTCAGTTTAGCCTTAGATTCAAGGTAGCCCTTAAAGTTTAAAGACCTTATTTTTGTGATTAAATTAAAAAATTATATTAATTTTTCGGATTTTTTCCTATATGTGTACTATAACACAATGCTTCTTGCCAAATTTCATAGTCCTAGGTCAACGGGAAGTACCCCATAGGTTTTGATTCCTTTGTGAGTGTCGAAATGTGCGTTTTTTTACGACATATTCGACTGTAACTTTTTTTTACAAAAACTGAAAAAAATGATTTTTCTTTCTGCAGCAAGGGACTATGAATCTGCGTATATGGTTTTAATTTCAACTCGATACCTTTACGCGTTCCCGAAATATAGGTCTTGACACCCGGACGGACGGACAAACGGACAACAAAGTGATCCTCCTATAAGGGTTCCATTTTTCCTTTTGATGTACGGAACCCTAAAAATTAAATAGAAAACAGCAGATTTGACTGATAATGATGATGATGATCGGGGGTATATGCCTAGCAAAGAAACTAAATAAATAACACATATTTATGAAAACAAAAATAATCCTACAGATTTTTATCATTCCAAAAAAAAAGATCGTAACGCGGCGGTGGTGGAGGCCCTGATTAGGAAAATTAGTTAAATCATTTCTGTCCCTTATAGTATTAGGAAAGCGTGTGTACCCAGAGCACTCACGCTCGCTTAAAGGCTTCTTCTTGCGGCGGCGTCGTGTGGCGGGTCGCCCTCTCCCTCAAATATGGTTGAGGAGAGCGATGGCTGGCACATGCGTCAACTCGTGAACGGGTGCTGCTTGCGGGAGCTGGACTGCTCGGCGTACACACGCATGCATGTTAGTTAAGTGTTAATGTTATATCCGTCTTCCTCTTGTATGCTAGTTAAAAAAAATGTAAACTTAGTTAATAAAAATAATTTATTAGCTTATAAAAGGCACAGAACCTGGAGTCTGTGGAGCTCAAATATTTAAATAAAAAAATATAAAAAAAACATTCCAAAATCCAGAGGATACCTATAATTAAAATTATTCTTTTTTAATTTTAGCGACTTGAAATAAAAGGAGGTTAACATACAAACTGTATTTTTTCTTTTATGTTTATTACCGCACTCGATTACAAAAAAAATGTTTAATATAAATGTAAATATTCTTTCAGAATACCTATACTTTCGATTGGTCCCATAGATACTTTATCAAAATCAGTTAATGTAGTGTGGTTTTTAAAACGAAATTGCCTTGTTTGAAGTCGTTTTTTTTCCAAATTAGGTGGTCGTTTGTATGTGGAATAGCATCAGGTGCTACTGCCGCTTGGACGCTTACGCCTATGGACGTGGTGAAAACGCGGTTACAAACGCTCAATAAAGCAAAAGGCGAACAGCATTACTCTTCCGCCTTCGATTGCATCACGTAAGTATGGTCACAGAATATTTGATAGTAGCAGACGCACACACTTACCCAAGCATAGCTTATTAGCTCTCACAGCCCCAACGGCTTGACCGATTTTGATGTGCGAAGTAGTGCTAGATTCTCCTTCACTTTCCGAGTGTAGGCAATAGGCAAAAAAAAACAACAAATTATCGTAAAAATAAAAATCTCGTTTTTTCGTAACCTTCAACGAACTATTTTGTAATAAATAAATGTTTTTACAAGAATTATTCTAAACAATGTTATTTTAAATAAAATTTACAGCTATTTTGTGCATGTTTTTTTATGAAAGTGTTGTTTTTCATTGTTCTTTTGTCATTCAAAGTTTTTTTAAGGTGATATCGAAAAAAAACACGAAAAAACATGACTCATTGTCACGTTCCGCCTGAGCTGAGCGTGAAAGCGAGAGCGCGCGAGCGAGAGAGTGCGATAAAGAGCACGATCGGCCTAAGCGTTCGGCTTGTGACACATCGTTATCACGTTAACTTATTGTCCGCAAACCGACTTTACAGACAACCATTTTTTTCAACAGGAGAACTTTCAAGAATGAAGGTATGACGGCCTTCTTCAAGGGTGGTGCTTGTCGTGTGATTGTTATTGCACCACTGTACGGAATAGTGCAAGCAGTTTAGTTCCTCGGTGTGGCTGAAGCCTTAGGGGTTAAATAAAGCACATAATTCTTATAGATAACTACGTCTATAAAATTATCTCATAGATAACTACATCTATAAAATTATCTCATAGATAAACTATGTCTATAAAATTAATTGCGCTCCCATATGGTGCAAATACATATTATGGCAATGGTATATTTTATATGCACCTACGTCATAGTACTTGTACATATTATGGTGAACCTTTAAAAAAATTTCTAAAAAATAGATATATATTTTTATTTACATTTCATTGCACGGAATACCAGTTTTATGGTCGCAGTTCCGAAATAGAGTAGGAGACTTGCGAGTACCCTAAAATGGTAGCCATTTTATTATTTTAAGTTTAACTAAGTAAAGATAAGTATTGTCTTTAAATCATTTAGATATTTTCATAAGCCTCGTCGTACTTTTTCCTTCATACTTTTGGCACTGTGCTATCAACAATATACTGTATTAGCGTGACATAGAATCCGTACTTAACAATCATATGTATATCTATTCAGAAAGTGCAAATAAAATAAAATAAATGTATATATAAGGGTTCACCTTAATCATTTATAATAAAATATAATATTAATACGTCGTTATTTTTTTAATATTTACAATTAAAATAAAAAACGAGCAGAAAATAATGATCTTCTCATAATATTAAATATGGCACTTTGGGATCATATAAATAAATGTATATAATCTAATCATTAGTGATAGTTTATATGAAATAATCGTGTAAAATGATATAATCATTTTAATATAATGATAGATTATATTAAAATGATTCAGTATGTTTACTGTGCTAAATGTGTTATGGGGATAAAACTGTCGGAGTTTTGTGTTTGGTTAATTGTTTTGTTTCGTCTTTTTTATAAAATTGTTTTTAAGCTTGTCATACCATCTGATTATTTCGTAACGTGAATTATATTAAATCTTGAAGATTTAAAACTAAATATGTATCGTTTTATAATCAGGTGACTTATATATTCTGTAATAAAATTCTTACGTATCAATAATATTTTTACTTTTACTTTTTCTAACTCTAACATCTAACGAGCAAGGATCACAATGTACGTATGTAAGTATTTATTTAAAAAAGGTAAACGGTTATATTACAGTTTAAAAAACTAAAAAACACGCTTCAAGTTATTATTAGTATTGTCATCGGTCCTCGATAAGACTACAAAAGTTTGAATGAGTTTGAACCTCTTGAATTGTTTTGCCATCTCGCCTTACGGCATTTATCCGGCAGATCCGCCGTCATCGAATTGCAGCTTTACGCCGCCCTCTTAATATCCACAATTGCATATTTGTAGCTCAAATAGCATCATTGCTTCAACGAAAGGGATAGAATTAGAATGGTACTGACCCCCAATCATCGTCTGACTGTGTAGACACTGACTCCCCAAAATGAATTCTGACCGTTTGAAGTGGGTCAAAATGAAGTCCAAAGGAGTCGGTTACAAACAAACATGCATACAGGTGAAGCTAATTAAAGCGTGTTAAAAAGAAAAGTAATAATCTGCATTATTCACTAATTCATAAGCTGTAGGTCGTGGGTTCGATCACCACCCAAGGCAAACATTTGTGTGATGAGCATGGATGTTTGTTCTGTGTCTGGGTTTTTCTATGTATCATATGTATATATTTACAAAAAAAATTATATATGTATTCTATCAGCCATCTAGTTCCATAGTACAAGCTTTGCTTAGTTTGGGCTAGATGGTGTTGTGTGAAATGTCCACAAATATTTATTTATATTTTAATTATTTATTTATTTCATTAAGTATGCATTTTTCATACAGTCTATATAGTAATAATAAGGAAATAACTTCAATACTCGGGATGCGTCCGCCGATATGCGCCGGCATGCCTCGGTATCCGCCAAAACGTGCATTGAATTATATACTTTATATCGTTTGTGTAAGAATGTAATATAAGTACATTGATTTTAAAATGTTCTGCCTTGCCATCCCTCAGTGTGTGCTGGCCTTAAAATTGAATTCCATTGCAGCAACCAATCCCGTCTGCTCCATGCCTATTTCCGACATCTAATGGAGACAAAAAATAAATGTATATCTTTGCTTTGCCTAAGCGAAAATCTAACTATGTTCCCATCTCGCTTTTCCTTCACAAGACAGATGAAGACGAAGGTACGTCGTTATCCATTACGATGCAGACAGAGGAAGTAAGGCCGGCAATCCAATATTATAAAGATGGAATGGAAGGAAATGGAAAATGGAGTTGAAACAGCCAGTTGAGTCAACCCTGTGACTATCTATAGAATTTGAATCTTCAGAACCATTTCGACAAATTGTCATTGCAAATTTGAAATCTCCTAAACGGGAGTTAACTCTAAAATACTATTAAAAATATATAAAAAATATTTGAAAAAATGTCAGGAGATTTTAGATTTGCATCGACGAAATATTATACTTTTTGACATCCTGAAAGTTAAAACTTTCAGGATGTCAAAAAGTCAAATTTTCTAAAATAAAACTTTGCATTTATGTACAAAATTCTAAAAACGAACAAGTTACTATGCGTACAAACTAAATCAATTAAAAATTGCAAATTTTCTTAACTGCATTAACGTTTGGCTCCAAAAAATGCGTTAAGGCCACGCTTACCCGAAAAGCAGCAAAAATCAGCTTTTTGAAAATTTACAAAAAATACTTGTACAATTAGTTCAAGCTCAAATTTTAAGTATTAAAAATGTTGATCTGTTGGCTAGGGTTTTCCTAGTACAAAAACACGATTGCTGAAAAAGTCTCGATAACTTTATTTTTTGAAAAATAACGCCATTTTATTTATTTCTTAAATTGGTATCCACGTTATTTAAAGCCACCAACACCAAAGTTACCATGTTAAGTAGCTATTACATTTCTTAGCGTTCTACTAGTATACATTTTTGATACGTTTGGTGCACTATTTTATAGTAATTTATTTTACAATAATTTTGCTTGTGAGCAGCCGTCCCGTGGCGCGCGGCGCGGCGGCGTCGTACGTGCATCTGTGCTACGTACATAAAAACACCGCGCTCAAGAAGTGCGGGCGAGGTAGCGTAAAATACCTAAAGTTCTGGGTAAGCCTCGCCTTAAAAACTGCATGGGTATATTTTTGCTTTGTCCCTTCAATAAAATGCCCATTCCATATCCTAAGAGCTTATATTTTAAAAGAAACTTTGTCGCACGCTCTTTCTTCAATACAAATGAGAAAACTGTTTTTCACCCCTAAACGTTTTTCGATTTTGATACTTACTTAGTTCTTTTTTTAGCAATCATAAATTGCCTTGCTTTTACGGTTTTTTTTTTCATGATTTGAATATAAAAAAATATCTCTTGTTGTATGGAAAATGTGCATCTTACTAGCAGGTGAAATTTTCTGTCTCAATGATTTTCTAATATCTTGGGAACTGTTGAAATAATTAGTTACTCCTAACTTTCGAACTACAGAATAAAGCTTGTTTTTTATGTCTTAAATAAAAGTAACCGAATAATTTAATATAATTAACTACTGTTGTTTTATGTTTTTTTTTTTTGATCAGCCCTGTTTGTACAAACTGTCCCACTGCTGAGAACGGGCCATCTTCTCATTGTGAGAAGGGTTAGGCCATAGTCTGCCACGCTGGCCAAGTGCGGGTTGGCAGACTAAGATTAGACTAGAGTTGGTAGGTTGTTTTATGTATACCCATGTTTAGTTAAGTTTTGCTTTAAAGCAACTATCTATTGCCATCTGTCCTATCCATGTAAGGTTACCTGGAAGGGATCGCTCTAAGCGATAAGGCCGCCAATTAAAACACCTAGCTGTAATATTATTCTCTGTGTATTTAATGTTTCTGTATCGCGGTTTTTAATAAAGTGTTATCTATCTATCTATCTATGTCAATTTCTTACAGACAAAATTCAACTTTATTGATTTATTGACTAACCTTACGAAAGATGCCACCGTAAAGTCCCAAATAGCTCGCTTATTTTCAAAGACAACCGGAGAGGACCCTGAAAATAAAAAAAAACAATAGATAAATACGATAGGTAGGTACTGACTTAGTAAACAATTACGGCCTTACCAAAAAACGTTACTTAACTTTGATCAATGCTTAACATATTTTATCAACTTCTCGCTGACACATAATGACAGTTGCGGAAAGAAGACAGAGAAATTAAGACGTTGGTTACAGTTAAGTAACGTTTTTCGGTTTTATTTAGATATCACTTATACTGGCGACAGTGGCGAAGGAGTAGTGAAAAAACAAATATAGACATAGACATACTTTAATTTGCTACAAAAACAACCACAACATAAACACTACAAAAAAAACTAGTCTTTTTGTCACAAATTATATTTCCTATTCCTCAGCCAATGTAAAGTAAAGAAAAACTTTTATTAACTCAAAATAAACAAATTCAATTCTCACTTTTCTAATAACCCTACTCAATAATTTTATATGTTTAAAAATGCTGTGATGCGCGAGAGAGATAGCTGCGCACATTGAGGGCCAGTTCTATTTTTTAAGCCAGTACTTTTATTTAATTTCACACTCACTACAAATCAAAATGCGTCGTTTGTTTCGATAGCGAACAATTGTGGCTAAAATAGACACTTTCGATTGAAAAAATAATTAAATAAGGACAGCAGCACCGTCAATGCCACCTTAAGTATTTCTATATTACTATGTTTATTGAAACAACAGTACTTCAAAATACGTAAATCCGTTTACTTGGATATCAAAGACTTAGGTGCCATAATTTTTCCAGTTTCAAGAAGCTACTTAGTCTCGAGCACCGCCTTAAAGTAGCATGTCAGTCTATATTCTACGGGATTCATTTCGGAGAATGTGCGCAAGAGCTTCACGACTTAATTCCACCCTCCCCATTTCACTACAGGACTAGCAGAAAGTCAGCGAATTACCACCCATTTCTCGTTGAAATACCAAAAATTCGAACTCAGCGATATCGCTTCTACGTTCTTGATGCGTAGTACTGCACAGGAATGGAATTCTTTGCCGCCATCTCTGTTTCCTGAGACCTACAATCTTGGAATTTTCAAGGCTAGAGTGAATATGTGAAGATATCTTCTAGATCGACTAGTTCTATCCTCGACCACACCGTCGCTTAACATCAGGCAAGTTGGTGGTCAATCGTAGATCTATCTAGCAATAAATTTTTTTTTTAAATCCAAACTACTTAACCAATTTAGATGAAATTTCTATGAGACAAATCTGAAAGTATATCCTTCCAAATTAAAAAATAATTTCTTAAAACATTTTATAAGTGACGGAGTTATGAGATAATAAACTTAAAAATAATTCAACCGAATTGATAACCTCCTCCTTTTTAGAAGTCGAGTAAAATATGAATATTCGGTTTAACCATACGTAAACCTCAAAACGTATCTCGCCCCCAAGACCACTCGATACCAACAATTATCGAATCCCCGTTCCTTTACACCGTAAAATTCGAAAATCAAATCCGACGCTGCGATTGGTTAGAAAACGTTGGTAACACCATACTCTCCCCCTATTGGTTGATGGCAAACTGATATAATTTAAAATATTATCACTTTGCCACGTCGAATCTCCTTATTGCAATTTATCTGCGTGGGGAAGGTTATTTAATTTGCTCCCCGTTAATAGACAAATATTGGATGCCACGATGTCGGTATATTATATTGAAAGAGAAATTTTTATAACGAATACGAAAAAGAAAACTTAATTTTTAAACGACTTCGGCTTATTTTTAAAAGGTTTTGAACTCTTTTTAATGAAATGCAAATCATCGTTTGCTGTGTTACAGCATACCTACATTAAAATTTTCCGGAATTGTCATTAAGTTGTTTTTTTTACATTTAACACAACACCATCTAGCCCAAACTAAGCAAAGCTTGTCTAGATGGCTGATAGAATACATATAATTAAACTTTTTTATTTTAAATATACATATGATACATAGAAACAGCCAGACACAGAACAAACTTCCATGCTCATCACACAAATGTTTGCCCTGGGTGGGGATCGAACCCACGAGACGACCTACAGCTTAGCAGGTAGACATACTACCAACTGAGCCACAAGGCCAGTCAAAGTTACGCTCGATATGCTGATAAGCGTACATTTTCATGAGAAGTTATATATTTATAGCCCCTGTTCATTTTATTTAAATGAGCATTCTTAAAAATATACATACCTACATTTAAATTCACGCCTACTTATTTTCCCTACCGAGGTTTGAGGTCGTTTCACGCCACATTATACTGTGGTTAGAGGGTTCCATGGGAAGAAGAGGGTGTTAAAGAATTAGATGATATTAGAGGGAAAAATTTCATGTTGAATCACTTGTAATCAAAATTACAACACAGTATAGTCTAGGACATTAAATAAATAAAAACGAATTTAAACTCCATCTCATACATTAAAATCAGTTAAGCCGTTTAAGCTAGAAGAAGGTAATATAGAAACAAACATTTTGTATTATATACATACAAACATATATATTCCCGAAAAATATTACCCTCGTTCTCGCACAGTCGGTTAGAATGTGTGTTTATTAAAGGAACTCCTAGAAACAGTAACCGCAGCAGTTCCAGTGGTCGCGCTCCGCAAAAAGCCCGCCCTACTAACAATAATCGCGGGTTGAAATAATAACGGCGACTCGCCGTATCCGCTTGCAATAAAAATGTTAAACTCCCGATAAGCGTCGACGCGGAGGCTCGAATGTGAAGAGGTAGAGATGCGCTCGCTTACACTTTATCGATAAATATTTTTTTGAAGTGAAAACTTCTTTAGGCGCGAGCACTTTATTTTGTGGGTATTGAATGAAACTAAGTCGTCACGCTCGGCTATGTAACGCTCGGTCGGGTAAAGTTAGCTAGGGTCGACTAAGGGAGCGAGAGAGATATAGTCAATGCGTCACTGTCAAATTTTCCCTTTCGTCATGTTTACTAACCCTCTAATACCCTCTACCTCCCATCTAACCCTCTAACCACGGTCAAATATGGCATCATACGGCCTCATGATCTTTGATGCTCTGCCTATCCCATAAGGGAAAATAGGCGTGATTGTATGTATTAATTAAATCAAGTAAATTAAAATAATTAGATATAAGAATTATAAAATTAAAAAATACTAATGAATTATTTTATTGTTATTCGAGTAAAGATTTTATCGCTCACTCAGGGTGAGAATAAAGCTAAACCGAAGGCAATAAAATCATTATTAATTCCATGGTATCACTGTGAGATTTCACGTAGATACACGATGGATGCTTATGACCAAACGGCTGAACCAATTATTATGGAATGTTTTACAGAGATGACCGATCACCTGAAGACGGTCACAGACTACATTTCATCATCATTATCTCCACCGTTTTTCATCACTATACGGGTGAAACAGGGAGACACAGCTGTATTTTGCAGTCTGGTATTGTTTTTAACCGACTTGAAAAAAAAAAGAGATTATTAATTCAACCTGTATGTTTGTAATATTGTCAGAAATGCACAATTTTTGTATATGTTAGTCTATACCAGCTTCTAAACATGTGTACCAAATTTCATAAGTGTATGTATGTTTTTCCACGCATTACGCAGAAACTAGAAGTCGTAATTCAAAAATTATTCACTGTAAGTTATATCAAAATCGGTTCAATAGTTTTCAAGATATGGGCTTTTGAACACTCACTTCGTTCATCGCAACTACAGAGCAGTGTCTACACCTTATATTTCAATAGTTTGATAAACAGTGACATGAGCGGTGATAAGCTTTTGACGACCGTTTTTAACCAACTTTTAACCGACTTTAAAAAAGGAGGTTATGAATTCGACCTCTATTGTGAATACAATTTTTAATTTCAAACAAAACAAGTAAATACTTTTAAAAATGAATAAATAAAAGTAATTTAAAAAAAACGATTTCAAACTGAAAAGAAAGAAATAACTCGAAGAAATTTTACTTATTTTACCAATTTTGTAACCCATGTCCACAGGATTAATTAATGAATTATGTAAACCAACTATTTTTGAGTTCGGTGTCTGTATAGGACTTAGTTGATAATAGCTTTAGGACCTGACATTAACCTCAAAAATAGTTGGTTTTCTTCGAGATATTTCTTTCTTTTCAGTTTGAAGTCGGTTTAATTTTTTTAATTACTTTTATATTGTTGTCTATCGATACCGTGAGTCGCATCCCTACACAGTCGGCCAGTTTGAGTTTTTATGTCCGGATCAAACCGCTAGGTATTTTGTCACACAAAATATAAATGTAGCTCACTTCCTTCCTTCATTGGTGTGGTTTATCAAAGTGATTAATTGCACCTTGCGTCGAGGTTTTCAACAAGCAGTTTACCTACCTATCTATGGATCTAGTTGTTCCAACTCGGACTTTATTGTTTCAATAAAGGTTTTGAAGTTAATTTCAGTAGCGAATGTGTTTTAAATAAAGTATAAAACGATATTGTTAATTATTACAAAGCATTTAACGTATGATTTTCTGAAATTAGGTAGTAGATAATAAAGACGGTTTTTCAAATTATTTTACTACAACTCTGATTAACTTTCACAACAATAAAAAATAACATCAAAAAAAAACTGGTTTTGGCTCTTTCCAAATTGATATAAACTGTATGTATATTTTGAAATCCTGTGTGATTCTATTTTTTTTTTTTTTGACGTGATAACGTCTTATAAATCGATGAACGCCGGCTGCACGCACCAAAAAGCATGACTCATTGTCACATTCCGCCTGAGCCGAGCGTGCAAGCGAGAGCGCGGAACAAGCGATAGAGAGGCAAGATCAGCCTAAGCGTTCGGCTTGTGACGCATCTACCATGACGTTATCACGTAAAATTAGCGTCCGTAAACCGACTTTACAGGCAACCATTTTTAGGGTTCCGTACCTCAAAAGGAAAAAAACGGAACCCTTATAGGATCACTTTGTTGTCCGTCTGTCCGTCTGTCCGGGTGTCAAGACCTTTATCTCGGGAATGAGTGAAGGTATCGAGTTGAAATTAAAACCATATACGGAAATTCATAGTATCTTACTGCAGAAAGAAAAATAAAATTTCTCAGTTTTCGTAAAAAAAAGTTATAGCCGAATATGTCGTAAAAAACGCACATTTCGACACTCACAAGGGAATCAAAACCTATGGGGTACTTCCCGTTAACCTAGAACTATGAAATTTGGCAAGAAGCATTGTGTTAGACTACACATATAGGAAAAAATCCGAAAACTGGAATTTTTTCATTTAATCACAACAAAATAGTGTCTCTATGCAAGGAATGAGGGCCCAAATTTTAAAGTGAATTAAC
This sequence comes from Lycia hirtaria, assembly GCA_947563715.1. NCBI lineage: Eukaryota > Metazoa > Arthropoda > Insecta > Lepidoptera > Geometridae > Lycia > Lycia hirtaria. The sequence goes on from OX387386.1 coordinate 14,779,660, forward strand.
CGTGTCATGTGGGGTATCATATGAAAGAGCTTCATTAGCATAAGCTAAACTAGGTTTTTAAATATTTTTATGAAGTATATTTTTCAGTTTATGAAGGAAAATATTAAAAAAAAACATATGATTTCCCCCTTTTATTTAGTTTGTACGGAACCCTCGGTGGGCGAGTCTGACTCGCACTTGTCCGGTTTTATTTCTAGGTAATTTGGCTCCATCGTAAAATTACTAAGTCGCTTACAAAGTGTACATCACCTGGATTGACGATTAATCATAATCCTATTAATTGATTAATTCGCCGTAGTTTAATAAATTTTATTTAAAAAAACGGGTTGCACTTCGAGAGTGCCGGCAGAAGTGAAAACTAAAAAATAAAATAGCAAAAAGACTGACTCGTGCAGGATTTGAACCATTTTTTTTTCTTCTAAATCAGACAGTCCACAAATATTTATATTTTATATTTCACGTCACCTACTTCATATAATAAAGTTAGTTCTAGAACTACGTACTAGATGGCGCTGTATAGTCTTAAAACACGCTAACGCTTCGTGTACGGCGCTTGTACATACAATAATGAACTTTAAATGCAGAACTTTAGAGTAGGTTTCTGACTGTCCGTTTTACAATCTGACAATCTGACGCGAGCTTAACATTTTTTACCCATCCCAAAAATGCACAACGCCGCTGAAGAAGTTTTCACTTCAAAGATAACTATCTACTTAACACGATTTAAAAGATACAGCTGTTTAAGGGTAGGACAGCCAGACATCGTAGCCTCACGAATATGCTTCCTCACCCGTACAAAACCCTAAGAAGCAATATTTAAAAACTTGGGCGCTCAAGCTACTGACAGTAGGAGCTACAAACCTAGGAACCCCCTAACAATGAACGCCGTGTCCAGGATGACTGCTTTCTGTATCCGACCTTTGACTATCATTATCATCTTTCTTAACACAAAAATCTCAGTTTTTTTTTTTAATAATTTTTGACAAATGATTATTTCCTCAAAATTTTACCAAAGGCAAATGCCAACAAACCCATAAAATTAAGGAATATTCGCAATAAATTTTAATACGTCCAGGTTTTGTACGAAAGCACCAACATTAGGTGACATGCTTGCTTTAATAAATATTTTTATCTAAGCTATCCTTTACTCGCGGCTTTATCTGCGTGGCATTTATTTATAGATTTTGAAAAAGACGTGGGTATTAGAGAGAGAAAGAGAGAGGTACAGATGTAGAAAGCGATAAAGGTAATGTAGGGAATAGTAGGGATGAAAACCAAAAAGTAGAAAGAGTTAGATATAAAGAGAGAAATGTAGAGGTACCGAAAGAGATTTAGAGATATAGAGAGAGATGTAACGATCTCAAAATAGAAAGAATCTCGAAAAATATTCTTCGTTCACTGAAAATAGTTTGAGGTAAAAAAATCCTGAGTTTGAATTTTTACGTCATAAATGTACCTGAACTTGTAATCTCCCCAAATGAAACAGAAAACATGCGTGGGCAAAATTATAACCCCCCTTTCGCGTCGTCAAGTAAAGAAGCACAAACCGAACAACAAAGTAAACACGCGTGTATTATAATGCGTGCAAATCGTCTACATATAAAAGGATCTAATTCAAGTTTCAGCCAAAGCCCGATTTAATATTAAGGGAGTCGAGCTACCGAGTTGCACTCGGTTATTACCCAACAATCAAATTGTGAGTAATTTCAATAAATATGGTCGGGGCTCGCCACCGGCCGATCCTTTATACTGCCAACTAATATATAGTTTGGTATCACGAGAAAGCTGATCTGTTCATAAATTGATATGTTTAATATTACTTTCTCACGATCTTGCATGGATAGAGCAGAATCATCGCGAATTGTTCGGATGCACTTTGATCCCGGTTTGTGGCGGTTGCTGATCGGTATGGTAATGTCGGATCTTGTCTTCGATTTATGGTTGGTTTTAGAGTTCTGTAGTAACTACGAGGAACTCTTATAAATATACCATGTCCGTCTGTCTGTCTGTAAGTCACAGCCTTATGACTCAGAGTCTGTTAGCCGGACAAAAACTAAATTTGGCAAGTATGTGTTTTTTCCCCACCCTATCCCGTCGTGTAGGGTATTATTGAATATGTCTTTTTAAAATAAGGTAAAGGTTTCATACATTTTTTTCTTTCTTAGGTGTGATGATTTTCTTTTTTTCTATATGTGTACGCCCTCCAAAAGTGAAAACATTGTGTACCTCTCCCCTACATTTCTAAACTATTAGATTTTGAAATCCATCTTTGATACCACAAACCACTAACTGTACCATATCAAACATTTTCAATTAAACATATTTTGAACACTCTGTACTTCTTCGTAATATAGTCATAATTATGTAAAACAGTTAAGTTGTTATGTTACCGAGGTCATTGACCTTTTTGCAAAATTGTGTTATTGAATCTTATAGATTATAACATTAGCTACGGAACCCTTCCATTTGCTTATCTCAAAATGGTCTTTGGAACTTATTTGTCAATTGAGACAGGCCAGGGACTTGACTGAAATGAATTGAAATAATTTTATAGTTTAAAAAACTGAAACAACCGCCTTCGAAGTACGTTATTTCGTTTACTTGTAATATTAGTAAGGATAATAATTAAACAAGGCGCTCAAGCGTTGAAGTAACTCTATTTTCTCCTTATACATATTGGATGAGGAGTAAGTAGGTTTTACTTTTCAAGCGCAATAAATCCCTCACGATTGTAAACTTTTTAAAGAGACCTCTTTTCACCCGTTCGTTTCTTTTTCAAGAATTACATTTGTCATTGAATGTCATATGCTTCGTCGTCGCAGATTAGAAAATGTGCAGATGTTTATACGAAAAACCTAAACATTTGACACTTTTGTAAAGAAAAACTTGTCAGTGGAACTCTTCGATTCTATAATCTGACGCACTCGCTCAGGAACCCAATGAAAATATTTTTACTTTTAGAGATTATTCAAAAAGTAATAAAGCAATGTTTCTAATATAATTATGGGACCAACATGGGAGCTTTCTCTATATGCCAATTCACGAAACACAAAAATTGGATCAAGAATGAGAGAGAAATTCGTGTTCATACATAAAAAAAAAATACGAAAGGTACGAATTGATAACCTCCTCCTTTTTCGAAGTCGGTTAAAAATTAAGGTCTTATACGAATAGAACAGGTACCTCGCTTTCGCATTTCCATATTTTCAAATATGCAAATATACAGCCTAACCTACAAAAAAAATCATGCATATTTTAGACTGGCTCTAAAATATGCATGATTTTTTTTAATGAAAGCTACTTAGACCTTTGGTCTGGGATAATCTATATGTTTTTTGTGTAGTAGTTTAGAGTTTGTATATTGTTTTGTTGTAGTTAATAAAAACTTCTTTAGTTTGCTACTTGTAATTTAATTACTCTATACATTTTTATTTCTTTGTTGATAAATTATTTGTTTGTATTTTTTCAATATTTTTGAACAATATTAATATTGCTCAAAGCAATTATGATTATTTTACAATATCTTTCATTTGACATATAATACATATGCTGCTTTTTTGATTAATACAATCCAGAGTGTTAGCTACTTCCATACCAAATTTCATTATAATCGGTTTAGCCGTCTGAGCGTGAAGAAGTAATAAACATACAAACACACTCACAAATTTTCGCCTTATTAATATTAGTGTGACAATATAAGGATAAGGATTTTATAGTCATAGAAACAATTCTGATATTGTAAATTCCTAAAGAGATATATGCTATAATAAACGTAAATAAATATAAAATCATAAAATTAAATGAATCTTCATGTTTTGCTCTTTGAATAAGAAATTAAAATACCAGATTTTTTCAAGGTCGAAGAATGTTATGAGCAAATCAAGTTAAGGATCGGGTCGAGTCTCTGTGTTAGCGAGTAAATAAAAAAAACGTTTAATATGCGTGACTTAAATTTGTGTACGTGGAAAAGGTGTTTATGTTACCAATAATACCTCAAAATAAAAAAGTATTTAGGGGAAAACCCAGTTTTCCTGACCACACTACAAAAGTGAAAACTTCATGAAGACGTCATTAATAATACGAAATAGCAGTATAGCAGTGACGCGTTGACTATGGGCCTTACCGAAAAATGTTACTTAACTTTAACCAACGTCTTAAATTCTCTGTCTTTTTTCTGCAAGTGTCATTACGTGACAGCGAGAAGTTGACAAAATATGTTAAACATTGCTTAAATTTAAGTAATTTTTTTAGGTAAGGCCGTGAATCTCCCGCTCCCTTAGTCAACTCGAGCCGACTTTACCTGAACGTGGGCTACATCATCATCATCAAACGCTTTGGCTCCACTTTCATTGTGCGAACCGCCAAAATGTGGAATGCGCTTCCTGAATGGGATGGGTCTTCTTTCCGAATAGATATAATCTAGATGTTCAAATCGCTAGTGAATAGGTTTCTTCTAGGCAAGCGTGCACTATCACAGACCGTAACTGTCGCTTAACACCAGGCTAGTTGACAGTCAAGCGCAAGCCTATTTTTGATTAAAAAAAACACTTAGCCAAGCGTGACAATTCAGTATCATTTTATACCCATAAAACAGAGTGATCAGGCCCTGACCAATGGTCCGTGCTACGTGAAATTGACATGGGTATATGACAATGAAAATTAGACTTTAGAGTTTTAATCATAAAGTGTAATTTTCAGTGCCAACGCACCAAAGTCTAGTTCACGTAATGCAACCGATGGTCATACGAAATAAGGGCCCTGCGTGCCTAAAGAATTTTTCACTTCAAAAAGGTATTTAGGGGTTCTCCTTTGTAACCGACTTCCAAAAAAGAGGAGGTTCTCAATTTGACTGAAGAAGGAGGAAGACGTTTATTCTTTTTTATGTTTGTTCAGCGATTACTTCATCAATTATGAATTGATTTTGATGATTCTTTTTAGTTGGTAGGTCATGCTTCAGATGTGGTCCCATATAAATTTTATCAATATTGGTTAAGTACTTTACTTTTTATAACAAAATATAACTCGAAAACAGTATTTTCAGTTTTTTTTAAATTATAATTATGTAATATTGGCACGATAAAAAAACCTTTTTTCAACCTCTTGCTCAAAAAGTCCGTCATTGTAGCGTACTAAAACAGGGATAAAATATCATTTTAAGGGATAAAGTAATATTTTTTTTAATTTTTATCTATTACCAAAGAGCCTACATACACGAAACAGTCTTTATTCAAAAGTTGAATAATATCTTTGAAATATATTTACATTCTCTTTGCAAACATCTCGTTAAATATCCAGAATTGTACAAATTGTACATTTCATTTTTACTAAAATAAACTTTGAATTATTGTAATGAATTATTTTATTTTCTCGCACTCGTAGTGAAAAGTAGAGTGTAACACACGGCGCTAAAAACCCATTGTAACTCGGTCTCTCGGTTACTCGGTCATTTTAGCCCCTTGTATAACAATCTACTATTACGTATAAATATATGGCCGGTTGGCCATCCAGGCGGCTTACCGTGTCCGCAATTTGGACAATCGCACAGGCCAAGATTCTACATAAGCGGCCCTCACCCGCTCACAGTGTGTCCCTACCTCGCTTTAATACACAACAATTTGCAGCGTATCGGCTACTGGCTTTTGTGGAGAATATAATGTTGCCAGGCATCTGGATATTATATTTTTATAATTCTTAATGAGAGAGTCAGCGCTGTTGTAGCCACGACTTTACGATGAGCGGTTGTAAAAATAATAAAGTTGAATGATTTGCATCATAATTTGGAATGTTTTTTTTTTAATGAAAGTAGTTATTATAGTGTCTACGGTTATTATTATTATCCATGATAAGGAACTGTGTGGTAGATTTGTGTCTCAAACGTGATTTGACGTCATATGTAATTAGAGGCTTACACACAGCCTTTCTTTTTTGCTACGCTCACCGTCTTTGGGTTTGCAGGCTAAACTAAATAGGCAGAACACTTAGCTAGACGAACCGTAACGATTTATGTGCTTTACATATATTTAATCTTTACTACTACTATGGATAATCACGAATCTCTTTCTAGGTCTAATAGTTTCAAAATCCAAGGGGACAATGTTAAAACATATTCAACGATGAGGTAGGGTTGAAAATAAAATTCACTTTGAGATCGAAACATACATGAGAATAAAGTGCCAAAAAGCAGGGCAAATGCGGTCTGCGGAACCGGTACACAAAAACTGAGAAATTAGATTTTTCTTGAGCAAGAGACTATGGATCTGTGTGTATGGTTTTAATTTCAACACGATACCTTCACGCGTTCTCGAGATACAGGTCTTGACACCCGGACGGACGGACGGACAGACAGACAGACAGACGACAGACGGACAACAAAGTGATCCTATAGGGTTCCTTTTTTTGCTTTTGAGGTACGGAAAATATACGCAAAATATATATATATATATATACATATACTCGCCCTTCGGTTTCTCGCGTAGTCACGAAAAGGTAACAAACGGACAGAGATACAGACATAGTTACTTTTACTTTTAAAATAGTAGTTAGACATTTATTTTAGTCGCTGCTGGACCTGAATACCGCTGAATAAAAAACACAACATGATTTTTGACTACGCAGTGGAGCTTTATAAATTTTATTTGTAAACTAGATGACCCGGCGTACTTCGTATCACCTATCAATGAGTGGACCCGATATTTTCTCAACGTTTAAACCTTCCCTGGACTACGACAAATATTTCAAAACCAAAATCAGCTAAATCGGCCCAGCCGTTCTCGAGTTTTAGCGAGACAAACGAACAGCAATTGATTTTTATATATATATTGAGATTGTACTAATTCCTAAATATCCATCCAGTCTATATTTTCAAGATAAGCTGTTTGACGAAATTTTCCTATTCAATCTTCGCTAAACTGAATCAATCCCATTTGGCACCTTACATGTATAGAAATTGGGCACTATTCTCCTTGTCTCGACAATTAAGGGCAATGCACACTGTGAGAAACTTGGGCCGACATCAATCAGTGTTGCATTCACTTGGATTCGTATTATTTGCTGATATTTATGAGATAGAATTGCACGTTGCGGCCTCGAGCCTCCCACGATATAATATCGTACGCAACTTTATAAACGTCCGAAATTTATCCCTTTTCGTACATTTTTATTATATATATTATACATTTTTTTTTTAATTGTTTTACGTTTTTATTTGAAACTTTGAACTATTATAAGAAACAATTTTGAGCCTGGGTTTATATTTTTAACTAGCTCCGCTCCACGGATTCACCCGCGCAGTGATGAAAAATGGTGATGATGATGTTAAAATCTAGCCTATGTGCGTTTCCATGTTTCACATGCACATAAAAACAGTGTTGTCTCACAAACTAATTCAAAATCCAGTACCAAAGATAAATCAGATTTAAATGGTAACTACCAGCCCACATGTTAAACCTCTCCCTAATTCGTAACTTTAACAAATAAATATATACGGAACCCCACTGTTTCTTACATTAATAGTCGTCGAAACTCCACAGCCCTCACAGACCGCAGGGCGTGCTCTGCGGGACCTTAAAACGCTTTTTAAATTAAATTGTTAAGCCATATTTGAGGGGTTTTCGTTTGTTACTTTTTAACGTACTGCACAAGAAGGAGGGCAATGTTTATATATATATATCTGTGACATGTACGTAAGTTTGTAAAACTTACAAACGCAACCGCTTTACGGTTATGGCAAATGACGTCGGAATATGAAAACATACTCGCGCTACTTACTTAAGTATGTTCGAGCACATAATACATTTAATATAATGTACATGTGAGTGAGCGAGTGGATGACTACGTCACGACTGTGTTAGGTTAGGGATTTATTATGATGTTTTGAAATATGATAATTGGATATTTTATATATAACCTCTCGGGGTCCATGGAATAAATAATACTCTGATAAAGTATCTAATAAATATGAAAGTTGAGTAATCTACTTATCGTTTCCTTCCATCTAATTACAATCTTACCCTAATTATAGATATATAATACGTCAATATTCGTAATCATGGATAGTTTGAGTATATAACCAAAGTAACAAATTCCCTCTACCCCTACTAGAATCTAACAACTGCATGATTACCGTCTCTTTTTCCACTTTCGCGACCGTCTTTGCGCATGGTGTACAAAAATCACTGCATTTTCGTAATTTTTCAACTGATTTTAATATTTTTCAAACAAGTGATTGGGCTATCAAATACTAAAATATGCATATTAAAAAAAATATGCATGAACCTCAAAATCGAGTCTCAACTAAAAAAAACTTACAGCTAGCTACAGTGAATAGATATTTTCTAGATCGACGAGCTCCATCCTCGGCCACACCGTCGCTTAACATCAGGCAAGTTGGTGGTCAAAAGTAGATCAATCTTGCATTAAAAAAAAACCTGTTTTTTGGATTGTGTTTTTTTTATTTATTTATTTTATCAAATGTTTGATTAGACCGCCGCCATGCCACGAGACGATTCCCGTCGAATGTAGATTGCATAAATAACAGACGAAAATTAATAATAACAGATAATTGAAACATGTCTTTTCAGATTCATAACCACAAATGCAAGATCATTATCATTTTGCGGAAAGAGCAAGTTTTCACTGTAATATTTTACATCGCAATGGAAAGAGGTGTTAGTGAATAAGCACGGAATAATTTGGCATAAAAAAATAGCAAAACATGCTTACCGCGCAAACCAAATAGGAGGGGAAAAAATAATTTGACAAAAATCAAGTTTGGCCACACGCTGGGAAGTTATTGCAATGTAAAATAACCTTCTCCTTTTTTGAAGTCGGTTAATTAATAGACATGTCGCGTAGGAATTAATTTGAATTGTTTGTGACGTCGGTTTCCGATAACTCTTGCTGTGAAGTATCTATGGACTCATGGTGGGAATTGCGATGAGTGATTTAAAAAAATAAATAACCAATTTAACTAACAATACAAAGCGTTAAATACTTAGCTCTGTTTACTTCTGTCTTCTGTGCTCTGTCGGTAGCGTGATGGACTGCCGTGCTTTAGGGTACAAGTTCGATTCCTAACGATAAGGTTGAGCTTTTGATAACGAAACACATGTGACTAAAGCATACCATAAAATACCAAGGTGTTATGTTTTCTTTCTATACAAGACAGCTTATTAACTAACCACAAACTTTATGTTGAAAATCTAAAACCCGATTACGTTATTATGTTTCGCATCTTTTTATAAAAAATAGTTTTAGTAAAATATAGTTATTACAGGTAAGTTGATATACCTATATATAAGTAGTACATAGCTGCGGGTAAACGGGACTGACATAATATCGCATAGCATCTTAAGCCCCAAAAGAATTGTTGTTTTATTTTTTTATCGTGAGTCATATTTATAACGCATTTACAGACGTAAATTTTATACATAGATATTATATAGAACTTGTGTACACAGAGTTGCATTAAAATTATTGATTCATACATTATAATTTTATTATATGTATATTTGGAATGAGCAAATTATTCCTATCATTTCAAACCCAACACGACACCTGTCATTTTTAGAATTAAGTAGTCAACAAGGAACCCACTTTACTTGACTTTGACTATGACTAGGGTCTAAGACTATCGATATTAAATATAGAGAATAGAGGACAAAAACGAAAAATGATTGGAATAAAGGAGGCCGTAAAACCTTTCAAATAACAACAGCAATTTAATATAAATCGCACAGGGCCCTACTCAGGCTCTGCTCCACGTAAGTTGCCTAAGCTATCATTACAGTATTTATAAAACACGAAATATAATTTTAACGTCAGATGAAAATTTATTTATTAAACTGCAACGTGTAATTTTTAACGTATTAAAGTCTGCGCAAGCGCAAGATATAGTTGCACATATAACAACAATAAATATAATCTTTGATAGACAGGCGCGCGGTTAATACGTAGTGTGCGATATTTTTTTTATATATATATTTATAGGTTTCCGTGCCCAAAGGGACAGCAACCCATTACTAAGCCTATACTGTCTGCCCATCTCATTCCTAATCCTGACTAATACATCTACGTCTGTTCAATGAAATTTGGTCATTATAGGTAAATGACTTTTTATCAGCAATTTGTGTATTTTTAAAAGATTTACATTAAAACTTCAAATTTCAAACTTCTTAATAAGAACAATCTTTACATGCACTAATATGTACTATAATTTAAAAAAATACCATCAACGTGGTAATTATAATCCCAAAAAATTGTTTAACAGCTACACAGATCAGGTATAATTATTTTGAACACTCCGTGCTTATAACTTTTCAATAGCGATAAGATAAACTTTTAAACACTTATTATTGACCTTTCTACAAAATATATTTATTTATTGGCCTTGTGGCTCAGTTGGTAGTGTGTTTGCGTCTACCTGCTGAACTGAAAGGTCGTGGGTTCGATCCCCACCCAGGGCAAGCATTTGTGTGATGAGCATGGATGTTTGTTCTGTGTCTGGGTGTTTCTATGTATCATATGTATATATTTACAAAAAACAAGTATATATGTATTCTATCAGCCATCTAGTTCCATAGTACAAGCTTTGCTTAGTTTAGGCTAGATGGCGTTGTGTGAAATGTCCACAAATATTTATTTTATTTATTTATTTATTTTAGAAAAACCAACCGTATACATAACATATTACATGAGACTTAGTAAGTAATCTCTAATATTATTATAAGTTCTGATATGAATACCCTTAACAGGTGTCTACATCATTTTTTGTTGATAAAACTAAGACTATAATTATTAATTTAAAACGAAAACCTATAAGTTGATAAAACAGTGAAATAATCTATTGCTTTTAGTAAAAAAAAATGAAAAAAATACTTGAATGCGTTAAATTTGTCGTGAAATAGGTATATTGAGATCATTTAGCAAAACATTCATTTTATTTCAAAATGGTCTAAACAAACAATACTCGCCAAGCAGTTTTCTTTGCAAGTAGGAACCCTTTACTATGCGTTTATCGACACGCTTGGTACCTTATTTTAATAATTTTAGCAAACAAAGTAGGTATATTATTGCTTGTTCCCAATTTCAATTACGTACGTTATAGTATTTATTTTATTTATACGTTTATAGTGTTTATTTTATTTTCACGCCATCTGTTTCTTTATGTTCAAACTACGCAATCCATTTGTAAAAGGCTTTTAGGGAACATTACGTACGTACCAAAATGTCATAAAGAAAAAGTACAGATGTCAGGATAATAAAAAAACGTATTAACGTACAATTCATATTTTTCTCATCCTCCATAATATTAACTTGCCCCCCCCCCCCCCCCCCTTGGCCATGGGCTGGCGACGCCCTTGTGTAGGTTATATTCTAGGTCTGCTAGCTTGTACCCCGCGGAATCACCTGCGTAGTGATGAACAACGGTGAACACGCTGATGATGATAAAAATAATCTTATATCCGTCATCAGGTTCACAGCTATCGGTCGGTCGGTCACAGGTCGGTTGAGCCGTTTAGTCGGAATAAGTATCTATGTTCAAAGAAAAACAAAATACCCGACTGCGGAAAAACAGTTTTTACAGTCTAACTTCCGATTTCGTTACGCTTGATATGCTGTTGAGTGTATGTTTTTTGCGAGAAAGTATGTGTTAAATCGCTATAAAAGATTATAAATACTTATTCTTTGGAATAAATCTAGTAAAACCACGCATTTTTTATTTTTACGAGAGATGTATTATTATTATTACATAAAATGTAGCCTGTGACACTCTGGAAGTGAAGATGAATCTAACGACACCTTACACATCAAAATCGGTCAAGCCGTTTAGGCTGTAAGCGATCATATAGAAATATACAAACATATCTGTGTACATATGTATATACAAACAACTATAACATTTATATGTATACATATATACTAACATACATACACTCGAAAAACATAACTGTCTGTTTCTCTACTTATTTGTTACCTTTCAAAACTTATAGTCTAGTAAAAATAAGATTTGTGACAACATAAAAGTCAACCAAGTATATTGTTATTTAAATGAATGTACTGGTGTTTTGAAATACACTTAACACAATTTCATAATTATATTATAAAAGCTAATTTTGTTATCTTTACACGCTCAAACGGCTGAACCGATCGTTATGAAAATTAGTTTAGAGATAGTTTTGGACCTGGAGACGGACATAAGCTACTTATCATCATCATAATCATCACAGTTTTTCATAACTACGCGAGTGAAACGGCGGAACGCAGCTAGTCTATAAATCCGGGATTACTGTTGATATATGATTTTTAGATATTTTCCTATCATAATTTCAAAGAATCCCCCCAGTTGCAAATACTGCGATATGCTCCATACAAGCGGATTTATTTTTACTAGACTATTAACGGTTGAACCAATCGTTTTGAAATTTAGCACAGAGATTCTTTAGAACCTGGAGAAGAACATAGGCTAGATTTATCGTCACCGTCATCACCGTTTTTCATCACGGTGACGCCAACAGGCGCAGCTAGTAATATATTAAGTACTAGGGTAGCAATACAGGTAATACTAGCAATGTCAATAGGAGCGTCGTCGTGAGGCGCCTTCACAACTTGGCTCCTTGTTTTCCTAGAAAGCAATGTGCATATTGTGCATGTCATAGAATAATAACACAGATGAACTACTATTATGCACTCACGTCTGTTTTGAGTCAAAATATCCGACTAGTTTTAACTGCATTCGGTGGTATTTTACATAATTGAGTCGAGTGCGAGACCCGTCACTGACCGAGAGTGAAGTTTGCGCCGCTGCAAATGTCACTCGCGGTTTGTGACGCGTCTCGTACTCGACTCAATTATGTAGGACAGTGTACAGTGTGAAACAGCGTAAAACTATGTTAAAACAAGTATCTATATTAAAAGAAAAATAAAATACCCGACTGCAGAAAAGCAGGTTTTATCCGACTTCATTCCAATCTAACGTACGATTTCGTTACGCTTTTCATCCTGTTGAGTGTAGATTTTTTGTGAGAAAGTATGCGTATAATCGCTGTAAAAGATTATAAATGCGCATTCTTTAGATTCATTCTAGTTCTAGTCACTTGTTTATTACGAAACCTCGTTGGAGGTTACGAAAAAACGCATTTTTATATTTTTGCGAGAGATGTATTATCATTACTAAAAAAAATATAGCATAAACACTCTGGAAGTGAAGACGAATCTAACGACACCTCGCACATCAAAATCGGTCAAGCCGTTTAGGCTGTAGGCGATCATATAGAAACATACATACATACCCACATACAAAATACACTCGAAAAACATAACCCTCCTTCTTACGCAGTCAGGTAATGACTCGTGGTTATACAATAATATATCCTTTTTTATACACACAACAACAAATATTGCCAACGATATTATATCTTTGTTAGTGAATATTTCTAACAACACTAGCTCAAAACTAAGCAATGCTTTTACAATGAGAAGTGAACCAGAAAGTCGATACATAATCTCAACTCTAATAAACGTCTCAAATTGTGTGTCTTCTTTCCGCAAGTTTACGTATCAGCGAGAAGTTGATATAATCCGTCATACCTAACGTGACCATACGTCCCGCTTTGGGCGGGACTGTACCGCTTTCGGACTGTCTGTCCCGCTGTCCCCAGTAAGAGCAAAAATGTCCCGCTTTAGTTTTAGGCACGCATCTATCGATAAATGTAACAACAGTGCGGGTGTCAACGACGTGACAACGCGCGGCGCGGAACCCACGAGCGGGCGATGTGGAGAGAGCGAATAGAGTGATTGATTCCGAATGCGCGAGAGCGGGATAGATGATGGCCGTCTTGTTTATTTACCTACACTCAGCGAACAATCACAACAACGTAAGGTTTTGTTTTAGTTCACGCGCGGAAGTGTTCGGAGTCGGAGCACAATAACACATTTTAGTGATTGTTACATTACAAAAATGCCGAAACGCAAATGTACCTTCAATATTACTTTGCAAAATAAGTATCCATTTATAAAACAAAGGGGTAGTGCAGCAGATGTTACGTGTGAAAAGTGTCGCACTGATTTTAGTGTTGGGCATGGTGGCGCCAGCGATATTGAGAAACATTTGAAATCGGAAAAACACAGGCTTTCCGATCAAGCTGCTGCTTCAAGCTCGTCACTGCGTGATTTCTTTAAAAGAACCGATTTGCCGACTTCCAAAGATTTGGATATAGCTGCAGCGGAGGGTGCGTGGGCGTATCACACGGTGCAAGAAAATCACAGCTTTCGCTCAAATGACTGTGCTTCTAATTTAATACAAACATGTTTTGAGCAGAAATTTAGATGTGCTCGTACAAAATCTCAGGCTATTGTTGTAAATGTACTGGCACCTATGGCGACGGATGAATTGAAAGAGCACCTTCGCGAAGCACACTGCATAACATTGTTAACCGATGCTTCAAATCATGGCGCAATAAAATTATTCCCTGTTTTGATCCGCTATTTTTTACCATACGAAGGCGTGAACGTCAAGATTTTAGAGTTTCGAAACCAGCCAGGCGAAACATCCAATATAATTGTTGATTATTTAAAGGACATTTTATCATTCAATGATTTGAATAAGAAAATTGTAGCATTTTGTGGAGACAATACGAACTGCAATTTTGGAGGAAAGAACAGAAAAGGGACAAATAATGTTTACGCAAAATTGAACCTGTCTCTCGGAAGACAACTCATTGGAATTGGATGTGGGGCCCACATAGTTCACAACGCGATCAAAACAGCCGCCGACTGCCTTCCTGTTGACTTCGAATGCATCATTGTAAAAATTTATTCATTTTTCTACATCTACAGCGTTCGAGTGGAATCTCTGAAAGAGATATGTGACTCCACTGACACAGAGTATCAGAAACTCTTGGGCTACAGTAAAACAAGGTGGCTCGCGTTAATGCCGGCGCTTGAGAGAGTTTTGAAAATGTTTGAACCCTTAAAAAGCTACTTTTTGGGCATTGAAAAATGTCCAAACATTTTAAGAACATTCTTCGAAAATCCCAGCTCTGAATTGTGGTTATATTTTTTGCATGCACAAGCAGCGACTTTTCATCAAGTCGTGTTGAAAATCGAGGGTCAAAAGGTATCTGCGATAGAAACTTCGAAGGAAATTAATCGTCTACGAGATAACTTGGCACTTAAAGAGAGTTCACTTTTCCTTCCTCACGCTGTCCGTAGCCTACTGGTAAAATTACAGGAAACTGATCAGGAGAATGTGAAAACTTCGGCGGCTGAGTTTTATAAGACAAGCAAGGAATACTTGGAGCAGTGGTGTCAGTTTAATGCAGAGCTAGAAGTATTTGAATGGACAAATTTGGCAAAAGTACCTACCTGGGAAGAAGTACAGAATGTGACGGATTTGCTGATCACGCAAGGATTTCTTAACAGCAGCCAAGATACGGAAGTGTTCGACGAGTTTTCGCTCATTTGCAATTATGTCACAGATGCAAAAATATCAAGCTGGAACAGTGAGAATGTTGCTGCTGAAGACCGTTGGGTGGAATTGTTCACCCACTTCCGTGCTAATAATCTCAGATGCACGAGCTTTCGCATAATTTCTGAGTACGTTTTATGTCTGCCTGGAAGTAACGCACCTGTCGAAAGAGTTTTTTCTCTAATGAATAAAATATGGACAAGTGAAAAAACACAGTTAAGTGTTCCAGTTTTGAAAGCTATATTGATTACCAAGACAAACATCAACAAATCATGTAATCAGCTTCATTCTTACTTGAAAACGAGACCCGATATTTTAAAACAGATTTGCTCCGCCGACAAATATAAAACAAGTGCCTAGAGACGTTACATTAATTAAATTTATTCATTGATCTCCTTATTATTAGTAAATAAAAACCAATTAAAAAAACAATTAGTTCTTATTTTGTTCAAAATTCCTCAGGTGTCCCGCTCTGACGCAAAATATAAATGGTCACGTTAGTCATACCTATAAACGCTGAATAAGCGCATTTTAGTTAAACAGTGTTTTGTTCCGTATTCGCGCATGACAGTTCCCGTCTGACAGAAAGTGACAAGCCCTGTAGTCAGTGAATAATATTTTAACATGCGTTTTGTAAGATGGAATATGGTAAGCATTGCCCAAATTTTAGTGACGTTTTTAAGTTCAAAAAACTGAAATAACAGACTTCAAATACGGAATTTCGTTTACTTGGATGACATATTTTTTATAGTTATTTTGTTTTAAAAACTAAAGTACTTAACCAAATTCGATAAAATTTATATGGGATCACCTCTGAAGTCTATACATATCAAATATAAAAATAATCATCTTTAATTCATAACATACAAAATAACATTCAGTCGAATTGAGAACCTCCCACTTTTTGGAAGTCGTTTAAAAAACTATATTTATATAAGTTTTTTGTTTTAATAATTATTATGATACTTAGAAAACAGCCTAAGATAAACATGAAAATCTCTAGTTAGTTTACTGTTTTTATAATCGTTACCTAACTGGTTTTCCAATAAATAAATAGGTAAATATAACCACTATAACCAGACTTACAGCATAGTCTCTTCTCATTAGTTATTGTTTGCCGCGACGATATCTACCTGACCACGGGCCAGCGCGGGTGGCGACGACGCAAGGCGTCTGCGTCCCTTTCCCTCAAGGCTGCCCCACACGAACCAAACTAACTCTTATCCCGACAGCACAAAGCACTTTATCAATCAACACGACCCATGCAAGGTTCTATCCCGAAATAATTTATTTTTATCTATTCCTACAACTACAAACAAGTTTATAGTTTACACTCGCAAACAGCCAATTAAGTTATTCGCTGTTTAAAATAACATTAAAACTTAATATCATACAAACACGGAACGTAAACAAAAACAACCGGCGGTATCTGTCAATGTCAAATCAGAATTCGCAATTTAAAATACTCACCGTTAGCCGTGTTCTGGTTGCTTCGTTCTGGATCACAGTACAGGGTGTGTAGTGTGTACTATGTACTCTGTAAATAGATGTGTAGATATCTCGCAGGATAATGTTGACCGTCGCGGTGCGTCAACGCGCGTCCTGTGCAAGTTATAACGGAATCGGCGCCGGCGCAGGTGAGCGGGCGACGGCGCCGCGGCGGCCCGACTGGACGCCCCCTCCCGACCCGCGCACCTCTCTACCCCGTACAGCCTTAAGGAATATGTTTTACCCGACTGCGTAAAGAGGGTTAAGTTTTCTGGGTGTATGTGTGTAATATATTTCGATTTGAAGGTTTGAGAGTAGGGTTTGAAGACCAAATGTAATAAAATGGTTACCTATTTGTCTATAATTTCTCAGTTTTTTTCTCACTGTTTTTATTGTTTTGTGTGTATGTTTGTTATTTTTAATGCAATAAAATCTATATACGATGTCTGTTCTTTATTAAAAGTTGTTACAAAATTGATGCCGAAACTACAACTTGACTCAAAAAGTATCAAATATTGTATTATTTTGTACTGTACCAATGATTTTTAATGGCTAATCATTTATAAATATAAAATAGGTACCTACGTCAGTCGAGTAATATTAATATTAATTTTATTTTTGTGTTTCATTTTGTAAACTGGTCGTTTTCCTTTGAAAATGTAACTTATCTACGATAATCGCTCTTATGCAGACTAGCTGCACCCCGCGATTTCACCCGCGTAATAATGAAATAAGTGATGATGATGATGAAGAGTAGCCTATTTCCGTCTCCAAGTTCTTAGCTACCTTTATGCCTATTATATCTGTACATTCATAACAAACGGTTCAGCCAAGGGCGTCGCCAGCCCAATATGGCCCAGGGGGAGAAAATTAATATTATGGTGGAGAATATGAATTGTAGGTACAGGTACAATTGCACGGCCTTAGGACTTTGGTTGCTTTGCAGTTGGCTACATTTTTCAAATCTCTAAGGGGGGCAGCTGCCCCCCTTGCCTTGGCGACGCCCTTGGGTTCAGCCGTATGGTCATAAAAAGGTAACAAGTAAACAGAGCGGCTGACAATGTTCTTTCACTTTTCAACCGACTTCAAAAAAGGAGGAGGTTCTCAATTCGACTGTTTTTTTTTTGTATTTTTTTTATGTTTGTTACCTCATAACTTTCGACTGGGTGAACCGATTTTGATGATTATTTTTTATTTGAAAGCTTGTGCTTTCAGTGGGGTCCCATTTCAGATTGGTCCAGTTCTGACAATGGTATCCATGAGAAATTGGTTGTTTTAATTTTTTAAACTATAATTATATATTAATAGCACAGATATTAGCAGCACGGCGTTGGTATTAGGATGTTTGCTAGGACACTACTTAATGTCACAATAGATCTACAAAGGTCGCAGTGACTCCCCGGAGCTGACAAAGCCCGTTTGGCCGCCAAGTTTCGAATTTCGGATATTTCATCGGTAGATACCTATTTTTTTTTATTGCGAATAAGTCCACGTTTGACCACCAACTCGTCTACTGGGAAGCAACGATGCGGTCGAAAATGAAACGCAGACCTAGAAGATACCTATTCACTATGATAATTAACTAATATAAATATTCTATGCCTCATCAGATGATAAGAAGTTCAGGATCAGAACCTCAACCATGATCTCTTATCTATAGGAAGATGCAAGACTATATTTGCACTGTAATAGAGATCACGGTTGAGGCCCTGAGGCCCTGATTCACTAGTGCCATAATCTAGAAAAAAAACGTAATCTAAAAAAAACGAATCTAAAAAGTTTTTTCATCTCATTAGCTCGTAGTTTGGTTTTCCAGGGCTAATAATAGCACATTGAGCTGTATGTACTTACTTACGTACCAGAGGAGCTATCTGAAGCAAAATTATTGTCACATATTTGGTAAAGTAAGCAAAACAGCGTTACATATAGCGCTGGAATAATAATTACATTGCATCTACGACTATACGATACGATTGATACTTGCAATGCAGAAGTATGGATCAATGGTGTGTTTTCTCGCCAGCAAACCGTCGAAAGCACTCACTTTATTAGTAAGCCACTGAATGAGGTGCTCTCGTACGTCTAACGTGGAAAAGTTAATTTTATTCGCTAGGGCAATGCTTAGATGATGGAAGTAATTTCAAAATACGAACATGACGAAGCTATACATTTTCAGTGTAATTTTTTTCCAACCTCTTTACAAAATAGCATCATTAATGGTTCGACTCAAGGAGATTATTATTATATCATAAATAAACACTATATATTAGGTATATTGAAATAACCACAGCATTCGTGGCCCTATTTACATCTACATGTGGCATTGAAAATAACATAGAAATGTTGTGATTTTACATAAATTGTAAATAAAAATGTACAATTTATTTTTTCTAAGCAGTATTTCTATTTTGAGCTTTTTTACCCGACTGCGTAAAGAGTATTGTACTAGGCTGGAAAGTTATATTTTACCGTCGAGTGTCTGACAGTTGAATCCAGGGCAAGCGAAGGATTCTAGGTTTGAACCACGAGCGCAGCGAGTGGTTCTAGTGTAGAATCCTGAGCGTAGCGATGGATTCAAGAAGACACGAGATAGAATAACTTTACAGCCGAGTGCAATACAAAATTGTTTAGTTCACCTATTTTCTCGAGTAGAAAAATCTGCTTGGCATTTATGCAACTTTACTGGTCCTAAAGTTACATTATAATCACGTGAGTTCACTTACATGTACACATTTCATTAATTTTGAATGTTATTTACAACAAAATTACGTAGTACAAAGTTATTTTTTACTCTTTTTTTTTTCTTCTATTAGGCTCTTGACACAACTTGCATAGGTCGCATTCTTCTTTACTCATCTAAACCTTTTTCGTGTAAATGGTTCTAAAAATTCAAAACACTGCTAAAAGTAAGTAAATTGTACATTTTTATTTACATTTTACATAAATATACAAAATATCTAAGTTATTTTAATATAATATTATTTTAGTGTTTCTTTAAGCTAAGATAGCAAACCTCCTTGAATCGAACAATTTTTCTTCATTTTGTGAAGTTATTATACAAAGAGGTTGGAAATATTTTGTATTGAAAATGTAGAGCTCCGTCGTGTTCGAATTTTAAAATTACTTTCCACCCTAGGGAGCAAATTGAACTTTCCATGCCAATATTAGCCATGGAAACGTAACTTTACGAGCTAGTAAGATGAAAAAATATTTTTTCCAAACCTCCAAAGAACTATTTCGTAATAAACAAATTATTTTGCTAGATTCGTTTTAAAGAATGCGCATTTATAATCTTTTAAAGCGATTTTACGCATACTTTCTCACAAAAACGTACACTTAACAGCGTATCGAGTGTAACAAAATCGTAAGTTAGACTGCAAAAACTGCTTTTCTGCAGTCGGGTATTTTATAAGTGCATACTTGTTTTTCTTGATGTTGGCATCATGCTTACACATTTGCTATTTTGAGCTTTTACACGAAAAAAAAAATTATATTTGTGAAGAAAAGCGAGCCAAATAAAAGTTAAGTTAAGTTAATAAAAGGTTGAATCGAATGACCCGACGGTTTCAGAGGGCCCAATGCCCTCCCGCAACAAAAAAAATGACACAAAAGTTCATGCTGTTATTAAAAATACTCATCACATTTCAAAGTTGACTCATTTCAACTTTTGTCTCACTCTCTTAATTGCAGAAAACCCAAGATAAAAACAAACGCGAGCCAACTTTGCACCGCTAAAAGAGATGAAAGTATATAAGCCCCTGATATGTACTTCTTTCTTCGTTACCTTGCGAATGAATTTTTAAGCGACTTCCAAAAGGAAGGGAGTTATCAATTCGATTGTATGTTTATTCACCGATTACTCCGCCCTTTTTTTTTTTGTTTGGTAGGCAAATTTCAGAGGGAATGGCACCACCCATTTAAATTTTATCAAAATCGGTTCAGTACTTTAGTTTTTATAACAAAATAACTGTTAAAATATCATCCATAAGTAAAGAAATTGCGTATTTTGAAGTCGGTTTTTTCAGTATTATAAGCAGTCTTGACATTACCGAAAAAGCGTCATCTATGCCTATGTAGCGAAATGTTTTAGTGTCAATGTTACAAAACAACACACAAAATGCAAAAATAATTTAACCTTGCTTTTCGTTAACTTAGTAAGGTAAAAGTGCAACAGATGGCACTTTTAACACTCAAATCAATCTTATTTTTCCACTGAGAAAAAATATATTAACCTACCCAGTCTGTATACTCAAGTAACTGTATGTATAATATAATGAATAGAATAGAATACTTACATTATTATGATTAAGTGTACCTTCATGCCCATAGGTACCTAAATAATACGCCATTAAAACTATTAGGAATTAAATATTGCCCTACAACCTACATCATCGCATGACATTATTTAGGTACCTATATCAAGCAGTCATCGATAACAATGTTTAAAATATTAATTTATTTTGAAAATACCTACCTCCTACCTGAAATTAATTAATACGAGATTAAAATACCTACCTATTTAGAATTACTACTTAGGAATGGGTACCTACCTATATACCTACTATGTCTTTAATAACAAGTTTATTGCCTGTAGACCTAGTTTCAGATGTATTTATGTACCTTAAAGTAACTTATGGTAGGTACCATAGACTTAGGAATACTAACCTAAACCTAAACCACTCAAAAATCGATTTATCTACATTTCTGACAACTAAATGACACACATTTGTTTGTCATTTTCAATCAAAACAATAGAATAAATTACCTTTCACTTTTGCCTCCCTTAGCTATGTTTTCCCTGTAGCTCTATATTAAACTGAATTATACAATTAATAAAAACAACTTAATAGTAAAGGAAGGCGACTTTGCAATAATGAATCGCTTACGTTTCTTGTTTAGCTCGCTTCGAACCAAACCCATCCTTAGTAATATGGTTACTCAGACAATCCCCAGAGTGCACCATCACCATGGCCCTCCAGCGCCATTTGATAATATGCCTTTTAGGGTTACCAATAGGTTAGTCATCCTTATCCTTACTAATATTATACATGTAATCGTTTAAAAAACTTTAAAAAACGGACGACAGTTAAAACCTTGCATGGCAATGCAATACATGCACTCATTACTGAGATATTAGAAGACATTATGCCTGGAAATTAGCGTCTACTCCCACCTGTTGTAGGTAACCAGATACCTTATCCAATAGATAGAATACTCATAACACGAAGTTTGGAATTTTAACATACTGTAGATACAAACAATATGTTAATTCATACAGCTAGTATGGATAGTGTCAATTATACAAAGTGCGTTAGTATTAATTTATCCATATATGCACTCTATATTACGTTAATCTCTCGAGCAACAGACAAATATAAACAAATAATACTGAATTAAATTAATACCAACTCAATCTGTACTTGCCTGTGTCCATACTGACTGTATTCATTCACTTATCAACTGAGTTTGATTAATATGAAAACAGATCTGAATAAATGCACAATACACCCCAAGCAGGATGTCAATGCAGGTCTTACCACCCACACTTCAAATTAGAATTAGACTGTACATTGAAGGTTTCAAAGTTATACTTTCAAACCTTCAATGTACAGATTGTACAGTCCAGTCATAATGACATCAGGCAATTTTGTGGTCAAACATCTCATGCTTAAAACACACCAAGTTTAATAATCATATTTTTGTTCACAGATATGCTGCAACAGTAGTTTTTAGCCTTTTTTTTGGAATAGGTCTTTGGGCACCTTTCATACTAATATGGTATATGATGGCAAAGAAAACCTTGTAATATTTGGGTGGTGGTAAGAGACTAATGTCTGTAAATGTATGTTTCATTCACATGTATGTTTCACATTATGTGAAACTAATAATATGAAATTAAAAGTAAAAATTAATATACTTATTCAATTTTCAACTTTCAATTTCGTAAGTACTTTTTTACTTTTTATTAGTTTCACTACTGTGAATGTTGGTAACTTTGAGTAAGTTTCAAACATTAAACATAGATTTTTTCGAAGGTTCTTGATTTTTCCTCCAAAATAATAATAGTGATCAAATTACTAAATAGTAATTTGATCACTAATATTTTGGTAAAAAATCAAGAACCTTAAAAAAACCCATGTTCAAGGTTAGACATGGATTCAAAGTTACTGATGACTAATAAAATAAAAGCTACTTTTTTAATAATACTTAACACAGAAAAAATTCTTATAAATGCTGTAAAAGAATTGGCTGCTTTTTCTGGTAAATAAATGAGTTGATAATTTTAATTGTATTTTTATTATATGTGTTTATTTTATATACTGTGTGCTGAATACAGAATAATATGTACTGTTTGGCTAATGCCCTAATGCCCCACCTCACAAGATGACACTAGAATTTTATCAAGTGTAAACCAAGATATACATATAATTGTACAAAATGTCCACCAATATTTAATTATATTGCATACACAAAACTCAAGTTTTAAATTACTTCCAGGCCAGCCACTCAGACCAGCAATTTTAGTCATCCTGTTGAGGCAGAATCTGCCAGAAGGCTGTCACATTTTTTTAAATTCGTTCTCCAACTTGGAGCCGACAAAAAATTGACAAAAGTGGCCACCAATTATAATTTCGTTCTATATAACCTTCAAAACACTATTTGTGCATGTGTCATGTCACTGATGTCAGTTCATTTCTACACAGAACGCTTGAAGCGCTGCTTCATCTTGAAGTACTGATAAACTTGTTGCATGTTAAAAGCACTGAGAAACCAATTGATATCACAATGAACAACAACCATAACTTCATTCATAGTGTGTGTTCATATTAAAACAAACTTTTGTATATGTTACCAAATATTGAGGGTTTTAATGGAGTGTTAGATGTGTTATCGTAGCATAAAGTATTTAAAAGATTTTCCAATTCACAATCTTCTGACCCTGAATTGCAATAATACAACAAATCTTTAATCAATACACTATATTCAATGTAAAATTACTATATTCAACAGTGAACATAATCAAGGCCATGATGGCGGGCAGCCCTCCTTGACCCTGCCTCCATACAGACAAGACTTGTCCCGGTACATAGTCAACCTCAGTGTCTCCTGATCATCAAGGAACTTGCCGATGAAGAAACCAGTCAAGGGCACAGCAAACCAGACATACTGACGGGTGATCCCAAAAATAGCCATTACAGCTTTGTGTGTTCAGCTTTCCACTTTCTAGTATGGTTCCAGTCAAGGAAGATTAGTGAAAGTGTAACAGTCGGGAACGTAATGCTCACCAAGTTTCGGCGAAGGAACCTTCCCCACGCCATAAACTGCAACAAAGATTCAATGTAAGAGATATTGTTGTTTTGAGGCATATGTCTTTAATAATTTCAAGAAACTATTTTGATACTTCAAAGAAGAAAGGTTGTAAGTGTACTTTTGGTGAAAATGACTTAATAATACAGTTTTATTCTGAATTCAGTGCTCTATGCATCTGTATATTTAAAGTTCCAATATTATATTTTGGCTTTTACGACCTTTCCTTCCCATAGTATTGACTTATTACCTAATCACCTAAACTAACAATTAAAAACAAGTGGGATTAATATAACCCTTACATGATAACTTGTAATTTAATTATATCCTAGTCGTCATTAGAAGCAGCTATTTATGATCTACATTCACATGGTCACAGCAATAACTTTAGGGACCCCTAACAAATAGAACACCTTTTGTTTAGAACAAAACAGGCAAGGGGGTTACATAACAATTCAGCGATTTAATGTTTCACAGCACAAAATAACTAATATGAATAACGATATGATAAACTGTAGCAATTTTTATAACACTATTAACTATTTACGTGAGAAATATTATTCATTTAATTTTTTATCTGAAAAAATCTTTTGCTAAATCAATAAACGTGTGAAGAGCACCGCAAATAGTTTTTGCATGTCTATTGATTTAGTACTTGAATAACTGCAAACAAATAAACGTAGAAATAAATTTAAGGTGTTAAAATTAACTAGATTTGTAAATACCTATTAGAATCTCGCTATTCGAAATTATTAGAAATTTCTTTCCTTTTTTCCTCCAACTTCATCCACCGACCACAGTGTGTTAGAGAGTTGTCAAAGTGACACTACACTCTTCTTTTTTGTATTGGACCCACATTAAAGCATTTGCCAGTGTCAAGTATGATTTTTTCAAGTTTCTTGAATAAAACAAGTTGTAAATGTTCTAGTCACAATCTAAGTCACGTATACAGTCAATTTATAAGTCGACTCCTGTTTCAATAGGTAAAGTAGTGGCGACTTTACTAGAAGCTTCTATGGAGTTTTGCCGACAACGTAAAATCACACGATTTACTGCTTTATTTCACTTGCCCACACTCACGCACTTTATCGAACACCTTAATGAATAAAACACCACAATTTTTATAGCATTAATGTTCAAAATAACACAAGTTTAGGAAAATAAAACAAAGCAACAACATGCTACTAAGACTTTCCCGTCAAAACTCAGTTATAGAAGTCTCGCCGTTCCAAGGATTCTTTGTTTACTAAGGAATCCTAAAAAAATATTAGTACATCATCATTGGAAGTCCACTATATATCTCAGATTTAGGATAAAAGTAAGTTCGTATAGACTGAGTGGCCAGCCCTATTGTCAGAGTTATTAAGCCGCCGAAAGGCCGGTTGCGCTCGTGGCGTAGCTTGAATAGGTGTTCCCGAACGATCACCAAAGTTAAGCAACTGACGGACCGGTCAGTCTTCGGATGGGTGACCGTGAGTGGCATTTCTTTCTGAGCGCTACCGTGGGTCGGATGACACGTTAAATTGTAGGTCCCGGTTGTTCAGCAATCGTCAAGCCAAGTCAGATTTAGGATAATTTTACTTAATTAACCATCCAATTCTTAAGGCATTACTAAACGAATTAATTCATTATATAAGAGCATGGCTCTTGTCAGCCTGTAATTTTCATGTCGCCAGCATTTTCACCTCCTTATACGACATATGACCTTGATCTTCTCTTTTATCTGCTCCCTATATGTTTATAATAAACTATTTAAAAATATTAAAACCACAAAATTAAAAATTAACGAAAATTACAATAATAATAGTTATAATTCCGTTTGATATTATAATTGTTATTTTATTAATTTTAATTAGTAGGTATATTGGTAGTGGTACCTTCAGAATTCTCAGGTCACATGGTCAACCACGCCCGCACCCAGCAGTGGGAGTTTGTACAAAGAGAGCTGACAAATTTTTCAAGTCCAACAATTATTGAAGCCAAAGCTCTAGAGTTAACAGTCTACCCCTGAGTCACATACGTCATATACCTAAAGGCAATAACTTTACTTGCAATACTTATCACATACCAAATGCTTTTTCTTTCGACACTTTTTCGCTCTCTGGCGTCGATAATCGCCTCCGCCGCTTTGTTCTTCTCTTTCAGAACTATTTCTTGCTCCGCTAAAGATACCTACACAATGACATTTGGAATGATTAAATATTTAATCGATAAAAGAGACATCATTTATTTTACACATCATCTATGTCATAGATGATGTGTAAAATTAATTATGTCTAATGTATGTATTATTATGTTATGTATTATTGTATGTACTATAATGTTCATATTCTATGAACACCATTATAATACATACCTACACATACATAATATTCAGAAATTAGTAATTACATTAGTAGTTAAATGTAAAAATGAGCAAAAATATATCTTCACAATGATTCTGCCGCAGATATATAGTCCAGTAACTTTAGACATCATAGCAAGCGTCAAATCCGGTAGTTCTGATTTTTTGCAGACTTGTTTATGATGTTGGCCTAATGAATAATCCAATTTTGTGACCTCGAGCGTCGAACGCAACTTTGTCAAAAATCGAAAAAACCGCGAAAATATCTTTATTTTTTCAAATTTTGGCGATTATAACCCTAAAGAACTAGTTTTTGAAAAAACTTTCTTAGAACGTTTTTAAAGTAGACTAAATATGATACAAGAACTGTCTCTGTAGACCCAATAGTTTCCGAGATTAAGCCTTTGGAAGTTTATGGAATACCCTCTCGGGATCCATGGAATAAAGGATACTCTGATAAAGTAATAAATATGAAAGTTGAGTAATCTACTTATCGTTTCCTTCCATCTAATTACAATCTTACTCGAATTATAGGTAGATAATACGCCAATATTCGTCATCATGGATAGTTTAAGAATATAATCAAAATTACAAAATCCCGCTACCTATACTGAAATCTAACACGCGCGTGCGCGGGGATGCCCGCGTATCCTCGAGGACGCGCGAGCATTTTTTGGCAGGTTCAGGCATATATGCATTTTATTTCAATAACTATAAAGTTGATTTTCGAGTGCCTTAATAAAATGCTCTCCGCTGCGCTCCTGTCTGCGCTGAGCCTAAGCGGTCGTTCGGTTGATCGACGTTCGGATAATCGACGCTCCACTGTATATATAATCTGAACCTCAGAAACGGCTCCGATTTTAATGAAATTTGGTTTGTAGGTAGATTAGGGGACGATTAACCCGGGTTTGCTCGTATTTTCAGTCATAAAAATCTGAGTGGAGCTCGGTCGCCCAGGTACTATTGTATAATTTAGAATGATAAGAGAGTGATAAATATGTTACCAAGGCCTAGACGCTAGACTATCATATTCGTATCGCTTCTGGATATATAAGTTACTCTATGGCTTCGGGTATTGCAGAGCAGAAACAACATACGAATATTACTAGCTGCACTCGCCTAATGATAAAAATTAATTACAGTGCAATAGTGGTGTGTAGTAAACAAAGGATGTCTGCCAGTCTAGAACCACAAGAAACGCCAGGGTAAATACATCCACCACCAGTGACTTAGGAAAGGAGACAATTATTAAGTCAAAAGGTAGAATTTTTATTTTTATTTTATCTCATTAAACTGAGTCTAACATGCAACTTAAACTACATATATATATTATATATATGTTCTAATAAAGTAATTTTTCATATGTAAATTAAACAGTTAATGTAAAGATAAGTTACGATAAATGCCCGAGATAAATGTACCAACTACTTAATTAATATCAGTCTCACAAATCAGAAAAAAACATTATTTTTTTTTCTTTTTTTTTTGTCATTAATTCAAGAAAAATAAAGTTAATATAGGAATTATCAAAACTTCAATGAACCCCCTGTTTGATCTTAATAATACACTCAAGTCAACAAAAATATAGTCAATATATGAATTATCAAAACTTCGGTGGTCCCTCTTTTTTATTTTAACATGTAAAATATTCTGTCTATATACATAAAAAAATCAACAGATTCAGATTTTCTTAGAAATACAAGTACTACTTAATTATCATTCTTACAAATAGGAAAGGCAATTTTTTTCTTCTTTTTTTAATTGCGAAAATAATGTTAATATAGGTACATAGGAATTAAAATTAATATACAACAAATCAAAACTACGGTAAGCCCCCTTTTTAATCTTGATAATATACTTAGTTACGAGTATAGAAAAAAATCAACAAATATAGATTTCTTAAAAATATAACTACTAGGACGAAGTCATCAGTCTCACAAATATTTTGTTCCTTTTTTTAATAATTAAGTCAAAAAAAAGTTTTTAAAGGAATTATCAAAATTTCGGAGGACCCCCTTTTTATTATAATATTTTACTTAGTTAAAAAAAATCAACAAATTCAGATTTTCTTAGAAATACAAGTACTACTTAATTATTATCACTTTTCGAAAAGACTATAATACCCTTTTATAATCATCAAGTTAACAAGAATAAATTTAATATAGGAAACTATCAAAACTTCGGTGAACCCCCTTTCTTGATCTTAATAAATTTACGTAGGTATACAAAAACACAACAAAATACAGATTTTTTAGAAATACTTAATTATCAATCTCACAAATCGGAAAAACTAAATATTTTTTCTCCATTTTTTTTATTATCAAGTCGACAAAAATAAAGTTAATATAGGAATTATCAAAACTTCGGTAAACCCTCTGTGTGATCTTAATAGTATACTTAGTTATAGAAAAATTTAAAAATATAGATTTTCTTAAAAATAAAAATACTACCTAGTATTTTTATTTTTACATGTACCTACATACTTAATTATCAGTCTCACAAATATTTTCTTTTCCTTTTTTAATCATCAAGTCAACAAAAATAAAGTTATTATAGGAATTATCAAAACTTCCGAGGAAGTTCCTTTTTAATTTTAATATTTTACTAGTTATAAAAAATCAACAAATTCAGATTTTCTTAGAAATACTAGTACTACTTAATTATCATTCTCACTTATCCAAAAGACTATATCTTTTAATACCCTTTTATAATCATCAAGTTAACAAGAATAAATTTAATATAGCAACTATTAAAACTCCGGTGAACCTCCTTTCTTGATCTTAATAAATTTACTTAGGTATAAAACAAATCAACAAAACAGATTTTTTTGAAATAAATGTACCTTTTACTTAATTACCAGTCTCACAAATCGGAAAAACGAATTTTTTTCTTCTTCTTCTCTTGATTATCAAGTCAACAAAAATAAAGTTAGTAAGTGTGATCTTTATACTTAGTTATAGAAAAATTAACAAATATACATACTTATTTTTTTTTACATACATACTTAATTATCAGTCTCACAATTTTTTTTTTAAAGTTAATATATAGGAATTATCAAAACTTCGGAGGACCCCCCTTTTTATTTTAATATTTTACCTAGTTAAAAAAAAAACAACAAATTCAGATTTTCTTAGAAATACAATTACTCATTAATTATCATTATCTTTTAATACCCTTTTTTAAACAAAGTTAACAAGTATAAATTTAATAAAGGAACTATGAAAACTTTGGTGATCCCCTTTCTTATTAATAGTTTACTTAGATATAAAAAAAATACAGATTTTCTAAGAGTCAATTAAAGTATTTCAGTTTATGGTCAATTGCGTACACAAGTTTTGGTCAATTGCATATCTGGCCATGTACGTATCTGGTCATTTGCGTATCTGGTTAAATGCGTCTATTGGCCTCTTGCGTTCTTGGCCATTTGCGTCGATCCCAATTAAACTTACCAAAGTGAATTTAAGTTTAAGAAGAAGTTTAAGTGAAGTGTATTCACAATTATGCTAACGGTACGCTACCCTATTTATTTGACACGTTTTATTGTTTACATCACATAGTTAAGTTCTAGCCTCCATTGATTATGTATTACTTATCATGTTCATGTTTATTACCCTCATTAGTACCCTTATTTTGATACAAATAAAATATTTAATTAAGTGCACCTAGTAATCTATATAGGTCTAATGCCTAATACGGATTTTTTAAATTCACGGCCAAGTCCTTCTCCTAACGGAGGCGGTACTGCATTGCCAATCTGAAACAAGACATTGCATCAATTTAATTTATTTTTAAGCAATGTTTATAATAGGTAACAGAGATTTTAACTATAATTCACCATGTAATTGAATTGTATGTTTTTAAATTTTTTTTTTTGGTCCACAGATACCAGGGTCATTATTGTTGACTACACATCGTCACAGGAAGATTAAGTAACTCATTACTATGTTGTGTATCTCTAACGACAAAAGGATGTCCACAAGGAGGAGTTCTCTCACCAACACTTTGGAGTCTAGCTGTTAACTCCTTAAAAGTAACATTAAACAAAGGCTTGGTCACAGCAGTGGACTATGCGGATGATATTGTCATCTTGGTTAATGGAAAAGTTCCCGACACAGTGAGAGGGATAATTATATAAGGTTCTTCAAAATGTACAGAAATGGTGTGTAACAAATTACCTGACCATAAACCCTAGCAAGACAACAGTTATCGCTTTCACCAGGCTTCGGATTCTGAAGGGACTAGAAAATCTCAAGATGAGTGGAATGGAGCTCAAATTGTCCAAAGAAGTGAAATATTTAGGCGTAAGACTGGATAAGGAGCTGACTTGGAATAGTCATGTTAATAATATAATAAATAAATAATAAATATTTGTGGTATTTTTTTTGTAAATATATAATTATGATAGATAGAAACACCCAGACACAAAACAAACATCCATGCTCACCACACAAATGTTTGTACAGTATAGCTCGGCAAGCAGACAACTGAGCCACAAGGCCAGTCACCAGCTAGTCATAATAACAAAGGCAGTAGGAGTATTCGGCATGTGTCAACACGCTTATGGAAAGACATGGGGGTAAAAACCGCACTATTTGCGGTTAGGCCCATGCTGACCTACAGAGCACTTGTATGGTGGTCCAAAGTTAGATATGTGATGATGTCATCCTAGCCGATTTCGGCCACGGTGACTTAAGCTTCTGTAATAATTGAGCTTGGATGTTTCGCTCTCACGTGACTTATGTACCCTATTTTTGCAGAAAATGTTCGTGAGCATTCAATGCAAGTCAGGACGCCACAGTTATAGTTATATGGTATTCTTATGGGAGGTCTGTTCTTGAGTTCGTCACGTTTCTGGTCAAGTTGACGCTTTCTATTATCTTCGAATGCGTATACATGACTCTGCACAAGACGTCTCCACTCAATTCTATTTCCGGCTATGGATTCCCAACGAGAGGACTCAATTTCGCAGTTTTTCATATGTCTCTTCTGAACATCTTTAAATCTTAAGAACTGGCCGCCAGGTTTCCGCTTGCCATCTTGAAGTTCAGAATAGAAAACTTGTTTTGCTACTCTCTCGTTGGACATCCTTGACAGGTGCCCGCACCAGCGCAGTTGACGACGCATCAAATACGCCTCAATGCCGCTAACATTGGCTCGTCTAAGCACATCGGTGTTTCTCACACGATCCGACCATTTAATATTCATTATATCGCGGAGGCACTTCAGGTGGTATCTGTCAAGTATTCGTATATGCCTACGGTACAGGCACCAGGTTTCTGATGCATATAAAAGGTTTGGCAAAATGACCGCCATATAAACCTTTATTTTGGTACTCAATTTAATGTCGTGGGATCGGAAGACTTTACGTCTAAGCTTCCCAAAAGCAGCATATGCAGCGCCAATCCTACAATTTATTTCAGCATCCAAATCGTTTCTGGCAGTCACAGTGCTTCCAAGGTACTTAAACTTGTCTACTTGTTTGAGAGTATGTTCACCCAAACGTAGATCCACAGATGCGAGGTCTGATGCACCTATTGCCATTACTTCCGTCTTGGTAACACTTATTTTTAGTATAGATAGTTACCTGTCGGTATTTGTCAAGTACAGTGCCAGTGAAGACATAGTGGTCGGGGAATCCCTGCGCGCGCGCACACTCGCGCACCGACACGACACGCGATTGTGTCGGGTGAAGTACACGGCCTTGCTTACCAGTTGGCTCTGGGTCGGTTATCACTGTGTTGAAGTACCCACCCCAAAAGATGCGACCTGAAATATTAACATTATACTTAACTATAGTAGTAACAATAACAGTTTTCGGTTTTAGCTTAACTAATCAACTTTGCTACAAACCTTTTTTTTAAGTTTGCTAAATAGTGGCGTAACTTATATGATATAAAATGACAATGAATTAAATATTGTAGGATGCATAACATACGTAATTTAAGTCCATTGGCTATGCATATAACTCAGCGCATTTAATATGTGATGATGTAGTAACTATTTAAGAGATATTTAGCGTGGATTGTAATATTGAGCTACCAAAAAAAAAAAAAGACGGAGCTTAATATCAAAGCAAATCACGATAAATACCCTGTAAATACTAATAATAAATTAAATTTAATAACTTTGGTACCACAACAACTCTGATAAGAGTTGTTTAAGAGATTGTTCGTTCAAATAGTACTAACCGTAAACACCAGTCCACTGGGCGTGCCTGTCAGCTGTGTGCGGTAGATACCACGGTATCAGAGTGTTATTCTGCTTTTCCTGAACCAAGCAGCGCGCTCCCGACGCGCAGGCACACACGCCGCGCATAGCACCGGTACTAGAACGACCGTTGCGGATGTCTTCGTAAAGGTATTGTAACACCTACAATCAATATACTTGTCAAACCATAAAGATGAATGCAGTCTCCGTCTCGAATATCTCTAATCAATACAATCTCTATGTTGTAAGAGGAGTTTAATCTTTATAATCTAACAAACCTATATAGGTACTGGATAATAAGGGTGCTTCTTATTTACTAATAAATATTTTTTTTTAGATAATTCACGTGTGTAAAAAGTTTAAATTATTTTTACCGCATTTTTTTTATTATATTTAAGGGTCACTACCAGCAAATTTTTTACCTACCAGCAACTATTTTTAATTATATAATAATTAAGTACCTGGGCGACCGAGCTCCACTCGGTTTTTTTATGACTGAAATATATATATATATACATATATACAAGCATTGCTCGTTTAAAGATATTAGCTATTTTTACGAAAATTTTACATCTGCCACAGAATTCGTGGCCCTATTTACATAGGGCCTAGAAGGATAGTCTCCATATAAAACTTATTTTAATATAGGTTCTATTTTATTAAAAAAATCATTTACTTTGACAAGTGTCCATATTATGGGTTGACAAGGCGATTTTGCAAAGTGAAAAATACCAAATAACAGCCACGTTACGTGAACGAAACCTGAATTTGACGTTGACGCACCCACGATAAATTCATCTAACGCGGCCGATGTATCATATGGAATAAAGGCCCTGGTTAAATCATATTGAAGTCTGATAAAGAGAAAAAATAAAAATGTGTGTCAACAACTTTCACAACATAGTTTATTTTTGCACTGCGTATTTGTAAAACTGTGAAGGTATTATATCTATATAAATACCACCACTCTATCTCAAGAGTGAAAAAGCGTCTCATTGGTAAATATATTCCAACATGGATCTTTCCATCAGGACTCAAAGTTGTTATTTGGACTATCACTCGTTGATACCATTTAGTGTGACAAATCGCTCGTCTATTACACAGTCATAAACATTTTATCAAATTAAGTCTCTAAATCGTAGTGAGTGGCGATAGTGGCGAACGAGTGATAGTTGAAATAGCAGCGTCGATGTCCACGTGACCTGTTTTCAAACGACACTTTATTATGTACATAGGTACCTACATAATAATGTTATACTTACTTTGCATTTGGTTCCATCGGAGAGTTCGATAGAAATGTTGGGCAGGTCACGCCAATCCGACCCGGGTAAGGTCGGGATACGGTCAATTCTCGCTTGAGCTAGTGGCGTCATCGTCTTGCAGACATGATCAGTCACTTTGATACTGGAACGTCGCGCCATGCGTTGGTAATGACTCAAGGGCATCGTGCGATAATCCTGTTCAATACGGTTCCGACCGTTATTGATCACCGGCAAATCACTGATAGCGTCAGACACGGTAACAGTTCGTCGCGGCGCGCCCATGTCCCACCGTATATTAGTTCTGAATAGTTTCTTATCCACCATAACAGAGAGACAACCACCTTGGGAGCTGAAGACGTGTGTCGGCTCGGGGAAAAAAGGCAAGATACACCCCGGCGCTGCCGCTAGCAATATAAATCGACGTCGCGACTGTGGCACTCCGTAATGCCCCGCTTGTAACACTCCAAACGTACACTGGTAGCCCATATCGAGCAAAGCGCGCATTGTCAGTTTAAGAACCATCCCCTGTTTAAAACCGGCGAAATCACGCACGTTTTCCATGATTACATACTTTGGGCGGTAGTAATCACAGTAGGACAAAAATGTGGCGATGAGAGAGTTTTTTAACTTGGATCCGTCTTGGGACGTAAACCGGTTCATGCCTGTAAAGCCCTGGCAGGGTGGGCCACCACACAGCATTTCCACGTCGCCGCGCATCGGCAATTTGAGTATGCCGCGATATTTCGCGCCTGCTATAACATCGCGTAGTAGTTTATTACAATCATCTGTAAATACAGTGCAGTTTTTATTATTGAGCGAGTATGCGAGTGCATCCACATCACAGTTTTCTATGGCCCACCGGCATTCGACAACGCCAGTGCGGTGCAGCCCTTCCGATAATCCACCGCAGCCAGCGAAAATATCTAGCATACGAAGCGGACGGACTTTTTCTTCCATAGATTCAGAGGTAGCTTCAGTAGTTTTGTTTCCTTCTTTCTCATTATCGACCTTACCGACGGTGGTAGCGTGGCTCGGCACCTTCTCCACAATCCGAGCGGCTCTATTGTATGCGTGTTTAAAGTAGAATCTGTTGGGATCTCCATCGAGCCATTCTTGAAGTGATTTTCCTTCGGGCACATTCTTCACGTAAATAAGATCGCAAGGACCAGTGACATATGAAAACGGTACATGCCTTATGTCATCACTCCAGTACAGAATGTTCTGATCCTCACGATGAGGGTATTTAATTACGGTGTTTTCAGGCCGGTACATGATTTTGACTGTAAGATAGTAGTTCTGTGGTGGAAGGAGTTCCCCATAGCCTGTTGTGCTAACAGCCTCTATGTACCCCACGCAGAAAGGCTCGCGCGTGTGAGCATTCGATCCGCTGATATATTTGTATTTTTTCCTATAATACTCTGTATAGACATTCTCATCTACTTGCTTAAGTTTAGATTTCTTATGAGTTGTTCTTTTGATTTGAGTTTTTACTTTATTTTGAGCTTTTTTATCTTCCCGTTTTCGTTTGTTTGGAGCTGTAGTTTTATTTTTCGAATGTTTTTCTTTGGACAATATCTTTTGAGAAGTTCTGTTATCGTTCAATTTTGATTTGTTTGGAGCTGTAGTTTTATTTTTCGAATGTTTTTCGTCTGTCAGCTTCTTATGTGAAGTTATTTTATCTGTCGGTTTTGGTTTGTTTGGAGTCTTAATTTTATTTTTAGGCTGTTTTTGTTCAGACAAATGTTTTTCAGAAGTTTTTTTATCTTTCGATTTTGATTTGTTTGAAGTTTTATATTCAGAATGTTTTTCTTTTGTCTTCTTTTGGGTAGTTCTTTTATCTTTCGGTTTTGATTTGTTTGGAGCTGAAGTTTTATTTTGCGAATGTATTTCATCTGTCAGTTTCTTATGTGAAGTTCTTTTATCTTTCGCTTTTGGTTTGTTTGCAGCCGTCGTTTTATTTTTAGGCTGTTTTTCTTCTGGCAATTTTTTTTGAGAAGTTCTTTTATATTTCAATTTTGATTTGTTTGAAGTTTTATATTTAGAATGTTCTTCTTTTGTCTTCTTTTGAGTATTTCTTTTAACTGTCAGTTTTGATTTGTTTGTAGTTTTATTGTTAGAATGGTTTATGTGTGTCAGTTTCTTTTGAACAGTTCTTTTCTTTTTCAGTTTTGATTTCTTGGGTTTTTTGCTGTTTGAACTGTTTTTTTGTTTTCGTATTATCTTCTGAACAGCACTAATATCCTTTATTTTCAAAATATTTAGACACCTTCTGTTTTTAGCCTTTGTTACTTTTCCAGCAGATATGTTAGTTTTCGATTTTCTGACAGAACGCCTTTTTTTCTTTAATTTCAAAATCTTTTCAGATAATCTTTTAATCTTCTGTTTCATAATATTTTCTGAAGAACTTTTTCCTATTATTTGCTGTATTTTTTGAGATTTCCTATTGTTTGTTTCTGTTTTATTTGAATATTTACTTTTATTTCTTAAACCGATTCTTTGTTTCACTGATTTTGCAGTTAACATTTTTGTTTGATTTAATACTTTTTCTCTCGTTCTTTGTGATTTTATAACTTCAGCAGAAAACATTTCTTTCCTCTGGTTCAGTATTTTTGTAAATCCTCCTAACTTTTGAGATATTGTTTCCTTTTGTTTCCTTACTTTTCCAGATGACCTTTTTTGCTTCTTTTTTAATAGCCTTTGAGTAGAACTTTTATTCTTTGGTTTATGTGGCTTTTGAGAAGTTCTTTTGTCTGAACTATTTTTGTGTTGCAGTTTCTTTTTAGTAGTAGACTTTTTTTCCATTACTTTCAGTATCTGCTCAGTACGTCGCTTTTTGTTCAGTTTCAATATCTTTTCTGATAAACGTTTTTTCTTTGATTTCAGTTTCTTATGTGATGATCTTTTTTTCAGTGGTTTTAGAAGCTTTTTTTGAGTTCCGTTGTTTTTCAGATCTGGCAACATTACAGATGTCGCATTTCTTAGTTTCAGTGCATTTTCTAATGATTTTTTCTTCTTGAAATTCAAAATATTTCTTGTAGGTATTGGATTCTTTGATTTTAGTATCTTTTGATTAGAACTTTTGTTATTTGGTTTCAATACTCTTTGACCTTTTGAAATTTTATCCTTTGGCTTTGGTATAATTTGTGTAGTATTATTTTTCTTTACCTTCATTATATTTTGAGCAGAACTATTGTTTGTCGTCTTTAGTATCTTTTGGGTAGATCTCTTATTATTCATGTTCATTCGAGCAGAATTTTTATTCTTTGATTGGAACACATTTTGATCAAATGTATTGTTCGTTCGTTTTAATATTTTTGTTGTTTCTTTTTGAGTAGAACTTTTATTTTTCAATTTCAGATTCATTTGGGTAGTCGATTTGGGATTTACCTTTGTTTTGTTTTTCAAGTTGAATGAACCCCATCTCAAGAAAACTGCACAACCTTTTTTATACTCATGACCTCTCCACCTGATCATACTCCACTCGGTTTTGTCTGCGGGTACTATGGGTGATCTTATAAATCGTTCACCTATAACAATTGGAGTTGCTTTGTCATCATACTCAGTCTTTCGTTCACAGGATGGGCAGAATCTGTGTTTTCTAAATTCATTGGGGCACGTAGGATCTTCAGGAAGATCTTCGAAACGGCTTGTGAATAGGCTATAGAACTTTCTACAAAAATATGTTTTGCCATCATCATCCAAAGGAATTTCCACACTTTCCTCATTGGAATTGAAAAAATCAGTTGGTACCCCTTTTTTATCTACTCTACCTTTCCTCATTATAGCAGAAAAAGGGACTCCATGGAGACATCTGTTATGCAAAAAGACTTCTCTAGGGTCTCCAATTTGCCCTAAAACCGTGTGCTCAGATCTAATAAATACTTCAGCATGAATGAATCCCTCTGTCGGATAGAAATATCTGTCTTTCCACATGTATGCAACTCTTGCAACCAAATATGGAATCTGTGCCAAACGGGTTTTCAGTATAACATAGTCACCATTGCATAGTCTTAAATCGTTAATCTCGACTTTATTATAATAAATTTTTCTCTCATCTATTTGAACGGGATCACCAATCCACTTAATTTTCATAAAATCATCATACATATGATAGTCCCCTTTACGAAAACTTCGATCAGGTTCAGTATCGGTATCGTACTCTAGATCTTTGGTCACGTGTGGACAAACACGCTTTACACAGGTCTTTTTAATCCGACCACTACCACCAAATTTCGGCATACCTCTGCAAGCTTTGCATACTCCACAATCCGGCAACTGGCAAAATTTACAAATTCCACATCTCTGTGACTCTGGTACTTGGTTAGTTTTGTCCAATTGCTTTAAGAAAAACCTTTCGAATGTCTTTCTCACTAATGGTGTGGTAGTCGCTTTAGTGGGTTTTGGCCTGTTTCTGACCCTTTTGAACTTGGATTTTTTGTTTTTGTCTAGTTTAACGCCAGTCAATTTGATAAACATTTTCATGCACAGCAAAGTGATTAGTTTACCATTTTCTTCATTTGTAAGGTTGTTCACCTGCTCACAAATAAATTGTGCATGTTTGATGAGCATTTTTCTTTTAATCTTTTTACCATTCAATTCAGGGATGGAGCGATGTCTCAAATATCCTATAAAATCCTTAAATGCTGGCTTCAGATGATGATGTTTCTGTAAAAACTCAACAACAATTTCACTGATCCTGGTTCTTTCAATATGTCTGTCCATGATTGGCTTGTATAGTCTACTTGGTTTTTGTAGATTATAATCGGCGCATAAAGTGGAAATAGTTATGCAGTTTTCTTTTCGAGCGCCAAATCCACTAATATACCTGAAACATATTATGTTGATATTTTTAATGTCACAGTCAAGTCATTATTTCGTATGGTCTCAGGAAGGGCCATAGGTGAGGTCTACTTAGCAGCAGAAAAGTGTGCTACCAAGAAATCTATTAAATAACTAGAAAACTGGACCACACAGTTCATAAACCACAAAAACATGGCTCTAAAGAAAAACTATCATAACTGTATTAACAATGCACAGTGTTAAAAAAGACCTTAAAATCGGACGTCCTTCTGGTCTCTACGTATTTAGATATACAGAGGAAAAAACCGGACAAGTGCGAACTTCAGACTCGCCCACCGAGTGTTCCGTAGAAACTAGTAGATAAAAAAGGGAAATTATATATTTTTTTTATATTTTCCTTCATAAACCGCAAATCACATCAGAAAAATAATTAAAAACCTGTTTTAGGATCAGTGAAATTGTTGGTTTAGAAATAGCAGAGTTATTCCAATAAATAACTTCGATGGAATAATAAATAAGCAATCTGCTGCATCCGCGCGCGAGGGGAGCTCCGAGGAATCGGTGGCTGAGAAAGCGGGCGGGTGTGCGCCGCGCCCGACCTTCGCTTCATCTCACTCTAGCTCATTACGTCATTACATTCTTTCATTCCTCGGAGCTCGCGCGCGGACTGTACCTGTAGTTCGACAAAAAATATAGAGATGGCTTAAAACACGCAAACGAGATACTCCAGAATTTAGTAATAGTTTTACGACTATTTTAACCGAATTCAAAAAGGAGGTCATCAATTCGTAGCGTATATATTTTTTAACCTACTTCGAAAAAAAGGAGGTTATCAATTCGACCTTTATGTTTTGTAATATTGTCAGAACTGCACAGTTTTTGTATATGTTAGTCTATACCAGCTGCTGAACATGTGTGCCAAATGTCCTAAGTTTTTTTTTTATTATTTATTGCAAAAATTATTTATATATTATATTGAATAAAGTAGCTCTCAACTTAGGAGTCACCGTAAGTTTGATTAAAATCGGTTCAGTAGTTTTCAAAATATGGACTTTTTTAATTAACCGACTTCAAAAAATAGGAGGTTATCAATTCTACCTGTATGTTTGTAATATTGTCAGAACTGCACAGTTTTTGTATAATTATGTTAGTCTATACCAGCTTATTAACATGTGTGCCAAATTTCATAAGTGTATGTATGTTTGTATGTCTGCATCTGTATGTTTGTCTACGTATTACGCAGAAACTAGAAGTCGTATTGCAAAAATTATTTCTATATATTGAATAAAGTATCTCTCAACTTAGGAGTCACCGTAAGTTTGATTAAAATCGGTTCAGTAGTTTTCAAGATATGGACATTTTTAGTTTTAAAATATGAGCGTTTCAACGACGCTAAGTATACAAACTACTGGGCGGATTTGAACGAAATTCGGTAAGTTTATCACACATACTATGTAAAAGGATCTGGCATACTTTATAACGTTTAATTAAGTTTAAGGCGTTACAATAGTAGTGAAGTGTGTTTGAAAATT
The DNA here is from genome assembly GCA_947563715.1 of Lycia hirtaria. Taxonomy (NCBI): domain Eukaryota; kingdom Metazoa; phylum Arthropoda; class Insecta; order Lepidoptera; family Geometridae; genus Lycia; species Lycia hirtaria. Next base: position 14,820,067 of record OX387386.1, read on the forward strand.
AAACGAACTTACCCAGTGAAGTTTAGTGAACAATTTTTAATTTCAAACAAAACGAGTAAATACTATTAAAAATGAATACTTAAATATAAGTAATTTAAAAAAACCGTCTTCAAACTGAAAAGAAAGAAATAACACGAAGAAAATCAATACTGGGCGTCTACCTAAGTAGGTACGTAAACCAACTATTTTTGAGGTCGGTGTCTGTATAGGAGTTAGTTGATGACAGTTTAGGTTGTCAGGACCGACCTCAACAAATGGTTGGTGTACGTACCTACTTAGGTAGACACCCAGTTTTGATTATTTTCGTATTATTTCTCCTTTTTCGAAGAATAAACTAAAGGGCGTATAGAGGTCTCTTTAAAAAATTTACAATCGTGAAGAGTTTAGGAAGTTGCGTTTGAAGTCGGTTTTTTAATAGAAAAATTCTTGAGTCTGATATTAGAAAACTAGAAAACATAAGTTGGTGTTGAGTTGTTCAGTTTTGGCTGATAATTATTATTTGAATGCTATTGGAGGCATTTAATGGACTGAAGGGTTTATTTGTCCGTGTTGATTATGTTGTCTTAACTGTGAGTAGTTTATCGATATGCCTCCAAAGAGTTCATCAAACCATTCCCGGAAGTCGTGAGACTGCAGAAGAAAAAGATTAGCGAGATCAGAGGTAAAGAAAATGTAGTACTCTCTCTCTCTAATCAGAGGAAAGTGTTGAGCGACAAGCAACACGTTTAGCTTCTGTTCGTGTGCACATTTCAGAGGCCCACACTTCAGAGAGAGACTCTATTCCAAAAAGAAAAGCGTCTGTCCATCTGCTGATCGCGAGCGGCATACTCTGTTTCGCGATGCGAGTCACAGACGTTCACACAGCGAGATATTTGTCTCACAACCGACCGAGAGCGTCATACACTACGAGTATCTCGCGAGTCAAAACCAAGTATATAACAATCCTATTGACGTTACGTATGTACCTATTATGACACAGTTAATTTTAATGTCAGCTGTATCGTCATTAGAAGAAACCTACACGCACAGCCGGTCTATGAAAAAGTCTTACGGTTTTTTTTTTATTTCAAGGAAATAGAGACACGCGTGCGAAGTCGCGAGTAAATGCTAGTCTAATAAGAAATCTTCAATAATGTTCCGAGGGCGAGGATAACACTCATGCGTCCCGCATGTGTGTTATCCTCGATTCACTTATGCATCCCCATATTTTTGGAGATTCCTATTGATTGAATGTACTTACTACAGGAATAGTATGAGTAATAAATATCAACAATGATATTAAGTGTACTCGTATACAAATAATTTACTTTAATATACGTCATTAAAAAAAAAAACAATAGTAATGAAAAAAAATGTTTAAATGTTTTTTTGTGTGAAATCTTGATAAGAAATGACATGTTTGTGAAATATATACACTTATATTATCGAGATATGTTGCAACATATTTGTAGTAAGTATACAATTAGTCAATTTATCTTAAAAAATGTGAAAATATACAAACGAAAAGTTCTTGAGTAGACCATGTACCGGCAAGCGCAATGTAGGAAAACCAGCCACAAGTTACACAGCCGTCCTCATAAGTGGAAGGAAATCACTTTTTAAAATCCATGGGGGTGGGGGTGACGATGATTATGACATTTCAGAAAATACATTTTGGATATACATGAGTGAATAGATATTTTCTATTTACATATGTCGACGAGCTTGATCCTTCGCCAAACCGCTTACCATCAAACGAGTTATTATCAATTCTAGAACTATTGTAATATATGTAAAAAAACATTTGGCTAGTATTATATGCTTACTCGTAGCTCATATTATGAATATACGGCCTTACCGAAAAACGTTTCTTAACTTTATGCATTGCTTAATATATTTTGTCAACTTCTCGCTGACATCTAATGACACTTGCGGAAAGAAGACAGAGAATTTAAGATGATGGTTAAAGTTAAGTACAACGCGGTCACATTAACTCGACGCATCGCTGGAATGCGAGTCCCGTGCACGCCGTACTTGAGCGCCAAAATGACGTCACATGGCCAAGCGTCTAGTTAATGTGACCGCGTTGTAACGTTTTTCGGTAAGGCCAATAGTGCTTATTTAAATAACTTGAAGAAATCTTAATTGACAATGGTGAATGCGCTAGTCGCGCGGGTTCAATACAAAGATAATAATAAAAGACTTAGTCTTCTTTATTACAAAGTTACGTCACATAATATGTGTGACCCAGCTCGACATGCTTTTGGCAAATAACTGAAAGTTACAACCCTAATGAGTTTAAAAAATTGTTTATATCTCCTTTTAGTCCGGTCAATTTAGATCAAAAAATTAGAGTGAAGTTACATAAATTCCTATCAAGGTGAAAATCAGTAAAATTGTTCAAAACATGATTATAAATAAAAATTTAATGTTCCCCATCATTCCCGTGTATGGTTTTTTTTATTCAATGTCAAAGGTCAAAAAAAATTGTTTGTATGTTCAGCAAAACGGTAAGTTTTATAATAAAAGTACCCCAGACAAAAAATGTAGATCATAAAATTATCTATAAAAAATGTATTAATACTTTTTTTCCTACGAGCCACCGTTTCTGAGCTATAACGATTCATTCATTCATGCACAAGTTTCCACGCTACCTATCAGGTAGTGTACTTAGCGCGTTTTTTTAGGGTTCCGTACCTCAAAAGGAAAAAACGGAACACTTATAGAATTACTTTGTTGTCCGTCTGTCCGTTCGTCGGGGTGTCAAGACCTGTATCTCGGAAACGCGTGAAGGTATCGTGTTGAAATTAAAACCATATACGCATATCTATAATATCTTGCTGCAGAAAGAAAAATAAAACTTCTCGGTTTTCGTAAAAAAAAGATACAGCCGAATATGTCGTAAAAATCGCACAAGGTAATCAAAACCTATGGGGTACTTCCCGTTGACCTAGAACTATGAAATTTGGCAAGAAGCATTGTGTTAGAGTACACATAAAGGAAAAAATCCGAAAACTGGTCATTTTTAATTTAATCACAAAAAAATAGGGTCATTATGCAAGGAATGAGGGTAAGCCAAAAAACGTAGGTACATTGTAAAAACATTTAAAAAGATGGGGAACTTAATTTTTTTATTTATAATCATGTTTTGAACAATTTTACTGATTTTCAGCTTGATAGGAATTTATGCAACTTCGAATGTCTAAATTGACCGGACTATATATAATACACAAGGATCCGGAAGAAAAAATAGGGCGTCAACTACATATCGTAAGCTTTATGCCAAGATATCAATCTCTTTCGGAAACTATAGTATCTGCCGGAAAAATAATGTTTTCTGAAAATCGGAAAATCATTAATATCTTTGTTTTTATATCCAGAAACGTTTTAAAAATTAAATTACAATTGCTTTATAGAATCGTTTTTCATATAAATATTGTTGTATCATTGTTACTTTTTCAGCTATTAACATTTTCCGGAACTATTTTTGTGAATTTCCGATATTTTATTTCTCCAAATCTAGGCAATATGTTCACACGGGAGTTTTACTCAGGTTTATTATTGCTAAATACTTACGAGATATTATGTAGGGACCAGAGGGACGTCCGATTTTGAGGTCTTTTTAAACACTGTGCAATGTTATATATTTTAACTATGGTGTAAATTTATAGTTGCAAAAATCCAGGCAACGTTACTATAAATTAATAATTTTTTCTTATACTATTTTGAGGTCTTTTTAAACACTGCAAAGTTATAAATTTTAACTAGGGTGTAAATTTATATTTACATAAATCCAGGAAACGTTTACTACAAATTAATAATTTTCTTCTTATACTGTACAGACAGCTTCTTGCCATGTGATATTAGGTAAAGTACTTTGTAAATTTAGTATAACTTACGAGTATTAAAATATGACGCAAAAATTTTAGGTAGTATTTTAAGGTTTGTTTTGTATTGCTTAGAAGGCTGATTTTTTTTACAGCTTCGAGAGACTTCGAGACCTAGGTTTTCAAAATTACTTTCAGCTTGATACCTCCACATGTTCCTGAGAAAAAGATCTTGATAGACAAACAGTCAGCAAAATAATCATAAAAAAGGGTTAAGGTATTTCCTTTTGAGATACAGAACTCTAAAAAAGACAACACTTACAACGCTTGAAATGGTCCGATATCTTTTACCGGTACAGACTCTGTATCAACCTCAATTGTATCGGAGCAGATTGAATTCAAATAACCAGATATATATATCTTGGGATTTTTAATCACAAGACTACTGTCTGGAGGACAAAGATGCCCTTCTATGTCATATATTGAGAAATCTGTGATGTTAACTTGTGGTCTCTCCATAATATTTCCGTCTGCAAAAGAATTTTTAAATGTGTATAAAAATTAAACAATATAATATGTATCTATAATAAAAGAAAAACAAAATACCCAACTGCAGAAAAGCGGGTTTTGGCAGTCTAACTTATGATTTCGTTATGCTTGATACGCTGTTGAGTGTACGTTTTTTTGTGAGAAGGTATGCGTAAAATCGCGGTAAAAAATCTGATTATAAATGTACATTCTTTAGAATAAATCTAGCAAAATCACTTGTTTATTGCGAAAAAGCTCGTTGAAGGTTATGAAAAAAACGTTTATTTTTATTTTTACAAGAGATGTAATAGGTATTATTATTACAAAAAATATAGCACTATGACACTCAGGGAGTGAAGACGAATCTAACGGCAGTTACTTTTTTTATTTTATAATAAAAGTTTACATAATTGAGCTCGCGGTGTCGACGCATTTGTCATCCGACCAAAAATATTAGAAAATTAGACGAGAAATGACACAGACAGCCCTCTATGTCTGTCTGAAAGAAAAGGAAACTGTAGAACACGTACTGTGGCATTGTGAAGCCACAGAAGATACCAGAAAATCCACAGGACTGCATGTGGAAGCTTTAGCCTCTATGTCAATAACAGCCTCAGCCTCATCATCGCTTTTGTCACTATCGCAACAGCATGCTTCCTCATCATCTTTGTCATTACCATCAAGAACACCTTCACCACTGGACAGTTGTGCCAGCAGCCTAAAGCCTCACTCCGTTATTTCAAGGAGTTGGGATGGCTCGGGTAATGCTGGTAGGGGGAAATGCACAATACACCCCAAGCGGGACGTCAGTGCAGGACCTATCGCCCCCACCTCGAAGAAGAATAAGAATAGACAAGAAATTTAATTTTAGATGTGACGAGCCAATAATCTCGACACAATATGGTTGATCAATCTGGAAATAGAGGTTTGAATTAGCCTTAGAGAATAGTTAACAAATCATTACCTGAATATACAACTAAGTTCTCGTTAGTCAAAGCTTTACATTCCTCAACAGCATACTGTGGGTGTCCATAATACACAAGGTCACGGTTATTTCCTAGCTGGCCACAAATCTGACATTTTTCGCGCTTATTTTCGTTGGCAGTTTTAGAACTCTTGGATTTTTTTTTCATCTGTTTCTTTGCAGTTCTGCTTGGGCTTTTAACATTTTTCACAGATGTTAAGACACCTAATTTCTTCTCAGTCTTCTTTTTTTTCTGTAAAAGTATAATTTATCTAGTTAAGAAGTAGCTCGGATTCGGAATTCAAAGATTTTTTAGGGCAATTTGTTAACAGAATCAAGATATTATAACAAGTATCTATATTAAAGCTTTTATTTTGTTAAGCGATGGTGTGGCCGAGGATGGAGCTCATCGATCTAGAAGATATTTATTCACTCTAGCCTTAGTATACTACCTTTTTAAAAGATACAGACGGTTATGTGCTACACAGACAGTCAGACACTATAGTATCTCAAATAGGCTCCTGGCTGGACCCTTAGTATAAAAGTAACTATATCTCTGATACTGTTTGTTACCTCTTCATGGTCAAACGTCTAAACCTATCATTAGGAAATTTGATTCTCGCACACAAAAATCGGTCAATCTGTATAGGATGTAGGCAATCATATAGAAACAAACATACATACACTCGAAAAACATAACCATACTTCTTACGCAGTCGGGTAAAAAGACCCATACTACTCAGTAGGACATTTTATAAAAACAGGGCCAGATCTAGACTCACAACTAATAAGATATTTTGTACTCACTTTAGGAGGTCCATCATCACAAGGACCCTTTTTCTTCTTATGTAAGCTTCTCCGAGTACCTTCCATTTGGTTTGTTCAATTGTAAAAGATATTTTTGAGATGATCTGTAAACACAATAGCAATGTTAAATTAGTATTTTAGGGTTCTGCATCAAAAGGAATAAAATGATTTGTAGGTACATTTTGTTGTTTTCTGAGAAGAGAAATTAATATATGGAGGACTTGTACTGCCATGATCTTTCAATGCAAAGTGTAGGTAGGCTAGCTATAGCTACTTCTATAGAAATGTTGGTAAAAAATAGGGATAGGGTACTTGAGCATTACAAGCGCAATTAAATTGTCAATATATACTTCTGTACCGGTGCCGGTTGTGTGGTACTTATTATTGTTCGATATTATGACTAATTTTGTGTTATTTTGCACAATAATACCTACTACCGTTATAATCAAGCAAAAATAATACAACATGAAGGATGAAGTAGCACAAACTAATTTGACCGGAATAAAATCAGATCCAAAGAAAATAACTCAATGTTCTAAGAGTCTGTAGTTCGACCATCGTCTGTTTTGCTCGCACATATCAACATTTTTAAAGTTATAAAATGACTGATTGACCCTTTAACAAAATCTAAAAACTACAACTCTGTCTGTAAGTATTTGTCTTTCTATGTACTACATTCACCTACTGAACAACTACTGAAGCGGTACGCAAAGGGAGGTCACAGAAAATTTTTGGTTACGGATGAGAAAATCTTTACAATTGAGCAACATTTTAACAAACAAAATGACTGTATTTATGCTCCAAGCTCTAAGGAAGCTTCCCAATTAGTCGACAGAGTGCAACGAGGGCATTATCCGACTTCAGTGATGGTTTGGTGGGGTGTTAGCTATGAAGGAGTGACTGAGCCATATTTTTGTGAAAAAGGTATCAAAACATCGGCACAAGTGTATCAAAATACCATTCTTGAGAAGGTAGTTAAGCCCCTTTACAACACCATGTTCAATAACCAAGTATGGTCCTTCCAACAAGACTCGGCGCCAGGTCATAAAGCTCGGTCCACGCAGTCTTGGTTGGAAGTGAACGTTTCAGACTTCATCAGAGCTGAAGACTGGCCGTCGTCTAGTCCTGATCTTAATCCGCTGGATTATGATTTATGGTCAGTTTTAGAGAGTATGGCTTGCTCTAAACGCCATGATAATTTGGAGTCCCTAAAACAATCCATACGATTGGCAGTGAAGAATTTTCCCATGGGAAGAGTGCGTGCTTCTGTTGATAACTGGCCTCAACGTTTAAAGGACTGTATTGCAGCCAATGGAGACCACTTCGAATAAGCTTTTATATTTTAAATTGTTTTATATTTATGTATTAAACTAACACACTGTAAAAGTAATAAATATTATTTTCAATAAAAAAATATATTTTTTCTTCGTGACAATATTTATGGCAAGACTAGGTATTGTATATATAACCTATGCTTGAAGGTTGTTTTTCTCATGTGTGAAGGTTACTAACAGAAATGAACATGAAATGAATAAAATATGGCATGAGCCCTATTTTTAACCAGGTTCAAAAAAGGAAGAAGTCTCAATTCAGTTGTATTTTTTTTTTATGTTTGTTACCTCAGAACTCGCAACAATTATAAACTAATTCTGATTTTTAGGGTTCCGTACCTCAAAAGGAAAAAACGGAACCCTTATAGGATCACTTTGTTGTCCGTCTGTCCGTCCATCCGGGTGTCAAGATTTTTATCTCGGGAACGCATGAAGGTATCGTGTAGAAATTAAAACCATATACGCAGATCCATATTCTCTTGCTGGAGAAAGTAAAAACAAATTTCTCAGTTTTCGTAAAAAAAAGTTACAGCCGAATATGTCGTAAAACATGCATATTTCGACACACAAGGGAATCAAAACCTATGGGGTACTTCCCGTTTACCTAATACTTTGAAATTTGGCAAGAAGCATTGTGTTAGAGTAAGTAGGAAAAAATCCGAAAACCGGAAATTTTTAAGTTAACCACAAAAAAATTGTGTCTTTATGCAAGGAATGAGGGGCCAAATATTAATGTGAATTAACCATATCATGTGGGGTATCATATGAAACGAAAGAGCTTCATTAGACTAGACTAGACATGTTAAATTATAATATATCAGTGTATGGAATGAGGTAAGCCAATGTAGCTAAACTTTGAGGGATCAGGATTTATGTTCATAATACTACAATAACGCGATTGAATTTGTTTCCTGATATTGCTTCACAAAAATAGCTATTGACTAAAAATCAGTTGACATGATTTTTATTCTTTTTTTATTCCATATTTTTTTTTTTTTTTTTCAACCCCTCCAGATATATTTGTACAGTAAGACCGCAGTATTCTTTATTTTACTAAACCCATGCTGACTCTGGCTCACTAGTCTCACTACAATACTTTCACCTTAATCCTCAAATCCTCTCTCAGCCAATGTCCACATAACTTCCAAAGAGAATACAACACTGCATGAGAAAAAGATTGTACCAAACCAAAGGGAAGTACCTACTGTACTTACATGTCACTTTGACATTAGGACAAAATCTGTCACTTTATAAACATCTGCCATGCAACTGACAGTCTGACTGACTTTGACATTAACCAAGGCCGTAGGCAGGGGGGGAGTTTGGGGGGGTTCAACCCCCCCGAAATCCTGGCCATTATCAAAACTCCTTCCAGGCTTCAATAATTTTATATAATGGTGTTTTATTCATTGAGTTTCATTCATTGTTATTTTTCCTGATTTTTTATTTCACTAAAATTGGCAGCACCTTTGTGTCCAATTTTTAATACTATGCCTTGTTCTGTTTTGTCATGAATAGATTGCTTGATCTTATTTAACTTTTTCCAATGTGGATATTAAGTAAGAATATAAAGTAAATCTCATTAAAATAACACTGAGAATATTAAAACTGTATGATTGAGTACCTACTGTACTTACATGTCACTTTGACATTAGGACAAAATCTGTCACTTTATAAACATCTGCCATGCAACTGACAGTCTGACTGACTTTGACATTAACCAAGGCCGTAGGCAGGGGGGGAGTTTGGGGGGGTTCAACCCCCCCGAAATCCTGGCCATTATCAAAACTCCTTCCAGGCTTCAATAATTTTATATAATGGTGTTTTTTCATTGAGTTTCATTCATTGTTATTTTTCCTGATTTTTTATTTCACTAAAATTGGCAGCACCTTTGTGTCCAATTTTTAATACTATGCCTTGTTCTGTTTTGTCATGAATAGATTGCTTGATCTTATTTAACTTTTTCCAATGTGGATATTAAGTAAGAATATAAAGTAAATCTCATTAAAATAACACTGAGAATATTAAAACTGTATGATTGAAATAGGTTCATTATAGTTCCAGGGTCCACATCTGCTACTAATAGCTCTTTTTTTTTTTACTTAAGTTGTGATCATATACCAAGAATTTTTTTTTTATTTGGAAATAGGCTTGTGCTTGAACACTACTTTGCTTAGTAGCGATTACATCAGTCACAACATAATATATTATTTAACATGTTTGTAAATAATGGTGATGAACTACAAACAACTAAATTCAAAATAAAAAATGTAGCTACATTTTGTGGACATCAAAATCATTAAGTTCTAGTAACTCAAACTTTAACTTATAGTGGTCTCGTGTTTTTATCATTATAACAGCCATCTAACAATGTCCAGCCACTTAAGCTACATACAACAATGGTGATATAAAATCATATAAAAACATACCGAAAGTCGCAGGTCAAGCGTGCGATACGCGAAATTTTTCTGAGTTCTATGAAAACGAACAAGAGACGTAAGAGCGCGTATTTCGTGGATCACTATAACGCATACAATGGAGATTATGGAGAAGTTATCGCGTATTTGACGGTAGCATATGGGCAGGAGATCGAGTAGAGCGAATGTCCGCGGGGCTTCCCCGTCCCTCAAAGCGACTTTTTGTTCAAGAGCCATGTGTCGACTACTTTTTGAATGCCTCTTATTTTACGCCGTAAATTAGCAGATTTGAGACACACAATAAAGGGCATAGTAAATAAACACTAGATACCATTAACAACATTAAAGTAGTGTTACATATTGGCTTTAATAGAGGAAAATAATAGAAAAGATCGGAATTGATTGAGGTTAGGCAAGCTATCAAGTTTTATTCTGAAACTTGATAGCTTGCGTAACCTTTATTTGGTTGCTTACCGCTCTTTAGTAGGCTCGTGTAGGTTTCTAAAGAGAATACATTAAAGTTATGATTCGTAATTACACAAAAAAGATGCAAAAAAGTAAGAAAACTTATGAACGCCGACGGCGGCCATTACTCCGTTCCAATCCAACCAAAGAAAAGGAAGGTGGGTGCTTGCTTGCTATTCTTATTATGATAACCATAGAGTAACTTAATGTACGTCACGTCCGTCCGTAGGACGTAACGTCTGTTCGGAAATAGTACACTTCCGCCATAAGTTAAAAACTAGAACGTAAGTACATTAATTGGTTCATTCTTTCAATCAATCAATAACACTTTATTTACACCACATAAAGTACAACAATAAACACTTAAGAAAATGGCAAAAAATGCGGTCTTATCGCTAAATGCGATCTCTTCCAGACAAGACAACCTTGGGATGTGATAGAAAAAGTATATGTAAAGGTGAGCGGTGGTGCTAATTCAGGAGTAAATACTCGTAGACGGCCTTACCAAAAAACGTTACTTAACTTTAAGCAATGCTTAACACATTTTGTCAACTTCTCGCCGATACGTAATGACACTTGCGGAAAGAAGACAAAGACCTTAAGACGTTGGTTAAAGTTATGTAACTTTTTTCGGTAAGGCCCATGTAAGTACGTAAAATGTGGATTTTTACGAAGTATGCAATGAATACGTAAGTGATTAAAAAACTTTCTGTAAGTCTAAAATAGTGACAACCATTGACGTTACAGCTTACACACATAACTGCGCGTATACAGATTCCCCGTATGTCGATGTGTGTAATAGATAGTTAGTTAGGCTGCGACGTTTGTATGGAGCATGTACTTCTATAGATAACCTCCAAGTGTATGTACCTATCGTGTCAAAACGAGCGTGTCAAGTATGATAAAAATTATAGTTGAAATGGGACCACACGGGAAGCAACAGCTTTCAAATAAAATAGAATCATCAAAATTGGTTCACCCAGTCGAAAGTTATTAGCAAACAAACATTAAAAAAATATACAGTCGAATTGAGAACCTCATCCTTTTTTGAAGTTGGTTGAAAAATCGCTGTTGACGACCAATATTTATTTAATTTCAGGTGATATATACTTCCGATACGATATTTTGCCAACTAGTTAATAGCGTACAAGCACGCAGATACATTTTGGGGGGGGGTTGAATAGATTTCCCGCAGATGGAACATTCCATCACAAAATCGTTTATGTGAAGTCGGTAGCAAAAATGTGGCGCGCGAGGTTTTCATATAAATGAAGTCGCATCTACTATGCCTGTGGTATGGAAATTTGGTCGAGTGTCCGGGTCCGGGTGTGCCTAAACCATGGGCATATATAAGGGAGGGAGGGGGGGGGGTCCAGGGGGTCCGGACCCCCCCCCCCCACCCATGGCATTGGCCGAAAAAAATAATTAAGTGCTGTCAAAATTCTGGAATAGGTATCGCGGATGGCACGCATGTTACAAAATATATATAAAAACCTGATGGGCGGTAATTCTTCCTCACCATCTTTCGCAGAAACAATGTTAAAGGAAAATGTCAAGGCTACTTCATCCTCATTTGAATTTCATCATGTTAGTGCAGTTACTATCATAAAGACGTTTAAAGATTTAAAAATAAAAAAAAACTGAGGATTTATGGGGACTGTCAGTAAAAGTTGTAGAAGGTATTGTTGGGAAAATTGCCCCGTATCTAGCCGCATTATTTAACTCGTGTGTTACTAAAGGAATATTTCCAGATCTAATGAAAATCAGTAAAATTATTAAATCATGTGAAAAAGACGAGCCCGGCAATTACAGACCGATCTCAATTTTACCTAGTATCAGCAAAATATTTGAAAAATTGATATTCAATCAACTTGTATCGTATTTTAATCTAAACAATTTATTACATAACAATCAATTTGGATTTACCAAAGGTCGATCAACTACAGATGCAGGGTTGAGTTTGATGAAGTATATAATCAATGCATGGGAGGACTACCACGATGTCATAGGCGTTTTTTGTGATTTTCCAAAGGCATTTGACTGTGTCCACCACCAAACTCTTTTGGACAAATTATCATTTTATGGAGTTTCAAAATAAGCTTTGGACCTTATCTCATCTTACTTAAACAATCGTTTACAGGTTGTTGAGATCAATGGTATAATCAATGGTATAAATCACAAGGAACTCCAGTAAAGATGGGTGTCCCTCAGGGGTCTATTCTCGGGCCGTTTTTGTTTCTTGTTTATGTAAATGATTTACTCTTCTTAATAGAGAAGCAAAGAGACACCGAGATCATTATGTTTGCTGACGATACGTCACTATTATTCAAAACAAAAAGAGGTTTTCCAGATTATTCAGGCATTAACAAAATTTTGGGTATTTTAAGTAGTTGGTTTGATGCAAATAACTTAGTTTTGAATCCTTCGAAAACTAAGTGCGTTAGATTTTCCTTGTCGAATGTACAAAACATACAACTGAAAATAGAATTGAAAAACAAGGTAATTGAACCTGTAGCATACACTGTATTTCTAGGAATAACGGTTGACTCCAAACTGCAATGGGGTCCGCACATAAATGTACTTACCGATAGGCTTACTTCGGCTGCACACGCAGTGCGACAAATCAGAAAACTCACTGATGTGGCTAGTTTATTTTGGTTATTTTCATGGCATAATGTCTTACGGCATACTGTTGTGGGGATCAGCGGCAGATATCGAATCAATTTTTATTTTACAAAAAAGAGCAATACGTGCCATATATAATTTGCCTACTAGAGAATCACTTAGAGATATATTTAAAACTATAAATATCTTGACGGTCCCAGCCCTCTATATATACGAATGCATTATGTATGCTAGAAAGAATCTATCAAACTTAAAAAAAATCGGCTTAATAAATTGACTTAGCGTATTTTTTTTCCCACGTTTTTTCATCATCATCATCAGCTACAAACGAGGATTTTTTAAGGTCTCTAATAAAAAATTAAAACAAATTTTTATGAGCTAAAACAATGTTCACAGATGCTAATAGAGTGTTACTATAACATAAACAAAACATCAATAGCCACTTCACAATAGAAGTTCTCAGATTTAATTTGTAAACAAGACCCTTTTTTTATGGGCCTGTTTATGGCCACTTGAACAGCGGGTGCTTATTGACGATCGTATTATCTAAACAATGTATGGGAGTATGTTATTTTTATCTCGGATATCTGTTTATTATTGTTTTTTAAAGTAAATAAAACAATAATATGTATGAAATGGTTTTTATATTTTTTTATATGAATTTTTTCGTAAAAAATTGCGAAAAAAATCACATGCTCAACTTTAAGCCTAGATAGGGGATACTTTGATTTAATTAAAATATATATGCGTTAGATATTCAGTTAGCTTTATTCAGTAGGATTACAGTGATATAAGTTTTATATATAGTTTTCATAAAAAAATTAGGAGAAATCAAGGTTTTAAAAAATCGCGGAAAAATCCCGGAAAATCGCGATGCGCGTGCGCAGTTAGTAAAAAAATGGCAGACCCCCGGTGCGCATATGAGCGGATAATGTTATTCCTGAACAGTTGGTAGGTCTCAATGAAAAGCAATTTAAAAATGCCATAAAAAACTATTTATTGAGTAAAGCATAATACACCGAAAATGCAATTGTAGAAAACAAAAAAACAATGGAAACAATCTGTTTTGAAATCTAAATTATATACCTGATAATTAGAAATTTCGTGTATACTGACTGTATAAATAATTATTTTTTTTTAACAATAAATATTTTTTTTTAATAATAATTATTTATTGACTTTTAAACAAAGCCCCTTTACAGCTGCACCTAGGTAATTGACAAGGCCATTTTTTACAGCCGCTATGTTATTGAATTGTAATTATTATTATTGTAAAAAACTATATTGTAATTGACGTTACCAAGTGTTATTTAAATAATCTATGGTCCGAAATAAATTGAATTGAATTGAATTAAATGTGTGTGCATAACTACAGCTTAGCTAAAGAGATGTATGACCCATGTTCGTCTTTCGCCCGCGCATACTACAAACGCGTATATCAAATGGAAACTATATATTTTACCCGATTGCTTAAGAAGGAGGGTAATGTTTTTCGAGTGTATGTATGTATGTAACATACACACATACCCGTGTATGTTTCTATAGGACAGCCTGAACGGCTTGACGGATTTTGATAGGCCGTAAGCAGGGGGGGGGGGGCTTAGGGGGTTCAACCTACCCTCCCCCAAATTATCCTGGCAATTATGAAAAATCCGTGCTCTTTTTTAAAGTTTATTTAATTTGCTTCAATATTTTTCGTGCGCCAAAGCGAAGCAATCGCTTGCGCATGCCCATATTTTTGAAGATATAAAACGACTGAATGAACTTACAAAAAGATCTTCGTTCGTAAAACTAGAAAATAACATCGCTAAATATCAGGCGAGTTGGAGATCAGTCGTAGATCTATCTTACGTAAAGAAAATCACAAATATTCCATGAAAAATTCAATTCGATCCAAGCCTATTTTACATAAAAAAAATATTTTTACGTTAATAATTTCGAAATGATCGAACAAGACTCTTAAAGTACAATTCTTAAATATGAAATCAATGCATTCAAATATTTATATTTTTTGATAGCGTAAGTCAGTTTTACTCATGCAGTCGGATATTTCATTTTTTTAAACACTTTTATACTTGTTTGGTTCATCTGGGCCACTTTCTAAAACGATCAATGAATTAAGTTATTTCCAAGATTTAATTTTAAAACCTTAAAATTTTTTCGCGCTCGTTTCTCTCGCGCATTTTGTCATGGAAATACTGCGGGCTCACTAATAGAAGAAATAAATCATATTACTATAAAAACACTACTAAAATGTTCGCGCTCGCTTCACTCGCGTATGCTTATTATCTATGTTTTTGTTTACTTGAGTCATGCAAATGTTGAGCGCTCGTTAAATCCGGTGAAGTCATAGGGTACATAGGGTTATACGTTTGTCCGTAATTTAATTTTCGTATATATAAAGATTATAATTATAATTATATAAACATTGACGTTTAGAAACCAGTACTCGTCTGCGTATAGTCTGCGCAAATAAAGAGGCAAATAGTAGTATATTTTTCTAAATTTTTGTACCCATGCCCCCCCATGAGAAAGCTATAGCTACGCCCATGGCCTAAACAGTAAGCTTAGTACAAGTTTTGTTAGTTTTGAAAACGCGTCGTTGTTCGTAAAAACGCGAAACGGTTAGTCTTGTCGAAATTTGGCAGTATGAGTGCCGCGTTTTGCAATAAGTTTAAACGGGGTGTACTTGGAGACACTGGCAACAACATTTACGCAGCACAAGCGGCGTAAATATGTTAATCTCGGTAGAGGTTACATATTTGAGCCGTTTGGTGTCGAAACTTTGGGTCCGTGGGGACCGGGAGCTCATCTCATTTTCAAAAATTTATCTGAGCGCCTGATCGATGCGACGCGTGATCAAAATGCTGGCGCGTATCTGGCCCAACGCATAAGCATTGCCATTAAACGTGGCAATGCGGCCAGCATGCTGGGTACGCTGCCAACTGGTAGTGGGTCTGAGCATTTGGATTATCTTTAGACCTTTATCGGTCTGGGGTGATCGATGTGCTTTTTTTGTAGTAGTTTAGTTAGTTGAGTCTGTATATTGTTGTGTTGTAGTTAATAAAGGCGCTTGCAATAAAAAAAAAAAAACTACATTCTTCTTCTTGTTTTTTGTATTGGACCCGCATTAAAGCATTTGCCATTGTCAAGTATTAGGATTTTTTCAAGTTTCTTGAATAAAAGTAAAACAAGTTGTAAATGTTCTAGTCACAATCTAAGTAACTACATTCTTATTGTATTAATAACGTTCCCGCCAAAATTCCCCACCATAGACTAGAAGGGAAACGAACAGTTTCATCGAGCTCACTTAGTGAACAAGAACGAACGAACTTCGTTTCTCTCTTTTACACACATTTTACACACGATGATGAAAAATGAAAAAGCAATAAAGGCCTAGGGAAAAGCTATTAGACCGCCATTTTGTGACATTTGATGTTAATTTTTTTTTTTTTGCTTGATGTTGGCATCATGCATGCTCATTTGCCATTTGCAGTTTATCGATATAAGTTTGATAAAGAAGAATTTGTGTACTTCTTCTTCATTTTGCCCCTCACGGAGTTCGGACTCACGCGGTTATTTGTGTACTTTCATATGTCATTGATTTCGCGGCTTTTTACGTAGCCCTTATAATTTTGTGAAAGCTAAGAATTACGAAAAATGAGGATAAGCCCGAATCTATTTGAGGTAATTGAGGATTTTATGGAAAGTTAAAATTACTTCAAATGTATTTTTTAACACAATTCATCATCATCATCATCTCAGCCATAAGAAGTCCACTGCTGGACATAGGCCTCCCCCTTGTATTTCCAAAAAGACCGATTGGAAACGGCTTGCGTCTAGCGTCTTCCCGCCACTTGTATGAGGTCATCTGCCATCTCGTGGCTGGTCTTCCTACGCTGCGCTTGCCGGTGCGTGGTCTCCACTCGAGAACCTTTCGGCTCCATCGGCCATCAGTTCTACGTGTTATGTGCCCTGCCCACTGCCATTTCAACTTGCTAATCCTATGTGTTATATCGGTAACTTTTGTACGTCTACATATCTCTTCATTTCTTATTCGATCTCGTAGAGTGACACCAAGCATAGCCCTCTCCATAGCTTGTTGCGTGACCTTGAGCTTCCTTATAAGGCCCATAGTTAGGGACCACGTTTCAGCGCCGTAATTCATCACTGGTAACACACACTGGTTGTAAACTTTTGACTTGAGGGACTGGGGTATATTGGATGAGAAGATGCTTTTAAGTTTCTCGAACGCTGCCCAGCCAAGTTGTATACGACGATTGACCTCTCTCGCAAAGTTGGACCTGCCTAATCGGACAGTTTGTCCTAGGTAGACGCATTTGTCAACAATTTCAAGAGTGGAGTTCCCCACAGATATTGGGGCGGGCACTACATGGGCCTTCGACATAACCTTCGTTTTGTACATGTTCATTTTGAGGCCCACCCGTTGGGAAACTCTATCAAGGTCTTCGAACATCGTACTGAGGTCTTCCATCGACTCTGCCATGACTACTATATCGTCAGCAAACCGAAGGTGAGTGATGTACTCGCCATTAATATTGATGCCGAGCTCTTTCCATTCCAGAAGCTTGTAAGCATCTTCCAAACCGGCGGTAAACAGTTTCAGAGAGACAACGTCTCCCTGCCTCACGCCTCTGTTCAATGGAATTGCCTCTGAATTCTGGTCTTGTACTCGGACCGACATGGTGGCGTTGTTGTACAAACACTTCAGCACTTCGACATGCCGATAGTCAATACGGCATCGCTGGAGAGCCTCAAGCACTCGATCGAATCAAAGGCTTTCTCATAGTCCAGAAACGCTAAGCAAAGGGGCAAGTTATACTCTTCGGTCTTCTGTTAACACTTATTGAAAATAACTTGTTTTAGGATAAGTTTCTTAAAGTTCATTATAATATTTTTCATTTAACCAATAGCTCATAAAGTTCCATTTCTAGGGCTAACTATTATAAGTGTATTTAGGCCTATTAAACTACCTAATTTATCGTACACTGTCGACAGGGACAGTGTGTGCCAGAGCGAGTGGGCAAATACAAATTTCTAACGTAGTACACTAAAGAATATTTTTTATGTTGATAATCACTCATTGTAGAAATGGAGACTTAAATAAGCCAATTCTTGGATACAAATTCAAAACAATACTCTCTCACTGATTTTTTTTCCGAGAGAAGCAAAACTATGAAATCTCCGTCTATAAAATCTATGAAAAACTTTACTACAAAACGCATTACTATTCGTTTCAAATCCTAAATAAAATCTCATACTGCCAATTCGAATTTCTCTACGTATCCGTAGAGGGCGCTTTTAAAAAATGTATGAAGGCGTACGAAAACTTTCATCGCCGCGTTTCTTCATAAAAACTTGTACTAAGGATACTGTTACCGACTTTAATAGTCTAGTAAAAATAAATCCGTTTGTATGGAACTGAACGCAGTATTTGCAACTAGGGGGATTCTATGAAATTATGATATGAAAATAACAAAAAATTATAGATCAACAATAATCCCCGATTTATAGACTAGCTGCGTTCCGCGGTTTCACTCGCGTTTTTATGAAAAACGGCGATGATTATGATGATGATAAGTAGCTTATGTCTGTCTCCAGATCCAAAACTATCTCTAAACTAATTTTCATAACGATCGGTTCAGCCGTTTGAGCGTGTAAAGGTAACAAAATTAGCTTTTATAATATCATTATGAAATTGTGTCATATGTATTTCAAAACTCCACCACATTGATTTAAATAACAATATACTTAGGTGTCTTTTATGTTGTCACAAATCTTATTTTTACTAGACTATAAGTCCTATACAAGCACCGACCTCAAAAAATAATTGGTGTAGGTACTTAGGTAGACGCCCATTTTTGAATTAATATTTCATGTTGTTTCTCTCTTTTTAGGGAGGGTTATGTTTTTCGAGCATATGTATCATTGTGTGTATATCTAATACCTTTAAACGAGCAATTCTTGTATATATATAATCTGAATCTCTGAAACGACTCCAACAATTTTAATGAAATTTGGTTTGTAGGTAGATAGTGGACGATAAATTGATCTTGCTAGGGTTCATTTTTAGTGAACCCGGGTTTGCTCGTATTTTCAGTCATAAAAAATCCGAGTGGAGCTCAGTCGCCTAGGTACTATGTATCTATGTGGGTATGTATGTTTCTTTATGATCATTGCCTACAGCCTAAACCGCTTGACCGATTTTGATGTGTGAGGTGTAGTTAGATTTGTCTTCACACTTCTTCCAGAGTGTCTATAAATTTTTCTCTTATTTTTATCTCTCCCAAAAAAGTGAGTTTTTTCGTTATCGCTTTATTTTATTGGAATGGCAGGTAACACATCTATTCCTTTCAATTTGACCTTCACGATAAGTGCCTATGCCAGTTTGATAAATTTGATAATACTTGAATCAACCATTCGTCAATTAAAGTCTAAGGATAACAAATAGTAAGTAAGATAACAATAAAGTTCGATACATAAATAGAAAGAGATCCCTATCAATGTTTCTTCATTTTTAATATATAATACAAAATAATATAATCATTGAGTAAATGCGCTAATCGCGCGGGTCCATTACAAAAGAAGAAAAGAAGACAACTTTAGCGACCATGGCAGAAACAAACATATGCAATATACTCAGTGACACTTGTCTGTCCCAAGACTGTCATCGCTATTTAAGAAATAAAAATTCAAAATTTATTTCAGGCTACTGATTGGCTCATAAAACTTATAACATGTCTTAATATACTTTAAACTTTAAAATTTGAAAATCACATATATAACTAAATAACAGCTAAAATGTCCAAAATAGTAATCTGTATACTCTAAAATAATCAATTAAATCTCAAATAAAATTTTAATTTACATAATTATAAAATAAAATAACATTTACATACAATTATACCCTAAAAAATGTTCTTTCTTGCACAGCATTATTAGACGCTGTAGATACATACATTTCCACATAAATGTTTTAATTGTATAACTCGCCGAACAGTTCCTGATATTTTCCCTAATTTTAGATGAGATGACAATTTGCTTAGTGACTTCATTATAGACTACTACGGAGTAGCATACCGAATAATTACGTGACGTATGAATTATTTCAATTTCATTTCATTCATTTCATTCACCTTCGTCATCGTGAGCTCGTGCGAGGTGCAGCAGTTTTACAATACCTAAAACAAATTGTGGTGTGGGGCGTGGGGTACTAAAATTATGTTTAATGCAAAGTGAATAATAGTTTTGGTGATGTTGGGGATAGGCTCATTAGTATTTCTTGACAAAACTGTTGTAGAACATAAGTCTATCTTAGTAATCCGTCAAAAATCGAGAGAGCTTCAAACGTGTTTGAAGCTTTCGGTTTTGCATTAATGGAACTATGAACCTGGACCCTTTAAATTTTAGCTTGTTGCAAATCAATTACCTGGTTAAAAATTTGAATAAGAAAAACTTCAAGTCGTCAGTTCAAGAGTTGAATCAGGTAAGAAAACTTAACTGTAATCGTGGTCTTTTTGTTGTCGCCATATTGCATCAAAGTAATCTCCTTGAATTTCTGTTCCGTACTAGTTTCGAGCTTACGTGCCTATGTTGTTCTTTTCTGCTCTATTTTGTAATCTACGATTGTATAATTGTATGTCCAATGTATATTTCTTAAGATTTACGTTAACAATCGTCGTCACACAGTGCACGAGAAATAGAACTACCTACATCCTACACAAATAATTGCATTTTTTTCCAAAAAAATATTTAATAACGCCTACATTCCTTCATAATAATTCTGCCAAATTTTCCATAGATACATTAGAAGTGTTTGTCGCAATTGTTATCAGTGTATACTTTCACAGCAAATAGATAAGATATGGCAGGAAACAAAATAATGGTTTTACTCATGAAGATTTCAATCTATAATTTTACACTCACTGCAACAGATTGTTATAATTAGTGTATTAAAACTTTCACTAATCAAATATACACACCTTCTACAATATTGTGATATTTAGACTGCATTGATCTTATTAGTATAAAGCATTATGATGATGTTATAGTTTCCTCACATTCTTGTTGGTATGATTTCCTACTCTACATCTAAAGTTTTACCTTATTGCTTAGGGATTCAGACACACTGTCACTTCTGCTGTCTGGGTAAATTGGATTTGAAAATCATAGTTACATTTAATTAAAATAGTTCTAATGTAAGAATAAATTCTTATGCTCTTGACTGAGACTGATACTAAAAAATGATTATCTACCTATCATCATCTTCCTGCCCTTCTAGGTGGAGTACACATGTTTCTTTTCACACTGTCAGACGTCATCACACTTTCTCATTGTGCCCTCTCCTAGTTTTATCACACACAATCATGTTTAAACCCATATAAAGATACCCATTATATAACCTATATATTGCCTATCTATTTGTATATAGATCATGCTAACTCATTTAAGTTATCAAAATTGATGTCCCATGTAATTTTTACAAGACTGTACATGGAGGGCTATGTTTTTAGGTACATATATGTTTCTATATTATATCCTATGGCTTAAAAGCTTTGGATGTGTAGGGTAGAAGTCATTATGATAGCACAAATATAGGTAATTTTTTTTGTAATGTAATTAAGAATTGCAATTTTTATATAAATATCTGTGACAAATAAATTATTTTACTTGGATTATTCTATAGATTGCTCTTTATATACATTTAGTGACTTTTGAATATTTTCTTGCAAAAACATTATAACCAATTATAATGTAAGCGTAAGCTACACCACTAAATTCACTCTTTTGCGGTTGGATCTTGTTTATCTTATAATATAAATGATGTTGAAATATTGAAAGTAGATACTATTTTTGTTTGCTTTTCATACCAGTTAGTTTCACTGATATGTGGATAAACCAGTGGAGAAATAACCACTCTACTGTTTTTAAAAATTTGTCCCTTGGTCTTAATCTCATTGGGGTAAAGGGTAAAGCCATAATCCAGTACTCAAGTGTAGGTTGGAATACTTTACATGATATCTTCAAGAACATAAATAGTTGTTGACACTTTCGTGTCATTCTTTGATGCCACTAACAATACACATAATTTTACAAAGAGACTGATATACATGTCTTGTGATTGAATCTTGACATCTCGGTCCAAGTTCTAAACCCGCTGGGTTGTCATAGATTTTTAAGCAGAATATATAATGTAGCATAACATCAATGTGGGGATGACCTCATTCTGCATAGCTAGAAATCACACACAGTCATATTCTCCCATTAATGCTCAGATGCTACCACTAGTGTAGCTGTTGTCCATAGATGATGGTCATACCTGTGACATCTTCTCTTAGGATGATTTATAACAACATAGCTCTTAATTCTCTTGAATTTAATTCAGGGTACTCTTTTAGAGATAGTGACTACTGCCTTGATAAAGGGAACATCCAATACTAATACCCTGATCATCTGAACAGCATCCAGATTATGGTATGTATATGTGTATATATATATATAACGTGAAAGGAACAACATATCAACTATATGAAGGGTTCTGATTATTGAAGCTCTATTATAGTTTTAATTAACCATTTGTAACAAGTTTTATGAAACAAACACAAAGGTCCATTCATAGAAACATAAAACTTTCTTAAATAAGTCATGTTCCCATTTTACATTTAGCCATTGTTTTTAGGGTTCCGTACCTCAATAGGAAAAAAACCATATAGGATCACATTGTTGTCCGTCTGTCCGTCCGTTGGGTGTCAAGACCTTTAGGACTTATTTGTCGGGAACGAGTGAAGGTATCGAGTTGAATCTTACTGTGGCGTGAACCATCTCAAACCAATACTGCACATTATATTTTAAGCAACAGAGTTGTACACAACTGGAACCGGTTGCCTGAAGATGTCGTCACGGCAAAAACGATCAACTCTTTTAAAAATAAACTGGATCAATGGATTAAAAAAGAACAAATTATACTAAAAGACAACCAGTAAATTTCTGCACTGCAGGATATAAGCTCATCAGCTTCTGCTGCTTGCCTATCATCAAATAAATAAATAAATTAAAACCATATATGCAGATCCATAGTATCTTGCTGCAGAAAGAAAAATAAAGTTTCTAAGTTTTCGTTAAAAAAAGTTCATCATCATCTCAGCCATAAGAAGTCCACTGCTAGATATAGGCCTCCCCCATGGATTTCCAAAAAGACTGATTGGAAGCGGCTTGCATCCAGCGTCTTCTCGCCACTTGCATGAGGTCATCTACCAATCTCGTGGCTGGTCTTCCTATGCTGCGCTTGCTGGTGTGTGGTCTCCACTCGAGAACCTTTCGGCCCCATCGGCCATCAGTTCTATGTGCTATGTGCCTTGCCCACTGCCATTTTAACTTGCTAATCTAAAAAAAGTTTCAGCCGAATATATCGTAAAAATGCACATTTCGACACTCACAACAAACAATGAAATTTGGCAAGAAGCATTGTGTTACATATATAGGAAAAAATCCGAAAACTGGTCATTTTTAATTTAATCACAAAAAATTGTGTCTTTACGCAAGGAATAAGGGTCCAAATTTTAAAGTTCTTTAACCATATCATGTGGGGTATCATATGAAAGAGCTTAATTAGTATAAGTTAAAACAGGTTTTTAAATATATTTACAATGTATACTTTTCAGTATAAGATGGAAAATATAAAAAAAATATGATTTCCCTCTTTTATATCTTCTAGTTTGTACGGAACCCTCGGTGGGCGAGTCTGACTCGCACTTGTCTGGGTTTTTTTTTACTAAACTATATTAACTTATCATTTACCAGAACAGATGACCATGAACCTGTAGGTTGTGGGTTCGATCCCCATCCAGAGCAAACATTTGTGTGATGAGCATGGATGTTTGTTCTGTGTCTGGGTGTTTCTATGTATCATATATATTTACAAAAAAAAGTATATATGTATTCTATCAGCCACCTAATTTCATAGTACAAGCTTTGCTTAGTTTGGGCTAGATGGTGTTGTGTGAAATGTCCACTAATATTTATTTATTTATTCAATATGTTGTGATGTATCTCTATGCTGAAGAGAGCAAGTTTGAATCTCAAGATGACATATCATTCATATTACAACATAACATTGCTGTGCTATCTTAGTATGTATCTATCAGTTGTTCAACTCTTTATAAACGTAGGTATGTGTAGGAAGATGTAGTAGCGTTGTTGCCAAAAATCAAGAATCTCTTTGACGCTGAGCTGCTTCTGTAAATAATTTCATTCCATATCAACATATGTAGCTATTAAATGTTCTCTGTAATGCAATGTGTTTTATTTATATTAAAATTACAGGAGCTCTGCCTAGAGACTGTTTGATCAGAGAACTTCGGATTTTGGTCGGTCTAGATTTAGATGTCGAAGCATGCATTACACCTTTTATCATCTTCATCATCTCAGCCACAAGTAGGCTACTGCTGCACATAGGCCTCCCCATGGATTTTTATGGATTATATTTTGTTTTTCTTCTACTATAAACTTGTTTATTACAAAGAACTAAGCAAAAGTGATTGTTCCTATGTACACAATATTGTGGGCTTTATGCCAAAAGGGCGTATTTAGAAAACTATGCATATCATATGTATAATTGTAGGAAAGATAAGTGGCCTAGACCATCTTGAGATGTGAATTTTTAGGGTTCTAGTTCCAATAAATAGATTACCAAAAGTATGATAAGATGAATCATGATGACTTTTTGGATTTACTGTGGACTTCTGTATAATATATATTATTTTAAGGATCTTCAAATGTTCAGAAGAATTTTTTTCCTATTTACTTGAATGCGTAAGGAGGGTAATGTTTTTCAAGTGTATGTAAGTTTGTATGTATATATATGTATGTATGTACGTATACGGGTATGTATGTTTCTACATAACAGCCTACAGCCTAAACGGCTTGACCGATTTTGATGTGCGAGGTGTCATTAGATTCGTCTTCGCTTCCAGATTGTCATAGACTGTATTTTCTTGTAATAATAATAATACATCTCTTGCAAAAATAAAAATAAATGCGTTTTTCGTAACCTCTAATGAACTATTTCGTAATTAACAAGTGATTTGACTAGAATTCTTCTAAAGAATGCGCATTTATCTCACAAAAATTTACACTCGGCAGCATATCAAGCGTAGCGAAATCGTAAGTTATACTGCAAAAACGGCTTTTCTGCAATTGGGTATTTTGTTTTTCTTGTAATATATACTTGTTACTAATAACAAAATAATCTAATAATAATACCATTCTAAAATGGGTGTGCCCTTAGGTTTCCCCTGAAAATTGTAGTAACTTTTTAACAACTTCAAAAAAGGAGGAGGTTATCAATTCATAGCATATATTTTTTTTTTATGTATGTACACGAATTACTCGGTTATGTAGACCAATTTTTATATTTCTTAAATTGGTGACATAGAGAAAGTTGGTCCTATAACTATTTTATAAACATTGCTTTATTACTTTTTGAATAATCTCTAAAAATGTGAATATTTTCATTGGATGCCTGAGTGAAATGCTTCAGATTATACAATCCACGTTTTTGTTTGCAAAAGTGTCAAATTCTGAGGATTATCATAATAAACATCTACACATTTTCTAATCTTCGAAGATGAAGCATTTGAAATTCAATGACAAATCTTATTTTTGACAGAAGAAAAACCGAGCGGGTGTAGAGTGGTCTCTTTAAAAGTTTCCAATTGTGAAGGATTTAGTAAGCTTGAAAAGTAAAACCTTCTTACTTCTCATCCAATGTGTCTAAGGAGAAAATATGTTCTTGAGCGCCTTGTTTAATTATTACCTTACTCAACATGATGACATGAACTTTATGTATTCTAATCCTTATATTACAAGTAAAAGAAATAGCGCATTTTGAAGTCCGCTGATTCAGTCTTTTAAAGTATAATTACTTATGTTGAATAATATTTAAACAGCTCCAATTACATGAATATTATGTACGGGGACCTTCTGACCTTTCGATTTTTTAAATGTGATTTAGCATATAATTATTTTTCGAGTTCTGTAATCAGCTACTAACCTTTATAGTTCGTCTGTCTGTCCGCGGCTTAGCTCGAAGACTATTAGTACTAGAAAGTTGTAATTTACTATGGGTATACATATTTATTACGCCAACAAAACGGCAGATTAAATAATGAATTTATTTATTTTAATTTCAGTAATCAACAGCTTTTAACATCTTAAATTATACAAAAAAATTGCTTATAGTAATTAGAATTAAAGCCAGAAAATTGCATTGCATTTAAACTAATATAAGTTAACTCATTCATTGTATCCCCATTTTAAGTTCACATAAATTATGAAGTGCAAATATGGAACCCTACTTTGCACATGACTCAACACACACTTGCCCAATTATATTATTATAGGTTCGCTTAGTAGTATCTGCAGTGGGATGAAAGATTAGGCAATTGTAATATGTTACAAATAAATAACATGTCAAATATAAGAAATATATATAATTATATTTCACAGTCATAGATCAAGCTTTTCATCTAAATCATTTCCATCAAATCTTTAAAAAATACTTCTCTCCTTGTTGCTTAATGGTTAACCTTTGAATAACCCAATTTGGGTTATTCAAAGGTTAACCATTATTACTAAAAATTGGGATATGTACATGTATATTATTACTGTCTAGACTTTTGAAATAGATTGAATATAAGCTAAATCTAACTTAATTTACTGTCTGGAGCTGTCTGGTTATATTTTCCAAGAAAGAAAGATTGTCTGCTTGCAACCGTTAATAATGGCTGTTTGCCAATTTATTAATGATTTTGTTGCTAATGTACAAACTGATAAAAAATACTTGTGTATTGTATGTAACCAATATTTAAAAGAGAAAAGTAATTGTCTTGTCTGATTGTTACCTTTCTATGACTAAATACTAAATAGATCATGATGAATGAGATGTAGTGATATACCAGAGCAAACATAGGCATACTACAATACACAAGCTCATATATCAAATTAAAAAAATATGTTGCTTTCTCAGTCCCCGCTGTGCGAACATCCCCACTATTACACACACTACATAATACACATGCAAGTATAAGGCCAATGGAAATGTAGCTATGATATGTTGTAGTGCTATAAATTATCTGGTGCTATAATTTATATCTCTATATTATCATAGCTGTAAATTATAGCTATAATAACATATTTTATTATAATATATCATCAATATTTTCATCTTGATCCCCTTAGCTGTCCCCCTCTTTCCTTTGTAATTCATAGCGCTAGTTATATATATAGTAAGGCCTTACTCTGTAAGATAAAAGTGAATAGGTGTTTTCTGAACAAGCATACTATATTTTAGATTTTTTGTTACTTCTCAACAAGTGAGATTTACGTTCAACGCATGCTTTAAAACGCTTTTTTAATGTTAAAAAGTTATGGGCAAGTACGACGCTTAACATCAGGCTAGCAAAATGTTTGTCTTCTTATGTAGCATGTTTCAAAAGTAGAATCAAAGCACTTTATTCTTATTGCTGATTTTGTGTCATTTGCTATTGTCTTGTATTTTTTTTTGCAAATGGGCCAATTATTTTACATGCTCATTAAAACTTGGTCATGCCTACTTACTAACGCGATAGAAAAGGTCGGATGTGTTTTAGTCCTCTCAATCTGATTCAGATTTTAGCGATTGTGTAACAAAATTGGCCTCAATATGAGCATAAAAGTGTGCTTACATGTTTTGTTAATTTGTGTGTAATGATTTATTATATTTTTTTAAAGAGCATTGTGCACTCTTGTTTTGCTGAGTAAATATACTTATTAAGTTGACAATATTATTGCTGCGCGATTTACTTTAATGTCGGTTGGAATTGATTGCCTGATACATCTATGTTGGAAAATTGAATAGACCATGCAAACATCGTAATCTTATGATTTTTGCTGTTATTGTATTTATCGTATAAACTATTTTTTTTTGCTAAACCTGTGTAAGCAGGAAGGTTAGCACTGAAAAGCTCTAACTTCTTTGTTACGAGATAAACATTGCATCATCCAATGCAATGACCAAAATGCTTATCTCGTCTTAATTATTTTTTAAGGCTAGCTACATACTTCTCGTGTATATTTTTTTTACTGATTTTGTTTATTCTAATATCTGTCTTTTATATTGTTGCTGCTGCGTCTATTATGTCAAATTAAATGTTACTACTTTGTTACCTACTGTTGCTAACTAATATAAATATCTATGCCAAATTACAGCTTTCTAGTACTAATAGTCTTTGAGCAAAGTCGCGGATAGACAGACAGACAGACGGACATGGCGAAACTGGTATGAGGGTTATTTGTTTACTACGGAACCTTAACAATGGTGATAGATACAAGTCTCAAAATTGGCTTTATTATAGGGTTACATGATATTATACTGACATAAATCATCAAATACGCTTGCGTTATGAACCAACGAAAAAGGAACTAAAAATGACAAGTGAATATTTTGTTGCAAAGTGAAATTAGAAAGTTTTATTTGTAATCGTTTTGCCATTAATTTTCGGTTTATAAATTTTTTCATGCTTTTGAGATTTTCCAGTCACTCTGTTGATTACTTGCCACGCAGTATTTATCAAATTATATGATATTTGAACGCTATGACGCTTGAAAGTCTAAAGAAAAGTATTATATATTTTTTTCTGTGTTGTTGTCTCTAAAATTTCTAAACACTTTTATTTCGAGATTAGTTGCCAACTTGCGAAATGGCTGAAGGATAGACGCCAAGCAGTGTCAAACTTTGTTAGAATTTATAACGCTTTTGACAGCATTCGGAACGCTTACAAACCGGTAGTTTGGAGCTGGTTCTGGTCGGATACGCGAGTATGTTAGCAAAGATAAAAAAAAACTGGTAGTGTTCTTCTCCACCTTCTCATCTATTATTTCTTACTCTTTAAGTTGATGTTACTCAACCAAAATGTAAAAAAAAACCGGAAAAGTGCCAGTCAGACTCGCCCACCCAGGGTTCCGTAGAAACTAGTAGATAAAAGGGGGAAAACATATTTTTTTTTATATTTTCCTTCATAAACCGAAAAATATACATCGTAAAAATATTTAAAAACCTGTTTTAGCTTATGCTAATGAAGCTCTTTCACATGATACCCCACATGATACGGTTAAAGAACTTTAATATTTGGATCCTCATTCCTTGCATAAAGACACTATTTTTTTGTGATTAAATTAAAAATGTCCAGTTTTCCTATTTTTTCCTATATGTGTACTCTAACACAATGCTTCTTGCCAAATTTCATAGTTCTAGGTCAACGGGAAGTTATGACATATTTGGCTGTAACCTTTTTTTACGAAAACTGAGAAATTTTATTTTTCTTTCTGCAGCAAGAGACTATGGATCTGCGTATATGGTTTTAATTTCAATACGATACCTTTACGCGTTCCCGAGATAAAAGTCTTGACACCCGGACAGACGGACAGACAGACAGACGGACAACAAAGTGATCCTATAAGGGTTCTGGTTTTTTCTTTTGTGGTACGGAACCCTAAAAGGGAGATTTTATTTTTCTCCAATACAAACCCTAAAGTGTGTTATACTTATTTTTTTGTGTTATTCAGACATAAATATAAAATATTATGTCAGTGTAATTATTACGATGGCCAATGGATAGGCAACAAAATACTAATTAAGAAACTCCAATAATAAGTATTTAACGAAAAATCAAATATGTCAATATACATTAACCTGTAAATATTGGATGCTTTTCTTTTCTTAACGTTTATCAACACATACCATTTATGTGTTCCAATTTAACACATAACAGTGCCCTGTATAAATAATAAGATGAATTTGAATATTGTTTTAATTTTTATATTATCTTGTTTATGATAGGTACCTACTTGCCAAAATATTTTTGAGTATTACTGTGTTGTGTGTATATTGACGTGATTTTATGTCAGGTTAATTATCTGATATTATGACGAATTATAGATTTTATTCGAATAAATAACATTTTATAGCCGTTTAAATTTGTACGCTAAATCAAATTTACGCTGGCTTTATGTGAGCCGGATAAATTACATGCTGTAGTGATTATATCTGTCTCCCGCCATCAGACTACGGCCTTACAATGACTAGCAAAAAAAAACTTGTCAATGTGAATAGAACATTAACATGACATTAATTTCGTTAATCGATTAATGAAGTAATTGGTTATCATTAAATACTGACTATTTATCTGGTCGTGCAAACGGATCCAATTACAGATGCTATCGATTGACCTGTGCCTGACGCTGTTTCTAGGTTTATAGGTCACATGTTAAACCTTTACCTAGGGCATCTAGGGATGTACTATTTCAGCTATTATGAAGAGTGCACATGTGTGCTATAATTTTTGCATGGCGCTTGCGTTATTTTATATATATTTTTACATAGTGAAATATTCAGTTTATTTGCTAAAGACTGCAGAAAATGATGAACAGGTACAACACGGATGGCCAACTAAAGAAGCTCTCACCTCAAAGGATGCAATGTGCTATCAGCTTGAAAAATTAGAGAGAGAGAAAGAGAGCTCTGCGCATTGTAGTGAGAGAGGCTGGGAAGGAGTTGTGTCTGGGGATCTTTATTGAGATTGAGAAGCATTGACCGGACCACTTTCATGTGCATCCGTAGGGTAGTGGTGGAACTTGTTAATGTGTTTACGCTCTTCAGATGCATGTAAAGTGTTCTCTAAAGCAGGATACTCTTGTTCGGTATATGGGGGGTATATCTGTGGTAACGACAAAAAGTTCTCCACAAGGAGGAGTCCTGTCAAATATTTGTCATGTTTATTTAAATAAGAATCTATAATTTGTATGATATCCATACCCCAATGATATAAATGTCTATACTGTATGCGAAAACGAAATAGTCGCACGCCTCAACGCTGTTTTTTTATAAATAAGAAATATTTAAACTAATAATGTGTGTATCTCTGCCGGCAGCTTGTCAACATCCATGGGTTGGTAGCTGAAAATCAAGTGCTGCGGTGCTTGCTCACCGAGGCAGCTCGTCTCGCGTGGGACACTGACCGCTCGAGTTCAACCCCCCCGAACCTGCAAGCGACTGTCTTCGCACAGCGGCTCACTAACCTTCTCAACCACCCGGCTAAGGCGACGGCCATCTGTCGGACGGTCGACAACCCGTCGCGGACTCTGCAGAAGGTACTCGTCTTATATTGTGCTCGTAGCGTAGCTTCTCGAACGATCCAGGTCAGAGGCCTTTCGGCGGCTTAATAACTCTGATACTAAGGCTGGCCACTCGGTTAGAACGAACTTACTTTTATTGTTATACGTATTTCTAATCTTTAGTTTTCACACCGAATTAAGCTAACCTATGTAGAAAAATGAGTGTGCATATAACATTACAGTTGAGCGTGCTTTTTTTAATCCAGAACAGCAATAATTTAGCGGTAGCCTTTTTTATGCCGAACAAGAATTTCCTGACTGGCGGATTTTTCTATTTGTCGACGACACACATTCTGCTAGCTTAGTGATGTGAACTGTAAATAAAACCGGACAAGCGCGAGTCAGACTCGCCCACCGGTTTTCGGATGTTTTCCTATAATTATGTGTACTCTACAATGCTTCTTGATAAATTTCATAGTTCTAGGTCAACGGGAAGTACCCCATAGGTTTTGATTGCGATTCCCTTGTGAGTGTCGAAATGTGCATTTTTTACGACATATTCAGCTGTAACTTTTTTTTTCGAAATAAAAAAGGTTGTATGATGAATTCGGCACCATGGAGGTAGAAGTAAATAGGTTTAATGATGTTTTGAATTCACAAACTCAGTGCACACGATGTTCTAAATTTGAATTTACTTTATCCTCTAGAGGATAAAAACGGCTTTTGCACTCAGATATCGAAGAGTAAAAATACTCTTTCCGAGATGGGGGATGAAAAATATTTTACCCTTCATTATAAATTCCATAATTCTGCTGTTTCCCAAAATTCTTTCTTAGGTTACCTATCTATAAAAAACTTCCATGCCAAATCTCAGATATGTTTTGATACACTAAAGTAAATAAAAAGATATATATTAAATTATTTTTTTAACATTATTGCATTATTCTATTGTAGAAATAATTATTTATTTGTGAGTTTAATAAAAGTAATTTAAAAAACTTAAGAAAATCAAAACTGGGCGTCTACCTAAGTAGGCACTTACACGTACACCAACTATTTTTTTTGAGGTCGGTGTCAGGCCCTAAGCTATCATCAACTAAGTCCTATACAGACACCGACCTCAAAAAAATATAGTTGGTGTACGTACCTACTTAGGTAGACGCCCAGTTTTGAATTTCTTCGAGTTATTTCTTTCTTTTCAGTTTGAAGTCGGTTTAATTTATTTAATTACTTTTATTTATTCATTTTTAATAGTATTTATTATTTTGAAGTCGGTTAAAAACGGTCGTCAAAGCTCATCACAGCTCATGTGACTGTCTATCAAACAATTGAAATATAAGGTGCAGACACTGCTCTGCAGTTGCGATGAACGAAGTGAGTGTTCAAAAGCCCATATCTTGAAAACCACTGAACCGATCTTGATAAAACTTACAGTGACTCCTAAGTTGAAAGATACTTTATTTAATAAAAATATAATTTTTGTTATACGATTTCTAGTTTCTGCGTAATGCGTGGACAAACATACATACAATTATGAAAGTTGGCACACATGTTTAGAAGCTGGTATAGATTAACATATACAAAAATTGTGCAATTCTGACAATATTACAAACATACAGGTCGAATTGATAACCTCCTTTTTTTGGAAATTGGTTAAAAATAAACACTAAATCACTTTAATTAGGCTAACTTTCAGTGATATAACATCTTTTTTCAAATATTGTTTTTCAATCATAGATTTGCGTTGAAAAAAGAAAGAAATTATATAAATGAGAGTATCTAGAGAAGTTTTTTTTATGTTAGATCTACGATTGACCATTTAAGGTCAGAGCACACATATCAACTCGGAAAGGGATCGTTACCGTATCGCCTTTCGCCTCGCCGTCAAACAGGCGTCAACCGGTAAAAAGAAAGCCTATCAGCTGCAGCTCCGATACATCGACTCGACTACGGCTAGATGACGCCGCGCTTACGGCTCGCCGACCGAATGAAAGTACAGCCCGCACGTGTGGCAAGAATAGTGTGCAGGCAGGCCGCGAGAGGGGTGAGAGGGGCAAGTGTCCACCGTGGAGAAATTCAAGCGCGGTGACGCGACGGCGAGGCGTAATCGCGTGGACGACGAGCCGTAAGCGCGGGGACCGCTGGTTGCCCACTCGCCGCCGCACCGCGGTTCGTGAGCTTGTCCTGAGGCGAGTCGGTTACGTTACGATTCCGATTAGTGTGCTTTGCAGTAGGGAGTTGCATATAAAGAATATTGAACGGACCGAGTTGATACGACGGTGTGGCCGAGGATAGAACTCGTCGATCTAGAAGATATCTATTAAGAATAATAAAGCAAATATACGTGTACATATATAGATACATATATATGTATCAGTAGACATTCTAAGTTTAGCTCTAAATGTGCATTCCTATTTTAAGTTCATTCCTCCAGCTATCTGAAATTCTGATGTTCATGTAGTGACGTAGTCATATTCTGAAATATGTATGAGAGTAGATTTCCATTCAATCTCATGTATTCGATATGTACTGGTCAACTGGTATCCACTGGTAGTTTTTATGCACGACTCTATATTACGCGCGACTTCATTCACATAAGCAAAAGTACCGATGTACATATTTTTGTGACACGAAACGAAAAAATTAAATGCTCGAAAATAATAATAAATAAAAAGATGGAAAAAAAACATTGCAGATCTTAGTATTCATAAAATTTAAAAGAAACTAAACTATAAGGATAAAATAAATTTTAGTACATATTGATATCTTAATACTGCAATTTATTAAAATAAATTTAATAAAATAAGTTTAAAAAATATCTAAAACTTATTAAAATAAGGTTAAATCCTTACAAAAATATTTTTATTATTAATTGTGTATATTTCTAAAGCTAATGCAAGATTTTCAGGACTTTCCGCTGGCTTAGCTTTAGTTACTAACATGAAAGCTTCATTCATATTTTAGTGCTTAGAACACACTAGTCAAACACATTATTTATTTTTATTTACATTTGTAGCTGTCTTGTGGTCACGTAAGTACTATTAAACAGTTCAGTTAATGTAGTATTTCTTTTAGTACCTGTAAAATACAGATGACATGTTTGCTCGAAATATTTAACAACTAAATAACTCGACCAAACATACACACGACGAAATATTTAGTAGTTATGTGCCTCACTTTTTTTTTAGTTCAAAGCAACGCGAGCAAAGTGAGCAAGCTTGCCACGAAAGGGTAGTTAGTCACCCGTTCGTAGCAAACTTACTCGTGACGAAGTCCGATGAACACCGGTCAATCATTATCTATTAATTTTAATGATATTTCTTTAATCTTTTTGGATTGTGTTTGGGCAATGAACAAAAGGCGGTGGGGTGATCTTACAAATTGCGTCTCGCAGTTTCGTTCGTTTTTCTACAGGAACAAAAAGTAACTTAAAAGTAACTTAAAAGTATCTTAAACCTTAACGCTGGATGTTATTGCTCGATATTGGATTAATATTAATAATTTATATTCAAAATGTAAATCTATTTAGCCGTTTTTGCGCTATTAAATTACAAACATCCATACTTCCCTACAAAATTTCACAATTGTAGTATAAGTAGGGCAGGATAGTGTTCATAGTCGATCGTGTTCCGATCGCAGTCAGTCTGCGATACACGTCGATCCAGAGCGATCCTCGACTTGCCACCGCGACTTGCTCTTGTCTCCAAAAGATTACGTTTAAAAAATCGTTATAAAAATGTTGTAGTGCTTAAGCCTGACTAAACTTTATATTGATGTTTTAGTGCCCTTTAAAGTAGTTTATGTGAAACTTAAGTAGTAAACGTGGTAAATAGTACGATAATATTGCTACGAACGATTTTATAATGTTGCTAACAATGTGTGAACTGTTATTGAAAGTAAGAATTGTTAAGCCTGCAACGATAAAGCTCTGGATACAAAACTGGTTGGGAGCGTGAAGCCCGAGCTCGCTTCCTTCGAAAGCATTGGACGTTAGACTAAGAACTCACGAAGCGCTCAACCCGGTGGCGGAATAGCTGCTTTATTTCGGAACTCATGTGACCGCAGTTTTGGTAGTAGTCACGATTGCGGGAACGCTCGCCAGCTTTTCGGGGGATGATCTCGCCTTGTGATCTCGCTAGCATACTCCACGACGCGTGGAGTATGCTAACAACTTTAGACATAAATCTGCATTTTAGGGAGGCCGCGGGCTCATCACAGCGGCGGGTCCGGTTATAAATTGCTTGTTAGTTCTTAATCTTATGCTCCGAGTCTTGACTATGGGCCTAGGAGTGAGAGTTGTGAACAAAGCAATCCTAACGTAATTATTGTAAGAAAGTAAACGGATGCAGCGTTAATGTATTTATGTAAAAAAACTTGGAATTAATGTATGTCAATTACATTTTTGGCTGACAGATATTGGAAACACATATATTTGAATCATGTGCACTTGTAGTACATAATTAAAAGTTTGTATTAGAATAAAGAGTAACAGAAAATATTATCATTTTGCCCGTGGCTGGTACCTGTACTCAACAGCTAAAAACGTTTTGGATGTTGTAACTCATTTTATTTAATTAATATGTGTTGCCCCGCTGATGGGCAATGGTTTCTTACAATTTCTACCATTCTTTTCTGTCTTTGGTTAGCAACAATCAATATTTTTTTAAAGATCTTAAGTGCGTCGCGGTATGTCGGGGCAATCTAGGGGAATACTGTTTGTTAGATCTTTGCCCACCTGCGCTAGGCGTTCGTCTCTCGTGACACCTCCTATCTACTAGGTATATTTAGTAAATTTAAAGTTTTATTGCAAAAATGTGTGTAGAGTATACTTCCATATTTATTCTCGTTATGTCATGATCATACAATTGAAATATCAATGTGTGGTATCACATACAGAACGACGACTTGTTTACTTTTGCGTATAGTTCCCGTCACATAAAAAAAAAAA
Organism: Lycia hirtaria; assembly: GCA_947563715.1. Taxonomy (NCBI): domain Eukaryota; kingdom Metazoa; phylum Arthropoda; class Insecta; order Lepidoptera; family Geometridae; genus Lycia; species Lycia hirtaria. The sequence continues at coordinate 14,856,129 of OX387386.1, forward strand.
ACGCTGGTTTGTTCGTAAATGCGAACATATTAATTATACATGATAGGGCTTGGTCTGAAATGTGTACTTAGAATTTGCAAACGTCCATTCGTTCCATTACAATGGTGGTTCCAGTAATATTCAAATAGATTTTCTTTTCATTTGCATCCCACCGTTTGCATTATGACGCTGCTTGTTTATATGTTACTTGCATGTTAAAGATTGCAGTAGTCGTCGAATATTAATTATGTACTCTAATACCGTTCCAATTTTGTGATTTACAACCGATGTCAATATACTGTCCAATCAAGTTTTCCCCTACCTGAGATAGATATTTCATTAACCATTGTTAGCATTAACCCTTTGACCGCCTGTATCGGAATTTTCCAAAAAAAGTTTTCGAGTCCATTCCACGTATGTTAAATTTATACGATAAAATCTTGGACAGGATCGAAAAAGGTTTGTCGGAGGTATCCGACACGGTCACCCTATTCGGATACTTCCGACAAAAGTTGTTATCTCGAACACTCTAACCGTCTGTGTCGGTTATTAAAAAAAAAGTCAAGGATATCGACACTGGTTAAAATGCGTCTTTAACAGCTCCAAAAATTCTTATCGGAAATATCCACCCTGGCGGTTAAAGAGATCTCTATATTCTATATGTGATGATGATATACGATACATCAATGTTTTGATTGATCTGCAGGATCTATCTCAGGTACTTACAGTTGTTGCTAATCAAGATTGCGCGCCGTCTTTGGTTGTGTTCGTGTCGTGTTTGTGAACGTTTTCGTGGCGTTCGCTCGCTTCTTTGTGGCACACATATACACAATAACTCAATACTAATAAATAAATATATTTGTGGACATTTCACACACCATCTAGCCCAAACTAAGCAAAGCTTGTACTATGGAACTAGATGGCTGACAGAATACATATATACTTTTTTTTGTTGTAAATATATATATATATATATATGATACATAAAAACACCCAGACCAGAACAAACATCCATGCTCATCACACAAATGTTTGCTCTGGGTGGGGTTTAAGCCCACGACCTTTTTGGTTCAGCAGGTAGACGTAGACACACTACCAACTGAGCCACATGGCCAGTCAATACTATACAAATACTACATAGAAAGATCCGTGCGCGTTCGTGAATTACGACAACTATAAGATAAAACTGGATTTAACAGTATTGGGCTCCGGTTTTAATAATTAAGGATCATGTTTGAAATAATTTGCTATTTTCAGTTGTTGAAGCCTTCGAACACACTATTGAATCGCCTATCAAGACTCTTGAAGCTCACGACCGCTGAGGATGTCGCATTCTCATTAGTGTTGCGGAAGTCATCATCGAAACCCGATATTTCTGGGGTCGCCAAGCAACACCTCAAGAAGAGATTCTTGGAGCTCGTACAGTGCTACCTCGACGCAGGTATTTATATAAAACTGGCTACAAACATATATATATCTGGTCTACTGAGACGGTTCCTTAGGTAGGTGTGCTGAAGGGCGATTGTAACGAGGGTACACTCGACTGACTTCTGAAAAATGTTGAGAAAATTTTGTCGCGTCGCGCATCTTAGGCCTGCTGGAATGGATAATAGTTAGTGAATATAAATTGCCCTTCCAGCACCACCTAGGTACTTAAGGAACCGTTTTATTTCAACGGTAGACCTGTAATAATAATATATCGATTGTAAAGTTTTGTTGTATGGTTCACCCCATTGAAGTTACTTTTTACGGTACAATGTCAGTAAGCCACAATGGATAAAACAAATGTTGCTGTGTTAAATAAGGCTGTTTAATGTTGCCGCAACACTACATGATGCTACATTTGTCGTCGGTGCCATTGCTTGTTAGTGTGCATCGGGCTGTGACGAGACAGTACGTCACATAGTGATATGTAGCGCGATACAGTAATATCCCTTCTCTCTCGATGAAAGTCACTTGATCAGAGTGTCAGTCAGAGGCATGTCAGTTTTGTGGCAGTATATATTGTCATATACACTTTTATAAGCTCATTGTGTCCAGCTATCATATGTTCTGCATTTATTCATCAAGTGTTCGATTTGGATAGAATTGGAGTAAATAAATATATTTGAAAAATCTTGTATGTGCCTTAGATAAATCTAAAGCAAGTGGAAGATTTTCATTATATGTGTATTAAAAAAAAAATAGACAAATGCGAGTACGACTCACCACACAGAAAACATTGTTTGCGAGACAAGTCAGACGCGTATAAATTTAAATTTTAATGTTGAAAACTGTGTATGTACATGAATATTATATAAATGGACGTGTACACTTGTATAAAGTGGGGTGAACATTGTGATACAGTTTAAAAAACTAAGAACATGGATGTGAATTTATATTATTTGGAAATAACGTTTTGTATTTTGTTTTTTTAACAGAACGTGGTCAACACGCGGAACGCGCTGGACTTCAGGAATGCAGCCCTGAAGTTTTGCAGTACCTGTTGACGAGTCTCGCACGGGAGAGCTTTCGACTAGCCTCTGTAACGAAAGACTTATTCCGAAAACGATTAAGAACCGATTTCCCTCGTGAACTAGTGCCCATAGTCCTCGCACCTCTACTGTATCCCGACGATACCCAGACTCCCTTGGAGGAAATGACCACACCTGACGACATGGCCACCGCTATGATGGAACATTCACTAGGTGACGTCATCCGTGACATCGGTTATGTGTTCACGGCGTCCGTTGAAGAATGCAAGAACAATATGCTCAATTTTGGCGCACGGGAACCGACAGCCATTGATATTGCCAGAGCCATTTCTATGATGATAAGGTACCAGGCTAACTTCCAAGATGGACCACCATTACAAACACCCGGAAACTTTTGGATGAGTCACGAAAAGAAAGACACCATGCCTCACGGCATAGGCGAATGGAACGCCGAAGTTTTCGTACAGACGCTTAAAGAGCTCGCGTCTAATTTGAATTGGAAAGAAGTAATACTGCAACTCGATCATCAGGAATTCGTAGTGCCAGACAGAGCGGCTCTAAACCTACTCTTCACCATATTACGACTTGGACTGCAGAGTGCTGGCTACCCCGCCAATATATTCCCCGTGGAATACTTGTGCCGTCGCTGGACGAATTTGGAAGGACAGATGAGTTTGATCAGCAATATCCTCAAGCACCCGGACATTTTTAGCTTTGCAGACCATCCGTTCCATCCCGTCTCGATCGATCTCTTGAAATCCCCTCCAGAGACAGACAACAAAGAAGTCGGGACGTGGCGGAGCTTATACCTAGTGGAACTACTGTTGTATGCTTCCGAGCGTGGATACTACGTCCAAGTATCTGAATTATTCAAGATACCACTGCAGCATTGTCCGGACGTTTTGCTTCTTGTGCTGCTGCAGATCAATCCTCCCCTTACGCCGGTCAGACAAGAGTTATTGACGACACTCATACCGATATTCTTGGGTAATCATCCAAATTCGGGAATAATTCTACACCAGGCGTGGCACACACAGAATCTCAACGTGAAGTCGATTATCATGCATGCCATGGCAGATTGGTATCTCCGTGGTGAGTGCGATCAGTCCAAGCTCTCTAGGATTCTAGACGTTGCACAAGACTTGAAAGCCCTATCGCTATTGTTGAACATGCAGTCTTTCCCGTTTGTGATAGACCTCGCGTGTCTCGCATCCCGTAGGGAATATTTGAAGTTAGATAAATGGCTCACGGACAAGATCAGAGATCATGGTGAAACATTCGTCGGTGCAATGGTTAAATTTTTGCAACGGAGATGTCCTATCGTACTTTCGAACAAAGGTCCAGAAGAGCAGCTACCTAAAGCGGCGCAACTACCGCACGAGACTATTGCCACGATGCTGGCTTGCCTGCAGATGTGCATACCTAATGTGCAGCAAGAGCTACAGGAAGCTATGTACAACGTGATCGCAAACTGCCAGACTATGATGTTGAGTAAGACACGCCAGAGTTTGACCGTGATTGCGCGTCCACATACGCGCGTCCTCGAAACACCGTTCAACCCTGCTGGTCTCGGTGCACAGTTATTTACTCCGCACGTAGACCCAATCGCTGCGTTGACACCGAATGTAGCGAACATGTCCTTAGGTGCTCCGGCTAACACCGCGTTCGCTATGCCCGGAACTCTGGGCCCCCTGGTGACCAACCCAGGATCTCCGTCGAGGTTGATGGGCGCCGGGCCGAACAGTCCTTTCGCGATGATGCCCATACAACATAATCCAAATGTGGCTAACATCGGAGCGCTGGCCAGGATGGCTCCTGCTCCGGCATTAGAAAAACCGCGACTTCAAGACCCGATTCATTACCCGGAAGTTATGCATAATGTAGCAAAAGAGATAGAAGACGAGGCTAATGGATACTTCCAAAGAATCTATAATCATCCTCCACATCCGACCCTGTCTATAGACGAGGTCCTTGACATGCTCAAGAAGTTCCAGGACTCGGCAAATAAAAGGGAGCGAGAAGTATTTTCTTGTATGCTGCGAAATCTCTTTGAGGAGTACAAATTCTTCCCTCAATATCCTGACAAGGAGCTACATATCACCGCTCAACTTTTTGGTGGTATTATCGAAAAAGGGCTAGTACCTAGTTATGTTTCGCTCGGTTTAGCGTTACGTTTCGTTCTCGATGCTTTGAAGAAAGGAGAAGGTACAAAAATGTACTATTTCGGAATAGCCGCTCTAGATCGGTTCAAGTCGCGACTCAAAGACTACCACAAGTACTGCGAGCACGTTAGAGCCATTCCCTATTTCAATGAATTTCCTCCACATTTAATTGAGTATGTGGAATATGGATTACAAAGTCAGGAGCCGCCAACGAAGCCACAGGGACCGGTGTTGCCTGCAACTCTTGCGGCGATGCTGAACCAAAACACGGTTGTGACAGTCACAGCTCCATACAGGTCTGTATAATTGTGTTACAAGAATTGTTTTGTTATTTAATTGTGAACTGTTGACTTACGTTAATGTGTAGTGACTTTGTCCCCAGGTCTGTTGTTTGCACTCCGTCCATTTCGGTGATATCCAAGATGACTACTGCAGGCTCGATGGCCAGCCGGCCGTCCATTGCTAATGCGACCAACATTGATACACTGCTTACAGCGACCGATAGGGATTCGGAGAAAATAACGGCCCCACCAGAAGCTGTCCAGGACAAAACGGCTTTTATCTTCAACAATTTAAGTCAACTCAACTTACAACCGAAATGCGAAGAGCTCAAGGAAATAGTCACTGAAGAATACTACCCATGGCTTTCACAATATCTAGTCATGAAACGAGCTTCCATCGAGTTCAATTTCCACGTATTGTATTCCAATTTCCTTGACGCCCTTAAAGTGCGGGAAGTGAACAAGTTAGTCACTAAAGAGACATACCGGAACATCAAAGTGCTACTGCGCTCTGATAAAGGAATAGCAAATTTTTCGGATCGATCCCTCTTGAAGAATCTCGGTCACTGGCTCGGGATGCTGACTTTATCGCGGAACCTGCCGATTCTCCATATCGATATAGACTTGAAGGCGCTGGTATTAGAAGCTTACCACAAGGGACAACAAGAGCTGCTATACGTAGTTCCTTTCGTCGCTAAAGTGCTCGAGTCATGCGCCAAAAGTGTGGTATTCAAGCCGCCCAATCCGTGGACTATGGGGCTAATGAATGTCCTGGCAGAACTTCACCAGGAGCCTGACCTCAAATTGAACCTTAAGTTCGAAATAGAAGTGCTCTGTAAGAATCTCAGCCTGGATATAACGGATTTGAAGCCGTCCATCTATCTGAAAGATCCAGAGAAAGTCAGGACGATTGAGTTTCAGTTGTCATCTCAGCCGAAGAAACAACAACAGGACACCGTAGCGCCGGCTTCAGCGGCGATACCGGTAAACCAGGCGCTGATGCAGCAAATGCAGATGATGCCGCCGCCGCCGCCCCAAATGATGCAACCGGACGAGCTCGGGGCCACAGCGCCCACTCCCACTGGACTGGTGGCCAACGACCCAGCACTTATGGGTGTCCTCGGGCTTCCTGAGCCCCGTTTCAACTACCTCGATGTCAACGTCTCCTCTACCTCTGCGTTTGGACAGAAGATCTGCTTCAACCCTCACATTCTTTTGTTCCAAAACTATCCGCACTTAAAGCAGTTCGTGAAGCCCGCGATCGAGCGTTCGATCCAAGAATGGATCCATCCGGTTGTCGACCGGGCCATAAAGTATGCGTTGACGACTTGCGAACAGGTGATTCGCAAGGACTTCGCTTTGGACCCGGATGAAGTGCGCATGCGTACGTGTGCGCACCACATGATGCGTAACTTGACGGCCGGCATGGCGATGATCACATGCCGAGAACAAATCATTAGCACCATCAGCACCAACTTGAAAGCTTCTTTCGCTGCAGCTTTGATGACGGCGACACCGCAACAGGTACGTAAGAATTTGTTAACTACTAGTATCAAAAATCCTTTTTTTATTCAAAAATAGACTTGCGTTTGACTGCCAACTTTCCTGGTGTTAAGCGACAGTTGCGGTCTACGATGGAGCGCGCTTGCCTAGAAGGAACCTATTCACTCGCGATTTGAAAGCCAGATTATAACAATTCGGAAAAACCCCTTCATGAAACATATTCTACATTTTGACGATATGCACAATAAAAGTGGAACTAAAGCGTTTCGTTCGACTTTTTGGAATATCTATGATCTATGATCCATGAAACGATGACGCTTTTTCTAGCCGTCCGTTCTTCATTATCACCGGTGTAATATAATCAGCCTTATATGTAGTTCTAAACTATAATGATAATTTTAGGATGCTATTGAAACTGCTGCTGCTGTTCTCGCCACTGACAACATGGAGTTGGCTTGCGCATTCATTCAGAAAACAGCCGTTGAAAAGGCGCTCCCTGAACTAGACAAGCGCCTCATGCCCGACTATGAAATAAGGAAGCAAGCGCGTCAAGAAGGACGCAGATACTACGATCCGATGGCGTTGACTTACCAGGTGAGACAGTTTTAAGTTAATGACGTCAATCGTATAATGTTAAACTAAAATTTTGAACTGAAACAAATTTATGAGAAACTCCAAGCAAGTGTATAAAATCATATTTATGCACTTATTTGGGTTTTAATGCTGTCCTGTTTCTGTTCATCTCCAATCAATAAAAAAATATTATTAACAAATAATATAATATTTGGAATGCAACATCGCTATATATGTTCTTACTAACACCAATATAAACAAGGGGTTGGTTCAGGTTCAAACCGATCTAGTCACATTTAGTCGTTTTGGAAAGAGAAGTATCGGGGCATTTGAGGATGCTGTTGTCTTATTTCATTATTTTGTTCAACTAGTAACACAATCGACACGACCATTCCCATTTTTTGCCACAATAGGTTGTCTTTCAAATAGATTATGTAATGTGGCATAGAAAATAACGTTAAAACTACATATAACGCATGCTGAGTCTAGAGTAGTTCCGATGACATTGAGATTTGTATATGACTGAGACAAAATCCAAAATCTTATTGAAGAAATATTTCTGTGTTTTAAATCACTTTATTTAAAAATTTTACATGATGCATACTATATTGATATTTTTGTTACTAGACTGAGAGAATTCCTGAACGCTGCCGTCTGCGTGTTGGGGGCCCTACTGACATGCAGATTTCTGTGTACGAAGAATTCGCATGCAACATTCCAGGTTTTGTCCCTGTGAGGGATGCTGGTCTGTTCATACCGAAGCCTTCTGCGCAGGAAGCGCAAATACCCCAGCAATTGACCTACAGCCAGGTATGTCTGAACCCTAGTCTTCATCAAGACGAGATATCCCATATTATCATTTGACTATATCATTGTAAGTGCGTTTTAACTGTGGACTCTTTCGCTGTTTTGCAACCATTTATTTTATTTTCAACAGCTCATGTTAGTAATGTCCTATTGCGTTACCGATTCGTTTTCTTTTAACAATCGACTTTACTTATTTATTCGATTTAACAAATTGATATTTTATTTTTGCTCGACATATTGTAAAAGACATTTTTTTGTTCATAATAGGCTTGCACTTGACCGCAAACTCGCCTGATGTTAAGCGATGTTGCGGACTACGATGGAGCTCACTTGCCTGGAAGAAACTATTTTGTGCATTAAAACATTACTTACTAATGTGATCCGATGATTCACAATAATAAATTAATATAAATGTGTTGTTCTGGTTTTATTTGTAATAATTATATAACTTTTTTCTACACATATTCTATATCCAACATACATAAGTTTTTCAATATTTAACCTTAATATCTTATTGATAATTATATACTAATGAAAATATTTAATTTACACTGTCAAATTATTTCATATTATTTTACGGGGAAAAAAAAATACATAATCTGTGGTGTGGGCTCAAAAAAAAAAAAACGACATCCATAAATATCGGAGTTAAAGAGCTTTACTATTGTAAATAAAAAATAAGCTCAAAAACTAAAACCCGACTACTGAAAAGACATGTTCTAAGAAGTAGGAAACTAGAAAATATAATATTTTTTTTATTGTATTTCTTACATATTCATAGTGGTGTTCAGAGGATACCCGTGGTTGTATGCCATCTACTGAAAACAATACAGTTTGCAAAGTAGCATACGACCACGGTTATCCTCTGAACACCACTATGACCATGTAAGAAATACAATAAAATATTGATAACATTTTCTTGTTTCATACTTTTTAGAGTGTGATTTTTCAGTAGTCTGGTTGTAGTTTTTGAACTTATTTTTTATTTAAAGTATTTTGGGGTCTTTGCAGAGGCACATCACATTTTTTTGTCAAATTATGATAAGTTATGAGAAAATAAAAAGAACATACATACTGATAAAAAAACATAATATATAACCCTCCCATTTGCTTCTTTGCGACGGCGAATTCGGGTAAAAAATTGTATTCATGACTGACGGGATATATCTCGCAAACTGTACGCTTGACGAAAATATGATGTGCCAAACCCAACCTTCATTTCAAAATCCTTGTTCAATGATACCACACATGATGGGGTGGGGCGGAAAACAAATCTTGATTTCGTGCGCCCTGTAGGACGCCAATTTAATGTGACGTCACATAGCCTATAACCAGCGGACAACCAAGACGCTTCTAATGATACCTCATTTGTCAAATTAATTATTATAAGTAGTTTATAAGTTATGAGGAAACAGATGAACATACATACTTACCCACATACCGGTCAAAAACATAACCCTCCCTTTTGCTTCGCCGTTGTCGGTTATAAAACAGCATCCTTGAAATATTGCAGTTTTAGCATTCTTCAATGCCTATTAATAAATATACAATTTCATAGGCGTACTTAGGTCAAAATTAATTTAAAAAAGGTTGGACGGAGTACAGTTATCTAATCACAGTCAAGTTTGCAATGAGTACTGCCAAGTAGCACTTTATTCGACTTGCCTTGCTGGCCTTTGCTTGGAGCCTGAAAGGTCACTTTTGAAAATTCTGTAAAAATAATGTAATAAATCCATTAAAACTTTAATCAAAATAGTAAAGTATATTAAAAAAATGTAATTATCAGTTGTTAAACAGCATATTTATCTAGGTGATGAACCCTCCACAAGTGTACGGGGCAGACGAAATGAGCGCCCTCATCACAGCCGCAGAAATATACCTCGCGAACTGTCTCGGCAACCCTCCGCTAGCAATGTACGCCAGCAACATGCATTCTCTGCTCGAATGCCTGTGTATGGCGCGCAGAAACCGTGACATTGTATCTGGATGTACACTTTTGCAAAAGGTAAGAAAATATACATATACACATTTTTTATAGATCTACGATTGGCCACTAACTTGCCTAGTGTTAAGCGACATACATACAATCACATCTATTTTCCAATTACTCATAGACAGAGCATTAATGATTGAGGTCATTAGACGCCACATTTGACCATGCTTAGAGAGTTATTTGGGAAGGAGAGGGTATTAGGAAGTTAGGTGTCGCTGGGTAAGATATAATGTTGGTTTGCATTGCCAGGGGGTCAGCCATCGCCCACATAGACAACAATTTCCCTCAAGTTCCTCCACTGACTGACAATATGCCCGGTAAGACAAGCAGCTGACAGGTTCTATGTTTTTATTTTTCTCCCAGCATAGAAGAAGAAGAAAATATTATCAAGAGAATACTTATGAGGAATATAAGATTGAATCAGGCTAAAACGTTTACTAAATAAGACTATAAGATTTATGATTCGACATTGGTGAACTTCATCAGATAAATCCATCAAAATTTTTAAGTGACAAATAATCATAGTCATTAAAACTAATGTCCAGTGTCACACAAGTTAGTGTCGGAATCGGGTTGGAAATTAAATCTATATCTCTGTCACATTTGCATACAGAATGACAGAGATGGAGATATAGTTTTCGACTCGATTTCTGAATCCAAATGATTGTGAATATGGGCACAGGCAGCGGATCACACGTCCTGGCGCAAAATCGGCTTGGTTTTCCATCGAAAATTGCGATCACGAAGACAAGACATTCACATTTTTTTTAATTGTGCATGCTGTTAGCCGGAATATGGCGTTCTCGTACGTCATTTGTTTTTCCAACCGTGTACACCCATATTCGCAATAAAATTATTTGATTTGAAATGACCGCGTTTTTCAAGACCGCTGTCTGCCAGTGTAATTGTTTAATTTTAAACTCTCTGTTTAATCTGTACTGGGCAGATAAGAGCCGCTGGGCTCGTAGCACAGTATTGGACTACCTTTTACTTAATAAAATACTTTATTTTTTAATATTGTTCATTAGGCCGTGGAAGGGATTTTAGACGTGCCGCAGCCATCCTCCACCGCTGACCCACTTGAAATGATGACTCGCTACCGTGATATCCACCTTCGAGTCTTGAAACTTCTAGAAGATGCCCGAGTTTACGGCCACGTGTGGACATCTAAACAGATTACGTGCTGTCTCACCGAGTGCCGTGAGGAAATGCGATACAACATTGAGGCGGTGGATTGTCTCATTAGGAACCATCTCGTCAATATGCCACAAGTATGTACTCGAAAATTGCTGATTCAAATGTGCTTTCAGTATTGTTTAATACGCTATTTACATGCTTCGAGAGACATTAACGTTAACATTGACATTAACAATCTTGACTCTAGATTCTGAATAAAGAATTATCGTGGCAAAAAATGGGAACTAACGTCTCGATTGAGCTAAATAATGAAATAAGGACATCAGCGCCCTCAATACCACGTTAGTTCTCTATCTGAACAGACTATATTGAAAAATTCGCACTAGACCCTCTGATTGTACGTTTGTAACGATAACAACTGACAGGATTTTTTGCGACAAAGTTAACAAGATCATCTTAATTGATGTGAGTGGACAAGTGATATTTAAGTTCAATCAGTCGCCACTGTGCGGCTATTTAAGTTTACTTATTTTAATAAGTCTATTATATTTTTTTTTGAATTTGGAACACTATATATTATGTTTTATTGTTGAATAGTACGACATTGCCTTGGCCCATATGATGGACAACGGTAACAACTACATGGCGGTAGCGTTTGCGATGCAACTTGTCCAGCTGTACCTCGTCGACGACAGAAACAATTTATACGTGAACGAGTCCGATCTCTATCACACTACGGAGATGCTTGTGAGGGTCATGAGCCACTCGCGCCAGCCGCCTCCCGAGGGTCTCGGCTCTTTGATTGAGACTGTCAGAGTGAATCAAGACCCTAGCGCGTATCTCGGTGAGAGGTCGCCCCTGGGGCCTACCGCGCATATTCACTCTGGGATCATGCAAGTGCGGGTGAGACCTTTTTGACTTATGTTTGAGCAGCTTGCTTAGTGAATTCTATTCATGGACTTGTGGCTGCCAAATTATGTGCATGTTTCTACTTGATTATTGCCATTATTATTGCACGATTGTTATTTACATAATAAGACTTGTGAATCTTCTGTATTCCGGACCTTAATGAACTTTCACTTTAGTATAAATCACGCTTGTAACTTATGATCACAATATAGTTAATTAGCGTTAAAATTACCACTTTCAGTCTCAAAACTACGACGACCCGCCGGGTTTGCAAGAGAAAACGGAGAATCTCCTCAGAGAATGGAGAAACATTCTTATCAGCCCGATAACCGAAATCGATCTCAGTCAAAACTTCAACTTGTACGTACACAGAATGAACATGAACGGAATACTCAAGTCGGACGACATGATCACACGATTCTTTAGGATCGCCACTCAGATGTGCGTCGAGAATGTGTACCAAGCGCTGTCAGAAGACAGAATGAACGTGGCGCAGCCTGCCCAATCTCCGCCTAAGCGGGACAAGTACTACAATATGTGCGACTCGTTCATAAAACTGGTGTCTCTGCTGATCAAGAACACTTCCGATGGTGGGAACCCTACCCCGAAGCTGAATCTGCTGAATAAAGTAAGTATTTAGTTTTGGCCATTAATAGGATGTTAAGTGGATCTTAGTCTAGTAGGAAACATAACAAGAGTCATATCATTTGTGTGCTTATGGTTTTTCTAATGTAAGAGTAGAGTAACACGTGAGTAATGTTCCTGAAACATTATACTTACGTAATCGCATTCGACGACCTTTTTCAAATGAGCAGCACAGGCGTCACTTCTGAATTTGTAGTCCTACTTTTGCTAGTTTAGATATTAAGACATGTAAGGAAGAATATTTACTAAAAATGGGTTCTCTAGCTTATTTTTTTTATACTCGTGTATTTATCAACAGTTGCGATAATTTATATATTTTCCCAGATCCTGGGCATAATAGCGGGATGCCTGCTCCAAGACCACGAAGAGCATGGCACCAATTTCCAGCAGCTTCCGTACCACCGCTTGTTGCTTATTCTGTTCTTGGACATGAACATGGCCGAACCAGTGCTGGAATCTATGAATTATCAGGTGATGCATTCATGCATTATATTCAAGTTTTATAGCATATGAATTTTACAGTCCAGGAATCTCTCGGGGACTGCGTAACCGTTCAAGAAGTTTTGCAAGCGTTCAAGCAGTCTTGCCAGTATTCAAGCAGTTTTACAAGTGTTCAAACGGTCTTACAAGTGTTTAAGCGGTCTAACATTCTAGCAGTCTTTAATATTATATAGAATTTCGTCTCTCTCTCTGAACTTTACATTCGCTAAAGTCTGCGTTCTATAACGTGAGACAAAATCAATCAACTTTGAGCTTGTGTCACGCGTCTTCCTCTGTTTTGATAATGCCATTGCATATAGCGGTATATATAGCAGTGCAAACAGCGGTTACATTATTTCGTAAAACATATATATATTTATCAGAGTGAAGTCAACTTTGTTGTGTGTACAGGTGTTGACTGCGTTCTGCCACACGCTCCGTATCATTCGCCCGGCGGTTGCGCCTGGATTTGCCTTCGCCTGGCTGGAGATCGTCGCGCACCGGGCTTTTATCAACCGCGTGCTTGCCGTCACACCCCAGCAGAAGGTGATTAAGCTTGTATTTAAGTTGATGATCAAACCAAGGAATTGTTATACCATTTAGGTAAATTTTAAGATTGGACATGCTTATGTAATTTAATTTTTTAAGAAAGCTTGTTGTTGAGGAAAGTTTGAGTTGGGAGTTTTTGATTGGCCCTAATACACCTCAAATATGCGTATTTCACAGCCATTTGCTCTAAATTACGTATACCTATACAGAACTACAAATTTAGAATACCTGTTCTAATTCCATTCGCTAGCGATTCCACTCGGAAATCATATCTCCATCTCTGTAATTTCCATACAGAATGACAGAGATGGAGATATAGTTTCCGAACGGATCGTAACCGATTGGAATTAGAAAGAATACCTATGTTCATGATCATCAAATCGCAAACGATGGTCTTGTCGTGCTTAGGCTAAATGTTTTATCTCTTTCAGGGTTGGGGCATGTACTCAACACTTCTCATCGACTTATTCAAATTCTTGGACCCGTTCCTTCGCAACACTGAGCTCGAGCCTCCCGTTATGATGCTCTACAAGGGCACCTTGAAAGTGCTTCTTGTACTGTTGCACGATTTCCCCGAGTTCCTTTGCGACTACCACTACGGGTTCTGCGATGAGATTCCCCCTAACTGTATCCAGATGAGGAACCTCATATTGTCTGCTTTTCCCCGAAACATGAGGCTACCTGATCCGTTCACGCCTAACTTGAAGGTGGATTTGCTTGCTGAAATCGCGCTGCCTCCGCGCGCGGTGGTCAATTACGCGACTGTACTGCCCAATTCGCAGTTTAAGAAGGATCTCGATGCGTATTTGAAGGCGCGTGCGCCAGTCACCTTCCTTTCCGAACTGAGGAGCAATATGCAAGTGAGTATACTTATCTTACTTTTTAACAGATTCAAAATAAAATAAAATAAATTGATTTTGATAGGGTTCCATGCCTCAAAAGGAGACAAAAACTGAACCTGTGCGACAAGATACTTCTGATTTCGATTCAATGAAATCATTGGAGACTTTTAAGATTTTTGAATTATTATGGCAGCTACATTTCTATGACAATATAGACAGGTTGCTCGAGATAAATCATGTGATTGCAAAATTTCATCACAATCAGATTTAATTTTAGATTCTGGCAAGTGTATGACAGCTTGACTGACTGATGGACAGACTGGATTTCCGAAAATATTCTATTAATGTTTTCTTCGCGTATATATTTTACATAATTTTATGACCTGACGTTTCGAACACTTTGTAGCGTCCATGGTCACAGGTGAGACTAGTCAAAGTCAAAGTAAATTTATTTGCATAAAACATGAGTAGCATGCACTTGATGTTATTTGTTTTATAGACCTTCATGTTATGCCTGCTGAGGCGTACAAATCAGAGGCGCGCTATTACAATTTTATATTATTAATTACAATATTATTATTTAATTTATATGTCATACAATTATTTACTAAATATATATTTTTGACCATAACATTTTTATGTCATAATAAAATTACTAGATAACAGTTGTCTTTTTTGTTATGAAAATATCCATTACTACCACCTACTATTTTTATGCAAAACGTATGCACGCAGAAGTCGCTCACAGTGTCAACAGGTATTGAAGATCTGTGTTGAGGCTGAGATTTTATTAATATGACGATTACCTGCATGGGACCCAAACATCAAATTAATAAAAGGCGGTAGTAATTAATATTTTCATTACAAAAACAACTGTCATCTAGTCTAACCT
This sequence comes from Lycia hirtaria, assembly GCA_947563715.1. Lineage (NCBI taxonomy): Eukaryota > Metazoa > Arthropoda > Insecta > Lepidoptera > Geometridae > Lycia > Lycia hirtaria. The sequence goes on from OX387386.1 coordinate 14,871,355, forward strand.
GTGACCACGGACGCTGCAAAGTGTTCGAAACGTCAGGTCATAAAATGAAGTAAAATATACACGATATATCTGTTAAAATTATTTTATTTCGATGTTCTATTAATAATGATATGTGGTTAAGGGAGCTAGGGAGATATAGTCAACGCGTCACTGCTATACTGTTTTTTGTATTATTATTATTGTCGCCTTCATGATGTTATCACCTCTTGACACCTCACGTATTTTCTAAACATAAACGAATTCCAGGTGCTGAATGATCCCGGCCGTCGTTACAACAGCCAGCTGATGAACGCCGTGGTGCTTTACGTCGGAACCCAGGCCATCGCGTTTATTCGTTCGAAGGGGAACACACCGAGTATGTCCACAATCGCTCACTCGGCTCACATGGACATCTTTCAGAACTTCACAGTCGATTTTGACTATGAGGGAAGGTCAGTATACTCGTTATTAGGATTCCGTAGTACTTCTGTCCTTGTTTCCTAAGTTATGACCAGGGTGTCTTTAAGTCTAGAGTGGATAAGTATCTAATTCTAGGTCTACGTACTTCTGACATTTTTGTTATTAATCTAATTTTTTTTTAACAAATAAAATTTACCGTCAATAAAGACCGACATTAAAGCTAACCAATAATACTTAATTGCAAAACTGTACTCTTTTCAACTATATTTCGTAAAAACACTTGTATGAAAATCCATTAATGGTATGTTTTTGTTCATAAGCAACTTCTTTCGTTACCAATAACTGTTTAACTTTTTTTTTTATTCAGATACCTATTCCTGAACGCGATAGCGAATCAATTGCGTTATCCGAACAGCCACACGCACTATTTCTCCTGCGCTCTGCTGTACTTGTTCGCTGAAGCCAATTCAGAGGCCATCCAGGAGCAAATTACCCGAATGCTCCTCGAGAGGCTGATCGTGAACCGTCCTCACCCTTGGGGCCTCCTCATCACCTTCATCGAGCTAATCAAGAACCCAGTATACAAGTTCTGGCAGCACGAGTTCGTCCACTGCGCGCCAGAGATCGAAAAGTAATGGTTTTAATACATTATCGTGACGGCCATAGGGAATATGCATTCTTTTTTTATTTGATCATAAAAATGCAAACCAAAATAGACCCGTTCTACAAATACGAAATTTAAATATTTTTTGATTAAATATTTAAATCCTCACATGCACAAAATGCACAAAGATTTTGTTGTGTACGTGTGCTGTACAAATTCTATACAGTTATTGAGCAGGAAAAGGACAGCATCTCCCAACAGTTTGTCCCTAATTTTTCTTGTCTGATTTTTAATTCTTTTTTCTGTATAATATGTTGTTATTACATTTTTGTATGTCAACAATTTATATTAGATAGAAGAATGTGTGCATGTTCCCTATCGATTTTTTTCTTCTTAAATAATATCAATATTGAACAATGATGTATCAGAGATAGGTTTCTGCTGCCACAGTTTTTGGAGTAAAAACTTCTTTAGGCGTGCTGAGCACTTTGTGAGTATTGAATGAACCTGAGCCATCACGCTCGGCTATATAACGTTCGTTCGGATTAAGTCGGCTCGATTCGACTAAGGGAGCGAGAGAGATCAACGCGTCACTGTTATACTGCTATTTCTTTCGTATTATTAAGTTTTTACCTCTGTCGTATGGTCTTAAGCATACACATTTTTGAAGTGAAAACTTCTTTAGCGGCGTTTAAGTGCATTTTTGGGATGGGTAAAATATGTTAAACTTGCATCAGGATACGTGACCTGATCGAAAATTCGTAAGACGGCGCAGGGCGCATGTGCGAGTGTGCGTGTGTGTTTGTAATACAATATTCAAGTTTTCACTGCTGCCGGCACTCCCGGAGTGCAACCAGTTATTTTTTTTAAAGTGAAAACTTCTTAAGCGGCGTTGTGCATTTTTGGGGTGGGTAAAATATGTTAAACTTGCGTCAGGATACGTGACCTGATCGAAAATTCGTAAGACGGCGCAGGGCGCATGTGCGAGTGTGCGTGTGTGTTTGTAATACAATATTCAAGTTTTCACTGCTGCCGGCACTCCCGGAGTGCAACCAGTTGTTTCTTTTAAAGTGAAAACTTCTTTAGCGGCGTTGTGCATTTTTGGGATGGGTAAAAAATGTTAAACTCGCGTCAGATCGTCAGATCGTAAGACGGAAGGTCAGAAACCTATTCTAACGTTCTGCATTTAGGCCTCCCCCACATTAGGCGTGCGCGTTCCTCGGGCGTGTGAGAGACGAGCGCGCCGCGAGCGCGCTGCGTGAGCGTCGCGTGTTACCGCCGTGTGGCGTGTGTACAACGCGCGCCGGCGCGCACTCGGCGCTCGTATTGGCGTTTAACCCTCTTAAGTAGCGGGCGGCGGGGCCAGCGGGTGAAGGAGTAGTCACTTCACTTCTGCCGGCACTCCCAGAGTGAAACCCGTTGTTTTTTTTGTATGCGTCACAATATTTTTTTTAATCCTGCCTAATTTAAAAAAAAACTTGTTATAGATTGTTTTCGTCCGTGGCTCGCTCTTGCATCGTGGACAAGACCGCTGCGGGAGGCGGCGAAGCGGGGATGGCCGAGTAGCAGGAGGTTCCTTGGGAGTCTGACCGGCATCATGAAATTTATCAATTATTCAAGACAGGTTAGAACATTGTGAATCGGATGACATTTTTTAATTTTGAATTAACATATTATGTGAGGCTTCCTAGGCCTATATGTGTGTAAATTCTGGCAGTCTCTATGTTTTTTTTGTTACCTTTTTACGACCAAACCTCTTGTTACGAAAGAACAATGGCAAACTCGCATACACGATTTTGTCCGTAAAAAACGCAGCGTCCTTACATCAAAAATATAGCTACTGATTCTGCATAATTTCTTGAGATTGTTAGTATACGAATTTACTTTCGAGAAGGCCAGGAAAAATTGTAATTGGGCTTCAAATTTTATAGGTTATGTTTCTGGTCGACTTGTGAAACAAAATATTTAAACGTTTTAATGACTAAAATGTATGGTGTTACCTCATAGCGAGAACACAAAACAATGTTTTCTATTTGCCTGAGAATAAATAAGAATAAAATAAGTTAAAAAATGTATTTCAAGTTACGCCTACTTTCCCTTACCGGTTAGTCAGAGCACCAAAGACCATAAGGCTGTTTGACCCCACATTTGACCGTGGTTAGAGGGTTAGTTAGGAGGGAAAGGGTATTAGAGGTTAAGATGTAATGTTGGCATGCAGTAACAGGCGGTCAGCAATGTAAATAACTAAGAGGGTAAGTTGCTGCTATTTCACTTTGTATTAAAATAGATGTCTACTATTAATGGGTTAAATAGGTAGGTAAATAAAGCGAATAATATTTTTAAACATTTATTTATCATCATACAACAGTACCAAATCTCTGTATTCCAATGTTGGGAAATACAAAATGTTATTTCTGACCACAGTAATACTTTGGAAGTTTGATGTCCGTCTATTCATATTTACAGCCTCTTATTATACATGCCAGATTGATTTTTAAATCTTTTCTCTGTCGTATATATTATATTTCAGAAGCATATATATTATCATGATGTGAATACGAAACCTGTTTAATAGAGCTGCAGCTATTGGAAAGTTTTGTATCATGTATGCTAGAATAACCTGTTAAAACCTGTAAAAATAATAACCTGTAATAACTAGTGTTCTTATAAAGCTAAAAAGAGAATATTTATGAAAAAAAAATCAATCATTTTAGATATAAAATGATTGATTTTTTTTTCATAAATATTCTAATATTAAATATTGGTGATTAAATGGTGCTGCGTACGAGCAAGACGGCGGCGCCACCCTACTCTTCTTTATTTCAATAATTTGTAATTTTTTGCAGACTTCCAACCGTATTTAGTAGTGCTGCCACAGCAGCCAGTAATGCCGCTACCACCGTACCCGCTGCCTGCCGCCGTACAGTACGGCAACTGTCCCCCAAGCAAGATGCAAGCGTGGAACGAGTTGTTCAAAAATCAGTTACCGAACTATGCCGAGCACTTCCCGAAACCGTACCCTCAACAGCCGCGGCGCCAACCGCGCTAAACGATCGCTAACAGTGCATGAAAACAAAATAATCGCTAACAGTTAATGAAAAACAAAAAAATCGCTAAACAGTGTAAGAAAAAAACACATTTGCTAAACAGTGAATTAATAAAACTGCTTGTGCATAAAGACACACATCTTTAGTGTTAGCTTCAGTGTTTATGTTACATATTGGAACTAAATTTTGATACGGAAGTGAAAATTCGTAATTATGTAGTAATATTTTAAAGTCAAATGTTTGAATATGTGGATTCTGGAGTCTGGGTTACTTTACCTGTTTTAAACTACAACACTTAACTGAGAGTGACCAATAAGAGCTTGTAATTTCGAATATAAAAGTTCTCATTGGTTAAATTATAAAACGTGTATGGAAGCTCAGACTATGCTTAAAGTCTATTTGTTTTTAGATGTCTAATAATGTAAACAGCTATGTAATCTCATTAAAAAATTAAGAGCTGCCGTTGGTAGTCATGCGCCATAATAGTTTACATCTCTTAACAAATGAGAAAGAACTTATCTTCATATTATATGTCTATTTACAAGTTTTTGAAGTTCTGGGAACTTGACTTTAAATTCAAAGAGAAATATTTTTGTGAAAATTCCTCTTTACGTGTTATTCTATAATTCATTTATTTTTGTAAAATGTCAAACATATTGCTTATTTTCGCGGTAGCTGTTAAAGTAATATGTTTTCAAAATAAAAAATATAACAAATTAAAAAAATCATTAAGAAATACAAGCTTCTTATTTGTCACAAGTATCAAATTTTTGCAAATTTATATATTCTAATATTATTTTGTTCGCGAGATTCGAGATGATTCCATTTTTTGTTATGAGAATGGTAAAAAAATCTACTCTTGATGAATTTCTGAAAGATAAATACTATAACACAATTCATTTGATATGTTTCATCTAATTGTTTGTCCACATTGTCAATAAAATAGAATTATATAATTTCAAAGTCAAATCAAATCATTTATTGCTCTATTATATCAATGATCAAATTATCCAACCGACTAGTCTTAACAAAAACATGAAATAAAACCTTTTTTAGTACTTTCGCAAACACTAATTACCTTGAAATATGAAATATATCTATACTCAAGGAGCTAGTATTTCTTGGTTATGTAGTGGATTTTTATATTGAAGACGTATCATCTTAAGTGCCAAATCATTGGGCAACTAAGTGATTACGATTGTTTTTCCTTGACCAGAATTTTCCAAATGTCACCTATGATCAATTTTTGTGAAATTAAATATTATATATTTGCATGCATGACAAAATAAATATTTATTTACTGCAACATAATGTTTCAAGAACAATATCTGTTAACTGCATGAGGGGGGAAAGAAGAACAATATCTGTTTTTTTATGATCTATAGACGAGGCATTTGATCTTAAGTGTGTAATGTTTGTTTGTTTTGTTCGAAAATTGTAGACAAGTAGTCTGGAATGTAGATATTATATTCTTGTTTATTATTGTTACATTTTAACATCATCTATATTTCGACACTTCCATCACATGCTATTGCTTATTATCAGTTACACCAGATAGTGTGACACAGAAGAAAAAAATTCTTCTGTCCCACATTGGTCTGACAAAATGGTCTGACGGTTAGTCTGGGCAGACTAACCGTTCATCACTTACCATCGCCATTCTACAACTACCACCACCATTCCACCACAATTCTAGAACTACCAGCATTTATCATTACCATTTTGTCACCACCACTATTTGGTTCACTATCATCCTCCCTCCACTGTCTCCATTTCATTATCATCACCATGATAAACAACGCTATTCCATCACCATTACACCACCACCACTTTTACACGCCATTTAACAACCAATAAGGAAACAAGAAAATCTAAAAAAGTATAATTTAATGTATTGTGAAGGGACTCCTCTTATTAAAATGGTATTGTGTTGAAACATTAATTAGAGTTAAGGAAGATCGTGGAGCGCGCAATTGTCGCCAGTACAGCGCGACTTATTTCATATAACAGGGAAAATAACACATTTTTACCATGAACTACTTTCAGATGTCATTTTTTTGTCTTTGGAACCATGTATGTATACCTGGAATTGTTTTTTGGATTTTAAATTTATATTTAATTTCTACAATCTAACCCGTTAGTGTAAAAAAACCACCATTACATTTAGGGTCTGATAAAAGCAACAAAACAAATTTATATTTGGTAGAAATTATGTTTCTCCTGTTTTATGGATACGCGCATTTCGGTTTTCTTACATTGGTTTTCAATATTCCGTCGGTGACCAGATGACCCCTACCTTTTCACTAATCATTGCTTGCACGGAAAGTGGTGCCATACGATTTGTCATTGTTTTCACAACCAAGGTTTAGTGAATTCTATAGAATATTGGCATCCTTTATTCTAGTCTTGGAAAAGCAGTGTTGTATTGAAAAGCTTGTATTCTTCTAATGATTTTTGATTTAATTACGTGTTTTCACTCGTTATGTATGTTAAATTCGTTCTTGGTTAATAATTTACTTAAGACCGTTGTCTCCATTTACTATAAAACATGAAATACTCGCAACAAATTTACTTTCTTGTTGGTTTTTTTGTAATATTAGTGTTATGTAAATATGTACTGATTCGACAGATATATTTATATGCCTATTTGTAAATTATTATTAAACATTCTTCTTGATGTTCATTGGAAGTAAGCTTTCATAAGTTTGTGTGTCAATATTGCATAGATAAAGCCAATAAATTGATGTCATCTTTTCTGCAGTCGGTGAAACTTGGTGTTAAATTTGTTAGTTGGTAAGTCTGTTCTGAATACACACATCCATTCATATACATATTTTTTGTGTATTAGGCTGGTTATACAAATCTATTTGCGTCAACGAAATATTTAAAGTAATGTGCACTTTGCCTATAGTAGATGCATTTATCACAATATTTATTTTGTTGTTGCTAGTTCTATATCATATTTATTTTGTTGTCGCCAATTCTGGTGTTATTTTCTCGCCATTTTTTGAGTCATTTTAAATCATTTACGTGCGAGTTTAGTATAAGAAATCAACTTAATTTTGTGGGTCGATTCTGGAGTCGCTCAGCTGCATTATAAGGTGGCTACAGAATCGGCCTACAGCACTCGAGTTATCGGAATATGTCGACGCGTAAGCTTCACTATTGTCATTCTCGACTGATGTTAATTGTTTCAAAAACGAAGCGATGCGTTATAATTGTACATTATAAGTATCTCTTAAATATAACATATGTACCTACTAAATTAAAATGAATTACATAATATTTAATTTCTTTTTTGTGACACAATCTCTTATAAAACGCTCACACGACAAGTGATTTGCAAATTTACGATATTGAATAGTAAGAATTTAATGATTTTTTCTAAATGTTGAAATGTATTTGTTTAGAAGCGCCAGGTAGGTCGTGTTTCTTCATAATGTGTATTAAGTCTCGAAACACTGTACATTAAAATATCTCTTAAATATAAATAAAATTACATAATATTTAGTTTTTTTTGTGATATTTTTTTTGTGACACAGTCTCTTATTAAACGGTCACGACAGGTGATTTCCGAATTAACGTTTTGAATAAATGTTGTAAGGATTGAATTATTTTTTTTAATGTTGAAATGTATTTGTTTAGGAGCGCCTATCGTCGTTTAGCAAGGGACATAATGGTAGCTTGTGTCTTTATATATTAAGTCTCGAAACACGTTTGTAAAGTTTTTCTAGACGATTTTTTCGGATGTTAATTTTAGGGTTTAGTGTAAGACCGCTTTCTAAGATAACGAATGAAATACAGTTCTTGCGACTGTATCGATCGATATGTATCGATATTTTGCTGCAATTTTTGCTACAATATCTTTAAGCTTTGTTATAATTTTCGAATAAATCATGTAGATTCGTAAGATAGTCATTTAGTTGATGCACGAAATGGGGTCGAGCGAAATGTTATGAAAGCGGTCTATTTATGCTTATGTATTCTAATATACTAACTAGTAAGTAAATTTGGATTTTCTAAAAACAGAATAGTCGTCATGAATTAGTACTACATACTGATGATTACATATTTTTTGAACATTCTGTTGTTTGTTCTTAATTTCCACACACTACCCTTGTAAAATGGTAACATTATTCACCGCTGGCAGGGTGAATATTCGGGCGTTTTGTTCGCAAATTATTAACAGGATTAAAATAAATTATAGTTTAAAAAACTGTAGCAACCGACTTCTCATGGATGCCATTGTCAGAACTGGACCACATTGAAATGGGACCACACGGGAACACCAGCTTTCAAATAAAAAAAGAATCATCAAAACACAAAATTAAATATTTATATTTCGAAGTTAGCTGTCGTGATTTATTTATTTTTTGTATAAGTTTCATATTAAAATATTTTAAGCTATTAATTTTATGAAATTAAAATCATGCTTGTTCCTTATAGCAACTAAAATGGAAATGATTTTGGATGAAAAACATAAAGAAAAAAATTAAGAGGATTGTGTCGTGCTTATAACCTATAATTCACATTTACTACAATCACTCGGAACTTTCGCCCACCGTCGAAAGTCGAAAGGTAAAAAAAAAAAAAAAACTGTCGAATTAAGAACTTCCTATTTATTTTAAGTCGGTTGAAAAGGCATTCTAATAGCAGATCTTGTGCCGAGAATAGCACTTGAAGTTACGACCGTACCGAAAAACGTTACTTAAATTTAAGCAATGCTTAACATATTTTATCAACTTCTCGCTCACACGTAATGACACTGCGGAAAGAAGACAATTTAAGATGATTAAAGTTAAGTAGCGGTTTTCGGTAAGACCGTTACAGCCGGTCCACACGGCGCGTTGCGTTGACGTAGCGCTGTCACTCCGTCGTTTTACACACTATTATTCAGTGATGTACAAGATACCTTATACAAAGTATCTGAAATACATAATGCAAGATACTTTTAAATTAAGTACATATTTCTGATATCAGATACAAATACCTTTTTATAATGGTATTTGAAATACTAGATACAAAATACGTATCTATAAAATACTTTTTAAAGATATAATACTTTTGTATGAAAACAATATTTTATTGAATGTAAGTTTATTTTTTACGTGAATTATTTACGAATAAATCGCGTTGATCGCGCAAATTTAACAATACAAAATATTATATTTTTAAGGTTTTAACTGAGACTTACGTAAAACCAGTTCTTCGAACATTTTATCATTCATTTTTCTTCGATGAGGCCTCATAATCGTACCCCAAAAACTGACAGACTGTGGAGTCGCTCCACAGGGACAGAACTTGGCCTTATAGGATCACTTTGTTGACCGTCTGTCCGTATGTCCGTCCGTCCGTATAGACCTGTATCTCGGGAACGCGTGAAGGTATCGAAAGTTAAAATTAAAACCATATACGCAGAGATCCATAGTCTCATTACCGGTGTTACTACTAGTAGTAAGATTGGTAGTAGCACGGGCTACAAACCGTCTCTTGCTGCATGGAGATAAATCAAACTTTTCAGTTTTTATAAAAAAAAGTTACATTCGAATATGTCGCAAAAACGCATATTTCGACACTCACAAGGGAATCGAAACCTATAGGGTACCTACTTCCCGTTGACATAATTATAACTCTGAAATTTGGCATGAAGCATTGTCATATAGTACATATATAGGAAAAAATCCGAAAATTGGATATTTTTAGGGTTCCGTACCCAAAGTGTAAAAACGGGACCCTATTACTGAGACTCCGCTGTCTGTCCGTCCGTCCGTCCGTCCGTCTGTCAGCAGGCTGTATCTCATGAACCGTGATAGTTAGACAGTTGACATTTTCACAGATGATGTATTTCTGTTGCCGCTATTCCAACAAATACTAAAATACAGAATAAAATAAATACTATTTAAGGGGACTCCCATACAACAAACAAAAACTTTTTTGCTCGTTTTTGCTCGATATTGATAACGGCAACAGGTAGATGCTTGAAATATTCACAGAATATTGAGTTATATTATTCGATTAAAAGAAATAATTAAATTTACATGGAATTATTAATTTCTCATAATAAATGTCGTCAGTTTACATATAACACAGCTTACATACAAATTCAGTCAAACAGCCCACCCCTGACTGTACCCGACGCAAAGGTGCCCATGACACTCGCCGCATTACCTCGTTGAATGGCGATGGACAACCTTTGCATCAGGTAAAATCCGGAGCGGGGGTCTCCACAAGGAGACACCCGCGGAGGTTAATTAAATTAAAATAAAATTAATATTTAAGAGGGGCTCCCATACAACAAACGTGATTTTTTGCAAAATTGGGTCGTTATGCAAGGAAGGAGGGTCCAAATTTTAAAGTGCTTTAACCGTATCATGTGGGGTATCACATGAAAGAGCTTAATTAGCACAAGCTAAAACAGGTTTTTAAATATTTTTACGATGTATATTTTTCGGTTTATGAAGGAAAATATAAAAAAATATATCATTTCCCCCTTTTATCTACGTAGTTTGCACGGAACTCTCGGCGGGCGAATCTGACTCGCACTTGTCCGTTTTTTTTAATATTACCTTCAATATTGTCTAAAGCCTCCGATTTTTATTTTTCAGATCGATTAGTCTTTCAGGATAAGTTCTTTTACATATTCTTTCCGTGCTTTTGGTACCCATTTCATTTTAAAGAACGGATGTGACACTGAAGCTAATATTGCATCATTTGCTGCAGGCTCTAACTGCAAAAACTTTTTAAAACGTCTATTTAGGTTTTCTTCAATGACATCTAGCAGAGAGCTGCAGTATTTTAGATTTTCCATCCTAACACATTTCATCAAGATCATAATTATGTTAAATTCTTATCAGATCAGCTAACTAATATTACTAAAAAGTATTTTAGCAAAATAGTATCTACAAAATACTAAGATACCAAAAAAAAGGTATTGAAATACAAGATACAAATACAATTTAAAAAAAAAGTATTTTAGATACAAGATGAAAATACATATTTTGTATCTTAACGCAGCACCTGTGTGGCCGTCTATGCGTTAAAATATTTGCGTTGCGACGACGCAACGCGTCGTGCGGACTGGCTCTTACTACCTATTTGATGAAGTATTAACGGGATGTAGCGTCATCTTTCCTTATAAACGTCAGAGTTCAATGAGGTCTAATCACCCCTTACACGTTTCAAATAATTTAGGTTATCAACACAGACATAGGTTTTCAAAATAATTCGAAGCGGCAAAATAGACGTCTCTAGACTTCTCAATCTAAATTAGGTAGAGTCTTTATATCGAAATCTTTAAGTTCGTCATTGTTGATATGCAAAGGCCGTAGGCAGGGTTCAACCCAACCCCCCCGAAATATTCTGGCCGTTATTAAAAATCCTTGCTTCAAATATTTTCGCTCTCGCTTCGTTAGCGCATGATTATTTCCTATTATTGACCGAGCGAGCGAAGCACCTCTGCATCAACTGGCCAAATTTTCTTTCGTCTGTCAGTTTGCTTGTGAGTTTGTATGTTCGTACTCGCGTACAGGGCGTAATTTTGAACCAATTTTGATGAAACTTGGCGTAGGTATAGGTTCTATGTATTTTTTTTTTGTCGTTGCTGATTTTTGTAGGAGGTTCCCATAAAAAGGGGGGAACTTTATTGAGGTGCTAATTACCAACTGACATTAATGATATTTAGTAGGTAGGTAGATAAAGTACACAATTATTACAACTTGTGGTAAAAATGAACAGAATTGGTCAAGTGGTTGTCGAGATATGACAACCAACCTGAGATTGCGTGTAACAGTGAGGGCGCGTGGATGTGCTTGATGCAATGCATAATTTTCTTGATTTTACGTTTTCTCCATTTATATTTTTTTTATTATTATTTAAAGTATTTTAGGGTTTTCACAGAGCCAAATCACATTTTATTGTCAAATTATGATAAGTAGGTAGGTACTTTAGAAGTTACGAGGAAACAAATTAACATAAATGCATACTTACATACATACCGATCAACAAACACATAACCCTCTCATTTGCATCTTTGCGACGCCGTATTTGGGTAAAAAAAATAGTTTTGATGACTGACGGGCTATATCTCGCAAACGGTAGTAGGTACCTACGCTTGAAAAAAATATGATGTTAGGTACCAAACCTTACCTTCATTTCAAAATCCCTGTTCAATGATACCACACAGTATGATGGGGTGTGGCGAATTTGTTTTTGTTCTTGACTTTGTGTCGCCATAATCAATTTAATGTGATGTCAACCAAGCTGACAACCAAGACGCTTCTAATGACATCTCATGTATCAAATTATGATTAGTAGTTTAAAAGTTATGAGGGACAGATGAGCATACATATATACCCACATACCGGTCATAAACATAATCCTCTGGAACCAATATAATAATTTCGTCAGCTAAAGTTAATATTCATGACGAATTGATGATTCAGTATGATTGTTCCCTCACGATAAAACTGGAACTGGAAATGCTAGCATGGACATGAAAATAGGTTTAATTTTGGTAGATTAAATCACGATGAAGTACCACCATACCACAATGGATAAAAAAATTGCATGCAAAATAATAAACCACATTTCCTTTCGTTTTATTCATTTTCAAATACAATAACATCTATACAATGGTATTTCTACGCCTAAATGATTTATTATATTGACACATGCATTAAATTAATATTTATTACACTAATAACATTTGAAATAAATTAATAATAAAATAATAGGTATTTATTTAATCAAATCTAAATCTATTGACTGGAATATTTAAATGATCACAATAATAATAGGTAACTTGTTTTAATTAAACAAATTATAAAATTAAACTGTACAAATTAAATAATATTATTTACGATTATGAAATAATGAGACTATCTGGTTATCTTTAGGCCTTACAGATAGCGCCTCGAGCGCGCAGACGGGACGCTATGAGCTATATTTTTATATTTATATTTTATATAAATATAAAAATATAGCTATATTTTACGCGTCCCGGGCGCTTTTGTATATCGTTCCATTGAACGATCCAATGTTTTTGTATCAACAGCGCTTCGGGAGCGCGTCCAGCCTGCTTCTATATAAAGTTCTAATACACAGTATATTTGACTTATTATAAAGACAAAGGAATGTTTCACAAATAAGCTCGAGTGTTATTTTTTTCGAGGTTCTAATTTTTTAAGAGATTTGTTGCGCGCTTATCTAAATACAATAGGAAAAACCAGTTTTTAAGTTTTCTATTTTTAAAATGTACATATTTTATGTGATTGGAATCATTTATATTTCGCGTTGTTCTTTTTTTCTTTTATTGTAACTTGAACTGAAGAAAACAAGTAAAATTGTTAAATGAATTAGTTTAAAAAAGTAAAAAAACCAGCTTCGAAGTGCACAATTTTGTTTTAAAAATCAAATTATTTTGTTAAAGTTCTATGAGACTCATCTGAATGTATGCTTTTGAATAATAAAAAAAACGATTTATAAATGACGGAGTTATGCGTTAACAAACATAAAAGAAAAAAAGCAAATACAACCGGATTGTTAACCTCCTTCTTTTTGAAGTCGGTAAAAACAAAATACCCGACTACAAAAGGCTGTAGAGCGTATCCAACGCTGAAAAAATATTACTCTTAGCAGCACGGTAAGAAAAAGTTATACCTACTTACATATATTCATGGTTCCAAGCACGCCAAAAATCAACATCTATATTTTCTTTTATGTTTAATTTATTTGAAATAATTTATTTTCCCTTGCATAGAGAAATGATAGCCACATTATAAGCACGACACAATCCTCTTAATTTTTTTATTAGTGTTTTTCATCCAAAATCATTTCCATTTTAGTTGCTATAAGGAACATGCATGATTTTTATTTCATAATATTAATAGCTTAAAATATTTTAATATGAAACGTTTACAAAAAATAAATAAATCAGACAGTAAATTTCGAAATATAAATATTTAATTTTGGGCTAATCTGTCCTTTTCCCGTGAAATAGCTGTTTATATAGAACTTGTACAGCACACATAGATATACGATGACGTCATCGTTCAAGATGATTACTAATCTTTGTCTTAGGTACATGAAAGTGGAATGATCTTTGAAAGTGAAAATTTCTTATTCTTGAATATATTTTAATACCTAATGTTTCTATATAACGAATCTATACCTTTTACCTTTATTTTATATTATTATGAACATATAAAAAAATCATACATATTCCTTGTTGTCATTGGTTCAATTTCATTATCAATTTTAATTGTTAATGTAAACACAATTATTTTTATAAGACAAAATCATCAATCTTTATACAAATTTTTATTAATTATTACTAAACTAATCTAGGACTATTTGCGAATGCTTTAAAAATAAGCTAACTTTTATGTACAGTTTTTTAGACATGTATCTTACTGGTTTATTTCAATGACAAAATGTATTTTTTTAATAAATACTCGTAATTGTAATATGTAAATAAAAAATGATGGGCTACCTTGGTTAGTAAAACCGAAAGCTCAGACTAAAGAAGAAGGCAGACTGAGCGTACCTACCACTCGAAAATGACCAACTTTGCAAAAAAATATTATTTTTGCTTTAATTAGAGAACATTTAGGCATTAAGGAGTTTTTTAGGTTACAAAGAGACTGACATGCCAAAGTTGGCCAAAGTCCCTAATTCAAAAATAATTAAAAAAAAGTTTTTTTAAATTTGTTAGTAGCTGGCTGTAGTCTAGGTATGGTTCTACGTGTTGTGATGACGATGATGATAAAATGTAGCCTATCTCCGTCTTCACGCTTTCAGCTATCTCTGTACCAAGTTTCGTAACTGCCACTGCCACCAATTTGATCGTGAAAAGTAACAAACAGTATAGATTGCTCACTTCCCATGTAACAATTTAGATCATCAGCTACAAGTCCGCTGCTGGAGATCGGCTTCTCATGGATTTCCAAATAGATCGGTTGGAAGCGGCTTGCATCTAATGTATTTTTGTCAATTGTATGAGCTCTTCTGTTCGCCTTGTGACTGGTCTTCTTACGCTGCGTGGTTTCCACTCCTAAACATTTCGGCCCTTTTGGCCATCAGTTTTACGTGCTATGTAAGTATGTAAGTATACCTACATGGCAGTAGGCAGGTGCTGCTCTGCCACTCCTACTTCAACTTGCTAATACGCTGAACTAAGTCTGTTACTTACGCACATCTACGGATCTCATCATTTCTGATTCGAATCCGCAGAGAGATTCCGCGCATAGAGAGCATATAGACTGAGCTTCTTTATAAGGCGTACAGATATCTAAAATATGTCAATTTTGATATCAAAAAGATACAATTATGATATTATGGAGTACATATATTATGTATTATTCATTTTATTAATACATTATATAATTGTTCACTAGTTTGAGTGAAATAGGATTATGTGTTCCTTAGATTAATCTGCTTCACTGTTGAGATCTGTGAGTTTTGTCTGCCCTTTTCATTAGTCTGAGACTAAAAACATTGTAACTGACACGACACCTGGTCATAACCACATTTAATTTGTGTGTTGGTCTTTATTGATAAAAGTATACCAGCCCGACGTTATTCTCTTTTAACCGACTTTAAAAAAGAGAGCTGCTCTTAAATTGTCGTGTTTGTTTTATACATGCACACCGTTTATTCTGTACTGCAGGTACCACATCGATTTAAATAATATTTTTTTTACTAAGAGTACTTTAGGGACGGCCCCATAAAATAGTATTATGGTTTTGAATAACTGCTGATTGTTCTTTTAAGTCAGTTATCAGTATTTTTTAAACTGTAATTATTATTGCAGTTATCCGGCTGGCCAAATTAAATATGAAAATGTTCGTGTAGTATTCCGCGGGTCACAGGCGACTCGACAATTTCGGTTGTTAATCCTGACGGCTCGAGATTATTCCCTATATAATGACATTTATTAGGGGGTTTTTACGATCCCGCGACGACGTCCTCGCGCGTTAGCCGAAACTCGTCCTAGGTGAGCGGCAAACACTAAAAGCGATGTAATGCGATGTAACGCGAAGTGAAATCAAACAGTACTTAGAAGTACCACGCATGTGCTACTTCTAGCCTACGTTGTCGCGTATACCGATGATGTTAAGCGAAATGTTACAAACGATGGGTCGCATCGTATTACGTCACATCGCGTCGCGTTGCACCGCTTCTTATCGCTCAGCTGGGACAAGAGGTAAAGGTTGTGCGCGACAATCGCGTCGGCTGCAACCCTCGGAATGCTATCTTTAGGTCTGGTAGCTTTCAAAATCGATGATTTTCTACTACTTTGGAATGGTTTATTTTATTCATCACATATAATATACCTAATAATTTATTATTAAAAAATAATTTACAGACATTAATAATACTGAGTATAAATATCACCATCCACTAATGATGAATTAGTTTTTTTAGGTCTGAATACCATCAAAAATGATTTTGCAATATTTTCTTAAACAACGAGCTATGTTCGAATGGCAAAATATTATATTGAAAATTAATGTCATTATAATTTATTGTGATATGCGGCTTCACCATTGGTATGGTGATGAACAAGTATCTATATTAAAAGAAAAACAAAATACCCGACTGCAGAAAAGCAGTCTTTGCAGTCTACCTTACGATTTCGTTACGTTTGATACAGTGTTATACGTTTTTTAATGAGAAAGTATGCGAAAAATTAATGTAAAAGATTATAAATGCGCATTCTTGACAACAATACTCACAAAATCACTTGTTTATCAAGAAAAAGTTCGTTAGAGGTTACGGTAAAAGCCCTTTTTTATTTTTGCGAGAAATGTATTTTTATTACAAAACATATAGCCTAACACACTCGGGAAGTAAATACGAATCTAACGACA
This sequence comes from Lycia hirtaria, assembly GCA_947563715.1. Classification (NCBI taxonomy): domain Eukaryota; kingdom Metazoa; phylum Arthropoda; class Insecta; order Lepidoptera; family Geometridae; genus Lycia; species Lycia hirtaria. Next base: position 14,888,274 of record OX387386.1, read on the forward strand.
CCTTCTTACGCAGTAAGAAAAATAGTGATGAAGATGATGCAATCTCATGATCTTTTTAGTTGGTTAGCCGTGAAAGGTAACAAACCGAGTATTTTCTTGTTCGTGCATTTATGAGTTTTAACTACTCAGTGTTATGGGCGAAAGATTGTTACAAGTGTAACAAGATGCTTACCAAGGCCGTAGGCCAGGGGGGGGGGGGTTTGGGGTTCCCCCCCTCCCGCTATGAGAAAGCTATGGCTATACCCATTCCATTGCTCTGTACTAAAACTTCCGTGAGTACTCATTTATATTATTTGATTAACCGGAAAAAACTCACGATATTAATATCAAAAGAGCGATGTCTTCCAACCGGTTTACCGGTTCGACCGATTAATATCGTGAGTTTTTCCGCTTAATCAAAATTATTTGCATACCTACTATTTAAATAAATATTGCAAAATGTACAACGATCGTCAAGTATTCTCAATTTTCACATTTATCGTACCTCCAATAAAATTGTTTCACCCTAATTAAATATTTCTACTTATTTTAATGAGTATCTATTATTTACAATCTTTGATAAAAAGACGCCTTGGTTTCAAGACTTTACATAAATATATAACAAATTAAATTATCAAAAAAACAAAATATGTATAACAATCATCAAAAAGATGATATTCGGCAAATTAGCTTTTGAAATCGTCGAAATAAAACTAACTAGGTTTAAAACATGGTACTCGTTTACTCGTTTGGTATAAAGCTGTGGCCGGAGTGAGACCTAATTATTTTGTATCTAGACGTAATAAAATCCTCAACCAAAGTACAAAAGACTAAAGTCATGCGGACTGCTAACCTAGAATACGTTTCCTGTTTTTATTTTCTTCCGATAAATATGATTTGGGGAGTGAAATTGTTTTCTTCTAGGTAAGCGCGCTCCACCGTGCGACACAAAGTCGCTTCTCATATGGTGTATTGGTAAAGCGTAAGCATACGCGTAACTGAATAAAAAAGTTCTTACACTCAAACCTTTAAGTATAAGGGTTGAAACATCTATCTCTTCAGAATGTAACAAAACACAAACACACAAACACAAACACATCCAGACCATTTGTAATGGGACAAATAGGAATGGGCATATTGGGCATGGTTGAAAAGTACATTAGAAATGGGCATTTTTTACAAAGAAAGTTTCTTATGATGGCGCTGTAATTTGTAATAAAAAAAAATGTGTGAAACTCAAAGTTACTATGTAGAGAAATGAGGGCGTCACTATAGCAGTATCTAAATAACATAAAAAAAATGCTTTGAAAACTTACGTGAATAAGTTCACCTTAGTTTCTAAGATGTATCTGCACAGCGCCACCGCGATAAGAATGCTTTCTGGACTGCGCGAGCTGGCTAACTACGACGTAGATACTTAAATGGTTAGATTCACTCAGCCTTTTTTGGACTAGCTATTATTAAATTTGACAATGCTTTGGAGAAAAAAAAATGCTCATGACGTTGACAAAACAAATTAGATCACAATCAGGGCACAGAGATTAGCCGGTTCTAGTAGAGTGGTGGCCCCATCATGCGTAGTGGGGGTAGGACCCGAGGTGCGACGTCACGTGCGGCGGGGCCATAGAGTGGGGGGAGTATAGATTGCTGCCTCCGCCGCCCCAGTTGCCCCAAGAAGCCGACGGAAATATTGACGCTGAAACAAGAAAGCCTGCGTGGTGTAAAAGTCAAGGTTAAATTGACATAGGCGTATACATAAAATGGTACAGATTTCAATAACCTATTGCTATTACGTAGAATTATTTGTTGAAATGTTACAAACATGCGACCGTCAAAGCTGAAATTCTGATATATAATATTTTCTGAATGTAAATTTTTGATCCAATAGCCGCCTTAGGTTTAAAAATAGAAGAATATTATTAGAAAAAAAAATGACAAAATTACAAGACTTATTTGTAATTGAAATAGCAGCTTTGATGTTCTGTTAAAGTGTGTTCAGTTCAATATTCCATGAAATCCAGTTTTATATTTCCTACAGGTCTATTTTCATTCGGATTTAGAATCTATATTTTCGTCTCTAACATTCTGAATATAAGATAGAGATAAGAGATAGACAGGAAGTTAGACTTCGAATCGAATCCGAATCCAATGGATTGGGAATAAAAATAGCCCTGCTGAGGTAACTAAATCTAACTAACCATTGCTTGCCATAATATTGCCAAATAGATTTGGGATTTAGAAGTCATGGTTCAAGAAATATCCATATCAGGTAAGAGATAACTAAATCTCAAAGAATATTGTGTTCCGCCTTAGTATATGTCTTATGTAGGTATACACCTACGACATATACAGGGTTAATGGTTATTCAGTACACAACAAATATGAGACCAAAAGATTTTATTACCAAGTCTTATTAACAATCTAACATGCATATTATAAGTATAATTTCTCAAATACAAATTTTTCATGACGTTTTTCAACGGTATAAAGGAAATTCGGAAAATAATTATTTATAACAATATTTTCTTGTTTTAGTCTTAACCTACATGCATGTAGGGTAAGAATAAGACAAAAAAATGTGTTGGTACAAAAGTACAGAGTTTAAATAAAATTACGGAACGGGATTACGGAATTTGGAAGGCACAAATACTCGTAAGAAAGTAAAAATGCTTCGTAACACAATAAGAAACAGCTGAGGAATAGTTTAATGAAAACTATTTGCTAGGTACCTACATAAAACAAATGTTTCTTAAAAAACAAAATGTGTGCATGTAACTGCTGTTTTATTCCGAAAAATTTACAATTCATTTTAAATAAAAACCGTTTGTTGTTGTGTACAGAAAGTGACCTTAAAAGGTTGCTAGGTAATAACAATTAACCCTGTACAAGTACAAAGTTACCAGCATCAAAATTACCAAGCTTAAGTTCGTTTTAAGCAAGGTACGCCATAAAATTGTCAGATACTATTTTTATAATTTTTGATAATAACTGAAAATAATGTCGTAAGTGTATGTATCTTCTCACAATGAGAAGATGGCCCGTTCCCAGCAGTGGGACAGTTTGTACAAACAGGGCTGATAAAAAAAAAAAGTGTATGACACAAAATGTAAAAACATTCGCCGTGCTTAATTAAGTTAATACTAGAGTCTGTTAGAGCTAGAGAATGATATGCTATCGAGGATGTTGCTAAATATTTCATTATTTTGTTCGAGAATAGACTACCAAATTAATCATTCATAATATTTCTAGACGTCAATTGCCACGTATATCTAAACAGACTCTAGGACAAAAATTAGGCCTTTACCACATTAGAAGACAATGTAAGCCAAAAGTAGATTTTTTTAAATCTTTTTTTAATCAGTATTTATTTTGGGGCATAAGTCGATATGCCATTATGTCAGCCCTTTTTTATCTTTGAAACTGTAAATAATGCTGTTCCTATGTACTGGCGACACGACGTCTAATCTTTGAGATTTTCGCCAGTACATTTGCGTCTAATCTTTAAGATATTAATTTTCGCCAATACATTTGTGCATTTTTCCATACAAAAGGAATATAATAATTTCCACTAAATATTAACTGAATACGTTAATTCCATTTTTACATTGAGAGAACTATGAATAGCTAGACTTGTATGTTTTAGTATTTCCAATGTTAATAAATCGAAGATAAAAAGTTACATTTTGAGAAAATGTAACTGCAAGCATGCAAGCCTGACCATTTGTAGATAGAACCCTATAAAAAACTATTAAATTCGGAAGATTTTTTTCACAATATTTTTTTTTTTGTATGGAAAAGCCCGCAATATGCCGTATGTCGTAAATTGAGGACTTCTATACATTTAACTTCGTACGTGGTAAGGATTATTAATGTGCCAAAATGTTTTCAATCTTTTTACTTTCTTATATGATTGTCCAGTTTTTAAGCGCATAATATATAAACCTTTAAATATTATAATATTTCTTTAATTAATGCCTTTTGTATTTCTGACAATCAGAAATACAAAAGGCATGTTGAATTGGAGTTTTCAATGTTCTTGTATGCTCATTAAGATATCTCCTCCTCAAAGTTGCCTGAAAGAGATCGCTTTTAGCGATAAGGTCATCTTGTTGGTCTGTTGTTTCACAAGAATGAATGAAAACTTGACAGTATAAATCTTTTAGCTTACTATTAATGTCGTCTGTGTTTTGAGTTAAGATTTAGCTAAACTTCAAGTTAAGGTATCAACAATGAAGTCTCAGTTTAGTTCTTGTCAAAAATCATTTCTCGATCAAAGACGAAACCACGAAACGCCGCTAGTCGTCAAGTGACAAAGTTTATCCCATAGGACATTCCCAAACAGACATTGAAAGTGTTCCATTAAGTCAAGAGTGAGCGTATCTTGCCAATGACAACCCGTTTCAAGCGTTATCCAAATATTGGTAGATGTGAGTACCGTCGAGTTACAGAATGCAGATTACCACTGTATCATAAACTAATAACGGACAGAGGGAGAACTCTATACAAAATGAGAAAACAAATAAAGATGTGTCCTGAACACACGTATGTATTAAGTGAATACGTGTACCCATATAATAATGCTCCAAATAGCTACAAACTACAGGCATACTTATTTCTTTAGATAAAGATCGGATTTAGATTAATTTAAAGTTACAAAATCTGATTTGGTGCAAATCCGGAATTTGCCCCATAAAATGCGTTATATTATTTCCAATTTATTATATAAGATTGTTCAATTTGTATATTGCTTGAGGAGAAGCGTTTGTTTAGTATAACATATACGGAAACATGTAAATATAGCTAAGATACTCTAATCTTTTTAAGTACCTTAAGTAAAATAAGTCTGTATGTTTCCCAAATAAAATAAAATACAAAAGTCCGCGCCACAACTGAAGTCCAATAGCGAAATTTTGGAACCAAATTTGACAGGCCCGCCATTGCCCAGAATACATGTATTGTATGTATGGCCAGAATGCGATTGAAGAGTTTGAAATAATGACTCAGTTTATAAAAATAACACATAAAATATTTTCAACAAAATAAAAATAACATAAAATATTTAATTTGAATTTAAAAATAAGTACTTACAAAACAATAAAATATTACAATCGGCCATGCTAACTAAAACTGCTATTTTTTTTAAAGTGAATGACGTCACGATTCAACGATTCAGTTCATTTAGTTGACCTTGGAATGTATGCCGTAAACGCAGACGTGACGTCACGTTACGGTAAGCGGAAACTATGACACTACGTTTTCGCGCTTAATTCAAACTAGATAAAAAATAATTTACTTTAAAATTCTGTTTAACAGTGAAATGTTTTTCGAGTACAGTACGCGTATAGTTAAATTTTAAAACAGGATTCTTAGTTTTCTATCTGCAATATTCTGAGACATTCCCTGGTAGTGAAGGGTGAGTGATATTACAGCGGCCACTTAGGGGTGACATGTTTTTTTAAATGTTAATTAAGTTTTTTGTGAGGGATTAACAATTTGAATGTGATTTAGGCGGTGGAGATCCGAATTTAATTGTTGGTAATGAATACTTGCGAGTATATTTTAACACGAGATAAAATCGAAGTTAAATTGAAAGAACAATACAGATATAGATAAGGTCCTTGACGACATTATAAAATATGAGAGAAGATATGTATTAATGCGCACTTAGATAATAGGGAATATGCATTATTTAATATTATTTGGTCATAAATAGTCTAATCATAAATAGATCCATTCTACAAAAACAAAATTAAAATATATTAAAAAATAAGAAAGCTACAAGCGTTTTGGTTTCATGTTAGACAGAGAGCACACGATCTCGTTAGACGACGTAGCGCATCATGTTTGCCGAACAAATTCCATATAAACTGTTGTTTCGCGAGAGAGGGACAGAGCATAAAACTTTAAATGTTTATATCTCGGAAGCTTATTGGAAGATCGAAATATTTCTTGGGAAATGTATAGATATTTTATCAGTTAAACTATTATTCCAATTATATTTTATGCATGAAAATTAATTTGTATCAAAATTAAATTATTGTTGAAAACTTGAGATGTTGCTAGTGTTCTGTGGGACGTTTTTTTATAAGTTCATTCAGTAATTTTATGTCTTTCAAAATATTTATATGTGCGAGTGAGACGGATGATGGTTGAACTACATACTCTTAAAGGCACTTAATTGGAATCATTTTGGCACCAAATTTCGCAACATTACACATTCGCTGCAATGAAAATATTACCTGTAGAAGTCGGCATTGCTGCGTGTGGGGCCATGAAAGACGAGAGCTTTGCCGAGTGGTGGTAAGAGCTCATGAAGAGATCGCTCTGGTACTTATAAGCTGGATCGCTAGCTGCTGGTTGCGTGGCCGCAGCTAGTCCTTGGAAATCGAATTTGTACGCATACCGCTTCCCGTGAACCTTCGTCATTATGTTTTTGTCGTAGTAGTATCTGCACAAAATCATGAAATTAATTGTTTGAAACGACTCAAATTGACACCCCAGCTAGCGAAAGATATGGCATGGGAAACACTGTAAATTAAATAGCTTGATTTTTAATTTCTATAATTTGTCTTTCAAGCCTGCGGCCTTATAGGCTAACTTTCCTTGGCTGATTTATCTGGTGGTGGTTGATTCAAAATTGAGATAAAGTTCTCAATTGATCAGTTGCTTTCTATAACCTGGAAATGAACTTCGTTTCACCTAAAGTTATCCGATAAGGCTGCCGGATTAATTTTGCATGATAGAAAAGCATTAATCATGCCATATACTCTCTAAAAAAATGCATTTGCATCAGCATAGTCAAGTCGCGTTGCATAAATCGGGTACCCGTTTCTCGCCAAGGCTAATTGTTAAGTTAAAGTATCACACGGGTCCAGTTGGAAATTCTGGCCAACTGTTCCCAAGTTCGTGTGACTGTGTGTTACCTAAGAGCACGGCTCAGCTTGTCGTAGTTCATGTTAGGTTTGGACTTGCGCTCGCCCCAGCGTCGTGCGACCTCGTCTGGATCTGTTAACTTGAACTCCCCGTTGGTGCCTTCCCAGGTGATGCAGCCCGCATTGCTGGAGTCGCTTAAGAGCTCGAGAAGAAACTGCCACAGCTGGATCTGCCCTGAGCCTGAAAGAAAAACTGTGTTAATTTTGTTAACATTACGTAACAGGGGTTGTTTATTTCATGTTAAATCGACTTCAATAAAGAGATTCTCAATTCGGTTGTATTTTTTTTAATGGTTGTGACCGAACAACTTCTTGATATACAAATCGATTTGGAAAAATATTTTTTTATTTGAAAGCTTTCAGATTAGCCTTATAGAAATTTCATCAAAATCGGTTCATCAGTTTGGTTTTTAAAACAATTGAAAAAAATATGTCATCTAAGTAAATGAAATTACGTATTTGAAGTCGGTTGTTTCTGTTTTTTTATAAATAATTATCCTTTATTACAAAATTTTCCTCTATCTTGCTACTTGACATAGACATAGACATAAATTTAGTACATAAACTTGGTATATATCCCCCTCTAATGATGCGATTGGGCTCGGTCTTGAGCTGTTGTAGGTTTAAGGTCCATTAGCTCTACGATTATGTGTATTGTACATGTAAAACCAGTGTTTTGAGTAAGTTGATATTGAATGGACCTCGTGTCGGTGGTGTATTTAGTCATCTGGATCCTACTGACATGGAGATTGTAGATCAACATGCAGTTATCTCTCCTTGCGCATCACAACATTTTTATACATGTAAAATCATTGGTTATTGACTTATTAGAAAAGTGAGAGACGAATTTGTTTCCAATGAAATAAATAAAAAGTTTGATCTGGATATCACTTATACTGGAGTCGGAATGAAAAAACATATATTTTCCTACTCCTCAGCCAATTTAAAAGATATGAAAGAAAAACTTTTTTTAAATATTTTTCCTATCCAAATATAAAAATTCATCTCTCACTTTTCTAATATCGCTACTCAGTGATTTTATATGCATAAAAATGCTGTGATGCGCGAGAGAGATAGCTGCACACGTAGAGCCCATTATTAAGGGCAGCTAATAAGGATTTTCAATTTAATATGGCTACCGACCTACAGCAATGTTCAGTTGTGAATATTATTTTAACTATTTAAGTTGAATGCATTTAATGTTTAATACTGGATGGCTATTTCACGAAAGGTACTCATACTCATACTCTTTATTGCCACTAAGTGTACATCTCTGAAGATGGAATTAAATACTTACTATTTGGCCAATTCAACGATTTGGCCACGAACACGGCACACAAGCTCACAAGCTCGTTATCGAGCTATGGAAAGGGATAAGCTTGGGGTATCTCTGCGAGATCCTATCAGAAACGAAGAGGTCAGTAGATGTAGACGTACGAAAGTCACCAACATACGCGGTGTATTAGCAAGTTGAAGTGGCACTGGGCAGGGCATAAATCACGTAAAACTGACGGCTAGTGGACCCGAAAAATTTTCGAGTGACTATACCACGAACCGGCAAGCGCTGCGTAAGAAGATAAACCAGAAGGTGGGCAAAAGATCTCAAACAAGTGGCAGGAAGACGCTGGATTCAGGCCGCTTCCAAATGGTCTTTTTGGAAGCCATGGCGGGGGCCTATGTTCAGCAATGGACTTCTTGTGGCTGAGATGATGATGACGACCCTCGTTTAATTATTTAACGACTGTGACCATCTCTTACCTTATATAATATGTTAGTGTGTGTGATGTGTGATGGTAATAAAATACAACTAAAAGTAAAAAGCTCTAACCTTTCGTGTCACGCTTACTCACCAGTGAAACGAACAAGGCTCTACGCCCCAAGCGAAAGTATCATAAAAATCGAATTCTTACACGGTTGGCCGTGGTGTAGGCTAATGGTTAGGGTCGGCCCCCACTTATTGGGCGGCTATGTTCAGTTCCCGCACGAGCGCTCCTAGTGCGCACTCGTGTGGAATCGACCTTATGCGGCGCCGGGCGGCGACTGTATTGGGGTATGTTAAAGTTTTTTTTATCTTCATTTGTGAGTAAAAGTTTTTAGTATAAAAACTATCTATATCTTGTTGACCTGAAACTTTTAAAGGCAACACGGCTCATCAAATGTTATGTGACGGTGTGGGTGGAGGAAGATTGTAAGGCATTTACTCAGAATTAGGAAAGAGTCTCGAATGTTGGTGTCGGAATCATCACTAGGAGCATCTAGTAACCAATAAGCATATCGGTCGATTTTTAGGCTAGCAACTAGACAGCCTGGTGCTAGAAAATACAACCACTATGCTATCTTCACAAAATTTTCCTTCATCTGATTATAGCTCATTACTAGAAGCCATGCTCCAGCTTGACAGTCTATGGCAGAACCGCTTAAGCTATCATCGCTTCAAAGGTAAAGTGTTCACTAAACAATTCCAAAGACGTCATTGTAAGCACTGCTTACGTTAGCGTGCTTAGCGAGCGGTGTTACATTACATTTATGATGTGATTCATTGTAAATGTGTTGCCAACTGAAGTCAAAATGTTTCTGGTTCGTTGATACAGATCAGCCAATTCAAAATCAATATTATTTAGCTGGAATTACTATAAACTTTAAACTTGAATATGGTAGCTAGCTAGCCGAGCACAAAAAATATCTTGCTATAATTTCACTACACTGTTTTTCTTTAAGTGATCTGAAGCTTATTAGTAACACGCGGATTCGAGCACAATTGTCCACATTAAATCTTATTATATCTAAATAAGATTTACTAAAGACGCTTCTGCGAACAATGCTCACGTAGTATCTCTCTCGAGTTATTTATTTATGCTCCATAATATTTTCATAGTTTCTATACAACATTTTCTATCACTTGACCTGAAGCTCATTATTAGGATTCAAACTGGTGCACTCCACTACGAAATCCAACTATCGTCGTTTGAAAAAGAAATGGTAAGAAATGACAATGGTAAGTCATCTACCAAGCAAAATATTCACTAAAAACGCTACTATAAGCAGTGCTCACGTTAGCGTGACTCGCGAGTGATTTATTTATGCTCGTGATCTCGTGAGTCGTGTCACAACATTCGCATTGCTCGGCTCACTGGATCCATTCACCTCCCCGTGTATTACTGAAGTCACAACGTTTGCAGTTGCTCGCTCGTTGGTCCATTGTCCTCATGGCTCATCGACTCATGGCCCATCGATTTTATGACTCGCAATTAATGACTCGATCGCCAAAATATTGTGCGTGGGGCGATGGATGTCGGAGAACTATTATTTTTTTGGTTGACTTGAGCTGGCTGATGAATTGCCTTTATCTCTGCTGGGGGATTATCGTCAGGGAAGTATTGTATTGTTGATGATGAGAAAATTCATGCTTACTGCTTTTTCTCATCATCATCAGTTAAGAAGAATATTAGAATGAAGAATTGAAATAGTTGTACAAAGTAAAAAAAAACAAAAGTCGCAAAATTATGATACTGAACTTAACGATACCCCACACATATACCTACAGATATATATTAGGTATTTACTCTTCTCATAGACAGTTGGGAATAATTTTATTAGTAGATACTCTTTAATTCCTAGGCTAATATTTTTTTTTCAGCCCTGTTCGTACAAACTGTTCCACTGCTGAGCGCGAGCCATCTTCTCATTGTGAGAAGGGTAAGGCCACAGTCTACCACGCTGGCCAAGTGCAGGTTGGCAGATTTCACACATCTTCAAGAACATGGCGAACTCTCAGAATGTAGGTTTCCTCACGATGTGTTCTTTCACCGTTTGCAGTTGCCGGCAATCAACAATGCGCACATAACTTCGAAAAGACAGAGGTGCGTGTCGTGGGATTCGAACCCAGAACCTGCGGATCGCAAGTCAGACGGTCTCCCGACTAGGCGGCCGGAAACTTCATATACATATTTTATTAGTAAGTACACTGGATGATTAAACAAACTTGTCATAGAAAGTTTATTTTATAATTACTTAATAATTCATTTATAGTGGTTCCATAGTCTCAGATATTTTAAGCTTTTAAAATACGAAACGGTCGCTTTTCTTATCCTTTACTCACAAGGCCAATTCTAATATTATCTTCATCGATATTAATAAATACAAATTCAAATTATAAAAACTTTTTTAAACTGTCTACACTATGTCAAATTATTTATTTACTTTTTTTTTTAAATTATTATTTAATATTAATTTGTCAGTTTAGTTCTTAAATTTTGCAGCTGGCTGTACGTAAAATATCGTTGCAATTACAATTTAAAATAAAGCTGAAATGGTCGTTTGATCGCTTATAAATCCATCCATTTAACACATCAATATTTGATCAACATGTAATTCTACCCGGCGCTGTGTACACTGTACACAAAGGTAAACCAAACGTCAGCTTTGCTTTAATAACCGCGTGAAAAGACAGGTAAACACGGGTGCGCCGTGTGAACCGCCCTTAATTGGCAGGGTTGCCACGCGCCGTTGATTGTTTTTATTTTGAAATTGCCTCGCAGATTTATAACAAAATTACACGCTCTGGTGGCCAGGTGGTGGTTGGTAATGTTCAGTAATTATTAGGGTATTTTGGAGGCCATTAAATGGTGATTATGGTTACAGTGCATTCTGCTAAAGTTCAAGTCTAGGACAAAAATAATGTTTTATTTAACTGACATTGACGATGACGTATTCTGACATACACTATTTTATAGACGCAAAACTCAGTGACGATATATATTTCATTAACACGGTGCATAAGATTTATTTTATTCGTGAAAACAACTACGCATGGACGAGTCTAAAAAGGAAATTGATGAATTTGAATTATACCTATCACATAATAGATAAAAGTAAGTGGCTAAATTAGCTGGACAGTGGAACGCGGTAGTACCACTAGTAATATATTGTATAGTCTGTGTTTATTTGGAGATACCTAACTTATTTTTGGCAGCATATTTTTGGCGACGAAAAGCTTCACTTTTATTGTGAGAAAATCTGATCTGATGTTAACATTTTATATAAACTAAATTAGCCATTTTGGCACTGTGAACATAATTATAAAAATAATAAAATAACGATTAATAACAATACATATTTTATATGATTATTTGTAGAACCCACACATAAAAAAAAAGTTAAACCCATAAAATACTATTTAATTACAAATAATTAAGTTAACTCTTAATATCTGGGCATTAACTTTACCAATCAAATTAAACCAGCTTTCAGCTTATTAACCCCCACGAGTTCAACAGCGCTGCAGTAAAAAAGCTGGTTCTCGTAAAACAGGTGCGTTGAATTGCGTGCCACTTTACGGCTTAGCCTATTAACATTTCGAGGGCTGATCAGACAGATAAACGTGCCGTGATGTAATGTTGTTCCCACACGCTGTGACGCCGTCGGGCCGTCGGGCAGGCCTCGCTGGGCGCCACGTCGCTCGGTCGCGTGTGAACTTTGCCGGCGCGCGGCGGCTACCGTGTCAACCCTACGCGTTTTATGGCATGCCGTGATTGATTTTGTGATTAATTTTTGTCTATTTTTTGTTATCCAATAATAGGCTTCCGATTTTCTTGCTCAGGTACTAGAAGTTTTTCAGAGCTTAGGAAGAAACTAATTTATTCACGACTAGCTTCCCCCGCAACTTCGTTCGTACATGAATTTACTACCTAACTAGACTAAACATATGATACATCGAACTTCATAACGGGATCTTTTATAAATAAGAAAATGACATTTCAAACCTGTATATTTGGGAAACTGTGTAAATGAAAAGCCCCTATAAGGTATAAGGTAATAAATAATCATATATAGGGACTGATTAGGGACCAGATACACAGGTTTCACCGTACTATTGAATAAGACGGTTATTGTTAGTAGGCATTTGATTGTATCAACACACAATTGCAACCCAAAACAAAGTCAGGTTACATTCACCTAATATATTGCTTTGTACTAAAATGGCGTCTAATGCTTTGTCCAGTAGCCTTAAGGCTAATGCCCGACAGGGGTCCTCATCGTTATCGGCACCTTTTGTGTGGTCCACGGTGGTCACCCTACATGATGCTGTTTTCAAAGGGCTTTCCGACAGTTCATGGGGTCAATTTGGTCACCGAAGCGTTTTGCTATGGGTGGTCTCTTTGAGTCACTTTGACGCGTTTATCTGTACATAACTTGATTAGATAATGATACACCTAAGTTTTCCTTTGTATGCCTCACTGTGGCTACTATCGCTTATTATCAAGAATGTGTGGTGTAGAAACGTAAACATCTATTTCTCGATTCAGTCTGTATCTACTCATTACTGTCTGTATTACTGTCTTAACAAGAGGAGTCCTCTACAGTACTGAGTCTGTAGAGGACTCCTCTTGTTCACGCCATCCTTTCCGGTCCTGTGCGAGTCTCATCCACTGACTTCCGACGTGCTTTGCGATGTCATCTGATCACCGGGCCGATGGTCTACCCCAATGTCGTCGCCAGTTCCTTGGGTACCATTAAAATGGTAATAATACCATTAAAATACCATTAATTTTTAGTTACACCATTGAAACGCAAAATGTTTTTGTTTTTTATCAGCCCTGTTTGTACAAACTGTCCCACTGCTGGGAACGGGCCATCTTTCCATTGTGAGAAGGGTTAGGCCATAGTCTGCCACGTTGGCCAAGTGCGGGTTGGCACACTTCACACATCTTCAAGATCATTGAGAACTCTCAGACATGTAGGTTTCCTCACGATGTTATACTTCACCGTTTGAAGTTGTCGGCAATCAACAATACGCACATAACTTCGAAAAGACAGAGGTGTGTGCCGTGGGATTCGAACTCAGGACCTGCGGATCGCGAGTCAGACGGTCTCCCGACTAGGCTGTCGGAAACTTACTAAGCTGCCGGAAACTTAAAACGCAAAACGTAATGACTATACATTAAAAAAATAAAAACAAAGAGCAAAATCTATGAGTCACCTGCCACCTGCTACGAAGAATAGCTTAACTAAGCTATTGAATTGTCAATAGCTTAGTTGAAATTGAAAATTCAAATTGAATGGTCTTGGTCAAACTTGACCAAGACCATTCAAAACTAGATGGCTGATCTGTGCATAATCTCAACCACCATACTATGTTCTACCATATGGCGAAGATAAACATCTTGGAATATGTACAAAGTCTGTCAAAACTTGACTAGTATGGTGTACTTTGGTATTATTTTGAAGCGACAGCCCTGACAGTGCCCCTATAGAGCTGCAACATCCTTTTTGTAATAATTTTGTAATTATGTTCAATAAGTTGTAATTATGTTCATTTAATTTATATTTCTAGATTTGTTATGATTATTTTTATATTATATTTTATATGTAAATACTGACTGACGCATCCAAGTTTTTTAATGTAAATTCAAATTCAAAATTTCTTTATTAGTGTATAAGTAAGGTACAATAATATAAGTTCCACAGACTCCGAACTAGTTATAAACAGTATTTCGGCCAGTGGCTTCTTCTTATTAATGAATCTTAAACTAAGTATCATACATTTGTTTCTTAATAATATAATACTACACATTCAAGATAATATATAATATAGAACAAAATTATGTCGATCATTTAGTTAACAAATTGTGATTTACCGCAAACTTTCCGATATAAATGATTCAGTCCTATTATAGTCCATCTCTTTGAAAATTCCAGTTATCTTATTTTTACATTGAAAACGATTTAGTTTATTAATTGGCGCGTTTATATTGATCTTATTATACAAATATGGTCCCAAATAGTAGCCAACATTCTTTGCAAATCAAATACTGTGTTAGTTATAGGCTCAGAGAATATTTTATATTTCTTAGTTTTACGCATTTTAGACATCTTATTCTGTGATACATCTGGAGTTTTTGAATGATGGTTAAGTATTGTTTGTAACATAAATAATTGACGCACGGTAAGAACATCACATTCTTTATACAGATCCTTAGTTGGATAGAGACGTGGTCTAAAGTTGGCAACTTTCAGGATAACACGTTGGGCATATTCCAATGGCTTAAGGTTCGTTTTACATATGCCTATAAGTACACTGTACCGGTGTTTATTGAAATAATTACATTATATTTTGTAAACACTGACTAACGCAGCCATGCACATTGTAACAGTGTTTATCGAAATAAAGAATTGAATTGAATTGGAATTCTCCGGATCTCATACCCTGACAAAGGGCTAGAGACAATTCACACCAAGTGACATTTTGAACTACCTACATGCAGTCCTTCTTCATCCAATTGGTGAATAACGGGAATGGTAAGTACAAAAAGAAGGACACAAGCTTCGTGCCAACAACCAGACCCTAAAGTAAGACGATGGTCTTACAATATCCTTCTCGCAGTGAAAAACCACCCAAACTCAGTATCTATATTAAAAGTGATTTGGTAAAATGAGACCTACAATCTTGGAATTTTCAAGGCTAGAGTGAATAGATATCTTCTAGATCGACGAGCTCCATCATCGGCCACACCGTCGCTTAACATCAGGCAAGTTGGTGGTCAATCGTAGATCTATAGTGTATAAAAAAAAAAAAAAAAACTTATAAGTCTGCTACTGCTAGTAAGTTGATACTTCACCTGAATTCGCTAGTCGACTGCTTGTCGGACCAAACATCTGATATGGATCTGAAACAAATAAAAATAACAAGCTATTATTTTATTTTAATAGTTCAGAACAATTTAATTCGATATAAATATTCTCACACATAAATAATAATAATTTTAATTAATTCTAATATAAATAAACACAAATAGTTTCTTTATATAAACATCTACTTGTTATCAATGTTTGAATTATATAATATATTAACTAATACAAATATAATTACAAATTTAGTCAAAGAGCCCACCCCTAACTGTTCCTGGTGCAAAGGTGCATAATATTTTAATTAAATATTCACCCAATTATTTTAATAAAAAATATATTAAAAAAACTGAAAATACAGACTTCAAAAACGCAATTCGTTTACTTGCAAGAGATTTTTTCAGTTATTTTGTTATAAAAACCTAAGTACTGCACCTTTTTTTTTATGGGACCACCTCTGAGGTATTAGCTACTTACCTAGTTAGCTACCAAACAAAAAGCTATTCGTAATTGGTGGAGTAATCATTGCACATACAAAAAAGAAAAAAAAACATACAGCCGAATTGAGAACCTCCTTCTTTTTGAAAGTCGGTTAAAAATACATCGTGGTTCTTTACTACTATTTTCCTAGTAATAATAATACAAGTTTATTTCAAGTTTCCCAAGACTCATAGTTACAGTAGGTAATTATGATTAATAGTCATATTTCCAATTTTATTAAATCACCAATTTCTTAAATTCAAATATCAATCTAAAAAGGAATAAAATTACATGTCAACCAAAAATAATATTAAAAATAAAAATAAGTTTCCTGATAAACGGTCTCTAATCCTTTCAATCAACTAATAGAAAGCTATCTTGTGTCTTGAGATATATGTGCAATTGAGGTCTTTTCAAGTCGAGAATCTTATATGCTTGCATGCTTCATCTTTGACCATATTATGGCTTTCTAAAGTAGTAGGTGGTTAACGTGGACTTTTTGCGATGAAAAGCTACTACTTACTCACACCTACTCACCCTATCGTCTAAAACCTAAAAATGGTCTAATGCCTCCCTACCCCAGTAGATCACCAAGACGCCACCGATAGCGTCGCTATGGCAACACAACACACAACACGAAGGAAAAAACCCAGATGTAGTGCATAGATTGCATTACAAGTGGTCGTAATGAGGACTGGGGACCTCAGGATTTACATAGATAGTAGGTGACGAGAATGAACTAGAATACCTACTTGATGATAGATGGCGCTTTTAGCCTTGCTGGAATTGATCGTACATTCTCGAAGCCTAGGTTTTTTTTTTTTATATTGACAAACATACGTATATAAAAAAATATGAAAGTCTACTGGATCGAAGTTAGTGAAATTTACAGACATCCAAAAAACACCACGAGTACCTATTCTATGAGTATTTTGTTTGGGTATTTGTAAATTCAAGATGGTAAATACTTGGTAACATAGTTTTGATTTTTTTTGCATCACTTCTGTAGTAACTCATTTAGCACATATAATATATAATTTTTGGGTGTATAATGGAAAAAGAGCAAACAGTGCGTGTCCAATGATTTCAGTAATCAAAAGAAAAGAACTAGCACATGGGTTTTTGGCGGGAACGTCTTAGTAACATGTTGTTGCTTTGTTTTATTTTCCTAAACTTGTGTTATTTTGAACATTAATGCTATAAAAAGGTGGTGTTTTATTCATTAAGTGTTCGATCAAGTGCATGAGTGTGGGCAAGTGAAATAAAGCAATGGAATATGTGATTTTACGTTGTCGGCAAAACTCCATAGAAGCTTCTAGTAAAGTCGCTATCACTTTACTGAGGCAAGACTTAAATTTGAAAATGACTGTTTACGTGACTTAGACTATGACTAGAACAGTATATAACTTGTATTATTCAAGAAACTTGAAAATATTTCAATACTTGACACTGGCAAATCTCTAATCGCGGGGTCCAATACAAAAAAGAAGAAGAAGAACTAGCACATGACATGTGTGTTAAAACATGGTATTAATAAAGTCCCTTTACGTAGTCCTACGACAACGGTGCTACAATATCGGAATGCTACATCGTAGTACTCTACGATCCTTTGTAGCAATACTACTCTATCAGAAGACTTTAATAGTATTCAGAACGGACACTCTCCGCCTCCCGACAATCTCGGTTTCTTCACCCGCTCCCCGCGCTCGCCCTATCGCGAGCCAGGCTATGCCAGAATGCGGTCACGTCTGTTAAAATTCGTTCTCTAACTGGGAGCCGTCAAAGAATTGTCACATGTGGCCGCCATTTATAATCTCGTCTGATCAGTATTACCGTCAAAACACCATTTGCGCATGTGTCAAGTGACTGATGTCAGTTGATCGTTGAAGGCGAACCTATCACGACCAAATCGAATACGTTTTGGAGAAAGGTATATAAGGTCAAACATACTCAAAACCGACGAGCATGTATGAAGACACTATTGAAAGTGGAAGAAGCGAGAGACGTGTGTCAGGAACGTAGCAAGTGGAAAGATATAGTCTCTGCCTACCCTAAAGGGAAATGGCTATTTATATACCTATGCCGCCTTAAATTATGTAATCATTAAAAGTAAATTCGTATGGACCGAGTGGCCAGCCCTTGTGTCAGAGTTTTTAAGCCGCCGAAAGACCTCAAAGAACAAAAATGAATAATTTAAACAACGTTTGTAATGAATTCGAAGGAACTTTTGTTATAGTAGTATATATTATTGTTCAATCAGCTAGCTATACGGGCTAATCGGAAAAATATCGTGAAAATAAGTACAAAACAGGAGTAATTTTCGTAGCGAAACTGTTAAGCTTGATTTGCTGTTAGTGTGCGTTTAGACGAGAAAATATGTGCAGTGCCACTATGCAATTTATTTATTAAATCTACTTTTCGTTACTTACGATTCGTTTTACTTACGATACGTTAAGGGTAAGCGTTCGTTTACCATCAAGCAAATGACTTGCTCGTTACTTGGCACTTCAAAAGTTCTCATAAAACTACCCCACAGTTCGATACGTATAGAATATGCAAATTACGGTCATAATTCGTGGCACATTCAAATTGAAACAATGGCGCCCCCCTAGTTACAGTCCGCGCCTTTTGTGACATTATAATAAAGTAGTAATTGTTAATGACACTCGAGTTAGCTCTCAGACTATTAAACAGGGATATTGTGACTAATTCTCGACCCTTGGTAATTAATAGTAGTAAGTGACGTCATAGTAAAAAAGTAGAAGAGGTACTTGGAATAAAAAAATATATATCAAAAACTGGCTTAGCGTAAATTTTTGAGAATGGGCCACATTATATTTTAGGCCTCACACTTTTTACATCATGAAGGAGAAAAAGCGATGCCAATTTGAAAATAGCATACTTTTGTGTACACATTGCAGAATATAATTATATCAGCTCTGATATGCAGAGTTAAAAAAAAAACCATTGACACTTCATCTGAAATATCGGGCCAGCAATAAAATGTTAGAAAGGGCGTACATACGTACATAGAATGTTAAATAATTTCTAATTTTGCGTAGTCGGGTAAAAGGCATCGTTTCAGGTCTCTAAATAAAATATGCAATAATCAAGATATTTTTTTTTCAAAAAACATCATCTTGACAGGTTAACAAAAAAGCTATCGTTCCACACGCCAACCACTTAAGCAAACCTGTAAAATATGTATTTTCACATAACGTGTTTGGTAATACCCCTCGTGAAGGCAACCCGTATCTAAATTGAGTTCTCGGCTTTTTCATCGAACACTCCTGAAAAGTGAGGGTTTCGACGTCACATGTGTACCTCAACTCGCGGTGAAATGTTTGTCGTGGGATAAATGTGTTGGAAATCGTCAAGTAAACAAGTCTGACTTTGGGTTTGTTTGTACGTTACCGTCTCTGTTGCTGAAAATTGTAACCGTTGCTGTGAATTTAGGTTAAAATATGGTTTTATTCGATATAGTTGTGGTTAATTATTGTTTTATCTGAAATTATAATTATTATTCGATTTAATTAATTTTTTATTCGTGTTTATGACGAAGTTTGAAAAAAGCAAACCGTAGAGACATTTTTGAACCCAATCAGATAAAAATAATTATTTAAATCGGATAATTTAGGGTTGGAAAACAGTTCCCTCCTGGAAGAACGTTAACTTTACTCTTAACATTAAGCAAGCACATAAACAAAATAAAACTCTGTCTACAGTCAATTGGCGAGCTTGATAATTTCGTCACTCGTCACCATAGAAAAAATGCTTAGTCTAAGTTTTTTTTCGTTACGTCATCCTATAAAATATGCCTACCAAACAAACAACTTATAAACTCGACTCATGGCAAATGTGCAAGCATGATGCCAACACTAAGCAAAAAAAAAAACCCAAAGAACGTCACATCAAAGCTGTCAAATTATCATGCCAAAGATGAAAGATGTCGATTAGTTGCAACTCATCATTGAGTTACGAAGACAAGCTCTCGTCGTATACACGTAATGGCTGTTAAATCGAGGGTGGTTAAATAAGGGCTGGTAGGGGTTGGCGATATAATCGCCGTGATTATGATGGATGGAGAGACGGCAGAATCGTTGCAGTCATTGATATGCGGAATTGATGATCGGCAGTTTGCCTTTTAACGGAGTACAGCTTAGTGTCTGTAGTTAGATCCGTCAGTTTAAGGCATACATAGTTGAATAGTGATTTTTTTACTATGTATAATTTAAGGTTAAACACGTTCCATTAAAAAAAAACCGGACAAGTGCGAGTCAGACTCGCCCACCGAGGGTTCCGTACAAACTAGTAAATAAAAGGGGGAAACCATATTTTTTTTTATTTTCCTTCTTATACCGAAAAATATACATCGTAAAAATATTTAAAAACCTGTTTTAACTTATGCTAATTAAGCTCTTTCATATGATACCCCACATGATACGGTTAATTCACTTTAAAATTTCGACCCTCATTCCTTGCATAACGACACTATTTTTTTGTGATTAAATTAAAATTGTCCGGTTTTCGGACTTTTTCCTATATGTGTACTCTAACACAATGCTTCTTGCCAAATTTCAGAGTTATAGGTTAACGGGAAGTACCCCATAGGTTTTGATTCCTCTGTGAGTGCCGAAATGTGCGTTTTTTACGACATATTCATCTGTAACTTTTTTTTACGAAAACTGAGAAATTTTATTTTTTTTCTGCAGCAAAATACTATGGATTTGCGTATATGGTTTTAATTTCAACTCGATACCTTCACGCGTTCCCGAGATAAAGGTCTTGACACCCTGACAGACGGACAGACGGACATACGGATAACAAAGTGATCCTATAAGGGTTCCGTTTTTTCCTATTGAGGTACGGAACCCTAAAAAACTACTTTCTTGCCTATTTTTGAAAGTAGAATAATAAGAATAGACAGAGTTATTTTCGCTTTTATAATATTAGTAAGGATTCAAATACTTGATACGATTTATTTATTTATTATAAGTATATTTGAATGGAATATCATTTTTGTGTGGTCATCTACATTATGAAAATAAACTACTTATTAGCGTTATTTCCGTTTTATTCGTATTTGCGTATTATCTGCATATCGTATAATTGTTTAATTTAATTTTAATTCGTCCACGTTCTTGATGCGTACTTGCACATGAATGGAAATCTCTGTCGCTATATCTGCTTTCTGAGATATTTTTTTTGGAAAAAGGTTTTTGAAGGTTTAGTGGGAGTGGGTTTGTCCTGGCAGCAGAAGTTCAGCGCTAATGGTATACACATTCGCTTTCTGAGTACTGAGATCTTCTAGATCGACGAGCTCCATCCTCGGCCATATCGTCGCTTCATCAGGCGAGGTGGTGTTCAGTCGTGGATCTATTTAATATAAAAAAGTAAGAAGGCCCGTACGTAATACAATGTCGAACTTTCCGATGCGTCGAAACAGATCTTGTTGTGTCATTCAATGTCAGGTTTGGAAAAGAAACTGCAAAAAGAGCCAGAAACCTTAGGTCTGTTTCCACCATTTTTCGATATATTCAAAAAATCACATAAACATAATTAATCACATGAAATACTATAAACGTTACCTCAGAAAATACGCCTTTTTTCAATCCTGGTAACCTTATAGTAAAATGTTGGTTAATTGGAATTTCTATTTACTAAATGTATATCGAAATATGTTTATATTTATAGTTTCGGAGTATATTATAAGCGTTTGTCACAATAGATCTGCAAGGTCGCAGTGACGTGTCAGGGTTACTATAGGCTGTTTGGTCTCCTAGTTTTTTTTTTAAATGTTATAAGGGGCATAATTCTCTATAAGAAAGAGGACTTTGAGGCTTGTCCTGGATTTGTGCCTCATGGTTTTAAATTTTTATTTATATATACCTAGATCTACTGCAACAAGATATCTGTTATAAAAACAATTTTCAATGAAAAAATATTTTTTTTTATTACGTTATTAGTTTTCGGTCATTTGGGAAGTCTATGGGGGCCTATGTCCAGCAGTGGACCTCTTATATCAGAGATGATGATGATGACGTCATAAAGAGGTACAAAGTACAACGGGTTAGCTCAATTTCGCAAAAAAAATCTTTCAGTGTCGTTTTCTCTATTTGAGTAAAGTTTAAGTCGAGAGTTTCTGTGTTATGTTTAAGAATACGATATATATAATAAATATGGGAGTAATATTAAATAAAAAAATAATGGTGATGTCGACGATTTACTCACCCCACTCTAGCAGTGTATTTCACAATTTAAATTACAAGTTTTCAATGCGATCAAACAAATAACAAGGAGAGTTTTATTTTTCTACTGTATCTATGTTAATAAGAATGTATGTATTAAGTATAAAAAAAAAAAAAATTACATAGAACATAATAAACTTAGTTACTATTTACTCCCAGTACATATTTTAGTTACGTCTATGAAAGAATTTAAATTAAATCTAAAAACTTTGATCCCTGCACTAGGCATAGCCTGTGTCGCGATAATTATATATGATTTCCAAAATCCAAGAAAGTCTCTAGTTGACATAGTTAATTATATTATATTCTATAGTTACTAATATATACCTCCTATAAATATATATATAAATATATATATATATACACATAAAACAAAATATAATACATAAAATATTATATATATAATATATTCTTTATACTATATCTATACCAAACAAACAAACTTAAAATTCATTAGTAATATTATCGCGAGTTTTTGAAATGAAACAAATTTTAACGGATTTAACGCGTATATTTTATATAATTTTATGACCAATATATCTATTTTATTTGAAAGTTAACGAAAGTGAAAGTTAATATAGGTATATATGTCCGTCTGTTTCTATATTACCTCCTACAGCCTAAATTATATTGTAAAAAATTAAAGTAAAGATTGTAAATAAATAAATTATAATGATACAATTCTCGCATCACAAAAAAAAAAAAACACTTTTTGCTTCTGTTTCATAATAAAAAATAAGTTATTTTAGTACAGTGAAATTAGTCAAAAGAATGCGCATTACAAACGTATACTTTCTCACAAAAAACGTAGAATCAACAGCGCAAACATATAACAAAAATCGCTCTTCTGCAGTCGGGTATTTTGTTTTTCTTTTATTTAATATACTTGTTTATAGCATTGTGTAAAATGGCTCAATGGCTGGATTGTCCCCTAACTACGCTACAACGATATTCTGTTGATTCAGTACAGCAGTCACCTGTAGGGTCCAGAATTAAGTTACGTCTCATAAACAGTTTAATAGAAAGCCATCACGATTTCGATTTGGAGATAAATTGGTGGGACGAACAGTCGACGCGGCATGTTTTTTTTTTGCATCACGCCGGTCTGGATCCAGGACAGGGCCAAGAGGGGTACGAAATACTAAATTTCATACTTATTTAACTAGTGTTGATATAAGAAAATCTGCTTGACCATGCAAATTTCACGCACTTTCACAATTTCACGCACATTTCACGCACCGATCACTATGCGATCGGTGCAAATAGATTAATACAACTGAAAAAGGGTGATGATTACAATGATGGTGAAATGAAGCTTAATTATATACTGTATAAGACTATAGCTTTCCTCATACGAAATCTCATCAATAGACCAAACGCCTGACCTGCCGTTTGATTGTAAAATAATTATAGTTTATAAACTGAATTCAAAATGCATAATTTTTTTATAAAGTAAACTACTACTACGATTTTGATGAAATGTCTGTGGGACCAATCTGAAAGTATGCCATTTTAAACAAGAATTAGATCAGAAGTCATTTAGATGGAGTGATGCGGAAACAAACATAAAAGAAAAATTAAAAAAACACAGCCGAAAAAAGAGAGAGAGAGAGATAAAGGAGAGTCTGTGTGTGTTACTTTCATTCTTTTGATCAAGTTACCTTAAACGCATCATGCCAATGAAGGCATTATGCCTAAATAAGAGATTTGCCTAAAAATCTGTTGCCCTAAGCGAGAGATGCCGATGAATGAATACGGATTTAATCTGCAAGTATGGTGGATCGCGGATAACGGCCCATACGATGTATCCAACGACCTTATCAAGTTTCACCACAAATAAATTCAATCGTATATATATATATAGATGATGAGAAACTAAGATACATATAGAGAATATCTATTTCGAATTTAAAAATGATTGTCATAAAAGTTGCAGCGACTTACCCCCTACCTGGTTACACCTCTGCAAAATTCGGTGAACGGTTGTTTTTGTGTTCTCTTGATTGATTTGATTCGAGTCGTATGATCAAGTAATTGTCGAAGGGGACCGGTAATATTTTGGATTGATTTTGGCTGCACGTTTTAGAGGGTACTTATGAGTATTTAGAGTATAAATCGACTGTTTCACGTCATTTTTATATTATGAAAAACAACGGCAAATAGGAGAATGAGAGCTTTTAGTTTTTTTAAGTGTCGACTGTGATACTAATTCAAAATCTCCATAAAATATTCTAACTTTTAACTAAATTACATTAAATTTTTAATCAAAATAAAATATTATAACTTTTTACAGTTGAAAAAACTTTGATTAAAAAAAATACTTTATCAATCTAGGATTAAATCAAGTTTTATGGAAAAAAATGTGGCCAACAGAAATATTATTTAGAAATGCAACAAAAACACCCTGCAGTAAGTAAAAATATTCATACTTAAATAAAGACACAGCACAAAGTATTCTTGTGAGCATATTTAAAAAAAAGCTAATATCTAAAAAAGTTATCACGTAAAATGTTCAGATTTTTTTATACCTTCAGTTTTTGGGCTCTTATTAGGTGTTCGAGTGCTGACTTATACGGCCTTACCGAAAAACGTTGCTCACCTATGCAATAGTGCTTAAATATGCATATAAGCAATGCTAACATATTTTGTCAACTTCTCGCTGACACGTAATGAGTAAAACACTTGCGGAAAAAAGACAGAGAATTTAAGAAGTTGGTTAATGTTAAGTAACGTTTTTTTCGGTAAGGCCCATAGTGTATATTTGGGTTCCTGTACTTAGGATATGAAGAGTTGGATAATGATGACCAAGATAAGGGTAAGTCCTAAAAACTAAGCGTCAAATTTATGTCTATTTAAGTATTCAGGTAAACAATACAAATATTGTAAATTATCTGCTTAGATTATTCATAGATAATAAAACGCATTGACAATAGGCTAGTTGCCTAAATTTGAAAACTTATTAATTATATACTTTAGTATCTATTTTATCCCAAAAAACTTATATTTTAAAGAAAAAGTAATATTTACATTAGCGCGTATTTTGTATTTAAAAAAACAATTTAGATTTCCCTTGAAAACGATGAATAGTGTCATGGCGTCATGAATGACGTCACAGTGTGCGACATCCATGCGAAATCAAACTGTTTACATCTGCGTCAAGTGTCAAAACAATACGGAGTAACCATAGTAACCTGCTCGGTTGTAGGAAAACGTCGACAACAAATTGCGGCCCGTGACGTAACACTTTCTGATTGGTGTTCGCACATGATAGTGACTTAATGGCTATTTTTTACGAATTTATTTTCTAAAAATATTAATAATCTTTAACTTTTATGACAAATATACTGTTTTTTTCTTGTCTACGTCTCTTCATTTATAATTAGAAACTATAAGCCAAGCAATTTGTTATTAGTGGCAACAACCTATTATTTTCAAGACAGCACCGTATCCATTTAAAGACAAAGCTTTCTGCTGTCACTGATTTGGTCAATGAAAATGGCTCCCCAGCATCGACCTTTTGGCTCCCTAAACAATAAATTTCATAGTAGACGTCATGTTTGCCCACGGTATGTTATGTTGACCGAGAGCGTAGAGGCGGCGGACCGTCGCCGACTGCAAGGGGCCACCGCAGGGGCCCCACAAACAGGGGCAACTAGAGCCTTGGGGTCACCGAGGGATCGTATGCTTAACAAATATGCTTTAAGGACATTGACATATTTCTGGTAATCTCAAAGCTGAGCGAGTTTGGTATCAACTGATGATAGTTTTTTGACTGAGCAAGTAATGCGAATGTCAGTAAGATGATGTGAAAGTAAAATAATAAAATTTGAACATATCTCTTTAATTCCACTTTCATCATGCGGTATGTTGAATAAGTTCCCTGAGTGTTTATTTCTTGATTTTTATTTCGCAAGATATATCTACGATTGACCACCGACTCGCGTGACGTTAAGCGTCGGTGTGGCCGAGGATGGAGCTCGTCGATCTAGAAGATATCTATTCACTCTAGCCTTGAAAATTCCGAGATTGTAGTTTTCAGAAAACAGAGATGGCGGAAAAGAATACCATTCATGTCTAGTACGCATCAAGAATGTGGAACGATATCGCTGAGTACGGATTTTTGGCATTTCAATGAGAAATGGGTTGTAATTCGGGGTGGGTGGATAGGTATAATTTCGTGTATTTATCTCTTCTAAGTAGCTCTATCGTGGATCACAACGTCGCTCAACATCAGGTGAGCTGGCGGTCAAGCGCAAGCCTAATAGTTGAATAAAAAATATCGGTTTGCCTATGATGTTGGATACCTGCCATTCTACCTTTATTGGTAGGCAATGGTATTTTGGGATTTTGCGACTTCGAATGTTAAACCCTTTTAAAATAATTACAACATTGTAGATATAAGCTATATAGACCGTTATACCCATTAAGCCACAGATGCAATTCAAAATTGAAAATATTCCAGAAATAGAACAGTTTGTTCAATACTTATGTCCATGAGTTGGTTGATAGCGTGAAAGGAAAGTTGTGGGTTCGATTCCCGTCGCATGTTGAAACTTTACTAAGTGACTTTTTTAATTGTAAGTTACTCATTAACCCTATCAAGCAATCAATGTTTCAATCCACAGGGAAGGCTGTGAACTTTTTGTAGCTAAAGAGATGATGACGATGATTCAATGTTTAAGGCCCCGCTTGTCAGCGAAAGCAGCAAAAACAGCTTTTTGATATATTACAAAAAATACTTGTACTAATAATTCAAGCTCAATTTTTTTAATGTAAAATGTTCGTCGGTTGGCTAAGGTTCTATAGGTACAATTACACGATTGCTGAAAAAAGTCTCATTAGCTTTTTTTAAATATGCTATTTTTTTTTTTTTAAATGATCTCCAAGTTGTTTAAAGTCACCAACACCAAAGTTACCATATTAAGTAGCAATTTTTTTTTGCGTTCTAGAGGTATACATTTTTGATACTTTTAGTGTACTATTTTATAGTAATTTATTTTACAATAACTTTGCTAGTGAGCAGTGCGCTGCGGCGCAGCGGCGTCGTATGTATTTCTGTGCCACATACATGAAAACACCGCGCTCACGAATTGCGGGTTGAGGTAGCGTAAAATACCTAAAGTTCTGGGGAAGCCTCGCCTTAAGTATTAATTGATTGTAAATCACTTATCCCTGCTCCAAAGAGTGTTAATAACAGGAAAGCTCCAGTTGAGATGTGTTCAAGTTGTTTGGTTCTAAGTGAATCAGAGAATGCTCAGCTCTCCAGAACCCTTCGCACTACTGATTGGTGTGCCAAATGAACCTTACGATGTTAGCCTTTTCTACTATAATTACGAACCATTACCAGCACTAATCTTTAGCCGACGGTGAAGCTACACATCCGTGCTAAACTATACCCTATTCATTAATAACAAAGTCTGAATTCCTGTAATGGCTACATGAAGAGTTTCGTTTCACACCAGCAGCAATTTGGTTCTTGCAGCTTTAAGTGAGAATCGAAAATTGCGTGTCGTACGTTGTGTTGATGAATAGTGTGTCTTGTGTGTAGAGAATAGGGTTCTATTTTATGTATAGTATAGTGTAAGTGTGGGGTATGGCTGGAGGCTTGAACGAGTTAATGTGTGAGGCACAAAGGACCAAATCACTGCCCTACGTGCGGCCGCCGGCAAAGAGCGAATTTGTATTCCAATTATGACACTGTACAGACACGTCGAAAATATATTCAGTAGAATTTTTATTCTGTGTGTGCGTACATTGCTAGGAGTATTTTTTTTACCCGACTGCGTAAGAAGGAGGGTTATGTTTTTCGAGTGTATGTATGTATATTTCTTTGACACGCCCTAGAGCCTAAACGGCTTGACCGATTTTGATGTGAGTGGTGTCAAAAGATTCGTCTTGGTTGTGAGAGTGACACTGGATACATCAAACTTAAAAAAATCATTAGTTAGGCTGCAAAAACCTCTTTTCTGCTGTCGGGTATTTTGTTTTTCTTTTAACATTGATACTTGTTAGAAGACTACACTAAATTTTTTCCATATCTTAAAGAGAATCGTAGTTATATTACCTAAAATAAATAAAAAAAATATTATAAAAAGTTGGCCGTCACAGAACGCTCCGCAGATGTGAAACAAATTGTAAAAAATACAAAATGCATGTCGGTACAAGCGGTGAACATGATTAATACATACATTATAGTCACATACGTAGTATTCAACTCACATACTTGAAGAAACGAGGGAGGTAATGTAATGGGACCATAACGGCATGAAATACCATCATACCATTGTCTGTCACGGCATACGAGTTCGTTTTACTGCTAAGGCGCGCCAATAGATCTTATATCCAAAACGATTATCAACATAACAAAGCAAAAAGATCGTTACATTTCCATAAAATTTTGCTTTCAAACAATAAAAAATAAAAAAAAACGTAATCGGATAGTTTTAAGGGGTAAAATCAGTTTTCTACTTTATATGGAAGTGAGCGATAAACTTTTCATTTAATTCTGAAGAAGGCGAGCTATCAGTTAAGTTAGATCAAGCAATATCATTATATACAAATTTTATTCAATATTAATAATTATAACACTATGAAAATAACGTTAACTTTGTCAAAAATATAGCATTATAGCAAATAGCTGGTAAATCAAAATAAACGGTTAAAATAATCACGCAACAACAATAAAGATGGCAGCAAGGCTATAAAATAATAGTAAAAGGATAATTAATCGATCTTAGTGCATTACTGGCAACCCTCTTTGGTAGTTAGGGTGTGGCTTCACTATTGACGGCTGACGAACAAAGCGGCCGAAATAGCACGCAATAGAAAATACCTTAAGAAAATGTTGCTGTAATTTTTTGGAGAACAAGTAAGTAAGTTTTAGAACAAGCACGTTTGATATTAGGTATGAAGAGAATTGAGGTAATTGATTTTTCTATGATTTTTGTAAATCATATTTTACCGCAAGTTGCAATGCCTGAAAAGGGCGACTATATGTTTTAAGTTCTTTAAAAAGGCATGTAATTCCATCTACATTCATATACTTAGTGGCAATAAATAAAATGAATATTATTTATTTTTAGATTAACTTTGTAGTAATTTATCTATATTTTTTTAATCTTACAGTTCAAATTAGATCGCATAGTCAACCAGTAGTATGATACTGATACAATCGGGAATAGGTATTGTGTATTATATCTAGATATAATACACAATATCTACAACATAAGTACAATATAAGTACATATATACGTCTTACACTTCAGTACTTTGCACCGCGCCTGAGCAGATAGGTACACGATAGAATATGAAGCACTCTTTAGGTATCTGTAGAGTAATATGCAGTGGCGGATTTACACTTTTGCCGCCAGTAGGCTTTTAAATTTTTGCCGCCCCTACTGATCTTGAAATTCGATACCCTAGTTCAATCTTCCGCCCCTAAGACGCTGCCCTGCTAGGCCGGGCGGGACCTATACGGCCTATAGACAAATCCAGGACTGAAATGAAAAAAAAATAATTGAATGAATTTTGTTTATGTAAACACAAATATCAGTATCTAAGGGAGAAATATATATTTGTCATGTCTTTTTAGGGTTCCGTACCCAAAGGGTAAAACGGGACCCTATTACTAAGACTCCGCTGGCTGTCTGTCTGTCTGTCCGTTTATCACCAGGCTGTATCTCATGAACCGTGATAGTTAGACAGTTGAAATTTTCACAGATGATGTATTTCTGTTGCCTCTATAACAACAAAATGCTAAAAAATAGAATAAAGTAAATATTTAAGGTTACTCCCATACAACAAACGTGATTTATTGCCTGTTTTTGAAGGGATAACAGCAACAGGTAGACGCTTGAAATATTCACAGAATATTGAGTTACACAAATACAAATAGTTTATTATCAACCAAAAGATACAGAAAGCCAGTACAAGTATTTAGTAATTTCGTGAAAAATTGGTGCACTGCACTAGGTATGAAACCTGTATCGCAGGCGTCCACATATACTGTTTTGACCAAAGAGAAGAACGGAACGTGCGGTGAATTTTACAGGATAACTTCAAATGACGCAGTTGGTAAATTGGTAAGCAGCATAGGAAGGCCACGAGATGGACAGGTGGAATACAAGTGGAAGGAAGATTGGATGCAAGCCGCTTCCAATCGGTCTTTTTGGAAGTCCATGGGGGAGATTTCTTATGGCTGAGATGATGATGATGCCATGCATTTGCAATCGCATCTACTTCTCCCTATGAAATTAACCAACTGATTGCGATCGCACCCCAATATAGGATTCAATAACGCAGTCCCGCGGATGTATTTTGACTATTTGTACGGATTATTGGCTGGTAATTCCGAAATTCTAATTCTTGTCCGATCAAATGTCGTATGTTTTGTACACTTGTTCTTTTTAGTAAAAGGAACTATATCGGTATGTCATTTTAATAAAAGGAACTTTACTGGTATGTCGTTTTAGTAAAAGGAACTGTAAGTCCATCACTTATATGTAAGTACAAAAATTGATTTCAATAAGATGAAAATAAAGAAGTTTTACGGTTTTTGGGAGTGATATTATAAAACTGAGGTCGGACGTCGAACGTTATCCCCGGTTCTAGCCCTTCCTTTGGTGTGAGGCCCACGATCAAACATTTGAAAATCACTTTTTACTATGGGGTCAGGGAAGATTTCATTTTTTGTATTTTTAACTGACTTTTAATTTTTCATACAAATAAGATTGAGTTGTTATTTATTTTATTTGCGTGCCTCTTCCAGCTATTGTAAAGGCGTTTACATTTTTTACGATCTAACAAGTACTTAGATTTTTTCTCTTTTTGCAATGTCAAGAGAGAGAAAGAGAAAGAGCGCCAGAACCCTTCGGTCTGCTATTTACTAATTTACGATATAATTACGAAATCACAAGATAATTCAACGTTGCCTCATAAATACGCGTAAATAGTTTTGAAAAAACCTGAGAATTGTTGGTTAATTGGAGTTTCCAATATATTTGCTAAGGGTATATAGTTTTTTTTTACAATATAATTTCTAAGCATGTTGGCGCCCTGGACCTTTTGGTGCTTGTCATTTTGGCCCAATGGACTTTGTGACCCTGACCGGTTATAAACGGTGTAAATTTGTATAAAAAGCGGACTTTTAGTAGCTTGTCCTGGATTTGTGCCTTATAGTTTTAAATTTTTACTTCGATAGGGACCTAGATCTACTGCACACGATATGTTTTTAGACCACCAAACAGGACAAATAACACTACATATATGTTATATTACATTTGTATAAAGTTTTCTTACTACGTCATAAAGATGTACGTGCTCTTCTATCGAAAGTACAAAGGGTTGGCTGCTCTTAAGGTCTTACTTTCACAATTATTCTCCACTTCAAGATTATTCAAGTCGAAAGTGTTGCATGCTCCAAGGCCATACTTGAACACGACAGCTAACCGACAAACCGGATAAATATGCCGCCGTCTTGGTACCTTGTCGCTGCAAAAACTCCCTTTACAAAGAAGGTGGAATCGTGTATGCATACTATCGCAAGGTACTATGGTATGTTTCAGGTATTCGAGGCGTTGTAAGAAGGTGCCTTACTTGGCTTTATTACACGG
This sequence comes from Lycia hirtaria, assembly GCA_947563715.1. Lineage (NCBI taxonomy): Eukaryota > Metazoa > Arthropoda > Insecta > Lepidoptera > Geometridae > Lycia > Lycia hirtaria. Next base: position 14,920,149 of record OX387386.1, read on the forward strand.
AAAGCTATGTCAGTATCGCGTGAGGCACACATTCAATGTTGTCATACAAGGCTTTCTATTAAATTGATTTATAAATATGTGGGAAAACAAATAAGAATGCCTATTTGGAATACTTCAGGCTTAAGTGTTGAAATGTGGTTCAAACGAATAGGAAAAATTGTGAGAAATGTCTACATTTTAAATACTTCTACTTCTACTAGTTATACTTATCTCTCTCGCGAATCACAACCTTTCTAAACATATAAAATTGTTGGTTGGGGATATTAGAAAAGTGAGAAATGATTTGTTTATTTAAATAGGAGAAATATAACGACATCCACGATTACACGTTCATTTCGGTTAAATTAATAGATATAAAAATAACAGCTATTGTTAATACATTGTAATAGTGTTCTTATGAAGCTAAAGAAAGAATATTTATCAAAAGTAATTTCGAAAATTTCATAATTAAAATAAATTACAGTTTAAAAAACTAAAAAACACGCTACAAATTATTGTGGTCAAAGTTCATTACAAGACTTTTCTAACAAATCCAAACACAGCTATGATACGATGTTCCATCATGAAGTTCTAGTTCATATCTTCCGGCTCCATCATCAGGTCAGTTCGACAGTACTATATTGTCATCAGAACTACATACAGCTGCCAATTTTCATGACGCTACGATCCTTGCAAGATGGTTAAATTAGTTACCTTAGATTTCATTACATCTAAAGGTCGACCTAATAAAAGCGTGTTAAAAAGCAGCGTGAGAACGAGACAGCGGCGCCACCCTACTTTCTCTTTCTCTTTATCTTTTCAAATATCACTCAGCGATTTTATAGGGCTTACCGAAAAACGTTACTTAACTTTAAGCATTGCTTAATATATTTTGACAACTTCTCGCTGACACGTAATGACACTTGCGGAAAGAAGACAATGGTTAAAGTTAAATATCGGTAAGGCCATATATGTTTAAAAATGTTGTGATGCGTGAGAGAGATAGATGCGCGCTCTGAGCACAACCTTAAAGCCGTTTCGACGCATAACGTCTAAATCGTAAAACGCTAATATTAAAAGAATTTGAAATTTTGCTTTCGGAAAATAATACTTTTGAAAAATACCAAACGTGCGCATGGTGTGTTGTGTAGTCGCGCGGTGTCACATGTCACGCCACGCGACCGACGCGTGTAAACACACGGGGCCAATGTTGTCTTATGAAACAGAGACGTTTCTGTGGAGATGTGTTATATTAAAAACGTCGATGTGGGAAGAAAATTATCTTTTTTGAGCGGAATCTAAAAAAAAGCTGTAAAACATTTCATTGATACATTTTAGTTATTAGTCTCTGTTGGGTGTGTTTTGATCACTCGGTCACTGCAGCGTACATTTATCAAGATAAAGGGATGCAAGGGATAAGTGATGAAAACCGATAAGTCCTGATTTTTCGAGATTAGTTGAGTATGGGCTTGTTAAATAAATCCTGATTTTTAAACAAACTCTTAATACATAGATCTGGTGACCAAAATGAATCAACGCGATAACTCAACTCTTTTTTACCCGTTGTCCGGTTAACGACAAATTTGGCAAAGCGACACAACGCCACACGACGCGATGAGATACCAGATAAAGTTATATTACGTTAACGACTAATTCGCAGTAAAGGAGCATGTAAAATTTAAAATTTTATTAAATTATCAAACTGTATCTAGCATTTATAATTGTATTATGTGGAATCTGTTGTCACGTCAAACGAAACGTGTTTTCACTTGTCACGTAATATACAATAAGTTGCAATGCGTCACGTCACAATGCGTCAGAATTTATCACGTTCCGTCGCTCACCTAGAGTAGTGGGTATTTTTTTTCGTGCATTTTCTTTACTTTTTTCGATCATTAGGAGGCCAAATGGGCTTTGACAATTCTTTACTTTTAGTGTGACCTATTTTGACACCAAGATATGTAAGGCCAAGATACTAAAAGACCTTAAGGATGTGTTTTATCTTAGAAAGCACTGAGAACTAATATTTGCCATGCTATTTTTACTTCATTTATTATTTTATATTACAGATAAAATCTTATTGGCTTAAGCTGAATTTAAGCCTATGTTTTGATTTCAATATTTTTGATTTATGTAATATGGTGTAATAATTATTGTGGTAAGTATAGCGAAAAGTGAATTAATTATAAATGTTTAATTAATTGAATTCAATCACTGAAAAAAAATACTGATTAATTTTTACTAGACATGATTTTTATATTTTAGCGTAGGAACATCATTTTTTGTTAAAACGTGAGACTACGTGCGTCTACCTATATGTGAAACGTCATTTATAAGCGCTGTCAGGCAAGGGTCGCCAAACACACTGTTTGCCGGGCACGGTCAGTTAGTCAGGGCACATAAACCTTGTTTGTATCCACGGCCTTATTGTGAACAAACGTTTGTTTTTGTTTGAAAAAGAAAGAACGTCTTTTGTGATTTTTTTTATTCGGAAAATGAATTATTTTTGTTTCTATTGCATTGAATAAGTATTTATCCTAGGTAAAGGGAGCTCAAAAGTATACGTTGCCCAATCAAGCAGATCGCAAATAGTTGTAGATATTAGCAAAGCGATCACGTCTAAAGCTAAGCGAGGGTAATCCCACTAATGCTCTATGACTCTTGATTACGGGCTGAGCGTCTATGTTATCAAGTAGAGAACACAAAGGCAGCATTCCGATAGACGCGACAGATGCGTGCGACTGCGCAGTTTATTAACCTTCAAAAAATTAATTTTGAAAAAAAAACTAGTGAAACGAGGTGGTTAATTATGACGAGCTGATTTTTCATCATAGTAACCTACATATGATATGGAAATTGTGAAGACACGCGTTTTGGGATCTCTATTAAGTCTAGCAATAACTGTCCCACTGCAGGGAAAAGTTTCTCTCGGAAAAAAGCATTTCTGGTCCACCCACTGGAACCGGAGCCAAGCATCTCTCGCCATCTCTTTTTGGGTCTGTCACAGGGTTTTGTGACATTCGATGCCAATATTGTTGTAGTTTTGGACACAAGTTTTCGTGAATGCCGCAGATGTGTTCAGTCCAGGTCCACATTAAACTACCAGCTTTTATTTATACATTAATGGTCTTTGTTTTGATCCATAAACTGTGAAATCTCCCTTGTTGTGTAGTCAGATGATATTAAATTATTACAACTCACCTGGTTGCCTGAGATGTGTATGTGCGTCCAGTGAAGTTTTGGACATCGCCGATAATGTGTTCGTGCCATAGCCTGGAACAAAATGAAATTTATTAGATAGAAAAATATGATAGACATAATGAAGGAAATTTCATCTCTGAAAGTATATATATGTTCTCAAAGTGTGAAGTCTGCCAACCCACACGTGGGCAGCGTGGAAATCTGGATGACATTGGTCCAGCTGTGGAGTATGGCTTAAGGTGAGTTGATGATGATAACAATGTGGTCCCTATTTTCAAAAATATAATGGCAATTATGTCATTATCAACGAGGAATATTGTCAATTTGTCACTCTTTATTTCCTTCCCTTTCAATCAATAAGGACACCTAGACGTACAAAACACAATAGATTGATCAGTAAAGATTTTTTATTTAAAAAAAAAAACAGAATTCAAACAATGTGCTTTATTTATTTATTTATTTAAGATTTGCTTTGATAATGTTTTATAAGTTTTTGGAAATAAATGTATTTGTATTTGAATGTTTCGTTTATTTTATTATTTAATCGTTTTAGTTCGTTATTCGTATATAAGAGAGTATTTTCGTCAAAAAAAAAAAAATTGGTTTACCAGAAATAATATGATAAACAAAAAAAAAACACTCGTTGGTCCCTTGATAGCTCCACACTTTTGTGAGAAAATTGGTTTTGACAAACAAGAAGACTAACATCGTTAAAATATTAGAATATAGAACCCATATAAAAATTTATAATATGGTTTAATCATTCCGTAATCTATTTCTCTTTATCTAAAAATTAAACTATACAACTCAAGGGCATTAACGTTTTAAAAAGTCGAATAATAATCGCTGTAAATGATTATAAATGCGTGCATTTATAATAAAATCAATTTACTTAAAATTACAATAAAATTACAACAAGTAATCAATTTATTTAAAATAAATTTACAATAAAGATTATAAATGTGCATTTATAATCTTCTATATTCTAGTGAAATCACTGGTTTATTACTGGTTACAAAAAACTACATATTATATTTTTTTGCGAGAGATGATTTTTATTATAACAACCAAATATAGCGATACTCAGGGAGTGAAGACGAATCTAACGACACCTCGCAAATCAAAATCAGTCAAGGCTGTAGGTGCTCATATAGAAACATACATACATACATGAATACATACAAACATGCACACACTCGAAAAACATAACCCTCCTTCTTACGCAGTCGGGTAAAGACCATGAACCAATTGTTGTCGTAATCATTTTACAATTCACAATGACATTCCCATGTATCAAAAACAATACATAGGTATTTTTTTTTTTCATTCGACGATAGGCTTGCACTTGATCGTCAACTCACCTGGTGTTAAGCGTCATTTGCGGTCTACGATGAAGCGCGCTTGCCTAGAAGAAACCTATTCACTCGCGATTTGAAGACACCTAGATTATATCTATTCGGAAAGACCCTTCAGGAAGCGCATTCCACATTTTGGCGGTACGTACAATGAAAGTGGAGTCAAAGCATTTCGTACGTGTTTTCGGAATATCAACCACATAACGATGTCGCTTTTTCGTTTAAACTAGCAACTTTGCGACGATGCTCCAGACTTTGGAGTTTAGTCCGAACAAAAGTACGTATAACATAAGTATTTCCAAACGTATCGTAAATACACTTTCCATTGAGATTTCACATGAATGAAATCTAATTCGTAAAGTTTCCGGCAGCCTAGTGGTGAGACCGTCTGACTTGCGATCCGCAGGTCCTGGGTTCAAATCCCACGGCACGCACCTGTTCGAAGTTATGTGCGTATTGTTGATTGCCGCCAACTTCAAACGGTGAAGGAAAACATCGTGAGGAAACTACATGTCTGAGAGTTCTCAATGATCTTGAAGATGTGTGAAGTCTGCCAACCCGCACTTGGCCAGCGTGGCAGACTATGGCCTAACCCTTCTTACAATGAGAAGATGGCCCATTCCCAGCAGTGGGACAGTTTGTACAAACAGGGCTGATAAATAAAAAAAAACTAATTCTAAAGAAACTTCTGAAATACGTCTCGTCAAGAATCAGCTTATAATTTATCACCAAATGTTCAAACAAGTCATTCCGAATTATTATCAGAACACACCCCCTAAATCGTTTTCACAAATTGTTTTATAATTAACATCCTAGAAAATCCTAACTCCATTCACAAAATCAACCATTTGTTCTTTTTGGGGATGCTAAAGCCCCCGGGCTGGATTCCAATTTTCGTAAACAACAATGTGTTTTATGGAATTGTGATAGGATAGTTTTTTGAATGAAAGGGTGATGATAGAGGATTATATTCTCTTTGATGCTCTCAATAAGATTTTCCGGATAGTTAGTGTTAGAGCAACACTGTGGAAGAGCTTTGATTTCGGTGTATTTTTGATGGCATGTTTCACGGTGTCTTGGGCTCTTTGGGGGCGACGGTGTATGGCGTTTGCGTTTTTAGTTTTTCATTTTTTTACTCGACTGTCTGAGAAGGCAAGTGTTTTTTGGGGGTAAGTAGTGATATTAACGAAAGCTATTCCTCCCAGTGATTCGTACAATCACAAAAATGCCCTCGGTTCCCAGTCGCCTGACTATTCCTGGACAAGGTGGCGGCCACAGTAACGGCCAGGTATGGGGTGCGGGGGAAATGGATGCGTAAAGCATAAGACCTAAAAACTAGTCAAATGTGAGACAAGCTTGTGTAAATTATTTTTGAAAAAAAAAATGGATTTTATTTTGCGAGATCTGTGACATAAAACCTCCTTAATGATTCCATAAAAAAAGAAACGAAAAATGACAAGTGAACGTTTCGACAACGAAAGAGAATGTATCTACATAAACTCAAAATAGAGTAAACAGTAATGTTAAAATCTCTTTGGATAAAGAAAATAGGTCTGTAACACTTATTTATTTGAACTCGATATTGTATGTGAACGCACAGCATTTCAGGCCATTCCTACAGTAGAAAATATGTGAAGTTACAAATTATTCTTAAATATAAAACACATTTTGTTAAGTAATTAGCCCTAGTGTAAGTGTTCATGTTCGTGTATTGTGCATAGGAGTACGGAAGCCTCATTGTGCGAGTGAAACTCGTACCTTGTCGGATTTATTTGTTAAAATGTCGTTAAAAGTATTCTGAAATCGTCCTGTCGTAACCGATAGTGCTTTTACACAGCAGATTGTCTTACATGATGGATATTGGGGCGATAGTGCGTGTGATAGACGTGTCCAAATAAAAGGTACCGTGACGTCAGGCGAGGGATACTCTGTTTTTGATATCAAATACGAATCCGGATTTCTTGGTGTTGTTGCTATCGCCATCGTGTCGGAGGGAGAGGCGAAGATGTGTCTAAAATATAGGTAATTTTGTAATTTTTTTGTTGTTACCCGACCGTCTAGTAGAGAGTAATATTTTTCGGGGGAGTTTATGTCATAGTTTCGATAAATAAATAGGCGCAAATCGATACAATTAATCTATCTAAGCAAGAACCGATTTAGTTAAGTAATCGCTTAAAAAACTAAAAAAAAAACGACTTCAAAATACGCGATTTGTTTAATTGGATGACATATTTTGTTATAAAAACTAAAATACTGAACTGATTTTGATAAGTTTTTTTATGGGACCACCAGGAAAGATTTAAATTAATATTTTTTTATCGGTCCAAGTATCTTCGAGTAATTGGAGAACATATAATGTCTACAAAATAAAAGATTCCAACAAATTGTTTTTTTTTGTTAGTTCAACACATATTGTTTTTTTTTTGGACAACGTAGTAGTCATTTTGGAAATTGATGAGGAGAAATAAGTCCAGCAGTGGATTTCTTGTGGCTGAAATGATGTCATACAATTACATTCTAGTACGTAATAACACCATTTGGTAATTTTTTTGCTGTTTTTACTAGAGATTGTATTTGATTCTGTAAGTTTTATATGTGCTATTCTGATGTAAAACCTATAAAACTGTCAGGTTATATTTCATATTCATGTTCCTGTCATGTGTCATTGAAATCAATCATCGTTTTACGTGAGACGCCTACGCAAGAGTTTTGGCGGGAACGTCTTAGTAACATGTTGTTGCTTTGTTTTATTTTCCTAAACTTGTGTTATTTTGAACATTAATGCTATAAAAATGATAGTGTTTTATTCATTAAGTGTTCGATCAAGTGAGTGAGTGTGGGCAAGTGAAATAAAGCAGCGAAACATGTTATTTTACGTTGTCAGCAAAACTCCATAGAAGCTTCTAGTAAAGTCGCCATCACTTTACTGAGGCAAGACTTAAATTTGAAAATTACTGTTTACGTGACCTAGACTGGTTAGACTGTGACTAGAACACTATATAACTTGTATTATTCAAGAAACTTGAAAATATTTCAATACTTGACACTGGCAAATCGCTAATCGCGGGGTCCAATACAAAAAATAAAAAGAAGAAGACGCCTACGCAAGCATGTTACTTTACTGAATAAAATTTGCCGCCAATAAAAGCCTATTACAGATATATCAGTGTAAAATTATACCCTCATCGTCCGTGTTAAGTATCTCTAATATCTTAGTTAAAAAAAGTATACTCGTATATGTAGAATTCTTTTTTTTTGAATGATAGAATAACAGTCATCTAGTTCCATAGTACAAGCTTTTGTTTAGTTTGGGCTAGATGGTGTTGTGAGAAATGTCCACATTTTTTTTATCTAGTATGAAAATCGAACCATTTTAAGATACATCTTTAGAAATGTTCACATTTTGTAGGAGGTGTTGAATCGGTACTCATGCCAACAAAGCATTAGTTCAAGACGAGTGGGTCCAATGTCGGGACAGACAAACATTCTTTGATGTTCAGCAATGAATAATCCAAGGTGCGGTTTTACCCCTGCGGTTGAAATTAAATATCTGTTAATGAGATTTTTATATATCTCACAATAGGGGAGTTATTTATTACGATTTGACTGCGTTCTAGCTGATATTGGAAATTACAATATAAAATATCAAGTTTGAATCTATCCTAACTTTAAATAATAATATAAAAGCGAAAGTAACTCTGTCTGTCCGTTTGTTACCTTTTCACGAATAAACGAATGAACGTGGACTTATGCTTGTTAAAAAATAAAACCGGCCATTTGCGAGTCGGACTCGCGCACGATGGGTCCCGTACCATTTTATCTATAAAAACGGCAAAAAATCACGTTGTATGGGAGCCTCCCTTAAATATAAATTTTATTCTGTTTTTTTAGTATTTGATGTTATAGCGGCAACAGAAATGGATCATCTGTGAAAGTTTCAACTGTCTAACTATCACAGACAGACGGACGGACAGACAGACAGCGGAGTAGTAGTAATAGGGTCCCGTTTTGACCCTTTGGGGGTTAAAAAATCAAGATAAAAACGAGCGCGAGCCAACTTTGCTATAAGAGATGCGCGTAACCCCGCTGGTGTCAATGTTTACTTTGAGAAATTCAGAAGCTTCTGTGTACGAATGAAACCAGTACTTTGGTGGTTTAATCTTTATGATCACTGGCAGCATAAAGCGCAGATTTAGACCTTGCATTTTTTTTTATATACTTAGAATAGCTCTACGATTGACCACCAGAACGCCTGATGGAAATCGATACTGTGATCGAAGAAGAAGCACGTAGACCTAGAAGATACTTATGCGCTCTAGACTTGAAAACCGGGTTATAGCTTTCAGGAAACCGGCAAGGCATTGGACTTTATGTGTATACTTTAAAGTTTAATTTTCAATGTTATCTGCTTATTGCACCGCTAATGGTTATTGAGTACCACCCTGGGTGGGGCTTCATTATCGTCATGTCATGCCAAACCAAAGTTCTTGACATGGATAAGTATAGTACTGACACAGGTAGTGCTCCTATACTTTTTATGATTGACGGGTTAGGTATTAAATAGTACAGTTTTACGAGTAAGTCACGGTGTGGTTCATAATTATTACAGTTTAACAAGTATAAGTTAAGATAATTCAGTTATTCAATAAATTATTTCTATTCTATTCTATTCTATAACTCAAAAACCCCGACAAAAAAAACGGTCGACCCGATTTTGATGGAAGCTTAAAACACTCTCAATGAAATCCTCTTTCAAACAAAAAAACTAGGTCGAAATCGGTCCATCCGCTTAAGAGCTACAATGCCACTGACAGACATAGACCGATACACAAATGAAACTTATTGTTATAAGTTTCATTGTGTATCTGTCTTTGTCTGTCTGCTTTTTTTGGATCGGGGGTTAAAAATACGCAATTTTGTTTACTTGGATCATATTTCAAAGACTTGGATGATATTTTTCCAGTTATTTTGTTTTAAAAACTAAACTACTAACCGATTTTGATAAAATTTTATGAGACCAATCTGACAGTATTTACTTTCAGATAAATAACGTGGTTATGCGGCAATGAACATAATAGTTGTTGCAGTGAGTAGGCTTTGATCACAGACATATTAGATGGAGCATGCGACTTCATTTATATGAAAACACAACTATAAAAAATATATTTATTTATTTTTTAACCCCCGACCCAAAAGGTGTGTAATAAGTTTGACATGTGTATCTGTATGTATATCTGTGGCATCGTAGCTCTCAAACGGATGGACCGATTTTGATCTAGTTTTTTGTTTGAAAGAGGATTTCATCGAGTGTTAGGTAATTTCATCAAAATCGGTTAGGCCGCTTTTATTTCGGGGGGTTGATCTGCTATAAGTATAAATATAAACTGAATTAGATTAACGCTGGTCAAAATATTTATTTAGACAAATTATGTATCTAAGTTTAACCAATAATTCACCTGTTGGAAAGTAATGAACTGCTGAGGATAGAGTACGTCGATCTAGAATATTAACTAATTGTTCTAAATTTGAAAATTTCATATATAGCTTTGAGAAAACAAGGAAGGCGAAATGGATTTTTGGCGGGAACGTCTTAGTAACAAGTTGTTGCTTTGTTTTATTTTCGTAAACTTGTGTTATTTTGAATACTAATGCTATAAAAATGGTGGTGTTTTATTCATTAAGTGTTCGATCAAGTGCGTGAGTGTGGGCAAGTGAAATAAAGCAGTGAAACAAGGGCGTCGCCAGCCCATGGCCCAGAGGGCAAGTTAATATTATGGAGGATGAGAAAAATAGAAAAATATGAATTGTAGGTACAGGTACAATTTACGGCCTTAGGACTTTGGTTGCTTTGCAGTTGGCTACATTTTTTAAATCTCTAGGGGGGATAAAATAAGAAGAAGAAAGCGAAATGGACTCGACCATTCCCGTTGTCCCCCACTGGTGGACATTGACACGTAGCTCCACTCTAGTACAGTACGCCTTAAGAATGTGACCATAAAACGTTGTGTACTGAGTTTTTTTTAGCATAAACCAAGTTAAAGTATATAATACTTTTCAGTTGGAGAGCTAAATCTATCTAATTAGTAAAATACATGGAAATTTAAAGAGGTCGCCCGATTCTGATTGTCCCTGCAAACCCCAAAGCGCTGAACAATACAAAGATTTCCAACGCCGTAGCTGTATACCTACAGATACTTAGGAATTACAATCATCTCTGTCTAACTTTGCCACTCGTACAGCTCACCACGAACCTTCTGTACGAATATGAACCTTATACCCTCAAGATACGGTAGCTGATTGTTTATTCTGCTGAATGTATTCAGCTTTTCACATCACGACGCGCAAAACAATAGGGTGCTTACTGCTTCCCTCCTGACGCCTGAAGCGGTGTTTCATCCATCTTCTGTCCCATTCGCTCTTATAGAGCGTTTGTGAGTGCGAGGGGTGTGGAAAATCTCAACAAAAGCCACTTTTAGCCAATTTTCTCCGCCGCCGCCGCGTCGTCTCGTTGCATACTTTCATTAGATAGACTTTGGTTTATTTTTTAAGCTCAATTTTTCGGGATATTTTTTTTTCGAAATATGAAGAAAAACGTAACATATGATTTGAAGTTACTAATAGAGATTTTCTACGCACCGGCAAGCGCAGCGTAGGAAGACCTGCCACGAGATGGACAGATGACATCATACAAGTGGCGGGAAGACGTTGGATGCAAGCCGCTTCCAATCGGTCTTTTTGGAAATTCATGGGGGAGAGGTCTATGTCCAGCAGTGGACTTCTTATGGCTGAGATGATGATAATAATAATGAATAAATAATAATAATAATAAAATATTTTTATGATGACGATGAATAAAGATTTAGCATATTCCATAACTTATTAAAACTTATGCAATCTTGCAAAATCGTCTCTTGTCGAGAATAAATACAAATATGAAATTTGGCAGGAGAAAAGAATCGTGCCTAAAAATGAATTTAAAAAAATCCGGATGGAAAGGCATTATTAGGGGCATTATTCAGTGTAATGGTTAGCTACCACTCTGCCTCTGGTATTAAACCCGTCGCCAAACACTTGAAAGTGTATTCTGATTACCACTCCAGGCTTGATGTAAGTATCTACCGTCTTGGGTCACAGTAACTCGAAATCACGCGAGCTATGGTCAAATGTCTAGTTAGCTGCCCAAACGTCCCCATAATTATGCAGTTCCACGGATACTCACAATTGTAATTCAAGTATCTCAATGGTGCTAATACAATAATCCACCCTTCGAAATAGCGATATTGTTTCTTGGACGTCTCAAAAATCGATCGAATCGCTAAAAATCAGGCGAGTAGGCAGTCATGCGCAAACCCATTTAATGATAAAAAAAAAGATGTCGGGCACCTAAAATGTCGTCGCATACACTAATTGAAACAAATGTAAAACGCTCACACAAACGTTCCAACATAAAGTTAACGAATAAAATCACGGCAGTGGCACCTTCAAAAAGCGAGTTAATAAATAACGTTTAGTTTATGCCACGGGTTAGTTATTTAAAGTTCATTCTGTGGGGTGGCAATGGCAGGGGTCGTGGGTCGCGATCATGGACACGCTCGATATAATGTCGCACGACTTGGTCACGGTTCACTCGTTTGTCGGTGGGGATTTTTAATTACTTATTAATGCAGATCTTTGTCGAGTGTTGATTTAGACTGGATAATGATAGGAAGTTCATTTTTATTTTATAACATACTAGCTGCGGCCCGCGGTTTCATCCACGTAGCGATAAAAACGATATATGATAATATTTATGAATAGTAATGAAATATATAGCCCTTGTTCTTTTCCAGGTTTTCAGGTAAATTTGTGGCAAAATTTATAACAATCTCAACCGTTCGGTCGTGAAAAAGTAACAAAGAGACAGACTAAAAGAGCATGACAATAATATCTTACAAAGAAATTATATTTAAAGTCATTTAATATTTCCTATGATTAACTGAAATACACTGTGTTATTTCACTATACTTTTAAGTAAGTCTGTTTCTTTATTTTGGATGATATTTTTAATTGAATATCAATCCTCATCAAAAATAAAGAAATGGACCACAACATTTCAAATAAGTGTACGAGTACTAATACAAACAAGCACGACCATATTGTATGAGTAAGCAACGCATTCACAAATCGCACAGTTTTAGAATAATGGTGTCGATAATCGATCTCAGGGGAGCGTGGGTTAAATCGTTCGTAACTATTGTCCAGGGGCAGAAGTCGTCACGCCAGTGATGCCCCACGTACTCCCAAGGGACTCGTCATAACAGTACAAATTAATATCAATAGGTGTGTTGTAATTAATCTTGATCGTCAGATTTTATTGTTATTAGTAGATATTTTTAACCATTAATTACATGCAGATATAAATCCCAATTTAAATGTAATTAATTTTTGTTCAGTAGCAAGCTATAGATTAAAAACCTTAACCCCACCTATGTTGGTATTTATTACTTATGCTTACGTATATTATGATAATTAAAAACTCAAATATTCTCATTAGCTATTTATTTTAAAATCAAACTCAATGTAATCAAGGGAAAACATACGCTATTAAATTTTGTTATATTATGTACCTATATTTTGTATCCTTTGACAAGCGGACTATAAATATTAGTTAATAGATTTGAATACAGTACATGATAGTGACAGTGTCTCAGGTCTTTGGGCGTTTCGCACCGCGAGTGCTTCGAACCGTGGTGCGAGCTGGTAGTGCTTACTACCTACTGTGAATTTCACAATTGACTGATCACATGTCTTGTTTCGTTTACTTTTAGGTGGTATAGACGAATACAATATGTGGTTTAGGTGATATAGACACTGTTAATTGTACTTATATATTACTACTATGGTTATATTACGTATAACTTTAACCAGTACGGTCTACTATTCTATAATAGTATTTTTCTTGAAAAAAGCGCTTAGAAAACCTAATACATCATTAAAAAAAATTAGAAAAATGACAGTAGTATAGAATAATTTTAATAACGATCTTGCGAAAGCATCTAAACAATAGGACGCATCGAGCGAAGCGTGCTACATAATGGCTTCGTTGCGTTCCGTCGCGCCGTAAAGCGATAATCATCAAAATATTGCATCACTTATCGAAATATTGTAAGTGTCAATCAAAGAATTAAGTTCGTATTGTTAGGTTGGCAGCGGCGCGTGCTCGACGCGCGTCTACACGGTCGAGCGAGCGTCGCGTGCGCCATTTTAGGGCCCCATTGTTTTGATTTTCGCGCGTGAAATGATATGACGTCACAGCGTGTAGCTAGATTGCCTTACTGCGTGGGGTAAAATAACATAAAAACATTGGAAACAAAATATCCGATTGAAGTTTCGGTATCCCAGGGGAAGATGGTTTAACTTCCAACCTTCAACCTTTAACATAAGGCGAGTTGGCAGTCAAGCGCAAACCTATCACTACATAGAAAATAATTGGTTGTCTGTAAAGTCGGTTTACGGACGATAGTTTAACGTGACAACGTCATAACAAAACATTGATGAAATGATGATGATGTAACTGGACAATGAGCGTAACGGGACAATGAGTCATCCTTTTTCGTTCGTGCAGCCAACGTTCATCGATTTATTAGACGTTGTCACGTCAAAAAAACTGGGAGATCGGACTTTGAATATCAAGACTCGCACATAAATATTTCTGATGTTATTAAATGCCACTAGCTTCTAAAGACGAAGGATTAATATTGTGGTGAAATATACATGTCAAAAATGTATTGACAATCTGAACGAAACGAATGATACGCTTTCATCCCATTTTTAGGGTTCCGTAGTAAACAAGGAACCCTTATAGTTTAGCCATGTCCGTCTGTCTGTCTGACCGTCCGCGGCTTTGCTCAACAACTATAAGTTCTAGAAAGCTATAATTTGGTATAGCATATCAATAATGCCAAGTAAGTCGAAGAGTAAAATTGAGAAAAAGAAAATAGTTTTTTTTTTCAAAATTTTATTCTACGACGAAAATTGTACCCTACACGTGAAGTGGGGATGAATTATTTTTTTCTCACCTACCCGTCGTGTATGGTACCGTTTAACGGTTGACTTTGGAGATTTACTAGTAGAATATAATGATGAAATTAAAAGGAAAACTATCACGGCTAAGTAGGTTTTACAAGTTATCGAGTTACAGTCGATCAACTTAATTAATTAGACAAGTCAAAAATTAACAGTTCATTTAAATTAACTTAAGTTAACTCATATGTTCGTAGTATCAAACAAGAAACCCTGTTTTAAGGTCACATAAATTATTTTCAGTAACTATGGAACCCTACATTGCGCGTAGCACGACACGCACTTGGCCATTTATTGTATACATTGTGGTTGCTTCTGTAGGTGCTAAGCTTCTAAACTATCTGATTTGTTTTTTCCGATAGTTACAAGCTGAGTTTCTTTATATCGTAAGGATAAAGGTTTCGTCTAGGCGAGATGGTTCATAGACTGTAACTGTATCGCTTTGTAACGCTTACCATCATAGCCTCAAGGCTGCTATTATACTATCGCTCGTTCGCCACTCTCTGATACGATTTAGCGACAATTTTGACAATTTGTTAGTTTATTTCTATGCAATAGACTAGCGATTTGTCACAATTGTTGCTAAATCATACGTATCAGCGAGTGGCGAACGAATGATAGTTCAAATAGTAGCCGTGAAACCCTGGTGAGTTGCAGACGAGACAAAATTCGCGTCGTGTCTAGGATGGATGCCTCTTGTGTCCTATTAGTCCGAAGCTTGACCCAACCATTTTATCAATATTTTTAAAGATAATATTTTTATTCGATTCATTCTGTTCCGATACTAAAATTGACAAATATATTACATGTTTATTAAACAATCAATAATTAAATTTTTATTAATGACTTTACCTTGTGAAGCCTGTGACGTTGCGTGTGCCGTCCATGAACTTTTGTATGATGCATCTGAAATTGAAATTATTATGATTTAATTTATATACCTAATAACAATGAGAAGTGAAACGCACTCCATACTTTATGTTCATGTGTTTACATGGAGTCATGGAGTCAAAGTTTGTAGTAGATACGTCAGAAATGTCATTTTGAATATAAACATAGAGAAAGCTGTAGATCTTCCTCTTTGTTTACATTCAAAATTACAAAGACGAAGATATTTATTTTTTATTCGTATTCGAATACGACAGAATCGATAAATTGTGAATATCGATGCTTTGGTCCTTCAAGTCATCTGTGAATAGGCCTAAATAGGCAAGCGTGCTCAATCAGGGGTCCCAAGTCTGCTATTTCTATAGCCAATAGATCGCCTATGAATGACACCATAGTCACACTATTATGACCTACTGGTAGTATATAAACCATAATAATTTTTCAATGGTATTACAATGTTTACTGGTTGGAATCCTAGAACCAAACAACGTTGCTTAACATCAGGCGATTTGGTTGCTTAACATCAAGTCAACCGTAGATCTATCTTACATAAAAATAATAATAAGATAAAAATATTGAACTGGCTGTTCATATTTTTTACCGACTTCCAAAAATAAGGAGTATGTTTGTTTGTTTGTTTGTTCACTCCGTCAATTATAGCTTGATTTTGATGATTCTTTTTTTTTGTTTTGTTTGGTAGGTTATTGGTTCAGAGGTTCTCCCATATACATTTTATCAAGAACGGTTCAGTACTTATACAGTATAACAAAATAACTGGGAAAATGTCATCTAAGTAAACAAAACTGCGTATTTTGTAGTCGGTTTTTTCAATTTTTATTTGAAAATTATCAATTTTAGTGTGGAATGATAAATCGAATGACAATAGTATGGTGTCTTCCTTGACGAATAGTATAGCTTGAGGACCCGGTGAGTTATGTATATATGTGCTTTGCACCTACATATTTAGAATATACACATTAGGTCTTTTAGGGCTCCGTAGTAACTACGAGGAACCCTATAAATTTGCTATATTCGTCTGTCCATCTGAATGTCACGGCCATTTTACTCTATAGACGAGACTACTAACACTATATAAACGCAGTTTGGAGACACTTGACTCTAGCAAAAATTTGCAATTCAAAGCTTAATATTTCGCAAACTGATCCCTAAATTGAATAATAGTTTCCGCACACTCTCAATGTTTTTTTCATTACCTATCCAACGATGCCCCACACGATGGGGTAAATGAGAGAAAAAAATCATCCCCAGATTACATATACCTAGAGGAGGTACACCAAAAATATTTTTTTTCAAGAATCTATTCTACAACTTTTTTGGCGTGATTAATAGATAAACCACAGAATTCAACCTATTTACATAGGAGATAAACATACCAAATTACAGCTCTCTAGTACTAAAAGTCCGTGCAGAGCCGCGGACAGACAGACAGACGCACATGACAAAACTATATTTCGCTTTATTGTAATTGTTTAGGCTTCCTGGTTTAACTACGGAAGCCTCGGTGGGCGAGCCTGACTCGCACTTGTCCGGTTTTTTAGAGCTCGTCGATCTAGAAGATATCTTTTTACTCTAGCCTTAAATTTGGCATTTCTCGAAAGGCACTTTCGAATGTACTACTTGTTACTCGATGGTGGTAGACACCCTAAGAAATGGTCACATTTTTGCTAATTGTACAAAACGCACAGGTTTAGCTTAGGCAACCCTGTACGTTTAGACACCTTACTAATGTGGGTCATCCTAGATAGCTCACATCTTTTTACGCGATGAGGTGGGTAAAGATACGGCCCGCTCTTAGTCTATATGCATCCGAGCGCAAATCTGCAGTCGCGCGGTTGTCCGCGCGCTTTTTCAAAGTATAATCTTATCATTGCATATTTTTGTGATTTTATGTAAGAACTATAAAAACCCTAAGCCCCTTGTAATAAAAATAAGAGATGATCGACCCCCTCCCCCCCGAAATCGTCTTACGTAATAAATTAATGGCGCCTAAGTATAGAAATGAATTAGCGGCAATGAAAAAACTTTCTCAAGAAAACGTACACTTCAAAGCCATATCCATGGGGGAGGCCTATGTCCAGCAATGGACTTCTTATGGCTGCGATGATGATGATGATGATGAAAGCCATATCAAGCGTAACTGTTGCACTATGGAGAACGATATTTTACAGCAAAATGTTTAGTACCTAAGTATTTGATAGATAAAAATTTATATTTATTAATAGATAGTTTCAGCAAAATCGTATTTTTTTTTGAGTATTTTTACTCGACTGCGTAAGAAGGCGCAGTCCTCCTTCTTATGCTTTTCGAATGTGTGTATCTATGTTTCTTTAGGATCGTCTACAGCCTAAACGGCTTGACCAATTTTGATGCGCGAGGTCTTGACACCGTGAGTGTCATAGGCTACTTTGTACTAAAAATAATACATCTCTCGCAAAAGTAAAAAAAAATAAAAAATTTCGTAACCGAACTTTTTCGTTATAAACTCTGACAAAAAATTGCGTACTAACTTTTCTAAGACACTGGCGACACCATACTGCAGACAAGCGATAACGCAAAAAAATGCTTATTTTAAGGCGATAAGTAGAAATATTCAAGGCTCTTCCCGACAAATTTAAAGATATGACTCTCTCTGGGCTCAAATACAACTTGCATAAGGCTTCTAGACCAGTGTTATTGATGAATATCTAACTATGTACTGTGGAATTCCCATACAACAGAATTTTCAAAATAAACCCCTATGATATAAATATAGTTGACTATTGCAATTAATCATAATTAATCGTAATAACAAATTAATCATAATTTTGACGCGAAGTATTTAATTTCACTCTGTGACATCTTAGTTTCTTTATATAATTTAAAGTAGAATATTGTATTTTATGTATTGACATTTGCATGCCTCATTGAGGTGAAACATAATTGGACATGTTTTATATCTTGCAACATCTTATTTTGTACATATGTTTGGCAAAAAAATGAAATCTGAATCTGAAGTGATTTTACTAGAATCGTTCTAAAGAATGTGTATCTATAACCTTTTACAGCAATTCTACGCATACTTTCTCACAAAAAACAAAAGCGTATCAAGCGTAACGAAATCGCAAGGTAGACAACAAAGACTGCTTTTCTGCAGTCGGGTATTTTGTATCTTTACTTGTATATTTATATTTTTTGTTGTCAACATGTTTATCTTTAATGTTAGCCCAGTATGTAACGCCCAGTATACATACAGAGTGGTCCAATATAGCACTATTTTAATGTTAGCCCAGTATGTAAAGCCCAGTATACATACAGAGTGGTCCAATATAGCACTATTTTAATGTTAGCCCAGTATGTAAAGCCCAGTATACATACAGAGTGGTCCAATATAGCACTATTTTAATGTTAGCCCAGTATGTAAAGCCCAGTATACATACAGAGTGGTCCAATATAGCACTATTTTAGTTGACTACATGCAGTTTAATTAAAATAGTCCGAATCGTTTTTGAGAAATGTGCGCTTTGAGATATATATGCAGCAGCATTGCACATTCTTAAAAAAATTACACTCAACAGCATATTAAGATTAACAAAAGTTTTACGATAATCATTACTATTTCGTATTTATTTGGGAACCTACTTTTACAGGAATTTCTCAAAATGAAATTAAATTTTGCACATTTAAATCGGAAGACAATGCAATATTATTATTTAAAAATAACAGGACCGTATTCATTATTTGGCTACAGAGTATGTATACACTATGACACCTCTATAGGGACGCTACCCGCACTTCAAAGACTGTCAACCACTTATGACACCCCGAAGCTACCCCTAAAGTGCTATTTTCCCTGATGCATCCCTTAATAGCTACTCAGAGGCTTTAGATGTGAGAGTTGAGTTTGGATTTGATTTATAAGGCTAAGGTCATTTTCACGATATTGTATTGAAGCCAAAGATTTATGTACTAATTCTTTGATAGAAGCAGACTTATAAGTACTAACACAAATTATTACGATACTAAATCTATTAGTAATCTAATTCTAATTCCAAATCTAATTCAAATAAAATCATTAGGGTGAGGATTTAAATAATGATCCATAAGATTAAATCTTGTAAATAAATGATTAGATTTTATCTTTCAGGACTACTCGACTCTAAAAGACGAAAAACAGCTCTAAGATAACTAAATTGAACATAAATTCGGCAAAGTACGAGTTTCGCGCTCGCACACCGAGGCTTCTGTACTCCTATGCATGAAACATGAACATGGACACTGACACTAGGTTTAATTACTCAACAAAATGTGCTTTACTTATAATAAATAATATTTTAACTTGACATATTTTCTACAGTAAGAATAGCCTTCACATAGGCATGTGAATAGGCGTTCACATACAATATCAAGTTCAAATAAGTAAGTGTTACAGACCTATTTTCTTTACCCAAAGAGATTTTAATACTACTGTTTACTGTATTTTAAAATTATGTAGGGACTTATATTCTCTTTGAGTTTATGTCACATGACACTAACTGTTATCGAAATGTTCACTTGTCATTTTTAATTTCTTTTTTTATGGAACCAATAAAAAGGTTTTATATCGAACAATAATTTCCCATTTTTTCAAAAATCATTCACGCGAGCTTTTCTCGCTCTTGACCATTTTTTTTATTATTTGTAGATTTACGTCAAAGTAAACCCTACAATTTGCCAATTTTTAGACTTGTATCTATTACCGATCAAAAGATACAGAGATTTAAGTGTAGGACAGACAGACATACACCTTAATCTCACGAATAGGCTCCTAGTAGGCTAATTAAAAAAAGACGATAACTCGAGAAATTTAGAAAAAGACGAAAAAATCTAATAAAACTCTAATCGCAAAAATAATTGCAGGCCTAATTTTTAGGGTTCCGTATCTCAATAGGAAAAAACGGAACCCATATAGGATCACTTTGTTGTCCGTCTGTCCGTCTGTCTGTCCGTCTGTCCGGGTGTCAAGACCTTTATCTCGGGAACGCGTGAAGGTATCGAGTTGAAATTAAAACCATACACGCATATCCATAGTATCTTGCTGCAAAAAGAAATATTAAATTTCTCAGTTTTCATAAAAAAAAGTTACAGCTGAATATGTCGTACAAAACCCACATTTCGACACTCACAGAGGAATCAAAACCTATGGGGTACTTCCCGTTGACCTAGAACTCTGAAATTTGGCAAGAAGCACTGTGTTAGAGGTGGACATTTTTAATTTAATCACAAAAAATAGTGTCTCTATGCAAGGAATGAGGGCCCAAATTTTAAAGTGAATTAACCGTATCATGTGGGGTAGCATATGAAAGAGCCTCATCAGCATTAGCTAAAACAGGTTTTTAACACATTCTTCGCCCCCTGCAGACCCTTCACTTTAGCTGGGAACCAAAACTTTTTATGCGAATTTTGATTAAGTACAGAGTGGCCGTGCAAAGAAATGTTGACTGCCTCAAACGCCGGCGGTTTACTGACTACTACAAAATTAACGGGACGCTCGCTCGGATCCGAGTGGGAGGCGCCGCTACTATAGCCACGCGCCACTCGGATCCGAGTGGTGAGCAAGGATTGTGTTAAATATTTTTACGATGTATATTTTTCGGTTTATGAAGGAAAATTTTAAAAAATATATGATTTCCCCCTTTTATTTAGTTTGTACGGAACCCTCGGTGGGCGAGTCTGACTCGCACTTGTCTGGTTTTTTTTATTTGAGATATGACTCAGTCGTTTTACTAATTGAATAAAATACTCAGGTCTTTTTTAAAAGGAATCACCCTCCCGGAATTCTACTTGATTTGCAATTACAGCCCAAGATCTGAGCTACCAGCCTACCATATTATTAGTACCTACTTTATTAAACTTGATAAAAACGTATGTACCCTACATATTTAAACAGGTAAAAAAAAATACGACTTATTACCGATTATAATTATACTTAAACAATTTTTATTTTTTATTATTTGATTCATAAAATACATTTGAACTATTCCTTAGCTTTATTTAGTCTGGGGCTGGATGGCGCTGAAAGGAAATACCTACCAATATTTATTATTTTTCCACCTACTTCAAAAATTTAAAGGTTTTCAATTCAGGTGAATTTTTGTATTTTCGTTCATAGCCCCGATCTAAAAGAGAAGGGTGTTATAAGTTTGACGTGTGTATCTGTATATCTGTGTGTCTGTCGGTGGCGTCTTAGCTCTCAAACGGATGCACCGATTTTAATCTAGTTTTTTTTTTGTTTGAAAGAGGATTTGATAGAGAATGTTGTATTAAAATCGCTCCAGCCGTTTTTTATGCAGGGTTTTTTTTTAGTTTTCTTATCTTAGTTTTAAGGCTTTCGTACTAAGGGTCCAGGAGCCTATTCGGGACTGGCCTTATGGCTCTGTTGGTAGTATGTCTGCTTGCTGAGCTGTAGGTCGTGGGTTCGATCCCCACCCAGAGCAAACATTTGTGTGATGAGCATGGATGTTTGTTCTGCGTCTGGGTGTTTCTATGTATCATATGTATATATTTACAAAAAAAAGTATATATGTATTCTATCAGCCATCAGGTTCCATAGTACATAAATGGGGGCACGGCTGTGCACCCGCCATGTGAGTCAGCGGGTACGGACGGGACTATCTTTTCTCGAAGAGATTCGTCGGATTTTTATTTACATATTTACACACATTTACATATACAGCTTTGCTTAGTTTGGGCTAGATGGTGTTGTGTGAAATGTTCACAAATATTTATTATTTAATTTATTTATTTATTTATTCGTGAGCTCCTCAGTCAGTTTGAAAGATACCAAAGAAAAACTTATTTTAAATATTTCTCCTATCAAAATAAACAAATTAATTTCTCACTTTTACAACATCGCCTTTAATAAATTAATAAGTTTGGGCTTATTTTAAGTCATACTGATACTTTTAAATATACGCGATAAAAAGTAGTTTAGTTTCATAGTTAAAGACAATTTTGACTTATTTTCTTTTGACTTTCACGTTTGCACATACTATGATTGCATTTAATTCAACCCTGAGTCTCGGTGTTCCCATAATACACACAACATCTCCATCTTCGACCATACTGTCGTTTAGCAGGTGCATGAGCTGTGGTCGAACGTTAACCTATTTTCAACTAAAAAAAGAATAGAAAAGTAGCCAGACTAGATAAAATATAACACACAGGAATCATATAGACTTCTATTTAATACGAAGAAAGACAAATTAGAAAGATTTTTTAGAATTAGATCCCTAGTTCCGGGACCTTACAAACTTTAGCTCTTTGTAATAGTATCTAATCTGTTCATTCTGAAACATTATGTGATAGTTAATTGAAATATGCTTTTATTTCATGTTTTAACTACACTATAAGACTACATAAAAAAACAATGTTAATATATATATACACAAAACAAACAAAAGAAAAATCATAAAGTCCACTGGTAGCGGGAAAAGTGGCTAGAATACTGGTAGTACTAAGTTGGATGGCAATGCTTACTTTTTGAGCAAACTATGAGCCAGCATTCTGGTTACTTGTCACCTCTTAGTATACTTTTTTCTTACAAACATGTTCAATTTAATATATACAGTTAATATGTAAGTTATATCTATGTTTTACCTATTTTATTAATTTAGAATTACTGTTACGTTATAATATTTAGTTGTTAACTTAATTGTTTCTTTTATATTTTATACCTTGAAAAGTCACGTCACGACCCTGTAATCAGAGAATCGACGTAATGAGGAGTATTTCCTCTACCAGCTCTACACTCCCGATGTTTAAAATCTACCTTACCCGAGCTCCTGCAGTGGTCACTACTTGTATCACGTACTTACGACTCAAGTTACCATATAAGTCCCTTCACACCACACAACACATGACACTGCACACAGCACAAATAAAGGGGTATATTCACCGGCAAAGAGCATAGAGAAGTTGGTGAACGTGCCCGACCGACTCAGGTAGTCGGCTGAGCTTTTGATGTCGAGCATTGTCACGGAGGGTTCCGCATGTCGGTGACGCGGGCCGGCGGCGCTCGTCTGCCGTGGCGCTCCGGAGCACCAAGGGGCGGCGCCGCCCCTGACACGCCTCCGCACGCCCTCTCACCCCCACACTTCCACCCCGCCAATCGCACAACACTTTGGCTAATCTTTATCTCAGAAAAATAAACATGGTGGGCGGGAGATAACGACTCTATGACGGGCCGTGATAATCAAGAGGCTTTGTGGCTCGCGACGCTCCGTTACCGAGCGGCTTATCCAACGCCAGACTGTTTGGCGAAAATTGAACGGTTCGATATTTTTTTTTCTCTTCGAAAGGTTTCATTAAATGCCTATTGAGTGCCGGAGTTGGCACTTGGCCGATTCGCGGCGTTTGTCGCGGGCTCATATTGTTATTTTTGTTTTTTCTCTTTTTTTTTTAATTCCGCGGACATTGTCCCGGCTCTCGGTATTGTGTGGGGCCTTTATTTTTTGTTGTGAAGCGGTTGACAGCTCGGCCTTTCCTATCTTGATAATTGTCCATATAATTGGTCGAGTTTAGGCGTATTGTGCGCTATATTTTGACACAATGGTTTTCAGGTGTTGTCTGGTCGAATGATTTTGGTTAACCATTGTGAAGTTACATTGTTTAATTTGAAATTTTATTTTGTTGAGGTTGAGAGGAAAACGAAGTTTATACGCTTATTGTACACATAGTCGAAGGATAATAAATTTATCGGTATTATATCAATTACTATACAATCTATACATATTAATAAAAAAGCCTTTAAAAGGATTTCAGGATTAAATGGTATCATTGACTTCTAGACTGGCCTCAAAGCTCTGTTGATAGTAAATACGTCTGCTTCCTGATTTACACACACCTATGTATGTATTTACGTTAAAAAAAGTATCAGCTATTTACCCTCATTGGTTCCCATAGTACAAATTTCGCTTATTTTGGCCTAAGATAGTGTTGTGACAATATTTGCCAATACCAATTTGTATTATTATTAATTTTGTATCTAGGAAAGCTTCACCCTGAATGACTGAAAGGATACGTACAGCCTGAACCACTAAAGGATTTTTAATTTTGACAGGCCTCATGGCTCCTTCTGAGCTGTAGGTCGTGGGTTCGATCCCCACCCTGGGCAAAAATTTCTGCTGAACATGGATGTTTGTTCTGTGTCTGGCTGTTTATATGTATCATAATTATAAGTATATGTATTCACAAAAAAAAGTATATGTGTATTCTATTAGCCATCCGGTTCCCATAGTACATGCCTTGCTTAGCTTAGGGCTAGATGGTGTTGTATGAAAATGTCCTCCAACATATTTATAATCGCGGGTAAAGCCGTGGCATGCGGCTAGTAATAATCTACTCGTATTAATGCCGACCCACGATTTTCCTGAAAACACTAAGTACCTATTTGTCTGTTACTTTAAGTACACAAATGTCACGGACCATGCAGTCAGCTGTCAGAGGGATAATTTGGGTTTGGGTTTGGTTTTTCGGTGCTGGTTATTAGCTAGCTTTGATTACCACGATTCTATGATGTCCTCACGATATTTTCCTTCACTAAAAGTTTGTATTTGAGCTCTTGTTGGGATACAAAAACGCATCTACCGGCAAGGAATTGCCATGCTATAGAAGTGCCACGGAATGCCGTGGAAATACCATTATTCATCATCATCATCTCAGCCATAAGAAGCTCACTGCTGGACATAGGCCTCTCCTATGGATTTCCAAAAAGACCGATTAGAAGCGGCTTGCATCTAGCGTCTTCCCGCCACTTGTATGAGGTCATCTGTCCATCTCGTGGCTGGTCTTTCTACGCTGCGCTTGCCGGTGCGTGGTCTCCACTCGAGAACCTTTGGGCCCCATCGGCCATCAGTTATTTGTGCTATGTGTTCTGCCCACTGCCTCTTCAACTTGCTAATCCACCGCACTGTGTCAGTGATTTTTAACCCACGATACAAAAACGACGCGGTGTTAGAAGTTTGACGTGTCTGCGTGTGTGTCTGTCTGTGGCATCGTAGCTCCCGAACGGATGAACCGATTTTGATTTTGTTTTTTTTGTTCGAAAAGTCAGCTGTTTTTGTTTTGTCAGGGGTTTTTGAGCTAAACTTATTCTTGTCGTACTCTTCACCGCAAGGTAAATCGATTTTATTAGATAAGTGTTTGTATCGCAACATTGCCATTTTTGACGTTCATTCTTAATCAAATTGAGTGGCTTCACACATTATGTACACACAAATTTTGACATTTACAATATCATAATGATTTACTCGACTACGGTAAAAGGAAATAGCTTATCAGCAGCGAGGTTGGGTGTGGTAATTAGTACAAATTTATGGGAACACGGCCATGGTCGAGCCGACCTTTGGCATGTTTTATTTACATTTTTACTATTGGCAGACTGAACCGTAGACTACATGGCTTAAGGTGGTACGTACTTTCAAAAGTATTTTTAATAATTATGATCGAAAAAAGTATACATAGTTTTATAATGAAGTGTTTTGGTTCGTATTAATATTGGGGTTTGTACCCGATAAATATATATTTGTTCGTGAATATAATTTATTTCTATAAATGACCTAAATAACTAAATATATTATTATAAATAAAAAAACATATTACAGATAAAAAACAGAACTCAGGTCACAGTCCCAAGGCAACGTTCCCAAAAGGCTGGCGACATTGCCTCGTTGGATAGCAATGCTAATCCGCTGACCGAGGTAAGCGCCAGCCCTTTGGTCATTTGTTCTCTCTATCAGTCGCATAGCAATTTCATTATAAAGCTGCCACGCACTTGGACCCCATGGACCTAAAGTTTCCACACCAAAAGGCAGAAATATGTAACCATCGCCAAGAGATTCATATTTCCGCCTTTTGTTGGATTCAGCAGTTGCCGCCGCCGCTCCTGCAACCTTGCAAGTAGAGGTTATGTGGGACGCCGCTAGCGTGTCAACGCAAGTGGCATCCCAAACTAGAGGCCTTCCACGGCTCCATGGAATTAATGTCATTCCATCGGGTCTCTTACCATCGTCACAATTATAAAAATAAATAAATTAAATAAATAAATTATATTGTTGTTTGTTGAAGAAAATTGGAAATTAATAGTCAAAAAATATGCAAATGTTTTTTATCAAAAAATGTAGATAAAAATTTAATTGTCATTTTTGTTATTAATCTGAACTTTTTTCATCAACAAATGTGATTTGTCGCCAATAAAGACCGATATTAAAGCTAATCACAATTATTTAATTGTAAAACTATGCTCTACTTATTCGACCACAATTGGTAACAATACTTTTGTATGGGAATCGTACCGCCTTAACAGGGCAATATGGACTACATCGGTTCTACGCTTGGTCTTTGTAAATGGCAAGTGAGACGTCGCGCTTATGGCACGAAATCTATTCGTGCCGACGAACGCGGTCACACTGCACTGTGTCAACCGTGTATGTATGTATTACGTACCAATATAGACGCCAGGTTGTTACAGTACTGCGTACAGATTGGGTAAGGGCTGTGTTTTTCTAGTGTATGTACGTATGTATGTATGATTGAGTTATTCAAATTCTGTTTGAAGATTCACAAGTTTTCATTATGAACATGAGATTTATCCATAAAAAATACTGCGTATCACCTCTACATATCAATACAAAGAATATATATTAGTTTTATGAATCACCGCGGGGAAATGCGAGGCGGTCGTTCGATAGAATATCTGAAATACTTTCGGGGAACTTCAACCTTGCTGTCTAAAAAATAGAATTGACATTGGCAGTTATCATAGGGTCGCCGCGCAGTGTTTTTTTTTTGCCGCGCGGTGGTTGCACGTTAATATATAACGCTTTTATTAGTTTCACCTGTATGCATGTTTGTTTGTTTGTTTGTAACCAACTCCTTTGGGCTTGATTTTGACTCACTTCAAACGGTCAGATTTCATTCAAACTTTGTAGACTTATCGAGGACCGATGACAATACAATAATTTGAAGCGTGTTTTTTAGTTTTTTAAACTGTAATTTTTATTTGTTTTATCTAAGTAGGTAAGTACTAATAAAATATATAGTATAACACCTGGGTTAAAGAAACTAAAAATGCCACATTGGTAGAATTGCGTTCAACCTTCGGTAGATTTGGATCCAGTAAGCTGCCAAAAACGTAAATATGAAATCAGTACAACACTGGGAAAATTGTTAGGTACGTTTCGGTATGATGGTAGGACGAAATCATGTGAAATATCGATAGTATCGGCGACACTAATACACTACTGTTTAGTCAACGTTAGAGAAAGAGGTAAAATAAATTTGAACGGACTTGATATTGAATAATACTTATGGACATATATACAAGTGAGCGCATACGTCTCGTGCGTCTATTCTATTTGACCGATCAAGCGAGCGTATCTATTTCAAAACCGGCTTTTATCGACTTTCATTTATAGGTATTTAAAAACAAATTTTGACAAAACTCACTTACATGAATTATAATAATCTTTGTCTTATAGCAACTCTGCTTGAACAAAGAGACATTTTAAATGACTGCATTTTAAAATGTGTCAATTGATTACAAAAAAAAAATGGTCGCAATTAAACAGTAGGTAAGTTTAGCCACAGCGAGACGGACTGACCGAATGACTGAAAAACGTAATTTTTTTGGGGTTTCGTAGTCAACAAACCCCTAGTTTTCTCTATTCGTCTTTTCGTTACGTCATTATTGTAATGATATATCAAAGTTATTTAATGCGATGGTTACTGAAAATATCGGCTAATAATCACTACCATTAGGACATATTTTGATAAAATTAGAAAAAAAATCACGCGACATATTTTTTGCTTGGTCGAAAATAAAATAAATCTAGAAAATTACGAAGGCTGAGCTAAATGTCTAGTCACATCTAGTAACATCGATAAGTAGGTACTCTAGTAGCGGCGCCGTCTGGAGGTCGTTAAAGGTAATATTTTCTTATTTTGCTTCTTTTCATCTAATTCGAAGGAGAAGAATAGAAGCTAGAATACCTACAGAGTCACAATCATGGAAAGTTGTCTAAGTCAAAATTCTCAAAAACTTTCAATATTTTGTTAAATCTGGTTAATGTTTTTTTTTCCAGTGGGTAAATGTCTCATGAAATAACACTGACACATAATATGACAACTTCTTCCATGACAGCAATAGTTAGTGTAAAGGACTAACCTAGTCCGGGTTTGAATATGTGATTCATTGCTACATAATTGACATATAAGCATATATATAATTGACATATAAGTGTATGAACCTATAAACCTGCTCGAACATTTCTTGTAGTTTTCATCCGGCTACACAAGAAGGAGGATTTTTTAGCGTGTATGTATGTATAATGTTTTTTTATTATCTCCTACAGCCTAAGCGCTGTTTTTGATGTGCCTGGTGTTATGAAATTCGACTTCACTCCCTGAATGCCATAGGCTACATTTTAAATCTAGAAAAAATATGAGTTTTACCTATTGCAAATTAAGGTGCTACGGCAACGAAAGCAAGATAACATTTTTTACAAATTTTGTAAATTTCATGTGATCTACGTCAACGTCGTCAACATTTCAATTTTATGAATAAAGTGAGCAGTCGTGCAAGTTCTACTGACGCTAGCGCCTCTGGTGGTGAATAAACGAAACCTCCCATTCTGAACACGTTATCTCGGAAACCAGCCGACGGCTTACTAATTGATTAATTTCCACTTCTCCAACATTTAAGCAAGGGCCACATCGCTAGGACCATACTTATGGCATCCTGGCTGGTTTGAGTTTTGGAGAATTGCATTAACTGAATGAAAGAGCAAAGCGAGCGACTTCGAAGAAATAATCCCCTTAAATAAATATTATGTAATTCAGTTATTTAGGAATTATAAGTTACGCCTTTGTATAAGTGTAATATGCTCTCATAACTAAATGTGGCGCAACGAGTGCATTCCAGAAACTATATATTTTCAATTCTTTCTTCAGTTTTGAACTGGGATAGACCAACAATTTCTCTCTCGGAATTTTACAATGCTTAATTCTATAACCACGTTTAGAGTATCCGGGCTATTTAGATGGACTGAAATGTTTTTTTTAAAGTAAATCCACATTAATTGAAACATTCTGAAGCGTATTTGATTCCATATTTTAAGGCAAAAATAAAAAAGAACTAATTAAAGTAATTGTATTTTCGCTATTAATATATATTTGGCTTGGCTAGCTGGCATTTGAGTAAGGCTCACTTGAGTTGAGAGACGCTGTAACAACGCTTCTGTTCTGGTACATGAAAGTTTTCAATGTATTACTATCACTATTTCATAGGATAATATTTTTGCCCATTAGAATAGACAAGCTACCGTCACAAATAAAATTTGCCACGATTCCTTAGCAAATTTGAAAGTTAGTGAAACCTATTAATCAACGTCCAATCAGTCACCCATACAAGGCATAACGAACAACACAGTAATTTGTAAGTGATGTTATGTTCCATTTAAAGGATGGCTTTTTTAATGATGGCTCCAGGGTTCGTTGCTTTTTTTAAACTAATACATATTATTCCATACTAAGTTTACCTTTTTTTAAACTAGTATGCAAAAGGAAGACGGATATAATGTAATAAATCTGAACACTTAACTAACATGCGTGCGTGTGTACACCAAGCAGTCAAGCTCCCGCAAGCAGCATGGTTGGCTTAACTGTGGCTCCGGTGGGGCCCTAGCCAAAATTTTCTAGAATTCATACCATATTATAATTGTATATATGTATAGCTAATGACTGATGGTAACATGTGCGAATCTCTGTGTTTTGATGGTATGTCACACTGGTATAGTTTCAGTTCAATTAAATTATAAGTATTATATTTTACTTTTTTTACGTTTCTTTTTCACGGTTGCTTTTTAATAGGTAATAACGATTTCGGAACCGGCTTCAACGATTTTGATAAAATTTGGTATGCATACCAAATTTTATCAAAATCGTCAAAGCCGTTTTTTGAGATCGTTATTATATAATAATATATACAAGAATTCATCGTTTAAATATATTGATGTCTCGGAAATACACATGTTTTAGATACACTCTTTCAACTCTGTCTCTGTCTCTTTTCATAGTCAAACGGCTGAGCTTATCGTTGTTAAATTTAATATAGAGATAGTTGAGAACTAGGACAAGGGCATAGGATACATTTCATAACCACTATTATCATCATTATTTTATAGTAATATAAAACTCTGTCTAGAGAAGCATCACATTTTTCTCAGTGACTTCATCGACAAGCATTAGTGTACAAAGATTACTGTAGTCCGAATTGAAGAAGAATGTTTCCATCGATAATTCTGGTCATCACATGTAACAGCTAATATCTTAGGATAACAAATGATGAGCATTATCACACATTCGTACTGGTTTTGTTGGAAGCTTACTATCAAGCGAGCAACATGCTCGTTCTGTCATTCAGTAGCTGATAAATAAAAATGTAAGATTTGGCTGTGTTATATTTTTTTCTCGAAAGAAAACTGGTAGGTAAGTACATCTTCAAAAGGCAAAACACAATTCCATTCTTCCTCGACAGTCAAAACTGAGATAACCCAATAAAAACCGCTTCTGATTGCGACAAAGCTTTGGAGCTAGGGTCGCCATACTTTAAGAAATAACTAAACAAGGTTTTCCGACTCGTTTTAAGTATTTTCGACAACGTTTCTATAAAGACTCCATGTATCATAGGAAATTATTTATCAGGGTATATTTTGAAACACATTTTATGTCCCCAAATTAATTATAACTTCATAATCGAAAAGGGTTAACCTTTCCGAATGATTGTGAAGGAATGAGTTAATGAATTAAATTGTGTGAAACATGAGTCAAATAAATGTTAACATTTCTTATATTCAGGAAATCCATGTGGGCTCTATATTGATTAGCCTCATAACTCAGTTGATAGTATGCCTGCTTTTAAAGCTGTAAGTCGTAGGTTCGATCCCCGCCTGGTACAAATATTGATCTTTCCTGTGTCTGGGTCTTTCTACATATGTATCATAAAGCATGTATTTAAAAAAGCTATTCTATAAGCTTTATACTCGTAGTACCCATAGGACAAGTTTTGCTTAGTTTGGCCCTATAATTGCTATGTGACAATATCTACTAATATTTAGTCATTCAGTACCTGGTGACAGAGTTCCACTCGGATTTTCATGACTTAAAATATGAGCAAAGCTAAAACTGAAAGCTAGATCGATTTATCGTCCCTGAATCTACCTACATAAAAAATTCACCAAAATCGTTGGAACCATTTCCGATATAATTTTATGTTATAATATATACATCTATAAAATATTTAACACGTTTTTTAAACATTAGTGTTTAAAAATATTTATATATAAGAATTGCTCGCTTAAAGTAAAAAAAAAAATGTCGTCGTCGATATCGTTAAACATCGTTATCGTTAAAAAATAAGGAATTGCGTGAGCGAGGTAACATTAAATAAGTTACAGCTGTCTAGTTAGGAAAACTTCTGACTTCTTCTGAACTACCAAGATACAAACTCCTGACTTTCCGAAGATAAAATTACATGCGTTTGTCACTACTCGATTCAAACTGTGCTGAAAAATAACAAAGTTCGAAATTTCTTAGCGGCCTCCTAAATGAGTAAAAACTACCAGCTCTTGATCAGGGTGGTGAGATATAGCCCTGATCTCTAGCTGTAATTGTGACATGTGCCTTTATGCATTTAAAACCTTCATGTTAGGTATATTTAAAATAAGAATTGATGCTTGCTTCCGCGCACGAGCTCGAAGAGTCAACTGAAGTCCCGAAGATGCCACGTGAACAGATTTCAACTTCGGGAAGAGATGTCGGTAAGAACTAGCGGAGACATTGAAGCAAAAATGCATTAGATATTGAAATTAGATTAAGTTTTAACAATATACGCCCACATCCAGTCACTAGAGCAGAGAAGGTTCACGGGTTCCCAAATACCCAAAGCCGCCCCTAAAACTCAAGAAGAAAAGTTAACCCTACGGGTAGGGTTAACGGGTGGGGTTAGGGTTACGGGGGAGGTTAAGTCACGAATCCTCACCATCCATGAAGCTTAAGGTTTGACGTACGACATCGTCATCAAGACCAAAGGCAAACTGCAGCTACATGACAGCGTCTCGCACGCAGTCGTAGCAGTCTCGAGGCACACCGGGACCTTCTCATACTACGCCGATGATGAAAGAGATACCATCAGCCGTTTTGTGCGGCGGGCAATGGCAGCTACACCAAAGACCATTTTAGATTAAAACCTCAAAATGGCTATCAAAGATCGCAACACGGCGGTAGTGGAGGCCCTGAATGGAAAGTTTCGGTGTTTGTTATAAAAAAAAAGTGTTAGTGTTTAGCTTTTTTATGTTTTGTTTCTTATTTTTATTCTTTAGTTGTCTGTCCCTATTTTTGTAAATTCTTGTATGTATTATTTGTCCCCGTTGTGTTGTTTTAATAATAATAAGAAAGCGTGTATACCTACTCAGAGCACATACGATCACTAAAAAGCTGCTTCTTCTTGCGGCGGCGTCGTGTGGCGGGTCGCCCTCTTCCCTCAAACATGGTTGAGGAGAGCGATGGCTGGCATATGCGTCAACTCGTGAACGAGTGCTGCTTGCGGGAGCTGGACTGCTCGGCGTATACACGCATACATGTTAGTTAAGTGTAAATTAAAATTTTGTCTTCCTCTTGCATAACTTAGAAAAAATGTAAATAGTTATAAATGCATATATTAGTTCATAAAAGGCACAGACCCTGGAGTCTGTGGTGAATAAATTTGTTTAATAAAATAAACAATATACTTCTGCAAAGAAGCCCGATACATACATACTATACTATTTACGTTTAATTATAGGGGGTTCACAATATAACTAAATTTAATTTCCTACCACCTGTTTGGAACTTGTAGAATGTGAATGAATATATATGATAACATGATTCAATGATTTTCTAAGCATAAAAGTTTTACGGCAAAAACATAAAATCTTTGGTGAATAGAATCTAATAATCTAACTACCATGGTAACCCTACTTACACCTCAAGGCGTGGTGTGTATGTGTGTGTAGATATAAAGAGTGTAGGGGTGTGTGCGTGTGTGAGCCATGATCGATGCGGGGGCGGCGTTGCCGCTTCGCTCGCTTCCGGTGGCGCGACGTTGCCGTTGCTACAGTTAGCGGCGTTACACGGCGTTACCGAGATTAAAGCCTACTTTATCATGTTAGTTTAGTTATACTAGAGTTATTTTCTTTTGTCGTAAACAAAGCGAATTAAAGGACATAACTACAAATTCCCGTGGTCTCATTTGAGAGCCGGTTTCCAGTTCAAGTTAGGCGTCAAATCTATATTATAAAGATATTTTGGTTTTATATATAAAAATACAAAATAAATTGTTGTGTAATTTTTTGAATTAAACATTTGGGTAAAATATATTCTTTTGTGTAAAATTAAATAAGTACAATTTAGATATTAGAATTTGGAATTTAATTTGTTTATTCCGCTGCAGAAATAAGTATTGCCATTCAACGTACGTGATAATGCTGGCAACATAAAAACTTTGGTTAGGTACTTACTCCTGCGCTGAATAAATTACTGATAGTAGGTACATTAAAATTTGTACATTGTTACTTTACAGTAGTTTTTTGTCGAAATAAATATAGGCAAATATCATTTATCAATTAAAAGAATTTGTTGAAACCATATCCGACTATCCCTAATATACTTTCTACTAATATTTACTCTGTTTGGGTCATTTGTTTTATTATTTTATAATTTAAATTACGACTTATAATTACGAATTGTGACTTTTTGTTAAGTTAAGTTAGAAAAAGACGTAGCAAATTATACAAGCATAGTGCTACGTAGTGAGCTACGAAATTTAGCTTCATAGTCATTCTACGAGCGTAGTGCTACTTAGTGAGCTACGAAATTTAACTTCATAGTCAGCCTATGATTAATTATTATAGCTTATCCATTATATATGATTTTGATTAAATTTCGCAGATATAAAAAAAAACACAGTAGGACAGGAAATGCTTCGCAAAAGGTACAGTCACAGATCGGTTTTGAATAACTGAATTGCCCCCCAGTACTGTACCTATATATTGGGTACAATATTCAGTTATACTGAAGTCAATATCTAACACACTTCATTTGTTCTATCACATAGTCATCAAGTAATCTCTATCTATTCCCAGCCTTCCCAGGACGGCATCCGAGCTTAAAAGACATGTTTGCTGGAATTTGACAGCATTATCCGTGTTTAATTTAAAATTAATACAGCCAGCCTGCGCACCGGAAATGAGCTTAGACTCTGACTGAGGGTGTTGGGTGTTCATTCGGGGGGCAGGAGGCGGTACAGCTGTGAATTAGTTGGAATCGACGGCTTAATTTGACTGCGGGGATTGAATCGTATTTTTTGTAGGACGGTTTTGATTGGAATCTCGTCGTCGTATTTCATAACTTTAAATTTTCCTTTTTATACTCGATAGAAAGTCGACTTATAGGTATATTATTTAATTTAAAAGTAGTAGTCAATTTTAATAATAGGACATTGTAAAAGGAGAGCGCAGTTCGAACAAGCGTTATTTATTATCAGCAGATACCGAGATAGAGGCACCGCGCTATATACTTAGGTATATGTAAAAAAATTAGCCACATTATTATAACAGCATTGAAAGTGCTCACAATGACTTTAAAAATGAGCCCAACCTTAACTTAACCTTACTGTTTGATATTTATACATTGCCTATTTTCGGCTTCAGTATCAAGACTTCCTCGTTGATTAATGTATGATTCACGTAAGTAAATTAACTATTAACTCTAAATATTTTGTGTATGCCATCAGGAAATTCTAGTGCTGATTGTTGGGATCTAGTATTATACCAGCTCTGTGGTACCGTATTATATTCATCTACGTTACATGTGATATCTTATCGTGAAATTTGTTTTTTATAACGTTTCCAATCTTTGACACAATATAGACAGAAATACAGTGTGATACAAGTAATCGCTTAAAAAACTAAAAAAACCGACTTCGAAATACACAATTCGTTTATTTGGGAGACATACTTTTCCAGTTATTTTGTTATAAAAAAATACCGGACAAGTGCGAGTCAGACTCGCCCACCGAGGGTTCCGTATAAACTACATAGTAGAAAAAAGGGGAAGTCACAATTTTTTTATATTTTCCTTCTGAAACAGAAAAATATACATCGTAAAAATATTTAAAAACCTGTTTTAGCTTATATTAATGAAGCTCTTTCATATGATACCCCACATGATACGGTTAATTCACTTTAAAATTTGGACACTCATCCCATGCATAAAGACACATTTTTTTGTGATCAAATTGAAAATGTCCAATTTTCGGATTTTTTCCTATATGTGTACTATAACACAATGCTTCTTGTTAAATTTCATAGTTCTAGGTCAACGGAAAGTACCCCTAATTCTACCCCGGTTTTGATTCCCTTATGAGTGTCGAAATGTTCGTTATTTACGACATATTCGGTTGTAATTTTTTTTTACGACTGCGAAATTTGTTTTTTCTTTCTGCAACGATAGACTATGGGTCTGGCTTAAATTTCAACACGATACCTTCATGCGTTCTCGAGATACAGGTCTTGACACCCGGATGGACGGACAGACGGACAACAAAGTGATCCTATAAGGGTTCCGTTTTTTCCTTTTGAGGTACGGAACCCTAAAAACGTTACTTAACTTTAACCAACGTCTTAAATCTCTGTCTTCTTTCAGCATGTGTCATTACGTGTCAGCGAGTAGTTGACAAAATATGTTAAGCAGTACTTAAAGTTAAGTAATGTATTTCAGTAAGGCCGATAGAGAATAAGGTCTGTAAGTTTGTACGTAGCGCCATTATGGATGTCCCGGGGCAATGTTGGACTCTTGTGTGGAAACATGCGGGTGGAAATTGCAGATTTTTTGCCGGGTTTTTGAGTATTATAAACTTATACTTGTTCTATACTCAAGTATAGAGCCTATCAAGTATAGAACAAGTATTGTCATACAATCAAATTTTATCAAAGTTGATATACATAGATAAGATTTGCTAATGTCAGCGTCACATGACTTGAGTCACTCATACTTTTAAATCATCGACTTAATTTTTTTCTTTGTTTAGTTTTAGAACCCCATAAGCGTGGGACTAACATGTTTTAAAGATTTAAAGACATCTCACGCGAGTAGAAAAGAGATAGCATGAAACTAGTTTTTGTATATATTTTTAGCAATTATTGTTGAAACGATGATTTGTCAATGTAAACAGCAGATATTTTTCTTTACATTTATCCCTTTATTTCTTGCCAGATATAGTTTACAATTTAGGAATTATTTTGATGAGAGATTTCACTCTGTCATTGTGTCTTTTATATCTTGTTGATAGAGTCCTGACATTCGGAAGCAGAACTATTGACACAAAAAAGCAATAAACACAAAAAAAATATTCTTATTTTAACAATTACAAAAATAACAAGTTCAGGGGGGCAATTCAGTTATTCAAAACCGATCCGTAACTGAACCTTTTGCGAATCATTTCCTGTCGGCTGCTATCATTTTTTGATTTAGTAACGAGCGAAGGACGTGTTACGTTTCATCAAATGTGTCAATTGTATGACATAAAAGTGACTGAATCAAAAAAACTATGGCGGCTGACGGGAAACGCTCCACATATGGTTCGGCTATGGAGCGGTCTTGGATAACTGAATTGGGCCCCAGAAGAATGACGCGACACGTCCACACGATTCAAGATCTGATAATATCTATATATTTTATACGGTGAAGATGTCACTGATGCCACTTCTGATTTAAGGCCACGGTTACCCGCAAAAGCAGTAAAAACAGCTTTTTGATAATTTCCAAAAAATACATGTACTGCTAGTTCAAGCTCAAATGTTTGTTATGTAAAATGTTGGTCTGTTAGCTAGGGTTCTCCTAGTACAAAAACACGATTGCTGAAAAAAAAGTCGATTGCTTTATTTTTTGAAAAATATGCCATTTTGCTTAAAGCCACCAATACCAAAGTTACAATGTTAAGTAGCTATTAATTTTTTTTAGCGTTCTACTAGTATACATTTTTACATGATAACACCACGCTCTAGAAGTGCGTGCTGAGATAGCGTAAAATACCCAAAGTTCTGGGGAAGCCTCGCCTTAACAAACTTTAGAAAAGATTTATGGAAGTTGAGGAATGGCCATAGTGTCAACCATTCTAAATTCATCCATTCTACAATATTGTGGGTGGGTGAGTGAAAAGGGATCCATTTTAGAAATATATAGTCAAGTGCCGTTACCAACCCCAGTTTAGAGCACCATTATTTTTATTAATATAGAAATATCATAAAATTAGAAGTTTTAAATTATTATTATTTAGTAGTTTTATTTATTTATTTATTATTTATTAAAAACATTAGATTTTAGGGTGTAGAGAAATTTCGCAACACACAGTCGAATGTTTTCATCACAAAGGCAACTCTATTATGAATTTCAAGCTGGTGCCACTGACGAGACTTTTCACTTGTCTCTCGGTGAAATATTTTTCAATATTATTTTAGTACAAAAAGATCATATTAATTGCCATTTACCCTAATAAACTTATGGTATTATACATAATATCAATGTTTTTTTGTATTAAAATTACCAATCAAAAAATTCCTTATTTTATAACCTCGGTTTTGAAGTTCAATCTTTTAAGCGTCTGTTTTCGGAGTCCTTCGATTGCATTGCAGTCACAATAATAAATTTTTCATAACGTTTCCGAACGAAATTTTTCATAACGTTCGTTTGACAGCGGTAGCGTTCTAGCTTCGCTCCAGTTGCGTCTCAGCTTGCGACTTTAACCATTAACGCGATACGAAACGGGCAAAAAGTAGCGGTTCGGTTAAGGTTCAATTGCGCTTCAGCTGAAGTTTATTAGTGCGATCGCCTGGACTGATTTTATACTTACCACTTTGACAAACTTGCTCTGAGACTTACCATTGGTTAAAATCTATTTTTAACCGACTTCCAAAAAGAAGCAGTTTCTCAATACAACTGTCTGTTCACCGATTACTTCGCCAATTATGAAATGATTTTGATAATTCTTTTTTGTTTGGTAGGTAATATTTATTTTCAGAAGTAGGTTGGGAGGTTTCCATATAAATTTTATCAAAATAGACTGATATTTTGGTTAACGACTGGAAAAATGTCATCCAAGTAAATGAAGTTGCGTATTTTGAAACGCAAAAATAAATGTTATGAATACGACATGTGTAACCATCTACATTTATGTATCGGCGTGTCTATCTGTGGTACTGTAGCTTCAAAACAGATATCTTAACTTATTTTTTTTTTTTTATAATTTCTTAATTTTTTTTGTATGCTAAGTGATCTAGAATGTTTTTAGTTAAGATTCATAAAAGTCTGTTCAGCCTTTTCAGGATTTTTTAAAATAGTTTTTGTTCAAAGGAGCACGCAATAGAAGGTTATAGGGGAGACCTTTTCCCAGCTGTGGGATTTAAGAATAACAAAATGCGTATTACTTAGTCGAAGGTCGAGAAAAAGGCCCATATATAGGTAATTTTATTATGCCGGTTGGTACAAGTATTAAAGATATTTTTATGTTTAATTTATGTTTAGTTATCTTTGAATTATATTTGTGTTAGCTATGTTTAGTTTCGGTATGTATATTACATTTACATTTGTTTTAAAACGGTACCAAGTGGAACCGACCTACACGTCGGAGTTAGCGGATAAAGCTGCCTATTGAAAAACTTTGCAGTGCGCACTTTAATTAGTTTACGGAGACAGTTTGTCCAACTTCGAACTAGAGAGGGTTGTTTCACGAACAGATTTGGTTATTCGAATGAATGCATTCTGAAACGAGAAGAGACGGTTCCACTACACTTCCACTCACAGAATACATACGTTTTATGAAAAATCTGAACGAAAAAAAAGGTTCTGTAGTGTAGTAATTCATTGATCTCCAACAGGCAGCACAATATTAGATTTGACAAGGCTAAGATCTACACGAGAAGTTTTTTCTGCCTCAAAAGTTCCAGAAGGCCATAGAAGAGATGATCAAGCATCCGCCTTCAATATAGATGGAGTGTGGTAACTACCCAAACCACCAAATCGGAAGCCTCTTCTTCGTAGTGCTCGGGAGTATAATCGTGTAAATTATTTCGAATAAATGTCAGTTTTTCTCATCTCTAATTCGAATAATGTCGGACAGCTTTGAGCGTAATCGCTCTGTTCGTGATGAAAAAAGTTGCGCCGGAGTTTGGTAGTGGTGCCGAGAGGGAAGAGGATGTTATGGGGGGGGGGGGGTAGGGGCTGGATCGTATAATCTAAGGAATTGTAATGACTTGTGGTTGTCAGAACTATTAAGTAGGTCTGTTTCATCTGGATTGGATTGTCTTGCTTTCGCCCGTGACACTCCTCGCCGATATTTGAGTATTTTTATATTTTTATGCAAGGATTGGTTGCTTGCGCTTGACTGTATGTTTAGAGCCACCCAGGTAAATCAGCCAGGATAATCCTAGAGGCTGGCAAGTAAACTAGAATAGTTTCATCTTTGAAAGAAAAATATTTCTTTTGGTACATTTTTAAAATTGTTTTTGGCGTTTCTTTTATTTTATTACTTTGGGGAAATTTACAGCTAGATTTTATATTATAGTTACTAAATATAAACAAAAGATGGCCAATTAAAAATTTCCACGGATATTCTAAAAGATAAAAAATGTGTTGACGTTGATTACCTACATGACTAAGTATGAAAAATTTCAAATGTTAAAGGATGCATTACTCAGCATCCGCTTGCACTGCATGACGGACGTATTGAATAGGTCAACATCGTGCAGTGGTCGTTTCTGACTTAGTGTCTTTTATTATTCTTTCATCAAAGGTGAAAAATATTGTTTACTCGATGACCGAGTAAACAATTATTATTGTTTACTTGATGGCGTACTTCGTATCACCTATCAATGACTGGCCTTGTGGCTCAGTTGGTAGTGTGTTTACGTCTACCTGCTGAACTGAAAGGTCGTGGGTTCAATCCCCACCCAGGGCAAACATTTGTGTGATGAGCATGGATGTTTGTTCTGTGTCTGGGTGTTTCTATGTATCTTAAGTATATATTTACAAAAAAAAAAAAGTATATATGTATTCTATCAGCCATCTAGTTCCATAGTACAAGCTTTGCTTAGTTTGGGCTAGATGGTGTTGTGTGAAATGTCCACAAATATTTATTTATTTATATTTAATGAGTGGACCCGATATTTTCTAAACGTTTAAACCTTCCCTGGACTACGACAAACATTTCAAAACCAAAATCAGTTAAATCGGCCCAGCTGTCCTCGAGTTTTAGCGAGACAAAGGAACAGCAACTCATTTTTATATATATAGAGATTACGTGCCATTTAATATCTGCCTACATAACAAGAAGCAACTCTCTTAGTTTGTGTTTATTTTTATTTTTTATAGGCGTTTGTATAGGTAAAAACAAAAAAATTGCGAACTCAGCCAACTTCGAGTTCATTGTTTCAAAACTGACTCGTTACCCATGTGACACACTCAACAATTATCCCACCGTGAACAAACAAACGTGCTAGATTAGCGGCAAGGTATAAAGCGAGCGGAGGTATTGTAGTCCGGACCGGAAGTGCCCCTCCGGTCCTTCCGCCTGCGCCGCTCGCTCGCCGCGCTCGCTCTGCCCTCAGGAAACGGCGGCGAGTTGCGGAGACAGCGGTATCCTGCGAAACCGGCACCAATATACGCTGGAACCCGGTTAAGACGATCATGGTAATATACATTTTCCGTATACCCTATAAGGGCTATTGTTCAATTGATATTATAAATATGTTATGACGTATTGTGACTTGTTCCTTTCTTGATCTTGTAAAGGAAGAGGTGATTTTTGAATACGTTTATTTTATCCATTGCTTCATATCGCACGATTTCTGTCAAAAAATTGTCTAGCATACCGTATACGTACATATCACAATATATACGACATGATATACTAATT
Source organism: Lycia hirtaria (assembly GCA_947563715.1). Classification (NCBI taxonomy): domain Eukaryota; kingdom Metazoa; phylum Arthropoda; class Insecta; order Lepidoptera; family Geometridae; genus Lycia; species Lycia hirtaria. Next base: position 14,961,675 of record OX387386.1, read on the forward strand.
TAGATTTTTCTTACTACCAGAAATTGTAAGAACCAAAGGATTTGAAATTACGATAATAATTTTTGATAATTTATTATGAACTAGCTGTGACCTGCGATTCCGGCTTTGTATCCGCCTCCAAGTTCTCAGCTAATTTAATAACGACCGATTCAAACCTTTCATCTTCAATAGGTAAAATAATATAGAGAAACAGAATCACTTCTTAATTTGCATTAGAAATATTTATTTTTAGCCGACTTCCAAAAAGAAGGAGGTTATCAATTCGGTCTGTATGTTTTTTTTATGTTTGTTCACCGATTACTCAGCCAATTCTGGAATGATTTTGATGATTATTTTTGTATTAAGTACATATACTTCAGAGGTGGTCCCATATAAATTTTATCTAAATCGATGCTGTACTTTGATTTTTATAATAAAATAACTGGTAAAATATCATCCAAGCGCCTGTAGAAAAGTGAACAGCAAATCGCGTAAATATTGAAGTCGGCTTTTTCAGTATTTTTTAACTATAATTATATCCTTACCCCTTTGAAAAACACCCGTCTTACACTTTATGAGACTACTAATGTAAACATACAACAGCATTTTGTTAAATCAACTCTTACCAACAATGTGACGTTGCGCCTGCCAAAATCCATGTTTAATTTAGAATTTTCGAAATAGGTAATTATTTTGCTATCGATATCATTTAATTTTTTTATAGATTTTATTTGAGTAAGTGTTTATACTAATCCATGAGGAAGACCTATGTTCAGCAGTAGGCTTCTTGTGGCTGAGATGGTGATGATGATGAAGTGTTTATTTCAATTCTTTAAACTAGAATAAAACCGGATAAGGCGAGTCAGACTCGCCCACCGAGGGTTCCGTATAAACGGGTTTTTTTTTGTTTTTTTTTATATTTTCCTTCATAAATCGAAAAATATACATCATAAAAATATTTAAAAACCCGTTTTAGCCTGTGCTAACGAAGCTATTTCATATGATACCCCACATGATACGGTTAAAGTACTTAAAAATTTGGACCCTCTTTCCTTGCTTAAAGACCCAATATTTTGTGATTAAATTAAAAATATCCAGTTTTAGGATTTCTTCCTATATGTGTACTCTAACACAATGCTTCTTGCCAAATTTCAGAATTCTAGGTCAACGGGAAGTACCCCATAGGTTTTGATTCCTCTGTTAGTGTCGAAATCTGCGTTTTTTACGACATATTCGGCTGTAACTTTTTTTTACGAAAACTGAGAAATTTTATTTTTCTTTCTGCAGCAAGATACTATGCATCTGCGCATACGGTTTTAATTTCAACTCGATACCTTTACGCGTTCCCGAGATAAAGGTCTTGACACCCGGACGGACGGACAGACGGACAGACGGACAGACAGACGGACAACAAAGTAATCCTATAAGGGTTCCGTTTTTTTCTTTTGAGGTACGGAACCCTAAAAATTAATAAAATCGCGATCGTAAAGTAACAAGTTATTTGTCTGGTAATGTGTTAACAACCAAATAATCACTTAAAAATTCTAATGGCTGAAATCCTGAAAAAACATTCATTTATACGTAGCGCCCTCTAACCTAAATTGCTATAACTTCGGCTATGTAATAGCGCCCTCTATGTTAATTAGCGTGAACTTTATCGAGATCAGAACAGCGAGGGTTCAGATTGGCAACACTTCAAAGGCCCCCTTCTGTGAGTTATGCGATACGAGACACGATGGCGCTAGTACTCTATAACTTTCAGATAAGGGGTTGCAGGGAAGGGAACAGCATGTTAAAGTTACGAAGGGAAGAATGATAAGATATTTTTACTGAGCTGAGCCCTGCAGACAACGTTCTGCCGATTATGGTACTAGCCAACTTGCTTGTAAAAAAAAACGGAGTCCTTGATTTTTTGACCTTTGACTTTGATAAAAATAGCTCTTTTTTATCTATTTTTTTCTATAATAAAATGCAACTTTTTACTGCTTCTTTATGCTCTGCATATTTTCCTATTTATTATGTTTTAAAACTCATTTAACTTTTAAGAGTATTTTTTATATATAAGTAAGCGTATTTACACTGTAGATAAACTATACGCATTTGAAATATTAATCATGAGGTCTAAAATAGAGGTTATGGAATGGTATTTAAGGTAATGGTATTTAATTCATACTACAAAAATATAAAAATGTATAAATTTCTAAAATTCTCAGTTTTATGGGTTAAATGTCATGTCCATGGGGACTCTTCCTTCCCTTGAATATCCTTGAATACCTTCATTGGAGAAAGTGGTTATTATTGGTATTAAGCATATACCTATACAAGTTAATAAAAAGCTTGTAGAAATAGATAGACTAACAAACAATACCTATATAACAGCAGTATAGTACGCAGTTTATGTAGTAATGCTGTAAATAAGTACTCGAGAAACATATATCCTAACTGCGGTGTTAAGTCCGTCCAATTTGATACGAGATGCAAAAAATAGGGCCACCAACAATAGCGCAGGCCCCTCCGATACAATAAATGTTTTAAGTGCGCCTCCGAGCTGAATGACGGTGGATGCGCGTACGCTCGCTCGTCGCGCACTTCCGGCGGTCGACGCGTGCCGCGCTGCCCGAGTTGAGTTTATGTCACAAGCGCGAGCGGGGGCAGCAAGCGGCGCAGTACTGGTCTTAGCAGGTGATTTAGTGCAGTTGGGTACATACATAGTCTGTTCAGAAATTGTTTTCCTTTCAGAAAGTGCGTTTTAATCACATTATTTACGAAGTGTTGCCAGCAAAATTTATAATGAATTTGATATCTCAATTATTTTTTTAACACTTATGGTGAAATTAAGTAACAAAGAACTTACCGAATACTTCCCGTATATTTGCCACGTTTCGTAACGAAATTTAGGGTAATATTATAACTGAACGGACTTAAACATTATCGTCACTGAATGGCAAACGACAGAAGAACGTCTTCGATTCACTCCTCTTTCCTCTTATTGAAAAATATATCTAAAACAAGGCTGTTTATACAAATTTATAGACAGTTAAAAAATTACACACATCCGACGGGACTTGAACCCGTTTATCCAGATCTGTACTTGGGAACCTTTACCATTTTGGCCACGGACCTCTATGGCCAAAGTAGTAAAGGTTCCCACGTGGTCACGTGGGATGGTCAAAACTTTCGAGCAGTCCTTTCTGCACCAATTAATATTAATATAGTTATAAAACGCTTGTTTACACAGATGCAGAGCGAACTTGCTGCAAACCTAGAGTGGATGGTACAGAAAGAAGATGTAAAGAACTCAGAGAAGAAATCTTATGTACATACGTAAAATATTTCTAGTACTGGTATACATGATACCATGCTTGTAGGAGAAACAAAGCGATTCTTGTTAAGCAAAAATTCTTTAACATTGACGATTCATCATTTCGAGGATTGTTTTATAAAACTTTGATTCGGACATTAATTATTATCTAAGTATTCCAGCTCAATGACACTAATAGCCAAAACCGCAATACTGGAAATGTCTAGAGAGACATTTGCCCAGCAGTGGGATGCTACAGGCCAAAATGTTACACAAATAAATTTTCTGGATGTCTTTAAGTTTCGATTCACTCTATTTCTTCTAGGTAAAGGTTCTCAAACGTAGACCGTAACGTGGCTAAATGTTAGATTGGCGTTCAATCGTACGTTTAGAATTCATTCTAAAAAATATACAAAACTACTGTGTCTCACTGTTTTATCAGCATAGTGATGAAAAAAAAAACGGTGATGATGACGATGAAATAGGTAATGTTCGTATCTAGGTTTTCTACTATTTCTGCGATCGATTCAGCAGAAAAGGTAAGTAGACCGAAAGATTGAGTTACTTACGCTGTTCAAATTAGTTACTAGTTAGAATAATGGTTGCTTGGACCATACCCGCGGAATCTACACCCAAAATGCAACGTAACAATGATTTATCCACCAACCCCTGTATTCATTAAGGGTGTAGAAATTTAAGCCATTTATTTTGTTAACTCTCTCCCGCCAATAAACTTGCCGAGGGTAGCAGGGGGTAGTTTGTAATCTTAATGTTTGTATCATAAGGCCGCTGCCAGTTTAACAAATATAATGCGAAACCAGATGATAATTACGAATGCAAATGTAGAGAAAGATCGCCATTAATGATTACAATAAATGTGTTCTTACTAATATTATGAACGCGAAAGTAGTCTCTTAGTTTGTTTTTTTTTCTTTTTGAGGATGAAAGGACTGAACTGATCGTTATAAAATTTAGTACCTATAGTGATTTTTGTAAACCGGCAAGTGGCTTAACAATGATAATTGCGAACCTGGAGATGGGCATAATTATTTTTCGTGATTAAGGGAGTGAAAACTGTACCCCGGTTCACAACTTGACGGATTCGGAAACGGGTCGGAAACTATATCTCCATCTCTGTAATTTCCATACAGAATGATAGAGGTGGAGATATAGTTTCCAACCCGATTCCGAATCTGAATTATTGTGAATAGGGGTCCAGGAAAACTAAGTCTAATCATAATGAGCATTATTGTTTATTCAATTAAACACCATTGCTTATTTCATATTGCAACCATACTGCGCGAATTCTATTGACAGTGGTTTCTCTCTATGAATAGGTTTCATACTCACAAGGCTGCCTTTTCTTCTCTTGACGCGAGGAAATAACATTCGTGCTTATGGAATACTAGTTGCACCTAGAAGTTTCACTCGAGTAGTGACAGGGTAAAAGGGTAATACTTATAGTTGCCGTGAAAATAGAATAAAAAATGTTTTTAACCTGTGACAAAACGTATGGATCTAATGATATTTATGATTCAGATTTGTGCTCATGGTAAAAGTTGTTTTTGTAAGTACAATGACCCCAATCAATCAATCAATCAAATATATTTTATTCTTTCGACATGTTACATGCACTAAGAAATTGTCTTTAGAATATTTCATAAAAGGTAAATAAGAACGTACTTACACTACGAATACACCTTTCAAAAATATTACATTTATTATATGTAGTTGTCAGTTATTTATCATTCTATATAAATAAGCTTCTAGAAATTATAATAGTATTAAATAAGTAAAACCAAAGTGTAAAAGTTATAAACATTGTAAACAGCAAAATTGTAGAATCAATGTCAATGTCAAATATAAAATTGGCAATTCAATTTAGTACAACCTAGTACAAATTATAGTACTGTTACCGTTACTGTTACCTGTTAGTACAAGTTAAAGTACATTGTGGACTTTCCTAAGGTTCATACTAAACTCAAAAGAGTAAATAAAAATCATCATTATTATCTTAGCCACTGTAAGTTTACTGTTGGATATAATCCTTTCCCATGGATTTCCGAAAAGACCTGATGAAAGCTGTCCACCTTGTGTCTGCTCTTCCTTTTATAGGCTGCGCTTACCACGCGCTCGCCAAGCATAGCAGCTTGCGATGCGGCTTTGTGTAGTCTCCGCTCGAGAATTTTTAAGCTTCATTGGCTAACAGTTCTGCTTATAACACGTGCCCTGCCCACTGCCATTTCAACGTGTTAATCCGCTGTGCTCTATCAGTGACTTTCGTAAGTCTACTGCTCTCTTCATTTCTTATTCGATCTAGCAGTCTTTACGCCAAGGAAATACATAAGTTTATTGCATTAAAAAGCAGTCTGTTCAACCAAAGGTGAACAATAGTCGTCGCCTACAGGCAACTGAAAAACACTAATGATGTCGTATATGCTTTGCGAGCCCGAAGAGGTGCTTGCAGACACCCTTTTCAAACGTTATTTTTTTAATACTGTAAAAAGACCTTCGGAGGAAGGACATTACTACGTAAGTATCTAAAGGTTTGATTAACATTGTCAATCCATACAGTCAAGTCGTGAGACATATTCCGAATTTCTTATTTTCTGAGAGAAGCATTATGGGTATTTTCAAGGTCATAGTGAATAGATATCGTCTAAGTCTGTGTGTTACATCTCATTATGGGTATTTTCAAGGTCATAGTGAACAGATATCGTCTAAGTCTGCGTGTTACATCTCATTATGGGTATTTTCAAGGTCATAGTGAACAGATATTGTCTAAGTTTGCGTGTTACATCTCCGACCACATCGTCCTTTTCGTGGTCAAAAATAGTCACATTGTCGTTTAAAAATTTCCTTTATCCCAGAGCTTCCCATAACAAATCAAATCAAACAAATCATTTCAAAGTAACGCCACGATCATAATGACGATGCATAACAATTACTGCATCCGTTCTGTGAGCGTTATCTCTCTCCCTCTCGCATGAGAAAAATCAGGGTTTCTGCACGGTTGTCACCGCAAATTGAGATGCGCACGCGCTTTTAGTCACGCGACGTCCCTTGCAATCAAGACCCTTGATGCAAGGGTCGAATAGAAACGTTTTAGTAGCGTGACTGCATGGTGCCGCGTATGGTTAGTCTACTTTTTTCTTCTTATAATGACTAATAGATCTGCAAACAGTAGCCCTTGCGAGCACATTTCTTTCATAGCAATACATTTTTCGGGGATCAACAAACTATTTGTTTTGAACATCTTTTTTTTTCCGTAAATTCTATCTAAATTCTATCGTATTTCATCCATAACATAATTATAGTTTAAAAAACCGAAGCAACCGACTTCTTATGGATGCCATTGTCAGAACTGGACCAAATTGAAATGGAACTACAAGGGCAGCACCAGATTTCAAATAAAAGAATAAGCGTCAAAATCGGTATACCCAGTCGAAAGTTCTGAGGTTACAAACATTATAAAAACAGTCGAATTGAGAACCTCCTCCTTTTTTGAAGTTGGTAGAAAAGGTGTTTAAAATGATGAGTATAATGGACGTAGACCTCCATACAGCTCAGTACAGGATAGCATAATAACCCTGTATTTCGATCCCCTGATTTTCTATGATAAGGAGTGTTATTTAAAATCTGTGACCGAGTGGTACTTAATTAGGACGCTATAAGGCCCGACGATGGTCTGACGCGTGACCTGTTAGACACGCACTCGATATCTCTGGGGTACGAACTATTTGGCTTTGAGTGTTTCTGATATTGTTGTTAAATTGAACCAGATTCTAAGAGGCTTATTATACTTTTAGGGCTGTGTTGGCGATAATGTACATTTATTATTTATACAACTTCAAAATATTAGGTTCTTAAATTGACTGTATTTTTGTGTACATTTATGTATGCACGATATTATTATTTATTAACAAAAAATATACATAGGTACAGCAAATAAATTCAACGAAAATCAATAATAATTAAAATAAGTAGTAGACAAAAATGCCACCAAGAGCTCATGGAGTGATCCAGCAGCAAAATAATAATAAATAAATAAATATTTGTGGACATTTCACACAACACCATCTAGCCCAAACTAAGCAAAGCTTGTACTATGGAACTAAATGGCTGATAGAATACATATATACTTTTTTTTTTGTAAATATATACATATGATACATAGAAACACCCAGACACAGAACAAACATCCATGCTCATTACACAAATGTTTGCCCTGGGTGGGGATCGAACCCACGACCTTTCAGTTCAGCAGGTAGACATAGACTGAGCCACTAGGCCAGTCAAGAAAATTTTAGAGTCAGTTCCTATTTCAGATTCGGTGTTCTCATCTTAAGCCATAAGTACCGTTCATCACGTGACTGACAAGTCGAAACGCCTTTTCTAGAACGATTACAAAACACAGTCTATATTTTCAAGTATTGTAAAATTGTTCTGATTCTAAAATCATTGGCCCGTAAGTCGCAGAGACAAATTAAAGTTGAAACCATGTCAAACGTAGCACAGGGAGACATCAAAGAGGACAGCGCCACAGATTAATCAGTAGCTACTTTATGGTAAGAGTACACTAGGATTGTGCAACATAGAGCCAAAGTTCATAGTTTTAAAACATCAAAAATTACTTAATAAATACTTCAATTTACTCTGGTCTGGTCTATGGACTCTCTCTCTCTCTCTATGGGACGACGGAATAAAGCATAAGGCAGCATAGGCGCTAAGTGTTTACTTTTATATTAACCTACACCTGTAAATATAGATTACTTATTTCATCTGGTACGCGCCAAATGATTGAAGTATGGCAGTTGAGCTGCAGGTCGTATGTGGTATTTGTAGCATTATGCCAAAACTGCCGAGTGCGTTTGGTCTGGTGATACTAACTGTAGATCGGTTTTATCGTCATAAAAATACTGCATGTATTACCTATTGTGAATTAGTAGGTAGTTATCGGCACAAATACATCTCGGAAAGAAGGAATCATTTGAAATGGGCTCCTTTTGGTGAGGAAGAGGAGCCGAATTCAAGCTCTCGACCATAGTGCTTCCTGAGACTGGATTTCAAATCAAAATCATCAAAGAGAGCTACAAATCCAGAGGCTCGTGCATTGGATATGTAGCTCTCTTTGATGGAGCTATCGTTTGCATATCCAAAGATACCTGGCTCAATATAGCTTCAAAGTGGTTGCATTATTAAAAAAAGTATATATGTATTGTAACAGCCATCTAGTTTCCATAGTACAAGATTTGCTTAGTTTCGGCTAGATGGTGTTGTGTGAAATGTCAACCAATATTTATTTATTATTGTATTTGTTTCAGTAGTTAAGTAACCATTTTCATTTCAATTATATGATTATTTTGTCCAAAAGCGAGTTGATTAAGTCCGTTATTTCATTTTTTTAAATTATATTTATGAGGGTTGGAAGGAATTTGAAGCCAAATAAAAAAATACAACATTTTACCTCAATAAACTGAAGTCTGATTCAATAGTTTTAATAAGCAGTAAATATTTAATATATATAACTGTGTATCCATAATGTTATTGGTTATTCCGTTTTCGACCTATAAAATCTCAACCTACTTCTAACTCAACCCAAATGCATATTCCTTACTCGACCCACCTAAAACTATCCTTAACTCGACCCAACACGAAAACTAAAAATGTATCGATGAAGTATGGTTAGCATATACATATTATACATGCCAGTTATATAAAAAAAAATGGGTTCATATTTCTTTTGTCACACATTTGATCGTAGTGCAATAAAACCCTAACCGTCGTAGTAGATAGGTACAATTAAAAGCAACTTGGTATCTTCAAAGTCGTCAAATTATCGCGCTCAGTTGCACGATTCAACTGCGGCGGTCGACTTTCGAACCGTTTGACTCACATAATTGGTAAATGGCATATACAAAAGATGAAAGCAATCGTCTTACAAATAACGCGCGAAGGGTTTAAACGATAATTCACATTTCAATGGCAGCGAGGTTCATAGAGGTTGTGCAAGTTAGTAGACTTAATTATATCATGTATAGGTATGCGTCATGATTGAAATAGTTTATTCCGATTCTCTTCAGGCCTCACAGGTTTTTTAAACTATAATGGAGCTTGTGCATATTTATAATGCAATCATTTCTGTTAAAAAAACGCAAAGAGGAGGAAAAGAGACGGTAATCATGTGGTTTGTGACGAAATCAGCCTCTCGCTCGCTCACTATTACTCTTATTGTAAGTATTATGTGTTTACACTGAGCACACACATGCATACCTACTTACGTAGTGAGAGTGGTGTCATGTTCTGACATCACTGACCATAACCGCGAAGCGGTGGCGTTTCAAAAGAGGCAAGAAGAAAACTTCAACAACTTCGTTATTTCTGAACGGATTACATTCATCCATAAGAATGAAATAGTCTAAAAACCTTAGTGCTTGACTTTCCATCACGTGGACTTAAAGTCTAAAACAAAATTCACGAATACGAGTATAGTGTCCTGGGTTGACCGATCCTCATATTCCAACAAAGAGGAACTTAAAGATTTTGATTTAAAGACTCTAAAGCCCCGCGTTAAAGCCTAATTTGGATTGAGGAGTCTAGAGACGTCTATTTTGTCGCTTCGAATTATTTTGAAAATCGAAATTACGAGTATTATAATCGTGTAAAGGGTCTATTTAGATCTCATTGAGATCGGACGTTTTTGAGGACTGACGCTACCATCCCGTTGATACCATTATCAACGGTGCTAGCCTGTATATGTCTTAGAATTCATATATCTCTAGCGTTTATGAGTCTCATTATCATAATAAAAAACCGGGCAAGTGCGAGTCGGAATCGCGCACGATTGGTTCCGTACTATTATCTATAAAAACGACAAAAAAATCACGTTTGTTGTATGGGAGCCCCTTTAAATATTAATTTATTTTATTTTAATTTAATTATTTATTTATAAAGCAAATAATATAACTCAATATTTTGTGAATATTTCAAGCGTCTACCTGTTGCCGTTATCAATATCGAGCAAAAACGAAAAATCACGTTTGTTGTATAGGAGCCCCCTTAAATATTTATTTTATTCTTTTTTGTTAGTATTTGTTGTTATAGCGAAAACAGACATACATCATCTGTGAAAATTTCAACTGTCTAACTATCACGGTTCATGAGATACAGCTTGGTGACAGACGTACAGACAGACAGACAGCGGAGTCTTAGTAATAGGGTCCCGTTTTACCCTTTGAGTACGGAACCCTAAAAAATATATCGACAAAGCAGTACGAAGATAATGTATAATACTGGTACAAGACCGGAATGGGTGGTAAGCTGAAAAGGAGACCTATACTCAGATAAATAAAGGTTGATAATAACAACGGATAAATTGTAGACAACCTCTTCTTTAACATTGGCAACAAGGTTTAAACAAGGTTTAAACTCTCACCGAGTCGCCGAGATGAACAGGGCGTGACGTCATTAATCCATGACGTCACATAAGCGAGACAACTTACCAACGGGTACTCGCTTATTTACATAGAAAACAACTTAGATTCGTATGCGAATATATTATCGAAGTGGGTGAATAAATTTATTCGAGGAGGGTCGGTCGGGCGTTCCTTTATTGATTTATAAGTAATTAAGTGTCCATTAAAGTGAAAAAATCTGATAATTGTACAATATCTTTGTAAAATTTAAAACAATAACCGGCAATGCCCTCATACAAGTGGCGGGAAGACGCTGGATGCAAGCCGGTTCCTTCCGTCTTTTTGGAAATCCATGGGGGAGGCCTATGTCCAGCAGTGGACTTCTTATGGCTGAGATGATGATGATGAACCGGCAATGATATTTTATTTCATAATTTAGTTCTACCAATTTCTCAGTGTAAATATAATTGTATAAATACTATCTATTAATTAAGCCGCGGACAGACTGAGGGAAGGACGGACAAGGCGAAATTATAAGCGTTCGTTGTTGATAACCCCAAATCAGATACGAGAAATATTATCGTTTTTTGTCCGTGTTTAAGTAATCAAATCGAGATGTTGCATCAAATAAGACGTTCTCGATCTAAGTACTATTTTTATTTTATTTTTGTTTGTTCTCCAATATTTTTAACTGTTGTAAACCAAATTAAACAATAATTTATTCTATAATAAGTCAAATTATGGTACTATTACCATATATTTTTATGCTTATGCTATTGATTGGTGTTACTATGGACTACAAGCGATCACTTACCTGTACATTTCGAAGCTCGTAGAGTTTCTGAGAGAGATGGTGTCGAGTAACCCTTGCTGAGGCCACCTGACAGCTTATCCGTACCTGAAAGAACAAATATATATTTGTATGAAAACATGAACACACAATCCTAAAGTTAATTCAACAATATTTAAAAAAACAACATTTTTTTTGATATATTATACATATATCTACGATTGACCACCAACTCGCCTGATGTTAAGCGACGGCGTGGCCGAGGATGGAGCTCGTCGATCTAGAAGATATCTATTCACTCTAGCCTTAAAAAAAAAGTTAAAAGTTATCATAAAAGTTTAAGGTTCATTTCTCATATATCTCATGGAATTTGACAAACCGACCAGGAACTACCCCTTGCCTTTATCAGAGATTGAGTGATGAAAATTACAGATTTATACGTTTTTTCGTGATTTTTGTGGAAATCCTAATATGTATACCAAATTTCAGTGTTCTAGATCTTCAGTATATAATGGATATCTATCATGTAAATCTCGTAAAATTTGACTGACCTTGTGGTTCAGTTGGTAGTATGTCTACCTTTTAAGATGTAGGTCGTGGGTTCGATCCCCACACAGGGCAATCATTTGCGTGATGAGCATGGATGTTTCTAAGTATCATATGTATATATTTACAACAAAAAAAGGTATATATGTATTCTATCACCCATTTAATTCCATTGTACAAGCTTTGCTTAGTTTGGGCTAGATGGTGTTGTGTGAAATATACCTAAATATTTATTATTTATTATATGAGTGTTTATAAGACAACACAAAACAAACATTGTATTACATAACAAAATGCTGAATTAGTTAACATATTACTCGTCTTTTTCGCATAACAATTAATACATGCAAACAAAAAAAAAACAGCACAATATTAATGGTTCCATTGCTCCCACGCGTAGAGTCAAACGTATCAAATGATTCTACAATATGTTTATAGCTATTTATTTCTACAATAAATATGTTAGGGTGTTTCGACGGGTCACGGCGGCCGCATAAAAATAAAAAAGGGAGCCACGGGCCGCTATCATTACTGGTGTCTATCGGACAATTAACTTACCATTGTCTGTGATACGGTTCCCATAAAATGGGGTACGGAGCGAGTGCTATGGGTTATGGATATCACTTATCAGTTATCATTTGGGCTTTACCAAGATATAAGCGTACCTATAATGCTACCAATACGACTGGAAGGTTTGGCTTGTACTTTGCGCGCACGCACCAATATATTAGACAAGAGCTACACAATAGAACAAAATGCAGCATGTGTCTATGTTTGAATATAGACACTTAGCACCAGACCTGTGTGAGCTCACCACCACCTCCTATTGACAGGCCTCATGGCTCAGTACGACTGCCTCCTGAGCTTAGGTCGTGGGTTCGATCCCCACCCACGGCAAACTTTTGTGTGATGAGATGGATGTTTGTTCTGTGTCTGGATGTTTCTATGTATCATAAGTATGTATTTACAAAAAAAAAATGTATATGTATTCTATCAGCCATCTGCTTTCCATAGTACAAACTTTGCTTAGTTTGGGCTAGATGGTGTTGTGTAAAATGTCCACTAATATTTATTTATTTTTGAAGTCGATTAAAATGGTTTAAATTTAATACGTGATTCCGTTAAAATTAATTCACAGAAAAAAATATGTTTTAATATTAGCGTGATAATAACATGTCAGTCAGCTATATTTTATTAGCGTGATAACTTCCTTTTGCATGCGCGCGCGGCGTTCATCCCCCACTGAGATGCGCGCGCGCTGCAACGCCGCCCACTGTCATCTGTAACGTTACATCGCCATTATCATTCCTGATTTATAATTCTCGCACGAGTGGCTATTGATTGTATAATAATTGTTTGTTTGGTGCTGTGGGAATTCAAGTGCGGGATTGTCACATGAGCGCCGCTTATCCTCGTAATCCACGCTAAGTGTTTTGCAAACTCGGTGGGTGGGGTGACTTTGCGATCTAATTGTTCGGACTGGCTGTATTTTTAAACGGTTTTAGTTGGTTTCATTCTGTACATTTGTTTGATACAAATTTACAATCGATTTTTCGACTTCCCGAAAACGAACGCGTTCGTGATTACATTTTTTTAAGTCAAAATGATAAATCTGAAAAACAGTCGGGACCATTTTCGGCACTTTTGAGTAAAATTGCTTCTCAAGTGGTTTTAGTGGGATAATTTCAACTAATTCCAAAATTTCGTTGGAAGATATCTCTGAACTGCGACTTTTAACGTTCCTACTGCTATGTCGAATTTAAAAATCTGTCAAGCCGTTTATGCATTTTGATGTACATACATACATACACTCGAAAGAAAAATCCTGTAGAAAAAATCCTGTAAAAAGTTGCAAACTGCAGTACTTTAGTGATATACTGCCTTACCGAAAAATGTTACCTAACTTTAAATTAATATTAATATTTAATTAATAAAAAATAATTCTTAAATTATATTTTAAATATTTTGTCAACTTCTGCTTGACACGTAATGACACTTGCAAAAAGAAGACAGAGAACTTAAGACATTGGTTAAAGTTAAGTAACGTTTTTCGATAAGGCCCATAATGCGTAACTTTAAATATTATAAGAACTTCTTTAACTCATAAAGCATGAGAAAACTCGGAAAGAACGACCACCCAAATGTCGACGTTCATCATGGCATAAAAATCATCGGGCAAAATACATTAAGAAGAAGAAAATAAAGAAAATCATGTGTTTTTGTTGTATATGTCCAGGCTCATATTATTGGTAGAACAAATTTAATTCGATTTTTTTAGATAATTTAATTTTATAAATCCAATATGTCATTTACTTATGCTATTATTATCAGCTTTAGTTGATTTAGTTTAAAATCGATCAATATTTGTAACTAAGACTTAATTGTAACGCAATTTTATTATATAAAGAATGTAATATGGTTGTCACCCCATCTTGAAATTATACAACGAGCCTTGCTCTGTGACGAGTTACTCAAGTTAAATTTTAAGTCGACATCTCTCGACAGCCGACTATAGTTTCAACCGCATTCGACGGTCTTTTTAGGAGCAGCGCAGAAATTAGTCCCAGGTGACGTCTCTTCTGGTACTCCGAAAGCGGTTGAAACTATGATCAGAGATTTCGACCCAAAATAAAACGTGAGTAGCCCGTTATATAAGTATTTTAAAGATCTGTAACGTAATATTATTCCTGGTTAATAAATATTCTTATTGTTATCCAGTTTGGTCAACCATAAAAAAAGTCCTTATCTCATTTAATTCCAGCTATGATACAATAGTATTATTACTTTATACTTGCACGAGGCAAGTCCGAGCGCACCTGGAAGTCTCAACTAGTGATTTCCTCCGTCCAACCGACGCGTACGCTAATGAAAACAAATTGCATTCCCAACCCCGGCCCTTTCATATTAAAAAAAAATCAATACGCCTATCGGACCAGTTGAAACATGATTTATTGATATAAAGTATTTCACAGAGATTAAATCTAAAGTGCTTCATAGTAATTGATGACAATTGTAATAGCGGTGATTTCGGCTCGCGATACGTGAAACTCGCAATCATTTTCGTGTTAACAACTGTTTAGAGCCCTCGGTACTCCTCACTTATAAATTTTAATATGTTTCTCTTAATGACTGCGAGATTAGGGTTTTTGCAGTTATTTGAATTTTATGTTAATGTGCGAGGAGATTTCTTTGTTTAATATTCTTTACGCGTTCTACGTACTACGTATCTATCATTCGGTAATGCATTGAAAGTTTTCAAAGCTTTTGTGATAAAATATTTGCAAAATAGTTTTCAGTCAATTGTCGGAAGGTCTTTTTAAATACAAAAATAGATATTTGTTTGACCACAAATACGCATGATAGTAAGCGATGGTTCCCATTGGTTCTAATTGGTCTTTCCGGTATATGGTCTATATGGAAGGCCTAAATCCACCAGTGAAGTTCTTAGATAGATTGATAGATAAACTCTTTATTGACACACCATTAAAAATAAAGTTCTTGTGCCTCAGGTGATGATGATAAGTACCCTGCATGGACTTATGATGAGAAAAGAGGATACACATATTTGTAAGATATAATGAACATGACCTAGCCCCTTCTCCATTCCCTTCCTTATTCTAAGGTAAGCAGTGAGACAGAGAGGGGGCGACATAAGAACATGTGGATAAACTATATGAAAAGGGTGTAAATATAGACATCTGACAGAGTGAACTAGCTAAAGAAGTAGTGGTAGAAGAGTAGAGAAGTGGAATAATCTTCACGGGGAACTATTGTTACGGAACAATAGTTTGTAATTCTGACAAAGATCACGGACCTCGGTGTCTGTGAAGCTGAAAACTAAATTAAAAATAAAATAATGCCACTCTATATTTTTCGTATTTTTATACAAAAATCCTAATAAATTTCAGTTATCGGCGAATATCAAACATTAAAGAAAAAAGTTTTTCATTAAGGGGCTATAAAGGAAGACTTCGATCTTCACCTTCAGGGTCAGAAGCGATGCCAATTCCACAGAGGGTCTCCGTTTTCAATAACCATTTTAAGGTCCTGTATATACGAAATTACTCGACAGAAAATAATTTAAGATTCAAGATTTTTTTTTATCAAAGAGCAGCATTCTTGTATACCTATGTTTCGTTTGATGTTAAGTGATAGCTGTCACGTGGTCAACTGCAACACGAGTGATGACGCTGGGTCTTGATCACTTTCATAAACAAAAACAAACAATTATTTTGTCTAGTAGGATCCATAATTTTTTAAGTTTCAACCTGATCCTATTTTTTGTTATTTATTAACATTTTTTTTTTAGTATACCTATTATTGTGAGGTAAGATTTTCGATGAAATGCGGACGATCCAATGAAATCAAATATCAGCTAAGAATATCAGGAATATTCTTAGCTTGTCTGAAACATTCATTGAAACCCAAATTATATAGTATTTTGGATCAATTGCTACGTTTGCTGTTTTATGTAAAAGGAAAGTTCACAGGAAAAAAATCAGTGCAATGCCAAGAGACGATGGCACGTATCGTATGAGGATAAATCATGAATTAGATGAACTGATCAGAAAGAAAGAAAGAAGAAAAAAGTGATCGTCAGATTCTGCTATTCACAATGGTTCAAATGGGTAGACCATTTGGAAAGAATGGACGACTCGAGCTGTTAAAACACACTGTTAAAACGCTGTCAAATCACAAAGTAGACCCAGCAGCAGAAAAGTTTCAGAGGGAGACTCAAGAAGCGATGGATAGACAGATGTGTTGAAGAAGATTTGAGGAGCATGGGAAAGAGCCTAGAGCATCTTGGATAAGGGATGCCAAAGAAAGAGCGAGATGGAAAAACATTGAAAAGGTCAAGATCCAGAAAGGGTTGTAGCGCCGAAGGAAGTAAGAAGTAAGTATTGCTTTATACATATAAAGATATATCTACACACATTTACATTTCAATTTAATCATAATTAGTATGTTAACTGTATATCCTTCATCTACAGCTGGTTATTGTCAGTTTATCTGCGCCATACGGGGATCTACAGTGTTCCTAAAATTATTTCCCTACCACCTAATTGAAACTTATAGAATGCTAGTAAATTAATATAAAGTGTAAAATACACTATTTATTTTCACGAAAGATAATAAAATTATCAGGGAACCCTCTTGATAGAAATTTCATTTACTCTTGATGAATCTTTTTTCATGGCATTGTGATCTTTTTAATAGCAAAAAGTATTGTCTTTGGGGAGTCTTTTTGTGGGGCAACTCTTTTGTAGTCGGGAGACCTCTGCGCGGGCGGAAATAAAAAAGGTTTTATTTTCTCAAAGAAATATTATTTTCTTCTCTCAGTGATATTTAGCTAATGGTTAGGAATTTATACTTAGGGGTACTTATTACCTACCTAGTAAATTTAAACACCTTAGCTCGGGAGAAATTCCATGTTACCAATTCTAATACCTGGCTAGCGAAAGATACCCTTTTAGGAGCATAGACCCTGAATGAGACCTGTGTATTATGTGCTCCTGTGTGACTGATTTGTGTAATGCATTTTAAAAATTGTTAAATAGACAGGGTATGTCCTATTTTTAAATAAAAACTACGGGTCACTCACGTCTGTTTTGAGCCGAAATATCCGACTATATGTCCTAATTAGAAGATAATTCTGCACCTACGGGTAAATATCCAAATTTTTATCCGACTGCGCAAAAAGGAAGGTAAGTAATATTTCTCGGGTGTATGTGTGTCTTAAATATGTATGTTACTTCATCCATACACCCGAAAAATATTACTTACCCCAATATTACTTACCCCAATATTACTTGATCTATTTCGATGTACAAGGTGTCATTAGATTTGTTTTCATTTCCCAAGTAGCTTATATAGCCTATTAAAAAAAACAATAAAAAAATGTTTATTAATTGTAAAAATGATTAAACCAATTTTTCAAGGGATTTGTACATAATTTCTCGCCAAAACGTACAATCAACACCCTATCAAGTTTAACAGTTACATTACGACAATCGCTCGTTTGAAGTCGGGTGATTTTATTTCAATTTGAAAATATAAATAAACATATTTGACTGAACTAAGTTGATTATAAAGGAGGCAATATCGGGATGACACGTAACATGATATAACATTGTAATAAATTCATGGTTCTAATTTATTGATAAATTGGAATAACAAATTTGAAAATTTGTGAACCGACCCTTTAGATAAAGGATATAATAATAAAAAACAAAATAGATTAGATAAAGTTGATTATAAAAGAGGCAATATTGGGATGACCCGTAACATGATATAACATTGTAATAAATTCATGATTCTAATTTATTAATAAATTGGAATAACAAATTTGAAAATTTGTGAACCGACCCTTTAGATAAAGGATTTACTGATTAAAATATGACCTACTTAAAAAAATAGATATAAATACACCCTAAAATCTTCATACTAAACTTCATACCCATGCAAAACAAAATAAAACTAGTTATGTTACACCAGGCCATAATACAGCGCCCAGCATTAATATGTTTATTCACGAGCTCGTATACAACGTTTATAGTCCCCAAGATAAAAACATCGCCATTTGTTCTCGCTAACCGCCAAAAATCTCTTTCAAACGTGCATCGAAAATGCACCGACTTTTTAACCTGCGAAAATTCCCCTCGTTAAAGCGGTGAAACTGGGAAACTCCGCTTACCCTCGCCTCCCAACCGACTTTCTAAATAATGAACTGTATAATAAAAATTTATTTTAACAACTAGTATTTATGAAGAGCGCTGGCTTCGCGATGATCTTTAGGGCGGGGTTGGGCGGGTCGCCATGGCAACGAGGGTATGTATCCCGCTCGCCCCCGATTCTCCCGGCGATTGTCATCTGTGGAAGATGTTTCCCCCACCTTTCCTTTGTACCTAGGAGTGTCGCGTTTAATCTAAAAGGGTTCTATCTCGCTTGTTGACGACAAATACGACTCTATCTTGAAGTGCTATGACTCGTTTTATAGTTTCGAAGAAGAAGCAATCGATATTCTTTGTGAACATCTACACAGCATATCTGATAGTACAATGCTTACAGATATCTTTGTTGGAGGTGTAAATTTTTTAAGTCTGCTATGTACGGGTGCTTATCGCAACGTTTTGTACTCTTTTTAAATGTGGGTAGTTGGAAAACGCTTTGGGAATGCTCTGCTCTTTGAATGTTTGAAATAAAATGGCATATTTGGAGAGAGTTTTGAATTTCTAGACATATTCTTGAGTTCAGATTAATGACATCTTTATGTTTAATTAAATTAACATTTTAATGCTTAACAGTCTACCTATATAGGCATTTGAATACAACTCACCTGAGGTAACCTATGATAATAAACACATCTAAGTCTGGAATGAGAATTAGCCCTCAAGCAAGGCTGCCGGAGCACACCTTTAGGTTTTGAAGACAGATTTTTAGTTTGAAGTTATTTGGCATAAAAGTCCTCACGACGCGACGTGCTAAATTTTTGTTTCTAATTTCGAACTAGAAAGGCAGTAAATCAAATAACTATAAAAATTAAAGCATCAAATAACAAAAAAAAAAAACGAATTCGTGAAAAGAATCAAATGATTGGAAAGTAAGTACACAAAATACAAAAAAACTCACCAACAGTCTTTCCTTTGTCCATTGATCCAAGCATGTCATCATTCCTCGTCCTTCCAAAGCCAAGCGTCGTGCTTGCTGCATCCTGACCCAATTGCCCCCCATAGAAATCTCCGAAAGCCGTCGCCGAGCTCAGCAACCCTGATCTATCTTGTAACGCGGCTTTTGCCTTTTCCACGCTTTGCTTCAGCTGTTCGAAAGTCGACTGGTGTAAACGGTAAGGAGGCCACTCGGTAGCTGGCCAAGGTTCTTCCTTGAGGGCGCTGCGCTTGAGTTCTAGAGCTCCGGCGTAGGAGCAACTGCTTTCGTACATTGCAGCTTTGAGCCCTCGGAGTGCAGACGCACACCGTAGTCTGCGGAAGTCAACCCTGGAAAAAGAAAATAAAATATTAGACGATTTTTATTTGAATGTTTTTTTTGTTGTTTTATTCGTGTTCGATATTATACATATCTATCCAAAATTAATAAAAATAAAAATGATCAATTATAACATAATGTGAGCCCTATGTAAATAGGGCCACGAATTCTGTGGTTTAAAATATCTGGAAAAGAAACGTCGAACGAAGTACCTTGTAGCTTCAATGACAATATAATAATATAAAATAAATAGGGGTAACGCCGCAAGTATTATGGGTACCTTTGCACCAGGAACAATTATTAGGGGTGGGTTATTTGACTGAGTCAAATTTAGTTCGTTTTTAGCTTTTTTTAAATAACAATAATCATGTTTAGTTTTGATCGTAGTTATAATGCTAATGTACCGATTGTATTCTGTTATGTGTGCCTAAATAAATAAATAAAGTAATATAGAGTAATAAGTAGTATTGGGCTGTTCTGTTGATGTAGTCGGAAAGTTGAAGTGGGACCTTACTGATGGTATAATAGATAACATGTAGTAGAGATGTCATGGTAGAATTAATTTCTTATCTTTGATTAATTGTTTCTCATTGAAAGTGTTCTCTGGATGTCATAGTCAATCATGGTAAATTTGCGAAGTAAAACCGTACAGTCAAAATTGTCATTGTCACCGATTGATTAATAATTTGTTGCAAAGATTAAGAATTTTTGGCTACTTAAAAAAAAACTTGTGATATAACTTCCTTGATTTGTTATCATAGTTGTTATTGCTAATTTTCTTTGTCATTGCCTCAGGAATTTTTCGATATAATCAGTTATACAATTACCGTCTTACTTATAAAGATTTTAACTAAATCTTATTCGTTGGATAAGGATTTGTCACTTTCTGTCAAACGGGAATTGTCACGCGCGATAACGGAACAAAACACTGTTTTACTAAAATCCGTTTATTCAATGTTTATAAGTAAGACAGTTAGGGTCTTACCGAAAAACGTTACTCATATTTGAGTAATGCCCAACATAAATGTATATATGTAATTACACTTGCGGAAAGAAGACAGAGAATTTGGGACGTTGATCAAAGTTAAGTAACGTTTTTCAGTAAGGCCGGCAATAATTATAGTTATGCCAACGATTTATATGTACTTTGAGTTATAGTAATTTTAATAGGAATGTATTTTTTTTACAATAACTCAAGAACGTTCAACGCTTCAAATCCCTCAATTACATGGGTTATGCTGTCTGGAACGACAATGCCAAATCTTTGTGATTGGTACACCTAAAATCCTTTAAAAGTATTTTGATCAAAGAAAATTAGTACTCTCTACATTTTGACACCCATTTGTACGGCGTAAAACAGAAAGCGACCATCGACGAAAAATGCATTTTCAGATACGGCCATTTCAAAGTATTTTGCTGCTGCTACTTTCCCACTTAGTGTTATGATTTAAGTATTTAGTTTATATGAAAGTATATTTCAGTGGCTAGAGATTAAGGTAATAAAAACTCAGAAAATCATTAATTTTATTATATTTTTTTGCAGTTAAAGTTGTGGTCGTCTTCTGCTTATTGCTAAAATTCGTCATATTGTAATTAGCAGAACACATCTATACGATGTGGTCTCTTTCAGCTTAATGAATTTTTGTTAATAGTTAAAAAAATAGAAACAGCCAAACAAATGGTCGTGTTCTGAATAATGCAAAACAGTCTATAGTAAAAACGGCTGAGAAATATTTTAATAAAAAATAAATATCTTTTAAACTTACTAACCAATTTTTCTTTAGATAAAAATAAGAATTACATTTTTAATAGTTTTTTTTTTTTTTTTTTTTTATACACTATATATCTACGATTGACCACCAACTCGCCTGATGTTAAGCGACGGTGTGGCCGAGGATGGAGATCGTCGATCTAGAAGATATCTATTCACTCTAGCCTTGAAAATTCCAAGATTGTAGGTCTCAGGAAACAGAGACGGCGGCAACGAATTCCATTCTTGTGCAGTACGCAACAGGAATGTGGATCGAATATCGCTGAGTACGGATTTTTGGCATTTCAACGAGAAATGGGTGGTAATTCACCGATTTTCTGCTAGTCCTGTAGTGAAATGGGGAGGGTGGAATTAGGTCGTGAAGCTCTTGCGCACATTCCCCGAAATGAATCCTATAGAAAATAGACAAACATGCTACTTTACGGCGGTGCTCGAGACTAAGTAGCTTCTTGGCAGCTAGTTTATCGTCACCGATTAACCTCACAGCTCGCCGGTCCACTGATTCTAAAGCTTCCAGCTGATACATGGCTGATCCATCAAAAAGGTGGCAGCAGTACTCCATACACGATCAGACCTGTGCTTGATACAGATGAAGCAGTTGTCCCGGTGAGAAGTATCGCCTAACCTTATTAATGATGCCAAGCTTTTTACTAGCCAGTTTAGCCTTAGATTCAAGGTAGCCCTTAAAGTTCATTGTTGGGGTTAACGTGAGTCCAAGCAGTTCAAGACGGTCTGTCAATGAAAAGAATATATTTTGGAAAGTAGGAGACAAAAGAAACTCACTCTTTTTGGCGGAGAAAAGGTAGGCTTGAGTCTTATTGGCGTTGAATTTGACGAGATTTACGTTACCCCAGTCGGACACAGCTTTTAGAGCTTTATTCATACGCACAACCATATCTTCTATCAACGCCTCGATTTCCGCCTTTTTGGCTCTTTGACCAGAAGTGTATCTTTCCACGACTGTGCTGTCATCTGCATACCCTAAGATACCAGGTTTCAGAAGGTCATTAATATGCAGCAGGAAGAGAGCAGCGGAAAATTACAGACCCTTGAGGTACGCCGTTTATTGCCATTTGATCGGACGAGCACCCGTCAACAACCACTCGAATCGATCGTTCTCTCAAGAAGTCTTTAATCCAAGAGCAAAAGGAGGCTGGTAGTCCATAAGAAGGGAGCTTGTTAAGGAGACTGTCGTGCCAAACCCTATCAAAGGCCTTCGAGATGTCGAGAGACACAGCCAAGGCCTCACCGTTGTTCTCGATGGCCTCGCTCAGAATGTGTGTGGCATACACGAGAAGATCCCCAGTCGACCGATTTCGGCGAAATCCGTACTGTCGGTCACTGAGGAGGTTATTGTCTTCAAGGTATGCCATGAGCTTCCTATTCAGTACACGCTCCATAATTTTACACAAAATGGACGTAACCGAGATAGGCCGATAGTTATTAGGATCGGCACGACTACCCTTTTTTGGAACAGGTTGGACGTTCTCAAGCTTCCAGCACTTAGGGACTATACCAGTCTCCAAAGAAAGACGGAAAAGACGAGTCAGAATCGGGGACAACTCGGGTGCGCAGGTTTTCAACACAATAGCTGGTATATCATCAGGACCACTAGCTTTGTTCACGTCTAGACCTCTAAGTGTCTTAAGCACCTCCTTTTGATTGATGCGTATGTCCTGCATAGTTGCGCCGCAATGAGGTATACTTGGAGGCGTTTCTCCTGAGGTATCTAAACGTGAGTTGTCCGCAAATAGACCTGCGAATAGATTCGCTTTTTCTACTGCGGCATTCGAGCGTCAGCCCAGGCCAAATATGCGCCATGCTTACACGCTACAGCGCTGTCACATGCAGCATTAAACCATGGGCGAGCTGCGCCAGATGGTGAAGCATCAGAAAATGGAATGAAATATTCCATTGCCTGATTTATCACCTCCGTAACGGCATTTGCGCAGTCTGTTGGGTCACAAGAAGAGAAGCATACTTGCCGCCAAGGGTAAGATGCAAAGAAATCCCGCATCTCTTCCCATTTTGCTGACTTGTACCGCCATGCCCGCCGTTTGCCTCTAGGGCTAGGATCAGGCGGAGTATAAGACGATACAGACTTCACCAGACAGTGATCGGAACCACCAAGTGGTGCAGACACCGAAATTGAATATCTGTCCGGATCATTCGTCAGCAAAAGGTCCAAGCAGTTGGCTGTGTGGCTGTCAACGTCGGGCACTCGCGTAGCTTCCTTGACCATCTGGGTGAGATTTAGCGACACCGCTAGGTTATACGCCTCTCTGCCTGCATGGTCTGTCTTCTGGTATGGGATTAGCCACTCCTGGTGGTGACCATTAAGATCCCCAGAATAACTAGCTGAGCTGTAGGATATCGCCGTTGAGCCAGATCTGCCGTCTCACTGAGGTGTTGAAACAGCTGAGTTGTCTCTTCGTCCCCGGTGTGCGAGCGATAGACATCATAGAGCATAGATAGATGCATAGAGTATCTTCTCTAAGCCGGTGTCGACCAAAATCCACAGAACGGAGAATCTGGAACTTTCAAGGTCACGGAGACGCCTATAGCAGATGTCATCGCGCGCGTAGACGCAGATACCGGTGCGCGACTTGAACCTGTGCTCCAGTACATAGCCTGGGTAAGAGAGATAGGCTGCGTCAGCAGGACATCTGATTTGCGTCTCCGTGAGGAATAGCAAGTGCGGGCTCTCAGTCTCAAGGTGGTATCTTCGGACTGGTTCGATATTTGCGTGCAGACCTCGAATGTTGCAGAGGTGCACGTGGAGCGAGAGGGATGAATGCTTAGCATAAAACACGCTAAAGATGTTCTGTTGCACTTTTTTGACTACTACCTTTTATGGGCATAGTCGCTTTCTGATAAACAAAGAATCACAGATATTTATGTCAAATATCGTATCGCAATACTAGACCATCCCCGCGTGAACAATGGTCGCATTCTGTAAATGTGCAGTTATTTGCTATAACACATTTTGCAGAACGAGACCATCTGCGATGGTCTGTTTCTGCATATTAATAAAATGTACTTTTTCACTAAAATCTCCCAGCCCATCGCGATGGTCGCATTCTGCTTAATGCATTTTTATGGTTTTTAGGGATTTTGCACAGCCATCGCCTCCAATGGTCACTTTTTACACAATAAAATGAGCGATTATGGCAGATGGTCGCATTTGACATTTTAATATCTCGGCTTCTGAATATGATCTCAAGTTAACTGTCTTTGGATAATGTAGCTAATACTAAACCCTAAGCCTAGGGCACTAAAACTCATTTTGCCAAAAATCGAGGATGGTCGCCTTCTGCTTTACGACGTTCATTTGTAAAAATACATATAAACGTGTAGTTATATAAGTATACAAAAATATTTGTACGTGAACAAATAGCGGTAGAAAAAATACAAACATGATGTTGACACATGTATTAGCTTAGCATAGGTCAAGTAAATTTTATCATTCATTGACATATAATTTTTTTATCGTAATGCCTAACTCTCTGTAGAGAGTAAAATATTCTTTTATCAGAGACTTATATACAAAATCATCTTACTTACAAACGCTGAATAAGCTCATTTTAGTTAAACAGTGTTTTATTCTGTTTTCGCGCGTGACAGCTCCCGTCTGACAGAAAGAGGCAAGTCCTTATTTAGTGAATAAGATTTTAACTTGCGTTTATAAGTAAGACGGAAAGTGTCTGATAAGTACAGTTTTCAATCTCTATTTGGTCGAATAATTAACAATGTATCCATACCTCTAGATTGTAAAAACATTTTTACCGTAGGCAAGTGCGTGTTTTTCATGAAACGTTTTGTAAAGGAACGTCTTCAAAACGTAGTAAGTTTTCCTAAGTCGTGGCTATCGTGTTCGTTCCACATTTGATTAAATTATGCAGACCGCCAGAACATAACGTATCTAATAGTGTAACTACTAAATAAGAAGTGGCCCAGCGGGAGATCTTTATCTAACCCCTACATCTACTTATTTTATTAGTCAAAATTAAAGCACAATTTAAAAGCAATCAAATTGTACGATAAAATCGTTTCGTGTAATTTATTAGAACAATTTTTTTAACTAATTAACCAAAAATAAACTTGTAATTAACTAGTTTTTACCAAATTACATAATATGATAAAATCACTCTGTATATCACAACTAAAAATTTTGAAGCTTATTACTTAAAGGCTTATACGAAAAGACATGCTATCTCGCTCACATATTTTAAATGTACAAATCGTCTGAAACTAAATGTACCTACATATGACAAATCTATGTGAACTGTGTGTATCTATGTGAAATCTTCACGATATAATACTCAATATAAATTTACAATATTTATAATTTTACACATGTATCACAGAAAATTAAATTTTAATGTAAGATTTTTTAATTTTTCGATTCATACCTAGAAAATCTTCTATCCCACCAAAATTAAAAGTAAACTCCAATCCACAAAATAAATGTTTTGTTGGTCCTATGTAATAGGGCGAATTCTGTGGTTTTGTTTATGCAATTAACGTAATCTCAATGACTTAAAAATGAGCTCAAACTTGTCAATGCCAAAATGTAGATTATTGAACACCGAAACTATGTTAAATTTTGAAAAAGAAATAAACATATTATGCCTTATATCCAAATCATAGATAATATAAAATCCACAAAATTGATAATGTTGTGTGGTAGAAATCAGTTTTGTCGTTTTACGTGGACTAATGCAGGTAAATTGAAAGTATTAATTCACAATCGATGTCCTATTGACACTTTCGGGTTAGTATAAAAACTATAGTCAAATCTATTTGTTAGATTAAGGTAAAGTCTAGAACAGATTATCTAAATTTGTTACCTATTAGTTTCAATACCCTGGCGACATGATCATCTATCAGGATGCCTAGCAGGAGACTGCTCATCATCAGAAAGATCATTTTTCAACTCGGTCACACTACGACCCCAGCAATTTCACAGCGGCACAAATAACCCAAACGGATGCGTATTAAGAGCGTAGGTCTTTGTCCTCCAGCGACCATTTAGCTACATCCAGGTCAAACCAACCATCAAGGAACAACCAGCACCAACCTCATATCAGATACTCTCTTCCGCTTCGGCCGCTGCTCCTTTCTCTTGGTCTTCTCCGTCGTGACTGCTGTTCGGTATCACATTTGGTGATACCTCTTCACTGTCAAGAAAGCTCCTCACTTCACTGATCAGTGTTCTCTACAGGTTATTGAGTCTATAAGCATTTTTGTTGGCAGAGATCGATCGTCACAGTGCTCGCGGCAGTGCCAGTAGCGTCCAACTGCCGCGGCAGCGACTGGCCAAATTGGACGCATCCGGGCAAAAGGGTCGTGTCGTACAAGCAATTTATATTGCCAGTTTGATTTGACCACGGACGTGGATTCCCTGTTATAACGCAGCCATTTAATTGGCAACCGGAACAGGTCTCATTAACCTGCAGTTTATTATGACGCTAGTGTATAACGCTAGCGTTAATTTTCAACGCAATGCCGTCGACATGAACTTGACGTGGTAAGTGAAAGAGTAAATAGGAAACATTTCACCAGATTGCCGCTTGTGTATTTTACTACTGTTTCACGACCTGCTTCTATAATGTTTATGGTAAATTATATATTTGTTAAGGATTATAGTAACTATGTATTTTGAATATTATTGTCATTTATAGTAAAATCTGTGGTTATTTTTGGTGAATTGTTGTTACAAAAAGTGCACATTACATTGTTATGATCGTAAACTAACGAAAGAAAGAAAAGGTTTTATTTTTTTACATCATACACTATAAATGGGAACTACAACAAGACAAAAAATATAAAGTAAACATTAAGAATAAACAAGTAGACTATTGTGTCTAAAAATATACAGTTGTCGCTGTAGTATCTGGTGTATCAAAAAAGTTGTGGTGTATGACAAAATATATTTAAACATTCTTAAGGTCACCAATCATTTGCGATAAATATACCTCACAATATTATTCTCACAAATAAATTTGTGAGAATAATTTTATATCTCTGGCCATATAACGCGGTAATACCGTCAGCCTAATGGGCACGTTTGAGATACCTCGTTTTAGGTTGTGACGTTAAATTGTTAGTTTTTTTTTGATATTGTTTTAATTGTGTAAATTATGTAATTAATATTTAACTAGGTAATTATTCTTAATTACATTTTAGGTAATAAATATGTCTCCAGTCTAATAAATGTATGTATATAAAATAAATACAATATATTTATAATAAGTTTGTTAATTATACACATATAGAATTAGCTATAAAAAGGCCTTCAATGTGTATATCTAGATTTATTATTGTCGCAAATGTGTATTTGTCATGTAAGAATGACTATAATATTACAATATATATATTTATATATCTCACCATAATTTAGTCACTGGTCATATTTATGTTAGGTTTATCATATCATAGTTATAGTCACAATCTATTTGCGAAAAGTAAATCTGGTCATATCACAGTCACAAATATCTTGTTATAATTATACCTTATCACTATACTATATTACTATAAATTATGTTTACAAATCAGTTGTTATACAACTTTGCCGTTTTATTTTGAGAAATTATTTGCAATATTATTTATTGCAAATAATTTCTTTCAAACTTTACAATTTCTATCTTGCGATATGTACGCCA
This sequence comes from Lycia hirtaria, assembly GCA_947563715.1. NCBI lineage: Eukaryota > Metazoa > Arthropoda > Insecta > Lepidoptera > Geometridae > Lycia > Lycia hirtaria. Next base: position 14,990,125 of record OX387386.1, read on the forward strand.
AATAAACCTGTTTATTTAATCAGGAATGGCATTTTATGCATTAATATTTACAAATCTTATTTCTACTTATCTGGTTGCCATTTGGCTGAACCATTTATTTTTTAAACAGCCAACGAGCCAAATATGCTCTTTTATTTAGGAATAACAGGCTAGTTATGCATCTGAGTATTATTTATGCCATATTAGTAGCATTTGAGACGACTTGGATGCATTTCGTCGTATCTGGTTCCAACAACCAATGAACAATGAGTAATGGAAGGAAATGGGTCGGGGAGACTTTTAACCAGCAGTAGGTTAAAAACAAATAATAAGTTAACAAGTATCTATATTAAAAGAAAAACAAAATATCAGACAGCAGGAAAGCTGTTTTTGCAGTCTAACTTACGATTTCGTTGCGTTTCATACGCTATTGAGTGCACGTTTTTGTGAGAAAGTATGCATCAAATCGCTGTAAAAAGTTACAAATGAGCATTCTTTTGAATAATTGTAAATGTTTGTAAATAATTCTAGTACGCACTTTTTTATTTTTGCGAGAGTTGTATTATTATCATTACAAAAAAATATAGCCTAAATGAGATCATATAGAAACATACATACATATACATGTAAATATACATACATACAAAAATACGAACACTCGAAAACATAATCCTCCTTCTTACGTAGTCGGGTAAAAACAAGTTTATTGAAAGAATAATACCCGACCAAATAAGACCAATTTTATAGTACTTCCGCTTACGTTACGCATGTTATGACATTGAATGTAGGTACGTATTCGCAAGAATGAAAACATAGTGCTTTTTAAAAATCTACTTAAAGAAATATTCTTTGTGAAAATCAAGTAAAATTCCTTATTTTACACAGGAGGAAAACCTATTTTTTGCCAGAGCCAATTATTATTACAAAATATGTAGCATAGGAAGACCAGCCACGAGATGGACAGATGATCTCATACAAGTGGCGGGAAGACGCTGGATGCAAGCCGCTTCCAATCGGTCTTTTTGGAAATCCATGGAGGAGGCCTATGTCCAGCAGTGGACTTCTTACGGCTGAGATGATGATGATGATGATGTAGCATAGGATACTCAAGACGTAAAGAAGGATCTAACAACACCTCACACATCAAAATCAGTTGAGCTATTTTACCTATAGGAGGTATTATAAGAAACATACGTATCCACATACATACGAGAATATTTATTAACCTTGAACAACATACATGTTACTTACAGGTAAGTAAGAATTACACATATGATAAATTAAGTAAACTTTATACTAATAGCATAAATAAAATAAAATATTAGATTTAATTTAAATTATATACAATTTTAAGACTCTAATCCTTAATATAACCATCTTTCTTGTGCAGTCTGTTAAATCTGTTCAAGTTGAAGAAGTTCACCCAACAGTGAGAGATTCACACGTGCTACGAGCAAGTAGGTAAGTCCGGAGCTGTATGTGGGCGCATCAGTTGGCAGGATGTCTGCACATTACCTTATTATATGCGGCACGGCGAGAGAGATCGAGCATCCTGCCGGCGATATCTTCTCTGACACGCGCTTAGTGCTGGATGAATTACGCCGCGTTAAACTATAATCGTGTTCTTTATTCTCGATGGAAATTGGCCGTGATTGTTTAACTTAGTTTACAGCCTTGAATTGTGGCCAGCTCCCGACCTCGCTAATAAACTATACTATTGAGCGTATACAAAAAATACAACGAATAAAGAACATTAAGTTTTTCCGAACTTTGGGAAAATTAATATAGGCCTTTCCCGTTGGACGACACTCAACCCGATATACGTACATCGGACATACATGTTGCGACAAATATTGCATAAATACAAAAAATATAACGCGAACAATTATATATATTAAAAGAAAAACAATATACCCGACTGCAGAAAAGCAGTTTTTGCAGTCTAACTTACGATTTCATTACGCTTGATACGCTGTTGAGTGCGCGTTTTTTGTGAGAAAGTATACATAAATCGCTGTAAAAGATTTTTTTTTTTATCAGCCCTGTTTGTACAAACTGTCCCACTGCTGGGAACGGGCCATCTTCTCATTGTGAGAAGGGGTTAGGCCATAGTCTGCCACGCCAAACACGCAATGTTGATTGCCGCCAACTTCAAACGGTGAAGGAAAACATCGTGAGGAAACCTACATGTTTGAGAGTTCTCAACGATCTTGAAGATGTGTGAAGTCTGCCAACCCGCACTTGGCCAGTGTAAAAGATTATAAATGATTATTATTTTAGAATAATTCTAGTAAACGCACTTGTTTAATATGAAATAGTTCGTTCGTTCGTTATTATTTATGTAAGTAATTATCCACTTCAAATTATATTAGCACGACACAAACATATGAAATAGCGAAGTAGTATGTACCTAACAAAATCACTTTATTTATTTTATATAATTTACCCTGATAATCATGTTTCAAAAAGAATGTATTCACTCACCTAACATTTTGTTAGTACCTACAAAGTTTTAAAAGGCGCACTTAGCCTATAGAACGATTTAATCAATAAGATAATTTGTAACCTAAGCTATTACACGGAGTAGGGCTGGCGCTGCGGCTAATTCGGCGGAGCAGCACAAGCGGCGTAAATACGTTAATCTCGGTAGAGGTTACATATTTGAGCCGTTTGGTGTCGAGACTTTGGGTCCGTGGGGACCGGGAGCTCATCTCATTTTCAAAATTGTATCTGAGCGCCTGATCGATGAGACGCGTGACGAAAATGCTGGCGCGTATCTGGCCCAACGCATAAGTATTGCCATTCAACTTGGCAATGCGGTTAACATGCTGGGTACGCTGCCAACAGGTAGTGGGTTTGAGCATTTGGATTGTTTTTAGACCTTTATCGGTCTGGGGTAATCGATATGCTTTTTGTGTAGTAGTTTAGTTAGTTGAGTCTGTATATTGTTTTGTTGTAGTTAATAAAGGCACTTGCCCGTAAAAAAAAAACAAAGCCTACACAGGTAGGCTATTGTGCACATAGGTTTTTTAATTCCGAGTTATAATGAAATTTGAACGACATAGACATATCCATTTATAATCTCAATCAGACAAACAACCGGCCAAGTGCGAGTCGGACTCGCGCACGAAGAGTTCCGTACCATTATTATGTACGGAACCCTAAAAAAAGACTCATAGAAATCGGTTAATATTTCAGGGTAGAAAACAGTTTTGTACTCTTTGTATGGAAGAGCGCGTAACTTGATAGCTAACATGAATCCAAATCATAACAAACGTACATTCAGCATAATAATTAATACTGCGTTGATTTATGTGCATATTATACAAGCACCTCCGTGTACTTTCGTACGTCTGTACATTCAGTAGATTTATGCCTCTATGGTAATAGGAAAGCTGTATTCAGAATACATTATCCTCGTAAATACTGTTATCTTTTTATGTACAGACGTTTGTACTTTAAAAATGTTAAAAGTTTGTAGTGTTAAAAATTGTGAAATAGTATTAAAGAAGTTTAAAAAAAATAAAAAATTAATTACGGCTTCAGAGAGCAGACGTGCTCCATCTTCGACCACACCGTTGCTTATTATCAGTCGGGTGGTGTTTTGTTATCATATCTTGTAAAATCGGTTTTACAATCGGGTGAGTGTGCATATGATCTGCATGATCTTATCTTGTCGACGTATAAGACGTCCGAGCTCAATGAGCTCTAATTAGACCCCTTACACGATAAAAAAAATGATTTCCAAATTAATTCGAAGCGGTAAAATAGACGTCTGTAGACTTCTTAATCTAAATTAAGCTCTTTCCAGTCACGAGATGGACAGATGACCTCATATAAGTGGCGGGAAGACCTGGATGCAAGCCACCTTCAATCGGTCTTTTTGGAAATCCATGGAGGAGACCTATGTCCAGCAGTGGACTTCTTATGGCTGATATGATGATGATGATAGAGTCTTTATATCAAAATCTTTAAGTTCGTCATTGGTTGAGTATCGGTCAACCCAGAACACTATATTAGTGAATTTTGTTTTAGACTGTACGTCCACGTGATGGAAAGTAATTGTCCCCCCTATCCCTCTTTTTTAGGGTTCCGTACCTCAAAAGGAAAAAACGGAACCCTTATAGGATCACTTTGTTGTCCGTCTGTCTGTCCGTCTGTCCGTCCGTCCGGGTGTCAAGGCCTTTATCTCGGGAACGCGTGAAGGTATCGAGTTGAAATTTAAACCATATACGCATATATCCATAGTATCTTGCTGTAGAAAGTAAAATAAAGTTTCTAAGTTTTCTTTAAAAAAAGTTACAGTCGAAATGTGCGTTTTTTACGATATATTATCGTAAAAAACGCATATTTCGATACTCACAAGGGAATCAAAACCTATGGGGTACTTCCCGTTGACCTAAAACAATGAAAATTGGCAAGAAGCATTGTGTTAAAGTACACATATAGGAAAAAAACCGAAAACTGAAATTTTTTAATTTAATCACAAATAAATTACAGTTTAAAACACTAAAAAAAAAAAACACGCTCCAAATTATTGTATTGTCATAAACCTAATCGTGGTCAAAGTTCATTACAAGACTTTTCTAATAAACCCAAACACTATTCACTAGTCCAAATTTTAAAGTGAATTAACCTTATCATGTGGGGTATAATATGAAAGAGCTTGATAAGCTAAAACAGTTTTTTAAATATTTTTACGATGTATATTTTTCGGTTTATGAAGGAAAATATAAAAAAAAATGATTTCCCCGTTTTATCTACTAGTTTGTACGGAACCCTCGGTGGGCGAGTCTGACTCGCACTTGTCCGGTTTTTTTGTACCGTATGGCAAGATGCACGAAAAACCAACATCGTGCTATGGTGGACATTCCAAAAAGTCGAACAAAACGCTTTTACTTCACTTTTGTTGTACTGTCAAAATGTGGAATAGGTTTTCTTTTCGAATAGATATAATTTGCGTGTCTTCAAATCACGAGTGAATAGGTTCCTTCTAGACAAACGCGCTCCATCAACAGTCGCTTACATCAGGTGAGTTAACGGTTAAGCCAAGCCTATTTCGAATAATAATTTAAAAAAACCTTTGCCATGACCGACGGCTGGGGGGATGCGGCTGAAACCGACGGCACGGCGACGCGTCCTAGGACACAAGTCTCAGCAGTCTAAGCATAACTAAATTGTACTACTTGTTAAGTAAATGCTAGAATAAGATAAAGTATTTTTATTTTAGCCGGACCGTGGCAAATTGTAATTTAAGAGAGAGGCCTATACCTAGCAGTGGCATAGAAAATACTGTGGATGACGATGATGAATTAGCCGGAATAAAAATAAACCACTTTTAGAGGATAACCCGTATTTACATAACTAGCTGAAAAACTAGAAGCTAGTGATTATAAGAATTTTATTTAAAGAACATAGAGATAAGTACTTCTTTGTGATCGTCAATATGTTTTTCCTTAGATAATAATCAAACTTAAATTAGGAAGTGAACTTAAGATTAAGGTTAACATTCGTCCGGATTTTCCGGACTTTTGGACTTTGTCCGGCTTTTTGATGTAGGTGGGAAAGAAATGTTTTATTTTCTTTCACGTTCACTTACTAATATAAAACAAAAATGTATTAGATCTTCCTTCAATCTTTATTATAGACAAAACAAATTAGTCTCATTTTCGCTTTGCTCTAGCGTCATTATGCAAGAAATTCCCTATTTTGTTTGCGACTAAAATACCCGGGCTTTTTTCGAAATGTCCGGCTTTTTCTCAGAATTTGAAATGGTAACCCTACTTAAGATTGCACTCGCAATCAGAGATGCGATTTATTTGAAATACTTATATTTAAAATGCAAAATACCTATTTTGTATTTTGCATTTATATGCCTTTTAGTAAAAAACATTTTGTATTTTATTTGAAATACCTCTCGAGATGTATTTTGCATTTTTAACATTCTTTTTAAAATGCAAAATACTTTGTGATTAAGTTTAGCCAACATTTCCAGTCAAACAAAATGAAATGAACGAATGACGCTTGTATTGCCGAATTTGACCGATAGAGGCGCCTGCTAGCCATGCCCGCCCTTTTTTTCTTAATAATAATAAAATAAGAACTAACAGAATTTATTGATATGCGTACTGATAAATATGACCAAAATGTCATGCCATGTTATTAGACATTTTTGTTCGACTCGGCATTGTGTCTTTATTTATCATGTTAATACCTAAAATATCTGAGATTTGGTCAAAAGGTATTTTATTTTGAAAATACCTTGAAATTTTGCATTTAGCATTTGAAATACAAAACGCAAAACGATTTGGTATTTTGCATTTGAAATAGTAAATCTGAAAAGTATTTTGCATTTTTTATTTAAATGCTTTTTAAAACCATTTTGTACATCTCTGTAATCAAATGCTACTATGATGTATACTATGAGGCAATAGTTAATAAAATTGAGCAGAAACGTGTCCGAGATCATACTTTTCTATTTTTTTTTCCACAGTGCGCAAAATAAATACAAAAAAATATCTGAGCGCCTGATGGGCGCGACATGTGACCAGAATACTGGTCAATGTATAAGAATTTCCGTTCAACGTGGCAATGTTGATAGCATGCTGGGTACGCTGCCAACTGGTAGTAGATATGACCAATTAGATTATCATTAGACATTCGTCTGGTCTGGGGTAATAAATAGTGGTAATAGAGATATTAATTAATAATTGTGTATTAGAGGTTCTAATGGTGAAAATGATAAACGATTACTGATTTGGTTCAGTATTTTTTCTTACGTATACTAAGTCGCGAATAACAGCCAGTAATTCGTATTTTTGTGAATTTAATCTTACATACAACATAATTCCATAAACATTTACATATATTCGATAAAAAAAACTGAAAAAGCGATACATTTTCCCAATGAAGTTAAATAACATGTAAAATGTGCTGGTAAAATCGTTTGCGGTAACAATTGCTAAATAGTTGCATGCCATTGCGATTGTTTTAGTGTAGAAGCTAGCGGTCAAGTAAGTAACGAATACTTATGTATTTAGATATTTAATATGAGAGTTCCACTGGCTAGACAGTGTTTCAAATATTGGAAACAATTTTGTTGTTCTTTTAATAAAAATAAATAGCAATTGTTGTTAATTATTACGTCTCAGCCAGACTTTTTAAAAGTATTAGTTACTAATTCTACCTAAAATGTTTTATTCCTCTTTTGTGTTGTAGTTTTCTGATATTGATACTAGTAATATTTGTATTTTAAATAAACCTTCTACCACCATCAAGAGAGTCAATAGTCAGACGTAAATCTATTTTTAATCGACTTCCAAAAAGAAAGAGGTTCTCATTTCAACTGTGTCTTTTTGTATGTTTGTTCAGCGATTACTCCGCCAACTATTTACTCTGGTAATCACAATGTTCAGTGGCTGTCCGACTATAATATAAAACATGAACGGTGCCAACACGCTTATTTTCGAATATAAAACCCGTAATGACGTTATACGAAAGGATTCTTTTACAGCCTGTTAGAACCCTAATTTATGCAATCAGATCGTTATCCATAGCCAAGTGGTGTGTAAATAATAATAATTATACTTTAATAAAATTACATGAAAATAGCTGAACAGTGTTTTAAATCATAACTAAAAATACTTTTGATCAGGATATTTAGAAAAATATAAATCAAAATCGGTTCATCTGCTTGGGAGCTACTGGCACCGTATAGACCAGACAGTTACCAGCTATACACATATATGCATAATTTACAGATACACAAACTAGTCTTTTTAATACCCTTTCATTGCGTCGGCTAAAAACTATATCAGACGCCTTAAATTCAATTGTAATCAACTAATACGCCTATGTACGAAGTGACGTACATAACGATTTACATTTTGCATACAACAATCTTCACATTTTTTTGCGTACTGCACAGTAGTAGAACTCCTTGCCACCTTCTCTGTTTTCTGAGAACTCAACTAATCTTGAAAATTCAAGTCTAGAGTGAATATAACCTTCTAGATCAACGTGCTTCATCCTCGGTCACATCGTCGCTTATTACCAGGCGCGTTGGTGGTTAAGTATATGTACGTAGATCTTTATAGTAAAAAAAAGTTAAGAAAATTTAACTCCTATTAACAAAAAATATATCAAATATATATCCAAACGGCGAGGATATAGTCCTTCAAATTCCGTATTGTTCTTACACACACACACACACTAATAATACAGTTGAATTTAGAATCTGCTTTTATTTATATAACCAATAAATAAAGTTTTATATAATCACAAATAGGTACTTAGAATTAACCTTCCGGACCATAATGTAATGCTTTCATTTCAAAATTTTATAAAATCCTTCTTTTGATAGCTTTTGACTCAATTTATCTCGCGCTTGTTATATCGAGATAGGGCTCTTATATAGTAAAGTTTTATACATATGTATATGTAGATTCATTTATTTCATTCATTGGTAGGATACCGCTTGCCCGTCAACTTGCGGTCTACGACGGAGAGCGTTTGGCACTTTTGGATTAATCCATTTAATTTAAACACAAGACAATTAGAATGTATGCATAGTCCTAATATAGCCATCGAATAAAGTTCACTCAAAAAAAACTTTCGCTTATGTCCAATATCCATGCAAGAGCAATGTAAGTTGTCTCGCGACGCACTCACCTCAGTGGAGCATCCTTTAGTGTTCAGTCACAACAATCCATGGCAGCGACAGTCACGATACGGCGCGGTTCCGGGTCGGCGACTCCGCCGGCTCCGGAGACTCCGGTAAGACACTCGGAAGGGTCACGAGTAATTTGTCGGTGGAAAAATAAACAAATCGATAGGTGAGAGCTAGCGCGCGTCTGCGGACAGGAAACGGGGATAATACGAGTGAGGAGCTTCGTCCGGTAGAGAGCGAGGGCGGGCGGAGGGTGGCCCCGCCCCAGGGCGGGGCGAGCGGCCGCCTGCGCGAGATCATCCCGGGGATGACTGCCTTACCTCCCGGCTCTCCAAGTCACGAGCTCCCGGGACGCTTAGCTCCATACCATATCCACGCGCGCCGGCTGTTGTCAGCTTAAGATTCACTAGTCTTTACTAGTTATCTTTACTTTCTTTGTAGCGCTCGTGGCGTAGCTTGAATAGGTGTTCTCGAACGATCACCAATGTCAAGCAACGGACGGACCGGTCAGTCTTCGGATAGGTAACTGTGAGTGGCATTTCTTTCTGAGCGTTACCGTGGGTCGGATGACATGATAATTGTAGGTTCCGGTTGTTTGTTCTTAAAAAACAGCAATCGTCAAGCCAGGTCAGAGGCCTTTCGGCGGCTTTATAACTCTGAAACTAGGGCTGGCCACTCAGTCTATACGAACTTGCGTACTAGCTGTTTAGTTTGTGGTCTACAATGAAAGTTGTACACATTACCTGCATTTAACATTCGTAAATATCTAAGAAAATAGACAAATATTTATTAATATTAAGGATTTTTTCGCTATGCGAATGGACTCTACTACCTTCCTACATAAATATGCGAACTAAATTTTATATAATGTTACAGTTGTCATTGTCACGGTTATTTATATTTTTTGTGATAATTGATTATATATATGTATATATATATATCTGAATAATCGTCATAACTTCGGCAAAGCTTCGGTGAACTTTGAGACGTAATTGTTCGTTGTTTATACGATTAAAGCATGATATCCACGGGACTAGATAAAAAAGGGTATTTACTTAGCGACGGCTATCGCTTACTATAAGGCTAGCATTCCGCTATTATCCGCTATTTCGCGCAATTTTAGGTTTAGGTTATTAATTGTTAAATCCTATTGAATGTTGGTATGCGTAGCGAAATATCTATCGAATTATAAATTTATTGTATATTCTCTCCAGTGCCTTCTACGCTCGCTACGCCGTAGCCTTACACTGCTCTACGCAAGATACAAAATTGACTTACAAGATTAGTATATTCCGGATAAAGATAATTAAACTACACACACACTTATTTAATTAATCCAGTGGCCATAGACATTATATTACTTGTAGCTTGCACATTATACCACTGTACGATACTCATAGGAGCATATTAAGTACGCATGATTAGTCTTCTCCTTCCACGGCGATTTCATTAGTATATACATATATATATATATATATATATTATATTATATATCAAAAAATAATAAAACATATCTATATAAAAAAACATAAAAAAACTATCGGTTTATTGCCCGTGCTACTACCAATCTTACTACTAGTAGTAACACCGGTAATTGAATTACCCTTCTTACTACTTTAGTTGAAAGTTGTTAGAACAGCAATAAAAAATTGCCCGTGTTACTACCATAAAACTAAAACAACAAAAACAAAATAAAATTTGACGAATTTGTATTTTAAACAAAATATAAGTAGATATAGGTAGATATTATGCTTATTCTACACGAAGAATTAATGAATTATCAATGGTACCAATGCATAAATGTACCTACCTAATATTACTACCAATGAGATGTATGTTCTTGATAGAGTAACATTTCATTGGAGCATTAAATTATCTTATCTTATCTTATTACATATTTAAGTTTTCATACTGAAAGCTCAAATGATAAAAAATATGGCTGAACCAATTTTGATGAAACACAGCTAAAAAACTCTCGATGAAATCCTCTTTTAAACGAAGGTGATTGAAAGTGGTAAAGAATTCCACTCTACTTCTTCTTCTCAAATGTAAATCGAAATCGTTACGTACATTTTTAATCGACTTCAAAAAAAGGAAATTATCAATTTAATATGTATGTAAGTATGTAATATTGTTATGATTGCACAATTTTCGCATATGTTGGTCTATATGGGCTTCAAAGCGCGTGTGCCAAATTTCATAATTGTACGTATGTATGTATGTTTGTCCACACATCACGCGAAAACTAGAAGTCGTATTGCAATAATTATTTTTGTATTGAGTAAGGTTTCTCCTAGTAAATATAATGTAAAAGGATCAGGCGTACCTACTTTTTATCCCAAAAATTTGGTGTTACAATAGTAGTGGAGTGTGTTTAAAAATGAAACGAACTTACCAAGCGAAGTTTAGTGTTTTTTTTAGTTTCACGCAAAACGAATAAACACCAATAAAAATATATAAACACAAGTAAATAAAAAAAAAACGAATTAATTGAAAATAAATTATCCCTTTTCAGTTGATTGGATTGTTTTAATGAAGTCGATTTAATTATTTTAAATTACTTTTATTAAATTCGCTCTTTTAAATGCTGTCCCTCAATAGTACACAAGATTAACTCAAAAACCTTTACTCTCCAATAGGTGCTATTTACTTACCCTTATGGTACATTATATAATGTGGCAACACTCGAATCGTACCCTTGTCACAAGCCAGTGATAATTAGTAATGCTCAATGGGGTCTAATCGCAGGGGAGGTACGGCCCTCCCCTCACGCGATAAGTGTGGTCGCCAGTAAACATTTACCCGATTATACCTATTACAAAAGAGGTAAGTAGGTATATCGGGTATAAGTTGGGTAGGGATTTGATAAAGTATCAACGGGATGTAGCATCAGTCCTCAAAAAAGTCCGAGCTCAATGAGATCTAATTACACGTTTAAAATAATTCCGATTTTCAAAATAATTCAAAGCGGTAAAATAGACATCCCTAGACTTCTCAATCTAAATTAGGCTTTAGCGCGGTGACATAGAATCTTTATCAAAATATTTAAGTTCGTCATTGTTGGTATATGAGTATCGGTCAACCCAGGACACTATATTCGTGAATTTTGTTTTAGACTTTACGTCCACGTGATGGAAAGTCATTGGGGTAGGGCATGCTTCCAGACAGAGTAATGGTGGTGAATTAAAGCGTTGACGGATTGGTGGCCATATTCTTTTAAATGAAACGTTGGGCGTTCATCAACTCGCTGAGTCGACGATATTGTAAAGATCGCGGGTCGAACTTGGATAAGATTGTCACAGAACCGATATGAATAGAGTACAGGGAGGCCTATGCTCATGGACGATAACAGGCTAAAATGATGATGATGAAGAAGTAGGTATAGCTACACCTTGGCTGCGACCGCGGTCGCTAACTTCACATGTTTTCTATACAATAGGAATGGCTTGAAATGAAAATTTATATTTTATGTAAACGCCTAAGTTCACATAAAATATAAAGTTCAAAAAAGTTAGTTTTGTAGTAGTTTATGCCGTTTTTCAAACTAGGTATATCTTTATTTAAAGTATGTAGTTAAAAATGCATATACTTATTAGTTTATAAAAGGCACGGACCCCGGAGTCTGTGGAGATTAATTTTGTTAAATAAAAAATAAAAAAGTATATACTTTGCTTCTCCTTCTCTTTCTACATAAATTTAGAGAGTAATATTTACACGTTTTATAATATACCTTAAAACAGAAAATGAAATGGACGCCAGTATCGTGTAACATGATATGAGATAGCGATAGATCTAACTCATACCTGGTTACACGATCTACCTATATTTCCCTAGAAAGCTAGGAAAATAGGTTGGATGTATACATGAGTTTCCGGCCTAGTCCAGAGCCTAGTTGGGAGACCGTCTGATTACGATCCGCAGATCCTGGGTTCGAATCCCACGGTACGCACCTTTGTCTTTTCGAAACTATGTGCGTATTGTTGATTGCCGCCAACTTCAAACGGTGAAGGAAAATACCGTGAGGAAATCTACATGTCTGAGAGTTCTCAACGATCTCAAAGATGTGTGAAGTCTGCCTGCACTTGGCCAGCGTGTTAGAATATGGCCTTACCCTTGTCACAATGAGAAATGGCCCGCGCCCAGTAGTGGATCAGTTTGTACAAAACAGGCCTGATAAAAAAAAAACATGCGTTTCATTAAACGTGATTATGTAAAAGGGACAAAAAAATGTGTATATCTTTCTCATTCATGTTTGCTATAATCGTAAATTACGACGATCACTGGGGAGTGAAAGAGAAAGAAATGACATGTAACGTACTCTATTGTTTTCTCACTTAACAGAATATATGAGAAAAAATCATCAAAATCGATTAATAATAACAAACATAATAGGTGAACTTTTCGCGTAACAGAAATACAAAAAAAAAAAAAACAACAAAAACAAAGTCGAATTGAGATTTCCTCCATTTTGAAAGTCGGTTAAAAATAGTTGATCCTTTATTTTTATTCGAAAATAGGCTTGCGTTTGACCGTCAACTCACCTGGTGTTAAGCGACAATTACGGTCTACGATGGAGCGCGCTTGCCTAGAAGAAACCTATTCACACCTACAAAAAACGCTAGAGCAATGTTTCTAGCAGCGCATTGACAAGTCGAGCAGCGTTTAAACCAAGTCTTTTCCACTTGATGGTAAACGGGATCCGTCGTGTGTAAGGACAACTGCACAACTAAAAGCTAGCGCCTAAAAAGTATATTTTTTTAAATATTTTTATTGTAGTAAGGATACACTTCAAAATTCGCGAACAAATCAGCTGTTTTTAGGAGGTTAATGAATTGTTTCAATGAAAAAGGTAGATCATTTTTGAATTTATGCCCATACTAAGAGTTGTTTATAAAAATTATACAACGGCCTTCTTTCGGAATGGTCATCTTAATAAGTATATTTACGATGTTGATGATGATGACGATGATGATTAGTATTACTATACGTATAGAACACGCATCAAACACCGAACGAAGCCCCTAAAATTCTTATTTTATAAAACAAAGGCAACATGACGTGCAATATAATGTAATTGAAAGTTGATCGCTATAACATTGTATTGATTTCCTAACATCACCTGGCATTGGGTGCGGCTCGATACATGCTTCACCCCGACCTCCCCGACTATCAGTACAACTGGGTTACGTGCAACTCATAAAGCGATGCAATGTTGGCTCGCGCCCGTTTTTATCTTGATAGAGAGTGACCCAAAAGTTGAAGAGATTGTTAAATATATCACAATTTAAAGTAGGCTCATTTGAACTTTTGTCTTACATTTTTAATTGCAGAAAAAGCAAAATAAAAAATAGTAAAGCAATGTTTCTAAAATAATTATGGGACCACCTCTGAAGTATGATCTACCAAATACAAAAATAATCATCAAAATCAATGCACGATTGGCTGAGTAATCAGTGAACAATCATACAAAAAAAACATACAGCCCGAATTGATAACCTCCTTCTTTTTGGAAAAACGAGCGCGAGTCAACTTTGAGTTGGTCCTGCAGGATTACTCCAGCAGGACCAACAAGAGTGGACGTAGCAGTGAAATGATAAAACGAAAATAATTTCGGGAATTCCTGGAATATATGTATTTTTAAATTTATAAACAGTTCAAAAATTGTACAGCCGACAGAACTTGAACCCGCATATCTCACCCGAGTAGTGCTTAGTCGTGGACCAACTTGATAGCACAACCGGTTTTGCTATCGGGACGTGCTTCGATAGATTTGTCCCCTTGATACGTCTATAATAAAAAGAAACCTAACGAACCTAACCTACTGGCTGTGCCACAGGTCCATCAGGACCTAATTATAAAATGATCGCACAACTAATTGTGCTACCCAGTTGGTCCAAGGGTATCTTCCTCATATCTCAATTGTGGCTAGAAGTGTATGTATTTATCGAAATGTGTTACAATAATTACATAATTAATGTGTTATTTTCAGGCTCATTTTCTGTGATTATTCCTATTTCAGTGATTTCCTAAAGTCCCTGATCAGTGTTAATGACATAAATAACTATAGATTATTTCCGTAACGAAATCTGTAATTCGATCAAATCCTACATCATCATCAAATATTATCAACTCACTGTATCATGTAGGTCTCGAAAGGAAACGTGTTGTGCCGCCCGCACCTAGTGCGGTAAGGGCAAGGAAATGATGATGACTTTCTGTTTTAAAATTTCTATTGAACCATTTCGAAACCTTTTTTTTCATCTTCTTTTTTCTCTGACGGGGATGTGGACTCCTACATCCAATTCACGAGTGCGTGCTTGTCTATATTTGTATGTTTACATTACAATACGTGAGCTGTGTGCCCGAAGGAGTGATCATGCGCCACTCACACTTAAGCCTCGATTACACGGGGCTAGTTTACAAGCTGCTAGTCGGCGAGTTCGCGAACAGCTTGTAAACTCGCTCCGTGTCATCGAGCTTTTTTACAATCTGCATTTCACTAGCCGATTGTAAAAAAGCTGCTTGTCAAATAGAAAGCCGGGCTAATTTACTCGCCACTCGCTGGCGTGTTGGCTTGTAAGCCAGTAAACTAGCTGTGTGTCATCATTGCTGCTAGCTGCTAGTGAACTAGTTGCGAGCATCTTGTCATTTTGGCAGTTAAAAAACGTGGTTCCAACTCGCTAGCTAGTTCGCTACTGAGCGAGTGTTGTGTCATCCGTGTCATCGACACTCGCTTACTCGCTCACTCGCTAGCTTTTAAACTCGCCGACTAGCAGCTTGTAAACTAGCCCTGTGTCATCGAGCCTTTAGATAAACACGACACGAACGCAACCAAAGATCGTCCAATCGTGACAATTCAGAAAAATATGTCAGAATTGTCAAAATGAAAGTCACAAATCATCATAATTATCCAATATTATATATTAACTATATTAATGGCATACAACTTTCAGACAACGAAATGCCTGAATCGATAAACGAATACACAAACAATAAATTAAGTATCAATAAATACTGGGTCAAATACAACAAATGCTGCCAACTAATGACGTTGAAACTGTTGACGCCTTACAGGAGATAAATTTAGCACACGATTTTAAATGCTTACGAAGAAATGAATTTGAGTCAAACTTTTGGACTTGGGTTCAATACGACATACTAATTTTTCATATAGATGATCCGGTTCATCCCTTAAATAAATGTTTTATTTATTTTTAACCGACTTCAAAAACGAGGTTTTCATTTTGACTGTATGTTTTTTTGTATGTCTGTTACGCGATTACTTTGCCAATTATGAATTGATTTTGATGCTTCCTTTTTGTTTGAGGTCGTCCCATATAAAAATATCAAATTCAAATTCGTATCAAATTCGGTTTATGATTTTTAAAACAACTAAAAAACAAAATGTGACTATGGGAACGAAATTGCGTATTTGAATTTGGTTTTTCAGTTTTTACGGTTCCGTACCTCAATAGGAAAAAACGGAACACTTATAGGATCACTTTGTTGTCCGTCTGTCCGTCAGTCCGTCCGTCCGGGTGTCAAGACCTTTATCTCAGGAACGCGTGAAGGTATCGAGTTGAAATTAAAACCATACACGCAGATCCATAGTATCTTGCTGCAGAAAGAAAAATCAAATTTCTCAGTTTTCGTAAAAAAAGTTACAGCTGAATATGACGTAAAAAATGCACATTTCGACACACACAAGGGAATCAAAACCTATGGGGTACTTCCCGTTGACCTAGAACTCTGAAATTTGGCAAGAAGCGTTGTGTTAAAGTACTCATATAGGAAAAAATCGGAAAACTGGATAATTTTTATTTAATCACAAAAAATAGGGTCTTTATGCAAGGAATGAGGGGTCCAAATTTTAAAGTTCTTTAACCGTATCATGTGGGGTATCATATGAAAAAGATTTTTTAGTATTAGCTAAAATAGGTATTTAAATATTTTTACGATGTTTATTTTTCGGTTTATGAAGGAAAATATAAAAAAATATGATTTCCCCCTTTTATCTACTAGTTTGTACGGAACCCTTGGTGGGCGAGTCTGACTCGCACTTGTCAGGTTTTATTAATTTTAAGATTAATACACAATTATCAAAAACAAATTAACATTTTTTCACCGAACTTAAGTCCCAAAATATACACTTAATACAATAGGTTATTAGTCTATCACTCTAAAAATCGTGTCCTAATTTAACTCCAACACAGCTAGTAACGGTAAGCTATCTTTAATCCGAATTATGAAATATCGAATAGCATTTTCCAGAATTCAATTTTTTTGACGTGACAACGTCTAATAAATCGATGAACGCCAGCTGCACACACGAAAAAGGATGACTCATTGTCCCGTTACGCGCGTTACGAAATAATTAAATTTTATTCATAAAAGTATGCAATCATTTCATCAATGTTTTGTTATGACGTTGTCACGTTAAACTATCGTCCGTAAACTGACTTTACAGACAACCAATTTTTTTTTTCAAAAAACTTTAAAATCCCGAAAGCTCATTTTGCCAAATTTGATAACTGAATCTTTGAAAAAGAATGTTTCTATCTGTAATAAATAGGAATCTAACGAACTTAATAATGAATATAGCTGATAAGTAAAGCTTTGTAGTCTAGTAAAAATAAGATTTGTGACAACATAAAAGACAACTAAGAATATTGTTATTTAAATTAATGTACTCGTGTTTTGAAATACATTTGACGCAATTTCAAAATGATATTATAAAATCAAAGATTGTTACCTTTACAAGCTCAAACGGCTGAACCGATCGTTATACAATTTGTATAAATATAGCTGTGAACCTGGAAACGGACTTACGCTACTTATCATCATCATAATCCTCACCGTTTTTCATAACTATGCGGGTGAAACCGCGGAACGCAGCTAGCTCATAAATCGGGGATTATTGTGAATTTATGTTTTTTAAATATTTTCCAAATATAATTTCAAAGAATCCCTCAAAGTGAATTAAATGTGATCAGCTCCATACAAACGGATTTATTTTTACTAGACTATTGTAGATATGAAGGTTTCTGGATATAACGAACCTAAGTAATTTATTCATGCAAATTAAATTTATGGCTAACCAACTTATGGAATCAAACTCGTGTCAAGTAAAAAATCTGGAATCAGTGCTACGAAACGGATTCGGGCATTTAAGATTCAAACAAATATATTTCGGATCATAGATAGGTCACCGCTAGTGTATTTCCGATGACGTCTAGTAAACCCGAGGAACTGGTGGTATGTGTTTGACTTCGTCGTTCATCGGTTGATCGATGACTGGTCGAAAGGTTACCTCGACGTCACCTGTCTCCAAGTCTAGTGTGGACGCGCTGTGTTTGCGCCAGTGATCATCGAAACACTTCTTCTTCTGAAACACAACAATAAACCGAAAATAATACATGTCTAGTTTCAATAGCACGAATGCTTGGTTCTAATTAGGGTTCTGTATCTCAAAACGAATAATTATAGTTTAAAAAAACTGAAACAACCGACTTCAAAATGCGCAATATTATTTTAAAACCCAAACTACTGAAACAATTTTGATGAAATTTCTATGGCACCTCTGATATAGGTATGACTTACCAAACAAAATAAGAATCATCAAAAGAAATTCATAATAGGCGAAATAATGGTATAACAAATATACAAGAAAGAACATAGTAAAAAAAATGTAATAATGGTTTGACATTATTTCTGGAGTCGGTTGTTTCAGTTTTATAAGCCATTTTTTTTCAGCCCTGTTTGTACAAACTGTCCCCCTGCTGGGCGCGGGCCATCTACTCATTGTGAGAAGGGTAAGGCCAAGGTCTACCACGCTGGTCAAGTGCGGGTTGGCACACTTCACACATTTTCAAGATCATTGAGAACTCTCAGACATGTGGGTTTCCTCACGATGTTTTCCTTCACCGTTTGAACTTGGCGGTAATCAACAATACGCACATAACTTCGAAAAGACAGAGGTACGTGCCGCGGGATTCGAACCCAAGACCTGCGGATCGCAAGTCGGACGGTCTCCCGTCTAGGCTGCCGGAAACATAATAATGAAAATGCCGGAAAGATAATAATAATTATAAGATAATACTTTACCTGACCTGCAGTATCCTTGGAGTAATCTAACTCGTCCAGTCTTTTCGGGTAGTCGTCTCTGAAATGAGCACCGCGACTTTCGGTTCGGTTTTTAGCACACGCAACCACCTGCAACAAATTACTTATTATTATAGCAATATACTACTACTGGTACTAGTACTGGTACTGCTACTACTTTAAGAGGTAAAATGCTTACGAAGAAATGAATTTGAGTGAAACTTTTAGACTTGGGTTTAATACGACTTACTAATTTTTCATATAGATAGATGATCCGGTTCATCCCTTAAATAAATGTTTTGTTTATTTTTAACCGACTTCAAAAACAAGGTTTTCATTTTGACTGTATGTTATTTTGTATGTCTGTTACGGGATTATGATTTTGATGCTTCCTTTTTGTTTGAGGTCGTCCCATATAAAAATGTCAAATTAAAATTCGTATCAAATTCGGTTTATGATTTTTAAAACAACTGAAAAACAAAATGTGTCTATGGAAACGAAATTGCGTATTTTGAAGTCGGTTTTTTCAGTTTTTTAAAATAGAATTATTCGAATTGCAAAAAATGACTTTCTTTTAATTTATCACTTCTACAGCTATACGTCATTTTTAATTGAGCACATTGTTACGAACAAGTTTATTTACACATGACTGGGAGGAAAAAAAACATAGCATATAACAGCTCCTTTTCGAGTCAAGTAATCTGAGGTACCTGATGAGGCAATACCCTGTCACAGCTTACTCTAATACCTACCTTTTAACCGGAGAGGGTATTAGAGTCCTCTAATACTAACCCTCCAACCGTGATAAAATATGGTGTCAAACGGCCCGATAGTCTTTGATGCACTGACAATGCCTATCTTAAGGAGAAATAGGAGTGTTTTTATGTGTTTATACATACACACATAAAATCACGCATATCTTACCAATGGGACCAATTCATAAATATGTTTGGATGTTCTATGTATCATAAGATAAGATATCGTTTATTGCAGAATCTGTGTACATAATATGGACATAATTATGTATTAATAAAACAGTACTTATGTATTCTACCAACTATATTGTTCCTAAAATACACGATTTGATTATTTTGAGGCTAGATAGGGCTGAAAATGTCTGTATTCTTTAATTATTCAATTCAATTCAATTTTCATCAGACTAGTAAACCTACGGTCCGCAATAAAAATTTAATTGAATTGAATAATTAAACAACACGTGGTAACGTTAATTAAAATATAGTTTTTAACAATAATAATAATTACAATTCATTTACATAGCGGCTGTAAATATGGCCTTGTCAATTACCTTATTAAATTAAATTAAAAAAACTATGTAACTTGCTTGTGTAATGTGCGTTTTTGCTTGTGGTATTTAAGACAAGTTTGTTGTACTAAGACAAGATAAGCTTGTGGCACTCATAATGTACCTGAACAGCCTGTTGCAACATATTTTGAAGCTCCAATGTCTCGTACAAATCACTGTTCCAATTTAGGCGTCGGTCGGTTACTCGGATATTTTCCTTGAAAGCTTTGTACCATTTTCGGATTTCTGTGTGACCTGTGAGTAGATAGGTTAACCTTTGAATAAATTCATCGAATTACACATTATAATAATTATTATAGACTATAGTTTTTTTTTGTTAAATAAGAGAATGAAAAATTGTATTTTTTTATGTTCTTTACTCAGACAGTCTGATAAATTATTTTTTATAATGTTAAACGACATGGGACCTCTTGGTAGTTAAGTATACATATATTTATGTTACTAACAACATGATAAAGCGCCTAAACACTAAAATCATATACTGTCAAAGCGACGTTAGCGACGTTGACAGGTTCATGTTTGGATTTCGTACAAATTACGAAAACAAATCCGTTTAGAGTGACGTATTTTAATTTTTAATAACTTGGAACAAAATGTGGGCCCTGTTCAATCCCAAAAATTGACGATTTCCTTGGAAAAGTGGGTTAAACCGCAAGGCGTAGCTAGTGGTTGGTTGCTCTACGGTTTTTTTGTTACCTAATCTTTTTCCTGAGTAACTGATAAAAAAGTACCTACAGCCTAAACCGCTGATGGTTCTAAAGATATAAAATTTGGAAGATGAAATGACATAAAATATATATCTATTTGGAACTATAACAATGTATTAGAAGCAATGAGGTCACGATGGAACCTGCAGTAGTTTTGAAAATCTGTATCACGGATAACCAAGGGTAGAATACCATTCTCATGAAATTCTATTATCACATCTCATCTATATCTCATATTCGTCTGTGAAAGTAGGTGCGTACATTATGGTGTTATGTATTTAGTTTAGGGTTCTCTACTTTCTACCTTGATGGATTGGTCTTTCTACAGACATCAAACTGTTGGTTGTTTTTTTTTTTTTTTTTGTATAGAAATAGGTTTGCGCTTGACCACCAACTCGCCTGATGTTAAGCGACGTTGACGTTGTCTGTTAGAAATTAAATTCAATTACTTATTTAAAATTAATTACATAATTACAAAATGAAATCGTTTGTTACAATCGTAAACTCTAAATAAGATTAAACCCAGGTCCTCCATGTTTAAATTGCTCTCAAGGAATTCTCATGCAAATTTCCCTAATTTCTGAACTATAACAACAAAAATGTTCATATATATTTTCTGATTAAAATACGAATGGTCTTGCGTCATATCCGTGTGCGATAACTTTTGAGCGATTTAAAAATGGAGCTCCAACTTCGTAACCTTCCGACAGAAGTTTCCCAGTGCGAAATACTCCACATTTGTTCTGCATGGTCTCTCGCATCCCTGCACGAATCTCGTGAGTGGGAGCGCACCCATTGGCGTTACGGATCCAGTGCAGGTTATCCAAGCACTCATCGAACAGGTTCTGTAGAACAGACAGTTTGCAAATTTAAAACTATTAATATTTATTTTTTCTTTTGTTTTAAAAAAATCTGCCAGCGTTGGAGTGAACACTGTCTCTTTGGTAACTTTTTATCACCAAACAGCTGAACCGAATGTTATGAAATTTGATACAAGGTATTATCATCATCGTTTTTCATCTTTCATCACCGCGTGGGCAAAATCGCGAGGCACAGCTATTATCAGTATAAACTACTGTATATTATACTGATAATGGCCGTGCCTCGCGTCTGACTACATACCTATAAGATATTTTTTTAATTTGATAAGGACTTCTCAAAATTTGAAATGGTAACCCTTGTGTTGACGGATTCAACACACTTTGTGGATTACTAACGCCAACAAAGTTAACTCCATATTTCTTACGTCTTTCAGATCCGGTTGCTTGTCGCCAGGTTTGGAGATTTTGCCAATGTTATCACCGATGGCCTTGCCAAAGATAACAATATCAAGAATTGAGTTGGCGCCAAGACGATTGGCTCCATGGCAGTTGCTGACTGCTTCTCCAGCTGCATGCAAACCTGGTACGATGCAGTCACTACCGTCTTGGTACTGAACAACCTGGATGGAAACAAATTATTACATTCTAGGTTCGTAGAGACCAAAATCTCAATCGATTGTATGACTCAACGCACTATCATTGCTAATCAAAGTTTGCCACGTTGAATTGTATTTACTGCGCTTGTTCAGATAGATAACTAATGTGGCATTTAGGGCGCTGCTATCCTTATTTTATTATTTTGTTCGAGAAGAAGGGCGCTGGATATTATAGTTGCTCTGTTCGAGATAGGGATATAGGGATATTATAATTGTTCTGTTCGAGAACCAGGGCAGGGAACCGCAGAATCGCTTAACATTAGATGAGTTGGTGGTCAAGCGCAAAGATGCTGTAAAATGTATTCAAAAGAGCATTATTTAGAATAATTCCTGCAAAACAAATTACTTGTTAAATACAAAAAAAATCATAGGATGTTAGGAAAAGTTAGGTTAGAAAAAGCAATTTTGAATTTAGCTAGAGCAGTTTTACAGATGGATATTAAAAAAAAATAACCTCTGACACTAGAGAAGTAAAACGTATCTTTCGACCCTGCCACATAAAAGTCGATCAAGCCGTCTTGCTTATAGATGATAATAGAGAAGCATACACAGAAAACATGCATTCTCACATACATAAATACCTACATACACCCGAAAAACATAACCCTCCTTCTTGCGCAGTCGGGTAAAATGATGGTGTGACGTACCTCTCCCTTTTCGTTGATAGGGATACCACCCATAGTATAGTGGACAGTTGGTATGACAGGAATGGGCTGCGTGTTTACATCTACTCCGGTGAATGTCATGGCCGTCTCCGAGATTCCAGGCAAGCGCTCTTCAAGCGTCGCAGCTCCTAAGTGATGCAGTTGCAGGTAGATGTGGTCTTTCTTGGGACCTACGCCTCTGCCTGCATTATATTACGCAATCACAATTGGTTTTCACAATCAAAAAATAACCTGACAACTAGACATAGACATAGACATAGACATAGACATAGACATAGACATAAATTTATTTGTGGAAGACACAACACCAAAAATACATACAATATAACAAAAATAACAATATAAGAAAAACTGTGTCCGCCACAAATCGGTTCCAACTCAGCATACTGCTGGCTGCGAACAGCCGGCGCTGGTCTTCCGCTGGAACCGACGGTGACGTCACCCACGGCTAACGCACAAAATATATAATTAAAAAGAAATACAAACTAACTATAACACAAATAAGAAGACTAATACAAATAATATATACTAAAAGGCAAATTAATTTAAAAAACATAGAAAGTAACGAGTAACAACACTCTAAGTAATTTAGAATTAAGTATGGCAACAGAATAATACATAAAATATTCGGTATATATAAAAAATAATTTAATTATATTGCGCTGGTGTCCACAACTAAAAACTTCTCGTTCATTTGATGATAAAATATTAACTCTTTTAACTTATATCTAAAATTATGCAAGGTTTGCAGGTTCCTTATAGGAGGTGGGATATTATTCCAGCACTTCGAGGCGGAGTACCTGAAACTGCCCCTGAATGCGGCGGAACTGTGACGCTCTGTCACAAGCTGCGTCGAACATTGCCGACAATCACGGGAGTTTCTGTTCGCTCTCCACGACAACTTATCATACAAATAGGATGGCTCTTTGTATTTAATAACCCCGAATAAAAGGCAAGCCATGTGAAGCTTTCGACGATGCAACATTTTTAAAAGTTTATGTTTGTTTAAATATGGGGTTACATGCGACCTCAATGGAATATTAAAGCAGAAACGAGCACAGGCATTCTGGACCCTCTGAATGAGCTTTTGGGTTTTCGCAAACAATCTCGAACCAAACACAGTGTCCATATAATTTAGTTTCGATAATACCAACTGTTCAGATAACTGGTTGCGCAACTCCTCTGCTAGGTACGGCCTTATTCTGTACAGTACTTTAAGTTTATAAAAACAATTTTGTAGGCAGTTAGCGATATGCTTACTGAAACGCAATTCACAATCCATATGAAGGCCCAAATTTCTTGCCTCGTAAACTCGCTGTACAGTCTCCCCCATAAGGAAGACACTCGCAGATGGACGAGCATTAGCGATCTGATGCTTACTGCCGAAAATGAGGTACTTTGTTTTGGTTGGATTCAGCACCAGACAGCTAACCGTCGCCCATGTTGCAATCCTTGAGAGGTCCTCGTTGAGCTTAGCAATAGCAAAGTCAATTTCGTTAGGCTTACAAGAAATATATATCTGAACATCATCAGCGTATATATGATATTTGCAGTGTTGAATGCATTCAATGATATCAGCAGAATACATGGCAAAAAGATCTGGCCCCATAATAGAACCCTGAGGCACTCCCCTGTCAACATCAGTCTTTACTGATACCAACGAGGAACCATCAGAACGATCGATTTTCACTTGTTGATAACGGCCACTAAGATAACTGTTAAACCATTGCAATGCTTTATAATCAAATCCATAGTAGCTTAATTTAGATAATAAAAGATTTAAATTTAAGCAATCAAAAGCCCTGGAAAAATCTAATAATACCAGAACTGTGCACATCCCATTATCCTGAGCACTAAGAATATTGTCGGTTACATCAAGCAACGCAGTAGCAGTACCGCGTCCTTTCCTAAAACCAGACTGCACATCAGGTAGGATGTTATTGTTCTCAATAAACTCTTTCAGTTGTAAACACACTGCTTTTTCCAAAATCTTTGACATGCACGGTAAAATGCTAATGGGTCTTAGGTCTTTTAAATCGACTGGGTTCGAAACTTTAGGTAAAGGTCGTACGATGGCATGTTTCCAAGAGTCTGGGAAGGTACAAGCTTCGATAGATGTGTTGACCAGAGCTTGAATACTATCTAGTGAGTTAGGTAACGTCATCAACAACATGTCCAAGCCAATACCATCCCAACCCTCGGCGTTTGATTTTAAGCTCCTAATAATCTTAGTCAGTCGATCGAGACTAATTTTTTGAATATGCGTATTGGGTTATCTATCCAACGATACTATACACAATGGGGTAGATGACAAAAAATGATTCATCACCACTTTTCGTGTAGCTTTCTGGTACTAAAAGTATTTGAGTTAAGATGCGGACGGACAGATTGACATGGCAAAAATCTGCTTCTGCTATGATTATTTCGCGATGTTCTTAATTCTTATGTCAAAGTTGCGATCGATAAAAAATTACCTTTAGCATATATCAATCTGCAAGAAAAAACTTCTTACCTTCTCGAATTTCGGTAGCTATTGATCTAGACACGACATCTCTGCTAGCGAGATCTTTAGCTTTTGGTGCATACTTCTCCATGAAACGTTCCCCTTTGGAGTTTACCAAGTAACCACCCTCACCGCGGCACCCCTCTGTCATGAGGCACCCAGAACCGTAGGCTCCTAAATAAAATTTCAACTTAGTTCACAGCATTGTGGAAAGGAGTATTGTCTTAGTTTTTAACAGACTTCCAAAAAAGGAGGTTCTCAACTCGACTGTCTTTTTTGTGTTTTTTCACCGATTACTTCGCCAATTATAAATTGATTTTGATAATTCTTTTTTGTTTTGTTTGGTAAGTTCAAAAGTGTAGGACCACTTTACTACACACATTTTATCAAAATCGGTTAAGTATTTTGATTAATCTAACAAAATAACTGGAAAAATGTCATCCAAGTCACTTCCAACAAGTAAACAAGATTGCGTATTTTGAAGTCGGTTGCTTGAGTTTTTAAACTATAATTTTGTAAAATGATAACACAGAGTACCAAGGAAGTTTTTAGGAGTATGTCTTGTCGTCTATTTTATTTTCTAAACTCATAATATTTCTGTTATTATTATTATACCCCTTTATTCAACTGAAATCTCGGGTCACAGCCCGGTCCTTTGATGGGCATCAGTGGAGCCGAAGCCAACACTGAGAGGCCCTTTACAGAAAATATAATAAAAAATACAGATTTTTGATATGTGGATGGATGATGGAACTATTGTACAATATGGAATTTGACAAATCGGGGCTATTGAAATGAAATGGTTATGACTTATACAACTAGTTTATTGGCTGATGCTCCCACACAGTGAGAAAGATAAGGTACTTCTGTGTGGGAGCATCAGAATGAGATAACGGTACCTGCCTATTTCGTCTCATCATACAAAAATGTTGAGGCAGGTGATGACTCGCCACCCACTGAATGGGCCCCCCATAGTGGCGCCGCATGTTGGCGCCCGGGAAGCAACATTGGTGTGGGTGGCTAAGGGTGTCGAGAGGTGTGCTGCGCGTTCACTGAGAGCTACTAGCGGCGTTATGCCCTTTAACACTTCCACCCTGGAGCTTAGGGTCTTAGCTCTTGCGGTTCACACCACACAGCCGGCCGGTTAAGGCAAGCTGGAGGTCAGGGGTCTCATTTAGCCCCAGAGAAACATCGGGGTACGCGGTGTCGCCACTCACCGACGGCTCGCCACAAAGCCGCCGCTGCGTTTATTATTATTATTATTACTCATATATGTTCTGAAAATTTTACTTACTTACGTGATAAATCTGATCACGGCACAAGTGTAGAAAACTAAAATATAAGCTGTAAATCGTCTTCATATCGTTGGAAAAACTCCGCAGAAAACGCTTATGAAAACGTATCACTACTTGGCTATTTGCTTGGTTTACTATTGAAAATGTTCAGAAATAGGTAATAATCCACAAGGTGGACAAAAGTCACACAAGTGGCAGGAAGACACTGGATGCTAATCGCTTCCAACCGGTCTTTTTGGAATTTCAGGGGAGGCCTATGTTCAGCAGTGGACCTCTTGTGGCTGAGAAAATGAAGATGGTGATGAATAGTGTTAGAGCACCTCATACCAGTGGGATGGAACTGAATAAACTCCATGTCTTGCAGCTTTACACCAGCTCTGGAAGCTATCGCGCATCCGTCACCAGTGCAAGTATGTGCCGCCGTACACGAGAAGAACATGCGAGGATATCCACCTGTCGTTATTACTGTGTGGAGCCCCTGAAATCTAGAGTGACGTTAAAATTACAGCTTCACTGTCCAATCCCATTGACATCACATTTGACTGTGGTTGGAGGGTTAGACGGAAGAGTGAGGGTTTAGAGCATTTTTGGCATTTCAACGAGAAATGGGTGGTAATTCGTCATAGCATTACATATATATAGCATAGTTTAGGCCATAATGTAAAAATTATAACTACTTTTATGTTTATTGAACAAATTTATTATTAAGACACAAATTTATTTATTAAGAAAAAAAAATATTTACATGCAATAAAACGGAAAATTAAAAGCTGCTTAAATACTGAATTAAAATTCCCGCTTTATTAAGATCAGTTGGCGTTGTCTGTCTCAGTAACCTTTGCTCCATATGGCTAGAAAACAGAAACCAACATCGTTAACTGTGATGTGATGCAGTGGATACGACGACTAAAATATATGTAAAACCGCTACGGCAACTTGTGTCCATATTCGATATTTTTGAGTGTTTCATACACTGAAATATCTACAAATTTATAGACAGTTAAAAAATTACACACATCCGACGGAACTTGGAACTGCATATCCCGATCTGTACTTGAGAGCCTTTACCATTCTAGCCACGAAGGAACACCTCTGTCCGAGTCCCGCCGATTGTCTGTAATTTTTTATCTATACATTTTTAGAACTTATGCGTCCTTTAATTATTTTTTTACCTATGCAAGGAGCTGTCATCCATATTCAAAGCGATACACCCCACAACCTCACCATTCTGGACAAGAAGGTCGAGCACAAAGTATTCGTTGAAATTATGGATGTGCTTAAACTTCGTACTGTATCCGTATAGAGTGTGGAGAAGGGCATGGCCGGTCCTGAAAAATGTTTACATACTGTTGTAAGTTCAAATAAGTTGTGTTTTATAGTATAAGCACTATCCTAACGAATAAGTAGCAAAAATAATATTTTCAAAGTCTCTTTGTTTTGCATTGTCATTGGTATCCAAACAGATTGTGACACTACCATTAGCCCTATTCCATAGAAGTACTTCTTCTTCTTTTTGCCCCTCACAGAGTTTGAACTCATAGAGGTACTATAGATCCATATATTTCTGTCATACGACTACAACTGTCTACGTATCCGTTCAGTTGTCATTTTTGGTCTCTTTTTACAACCGTACATTAAAAGGAAATAAAAACCGGACAAGTGCGAGTCAGACTCGCCCACCGAGGGCTCCGTACAAACTAAATAAAAGGGGGAAATCATATATCTTTTTTATATTTTCCTTCATAAACCGAAAAATATACATCGTAAAAATATTTAAAAATCTGTTTTAGCTTATGCTAATGAAGCTCTTTCATATGATACCCCACATGATACGGTTAAAGAACTTTAAAATTTAGACCCTCATTCCTCGCATAAAGACACTATTTTTTTCGTGATTAAATAAAAAATGACCGGTTTTCGTTTTTTTCCTATATAGTGTACTATAACACAATGCTTCTTGCCAAATTTCATAGTTCTAGGTCAACGGGAAGTACCCCATAGGTTTTGATTCCCTTGTGAGTGTCGAAATGTGCATTTTTTTACATATTCGGCTGTAACTTTTTTTTTTACGAAAACTAATAAATTTGATTTTTCTTTGTGCAGCAAGAGACTTTGGATCTGCGTATATGGTTGTAATTTCAACACAATAACTTCACGGGTTCCCGAGATAAATCCTATAAGGGTTCCGTTTTTTCCTTTTGAGGTACGGAACCCTAAAAACGGAATCCTTATAGGATCACTTTGTTGTCCGTCTGTCCGTCTGTTAAGACCTGTATCTCGTAAGGCGTGAAGGTATCGAGTTGAAATTAAAACCATATACGCAGATTCATAGTCTCTTGCGGCAGAGAGAAAAATCAAACTTCACAGTTTTTGTAAAAAAAGTTACAGCCGAACATATCACAAAAAACGCATATTTCAACACTCGCAAGTGAATAGAAACCTATGGGGTACTTCTTGTTGACTTATAACTGTGAAACTGGCAAAAAGGATTGTCATATAGTACAGATAAGGGAAAAATCCGAAAACTGTAAGTTTTTTTATTTAATCATAAAAATAGGGTATTTTGCATGGAAGGAGGGTCCAAATATACTATTTTAATATACTATATATAATATAGCGGTACCTCTTATGTACCGCTCAAAACGTAAAATCGTTTAAAAGACAGGCAGACACAGCAGCCTCACAAATAGACTTCCGTACCGAACCAATGCAGATAAAAAGTATCCTAATATAAATAAACGAAAAATCCGGAAAAAAAATTACATGTGATATATCACATGATTATTTGCGACCTACCTATCAGCAACAGCACACGTTCTCTTTGCGCCAGTCTTTTTGCCAAACTTGGTTGTGGCTCCGCCGAACGCACGCTGATAGATCCTGCCTTCTTTGGTTCTGGAGAAAGGCATGCCCATGTTTTCCAGCTCGTAGACAGCATTAGGAGCGTTTTGGGTCAGATATTGGATAGAATTCTGAGGAAATAAACAATTTACATTAATGTATTATTTACCAATCTACTACCTACTCTCCGACTCTAGGCAAAACCACTTTCTTCAAGAATATGTGAAGATTGCTATCGATGCATGTTATCGTTTACTAGGCATTCTAGAACAGTGTTGGTTATTTGGATCCCGACAGACGTGGTATGAGGGAGAATTGATACGACAATTCCATTAACTCAATGCTTAAAATGTAATTTTTGCCAGTCTTGCCTTATTACCTGGTCGCCCAGCCAGTCCGATCCTTTGACGGTATCGTAAAAGTGCCATTTCCAGTCGTCTTCATGCATGCTTCCTGTAAACATTGAAATATTGACATTGTCTTATTAAATCATAATATTTATGTTTAGTGCATTCTCGTGTTGAATAGCAGGATGTTCAACAAAGTGCTTACGAGACGTTGTGTCACAGAATACATAATACATGGCGTACTAAATGCTGTATGGTTCAACTAACAACTTTTAATTCGCTCGTCGAAGAGTCGTAAGAGATTTTCCAAGAAATTGCATAAATAACGGGCAATATGAGCTTGCCATTCCATCTCGTTGAAACCAGAAAGTTTTTGTGTCGTCTTACTCACCATACTCTTCCATTTTGGCGCTCAAAAGGTTCTCCAACATCTCATCTCCCGAAACTAAAAAACCTTCTGCGTAGCCAAAACGCTTATAATTCCCGTCACGTAAAAAGAAAACTGGCCGTTTGCCTGCGCACTGAGCGATTTATCAGTCAAAATGGTGGCATGAAGGGGGCGCGACGGGGGAACATTCAGCCGGCCGCACGCTATTGGTTCGCCACTCAATACTTGCTTCCCTTCCCTCGCTGAGATTGCTCTTCATTTGCTCCCAAAGTACAGCCATACACACAACTTTTTTTACACGACGATAGTTTTACATTAGGTTGTTGTTTTTTTATGACAGCGCGGAAATCCAGTCTAAGCACTTGAGGCCGATCAATGTAATTTTTTCTGTGGGTAGTGGATGAAACGGAACGCGACATATTCAAACTCGAAAAACAAAACCCTTCTTCTTACGCAGTCGGGTAAAATCTAGGAACTCCATTCTGATCCACCGTATAAAACTAGTTGAGTTCGGCCAGCAGCAGTGCGCACTGTATTGACAGTTTGACACTGGTCAAAACGTCGAAGGAACACGTCAAGCGTAGGTAAGCTCAACAGCCTCCTCGTGAAATAATAAAAGCTTGTGAAAAACGTAGTGTTACCGATAGCAGCATTGATGCCACCTTGCGCTGCAATAGTGTGTGACCTCGTTGGGAACAGCTTGGAGACGAGCGCCACAGAGAAGTTCTGGCTAGCTAGGCCCACGGCAGTCCGTAGGCCGGCACCACCCGCTCCGATCACCACGCAGTCATGCTTATGATGGTACACCGTGTATGCTTTCGTACGACGAATTACTGTGAACATACATTTTGATCATAATTGAAATAAGCAATCGAAACACTCAGTGAACGTGAAAATTTATGTTCATGCGAGGATTGGGTCCGTGAACGAACGACCTCATGTCGTTCGTTCAAATAACGCTGTCGGGTAAGTTCAAAGAATTTGAGATACTTATAGAACATATAAAAGGAAATAGACTGACATCAATTGAACATAATTATTGTATACTTAATTGATATAGACAGAGCATAGTAATCACAGTATTCGGCGGAATTAGACAAGCATTATGTACATTGTACATACACCAAGCTCCCTTGACCCTTGCCCGTAAATAATCAATGTGAACGGCTAGAAGCTCGAGAAACAACACCGTTGTATGGTGGATATTCCAAAACTAAACGATATACTTTTTTTTTTTTAGAGATAATAAATATATCATGAGTGAACTGGTTTTTAGATGATCTTATAGTTTACTTGTTTCAAAGCACCAAACTTAATTTTAATAATTGTATTTTTTAATTGTTTAGTTTTATGATTAATTTGCCAAGTCTTTAAATTGTATTTCATAAAAATGGTAATGCATAGACAGGTATAGGTATTTCAGCCACAGGGTTTCCTAAGATACCGACTTAGCCGAGTTTGGGACCCACTGCAAAATGATTGTGAAATATCGTTATGAGGAAATAAACTTTACTTACTTACATACTTCTTTTAAGAGTATGTTGTTCCAACATTGTCTGTCGTCTAGCTCGCGCGTATTCACATTTTTGAACTTGTAAAATGACTTACAATAAAATCGTCGTTTGTAAAACTAGAAAAAAACAAATATTCGAATAATACATAAAAATCATTGTTGTATTAATAATTTCTAAAAAACGCTAAAAAACTTATTAACGCAAAAATGATTTTTATGTATTATTCGAATATTTGTGTTTTTCTAGTTTTACAAACGACGATTTATTTATGAGTTCATGAAGTCATTTTATACTTTCAAAAAGCGAGCGAGACGGACGATGGTCGGACTCGCTAGGTTGTACACTAAAATGTCGCTATCAGGTGAGTTGACGGTCAAGAGAAAACCGAATATTAAAAAAAACTACGCTAAAACGTTTACTTACATTTTAATGGAAACCATTTTGCTAGATGATACTTGGCGGTATATATTCCCTGAAATGCATAAATAACTGATACTGGCGTGTTAATGAGTATTCCTTTTTTAATTCCGAGCAAAATTTTGAAGTCCTTATTTGAATATGCCCTGTTTCTCGAATTAAAGGGCAAATTATCAATAAGCATCACGCTACTCACTATTTTAGAGTGAGAGTGAGAGAACCAATATGTCGAGAACTGAGTGACAGTAAACTGTTGCTTAGCGTAACCCTTACCATCAAACATACTTCAGATTTATTTAAGAACGTTTATGTACTTTCGACTACATAAACGACAGATTCCTCCCAGACATGTAGGTCTCACGATTTTCTTTCATCATTTAAAGGTAGCAGCAATTAACAACACGCACATAACTTCAACTAGAAGAATTTTGATGAAACAGCTAAAAACACTTTCGATGAAATCCTCTTTCAAATCAAACAACTAGATCAAAATCGGTTCATCCGTTTGAGAGCTACGATGCCACAGACCTTTGCCACAGACATATACTTATATAGATACACACGTCAAACTATTAACACCCCTCTTTTTGGGTCGGGGGTTAAAAATTGTCTTTGTGAATTTCTTTATAATGAGCTTACCTTAGTTAACATGATTTTGGTGGAAAGAAATTAACTATAAATAATAAAAATATATTACATTAAGATACAAGCAAACTATAACTGACAAGTATTTGAATAAATCATCAAATCGAAGACCAAAGAGAATTCAGTACAACTCGAAGATGACAGCTGTGCTCTAAAATCAAAAAGGTGTAATTGTTTTCCTTGTCAGTAAAATTTATATAATGCGGATCGAAAGATGGTATGGGAAAAAGGTATGGCGTAGCGAAAAATTCTTCATCTATGGTTTATAGCTTAATTATTTTTTTCGATTTGTAGGTTAATGAAGCTGTTAACATCAACAGACAAGCGGATATATAAATCGTTGTAAACGGAAGATTTTTTAGGGTTCCGTACCCAAAGGGAAAAACAGGACTCTATTAATAAGACTTCGCTGTCTGTCCGTCCATCTGTCACTAGGCTGTATCTCATGAACCGTGATAGTTAGACAGTTGAAATTTCCACAGATGATGTATTTCTGTTGCCGCTATAACAACAAATCCTATAAAACAGAATAAAATAAATATTTAATGAGGCTCCCATACAACAAACTTGATTTTTTTGCTCGTTTTTCCTCGATATTGATAACGGCAACAATATATTCGGGGCTACGAAACCTCAAATAAAATAATAAAACCTGGGAATAGTAAGTATATATATGTTACATGACTAGCAACGTCATGGCGGAACCTGATATAATTTATAGCATTTTATAATCTCTGAGTTCATAATATAGAGTACCATCAGGTTATGCTTATGTGGCTAAATCAGTGCCGAGATAAAAACAACAGACAGAAGTGAAAACTAAAAAATAAAATAGCAAAAAGACTGAGCAAGAAAGCCAAACCATTAAAGCGCCATTTTCACCTCTGGAGGAAATGTAAAGATAAAACAACACTTCATATAATAAAGTTAGTTCTAGAACAACGTATTAGATGGCGCTGTATAGTCTTAAAACACGCTAACGCTTCGTGTACGGCGATGATTAGGGGTTGTTTGTAAAACTCAATATCTTCAGAGAAGGACAAACTTGTACATACAATAATGAACTTTAAATGCAGAACGTTAGAATAGGTTTCTGACATAAAATAATGACGTCATGCTAGAAGGACAAACTTGTATATAGAATAATGAACTTTAAATGCAGAACGTAAGAATAGGTTTCTGACATAAAATAATGACGTCATGCTAGAAGGACAAACTTGTATATAGAATAATGAACTTTAAATGCAGAACGTTAGGATAGGTTTCTGACTGTCCGTCTTGCGATCGGACGATCTGACGCGGGTTTAACATTTTTTTCCCATCCCAAAAATGCACAACACCACTAAAGAAGTTTTCACTTCAATAAAAATATTATGAAGACAACACCTAGGAATCGATAAGTGCTACTCAGGTTATTAGAAGTTTGAATTAGATTCCATAATTTTGGCTTTTTCTCAACAAGAGTTGGCTAAAATTCTTCGTGGACATTCAAATAAAAACAAATATCAAGCACAAATAAGTATATTAAAGAAAGATTATAACATAAAGGCAAATACTACAGCAATAGCAACAGATCCCCCCAAAGCCATCATGGTTGAGGATGTCATATCTTTTTTAGTCATGAACTTGGCTAGATTCCAAATGCAGAACCGGATACCGTTGCAATAGTGGAAACTGAAAGGCAAGCCTAAGCCTACCTGCAAGAAAGAAAATAATAATTAAAAATGTCTGCTGGTTACTGTTCTTTATATTGGCAACAATAGTCATGTTGCATCACATTGCGTGCTCGCCTATTACTAGAAAAAACCAGCCAAGTACGAATTTGAATCGTATTTCGAGGATTTCGTACCCCTCCCTCTCCTTCCGCACCTGATCCATTTCATAAAACAGGAGAGTTGGTGGTCAATCGTAGATCTAAAATAATAATAATAAAAAATAAACCTCACAAGTGCGAGTCAGACTCGCCCACCGAGGGTTCCGTACAAACTAGTAGAAAAAAGAAATCATATATTTTTTATATTTTCCTTCTTATACCGAAAAATATACATTGTAAAAATATTTAAAAACCTATTAAAAAGTTAAAAAAGTTAAAAAGTTAAGTTTTAAAGTTGTCGTGGAAGTGCAGTCGTAAGCCTGTCCGTCAATGTTCATTACAACTTTTTACTGAGAGGTGTGGCTCTGCTGTCTTCCGAGGTAGCTTTCGCTACGCTGCATCCAAGTGCTGGAACAATATCCCTCCTCCGATACGTAACCTGCAAAATGTAAACAGTTTTAGGTTAAAATTGAAAAAGTTTCTCTTTGATCACCAAAAAAGCGAAGAGCTACTTAGAAGTGACACAAGCGCTATTTAATTTTATTATTGAGTATTGGTTAAACTTACCTACGGTCTTAGAACGGTTATCGGTAGTAATAACCTTTTGGAGCTTCAGTTCCGTTATTATTATATTTTTTTTTTTTAGTACAGGGGCAGTTTATTCTTTTTACTGCACTATGATGCTCACAATATATGTAGTCTCACAAATTATATTACTGTTTTTATACTCCATTTGTATTTTATATTGATCTTATCTTCAAAATTGTGTTGTAAAATATTTATCTGTTTGTTGCGAATGTCAGTCAGTGTCATCATGCCATTGGACGTCATTGTCAGTTGCACGGTATGACAACTGCGCTGACATTCATCTATTGTTTTTTCTTACATTTTTGGTTTTAAATATTTAAAGATAATAATGAACAAATACCTTTGTGTTTGATTGTATATGTATGTTTATTAAGCTTATCTATACGTAACAAGTATGATATGTTGAATACGTAATAAGTGTTATTTTTAAGTGTTTTCTCGTGTGTGGCGTCGCCTACTGGTTCCAGCGGAAGACCAGCGCTGGTTGTTTACAACTAGCATTATGCTGAGCTGGGGCCGGATTGTGACAAAAACATAATTTTGTGACCTATTTTGTGTGTATGATTTTTTATTTTCTGTGTGTTTTTGTTACAATAAAATTATGTCTATGTCTATGTCTATGTCTATTTTAACTTATGCTTATTAAGCTCTTTCATGTTATGATACCCCACACGATACAGTTAATTCACTTTAAAATTTAGACCCTCATTATACTAATGAATAAATAATAATAAATAATCTATATTTGTGGACATTGCATAAAGACTATTTTTATGTGATTAAATTAAAAATGTCAGTTTTTCGGATTTTTTCTTAAGTGTACTATAACACAATGCTTCCTGCCAAATTACATAGTTATAGGTCAACGGGATTTATGAAGTAAAATATAAAAAAAAAAAAAAAACCCTTTCATCTACTAGTTTGTACGGAACCCTCGGTGGGCGAGTCTGACTCGCACTTGTCCGGTTTCTAATATCACCAAGCTGGTGAAATCACGGGCGTAATTAGTATATCATGTAAACTGAAAATAACCTTAATTATCCTGATAGTTAGATTACTCAAATCAAAACTCTGTATGATTGATATATAGGTTTCTATTCCGTTGGAGAGGAACAGAGTGCCACCGGCGAGAAGTAATGCATAAAAGGTTATTATCACACCTGAAAATAAAAAAAATCATTACAATTAGACTATCACGTGACAGTATCTCCGACAAAAACACGGCTGAACTGATTTTAATGAATTTAACTAAGAACAATATGCATAAAATCCCCTTTCAAACAAAACATACTAGACCAAAATCGGTACACCCGTTTGAGAGCAACGATACCACAGCAGACACACAGATATACAGACAGATACACACGTTAACAATATAACACCACTCTTTTTGGGTCAGGGTTAAAATGTAGAATAATTCTTTAAAACTATCTACGATAATTTTAAATAAAAACTACGGGTCACTCAATTCTGTTTTGAGCTGAAAAATTAGTGTAAGTAAGAGCGCTGCTCCTTTGAAAAAGACCGCCGAATGCAGTTGAAATTATAGTCGGATTTTTCGACTCAAAACAGACGTGAGTGACTCGTAGTTTTTTATTTAAAATGTTTGAAAACCACATTAGTTTCCATAGTATCTAGATAATACTGTTAAGCGCTATATCGTCAGGCGATAGTGATCAGTCGTAGTCAGTAACTCAGTGGTCAGTAGTCCGTATCTTGCATAAAATAAAATAAAAATACTGTCAGGTTTTTGTATTTTATCTGTTTACCTGTGGCACGCTGGATGATTGACATGAACGCCGACTGTGTCATCTTGAAGATCTCCAGATGCGGTGACATGGGCCTCTTTAGTGCCATGTTCTTATAATCATGGTCGACATAGCCAGTGTCCACAAAAGATTTGTAACAGATCTGAATGCCACTGCTAGACTTGGTAGGTTGGCGCCGGCCTGGGCTGCATTTTTTTCTTCCGCTGCCACCGCCGCTGCTTCCACAAGGATCAGGATTGCATGGATCTACATATGCCACTACACGATTCAAGATGGGACAGAACGTGTGGGGCTGTATACTGAAACAATAGTAACATAATATTTTTACTGATACGCTTTTTTACCAGTCTGTCTTTTATGTTCTTTATAACATAAATGTCTTTATTATTTAAATGTTTTTATTACTTAAATGTCTTTATATTATTTTCCAAGCTGTTTAATTTCGACAGTTGAGGTATCGTTGGATTCGTCTCATAAACCCAAGTATCCTTAGATAGGTTTAAAAAATCAAAATAGCGGATTTTTGGCGCTAAAATTGTATGTCGTTAATAATTTTTCTTTTAACCAAACCTACCTATTGAAATGTAAAACATTAAAGGAAGATTACACAAATATATATAAATCATATGTTTAAATTTAATTAGAAATAATAGATTGTCAGTCAATACATTATTTTACACAGTCGGGTGTTTTGTTTATCTTTTAATACGAGTATATATAACTAACTTGTTTAACTTTCCGCTGCACAAACACCTACGTTCGTGACCTTTGTCAAATTTACAAACTATTATTACAGATTATTACAGGAAAACTATTATTACACGATTATATTATTAATACGTAAGGCTGTGGCGCCATGTCATCCGGCACGGCACCGGATCGGAAATAAAAAATGGCGCGGCGCCGCTTCTGGCACATTCTATGTTTTTCTTTTTCTCCCAGTCCAGCTTGGAAAAGATACTAAAACACTAACACGCTTTTATTAGCTTTACTTGTAACCAAATAAGTAAACAATTCTTGGTCTTCTTATAGTTAAAAGTAGATCAGTTTTTGATTGTAAGCTCTAGGGCGGAAATATCAAAAGGACTTAATAATAAGTCGCGAGTAGCGTTTAGTGTAATCGCAGCAGGTCTCTTGTCTAAGTTATTCAAGCCACTGTTGCCTTTATGGCACCTCTATTGATGGCCCATGTAGAGAGTCGTCTGAGGGTCCAGGCGTCACTTGCCTCAATATTTTTGTATAACCGGAAAAAGTTTAATTTTCTAGTTCTGATTCTCCCACATAGAAACACCTCATCTTGTTCATTTAATAGTTTGCCCAAAATTATTTTAAATTACAAGGTGATATTGAAAGGCAGTTTCCATAAATAAGCCACAAACAATTTCGTCACGATTATTCACGATGGCCAAGATTTGTTTAACCATATATCGTACAATAGTTCCAAAATCGAAAAACATAATCGATTAATATCATTCTCCTCCTTTTTTATGTAAGACTGATCTACAACTGACCATCAACTCATCATCATCATCTCAGCCATAAGAAGCCACCATCAACCATCCACCACCATCAACAAGCCTGATGTTAAGCGACGGTGTGACCGAAGAATATATCTATTAACTTTAGCCTTGAAAATTCCATGATTGCAATTCTCAGGAAACAAAGATGGCAGCAAAGAACTCCATTCCAGGGCGAAACGAACGAAACAAACTTGGACCGATATCGCAGTACGGATTTTTGGTATTTCAATGAGAAATGGATGATAATGGAGGGCGGAATTAGGCCGTGAAGCTCTTGCGCACACTCCCCGAAATGAATCCTATAGAATATAAACAGATAAGCTTCCGACTCTTATCCCGCTCAGGTGGGATAAGTGCAGTATGTATGTTTTCTCCATTCGTCATTTATATCTGAATTCACTCCTTCATAATCAAGCAGTGAATCCAGATTTTTAATTCCTGACTAAGAAGCCTTTTCTAGGCGCGTCGAAGTACGATGCACACGTGGTTAAAAAACTTGTTGTTTCCTCTAAGAGGTGATTGGAAATAAAAGCTCTGCAAAAAAGAATGACAGCACAAGAACCCTTCGGTCTGATTTCACCAATTTTCGATATAGTCACGAAATCCCAAAATGGTGTGCTGACATAAAATACGTGTTTTTGAAAAATACTGAGAAGTTTATTATAAAAATTTTGGTTATTTAGAATTTCTAAGATATTTGCTAAGTTTATTTATTTATTTATTTATTAAGGTACACCAACAGCACACATATTATAAGGTACAACATATATTGATCATGGTTACATTCTGATACATGTGCCATTTATAGGCATACACAGCTTGTGATAAATTTATCTTGCTAAGGTACAGACTTTAAATTAATATCTAAATAAATTAACTAAAATAAATTGAAATTTATCGAAAGAGTAAAAGACAGAAAACTATCAAATAACTTTGAACTGTGGATGTGGAAGCACACTTTCATTTATATTTAGCTAATGTCTCAAAAACTTGTTTCTTAAACTGTATTAGATTGCATGAGAAAATATCCACGCTGCTGCCAATATCATTATACGATGAACACATGCGCACCATAGGTGAGTTCAAACCGAGGTTAGTACGATATACTTGACGGCCAAAAGTTTTATTAATCATATTTCTGGGGTAGCGATGAGGGACATGTAATTTGACGTTTTCGAGCAAGTATGGACTGTCAATGTCGCCATGGATGATCTTATGTAAAAAATGCAAATCTCGTTGTTTGCGCCTCGTCCGGAGCGAAGACATTTCAAAAAATGCAAGACGGCTGTCATAGTCAATCCTGTGAGATATGCCACTACTGGAAAATGCGAGCGATCTTGTGAAGGAACGCTGTAGACTCTCAATACGTTGTGAGTGACAACTATACAGAGGATTCCACACAGAAGATGCGTATTCGAGATGACTTCGATGATGCGTATTGATGATGAGTTTATATAGAAATATATTTTTACACTTATAATATCTGAATATGTAATAAGCAGATGTACGAACTTTTGTATTAAAAGTACAACGGGTTGGTTGCTAAAAGCGCCTCTCCGCGTTGGCTTCGAATCCATTGAACCCCACCCAAGCACCACACCACAAACTCACCTTCTCCCAATTATAGACCTCAAATTATGTCCCGACCTATACCTAATAGCTAAACTAAACATCACGAAATTTAACTTTCTTTTAATTGGTTTCTTCAATATATTGTGTTCAATTGTTGAATAGTGAACATTTATTTTTAACTAAGAAAAAAACTTGTTACAAAATGCGTCTTCATAAATATCATAGAGTAACTAAATTAAATATAATAGAATAAATATTTACGTATCATTGTGTCATAATATATGTCATATTCATAGACAAAAATCTACCTATGATCAAACACGTAATTGCAAAGAGATCGTAAGTATATATGTATATATTAGTCTCTTTGTTACATTAATAAGAAGGAGAGTGAGTACTTATTTTCTTTATTTTTTTCTTTGAGAACTCCATCAACTGGCGAGATTTGCCTTAATTGCCCGGAACAAACTTTTTGTAAATAGGGCCACGAATTCTGTGGTCCAGAAGTTTGAACGTTGGAACGTGCGTTTTAATGAATCTTGATAAACCTTGATATATTTACAGGTTACAATTTAATTATTTTTTTGTCGTCGAAATTTGATGAAGTGCCTGATTCTCTCAAAAAAATAATTGAATTTAAGGTTTATACTTCGCATGCAGCGGGAGATTCAAATTTCAAACAGTTTTTTCCCCTTGTAGCCATTTTAGGTTTCTAATGTTCCTGTTCCTGGTGACAGACGGACAGAAAGCGGAGTCTTAGTAATAGGGTGCCGTTTTACCCTATGGGTACGGAACCAACCGTCACTGGTAAAACCTAGCATGTATTAAATTCTAATGGTAAAAGCCCGATAAAATCGTTTCTTTTTTACATATTCTTACATTTACCGACTCGTGTTGGTAAACCCTAGGATTTACCAATATTCGGGCTTTTACAGTAACATATGCATGAATAATAAATGCAGTACGTAAATAAAAGAAAACGTAAGAGTACGAAAGAGACCTTGAATGTGCATAACATAGAGATCTGTCTCAAAATAATTTTCGTATTAATTATTAAATTTGTACTCGTACCTAGATATTTTCCCGCATGAAAGATGCGTGTATCACACCATGTTGGCAATTGGCCAGATACAATTTGACTTAGGTTCAAAAAGTCCATTAAAATACCTACCAACCGACAAGCACAGTTTTTCGATTTACTCCTCGTATATGTTGAATATATTTAAAATAACTTGCAAATTGTGTGGCAAAACATATGTGCCAACATTCATGATAATTTGTTAAACGGTAAGATTGATCCCAAATATTTTAACTTACTAGTATATATACCAACAGCATTTTATATACAGTCATAATTATGTACTTCATCATCATCATCATCATTTCAGCCCTTTTCGATCCACTGCTGGACATAGGCCTCTTCTTTATCACACCATTCTTTCCGGTCCTGCGCTGATCTCATCCAGCTTTTGCCCTCTGACTTGTCGATATCTCTCCATCTGGCTGGTGGTCTGCCTACTGGTCTAGTCGCTCCTCTGGGCCACCAATTATGTACTTAGATAAACATATTTTAAATTTATTGTTTATGATCATTTTTAGCAGCCTGTGCAGAAGGATGCTTGTGTTTTCGAGTGAAGGTGTGTTTTAGATTTAATTAACCGGAAAAATCTCACGATTTTCACGATCTTATTATTCGGTCTTTCGACCTGTTTCGAGGTTGCTAGAACCCCATCCTCAGGGTACACTTGATGATGTCAATGATGAACCATATCGAACGACTCCATAGGTGCTTGGTCCCGAAACCAGTCGGTAGATGTCTATCGTTCTTTTGACCGAATGATATCGTGAGTTTTTTTTCCGGTTAGTGGTTAATTAAATATAATAATACAAATGAATAGAATCGTTGATTGTGGATTGCCGCCAACTTCAAACGGTGAAGGAAAACATCGTGAGGAAACCTACATGTCTGAGAGTTCTCAATGATCTTGAAGACGTGTGAAGTCTGCCAACCCGCACTTGGCCAGCGAGGCGGACTGTGGCCTAACCCTTCTCACAATGAGAAGATGGCCCGTTCCCAGCAGTGGGACAGTTTATAAAAAGAGGGCTGATAAAAAAAATATGAATACCCAAGGAAGTTTTAGTACAGTGAATGTATTTTTGTATGCATATTATATATTTTGTCCTACAGCCCAATCGACTTGACGGATTTTCATGAGCTGCCTAACACAAAACGCAAAAAAAATTATAAACATAACCTTCTACGTAGACTTACGTATCAAATAATTGATTTTGCTAGAATTATTCTAAAGCTCATTTAAATACATTTTATAGCAGCTTAACTGTGGAAACGTAACTCAAAAGCAACTTCGTTAAAGCTCAAAAGTATAAAAATGAATTAATATTATGTGTTTAGTATTATGTAATTTTATGCTGTGTCTTGTTTACATACCTATACAATTTTTGTTACATGGATCTTAAAACTATAATAAAGATATAATAGTTAAATAAATATCAAGGGTAATCTAACTAATGTAGTGTATGTACTAAGAAAATTGCACTTAAGCAGTCAGTATTTTGTTATT
The DNA here is from genome assembly GCA_947563715.1 of Lycia hirtaria. NCBI lineage: Eukaryota > Metazoa > Arthropoda > Insecta > Lepidoptera > Geometridae > Lycia > Lycia hirtaria. The sequence goes on from OX387386.1 coordinate 15,032,840, forward strand.
TGTAAATATAGATACTTTCTTCTTAAATATAGTCATTTTGTTCTATTTTAGAGTAGTTAAATAGAGAGTAGGCTCATAAGTAGGTATACCTAGGTAGGTTCATGTCGTGACGCTGTCGTGTGAAACATATAAATAAACAAACAATACGCTTGTGCACACAAAGGAAGAATCACACACATGTAAATATGCAGAGCACGAATACAGAGCAGTGATCTACACGCTCCAGACGATTTGGACTTCGTTCAACCGACGGCACGTAAGTACGCTCATTCTCATTTATTTATTAGTAGTCTTAGTAGGTGACACGAAGACAATCGCATCGACCACCAGCCAACCATCCGACATCTTCTTCTATCTATAGTATTTTAGCAGCGTCAGCATAATACCGATATACATGGACCACAGTTCCTCTTGAAAATGATGACGCGAAATGGTTACCAAAAATAAATTCATCCTCAATCTTATATTTAGCGCAAGCGCTCGGACGAAGACGTGTCCGCCAGTCCGACCGGGATTTTAAACCGATCGTTGATCGTTTTTATATCAAAATAAGTAAAATATCGTGAAGTGCATCTGGCAAAAAGCGCACGGCAGAGATGGTTGGCTGAGGGCTCACTGAGGGCGAGGCGACCCGCTCGGCTCAAGGTAATCGCGGTGCATTCGGCCAAAATTATCTATGCCGTGGTCATAGTACACTACCTATTCACACCTATTTCCACACAGGCCCACGCAAACATAACGTGTTTTCAGTCACCGATGCTCGCATTGAAACGAAACGTTGTGTTCTTAGTTGACACGGTGATAAAGTGAACACTTTGCAGGGTCAGTGATATTTAAACAAAATTTACCATATTCAAAATTTGTTTTGATCGACAATTTAACTGATCAGCATTTACTTATGTCAGGAAAAATTTAATCGTTCACATAAAAGTAATTATAACAATATATTTATCAATTAAACATATGGAATCTGAATTGTCGCCAGATCAAGACAAAGGCGTACCGACTGTGCCGATAAAAACATATCAATGGGAAGACTTACGGAGAGCTCGTGAAGCTGGGGGTTACCCTTGGACACATTTGTTGAAAGTGCCTTTAGAAGGCGAAATCACAGCAGAAGATATCATCAGAGAGACAACACCGCGAAGAAGCATGTCGCGCGAAGTCTCAAGGTCGCGAACGCGCTCGCCTGCTGATGGCGAAATGCAGCGAATTTTGAACCTTGACTCCTCACCGGGAAGCAGCCGCAGACACGGCGAGGAGGGAGAAGATGAAGGAGTACAAATACCAAACTTTTCTAAAGAGGTTTCCTTGGACGCCGACGATGATCCTACGCTTGACATGAATGTAAGTGCTAAGCGACCCGGCAGCCAAGCCAGCACTCACTTAGTGGCACCTGTAGAAATACCAAAAAATGTATCTCCCAAAGGCATTTTAAAACGTCGAGTACCAGAACAACAATATAATATTGGCGTATCGGAAACCAGAGAAAAAACTAAATGCTGCCATCCGTTAGTAAACAAAATAAAACATTTAGCAGACAAAACATTGCACAAATTAGAAAAAAATGAAAACGAAAAGTCACCACAATCTAAGCGCAAGAAAAATGAAGATAATCAAGAAATAAGACAGTTAAAATCGTCTCCAGGAGCAGTTCGCCGTCAAAAATTCAGTGCAATAAAGCTTGGAGATTCAGATGAAATGAGCAAAACGATGTGTGTTGAAACACCGCCACCAAGAAAAAAGAAGGAACATATTTATGAAGATATTGAAGGTCAAGAACCTGAAAAAAGTCTTCAATTTTCTTCTGATGTCGAACAAGACACCAAAAACAGCAGTAATAAAAATGAAAGTTTGTCAAATATAGAGAAAAAATCCATTGCATCTCAAGATCCCAGCTTAATATCTGAAGAGACGCCACTTAAGTCTAAGGAACATGTCATGGAAATGTTACATAAAATGGATAATGTTAACAAAGAAGCTATGTTGTTAGACGAAGAAATGGACTCTGAGGAGCCAAACGTAGAAGAAATTTTCCAAAATCAGTTAGATGAAAGAGGACCTCAAAAGGGAAACGAGTCACCAAACATAACAATTACAGAAATTACTGACGATGACACCGAAGGAAACATAGATCAACAACACGCACCCCCAATCGAATCATCCCCCAGCCCCAGTCCGCGAGACGTCGAACTCGCCAAAGGCCCATGGTCGAAACCCAGCAGGTAAATATCTAAATTATTATTAGTATGTATTAACGTTATAAAAAATTCCAATAGTTCTATTGTACATCATACGTAACTGTGACATAAGACTCACGTTTCAACACATGCAAAGCGAACGCGCTAGCTTCTGAGTGTTTGTTAAATATAGCATCGCCCGTACGTTCTTCCTGCACATTGGTAAGCTGTTTAGAACTGTCATCAGCGATCAGTGCTCGCGGCTGCTTTCACGTCTGTGATTAGTTCATTTACGACCTGGCTTTGACAAACACGCTTAATGAGTCATTGTCTAAAGGCAAATGACGGTTCGAACAGTAGTTTACGGGAAACATGTGAAATAATGCCGTGGATTCGGTAAGCAGTAGTGATGACCACACTGCGCCGATGGACTTCCGAGGGAGGCACACCGTTACAGAAGGCCGTGAGGCCAACCAGAGAAGGTAGTGTGCAGCATTTCACTCCGGATGTCCGATGCGGCTGTCAGTTTTTCCAAAGCGACTCTTTGCTGCCGGAGAGAGTGAACCCAGTGGGCACTAGACCGACCTCGCGTGCAAGTAATTTCATTTCGTATGGGAGGTAAGTCCCACCTACAATATTTTAGACGATTTTGTTGACATTTTATGACTAACATTACGTCTTGCAAATAAACTCGAACGCCTGCCCGGCGGCTGCTGCGGCTAAAACGAGCGCCGGCAGTTGGCCTAATTGTGACTCGAGTCTCTGAAGTTAAATATAACTCAAATGTTCGGCGACGAATCATGATTTGTGCGATTTGTGTTTTTATATCTTATGGTTTTTGCATACAGCGAATTTTTTACATAAATATCTACTTATTTCACCACTATTGTGCGAATTCATTTCTTTGTACCATGAATACGTCATTTTCTAGATAACTTTTGATTAAAGTTTTTTATTTTTTATTTTCAGTGATCACGAATATGAAATTATCGAGAAACCACCGCCAAATATTATTTACACGGCTCCAAGTGTAGATGAAAAGCCCACGATGATTAAAACAGACGATGAGTTGTCGAGCACGACGTCTTTGGAGCGCAAATATTTGCAGCACACCTCAGACGAAGAAGAACCAACTGATGACAAAGACAATCTTCAAGAACACGATGGTATTTTAAGTGCTGAAGCACTTCAAAAAAATATCGAAGACAGATTTTTTGCCAACACGCCTTCAACTGCTTCTAGGACTGAGTGCGAAATAAGTACAAGCCAAGTAGATTCATCAGCCTTAGAACAGCTACCTCTTAAACGAGATAACAGACCTAAACAATCGATAGGTAATGAAAGTAAGATGCAAAAACGTTTTAAAGAAGGAACCGGAAAGTTAAAAACACAAGCTGGAAAACTAAAAATTAAACTTCAAAATATGAAAGCCACGATGCCAGATAGGCCAAAAATTAATATGCCAGATCGACCTAAATTTAAAATGCCCGACCGACCTAAATTTTCTCTTCCTGAAAGACCAAAATTTACGATGCCAAGTAGAAGAAAATTTAGTCTACCAGATCGACCTAAATTTAAAAAGATAAATATTTCAGAAAAGCTCAATTTTGGTGATCGTACAAAGTTTACGTTACCAAATCGGCCTAAATTTAGTGTTCCGGATATGCCTAAATTTAAGATGCCAGAAAGACCAAAAATTAATTTTCCTAGTTTAGGTAGAAAGAGCAAGACACAAGATCAAGAGTTTACAGTAGAAACAAATGCTACGGGCTCCGCAGCAGACCTAGATAACGTAGCAACAGTAGATTTTGAGTCCCGAACATACCCGAGATGGTTCAGTAAAAAGAAAAAATCTGAAATACCAAAAACATCGTCATCCCCTACATTGAATCGGGAAGATACGCCCCCTCCAACATTCAACATGGCTACTTTTACAAAAATTGGTAAAAAAAGTAACGAAAAACCTTCTACATTTATTCCTGATAGTCCTGAAGAGCCCCGAGAATACGGTAACTCATCCACTCGTACAGCGTCAAATGATGATGTCAATTACGATGATGATAACAACATAAAACATAGAAAACAGTTTGAAACGACATACGATTTTGATTCAATACCACCCGATTACATGGATGAAAACCGTGACTCAGACGAAAACCAACAAAACTCTTCCGACCCCGACATATCACCGTCCAAACAAGATCACACACCTGTCATAACCGAAATTAATAAAGACGAATTTTTCGTACGACCGAGAGGAATTTCTCGCGAAGATATTCAAGTAAGAGAATACTTGAGCGACGAAACACGACAAGCGTTCAAAACTCCAAAGAACGTCCTCGCTCTCATGGGGAGCAGTTCGGAGATGAACGACGACATAATGTATATGAACGACCCCGAAGTGGACCCAGAATTCATTGATGAAAACGAACAGATCAGGTACTCAACCGAAGATCTCAATGACAAAGATGATGGATATTACACATTTCCACCGGTGCGGCCATCGCGGGCTAAGCGAAAGAAGAAACCACTGCCTGAACCTGAGCTTGACCAGACTCCGTACATAGACGACAGTGCAGATCCAAGCATGGAGTTTACCGACGTAGATCTTGGCTTGAACGATGATCACTTACAATTAGAGCACATAGATTTACATGACCATGAAGAGCCAAATGGCTTTATGAACGGTGATAGCCACCTGCATTTTACTCCTACTACAGATCTGCATTCTATCCACGAATATGCCAACGACGATGTAATACAATATCCAGAAAATGTGCCTATTCAGTCACAAACCCTACCGATGCCACCGAAGCGGAAGAAAAAGTTTGGTAAAACGGAACTGCACTCGTCTTTGAGTAACTTCTCAAAAGCACCGATTGAAGAGTTATGGGAAGAACCACGTGGCCACGAACATACCGACGATGTAAGTAGTAGTTTATTTTAAGCTTAAAATACTTTTGTGTTACGCTTGTGTTTATAAAGTTCCGTATCACAAAAAGAAAATAATAAAGATCACTTTGTTGTCTGTCCTTCTGGGTATCTAGCAATCAAGGAAGCATCGATTATCTCAAGTAGTAACTTAGTAGTATCAAATGCTTACTTAAGAACCAAGCTTATAAATCAGTGCAGTAACAAGTTCAGAAAACTCAAAAACCCCGACAATTTATTTTTATTTTTTATGAAACACAGCTAAGAACACTCTTAATGAATGAATTTTTCAAATAAAAATGAACTAGAATAAAATCGGTCTATTCATTTGAGAGCTACGATGCCACAGACAGATACACAGAGATATTACACACACGTTTTAAACTTATAGCATCCATCTTTTTCGAATCGGGAGCTAAAATACTATTATGCCACATATAATAATACTACACTTATCAAAAATTTCTAGTTAACCTACAATCATGAAGTATATGCAAAGACATTTTCACTGTTTTTTTTTAATGGACTTTATAACTAAAACAAAGCAATATACCGATACTTAACTAAGCTACTACACAAAAAACAACCCCAGACCGGTCTACATAATATTTTCTTTAGTTTTTAAGGTTCCGTACCCAAAAGGTAAAAACGGGACCCTATTACTAAGACTTCGCTGTCTGTCCGTCCGTCCGTCCGTCTGTTACCAGGCTTGTATCAGTTGGAATTTTCACAGATGATGTATTTCTGTTGCCGCTATAACAACAAATACTAAAAACATAATAAAACAAATATTTAAGGAGGCTCCCATACAACAAACGTTACTTTTTTGCTCGATATTGACAACAGCAACAGGTAGACGCTTGAAATATTCGCAGAATATTGAGTTATACACTTTAAAAATAAATAATTAAATTAAAATAAAATAAATATTTAAGGTCCCATACAACAAACGTGTTTTTTTGCCGTTTTATAGATAATGGTACGGAACCCTTCTTGCGCGAGTCCGACTCGCACTTGGCCGGTTTTTATTTTTAAATCTTTAGTTTTACTCCTACTATCTGTGCATATCCTTCCTATCTACTGTAACACAATTTTTTTCAACTAAAGTTGATTATATTTAATAATTGTGTGAACGCCTGGCGTTTCGCTTTTGGTGCTATGCATACTGAATATAAAAAATGTGAAGTTACAAACATAATAAACATTATGTGAAATAGAAAATTTGAAATACATACATAGTGTGCTATTATATATTTATATAATATAAATATATGCTATACATTAGAAAATATGAAATACGTTTTACCGAGTAACTTCGTGACACCATATTTATATATGTATTATAAATAAAACACGAAGTAGTGCTAAAATCATTCCTTTAACCGACTTCCAAAAAGGAGGAAGTTCTCAATTCGACTGAATGTTTTTGTATGTTACGCGATTACATCGCTAATTATTGATTGATTTCATGATTCTTTTTTATTTGATAGGTGTATAACCTATTTATTCAGAGGCAGTCCCATATAAATTTTATCAAAATCAGTTCAGTACTTTGGTTTTAGAACAAAATAACTGGAAAACATGCGTAATCCAAGTAAAGGTTGTTTAAGTTTTTATGACGGCACATAGTCCTCGGTTATTCGTGAACTATAATATAAATAAATACATACATACATACATACCACTTATATAAATACACTCGAAAAACATAACCCTCCTCCTTACGCAGTCGTGTAAAAAACATATCCGAATTGATAACCTCCTCTCATTTTGAAGTTGGTAAAAGTTATGAGCACAGGGCAGAAATTACTAACGTATTTAACGTAACCACGTAACCAATATTTGATATATTTGAAGTATATCAAATATTGGCTAAGTTTAAACATACATAATTATACATTTATATACTTACCAACATATCTTATATTCATACATACAATAAAAACATGAATAACATTATTCATTTTCTCCTCTTCAACCGTATTTAAAAAAGAGGTTCTCAATTCGTTTTTAGGGTTCCGTACCTCAAAAGAAAAAAAAGGGAACCCTCATAGGATCACTTTGTTGTCCGTCTGTGTGTCCGTCTGTCCGGGTGTCAAGACCTTTATCTCGGGTACGCGTAAAGGTATCATGTTGAAATTAAAATCATAGTATCTTGCTGCAGAAAGAAAAATAAAACTTCTCAGTTTTCGTAAAAAAAAAGTTATAGCCGAATATGTCGTATGAAACGCACATTTCGACACTCACAAAGGAATCAAAACCTATGGGGTAGTTCCCGTTGACCTAGAACTATGAAATTTGGCAAGAAGCATTGTGTTAGTACACATATAGAGAAAAAATCCGAAAACTGGACATTATTAATTTAATCTGAAAAGAATAGTGTCTTTATGCAAGGAATGAGGGTCCAAATTTTTAATTTCTTTAACCGTATCATGTGGGGTACCTGAAATCGTATATGAAAGAACTTCATTAGCATAAGCTAAAACAGGTTTCTAAATATTTTTACGATGTATATTTTTCGGTTAATAATTAAATTAAAATAAAATTAATATTTAGGCTAATTACTCGGCAAAACTAATTTCATATCTATGTCTATAATACGTATTTACATACGTCAATAACTTCATACATTTTCCATTCAGTTATAGTAATGGTAAAAAACATATTGGTGAACTTGACTTGGACTTGGTCGGATTTTGGTCATAAATACATATTAAACTAACTTCAAAATTAACACAAACTTACTTATTTTGTTACCTGTATCTCTTCTACTTTTTAGGAAAGAAAAAATGTCGTTTGTTGTACGGGACCCCATTGAATTCCTTTTGTTATTTTTATTATTTGTTTATAACTCAACTTTCAACTTCGTTTTCGTAATATTGTCGAAACAAAGGACCTATTTGACGTAAGTTAAGTCTTCACTTTAAATTAAATATTTCGCTTCTTCTACTCTCATAGTCTTTCCACTCGTATACTTTGTCCTGACCTTTCTGCATAATGTGTTTAATTTAGTCGAAATAAATAAAAATACAAACTAGCTCTGGAATCTATAATACATTACAATGATTCATTTATTGTTTTATCGGAATGATAGAAGACACAAAACCCATCATCAGATGGAAATAATTGATGTTGGCTTAACGCCAGCGCCACAGATTAGTCAATAGTACCACCAGGTTCAACGTAGTTTAAGAATAGAAAGGTACGTTTAAACGCATCTTGAATTATATTTCTGGAAATCCATTTTAACAGCATTTGACCTAGTTACGGTAAGTCGAGAAGTGGAGATACATTTTTTACGCTTAGTTTTATCCAACTGCGCAAAAAGGAGGCTAATATTTTTCGGGTGTATGTCTGTTTCTGTTAGTATTTGGGTATGTATGTTTGTGTATTACCTTCTACAGCTGAAACGGATTGAACGTTTTTGGTGTCCGAGGGGTGTTTAGATTCGACTGTACTTCGAGAGTGTAATTTATTTATTTATCTATTTGTCATAGTGTGTCATAGGCTATACGCTACACATTTTGAAATAATAATGATAACAAACGTCTCGCCAAACAATAAAACTTGTGTTTTATGTAGCCCCGTGTAACATAACAAATATTTGATTTTACAAGGACTATCCTAACCTTCTAACTAACATTACAAAAGAAAATAACTGTCTGTTTCTCTGATTGTTTATTACTTTGCTTGTTTGTCTGCTTTCACGTCTAAGCGGTTGTACTAATTGTTATAGAATTGGGCTCTTCCAGGAAAACGTTACTCAAATCTGAGCTATGCTCAAATTTTTTTGTCAACTTCTTGCTAGTGAAAACTAGTCTATGCGCCTCGGGGATTAAGTTGTTTCTGTCTTGGACGAGCTTGAATCCCTCGTTATACTCCGGATTCCAGTATTAAATTCCTCGCTTCAGAATCCTACACTAGGGGTTCAATCGATCGTGACTTAAAACACTACTGTATCCCTTGGTGCATAATCTACTACTAATAAACATTTAAAGCATATTGGCGTTGGATAATATGTGATTGATTTTTAACCGCATCTGGGTTTCTTTTGAACTGTAATTATATTCGTTTTCCAGATAATTGTATATCGAACTGAGCATGAGTACATCGTGCCACGCAGCGCAACACAGGAGCTGGTGCAAGAGGTGACGGCGAGCCCAGTGCCGCCGCGGCGCACTCGCTCTCGTACCTCCCGTACCACCTCCCTATGCGACGACGATCGCACCTCACACGGCGCAGACTCACTAACGCTCGACTCTCACATACCTCATACAGACGACGGAGGCTCTCACCGGGACATCCGCCACGAGAGCCCTGGCTATGCCACCGTTGATAAAGGCCCTTACACTCCGAGCAAAGGTATACGACGCTCCATCAGCAAAACGCCACCCGCCCGTCGTCGCAAGAGCAACAGTTCTGAGCGTAAATACTACACAGTTGGTTCCACGAAGAACAACTTTCCCGACAGACCTCCACGTAAAAAATCATCCACCAGTCTCATGACCCTCGATAGTTTCACAAAGCATTCGGATATCACGCAGTATGTTGAGATTGAAGACGAGCCCTTCGAAGAAGTGCACAAAGATCTAAAATCAGGAGAAGTTATTAGCAAGATGAAAGACAGGCCGCTGCCACCACCACCGAGGCCACCGAGAGGTTCGAGGAAGAAAAAAAAAGACCATTTTTTTAGTGAGACTGAGTGTCCTCAATTCGAATATACCACAGAAACATCTCAAGCTTGTCCCCAAGAGCCTACAAAGTCCGAAGATATAGTCGAGATCGAAGTTTCTACTCAAACTGATCCTTTACCAGATGACATTGAATTCGAATTAGGCTTAGATGAAAATCTAGATGTTTCGATGTCCAGTTCATTGAGAGATATCGTTGATGAAGAATCGATATTAGCTAGAAGTCACAGTCGAATTGATGAGAGTCCTCTTGTTTCTCGTCCTACTTCTAGATCTGAAAAATCCATAAAGTATAGCAATCCAAAAACTGCGGAATTATCCAAACCAAATATTGGTCGTTCGTCACCTACTGTAATTTTAGTCGAAAAACGTGTTTCGAGCCCGACGCGGATAAACGAACGACAAGAAATGCTGACCGAAGCTTCACTTACGGTTCAGCACATAGATATTGACGAAGCTCAGATACCGGACGTACCACCGCTGCCAAGGCCGCGACGCATCTCAAACACCGCTCAAAGTTCTAAAAATATTGTACCACCAACCGAAGAGCAAGCTCTCGAAAGGATGACTGACGCAAGTAGAGACGTACATCTGGACAATTTGGTTACACAACGGCTTCAAGTGAGGGATTTGGATGTGGGCCGACTGAATGTCTCCGAGCTACAAGCTAATAAAATCCTTGTTTCCGATATCGAAGGCATGACATTGCAAGTATCAGAATTGGACTCGAAATCGGGACACATTTCCGTAAGTGGCATAGAGTTCTCCCAAAACGTTATTGATGAAATTGTAAAAAAGTTCGCTGAAATTTCGACAACTACGGTACCAACTACTCAGGCAAGCCAACCTTGTGTGATAGCTCAAGAAATTCCCAAGCCTATAAGCATGGAGGAACAAACGCAAACTGAACAAGAGGAATCAGTAGAAGTTAAGGCGGAGGTAAAGTCTGCTCTTGAAGAAGAAGTCTCCAAGCTATCTCCACCAGCTAGACCGGAACCACCGGCGGCTCCAGTGGACGACGGGACAGCGCCACAACGCCCACCACCCCCGGACCTGACTCCACTATTATATTCTTACTTGCAAGACATAACGTTACCTCCAGCGCAGTTCTACCCTCCTCGACAGTTGAGAGAGCCGCGAGTCACTGAGTATTACGAACCGCATCAGACGCCCCCACCGCCGGTGCGTCGAACGAAGAGGAAACCGGTGGCACACCCTTCGGAGTCCAGCTCGGAGGAGGCACGGCTGAGGCCATCGCCGCGGAGGATGCCGCCCCCGACGCGCACAAACGAGCCCACTGTCGTAGAAGCTGGTACACAGTTCCTGCGTGTCTGCCAGACATCGATCTCACGGACTCTGCGAAATATGTTCAACGCATTTATGTCGTACATCAGTGGTACGGAAGACAAACGTGACGTGCAGATGGCGCTCGTTATATTTCTTGTGCTAGTCGCTGGGGTCATCATGTTCGGCCTGAGTGACAGCAGAGCTATTCATCATCACCATTGGGAGTTCTTCAACCCTCCCGACGGTAAAGAATGACGTTTCTGAGTCGTGTGAAGCCATGTTCCGGAACGTACTAAATCTCAAAACGAACGATTGGCTTAAGTCATACAATATTATATTTTGTTTACACAATTATACGGAATGTAATAGGAAATAACAACATACTTTAATGGATACCATGATCCTTCATTATGATAAAAATGATAAGAGCTGATCATAATGGCAAGTACAATGACCTCTCAAAGTATGTCATTTATTCATTATTACACTCGGTATACATTTCTAACAATATTTAAGATTTTGAAATTTAAGAAGTTGTTGTAAAATCTTAAGCAAGGTTATACGAAAAATATATGAACATTTCAAAAATACGTATACCTACCGTAAAATTCAATAGCCGCATACTAACTGACCGAGCAGCCTCGCGAGCCAGTCGCGCGAGGTAATCCTCGGTCGTTCATGACGTGCCTCGCCCGAGGCAAATGACATTAGGCTGCACGCTCAGTCAGTATGAGGCTGCTCGCTCAGTCAGTACGCGGCTAATTGAGTATATTCTAGTCATTGTTAAAATGTTAACTCGTATATCGTCTCAGGTTTCTACTACATATAGTAGGTATGATAATTTATTGTTGTTTTCATTGTTTGAAAAACTACCAATTCGAATATAAAACATACTTAGCATTTTATAAAAACAGACTTTCCATTGCAGTTTATAGAAAATAGGTGCCTACTCAAATGACTTTTACAAATACTTATTGTGTTAACCGTTTTGTTATGTTTTTTATTCTAGTACATAAGTATTACGTAATACTTATGTTATGTATACTAGTAACTGGGGATGCGCAATGAAGTGGACAAAAGGGTTGATTTATTGTAACTATCTTCATTAATATTTTTATCGAGTGATTTAAGGCATGCTTAAAATTCTTATTTTGATTTTTGGTGGGGATGGAGAGGAGGTGTGAGGAAAACAAAATTTTATTTAAGAGTTACCTTCAGTAGTACCTAGTAGTCAATGTGATAAAGTTTTTATATTCGGGGGACATAATACGGGGGCGATGATGGATAAAAAAACACGTATATAAATATTTATTACTTAAATTATTATCTAGTTGTAAGTACGTAAAATATTAACAATTGTTGTAAAAAATTATTAACAAATGATTGTAAAAGTTACAATGCGTCCGGTGGAGTTACTTATTGCATTTTGTATATTTCACTTTTTGTTGTGTACCTAAAAGAAAATAAAGTTTGATAAAGGTTCTTTTTTTTACTCATTCTAATAAGCAAGTATTATTTAAAATTCAAAGTAACTAGCCATTAGCATTTGGATGCACGTACGTGGTAGAGTACCGTAAGCAATGCTATAGCAAAAAAAATATACGCGTCGAATTGAGAACCTCCTCCGTTTTTTCGTCGGTTAAAAAGACTACAGTTTTTTTTTTTTTATTATGCTTAGAACCGAGTCTTAAAAGTTGACGTAATTATTATTATTATGTATATTTGTTACAGTCTACAACGAATTAATTACGAATCAAGGTCTAATACTTAAGAATTACGAGGCATAACTATTTCACAGTTCACACAGGGCACCCCAATGATTTATTATACGTAGATAGGTTTTCCCCGGCTCTGCGTGGCATGCCTCAAGTAACCTAATCGCCCGACTCGTCTTCAGTCGTGACGTGACACATCGGATAACGCTGTTAGACGCTGTGTCGTGGCTTGTTTACAGTGACAATGCCATCCTGTGTGTTTAGGAAGTGCAACACCAAGATATATGAGGTCAAGATAGTAAAATTCCTTATGAATGTGTCTTATCCCCGAAAGGGCGGAGAACTGAGTTTTGCCTTGCTTTTACTTCATATTCAATGAGTATAACCTCTCTATATATAAAATCTAATTGGCCACTTGAAGATTACTGGCGAACCATACTTTTCTCCACTAACCATCGCACTGTGTGTCGGTAGACAGACAGATGGACGCGATGAATTTAAAAATACTGGGCCAGCTATGAGGTCCATTCGCTCGCAATAGGTTGGGGTTCTGATTGGTAGATAAAAAACTTAACTTGAACTTTAAGGACTACCTTGAACCTAAGTCTAAATTGGCTAGTAAAAAGCTTGGCATCATCAATAAGGTTAGGCATTAGTTCTCACCGGGACAACTGCTTCATTTGTATCAGGTACAGGTTCGATCGTGTATGGAATACTGCTGACACCTTTTTCATATATCAGCCAAGTATCAGCTGGAAGCTTTAGAAACAGTGGACCGGCCAGCTATGAGATTAATCGGTGACGATAAACTAGTTGCCAAGAAGCTACTTAGTCTCGAGCACCGCCGTAAAGTAGCATGTCTGTATTTATTCTACAGGATTCATTTCGGGGAATGTGCGCAAGAACTTCACCACCTTATCCACCCGCCCCATTTCACTAAAGGACTAGCAGAAAGTCTGTGAATTACCACCAATTTTTCTTTGAATTGTCAAAAATCCGTACTCATCTATATCGGTCCATGTTTTTGATGCGTACTGCACAGGAATGGAATTCTTTGCCGCCATCTCTGTTTCCTGAGAACTACAACCTTGGAATTTTCAAGGCTAGAGTGAATAGATATCTTCTAGATCGACGAGCTCTATCCTCGGCCACACCGTCGCTTAGGTACCTAACTTAGGCGAGTTGGTGGTCAATCTTAAATCTATTTGCTTAAAAATAAATAAATAAAAGAAGCTTCTCTTAAACCACAGAATTAATTAATAACTTGGCGTGACTTACAATACGAGGGGTGCTGTTAATTTTCTGCGTCAAGCTATATTATTATTATTAATGCATTCTGTGCGCAAGCTCTACAAAATATGTTGTTGTGACCATGTACTTAGTCCAATATTCTCAAGCCCGTTAAAAATATGCGAGATGTTGGGTAGGTGAGGAAGGGCTTACTAAACCCACGCCAAATGTCACACACAAGACCCTTCTTGTGTGTTCCTAAAGTGACCCAGAAAAGTGAGCCAAAAGTGAGCTAAGTAAGTGGGTACGATTATTGTACGGCCTCTTATTGCTCTATCTAGAAGTGTAGTACCTGAAACAATTTCCTCGTGACCAATTCTATTTAGAAACCTAGTTAGACCGTAAGGAACACATCCGATTTAATTAAGGATTCATTTAAAAAGCAAATTTTGAAAATTTAAAACCTATATAAAAAATTAATAGAGCATTAAAATATTTTGTGTCAACTTACCGCAACATATTTATATTATACCAAACACGCCACCTAACTCTTATAGGTAGAACTATAAGAAAACAAATTTTCAGGGTACAGGGTGATAGATACGTTTCGTAAAGTGCCATCTATGTAATATACTTTGAACTAAAGTGGCCTAAAAGTTAACAAAAGTTCCATGAATTCTCAGCAATAGCGTTATTCGAAGAAACCTTACCAAACTGCGCAAGACGAAGGGTTATCTTTTTCGAGTGTATGTTTGCATGTATATATATATATATAATTATAATGAGAGTATGTTTGTATGTTTCTATATTACCTCCTACAGCCTAAACTGCTTGACCGATTTTGATGTGCAAGATGTCTTTTTTTAGTCCCTTTACAACACAACAAAACAATATACAGACTCAACTAACTAAACTACTATACAAAAAGCATATTGATTACCCCAGCCAGACTGATAAAGATGTCGTTAGATTCGATTTGACTCCCATAGTGTCATAGGCTATATTTTTTGTAATAATACGAATCTCGCAAAAACAAAATATGCGCTTTTTCGTAAGAATGCACATTTATAACGTTTTACATGCCTATATTTTCACCAGCCCCGGATCTAGGGGGGGGGGGGGGGGCAAACTGGGGCACCCGCCCCGGGCGGCATTTTCAGGGGGCGCAAAATCATAATAAATAATATTAAAATAAAATAACTTGCTCCACAAAGCGCCTAGAAAGCTTGGTTGACTCACCGTTAACTTTTAAGAAAAAGGCGCCACATAAATAATTATATTAAGTTTTTTTAATAACTGGAAAGAGGGGCGCCACCGTCAAGTTTCTGCCCCGGTTCGAAAAAATGTAGATCCGAGGCTGATTTTCACACAAAAAACGCGCTCCCAACTGTGTATCAAGTGCTACGAAATTCATCTCCTCTTTTACCCTTGGTTGGAAACGGGTTGTAAACTATATCTCCATCCCTGACATTTTGTATAGAAATGATAGAGATGGAGATATAGTGAATCCAACAAGTTGCGAAAAGCTCTACCGCAGAAAGCAATTACACACAAATGAAACAAACGGTGTAAATTATATTTAACCATAATAATAATTGTAGAGAAATATAAACTAAGTAACAACAACTAAGATAACAATTCAATACCTAAATATGTATACAAAAAACATTTCATTCGTATTTTTTTTCTTCTATAATTCTAAGCTGTACAAATTTAGAAAAGAATAAAAATAATTGGTGCGAATATTAAGCAACTTTAGAGAAGTACTTAGCAAATTTATTTTTATTTCGTGTCGTTTTTAAGTTATTTTTTAAAGCCACACACAGCTTAGTCTGTCTATTTTAGTCAAAAGTCACGATCATGACAACCCGAGAATAAAAACCGATGTAAATTGCAATAAATAAATTTAAAAATAGAATTAAGGTATGTTTTAAAGCGCGCAGCTATCTCTCTCACGCATCACAACATTTTTAAACATTTCATCACTGAGTACTGATATTAGAAAACTGATAGACAGATTTATTCATATAAAAGAAATGTTTAAAGTTTTTCTTCAGTATCTTTTATATTGTCTGAGGAACAAGAAAAAGGATTTTTTTTCACTACTGCGTCGCCAATGCAGCACGTTTTTTTTTAAATATTTCTCTTATTTATAATATTTCTGTCTCTCACTTTCCTAATATCCCTACTCAGTGATTTTATATCTTTAAAAAATATTCCGTCTTATTTATAAACGCACTAGCTGACCCGGCGTACTTCGTATCACCTATCAAGGAGTGGACCCGACATTTTCTCAACGTAAACGTTGAGCACCTTCCCTGGACTACGACAAACATTTCAAAACCAAAATCAGCTAAATCGGCCCAGCTGTCCTCGAGTTTTAGCGAGACAAACGAACAGCAATTGATTTTTATATATATAAAAATGTTAAAATCTTATTCACTAAATATGGACTTGTCACACTCTGTCAGACAGGAACTCTCAGGCGCGAAAACGGAACAAAACACTGTTTAACTAAAATTCGCTTATTCAGCATTATTAAGTAAGATGGATAGTGATGCGTGAGAGATATAGATGCACGCGTTAATTTTAGCACGCCCTTTGTTAATTTTAGCATCCATAATATCATGTTTCGGTGCATATATCTCGGAACCCTCTGTTTTATAAAAAAGGAGGCAGTATTTATTTCGAAATATATCCTATGTATTATTCATACTATAGATTAAATACATAGACATTTCATTTCATATTTCATAACATATCATAATTCATAATAAACTATTTAGCCGTATCCATGAAAACGTAACAAACACACAGAGAAACAGCTATTTTCGCGTTTATAACGTTAATAACATTAGTTAAGATTATAATAGAATTGCTATTTATCAGAAATATTTAGAGCTTTCGGATTATTTTCCATTTCTCCTGTATACCTCCCGAGTCTCCTATCGTCCTTGTTTTTTCCTTCGGTTGTACAAACTCCTTCAATTTTTGGTTGGGTGCCGAGTATCTCTTTAAAAGAGAAGGGTTTAAAGGGATACCCACCTCCGATGTAACATTTACTCATGAATTCGACCCTGAACAAAGAAATATAATCTATTAAATATTTTTATAAGTCAAATCCGCGCTGCAGAAATATTGTAAGATGCTATTCCCCATCGGAATACTATAGGACGAAGTATGAAAATGTAATTATTAATTAAAAACAACAAATCCATTCCTTCCTTCCGTCTAATAAATAGTTAAGGTCTATTTGGGCTGGCGCATGCGTCAACTCGTAAACAGGTATTGTGCGCAGGAGCAGGTCTGCCCGCATATTAAAACCTTATTCACTGAATAAGGACTTGTTACTTGCTGTCAGACGAGAACTGTCACGCGCGAAAACGGAACAAAACACTGTTTAACTAAAATATGCTTATTCAGCGTTAATAAGTAAGACGGTTAATTAATTACAATTTATCTATCTATTCTAATACCTTTAAACGAGCAATTGTTGTATATATATATATAATCTGAATCCCGGAAACGGCTCCAACGATTTTAATGAAATTTAGATTGTAGGTAAATTAGGGGACGATAAATCGATTTTGCTAGGTTTAATTTTTAGTGAAACCGGGTTTTCTCGTATTTTCAGTCATAAAAAATCCGAGTGGACCTCGGTCGCCCAGGTATATTAAATACTGTTAATACTGTTGAATCTATACCCGTAAAAAATATTAAAAGTTAAAAAATATATGCCTACATTCTAGTTATTGGATGCATGCGAAATTAAATCTATTCATTTTGACTATACACTAGGCATACGACATACTTTTTTTTTAAATTATGTATTGGCAAGTGTTAATGTTTTTATTTAATCTATTTTACTCTAATTAAAAATTAAAAATCTCAAACAAACCAATGCAATCGTAGCGTGTGTAGGAAAGCAGAGAGACCTTCCATAACAACCAAAATAGCAACAGTGAAAAACGCCCACAAAGGAAAAATAATAAAAATCTTTATTGCACCGATAGGAGAGTGATCTTGAAGCGCTATTTTTGATAAGATCATCATCCATAGCATATCCGATAGCTCTGAAAAGGAAAGTTGAGTAAGTTCTTTCGAAACCACATTAAAGCGAACCATTACGTAAGTATTACCTATATAAAAACTTTTTGTTATGATTGAAAAAAAAATTATGAATCAGCGGAATAAGAGGCAATAGGCAATAAAGGCAAGAGGAATATGAGGCTTAAGTGAGCTGAAAGCGGAGTGAGTGCGGTGTGAACGTGAGGTGGGCCCGAATGGAAGTGGGGTGAGAGCGGAACTGGAGAAGTGCAACAGCGTGGTGAGGAAGGGTTGGAGAGATTTATTTATATACGAGATAATTTTTTTTTACGCAAGATAGATCTACGACTGACCACCAACTCACCTGATGTTAAGCGACGGTGTGGCCGAGCATGGAACTTGTCGATCTATAAGATATCTATTCACTTATAGCCTTGAAAATTCCAAGATTGTAGTTCTCAGAAAACAGAGATGTATGTTATAGAGATAATTTATAATGTATGTTTGACCACAAAAGCCGTAGCTGGGTAAGCTGAAGCAAAACACCCTTTACCTAATAGCTCATAGTAGGTAATACCCCATATATTAGTGCTAATTGCTACTCTGAGAAGTAAATTTCGTATATTTTTTTGAGTTGTTAAGAAAAAGCCCTTTTTGGAACATAATTATCTACTAATTCAAAAACTGTAAGTCAGATTTATCTGTGCTTCTTTAATATATGGATATCTATCACTACAAAGTGGATTAGAAAAAAAACCTGATGGACCATTCATAAATTACGTCACACATGTAAACACACAAGTCAGTTTTTGTTCGAACTAAGGGTGTTTTAATTTTCTATCGATGTAGATAGATGCAAATGTATTAAAAGAACCCAAAAATGCAAAAAAAAGCCGAACGGCCATTGTGGCTGTCTTCCATGGATAGGGCGATCTGTCACAAGGATGGGGACGGAAAATCATGAAAATAGTGTGATGTATTTCATGAATGACCCACTAATCTACGTTTGAGAGTATGGTAACTAAGTATACTAACGAGAGTGTGCCAAAGACAGCGCCCAGAGTCGCAAATATGACGCAGTATGCGACACGGTACTCAGGACGAACTCGACCGTATGTATTCCCTGGTTGATCATGAGTTCACTAAATGGAACTGCATGGGAATCCGCTGGTTCTCCAAACTCCTCATCTCTATCCTGATAGTTTCGAAATGTTGACTTATTCTGAAATTAGAAGATAAAAACTAACTATCGAAAATTAAGTCCACATGCCTAAGAGTTTCTAAAAAAAGGCTTTAAAAAATCTTAAATCTTTCGAAGAATTTATAACTTAAACGAATTTCTTATTCAAATTCAAACGGGTAAAAAGTAAAGCGTATTGTTAGGGTTCCGTACCTCAAAAGAAAACCCTTATAGGATCACTTTGTTGTCCGTCTGTCCGTCCGTCCGGGTGTCAAGACCTGTATCTCGGGAACGCGTGAAGGTATCGTGTTGAAATTAAAACTATATAGGCAGATCCGTAGTCTCTTGATGCAGAAAGAAAAATCAAATTCCTCAGTTTTCGTAAAAAAAAGTTACAGCCGAATATGTCGTAAAAACGCACATTTCGACACTTACAAGGGAATCAAAACCTATGGGGTACTTCCCGTTGACCTAGAACTATGAAATTTGGCAAGAAGCATTGTGTTTATAGTACTTACACATATTTGAAAAAAACCGAAAACTGGATATTTTTAATTTAATCACAAAAAAAATTTGTCTTTATGCGAGGAATGAGGGTCTAAATTTTAATTTGAATTGACCGTATCATGTGAGGTATCATATGAAAGAGCTTCAATAGCACAAGCTAAAACAGGTTTTTAATTATTTATTTTTACGATTTATGAAGGAAAATATAAAAATATATATAATTTCCCCCTTTATCTACTAGTTTGTACGGAACCCTCGGTGGGCGAGTCTGACTCGCACTTGTCCGGTTTTTTGTTTATATAAATGTGGCTAATTGAATTATCTTGTGATGTAATTTTCATTTTGATCGTTTGTCATTTAGCTACCATAGTACATAAAACCAGACAAGTGCGAGTCAGACAACTTTAATATTTTGAACCAATAAATATCTTTTTTTTTATATATATTTTCGGTTCGATATTTTGATTTTCGACACTTCGATGGGCATGTAATAGGTATTGCTCACTTAAATAGTACCTCAGTATTTTTGTTCTTCTTCTTATTCACCATCAAGAGATAAATTGGAGTTCCAAGAAGTAACAGAGGAACCATTGCTAGAGCGATGCAAATAAGAATACGCTGAATAAAGTATTGCGAGGGGAATAGCTGGCCCAAGCAAGGCTTTGCAACTTTTATATCGTCAGCAGAAGAAAAGAGGACCATATCGATAAACATTATAAGAATCTGAGGTGCACATGAACATCCGTTTTCTACGTCCTCTGAAATGAAAATAAGATTAATACATTTCTGAAAATGACATAAAGTAAAGTAAATGTTTATTTCCGAAATAGAATTACTATTGCTATGCATTGTCAGTGGGCCCCAAACTCGGCTAAGCCGGTATCTTGGAAGCCCAGAGCAGATTAAACGCAGATTAAAGCAGAGCAAACCCGGCTTCACTAAAATTTAAAACTAGCTAGATCGATTTATCGTTCTCGAATCTACCTACATAGCAAAGTTCATCAAAATGTATGAAGCCATTCCCGAGATTCCTATTATAATTATTTATACAATAATTGCTCTTTTAAATATATTATATAACAGAAAAATCCATTACCAATCAGATATAAAAAAAGAAACAATAACAGAATAAAAAGAGAACAATAATTGAACAGTAGTGCTAATTTGTAAATACATTGACTGACATTTGACTGGCCTTGTGGCTCAGTTGGTAGTGTGTTTACGTCTACCTGCTGAACTGAAAGGTCGTGGGTTCAATCCCCACCCAGGGCAAGCATTTGTGTGATGAGCATGGATGTTTGTTCTGTGTCTGGGTGTTTCTATGTATCATAAGTATATATTTACAAAAAAAAGAGTATATATGTATTCTATCAACCATCTAGTTCCATAGTACAAGCTTTGCTTAGTTTGGGCTAGATGGTGTTGTGTGAAATGTCCACAAATAATTATATTTATTTATTTAATATTTACATAAAAGACTTTACCGAAAAATGTTACTTAACTTTAACCAACGTCTTAAGTTCTCTGTCTCCTTTCCACAAGCGTCATTACGTGTCAGCGAGAAGTTGACAAAATATAGGCAATGCTTAAAGTTAAGTAACGTTTTTCGGTAAGGCCCTTAACGATTAATGGCCTTACCGAAAAACGTTACTTAACTTTAACCATCGTCTTAAATTATCTGTCTTCTTTCCGCAAATGTCAATACGTGTCAGCGAGAAGTTGACCATGTATGTTAAGTTAAGTAATGTTAAGTTAAGTAATGTTTTTAGGTAACCTTACGATTAAAAATACAACTTTAATGTGGTAACGTAGTTTCGGGAACTGAGCTCAAGGGATTCTTAGAATTGTATTAATGGATTTTTTTTTATTCAACGATAGGCTTGCTCTTGCCCGTCAACTCACCTGGTGTTAAGCGACAGTTACGGTCTATGATGGAGCGCACTTGCTTAGAAGATCAGAAATCAGAAATCAGAATCATTTATTGAACAACTAATAACAACAACTAATAATAACTTATTATTGATTTATTGATCTATTGTATCCTAAACTTGTGTAACTAACTTGTATCAAATTATACTTACTATGACCACTGTAAAAAGTTAACCATTTGTAAAACATCATGAACACAAGCCAGAAAAACAAACAGAAGAGAAATGTAAACTCTGGTATGAATTGTAATGGGATCAGGTAATATTTTTTGTAATGTCTGAAACAAAAAACTTGGTTGTGTGAAATGTCCACTAATACAATTATATTTACTTGGCTGTTTCACTACTCACATATGATTGAAAATGCTGACAACAATACCAAATAGCATGTGAATTATGCCAATTATAATAGACATTTTCATCTTTATAGAGTTTTCAATCATGATTAGGTTAAGTGATATCTGGAACAACATTATATAAAAACATTATGATGACATTTAAACAAGCCTTTAATAAAAGAAAACCAAAATACCCGACTGCAGAAATGCAGTTTTTGTAGTCTGACTTACGACACCGTTACGCAGTTGAGTATACGTTTTTGTGAGCAATTATGTGTAAAATCGCTGTAAAATAATATAAATGCAATGTGCATATAGTAATTCTAGTAAAATGACTTGTTTATTAAGATATTGATCGTTGGAGGTTATGCAAAACGCATGTCTTTATGTGTGCGAGAGATGTATTATTACTATTATTACAAAAACATATAGCCTATGACACTCAGGGAGTGAAGTCGACTCTAACGACACCTCGCACATCAAAATCAGTCAAGCCGGTTAGGCTGTGGCTATTCATATAGTAACATACTTACACTCGAAAAACATAACCCTTCTTCTTACGTAGTCGGTTAAAAACGGAAATAACGGATTTCAAAATGCAAAATTTTGTTTTAAAAAAACCGGACAAGTGCGAATCAGACTCGCCCACCGAGGGTTCCGTACAAACTAATTGATAAAAGGGGGAAATCATATTTTTATTTTCCTTTTTTTAAAATTTATATTTTCCTTCATAAACCGAAAAATATACATCGTAAAAATATTTAAAAACCTGTTTTAACTTATGCTAATGAAGCTCTTTCATATGATACCCCACATGATACGGTTAAAGAACTTTAAAATTTGGATCCTCATGCCTTGCATAACGACACAATATTTTTGTGATTAAATTAAAATGTCCAGTTTTCGGATTTTTTCCTTTATGTGTACTCTAACACAATACTTCTTGCCAAATTTCAAAGTTCTAGTTCAACGGGAGGTATCCCATAGGTTTTGATTCCCTTGTGAGTGTCGATATGTGCGTTTTACGACATATTCGGCTGTAACTTTTTTTACGAACACTGAATTTTTTTCTTTTTCTTTCTACAGCAAGAGACTATGGATCTGCTGCGTATATGGTTTTAATTTCAACACGATACCTTCACGCGTTCCCGTGATAAAGGTCTTGACACCCAGACGGACGAACAGATAGACAGACGGACAGACGGACAGACGGACAGACAGACAGACAGATGGACACCAAAGTGATCCTATAAGGGTTCCGTTTTTTTCCTTTTGAGGTACGGAGCCCTAAAAACCAAACTAATCAATTGATTTTGAAGAAATTTGGGACCAGCCAGTATGGATATCCTTTCGAATAAAAAAATAATATTCTAAATCGGTTTATAAACGACAGTGTGCGGCAAAAAAATAGAAAAATAAAATACAACTAGGTACATTGAGAACCTCCTCCTTTTTGAAGCAGATTGAAAATATTGAAAATAGAAATACGGTATTTTTAAGGTTCCGTACCTCAAAAGGAAAAAACGGAACCCTTATAGGATCACTTTGTTGTCCGTCTGTCCGGGTGTCAAGACCTGTATCTCGGGAACGCGTGAAGGTATCGTGTTGAAATTAAAACCATATACGCAGATCCATAGTATCTTGCTGCAGAAAGAAAAATAAAATTTCTCATTTTCGTAAAAAAAAAGTTACAGCCGAATATGTCCTAAAAATGCACATTTCGACACTCACAGAGGAATCAAAACCTATGGGGTACTTCCCGTTGACCTAGAACTCTGAAATTTGGCAAGAAGCATTGTGTTAGAGTACACATATAGGAAAAAATACGAAAACTGGACATTTTTTACTAAATCACAAAAAAATAGTGTCGTTATGCAAGGAATGAGAGTCGAAATTTTAAAGTGAATTAACCGTATTATGTGGGGTATCATATGAAAGAGCTTAATTAGCATTAATTAAAACAGGTTTTTAAATATTTTTACGATGTATATTTTTCGGTATAAAAAGGAAAATAAAAAAAAATATGATTTCCCCCTTTTATTTACTAGTTTGTACGGAACCCTCGGTGGGCGAGTCTGACTCGCACTTGTCCGGTTTTTATTATTTGAACAAACGGCTTACTCACATCTATTTATGACCCGAAATCTCTGGCTATAGTTTCAACCGCATACGGCGGTCTTCAACTAACCACCTGTACCCTTATGCAACCGAAGACCTTACGCGCAGCGCGAACTTTAGCTTGCAGTACCATATGAGAAATCAGTAAGTATCGTCTAGTAGTTTGTGGAAACATCCTTAGTGACGTCTGCGCCGCTCCGAAAATTTCGGCCATATGCTGTTGAAACTATAGTCGGAGATTTCGGCACAAAAATAAACGTGAGTAACCCGTTCTTTCAAATAAAAATGTGTAACAGCCACGTTAGTTCTTTTTTTTTATGTAGAAATAGGTTCGCGCTTGACCGCCAACTCGCCTGATTTTAAGCGACATTGCGGTCTACGATGGAGCGCGCTTACCTAGAAGAAACCAATTCACTCGCGATTTAAACACACCCAGATCAGGAAGCGTATTCCACATTCTAGCAGTCCGCACGATGGAAGTGGAACTAAAGCGTTTCGTTCGGGTTTTTGAAATATCCACCATGAAACGGTGACGCTTTTCGTGTTTCTAACCGTCCGATAGAAAAAAGGGCTAGAAGGAATTAGATCATGCAGATCAGATGCACACTCACTCACATGTTTTTTTAATAAAAAATAAATATGGTACTTACCCTCCATGTGGGGTCCATTCCAAAGACGTATGGTCTATTGAGCCTGCTTTTTGCATCGATATTAATTGCTTGTTCTCGCTGTATTTCATTTTTTGTTAAAATATTACCCCACATACTTTTGCCTAGGTTCATGGATCTACTAAATATATCATTGTATAACAAGCCTGTGAAGAGACTGAATATTCCTAGCAATAATATCACGTAGCGCCCTGGAATAAAACTTAATAATTACTTATTGTATAAATAAACATACAAACAATACAATAAATGTCTAAGTGCTAGCGACAATTCCCACAATACATTAAAAGTACATTCTACATGTACATATGAAAGATATAATGTACGACACAGTGGAATTGGAATAAAAGTACGAGAAGAAGCAAAGTGAGAACTGGTATGAATGAGTAGCGTAACACAGGCTTCCGCCGATTGGTGGAAGAGATAGAGGTAGGACTAAAAAAAACTATCCAAGTGCGTCCGAGCCATGTGCACAGTAGGGCTTTGTTGCGCTTCATCTAATGAAGAAGCAACAAGTGGTTCTGTAGAAAATTTATTAAATCAAGCGTTACTTTGCGGAAATTCATATTCAAAAACTTAAATTATCTCTACCTCTATATATATAAAAATCAATTGCTGTTCGTTTGTCTCGCTAAAACTCGAGAACGACTGGGCCGATTTAGCTAATTTTGGTTTTATAATGTTTGTCGTAGTCCAGGGAAGGTTTAAACGTTGAGAAAATATCGGGTCCACTCATTGATAGGTGATACGAAGTACATCTAGTATCTAATAAAAGCTCTTGCGCGAAAATTCTGATTCTCGCACTCGAAGCTGGAAGAGTAAAGAAGTCCTGAAGATTTCTCGTGAGGAGGTGAAACACGCGTCGACAAGAGGACCCAGACATCGAAGCCGTTAAGAGTACCAGCTTGAAAACACCAAAGCAGAAGAGTACCAGCTTGAAAACACCAAAGCAGAAGAGTACACGCTAGAAGACACCGAAACAGAAGAGTACAGCTTGAAGACTTTGAAGTAGGCTAGAGTACCAGCTTGAAAACCTCGAAGCAGAAACAGATATATAAGTTAGATTTAGGTTATTGAAGTCGCTCTGTTCTAAGTTAGAACAGTATATATTATATACACTTTCTTCCTACTGCGAGGAAGGAAGTATAGAGATGGGACGATATTCAACAAAGGATTTAGGATTGGGTATCTTTTGTAAGGTAAGATTTTTGCATCTTTCATTTCAGATGATAAGAAATAGACCGCATGAAGATTGCTGATTCTACTACAACAGTAACTTGTTTGAACTTATTATTTTTTTGTGAACTCGTTCAGGGCATTCCTATTGTACTTATAGAAAATATGTTAATGATCACGTTGCATGCGAGTACGGAAGCTTCGGTGTGTGAGTGAAACTCGTACCTTGCCGGATTTATTTCAATATTTTTAAACCTGACCAATATTATTGTGAATAGTACCATGGGTCAAGCTTAGTAGTAAAAAAAATATATATTTAATATATATTAATAATATAATAATAATAAGCCTTGACCAACATCTTAAGAGGCTCTCGCTTGATGGTTGGGTCAAGGGTCGAATGCAGAAGGCAGTTATCTTAGACACGGCACGCATTGTCAGGAGGTTCCTCACTCTGTAGCCTCTACCGCCAGCAGCTTGGGCCCTGCCCCGTTGCCGGTGGCAATCTAGGTGTAGGTTTTTATAATGTTTTAATGTGATTTTATAAAAATATTGTAAAAATGTATACTTAATAAAATATACATAATAATATATATATATATATATATATATAATACTCACCACCAAAAAAAATGTTCCAAATCTCACTACCAGGTTGCTTCATAAAAGTTTTTTCATTAATAATCATCCAAAGGGCGAATGACAACATAATCAGAGCATGCCCAGCATCACCAAACATTATGGCAAATAGAAATGGAAATGTGACAATAGTGAATATTCCTAAAAAACAGAGAATGAGCTTTAGTTAAAAGGCCTTCTCTTACGTATCACAACCACACCACAATGGCAATCATGTGAGTGGATTATTTGATATAAAAATTAATAGATATCAAATTATCAAAAAAAAGTAATAATTGATGTATAGTAATATATTTGATATAAAGTAGTACTTGCTAGTACTTGCTAGTATGAAATCTAATTCATGAGCATCCTTAGCAGTTTGTCGGAAAATATGATATTTCACTTACTTAAATATATTTGTGCATATTCAATCAATCTTAAAATATTACTATGCTTCACCTCACAAACGTGTGAATAAGAACCGAATTTAATATATAATTATTAAATTCGTTTCGTTTAAAAAGCGGAAAAAACCGACTTCAAAATGCGCAATTCGCTTTGCTTTGTTCGTCTAGGCCATAGGACAACGGATTCATGATGTAACGTAAGTTTTTAGTTTTTTTTTTTGTATCACGAGTTTTTCGTATTTTTCTTTTGATATCCATATATTGGACGGGGATAATACCTAGGTATATCGTTGGGTATACATAACAAATTGAAACACCATCCATTTTAGCTACTGAAACTACGAAAAACACAGAAATTATTGGGACTTTCAGTCCCCACACACCTGGATTCACTTCTCCAGCTTTGCAGTCACCATAAGCATTTATCAGGGCTTGGAAGCCGCTTGTTAACTTGTTCATCCTATGTTTGGTCGGTGGCTCTTCCCGTGTTCGGATTCTTAGCAGGAATGACTGAACACTCGACTCTTTCTTTTCCTAAAAATTTCAACAATACAGTTTATCTCAATCGGTCTACTGCTACTGAAGAATTGCAGTAGTTCCGAAGCGGACTACTGCAAATTGTAGTGGTCAGTGTAGTCATTTACGATTGATGGCAGTGACAGCGATCTTAAATGACTATCACGGAGATTTTGCTTTCCAAGGACTGGAAGGAACGCGTTCCTTTATTTGTGGAACGAGAAACGAAAAAGGCTCGTTCCTCGGTTCCTTTCTTTTGGAGACGAAATCGGAAATACCTTGCGACCTCGCAAGCCAAAGCCACCAAGCGAAGACAGGTGTCCGCGCGCGTTCCGTTCTCCGTCTCGTTTTTTCGTATTTTTGCGCTTTTTAGGGTTCCGTACCTCAAAAGGAAAAAAACGGAACCCATAAAGGGGATTAAGATTACTTTGTTGTCCGTCTGTCTGTCCGTCTGTCCGTCCGTCTGGGTGTTTTATGTGTGTGTGGTGTGTTCCCTTTATCTCGGAAACGCGTGAAGGTATCGAGTTGAAATTAAAACCATATACTCAAATCCATAATATCTTGATGCAGAAAGATAAATCAAATTTCTCAGTTTTCGTAAAAAAAATTACAGCTGAATATGTCGTAAAAAACGCACATTTCGACACTCACAGAGGAATCAAAACCTATGGGGTACTTCCCGTTGACCTAGAACTCTGAAATTTGGCAAGAAGCATTGTGTTAGAGTAAACATATAGGAAAAAATCCGAAAACTGGACATTTTTAATTTAATCACAAAAAAATAGAGTCTCTATGCAAGGAATGAGGGCCCAAATTTTAAAGTGAATTAACCGTAACATGTGGGGTATCATACGAAAGAGCCTCATTAGCATAAGCTAAAACAGGTGTTTAAAACATTCTTCGTCCCCTGCAGTTCCTTCACTTTAGCTAGGAACCAAATCTTTTTAGGCGAATTTTGAATAAGTACAGAGTGGCCGCGCAAGTCAACGTTGACTGCCTGAAACCACGGCGGTTTACTGACTAATACAAAATGAACGGGACGCTCGCTCGGATCCGAGTGGGTGGCGCCGTTACTATAGCCCCGCCCCACTCGAATCCGAGTGGTAAGCAAGGAATGTGTTAAATATTTTTACGTTGTATATTTTTCGGCTTATGAAGGAAAATATTTAAAAATATATGATTTCCCCCTTTTATTTAGTTTGTACGGAACCCTCGGTGGGCGAGTCTGACACGCACTTGTCCGGTTTTTTTACATATAGCAAGGTCATACGGTTATAATGAAACAAATAAATAAATCGGTTACGCTAAAAATAAACATCGTCCCTTTGAATTAACGAGGAACGGAACGCGTTCCTTTTTGACTCAAGGAACAGGAACGTGAACGCGTTCCTTTTTTTGGAACGTTTCCAGTCCTTGTTGCTTTCTAGCAAGGCCATTCTATGTAAAGGGCTATCTATCTGCGAGACCGAAACAGAAATGAAGAGTTTCGTACGCATACGACAGTGATCGACATATCACAGGGGATTAACTGATGGCCGATGTGGCGAAAATTTCTCAAGTTGAGACCACACACCCGCAAACGCCAGCCAAACAGGCCTCATACAAGTGGCAAGAAGACGTTGGATGTATGCTGCTGCCAACCTATTTGTCAATGTCCACAACGAGGCCTATGTCCAATAGTAGATTTCTTGTAGCTGAGATGATGATGACGATGATAAGACTGAATAAGTGAATAGGAAACTTCATTCTAAAACAATAATCGATGCATACTGAAATAAAGCTGAGTAACTTCTGGACATGAGCAGAATCTTCCCGCGATACCCAGCACCGTCCTATAAGACAGTTTTTTGTTATGTCCAAAGAAAAAAAGTTCAAGTTATGATATACAGCTTTGGCTTTTCGGACTTGAATCATTACTGTCATCCATTGTCTGCTAACCACGCGCAGAGACATACAGTGAAAAGTTTTGACTTCATCCATTACCTGCAAATAACATATAATAATAGTTGGAAAAACGGAAAAAAAATACTACGAAATACGCAATATGTTTATTTAGATTATATTATACCAGTTATTTTGATATAAAAATCAAAGTACTGAACCAATTTTGATAAAATGTATGTGGGACTACCTCTGAAATATGACCTATCAAACAAAAAATAATCATAAAAATCAATGCACAATTGGAGGAGTAATCGGTGAACAAACATACAACAAAAAATCATACATTCGAATTGATAATCTCCTTCATTTTGGAAGTCGTTTAAATAATAAATAAATACATATTGGTTCATATATGATAAGTACATATAAACACCCAGACACAGAACAAACATACATGCTCAGCAGAAATGTTTACCCTGGGTGGAGATCGAACCCACGACCGACAGTTCCGTTCAGGCAGACGTACTACCACTGATTGAGCCATGCGGTCTGTCAAATAAATAAATTAGTAATTGAGTTTATCAACAATAAGCTAACAGAGGAAATTTAAAAATACAATTTTCAATTTGACAAAGTAGTCGGTAATGTAAGCCACTTCCAACTGTTTTTATTGGAAATTCATCGGTGAGACCTATGTCTAGCAGTGAACTTTTTGTGGTTTAGATAATAACAACGATGAGAAAAGTCAAAAACTTAAAAAAAAATAACCTCTTCCAAATCTATGATACGAAATTCTATTTGCTGCAACTCGTCGTTTCGCTCGTAGTCTGTCGAGGGGCACACGTACAAGTTAGCCCGAAATCCATGAAAAACTTTTTTAACTTTTTCTGCTAACATTTCCCCTTGACACAAAGTCAAAAAGGCCACTTTTCTTTTGAAAGTTCCCTGAAAATAAGAGTACTATAAAGATATTGTCATGTTCTTAAAAATTGTAGTCTATATTCAGAAAATAAACTGATTTTTTTGACGTGATAACGTCTTATAAATCGATGAACGCTGGCTGCACGCACGGAAAAGCACGACTCATTGTCACGTTCCGCCTGAGCCGAGCGTGCAAGCGAGAGCGCGGAACAAGCGATAGAGAGGCACGATCGGCTTAAGCGTTCTTAGCCCGATCGAAGCTTGTGACGCATCTATCATGACGTTATCACGTAGCGTCACGTAGCGAAGTCGCCAAATAAATAGGTCTTTCACCCGACTTAAACACTCTGCCAAGCCATTTAGGCTGTAGATAATTATATAGCAACATACATACCCATATACACACACACTCAAAAAACATAACCCACATAACATAACACACACATTCTTATGCAGTCTGGTAAAAATCAATTATTTCTCCTTTCACTTACAGTGTAAGGGTCTTCTAGAGGATGGTCATATTCTGCCTGGCGATAGTATATGTTACCGTGGGTGACTCTCCACAGCATCAACTGGAAGGCCATGCTTCTGTTTGTATCCACAACTCCAGTCATCAAGCTCACCTTTCCACCAACAGCGCCGGCATCACCTGCATACTTACCCCTACAAAACAACATCAATATCGATATCTCGACTCATTTAAGTTCTTACGTGAAAAAAACTAGAATATTTTTGTTCTAATGGAGAAACTGGACTATACAGACCGTGACAGACAGACCCGAGACTGTACACTCCACGGCTAACAGTTAAGAAGGTTCTTGGCTCTTAAAAAATGCTGGCTCCCTAGTTCCGCAGGATGTACCTACGTAGTACGTACAGTCTCATAACAGACGAGTAAGGGTGTGGTATGCGTTGTAGTCTGACGGACCCGTCTATCCAAGGCGTCCAGCACAGTCTGAATCCCCCTTAGTCCTTAGGATGTCAGTAGAGTAGATGCATCAGCATAACCCAACCGCCGCCCGAAGGCTCGCGCATTTTTGCCACCAGTTTACGCACAAATGTTTATACGAAGTCTTTAAGTTTTAGATAGCATTAAACTATTATGGGCAAACTTAGTAATGAGAAGAGCGAGCGGTTTGCTAGACGCGTAGCATAAATAAAGATATGTGTGTGCTTTCACGCAACAGAAGTTAAAACTGTATCAAGGCGACGTTAACCCTTAATTAAGAAGTATATTGGATAAGAAATAGCTGTATTAGCAGCTATGACACGTTGACTATACGATGGCTCAGGTAAACAATCGTATGTTTGAAAAGCCAACTGTACAGGAGATTGTTTTAAAGATGTTTTCTTACACTAATTCGTTGAATGTAAACTTTTGGTTTTGAAATTTACATCATGAATCTATTCATACTATGAAATTTCAAAATAAAATATTTATATTCAACTATGCAGTATAAGAATACATCTTTAAAACGCTGTCCGGTACAGTTGGCTTTTGAAACATACGATTATTTACTTAGGAGCTATCGAATATCTCTCTCGCTCGAGCCAACTTTATCCAAATGAGAGTTACATAACCGAGCGTGACGGCTCAGTCTCATTTATTACCCACATAATAAAGTGCTTGGTTCGCCTAAATAAATGTTCATTTCAAACCTATGCAAAAATAACACTGTATTAAGTACGTACTGTTCGAAGATCCTTCTCATACCAGTATCTGTAGTTCCTAGAATGGGTCCGATAGTTTTGTAGATGTATCTCATTTCTTTCAATTCTAGTAAGTCTGTATTAAGTTTAGACATGTGCGCAGTCATATCTAAAATCTCAGTCTCCCATTTTTCAACCATATTCTGTATGAAACAAATAAATGTTTTATATACACTTTCTACAATAATTATTGAGAGATTGTATAAATTTGTAGATGTGTATAATTGTGTAGATTGTATAAATTGGTACTCAATTACAACACTGTACTCAATCATTGGTATTTTAACGAAGTAATGCTTATAATAGAGCTTTGATTTGATTTGTATTTGCCAATCTTTTTTGTTTTTCAACTCAATTCAACGCAACGCAACGCCGCCATAAGGCGAGTTTACGGTCAAGAGCAAACCTATGTATTAACTACTTTAAAAAAAACGGAAACTTAGCAGTGTTATATAAAACGTAACGTTTGTAAAATAATTATTACCTCAAGTGCCCAGTACTTGATAATTGATTGCATGGAGAAGTAAATAGTTTGAATCACAAGGTTCGTGTCAGAACTACTCAACAGAACAAGTGAGAATTGTATTCCTATTTGTTTAATGAACAGAACTAAAGGGAAAAGAAATCTTAGTAGTTCTGTCAACAGAACTTCTCAATAAAACAAGTGGAAATTGTTTTCCCATTTGTTTTGTGGACAAAGCTGAAGCGCTTTGATCATTATTTTTATTTATTTTTTTTATTTTATTTTACATTCCGGGTATAATTCATAGGTTACAAAAACACCCTGAACATTGGGAATTTGGGAAAAAACTGAAAGTGTTTTTTATTATTTTTAATTACATAAAATTAAAGTCTTTGCTGCCAAGCTGATGAGTAGACAAATTGGCAGGACAACGCCTTTGGGAAAATTCTAAGTAGGTATGTTCATAGTTAAATAAAATCTACGTGCCTCGCTCTCCGCCATTTGATTAATAGTCAACGCATTCGGCTGTTTGGATGGATATGGAGGTTCGATTCCATCCTTATGCATTTCTTTTTCTAGGTACTGCAACCTTCTCTCAATGTTCGCGCACCGACATACCTCAGCAACGTATTTTTTTAAAGCTAGTGGTGTGCCCATGTTCGCCTGTCATGGAAAATAAACTCATTTAATCTCCTTAGCTTCTGATCAATTTTCGAGGACAATAAACGTCATTTCCACATAGCACCTAGCTCCAAACCAGCAAAGCTTGAACTATGGGAACCAGATGGCTGGTAGAAGGCAAATGTATTTTTTGACATAGACATAGATTTATTCGTGGAAGGCAACAGCAAAAATTATAAAACAACAAAAATATTTAAAAGAAAACTGTGTCCGCCACAAACCGGTTCCAACTCAGCAAAGTGCTGGCCTGTGACCTGTATTTACTTACTGGCTGTACTTTCTTAGGCTTTCGTACTAAGGGTGCGGGAGCGTATTCGTGAGGATATTATCTGGGTGTCTGTCCTACACATAAATGGATGTATCTTTGAACGCTAATAGATACAAATCAAAATTGGTAAGATTAGGATTTACTTTGATATAATTATTATATCTAATACTAAAACCGGGTCATGAGCGAGACAAGCTTGCGTAAATAATTTTTGGAAAATTGGGAAATTATGCTTGATAAAGCCTCCTTGTTGATTCCACAAAAAAAAGAAACGAAAAATGACAAGTGAACGTTTGTGGACAGTTTGGCTCTTACCGAAAAACGACACTGGAATTTAAAAAATGTTCAACATATTTTGTCAAATTGTTGCTGACACGTAAGGTCACTTGCGGAAAGAAGACAGAATTTGAGACGTTGTTCAAAGTAACGCTTTTCGGTAAGGCCGTAAGTGGTTTGGTGTCATATGACATACACTTAAAATTAGAGTAAATCTCTTTGTATAAAGAAATAGGTCTCAACACTTAAGTACATTTATTTGAACTTTATAATGTTTGTGAACGCCCAGCATTCTAGCCTACTCCTAATGTAGAAACAAATATTCTTACATATAAAGCACATTTTGTTGAGTAATTAGCCCTAGTGTAAGTGTTCATATGTCATAGGAGTACGGAAGCCTCGGTGTGTACGTGAAACTCGTTCTTTGCCGGATTTATTTTCTAAATACATACATTATGATACTTATAAGCATCCAGACACAGAACACCACGCTTAGTTCTTGATGTTTTTTGATACAACAAGCGCCCCCTTTTACATCTATCTACGCCTCTCTGGACCCTCTGGTTGTGAACTCCTGGGCAGCTATATGGTATTTTTAATTCTTGGTCGGTTCACGAGGATTCAGTGTAGGTACGTACATCTATAAATTGCACGACGGCCATGTCTCCCAAGCGAGCTACTACATCGAAGGCAACTTCCGGTTGTAAAAACATATCACAAAAAAACATGGGCTCGCCCCGGAACATGTTGTTTGTTGTTGTTGATAATTATCTGAAAATTATACATAAATAAAGTATATTCGTACGTATCTTGTTTCCACCATGTACACATAGGAAGTTCATTACAATATTTGCTGTAACCTGAGAAAATGTAAGCTTTTTAACCTGCAATGTTAATACATTGCGCCTAGTTTTTTGGGTTTTAGGGTTCCTCAGTCCACAAGGAACCTGTATAGTTACCTATGTAACCTTATAGGGAAACTCAAAGTACGTCGCTTCTACGACGGTCGACGTCGTTCTGCGGCTACCTTACCCGCCACGCCCCTCTGGGGATAAAATCTCGCAGAAGATAGAATCAAGAATTTTGTACTTTCATGCCGGAGCCAAATATTCAACGGAGAAAAGACTGTTGCAGAAGGGAAGTGGAGTTGCGGAACTTGCGGATTCTAACTAGCGCACGCTTGATACAGTCTGATATATCATTGTGGAAGCAAAAAAAAGCTTAAATCTAGTAATGTAGAATAAACTGCTACTATCGATGCATTCTTGAGCTTGAGTTACAGCTACATCATTCTGCGCAGAGGCAGCGTATATTCAAATTCATGTCCTTCACAGCACAAATTAGTCGCTCCGCTACAACACTTAGCATTTAGGCACTTGACCACCGATGATCAGCGAAAATGGAATAGAGCAAGAATATAAAAACGAATTGACGAGCAACGAGAAGCGATATTAATTTAGTAGGGCTGTTCATAACTTGTCGGGTAACTAATCGGGTCGAAAACTATATTTCCATCTCCATCTCTGTCATTCTGACATGACAGAGATAGTGTTGTCGCTGTTGGCCTGTGAGTATGCGAGAGTGTCGGGTGATTACTCGTACTCTTACTCGCACCTCTAAGCTGTCTCGGGGCATCCGAGACTAACATTTATCAAACAAGAGTCTCTCTGCAAGTGTTATGACTGGGAAGAGAGTCTCTCAGCGATTATTATCTTTGATTCCTCTTGTCGCTGCAACAAACTATTGGAGAGTTCTTGGTGACAGTGTAAACCGACAGCGATCTACTATATATGTTGCATTTATTCACATGGGATCTACATCTACATCTACATCTACATCTGTTACACATTTCTTAAGCAAGAAAATAGTTGACAGTTCGTCGCTTCCTCGTCAGCGGTGAGAGAAGTGCCTTAGTGGAAGCGGTCACAAACAAATGATTTCGTAGCTTAGCTTCTGTATTATGCTTTGAAGAAAAAACACCTTATAAAGTTAGAAAATAAAATAGATCTCACCTGGGTAAAACACTACAAAAATCACTTTCAGTCAAAGAGAATTCAAACGTCTTTGAGTTTCAGTTTTGAACAACGATTTTTATGTATTAACGTTTTAAAGAGTATTTTTTTTTTTGGTTATTTCAAAGACAACAGTCGTTGGGTTATTGTTATATTCTCTTTTTTTACTAACTTGACAGCTTATATTTTCCTTGCTTGACAGAGAATTATATTCAAAGCAAAGAAAATTAGTATTCTCTTTACTAAAGACTAAACTCAAAAAAACTGTGATATGGCTCTCTTGCTCTTTTTTTTAGGGTTCCGTACCTTAAAAGGAAAAAACGGAACCCTTATAGGATCACTTTGTTGTCCGTCTGTCTGTCTGTCTGTCCGTCTGTCCGGGTGTCAAGACCTTTATCTCGGGAACGCGTAAAGGTATCGAGTTGAAATTAAAACCATATACGAAGATCCATAGTCTCTTGCTGCAGAAAGAAAAATCAAATTTCTGTTTTCGTAAAAAAAGTTACAGCCGAATATGTCGTACAAAACGCACATTTCGAAACTCACCAGGGAATCAAAACCTATGGGGTACTTCCCGTTGACCTAGAACTATGAAATTTGGCAAGAAGCATTGTGTTATAGTACATATATAGGAATAAATCCGAAAACTGGACATTTTTAATCTAATCACAAAAAAAATTGTGTCTTTATGAAAGGAATGAGGGCTCAAACTTTAAAGTGAATTAACCGTATCATGTGGGGTATCATATGAAAGAGCTTCATTAGCATAAGCTAAAATAGGTTTTTAAATATTTTTACGATGTATATCTTTCGGTTTATGGAGGAAAATATAAAAAAAAATATATGATTTCCCCCTTTTATTTAGTTTGTACGGAACTCTCGGTGGGCGAGTCTGAATCGCACTTGTCCGGTTTTTTTTAAATCAGCCCTGTTTGTACAAACTGTCCCACTGCTGGGAACGGGCCATCTTCTCATTGTGAGAAGGGTTAGGCCATAGTCTGCCACGCTGGCCAATTGCGGGTTGGCAGACTTCACATATCTTCAAGATCTCTCAGACATGTAGGTTTCTTCACGATGTTTTCCTTCACCGTTTGAAGTTGGCGGCAATTAACAATACGCACATAACTTCGAAAAGACAGAGGTGTGTGCCGCGGGATTCGAACCCAGGACCTGCGGATTGCAAGTCAGACGGTCTCCCGACTAGGCTGCCGGAAACTTCGGAACCTTGCTCTTTATTGTTTATTTATTATGTTTATTTAAGATACAAGTACCTGGTTGCCCGAGCCTTGCTCGGTTTTTCTCTATTAGTTTTTCTCACAAAAGATGGAACTTGAAAAAAAAACTGGACAAGTGCGAGTCAGACTCGCCCACCGAGAGTTCCGTACAAACTAAACAATAGGGGGAAATCATATTTTTTTTTTATATTTTCCTTCATAAACCGAAAAATATACATCGTAAAAATATTTAACACATTCCTTGCTCACCACTCGGATCCGAGTGGGGCGGGGATATAGTAGCGGCGCCTCCCACTCGAATCCGAGCGAGCGTCCCGTTCATTTTGTAGTAGTCAGTAAACTACCGGCGTTTGAGGCAGTCAACGTTGCTTTGCACGGCCATTCTGTACTTAATCAAAATTCGCCTAAAAGTTTTGGTTCCTAGCTGAAGGGAAGGGTCTCCATACATATCAAGTTTTATTAAAATCGTTGGAGCCGTTTCCGATATTCCAATTATATATATACACAAAAATGGCTCGTTTAAATGTATTATTATTATAGATTTGGAAAATAAAAGAACAATAAATGGCCAAGTGCGTGTCGTGCCACGCGCAATGTAGGGTTCCGTAGTTACATAAAAAATTATGTATGTGACCTTGAAACAGGGTAGTATCTTGTTTGATTGAGTACGAATATGAGTTAACGGCACGTGACTCTAACAAAAATTATCACTTCAAAGCTCAATATTTAGCAAACAGATGAATAGTTGAGAAAATTGATTGATTTAAATTGAATAGATGAGAAAAAAATAATTCATCCCCACTTTACGGTAACTCTTTTTTTACTTCAATATATTATTCTAGATTTCTACGACTTTGTCGGCATTACTATTTGTACTAAATTACAGATTTCTAGTACTTATAGTTTTTGAGCAAAGCCGCGGCCGGAGATACAGACGGACATGGCGTAACTGGGGTTTGTAGCGGCCACTGGCGTAGCGATTATGCCGATTCGGCGGTTTGAGTTCAGCGCTCGCCAGACGCCAGTTGCCCCACGCCCGCCATTCAGTTAGGTAGGATTTGAATTATTGTGGAAATTGATAAAATAATAATTAATTACCGAGATCATTATCTTTTTATTAGAAACTTCCCTGATAGGCGAATACAGCGCTATTTGAATAGGTGCCCCTCAGGCGCAATAAGTTTATAGTACATTTCCGACACAGGTGCCACACCCGTACAGGGTTCCTTGTTTACTACGGAACCGTAGAACGCATAACAAAGTTTGCGGCCTGTTTATCTACTACCATTCATCAGTTATTGTTTTCTCTTTTTTCATCTATAAATCCTCGTTGCTTGCACCACAAAACAGAAAAATACTATATAGGCTTGCATTGTGAAGAATTTTACGTAAAGTAGTTAGTCGTCTATATGACGACGTATCAATACATAAATAATATAAATTTTTACGTATATACGTAAAAATCAGGCCCTTACAAACAACAACAATATAAACAACCCATTATAGTATCGCCTGCATGACGCTGGCGTAGCTGCTATGACATTGCAGTGCATGGCATTGAAGTTCTCAAGATTTGTTTACGTATGCACGAAGAGACAGCTTTGTAACCATCATGCGTAAGCGAATCGCACCCATTCATGTGCCGAGTGCGGGGTAACCGCAACAGCTACTTATAGTTGGCGCGTATGAATTTACATAATTATAGGGCTATTCACAACTTTTCGGATTCGGAATCGGGTCGGAAACTACATACTATATCTCCATCTCTTTCATTTCCGTGTAAAATGACAGAGATGGAGTTATTATAGTTTCCGACCTGATTCCGATTCCGACGAAACGGAGAAAATACTATAAAAATATATTCGGAAGAACTGAAAACCTCATTATTTTATGAAGTCTGTTAAAAACAATTTGCTGTCCGTGATGTCGTCAGCTCCCCAAGCAGAAAATAAGCAGCCTGAAAGATTTTAGTTGAGAGCCATCTAGCGAAACCAATTCATACTATTACGAAACGTAAGTCATTTCTGAACCATTTTAATGCTATCAGGAATTTAATGCAGGTGGTGCTAGAAAGAACAAGTCTTAGTACAATTTGTTCTGTATAGATAGCGTTCTAATATTATTTTTACAGCCTAAGCGGCTTGGATAGAGAATAGAATGGTTGATTTTAATGTGCGAGTTGTCGTTAAATTCGTCTTCACTCCCTGAGTATCATAGGCTATATTTTTGTAATAATAAATAACACAACTCTCGCAAAAATAAATGACAAAGTGCGCGTCGTGCTACGCCACACCATATTTTTATGAACTTATAAAAGTCATAAATGAACTTAAAAAAATGTCTCTTTAATACTGTTACTGTGGGTAACTTTGACTTTGCGTTAAGCTTTGGACATAGCCTGGTTTAAAGATTCTTGATTTTTTTACCAGAAGATGAGTAATTAAATTGATTGATGAATGCGTGAGTATAGTCGTCAAACATTATAAATGTTAGTTTATGCACGCAGGAAGTTTTAAAAGTTTTCCACTATTTTCTAAACACAAAATTTTGTGACTGAAAAATTTAGGTCCAAGATTTCGGATTTAATTATACAAAACTTGTTTAAATCCCATGAGTTTTATTTAATATCGATAAAACATTGATCTATCTAACCGTTTTAAACAATATTTCTTGGTCTTATTTAGTTTTACTACGTAAAAATATTGTAAACAAAAAAGTCTACGTATTTTTTTTAATTGTGGGTAACATTGACTATGGAGTTTCAGTTAATTATACACCTAAAAATGCATTAATAATGTAAATTATTTCACTTCTATGTCTGACAGAGATGTTTTAAGCAATATAATGTGGTCGAAGATGGTAAGCATACATAACACGGAATAAGAACTGGCTCTCAAGTAGGTGGTTGATAGTCATGGCATATAATGATAATGAGGTCATTCAACACTCAAATGATTGTAGATTTTTTTGGCTTTATTTGATTTCTAAGAAATTATTTCATTAGTAAAAAAAAAAAAAAAAAAATTATTTTTTCCGGTCGCTTGTAGCTCAAATTTTTTAAATGGCATTGCCCATGAAAATGAACATGATTGAAAATAACAAATTTATTTAATTTGATAGATCTATGTTTTTTACATCAAAAAAGTAAAATAAATCCAACCTAAATTACGTAAATCACTGTAATTATGAAGATTTTCCGCTATCGAAATGAACGGGAGTATATTTTACCCAAATTCGCGTTTAACTTTGATAAGCCATTTAAACGCGATTCTCTTAAATATTTTATATACTATTGGACTTGTTACTTCTTTACTTTAAAATTGACCACGAAAGAACACGATTAAATAAGTAAAATACTATTAGACTCATACATTAATACTCTGATATCATAAAAAATATGAAAAAGTATGTGTAAAGCTACCCATACGCTGACAGTTAGTACTGGGATTATATGATTTAAATTATTTTAGTTTAAATCGTATTTTCATTTCTTACTCCTCTAATATTTTTTTAAAGTAGATGGAGTATCACTCATTTGCTTGTAAAGCCTACCTTTATCTCTAGCCGTGATAGGTAGTTTCTCTTTGAATTTCGTCATTATTAACAATGGGTTTTTCATAAATCTAAAGTCAACCGTTTAGCCAAAAAACTTCACTAAACTTAATAGCAACTAAACTTAATAGCATAATATTTCGGAAACGCATGCCTAAATTATTGCAAAACAGTTTTCATATATTATTATTGTTAATGGTTATCAGCATGGCCGTAGGCATGGGAGGGGGGGGGGGGGGGGGTCCAACCCCCCCGAAATCCTGGCCATTATAAAAAAAAAACAGGCTTCAATAATTTTATGAAATGCTTCAAAATTTCGCGCTCGCTCGCGCATGATTGTTTATTATTCAAATTTATTTGTATTGATCATTATTAAACTGCCGTGAACTTTCTAATACGAGGAAATAATTCACTAAAAATAGCCAATAACCAAAAATGTTAGCGCTTATCTTGTAGGTACGAGTATGTTTGTAATTTTCTATAAAGTCTTAGGTTTATATTTAGGAATATTAAATTGGCAATCAATGCATTCAGATGGTTGTATTTATAATTTTTGATAGCGTTAAAGTCGCTCTTTACCAGTCGGGTATTTCCTTTTAACACAGTTTCTTGTTTGATTCATCTGGTCCACGAAAATCAAGGACTCGCTAACACGATCAATGAATCAAATCACTTCCATGATTTAATATTAAAAACCTTAAAAAATCTTTTATTTTGACATGGAAGTACTGTGGGTTCATTAATACGAGAAATAAAGCATATTACTATAAAAACAACACTAAAATTTTGGCGCTCGCGCATTATTACTATTTTGACATAGAAGTACTGTAAGTTCACAAATACGATAATTTTAGTATATTACTATAAAACATCACTAAAAAAATTCGTGCGCGCTTCATTCGCGCATTCATGTTGTTTTGAGATGGAAGTACTATGTATTCACTAATACAAGGAATAAAGCATATTACTATAAAACACCACAAAAAATTTCGCGCTCGCTTCGCTCGCGCTTTATTACGATTTTGACAGAGAAGTACTGTGGGTTCACTAATACGAAAAAGAAAGCATATTACTATAAAAACACTACTAAAATTTTCGCGCTCGCTTCGCTCGCGCATACTTATTACCTATGTTTTTGTTTATTTAGATCATACAAATGCTAAAATGCTAAGGCATATAATAGCATAAGCTAATATTATATTACTTTCAAAAATAATAGAAAATTTTGTTATGACTAACTTGGTGTTCATAAGGGATATTAATGCTAGGAGCACGTTATACAGCATATTACACTACAAACTACTACGCTCGCACATTATAAGACATTAAGACATGGGCCACAGACTCTCTCCCCCCCGCTATGAGAAAGCTATAAGCTGCTATGCCCATGTCCATTGCTGAACCCCCCCGAAATGAATTCCTGGCTACGGCCCTGGTTATCAGTGTTATTTTGAACATTAATGCTATAAAATGGTGGTTTTTTATTCATTAATTCAATCAAATGCGTGAGTATGGGCAAGTGAAATAAAGCAGTGAAACGTGATTTTACATTGTCGTCAAAACTCCATAGAAGCATCTAGTATAGTTCCCGTCACGTAAAAAGAACACTGATTTGTTCGTAAGCGCGAACAAACCAGCGTTCTTTTTACGTGACGGGAACTTATACCTACTTATAGTTGCCATCACTTTACTGAGCCAAGACTAAAATTTGAAAATGACTGTTTACATCACTTAGACTGTGACTAGAACACTATTTAACTTGTATTATTCAAGAAACTTGAAAATAATTCAATACTTGACACTGACAAATCGCTAATCGCGGGGTCCAATACAAAAAAGAAGAAGAAGTGCGAACTAGGCTTACGTTCCGAAACATTCGAATAATACTCACAATGTTAAATACTTACTCAATTGAAGAAATTCATGTTTAATCTTGTGAGATGTTATTATGTTAGATACGAGACTGAAAGCAATAAATTAAAGCTACTATAATTTGATTAATGTATAAGACAATTCGACAATGGGCTTATTTCCCTTGAATCTACTTAGGCCATTTTTGATTTTGAAGTTTGTCCAGTATTCCTAACTAATTTATTGTTTATGTTGTCTGTAATATTGAAAAACTTAGGTACATATTATGTACAATAAATCAAAACTCGCAGCGTGTACTGCGAGTGTATCATCTTTGCTACGTTGGCACAAAACGGAACAACGTGCGCTCTATTGGCTATGAATGATTGAATGAGTTTTGTTGGTACTCAGTACTCACGTACTCACATCCAAATACAGAGTCAGATGGAAGTTGGGTGATAAGTGATATTAAAATTATCGTTTAACTTTATTATTTTCTTGAACAAATCAGTTTTATGCTGTCTAATAAAAAAAGTAGAAAGTAAAGTACCTAGTAG
Source organism: Lycia hirtaria (assembly GCA_947563715.1). Taxonomy (NCBI): domain Eukaryota; kingdom Metazoa; phylum Arthropoda; class Insecta; order Lepidoptera; family Geometridae; genus Lycia; species Lycia hirtaria. The sequence goes on from OX387386.1 coordinate 15,075,790, forward strand.
TTTTATGCTGTAGAATTGTATTAAATAGGATTAGGTATATCTGTACAGAGTACAATATTTTTGTGATATTATTAAACAGAAATTGAGATGAAAGCATGGAAAAGGTACATAAACCTTCTTAATATTCAATAAAAATGTGAATGAATTTATTCAATCAGTACATACAATACGTCAGTGGTGTATATCGGGCCCGGCATTCACTCTATCTTAAGATCTGCCCTTATAGCCAGCGTGCCCCGTGTAGTGCGCTGTGCGATATTTTGTTAGCTTTATTTTAAATTATTGGATATGCTTATACGGTAATGATCTCAGCCTGCCTGCAGCAGTAGTACTGCTTTATTTGTATTCTATTGATTGCTGGCATTGCAGGTGATGTAGGTTAGCTGTAAGTAAACATAAAGTGTTTCAAAATATTTATTTACATACTTTTTTATAGTACGATATCGCCATCAAAGTTTGATAAAACGCTTGAGTCCGGCCCTGTATAATACCTACTTCGTAGCGGGCGGGGCGACGGGAGTGAGCGGAGCGGAGTAGAGCGGCGAACCAAGCAAGCGCTTGGTTGTCTTTTGTTATTCGCTCCTGTCTGACTCCGACAGTCGTTTGCACGCTGCCGCGAGTCATTTTGTTATCGTGCGTTGTCACGGCTTACACACATAAATTCCAATTAAATCGCTGCAAAATACGTAAACAAGACACGTTCAAAGGCTTCTAAGCAGGCCGCGGGCCGCATATTTGCTCTCAAGCAGAAATGTAGTGTTAAGAAAGTACTCCTTCGAGTCGTGTTTTGTCTGGGCGACTGAGAAAATCTCCCACCAGAACTTGTAGTCTTTCTGAGAGGACCATAACTTTTATTCAATGTAATATTTTAGTGTTTTGTGTCAAGTTATCTGTGCAATATGTCGACTATAAAACATTGTGGATTTTGTTCCCTCCTCAGTGGGTTAATGAGGAGGGCCATGTGTATAGGTTCCCGTAGGGGAAGCAGTGAATCTTACTACAGAGAACTCGGAGACCAGGATACTCTGGTAAGGATTAATGTATGTTTGCTCGTCTGTTTACATGTGTACGCTTGATAGAGGCACCAGCATCGCTTAGCACGTTCAGTGCTCGTCAAAATCTTGCCTATTCGTATCTGCTACGTTCTGTTCGTCATAATTGTTTACATGCTTTTCATACAAAGAGATATATAATTAAAATAACAGTATTTTTAATACATGGTCATGTAACATCCTCATACACTAAATTCAACTATGTACCTACATAATTATGTCTGTTTTATGTTTTCCTTATTAATTTACTCAACACTTAGCAAGTTTTATTAGTGAAATGGTACAAGTCATGAGGCTACAGTGTCAAGTGAAAGTACAGTTTCTCCTTGTTATTTTGTTGCTAATTTGTGTAAGTACATTATGTTTCTCTTCAGTATGTATGCACTTGTGTAGGTTTATTATACATTTTATGAAGAAAACATGGTTATAAAATATCAAACATTTTAACATTTTTAACATTTCATATGTAAGTAAATTATTTCTAAGACATAAAATAATTCATGACTGTACTTATAATTTTTTTTCTTCTCTATTCTAAATATCATTATCTATTAAATGTGTATTATCTATGTACCTATATAATATTAATGTAATTTGTAAATGTAGTAGACCTATTTTACATAATAACCTTAACTTTTCAACCAAATTATGGCAAATGAATCTATTGATAACTGAGTTAGAGCAATTTCAATCCCATTTTTTTATATATCAGGTAGGTAAGTATAATTATTTAATGTCAAAATAAGAAATTAAACTTAATTTTTATGTGATCAAAATAAGAAATAGCTAGTCCGAGCTCTGTAACATATTATAAGGATCATATTTAAATGGTTTAACTTACAAGGTCACTTTAAGTAAGAGCTTTATTAACATAAAAACATTTACATGTCATATATACTTTTTATTGTCATAAAATATAGCCTTTTTGTAGGTAAATATGAATCCAACATTTCACTCATCAAAATTGGTCAAGCAGTTTAAAAAATATTACTCTCTCTCTCTTGGGCAGTTCAGTAGAAATGGTACTTTTGATATATGTTCAAATACCTAAAATCTAGAAAAGATATCATGTCACACTTATATAATAGAAAAAAAAGTTAGTATGTCAACACAATGAAATAAATTTTTTGTTCAATTAAATTAATTTAAGTGTTAAAAAAAACTTTTTTTTCTTAATTTTGCAGTCATGTATACGAAAGCATGTTATAAAATATATTTTTTGTAGGAAAATTAAACAGTATGATATATATATAGGTATATATAGGTATGATATATTTAGGTTATATACACTTACTTTTTTTTTTTACAGTTTATGAATATTTTTTTCAATTATCTTGTGTAGGTGCTTAATTACATACCTATAGACTTTAGATTGTCTTTATTTATACTCATTATCAGTGTCCTTCATCATCATCATCATCATTGCATATTCTCATCTCATGGATGGTGGGGCATCATCATCATGCTAGCAAGGTTGGAGGGGCAGAGAGGTTAATGGCTAACAGCAGAACAGCAACCAAATCCAAAACCATTTTTTATGCACCTGAGTGGCAGTCAAATGCCATTAAAACTTTACGACTTCAACAGGTCAAAACCTAAGGGTTTTGACCACTCTAACATAAGATGTTAAATCACATAACGCTTAGAAACTACTGAAAATTTTACTTTTTAATGATATTGATATTGTTTATTCACTTAAAACATATCTATTATTATAAAAAGTATAACATAGAAAATATTTATGCACTGCCGATTTACAATTTGTATAAGAATGTGTATTTGAATAAGAATTTCATTTATATCATCAGTTTGAAAGTTTGATATTACAAATTTTAAGTGTTGATTAAATGGACACATAAAATATAAAATAAAACTGTATAGTGGTATATGTAATCAGATATTTATAATAATATACAATTGCTTGGTTGTTGAATATTTGGCAAGGGTGTCATACCACTACATCATAGTCACTACAAGCATATGTCATAGTTACTTTAAAGATCTTTAAAGTTAATTCTGTTTTAGGAAATTTCTTTGAAATTAAAGGATAATTTACACATTGTATTGTGATTTATATGATCTTAAAGTGTGTGAAATGTAAGGTTTTTGTCAGTTCATAGGGAAGATTGTGTAACAGGCATAGGATTTATACCCGACTGTGTAAGAATGGAAGTTTATGTTTTTATTTATTTTATTTTTCCATTTCATTATGAAAATGTCATATGTCTAGGATTTTAATATCTCCATACAACATTGGATACCTTTTATTATAGTCTAACTTGTGACTATGAACACAGCAAAGTGTTAGAGATATGTCGGTCAAGTGCAACTCTATTACACTATTATATAAATGGTAATAAAAAACAGGTTTTAAAACTATGCTTAGAAAAAAATATTTAATTTCAGTTAATAACAAATATGAAACCTGAGAAATCAATGTTTTTTGTAGATGCTTATTTTTGGAAACAATTATATTCTTGAATATTTTAAAATATGATTTATAAATACGAAGAAATGTGACCAGTTTTAGAATATGTAGTCATAGATAAATAATTATATATCAAAGGGGCTGCTCTAATATCGTAATTCTAAGTCTATAGGTCTGATATAATGGCTTTACATTAGTCGATTAGTAGTTATTTATCGATTTCCAAAAAACAAAGAGGCTAGCGATTCGACTGGATCATTTTTTGTATCTTTGTTCACCGATTGCTCTGTCAATTTTGCATTGATTTTGATGATTCTTTTTTGTTTGATAGATACTTCAGAGGTGGTCCCATATACATTTTATCAAAATTGGTTCAGTACTTTGATTTTTATAATTAAATCATTGATAAAATATTATCCAAGTAAACAAATTGTGTATTTTGAAGTCGGGTTTTTCAGTTTTTTACACTATAACTATTAAGGTTGCATATTTATAGGATACCAATCAATGGATCCCAACAGAACCAATACTGTCTACCAATTCACTTGACCTACATTTAACCCACTTGTTATTTGCGTCCTTTTAAAAGGTCGGCGCTTTAAAAAGTCCTGTGATTAATGAAGGTAAAGTAAGCAATATTTGTTGTTATCATATTAAACTTAAGCTGCAAAACCTCTTTAACAAGTGAAATTAAATTTCTCTTCAATTTATGTTGTTCAGGTATTTATTATCAATTTCAAAATTTTACACTTTAGTTGTTTTATCATCCAAAACAAATACAAAAAAGAAACCGGACAAGTGCGACCGAGTGCGACTCGCCCACCGAGGTTTCCGTACAAACTAGTAGATAAAAGGGGGAAATCTTATATTTTTTTATATTTTCCTTCATAAACCGAAAAATATACATCGTAAAAATATTTAAGAACCTGTTTTAGCTTATGCTAATGAAGCTCTTTCATATGATACCCCACGCATGAAATGGTTAAAGAACTTTAAAATTTGGACTTTCATTCCTTGCACAAAAACACTATTTTTGTGATTAGATTAAAAATGTCCAGTTTTCGGATTTTTTCCTATATGTGTACTCTAACACAATGCTTCTTGCCAAATTTCATAGTTGTAGGTCAACGGGAAGTACCCCATAGGTTTGATTCCCTTGTGAGTGTATGTGCGAAATATGCGTTTTTACGACAAATTCGGCTGTAACTTTTTTTTTACGAAAACTGAGAAATTTTATTTTTCTTTCTGCAGCAAGAGACTATGGATCTGCGTATATGGTTTTAATTTCAACTCGATACCTTCACGTGTTTCCGAGATAAAGGTCTTGACACCCGGACAGACGGACAGACAGACAGACGGACAACAAAGTGATTCTATAAGGGTTCAGTTTTTTTCCTTTTGAGATACGAAACCCTAAAAAGCAGAAGTGAAGTAAAGTAAGTAAGTAAGTCTTTCCGTGTGTCTATTTCTCTGTCTGTTCATTATTTTTTTAGAATATAAAACAACAAAAATGCTGTCGCGGATTCAACCCTCAAAAATGTTTGTCGGGGGAATTTTAAATCCCCTGAGCCCATGGGCGTAGCTATAGCTTTCTCATGGGGGGGGTCCGCGGGTACAAAAAATTATAAAAATATACTACTATTTGCCTCTTTATTTGCGCAGACTATACGCAGACGAGTACTAGTTTCTAAACGTCAATGTTTATATAATAATAATTATAATCTTTATATAATTATACTTAATAATATAAATATTTAAATACACGAAAATTAAATTACGGACAAACATATAACTGTAAATAAAGTGTAAAAGTAACGTCGGAACAATATTAATTCATATTAAACTAGAGGTACCAAAGGACTTCACCAGTTTTAACGAGCGCTCAGCATTTGCATAACACAAGTAAACAAAAACATAGATAATAAGCATACGCGAGCGAAGCGATCGCGAACATTTTAGTAGTGTTTTTATAGTAATATGATTTATTTATCGTATTAGTGAGTCCACAGTATTTCCATGACAAAATAGTACCTAATAATGCGCGAGCGAAGCGAGTGCGAAAATTTTTAAGGTTTTTAAAATTAAATCTTGGAAATAATTTAATTCATTGATCGTGTTAGAAAGTGGCCCAGATGAACCAAACAAGTATAAAAGTGTTTAAAAAAATGAAATATCGGACTGGATGAGTAAGACTGACTTACGCTATCAAAAAATATAAATATAACCATTTGAATGCATTGATTTCAAATTTAAGCACGGCACTTTAAGAGTCTTGTTCGATCTTTTCGAAATTATTAACGCAAAATCATTATTTTTTGTAAAATTGGCTTGGATCGAATTGAATTTTTCATGGAATATTTGTGTTTTTTTTTACGTAAGATAGATCTACGACTGATCTCCAACTCGCCTGATATTTAGCTATGTTATTTTCTAGTTTACGAACGAAGATCTTTTTATAAGTTCATTCAGTCGTTTTATATCTTCAAAAATATGGGCATGCGCGAGCGATCACTTCGCTTTAGCGCGCGAAAAATATTGAAGCAAATTAAGTTAACTTTAAAAAAGAGCAAGGATTTTTCATAATTGCCAGGATATTTTGGAGGGTAGGTTGAACCCCCCCCTGCTTACGGCCTTGTTTACAACTTGTCGGATTCGGAATGGGCCTGGAAACTGTATCTCCATCTCTCTCAATTTGTATAGATATGACAGAGATGGAGTAAGGGTTTTTTTTAAAGTATGTAATATTAAAAAAAAATAAAAAAATACCGACAGCAGAAAAGCAATTTTTAACAGTCTAAATTACGATTTCGATACTTTAAATACGCTGTTGAGTGTACGTTTTTTGTGAGAAAGTATGCGTAAAGTTGCTGTAAAAGATTATAAACGCGCATTCTTTAGAATAATTCTAAAAAAACACTTGTTTATTAAGTTAAATAGTGCGTTAGTGATTACGAAAAAACGTTTTATTTTTAGTTTTTAAAGAGATGTATTATGATTCCAAAAAAAATAGCCTACTTATGACACTTTGGAAACGAAGACGACTGTAATGACGCATCAACCTCGCATATCAAAATCCGTCAAGCCGTTCAGGCTGTCATATAGAAACATACATACATACCCGCATACATATATACACTCGAAAAACATTACCCTCCTTCTTACGCAATCGGGTAAAAATATATAGTTTCCATTTGATATACGCCTTTGTAGTATGTGCAGGCGAAAGACGAACATGGGTCATACTCGTACTGCATCTCTTTAGCTAAGATGTAGTTATGCACACACATTACCGCACATCAGGTTTTTATATATATTTTGTAACATGCGTGCCATCCGCGATACCTATTCCGGAATTTTGACAGCACTTAATTTTTTTTTCGGCCAATCCCATGGGGGGGGTCCGGACCCCCTGGACCCCCCCCTTATATACGCCCATGCCTGAGCCTCAAAGCTGTTAAGGAACATCACTCGATCGCCACTCGCTGATACGATTCAAAGACAATTTTGACAAATTGTTAGTCTATTTATATAGTAATAGACCAGCAATTCGTCAAAATTGTCGTTGAATCGTATCAGCGAGTGACGAGCGAGTGATGTTCAAATAGCAGCCTTGAGGCCCTGGGTGCGTGCGTGTGTGGATGGTTTCTTACGCTGCGTTTTACGCTGAGTTTTTATATGTAAATCAAATCTGATATAGGTATCAAAATAAAATAAAAAAACCATGATGACCATTGAAAGTCATCATATTGTTTCAGAGTGTTTGAAGTCTCTCGTCCGCCAGTAAAGGCAAAGATTAAGAACTTAAACGTCCGGTCAAACCGGCAGATCGTTTGTACCGAATAATTTTCTACTAGGCAAGCGCGCTCCATCGTAGACCGTAACGTCGCTTAACACCAGGTGAGTTGACGGTCAAGCGACCGACAACTCACCTGGTGTTATTGTAATCACAAGCCTATTTTCGAATAAAAAACCTACTTAATTATACCTAAACTACTGAGCGCGGCCTGCTAAAGGCTTATGATTTATTTGACGGATAAATAGGTCAACATAACGACCTACCTCAAGCACTTACTCAACTAATGAAATGATTACTTAGCAATTCGTCATCGTAAAATTTCGCTTATTCAATATTTTAATGTATGTAATTTGATAAGTTATGAATGCTTACTTTTTCATTGACTGATTTTTTTCACTAACACTGCAAAATGTGTTACTGCACTGGATGGACTAGTGTGTGTGAGCTGTGTCAGCCAGTATGTAAGCTAAGGCACCGCGCAAACGTATCACCGCACAATATTATCTAAGATAGATAAATATAAAATATGTGTTTTTATTTATATTTCTGTCCAGAGTACCATTGTATCAAATGTTTTTTTTTAATATCTATCAATAACTAATACGCGTACCATAATACTATGAAAGATGTGGTTCAAATTGGACACACTAAATGTAGCTCAAATTGGACATACTATTTTGAAATTTATAATTTTTTTGGAAACCATAGAAAAAATAAAGTTTAATAATTCATATCTCGAGTTCAGTACAAAATAAGCACACGGAAATTTAAGTCTTGGTTTTAAAAATATTCTTTCTATCGAATAAAAAATAAAAACAGGTGACTGATTTTCGGGCCCATAATCATATTGTGCACCGGATACAGCCGTGATATAAGTATGTTGAGGGACTAGCAGTCAGCCACGTTTCGATACATGTTATTACAGAACTCGCAGACACAATGTACAGTATAAACCGTTGAACCTGGGGAGGGCCTTCCTTGTGGAGTATAAAAGGGGTTCTACACTGTTGCAAACCTCGCTTACGATAGAGGTGACCGAGGTAGTGGCTGTGTTGTACACCGCGTCGGAATTTCTGTCGTCACTGTTGCTAACCAAACTCTCGAAATAGTGCCTTACCTTTCAAAATTCCGAAACGCCGCTGTAAATTCGAATTTCCTACCGTATGTCTGCCGGCCGCTGATATAAAGCAGTATTGCCAGATGTCAGACTCACATTTCCACCAAATTGTCTTACCCGGAAACCCTCCAAAATGCTTGGTTTTAACGAAAAGTCCCCTTAAAGTACTTTAAAAATAAGAAGTTCCAACCTCAAAATTAAGACTGATGGTAACTAACAGCAATCCAGCGTACCTAATTGCAGTTTTAGAAATAAAAACGATAACGTAGTCGGTTCCTATAAAGTGATGATGTTAATTGTACAGCTACAGTCCAGAAATCCCCCAAAATTGGGGGAAAACCCTCCCTTCTGGCATCAATGTTCGCGTGGTTTGTGACTACCGTCTATAGGGTCGGCGACAAGACGCGGCGGTTCGCCACCAGATGCTCGTCAGAGGACGTCCGAAGGTCATGCGAAATATGGTTACAGACAGGCGTCTACACAGTCGAAATCCTAGCTGTTGAAAGGTAGACAGACGTCAACATAGTCGAAAACCTGGCTCACGACAGAGGTCACCCCTGTCGTGAGCTGTGTATAACTCCCTTAAATGTCCACAAAGAAAAGATTTCTCTTTGTTTATAATAATATGTAAGGATCTGCTCCTATCAAATACGAGACAGGCATGGAAAAGGAGCAGAAAGGAAGGCGCTTTAAAAGGAGACTTATACCCAGGGTTGGAATATGATTGGAATGATGATGATTCGTTGGAAGAATATAATGTAGTAAGTGTTAGAAGCGGCTTGCTTCTACGAGAGAGACAGACAGAAGAAATTATAGTTTTCAAGTAAATAAAGTTTAACGGTATCAGTTAACGGTAACGGTATTAGTTAGTTTGAAATGAATTCTGACAAGTATTATAATTAAATCATCATCATTTATGACATAAATGATACACTCATTCGCTAATCCGTCACAGCGCAACAAAGATGTGACTGTAAGCGAGATGAATATACAAGATATGAATACAAAATCACTCTTCAGTTGCGGACTCAGACGGACAGCAATTGTTCTCTCGCCGTTATATGCTCAACGATGACAACACTGAAATCTCTCTTGTGCAATGACGATCCGAGCGTCACCATGCAATGTAATACTACAATGACCTGACTGACATTGCAATGTTATTACAAGCAAACCAGGAAAATACACATACGTGTCATAAATACAATAAGTGTAATTAACCATATATTCTAAGAAGACATCTGTAGGTAATAAATTAATTGTTTAGGTTACGACAGCTAAGGGCTCAGAGCGATGCGCGTTGTAGCTGGTGGCGCGTGGCGCGATTTTCCCTTTTAACGTAAAAATGTGTGCTGTTTATGAAATCACGGAACGTTGTACAGCGCGTGCGCAATAATGGTAACCACAGCGGTTATCGCCGCGATTTCTTATTTAACACCGTGGCTACCGCCCTAGATATCAAGCAAAACAGCGCTCTCATGCATATATTAAAATTTTACTGCGTGACGCGACGCTCGTCCCGCGGTGTTGGGCTCAAATTCAGAGGCACACCCTTCTCGATGTTTTTCCAAAGACTTAACTGACACTAAGTTCATACGGCTAAGGAAAACATCGTGAGGAAACCTGTTTGAGTGTTCTTAACGTTCTCTAAGATTTGCGTTTACTACCACAAACTTGTCTAGTGTGGATGACTGCGTGAAGAAGGCCCGTGTTCAGTAGAAAGCGCGGGCCATTTTCTCATTCCAAGGTAGGGAATTTTCTCATCCCAGTGCCGTATATATAACTGGGATGATCCCTATTAGCGCTGATGTGGAGTTACGTTCTTCGTTGACAGCTGTTTTTAATGGACTTGAAAAGCATTTCATTTCGTCATAACGCTTTTTTACTTTCAAATGATTGACAGTGGCGGAGTAAAGAAAACATCGTCGTCGGGAATTTCAATAGGGAATGTGAAAAAAAAACCGATTTTATCAGAAAGTTTTATTTTTATTTTCTGTTTCCTGAGAGTTATAACTTTGTAATTTTCTATCTTTATCTATTCACTCTAGCCTCAAGGCTAACTTCTAGATCCTGGGCTACAGCGTCGTCGCTTAATATCAGGCGTGTGGTTGATCAAGCGTAGATTATTTTTTTATGTAGTAATAGGTTTACGCTTGACCGGCAAACTCGCCTCATATTAAGTGACGTTGCGGTCTACGATGGAGAGCGCTTACCTAGAAGAAACAAATTCACTCGATATTTAAAGACACCCAGATTATATCTATCGGGAAAGACCCACTCGGGAAACGTATTTATTATTCCACAATCTTGCAGTCCGCACGATGAAAGTGGAATTAAAGCATTTCGTTCGGGCTTTTGGAATATCCACCATGAAACGGTGACGCTATTTCGTGTTTCTGACTGTATAAGATTTAAATGAAATTGTAAAAAAATATAAATAAATTTATTCTATATCTATACCTACCTACTGTTATATGTTTGCTTGTCTCCACACGTTTTTGACCAGTTATTTAAACGGCATTACCTGTTATCACATCTATTTTAAATCATGTAGCACTCAACGAATACCTGTTATTGCGTAGAAATCTTATAAAATACCTACAATCCACTGTTATCGGTCGACCTTACATAGTAAAACCCATACGGAAACAAATGGAAAGATGTTAGAGGTAATACTATTTTTTTTCTGCTGGTTTTGCTTGCGGCTATTTGCTTCTATCCAGACTAGATTCGAAAATAATACTGTTTATACATGCATTTGTTTTTATATAAATACATTCATGCTTTTTTAACCGACTGCGAAATGATAGTTAATGTTTTTCGGGTGTATGTTTGTAAGTTTCTATATATTTTACTTCATCATACCTACTTATTTTTGTCTTCAGATTCGTTTCTACTTTTATATCTATAATTAAGTAATTTTTTAGGGTTCCGTACCTCAAAAGGAAAAAAACGGAACCCTTATAGGATCACTTTGTTGTTCGTCTGTCCGTCCGTCCGGGTGTCAAGACCTTTATCTCGGGAACGCCTGAAGGTATCGTGTTTAAATTAAAACCTAATATACGCAGATCCATAGTCTTTTGCTGCAGAAAGAAAAAACAAATTTCTCAGTTTTCTATTTCTATAAGCCATACTATGGCTTATAGAATAGAATTAGAGCTACTTTTTTTTGGTTTTTATACATTAAGTACATGTGAAACATACTAGCACCCAAAGAGAACAAACATTCATCCTCGTCACACAAATGTTATTCTTGGGTGGGGATCGAACCTACGATCTACAGTTTAGCAGGCAGAGTTAAATTGAATGTACCTAAACCAATAGGACCATTTTATCATCATCATTATAGTTCACCATCATCATTGATTTTCATCATTGTGCTGGTGAAACCGCGGGGATCTGGCCTTGTGGCTCAGTTGGTAGTGTGTTGTTTACGTCTACCTGCTGAACTGAAAGGTCGTGGGTACAATCCCCACTCAGGGCAAACATTTGTGTGATGAGCATGGATGTTTGTTCTGTGTCTGGGTGTTTCTATGTATCATATGTATATATTTACTAGATGGCTGATAAAATACATGTATGAATTCTATCAGCCATCTAGTTCCATAGTACAAGCTTTGCTTAGTTTGGGCTAGATGGTGTTGTGTGAAATGTCCACAAAATATTTTTTTGTTTTTTTTTAGCTAGTATAATAATTATTATAACTAGGAATTTTATGTAGACTCTTATACCAATAAGTGATTTTACAAGAGAATGATTAGATTATACTTTTATATTTAGATAATTTGCTCTGCACATTTTCTCGCGGTACACGTATCATTAACAATATATTAAGCGTAACAAATAAACTACGGAAATCGCTCGTCGATCGGGTATTTCCTTGTTTTTTTTTCTTCATCATCATAATCATCTCAGCTGTAAGAAGTCCATTACAGGAGATGGGCCTTCCCCCACGGACTTCCAAAAAACTGGACTTTTTTTCACTTTGCTCATTGTGGTGTTATTGTATCATTAATACGTAGAGAGAGAAAGCAATAGAGTTCGTTACATTTCTCTCTTACGTCTCTCCCCATTGAAACAGCAAGTGATTATAGCAAGAATGAAAGAGAAAGATGCACTCATTTTTTGTGTTTATCGAAGTAACCGTTTTTCTCATGTTTGTCCTATTTGCTGTAGTACAAATCTTGGTGACATGTAGTTGACATTATACTAGGTTTTCATGTTTTTTTGAAAATATGTTGTTTATATGTATATATTTACAAAAAAATGTATATATGTATTCTATTAACCACCTAGTTCCATAGTACAAGCTTTGCTTAGTTTGGGTTAGATGGCGTTGTGTGAAATGTCCATAAATATTTATTTTTATTTATTTATTTATTCATAATAACCTCTGGCCGTAATCATCGGTTTAATGAAACATATTTACACAACTTATTTTGTTTACTTTCTACGGGATTATAATAGTCACATCAGTTTCGCTATCTCTTACGCGATTGCTTGGGGAATTCAGTTCTAGACTTATCTATGGATGGCACTAATCAATGGTACTAATGATGTATCGCTTTTTTCCCCTTGATACAATTCTGATACGTCTTTTGTTTCTGCTACCGCATTAGTGTTTCCATACATTCTCGTCGGTTGTGTGTACTTTTGTTTTATGGCGTACTATGCATTTTGCCTAGCCTAGTCGGGAGACCGTTGACTTGCGATCCGCAGGCCCTGGGTTCGAATCCCGCGGCACGCACCTCTGTATTTTCGGAGTTATTGTTGATTGCCGCCAACTTCAAAACGGTGAAGGAAAACATCGTGAGGAAACCTACATGTCTGAGAGTTCTCAATGATCTTAAAGATATGTGAAGTCTGCCAAACCGCACTTGGCCAGCGTGGTAGACTATGGCCTTACCCTTCTCATAATGAGAAGATGGCCCGCGCCCAGCTGTGGGATAGTTTGTACAAACAGGACAAATAAAAAATAAAAAGCCGGACAAGACTCGCCCACCGAGGGTTCCGTACAAACTAGTAGATAAAAGGGGGAAATTATATATATTTATATTTTCCTTCATAAATCGAAAAATATACATCGTAAAAATATTTAAACACCCGTTTTAGCTTGTGCTAATTAAGCTCTTTCATGAAATACCCCACATGATACGGTCAAAGCACTTTAAAATTTGGACCCTACTTCCTTGCATAAAGACCCTATTTTATGTGATTAAATTAAAAATTTACAGTTTTCGGATTTTTTCCTTTATGTGCACTATATGACAATCCTTCTTGCCAAATTTCAAAGTTATAGGTCAACGGGAAGTACCCCATAGGTTTTGAATCCCTTGCGAGTGTCAAAATATGCGTTTTTACGACATATTCGGCTGATTTTACGTGATTAAATTTAAAATGTACAGTTTTCGGAATTTTCCCTTTATGTGTACTATAATGACAATGCTTTTTGCCAAATTTCAAAGTTATAGGTCAACGGGAAGTACTCCATAGGTTTTGATGCCCTTGCGTCTTGACGGACAACAAAGTGATCCTATAAGGGTTGCGTTTTTTCCTTTTGAGGTACGGAACCCTTAAAATAATATAGTTTTAAATTTAAAAAAAACCGACTTCAAAATACGCAATTTGTTTACATGGATGTAATTTTTTCAGAAACAATTCATAATTGGCGGAGTAATCGCTGAACAAACATACCAAAAAAAAAAACAGCTGAATTGATAACCTCCTTCTTTTTGGAAGTCGGTTAAAAACGTAAACACGCCCCTATTAAAACGTATTTCTTGATCTATTAAACATTTCTTGACGACGATGGTCACGGGTATACCAACATAAAACATAAGTCATGCTCGTTCAATTAGAGACAAAACATGAGTAATAAGACACGTTACGGCCTTGGTTGAGAACTGATGCGACCTTGCGAAGGGACTGACTTTCTTACCTGCCTCGCGGTATTCAACATCTACCTACATTGTTATGGTAGGTATTACATCTTCGCTATTATAAAAGCGAAAGTGACTGTCTCTCTGTCTGTTATTTTATAGGAAAGTTACTTTTTCGCGATCAAAGGGCTTCAGCTTTTTTTTACTCGACTGCATAAGAAGGAGGGTTACGTTTTGTGTGTGTGTTTTTTTATACAAGATAGATCTACGATTGACCACCAACTCGCCTGATGTTAAGCGACGGTGAGGCTGAGGATGGAGTTCATCGATATAGAAGATATCTATTCACTCTAGCCTTGAAAATTCCAAGATTGTAGGGCTCAGGATCTGCTTGACCGATTTTGATGTGCGAGATTTCGTTAGATTCGTTTACATTCCCCGAGTATCATAGGCTATATTATTTTGTAATAACTACACATACATACATCCCGCATCCCGATGTATAGCATCTTGGGCAAAAAAAAAAGTAGTTATGTGAGTATTTTATCGGCTATCTGGTTTCCATAGATTTACTTAGTTTGGATATAGATAGTGTTGTATGAAAATGTCCACCAGTATTTATTTATATTTAATTATTTACTTAAAAACACCCAGATTCTATATATTTGGGTAGACCCACTCGGGAAGTTTAATATTACGTTTAGAGGAAGCCTTCCTTATGTAAAGTTGGTATATACTTAAAAACGATTTCTAAATCGCGGATAACACCGCGGCAAGTTCCTGGATTGGTAACATAATACATTTTGCTTAATGTGGAAGACATTAGTCATCTAGTGTAGATGCATAATGTTAATAAATAATATGTTATCTTTACTTCCTTACCTACTTTATTTTATATTACGTGTATAATAGGTATAATAAATGCCTGTCTGTTTGTTAACTTTTATGAACTAAACGGCTGGACCGATGGTTATGGTACAAATACAGCTGAGTATCTGGACGGAAAAAGGCTACATTTCATTATCATCATAATTACCTAACGTTTGTTTAACAGACTTCCAAAACGAAGGAGGTTCTCAAACCGACTGTATTTTTTTTGTATGTTTGGTCACCGATTATTCCGCCTATAGTGAATTATTTTTTGTATGGTAGGTAATAGTTCAGAGGTGGTCCCATATATGTTTTATTAAAATCGGTCCAGTACTTGTTTAGGTTTTTATAACAAAAATAACTAGAAAATTGTCATCCTAGTAAAACGAAATTGCGCATTTTGAAGTCGGTTGCCTCAGTTTTTCGGGTTTCTCAGGGTTCCGTACCTCAAAAGGATAAAAACGGAACTCTTATAGGATCACGTTGTTGTCCGTCTGTCCGTCCGTCCGTCTGTCAAGACCTTTATCTCGGGAACGCGTGAAGGTATCGAGTTGAAATTAAAACCATATACGCAAATCCATAGTCTCATGCTGCAGAGAGAAGAGAGAGAAAAATCAAACATTTTTATTTTCATAAAAAAAATGACAAAAAAACGCATATTTCGACACTCGCAAGGGAATCAAAACCTATGGGGTACTTTCCGTTGACCTATAACTGTGAAATTTGGCAAGAAGCATTGTCATTAAAGGAAAAAAAGTCTCGTGAGTAAGTTGCATTCAAAATAACTGAAATGGCGAAAAGAATTAGCTATTCCATTCCACTTTGTCGACATCAATTAAGCTTCTTTAAAGATTTCTTGTTTTTATACAGAGTTGTGCCCAAGTCTGTACTGAAAGGTATTTATATAATATTTAGTACATTGACCTTCTTTAGGATTAGAACAGAAATGAAAATAAACCTATTTGAATAAATACTATCACAAAATATATATAGACATCGCTGTGACAAAAGAATACTGGAATAACTACGCATATATATTTATGAACGCTTATAAAAAGGCGTTTATAATCATCATTATTGTCAAAAAAGTCCACTCCTAGACATAGACCTCCGCCATGGATTTACTAAAATACCGGTTATCGCGAGCCCTTCAATCAGCGTCTTTCTGATGTCTGCATTGTATTCTTCCATACTGGACTGGAAGAAAAAGAAAAACATAGAATGTACCAGTTCCTACTCTTCCCGGGCATACTGTAAAAGTCAGTTAAGGGACTTGAGGGAAATTGGCGTTAAAGTAGGCGATGGGCTAACCCCCTATCACTTCAAGCCAACATTACATCCTGCCCTCTTATCCCCTCTAATCCTCTAATACCATCTTTCCTCCATCTAACCCTCTAATCACGGTCAAATGTGGCGTCAAATGTCCTTATTGGTCTTTGATGCTCTGTTTTAAGTTCTGCGTGATATATGCCTTGGTCATCACCAATTCAACTTAAGGATTCGCTCAACGCGCGCAGTTATCTCTCTCGCGCATCACAACCTTTTTAAACATATAAAATTAGGAATTAATAATTAATAGGGATATTAGAAAAGTGAGAGCTAACATTTGTTTAATTAGGCAGGAGAAATATATAAAAACAAGTTTTTCTTAGACATCTTTTAAATTGGTTTAGAAATAAGAAAATATATGTTATTTTTTCTAATTCTGTCGCCAGTGTAAAATAAATGATATCTGAATAAAACTTTTTTTTAAATGTTTCTCCTCTCTAAATAAACTAATTTAGCTCTAACTTTTCTAATGTCCCTTTTCAATGATTTTATATGTATAAAAATGTGATGCGCGATAGAGATAGCTGCGCGCTTTAATCTCGACCTTAATTAATAAACCTTTGGGTTATGTACGTGGTTTTAGTTTGTCTATGGAACTTTTTATAAAATACGTTAAAATACTACTCACTACTACTAAAATACTTCTTTTAGCATTAAGTGCTCGACACACAGGTACGTTGAATTAAGTGGTGCAAATTGTGTGGTTTGTACGTGGTTGGATGTAATGGAAAGCAGATTAACCCAAAGTAAATTTTAACAGGTACTATTTTCCTTTATCAAAATACCCGGCAGGAAAATATCTGCACGATGACCGGGCATGCGGTCAATGTGTTATACATAAATGGATTTGGGATATGAATTCATTCTGTCAGGCCAGGATATATAATATTTTAACCCCCCTATCACAAGTCAACACATGTCGCAAATTTTAATCTACACATTTTATGATTGAATCTTATATATTGAATGATATCTTAGACAAGTATAAATGGTAAGTCCATTTAAATTAAATACATTTTATAGAGGCATTGCACATACTTTCTCACAAAAACGTATACTCAACAGCGTAACAAGCGTGACGCATTCGTAAGTTAGACTAAAAAGACTGTAAAAATCTTAAGCTCTTATAATGCAGTCGGGTATTTAGTTTTTCTTTTAACTTAGATACTTGTATACTAGTAGAACGGTCAAGCGAAAACATAAAAAAAAACCGAAGTATTTAACTTTTTACATAAATTTATGCCGACTCACGCACTTTTAATATTATTTAAATGAGAATAATTGGAGCTTATTATGACTCGACTAGCGCCATATTGCGATCTCGGATCTTGGATCTGCGTATATGGTTTTGATTTCAACACGATACCTTTACGCGTTCCCGAGATATACATAGATCTTGACACCCGGACGGACGGACAGACAGACAGACCGACAGACGGACAACAAAGTGATCCTATAAAGGTTTAGTTTTTTCCTTTTGAGGTACGGAACCCTAAAAACTACATAAGCTCGAAAAACATAACCCTCTTTCTTGCGCAGTCGGGTGATTTTTCTACCACCACATCTAAAAGCAGGAAGCTACGTCGGAAACATGGAAATGTATGTAAGTCGCTCACAGTGTCGACAGTACTCGACAGGTCTTGCAGATCTGTGTTATGAAAGGAAATACATAGAATCATGACAGCTTTAACCCTTTACTGCATTTTTTTTTTGGAACGGAAAAGTATTAATGTATTTAAAGAAATAAAATGACATGTTTCAGGAAACCGAAAAAAAAGTGAGGTTGTCTAAAAAATTCAGTCCAGAATGTTTTTTTTTTTTTTTAACTTTTCATTGGTTTTTGTTAATAGACAAATTCCATACCAATCGACAGTATGAAGCCCATAGAATATGCAAACGTTAGGTTGACTATTTTTTTCCCGTCACAACTCTTGGGTAGGCAGATATAAACTGGTAAATCGATACTAGTAACTTGCACTAGTCTGGTTAATGAATTAAAGTTAGATAAGTTAGATAGTTAAGATTATTTACACATAAATATATTGAATTTGTCTATTAACCAAACCAGTGAAATGTTTAAAAAATAATAATTAATTAATCATATTCTGGACTGAATTTTTTTAGACAAACCATTTGCAATATATTTATTGACATATTTAATTAAATATAAAATACTTTTCATCCATTAACCAGCTCGGTGAAGGTCGTCCTATAGCAGGATCTTAGACTATTAGCTCAACGCGCGCAGCCATCTCTCTCGCGCATCACAACCTTACCTTACCTTATAGGGATTACTTTTTTAATAAAAGAGGCCAATTAGTTTAGTAAGATAGGAGAAATATATAAAAAAAAGGTTTTTATTCGATATCTTTTAAATTGGCTGAGGAATTGAAAAATATATGTTTTCCACTATTCCGTTGCCAGTATAAATGATATCTGATTAAAACTTTATAAAATATTTCTCCTATCTAAATAAACAAATAGACCTCGTACTTTTGTGATATGCTTAAAAATTTTGTGATGAGCGAGAGAGATAGCTGTGCGCTTTAATCTCCACCATCACCACATCTCCACCTCCTTTAAGCTTCTCTCTTATACACAGGCTTTAAGCTCCGAGTATCTATGTATAGAATGCTATTAATGTTATCTGTGTATAGATTAGAAACATTTATATATGGTTGGACACAAGCGTTGTACGGTCCGTTCAAGAATTTAAGCAATTATGGACTCTCGTCTGAGAATTGCTTTGTGGCGGATCAGTCGATTAGTACGAGTAAGAGCTAGAATGTACATACATTAGTTCACTTGTAAAAAAAAAACTTGGCTAGTGGAATGCGAATCATAATAATATATCCGCTGCAAACCTATTATAGTTTCAAAATAGGAAAAAGAACGGTGTTGCCAGGCCACCGATTTTTTTAACCGACTTCCAAAAAGAGGTTCTCAATTCGACTGTTTTTTGTATGTTTGTCACGCGATTACTCCGCCAATTATGATTTGATTTTGACGATTCTTTTTTGTTTGGTAGGTGAAAGTTCAGAGGTGCTCCCTTAAACTTTTTATCAAAATCGGTTCAGTACTTTCGTTTTTTTACGCAAGATAGATCTACGATAGAACCAACTTGCCTGATGTTAAACGACGGTGTGGTCGAGGATGGGGCTCGTCGATCTAGAAGATATCTATTTACTCTAGCCTTGAAAATTCCAAGATTGTCATCATCATCATCATCTCAGTAATAAGAAGTCCACTGCTGGACATAGGCTTCCCCGATAGAATTCCAAAAAGACCGATTGGAAGCGGCTTGCATCCAGTGTCTTCCCGCCACTTGTATGAGGTCATCTGTCCATCTCGTGGCTGGTCTTCCTACGTTGCGCTTGCCGGTACGTGGTCTCCACTCGAGAACTTTTCGGCCCCATCAGCCATCAGTTCTACGTGCTATGTGCCCTGCCCACTGCCACTTCAACTTGCTAATCCGTTGTGCTATATTGGTGGCTTTTGTACGTCTACGTATCTCTTCATTTCTGATTCGATCTCGTTGAGAGACTCCGAGCATAGCTCTCTCCATAGCTCGTTGCGCGACCTTGAGCTTCCTTATAAGGCCCATAGTTAGGGCCTTATAATCCAAGATTGTAGTTCGCAGGAAACAGAGATGGCGGCAAAGAATTCCATTCCTCTGCAGTACGCATCAAGAAAGTGGACCTATATCGCAAATTTTTATAACAAAATAACTATAAAAAATGTCATCCAAGAAAACGAATTTGCGTATTTTGAAGTCGGTTGCTTCAGTTTTTTAAACTATAATTATGTTCGTGACCGTTCGATCCAGCATCCAGCATGCTTGAAAAGTTTACTTGATCAAGTTTACTTGATACGGAGGTAGTTGAAACCTTGTAGACATAGGCTACATTTCAGAATACACGAGTGAACCCGCGGGCCACAGCTTGTAATTAATCATTGCTCTCAAGCCTGTGAGCTTCGCAATCAAAACGATGACGAACTCCACCGTATTCTGGGTAGTATCGGCGCCGCAACCGAAGTGGAGCCAGTGATAAAACAAAGATTTCATCAACATTTTACAGCTTTCTATACTGGGCACGTTCGTATATTTTACTGTTGTGGGTTTCATGCCAAAAGATTGAGTAGGAGGTTAGGGACCTCTATCTACATAACATTTACTCGGCTGTCGCCTATCTTTTTGTATTGTGCCGTATCGGAAACTATTTATCACTTTTATATTTCAGTTCGGGGCCAAAGGGGAAATGCAAATTATTTTCGTTCTAGTATTTAGTCAGTGCTGTAGGGTGAAAAACCTGCTATTTTGCGTAGTTACTTATGCGTACAATAAGCAATCGTTGACATAGTTCGACGTGGTGGATATTCCAAAAATGAAAACGAAGCGCTTCGGTTCGACTTTGATTATACGAGCTTTTAAATTATGCATTACGCCACTTGAGGTGGTTTTCTCCGAAAGATATCACCTGTGTTTTTAAATCACTTGTGAATAGGTTTTTTCTAGACCAGCGCGCTCCATGCATCGTAGACCGCAGCTCAACATCAGGTGACCTGACAGTAAAGTGCAATTGAAATAAGTGAAATGATTGAAAAGAAAGCATATTATGTTTATCTTGCGGTATCAGAACGGCTTCTTCTGGTCCAACCACACTGAGATTTTATTAACATTTAGAAATTCGATGATAATGCAATTATATGTACCATATGGAACTGGTCTGATGATGATAGAGTAGGAAAGTTCACATCAGAACTTCCTGATGGTATATGGTAGATGCTTTGAGTAATGCGTCGTCGTTTGTTATCATAATTTGTATGCGTTTTTCATTAGACATGTGCGATGACGAAGTCCAGATTTTGAATGATACGAAACATCGATTTGGGAACTCCTGAAGAGCAGTAACTTACCGTGCCTTAGCAAGTAGTGATTGAAGATATACCAAAATTACTGAATGGAATTATGAAGAATTTGGTAGAATCAGCTAGAAGTGTTAGAAAAGTAGGTACAATAAGTTTAATCTTGGTTCAAAGAAGTTTCCACTTCGAAAATGGATTTTAGAACTTTTTATTTTAATTTCATATTTGCTTGCACGAGAATTCATCACAACGAATTTTATTTGTTGAACGTTTTGTATGCTTTTCTTCATACCCGTTCAGTTTTTTGCATATTTGTTTTCTAGATTAGTTCAATTCTATTCACTTCAGTTCACTGCTGGGAACGGGCCATCTTCTCATTGTGAGAAGGGTTAGGCCATAGTCTGCCACGTTGGCCAAGCGCGAGTTGGCAGACTTCACACATCTTCAAGATCATTGAGAACTCTCAGACATGTAGGTTTCCTCACGACGTTTTCCTTCACCGTTTGAAGTTGGCGGCAATCAACAATACGCACATAACTTCGAAAAGACAGAGGTGCGTGCCGTGGGATTCGAACCCAGGACCTGCGGATCGCAAGTCAGACGGTCTCACCACTAGGCTGCCGGAAACTCTCATTATTAGCAAGTTTAATTTGACCGAGCGACAAGCCGCTCATTGTGGTGTGAGACGCCACTAGCCTAAGAAATCCAATGCTTTTATACGGAGATCGTTCCTTCGTTAAGGATCAAGTTTGGCCACCGAGGCGTTTTAGTTAAAATGGTCCGAAAGCCCGGCATTATCTCAAAAATAAAAAGATAAATCTAACCGCGCACTCAAACGTAATATGCATACGCAAACACAAGTACTTAAAGTCCACGCGCTCATGTAAAATACTACAACTTATTATACATATTTAAGTAGGTAGGTATACACCCTAGCCAGACACCAGAAGTCCCATGAAATGCTGCCTCGTGTACCATCTCAATATTAGAAATCGACTTATTCATGAGACTGTTTGTCTGCATTTTATCTCACATCGTCTAGCCTGACCTCATTTAAAAGTCACAACACAAATCCATTGTAATTTAGAAATTCACGTTTAAAAAATTAGTTTTACAATTATTTTGTAATACTGTATTATAAACGTGATCAGCAAGAATTGTATTCGAGCAAAGAAAAGGGTAATAGGTGTTTGTTAACTCATCTTGTTCGGTATGCGGTGTCCTTTGTATGTCTTTAATACTTTTTTATGTCTTTATCCTTATTGTTTGTGTCGTTTAAGTTATTATGTTACCCGGTTGCACGAGAAGGCGTAACGTTTTTTGTATTAATTTATTAAGAGGGACAAGGGCCTAAGCAGCTCCGTTGAGTAATTGTGACCTTTGCTCTATTGTGACAATGCCAAAGGCTCACTCGCGTACGACATGTCCTTTCCTATGCAATGACAGTGTTAAGTAGAGGAAGACTGGTGACGCTGATTCATAATTAGACCTAACATACTGAGTCCGCTGGACATAGCGAAATACAATATCGCTTATTCGCATTTTGAACACTATCGCGATGTGTCAACGGTCATAAAAACTAATAAAACAATGAAATTTTAATTTGTTCAAACTTGTACTTGGGCAGTTTTGTAGGATTCCGTATTTGTTTTTAATCACGAGGTTGCCTGCTTTGACCACCAAGAGCAGACGAGCAAGTGACAGGCAGAACTTTGAATTCGACGATGAAACAACCAGAAGCTCAAAAAATTCGAATCTGCATCATCGGTTTAGTGAATATTCCAAAAACTAACGAAACGCTTTAATTCTACTTTTATCGTAGGCACTGTAAGACTATGGAATGGGCTTCCGAGTCTTCCTGGATATTTATAATCTAAATAAGATAAATGAAACACTTTGTTTAAATAAATAAATTAATAAATAAATATTGGAGGTCATTTCACACAACGCCATCTAGTCCAAACTAAGCAAAGCGAGGAACTTGTGAGCACTATGAGAAAATCTATCTTACGATATTCAAATGTACTGAAAAAACCAGCCAAGTCCGAATCGGACTCGCGCACTCATCCGACAGCGTAAAATATATCTAAAGATATCTTCTAGATCGACGAGCTCCATCCTCGGCCACACCGTCGCTTAACATCAGGCGAGTTGGTGGTCAATTGTAGATCTATCTAACATTAAAAAACCGGTCAAATGCGAGTCGGACACGTGCACGAAGGATTCCGTACCATTATCTATAAAAACAACAAAAAAAAACACGTTTATTGTATGGGAGCCCCCCTTAAATATTAATTTTATATTAATTTAATTATTTATTTTTAAAGTGAACAATATAACTCAATATTTTGTGAATATTTCAAGCGTCTACCTGTTGCCGTTATCAATATCGAGCAAAAACGAGCAAAAAATTAAGTAACGTTTGTTGTATGGGAGCCTCTTAAATATTTATTTTATTCTGTTTTTTTGCTATTTGTTGTTATAGCGGCAACAGAAATACATCATCTGTGAAAATTTGAACTGTCTAACTATCACGGTTCATGAGATACAGCCTGGTGACAGACGGACAAATAGACAGCGGAGTCTTAGTAATAGGGTCCCGTTTTACCCTTTGGGTACGGAACCCTAACAATGAAACACTTTGTTTAGCGAGGAACTTGTGAGCACTATGAGAAAATCTGTCTTACGATATTCAAATGTACTGAAAAAAAATACGAAAAGATGGACGGGCAACTGAATGTTGCGGTTATAAAGTCATAAAAAATATGTTTCAGTTTTGTAATCGCTGGATTACAAAACTTTTATTATTAGTGTTATACCCACGGAGTTTTTGGCGGGAACGTCTTAGTAACGTGTTGTTGCTTGGTTTTATTTTCCTAAACTTATGTTATTTTGATCATTAATGCTATAAAAATGGTGGTGTTTTATTCATTAAGATTTCGATAAAGTGCGTGAGTGTGGGCAAGTGAAATAAAGCAGTAAAACGTGTGATTTTACGTTGTCGGCAAAACTCCATAGAAGCTTCTAGTAAAGTCGTCACCACTTTACTGATGCAGGACTCGACTTATAAATTGACTGTATACGTGACTTAGATTATGACTAGAAAATTTACAACTTGTTTTATTCAAGGAACTTGAAAAAATCCTAATACTTGACACTGGCAAATGCTTTAATGCGGGTCCAATACAAAATAATCGGCCAAGTGCGAGTCGGACTTGCGCACGAAGGGTTCCGTACTATCATCTATAATACTACAAAGTTTAGTTCTGTTTATATAAAATAACGAGAAATCAACGAAATTCCAAGTAGTAAATTGCAAACTTATAGGTAGGTTTTCGATACACATCCGGGCAGAATAACGCGCGTATTCGCTCGCGCGAATACGCGCGTCTATGGCTCGCTCCGTTATGTTACCTCCCCCGCTACCCGCGCGGCCGTTGCTTAGCAACCGCCTCGCGCTCGCGCCACCACACACCGCAGCGCGGCGCTCGCACCGCGTTTAGATGCACGGATTATTTTCATTTTGTGAGTTTTTATGTATTAGATTAGGTATTTATTTTTATAGTTAATATATTTCTAAATATTTAGTATTCGAGTAAAAATTGCTTAAAAATTACGTTTTTTGTATGGGAGCCCGGGCCACTTTAATATTTAATTAATAAATTAATTATTATGAAATCAATATTCATATATTTTTTTTTATTAGTAATAAGCTTGCGCTTGACCGCTAACTCCATCTGACGCACGAACATAAGTTGGCGGTCTTTAGATTTCAATAAGAAATCCAGGTGCTTAAAAAAAGAAAAAAACTAAAACGCCTATTTACATTACCCGATTTCTCAGGCCCTGTCTGTCGGATGGCCTGTCTGGGAACTATGGAGGACCCTGTCTCTTATTACAATACGCTGTCCCTGGCGACAGGTCACGATAAATCGGGTGGTGTAATAGGCTTTTAAAAACGACCATTCATGTCATATATTTTGACACTACGTGAGTAGGTAATTCCCATAGACCTAGAATCACGAAATTTTGGAAAGAACCAAGTTTTGTAGAACAAGTAAAGGATTCATTCTTAAAATTGTTAAACTGTAGTTTTTAGGGTTCCGTACCTAAAAAGGAAAAAACGGAACCCTTATAAGATCACTTTGTTGTCCGTCTGTCCGTCTGTCTGTCCGTCCGTCCGGGTGTCAACTTGTCAAGATCTGTATCTCGGGAACGCATAAAGGTATCGTATTGAAATTAAAACCATATACGCAGAACCGTAGTATCTTGCTGCAGAAAAAAATAAAGAAAAATAAAATTTCTCAGTTTTCGTATAAAAAGTTTCAGCCGAATATGTCGTAAAAATCTCACATGTACTTCCCGTTGACCTAGAACTATGAAATTTAGCAAGAAGCATTGTGTTAGAGTATAAAATCCGAAAACTGGACCTTTTTAATTCAATCACAAAAAATAGTGTCTTTATGCAATGAATAAGGGTCCAAATTTTAAAGTTCTTTAACCGTATCATGTGGGGTATCATATAAATCATAGCTTATATCATAGCTTCATTAGAATATTATATCATAGCTTCATTAGCATAAGCTAAAACAGGTTTTTAAATATTTTTACAATGTATATTTTTCGGTTGTTGAAGGAAAATATAAAAAAATATATAATTTTCCCCTTTTATCTACTAGTTTGTACGGAACCCACGGTGGGCGAGTCTGACTCGCACTTATCCGGTTTTTATCTCATTCGAAAACAGGCTTGCGCTTGACCGTCAACTCGCCTGGCGATAAATGTAAAAAAGCGAAAGCACACTTATAATTGGAATGTATCGGCGAAATTTGTTTCCAGCTATGTATAAAATTTCGGTTATCTTTAATTTCTTTCATCATCTTCATCATCCACAACCTTCTCTATCCCACTGCTTTGGAATCTTCAGTGCTACAGTGAATAGTTTTTTTTAAAATACAATATAGATCTACGATTGACTACCAACTCGCCTGATGTTAAGCGACGGTGTGGCCAAGGATGGAGCTCGTCGATCTAGAAGATATCTATTCACTATAGCCTTGAAAATTCTAAGATTGTAGATCTCAGGAAACAGAGATGGCGGCAAAGAATTTATTCTTGTGCAGTACGCAACAGGGATGTGGATCGATATCACTGAGTACGGATCTGATGATGGAGCCGGTAGATATGAACTAGAACTTCATGATGGAACATCGTATCATAGCTTTGTTTGGATTTGTTAGAAAAGTCTTGTAATGAACTTTGACCACAATAATTTGTAGCGTGTTTTTTAGTTTTGTAAACTGTAATTTATTTATGCTATATACGAGATATCTTAGACTAGATCGACAAGCTCCATCTTCGGCCACACCGTTGCTTAACGTCAGGGGAGTTGGTGGTTAATCATAGATCTATCTTATAATAAAAAAAAAAAACTTCCAATCACGAATAATATTTGGACAGGTATTATAGGTACAGGTAATACAGTAATACAGGTACAGGTACAGTAATACAGGTACAGGTATTATAGTATTAGGTAGGCATTATTAAAAGGATAAATTGAAATATATTCATCATAATATTATTGATAATATCCTTAACACCTCAACAGCTTTGTTATGACTGCTATTATATTAATGCTATTTAAACTACTTTCTGCGTATCGGTTAAATTTTCGCTTAAAATTATTGTTTAATTTATCAAACCTTTTAACTGGCCTTGTGGCTCAGTTGGTAGTAGACATAGACATAGACATATTTTATTGATAATTATTCAATTACAAGTCAACATTATAAAATTAAATTAGCTATAATTATTAATTAATGATTTCGAATAAGTATGATTTTTGAAGTATGATTTTTAGTATGTCTGCCTGCTGTGCCGTAGGTCGTGGGTTCGATCCCCACCCAGGGCAAACATTTTGTGTGATGAGCACGATGATGAGCATGTTTGTTCTGTGTCTGGGTGATTCTATGTATCATATGTATATATTTACAAAAAAAAAGTATATATGTATTCTATCAGCCATCTAGTTCCATAGTACAAGCTTTGCTTTTAGTTTCGGCCAGATGGTGTTGTGTGAAATGTCCACAAATATTTATTTATTTATTTATTTATTTTACTTATATCGTATTTATAACCGTCACACGCGACCTTATGTTTTATGCAGCGACTTCGTATGCGTAGGAATAACTATCAAACTTAAATCATCATCATCTCAGCTATAAGAAAA
Organism: Lycia hirtaria; assembly: GCA_947563715.1. Lineage (NCBI taxonomy): Eukaryota > Metazoa > Arthropoda > Insecta > Lepidoptera > Geometridae > Lycia > Lycia hirtaria. Next base: position 15,103,356 of record OX387386.1, read on the forward strand.
ATACGTAGATGCCGAAAAAAGTCTCCAATGTTCTATTTCGATGTATATAGTAGTTATGTATGTATATGTTACTATATTATGTCTAAACTACTCAATGTCAAAAGCTAGGTACAAAGCAAGGAAATTTGTAAAGATACTTGGATTTGAGGAAAATAAGCGTTTATCTATTTTATTTATTTAACTAGCTGTACCCGCGACTTCATACGCGTAAGAAAACACATCCGCCGTGGTCCAACCTAACTGCCGACTCAATTTATTTGTGTCGAGTATGTGGTCAAACGTAGATGTATTTAAATGAAGAATAAACTGCCGTCCTCTTTTTTAACTCGCTCCAGCCCTGCTCAAGTTCAGCTCCTGTCTCAATTCGATTCAATTCAATTCAACGCTTTATTGCTACATTATGTACATGGTCTCGATCCCACCTCGCTTCTACTGCACGCCTGCCTCACATCTTTTCCACGTCCACCTTGCTCCCGTCGCACTCCCGTTTTGCTGTCACCTGCTCCCACTCCACCCCTGTCCAACTTCTGCCATATTCCCGCCTCGCTCTCACCTCACTTTCATTTCATTTCCTCCTGGCACTTATAGCGTTAATCTCCCTTCAGCCCCGCTTCCGTCGTGATCAAGCTAAGATTTATAAAATCAGCATTTCGCTTGAATTGCAAGTCTGTTTATGAAAAAAAGTCATAAAAAATGACAACCCCCTTTTTTATCACCTAAGGCCATCCCTGGCGCCAGCCAGCCATCCATCATCGTAACCTAATTTGACAAACTTAATTCAGCCCTGTCGTAAACATATTACAAATATGTTTGTGATATTAATTTGAATACTCAAATACAAAATTTTACGCCTAGCATTAAAATCGTGGTACTTTCATGGAATATTTAAATCCTCTGTTGACCTCCTTAATTCATCCCTGTCACAATTTTTTTATTATAGTTGTAATTTGTATTCATTTTATAGTGCAAACACTACATTTCAAGATTCTAACATAAAACTTAAGGAAGATTCATACAAACTTTCAACCTTCTTTTGACTACCTTCACTCATACCTTTCGCTGAAATATAATAAAAGTATTTATTTATATCTATTAGGTAACCCAAATACCAAATTTCATGCCCCTAACATCAAAACTCAGGAACTTTCATACATTCGTTTAGCCCTCAATTTTACCCCTTAATTCTGCCCTTTCGCAAATTTCGTTCTTAGCTGTCCTATTTACTCTATAAGTAACATACATGCCAAATTTGAGATTCGTAGCTTATGTAGTTTTTGAGATTTAGTGATGAGCAACGCAATACTCGTAATGTTGAATGTTGTAATTTAATGCTATATCCCAGGGGATCTATCAAATTTTTCGGGATAAAAAGTATGCAAGATCCTTCTACATAGTATAAGTAATAATCCTGCCAAATTTCGTCCAAATCCAGTAGTTTCGGCGTCCATTGGACACACCGTACAGACAGACAGACAAAAATAAAAAAAAAATGCTATTTTGGCTTCTGTATCGATAGGAAGGTATCGTCCAATCGAATTTGACCCGTTTCAGTTTCAGTTTGACGTTTCAGTCTTATTATATATGTATGTATAGATATAGATTACTCAAATAAACATAAATATACGATATTTTTAAAAAAAATTAATTTAAGCTATAAAATTATTGCAGCGTATAATTAATAAGATCTTACAATTTATCAATGATTGATAAAATTTTAAAATAAAATATCACAATCAATTCTACCTAACTTCTAGTTCTTATTATTGTAACTTACAAAAGTTCCATCTAGTGAAAAGTGGCAGAATAAAATATGCGTCAGCTCTACATTCGTCTGGTGGGACATTTATAATAGAGTAAAAATAAAATTTCAGTAGGTAAGTACTAATAACGTAAGCCGTTGTCATTTAGCATTATAAATAAAAATATTCTGTTCTCATAAATAAATTGTTTAACATCCAGACGCTTCCCAAGGTTCCAACTAATTTTGATATTTATAAATAAATGACGTATTATATTTGATGATATATTACTTTAGGAATGTTAATGTAACATATTTAGATAACCGTCTACATTATTTTGAATATACTAATAATGTACTATATTAAAAAGAAAATCAGTGCAAGTTGTACAAAGTTTCTCGACAGTCTTCAGAACCATGCATGATTTTTATAACCGTACATAATTTTGATATTTGTAAATCACGTATATTTGACGATACATAACTTTAGGAATGTAAATGTATTAAACTTAGAAAACTATCTACATTATTTTGAATACACTAATAATGTACTATATATTTAAAAAATAGTAGCGCAAGTTGAGCAAAGTTTTTCGTCAGTATTTGAAACATGCAAAGCATGGTTTTCGGCCGAAAATAATTTGATATTTGAAAAACGGCCGTGCTAGTTGTGCAAAGTGCCGGGTATGTTTCTGACAGATCAAAGACTGCTTACCCGCGACGGGTTTCTTTAGAAACAGACCCGCAACGGGCTGCTGAGCAACGCACCCACACATCCGAACATCCAAAGTGGTCTGCAGAGTCAAGTAATGAGGCTCATGCACGCAAAAGATATATAAATTCTAAATATTTATAGGTGTGTGCACTGTAGGACTTTTAGAATATTTTTTTAAAGTTATATAGAACTACGATTGACCACCAACTCGCCTGATGTTTAGCGACGATGTGGCCGAGGATGGAGCTCGTCGATCTAGACTAGAAAATATCTTTAGATATATTTTACGCTGTTGGATGAGTATAATCAGCTAAACAATAACGAAGATAGAAACTCGTGTTCGTTTGTTCGGATAGAAAAATCATGTAGAATTGACTGAAAATCATGTGGCGGTGTTGTCCGTATTCAATTTCTGACCAACATTTCAAATGATAGGATTTATTTTTGTACTGCAACTGTATGCCATATGGCATACAGTTGCAGTAAAAGTTTAAAGCAGGTTTTTTATACCTGAAATAAATAGGGACTAATTTTTTGAGCTGTTATTTAAATATTTGAGATGTTATTATGATCAGTTCAAAAACATATTGAGCAGTTATTTAATTTAATGGCGGTTGATTAATTATTGCGACAGTAAAACATGGACAGTAATAAAAAAATCAATTAGTCGGTTATTTTATCATACAATAATTGAGCAGTCCAATAACTGAATGAGCGGTAAAAATGATGGAAGTAATCTATGTACTTAGTCTGGCCATAAATACTGTTACAGTTAAAAATAAGAAATATATTACATTTGAATTTGGAATCTGTCATTTTTATACGATTGTTCATTGAGTTTTCTAATTTTGGCGCCAATACATTGTACAATATTTTGCGATATTAAAATGGAGTGGGGTGATAAAGAGAACCGAATCGCTGTGATTGCATTACACAAAGTTGGTATGGAGCCAAATGCAATTTTTAAAACTCTCCATACTCTTGGTATTAGTCAAATGTTTGTGTACCGGGCTATTAATAGGTACAATGAGACCTCCTCTGTTTGTGACAGAAAAAGATCTGGCCGTCTACGTAGTGTTCGTACGAAAAAGGTGGTCAAAGCAGTAAGGGAAATAATTCGAAGAAATCCTGTCCGAAAGCAAAAGATTTTATCTCGGGAGATGAAGATAGCACCCAGAACCATGTCACGTATTTTAAAAGATGACTTAGGACTTGCAGCCTATAAGAGACGCACTGGTCATTTTTTAACTGATAATTTAAAAAAGAATAGGGTGGTAAAATCGAAACAACTACTGAAGCGGTACGCAAAGGGAGGTCACAGAAAAAAATTGTTTACGGATGAGAAAATCTTTACAATTGAGCAACATTTTAACAAACAAAATGACCGTATTTATGCTCAAAGCTCTAAGGAAGCTTCCCAATTAGTCGACAGAGTGCAACATGGGCATTATCCGACTTCAGTGATGGTTTGGTGGGGTGTTAGCTATGAAAGAGTGACTGAGCCATATTTTTGTGAAAAAGGTATCAAAACATCGGCACAAGTGTATCAAAATACCATTCTTGAGAAGGTAGTTAAGCCCCTTAACAACACCATGTTCAAAAACCAAGTATGTTCCTTCCAACAAGACTCGGCGCCAGGTCATAAAGCTCGGTCCACGCAGTCTTGGTTGGAAGTGAACGTTTCGGACTTCATCAGAGCTGAAGACTGGCCGTCGTCTAGTCCTGATCTTAATCCGCTGGATTATGATTTATGGTCAGTTTTAGAGAGTATGGCTTGCTCTAAACGCCATGATAATTTGGAGTCCCTAAAACAATCCATACGATTGGCAGTGAAGAATTTTCCCATGGAAAGAGTGCGTGCTTCTATTGATAACTGGCCTCAACGTTTAAAGGACTGTATTGCAGCCAATGGAGACCACTTCGGATAAGCTTTTATATTTTAAATTGTTTTATATTTATGTATTAAACTAACACACTGTAAAAGTAATAAATATTATTTGCAATAAAAAAATATTTTTTTTCTTCGTGACAATATTTATGGCAAGACTAGGTATAATAATTTCTTCAGAGATTAGGTTATGGTTATTTATTTTATACAAATTTACAGATAATAATTTTTACAATTTGTTTTATTTAATTCCTTCAGTCAAAGCAAAAGTAATTTAATTTTTCATTACTATTTAAGTACTGTTTTTTATTTTATTTTACCTCCTCATTGTTTATAGAATTGCATAGAATGAGATTTCTTACCGACAAATTCCGATTTATTACTGCCCACACGTAACCGCTTGTTCAATAATTTTTACCGCCCATTTAAATTTTCCTGCTCAATTATATATTCACTGATCCATTTCATTATTTTTTATTACTCATTTTTGTTTACTTTACTGCTTAGTTTTAACTGCTGAACTAGTTATTAAACGTGCCATTTATAATTTTTAACTTACCAAAACTGCTATTTACAACTGCCTCTTTAAATCAGTGTCAAATAAATATTTATTATTATTATCTCATTTATTTATTTACATTCTTAATTTTAATTTTTTTACAACACAAATATATAAACTTATAAAAAACAAACATAAATATTGTAAAAAAACTTAAAACTAGGGTGCCGCCGGCAGCGGGGCGGGGCTCAAACTGCCGGTGGTATGGGCTACAGAGAGAGGAACCTCCTGACAATACGTGCCGTTCCAGGATGACTGCTTTCTGTATCAGACCCTTGACCTAACCATCAAGCGAGAGCCTCTTGAGATGTTGGTCGAGGCTCTTCGCTATAACACCGTTCACCGAAACGACTATCGGGACAATGATCGTCGAGTCAACATCCCACATGGCGGTTATCTCGCTATATAGTGCTATTTTATTTTAAAATTTTATCAATCACTGATATTTTGTAATATATTATTTACACTCTGCAACAATTTTATAGTTTAAAAAAACTGAAAAAAAAACGACTGCAAAATAACAAATAATTTCGTTAACATGGATGATATTTTTTCAGTTATTTTGTTATAAAAACCAAAGTACTGAACTGATATTGATCAAATTTTATATGGGACCCCCTCTGATGAACCGCCAAACAAAAAATAATTATTAAAAACAATTCTTAATTGGAGGACTAATCGCTTAACAAACAGACAAACAAATACATATAGTCGAATTGAGAACTTTATTTTTGGAAGTCGGTTCAAAATAGGACACTTATGCCAGCAAATCAGAGCCAAACATCCAAGCCCAATTACTACAGAAGTCTACTTTAAAGCTTTCTTTAGTGGATCTTACTTAGAAGTGAGTACTTCAAGATTCTCCCAAATAATAATCGAAATTAGATAGTAAAGATTGATTGATTGACAGGCCTCATGGCTCAGTGGTAGTACGATTGCCTCCTGAGCCTGTAGGTCGTGGGTACGATCCCCACCCAGGGCAAACATTTGTGTGATGAGCATGGATGTTTGTTCTGTGTTTGGGTGTTTCTGTGTATGTATTTACAAAACAAAAAAAGTATATATCTATTCCATCAACCATCTAGTTTCCATAGCACAAGCTTTGCTTAGTTTGGGCTAGAAGGTGTTGTGTGAAATGTCCACCAATATTTATTATTTATTTATTTAAAGGCGCCGCTGCCAATGTCCCCAATATCATTATTTTTGTGGAGAACTTACACCTTCAGTTAAAAATCGCCCTCGATTAAAAAAATAATTAGTTAAATAACCTGAACCTGGATATCAAGTTTCATCAATATTGGTTGGAAAATTCAAATTGTAGAGGCGAACAAAGATATAATAATTGCACAGATGAAAGCTGAAACGGCCAATTTTGAAATGCGAGGGACTATTCGCTGTCTGTTTTTACCCAACTGCGCGTCGCAAAAGAAGGTAATGTGTTTATCAGTCTACGTATGTGTGTATGTGCTTTGTGGCACTCTAGAGGCCAAACGCGTGGACCGATTTTGATGATTCTTACATCAATCGGTTTGTCTTAACTGTCCGAATGTCACTAAAGACACATCAGTAATTTCCAGTTTTTTAACCCCCGACCATAAACGAGGAGTGTTATAAGTTTGACGTGTGTATCTATGTATCTGTGTGTTTGTCTGTGGCATCGTAGCTCTCAAACGGATGGATCGATTTTGATCTAGCTTTTTTGTTTCATAGAGGATTTGATCGAGAATGTTCGTTCTTAGCTATGTTTCATCAAAAACGCTTCAGCCGTTTTGCCGCAAGCACAAGCCTATTTTTGAATAAAAAAAATAGACGGCCAGCTAGAACAAAGATTTAATATAATTCCTGTCCACATTCTTGATGCGTACACATGAATAGATCTCCACGCCGCCTCTGTTTCGAATGTTTTTTGATTTTTCAAGGCTATTTATTTACTACCGTGTTTCGCGGTGGTGGTATTGGGTGGACCACGGATACAAAAATCCGTTGAACACCTAGGTGAACCACGAACCACACCGTTGCTTGCCATCAGGCGAATTTATGAAACGTAAAAAAAATATCTATTTTACATACTTTTTACCCGACTGCGTAAGAAGGAGGGTTATGTTTTTCGAGCGTATGTATGTATATATGTTTCTACATTATCGCCTACAGCTTAAACGGCTTGACTGATTTTGATGTGCAAGGTGTCGTTAGATTTTTTTAGGTTGCTCATGGCAGGCTTCACTGGCGAACGCTCCAGGATAGCACTACGGCTAAGCAGGGCTCGCCTAAGAATAAAACCCATTAGTGGGCATTGCAAGTTCAACAAACACTTGTCTTGAACAGTATGGGTTTGGCGAAAATACCACTTGCAGGTTTTGTCGCACAAAGGATGAAACGCTCATACATGTACTGTGCCCGTTTACCCACCCTCGTGAATAAAAAATATCTATTTCGTACAAACAAAACAAAAACATCGTTTTAAATATTTTTTTGCTCGATGTTGGCATGTTTAAAAAAATAAGAATAATTGAAGAACTGCTCTTTTTTGAAGTCATTTAAAAATACTTGGCTTACTAACACCAAATACCACCAGGTAATATTATTTCTGTGTCAACCAAATATTTTATATGTACACAAAACAAACAGTAATACTTACCTTCACCTTCGATATATTTACTTTCTCACCGTCATTACATAGCGATGACATGAGGCCGAATAATACATTTGACGGATGGGTGATAGGTAAACCAGGTGACGGATCATCGACTTAAATATTCCTTATTGTTGAAAATAGTGAACATATGAAAATGTACGAAAAGGATTCCGTGGGGCGCGGCCGATGCGACGCTCCCGAGCGTTAGCTGCGGCAACTCGTGTTCGTGGGGCCGGATTATGACAAAAACATTTGTTGACAAACTGTTGTATGTTATTTGTTGTTTACAATAAATTTATGTCTATGTATACCTACTTACATTATTAAAATAATTTCAAATTACAAAATTATTCGTAACGGCAAAATAGATGTCTTTATACTTCTCAATCTAATCAATCAAAATCTATAAGTTCGTGATTGTTGGTATATGAATATCGGTTAACTCAGGACACTTTGTTCGTGAATTTTGTCTTAGATTTTGTGTCCATGTGTTAATAACGTCATTAAATACGTTCTCTTACTACTATGACATAAGCGTAAGAGCGCTTGTATACGTCCGGTTTATTTTTCACCGGACAACGGACCGTGTTTTTCACCGGATTCGCGGTGGTGTATGGTTTATAATGAATGTGTGTAGATGCACCGGACATCGGTCCGGTGAATATTCGCCGGACTATACTTTGGGAAGTAAGAAATGAAAATTGTATGCAAATTTCATTTAAATTAACATAAGCTAACTCGTATGTTCATACTCGTAGTATCAAATAGAATACCCTATTCACATATATACAAGTTCACATAAATTATGATGCAACTACGGAATCCTACTTTGCGCGTGCTACGACACTCACTTGACTATTTATAAGTTGTTACGCCGTGATAATGTGTCGCATTCGCTCGTTAAGTTTATCTGACGTACATTGCTGTTCTGTTATCGCATCCCAGTGTATGACAAAGGACATCTTATTATGTAGGTACTCGAGCGTCTTAGAATAGATTGATAGGGCCGACGACCTTTCTTTATTGCATTGGATTACGTCGTCTGAAGCAATCAGAATACAGCTAATGGCTCCTTTAAAGGATACGTATCTGTAACCGACTGCGCAAGAATGAGGTCTATGTTTTTCGGGTGCATGTATGTATATATGTTGTTTCTATTAACTTCTACAGCTTACACTTCTTGATCCACCTTAATGTGAGACGTGTCGTTACCTATAGGTTTTCATTTTCACCTTACAAGCTTAGGCATGTATTAAAAAAAAACTAAATAAATACTATTTTAACTACTATTTTTAGTTTAGGCTATATTCTAATCTTAACCAATGTCATAAAAAGAAAGTAACTGTCCTGGGTTCGAATCCCGCGGCACGCACCTCTGTCTATTCGGAGTTATGTGCGTATTGTTGATTGCCGCCAACTTCAAAACGGTGAAGGAAAAACATCGTGAGGAAACCTACATGTCTGACAGTTCTCAATGATCTCGAAGATGTGTGAAGTCTGCCAACCCGCACTTGGCCAGCGTGGTAGACTATGCCTTCTCATAATGAGAAGATGGCCCGCGCCCAGCAGTGGGACAGTTTGTACAAACATGGCTGATAAAAAAAAGTTACTGTCTGTTTGTTACCTTTTCACGGTAAACGGCTCAACCAATCGTTATGAAATTTTTCATAGAGATTATTTACATAGGCTACATTTCATCATCATCATCTCTGTTTTACATCACTACGCGGGTGAAACCGCGGGCACTAGTTTTGGTATAAAAATATATTGGTATATCGGTCGCCAAATACAATACTAGTATTTTAGCATTTTGTCTAGTAAAAATAAGATTTGTGACAACATAAAAGACAACTAAGTTTAATGTTATTTAATTGAATGTACTGGTGTTTTGAAATATATTTGACACAATTTCATAATGATATTGTAACAGCTAATTTTGTTACCTTTACACGCTCAAACGGCTGAACCGATCGCTATGAAAATTAGTATAGAGATAGCTTTGGACCTGGAGACGGACATAAGCTACCTATCATTATCATAATCATCACCGTTTTTCACAAATGCGCGAGTGAAACCGCGGAACGCAGCTAGTCTATAAATCGGGGATTATTGTTGATCTATGATTTTTAGCTATTCCTATCATAATTTTAAAGAATTCTCCCAATTGCAAATACTGTGACGTGTTCCATACAAACGGATTTATTTTTGCTAGACTTATGTGGCCATCATAAGTTGAACCATAGATGATCATCAGAGCTCATATTTTCACACGCAGATAGATTTCTTCATTTTAATGTCACTTGTGTGTTTTTTTTAACTTTGTTCGAGTTTGAGATAACATTGTTTAATAATAATAAAGAAAAAAAATTAAAGTATTTTTCTCTTTGTTGCAGAAAATAGATGGTTCACAAGCTTCCGAAGATTCAGCTGAAATTGGTGAGTACTTATTTAAAGCTTTTGTCATTGTTAAGGGGAACGCTTAATGCATTTTCTTTTCCGTACAAAAGTAAAGAAAGAAACTGATTGTGAGTATAATGATCGATTTTGAAGATTATTTTTTAATGTGATTGTAATCATGAATAATAAAAGAAGGTTTTTTTAGGATTAATTTTTGTACATTATAATAAAATTGTTACCTTCGAAAATTAAGGAGTTAAATGTCGAATATTGCAAAAAAACACCAAGAGCAAAGACAGATTAGCCAGACATGTTATTGCATAAAAATAAAATGGCGAAAGTTGATAATGTGGAGGTAGAGGTTAGCGGTAGAAAAAAAAACCATCTCACTCATACGATGGTCAAGCAGTATAGGCTGTAATAAAGAAACATACTTTATATTAACACCCAAAAAAACAAACGGACAAGTGCGAGTCAGACTCGCCTACCGAGGGTTCCGTACAATACAAACTAGTAGATAAAAGGGGGAAATTATATATTTTTTCATATTTTCCTTCATAAACTGGAAAATATACATCGTAAAAATATTTAAAAACCTGTTTCTGCTTGTGCTAAAGAAGCTCTTTCGTATTATACCCCACATGATACGGTTAAAGCATTTTAAAATTTGAACCCTTTTCTTGCACAAATACCCTATTTTTTGTGATTAAATAAAAAAATTACAGTTTTCGGATTTTATCCTTTATGTGTACTATATGACAATGAACGTACCCCAATGGAAATACCCCATAGGTTTTGATTCCCTTGCGAGTGTCGAAATATGCGTTTTTTTGTGACATATTCTGCTGTAACTTTTTTTAATGGAACTGAGAAGTTTGATTTTTCTCTCTGCAGCAAGAGACTATAGATTTGCGTATATGGTTTAATTTCAACGCTATACCTTCATGCGTTCCCGAGATACAGGTCTTGATAGACGGACGGACGGACGGACAGACGGACGACAGTGATCCTCTAAGGGTTCCGTTTTTTTCCTTTTGAGGTACGGAACCCTCAAAATCATACATACCTAAACCCAATATCATTACTCTCCTGCTTGCGCAGTTGGGTAAATACTAAATAGCAAAAATAATTAATAAATTGATTAATTTCACGTTATCCGTTTCGTACATTGCATTATAAGACAGTCATTAGCTTCGATTACTCGTTTAGTACGTGCTATAATAATTGCATTTTTCCTGTCCAAGAGTAATATTTTTATTTTGAACAAACGGGTGACTCACGTCTATTTTAATATTAATAAAATCTAAGAGTAATATTGTTCACATGCCGACGATTTTTCTGTTTCTCATAATTTGATTAGATAAATAGTCGGTGTCTGTATAGGACTTAGGTACTTGATTACAGTGTAGGTCCTGACGCCGACCTCAAAAATAGTTGGTTTACGTACTTACTTAGGTAGATGCCTAGTATAGATTTTCTTCGTGTTATTTCTCTCTTTTCAGTTTGAAGTCAGTTTAATTTTTTTAAATTACTTTTATTTATTTATTTTTAATAGTATTTACTCGTTTTGTTGCAATACGACTTCTAGTTTCTGCGTAATACGTGGACAAACATACATACACTTATGAAATTTGGCACACATGTTTAGAAGCTGGTATAGACTAACATATACAAAAATTGCGTAGTTCTGACAATATTTCAAACATACAGGTCGAATATAACCTCCTTCGATATAACTTCCTTGATATAACTTCGTCGAATATAACTTCCGTCGATAACCTCCTTTTTTAAGTCGGTTAAAAAGCTGTCAAGAACGCATCGCATAATTATGTTCCTTGCGGAGTTTTATCAACATCTCTTTAGTCATGCTGAATATACAGATAATCCGATTTATTTTTGATTACCACGTGTGGGCCATTGGTTTGCCTGTGGGCAGATAGCGAGGTTTAAGCGCTTATCGCTGAAGAATGCAACTTGATTAACGGATTGAAAAGTATCGGATTTGTTTCGTACAACGAGGCTTCTGTACCCCCTTCCCCCTCCCCCCACGCCTTCACAAGTTCATAAACCACGAAAACATAATGGTTCTAACGAAAATATATATTTATATTATATCTATATATAATATTTTTTTTAGTTGAAATCAATTTTCGTCTATACTTTCCAAATACATATGTAAAGTGATGGCAAAAAAATCTTTCTCGCGATGTAGGTTCAAATTATAATTTTCGATTTTTTTCCTATTATTTTTTTATTATTTATACTCCTCAAAGTATAAATATTTTCCTTTCTTGTGCAACATTTCATGTTTCTAGTTCAATGGGACGTACCCTTATAGGTTTTGATTTACTTGCAAAAGTTGCTAGTAGAAAATATGAAGCGAAATTGACGTTTTTAGCTTTTATATTTTATTTGTGTTGACCTAGGTCAACGCAGCTTGATATTTTACGGCATCAGTAGACCATATACTATAGTTAGATAGACATAAACTAGTACCTACGTTTTTAGGGTTCCGTAGTAAACAAGAAACCCTTGCCATTTTGGAACTTTGGAACTTTTGCCATGTCCGTCTGTCTGCCCGTCCGCGGCTTTGCTCAAAAACTATAAGTACTAGCAAGTTGTAATTTTTTTTTAATTTTTTTTTAATTTGAGCTCCACAGACTTCAGGGTCCGTGCCTTTTATAAGCTAATACATAACATTTTTTAAATAGCTGTAATTTAGTATAGAGATATGAATATTAATAATGCCGAGAAAGTCGTAGAATAAAATTTTGAAAAAAGTTTTTTTTTTGGTTTTCTTTTTTCCTTTAATCGGATTGCTTACTCCCGCTCTTAGTGGGTCTATTTGAACGAAGAGAAAATTTGATACGTCTCTGGTATAAGTAGCATTCCGTAGATTCCGACCACATCTTGTGTTTGATCCAAACCATAAAAGTGACATGATAGATTATTTAAACAAATTTTGTTTTTGTTCAGAGTTTCATACTTGCACTAAAATTATCTTCGGATAAAAATGGAATTAAATTTTACAGTTTCAACAAAACACATCGTAGAACTGGCGTCGATAAAATTGAATGGACATTGCCAAAAGTCATTGTTTTCGTTATACTCGCCAAAAAGTCCGTGTCTGTTCTTGTAAATAAAGCATTGGCATTTCTATTTATACTGCACACATTTGTTTAATACTCCGCCCATTATGTTTTGTCTTCTGCTGCAGCTCGTTTATTTTACTGATTATATTTATATGTACCGGAAGGTAATGTATGGTGTGCGTGTCCGTGACCCTACACCTAGTGTGTCTGATTGTTTATGTTTTGCTTTTCGCAATTTCTTGACTCGTCTAGTGTTTCTGAATGCTGGTGTTTTGTTTTACACAATTCCTCAGTTCCATTGTGCGGGCAGTTAAAAAGTGGAATGTGCTGTCCATGTTTACGAGATATCATAATTATATACTATAATTACCTATATATCACTAGGTTTTTTTCTAGGAAACAGTTCTATTGTCGCAACATTACTCTCACAATATGTTTTTCATTAAGTTCTACGAAGTTTGTCGCGAGCAAAGTTTGCCACGAACTTACGACTTTACGTTTGCTGTCAATGAACAGCCAATCAGGCGGTTTTTTTTCGACAATTTCCTTAGAGCATTTTGAGAAAAATTGTGTGAGAATAAGGAACGAATCTAGTTATTTACATTAAGTGTTGCATTTGGTTACCTTGTACTTTAAATCGAATCTTGTTATTTACATTAAGTCTTGCATTTAGTTACTTTTTACTTAAAATCGAACCTAGTTATTCACATTAAGTGTTGCGTTAAGTTAGGTACCTTTTACTTAAAATCACATTAACATGATTTAGAATTTCCCACATTTTGAAATTAATCAAATGGCTGTTTGGCCGTTTTTAACCCACGACCTAAAAAGAGGTGTGTTATATGTTTAACGTGTGTATCTGTATATCTGTGTGTCTAGCTGTGGCATCGTAACTTTTAAATTGATGGACCGATTTTAATATAGTTATTTTTAATAAAATGCTCTTTAAACATGAAATGATTTGATGTGATGTTTGGTGTGTTCTTGAATCTGTATTATGTATCTTGTATGACGATAAGACGTGATAAGCCTCTGTGAGCGAGCTATTAGGTTAATTGGTGTTGTCAAGCTAGTTGTCAAGAAGCTGTTTAATTTAAAGCATCGCTGTGTATAGTTTCTTTATATTCTATCGGATTCATTTCGCCATGTGTGCTAAAGAGCTTCAGAACCTTTTCCATTCTCTCCATTCCACTACACTATGGAACGATCTGGAACTCGGCACACTGCCACCCATTTCTAATGGAAATGTCAAAAATCCGTAGTTGACGATTTTGGTCGACGACGTTTTGATGTGTACTGCATAGATATGGAACTTCCTGCTAGTTTTCCTATTTCCTGAGGACTACAATCTCGGAATTTATAATCAACAGTAATTGAAGCTTTACCAGAAAATATTTGTAAATATTGTCTATCGTCTGTTAATTTCATTTTGAGTCTTTTTTCATTCAGTCATTGATGCACTTATGTTAGTCCGCCAATACGCATGTCATATTGCGATTTAGGCTACATGAGATATAAAAAAATCACGGTAATAGCCCTGTGGCTGTGGCCTTTGATTTGAGTTGTAGAACTTATTGCGCGGTCTATTGCACCTACAGATCAAAGTTCCTCATATTGATGGTCTTATTAGCTCTGTGGACTCGTTTTTATTTATAGGTGTTTTACTTTTTCCGAAATTATCGATATTACTGTATGAGGTTGTTAGCCTTTTAGGCAACTGCTTAATTATTTATAACATAATTCCAAATTATTATCCTAATTTCGAATTTAGTTAGTAATGTATATCAGTTGTAATATTATTAGTACAAGAAAGTTGTAATTTTGTATGGGTATACCGACTGAGTGGTAAAATAAAATAATGAACGATTTTTTTTAGGGTGCTTACCCTATATGTAAAATGGGGATGATTATTTGGAATCACTTCGAACAAAGTACGCGAAGTTCTGGGCATTTCTCGCGAAAACGTACACTCATCAAATCGGTTTATACGGTCGGGCAAGTTGTATTTCTTATAATATACATACTTAATTTTTTAGTTTAATTGTGTCCTTGCTGGGTACGAGCCTCTTTGTTTAGGCCACGATGTGCGAAATGTAAGGCTCATTAATTGAATGAGAGCACCAGAATAACATCGAGGGGTAAGATTAAAAGATACGCTGTCTACTTTAGACTTTATTAAACTGTTATAAAGTAGAATTTGCAAAACTGACACTTTTTTGATTTCATTTATAATGCAGCGATATGCTTTAAAATTCTAACAAACAACTTTTGTTGTACGAATTTCGCAAATTCACAAAAATCAATTAGCATTTCCATAATATTTTTCTCAGGAAACATGGGGAACGAAAATTTATCTGAATAAAAATTGAATCTTGATTCTCAAGTCAATTAATATATTTGAGAACCTTTGCTGCGAGCAATAAATTAATTTTCCCGGTGTTTGTTGGTCAGCGGAATGTGTAGGCTGAGCAACAGTAACTTGGTTCAGAAATCGATATGCCTTGTCCATTAGTTTCGCAGTGTTCGATAATAGATTTACCGCAGCCTGTTTCATTGAACTAACCATAGACTTCTTTAGATACCCCAAGTGTGTACCTACCGTGTCAAAACGAGCGTGTCAAGTAACTACGATAAATAATCGCAGTTGACGACCAAGATTTATTTAATTTCAGGTGATATATACTTTCGATTCGATATTTTGTCAACTAGTTACTAGCGTACAAGCGTACGGATGCATTGGGTTGAATAGATTTCGCGCGGATGGAACATTCAATCACAAAATCGTTTATGTGACGTCACAGTCAGTACCAAAAATGTGGTACGCAAGGTTTTCATATAAATGAAGTCGCATGTTCCATCTACTATGTCTGTGGAGCTAACATACCTAACAGCCTGCATGTCGGATACATGTTAACTTGATTTCTAGTACAGAAACGCCGTTTCGCATGTTCACATAGATAATGTATAAGCATAAAGGGATTGGTCAAACAGAAAGCAGTGATCCGTTCAAGCGTTCAGCTTTCGAGTTCTGCGTTCGGAGTTCGAGTTCCGCGTTCAGCTTTCGACTTCCACGTTCGACGTTCGAGTTCCGCGTTCGAGCGTGCAGATATTGACGAACCCCGCTGACGGAGTGTCTACGAGGTACCATTTGACTACTGTTCATCATCATCTCAGCCAAGACCACTGTTAGACATGGGCCGCCCCCATGGATTTTTTAAAAATCTGTTGGAAGCGGCTTGCGTCCAGTGTCTTCCTGTCACTTTTCTGTGGTCTTCTGGCCCTCTTGTGGCTGGTTTTCCTACGCTTCACTTGCCGGTGGGTGGTCTCCGCTCGAGAAGTTTTGTGTGCTATGTGCCTTACCCGCTGCCACTTTAACTTGCTAATCCACTGCGCTATGTCGGTGACTTTCGTACGTCTACGGATCTCATTTCTGATTTCATCTTACAAAGAAACCCCGAGTTCTCGTTATAGCTCATTGCTCGTTGACTGAACTTATTTCTAAGGCCCATACTGAGTGACTGAGTGAGTGTTTTTTTTTTTATTCGAAAAAGGCTTGCGCTTGACCGTCAATTGGACTGTTTATAGGTAGACGTATTTGTCGACAACATCGAGAGTGGAGTTACTCACAGTTTATTGGGGTAAGCACAACACGGACGTTCGATATAATCTTCCACTACTACAACAAATGAGGGGCTAGTTGAAAATGTATTTTTATTTTGAAAAATTAAACTTTTTTTTACGACAAAAAAAAAGTTTAATTTTATTTCTCCAATATGTATTAATATACTTTAAAATATAGGTAAGGTTACATACATCACTTTCTGTTTACGAAATATGGACCATCAAAAGTTCCGAGAAGTTGCGCCCCCTGTTTTTTATTTTTGTAAGATAATAATCTTACGACTTGTAATGATGAAGCATTCACCTTGAACCACAACTTTTTGAGCTATTAATATAAATCTGTACCCGACCGTGTGTTTCGAGTCTCGACACGCTAGTGGCCAGTTATTAAAATATAGCAAGCAAAACCTAGTGACTAGTAGTAGTTTTAAACAGACCCCTCTGTTAGCGTTTACAGTTCAAAAAACTTTAAAACTTTATTCATCGAAATATTTTATGTGAAGTTATATCTTTCAACGTATATTTTATATACGTGAATTTGATTGACTCTGTAAAAATCCTTTTGAAAGCTTTTACCGTGTTTTTTTTTCAAGTGAGGCTTTGATTGGATGCGCTAGAAACAGGTTCGTCAAAGGGCTGTCATGGATACACGGGTAAAAAACTGCATAAGCTCAACTCCAAATTCTATTAGTTGATAGCATAAAAGGTTAGATGTAGTTCGATTTTTATAAAAATAGTTTGTAGAACGCTAAAACCTTTTGTTTTCACCCGTCTTTCTGAGCAGGGTAATATTTTTGCCGCTTAGGTCTCAGATTCGTAGTACTAGAAAGCTGCAATTTAAGATGGATGTAATTGGGTTTAATATATATATATATTAATATTAATATATATATATATATATATATATATATATATATATATATATATATATATTTATATATATATACACAATAACTACGACAAACGCTTAACTCGTAGCGGCCAACTTAAAAATGTACTTAAAAAAAAAATATTATTAACATAAACACAATCAATTTAATTATAACTCATAAAACACATGCAATTTTCGTCTAAATTTTATTTAAGCTGTTAACTGGTATGGTCATAGTATCAATATTGCATTTGCACTACGGAATCCTACACTGCGGGTGGCCTGACACGCACCTGCCCGGTTTTATTTTTATTTTTGATATGTTTGCGTATAGTTTTTTTTAAATATTCATTTATATTAAAATTGTTATAATCATCATCACCAGCATCATTTTCAATCTGTAATCGCCCAATCCAGAGCACAGGCTTTTCTTTTTGTATTCTATTTACATTTACCATTAAATAGAATCTGATCACATAAAGAACTAATGTGGCTTTGATGGCGCTGCTGTCGTTATTTCATTACTTTGTTCAGTCGAGGCCACAGAATATCATAGTAGTGTATTACTTGAAGGTTAGTTCCTCTTTTTGGCTTCCGTACTAAGGATGCGGGAGCCTAACAATTAGCCGTGGTGTCCATGTTAAGGTCGAGATTAAAGCGCGAAGCTCTATCATTTTTTTTTTATAAATTATAGATCTACTAGTGACCACTAACTCGCCTGATGTTAAGCGACGGTGTGGCTGAGGATGGAGCTCGTCGATCTAGAAGATATATATTCACTCTAGCCTTGAAAATTCCAAGATTGTAGGTCTCAGGTCATCTAATTTGCAGTCTCTTTCGCGCATCACAACATTTTAAAGCATATAAAATCACTGAGTAGAGATATTAGAAAAATTAGAGCTATATTTATTTATTTAGATAGGAGAAACATTTAAAAAAAAGTTTTAATCAGATATCATTTATACTGGCGACGGAATTAGAGAAAAACATATATTTTCTTATTTCTCAGGCAATTTAAAATATGTCTGAGAAAAACTTGTTTTTAAATATTTCTCATGCCTAAATAAACAAATTTAGCTCTCACTTTTCTAATATCCCTATTCAATGATTTTATAAGTTTAAAATGTTGTGATGCGCGAGAGAGATAGCTGCGCGCGTTGAGCGAATCCTTAATATTCATGCATTCAAGAGTATGGAAACCTCGGTGTGCGACTGAAACTCGTATTTTATGGGATTTATTTGCTACGATAGAACTAAAAATACAATGTCTCTACAAGCAAAAAAAAAAAAAAAAAAAAAACTAAAAAAATCAAATTACCCCTTGTGCCCACGTGGAAAAGTTCCAAGAATGGTGGCTGAATTATAAACAAACAATAAACAAAAAAATAACTGTGCGAGGAATGAGTTTCGAGTTCGAGGAACTTTCTGTCAGATAAAAGCTAAAATTATCATTTTAATCAATCGTATTTATTAATATAAACCTGCGTAAAAGTGTCTACGATTATTTATTTAGACATTTCCATATTTCAAGGATTTCAAGCATGCACAAAGAGCCAACGAGTTGCAACCGCGCTGTTTTAAAGCCGCGGTCTTGTAGGTGCTCCATTGTAAATAAATAATAAATAAATATTTGTGGACATTTCACACAACGCCATCTAGCCCAAACTAAGCAAAGCTTGTACTATAGAACTAGATGGCTGATAGAATACATATATACTTTTTTTAGGGTTCCGTACCCAAAGGGTAAAAACGGGACCCTATTACTAAGACTTCGCTATCTGTCTGTCTGTCTGTCTGTCTGTCTGTCTGTCTGTCTGTCTGTCTGTCTGTCTGTCTGTCTGTCTGTCTGTCTGTCTGTCTGTCTCCAGGCTGTATCTCATAAACCGTGATAGCTAGAAAGCTGAAATTTTCACAAATGATGTATTTCCGTTGCCGCTATAAGAACAAATACTAAAAATTAAAAAAAAAAAATATTAAGGGGGGTCCCCATACAATAAACGTGTTTTTTTCGTATTTTTTTGCTCAATATTAAAAACGGTAACAGGTAGACGCTTCAAATTTTCACAGAATATTTACTTGTATATTACCTTTCAAAATAAATAATTAAATAACAATAAAGTAAATATTAAAGGGGGGCTCCCATACAACAAACGTAATTTTTAAGCAATTTTTACTCGATCTTAATTAACAGGTAGAAACTTGAATATTTGTAAGTAAATATTTAGAAATATATCAACTATAAAAATAAATACCTAATCTAATACATAAAAACTCACAAAATGAAAATAATCCGTGCATCTAAACGCGGTGCGAGCGCCGCGCCGCGGTGTGGTGGTGGCGCGAGCGCGAGGCGGTTGCTAAGCAACGGCCGCGCGGGTAGCGGGGGAGGTAACATCACGGAGCGAGCCATAGCCGCGCGTATTCGCGCGAGTGTCGTCATGCTGCCCTGATGTGTATCGAAAACCTACCTATAAGTTTGCAATTTACTACTTGGAATTTCGTTGATTTCTCGTTATTTTATAAACAGAACTAAACTTTGTAGTATTATAGATGATAGTACGGAACCCTTCGTGCGCGAGTCCGACTCGCACTTGGCCGATTATTTTGTAAATATTTACTTAAGATACATAGAAACACCCAGACACAGAACAAACATCCGTGCTCATCACACGAATGTTTGCCCTGAGTGGGGATCGAACCATATATACCAATATATATATCTACATACTTACTTAAATCTGGAAAAGATAGGACAAGATAGTGCTACAAAAAAGGGCTGGGATGAAGGAAGAAAGTTCCAAGTGTAGATGGAAAGATGAAGTAGGAAAAGATCTAAGGGAGCTAGACGTTTATGTTTGATATAAAAGCGTACTAGAGAATGGTGGCGCCTTTTACTCGTAGTATCAGATGCAGAGGCACATTTTGGTCGCGGCAATAAAGTAAGGTAAATGGGATAAGCATTTTAGTTATCAAAGACGAGTAGGTTGCGCCTCGTCTTTGTAGGGAACATTGCCGTAAGTACTTGTAGAGTGCACTTATAGAGTATTGGTATTTTATATGCTAGTAGGTAAACGTCGTTTTTATTGAGCTTAGAATACCGAGGTAGCTCTAATTTCTAGTTAAAAAAACTACGTTAGAATTCGTAGTTCAACCATCGACTATCTCGTTCCCACATTTTTGAAGATATAAAATGAATGAATGAACTTATAAAGAAATCGTCGTTTGTAAAACTAGAAAAAAACATCAAAAATATTCGACGAAAAATTCAATTTGATCCAAGTAAATTTTTATACATAAAAATAATTTTTAGAAATTATTAAGGCAAAAATCATTTTTATGTATGAAAATTGACTAGGATCAAATTGGTATTTTCGGTGAATATTTGTGATGTTGTTTTCTAGTTTAAAAATCGAAGATTTTTTTTATAAGTTCATTCAATCATTTTATATCTTCAAAATATGGGTATGCGCGAGCGAGACGGACGATGGTCGGACTACGGACTCTTATGTACATTTATTAGTTTGAAACTTTGCAACGAAGCCCACCGCCGTCGCTAAGTAATTACGCTGTTTTTTTATTTATTTATTATTATATATAAGTATAATAGCTCTTTGTTTGACCACCACTTTGCCTCATGGAAAGCGGTTCTGTGGCTGAAGATGAAACACGTAGACCTAACTAAGCGCCGCGGTTTTACGTGCGGTCGTATACTTTCGTAGTACATGCATATTCTTTGAAGGATTACAAGACGTATTCACACCACCAAACTCACCAATGGAAATTGTTTAATCTCCATGCAGTAGTGTGCAAACAACACTGTGTTCTGAGTTGAGGGAAAATGTTGCTGGAATTTCCTGGCATAAGCGAATTAGCATCTATCTAGTATCTCAAAGTGACGAGCAAAGTCCATTGTCGCATAGGGATTTGAACTGTTGGAACTCTGTGTGGCATCGGCATCGTACTGTAACAGGCAAGCGGGACACTTTACATCAATCTAGTGGCTAGCTCATCTAATCACTCGGATTAATAAAAATAAAATTGTAAATAAAACACTAAATCGAAACTTTACTTTACCGAAACACAATACAATACAACAACACAACAACATACAATTACATATATTTTAAAATTTTGCTTCAGATAGCTCCTCTGGTACGTAAGTAGGTACATACAGCTCAATGTATACGGTATGAAGTTAATTTTTCCGAAGAATTACATAGTACTAGTGTCAGTGTTTCCATTGTCTGGGAGTAAGAGTTTCACTCGTACATAGAGGCATCCCTCTTTGTGCAAGCGAAACTCTTACTTGGCCGATTTTAATCGCCATTGATAAAACGTATATCGTGTTGCACTTATTATCATATGTACTAGGTATACGACTATACGTATCGCTTTGTTTTACGTGTAATTTTCCTCGTAAAGCACGATTTTAATTTAAATGTTTACAAGTGTGTTACGGTAAGTGATTGCGTTGTTAGTGTGTTCATAAAACATAAATTGTTTACATTTTTAAATAAAAACTACGGGTCACTCACGTCTGTTTTGCGTCACCGACCGAGAGTGACGTGTGTGCTGCTCCTTTTAAAAAGGCCGCCGAATGCGGTTGAAACTATAGTCTGATATTTCGGCTCAAAACAGACGTGAGTGACCCGTAGTTTTTATTGTGATGAGTTGTCCCGTCGGATGTGTTTAATTTTTGAAGTGTCTATTTTGTAGTCCCATTTTTGTTGTAGCTTTTCTTAGACTGTTACAGTCAGTGTTATATTTTATTATATTATGTTAGGAATATATTTAGTTACAATATTTCATTGATTATACTGATTTAAAATAAATAAAGCAAAATAAAATCAAGAATAAGCTTTCTTTTACGCTGTGTATTTTGACTTGTAAATCTATATTTATTAATAAATAACTTTGACTTTGTATCCAAAGTACTCCATGATTATTTACCAAACTACTTCACAAAAAAATAAACCTCTTCTTTTTGAAGTCAGAAAAAAGAGAAATTACCTCCGTTTGACGTCTGCTTCTCTGTTATCTCTTAATGGCTAAACGGTTGAACCAATCGATATGAAATATGGCTTAGAGATTTTTTTAGGATCTGGAGAAAGACATACGCTATATTTTAACATCATCATCATGACCGTTTTTTATCACGAGTGAAACCGCAGGGCGCAGCTAGTTTCCGTATAAAGAAAGCTTACTAAACATATAGCTGTTCCTGTCACTGTATAAATAAAGCTTAGTACATATACATACACGTACATACGTGTACTAAGCTATCTTTCTCTGCCCGCGCGTAGCAATGGAACCGCGCCTTTACTATCAATACGTTCTCATTCGTTTTCATATAAAAACACTATTATACTGACGTGAATGCTTCATGAACAACCGAGCGGCTATATGGAATGTATTACACTTTAATCACCCTCGACCTCGGCCTATAAACTGTAGATCATAGTTTATCTCATATTATTACCTTACTTCGGTAACTGGCGGTTACACACTAGATAAGTGTTACGGTATTCTATAAAACCGCATCTCGGTGATGTTTAATAGTTGAGTAAACCTTTGCGAACCTGACCTTGTTACCTTATATTTGTCAGCAATTTATAAGTAGGACTAGTATGGCGTGTTAATTGTTCTTGTTATGGTTCGGCTTAAATCGCGCAGCTATCTCTCTCGCGTCACAACATTTTTAGATGTAAAAAATCAAGGCCTGCTTGGGTATATTAAATAAAACCGGACAAGTACGAGTCAGACTCGCCCACCGAGGGTTCCGTACAAACTAGTAGATAAAAGGGGGACATCGTATTTTTTTCATATTTTCATTCTTATACCGAAAAATATTTAAAAACCCGTTTTAACTTCTGCTTATAAAGCTCTTTCATATGATACCCCACATGATACGGTTAAAGAATTTTAAAATTTGGATCCTCATTCCTTGCGTAAAGACACTATTTTTTGTGATTAAATTAAAAATGTCCAGTTTTCGGATTTTACCCTATATGTGTACTCTAACACAATGCTTCTTGCCAAATTTCATAGTTCTAGGTCAACGGGAAGTACCCCATAGGTTTTGATTCCCTTGTGAGTGTCGAAATGTGCATTTTTCACGACATATTCGGCTGTAACTTTTTTTTATGAAAACTGGAGAATTTTAATTTTTCTTTCTGCAGCAAGATACTATGGATTTGCGTATATGGTTTTAATTTCAACGCGATACCTTCACGCGTTCCCGAGATAAAGGTCTTGACACCCGGACAGACGGACAGACAGACGGACAACAAAGTGATCCTATAGGGGTTACGTTTTTTCTTTTGAGGTACAGAACCCTAAAAAGCGGGAGACAGATTTGTATACATAGATAGGAGAAATGTTTTGAATGAAGTTTTATTCAGATATCATTTATATGGGCGACAAAACATGTATTTTACAACTCCTCAGCCAATTTAAATCGATATGGAAAAAAGTTTAAACCATTTTTCCTATCTAAATAAATGAATCTGTCTCTCGTTTTTATAAAATCCCCCACTCAGTGACTTTGTGTGTTTAAAATTGTGATGAGCGAGCGAGATAGCTGCGCGCTTCTAGTCCTGTACATTGTTTTGATCAAGCCATTTCATGAAATAGTCAACTGATTAATGCTTATTTTATGAAATGCGAAACATTTCACGAAACGGTGGACTATTTCTTGTAATGTTAAAATCTAAGATTTGGACACGATTTATTTTCACTATTTTTTGAACACGGTATTGTATTGCTATTGTAAGTTTTTAGACCGAGTTAATAGTTAATAGCTAGTCGTTACGTAATCAATGGTGGGTTGAATTAATTATCAATCAATCTTGAATTAATTATCGGCATTGTTATTTTACCTGAGACTTCGTCGTCAAATAGCGTATCTTATTTGATTACATTGATTTCATAAGATAAGCGTCGATAAGCGTAGAGAAAAAGAATAGACGGTTGTTTTCATACTATAAACTATGCTCTACCAGCAATAGTTATTTAGCCTATTAGCGAATATTGCAAAGTTTTTGAAAGATAAGGTCTTAAAATAATTATGTAAAATAATCACGATAAACACATTGAAAGTTGTTTAATTTCAACGTGTAATGCACATCTTAAAATTATGTAAAATAATCACGATAAACGCATTAAACGTTATTTAATTTCAACGAGTAATGCACATCTTAAAATTATGTAAAATAATCACGATAAACGCATTAAACGTTATTTAATTTCAACGTGTAATGCACATCTTAAAATTATGTAAAATAATCACGATGAACGCATTAAAAGTTATTTAATTTCAACGTGTAATGCACATCTTAAAATTGTGTAAAATAATCGCGATAAACTCATAATGACGCTAATGACCCGGAAGCTTGATAAAGTGGATTTAAAACGTTTCATTCAAGTTTTTGGACTAACTCAAGTGAAACTATGAATGACGCTTTATTTATTTCTAACAGTTCGATAGTGAAAACTCCCACAATTTCTCTTGATTGTAAGTTCTAAGGTGTGTACAATAAAGAGTTTATCTATCTATCTATCTATCAATTCAAAATATATATATGTCGTAGGGCAATCGTAGAATGAAATACTGTAGTGAAGACTGTAGAACATGCCAAAACATACATAGGTATGATAGATACATACCTACGCTGAATAATAGAATAACATTACTCTCCGTCGATAATCGGATACAAATTTGACAAAGGGACTCGTTGCTGATACGCTTCTTGGCACTTTTCTTAATGTACTTCAACACCTGGCGCTGATACTTGGCAAACTCATCCTAAAAGGGCGAACAGTACTCCACGCTCGACCGAACTAGTGCTAGGTATAATGTGACACCGACGCGCCTGCGAGAGGACACCTAGTTTTTCAGTGGCCTTGACTTAATAATAATATAGGAGCCAAACTTGAGGGTTGATGATAGAGCAACGCCCAAGAGCTCGGTGTAGTCTTCCAGGATAGTAGGAGCCAGTTGAAATAAGCTCTTGTTGGCGGTGAATACACGTAAACGGATAATGATCAGTGCGTAACAGAGTTTTGATAGCGGACCATCATGATTTAGGCGTAATTATGAATTCGTCATTCATCTGAAAATTGTCACATTCTCGTCGTCATAGTCTCAAAACGTCATATTGACAATATGTCGTATTCTAAAACGTCATATTCGTAATATGTCAAATTCTCAAATCGTATCATTCGCAGTATGACGGACGACTTGAGAAAGTTACCATTTGCGAATGAGTGACGATTGACGATTGTGACGTATTGCGCTTAAACTAACACCATACTGTGAGCAGACGTCAACAAACATTACTTTTGTTAGTGCAGTTTGTAAACTATTTCTGCACAAAGCAGTGTATGCCTCAACTGAGGCGCTTAATGTTGTTAACAGTTGAGACCGTCCATTTCCTACCCTTCGCCCTCTCTACCCTTTTATCCAATGAAAGCGCTGAATAGTTATAGGATTAAAGGGTTAAAGGCTCTGTAACTCATTCGTCTCGCTCGCGCATACCAACTTACGAATTTATGAACGACTTTAGAAAAGTTGGTTGATAAAATATCTGATATAGTTTTTGTCTCTTTCTTCTTTCTTGTGAGGTACGTCTCGTGAAAAGGTAAAATTGACACTAATATGAGGTGTGCGGTCCCTTGGAGGTTGTAAAAAATCTAGATTAGACGAAATTGACAGCTGGTATTAAAAATATGGCTATTTATGTCGCTCATATCCGTTGACCTTGAACTATGAAATTTTGCGAAGCAATGTCTTCAGCACTAAAGAAAGGAAAATCAAAAATGATAGGCGAGTCTTGCATAATGGAGTTTTATATATTTCGAAATAATCTCTGAATATTATTATTACGTAGTAGACTTTTGTCTGAGTATTCTGCACACAAAGGGCATCGTACCGCATATAGCGAGCGAGGATGTAGATAGACTATTGCTCATACCCCTAAATAGATTCGAGTTTCCATTTGAACGGGTTCAATTTAGACTGATTCCTCAGGGATACAAGGAAAGAAAGTGGCTTCATTATGTGAAACATTAACGTTTGGTATTCATTCCAATTTCAAGTCAGTCATGGCTAATGTCTAATGTTATGTCTAAAAATGTACCTGTTCCGTCCGGACGGAATAGGCACGTTTAGGAATAGTAACTAATCGTCTAGTAGGTCGTAGGTCAAACTAAATCGGTACTATAGTAGATTGTATATAACATAAGGGACCAAAACGGTATTTTCATGTTGAGGATGTTTGTTTGAATTCAGAGTAGCGAAGGATTTTAAAGTACAAGTAGACTCTAGCGTATCGAGGGATTATATGGTAAGATCCTAAGCGAGGTGACGAATCTTACTTAATATGATAAAAGTGAAAGTAACACCGTATCTATATTATTTATATCAATATAAAAAAAATATTGATATAAATAAAAGCTTGTCGCGAGAACACAAACATTTTTTTTTTTCAAAAGATTAAACTAACTTTAATTCTAAGCAAATGTTAAGAACGCGTCTAAGTCTTTTGTTGGAATTAAATAATAATTAGTAGATAGGTACGATGTTGTTTGAAATCTCGCGACAAGCTTTTATTTATATCAATATAAAATTTATTTTCTTCGTTTTATAACATTTAAATAAAAGCTTGTTTTTAAATGTTTTTTTTTTTAATTAATATTTTATTTAATAGACTAAAAAAAAGAGTGCTTGTCAAGACTATTAAAACGAGTCCAAACTCGACGGTTTTATCTCGTTTAGTTTAGGAGTTCCGATAGCCACCTTCCGACGCTATCTTGAGACCAGCTTCATGGTACCATATTATTGCATTGTCACCGAAGTTACGTAAGTAAACCAAATTTCGACCTAATCTAACGACAGGAAGTGGTTCTAATTTGTCCCATATTAACAGGGCAAGTAGAATAAAAGCTTTTAAAAAGAGAGCTGGCTGCGTTCCCACGCTGAATCGCTAATGATATTCTTTGCGCGAGGAATGCAAACAGCGTTCTAGGAACTCTACCACACGGGCACCAACACAAATTTGATTTTTAATTTAATTTTTTTTTAAATTTCAGAGTTCTTTAGTTTATTTAAGTTGTATATCTGTATTATTTAAGTTGTTTAGGCTATTTTAGTTTAGTTTTATTTAAGTATATGTGTGATTATAAATATTTTTGTATTAGAAATAACTTTTTTTTTTTTTTATTTTTTAAATAGAAGATAGATCTACAATTGACCACCAACTCGCCTAATGTTAAGCGACGGTGTGGCCGAGGATGGAGCTCGTCGATCTAGAAGATATCTATTCACTCTAGCCTTGAAAATTCCAAGATTGTAGGTCTCAGGAAACAGAGATGGCGGCAACGAATTCCATTCTTGTGCAGTACGCTACAGGAATGTGGATCGATATCGCCGAGTACGGATTTTTGGCATTTCAACGAGAAATGGGTGGTAATTCGCCGACTTTCTGCTACTCCTGTAGTGAAATGGGGAGGGTGGAATTAGGTCGTGAAGCTCTTGCGCACATTCCCCGAAATGAATCCTGTAGAAAATAGACAGACATGCTACTTTACGGCGGTGCTCGAGACTAAGTAGCTTCTTGGCAGCCAGTTTATCAGCTAGTTTTCATAATTGAATCAGTTTCTTCTAGGCAAGCACACTCCATCGTTGACCGCAAAATCGAATTAGCGGTCAAACGCATGCGTATCACTGGATAAAAAAAAAGTCATCATTATCGCCGCAATATTATCACGTATTCTGCATTATCGCTTCCAAAAACAACTTGTATCGACAATCAGACGTGTAAATGATATAAATAAAACTACTGGTGTTTTAAAACTGCGATTTAAAATATAGGCCAGATAATAATCGAACGATTAGTGTTTTCTTATCAGTGTGTACGCAACCTAGTTATAAAATACGACAACTTTATCCTGAACGCAGACGTTTTATCAGTGTTGAAATCAAACAAATCATAACGGTTTTTTTTTGTGTGTTTTCAGATGTATATGTCCATATGTATGATAGGAACCACAAATCTACATTTTTATTTTGCCTCGAAAAAGGACAGCAAAGAGTGTGAAAGAGATATCTTGTTCCATATGAATATGCCTGCGTGGGAGAAAGAGGCAACAAATCCTAACCAATTTTATAAAAGCGAAGGTAACTATATTTCTCTGTTCTTTCTTTTTCTACGACCAAACGGCTTAACAGATTATTATGTAATTTAGTCTAGATATATCTGAGACCCTGGAGACGGACATAGATTACATTTTATCATCAACGTCAGTTGATCTCGTCTATTCATCAACTGACGTTGATGATAAAATGTAATCAGTTCACCATCACCATCGTTTTTTATCACTACTCAGGCGAAACCAGGGGGCACGGCTAGTATAATATATACCATACATTTTCATGAAGAACACAAAGTTATTTTTTTTTATAGAAACCAGAGCCTAGAATACTGCAGTTATAAAGAAATGACTTATGAAATTGTACTTTATCGTGATAGTAATAAGAACTATTTATCTTCATTGGCTAGCGCGTGGTAACTGTGAATAGACCGCGTGGCAGCCGCGAGGTTGGATGCTTTCGAGGAATTTCAACTTTGTTGCCTAGACAATAAAATGCACACCTACCATTAACATTGCGTCGCCTACATGCAACCTTCCCGTATGTCTGAGAAAAAAAAAACAACTGGTACACACTGTGAAGACACACTAAGTACCAGCTGTTTTTTTTTAAATTAAGATATTTTCATATCAGTCCAGTCCAAATCGAAAAAGAAGTGAAAAAACACATTTTTTGTGTACATTATGTAGCTGTTACCACTTTTTTTTGTGTACATTATGAGAAACCGCGAAACACTAGAGAGACCAAAATAAAATGGTGACATTTTATTTTTATCGCGTATGAAATGTTGCATTTTGTGTCAATTGATATTAATCCAAAGATTTGGTTGTTATTAGTAACTTGATAGTGATAACATGACATGTTGTAGTGTTAAGATAAGTATTCAAGTGAATTGCAATAAATATTTCGGTGATGTAGTTGTGGCAAGTTGCGATTGCGTGCGGTCCTTGATGTGTTTGAATCAAATTGAGTGATTACTCTTTGTGTACGTGTTAGTGGAGCCTGAAGTGTGATTTTTAGGGTGTCGTATCCAAAGGGTAAAAATGGGGCCTTATTACTAAGACAAGACTTCGCTGCCTGTCCGTCCGTCCGTCCGTCCGTCCGTCTGTCACCAGGCTGTATCTCATGAACTGTGATAGTTAGACAGTTGAAAGTTTCACAGATGAGGTATTTATGTTGCTGCTATAACAACAAATACTAAAAAACAGAATAAAATAAATATTTAAGGGGGCTCCCATACAACAAACGTGATTTTTTTGCTCGCTTTTGCTCGATATTGATAACGGCAACAGGTAGACGCTTGAAATATTCACAGAATATTGAGTTATATTATTCACAAAAATAAATAATAAAATTAAAATAAAATTAATATTTATACAACTTTTTACTTTCATACAACAAACGTGTTTTTTTGCCGTTTTTATAGATAATGGTACGGAACCCTTTGTGCGCGAGTCCGACTCGCACTTGGTCGGTTTTATTGAATTCGCATAAGCATAGATCTATCTTTCGAGTGATCTCCACAAATTGACAGTTTTGATAAATCACTCTCTAACGTAACGAGTGGTCTCAATGAGTGGCGATAAAATCCAAGACAAACTTGATGAAGTTTTCGTCTGTTTCCTTTTATCTGACTGCGTAACAAAGAGGTTTATGTTTTTCGTGTATATGTATGTTTGTATTTTTGTATGAATATATATGACTGCCTACAGCCTTGATGAACTGCAATTGTCAATTGTCTGTATTTGGCAATTGGGAGTGGTATTTTATGCTAAATCTACTTTTGACGATCAACCTCCCCTGAGGATGGACCATGTCGATCTAGAAAAAAAACACACTGGGGCTTTGAGAACTCCAAGATTGCAATACTCAGGATTCAGGGAAGGCAGCAGAAAGTTTTTACTCAAGTTCATTACAAGTTGAACCCTAGAAAGTACGAACCTCGATCATGACGTAGCGCTCAATACATTTTACTTTTACATGCTGGTGGTTTTTTTACCCGACTGCGTAAGAAGGAGGGTTATGTTTTTCGAATGTATGTATGTGGGTATGTATGTATGTATGTTTCTATATGACAGCCTACGGCCTAAACGACTTGACCGATTTTGATGTGCGAGGTGTCGTTAGATTCGTCTTCACTTCCTAAGTGTCATAGGCTTTTTTTTTTTATAATAATAATTGCAAAAATAAAAATATGCGTTATCTCGTAACCTCCAACGAACTATTTCTAAATAAGTGATTTTACTAGAAATATTCTAAAGAATGCGCATTTATAATTTTTTATAGTGATTTTGCGCATATTTTCTCACAAAAATGTACACTCGACAGCGTATCAAACCTAACGAACTCGTAAGTTAGACTGCAAGAACTGCTTTTCTGCAGTCGGGTATTTTGGTTTTCTTTAGATATACATACTTATTAATTGTATAATATCGGTTACGATCCCTGTCTGTAATACAATAAAAATAGATGACGCGGCGCATGTATCTGAACGAAAATAGTTCGCGGCACAACATTAATAACACACGCTTATAAAAATATTTAGTAGCTATATGTATGTCTGTCGCGCTGGAAATGTGACGGAAGCGAACCTATTAATAGGAAATTTAGGAAATTTTGTCCGTTTATTTGGGTTACTAATTACTTATTTACTAAGTGCTCATTTTGTGAAGCAATAAGGCACACAGAACTTTATAGGTCGAAAAAGTATTACGAATACGGAAAAAATGGTTGTCTGTAAAGTCGGTTTACGGACGATAATTTTACGTGATAACGTCACGATAGATGCGCCACAAGCCGAACGCTTAGGCCGATCGTGCATCTCTATCGCTTGTTCCGCGCTCTCGCTTGCACGCTCGGCTCAGGCGGAACGGGACAATGAGTCATACTTTTTCGTGCGTGCAGCCGGCGTTCATCGATTTATAAGATCGTTATCACGTTAAAAAACTTCTCCGATCGACACTAGGTCCGTATCAAGAATAATTATGTTTCGTACGAAACTATAGTTACGTACGCGGCTGAAGCAGTTCTTACGCTGTGCTGCATTTTTTATACAAATAGGAGAGGGTGTCACTATATCAGAATGAGATCGTGTGCGGTGATGGTGATTTAGTGTGAACTTGTAGAATTATTAGTAGGTGATGGCTTGATTAGATTATCCCATTCTTTTGCACACTCGCCGTAGTGCATTATATAGAATACCGACAACTAGTTACAAATCTCCAGTGAAATAAGTTCTTGTGTTTGGAGTTAGTACATCTACAAGTCCGGGGTCAACGAGTATATTGGTACGCTTTCTAGAGTCCAATGCGTCCAAACCGGTAGTTAGTAAATCCATAACAAAAGTAGCGCCGTCCTCTAAATGGCCAAACCCGAGCTTCACATTCACTCGGAACGCAATAAACCTCTGTTTTTGAGAATCAGATAAAGACATTGAAGATAGATTATAAACTCAATCCTCCATAGGTAATAATACAGAGGAAGCGAAGCGTAAAAGTACAATATTGCAACTCGGTGTTCCGAATGACGATATACATAAACTACCATCTTATAGATGAAGGCAGTATCTTCAGATTAGGGCTTCCAATACTGGGATATCGGTATTCCGAGATCCCGCGTCATTTTTTCAGTCCCGCGTGCTGCGGGATTACGGCGCGAGATCCGCGGGATTTACGGGACTATCAAAAAGCGTGTACACAAACTTTCGCGAGCGCAACCGCTCGTCTACTGACTAGTACTGATAACTGCGAACTGACTGAACGGCGCGGCGGCGTCTGATCTGAGAGTAATGCAGGGAGCGGGGAATGGTGTGCGAAGAGAGCGAGTGTCATTTGTCTATCAGTTTCAAAGTAAATAAAAATGAGCAATATTCTTCATTGCTTAAATTATTGACTTTCTAGTAGTTCCGCGAAATTTATGGGTACAGTGATACATGGGCGTACCCAGGGGGGGGGGGGGGGGGGGGCAGGGGAGGTCAGCTGCCATGGAAGTCTTGCAGAAAATGTATGAACTCGCCTAATTACTAAGTGTAAACGGGGCCTTATTATGCTAATTTTTAAATAAATCGCGCAGTAGACTGGCAAAATGCACGGTGCCATTATTATAGCCATAAAAAACCTCGCAGTGAGCAAGTGCAGGGGCAGCTACCTCCCCCTAGGTACGCCCATGCAGTGATACTATAATTAGACATAAAAATTTCAAGTTCATTTTCAATTGAATGCTGACAAAATGATCAAAGTAAATAATTAGTTCTGTCAACATTCAGTTGAAAATGTTTTATTTTTAATTGTACTCGACTGATTTTTTTTATCTCTATAATTAAACAGTATAATTTGATTGCTCTTGCCAAAAGTAAAACTAAAATAAAAGTGGAGTTAAATTGATTCATTGTTTTATTTGCCTTATATGCGGGATCCTGCAAATACACGGATCCCGTAGGATTGAAAAATCTGACTCCCGCAAATACCGAGATTGAATATAGGCTGCGGGATTGGAAGCCCTACTTCACAGATCATGTTGTTTTCATTTTTATCGTTTGTACGTTGTTCGGTAATTTCGTTGAATTTATCATCTTTTTAATTAGAAGAGTATTAATGCTTGCTCCTTTACTGCTTGTTGTTTAAACTACTGATAAATGTGTGGTAAATCTCTGCCAAAGAGTCCTGCTACTATAAAATAAAAAATAACGTTGGTGATAAACTATCCTAACTAGCAAGAGGTAACCTAATATCATTTCAAATTCAGAATGTAATTGTTAAAATATTTTTTTACCTAGATTTTTTGTAGATGAAATAACATATAATATTGAAAAAGTTGTGACAAAAAAACGTGGTGCCCTTATTTTGCATTAATAAATAATAATAATAATAAACATTTGTGGACATTTCACACAACACCATCTAGCCCAAACTAAGCAAAGCTTGTACTATGGAACTAGATGGCTGATAGAATACATAATATATACTTGCATTGTAAACTAATTCCATACCATCTCCGTAAGAAAAACGATAACACTATTTTGTTTAGTCAGCAAAAGTTAGTATTAATATTCTTTACGAGAATAGTAACAATAATATATTAATATTTTTGTACTTCATCATCGTCATTATCTACAGCCTTCTCTATCCCACTGGTACTCTCTCTTGTCTTGCCATCTTACTCGGTCCTGTGCCAATCGAGTCCAGGTTCGACCAGATTTTGTACTTGCCGCTATTTAATCCTTTATCGAAAACAAATTACCACCTTCTCTGATCCTAAAATAAGTAATTACGGATTTGTTTAAACAGTTCTTTGGCATTTTTATTCAAATTTCAACGGCATTAAAATCAATTTAAGCTTCGTTTGCAGATGCTGCCTGTGGCGGTGTTTATTTTGTTCGAGATGCAATATCGTTATTTGCCGTGAGCGCAAACTTAGCGCTGAAAAAGTGTATTGCAATGCTTTAACTGTATTTACAGAAGGTCAGAGATTAAATTACTCTACAAGCAAATGGAAACTAAATCACTGAGTAGCAATAAGATTGGTGTCTATTATTTACCTGCTAAAAGATTTGCGAATGTAGAATGTTTTCGGATGTAAGTATATTTGTTTTTTGATTAAAATAACTCACGAAATGACATGCTGCTCGTCTTATGTCCAATTCTACCCAAACTTTGAATTTTAACAACTCAAATCCATGTATGGTAATTTTGGCAACGCTTTGCGCTGCCCAGAAATTCCCAGGAATTCCAATCTAGAACGCAGTAATGCTTTCTTGCTTGATGTTTAAGTTTCTAAAAATCTGGTGTCCAATTAGAGAATGTTTATCGAGAATTCTCGTTTTAAATTTCCCGGGAAATCGGCAAGTATCGATCTCGAGAATCTGAGAAACAGTAGCAGCAGTAGGTAGAACCTTATATCTTTATTTTATTTTTTGTAGCGTTCAGGACGTAGACTAGGAGTGCGACTATGCAGTTAAGAATATTGAAGTAAAATAAAAAAATCAGCCAAGCGAAAATTTGTACAACAAGGATCTGCTGTATCTGCTTCATTACTCCTCTGCCTCTGCCTTAAAACCTTAAGTAGTACAAAATAAAAATAAAAAAACTTAGAATTGATTCACCCTAAAGTAATTTCAAATACGGTGTAAATTTTTAATCGCAAGAAAAACAAAAAAAAAAAACATTTTTTGTTTCTACAAATTGACAATCTTCGTACTTTTCTTCTTGATCTAATAACGAATCCATAAGTAAGACCTTGCTATTGGCTAATTTCGTGATCCCAGGGTAACTGGAAGTATCTATTCTGTAGGTTTTTACTAACTGCAAGCGAAAATGGTTCTTTTCAGGGTTTAGTTATACCATAATAAAATCGATTATTATTCGAGCACCGTCGTAAAGTAGTTTGTATGTCTATTTTATATAAGATTCATTTCGGGAAGTGTGCGCAAGAGATTCTCGGCCTAATTCTACCCTCCCCATTTCACTACAGGGCTAACAGAAAGTCGGCACATTACCACGCATTTTTCATTGAAATGCCAAAAATCTGTACACAGCGATATCGATCCACATTCTTGATGCGTACTGCACAGGAATGTAATTCATTGCCGCGCTTTTTTCTTTAGAATCTTCAAAGCTAGAGTGAAGGTAAATTGTAAGTCAAACCCCGTGTCACATGGTGCATCAGACAGATTCCTTTCCTTCTAGAGTAAATTAATAATAAAATATATACTTGTAAATTATTTGGCTGTTATTGATAATGCAATAGACATTGTGACAATAGTTATTTATTGTTCTATTTGCGAAGGATTCTAGGTTTGAACCACGGGCGCAGCGAGTGGTTCTAGTGAAGAATCCTGAGCGTAGCGACTTGACACTTGGCACAACTCGCATAGGTAATATTGATCTCTTCATACCTTTTTCGTGTAAATGGTTGTAAAAATTCAAAAAAATGTTAAGAGAAAGTAAATTGTACATTTTATTTTCATTTTACGTAAGTACACAACATTTCTAAGTTATTTTAATTTAAAATTTAGTGTTTCTTTAAGCTAAGATAGCAACCTCTTTGAATCGAACTATTTGTTTTCATTTTGTGGAGGTATTGCACAAAAAGGTTAGAAATATTTTGTATTGAAAATCTAGAGCTCCATCATGTTCCAATTTTGAAATTACTTTCCACCCTAGAGAGCAATATGAACTTTTCCACGCCAGTATTAGCCTTGGAAACCCAACTTTACGAGCTAGTAAGATGAAAAAACTATTACATGATTAAGTAGTTTTTGGCACAAGCTGGTTCCAGCTAGGCATGGTGCCGGTTGTTTCCATTGCCGCAATATTATTTGATTATTCTGGTTAAATTTATACTCATTAATTATAGTAATGAATCCATTAAGTCACAAGTAGCTTTAATATAATGAAAACGATATTATAATGACCCTTATTTCGATCTCACTGTTAATAAAATTGCAATAATTCAACGTTGGAAATAGATAAAACAATATTGCAAGGCAAAATGCAGCGTAGCATAAGAAAATAAGCTTGTTTCGTTTCCTCTTTAACCCGGCTTGTTATAGAGTTCTTTAGATTTACGCGCTCTCTCGTCGGCAACTAGGAATGAAAATGCTGAGTGCAAATATAAAACGTAGTTCCAAGGAACTTTTTATTTGAACACATTTAACCCCCGACACAAAAAGATAAGATTACTTTATACAATACCTATAGCTTGACCGCCGTAAAGTCGACCCTCCCGATGGTAGGCGGGACGCGGGGCGTCGGGTGTGCGCGTGTACACACGGCATTGACACCGCAGCGAGATATCTCAACATACATTTTCGTGTTGTTATTTAGGAGATACTATGATTACAGTTATGTGAGTATAGCAAATAATAGACTTTGATTCTACACTTTATTTTATATGATTAATAATATAAATGTTCTTCATCGGAATCATTTTCAGACTCTGAGTCCGACGAAGATTCAGATGACGTTTCTTCTGATTGCTGGATTATGAACGGTCGGTACATGCCATCGTAATTTTGATCGGTTAACCGATCTTTTTGTAGGTAATCGTTTTGAATTTTTATTACGTGATCCACACATTTTTCCATTGATCCGTAGAATACTCAGCGAATATTTGTTGTACTTTATCTGATTTCTAATTTAAATTATTACTTACTTAAGTTTGATTTACCCAACCTATTCGTGGTATGGTGGCAATGCAAAACTTCGTGTCCACGGCTTTTTAGAATTTCATCAATCACATTTTTTTTCAATGTGTACCGATTGAATGAGTTCGTACAATTGCGACCGCAACATAGTTGCACTGCAAGGAATATTATGGTTTTGCAACCAAGTCAGCATTATTTTCTCGGTAATTCCATATTTGTTATTAGATGTAAAAACGTAAAATAATCTCGTGTGTAGCGGGCACAAGGCTAAAACCGCGCGAACTGCCAAATGTCATCCGATGTCAGCAGCCGACACCCGTTTGATTGATTGGTCGAGCGCACCCCGCCTCCGCGTCCCGCTTACCATCAGGAGAGTCGACTTTACGGCGGTCAAGCTATAATATATCGCATTTCATAACATAATAACACTGGTAAAATTGTTATTTCGAGATGAATATGCTACGAGTACTATTGAAAAAAATTTAATACACTTATTTAAACTATCACGGTTATTCACTACATTGAACTCATTATTTACGCGATGTTTTAACCGACTTCCAGAAAGAAGGATATTATTAATTCGACTGTATGTTTTTTGTATATTTGTTTAGCGATTACTCCGCTAATTATAAATTGTTTTTGATGATTCTTTTTTGTTTGATAGGTAATGTTTCAGAGGTGAGAAATTTTTATCAAAATCGGTTCAGTAATTTGGTTTTCATAACAAAATAACTGAAAAATATCATCCAAGTAAACGAATTGCGTATTTTTATGTTGTTTTTTTTTCAGTTTTGTAAACTATTATTATTATTAAATAAAATTATTTACAGTAAATATCCCGTTAATAATCAGTAAAATGTAGTAAAAAAAGTATATAAAAAAATTACTACTATTTACAACTTCTGTTAAACCATAGCTGAAAACACTCTGTTAAATCCAGTTTCAAACAGAAAAAAACAACGAGAAAAAAATCCGTTCGTTTGTTTGATATCAATGCCAGAAATAATTATTTTAATTTAAACTTATAACACCCCTCGTTTTGCGTCGGGGGTTAAATAATAACATTGCAAATAATGTAGCGCAGCGTCAGAACATAAGCTTGTTAGGTTGTGAATATTCTACGCGAGGCAATGAATGAACTTGCAACTTTGAATCGACTTACTTCTTGTTATTCCTCCTGAGAGGATTATGGCATCGCAAGTTTTATGCATTTGCTATTGTGAGTTCTTCATCGTTATCAAGTTTTTGTAGTAAGTAAATAGACATCGTTAAAGTCAGTCAAAGTTAAGCAAAATAAATCCCATTCGACTTTATTTAAACCTCAGTAAAGTTGTAGTCTGTTTACTCGAAGCTTAGCTATTAAGGTGGTTCGATTTCCGTTCAAAAATATTTTTCGCCAATTATAGTCGAAAGGGGTATATAGTTATACAATGAAGTAATTATTGTAGTTAGCTTTGATATTGGCCTTTAATGGCGGTGAATTGTAGTTGTTAAAGAAAAAAGTTTAGATTAAAAGCAAAAATGTAAATTAAATATTTTGCGACAATTATTGATAAACACATTATTTTTCATACCATCTATTCGAAAAGGACGATTTGGTTCGCCTTTAAGTGCACCCAAAGGTGGTGTTTTCCATAAGAAACGCTTAGCGGGCAGTAATGAGTTTTTAATCCTCTTTATAAGTGCGCCACAATATATCTTTGCCGCGCACTTTTTGAATTTGGAACATCTTAGTGTTCAGCGCCAAAGAAATCGAACGCAAATATTGTTTTCTATTCCTAATAAAACTGTAACAATAAATTTTCATAATTGCGAAAATGTCTTAAATGTAAATATAATTTTTTTGTTGTTTTATTATTAAATACTATTTAATTTCAATTTAGTTGTTTCTCTATGTTTTATTAAATAATAATATTACAATAAAATATGAGGCGCCTTTTATTTTTTTATAGAGGGTGATGAAAAGTAGAGTGTATCACTCGGGCGCATTATATATTTTTGGCTCGGGTGACGTACTTTGAATCCCTCGCTACGTTCAGGATTTTACTTAAGAATCCCTCGCTACGCTCGGAATTCTACTCTAGAATCCCTCACTTCGCTCTGGATTCAAAAAAGCGCTCTCGCCGTAAAATATTATTTTGCTCCCTTATGATACAATCTACTATTTCTATTCAATAACTTGCTGTACTATACTTTTCGTGCTTGATCGAGCTTGATTGTAGTGTGACCTTGATCTTGTAACTAAAACTTTGTTTTCATCTTTTGACGACAGATGGCGTTGTAATAAAACTTTCTTAT
Organism: Lycia hirtaria; assembly: GCA_947563715.1. Taxonomy (NCBI): domain Eukaryota; kingdom Metazoa; phylum Arthropoda; class Insecta; order Lepidoptera; family Geometridae; genus Lycia; species Lycia hirtaria. Next base: position 15,142,462 of record OX387386.1, read on the forward strand.
CGTGATCTGCGCGCACCCTATCTGTTGTGAATTCCAAGAATAAGTGGCTTGTAAACGTCTGTGCATAACCCGATTCGCACTTGGCCGGTTGTTTACACATACTGTCCTCGGCTGGAGAAATTCCGTAGCGTAATTGCTAACAAACAGTTTTCACGTATGTTTTCACATCTCCATCGCAATAGATCTAACAAATAGTTGGCAATTACTTAATTGATGTTTCGGCGATGAGCGATCGATGGTCACTTGTAATGAATTGAACGAGGTATGATTAAGGGAATTGCGTCGGCGACTGAACGTGGGTCTAGGATTATTGAGGAGCGGCGGTAGGCAATCCAAATAATTTGAGAATTTGCCCAGTGACGTATCTGCGTTGTACGTAATAAGTATTGTTTATTTATATTAACTAGATCGACGTAATGATCCGACGTGAGGAAGGCCTTTGAGAGTGATAGATGTCGTTTCAACTAGATCTAAAAGGACAGCGACGTAATTTTCTCAACTCATTATGTTGTGTGAGAACGTGACAAGGTTACGAAGATCTGTAAGCTATCGGCTTTGGCTACTGGTTGCGGAGCAAGATATTTTTTTCCTTTTTGGCAACTGGTTGCGCATCTCAGCCAATAACGACCGAAAAATGTCGCGACGCGCGTCCTCTCGTCAGGGTAACCGCCAATCGCGCCAGAATTGAAATAATAACTAAAGTTTGAAGAAGTAAAAAAACACGCTTCAAATTATTGTATTGTCATCCATAAGTCTACAAAGTTTGAATGAAATCTGACCGTTTGAAGTGGGTCAAAATCAAGTCCAAATGAATCGGTTACGACGGTTACAAACAAGCAAACAAACAAACAAACATGCATACAGGTGAAGCTAATAAAAGCGTGTTAAAAAATCCTCTGTGGTATGATAAGTAGTTTAGAAGTTAATGGAAAACAGAAAATATAAATACGGCCAGAAATGCCGTATCTAGGCAAAAATCTAAACGAAACTAATTAAGTGTTGGCGCACGTTGGATTTCTTATTATACGATTGCAATTTTAGTTACGTAAAAAATGAATCGAAAATTCAAAACATTTTAGTTGGTCTATCAGTTTCCACGGACTGTTGGTTTTTGGTTTTGTTTTACAGTTTTATTTAGATTTCATTCATTGTGGAGTGTTGGGTTCTATTTCCCATACCGTGTAGCATTCCGCCGCATTCAGACGTATCCGGCTATCCGCCCGTCAGTCAATCGGTCAATCAGACTAGGCCGAACATTGTACGAACGTTTTTTTAAAGCAACATCCGACGAGGGTCCGCTTTTGTCGAATGAGATGAATAAGCCTATTTCAGTGACAGACAGTGACATGGAAGTAGTAGATTATGTGTATTATTGTGTATCAACCCCGACACTGACCCACGTGACCTGTCGGCAAAGTGAGTGACTATTGTGTGCATTTTTTTCATCTTTTTATTTAAAAAACGACATTTGTCGTCGTGTGAACATGGAAACTTCAAACTGTTAGAAACGGCAGGTCGTCACATTAAGGCGGATGCCCACTGGACCGACGCATACCATAACCATAAGGGTGCTACCCACTACGTCGCTACGGTTTTTTTTATCGTTTAACGACTGTCGTGTCTAGTTATTCTCGTTAATAATGGCTACCTGTTGCCACTGTCTCGACGAGTTTTTTATCGTTGAACAACTGTATATAGCTGTTACCACTGAATCGTGACTACAACTTATCGGTTCACGGCAGACGACTTGTTCCACGACAGGATTATTTTTGTTTGATGCACACAGATCACGATAAATGTGACTATATGTTATCTGCGATTATTTGTCGTTACTTTTTATCGTGACGATTTATTTATCGTCTGGTGTCAGGAACACCAGTCGTCCGACTCTTCCCATTGTCTTGCCAGTCTGTCGCCATAACATCAAAAAAAAAAGGCAGTTAATCGTGTTGTGCTGTATGTGAACATCTAAATTTTTCTATTTTGTTTCTATTTTTTTTTTCTATTTTAACTTAAACATACAAGCCACGTCGCTTCAAACTGCGCTACAATCTACCTTTACGACGAAGTGGGAACGCGTCTTAACGGTACCAACATATGCAGAAAATATAATTTATATGAACTAGTTTTATTAGTATGAGACAATGCCGACTAGACCGTTCCGGCACCGATCAAGACCGTAGCGTACCATGCACGATCCAGCAACAAATGTATGTCATGGTAGCAGTGGGCGTCCATTTTTATGTAAAATGTGCGCGATAAATCCATTAAAAGTTAATTTCATTCGATAACAATCTCACGAAGCCATTTGTAGTGTATGTTTATTGTTTATTTACAGACAAGAAAACTATATTTTATAGTTTCTATTGTAAAGACAGCAGTTTTCAGCCAGTCCACTCGTCCAGACGACGGCATTTGTATTTATAGAAAGACCGGGGTAATCGCTGCAAGCAAGCCGACACAGTTTTAAGCAGTCTGCAGTTTACGAATGCGGTATGCCTAATGCTGCGAGTACCTATCGGCTCGACCGGACCATCAGTACCCTTATTCTAGTTCTAATCGGTTGTCGATTTGTCAATTTTGTCGGTAATGAGCCGGCTACCGAATAAAGCTTCATTCGACTCCAATGGGTATTCACGAATTCGAATTTATGCCCGTCGGTCCCATTTTTAGTATAGAAATCTCGAGAAACCAAAGACAATCACCACTCATCCTCAACTGGATCCGCCGGGATTCGGGTAGACCGATTCACAAACTCGAATCCGAAGGAGTTTGACATATAAATTCGATGGCTAATTCGATATCGCTCCCGACAGGTTTATCCTGTCGGGAGTGATATCGAATACATTTTACTAATACATTTTAATAATATAAGAGCACTTTTTTAATATTTTCAATTACCATTTTCCATAATTTGACATAATATATTCACCTAATAGTCAAATGTACCGATTTTACGGGTTTTAAAATTCCCCTAATTATGATTTCCAAAGTTTCAAAATGTAATATTTTATAGTTGGAGAGCTTTGTCAGATTACACGCATGGCGCTCTAAATATATTAAATATTTTATACTTGTTACTAATAAATGGCAAATACATTGAATGCACGAGTACAGGGAGAAAATAGAAGAACTTTGAAATCACACACACAACCAACAAGGTATTTTCGAAGCATGCTTCACTTATTGAAGCTACAAATTTACTAAAGAATTATATGCCATAATTAATATGATGGATCAAGTTTTATGTATATTATGCAATAAATTACATATTTTGTCAGTCGCTGGTCATAATTAAGCATTTTTTTACTTCTATCACGAATCACCTATCTAAAAACATGAAACTGACTCTGAAAACTAGCTTGTCTATGTTATCCTATCGGTCACACGAGGTCATTACCGATTTGGTACCGACTGGTGCCATTCGAATTTGTGAATAGGGTTATCGAAGGTTATCCATTCGATTCGGTAGGTTTTTCGCGGGAACTTAATTAAAAATGTCACAGTTTTCTTTTATTATTATAAACTTGTGTTATTTCAAATAAAGATTTTGTAAAGAAGATGTTTTTTTAATCTGTTAGTGTTCGTTTACGCGCACGAGTTTGAAATGAGAGTGATGAAACATACTTCTTCACGTTGTAACTTACAAAGTCCTTAACAGCTCCTAGTAAAGTAACCAAGTCATGACATGAACTTGATTCACTATCAACCGAGTATCTCGTCATAATCTAAGCCAAGTAACTTAAGATTGTGACTAAAACTTATATTATTTGTATTTTTCATGAAACTTTTAATATATTATTTTGGCAAATGAGCCAATCGTGGCCAATAAAAGAAAAAAAAAATTGACGGCTGTAACTGTCAAACTTGATACCGCTAAGGATTTCGATTAACTGTTTAAAAAAATAAATTAAAGTTCGATTCTTTTGCGTTTAAAAATTTTCATTTTCAAATAAAAGTAAGAAAATCGTATTTTTTTACAGTTCAAATAGGGATCAGTCAATAATGCGAGCTAGTAAAGAAAGTCTATTATATTTTGCTGGGGCTGAAGTAACACACACATTTATATTTCTAACCGATTTCAAAAAGAATGAGGTTCATAATTCAACTGTATGTTTTTTTTGTTGGCAATATTATAAATTCTACACCGATCTATCGACTCCTTATATAAAGAAATTTGATGTTCTGTGATAGCAGTGATAGCTTGTAAAAAATTGATTTTTTTTTGTTGTTACTAGAGGAGCATCCGGTGTCATTCCTCCTTCTCGCTTTCGACCTACATACACTGTCTCTCGTATTCCTTTGTCCGGTGGACGTTCACTGTAATCCAAATCATATTAATTATCGAACATCAAGTGCTTGTTTAAAACAACTTTACTACCAAAGAGAGAGAGGAGCGTGGGAGAGAAGTGTGTATTTCATGTTTGTCTTTACGTTGCTCATTTAGCAAACAAATGAATAAATTTTGGTTTGAATTTACTTATGAAATGAAATTTATTTGCAAGAATGTAGGTAAATAAGGCCTTAGAAATTAATTACAATTTTCCATTACATTCGATCATTTCTCAAGTGCAAATATTGATCCACTATTATAGTAATATTATAATAGTGGATCAATATGACATAAATAATATTAAATTAGAATTGATAATAGTAGGTATAGTATATATTATGTAAATTACATCAAACATGAATAACTCTGTTGTCTTAAAAGTAGGTACTAGTGTACTACAGTAGTCATCATCGTCATCTCAGCCATAAGAAGTCCACTGCTGGACATAGGCCTCCCCCATGGATTTCCAAAATGACCGATTGGAAGCGGCTTGCATCCAGCGTCTTCCCGCCACTTGAATGAGGTCATCTGTCCATCTCGTGGCTGGTCTTCCTACGCTGCGCTTGCCGGTACGTGGTCTCCACTCGAGAACCTTTCGGCCCCATCGGCCATCAGTTCTACGTGCTATGTGCCCTGCCCACTGCCACTTCAACTTACTAATCCGCTGTGCTATATCGGTGACTTTTGTACGTCTACGTATCTCTTCATTTCTGATTCGATCTCGTAGAGAGACTCCGAGCATAGCTCTCTCCATAGCTCGTTGCGTGACATTGAGCTTCTTTATAAGGCCCATAGTTAGGGACCACGTTTCAGTGCCGTATGTCATCACTGGTAACACACACTGGTTGTAAACTTTCGACTTGAGGGACTGGGGAATATTGGACGAGAAGACGCTTTTAAGTTTCCCGAACGCTGCCCAGCCGAGTTGGATACGACGATTGACCTCCCTCGTAAAGTTGGACCTGCCTAATCGGACCGTTACTACAGTAGTAAAAATACAATAAACAAAATGACATGCAGCATGAGATAAATTTAAAAATCGGTTTTTCCAAGTCAAAAAAACAATTTCCGATTAATCGATTGATAATCGACACGTCACATGCCGCTTTCAATCAATGGAACCGTTTGGGATGATCAGCTGATACCTTACGGAATGGAAATGTCAAAATTATTCGATATTCGAGAAACCTGAATCGCTAATTCCGCAAACCGTGTGAAATCCTTCGAGATCTCTCTCCATATCGAAGATCGAATCGAATCGAATGTAATCTGAATAAGGGTGCAGTACTTCGCCGCGCGCCGGAAAAGATAAAGAGCAATACTTACAATAGAACTAGATGTACTGAGCTACTTAAAAGTGTTAACGAAGTCTTCCGTGGGTACCTTAAATACTATTTATTATTCTGTGTAGCAAGTAAAGGCAGTTTTTAGGGTTCCGTACCCAAAGGGTAAAAACGGGACCCTATTACTGAGATTCCGCTGTCTGTCCGTCCGTCCGTCCGTCTGTCACCAGGCTGTATCTCATGAACTGTGATAGTTGGACAGTTGAATTTTCACACATGATGTATTTCTGTTGCCGCTATAACAACAAATACTAAAAAATAGAATAAAATAAATATTTAAGGGGGCTCCCATACAATAAACGTAATTTTTTGCTCGTTTTTGCTCGATATTGATAACGGCAACAGTTAGACGCTTGAAATATATTCATTGAATGTTGAGGTATATTATTCACTTTAAAAATAAATAATTAAAATAAAATTCATATTTAAGGGGGCTTTACCAATTTTCTCATTATAGTTATATGCATAAGAATTTTTTTTATGATCAATCGGTTACAATCACCAAAATAGGTAGCTCACTATCTTCCCATAGAAAATAGGTCGATCACTTGCTTGCATTGCATAGACCATAGAAGTATATTATACGTGTATGTATATACCTACTATGGAAGCAGAGATCGTCAGTCAGTGTGTCAGCGACAAGGACATAAGATTCACAGATACGATGATTTTGCAACCATGAAAACTACATTCTACCATTCTCACAACGAAGTAAACAATTATAATGTTTATCATAGAGGCCATTTGGTTCAGGGATGGTCTTAAAACGCCAGATTACGGGGTCAATTCCTGGCCAGGCAGACATTTTAATAATAAACTTAAATACATAATATCTTTTTCACAAGAATAACAGGTTTATGAGATAATATACGCAAATGTGATACACACTAAAATGTTTAAGTTTTTGGTGGGGGGATGCTCTGTCCTTTTCCCGCGAAACGACAGTTCTTATTGAAATTGTTCGGCGCTCTTTGTCTAACATGAAGTTGAAATGCTTGTAACTTTTTTAACCGACTTCGAAAAGGAGGAGGTTATCAATTCGTACCGTACATTTTTTTTATGTATGTACACAAATTACTCGCGTCATTCGAGAACCAATTTTTGTGTTCCTGAATTGGTGTATAGAGAAAGCTCCCAAGTTGGTCCCATAATTATTTTGTAAGCTTCGCTTTATTACTTTTTGAATAAACTCTAAAAATAAAAATATCTTCATTGTATTCCTGAGTAAGTGCGTCAGATTATAGAATCGCAGAGTTCCACCTACACGTTTTTCTTTGCAAGAGTGTCAAATATTAAGGATTATCGTATAAACATTGCACATTTTCTAATCTTCGAACACGAGCATTTCACATTCAATGACATTTGTCATTGCATTCTTGACAAAAGAAAATAAAGAGCGGGTGAAGAGAGGTCTCTTTAAAAAGTTTACAATCGTGAAGGATTTAGTAAGTTGCGTTTGAAGTCGGTTCTTTAATAGAAAAATTATTATTTTTGAAGATATTTTCATTTTGTTTTTGTGGAACGGATCCTAGGCGAACGGTTTTTTTTTCTACAGGCCTCATGGCTCAGTGGTAGTACGACTGCTTCCTGAGCTGTAGGTTGTGGGTTCGATCCCCACCCAGGGCAAACATTTGTGTGATGAGCATGGTTGTTTGTTCTGTGTCTGGGTGTTTCTATGTATCATACGTACGTATTTACGAAAAAAAAGTATATATGTATTCTATCAACCATCTAGTTTCCATAGTACAAGCTTTGCTTAGTTAGGGCTAGACGGCGTCCACCAATATTTATTTATTTGTGGAAATAAAAAAATCATGCATAAATTCTGAATTGTCCTTATTATATGTATATGTTTTGTGGCAACAGAGAATACAAGTACCTATAAAGCTTTGACTGCGAAGCGTAATTTATTTGAAGCCATAGCCAGTTTTCGAATCTTTTAAATTACGTTCACGTGAAGCGTGAGCCGGGTGGGCGTTCCGCCGTACCACATAGGAATCTCGACGGAGTGTACGCGTATTTATATCAGTAAGCATATTTCATTATAAATGCTGGTTATAATTACCTACGGTGTCGCAGTAGTATTTTTCGTGGCTGACGCACGCTTGGCTATATTGAGAGGCGCCGATGGGAATAGTTTGCACTTCCCTATTTGTTCTGGCTACGAGAATAGTAAAATGAATTTACATACGGGTATGACGGCACTACGGAATGGGCTAGAAACATGCAGAATGTATTACTTATAGAGATGAAGATATGACTGACCGTGAGAGACGACCATGTGAGAGTGCTATATCAGAAACGAGCTATGTATGCAGAAATCTTTTATTAAATTTTAAATTATCTAGATCGACGAGCTGGAGCTCGTCGCCACATCGTCGCTTAACATCAGGCGAGTTGGTGGTCAATCGTAGATCAATATTGTATAACCAAAAAAAAAAAAACGCACTGTGTCATATATTCTGGGTGTCTTCAGATCGCGAGTGAATAGGTTTCTTCTGGCGCACTCCATAACTGGCGTAACTTCTAAAATAAGAGAATGATAAAACTAAAAAATATATATGATGTACATTACCATGCAAACTTCCACCAAAAATTGGTTTGAACGAGATCCAGTACTTAAGTAGATTTTTTTAATACGTCATAAATAGTAAACCGCAATTTACCTTTCATTCAATCAACTCAAATATAAAAAAGAAGTTTTATATTATGTTACTTGCTGCTACGGAACCCTTCATGGGCGAGTCCAACTCGCACTTGGCCGCTTTTTTTTTATTGCACGTTTCGGCTGCGATAAATCCGTTAACAAATGTTTAATTTCAATGAATAACAATTGCCAAAACCTAAGAAATCATTAGATTTTCTTTCGCATTTATAGTATTAGATAGGATACCAACATATTATGGCCTAAAACCGAAAAACTTTACTTAACTTTGATCAACGTCTCAAATTCTCTGTCTTCTTTCCGCAAGGGTATAACGTGTCAGCTAGAAGTTGACAAAACATGTTGAGCATTACTCAAATTTGTGTAACGTTTTTCGGTAATGTTAGTGTCCCGTAGTTCGCGCCTATGAAATTCATCCCGAGTGTTTGCTTATAAACGTGTACGAATGTCACTGAAGCACGAAAATAACGCTGTCGTTATTATATCTCACGGTTTCTATTTATATAATCAGTTTGTGGCAAAGCACACGTATTAATATAACACGGTTGACAGAGTTATAGTTCCTTCGAGTCGCAGTAATTTGCTACTGATAAATATATAAATCATTGGACTGAAATCATTTGACGAGCAAGGAAAGCCAGATAAGTACCCAGAATCGACCTTGCTTCTGTCCGGATGTTGGGATGTCGGTTTTCGCTTATAGGCCGTATTTTCTACTAATTTTGACGTAACTTTGTAAGTATTCAGGTTCTACGATAGGTAAGATAATTTTTTTAACGTCGGCGATTTTTGATTGTGGTTTGTTGGTTTGGGTGTGGATTGGGAAAAATAGCTGCGATGGTGACATTTGTTGATTTTGATAATATTTGAGAGAAACGTTTGGTACGTACAAAAGTCACCGACATAGCACAGCGGTTTAGCAAGTTGAAGTGACAGTGGGCAGAGCACATAGCACGTAGAACTGACGACCGATGGGGTCGAAAAGTTCTCGAATGGAGAACACGAGCAAGCGCAGCGTAGGAAGACCAGCCACAAGGTGGACAGAAGATATCATACAAGTGGCAGGAAGACGCTGGATGCAGGCCGCTTCCAACCGGTCTATTTGGAAATCCATGGGGGAGGCCTATGTCCAGCAGTGGACTTCTTGTGGCTGAGATGATGATGATGATGTTTGGTACCCAATCCTAAACAAGAATTTCAAGTATAAGTAAAATCGAATCGAATGGTAGTCAAGATGATCATGAGCTTCACATGAATGTTATTAAAAGTCTATACATATAGAATTCGCTATCTCGCTTACACATTTCAACATTTTAATTTTATCAAAATAATATATTTTTAAATATTGTATGATCTTCCGATGATTTTATACAAACCTGATATCAATAAGTAATCCGTGACGCTGTTTATATTATCTGACAAGATGAAACATAGCCTATGATGATAATGAACCTCGATTAAAAAAAAAAGTTTTTTAGTTTACAAAGAAACATTTTTTGGTACATATTATACATAATTTTATATACAAATTAGGTATATCAAGAATCGTTACGTATTACTGTACGTATCTCGAAAATGTACAAATTATACGCCATACTCTATTTTAATCTAGTAGGACGTATATTTTATATATTGTCCAGATTCATACAGTTTTGTCAGACAGTACGTTCAGGCAAAATATTTTTTTTAAATGTCAAATGTATAAAAAATCAAACCTTCAAATTCATAAAATGATAACTGCATAAGTTATCATAACAGAAACTAACAGCCGATGCCAATATTCCACATTATATCTACCATATCACTAACGATCACTTGTAATAACATTGACATATCGTATGTAATCGTATACCGAGCGAGCAATGGTTAGTGATGTAATAGGGTAATCTCAATACGAGGGCATATACACATTAATACGGCTCTTCTACAACTGATAAGCAATACTCGATTTAGAACTCGCTGTTCATAAACTGCTATATTTAGATATATGTGTTCTTGATTTGCCAAGTTTATACGTGTCTAGAATCGTTCAAATATTTCATAGGAAAATTTCAGCTCAGGATGCGTTCACCGCGCGCAGCTATCTCTCTCGCGCATCACTACATTTTTAAACATATAAAATCATTGAGTAGGGGTATTAGAAAAGTGAGAAATGAATTTATTTATTTTGATAGGAGATATAAAAAAGTTTTTCTTCGATATTTTTTAAATTGGTTGAGGAATAAGAAAATATATGTTTTTTCAGTAGGTATAGCCATATCTGATTAAAACTTTTTTAAAATATTTCCTAATTTCTTTTTCTTTATTTTTTTAGACGTCTTTATTTTAATTATCTATACTACTACTAAACTATTACTTTCTCCAATTTAAATAAACAAAATCATTTCTCAGTTTTCTAATATTCCTACCCAATGATTTTATAGGTTTAAAAAGGTCGTGATTGGCGCGAGAGATAGCTGCAATTTCAATTTCGCGTGCAAAAGTGCTATTTCAATACTAAAGTATTTTTACAAATTATTATGCTCGAAAAGAGTATAGTTTTCCAATGACGTAAGGTTAGTTAGCTTTAATATCGGGCTTTTGGCGGTAAAACACATAATTATGTTGACGAAAAAAGTTGCAAAAAATGACAATCCCATATTGAAACCATATTTTTTTATTAAAATATTCATATAAAATTTTCTATTTCTCCTGTATTCTTTAACAATAATTAAATACTGCCAATAAATACCGCCGATAATCAAGTTAAATACAATTATTTCATGGTAAAACTATGACACTTTTTATCATAATCCATAGAAATATTTTTATATGAAAATCGAGTCGTCTATAGTGTAATATAGTCAATTAAATTTCGGTAAGTTTGGACGTCATAAGCGCGAATGATAGAAATTGATAAATGCTGGTCGTTAATTGATCGATCGATGGTGAAATTTGAGTCTTAAGTGTCGCCGGAATAACCTAGTAACCTAGGAATAACCTATTTGATTAAGACCTTTAGCGCACGCCTGACTGCCTAATTCTCAATTATTTTTTGCAATATAGCTAAATTAAAAAACAAATCGATGAAAATCACTTTTGACGTAAATAAAACCACATCAGATATTAACTATTGGTTTTTCTTATTTATTACTTTTTGTTAAGATGTCGAAACCGGAAGTACGGAAGTCTAAATATTGAAAAATCGTCTTGAATCGCCTGAACTGAAATGGCGAAAATTAGAACATGATAGCATTTAAAAAATAAGTGGCTAAGTGCGTGTTGTACCACGCGCAAAGTAGTGAATATTTCATTGTCTTACTTCTTGTAAGTTAATCGACTATAACTCGTAAAGTAAATTATGTAAAGCCTACTTAGCCGTCATCATTTTCCTATTAATTTCATCATATATGCTACTAGCATGTTTTTTTATCATATCTCCAAAGTTAACCGCTTAGCCGGTAGGAGGGGGGGGGGTTGTGACTATAACAAAAACTCACTTCAAAGCTTAATATTTCGCAAACGGATCCCTAAATGGAAATATGGTTTTCGCACACCCCAACGTGAATTTTTAACCTATATAATGATACCCCACACGATAGAGGATAATTATTCTCCTCGCTTTATGTGTACGGGAGTTACCTCACATTTTTTTTTAAATTTTATAGTACGACAATCTCGGCATAAAGCGGGTGATCCATTGGCATACCAAACGGTCGACTCGCGATCGCCAGAGTCATGGCGTGTTCCCAGTCCCAGTGAGTTACTTTGTTATTTAGGTATACTGTTACAATAACAACCAAAGAAAAAGAAAAGACGACACAAAGTATGGGTCAAAAACTGGCTGCAAGAGAGACAACGCTTATCCCACGTAAATTTTGTGGCAGAACTTAGTGGTGAACAAAATACAAAAAAATACAAAATAATTTATTCACGTAAGATAATACAAATGTTCGTACTGGCACCGGCCACCAAACTGGGTGTCTCGTGAACCCGTGTCTTGGTAGTTGGTTCATTTCTTATATACTAGACTATAAAACCAAACGATTATCGAAATTATATGATGACCGAGGAAGAGCTGCTGGGTTTGGTGTCCCCTTTAATAAAAAGACAAGATACAGTTTTTCGTGTACCAATTTCACCATATGAATGCTTATGTACAACTCTCCGGTTGCTGGTAGCTGTTGGTTAAAACTGTTCGGCTGATCAACGAGCGGCTTATTACGAGTATACCCCGCGGTATAATAAACCGCTTAGCACTTCAAGCATGCACGAAGAGCCAACGAGTTGCAACCGCGCTGTTTTAAAGCCGCGGTCTTGTAGGTGCTCCATTGTAAATAAATAATAAATAAATATTTGTGGACATTTCACACAACACCATCTAGCCCAAACTAAGCAAAGCTTGTACTATGGAACTAGATGGCTGATAGAATACATATATACTTTTTGTTTGTTTGTAAATATATTCATATGATACATAGACACACCCAGACACAGAACAAACATCCATGCTCATCACACAAATGTTTGCCCAAGGTGGGGATTGAACCCACGACCTTTCAGTTCAGCAGGTAGACGTAAACACACTACCAACTGAGCCACAAGGCCAGTCAATTTATTGGTGGCTTAAACCTCTGGGTCACCGCCGGGTCGCTGGCGTACTAACGGTTTTACTCGCCAATGGATCACCCGCTTAACTAATATTCATATCTTTGCCAAATTACAGCTTTCTAGTCTTTGAGCAAAGCCGCGGACAAACAGACAGACAGACGAATAGACGGATATCGCTAAACTATAAAGTTTCCTTGTTTACTACGGAACCCTAAAAACGATCATCTAAATGGGATAATGTGCAGGGATAGAAAACAGTTTTCTCGTTTTTGAACGGAAGAGTGCGCGATAACGTTTCTCTTAAACAAATAAATAAATATAATGACCAAAACATACGCCTATTTGATGTACATAACTGACATGAAACGGGCATGTTAATTCGTTTTCTGGCCACATGTCAACCGGATGTGATAGACAATGTGACGACTGTTTCACCGGAAGTTCAAGAAATAACACACTAAAAGCATTCGTTTAACGATAAAATATTTCAAGGAACTCTATTTTCTGCTTTCTCTAAAAAAAAAAAACGGGAAATACTTTTTTAAGCTATCACGGTCATTCATTAAAATATTATTATTATTAACGGAATATTTACCGTGGTTCGCGTTAATTTTGAGCTCCCGATATTACAGCACAGTTACATGCATCTTGTTCACTGAACATGGTGCATGTAACTGTGTTTAAATTAGGAAATAGCTTTAGTATGCTATTTGGTGTTTTTTTAGATCGCTGTTTTCTGTAATGAGGCGAGCAATTCGCTCGCTTGATGTATGTATAGCTTCACGCTTATTAGTACAATAGTTTAAAATTATATCTGGTAATGCGTTGTGCTCGTCACAGTTGTGTGCTGTGTTTTTAGGGTTCCGTACCTCAAAAGGAAAAAACGGAACCCTTATAGGATCACTTTGTCCGTCTGTCTGTCTGTACGTCAGTCCGTCCGTCCAGGTGTCAAGACCTGTATCTCGGGAACGCGTGAAGGTATCGTGATGAAATTAAAACCATATAAGTACCCACGCAAATCCATAGGGTCCAAATTTTAAAGTGCTTTTACCGCATCATGTGGGGTATCATATGAAAGAGTTTCATTAGCACAGGCTATAACAGGTTTTTAAATACTGATGAATGAAAAGTACTGTCACTGTGTGTATAAAGTCACCGATATAGCACAGCGGATTAGCAAGTTGAAGTGGCAGTGGGCAGGGCACATAGCACGTAGGAATGATGGAAAGGTTCTCGAGTGGAGACCACGTACCGGTAAGCGCAGCGTAGGAAGACCAGCCACGAGATGGACAGACGACCTCATACAAGTGGCGGGAAGACGCTGGATGCAAGCCGCTTCCAATCGGTCTTTTTGGAAATCCATGGGGGAGGCCTATGTCCAACAGTGGACTTCTTATGGCTGAGATGATGATGATGATGATGAAAAGTACTGAACCGATTTTGATAAAACTTACACGGTTCTCTAAGTTAGACTGTACCAAATCAAACAAAAAAATATTTTGTTATCCGACTTATGCTTTTTGAGATATGCGTGGACAAACATACAAACACTTAAATTTGAAATTTGGCACACATCTTTAGAACCTGATACAAACTAACATGTGCAAACTAAATTGAGCAATTCTATCAACATACTTACATATCAAAATAATCTTGTTTTTCGAAGTCGATTAAAAATGACCGAATGGGATCCTGCCATTTGGGGTTATAATGTCCAAATTGTGTCTGATCGTCCAACGCTGCGTGGTTCACTCGAGAACTTATTCGCCCCATTTGCCATCAGTATGCGTGCTATGTGACCTGTCCACTGCAACTTAACTTTCGTTTGAATATTTATCAAAATAGGTATATTTAATAGTACCACAAGCTAAAAAGTAGCGGAATTTATGCTAGTGCCTATTTATATATTAAAGCATATTTAGATTGTAGCTTCGTAGTTTACAAATACCTCCTTTCACTTAGCTGTAGCACACTTCGCGACTACGTCGTAGAGGTTCTACGGCATCCGCCCTCCGTAGACGTTCGCTGCAACTTCCGAACTATTACGTAGCCGTCTCAGCAATAGTGATCTAAACCAGATTTACGAGGTTTACTGATGTAAACCAACGTTGCTGTGGCGTGGCGAAAGGAAACATGCAATTTTAACCCCACCCATTATATTAATCGGAGAAGCCTTATTTACGCTGAGTTTTACACAATTTATTTTCTTGTATGAATTTTCGGAATCGGCATACGACTGGTGAAGATAAAGAACATAAAGACAAATAAAATTGTACCATCGAATAGAAAACTAAATTTTTAAAAATCGGTTAATGACTATCCAATTATTTTAAATATATGTATAAGCCAGTAAGGTTTGTTAGTAGTATGAAGCGAACCAAAAGAGAAAATAAGACAGATAAGGTGACATTTACTTTAACAATACAATAAGAAATTACTATAAATAGTATTTGAGCCTATAAACCACTGCTGAGTCCTTTGTACACGCACAGCCGTGAGGAGACCGGGGTCACAAGAATTACCTAACAAAACAATAACAAGTGTCCAACGAAATCCAAGAAATTAAACATCAAAATAAAATGAAACGTACTCTCCTAATATTTTACGTAAAAGTGGCGGAGTTTGTGTGCTAGCCGTGCTCTGCGGTTTCACCCGTGTTGTGATGAAAAACGGTGTTGATGGAGTTCACAGAATGTAGCCTATGTCCGTCTTCAGGTCGTAAACTGTCTCTTGACACAAAGGCTATATTTTGTGATCATCATCATCACCGTTATTCATCATTACGTGGGCGACACCGCGGGGCGCAGCTAGTAATACATATATTACACATACAGACTAAGGAACTTTCTGGAGATGCACGCCGTGTACAGGATGATTGTCTTTATTCTCTCCTTTGGATTAGGATTATTACTATACAGATGCGCAGGGAGCGTAATTGGATTTGTGTTGGGGGGGGGGGGGGGGATTTAGTTTGACACAGCCTTAATAGCTTGACCAGTTTTGATGTGCGTCATCTTCAAAACTTCATCTAACTTAAATAATAAATATCCAGTATATTTCCTGCTCAATTTAACGTCTCTAAACTGATACTCTTGTCGACATTTGTTTCACCCCACCACGAGGCATCTTGAGGTCTTGTTAACGCTTCGACTTCGCTTTTCGCCCAAGTCTTTAGTTATTACTACGAATATGACTTCGATGTCGGCTATTTTTTCTTTATTCGCATATAAACGCTTGTTTCTAACTTGTTTGTGAAGTTTTATAGGTCAGCAGTTGTGAGGGTTTTCATAAAGATTTAAAAAAATAAAAGTTTGTATTGTTGTTGTATTATTTTGTGACTCCTTGGACGGGGTTTAATCACAGTTACGGCAGATTTAGAAATCACGTGGAGTTGCTTAACTAATTATGTCTTACATACGTACGTGCGTACCGAGTCGAGTCAAAGTAATTGCACAATGGAAAAAGTTTCTTCGATTTTGCTAGAAATGTCGAAACGTTAATTTATTTAATGAAATAACTAATTATGTCTTACGTATTTACGTACGTACGTGCGTACCGAGTCGAGTCAAAGTAATTGCGCAATGGAAAAAGTTTCTTCGATTTTGCTAGAAAAGTCGAAACGTTAATTTATATAATGAAATAACTAATTATGTCTAATAATTATTAACTAATTATGTCTTACGTATTTACGTACGTGTGTACGTGCGTACCGAGTCGAGTCAAAGTAATTGCACAATGGAAAAAGTTTCTTCGATTTTGTTAGAAATGTCGAAACGTTAATTTATATAATGAAATAACTAATTATGTCTAATAACTATTAACTAATTATGTCTTACGTATTTACGTACGTACGTGCGTACCGAGTCGAGTCAAAGTAATTGCGCAATGGAAAAAGTTTCTTCGATTTTGCTAGAAATGTCGAAACGTTAATTTATATAATGAAATATGGTTTATTAAGAGCAGCCAACTCATTGTACTTTCATCACAAAAGCTTGTATGTATTTTATGTATCAAAAAAACTTTATTGAAAATGTGTTGTTATAACAGATATCTTGTGCAATAGGTATAGGTTTCTATACAAGTAAAAATGTAAAACTATGAGGCACAAATCCACCTCCGAAACTCCGCTTTTCTCACACAAACTTACGCTGCTTATGACATGCTCAGAAATTATAAATGTAGAAAAATATAATGATATAAACTTACCAAATATATTGGAACATAGAATATTTTGGAAATTCCAAATAACCCACATTTAGTACGGGAGCGTACTGCAAAAAGTATACCTCATCGAGTACCAGAATAACACCTATTATATCAGATGATTCCGTGAATGATGGGCTTCCTGAATGTATGGGATTGACTGCGCAAACCCCGGTGCATTTTTTGTAGGAGACATTTTTCGTATTGACTTTTTTAACTGTCATAGCTTAAATGACACCACCCTCCAAGATAAAAATTATACCAGAAGATAGTTTAAATAATTTATATCTTAAAAGAATAGGGTTGCTTTACCTCAGTTTGGCATATTTCGTAATAGGCCACTTTGAAGATGCGTCTTATTTGTATATACAAATAAGACGCATCTTTAACGAAATTTGACAGCACAATTATTTATATAATAATTTAGTAGTACAACACAAGATAATTCAAGTAGCCGCGTTTATAAATAATAATTATAGTTAAAAAAACTGAAACAACCGACTTTAAAATACGCTATTTCGTTTATTTGTAATATTAGAGAGGATTAGGATACATTAAGTTCATGTAATCATGTTCAGTCGAGTAATAATTAAACACAGCTTTCAGACGTTGAACTATCGCCTATTTTCTCCCTATACACATTGGATGAGGAGTAAGGTTTTACTTTTCAAGCTTACTAAATCCTTTACTATTGTAAACTGTTTAAAGAGACCTCTCTTCACTTGCTCGTTTTTAGGGTTCCGTAGTAAACAAGGAACCCTTATAGTTTCGCCATGTCCGTCTGTCTGTCCGTCCGCGTCTTTGTTAAATAACTATAAGTACTAGAAAGCTGTAATTTGGTATAGATTTGCATATTAATAATGCCAAGAAAGTCGTATAATAATATTTTGGAAAAAAATATTTTTTTCCTTGCACGTAAAGTGGGGATAAATTATTTTTTCTCGTCAACCCCACCGTGTCGGGTATCGTTGGATAGGTAATAAAGTGATAAATGTAGCTGCCATTTAGTCACAATAATTATACATCTCTTGCAAAAAATAAGAAAATGCGTTTTTCTTTTTTATTATTTATCTTATACCCTTATAGGATCACTTTGTTGTCCGTCTGTCCGTCTGTCCGTCTGTCCGTCCGTCGGGTGTCAAGACCTTTATCTCGGGAACGCGTGAAGGTATCGAGTTGAAATTAAAACCATGTACGCAGATCCATAGTATCTTGTTGCAGAAAGAATAATAAAGTTTCTAAGTTTTCGTAACAAAAAGTTACAGCCGAATATATCGTAAAAACGCACATTTCGACACTCACAAGGGAATCACAACTTATGGGGTACTTCCCGTTGACCTAGAACAATGAAATTTGGCAAGAAGCATTGTGTTAGAGTATATAGGAAAAAATCCGAAAACTGGAATTTTTTAATCTAATCACCAAAAAAAATGTCTTTGTGCAAGGAATGAAGGTCAACATTTTAAAGTGAATTAACCGTATCATGTGGGGTATCATATGAAAGAGCTTTAGTAGCATAAGCTAAAACAGGTTTTTAAATATTTTTACGAAGTATTTTTTTCGGTTTATGAAGGAAAATATTTAAAAATATATGATTTCCCCCTTTTATCTACTAGTTTGTACGGAACCTTCGGTGGGCGAGTCTGACCCGCACTTGTCCGGTTTTTTAAATCTGTCTTGGATAGGACATGATTGAATTACTTCTAATATACGCCGTCAATCTGTACATCTACAATTTTACACGCACCTTTGTACTTACTGTTATGGCACACTTTATTGTAACAAACTCGCAAACAATAATAATCAAATTGTGAAAATTAACTTCCAGACATGGATACGGCAGCTGACAGACGTTGAAAGCTTTTCCACTTAACTTTTCCATTTGGTTTTATTTATTTTGTTACTTCCCATCTTTGAGAGACATGCATTATAAATCCCAAGTAATGTGATACCGTTTTAGAACTTCTTGTATGTAAGAAGCTTCGTGTGTCTATCGAGGACAAATACCTGAGAACGTTCTCAGGCTCACATCAGAAAGCTTTTCTTATTTGGACTTAGAAGCATTAACTTATAAGGTAAGTTCATATTCGTGTATAAGTAAAGACTTATTT
Source organism: Lycia hirtaria (assembly GCA_947563715.1). Lineage (NCBI taxonomy): Eukaryota > Metazoa > Arthropoda > Insecta > Lepidoptera > Geometridae > Lycia > Lycia hirtaria. Next base: position 15,161,707 of record OX387386.1, read on the forward strand.
GACGTGTTCATTTTCTTCGAATCATCGTCTGATGTGAGTTGGGCAATATTTAGACTAACGGCCTTGCCGAAAAACGTTACTTAACTTTCATCAACGTCTCAAATTCTCTCGTCTTCTTTTCGCAAGTGTTATTATATGTCAGCGAGAAGTTGACAAAATATGTTGGTTTTTAGGTAAGACTCTAAATGCTTAATAATATACAAGTATCAAAGGCTTACTCCGTAAACATGTTTAAATAGGGACTCTTAAGAAGTAGCTCAATGGATATTTCGGTTACTTTGAAGGCTTATAACTCCGTCCTGAATCATTATTAAAGCTTCAAAAAATATATGTACATATATAAATTATAAACATTTTCTAAACAATCATGTCTTAAAATTTTATTATTTATTACATAAATAGGTTTAAAAAAAATTGAAAAATAGTGTTTCTTTTACTAAAATGTATATAATAATTGTATATCTTATAAATTCATGTCTATCATTTCATGTCAATAGTCAAGAGTTTTAGTTTCGGTAGACAAGACCAATTTGCACATGACCGCATTTGTTAATCATGTGTTATAAACAAATACTATGTATATAGGTATATATATATATATATATATAGATTTATTTCTAAAACTTAAAATTTGGTAAGTTGTACTAGTAAGGAAAGACAAAATAGTTTCAGAGTAGCTCAAAAATACTAAAAGTAGGCGTATTTTATGCGAGCGTTCTCAGGCTTTGAATAATTTTCGCCTTAATCTCGCTAGCGAAGTGCCTGTAATAAGGGACTGCTTTTAACTCGAACACTCAGCTTCAGGGTCAAAACACTATTTTACGGGCTCTAACAATTTTGCTATTTGATACGTGCGAACCTTTTAGAAAGAAATAATACTGTGTTTACAAATAAGAAATAATTATGTTAAATAATTATATAAAACAAATATCTATATTAAAAGAAAAACTAAATACTCGACTGCAAAAAAGCAATTTTTGCAGTCTAACTTACGATTTTGTTACGCTTGATACACTGTTGAGTGTGCGTTTTTTGTGAGAAAGTATGCGTAAAATCGTTGCAAAAGATTACAAATGCTTTTTAGAATAATTCCAGTAAATCATTTGTTTATTACGAAAACGTTCATTGGAGGTTACGAAAAACCACATATTTTTTTTGTGAGATGTATTATTACTATAACAAATAAATATAGCCTATGACACTCATAAAGTGAAGACGAATCTAACGACAACTCGGACATCAAAATCGGTCAAGCCGCTTAGGCTGTAGACGATCATATAGATGCATACATACATACCACATATATACATACATATACACTCGAAAAACATAACCCTCCTTACGCAGTCGGATAATCACTGTGAAGTACGACGCCAACCAGCCATGCGTATGTTGCTGCTTTGAAAAAGACCACTGAAAGCGATGGCAACTATAGTCGAAAATTTCATCTTGAAATATACTTGAGTGACCCGATTACATCTCATTCAATAAATGAATGACTTGTGTGCATGCCCAAATAGTTCAAGGTATGGTCGCTAGATGGCGCGCTAAGCTCGGATGTCTACTAATCCACATACACGAATAACAAATGAGATGCATATATTTAACATTACGGGGTAGGTTGAGCGTAAGTAAGCCGTTTGACGCCACATTTGAAACGAAATTACAAGGTCACAATGTTGTAACAAGGGGTTAATTCATCGCCTACAACAGCGACAATTTATATTAGATCACATAACTGACTTCTCCATAAATAAGAAACAGAGCAGCTGGCACATTCTATATACATATATTTCTTGCTTCAATTGGAACCGTTGAGAGATTGTGGATTTTGTTATTTAAATTGTTACACGCCCAAATAAAATCCTTTTAGTGGGCCTCCAAAAATAAACTGCCGCTTTCTTCGATTTTAAATATAGGTGTTCTACGAAACTCTTATTTGGGGTTAATTATTTATGCTGTCATACTTGATCTACCTAGTGTCGATTTCTATATAAATAGATAAACATGCAACGCTATATGCAAGCCGCTTCCAATCGGTCTTTTTGGATGTCCATGGGGGAGGCCTATGTCCAGCAGCGGACTTCTTATGGCAGAGATGATGATGAAATAAACGTCGGTATTTGCTACCTTTCAGTAAATAAAAATGACATATTTTACGCCGGCACGGCAGAGGACATTTCAAATTTATCAATCTGCTCTGTACTTATATCCGAATGAAATAAAGCATATTACATTTTAATGCTCAAAGCACTTGGCTCTAGAGATGCCGTAGGATGTCAGCGGACGAATTCTGAGTATTGGAATATTCGAATTTAAACCTTATTTCGATTGAATTATTTAAAAAATCCTATGCCGATTGGTCCGCCAGTCGTCAAGTCACGGTTCGTTACATAATAAAGTGGATTGAACCTACTACATTTTAATATGAATTGTTTTCTTCTAGGTAAGCGCAATCCATTGTAGACCGCAACGTCCCTTAACATCAGGTGAGTTGGCGGTCAAGCGCAAATCTATTACAGAATAAAAAAAAAGTAACTAAGTATAAGTAACTAGCTGCCAAGAAGCTACTTAGTCTCGAGCACTGCCGTAAAGGTGCATAACTGTCTATTTTCTACAGGATTCATTTCGGGGAATGTGCGCAAGAGCTTCACGACCTAATTCCACCCTCCTCATTTCACTACAGGAATACATAGCAGAAAGTCGGCGAATTAGAGAAGAAGAGATGTATTAAAATTATTCATTCATTCATTTTCATTCATTTATTAATCTTGTGGACATGGGTTACAAAGGTGTTATATTAATTATTATTAAAAAAGAAAAAATATAGCCTATGACACTAGGGAGTGAAGACTAATCTAACGACACCACGCACATCATAATCGGTCATGTCGTTTAGGCTGTAGGGGATCATATAGAAACATACATACATACCCACATACATACTCGAAAAACATAATCCTTCTTCTTACGCAGTCGGGTAAATATAGCCGTAATTGTATGTATGTATGTAACATTCAAAATATTATTTTTATCCTCGTTACAAAAAAGGAGGCTTCCCAATCTGACTGCAGTAGTTTGAATGTTAAGAGATATTTTCCCTGCTTAAGGACAGATTTCGATGAATATTTTCTTTATTAGAACAGAGGTAACCCCATTATTTTCTTAGTTTATTGGATATAGTGCGGTAAATGTTTCGAAATTGTTTGCTGCTTGCACAGGAGTCAGAACCGGCAATCACTTAATGTGGCCACCGTCTCGGGACTGTACATTTAATCACGTTTAATGCAAACGGCTCCATGTACTAGCTTGTTTCGTTATTTTATTAAACCCGTATTGCCTTAAAGTGCTTACATCTTGATTAAGTTAACTGGTATCCCAGACGCGGCGCTTGCAATCGCATAACTTGAAATCGTTCTCGCAAACTTTGTTAAGCTTTGCTTGGGAGGCGGCGCTGTCTCACTTTGACATCAAATAGGTATTTTTAAAGAATCAAGATTTTGAGTCAGAATATTGATAAATAAAACAAACGGTTATGTAAATATGAGAAAAACGCACACAAACTGGACAGAAGACCTTATACAATTGACTGGAAGCCGATGGATGGAAGCCGCTTCTATTCGGTCTTTTTGGAAAACACAAAAAAAAACATAAATTTTTATTCGAATATCATTATATACTTAATGGTGTTTTAATGTTTCATTTCGTCTCATCACTGTTTTTTTTCCAGTCCTGATTCCTGGTTTTCTTTTGTATTGGTGTAAGACACTCAATACGATGTAGTTTTACTCATAACTACTTAAATTTTCTCTGTTAGTCTGCTTCTATTTTCCATTTTCTTGAATTTAATACCAATTTCATCCGACATTCTTCGTAAAGTTTCTCGGCTACCAGTTTAGTTTGTTAAGTAGTAGATAGTTTTATTGTAGGTAACTTTTTTCAGTAGTACGCAAATCATAAAGGTTATTTTTATAATTACTGTTAAGTATAGTCAATGTTCCTTTTATTTTTAACCGACATCGAAACAGAGAAGGTTCTCAATTCGACTGTAGGTTTTTTTATAATTTCGTATTGTTCCCATAGAATTTTTAACAAAATCGGTTCAGTAGTTTGATTTTTAAAACAAAATTCGTATTTTGAACTCATGTGTTTTAGTTTTTTAAACTATAATAATTTCTACCCTAGCGTAAATTTAGTCGATAGTTGTTTATGACTCTATGTCTTATGACTTATTTCACTAGTTTCACTCATATTCTGTTTGCCACGTGTTTGAATCAAGTCATCATGAACAAACATCAACCAAAAATATATACGCAATTGAATGAAAAAAATATAATCCAGTAATATTGTCCAGTGTAAACGTTATTTGCTCACGTATTCTCGAAACAAATAGGCTAGTTGCATAAATTTGAAAACTTGGTTAAATAAATACTTTAATATCTATTTTATCTCAAAAAACCTATATTTTAAAGAAACAATAATATTTACATTACGTATTTTGTATTAAAAAAAAAAAAACAATTTAGATTTCCCTTCAAAACGATGAATAGTGTTATGGCGTCTTGAATGACGTCACAGTGTGCGAAATCAAACTGTTTACATCTGTGTCAAGTGTCAAAACAATACGGAGTAACCATAGTAACCTGCTCTGTTGTAGGAAAACGTCAACAACAAATTGCGTGACGTGACGTAACACTTTCTGATTGGTGTTCGCTATCATGTGACTTACGATGTGTATTTTTTACTAATTCATTTTTAAAAATATTAATAATCTTTAACTTTTATGAGAAATAGACTGTATTTTTCTTATCTACGTCTCTTCATTTATAATTAGAAACTAGACACCAAGCAATTTGTTATTAGTGGCAACAATCCTATTGAGGCGGGAAATGTCGGGAATGGGGTACCTATGTAATGTAAAGAAAATTTTTAGGTATGTATTTAATGCTTTTGTATAGATATTTTATGAAATGTTAAGCCATTACTATTATTAGATATATACCTAGTCTTGCCATAAATATTGTCACGAAGAAAAATATTTTTTTTTATTGCAAATAATATTTATTACTTTTACAGTGTGTTAGTTTAATACATAAATATAAAACAATTTAAAATATAAAAGCTTATTCGAAGTGGTCTCCATTGGCTGCAATACAGTCCTTTAAACGTTGAGGCCAGTTATCAATAGAAGCACGCACTCTTTCCATGGGAAAATTCTTCACTGCCAATCGTATGGATTGTTTTAGGGACTCCAAATTATCATGGCGTTTAGAGCAAGCCATACTCTCTAAAACTGACCATAAATCATAATCCAGCGGATTAAGATCAGGACTAGACAACGGCCAGTCTTCAGCTCTGATGAAGTCCGAAACGTTCACTTCCAACCAAGACTGCGTGGACCGAGCTTTATGACCTGGCGCCGAGTCTTGTTGGAAGGACCATACTTGGTTATTGAACATGGTGTTGTTAAGGGGCTTAACTACCTTCTCAAGAATGGTATTTTGATACACTTGTGCCGATGTTTTGATACCTTTTTCACAAAAATATGGCTCAGTCACTCCTTCATAGCTAACACCCCACCAAACCATCACTGAAGTCGGATAATGCCCACGTTGCACTCTGTCGACTAATTGGGAAGCTTCCTTAGAGCTTTGAGCATAAATACGGTCATTTTGTTTGTTAAAATGTTGCTCAATTGTAAAGATTTTCTCATCCGTAAACAAAATTTTTCTGTGACCTCCCTTTGCGTACCGCTTCAGTAGTTGTTTCGATTTAAATTATTCTTTTTTAAATTATCAGTTAAAAAATGACCAGTGCGTCTCTTATAGGCTGCAAGTCATAAGACATCTTTTAAAATACGCGACATGGTTCTGGGTGCTATCTTCATCTCCCGAGATAAAATCTTTTGCTTTCGGACAGGATTTCTTCGAATTCTTTCCCTTACTGCTTTGACCACCTTTTTCGTACGAACACTACGTGGACGGCCAGATCTTTTTCTGTCACAAACAGAGGAGGTCTCATTGTACCTATTAATAGCCCGGTACACAAACATTTGACTAATACCAAGCGTATGGAGAGTTTTAAAAATTGCGTTTGGCTCCATACCAACTTTGTGTAATGCAATCACAGCGATTCGGTTCTCTTTATCACCCCACTCCATTTTAATATCGCAAAATATTGTACAATGTATTGGCGCCAAAATTAGAAAACTCAATGAACAATCGTATAAAAATGACAGATTCCAAATTCAAATGTAATATCTTTCTTATTTTTAACTGTAACAGTATTTATGGTCAGACTAAGTATATATTTACTAGGCCAACTTTTACATGTCACAGCGCTCGTCACTACATTAACTTTAAACAATTATAAAAACAATATTGATCACAAAAATATTGTATTTTTTGTCATAAAATAGTTCAAAGATTAAAATAAAAATATTAAATAAATATCTAAGAAATTACTTTTCATACCCCATCTCTAAAGTCTAAAATCTAATAAGCCTGAGTAGGTCGTAATTGGCGCAAAATGAGCGATTGCTATTCGTTGATCAATTGAAGGGTTGTAAGTCTAAAGGGTCTAAGTGGCAATTTTTTTAAATATATTATTTTTCCATTTGAAACCCTGGATATCGTAACACAAGAGTGCTTGTCAAGACTATTCAAACGAGTCCAAACTCGATTGTCTTATCTTGTTTAGTTTTGGAGTTCCTATGGCCACCTTCCGACGCCATCTTGTGACCAGCTTCATGGTACCATATTATTGCATTGTCACCGAAGTTACGTAAGTAAACCAAATTTCAACCTAATCTAACGACAGGAAGTGGTTCTAATTTAACTCGCAAGATTTGTCCCACACATACTAACAGGGCAAGTTAAATAAAAGCTTTTAATTACAAAGGGAACGCGTCTTGTAAAATCTCAATAAACATTGAAAGGGAAGTACTTTCTCTATATTAGCTATTCTAATTTCTCCCCTGAGCATCGATAATGAGAACGCTATGAAGCGTGCAAATATCCCGACGATATTAGCGCGTTAAATCTCGTACATGTGTTAATTTACGAAACTACGCTTGTTACATCATATCTAATTAAAATAAGAGTAATGCTGATTATACTACTCAACGAAATCTTTTTGACGTTGATGTCTCCGAGGTTACCGCAAATGACTGTGCAATACGTATATGTATTGGTGCGTGAAGCACGCCTGGCGAAGGACGCAGATTTTGACGTGGAAACCACCCGCCCTCTTCGCCCCGCACCTATCCGCCGAGCGCGTTTTCCACCCGGACTGCTGTATGTATGTGTTTAAGACACGTCCAAGCTACGATCCACGAAACAGGGCTGGTGCGACTCACGCCTGCATTCAAAGACCGTCTTGAATAGCCAAGACCGTCTTGAGACACGCACATGGTAGGGTTCTATAGCTAATGCTTTAATCTAAAAGATCTTCTGGTGAGTATTGTTTTCTTAAGACCACTTTGCCCAAAGATCAATGACCACTGCAATGACTTAAGTGTTTTATATAATATATTTATCTTTTTCATCATTGGTGGGGAAAATGATGTATTGAACCTTATTTTAAAATATATGTTCTACGAAATACCATTCAATGATGTGGTTGAAATATAAATTCATACCTTCTTTACATGTACCATACATGTAAAGAAGTTATGAATTTGTATTTATATATTTTAAGATGTTGTTTTCTAGTTTTACAAACGACGATTTTTTTTAATAAATTCATGCAGTCATTTTATATCTTGGAATTACGGACTCTTACGGTCTTACCGACAAACGTTACTTAACTTTAAGCATTGCTTAACATATTTTGTAAACTTCTCGCTGACACGTAATGACAATTGCGGAAAGAAGACAGAGAATTTAAGACGATGGTTAAAGTTAAGTAAAGTATTTCGGTAAGGCCCATAAGGTCTTATTGAACGACATTCAGATGGTACACACAATGTACTTAACTAATAAAAACTTACGGCATCGGCAACTTTGTGTTTCAACATGGTGCACCATTATGGTGCATCCACACCGCAGATAACTTTTGTGGAGCAACACAATGCAACACGGTAACATTAGGGTAACTATCTGTAACTTTAGTGGCTCTTTGTTACTATTTGTTGATTGTTATTCATCGCGTCCATATCGCCAACAATATAAATTAACAAAATATAACAAAAAATAACTTTCGACAACAACCGAGTAGCACTCTTTTCTGTGGTACCATCCCACGTTAACAGATGCTATTTTATGTTGCCGTGTTAAGGTAACATTCTCTAACAATGTATCGATTATTAGAGCAACGTTCCTTAACATATACTAACACGGCAACATATAAGTATAAACAATAAATAACTTTTTGCTGTCGGATGTTGCTGAGTAACACTCGGAAACGTCGATCTACAGAACGTAACTGCGGTGTGGATGCACGGTTAGGTTCACAAAGTTGTCGCGAGTTAATGTCTAGTGTAAAACGTAAAATTGTTGCCCACGTTGTCTTCGTTGTTATGTCCTAAGGGATTATGCCATCAGTTTGATTCGATACAAATTACTCTTTACCCAATTACAGGGATGGTTGTGGTTTTGACAGTATTATGTTTAATCTCCTAAACTTCGATTTAGACCGTCCAAGTCATGAGAGGTATTATATTTAAAAAGCTTTTTTGAGATGTTTGAGTAGTTTACTTTGCTCGTAAGTATCATTGGTTTGCTTTTGTAGTTCGCTGGTATTTCGAAAATGTAAAACTGGCACACAAAATGTATCAATTTCTTAATTTGTTGTCATTTTTAAGTAGATAAAAAAAAAATGTTCAGATTTTTTTTTTTAAGAAATCATAAAAGTTTATAAATACGATTATTTATATACTTAATCCATTAATTCGATGTTTTGTTAGTTATTGGAAAATATTTAAAATAAATAAATATTTGTGGACATTTCACACAACACCATCTAGCCCAAACTAAGCAAAGCTTGTACTATGGAACTAGATGGCTGATAGAATACATATATACTTTTTTTTTGTAAATATATACATATGATATATAGAAACACCCAGACACAGAACAAACATCCATGCTCATCACACAAATGTTTGCCCTGGGTGGGGATTGAACCCACGACCTTTCAGTTCAGCAGGTAGACGTAAACACACTACCAACTGAGCCACAAGGCCAGTCATTATTTATATTTGTATTGATATTTCAGTACACTCTTGCTCAATTACTGATACTATATTAATAAATCCGACAAAGTACGAGTTTCACTCTTTAACCTTCCGTACGGCTAATATGCATGACAATTTATAAACACTGAAACCAGGGCTAATTTCGCAACAAATTCGCCTCTAACTTTTCCAATATACCTACTCAATGATTTTATATATGCAAAAATGTGATGCGCGAGAAAGATAGCTGCGTGCTTTAATCTCGACCTGAAAGAATTTATCTATCTATTTCACTCTTGCTCTCTTCCCGCCGGCTTACCCTCCACTCTCGAGGACTTTCAACTTGTTTATCAAAACAATTTCAAAACTATACGAATAATTTTGTCTATTTCTGTTAATTTTCCCAGACAACTTTTCCTTTGTGCATTCACCTAGAACAATGCTAAAGTAAAATACATTTAATAATTGATATATACACCCGACAACAATCACCGAGTTTCTCCGAATACGTATTATACGTAAAAGCAAAAATTAAAAGCTTATATTATTACTAAAATCCAGAGATAACTCACTTAATTATACAACTCATATTTCAACGAGACGAAAAGGGGAAAATGTTTAACGAACCATATACTCGTACATTAAATACGTTGTTCCTAGAATAACATTCATTACAATGATGTTGTTGATATAATAATAAGATTTTTCACTTTGTAACTTTATGCGTAGGTACGCAATAATGTGTTTTGTTGCTTTTGAACACACCTGACCCAATTAGGTTATAAAAAAATCTGTTATGTTAAAAATTCGAACTGCTTAACACCGGAGACACAGAAATTCATATGTGTTATTGTAAACTTTTGGTTTAGACCCTACAATGCGGAAACGAGACGGACAAGAGTGGTTGATATGCAAGGTAGCGAGCTTTTGGATTCTGAAAGCTTAAACTGAAATATTTAAAAACTTTCAAGATGTGGTGCTGTCGCAGAAAGCTCCTCATTATCTGGACGTGGAAATATAGAGAAGCGCAAAAACTAAACATGTATCTGTATTAAAAGATAAACAAAATGCCCGAATGCATGAGAGATTTCCGCAGTAACTGTAACGTTTTATTGTGGCTGTGAATGTACGTATTCGCGAGAAAGTATCTGTAAAATATCCGTCTTACTTATAAACGCTGAATAAGCTCATTTTAGTTAAACAGTGTTTTGTTCCGTTTTTGCGCGTGACATTTCCTGTTTGACAGAAATTGACAAATACTTATTCACTGAATAAGATTTTAACATGCGTTTATAAGTAAGACGGTATAATATGTATAATGAGTATTCCTTAGAGTGATTCTTGTAAAACAACTTATTTGTCACAGATCGTTATGTAAAATAACGAGAGCGCTTGCTGATCGTCAACAGAAAGATGGTTGTGCGTTTTGTTTCTCAAAAGTCAGCTTCCACTTACGTCAGAATATGAGTGTATAAGTGTATACATACTAACTTATCTTACTCATGAGGACAGGGTAGACTTAAAGGATGCTCTAGAAGAAAGAAATCTTTACTGTGAATCAGACTAGCGTTGAACAACTTTTCTATTTAGCTCATTGTACGGAACAATTCTAAGCTGACAATAACGTCCAGTAATGGAAATGCACCAAATTAATATGATCTACACTTATACCAAAGCGTCCAAATTTTAAAGTGAATTAACCGTATCATGTGAGGTATCGAAAAAGCTTTATTAGCACAAGCTAAAACAGGTTTTTAAATATTTTTACGATGTATATTTTTCGGTTTATGAAGGAAAATATAAAAAAAAAGACGGGTGGCACTCGGAGACTCCCGCGGTAAAGCTATTGCATAATAGCTTTACGCGCGGTGTGTTAGGTTATTTTCGTTACGGAATTTCTGGATTCGGTCTCCACGCTCAAGGCCCGCGATAGAAGCTATGCAATAGCTTAAAAATATATAATTTCCCCTTTTTATCTACTAGTTTGTACGGAACCATCGGTGGGCGAGTCTGACTCGGACTTGTCCGGTTTTTATTAATGCAATAAAACAGGAAATTTAGAAAAGTAACTTTTAGTCAGCATTCGTTTTCCGTTACCTATGCAGTGGTGAATGTGGCTTATTCGTAGAATCATATTAGAAACCAAATTTCACGAGACATGTTCAAGGAAAATCCGATGATGTATTCATAACGTAATGATATTAGTAGTTGCGTTAAATTGGCTAATGATGATAGTCGCAGAAAAAAGCAAATGTAGACTGATACTTCCTGCTTAAGGAGCTTGTTGTTAGTGAATCTTCTGTCTCGCTCGCACATTGTAACATTTTTTAAAATGTGCAATTATTGAATAGACTAAAATAAATGTATCAAATGCGAATTGGGTTGGAATAAAAGAATCTCATAAGTACAAAAAGCCAGGTCTCTCAACACAGCTCTTCTACCACAAAAAGTTGTGAGATCTAATGTAAAACCAAGTCGGGTAATTAACGTTGTACCTATCTATGGGAGCATAGATCCAACTACTTTGTAAGACATTGTGACCTAATTAGTTATCTAACAACTTTTGTAGTGAACGTATCGAAATATCAGTATAATATCAATATAAATATTTAAAAAACAGATAAAGATGTCTAATAAAACATCTGTCATGAATTTAGAAGGAAAACTATCACGGCTAAGTAAGCTTTACAAGGTCGATTTATAGTCGATCAACTTAAAATAATTACTTAAAGATGTCTAAAATGATATTAAATTTAAATTAACATGAGTTAACTCATATGTTCGTAGTATCAAACAAGAGACAGCGCGAGAAACGTGTGGCGCGACACGCACTTGGTCATTCATTCTTTGTTTGTTCTCATTATGTGATCTATCCAGAACCATTTGAGTTTCATTCGTTTTCGTGATACATCGTTTTTTGAATTTAGTTATAATTATAATATAATTTAGTTTGAATTTAATTTAGTGGTAGTGCTTTCAGAATAGAACTTAATATCTTGATAATAATCAGCGTTGATCTAATAAAGAACTAAAAGCACTAAATATAGTCGCACGGAGCCGCGCCAGCATCATAACCGCTATATTTTTGCTCCGCTAAAAGCGACCGTACTACATACAATTTAAGCCTCATGATCAATTGCGGCGATAAATGCTGCTTAAAATCGAAACAAGGGGTTAACCCCGTTAAGGGTATAACAGACAGCTTAGGATTAGTTAATAGGTTCCCACAAAATCAATAAAATCAATATAGTATAGGGATAAAAAACAATATTTATAAAAATAAACATTTTTCCCTTTTGTATGGTATAAGGCCCGATACTGGCTGCAATCGGTCAACATTCCTCTTAAGAGCGTGTAGAGATAACGTGAGACATGACATTACATACGATAATTTTAGTATTTGATAACTAGTACGTACCTAAGTTGCGTTATTATACAACGATCATTTTATGGCATTATCGGTACAGATAATACGGCTGACATAGCTGTTATCAATCCGCCAGACAGAATGATTTGCGCTAAGCTAATACCTAAAATATCTAAGCTTGGATAATTCTCATACAAAACTAAGCATATTTATAATACAACTAGATGACCCGGCGTGCTTCGTATCACCTATCCATGAGTGGACCCGATATTTTCTCAACGTTTAAACCTTCCCTGGACTACGACAAACATTTCAAAACCAAAATCAACTAAATCGGCCCAGCCGTTCCCGAGTTTTAGCGAGACAAACGAACAGCAATTGATTTTTACATATATATATAGAGAGATATATATATATATATATATATATATATATAGAGATATTATATACAATATTATAACATATTAATAGAAAGCAAGCTCGCTACATAGACCGCAACGGTCCCTTAAACATCAGGCGAATTGATGGTCAAGCGTAAAAGACAAGTTTTTGTTAATGATATGGGTTAATAAATAAGAACATCTTATATTTTCTCGTTAAATTAATGTATGTATTCTTTAGAGAAAATAAACATCCTAAACCGTACATGAAAAGTGCTCACGATGCCATAAAAATGGTACTTCGGCGTTTCGCACCGCAAGTGGTTCGAACCGCGGTGCGAATCACCCAAGAACTCTTTTTTAATAGGTCATTTCGCACCGCGGTGCGAATCGAACAATATCATTTTGGAATAGGTCGATTCGGACCGCAGTGAGGAATAAAACAGTTCTCTTTCTGGGTGATTGGGTTCGAGCAAAGAAGATTATGTAGTTTGATTACATACGTAATACCTTACAGTACAACCAGGCACAAAATAACAGGAAAAACAAAATAATTAAAATTATTGTTTTTTACATAAGTTTAAAAAAATATTGATTATGTAAAAAGATATTAAATAGATGCAAAATGTAGCTAATACACGCGCACATTTGATTGGTAGATGCTTCTATAGTGTCATTTTTATTGCGCTTGAGTTATTGCTAAGATTACATTGTTTATCTACTTTGAGAGTGGTGACGGAATAAATTCTAGCCTAGCGATACTCCATGGAAACTAACAAAATGTATGAAATAAAGAAATAACACGAAAAAAAAACAAAACTGGGCGTCTACCTAAGTAGGTACGTAAACCAACTATTTTTGAGGTCGGTGTCTATGGAGGCCTTAGTTGATAATAGTTATTTAATTTGAAATATCTTCATATATTTTATTTTCTATGAAAAATCCCACTCTTAAATACAGTTATATTCCCTTTGTAATGTACCTACATCATAACCTGTGATTAGCAAGAGTTAGTGTTAAAATTATAAAGTGATTATGCCACGTTTAAATTGTAAATAAAATGTATAATGTAATACATTATTTTTACGTATAATATAGAATTTTTTTTCACTAACCACTTTGCCACTCATCTATACAAATAAATAATTGAAACCCTTAAGTTTTTGATATGAGTTCAAATCGGACCTACGAAAAGAGCATCGGGGCGTTTCTTTATGGTCCGAATCGACCTATTCCAAAATATGTCTTGGGCCATTCGCACCGCACCAACCACTGCGGTGCGAATCGGCCCATTCAGAAACAGTACATGGGCGATTCGCACCGCGGTTCGAATCACATGCGGTGCGAAACGCCGAAGTACCCATAAAAATGAGTGTAAATTCGAATGATCACATGTAAATTGGGAGTGGCGATGTCTATTTTTGGGCTCCCTTAAAATAACCTCGTCGTCCTATGCCTTATTCGTATTTAATCGCCCCAAAGAAAAAAAAATATCACGCGCGGGAATGAGGAGATAAGTTGACGGGCATTGACGACGCACAGACCCACACGTAGTGCACACGAGAAAATATGTTGTGAGATAATTTGCGGTTGACGCAATATATGTATAATTGGGGTTGTCTATGAATATTATGTATCTGTTTCGCTTTCTTGTCAATTTTATGCCTTAAAAAATTAGTAAGGATTCATCTTGGGATCGATCTTTTGATTGCGCTTCTCGTGTTTTCCCTTCAAAACGTCCGGAACAAGTCGACTGCCCGTACAAATACAGCGGCAACTTAAATAAAAGATTATAGTGATGATGGTTATGTTATGTACCACTGTTATGTTTTAGCTTATAATGTAACACCGCTGAAGGATCGGATTCAAATCCTCTAAGATATACCTCAAAAGGATTACCTGCCTAATCGGCCGCAGGCATTATAGGTAGGTAGTCGATATATTGGAAGTCGCATGTATACTGTATGCTAGGGGTGTCACTAATAAGGCCAGCGGGCCGTATGCGGCCGATTGCGGCCCTATCAACCTGATGCGGCCCGAGCTGCTAAATTTTTCTATAGAAATAAGAAAACAAGAAGTTGCAATAGAGTATTTTTTTTCCATTTTTATATCATAAACACGCCGATATAAATTACGAGTTTTCTTGTTTAATCAATCTCAGTGAAAATAGTGAAGTCAATGTATTTTCATTCTCCGCTTTATTCAAAGACTATTATTTGGCATATTTGGCATGAACATACATATTAATTACACAGAGAAAGTCGTAGAATAAAAGATACAAAATAAAAGGTACCGATTTTTTGTTTTTTTTATTACCGTCCTACATGAAAAGTGGGCATGAATTATTTTTTCTCATTTACCCCATCGTGTGAGGTATCGTAGGATAGGTATAACACTGAGGGTGTGCAAAATTATTTTAGATTTATGAATCTGTTTGCGAAATATGAAGCTACGAGTATGTAATTATAAATATTTTTGTGAGAGTCTAGTGCCTTTCCCTCTACCGGCTAAATGGTTGATTTTGGAGATATGAAAAAAAAAACATGCTAGTAGTATATTATGATGAAATTAAAAGAAAAACTATCACGGCTATGTGGGCTTTACAAGATAACGAGTAATAGTCGATCAAATTTAAAAAAAATACTTAGAGAACTAAGAAACGAAAATTTTGTGTAAATTTCATTGAATCTAACATAAATTAATTCGTATGTTCATAGTATCAAACAAAAGACAACGTTTTAAGTCCACATAAAGCTACTAAATCAGAAATGTGAAAAAAATGTCTTAGGTTATCAAGCGAAAAAAGAAGTAAGTGAAAATAGGCGTATGTTTATGAATTTATGTATGTTATTGTCACACTATGATTCGAAATATGAAACATCGAACAACATATCACTGAAAATGACTTTGATTCAAAAAACACTATCAAAATCCGGAACGCTGATTTGATAACTCTTGTGATTACACATCCATTGTGAGGATAATAAGCTAAATAGTTTAAATAAAATATTGTTCACGTAGCTTCTTATTGAGTTCATTGGTCACTTAGATAAGATTAAGGTAACATTCCAAGAGTTGCGGTCGATACGCCTGACTCATGCATTAAGGCTCATTCGGGGGCTTGCAAAAAGTCGTGCGATGATAGCATCGTGTCGTAGTGTCAAATCAATTATATCTATAGTATAGATATAATCCGCCCGTCCACAGCATAACAGCGTAGCAGCGTAGTTTCATCCGTCTAGCACACTCTTACCCATATTATTGAAGATATAAAATGACTGAATGAACCTATATTTTTTTTAATGTTCGTGCAGTCATTGCACATCTTCATAACTGTAAGAATGCGCGAGCTTCACGGACGATGGTTGGACTACGGACTCTTTAAGGTTTTGTCCTGAGTAACTGACTGCTAGCTAATATTTTAGAGAATTCACAGAGAAGGGGATTCACTCGCGTTTTGTTTGATATTTGTGTGGCGCGGCACTGTGGTGGTCGCTGCGAGGTTACACCGTGCCGCACGATGCTCGAAACTTCTGAACCTCATATTTGTCTTCGTGCCTGTAATGCCACGGGCACCATTCGCCGTTTCTTCGGAAACGATAATATACGAAGTTAACGTGCAACGTGCCGCGCAATCGGCGACGACTCTTCGTAAACGGAGAAAATGTGCATAGGTCCGTGTGACATGACGCTAAACGCACTGCTAGATGCGTCTCTCCGTAAGCGCAGGAAACGTGTAACGCGCCACTCGACTCTCCGCATGTCCCTGAACGAGCTTTAAGACGCATATCTAAGGTCGAAAGGAAAAGAGCAGTTTCTAGCTGGTAAAACTCATGTGGAATAATATGTAAATACTAATATGTGTTACATGCGAGTAACAGGTAGTTGTGGGATCGATCGGCTGGCGGATCAGTTGCGGCTCTCGGAACGCTGACTTAAGATTACGTTAATATTTCAAAATCCAAATGCTACAAATCAAGTGATAAGTAATCACATGATTTGAAAACTGATATGGAACTAGGTCAATATGTTGACTGTCGTATCGAGATTGTTTCTGTTTATATTTATTAACTGACTTCGAAAAAATATAAAGTTTTAAATTCTTTATATTATTATTTTTGTAAGGCACCCTAAAGGAAGTCCAATAAAAAAACTTAGTTCTGTAGTTTTTTCTTTATGAGCTAGGTTTTAACAATACCTCACATATCAAATTCGGTAAAACTCTTTAGACTAACTGAGCTAATATTGAAACGTACATTTATACACACGATAAACGTTACCCTGCTTCTCGGGGAGTCGGGTAAAAATAAATGATACCAGAGATTGACGTATCAAAATAGGGCGACAGTACCGACATCGTGATGTGTTTCAGAGAACGCTATAATCGTTCGGCGTAGCTCTGGGATCGTAGCAATATTTAGCGCCCTTCATACACGCTTTTACAGGCTTTTTTTATCAACGCTTTTGTAAACAATGTGCTCGATAAAACGACTGTGTCTCTGATATATGAGCGTGTGTTAGTGCCCCTATCAGATTGTTAAAACGAGAAATCGCTCGTACACCTTCGCGACCGCTCGATATCAGATTTATCGGGTCTTCTGAACGATCGTTACAATAATATTATCTGTTATGTTTGTGATGTATATCAGGATTAAAGATCGGTCGGAGTTATTTTCGTTGCCGCGGGCTGCGGGATTGTCGCTTTGAATGTCGCAGTAAAGGGATCGAGAATGCGGGGGGTGCTTTGAATTTTTTGAACAATCATGTCCTATTTAAATCGGGGAGCTCGAGTATGTATGTTATCGTATTTTTTTATCAAACTTTTTTTTTTTCACAGACGCTGAAGGCCAAGGAGATTCAGCCGATACCCGAGGTCGTGCTTCGACATCTATTCAACGAGCGCAGTCGTGCCGTTCCCACGGGCCCGCGGAGCGTACTCAAGTGGTAGAGCCGAGCGAGCCGCGGGTCTCGCTCCCGGAGGGGGACGATGCCAGAGAAGCACTCGAGGTGCTCAAAACGAGGGAAATAACGAGAAGCCGCGCGACGGGACGGTTCCACTCCATGCATAAGAGACGCAGGCGGCGCCTCCCCACTCGTTCTCTATTCGATGAAGAAGCGCTACTTGACGACTTATTGATCGGACAAGTACAGGTAAATGTCTGTAGTCATGGATGGGGCATTCGATGACACCGAATGGCCAATTAAAACTCATGTCTCAACCCCATATAAAATTTAAATCAATGGCCTTAACCTGTTTCCTTAGAGGCGTAAATCAATGTACGAACGAGCATTTTCCTAGCTGAAGTGTACTCAGCGTCAGAGCGTGGCGACAGCTGCATTATTATTTATCACACGAGCACATGCTCTTCACCCTGGTATTTAGGCCAGCAGTAATGGAGGTTAACATATCGAATAGTAGAAGAGAGACAATGATATAATTGTACAGACTATAGAGAAACAAATGTAACTCAAAAGGGATTATCGGCAAATATTACTATTAATACAATACAAATATTATACCTTACAAATAAAATAAAACATAATAAAAATAATGGACAGTGGCGGAGCTAGATTTTCTTCAAAGTTCTCATTTCAGTTACAAAGGGAACGGAACAGTGAAATGTCTTATTGTCGCTGAAGTGGCGAAAGAGCGGATATTTCATTCCCCTTAATTTTATTTCTTTTTATTCCTTCATTCATTCTTAAGTTTCCGGCAGCCTAGTCCGGAGACCGTCTGACTTGCGATCCGCAGGTCCTGGGTTCAAATCCCGCGGCACGCACCTCTGCCTTTTCGAAGTTATGTGCGTATTGTTGATTGCCGCCAACTTCAAACGGTGAAGGAAAACATTGTGAAGAAACCATGTTTGAGAGTTCTCAATGATCTTAAAGATGTCAAGTCTGCCAACCCGCACTTGGCTAGCGTAGTAGACTATGGCCTTACCCTCACAATGAGAAGATGGCCCGCGCCTAGCAGTGGGACGGTTTGTACAAACAGGGCTGATAAAAAAAAAAAAAACATTTATACCCTCCCATTTCACTGCAGGGCAAACAGAAATTTTATACCAACTCTAATTTCGTATTGAAACAACGATTTCGTTCCACATTCATGCAACATGCTGCTCAGGAGTTTACTGTTTTCCCTGTTTTGTGAGAACTACAATCATGAAATTTTCAACGCCTCATATTTTTTAGATCGACTTGTTTCATACTAGGCCACTCTTCGGCCGCAGCTTAGTTAAGAATCAAACATCTACGTTTAACTACCAACTCGCCTATCTCGCATAAAATCATGTTTGTCACCCTGCTATTTTGGGGGACAGACCGATCTATCGGTCAGTAGTGTAGGGTGATACAAAAAGGGGCCTTTAAAATGTTTCGTCTCGGAAGCCGCCGTGTTGACACACTGAAATAGATAGTAATTAGCAAAGCGTTGTTTAGTTACGTCTATTTGTATGTAACTGGACGTAACTGAGCGTAACTTATTGTCCTCCCACCATGGTCATTCCACTATTCTCTACTTACATCGTCAGGCATTGTTTCTTGCTTCGCTCCGCCACAAATTTTAATGTCATTTGTTTGTATTCATGGACCGTCCTCAGCACTAATCGGACCTACTTCGTAGGTATGTTCTTGTGACATATCGCATTGCCTTCCAAGTAGTTCAAACAAGGACGAACGGGCGCCGACTTTGTTAAATATTTTTTTGTAGATTCCGTTTAACGTTCGACTTAAATATGAAAAATCTTATTTCGACGTCTTTCCTTCAAAAAAAGGGTTTTGAAATTAAATTTAAATTTTAAATTAGGTATATAAATCTCCGATGAACCTATGTTTTCTCGAGTCTGTCTCTCTAAAGTTATACATAGTTAGGGATTAAAGTTTACCGCCTGGAAACGTTTAAAAAATAATAAACTTACCTTATGAGAATCATTTAACGCGCAATAGGAAAAAACTGAATTCAAAGCAAATAAACCATTTTGATGTTTTTTTTGATGTGATTAAATGGCTACCAAGCGACATGCTCGTTTGGTTCGATGATATCTTATATGCAATTGAGTGATCAATTGAACATAAAAAAAAAAATAAGTTGAAAAGACCACAGAAAAAATTATAAAGTGGTAAATAGATGTTGACTACCATAGTCATTAAAAAAAACATCGATATTAGGCAATGGTAGAAAGCAGTTTTCTTCTATTATTGGCGACAATTGCGCGATCAACGATTCTGTTAATAAGGCTCACATTTCTACTTATGGGACAGCCGTATGCGAGGCGTCCGTCAGCTCTATCATTGTGACGCCTGCTGTGCATACGGCGCCTTAATTAATTTAATTATTATATAAACGATATCTCGCCATTTAATTTATCGTTTTGTTCTTTACTAACGCGTGGGGTAATTCAAGTAAGCCATCACTGACGGACGGATTCCCCCCTCTCCTCTCCCCCACCACTGCGTTGTCGCCGCTAGCCGCCTTTGCGAACAACATCGCTGGGAGCGAAATTGCTTACAATCAATTATCACGTTTATAGCCAAAAAGCTTAATTCGCGTAACATCGAACCAAACGACAATGTATCGTCGGAATTTATTTACACTTTACTGTGTAAGACCCTAATTTTGTCATCTTTATAAATCCGATATTTTACATCATCTGGCTCCGGTGTTATGCGGATTTTCTTTACGGGCGGACCGTCAACTCATTTACAAACAGTTCAATTTGGTGTCTATATTTATGTACTTGTTTTCTACGTGGACGAGGAAGCGGTAATGTTTTATTGTGTACGAGCGCTCACACGCTCGACTGACACATATTAACATTCCTTCCTGATGCACTGATCATTGACGGTCGGCCAAGTTTTCTGGTGAACATTATTTGTCTGGGACGGTACCTACTCTCGCGATGTCCGTTTGTAGGCCGTTGACACGACATTGGATTTATTAGATTGCTGTTTTTCTTTTGAATATTGATGCTAATATTGCACTGCTGTTGTCATTGCAATGCGAGTTGAAGATGATTTTTGGGAACGTGATTGTCCATACAGAAGGGAAAAACTGATTTTTAACCTGTTAGGAAACTTTAATTTCAATCTTTCTCTTTTGTTACACTGGAATTATGGACGCTTATATTTTTTTCTAATTTATTGCTTATTTTAATTTTTATTTATTCTAAATTATATACATCATTCATACTTCCAATCAATAAAATATAATAACCGACATCAGATAATGTTTAAATGTTATCTAAAACAGTTTCCTCCAGGGTAACAAAACAGGGTATCATTCTTTATGACCATTTGCACCTAACGCATAAAATCTTAACAATGAAAATTAAACTTTAAATGTTAAGTTATAATGTCAAATTTTCAGTTACAGTATGAACGCGATATGTGGCGATAGGTCATAGAGTATATAATAAATAGCATCTTGTAATTAAAATGTGCGATGTATATATGACAATTGCGTACTCAAGGATTATCTTATTAAAGTGAAATAGTTGATAATGACTAATGTATGTATTTTTGTTATCAGTGTGTTTTAGACCAGAGTGCATCGTGGGATTTCAATGCGTTCCTCTTGGATAACGTCGCCGGGGGTAATAATTTATTTCTGTTGTACTGTGTGTAAAAGGCCTATTACACTACCCGATTTCTCGGGCCCTGTCTATCGGGTGCCTTTTTGGGAACTACGGTTATCGGGACCCTGTCTCTTATTGCACTACGCTGTTCCTGGCGACAGGGCACAATAAATCGGGTGGTGTAAAAAGGTCTTCAAACTGTATGTTATTATGTGTTGGACTATGACTACGAGAATAACTATCCAAATATGTTTTGTTAAAGGCATCTCTAGGTCTGCGTGATTAATTTTTGACCACAGTGTTGCGTTCTTTCAGAAGAGTTGGTGGTCAAACGTAGACCCGACTGGCCTCACATCTCGATTTTAGTACGTTTTTCTTATATGCTGTATCTTATCTAGGTACCGGTTACCGCAAGCACTTCGAGCTATTGGACTCTTTTATGTGCATAAAATATCTAAAGAAGCTGTACATTTTGTGATGAGCATACATGTTTGTTCTGTGTCTATTCTGTCTGTGTACAATAAAAAATATTATGTAAATATTCTATCAGCTATCTGGATCCCATAGTAGTTATAAGCTTTAATAAGATAGGGGCTAATTGGCGATGTGGAAAATAGTCCACCAATTTTTTTTTCTTCTATTTCTGCAATAAATTGTAACCCTTTAATAGTTAGTAATAAAAAATAATAATATTTTGAATAAATAATCGTTTCTTAGGCTTTAGAAATTGTTGCTCATTGAATTTAATTTTGAATACATTCTAATAGAGTGAGGCTGAGCATTCATGAGGCTGACGTACGTATATTTATTAAAAGTAACCTATATTGAATAATTTTATAATATATTTTAAACGGTGTCGCACACAAGCGAGACTGCGTCACCCAGCCTGTTACAACTCCGGCTAACTCTACTAACTTAGTCAGCACCTTCCCATGTTAATTAACCTAAAGTTTTCACTACTCACTCACGCAGAAAGTGGACCCCGAACTGTGAACATAATCCGTTGTCCGTTGTTTTACTTCCGTGCGATGTTTAAGCACTTGTCCCAGAGCCGATGGGGATACGATTAGCTGTCGACTATTTTCTTGCTCATTAAACGTACAATAGAAGTAGATCCAGCGTTAAAAATAATAATAATTTGTTAAATTAATAGGAACTGACAGAACAATCAGAACTCTCTCTTTACGGGCGGTAGGAAAATTTATTGAGTAGGGAGCGTGCATAAACGAACGACTGGTCGTTTATACACACCTGTAGAAGTATTTACTAAACATACTCTACAGATTCCATCGGCGCCCAGGATGGTCTCGACGACTACACCCAAGGGCCAGGAAAGCGGTGGAAGGTTGTCCGTGACGATAAGTACAACGGAACCTACATTTATAGGATTAGAAGGTGTGTTCCATTTGCCCCTTGATTGAAGCAAATGGAGATACTCCAGTTTCCATCGTTTGGAAAAAGATTGGACCATTTGGTCAATTAAAGCATAGCGTTTAAGCAAATGAGCGGGCTCGTCTGTAGCCGCGCACGCGGGTAAATGTTTTAGTGGTGCAACCATTAAAAAATCTGAAGGTGTTAAAGGTAACGGACAAGCTGGATCTTGGCTAAGTAACGTGATAGGTCTCGAGTTGATAACACTTTCGAGTTGTACGAGGACAGTGAGCATTTCTTCGTAAGTAAGCAACTGTGAACCTATTGTCCTAGCTAGATGACTCTTAAAAGCTTTCACGTAGATTTCAAAATCTCCGCCAAAATGTGCGGCTCTCGGTGGGTTGAATTGCCATGTAATGCGGTTCGCGGATAACTTGTCTGTAAGAGCTCTTTGGTATTCGTCAGAATTTACAAAGGTATAAACTTCAGACAATGCGTTCTTAGCACCTACAAACGTTCGACCATTATCTGAGTACATGACAGAAACGGAACCACGTCGCGCGAGAAAGCGTTTGAATGCGGAAAGAAATGAGCATGTACTTAGCGAAGTTGTCAATTCAACATGACAACACCTAACTACCTTTTCTACAAAGATAAGAAGATATGCTTTGATAGCACGTACGCCCCGTTTTCTTAACGGCAGAATGGAAATGGGACCAGCATAATCAACAGCAGTATGACTCCATGTCTTGGCTTCGTTTACGCGGCAAGCGGGTAAATCTCCCATGAGTGGGAATGTAGGCTTAGGTTTAGCTTTGAAGCAATAATTGCACCTATGTATTACCGAGCGTACAATGTTGCGGCAGGAAAGAATCCAATACTGTTGTCTAAGGATCGACATTAATGTGACCGGACCGGTGTGACAGTTAACACGATGAAAGTGATTAATTATCAACTCGACCACGTGATCTTTGCGCGGTAATAAAATTGGATGTTGCTGATTGTACGACAAATCTGCGTGGCGGAGACGGCCTCCAACTCGTATAAGCCCGTTCGCGTCTAGAAACGGCACGAGCCGTTGTATAGCGCGTGGACAGCGGGTTCCTAAATTAATATTCTGAATGAGATCAGAAAAATAATGTTTTTGCAAAGCTTTTATAACTTGCAATTCTGCGAAATTCATGTCTTCAGCAGAGAAGTGAGCGGATCGCGGTAGTTTCTTGACGAAACGATATATGAAAACAACTATGCGTAATAGTCGTGACCATTTGGAAACTCGTCGAGAGAGTTCCAAAAACGGGTGAGTGACGTCATCCTGTGGTTGAGTCACAGGAAGTGATACAACTTTCTTTGATTCTGGTAGATCTTCGTCTACCTTTGCGGGAATTACTGACCTCGCTGGCCAAGTAGAAGGATCTTGGTGTAACCAAGCGGGACCAGTTAGCCACTGAGGGTGGTCAACTAGTTGAGCGGGTGATAACCCTCGCGACAGAGCGTCGGCACAGGGGTTTGCAGTTCCAGGTATGTGCTGGAAACTGTCGGCGGGAATAGCGGAAACAATTTTTGTTATACGCGTAGCAATAAACGTTTTAAATCTATGCGGTGAAGCCGTGATCCATTGTAAAGCTACCATGGAATCGGTGAAACAAAATATCTTATTTATTGCATGCCGTTTTTCGTAGGTATCGATAACCCGGCGTACAAGTTTTGCCATGAGTAAGCAAGCGCAGAGTTCTAACCTGGCAATGGAAATTGTTTTGAGCGGAGCTACTTTTGATTTAGCACAAACTAATCTCACGATTGGGGCTAAGTCAGAATCGGACTGAGTTCGAATATATACTACGGAACCGTAAGCCTTTTCACTAGCGTCTGAAAATGCTATAATCGAGATTTTAGAGTTGGCTTCAACACCTAGGTGGCGTTCGAAACGCAGCTTTTGAATGCGTGGTAATTCGCGTACATAGTTCTGCCAGACATTTACGATATCTGCAGGCGGTTCAGCATCCCAATCGAGCTGTAGCATGTGTAGCTTTTATAAAATCAATTTTGCGAATAAAATTGTCGGCGCGATCAAACCGAGACAATCGTACTGACGCGCAATCACAGATAAGATGTTGCGTTTGGTAGCAGGACGATTTTCAACGTTTACGGTAAACATGAAAGCGTCGCATTTTTGTGACCATTGTAAGCCTAATATTTTTAAATTAGAGTTAGGTTCATCGAAAGAGATATCCGTGACGTTCCTTCCAACCTAGTTTGTCACAGCGATGATAAGAAAAAGAGAGGAGAGAGCCACAGTTATAATAATTAGGTTAAAAGTACTTTTTTAAATAAGAAACAAAGTATTTGTATTATTATATCCAATATATACATTGAAATTTACTATAAATCTCAATTTGGTGAAATAAAAAGGTCAAAAATCCAAATGTAAACGGGCTCTGAGACACGTTGCTGGAATCAAAACGTAGCATGAGCGCTGCCAAATGGCGTGGTTCTGATTTGTCAGTTTTCGTGAACGCGGTATAGAGTACGTACAAAATAGTATAAAACCTCGCACTAAGCTCGCTTCTCGTTGTTCGCCAATTCGGTTCTAGTTCACTAGCTCTACTCGCTTCTCGGTATTTGTCACCGGTGGGACAAATGCCTTAGAAAGGTTGATGTTTCCAAGTGCCTACCTAATTTGCTCCCTATACACATTTTTTTATACATTATAGATCTACGATTGATCACCAACTCGCCTGATGTTAAGCGACGGTGTGGCCGAGGATGGAGCTCGTCGATCTAGAAGATATCTATTACATATACGGATTCTTTATAAAAGGCTTGGCTTGTAATATTTCTTTCCGAACTTTTGCCAAGTTTAGCTTTTCTCTCGATGCCGCGTGCAACGCAAGAAACTATTTGTAATTTTATTTCAATAGACTGGGACTGGGACTGGAATATGTTTCAAAATACGTTGTTATGAACATTTTACGGGTAATTTTTTTTAAACTATATTTAGTACCCTAACATGTGTTTTAATAATTGAAGCTGATAAAAAAATACTGAAATGAGTAAGCAATGAAGTCTATCTAGTCATCGATAATAACAAAGTTGATAAGAGTTTTAGGGGAACGGTTGACAATCTTTTTTGTTGAACGGTTGACAAGATTGTCAACTGCCAAAGATATAGTGGAACATACAAATAAAACAAGATATTTTCTCCTGTATCTACTAGCTTTTTAATGTACATAATGAAATGTGATTAAGGGAACTAAAAAATGAGCACAAACTCGACTATATCAGTATTTTCGGTCAGAGAGATCTAGTGGCAATGACATGTGACTATGGCGCCACCCCTCAGACAATGACATACTTGCTTGTATGCCCACTGTGCCCTAATACCTGCATAATCAATAACCTAACCTAACCTTTGGAGAGGCCAATACTGCTGTCCTCTCTGTGGCTTCCTACTGGTCAAATACTGTATAAAAAAATTATCTAACCGTTGACACGAAAAGAAAAAGTTATAAAATCTCGGCTCCATCTCACAGAACTACGTTAGTTTTCATAATAAAAAGCTAAGGAGCCCAAACTCAACTGTCTTAGCACTTTCCATCACGAAGTTCCAGTCCCTACATCCTGGTTCATCCATCAGATCTGCTGTGGATCTGCACATATGTACAAAATTTCAGCTCAATCGGACACTGGAAATTGGGTTAAATTTAACGTGCAAGATTTGATTACAGATAACGGGACAGTCACGTTTACGGCAGCCTAGTGGTGAGACCGTCTGACTTGCGATCCGCAGGTCCTGGGTTCGAATCCCACGGCACGCACCTCTGTATTTCGAAGTCAAGTGCGTATTGTTGATTGCCGCCAACTTCAAACGGTGAAGGAAAACATCGTGAGGAAACCTACATGTCTGAGAGTTCTCAATGATCTTGAAGATGTGTGAAGTCTGCCAACCCGCACTTGGCCAGCGTGGCAGACTATGGCCTAACCCTTCTCGTTCCCGTTCCCGTTTTGTATATTTGTACTCCGAATATACCAGTACCAAAAATTTAAACAAAACTACTTGAATGAAAATTAATAAATAACGTAATGAACACGACAATTCTTCCAAGAATTCATGTCAAGATCTTAGGTACAACAGAAATTATTTCAGAAGTATCGTTTTCTTAGAATCTCTACTCTATACAGATTTATTAAAAGAGGTAGTTTTTTTTCCTGAGTAATAATATTAAAAGTAGTAGGTTGGTATATGGGCTTCTTTTTGCTTTCTTCTAATTAGTGTTTACTATGATATGCTAAATGAAAATACTTTTATTAGTTTTGGCGATTTATTTCAGCTGTCATGTTGTTAAGTATAGTAGGACAGAGTATGTATACTAGTGTTAAATGTATTAGTACATGCGCACACAGACCACGCGCCACAGATACAAAACGCCGCCACTTGAACCTGGAAATTGCGGAATGGCGCTCCAGCAACTTGTGTTCGGTTGTCGCCAATGGTTATCCAGTTATCGTAATATCAAACGCCAGGGCCCATTATTTTTTTAACGCATTACTGATGATATCATAATGAAAGCCACGAAAAAAAATGCGCTTCTGTTTAGAAAGGGCTACGACGACCAAGAAGACGACAATAACGCTATTATTGTATTGACTCAACTTAAACAAACGTATAAAAACAAAACAAGCATTACGAGAACGTTTTCAACTACTTATCGAAAAAAAGGATCGTCTGGTATCAAACCTGTAATAACAAGGCGTAATTGTATTTCTGATAGCCATGTATGCAAGAGGGCTCTAAATATCATGGTAAGCGGTAGGGCCGGGAGAGGCTGACCTAAAAAAATGTGGATGTGAAAGAGGATATGTGTGTTAGGGGTATTAATGTAGGAATGGCGGCTGATAGAGTTAAGTGGCGAAAGGAAACATGCTGTGCCGACCCCACCTAGTGGGGATAAGGGCGAGGAAATGATGATGAATTGTATTTCTGATATAAATAATTACACATCCATCTCCATATTCATTTCAATTGCTTGCGATGCCTTGGGTTTGAACAGGTTAACTGATGTTAAGTGTGACAGAGGGAGGGTGTCGCACGCCACTCGTGTCACGATCGAAGCGCGAAGAAGCGTTCGATGGGTATTTAGGCGTTTCGCACCGTGAGCGGTACGAACCGCGGTCCGAATCAAGAGCTCTTTTTGAATAGGCCCTTTCGCACCGCACCAACCACTGCGGTGCTAATGGGCCCATTCAGAAACAGCACATGGGCGATTCGCACCGCGGTTCGAATCACTCGCGGTGTGAAACGCCTAAATACCCCGTCTGATGGCGTTTCGTGACAGGCGACAACCGTGTGCGGCAAGTTCTAATAAAATTAATGTAAACTGTTGTGTGCAGCTTGGTGGCGACGTTTTGTGGTTGTAGCGCGTGTCCCGTGTGCGATTGCACTTATAAAGGTGTTTTAGTGCGTAGTTGTAATCGGAACTACATAGACATAATATTATACTTATAATTTAATTATGTATCATGACTTAAGTTTCGATTGTGTTAATCAACTTTTTGTATGGAACAGCAGATATTTTTTGAATTTTCAAAAGATAGAACGAAAGTTTTTATTGTTGATGTTGCGAAAAGGTTTTGCACAAATGCAGCCTCCTTTTATTCTTTAAAAACCTACAAAGCAGTCGAAAGAGAAATCGATTATCTATCTTGCTATAGCTACAAAAGTAAAACCTGAAGAATGACCAAAATAACCCGAACAACAAAAATATCCGCAAAATCACAACACATTCATGGAAGTAATAAGTGTTATCGGTGTTATCGTTCATGTACTTTCTTCACGCACATGCGTATGGTTTTGGTAACGTTGTTTTGTTAAATTGGCATATAACTTGACTCGTGCCATCTAATTAAAAATAACCCTGTATGGTTAAATCCCTTATCACAATAAGAAGATGGCCCTCGCCCAGTGGGACAGTTTGTACAAACAGGGCTGATAAAAAAGGGTTAAATCCACAAACATAGTAGCGCTAAGATAAATAACGTAAAGTTCCAATTTGTTCTTGGACCAATTTCACAATTCCCCGCGCTTAGCATCACAATCACACAAACGAGTGTGACAAATGTAGACATTAAAAACAAAACATACAAAGGTGAGACAAGAAGACAATGTCCGCGGCCCGCCCGTGCCTTGGAGCTATGTCAGACCTTACTAAATCACTCATTGGTATACGTTTTCATTGACAGCCTTGACTTGATTATGTGTGGAGAAACAAAGAGTCAATGCAGACGAGTCGATTTTAGCGAGTATTATTTTTTGAGAGAAAATAAAATTATTTACTAATAAAACAAAAATAATAATAAGATCAAGTTTCTATCGCAGACGGGCGCATTACAGCAAGTTTTTTTTGAGAAAAATTGAAAAACAAAATAAATTTACTTACGAAAAAAAAAGTTAAGAACAAGTTTATAAAATACCTATCAATATATTAATAATAATTTGTATTCAAAAGTGCTCAAGATGATTAAAATATTAACCTGAATTGTTGGGTAGCTTTTAGATGTTTGGCACTTCCAATGTCAATTTTGGCTCCCTTATTATCATTTCATATACCGCTTGGAAACTGCTTAAGCTTATTAAGTCTATTCGTATAAACTACCATTTTCTACCAGACAGTTCCAGTGCCAACTTTCCGTCTTCATCATAAGGTTCACACCATAGTGCTATGTATGCATAGTGCATGATACTCTTATCCTCGAAAGTGTTGAGAACTGAGATTTGTCATACTTTTACTTCATATTCAATGAGTATCCTCTCCGTAGATAACATCTCATTGATGGTACCATACTATTATGACACGATATTGTACATGTAAGACAAATATCAGCTAGCTAGAAGGACCAAAAAAACTATACAGAAATCTTTTCAAAAAAATTTGACCATTCATCGCTGACGTAAAGCTTCACGCTTTTATAATAATGCAATGATATTATTGGACTGACAGTAATATTGTTATAGAGTAAGACTATCTCGATTTCTGTAAAACTTGTAGAAAAAGTATGCATCATATGATCATTAACATGCATAAGATATTTTAATTGGAATGCGAAAAAAAAACTGTTTGTGATCCATAATTATGATACATCAAATATAATATTTCTACAGAATAAATTAAACTAAGTAAAACAAAAATATACCTAGTCTTGCCATAAATATTGTCACGAAGAAAAAAAATATTTTTTTATTGCAAATAATATTTATTACTTTTACAGTGTGTTACTTTAATACATAAATTAAAACAATTTAAAATATAAAAGCTTATTCGAAGTGGTCTCCATTGGCTGCAATACAGCCCTTTAAACGTTGAGGCCAGTTATCAATAGAAGCACGCACTCTTTCCATGGGAAAATTCTTCACTGCCAATCGTATGGATTGTTTTAGGGACTCCAAATTATCATGGCGTTTAGAGCAAGCCATACTCTCTAAAACTGACCATAAATCTTAATCCAGCGGATTAAGATCAGGACTAGACGACGGCCAGTCTTCAGCTTTGATGAAGTCCGAAACGTTCACTTCCAACCAAGACTGCGTGGACCGAGCTTTATGACCTGGCGCCGAGTCTTGTTGGAAGGACCATACTTGGTTATTGAAGATGGTGTTGTTAAGTTTCTTAACTACCTTCTCAAGAATGGTATTTTGATACACTTGTGCCGATGTTTTGATACCTTTTTCACAAAAATATGGCTCAGTCACTCCTTCATAGCTAACACCCCACCAAACCATCAGTGAAGTCGGATAATGCCCACGTTGCACTCTGTCGACTAATTGGGAAGCTTCCTTAGAGCTTTGAGCATAAATACGGTCATTTTGTTTGTTAAAATGTTGCTCAATTGTAAAGATTTTCTCATCCGTAAACAAAATTTTTCTGTGACCTCCCTTTGCGTACCGCTTCAGTAGTTGTTTCGATTTTACCACCCTATTCTTTTTTAAATTATCAGTTAAAAAATGTCCAGTGCGTCTCTTATAGGCTGCAAGTCCTAAGTCATCTTTTAAAATACGCGACATGGTTCTGGGTGCTATCTTCATCTCCCGAGATAAAATCTTTTGCTTTCGGACAGGATTTCTTCGAATTCTTTCCCTTACTGCTTTGACCACCTTTTTCGTACGAACACTACGTGGACGGCCAGATCTTTTTCTGTCACAAACAGAGGAGGTCTCATTGTACCTATTAATAGCCCGGTACACAAACATTTGACTAATACCAAGCGTATGGAGAGTTTTAAAAATTGCATTTGGCTCCATACCAACTTTGTGTAATGCAATCACAGCGATTCGGTTCTCTTTATCACCCCACTCCATTTTAATATCGCAAAATATTGTACAATGTATTGGCGCCAAAATTAGAAAACTCAATGAACAATCGTATAAAAATGACAGATTCCAAATTCAAATGTAATATCTTTCTTATTTTTAACTGTAACAGTATTTATGGCCAGACTAAGTAAATATTTGTAAAACTGAGTAATTGGAGATTGTTTAAAATAAGTTCAAATAATTCCAGTTTCAGGAAAATTGTCCAAAATGCTGTCCACGTTTCCTCGCTGTATGGCAATGATCACTTTTTATTTTAGTGCATATATTATATTTTTACTTTTATTGTTATATTTTTTCAAAAGCCACTTTATTTATGAAGGCTCATTTGACACAAAAGTTTTTTTTTTAACGTAAGATAGATCTACGATTGACCACCAACTCGCCTGATGTTAACCGACGGTCTGGCCGAGGATGGAGCTCGTGGATCTAGAAGATATCTATTCACTCTAAGTTTTTATGGTTTCTAAGTTTAAATAAAATATAAACAAACTTATCGAGTAAAATATATGGAATCAGACAGTTCATTAGGTACCTAAACGGATTTGGACAAATAAGATATGAACAAAAATATTTCGAATCGTGGTTAGTTAACTCAATGAAAATAATAATAATATTGTAAGAAAACATATAATTTATTGGTTTCTTTTTTCTTATAAAATATGTTTTTTTAATTAATGACTATGTCCTTACCCTTCTCACAATGATAAGATGGCCCACGCCCAGCAGTGGCACAGTTTGTACAAACAGGGCTGATAAAAAAAAACAAAAAAATTATGTCGCCCGTTTGCACGGCCCCGCTTATCTCGATAGTATCTGCTAGTTAGAGCGATTCGTTTCCCTCTACGCTTGTTATGGTTCACCTATTTATGATGTTCGACATATTAACTGGTTAATAGGTATTTACATTTTACATAATATATTTGGCCTCTTTTTAACTTACTTTTCGGTATTATTCGAGGCGAGACATATTTATTATTGAAATGGTCTTTGAAAATATTGACTACATTATAAATTGTACCCTTTCAACTCTATAACATTAAGACATTTAAGGCATTGTCGATAGTAAGTCATGTGTCTCGCTCACGCATTTATGAAAATATAAAATTACTAAGTAAACTAATCGATATCTTCATAATTTAAAAGACAACTGTCACTTAGTATAACCTGTGACCATGAACACTGCATAACAAGTGTCTTGCAGATGAGTGCAGGGCCTGGCATTTTATAAATTTGTTTAAAGGGTAGCACCTATCAACCTTCTTCTGTATCGAAGTTCGGGTATATTTTGATTTCAGTAACAATATGAAATATACGCGATAGATCCTTTAAAATATTTCTAAGGTTTTTACGATTATTATTTATTGAAATTAAAACACATTTTAAAGGATATTCTAAGATCCCGCTATAGGACGACCTTCACCGAGCCGGTTAATGGATGAAAAGTATTTTATAGTCAATTAAATATGTCAATAAATATATTACAAATGAGTTGTCTAAAAAATTTCAGTCCAGAATATGTTTTTTTTTTTTTTTTTTTTTTAAACATTTCCTGGTTTTGTTAATAGACAAATTCAATATATTTAAGTGTAAAAAAATCTTTATTTTAATTTAACTTTAATTCATTAACCAGACTGGTGCAAGTTACTAGTATCGATTTACCTGTTTATACCTGCCTACCCAAGAGTTGTGACGGGAAAAAAATAGTCAACCTAACGTTTGCATTTTCTATGGGCTTCATACTTTCGATTGGTATGGAATTTGTCTATTAACAAAAACCAGTGAAAAGTAAAAATAAAAAAAAAACATTCTGGACTGAAATTTTTAGACAACCCATTTGCAATATATTTATTGACATATTTAACTGAATATAAAATACTTTTCATCCATTAACCAGTTCGGTGAAGGTCGTCCTATAGTGGGATCTTAGACCAGGAGTAATCGCGTATATTTTACATAATTTCATAAACTGACGTTTCGAACACTGCAGCGTTGCGATAAATCCGTTAAAATTTGTTTCATTTAAAGAAAGTAAGTAAGAAATAAAATGTTTTATTTTTATACACCAAATACTACAACGGGAAGAACAACAGGATAAGGGAGAACACAAATACAAAGTAATAATAGAAAAACATTGAAAAAATAATAAGACTATAGTGCCTAAAAATATGCAGTTGTCGCTGTAGTATCTGGTGTATTAAGAAAGGTAAGAAAGAAGTTTCCAGCGATAATGCTGCCGAACGATCAGCAGCGCTGTTTTTCAGCTCTGACCTAAATACACAATTAACAAAATTAATTAATTAACTAAATATACATTTCAATAGTTTTATAGCTTGTTTAATTTCAATCTGTAGATGAGAGCTAATTTCAATGTAGCGATAAATGATATGCTTAACGAATTCCTCGTTTCCATTAACGGTTATAAGCACGGTCAAATTTGTACTTGTAGAATTTACCTACTCAATATTATGTCGATTAGATTTGCATTTCGTTTCGAATCTTCGGCAAATTCCAATAAAATATTTTAGTTCCATTTAATTTAACCAATAAGTAAGAGGTGACTTCGCTGAACCCATAAATAGAATATGCTTTAGCGAGTTCCTCGATCCCACTGACAGCGGGGTACAGGCAAAGTTGTACAATTTATCTACTTACGTTGATTAGATTCGAACTTCGTCTTGAATCTCCGGCAAGTTACTGGAAAATATTACAGTTCCATCTTGAACACTTTGATCTTATTGACTAGGGGTTAGTTGGAAAGAGTTTTAAATTTGCTGGACTTGTACTCCGGCATTTAGCTATAGATTTTTTTAAATGGTTTTATTCAGCCTGCCCTGTTTGTTGTTGTTTATGTTTTTTGGTTTAGTAATCGAAATTTGATCCCCCTTCCCTTTGACAGATTGATCTGATATTTGATACACACCTTTAGTTTAGATGACAATACAATGAAATATATTTAGTATAATTCTGAATTCGATATGGCCGCCGCCACAGAATGGCGGAATTCATATTTTTTCACAACCCCCCACAATATGTGTATCAAATTAAAAACGGCTTTTCTAGTAGAATACAGTAAATTTTGATCGATGATGATTGAAACTGACATAGCATTCATTTGAACGGGTTGGTAGATATCCTACCTGAATATTGTAAACTGAACTATTTGAATATGACATATGCCCGTTCTGCTTGTTGAGTGGTTGCAAGGTTTACTGTCAACTAGTGTTTTTGCGATTCAGAGTTATATTTTTGTTTATTATAATCCGAAGATTTGTAATAATTACCCACCAAAAAAATAAAACCGGCTAAGTGCGAGTCGGACTCGTGCACGAAGAGTTCCGTACCATTATCTATAAAAACGGCAAAAAAATCATGTGTGTTGTATGGGAGCCCCCCTTAAATATTAATTTTATTTTAATTTAATTATTTATTTTTAAAGAGAGACCGCGTCGGCGGCGGCGCCAATTAAATACATCATCTGTGAAATTTTCAACTGTCTACCTGTCACGGTTCATAAGATAAAGCCTGGTGACAGACGGACAGACAGACAGACAGACGACAGAGTCTTAATAATAGGGTCCCGTTTTACCCTTTTTGTACGGAACCCTAGAAAACAGGCCAATAGCCGTTGGGGCTCGCCTATTCTACATATTATTTAGTAAAATGTGCTACACCTCAGTGCTACGTGCTACGCGGATGGTAACGCCATCCATCCGTCCATAAGCAAAATTAACTTTGCCGGAAATAGAACAATGAAATTACATCTGAAATGTTTAAATTTTTCCAAAATATAATTATTTTTGGTAATATATATATATATATATATATAATAGCATTTTTTTATAACAAATATTTCTGGGCGTTCATTATAACGTAGATATGCATATTATAATAAATTATACAGAAAATGCTCACGCACGCAGTATTTTAAAGCGCGAGTTAAACTTACAAAGAAATTCAAAGCTAAAACAATTAAAGCCAAAGTTTATCTTATTAATTTAAGAATCGCGTTTTGAGCAACACCTAGCGCCATCTAGTATTTCAGGGTCATCACAGTAAAAACTACATCACATCTTACGGTGATGTGAAGTAGTTTTTACTGTAGAGCAAACAAAAAAAAAATAGAAATATAATTTTATGAGTGTGTTTTTATTTATACGAAATAGATCAGCGTTTGAAATAGATGTACGCGTTTGTTTTTAGGGTACGGTAGCCTAAATCTAAGGGTGCGGTAGCTTGTTTGTGAGGCAACGTTGTCTGTATGTCGACTGTATATTTTGAATCGCAATAGGTAATAAGTTGAAATTTCACTGAATAGCGGATTTATCAAAAATAATCCATGCTAAATTACTGCTTTTTGTACTAATGGTCTGAGCAAAACCGAAGACAGACAGACGGACATGATGAAACTATCCTTACAATTTCGCCATGCCCATATAAATAAATAAATAATAAATTTATTTATTTTGATACAAATAACAATACAAATAATTACATATGACAAGCTTTTTAGATGTTGTCCAAATTATACATTGCAAATTATGAGTTCAAGTTTTAACAAAGAAATAAATGATTTTGGTGATTTTGCTGTCATTCAAGTCGCTTATCACCGCAGTAGGATTCCCTGTGTTGTGGTGACAGTCTGTCTGTTACTTATTCCTTGTTTACTACGGAACCCTAAAAACTGAGCTCGTGTATCCGACAAATGAAACCGAATACGTAAAATTCGAACGTTGCAATTTTAGTAAAAGCTTAACATCAACACCACGCACGCCAATAATTCAACATTGAGCACTTCAAATGGAAAATAATTAGTGAAATGGCATTTAATACGATAAGCAAATAGTCACAAAAGCAGCTTGCAGCAACAAATGATTATTAATTTATATCCGATTATAGAAAAGCTCTATTAAATCCACTAAATTCTGTTTTCTGCTGATCCATTATTATCATATCTTTTTATCTATATTATGTCTACATAATGGTTAAACAAAGTTTATAAGTTTCTATTTAAATAAATATAAATAAATAATATTTCGGGACATTTCACACAATACCATCTAGCCCAAACTAAGCAAAGCTTGTAATAAGGAACTAGATGGATGGTAGAATACATAAGTATGTAGTTTTTTTTTTGTTGTATATATATATATACATATGATACATAGAAACACTCATACACAAAAAAACCATCCATGCTCATCACACAAATGTTTGCCCTGAGATTTACCATGCTTTTACTACATATTCAATGAGTATCACCTCTCTATAGATACAATCTCATTGGTCAGATAGTCTTAATTTCGCCTTTAGAAAGTGGCGATGTGGTCAAAGATGAACTACGCAAACTTGAAGATACCTATTCTTTCTGACCTTGATAGGACCCATTGTTGTCAATGTGCGAAACGTAGAAATGGCAAGGCCAAATTTAATCTATTGCAGTTGAATCAGCCTGCTGTTTATTTTACCTAATACAAGCTCTAAAATTGTAGGTAACCCCGATTCCCTGTACCAGGTCGCGGTCTGCCCGTGCTGTGCGTCCACCTGTTCCAAGTGTATGGGCTGATCTCCCACTTCCGGCTGGACCCAGTAAAGGTGTGGAAGCTGTTCACACTGTTCGAGGAGAATTATCACAGCACCAACCCGTACCACAATAGTATTCACGCGGCGGATGTCACGCAAGCCATGCACTGCTTTCTGCAGCAAAATCAGGTTGGTAGCTGTAGCCAAATAGCTTATTTTTACCCGACTGCGTAAGAAGGAGGGTTATATTTTTTCTGTGTATATTATATGTTATAGTCAAACCTCGAAGCTCCGGCGCTCCTAGGTTTGACAATGGATATTTAATATTTAATGAATCCGACACGATGTCAAGCATATTATTTTGCAGCTAGTCTCGAGTCTAAGTAGATTCTAGTAGTATTTGTAGAACATTTCGGCAAGCACAGCATAGTTATGACTAGTAACAGGTTGGACAAACAACCTGTTGCTAGTCCTACTTTAAACAACAGCATATAAGAGGCAGGAAGAAGGTGGCTTAGGCCGGTTACAACCGGTCTTTTTTAGGGTTCCGTACCCAAAGGGTAAAATCGGGACCCTATTACTGAGACTCCGCTGTCTGTCCGTCCGTCCGTCTGTCACCAGGCTGTATCTCATGAACCGTGATAGTTAGACAGTTGAAATTTTCACAGATGATGTATTTCTGTTGCCGCTATAACGTCAAATACTAAAAAACAGAATAAAATAAATTTTTAAGTGGGCTCCTATATAACAAACGTGATTTTTTGATCGTTTGTGCTCGATATTGATAACGGCAACAGGTAGACGCTTGAAATATTCACAGAATATTGAGTTATACTATTCACTTTAGAAATAAATAATTAAATAAAATAAAATTAATATTTAAGGGGGGCTCCCATACAACAAACCTGATTTTTTTGCCGTTTTTATAGATAATGGTACGGAACTCTTCGTTCGTGAGTTCGACTCGCACTTTGCCGTTTTTTTTTTAAATACATGCTTGCCTATGTCATATGTCTCTGTCTGTCTACGTCCGTTAGCGGACTTTCTGTGGCTGCGACGATGATGCTTTTAAGACATGTCATGCCGAATTTCGCGTGACATTTGATCACGCGGTTAAGTCTTGGTTAGTAATGTCACTAGTGACATGGACTTAGCAATGGAATTGAAGCTAACGCTAGCTTCAATTCCATTGCTAAGTGTAGAACTCTTATACCTATACTCCTATAATTACGTCGAGCTTTACCTTTGTAACTTCCGTCGTACTTTTGTCTTTGACTCGTAGTGGGTTTTCCAACGGAAGCGACAGATTAATTCTATCGGCATTCACTTAGCTAGTAGCAAAAATATTATCTTGGTAAGATCTACATAGATTATCTTGGTAAGATGTACATAGATTTTCCTAGCCTTCATCCTCCAAGCAGTTGTCCAGATATTTTTATATTGCATTTTCCAGCTAGACAATAGCAATTGCACTCAGCAAGATTTGTATCCAAGTTGTATTTATATGAAGTAGCATGACTCCTACTAAAATTTATGTAGGTATTTATTATATGGATTATTTTAATTAACTCTGCATACATATATTATCTTACAATTTTATTATTGTTAAAAGTTTCGAATAGGCAAAAGTGTAAAATAAATACCAAAAAAATAATAATACATATTCCACTGTTAAAAGTCGTAATGATTTTAAATATACTTTTTAACTAAAAATAAAATAAAATATACCTAAGAGAACCAAACAAATACAGTGTTTGCGTTTTGGTCTTTATCTAGGTCCTTTCTTGGTATAATAAGATTAACACAGACTTTTCTATTCGCAATCTAAATTATTTTCAATGTATAAAAATATTGTACACATATTGAAAGGTATGGACTATAATACTACTGAATCTCACATCAATATATAGCTAAATGTAATTGAACGGAATTAATAGTTATAACCTGTATTGTATACACATTTTAGTCATCAAAATTTTAAAACTTATTGTCATTTTAAGGTTTCATTATAATAATACTTTGATAGTATATAATAGTATTATATAATAGATATTTTTACTATAAACTTTAGAGAAGCAAATGGCATCCGAAACACTTTCTAACTAGTTCGGAGCCATTGGAGTCAATAAATTTTGTATCTACTTTCTCAGACCAAAATAAAGTATTTGTATTTGTAATTATCCTTCATTCGATGAGAGTACGTAAAGATTTTTTATTTGTTCCTGTTGTGCTTATAGTTTTGTTTTTTCTTTAAGATTTTACAGACATGATATACCAAGAAAATATGATACAGTCTGTTTGGAAAGAGAAATATCGTAGCAAAAATGTGCACTGACTTCTTGAATGTTATGTATATTATGTATATGTTAGTGTTAGTTGGAAAATATAATGGAATAAAGACAGTAGCGCCCTCCGTAGTCCCTCCGTTCATTCGCCTCAGTAGTTTTCTTTAGGAACTTACTACACGTATAGGTAAATAAGGCACGTGTAATTACATAATATGATCCGACATAAAGTGCGTTTATCTAGAATAAATAAATTCACTTGTGGTTTAAAGACACCCAGATTGAACTGTCTACAATTTAGTAGGTATGTGTATGTCATATGAAAATATTGCCGTGAAGTCTAGACGGACTGATAGACGAACCTGACGAAACCTTAACTATACCTTAGTTTCTACGGAACCCTAAAAAGTTTACTCCACCTGCTATCTATCACACGGACTAGCGCCTGTTTCACTTAGCGCCACTTAAGTTTCACGTTCATTCATGGCAACACAAAAAATGTTAAGTCAAAGAATACGTTCCAGTAAGATAAATCACTATCGTTTTGTATCTCAATGCCCGTACAACCATACATACATTTTAATGAGTAGGAACTGTCGATAAAACGGAATCTGAATCTGGCACGCGACAGATTTTTCATGTTTTATTTAACAGTTTTATATTTTTTAAAAAACTTCGACTTTGGTACGTTTATTTAACAGTTTAAACAAAAGATCTCAACGTTGTTAGTTCGTCAGGTGGATACGGTAAAATGATCCGTTTTGTTAAAAAAAAAAAACGGAGTAGTGCGAGTCAGACTCGCCCACCGAGGGTTCCGTACAAACTAGTAGATAAAAGGGGGAAATCATATATTTTTTTTATATATTTTCCTTCATAAACCGAAAAACATACATCGTAAAAACATTTAAAAATCTGTTTTAGCTTCTGCTAATGAAGCTCTTTCACATGACACCCCACATGATACGGTCAATTCACTTTAAAACTTGGACCCTCATTCCTTACATAATGTTACATTTTACACTTACATTTTTAGTGATTAAATTAAAAATGTCCAGTTTTCGGATTTTTTCCTATATGTGCACTCTAACACAACGCTTCTTGCCAAATTTCATAGTTCTAGGTCAACGTGAAGTACCCATAGGTTTTGATTCCCTTGTGAGTGTCGAAATGTGCGATTTTTACGACATATTCGGCTGTAACTTTTTTTTACGAAAACCGAGAAATTTTATTTTTCTTTCTGCAGCAAGATATTATTTTGGAGCTTTTCTGCAGCAAGGATTTGCGTATATGGTTTTAATTTCAACACGATACCTTCACGCGTTCCCGAGATACAGGTCTTGACACCGACGGACGGACGGACACCAAAGTGATCCTATAAGGGTTCCGTTTTTTCCTTTTGAGTTCCTTAAAATGAAGTTTAGAATGCAGTAATAATAATATTCTAAAGTAGAATTCCGAGTGTAGACATGAGTTATTTCGTGAAATCCTGAAAGATGCTAGAAAATCCTGTAGATTTTTGTATAAAGCAAAAACTATCCTTAAAATCCCGTACTACAAACAGTAATTTGCTTTAATCAAAATAATGTGGTACGACTAAGTGTAACTATTTCAAATAGTGCTGTCGGTTATATAATAGGAAAGGTTTTGTTTAGAAATTTAACGTTCATTATAATGCACTTGTTCCATTGTGGATTAAGAAACGAGTTGCGATCGACTATTTTCTCGCTCAAAAAACGTGCAATAGGTGTAGATTCCATGTTCAAAAAAGGGGTAGATATTACTTATATATAATTACATATTAATACGAATAGTTAGTCGGTCGCAGTTTAAACTCTCTCTCCCTCTCTCTCTCTCTCTCTATCTCTCTCTGTGCGTGTCTTTCTTTCCACCAGTTTAACGTAGCGACATGAGCGTCAAGAGAATAAAACTTGCCATTTATGATTTCAATCAGATAAAAAAATAATCGTCGAAATCGGACGTTTAAGGGAAAAACAGTTTTCTCCTTTTTACCCCGAGCCAAAAAAACGCGTGTTATAAGTTTGACGTGTGGTATCTGCGTGTCAGTCTGTGGTGTCGTAGTTTTATCAAAATCAGTTCAGCCGCTTTTTATGTGGGGAGTTTTCAAGTTTTACTTGTTGTATGGATGAGCGCGTGACAATGTTTCATTTAACAGCCTAATAGGTACATATCCTTGAAATATAAAGTAAAATAGGGAACACAAACATAAAAAAATACTTGAGAAGTTGTTGACGTTGTTGTACGTTTAAAATGAATGTTCTTTAAAACAGCCTAGCTAAAATGGGTACTTCGGCGTTTCGCACCGCAAGTGGTTCGAACCGCGGTGCGAATCACCCAAGAGCTCTTTTTGAATAGGTCATTTCGCACC
Source organism: Lycia hirtaria (assembly GCA_947563715.1). NCBI lineage: Eukaryota > Metazoa > Arthropoda > Insecta > Lepidoptera > Geometridae > Lycia > Lycia hirtaria. The sequence continues at coordinate 15,203,132 of OX387386.1, forward strand.
GCGGTGCGAATCGAACAATATCATTTTGGAATAGGTCGATTCGGACCGCAGTGAGGAATAAAACAGTTCTCTTTTTGGGTGAGTGGGTTCGAGCAAAGAAGATTATGTAGTTTGATTACATACGTAATACCTTACAGTACAACCAGGCACAAAATAACAGGAAAAACAAAATAATTAAAATTATTGTTTTTTACATAAGTTTAAAAAAATATTGATTATGTAAAAAGATATTAAATAGATGCAAAATGTCGCTAATACACGCGCACATTTGATTGGTAGATGTTTCTATAGTGTCATTTTTATTGCACTTGAGTTATTGCTAAGATTACAGTGTTTATCTACTTTGAGAGTGGTGACGGGATAAATTCTAGCCTAGCAATACTCCATGGAAACTAACAAAATGTATGAAATAAAGAAATAACACGAAAAAAAAACAACTCTGGGCGTCTACCTAAGTAGGTACGTAAACCAACTATTTTTGAGGTCGGTGTCTATGGAGGCCTTAGTTGATGATAGTTATTTAATTTGAAATATCTTCATATATTTTATTTTCTATGAAAAATCCCACTCTTAAATACAGTTATATTCCCTTTGTAATGTACCTACATCATAAGCTGTGATTAGCAAGAGTTAGTGCACAGAATTCGCCCTATTACATAGGACCAGTTAGTGTTAAAATTATAAAGTGATTATGCCACGTTTAAATTGTAAATAAAATGTATAATGTATTAAGGAAACATGATTTTTACGTATAATATAGAATTTTTTTTCACTAATCACTTTGCCACTCATCTATACAAATAAATAATTGAAATCAAATAGTTTTTGATATGAGTTCAAATCGGACCTACGAAAAGAGCATCGGGGCGTTTCTTTATGGTCCGAATCGACCTATTCCAAAATATGTCTTGGGCCATTCGCACCGCACCAACCACTGCGGTGCGAATCGGCCCATTCAGAAACAGTACATGGGTGATTTGCACCGCGGTTCGAATCACATGCGGTGCGAAACGCCGAAGTACCCGCTAAAATTCGACCACAAAAATATACGAAGTTGACAATATGTCTATTTGGTACTCCGCGGTCGTATCCCACAATAGAAGTAACGAAGCCCTTGACAGTAATCATAAAGTGTCCAAGAATAGCGACGGCTAACCGACTCGATGCCTTGCAAACAAGTCTTGGACGATGCATAATCCCCGGACGCTTATGCTTGGGCTCAAAGAGCGCATCTATCTCTGCCTCGCATCACAACGTTTTGACGTGACAACGTCTAATAAATCTATGAACGCCGGCTGCACGCACGAAAAAGTATGACTCATTGTCCCGTTACGCTCATTGTCCCTTTACATCATCATCATCATCATCATTTCATCAATGTTTTGTATGACGTTGTCACGTTAAACTATCGTCCGTAAACCGACTTAACAGATAACCAATTTTTTTAAAACATATAAAATGACTGAGTCGGGATATTAGAAAAGTGAGAGATGATTTCGTTTATTTAGATAGGAAAAATGATTTAACAAAGATTTTCTTCGATATCTTTTAACTTGACTGAGGAGTAGCAAAATATATGTCCTCACTACTCTATCGTCCTCACTATGATATCTGAATAAATGTTTTTTTTTTTTCAAATATTTCTCCTGTCTAAATAAACAAAATCTTTTCTAAGATCGATCTAGTGATTTTATATTATATATTTACAAATGTTGGTTAAAATACATTTTTAATCGAAAATTATGGATAATAATTGACATTTTTGCTATTAATCTCAAGTTTTATCTTGAACAACTGTAATTTACCGCTAATAAAGAATCGGTCTTTATTACCAAGGTAACCATAATTACTTTAAAGTCGAGATTAAAGCGCGCAGCTATCTCTCTCGTGAATCACATATAATATTTTAAATAATAACATTTATTTTTAAACATATAAAATCATTGAGCAGGGATATTAGAAAAGTTAGAGCTAAATTTGTTTATTTAGAGAGGAGAAATATTATTAAAAAAGTTTTAATCAGATATCTTTTAAACTGGCGACGGAATTAGAAAAAAACATATATATTATCTTATTCTTCAGCCAATTCCAAAAGATGTCGAAGAAAACTTGTTTTTAAATATTTCTCATGTCTAAATAAACAAATTTAGCTCTCACTTTTCTAATATCCCTATTCAATGATTTTATATGTTAAAAAGGTTGAGACGCGCGTGTTGAGCGAATCCTTAATGCAAAACTGTACTCATAATACTGTACTGTACCATAATTGGTAAAAACACTATTGTATGGATATCGAAACACCTTAACTTACTTTACCACTACTCACAGTCACGTATTCATATTACTAAATATTTACTATTTTGCTCTGCATGAAAATCCAAACATAACTTAGAAATCCTAAACAAGAACATTACCGTTCGGACGTGCGTATCGAAGTAGAATTTGTGCATGACCTATTTGAAAATGCCAATGGAATACGATTGGCATTTTCAAACAGGTCATGCGCATTCATTTGATTAGTGTCTTATTATTGATTCTGTGTTACGGACCTTCTGTAGTAGCATTTCTATTTATGATCTCGGACCAATCACAGCGGGGTGCATAACTGATTGCATAATACCTTTTCCCCTGTGCTGATATTGACGAGTATTCGATCAGGCGAATTTTGAATAAGGAATCTAATTTCGCATGATTGGTTTTGGCATTATAGCTCGTATTTTGGTAGAGGGATGATGACAGACGAGTTGAATGCAGCAAACGTATCAACCATAGACTTCTATAGATACCCCAAGTGTATGTACCTAGCGTGTCAAAACGAGCGTGTCAACTACGATAAAAAATCGCAGTTGACGACCAAGATGTATTTAATATCAGGTGATATATACTTCCGATTCGATATTTGTCAACTAGTTACTAGCGTACAAGCGCGCGGATGCATTGGGTTGAATAGATTTCGCGCGTTCCATCACAGAATCGTTTATGTGACGTCACAGTCGGTAAAAAAAATATGGCACGCAAGGTTTTCATATAAATGAAGTCGCATGCTCCATCTACTATGTCTGTGGTATCTACTCTATTAAACACATACTCAGTAGGGACAGGGTAAGAATAATTATAGTTTAAAAAACTGAATCAAATGACATCAAAATGCACAGTTTTGTTTTAAAAAGCATAGTACCGAACCGATTTTGATGAAATTTATATGGGACCAACATGAAAGTATATCCTTTCAAACAAAATAATTTATCAAATCAGTTTATAAATGAAAAAAATATATACAGCCAAATTGTTAATCTCCTCCTTTTTGAAGTCGGTAGAAAAAGAAGCATAGTCGGTATTTTACTTATATATATTTTTAGCCTAGAAAGAGCGTAATAATTTTGAGTGTGTAAATTTAACATGAGAATGTATGTTTGGTATGTGTCCATATTGCCGCCTGTAGTCTAAACGGCAAAAAATTCAAAGAAAAAAAAACAGTTACAATTTTTTATAGCTATTATAAGTTGAAACGTTGTATCATACAGAAAAACCCTCTCAGAAAAAGTTCAATATACAAATATTTTGTTTCTAAAACACAGTCCAGATATTTAATTCTTAAATTAATTGTAAGTACTTGTTGCGTTATGCTACAAGTATAGCGTTATACTAAACTGGTTTTTATATATACATAATATTTTTATGCCTAGTCTATTTAGCATTGCCTTAGTAATTAATCGCTCATTTGCAGTGTCACATAAATAGATAAGTTCAACTTCAGTGTTAACTTACCACGGTGTTGGAAAAGCGCCCGTGCTAACAAGGGGTAGACCTGCATTTTGTATGAGTATTTCATCATAATCGATACACGATGTTTTTGTGATAACAGAGCCAAACATACATTGTCTTAAAATATTCCTGGACCATGGCCGCATTTGCTAATTTATCGCTTACATTTTGTTGAGCGTGGATCGGGTCTCTATGCATGGGCTTTTATTCATCTTGCCCTTTTTTCTACCGGGCGGCAAGCACGAAAAAGCGATGTATTATTGTCAATCGAGTTGGCTTTCAAGCTTGTTCATCATCATCTGAGACACATGTCCACTATTGGATATGTCCATTAGTGGACATGTGTCCTTTTTGGAAATTCGTGAAGACCTATGGGTCTTCACGAATTTCCAAAAATAACATTTGAACCGACCTGCGATCAGTGTGTTCCTACCACTTGAATAATTCGTCTATATCTTGTAGCTAGGACGACCCTACCAAGTTTGTTATAGAATATAAAAATGTCCTTAATTTTTAATCGACTTCCAAAAAGAAGGAGGTTATCAATTCGCCTGAATGTTTTTTTTATTTAACGAAATAACTGAAAAAATATCGTCCAAGTAACGAATTGCGTATTTTGAAGTTGGTTTTTTCAGTTTTTTAAACTATAATTATTATTGTACGTTTTTGTCCTAGATCTTGGTGCACATGCAGCCGATAGACGTGATGGCTGGTCTTCTGGCGGCCATTGCTCACGACCTCGACCATCCCGGTGTGAACCAACCATTTCTTGTCGCTACGAGCAATCATCTAGTTGCACTATATCAGGTAAAAACATCTTATTATAAAAAAAGAAGTAAGAATGAAAAAAAAACATTGAAATACGTTTCATGAAATAGTTTAAAGTTTCGAAAGAAAGCAAGAAAAAATACTTCGTAAAGAATTTCGATACCTAATAATACAAAAGTAAGTATTATAATCGACATTGCTTACGTAGAGATTTGTCATAAGATACACTAAGGCAATTTTACTATGGCAACTAACTAGATTTTCACATATTTTTAAATAAAAAATCTATAGTCAGATTATTTTGACTCAAAACAGACATAAATGACTTGTAGTTGAATCTAAATATTTTCAAAAAAAAACACATTTAAGCAATTTAAACCCTTGAAGCAATTCTTTCGAAATTTGGATAGTCGTCTCGGGCAATATTAACAACCATGTCGATAGCTCTCACCGTTTTCTCGTTAGAGGGGTGAGGATTCTGGAGAGATTTTATCGCCAGAATCCTCAATAAACCCTAGCCATAACTTTGGAATTATGATGCTGCTAATTATGTGATATTGCTGGTCAATTACGGGTAATTAACGGGTAATTTTTGGTATGGTCAAAACTAATTTAAATTTCTGAGAGGTGAGGAATTGGAATTTAATCTTTGTTTGTGTTTTGCGATGACACTTGACATCATAGAGATATCATTTGTGCTTGACATGCATCGCCAATGCTGTCAGTGCCAACTTTTTTTAGTAAACCTGGTGACGTCGTGTTATAGGTGGACTGAAGGTCAAATATTTTCTATGTCAAAAATGTACGCAATCTCTTCATTTTAAGAGCCCAAAGTAAAAAAAAATGGTGTTAGTATAGACATAATCTCGAAATGGTTTTGGAATCGGCTTTATGTTACATTTTTGTTTACATACCCTATTCAATGATTATGACATCGATGGAAAGCAACCGCATGCACGTAATGCAGACTTCGCGGCGCGGTTTTGAATCCTGATGCCTTGTTATTGTTTACAATATTACCAGAGACTATTATTGCCGCCGGTCTTTGACCTCTCGGCGGTCCCAAGATAGCCTTATTTATGGCGCAATTCTCGTATACAAATCTTTCTACAGAATAACGAGACAGACCTATGCTCTAGTTGAATCTGTCATTGACGCCTATACATAGTTGAGACTTAAAACATCCACTCAAATAAAATAAAATAAACTCAAAATATCCACTTTTTTTTACTTGGTCTGTATTGTCATTGTAAAAACGTTTTTTTTTAAAGATTCCCCCCCTCCCCCTGACCCAAAAAGAGGGGTGTTATGTAAAGTGAAGTGTATCTAGGTAGTGTATCTCACCAAAGGACTTCTCATTCGCGGAGAAACTTGATGCAGTTAGTTTTTTATATTGTCTCCTTTATCAAAGATTGTCTCAATAATCTTCTAAAGTATGGACCCCAAAGTTTGGTAATCTCAATTGAAAAAAAAAGTGCAACTGTAATATATATTATGTTCTCTTATTGCGTAGAGCAAATCCGTTTTGGAGAACCATCACTGGCGGACAGCCATCAGCTGCCTAATCGAAAGCAACGTCTTGGACGACATGCCCCAGTACCAGCGCCAACTGCAGGACAAGATCCGGTCGCTAATTCTGGCGACAGACATCACGCGTCAGCAGGACTACCTCGGCCAGTTCAAGGTTGGTGCTGACTGTTTTAAGAATTAACTGATTCGGTGCGGAAGGCACAAGAGGTGTGACACAAGCCATCTTTATTGTATGGCGGGTGACACACCTGTTGTGTCAAAATCGATCTGGAAATACTTCGTTAAATTGTATTTTGAGATATCTAACCTAATCTAACCCCATACGGTTTATCACTAAAAATCTCAATTTTGGTGTACGTTTTTAATTACAACGACATTTTTGTAAAACTCACGAGACTCGCGCGCCATGAAATATTTATTAGCAGTCACTGACGACGTAAGTATGTAAAATACGCCGCCATAATGAATCGATTAACGAAACGAACGAAGAGATATCATTGCCGAACGAAAGTCGCCGACTTAGCCTAGCGGATTAGCAATTTGAAGTGGTAGGGGCTTGTACCCTGCCCACTGTCAGGGTACAAGCACGCCGAATTGATTACCGATGGGGCCGAAAAGTTCTCTAGTGGAGTATACGTGGTCTCCACGTATACACAAGCGCAGTGTAGGTCGACCAGCCACGAGGAGGACATTAAAAAGAAAACTATCACGGCTAAGTAGGCCTTACAAGTTATCAAAAATAGTTGATCAACTTAAATAATGAACTTAGAGACGTAAGAAATGAACATTTTGTACAAATTTAATTTAAACTAACATAAGTTAGCTAGTATGTTCATAGTATCAAACAAAGGACCCTGTTTTAAGTTCACATAAATTATGTGCAACTACGCGACCTTATTTTGGGCGTGGCACGACACGCACTTGGCCGGTTATTTATACCATTTCCATTCCAAGTGAAACTTATAAACATATAATTATCTTGTAAGGATATATTTTTGTAATCACCTTTTAAAATTTTGTGTTTTGATACGCACTCGATCGGTTGGGAGATTTTTTAAGAAATATACATTTTGGCGCGGAATATTCGCCTTATTTTTTTTTCAATTCAAATTCAATATACAGTGACACTCGTGCAATAAAGTTGACATCCATATATTTTTTTTTTTTTTGTAATAGACTTGCATAGATAAACACATTATCATTACCATTTGCGTCGCGTAGTCGGATAAAAAGGTACATAATGTAATGTGCCGTATTAAAATAATACAATATTATGCTGGTGTAAAAATACCCTGTGTCTAAAACCCACATTTCGGTTCAGAATCCGTGCGGTTGACCTAGTCCAAGACCATCAATTTTCTACCGGAATCTACGAACTGGGGCAAGCAAACAAACAAACACTCGGACGCGAATGAGATTAGGCTTATGGGCACAGTATAACGTCACAGTTCAAGCAGGTTGAGTAATTGTTGCTATTTTAGGCAATCTTACTGTAAGCTATCTATGATCGAAATACGGTTGTTTGGATCTTCCTTGCCCTAATCCGTATTATATAACTGGTTGATTCCAGATATATTTTTTAATCGAAATTAGGCTTGCCGTCAACTCCGCTTGTGAGATGTTATAATTCACACAAATTTCTGAGTTAGGTTCGTTAGGTTTATGTTTGTTATACACAGAAATTTATGCGAACAAAGATTCTGTTATCAGACGAGTTGGCAAATGAGCGTTCGGGATTTTGATAGTGTCTTTAGAAAATAAAATCGGTTTCGGAAAAATGTTGTAGGATATTTTCATCATTCGGATTATTAAATAGGTAACTAATCTTACTCTCGGTTGATACAAACGTGTTTTTTTTAGAGTTCCTTAACTCAATACACGAGATCCTTATAGGATTTAATTATTCAGTTTTTCGCTGAAATGCGCTTTAATTAAAATCAAAATTTCCTTTTCACAACCAAACAGCTACATTTCATCAGCGTTCTTCAACGAGTGAAGCCGCGGGCACAGCTAGTGTTTCTATGTTACATCATATAGCCTAAACGTCTCCACCGATTTAAGTCTGCGAGCTGTGTCCAAGGTTTATGTTTTCTTTTATCTACAAAACGTTGTTTGTTACGTGCAATATCTGACATACGTAATAATGTAACATGTTTGAATAAGCGTATGTATACGATAGAAAATAAACGTTCCGAATTTGTGTACATGTTGTAGTAGACTCGTTAGTTTCAAGTACAGATTCATTCGCGATATTGTATGTATGATATATATTTTTAGGGTCCCTTTCCTCAATATGGAAAAGCAAACCAGGGTATGCAAATCAGGATTGGATCACATCTGTTGTAATTTAGATATGTTCCTCGTAATACATATAATTAATTAGTACAATAATTACTTTTAAATCATAAATTAAGAATTTTTCGCTTGAATTATAATAATTTATTTCAAACTTCCTAGTTCTAATTTCAAGCCGAGAGTAATGGTGGTGAGACTGAGCTGTCATGTTATGTAATATTATAAGGAATGTATGGAACCCTCGACGCTCGATTCGAACTCACACTTGGGCAATTATTTATTTTCTACCACTTATTTTATAAATCATTGAAATAAAACGTTGCCATAAAACATTTAGTGAGGTAAGAAAACTTTCAAGAAAGCTTGTAAAGTGCCTTGGTAAATGATAAATTACCGTGAGCGTCTAGTGTTTCTGTGAAATTAAATAGCAAAAATATATAGTCTAGATAGATCATTGTATCTCTTATAGATTCGTGCTCGAAATAAAAGCCTTTCAATTTGGTCGTCATAAATATCGAGTAGAGCTAGTTATTCTATTTACGCTCGATTTGAAATCTGAAAGTAAAATCGTTCTGCGCGTAAGTGTGAAAATAATGTGCCCACCGAGGATGGCCTACTAAAAGGTGCTTACTCCTACGTGCTTCTATCTCTGATTAGACGAGACCAGATAACGAACTCACGCGAAGACTGAAATGTTACTTACATAAATATTTAAGTACATAAGTCCAGGTCATAGGGGAGGTCAAAACTGCAGTATTTATGGGTTTCTATTAGTAAAACAAAAGATAGTGAAAATCAAACCGCTGACACGAAAATAAGACTTATCATCTGAATCTGCACCTGAAGAATGATGTTGCGCTCATATCTTATATTTGCTTCTCCTTATTATTCGTTCGTTATATAATATCTCTTATCGGTGTAATTTCCATCCGCTGTCTTCCACCATGACTATATAAAAATAAACATAACTTGGCTGACTTTTTTAGATCGACTGAATAAAAAGCATCACTACTCTTGTGAGTAGCGATGTCAACCCTTTAACAAAAAGCCTTACACCAAACAATTTGTCAGAAAGATCAAGAATCATCAAATAATTAGTCACAAGAAAATACAAAATATAAATACATTTATTTGTCATAACATAATTTGTACAGATTACTTACCTATGTACTCATCAAATAGAAACGTAGTGTTGGCAATTAAAAAGTTAGTTCTCTGTGCCTCGGTATTCTGCTCATGTACCGAGATGCCTGTATGACCCTGATTGAAAGAGTTTTAGTGCTGAAAATTCTATGAAAGAAAATATGTCGCTTAACATCAAGCGAGTTGGTCAATCGTAGATCTATAATGTATTTAAAAAAAAGTTTCTTTTTTATTCGATCATTAGGGGGCCAAATGGGCTTAGACAGCCCCGGATAGTCACTGCGACTTTTCCAGATCTATTGTGACATAAAAAAATATGTAACTCGGTGCACATTGAACACGTGACGGATGTCAAGGATATTGATATGTACTCGTACATCCTTTTTATTCAGTCAGCGGCCTAGTTACTTATAAAATATTCAAGGTGTTGCTGTAGGCAGTAAATTTACAGTCTCGGTCGTGTTTTCCAACGTTTCATAATAATTATAACACTGGTGGTTTTGTTGCCCTAGATATAAGATTGATTTTGGATATATAATAATGATTTTGTAAGATTTGCTCTCGTTTTTTTTTAAATCTTTCATTTTACATTACAAAAATCGAAAAACAAGAAACAAAATAACAGATATATTTATAATGTCAGTTTTGTTTCGAAAAATTTGGATACATCGAAGTAAATAGAGAGGGAAATGTCGAAAACATGTATTATGTTATATTTCCATAAAACGTCTTCTATGAGCTTTTCTTTAGAAGCCTAATCATAACTGGGAAACACTTTTTTAAACTATCACGGTCATTCATATTATTAACGGGATATTTACCGTGGTACGCGTTCATTTTGAGCTCCCGATATTTCGGCGCAGTTACATGCACCACGTTCACGTGCGGATGAAGAATGCGGCTGGATGATACGGTTAAGAGCAGACATATCTGTCTACCCTCTTTCTTTGTCTTATACTGCGACGAGCGTTATCACTGGCAGTTGAACTCGATTGATAGTCCCGACAAAACACACTCACAATATCACTGCATATTTTCTTTTGGACGCGTAGGTATCTTTATTTCTAAGATGACCTAATACTGGATTCCATGCACTGGCTAGTTGAAAACCATCACCTCGATTTAAATTTGGGCATTTCGAGATTGCAATGGCTTCCTTCACCAGCCTATGTAGTGCCGTTCAGTAGACACGATTTACGACTTGTGAAATTCTATCCAATGATTAGGTCCTGAGTCCAGCAGATGCTCAGCTATGGCAGATTTGTGCGTTTCATTATTCTTTACTGCCTTAATGTGTTCTTTGATGCGGCATGAAACAAAATGTGTCCAAAAGAAAATATGCAGTGATATTGTGAGTGTGTTTTGTCGGGACTATCAGTCGAGTTCGAGTGCCAGTGATAACGCTCTTCGCAGTAAAAAACAAAGAAAGAGGGTAGACAGATATGTCTGCTCTTAACCGTATCATCCACCCACATTCTTCAGTCGCCCGTGAACATGATACATGTAACTGTGCCGAAATATCGGGAGCTCAAAATTAACGCGAACCACTTTTTTAACCACTTTGCTTTAATATCTGGGAAAATTACTAACAAGCCGATAATTTTATAAAATATAAGATATGCAAAAATCATAAAAAACGAGCACATTTAGTACTTTCATGAATATATTCGTAATCTGGGCACTTGAAAACATAAAAATTTGCTAAGATATCCATGGCAACAAACAAATATTTTTTTAGAGCTGTGTAATAAATGACACAAATAAATTTGCGGGAATTACGTTATATAAATAAGTGGCCAAGATAGTGTCGACATACATAAGAACATAGGGTATATATAGGGTTCCGTAGTTAATGCTATGGAGTATTATTTGACGAGTATTGTTTGCAGTAAAGGGTAAGAGACAAATATATCACTTGATCTCGAAAAGTCATAATTTTAGTTTCATCGCGGTTTATTTTCAGGCCTACCTGTTGAATTGCAGCATGGAGGTCGTTTATTATTGACCCTAACTCGGTTGTATTTTTAGATAGCAAAACAATGGCGTAGAACTTTCAGATATGCGATTTTGATGTTCTGTTAATCCAGAGATTCCTATATTCCTATATCCAAATAATAATTTGGTAGGTGGTTTCTTCACAAATCTATGAATTATTATTAAAACTACATCTAAAGTGGGACTGGGCCGGACATGTTCACCGCATGCCAGGTGAACTTTGGGCAAAAATAACTACCAACTGGGTCCCACACCACAGACGGCCTCCCGGACGGCCTAGGAAAAGATGGCGGACAGAACTGGACACCCACGATTAAGAATGGAGGACTGCAGCCCAGGATCGGATAAAGTGGAAGGAGGGTAGGGAGGCCTTTGCCCTGCAGTGGGACAGCATGTAGGCTTATAATAATAATAATAATAATAGTCGTTTCGGTGAATGGTGTCATAGCGAAGAGCCTCGACCAACATCTCCAGAGGCTCTCGCTCGACGGTTGGGTCAAGGGTCTGATACAGAAGGCAGTCATCCTGGACACGGCACGCATTGTCAGGAGGTTCCTCTCTCTGTAGCCCCTACCACCGGCAGCTTGAGCCCCGCCCCGCTGCCGGCGGCACCCTAGGTTTAAGTTTTTTATAATATTAATATTTTTGTATTTCTATTGTAAAAAACTTAGATTTAAGATGTAAATTGAATAAAGAGTATAATATTAACATTGATTACACTGATAGGGACATACAATGGAGGGTTATATTTTATGAGTGTATGTAAAACAGTTCGGCTGTCATACAGAAACGTTACATATGTTTCTATAAGACAGCCTACAGCCTAAACGGTTTGACTGATTTTGATGTGCGAGGCGTCGTTAGATTCGTCTTTACTCCCTGAGTGGCAAAGGCTATATTTTTTTTGTAATAATAATAATCCTTACATCTTACGCAAAAACAAAAAAATCCGTTTTTTCGTAACTTACAGCGAACTTTTTCGTAAAAAATAAGTGGTTTTACTAATTTTTTTGTAAAGAATGCGCATGTAAATAATCTTTTACGGCGATTTTACGCATACTTTCTCATAAAAAAACGTACACTCAACAGCGTATCAATCGTTACAAAATCATAAGTTAGACTGAATAAACTGCTTTTCTGCAGACGGGTATTTTGTTTTTCTTTTGATAGCGAAGACACTTGTTAGAATTTCATTTAGATGACGACGATGATTTTAATACTTGAAAATCGTTACGACGCATTGGGAAACTCTCTCTTTTGCCGATGCACGGTACCACTTAATTATTATTATTATTACATATATTATTATATTAGCCCGCATCTTCCCATTGCTGAGCAAAGGCCTCTCTTCCCTCTTTCCATATTTGTCTATCGGATGCTATTTTAGACCAATTCTTATTGAAAGTATCGAGCTCATCTCTCCACCTCTTTCTAGGCCGGCCTTGCGGCCGTTTAACGCCTGGGACCCAGTATGTGGTGGATTTTGCCCATAATTCTTCTGGCATGCGACAGACGTGTCCAGCCCAATCCCATTTTAGCATAGCAGCTTTTTGAGTCACGTCGATGATCTGAGTTTTGGAGCGCAGTATTGTGTTTCTGATGCGGTCTTGTAATTTTACGCCCAAAATACTGCGCTCCACTTAATACGACGTTAATACAATGCGCAACTTGCGAAGCGACGATGCACGCCTCCCTATTGCGCTATAGGTCAAGTGCGTCATAATCAATTATATTTGCCCTCACAGGTAATGCACATGAATTAAACGGAAAAGTTATTGTACTTGGTTGAAAAGCACGTACATTATACTTTGGACTGGTAAGCGTATCGACAAAGACTTGGGAGTCTTTTACTTTCACTGTAGATACTAAAACTTGCGTGAGTAGGTATTTAGGTAAGTATAATATTATATTTAATTATCGGAAAAAAATTACGATATTATTCGGTCAAAAGAGCGATGTCTTACGATCGGGTTCGGTACTGTTTTGACTTTTGTTGGATCTGAATCCTTATCCTTACTAATAAAATAAAAGTAAAACTATATCTTTGTTTTTTTTCCCGTCCTCCTCCATCGATATTCTCCCCCAACATAGTGCGTGTAGAATTTGTGCACTATCTCTTTGTTACCTTTTCAGGACTAAACGGCTAAACTGATTGTTGTGAAATTTTATATAGCCATAGCTGTGAACCAGGACGCAGACATCGGCTACATTTTATCATCATCACCGTTCACTAGTATCATTATTTATTCTCACTACGCGAGAGAAACCGCCGGGTATATATATAATATATTGTATAAAATAGACCTGATACCGTACCGAATGCGAATAATTCGATCGTGTGTCCCGTGTTTTTTAAGCTATTGCATAGCTTCTATCGCGGGCCTTGAGCGTGGAGACCGAATCCAGAAATTCCGTAACGAAAATAACCTAACGCAGTAACGCCGATACAACCAATGCCACCTAGAGGCGATTTTCAGAACTAAAGAGACAAGCGTGATATTTCAAAAAGTCATTAAAAGCTCTGCTATTCATCGACAGATGGCAAAACTAAAAACTAAAAAGTATCACCGCTGTGCCGGTCGGAGTGGGGGGTGTTAGGAATACTGCATAAATTAAATAAATAAATAATTATAATTAAATAAGTTGATAAAAAAATGCTATGCAATAGCTTTACCGCGGCAGTCTCCGAGTGCCACACGTCTTTTTTATCATTTTTAGTCGACCTCTCCGTCATGTGGAACCACAGGCCGCTTTTGCGAAACGTTGTTTTAGCGCCAAATCTATTGGGATAGAAGAGAAAAAATCACGATTGATCACTAAACTAATTTGGACTAATTCCAATTGAACAAAGTACTTACTACCTTGTGGACTTGAACGTGAACGTGTTGTGAACGTGGTCACTTACTATGGGCCTTATAAGAAAGCTCAAAGTCACGCAACGAGCTATGGAGATCCGTAGGCGTAAACTCTCGGTGAGTTTCGCACGTATTAGCATAGCATAGCGGATTAACAAGTTGAAGAGTGTCATTGAAGTTGAAGTGGGCATGCAGAACTGACGGCCAGTGAGGCTGAAAAGTTCTCGAGTGGAGACCACGAACCGGCAAGCGCAGCGTAGGAAGACCAGCCACAAAGTTAAACGAACACCTCATATAAGTGGCAAAAAGACGCTGGGAGCAGGCCGCTTCCAACCGGTCTTTTTGGAAATCCGTGGGGGAGGCCTATGTCCAGCAGTGGACATCTTTTGGTTGAGATGATGTTGATGATGACTTTGTTTTGACTTTTTATCCCACCCAGTGTATTTACGCAAATTTTGCGTATTGTAGAGACATACAGTGAGCACTAAAAAAAAATAATGGAGAGATACTGACGGATACAGATACGGATTCGACCTGGGTGTGATAAGGGTAAAGACATGATGTTCACTTGTGTGTTGAGTCGTGCTTGATCGACTTAGGTCAGGAAGTGATCGATTGACACAATGTCTACTATAAAATCTAGTTAATTAACCATTGCTTGCAATATTATTGATTTATCGTAGACATTATATTCTCTAGAATGGTTACTGTTCAAACAATGCTTAAAGAAACTGTAGATGTAAACAGTGTTTCACAGAATATATGTAATAAGTAGAAATGCTAATCAAATCTTCTAACTTTCAAAGTTTTAAATAAAAACTACGGGTCACTCACGTCTGTTTTGTTTTGAGCCGAAATATCCGACTATAGTTTCAACCGCATTCGGCGGTCTTTTTCAAAGGAGCAGCACACACGTCACTCTCGGTCGGTGACGCGCCTAGCACGTCACCAAAAACGGACGTGAGTGACCCGTAGTTTTTATTTAAAAATGTGTGAAAATCACGTTAATTTCCATAGTAAAACTTTCAAAGTGCTCCTTCACTTTGACAGGGAAGAGAAATCATGTTTTTCGCAATTTTTTTATGACTGCCGTTTTTCTGTACCCGTCATACCGTCTGATCTCAATATTCAGTGGTATCCAGTTTACTCCCATCGTGTAATTAGTTGGTCTCGGGAGCACAGATTTATTTGAAAAAAATTAATTGTACTACTGAAAATATAAATGTCTCAGCAGTACAATCGGCCGCCATTAATTGAACTAGTAGGAATTAAAAGTCTCATTAGTTCTATAAATCGAACTGTCAATTGTACTACTGGGAATAAACGGTATAATTAAACATTGCATGCAAAGTGAGTATTCTACAGACATCCTAAAAATTTCACCTTGGAATGGCTGATAAAGAAGTCACAAACTCCAAGTTATGAGGTTGTTGTTGTAAAGTCAAATGATATAAGAATGGATGCACTGGATACAGGTCAAAATCGGCATAACAAGTCAACATTGTACAGGGTTGTGCAATCGAGCTATTTGAACTGCGTACTAGATGGTGATACAGAATCCATCAATAGATTACAACTAAGGCCGTTCTCACACAGGCCTATTTACAAGCGACGCACGTTTCAAACTCTCAATGCTTGAGGTACACTCCTTATTACCATTAGTAGCGTAACTCGTAATAATTACTGTTGGAAATTGAACTATTAGATTGAAATCTTAAAGTGTAATTTACTATGTACCTGTATGCGTCAGGGATTAAACTAAGTTAAGGCTGTATTCCGTGTAAAGGACATATAGCGCTCGCGCGTAACAACTTTTAATTTAGGAATATAAAATACATATGTGCGAGTAATAAAAGTGAGAGATTTTTTTTTTTTTATCAGCTCTGTTTGTACAAACTGTCCCACTGCTGGGAACGGGCCATCTTCTCATTGTGAGAAGGGTTAGGCCATAGTCTGCCACGCTGGCCAAGTGCGGGTTGGCGGACCGAGCTTGACACACACACGAGAAACTGGATGAATCTAGCCCAGGACCGGGAAGAGTGGAAGGAGGGGAGGGAGGCCTTTGCCCTGCAATGGAAAAATTTATAGGCTTTTAATAATAATAATTGCTGAGGAATTTTGCGATGATAAGATTGATAACCCCCTCAACCTAGTGTAAGCGAAGTTAGCTGACTACGCGCGTGGCCGTAGTGACTAGAGACTGTAGCATCGGCCACCAAATTAAAAAAAAACCACCATGTTCGATCTACTTTTACTTACCGGTCATAAAATATTGTTTATTTTATCACTTCAGTAAAGTTTCGATGCCTTCAATACTTTAAAATATTGCATCGTTAAAAAAAAATTCTAACAAAATATCATATTCATTTTCAGCCTGTTTCTTGTTGTCGCCCCCTTTGCCATACGATACTGGCTTATAATAGTACCTGCCCCTCTCTTCCCGTAGGTGCCGTATGAACCGGCTCAGAGAAATATCACCAGAAGTGGGCAGCAGCACTCTGCGTAAAACGCCTACTACTGCGCTCGATGATGATGAAGGTTCACTGCTGTTTCTTGTACTCCACTCATCTCGGTCTTCTTCCAATGTTATCCAGGTCCGACCCGCGATCTTTACAATATCGTCGACCTTGCGAGCTGGTGGGGGTCCGATGCTTCGTACACCAGAATATGGCCACCAATCCGTCCACCAACAAAACATGCCTAGCTAGTCCCTACTCTGAAGTACAATATCAATATTACCATATACTTAGATTCCATACTTAAATCGATTCTAGATTCCTCCATTAATATAAAATTCAGTTCAATATTGCATCGTAGATTCATACCTGCGTGTTCGCTACGTAAGACACGAATCTGGAATACATGCATACTATTGATTCTATGATCACCCAAAACTAGGTTGAAAGAGTCCTGGCGGACATCCTGTCGTATGCACATAACTTTGTATTCATTTCCACTCTTTAGTATTCAATCGAAGCTGCGAGATAACGCAGAATCAATGTTGTAAATGTTATTATTATTATAGACTTTATTCAATTTAAATCTTAAATCTAAGTTTTTTACAATAGAAATAGATAGATTCTTATTCTTATTCGAGATGGGGGCGATAAGTCCTGCACTGACGTCCCGCTTGGGGTGTAAGTATTGTGCATTTCCCCCCGCCAGCATCTACCCAAGCCAGCCTAGCTCCTTGAAATAATGTAGGCAGGCCTTGGGGTGCTGACGTAATAGCTCCAGTGGTGAAGATGGAAATGAAATAGATAGATATTATAGATATTATTATAGATATTATTATAGATAAATATATATATTATATATATTTTAATTTTTTAGGGTTCCGTACCTCAATAGGAAAAAAACGGAACCCTTGAACCGGAAAAGTGAAGATCACTTTATTGTCCGTCTGTCCGTCTGTCTGTCCGTCTGTCCGGGTGTCAACACCTATATCTCGGGAACGCGTGAAGGTATCGAGTTGAAATTAAAACCATATACGCAAATCCATAAAAAAATAAAATTTCGAATTTTGATTAAGTCTGTAGCACGGCATGGCCACTCTGTAGGCCGTGCAAATCAACATTGACTGCCTCAAACGCCGGCGGTTTACTGACTACTACAAAATTAACGGGACGCTCGCTCGGATCCGAGGGGAGGCGCCGCTACTATAGCCCCGACCCACTCGGATCCGAGTGGTGAACAAGGAATGTGTTAAATATTTTTACGATGGATATTTTTCGGTTTATGAAGGAAAATATAAAAAAAAAAATGATTTCCCCCTTTTATTTAGTTTTTACGGAACCCTCGGTGGGCGAGTCTGACTCGCACTTGTCCGGTTTTTTGACTAAGGGGTTAGTTTTCTGTGACGCCATTTAATGACCAAGTTCGATAATGTTTTTTTAATTATTTTTTTAATTGAGTAACCATACGTTTCTATTGAAACGTATGGCATGATGAGAGGAAGGCCTATACCCAGCAGTGGGATAGAAAAGGTGGTGGATGATGATGAGCAGAGGGAAAACAATGACCTGGATATTGCATGTTGAATATGTTACTAAAAAGGAAAGCATTTAATGGAATTTTGGCGAAACAATGGTTGCATTGAAATGGATTGACAACAGCGTTGAAACGGATTCAAGTGAAATTATGTAAACTGTTGCAATATGGAATATCAGGCTATTATAATTGTGACAGAAAATAAAACATAGGATTAGTACCTACGTGGGAGGCAAAAAGTATGGAATCTGTTACGTCTTGTTTTATCGTACTGTCCAAAAATAAAAAAGTTTAAAGTTTAGTTTTTTTATAAAATCAGGGAAAGTTTTTTATGGTATGTATACGATATTCGGAGATTTAAGAAGGATTGGGAAGTGCTTGCCGGGGACAAGAATGGAAGGAATCGAGGGAGACCTTTGTCCAGGAGTGGGCTGTCCCACTACGGGTTAATTTAAAATAAAACCGGCTAAGTGCGAGTCGGACTCGCGCAGGTTTTCGTACCATTATCTATAAAAACGCCAAAAAAATAACGGTGGTTGTATGGAAGCCCCCCTTAAATATGAATTTTATTCTGTTTTTTTAGTATTTGTTGTTATAGCGGCAACAGAAATACATCATCTGTGAAAATTTCAACTGTCTAACTATCACGGTTCATGAGATAAAGCTTAGTGACAGACAGATAGACAAACAGACAGCGGAGCTTAGTAATAGGGCCCCGTTTTCCCTTTGGGTACGGAACCCTAAAAATGTGTATTATAAAGTGATGCTGCAGTTAGGGTTGTCTCCTCCAGAGAAAACTCTTTACGAATTAGTAGCAAGAGTTTGAAACTATACCTATGACAATAGTTTTACGTTATAGTACCTACATTGAATACATAAAAGCTTATGTAAAAAAAAAAAATTTTGACTAATTTCTTTGTAAAAATTTGAATATTCCGATCGCAAAAAATATATAAATGCACTAAAACGAAGAAAATACATTTTGATTGCAATCAAATGTATCGTTTGAATGCAATCAAATGTATAAGTGAATGGCTCCTTGTCGCGAGAACACAAACATTTTTTTTTCTTCAAAGAACAATCTTATTTTAATTCTAAGCAAATGATAAGAACGCGTCTAACGCGTCTTTTGTTGGAATTAAATATTACTTAGTAGATAGGTACGATGTTGTTTGAAATCTCGCGACAAGCTTTTATTTATATCAATATAAATTTTATAGTTTAATATAATGGTGGGTTTGATTGCATTCAAAATTTATTTTCTTCGTTTTGGTGCATTTAAATAAAAGCTTGTTTTTAAATATTTTTTTAAATTAATATTTTATTTACTAGACTAAAAAGAGTGCTTGTCAAGACTATTCAAACGAGTCCAAACTCGACGGTTTTATCTCGTTTAGGAGATCTTATGGCCACCTTCCGACGCCATCTTCAGACCCTGGATATCACGTAACACAAGAGTGCTTGTCAAGACTATTCAAACGAGTCCAAACTCGACGGTTTTATCTTGTTTAGTTTAGGAGTTCCTATGGCCACCGTCCGACGCCATCTTGAGACCAGCTTTTTGGTGCCATATTATTGCATTGTCACCGAAGTTATGAAATGAAATGAAATGAAATGAAATATTTATTAATAGCACAGCTACAGGTCATATTAATATGTAAATTATAACATAGATTCAAATCAAATTAATAATAATAAGCACTATTATATAAATAGTAATATTAATAAATAATTTACGATAATTATAACTAAATCAAATTTTTTGATATTCCTCTAAATCATAAAAAGTCCGATTTATCAACCATTTTTTTAGCTTTGATTTAAATACCAGGGTGGAAGGTGCATTTCGCAATTCATCCGGTAATTTATTGTATATAGCAGGCCCCCCCGTATATACCGACAGTTTACCAGATCTAGCTAACCTATGTGTTTTAGTCACCAGTTTATATCTGCGCTTAGACCGGTGGTGCGCTCCAAACTGCTCGAACATGTCGTTTTTATTTTCGTATACAAAAACTGCTATATGGTATACAAACAAGCAAGTCAGGGTAAGGATGCGTTCCGCCCTAAAATGATCTCTCACTGATTCATCAGACTTAATACCGACGATGGCACGCACGGCACGTTTTTGAAGTCTAAACACGCGCTCTCTGTCTGCTGCGCGCCCCCACAGCTCAGTACCATACGATAGGACGGAGTGCACCGTAGCAAAATAACAGCTCCTTACGACCTCTTTCGACGCCGTTGCAGCTAGTCGACGCAAGGCAAAACATGCACTGCTGAGTCGAGAACATATAGTTTCAATATGGACGTCCCATTTAAGACCACTGTCCACCGTAAATCCGAGGAGTCTCGTTGAGGAGACCTGGGAAATTGAGAAGCTACCGGCGTTCACTCTTATCTGCGGTGGGGGTCGACCACCTAGACTGAAACTCATAAGGCAGGTCTTCTCCAGATTCAGTGCTAGCCCGTTCCCTCGAAACCAATCGGCGAGACGGCGAACAACGGCGTTGCACTTAGCTTCCAATTCCTCGGCGTTCTTTGCTGTCACGACTGCGGCGACGTCGTCGGCGTACATAAATATTTCTGCATCGTTAATTGCCGCCGGTAAGTCATTAAGAAGAACCGTAAATAGGGTGTTGGAGATACATGAACCCTGCGGGACCCCGATAGCGTTAGATCGTTCAGAAGATACGATTCTACCACCATCTCCCACTACAATTTGAGTTCTCTCCGACATGAAAGATGTCGTCAAGGTGAGGGCGGGTCCTCGTATCCCGTAGTGATTTAGTTTGGTCGAGAGGAGGGCGTGGTCGGCGGTGTCGAAAGCGCGCGACAAGTCGCAGCTCACAAGCGCGACATGGTGGTGCCGCTCCCGCGCCTCCAGCACGCACCGCACCACCTCCCGCACCAGACCGGTGGTCGACCGACCGCGCCGGTACGCATATTGTCTATCGGACAGGGTGCACGACTCTGACATGAACGTGAGAAGTCGCTGGTTGAGTCCTACCTCAAAGATTTTACTCACAGCCGGTACGAGGGATATCGGTCTGTAGGACTTCGTAGCCGTCTTGCTACCTTTTCCTTTATAAAGAGGGGAAATCTTCACCTTCTTAAAGGCGGTCGGGTATTTACCTTGCTCGATGCTAACGTTAAATAAGACGCTAATCGTAACGCACAAGTCACGTATCACATGTTTGAGTATGTGTGTAGACATACCATATATATCTAAACTGCTTTTGTTGGCAATAAAAGTAGTAACTAATTTAATAATTTCGTCGGGTGAGAAACGTTTGAATCGCAAGGATGAGTCATTGGGCAGTGAGCGAGATGCCAGCGCGCTTGCGCACTGATCGCTGTCCGCGGGTGACGCGCCACAGCGGTCTGCCGCGCTAATAAACTCATGGTTGAGATGGTTAACCAAATCTAGCTTCGAATTGAACGGTATTCCCGTGCTATCTATTATCATCTCTGTGAAATCGACGCGCTGTTTGCGCGTGCGACCCGTCTCGGCATTTATGACATTCCACATACATCTGCACTTATTCGAGGCTTTTGCTATTTGATCACTATAAAACTGTTTGCGTTTTCTGTACAGCAAACCTATATACTGTTCTTCCAACTTAGCGGCCGCAAGAGCTACATTTTCGTCACTAGGAAATTTTATTTTCATATTTGTCAGATCATAAAATAAGAGTTTACAATTTATTATTTCGTCGTCGATCCAACTAATCTGTTTATTATCGGGTTTTAGTTTAAGGGGGAAGCAAATGTCAATTTTATTTACTATACAATTTATAATGCAGTTAGCTAATGAGTCGCAGTCATTTATTTTATCGGGTAATAGGGTGTCCCAGTCAATTGATGCTATTGCAGACTTAAAATTTAGAATGTTATTATGGTTATGAAAATTCCGTGTTTTTTCTCGGGGTTTGTTGTTGTTTACCTGCGCGCGCTGAACACTGACTCGCTGCGCTTTGTGGTCGCTTAGGTAGCATTCTAACACACTGACTGCGCAACTTGCCATATTTGTGTAGACATGATCAAGCAGTGTCGAGCTGTCATTATCTATACGAGTTGGAGAACTCACTAGTTGTTCGAAACTGTAAGATTTTAGTAAATCGGTTAATCTCCGAAAGGTGGCGCACGTTTTTAATAAATCGATATTAGCATCGCCTAATATGATTGTGTATGTAAGTTGTGTATGTAAGTACTAAACCAAATTTCAACCTAATCTAACGACAGGAAGTGGTTCTACTTTAACTCGCAAAATTTGTCCTATACATACTAACAGGGCAAGTTAAATAAAAGCTTTTAAAAACAAAAACCTTTTCTGCCATGGTTATAAGCTAAAACGTGAACAATAGAGCTGGCGTCGGTCAAACAGAACAATACGTGTTTTTAGTTAAAGTTAGTTTATTTGGTTTTCATTATACTAGTTAGCTAAAGCCTTGGTAAAACTAACGTCTAGTATTTTAAATTATTATACCAAGTTTCATACCGACAGATACAAAAATACATCCAACCAAAGCACAGGTCACAGTAAACTGTGCCAGTAGTTTTGAGATGAATTTAAAAATATATTGTTCTAGTTCGCAATATAAAAAAAAACGCCTTAAATCTCGTGAATCAGTATTCAGATTGGGTCAGGCGGTTGTGAGTACGTTAGTGTAAATAAACAAACTGCGCAAGTACGTAAAATAGTATGAAACTAGGTGATGATTTGGCGCTACGTAATTGTGCCTTGATTCATGTACTGTAACTCATAAACATTATTTACAACGTAATTCTAGAGATACCGCCGCTGTTTGCAGTATTAAGTGTTGCTATAGCAACTGCACTATTAATAAAAATTATCCACTATGGTACCGTCACAGTTTTTGTAGTACTCACAATTTTTTGAAACAGCTGTCGGTTTTCGCCAGTGGGGGACAACGGGAACCAACGCATTATCATTGTCATCGAAGGCTTCTTCCATTGAATCCTTAGTCCAATCTTCAGCTTTTCGCTTGCAACCACTGCCGACTGTTTTTAACTTCCGACCCAAAAAGGGTGGTGTTATTTAATCTAGTTTTCTTTTTTGTTTAAAAGAGGGTTTCATAAAATTCCTTTTTTAATCGGGTGTATGTATTGCCTATTGTAGCCTAAACGGCTTGACCGATTTTAATCTGCAGAAGTGTTGCCCACAAATAAAGCAAAAACTATTGAGTAATTTTTGATATTTATATACGCAGTTAAGTTATGTGGGTCTTATATTTAATGCATGCACTTGTTGTACATGTATTATGTACATTAGATGATTTCGGTGACTTTCAAACTATAGAGCGATATATATGTTATTTTTTTTTTTCATTTGTTATTACAGTAATGAGACGAAAATATATAGGTATAATGAAAAAAATATGTTCCATACGAACTTGGAAATGGTAAAATTTGATTGTAGCAACACTGCATTACCGTTTTATTTATTAGCAAACGTGTATAGCTATATGGTCTCGCCATAAATGGCAGTAGCTTGAATGCAAGGATCATTTGATGGTCATAATAAATCACACTTTTACTCATATCATTTATCTTATGCGAAAGTAAATGTCTCCCTGTCTGATTAAATGGCTCAATCAATCTTGATGAAGTTTGACATGAAAGCGTTTGCAACGGAAGCTCGGGCATGTGATACTGTTCATCGTAGATATTCGAATATACTTACGAAATATCTATTTTAACATTATTAAAAGTAGGATGAGCGCTGACGGTAGTAATTAAAAAAAAAAACTGATACATCCGTTATGTCAAAGTTTTTTATTGCTAACGGTGTAATTTCAACGCTCTTCTATGTACCGGATGGGGTTCCATATACGCCTACATCTATTCAAGCCAGCCTTGAAAATTCCAACAATGATTATAAGACATTTGCCTTCTCTTATATCTATTTCGTGAATGGTTTTCATGAATTTAACATGCTTGACGTAGAAAGAGGCCAATCGTCTTTGCTAGTTTGGTCTCTATACTTGCGTTAATTCTTTTTTCTTTTATGTTGTATGATTTGTTTTCTTTTCTATCTAGATATTCTCTCCATATATCAAATAAATTTGAAAAAAAAAAAACACATTAAACAGAAGACGTAGCCAGAAATTCGCGGATCCAATTAATAAAAAAAATAGAATAAATATTAAAGAGGAATAAAATTGAATGAAAAACAAATCTGATGCTCTTTAAATTCCGCAATAAAAAACCTCGTGGTGCCAATAAAAAAAAAAAAAATACAATTCAATAGAGGAATTTGAATTAAATCTATCGAGTATTTTCTTTAAACCGCTGACCCAATCATCAAAATAGGACAACATAAAATATTTTTTCCTAATGCAGTGAAGAATATTTTTTTACGTTAAAGTTTTAAATATATAATTTTTTTTCATTAAAATATGGGGCCATTCATTTATTACGTAAGACTAGTTTTGCTATAGTTTTAGACACGTTTGGTTTATTGTAAATGGAAATCGTTTAGCTATACACATCCGAGCGCACTTCGGCTCTCGCGCGGTTGCCCGCGCTTTTTCAAAGTATAATTTTAACTTTGCGCATTTTTGTGATCTTACGTAAGAACTATCAAGATCACTTCCTCCCACCCCCTTGTAAGAAAAAATAAGACATGGTCGACCCCCCTAAATCGTCTTACGTAATAAATGAATTTTTTCCGTAAAAATATTTTATAATGTTCATTATGTAGCAGATAGATTAATGTAGCAGAGATAAACTATGTCCGAAAAACTATGTTTTTAAGGCGAGACTTCCGACAATGACATTTAAAGAATGATCTTAATTTAAGCGACATTACTACGTTTATGTTTCTCTTTGTCGCACTTGTTGTCATACATATTCAAGACCGGATATGTATGACAACAAGTGCGACAAACTGATAAAAGTGCTTTGCTGGTAATTCCTGTTAGGACTAATACTTAGTACTATGGGAACAATAGTTCTAACGTAGAAAAACGTAAAATAATAACAGGCTATGACGTCACAGTCTCATAGAACTTATGAATGTGTTATCAACAATTGCTCGTGTCGTGTCGTTTCGTTTTTTTTTCTCCAGATAATGCGCATATGTTCGAAATGTTTCAAGTGGTTTTTTTTTTAAATTAAAATTTAATTAAAGTTTTCCTTGTCCCCTTTGTGAAATTAGTGATTTTATAAGAATTATCTTCTATCTCTCATTTAATTAAATTAAATGGCTCGGCTCATACTAGCTCGCAAAATCTCACTCTCAATATTATATCAAACATAACAACCAACAAACATTATCCTACGAAAATCAGTCCTCGAGCGGTCGGACGGCGATATTATGTTTGTCTTTTACTTGCTACTATGAGATAAATAGATGTTGATATTACTACAGACTGCAGTTGTTGCATCTCTAGTTCAGGTCAATGACTCGAGCAGAGCCTTCGAGTGAGCGCGCTCATTCCTTTCATGTTGAAAATTGTAAAGAAACATTTTTAATTGGAGTTCGTTCTATGATTTCTATACGATATTTCTAATGTTTGTGTGGAATTCTGTAATAAATTGATTTAAATTTTATGTTATACAAAATGGTAGCATAAACATGAAACAATAATATGTAAGTGATTATAATTAACTAATTTAGTTGAATATAAATAAATAAGTAAATATTTGGGGATATTTCACACAACACCATCTAGCCCAAACTAAGCAAAGCTTGTACTATGGAACTAGATGGCTGATGGATACATATATCTTTTTTTTTTTGTAAATATATACAAACGATTCTATGATACATACATATAAACACCCAGACACAGAACAAACATCCATGCTCATCACACAAATGTTTGCCCTGGGTGGGGATCGAACACACGACCTACAGCTTAGCAGGTAGACACATACTACGAACTGAGCCACAATTAATTGAAACAATAAATTGATATCTCTTAAAACTGTAATGCATCTTGAAAATTCTAAGATTGTAGTCCTCAGGGAACAAAGAATAGAAGGCGACAAAGAATTCTATTCCTGTGTAGTACGCGTCATGGACCTGGACCGAAATACCAATTATAATGCAGCGAAATGCAGACGCCAGTGACCTCTACATCACTTGAGATGGTTAAATTTCTTTACAATAGTATGTATTTTACCAATTATAGTGGAAAAGAGTATAGTTTTACAATGAAGTAATCGTGGTTAACTTTAATATAGGTCTTTATTGAATTTTTGTTATTGATCTCTACTTTTTAACCGACTTCCAAAAAGAAGGATGTTCTCAATTCACTGTGTGTTTTTTTGTTTGTTAAGCGATTACTCGGCCAATTGTGAAATGCTTTTAATAATTCTTTTTTTGTTTGTTTTTTTTGTTTGTTAGATACCTCAGAGGTGATCCCATATAATTTTTTATCAAAATCGGTTCATTTGGTTTTTTATAACAAAATAACTGAAAAATGTTATCCAGGTAAACGAATTGCGTATTTTGAAGTCGGTTTTTCAGTTTTTAGGATTCCGTACCTCAAAAGAAAAAAACGGAACCCTTATAAGATCACTTTGTTGTCCGTCTGTTCGTCTGTCAAGGCCTTCTATCTCGGGAACATGTGAAGGTATCGAGTTGAAATTAAAACCATATACGCAGACCTGTAGTCCCTTGTAGCTGTGAAAAAATCAATCTTTTCGGTTATCGTAAAAAACTCACAAAGGAATCAAAACTTATAGGGTACTTACCGTTGTCCTAGAACTATAAAACTTGTAAAGAAGCATTGTTTTATAGTACACACTAACAGGAAAATATCAAGTACAAACAAAAGTTTCCGGCAGCTTAGTCGGGAGACCGTCTGACTTGCGATCCGCAGGTCCTGGGTTCGAATCCCGCGGCACGCACCTCTGTCTTTTCACGATCAACAAAGTGATCCTATAAGGGTTCCGTTTTTCCTTTTACGGAACCCTAAAAACACTTTTATACGGAAATTGTACCACTTTGATAATGTATTTTGTCTAAGTTAGTACTCTGACCATCTCTATTCAGTGTAATACAGTTTGTGGGATTGAGAACTTGCCAAGGTACCTCATGAATAGAATGACGAATATTGCGTTTTGCGGTGACACTTGCCTGAAGTTTCCCTTCTTAACAAAAGCTTTGTGACAATGCAAGGCCAACATTGTTTCAATGTTTAACATATTCTTAAACGACTTCCAAAAAGAAGGGGTTTCTCAATTCGACTGTATGTTTTTTACTTTTCTTTTGTTTGGTAGGTAATATCTACCTGAGAAGTGGTCCCATATAATTTTTATCAAAGTCGGTCCAGTGCTTTGTTTTTTTTTTACAAAATAACGGAAAAATGGCGTCCAAGTAAACGAATTGCATATTTTGAAGTTAGTTTTTTTTTTCTATGTTTGTTTCCTAATAACTTTGTCATTTATAGACCAAGTTCGAAAATTCTTGTTTTAATTGAAAGAATATACTTGCAGGCCCCGGTCAATAAAATAGATTCAGTAGTTTGGTGTTCAAAACAAAGTATGTACTTAACTGAAAAAAATTATGTAATCCAAGTAAGTAAACAAAATTTCTTATTTGGAAGATGGGTGTTTTAGTTTTTTAAACTACAATAAATAATGTAATCATCACATTTGTTTGTTTGTTTGTCATCATTTGTTTTCTCTCTCCACGTTGATAAGAACGATGTGATAAATCTCATTTTATCCGACCTCTCGGACCATGCCGACATACAGCGACAGAGACGAGCGATCGCAGTACGAGCCAACATGTTGGCTAGGAGATTCCACCGTTGTAGCGAAGCGGTGAAGACTCAACTTTTTATTAGCTACTGTACGAGCGTGTACACCGTTGAACTCTGGAGCAATTACACGAAGGCCGCCATGAGCGAGATGCGCGTGCAATACAATGACGCGTGGCGCGCGATGTTCCGGCTGCCGCGGTGGTGCAGCGCCAGCGGCATGTTCGCCGCGGGGCGCGCGCCCGGCTGGCAGGCGCTGCTGCGGAGCCGGTCGGCCGGCACTCGCGCTCTGACAATGCACTGGTGGCTGCCGTAATGCACTGGGACGCTAGTCCCCTTCATCGGACGTGGAGGACGTATCACGCGCCTATCACTTAAACGGACTGATTTATGTATATTTTTATCTACATTTATCAATTAATTAAGTTCATTTGCAATTATTTATTTGAAATTTACTGTTAATTTTATTTTAATTATTTTAATGTTGTAATAATTTAATTCAGTCTAATTTAATTCTCGTCGATAATTTATTTTAATTTTAGTTTTAATTGTAATTTAATTTATATGGATGCAAAACATCCGGAATAAAATTATTTCATTTCATTTAATTTTTCATTTCATTTCATTTTTCATTTCATTTCATTTTCCTTTATATTATGCAGATATTTAACACCTGAAAACCATAAACGTTTTGTGGAGGTGCTCATTCACTGCACATTTCAATATTTATTAATTAAATTAATTATTTAAACGTTTAGTAATTATTTTTTAATTATTTAATTAATACATTTCATGGCATTTCATATTGTAGAATTCGTGAAACTGTTTACTGTAGAGCATGCAAAAGAATTACAAATATATTCCTCTTTAAAAATATATTCCTCTTTTGGCAGTCAGGTAAATAGTACGCATCTCCTGAAAAAAAATCCATTTGCATATATTTATAATACATTTTACGACAAGCGACGGTGGACGCCGCATTCATGATTTCGTAGAGCGTGAATCGAGCCATTTTACAGAAAAAAACCTGTTCAGAATCGCTACTAGCACATAACGAACAAGGCATTTACATTCAAAATTAGCGTTCAATAATTTTCAATCATATGGATGAATGAACACTGTTCAGTTGTTCACGCAGCTCGACAGAGTGCCTAACGTTTTGTCGACATGTGAATATGCTACCAGATATATTTGGCGGTCTACGTTTAGCTTCGTAAGGTTAGGTAGGTAGTTATAGCGACTTAGTAATTTGTAACGGGTATTGGATGTATACATCTTTCGATTTCGATTCGAATTTGATTTGATTTGATCATATATCATATAAATACAGTGCAGTTTTAGTCATAATTATTGTTATAAGATGTTAAAGAAACCATAGGCAAGCTATCAGCTGAGAAACGTAAACGTGTCTTAGTTCTTATGCTTTGCATATTTTCTTACAAAACTATTTTTAAACGTGATGATATTTATTACATACGTGTTACATATATTTACGTTGTCTGCTAAAATTAATGCCCAAGTGCGTGTCACGGGCAACGCCCAGGCTAGGGTTAGGGTAGAGGTATGTTACCTAAAAATATTTTTGACGTGATCTTATAAATCGATGAACGCCGGCTGCACGCACGAAAAACCATGACTCATTGTCACGTTCCGCCTGAGCCGAATGTGCAAGCGAGAGCGCGGAACAAGCGATATAGAGGCACGATCGGCCTAAGCGTTTGGCTCGTGACGCATTGTTATCCCGTAAAATTATCGTCCGTAAACCGTCTTTACAGACAACCATTTTTAAGATTAAATATCACTTTGTTGGCGTGATAAAAATTTATATTTATACTGAATTACAGCTTTCTAGTACTCATGGCTAAATTATAAGGGTTTTTTGTTAACTAAAGAACCCTAAAAAACACAACCTGCACCACGACACTGCTTATATCGCCATATGATGATGATGATATTCCAATACAACCTCCGCTAAAAAGTCTTCCGTCCGATTGCGAGTCCATAAGCGTTGCTCGCGAATGTAGGCCGAGAGCTTTGTGCCTGTGTATAGGCAGCTTACGGCGGCGTGACAATGCTGCGGTGCCGTTAGCATGACCTAAAATATCGCGAGTAAAATGTAGGTAAGTAACAATATTCTTGCGTGTTCCACATCTTTTTAACCGGCGTCAGAAAAGGCGAAGGCTCTCAATTCGATCGTATTTTTACCCGACTGCGTAAGAAGGAGGGTTATGTTTTTCGAGTGTACGTATGTGTGTATGTGGGTATGTAAGTATGTATGCATGTTTCTATATGATCGCCTACGGCCTAAATGGCTTGACCAATTTTTATGTGCGAGGTGTCGTTAGATTCGTCTTCACTTCCAGAGTGTCATAGGCTATATTTTTTTGTAATAATAATAATAGGTGCAGTTCTCGCAAAATTAAAAAATGCGTTTTTCGTAATCTCCAAGAAACTTTTTCGTATAAACAAGTGGTTTTACTAGAATTATACTAAAGAATACGCATTTATAATCTTTTATAGCGATTTTACGCATACTTTCTACCAAAAAACGTTCAACCAAACAAAAAAACCACTCAACAGCATATCAAGCGTATCGAAATCGTAAGCTAGACTGCAAAAACAGCTTTTCTGCAATCGGGTGTTTTGTTTTTCTTATAACACAGATATTTGTTTCTTTTATGTTTGGTACCGCATAACTTCGTCATTTATAAACAGATTTGTTTGTTTTTGAGTTCCGTACCTCAAAAGGAAAAAACGGAACCCTTATAGGATTACTTTGTTGTCCGTCTGTCTGTCTGTGAAGACCTGTATTTCGGGAACGCGTGAAAGTATCGAGTTGAAATTAAATCATATACCCAGATCTATAGTCTTTTGCTGCAGAGAGAAAACATAGAAATAGTATAACTGTATTTGTCTTATTGGTATAAGAAAACAAGTAATGTATAGTATAAATTATAGTTATTTATTACTGTCAACGAGGGTAACTTTGACTCTGCGTTAAGCATTGTACGTGGCCTTTTTAGATGGTTCTCGGTTATTTTCTCAAGAGATTAGTAGTCAAAACGACTGTAAATTAATTTTTCAATTAATTTGACTACTAATGTGTTGGAAAAAAATTGGTTGTCTGTAAAGTTACGGACGATAGTTTAACGTGACAACGTCATAACAAAACATTGATGAAATGATGATGATGTAACGGGACAATGAGTCATCCTTTTTCGTGCGTGCAGCCGGCGTTCATCGATTTATTAGACGTTGTCACGTCAAAAATCGAGAATCTTCTAAAAAGGCTACGTACAATGTTTGACGCAGAGTCAAAGTTACCCACGTTGACTGTATAACAATACAAACAATTTAGAGCATTTACATTGTGTAACTGAGACTATTCTCACCCTTATCGAAAACTTGTTATTGTGAGCATGTGTTGTCGACTGGTGTACTGTACTAAAACAATTCACATGTTATTTCTTCACCAGTCATTATTAATATAATATAAATCAAAGTAAATCGTAAACACGAGTGTTCAATAATTGGAAGCCAGTTTGACCAAACGTATTCAGTACGTTTTACGCAACGGCCGGGGGCCAACCGCCGCGGCGGCGTCGAAAGGAAAGTGGGCGACTTAGGCTTCACTCACACAGTCCTTTCCGAAATGACACGTGACCCGACGAATCTCTGTCTAAGCTGCGGCCTCTAGCTTTGACAAATTGTTGAATCGATGTCTATATCCACGTGAACTTCGGGAACCAATTTTGACCTTTAACAAAGACATCTCGAATTACCAGTTATAGGTTAAATTAAAAACCCAAATTCGTATACTCTGCATCTTACGAAATTATTAAAATTATCATATTTATTGCACGTGTGTTTACGTACGTAAATTATACGAATATGGAATATCTAAGCTGTTTTTTTTTAAATATTTTATTTAATATCCAAGAAAACACCTCAAAATATTATTTTTAAGGAAAACATCGTGAGGAAACCTACATGTCTGAGAGTTCGCAATGATCTTGAAGATGTGTGAAGTCTGCCAACCCGCACTTGGCCAGCATGGTAGACCATGGCCTTACCCTTCTCACAATGAGAAGATGGCCCGTTCCCAGCAGAGGGCAGTTTGTACAAAAAAAAAAAACTTATGTTGGATGTTAGATTTATAGAAATAAAACGTCCAACATAGAAAATGTGGGCTTTATTATTGAGCCTTAGAAATATTATGGTATTTTATGTATAGTTGGTTTATGGAACCACCGCCTATGGAGACGGGACTTATCGAAGTGAAAGAGAATGACTCTTGAATATTGTAAATTGACATATTGACAGATAGGCTGTCAGTATGTCATGTCAAGCACAGATAATATTTAAGTTACTTTTTATGTGAGATTCTCACACCAAGTAGTCTTCATATTATATCGTTGCTTCGTTCAGTCTATGTCATTGGCTACGGAACCCTAATATTATATACTGCACGTCTCTCGGCGAGTACTTGGCCAATTTATTCTATGTAAAATATTTATTAGAAATAACTTTTCGAATTTCTTTGAACTCGTATAAAACCAAACAAATCACCAGCAAAGAAAAATCATTTGAAATTACAGATTCAGTCTTACCAACACTTTATCGTAAAAAGTAATAAGTATGAACAAATTTCAAAGAAGATGGAAAGTTCAATTGAAAGAATTTTCTTTTTAATCTGGAGCTGACTAGATATGGTCTTGTGGTAACTTGCTTTACCATATTATTACACTTATTGCATTTGAAACTAAGCACTTTGTGCAAATTAAAACTAAGAGCACGTGACATGAAAGTCTAAGTTTTGTGTCATTATCTTATGAGTTCGAGTCCAAAGAAAAAAAAGTTAAGCCTTTGCAAAAATCGTGCTCATATCAGGGCCCTTATTCCGTATGACCATCGCATCGGCCGCATTCACGTACATGACGTGCGTGCATTGACAATGAAAATTAGCCTTTAAGTTTAAGAAGCCAGTCTAATTTTCATTGTAGACACACAACGCCAAATTCACGTTATACTGCCGATGGTTATACGGAATAAGGGCCCGGAGCGACATCTATGGGACTTGAAAATCTTAATTTTCTAGACAATGTTAAATTTAACAACAAATCAAACACTGGATGACAATGACCACTTTATCGTTATGTCATAAAAGACTAATAGTACTATGTTCTGTTAAAGGAGAGGTCAAAAAAACCATATCGAACAAAAGCATGCATATCAAAAACAGTAAGTATAAGATGGTCATACATATATTTACATAGATTTTGGCTTTACCTATTAACGATATTTTGAATGAAACGGTTACCTATTCAATAATTTAAATAAGTAGTCTAGTAGTAGAAACTGTCTGATAATAATTTAATTTAAGTAATTTAAAACAAATAAGGCCTTCACAGGCCAAAATCCTTCATGCCGCTTAGGTTTCCGAAGGTTATATAGAAACATAAACACACCGTATTATTACTCTCCTTATTAAAATAATGAAACGAAGAATTAATATTTTGCGTTGTATATAAATAGTAGCTCTATGATATATTTTCAGCATCCCCCAACTCAGAAACGTCAACTTTACGTCTATCAAAAAATGCGGGAAGAAAGCAGTTCTTTAAAGAGCACTATAATTGATGGGAAGCGAAATTAAAATAAAGTCGTTCCACAGTAAAACTTACATCACGATGAAGTTATCCATTAGAGGTTGTTGTAAATATACTATCATTAATTAATTTATTTTGTATATGGCTGACAACGAATCTAATTGGTTATGAAAAGTTTACCGTTCGGTTAAAAGGTTCCTGCATTTATAATTATGAAAGTACACGTAAAAATCGGTCACAAAATTATAGTGATTTTGTTCTATTATTACGACTATTTGAGCTGACTGAACATGTTATTGGACTAAAATTTGTAAAAATACTACTTTTAACATCTTTTTGTTAAAATCAAATCATATTAATTAAAACTAAACAAGAAGGTGGCTGGTCTTCCTACGCTGCGCTTGCCGGTACGTGGTCTCCACTCGAGAACCTGATGATGGACAGACGACCTCATACAAGTGGCGGGAAGACGCTGGATGCAAGCCGCTTCCAATCGGTCTTTTTGGAAATCCATGGGGGAGGCCTATGTCCAACAGTGGACTTCTTATGGCTGAGATGATGATGATGAAACTAGAAGGTGGTGATCTGAGTAAATTGTTGTTATTAATTTATGGGGAATTACATGGTTGAGTTACTTTGAAAATGTTGAACTAAGCCTGTAGTTCGATTTAATCGTAGGTCTGGTGAAAAGTTGGGAGTTTGTATAGATTTCAAACTGCAAAAATGTTATCCTCGTTAAAATTTCAGCCAAAAGCAGTCTTGGGTTGTCAAGTAAAATATATATATATATGTGAAACACACTGTGTGTAATGTAGACTGTCGGTGATACCTTCTATAGCCGTTAGCTTATAAACAGTAAAATAGGAGACCAAGTTTATTTTATCCGATCAAAAAAAAAAAATATACGAATAAAAAATATTTTCAACCCATATGAGCGCGGTCTAAAGTGACCGCGCGCTCGTCTCGTCAAGTCGTGAGCGGTTCATTCACAATTTCACACATGTTCATTGCAACCAACTTCATCTGCAGTCGATTGGGGAGCTACCATCGCATTTTCCGATTAAAACTTAGAAAAAAATTTTAGTACTGTCATTTGGCCGTCTCTGCAGTTGCTCACACAGTCGAATCTTGATAAAGATAACCGATAGTTTCGCAACGCGTTTTCGCAATGCGACGCGCGTAGCGTACGCAACATTCTAATGTTGCTGGCACGAGCCAAAACTAATACATATTATTTATCATTTAAAAGTAAAGTTCGAGCTATCTAGTCGAGTTGACCTATATGCCATCGGCTCATACGAGTATAATACATTTTCACATCACTTGCCCAATAATGTTCCTTTTTGCATCATGTTCAGAGGGTTCAAAGAACTACATTTACGCCCATGGGCTGTAATATTGTATGGGATTTCATTTTAACACACTGTGATATAATGTGAATTGAATTTAAAACCTAAGCCTACTAGATTGTCAGAGTCCAATCAGAGATGAACACTTCTACCATACCGGCGGCCCCAAAAAGGCACTTCACTCGAGGCAACCGAGAACAGAACATAAAAAAGAAATATAACCCACGAATACTGCAACCAAAGGGGATGAAATATGCTACAACTGAAACATCTGTTGATTTTTTACCTGACTGCGTAAGAAGGAGGGTTATGTTTTTCGAGTGTATGTATGTTTGTATGTATATTTCTTTGGCACACCCTAGAGCCTTAACGGCTTGACCGATTTTGATGCGAGTGGTGTCAAT
Source organism: Lycia hirtaria (assembly GCA_947563715.1). Classification (NCBI taxonomy): domain Eukaryota; kingdom Metazoa; phylum Arthropoda; class Insecta; order Lepidoptera; family Geometridae; genus Lycia; species Lycia hirtaria. The sequence continues at coordinate 15,238,572 of OX387386.1, forward strand.
AGATTCGTCTTAGTCGTGAGAGTGACACTGGGTGCATCAAAATAAAAATAAAACAAAATTAAGGATTTTTGGTGGCAAAAAGAAATCTAAAAAAAAAAAAAATGTTTTCAAAATACATCGAGTGTGGTATCAAAATAAAGAATTTTTAACGGTGATTACGAATCTATATATAACTTATATGTTTTACGCATACTTTCTCACAAGAAACTTATATTGAACAGCGCATCAAGCGTAACGAAATCGTAAGTTAGACTGCAAAAACTGCTTTTCTGCAGTCGGGTGTTTTGTTTTTCTTTTAATATAGATACTTGTTGATATTGTACTACGGTTGTTTTTTATATGTTTATTATGGGAAACTTTAGCTTGACCACCGATCCCGCTAGTTTTGAACGACGTTTACGGTCTACGATGGAGCGTGCTTTTCCAGTAAAACTCTATTTTACTTGCGATTGCGACGTCCTGATACATAATGTAGGTATAATAATGTCAATCAAAGAAAATCCATTCAGGTAGTATGCTCGGGGATAAAGGTGTTTTTGTCTTGGGCGAGTTTGAATTCCTCGTTACACTTCGCAATCTAAAGTCCCTCGCTTCGCTCGGGGTTCAATATGTCGCCCGTGACATAAAACACTACTTTATCCCCTTGGTGCATAATCTACTATTACTAGTATACTTATGAGTATAATCACATATACATACTAGGAAAATAGTCATACACAATGGCATTGTCATTAATTAGGTATTTCATTATTCATACGTATTTATTTCATTCTAACTAATATTATTTCCCGCCTTCTGGAAATGTCGGGGGGAGGCCTTTGCCCAGCAGTGGGGCACTACAGGCTAACAACAACAATTATTCTAAACTATTACTTACTAATGACGTTTTTCGGTTCCAAGATTAGGTTGTATTTGTCAAAAATATTTAAAAAAAAAAACAATGGGTTGCACTCCGGGAGTGCCGGCAGAAGTGAAAACTAAAAAATAAAATAGCAAAAAGACTGACTCGTGAAGGATTTGAACCTGCCTTAACCTATTGAGCTAACGAGTCTTACGTGCATGTGTCGAAAATAATCATTCGGCGCAACTAAATGACGTCATGCTAGAAGGACAAACTACAAGTTTGTTCATCTAGCATGATACAATAATGAACTTTAAATGCAGAACGTTAGAAAGGTTTCTGAATGTCCGTCTTACGATCTGACGCGAGTTTAACATTTTTTACCCATCCCAAAAAAGCACAACGCCGCTAAAGGAGTTTCCACTTCAAAATTTGGATGTTTTGTATACCTTATGATATTAGCTTTCATTTTAATTTCAAATTGATACTTCTAATGTATTTGCATTCTAAATACTTGTTTTTATTCTTTGAAATATGAGATAGGACAGTTAGTTATGCGAGAGACGATATATGGTATCTATATAATTATCGTTATTTTAAATGGTATTAGAAATAGATAGGTACTAAGATAAGTAAGTTACATTTTATCTCATTATAGTAAGCTATGTAAATTATAGCCAACGTGGGTAACTTTGGCTCTGCGTCAAACATTGTACGTAGCCATTTTAGAAGAATCTTGATTTTTTCCCCAATAGATTCGTTGTCAGATTGCTTGATTAATTAATTTACAGTCATTTTGACAACTTGAGAAAATTAACAAGAACCTTCTAAAAAGGCTAAATATTCTAAAAAAAATTTGACGCAGAGTCAAAGTAAGTCAAAAATTTATTATTTATATATATATTTTTTTATGTAGCAGGTTTGCGCTTAACCGCCAACTCGCCTGATATTAAGCGACATTGCAATCTACGATGGAGCGCGCTCTAATTTAAGTTGTAACTTCTATAAGACAAAGAGAACTGATGAATCGACTGCATGGTCGATATTCCTTAGAACCAAACAAACCGCTTTCGTTCCACTTTTATTAAAAGAACTTGTATATTGTGCAATAGCTGTCTAAGTAGATTGTCTATCGCGAGGAAATTGTTTTCTCCCAGACAGGCGTGCTCCATCGTAGACCGCAGCTTTGCACAACACCAGACGCTCAATTTTTGAATCGCTCGCAAAGAATTCACATTAAATTTGCCTGACTTCCGAACAATATCTATCTACAATTTTGATGGATTTATTGTTGATAGAATTTAAATTTGAATAATGTTTTCTAAGGTTTCACGATTGGTACTCATTGAAATTAAACAAATTTTAACGGATTTATCGCGTATATAAAATATACGCGATATTTTATAATTTTATGGCCTGACGTCTCTAACACTGCAGCGTCCGTGGTCACTGTGGAGACAGACATCAGATCATACAATTATGTAAAATATACGCGATAAATCCGTTAAAATTTGTTTAATTTAAATATGAATGACCACTCGTTGCTTTAGCCAGTGATGTGAATTATTGCGAGCAAACGAATTGTTGAATATCGTTCAAAAGAAATTTATATCCGTATGCGATAACGTTCGAGCGATTCAAACATTAAGCTCCAATCGAGTTGGCTGTCAGTGGTTAGATATAAATAAGATGTAATTTTGAAAGGAAGGAAATATTTTAGTGTTATTGGAATTCTAAAATAAACCACTTTCGTACTAATGAGGATAGCCATAAATCGGATCTATCAAGCTCGCTACAAACACAAACACTCTTAGATTTGGCCATGTTATTTCCGTTGCCAAGTTGTTTGTTTATTCATCGAGATGCAATTAGTTGCCTTCGTGGTATTTGTGTCTTACACGCCGACCAGCTTTGTTGTAAAATAGCTGGGAGCGCTAACATCGTATTCTCTAGACTGAGCTGACGTCGATCTGAAGAAAATTATTAGTTCCAGCTTTAGGCGGTCTCGCAAATAAATTAGTAGTGTTCTTAAGCCATGTGTCAATACCGGCGGATGCCAATATTTTGTTTAACCCAGATTAAACTTATATTTTAGCAGTAGGTACCATTACTACCAAGGGCCTCATTCGCTTTGATTACTGTAAACATACCGTGCAAACCTCTTGACCGAAATCGGCCAGGAAGTTGTCTAGGAACAGAATATATCATGAACGGAATGAATACAATAACTGTTGCAAAAAAATATATTATCCTAGCGAGATACTGCTCGGATTTTAAATTCTTGTTCAAAATTTAGTATGGAATGTTTCTGCAAAATTTTATCAAAATCAGCCAATGAATGAGTTCGCAGCAAACCTCTTTTCAAAATCTTTCATCTCTCCATCCTCTTGGCCGATTTTGCTCATACTTTTAAGTTAAGTAAATATTTATTTTCAAAGTGGAATTACTAGTACAATGCATTCTCAATGAGCCCCAAACTCGTCTGGGCCGGTAACTTGGAAGCCCAGAGCCGATGTTCCTATTTTAATTTTTTAACGCGCGCTAGGAATTTAATTTATGGTATCCACCATGGTATTTATGGTATCCACCAAGGTATTCCTAAATACATATATTTCGGATGAAATAAACCTTGAAATATCGATAAATAAACTAAATAAAGTACATGTATATAGTGAGGTTGTGTGGACGATTCTGCACAAGACCGAAAATAACAATACTCAAAACGAAAACATACGCTTCTCCACGTCGCATTAATCAATCTATTTTTATACAGTGTCCACTTGCATTGACATCGCATACGCTGTCGTATAACCGTTGTATGTGTTGTAGTGTTAAAGGTTGCCAATCATGTGAAATAAAATCTTATTTTAGATTCGATTTGTGTAATATATGGCCTACTAAAGCGACGCCTACGGATTTGGCCCGCAGACTAGTTAACATTATGTGTGTCTGTCTACTGTTGAATTAGCTAAACTGTCTCTGTATTTAATAACTATACTTCGGATAACTATATTCGGATTTTCTATATATTATGTTTGAAATATTTGTATTTATTGTATTATATTTATTAGTGTATATTATTTATTTTTATTTAAGTATTTAGTGTTTAATTTTATTAGATTGTTTGGTATGATTATATTATAGCTATATCCAGTGTCTCTGCTATTGCACACCCGCTTTACTTTTTCTATGAATTGATCTCCATACCACGGTTGCCTGGAAGAGATCGCTTTTAGCGATAAGGCCGCCGGTTGTCACACTAGTTTTGTAAGTTTCTCTGTTTTGTTTTTTGTTTATCTATCTATCTATACTATAAGTCGTTAACTGTTTTCTGGGTTTCGCGATTGTTACACATTTAAATTAAAACAAAAAAAAACATTTAATCAAATTTTAATGAATTTATCGCGTATATTTTACATCGTAAAATTTGTTTCATTTCAACTATACTATAATGTGCAACAGTAAGAAAAGGTCTACAAACTCATCCAATGTGTATAATATAAGTTTAGATAAGTCAAAGCTTTCGACAAAAAAAAAAACTGAACCGATTTTGATAAAACATAGCTAACAACACTCGCCGATGAAATTATCTTTCAAACAAAACAAGCTAGATCAAAATCAATCCATCCGTTTGAGGTCCTCTTTTTGGGTCGGGTGTTAAAAAATAAAATAATCTAATACTTAGGTGTATTTTTGATTTCTTTAAAACTAAATACGATATTTTTTTCGTGATAAGGGAATATTCCTAACTAATATTAAAGAAGCGAAAGTAACTCCGCCTCTCTATCCCTCTGTCTCTGTATGTTTATCTTTTCAATAGCAAACGGCTGAACCGATGGTTATTAAATTTGGTGTTGACAATGTGGACATGCATAGCTTATTCTCACTGGGTTGATAATTAACTCCAATTGCAAGTTACATACTTGTGAAACCCTTTACTGAAATACTATCTCTGTTTCCTGTGAGCTACAATCTTGGAATGTTCAAGGCTAAAGTTAATAGATATCTTCTAGATCGACGAGCTCCATCCTCGACAACACCGTCGCTTAACATCAGGCGAGTTGGTGGTTAATCGTAGACCTATCATGCATTAAAAAAAAACAATCCATAATCGACAAATCTACCACAGTGCGACCTAGGCTGTACGTCCGATATATTTAGTCAGAACAGTAATAATAAAATAATCCCTGATAAAACTAACAAATCCAAAGGGCTTGTTTGTGATAATTGTTTTCCTTTAAATCTTTTAATATATTGTTTGTCGTATTAGTTCTGAGTTGGTAATACGACTCCAGATAATCCGGATCATTGTTGTATAAACATTTGGCTTTGAGGATAAACTAAAATCGTTATTAATTTCACAAATTCCGTAAGTTATCAGATACTGTGACACAATTATATAGGCATATTCCTCCGAGATATCGAGCTGTCTTGCTATGACGTCATTCGCATTTTTTTAATAAGACGTCGCGGGACGCCTGTCGTTTGTGAAACATTGAACCTATATTGTTTTGAACAATTTTCAAAGCATACATTTTTCTTATTATTTTGTTTACAATTTTTTTTATGTTTTAACAATAATGCTGGCCACTTCTGATGGCGACATGTCCACACGCCAATATCCGGTCTGTACGGCCTTATTAAATTTTTCATATCAATAAATTATTTATTATTTATTAAACTGAAACAGCCGACTTCAATTAACATACTCTCGGCAAAAGAAGCAATTTTGTTAGCTTTGATTACCTTCATTTTTCCAATTGTTTTGATTTAAAAACTAAACTACTGAATTGATTTCATCAAAATTTCTGTGGGACCACACGTGGGTGTTTCATAGCATCGTAGCTCTCAAATGAATGGACCTATTTTGATCTAGTTTTTTTTTCGTTGGATAGAAAATTTGATAGAGAGTATTCTTAGCTATGTTTTATCAAAATTGGTTAACCCTTTTTGTATGTCGGCGGTAAAGTTTAGTTTTCTAAACTTACTTGTTTTAAAATAAATTGTACTAGTTAAAACATAGTCAGTATTTATATAGTTTTTTATTTATTAATTAATTGAATTCAATTAAATAGCGGTTGTAAACTACATTAAATGAATCACATTGTTGTCAGTTGTCATTCCGCGCTTATTTAGTCTGCGAACACTCCAATCGCATTCTCTGGCAAGCGGCAGCGGCGTAACGATCAGTTTCAAGTTCACATTTATGTACAATTTATTGCAGTCATAAGTAACGCTCTTTATGGCTAACGTGTATCACCTGACCTACGATAATATTATAATACACTTCTTAACCTTGTCGCGTTGTGTTGAACGTACCGCGTTCGGAACTGTTCTTTTAATCTATTGAAAAGAAAACGGAGGTTCTCAATTTGAAATCATTATCATCTTGACCACAATAATTCCACCGCTGGACATATACCTTTCCCCATGGATTTACAAATAGATCAGTTGCAAGCGGCTTGCGTCCAGCATCTTCCTGCCACTTCGTGACTTCGTCAGTACACCACTCATGACTTCGTACACCTTGTGGTCGCTCTTTTTACAGCCGAAATGAGATCATCGTGCTTGTCGTTATCAACATTTTTACCAGAATTCCAAAAAGGAGGAGGTTCTCAATTCGACAATATCTTCTTTTATATGTTTGATCACCGGTTACTCCGCCAATTGTGAATTAATTTTAATGTTTTTTTTTTGTTTGTTAGATCATATTTCAAAGGAGGTCCTATATAAATTATATCAAAATCGGTTCAGTGCTTTGGTTCTTATAATAAAATAACTGGAAAAATGACATCCAAGAAAAATGCATACGTATGTATAATATACATAGAATTTTTTTTTCACTAACCACTTTTCCACTCATCTATACAAATAAATAATTGAAATCCTTAAATTTTTGATATGAGTTCAAATCGGACCTACGAAAAGAGCATCGGGCGTTTTTATGGTCCGAATCGACCTATTCCAAAATATGTCTTGGGTCATTCGCATCGGACCAACCACTGCGGTGCGAATGGGCCCATTCAGAAACAGTACATGGGTGATTCGCACCGCGTTTCGAATCACGTGCGGTGCGAAATGCCAAAGTACCCAAATTAATTGTGTATTTTGAAGTCGATTTTTTCAGTTTTTTTAAACCATAATTATTTACAATGATACAAAACAAAATTTATGGATTTAGATATTAACTGCTCCATAGCAATAGTTCATTAACTGAGCTGTTTATTTATGCAAATTTTGAACTGTACCCGTAGCGATAGTTGCTTAAAATGACGAGTACAAACTAGTGGCTTCAGTTTAAACCACATATCAACAAAGGGGAAGAAGGGGTTAAATAGTTGTTAAAAACATCACGTGATTAACGGGGGATATTTTTCACACTGTGCTGTCGAGCCCCAAACTAAACAAAGCTATGTGAACTAGATAACTGATAGAATACTTAAATCATCATCATCATCTCAGCCACAAGAAGTCCACTGTTGGACATAGGCCTCTTCCATGGATTTCCAAAAAGATCGGCTGGAAGCGGCCTGCATCCATCCATTGTCTTTCTGTCAATTCAATCGGCCCCATCGGCCGTCAGTTCTACGTGCTATGTACCCTGCCCACTTCCACTTCAACTTGCCAATCCGCTGTGCTATGTCGGTGACTTTTGTACGTCTAATACTTATATACTTAATGTAAATAGATACTTATGATACACGGAAACACTTTAAAGTCTAATATATTTATAGATATCTAATATAGAAAGTATAGAAAGAATAGATACCTCGATGACGACCGATGATCGACGAGCTCCATCCTCGGCCACACCATAGCTTAACATCAGGCGAGTTGGTGCTCAATCGTAAATCTATATTATAACATAATAAAGAAACTTTTGTACTTTTGTTCATAGGTGTACCTTGACACAAATACGCTGGATCTGTCTCGCTCCGAGCACCGTCACCTGGTGCTGCAAATCGCGCTCAAATGCGCCGACATCTCGAACCCGTGCCGGCCGTGGGAGATCAGCCAAACTTGGAGCCTGAAGGTCTGCGAGGAGTTCTTCAGACAGGGCGACGTGGAGCGCCAGCTGAACCTGCCACTCTCGCCGCTCTGCGATAGACACACTGTCACCGTGCCCAGTATACAATCAGGTATAAATACACAATAAGATAAAAATAATATGTATAACAGCTTCATAAACTATCTCTAGGGCTTTGCGAATTTATTTTCTCTATGTTTTAGTACTTTTTTAATAACTTTAGTATAACATGTTACCTTTAACCATGTATGTACATATATAGGTATGTGAGGTACAAGTGATTGGAATGCGAAATGGGGTGCAATTTGAGTATGTGGCTTCAACACGTTGTTCCATTTTATAAGCATGGGCATGCTACGCACAAGTGCTTAGCTTTGATATGGATGAAAATGTAGACAGATCAATCAACTGTGACTAAGGGTTACGCTATGCCCGTGGAGGTACGCATCCGTGTGCGTACCTCCAACAACGCCAACATGTAGTGGACTTCTCGAAAACGTCGCCCACGCAATTCAACATAAAGCAGGCGCCTTCGTAGCTTCACTGCGGCAACAGTTGGTGCAGGGTAATGAAATGGGTAATATCTGGCCACGTAATGCAATGGAAAGGTAAACAAGCGCAGGCAGATAAATAGATCCACGAAGCTAACGTGCGTAGCCTGCACATAATTATATGGAACCTTCAATATAATCTTTATTTAACTTAGGTGTAGCTAACATATTTCTAATAGTAATAAAGTTGTACTAGTTTCCGTCCAATCACTTGTCGCGTTTTATCCCAGATAATACGGTTGTGATTGAAATATTAATAATAACTACTTACTTTTACAGGGTTTTTCAAATACGTCGTAACTCCGCTCATCACAGAATGGCACCGTTTCCTTCAAAGTGATCTGTCGGAACAAATGCTCAAAAATCTAGTCACAAATCATAAGCGGTGGGATTCGTACGCGAACGAAGCTGAAAAAGAAGACGAAACGAAAAGTACTAATGCGGCCAATGAAGCTGAAGAGGAACAAGATTCTGCAAACTTGTCTGGCAGTTTGGAGCTGCTTCTGCCTCGTAGAAGCTCACTGAATCCCTCGCGCCCGCCGAGTTTCCGTGATCAGCTGCGACGCTTTTCCGTCCCTCTCAACGTCTTCCAAGACGGAAGACCAAGAAACAGAGAAAGAGCTCTCCAAGAAGTTGCGGGTGCGTCTGAGACGGATGGAAACACCATTGACAACGCGAAGGAACGTGAAACGCCGCGTGTCTTGAGCAGCGAGAAACTAGTTCCAGAGTCTACTATTGCATCGATCACAACTCCGATTCAAGCTCAGAGGATCAGTCACGTATTCCACGATCGGAACTGGAAGCTAGTGAGGCAGCCGACATTCCCGCCTCTGGAGACGATGTCGCGAGCTCATTCTCTGATTCCGCGTGCATCTAGTCACGATGACTGCATCTACCCGCGCGCGGTCAAGTCTGACAGCGTTATAAGGCTGGAAGCGAACCAGGATGAGAATCGTCGAACGGAAAACAGGGTTGGCACTCGACTGCGGGAGAATCTCAGCGCTATTCCTTTGGACTTGGGCCGCCGTAGGAAGTCGATGCCGGCGCGATCTGAACCAATGTGTGAGTGTCATATAATTACTTTAGACTACATCGAATACGAAAATCAACACTATATTAGCGTATTCATATAATCCATCGACTATATCGTATCCATAAATCCAACTTGCAACGAACTAGATTTTAATTTTTGTCAAATATTATCAAAATTATTCCTAATTACTACATTAAACTAAGCTTTTTTATATAGCCTTATATATATATTGTCACCAGACATGGGGAGCGCATTTCTCTGAAATACAAGCTTTGCTTAGCTCAGAGAATTAAGGCTCTACATTTATTCAACCTGTAGTACATGGCTCTTTTTAATAGTCACGTAATGTCACCCAACTATACCGTATCCATAAATCCATATAACTCTTTATTTATTTTTTATTTAATAGGAAAATCAATTGCTTTGTAACATATGATTAAATTATAACAACATAAAGCTAATTATAGATTTTTGCGGATAGTGGCAGCTTAGCTTACAATCATGATAATATTTATAAGCTAGCTCGAATAACACAGTGACATATTCAATTAAAATTTCTAGATGCGTACTAGTTATAGCTATCATTCAATAATAACATCTGCTCAACTGCTGCTTAACCGAATTGATACTTGTACAGAATAAGTCAAGGTCATATCGCCTGCATAGTTTATTGAAGTTTTCACTAGCTCCACAAACAGATTTCACCGATGCGACTTCGAAGTTGTATTGACCTTACCGAGTTACATGAAATAAATTGTGTTGAGAATAAGTAGGTATATCTGTACATATATTATAATAAACGATGGAAATAACGTTTATAGTATGTAAGGGGCCATTCATTTATTAAGTAAGACGGTTTAGGGGGGGTGGGGGGTCGACCATGTCTTATTTTTTCTTACAAGGGGGTGGGAGGGAGTCTTGACAGTTCTTACGTAAGATCACAAAAAATAAATTAAAAGTTAAAATTATACTTTGATAAGCGCGGGCAACCGCGCGAGTTGTCGAAGTGCGCTCGGATGTGTATAAAAGTACAAATAAACATTCCTAAAAATTGTTACTTTGAAAAATTAACATTACAATAAACCAAACGTGTATTAATTTTTTCCTTTAGATTCTCACGTAATAAATATTACACAGGGGGGGAGGGGGTCAGCCTATTCTTATTTTTTCTTATATAGGGGGGTGTCAAAAACTGGCAAAAATAGTCTTACGTAATAAATGAATGGCCCTAATGTGTGTTAACAGCGGCCCGCGAGCGCCGTTTCCGAGAGTTGCGCGAAGTGTTGCCGACGCTGATAGCGCGCAGCCTGCCGTCGCGCGCGAGCGTCGGCGGCGCTTACGGGCGGCGCGGCTCGGCGCCGGCGACCGGCTCGGAGGTGCCCGCTGCCAACGGCCGGATGCCGCGCGGCTGCCAGATCACTGCCACTGCGCCGCGGCACGCGCTGCCACGCCGCAGCTCCTTGCCCGTCGAGGTGATGACAGGTGGTTACACTACGAGCTTCCTTACTGGGTCATACACGGCCAGCTTGAATCACTGTTCCAAACCTGTTCTCGAGCGTGAACTATCTTTCTCGCGCATTATAACATTTGTAAAGAAATAAAATGTTGCGAGGATGTCATAAAAATAAAAGATGGTTTTTAACCGTCTTCCGAAAAGGAGGAGATTCTCAATTCGTTGGAATCTTTTTTTTATGTATGTTCCCTGATTACTCGAAGACACCTGGACCGATTTGAAAAACTCTTTTTTTTTGTTTGAAAGGTATTTTCCAGGTGGTCCCATAGAAATTTCATCAAAATCGGTTCAATATTTTTTGTTTTTATAACAAAATAACTGGAAAAATATTTAATCCATGTAAACGAATTGCGTATTATAAAATCGGTTTGTTTTAGTTTTTTTAAAGATCACTTGTGTCTATTTAGATAGAAGAAATATTTTTACCAAATTTTTATTTCAATCTGTCTTATATCGATGGATAAATATGTATTTTGGAACTCGTATATCCCAAAGCACATATGTTGTTAGGGTTCCGTACCTCAAAAGAAAAAATGGAACCCTTATAGGATCACTTTGTTGTCCGTCTGTCCGTCCGTCAGGGTGTCAAGATCTGTATCTCGGAAACGCGTGAAGGTATCGAGTTGAAATTAAAACCATATACGCAGATCCATAGTCTCTTGAGAGAAAAAGCAAACTAGAGCTCTTGAGTCAGAGAAAAAGCCAATTTCTCAATTTTCATAAAAAAAGTTACAGCCGAATAATAATATGTCGTAAAATACACATTTCGACACTCACAAGAGAATCAAAACCTATGGGGTACTTCCCGTTGACCTAGAACTATGAAATTTGGCTAGAAGATTGTGTTATAGTACAACATATATCGAAAAAAAACCGAAAACTGGACATTAATTAATTTAATCACAAAAAATCGTGTCTTTATGCAAGGAAGGGGGGTCAAAATTTTAAAGTGCTTTAACCGTATCATGTGGGGTATCATATAAAAGAGCTTTATGAGCACAACCAAAAACAGCTATTAAAATATTTTTATGATGTATATTTTTCGGTTTATGAAGGAAAATATAAAAAAATAATATAATTTCCCCCCTTTATCTACTAGTTTGCACGGAAGGGTGGGCGAGTCTGACTCGCACTTGTCCGGTTTTTTTTTATTTTTGTAACTCTATCGTTGTAGCTCTCAGTGCTGCTTCTGGACACCCAGAAATTTTATCGTGCAATCGAGCTGACTGACTGCTCAAGCTACCCGTGTATGGTTGCTCTAAGGGCTCGGCCCCATCTAAGGGCTCGGCCCCATCTAAGGGCTCAGCCCCATCTCTACGGGAAGGCGCCGGAAACAGACGCGCCGCGCCTTAAGGGCTAATTTTACTATTACACAGCATAGCATCATCTATTTATTAGGACACCTTTTGAACTATCTCGCACGATCATTTTGATCGCGCGTCTCATCCGTCGTACGGTCGTTGGACAATAAACTTGATGACAAATTAAACTGCAGGACCCGACTAGTGTATATAAAGTCTATTTTGAAGAGATCTATCGTAGCAAAAAATGATCTGACGTTTCGATTGTGTTCCTAGTCCAACAAAATAACGAAATGAGCACAGCGGCGCCCTCAATACTACATAAGTTCATTTAGTTCTCTTTCCGAACAGACTCTGCAAGAAGTCAATATATTTTATTGTAACGTCGTTCTAAACGCTCACTGATTCAACTGAAGCTCAGATTATATGTATGTATTCGAACAGACAACGTTATATATTATAATATATTTATATTATTATTTCCAGGTATATCTTCATGTTGAATTGTCTCGGTCATCAAAGTGAGCCTGAAGATTCAACATTGGAAAATGAGCACCGAAAAGTGAGCATTGGAAGGAAAACGGTATGCAGATGGATTGTTTCCCGCTTTTAGATGTTACCTTCTGCGAGTATAACTCGATCTAACTAACCATCTTACTTATAAACGTTGAATAAGCGCATTTTAGTTGAACAATGTTTTGTTCCGTTTTCGTGCGTGACAGTTCCCGTTTAACAGAAAGTGACAAGTTCTTATTCAGTGAATAAGATTTTAACATGCGTTTATAAGTAAGACGGAAAATGTTGAGATTTATCGTCGTGGAATGCTATAATATGATCTAAATGTATTCATAAAATTATCAAGACATGTATCGTAGGGAATGTAACATTGACATCGATTCTATTTATTCTTCGACAGCATTAAAATTTGTAATTTGGTCGCTGTCAGAAGCTTTAGAATATAGTATAGTAAAAATTTCGTAAGTAAATAATTTGAAACAAATCTAAACTGTTTTTGCGTTATATTTAATTAGGCGAAACCTTAAATAATGTAATACTAAATGTAAATGTTTGTTGGTGAATAGTAAACCGATAAGTTGTGTAATATGATGTCGGTTGATATAATAGTTGTATATATTTGACAAGAAAAAATAAGTTGGGTCAATATTCTTGTGTGACCATATAGTCTGTATGATGCGATCTACTATGAACTTTTAGCATTGCACTTCGTAAATAAATCTAAATATAAATTGAATAAATAAACTGAATTGTATCCATGATGCAGTGTGTAATAGTCAATGTAACCTATGATTTTTATATTAAATATTACTCAATGCACTAAAGAAAAGAAAACAGTATTATGCATTAAAATTGTCACAAACATTACTTCGAGATGAGTGATCTTGAGCTGAATATGTATATGTAGTAAGTATATGTATATTACGAAAAATGTGTGTATACGATACGTATGTATAATATAATCACGTAGAACTGAACGCACTAGTACGCGCAACAAATCTGTACATAATTACGAAAGTTTATTAATCAGGATTTTTTTAATTAAAATATTATACAAAAAAATATATCCACTGATGACAACAATTGTCTACAAAAGTATGCACAATTTACACACAAACTGATATTTGTTTAAAATAAAACCTGATGTTATAACTATTATAACTCAATATTTTGTGAATATTTCAAGCGTCTTCCTTTTGCCGTTATCAATATCGAGCAAAAACGAGCATAAAAATCACGTTTGTTGTATGGGCGCCCCCTTAAATATTGTTTTTATTCTATTTTTTAGTATTTGTTGTTATAGCGGCAACAGAAATACATCATCTGTGAAAATTTCAACTGTCTAACTAACACGGTTCATGAGATACAGCCTGGTGACAGACGGACGGACGGACAGCGAAGTCTCAGTAATAGGGTCCCGTTTTTACCCTTTGGGTACGGAACCCTAAAAAGTAATAGTTAAGTACATAATTATATATGTAGTTATAATGTTATGGCGTGAATATTATATACATTTTATTATATGTGAGATGTAAACTCACAGCTCAGAATTAGAATTAAGTATATAGTTTTAAGCAAGCACTGGTTGCTGACTTAATATCATTAAGCATAAGTATATATAAATGGACTTCGTATGTTCTGGATTAATATAATAATGAAATAACTAACATAATATGTCCACATTATAACCAGTATTGTTTTCGGTGTACCTATATCGCTTTAGATTAAAATTAAGAATAGTATGATAAATAAGATCTGTTCTTAGATATTTTAAGTTCAGCATAACGGAAAATGACAATCGTTACGCTTCTTTATGTACAAAATGACGTGGTTTTTTAATTTAACTTCATGTATAATATAATATTTAGCTGCATATTTGCCATAATTCTAATAATATCTCACTAGGGTAACAACAACAATGCAAATAATGTACAACCAAGTCAGGTAGTAATAAATGTATATACCAAAAATTAGCAACTTTGCATAGCTCACTGGGTTGGGCGTTTTGAGAGTCTCATAAAATTATATAACAATAAATGTATTATTAAGAATAACTAATTTTAGAATATTGTTTAAGTGTAATTGTATTGTCTCTCGAATGTGTAAAGCCGTATTATTGTTTTCTCGGAGATGACATTTTTTTTTAGATGATAAATACAGTATTAATTGTGATGACTACGATCCTATGTTTAGATTGTATTTTTTGAAAAGTGACTTGGTGCGTTCGAGGCTTTAAGACGTTATGTCGTTTGACGAAACGTGTGGTAAAGTCGCAACAGCAAAATTGTATGTATTTCTTAAAGTGTTGATTGACGAAGTTTGTTGGAGCTACGAACAGGTGGACTGATTGGATCAGCGCAGCGACCAGTTTGCGACTCACGGCGACAGTCAGTCACATACAAATACAAATAAATTTATTAGTAAATCCACAGTTACAAGTCAAAAATTATCAATATAGGTGTACATGTACATATGACACCACCCCACCCTTATCTGTTGTACATATACAGTTGAATTTCGCTTTTCAAAGCATATCTTGTCATTTATTGTCTCCTCTACTCTCTCGTCAACTCTTTTTGTCAATCAATATCTTAAGAAAGATTTCTATGAAAAAGGTCGTAATTGTGGAATTTTGGAACGATTGTATACAGTCTTTAGATGTATATAAACCACCAATTTACTTGAATTATGGATTATGACGGAGTATTCGAATGGATCATCGTTAGATGTTTGATAAGCTGGAAGCGGTAAACGATCGCAAGCCCCAAAAAGTTCTGATTGGTGTTGCATCTGTATTATATCAAAATTATATAAAATGTGTTCATCAAACGTTCAGTTTTCTAAAACAAACTATATTTAGCTTTTGGAAAATTTTACGTTTTATAATTAGCTCGTGTTAAGTGGTTTTGTGCCATTATTATATATATTAATGTTTGACGAAGTGGTGGCGGTTCGTATTTATTTTTAAATAAAACTTAATATACATAAAGCTTGTTTAGGTTACATTATTGTCACAAATTGTAACATCAACTCGAATGAGTGAACTTTTAAAAGTACTAGTCAATAAAAAAAAAAAGTGAATGGTTGTCGAAAGCCCCTGAAAAATTAGTATTATTTTTTTATTAGCAGTCGGTGCGTAACGCTTGATTAGGTTCAGTCTGATAGAACTATATATTTTTGATAACTCTACGATGTTGAGTCTTTGGCTGCTACAAACTAACTGCTGATGTGATATCTTAGTTTACGATTTCTGGTGTAAAATCACATTACTTTTGTGATTCATATATTAAACTTTTTAGGTTCAGCAGTCTAAAAACATTTCCCACTACGTCTCAGCAACTAACGTGTTAACATAACTATGTTTACTGTTTTGTAAATAGCAGTTGGCTCAAATTTGTCTGCCTCCTAGCATCGCTGTTGCTAATGCACTATAATGTATTAAGTGTATATGCTATAATGATTAATTTATTTTATCGGTATCTTGTTAGTTTACATTAATTATAAAAAAAGTACATTAACTTGATGAAGTTGGCACAACACACCTGCTGTTGATCTTATTAAATAATTAAGATTGTTCACCTTTCTTTAAAATAAATCCATTAAACAACGAAGTTCTAGTGCTAGGGCTTCACGATATGCTATAACGCGAATATTCGCGTCTTTACCATATAGATGTAGCCGGATACCTCGATTGCCTTGAAACTTTTTTGTTTCGGTCCTTTCAAGCTTATGTGTAATTTAGACCCAGACTTATGCGCTTTCAGTTTGAACTTGAGTTTTTGCCTATTGTTCTTGTAACGAAATATACAATTAATCAGTCAGAATGAATTCGCGTTGGAATGAGGTATGTAAAGATTTTTTCGTTTTTTTTTTGTAGGAATTCATCAAGAATGCGCATCAAGAATGTGGATCGATATCGCTGTGTACGGATTACCCACTAAAAATGTTACTAAATACTTAACATTGACAGTGACATTTTTTGCTGGTTTAGTGCTATGTAATAATATAAGTTTTTTAAATTCATTTTGGTACAGATAAAAAAGCGGTTCTGTGACGTCATTTAGAAGTCGAATAACGATCATTTTTTATAATGTTTTCTTTAATATATTCACTATATCGTCATTCTATGAGCCCAAAGTAAATAAATAAAGCTTAGAGACATATAATCTAGAAATGGTTTTGGAATCGGCATAATATTTTTTTTTTCTTTACATACCCCATTTATTGTTCCAAGATAATCATTAACTGAAGATCAAAGCCGAATGAGACTGTGAGCTCATACATCTGGATGTAGCTATCGACCACTGCCCAATCCTCTGTCTAAAGTATGATATAATTCGAGGTCGTAATGTTAACTAAACTAATAAACACTAAAATGCTTATAATTAAAACTAACTTTAGATTGTAATGAACTCGACGCTTCGATTGCTATACATATATAACTCTTTTTTAGTATCCGGTTTAGGGATCAATGAATTACAGCACGCCTTTAGTTTTGTCAGTTGATTCTACTATTATACGAAAACGAAAAATGACTTAACTCTCTTGAGTCATTTTCATTAGATTGAAGACCCTCTGAATATTATCAGATTTTTTAAATCTAGTTTTACACTGGGATAATTTACATCCTACATACAAAATATTTTTATGAATATGGCGTTATCAATTAATTACTCCGTAATCTGTGACCATAAAATATCGGAATTCCTTTTTCTCGAACAAAAACAGTTTTTAAAAAACAGTTATCTCTACCATTAGTAATATTCATGTTTTCCTTTTATTCGTTGTTTTCTGGTAATCGTAAAAGGGCAACATTTCGACGATACTGATAAATATGAAATAAAATTGAATATTCTTTATTTGGAACTATAATTAATATTTATGATTAATTATACTGCAAGACTAATTTTAGTATAGCTGAAATATGTAATGCGTGCGTTAAATTTATAGTTAGTAACTTGTTATCAACTCAGTAAATCGTCCGTTATAATTATCCTGTAGACGCTCACGTATAGACTCTATCTGTTTAGACTTGAAAGAAGTAAGTTTCGGAAATCTCTGTTTGTGAAGTAATAAAACTCTGTTATAAATGACAGTATCCATTACATATACAATATTTTTGTGTAACTATGAAAATAGTAGATCATAGTATAAGCTACGATGTTTTTGCTATAACATCTCTTCTTTTTGTTGTTTAGAAATGTTTCAAAGTTATATTAGTACATTTTAATAAAGCATTGTAATGGAATTAGTTAATATATATTTTTTTAAAGTTGCTTCGCGTTTCTGTTGTTAAAAAAATATTTCGGCTATTTGTCAATTCCTGGACATGTGTGTGTATGCTTTTTCAAGAGTGTCGTACACCAATCCTACCCTGTTTCAGTGCACGATAATTATAAAGTGGATCTTGCTCATTCAGTTCATTATATAAATAACTAAATAGGTACCAAAATATAGCTCAAGCTTGCATTTATGTATTAGGTTACCTATAAGATCTTTCTAAAGTTTCTACTTGATTTAACTGATAAATATGTATCGGTTTCTGTGTTTAAAAAAACCTTTAATGTTATTTGTGTATATGAAATAGCAAGTTGATATAATATAGCCCCTAAATAAGGCTATAAAGTTCATGTTGTACTAATATTCACAATATTTAAATGTAATCTAATAGTGTCACGAATGTTTGTAATAGTCATGTTTGTTTCATTTTATACATAATGGGTTGAAACAAACTTTTAAAATGACCGTTTAATCTTAATCTTTTAGTGTGATGTTATGAATCTCCAATTTAATTTGTTGCTTTACACAAATATTCGCACTATGACTCACAATAAATGATGACGCGAATATTCGTGTATAAGCACAAATGTTCAAACAACATTTACAAAGTGATTTGTATATCGCAATACATTCGCAACGAGTAAGCCCGTGTTTAATTTTTTTTTTAGTTTTACTCATTTGGATACTGTGTAAACAATAACATTTCTCGATTAACAAAAGATTTAAATTATATCTCTAATGACTTTACTATTTGCGATTATATGTACACTTATGCCCACATGGTAGATATAAAACAATCTAATCTAATTTCACCTGTACTGCCATAATACTAGTACCTAAAACGCGCTATTGCGTTTATTTATTTATATATATATTTATGAATCGCCTCAACAATATATAATATTATAGGGTTTTTTTTTTTTTTTTTTATAATAAGTAATTATTTCAGTATTCACAAAGCACACTTTAGTTGAACTGAAAAAGGTGTGTTGTAAAAAAACTAAAAGACAAGTCATTTTAAACTTCACGCGAGTATAGAGGACAGTAACAAAAAATAATTTTGAGAATACCTTTAAGGGCCAACGATAACTACGTATGCGGCGGGAAATTCAAATTTCAATAATTTTTTTGAGCTTGCACCTAGCTCGGGTAAATATTGTAAGTGATCATAATGTTTGCGACAATCCAAGATTATTCTTTATATCATCACGTCAATTTAACAATCCATAATGCGCCTCGTTGCTTGCATATCCCGAGAAGTTGCTTGAATTAGTAAAAATGAGTTTCTAGGTTAATATACGTTACGTGATGTATTATTGGTATATATAATGAGATGATAATATAAAGAATAATCTTAGATTGTCGCAATTGTTATGATCAATTACATTAGATACCGGACTTAGCTACAAAGGAAAAAAAACTGTTTCAAATTTTATTTGAAAATTTTAAGCTTTTTTTCGTTCCCTTCACGAGTCAGACATCATATTTTCTGCACCTTGTATTTTCTGAATCCTTGAAATGTGTAAAATAGGGTCTGTAATGTTCTATTTGTTCCTGAATTCAATGTCAGAAGAAGAATCCTATGCCCCAAAGTTTTTATTGAGCAGGAAAGAATGAAAGGAATGTTAGTTTCCATGGGAGGTAGAATTTATATTCTTAATTTCTCTCTTAATATATACCTAGAGCTATATGTTTTATTTATTACAATTCATGAAGTTTCTGTCATAAAAATAGAATTAATTTATCTTGACGTTTTTTAATATTTAAATTTTAGTGTGTATATATATCATATTTATTTAACATTCAATGGCAGCCAGTTATTTATTTAACATTCAATGTTTAAAAAAAAAATACTAATTGGGATTATTTTGTTCCGAATTTGATTTAAGTAACACTTTTATTAAATAACTATGATAGTAACAAAATAATCTAACAATTGCTAATTTTAAGTTTTGCGCAAGTGTTTGTGCTATTTGCTATGTACTTACCTTGTTTTTAAACATTGTAATTATATGGTTAGTAATTTTATTTTACGGCAAACCTTCAGGTAAGGGAGCGTTGATCTTTATATTTGTTCAATTATGAGTTATCGTTTTAAAGAAAAAAATAAACTTTTTCTTTCTGATTTCTTTTCGTTTTATTTTTTTATTCGTAATTTTTTCACAAAGAGCTTTAGTATTTTCTAATGTAGGTATATGACTTCGAATTTAAATTTTAGGTATTTTACAAAATACGTATTTATGAGGATTTGAACGTATTAATTCTATGTATAATAAAATTAAATGTTGAAGACTGCAAATTAAAGGAGGACCTACAAATACGAATGTTCGAGATGTATAATTCTAATGGCTTCTATCTAAATCAAATGTTAGCTTATCTTCTAAATTCCTTGCAATTGATGGGAAGATATGATACGGTGACGGGGCCTCCTATAATTTATTATAAATATATTTGATGTCTAGAATCGTAATTACTGCTTACAACTAGAAAGTGCCTATCAATAATACAAAAAAAAACATGAGGTTTACAACTATAAGGCAAAGATGAGGTAATAAAGTAATTTATTCTTCTTTATTTAAATAAATCGTTAAGAGCAAGACAGATCAAGTCATCATAAAAGCAGGATACACCAAACAACTTAGGACTACAGTATTTTGTAAAACATGCCATCATCATCATCATCTCAGCCATTAGAAGTCCACTGCTGGACATATGCCTCCCCCATGGATTTCCAAAAAGACTGATTGGAAACTTGATTAGAATATTTATGATATTTTTGTCCCCTCTGAAGATTTTTTAATACTGGAATGATTGCCAGGAGGTCCTAAAATGCTATGTTCGTACTAATGATGCCCACTAGCAGGCTTGGACAAGTAGCAAACGTTTCTATTTCTACAAACACGCTTTGAAATGCTAAGAAACTGTGACATGATGTCACATGACACTTCGTTAGCTAATACAGAACAGAACAGAACAGCTAAATACAGAAAAGTAAATGTATGAGATTGACATTTCATACATTTACTTTTCTGTATCTACTGGCGCTCACGAAATTAGAATGCTACTTGTCTGAAATTCGCGTTATTATCGGAATGGGTGTTCATGTCACATTTTCCACAGAAATTCATGAAGAATTTTACCACGATGTGGCTTTGGCGTTTTTAAAGATATTTTCTAGGGGCCTGGCCCCTAAGATCTCTATATTATGCTTAGGTAATACGGGTAATCCAAAATACTGAGGTAGGCCTGGCCCACCCGGCCTGCCATTTTATATATACGCCCATGACATACGTCAATGCGGAGTGCATAACACTAGTTATGCTTATTATTTTTTAGTTTTAACTAGTTTTGCAACTATGTTACGTTATCCAATAATGACAAAGGCGTCTCATGAATGCTTAGGATTCATCAAAGACAATGTTTTTCTTTGAATTTATGTAGAAATGCTTGGTGGTACATATTCGAACGGATTTATATTATTACCTATTCCTATGTAAATCCTACCTATTAGTTTTCTGTGCTGCTACCAACACTCGACGAATGGCATGGGAGATGGTGTGGTCAGAGGGCAAAAAGACATACGGCCTTACCGAAAAACGTTACTTAACTATGATCAACGTCTTAAATTCTGTCTTCTTTTACGCAAGTGTCATTACGTGTCAGCGAGAAGTTGACAAAATATGTTAAGTAGGTATTGCTTAAAGTTAAGTAACGTTTTTCGCTAAGGCTGGGGTCGCTTTGACCCGCCGCCCGCAGCGTCTATATGCTATGTTCGGAAATGTTCGGCAACGGTCGCGCTCACCTGCCGCGTGCAGCGTCCTCCCGCCGCCCGCGACCGACACCAGTGCACTGATGCCAACTTAGCTACTTTATAGCTAGATCTGGCTACTTTTAGACCCCCGTCAGCTACAATTTTCGAAAAATTGTAGCTAAAAAATCTAGCTACGTTTTCTAGCACCTTTTGAACACGACGACACAGACACAGTAACATATACGTGCATTTATAATGTGTCAAACCAGTTTGAAAATCTGTATGATGGTGTAGAGCTGGCATTAACAATCGAATTAATGTTATTGTTATGTGCTGGAATTAACTGTTCCCCGATCGAAGTCGGTATTTTGAGATCTAAGCTTAAGACAAGAGGCAAATGTTTCGAAGCGTTGTATTCTACAAGTTAGTTTAGAAAACTAAATAAAACCGTTATAAAAAACCGCTAAAGCGATATTGACGAAACATAGCAAAGAACACTCGATCAAATCCTATATAAAAAAAAAACTAGATCAAAATCGGTCCATCCGTTTGGGAGCTAAGACGCCACAAACAGATACACACTTCAAACTCGTGACATTTCTATTATAGTTAGCCTATCTATGTCAATCCCATACATTTATCCTTTTTCAACTGGAATTGACGAACTTGTATAGAGAGCCACTTATCTAACCCTACTGGGTAATACTATAAATGTTATTCTGTGCCCTTTTTAACCGACTTCAAAAAAAGGGGTTATCATTTCGTAACGTACCTATATTTTTTTTAGTGTTCTGTCACTTTCACAAGTGCAAAAGACAAGGCGCTTTCCAGTTGTAGTCAGTACTTGGATCTCTATGATATGTCGAATGTGTATCTTAATAATAAGGAATGTAAACCTAAATTAACTGTCCCAAAAACTTATTAAAATTGGTGTTAAATGTGTACTTTTCAATGTGAAATAAATGACTCTGAAAATGATGTTGTTTTTAATGAAACATTGAATTTACCATTGTGTTAAATGTCCACAAATATTTATATTTATTTATTTATTCTAAAACATACATATATATCCTTACAATCATCTAACTATAACCCTAACTACTATTATTATGCTATTAATGTGTAATAAGTACTATTTTCTGGAATAAATGCTTTATTTATTTATTATTAATATAACAAAAGCGAAAGCGTGTCTGTCGCCTGCTCTATCTGTCTGTTTGTTACCTCTTCACAGCTGAACTAATTGTTATGAAATTTAGCTAGATTCTTTAGAACTTGAAGAAGGACATATAGGCTATATTTTCTATCATCATCAGTAATGGTAGGTATATTATTGGGGTTTCTGGATCAATAGAATTCAGAGAAGTCCAGTTATATAGAACTAAATCTATTCACCTATCATCAATTCAAATAGATGAACACAGTTGTTATTGAGAAAATTCAATTAAAAAACTTCAGTTTAATAAAAGTTATTCTGCGCTTCTCTGCGCAGATAAATCTACTTTTCAAAACTGAATATATTTATTGATTTCTCTTCTCAATAATAACTGTTTTCATCTATTTGAATAGATGATAGGTGAATAGCTTTAGTTCTATATACTTAACTGGACTTCTCTTAATTCTAGTGATCCAGAAACCCCGATAATATACTTTAATATTACTATCATCACCGTTTTTCATTACGACGCGGGTGACACCGCAGGGCGCAGCTAGTCTACACTAATGACTGGCCTTGTGGCTCAGTTGGTAGTGTGTTTACGTCTACCTGCTGAACTGAAAGGCCGTGGGTTCGATCCCCACCCAGGGCAAACATTTGTGTGATGAGCATGGGTGTTTGTTCTGTGTCTGGGTGTTTCTATGTATCATATGTATATATTTACAAAAAAACGTATATATGTATTCTATCAGCCATCTAGTTCCATAGTACAAGCTTTGCTTAGTTTGGGCTAGATGGCGTTGTGTGAAATGTCCACAAATATTTATTTATTATTTATTTAATGTAATAGTATAAATACGAAAGTACCACAGTACTCAGTCTCAGATTGTGAAATTGTAATAAGCAGACAGAGACATCTGTCTGCTTATTACAATTTCACAATCAAAAGCTGCACCGGCTGTTATAAAATTTGGTACAGAGATAGCTGAGAACCTGAAGACAGACAGCGTATATTTTATAAACATCATCACCGTATTTCAATTGCCACCCGAGTAACACTGCGGGGCATAGTTAGTATCTTATGTAGCCATGGTTGCCTAGAAGAGATCGCTCTAAGCGATAAGGCCGCCAATTAAAAACCTAGCCCTAAGTACTTAATGTTATCTTTGTTTTTTGTTATCATGTGGTTTTTAATAAAGTGTTATCTATCTATCTATCTTATGTATTTAAATGAGAAATTCTTTTATAAATACATTTATAACACGTATCTCGGGAAACGGCTAATAAAGCTCTTTCATATGATACCCCACATGATACGGTTAAAGAACTTTAAAATTTGGACCCTCATTCCTCGCGTAGACACTATTTTATTATGATTAAATTAAAAGTATCCAGTTTTCGGCGTTTTGCTCTGCGCTCGTTTTTATCTTGATTTTTCTACAATTAAGAAAAACACAAAAGTTGAAGCGATTATTAAAAATATCACAATTTAAAGTAGGCTTACTTGAACTTTTCTCTCAAACTCTTTAATTACAGAAAAAGCAAGCGAACTTCGCATCGCTACAAGAGTTGAGAGTAACCCCACTGTTTACAGTGAATGTGGCACTGTACAAACCACGCAACATCACCTATAATATTTTTTTTCTGGAAGGTATAAAAAGCTATTTAATTTTTTTGCTTTTGCAAGAGTTGTTTTAATATTATAAAAATATAAACACACTTAGGGAGTGAAGAAGAATCTAACAACGCCTTGCACATCAAAATCGGCCAAGCAGTTTAGGCTGTAGAAGGTAATAAACCTACACTCGACAAACATAAGCCTCCTTTTTGCTCAGTCTGATAAAAATGGGAACTAACGACTCGATTAAACGAAGCAATGGAATAAGGACATCAGCGCCCTCAACGCCACATTATAGTTCTCTATACGAACGAACTCTAATTTATTTTGAAACAATAAGTAACATAGCGTTGCTTGGCATCGCGTCAGTAGTCGTTACACACAATGTGTGTGAGCACAAGTATAAGTTAAGAAAACTCAAAACCCTCAACTTAGAAAAAAACCCATTCAAACCCCGATTTTGATGCAACATAGCTAAGAACACTTGACAAAATCCTCTTTCAGACAAAAAAAATAACTAGATCGTAATCGGTCCACGGATCGGATATACACGTTAAACACCCCTCTCTGGGTCGGGCTTTAATAAAACAAACTGTTACATGATTTCGTTTATTACATTTTTACAGGACTAAAAATCGGTCCATTCGTTTGGGAGCTACGATGCCACAGACAGATGCACACGTCAAACTTATAACACCCATCTTTTTATAAATAAAACAACCTGTTACATGATTACGTTTATTACACTCTTACAGGACTATATTCCGGTGTGCGCGTCCGGCTTGGCAGAGGGCGCTCCCAACGGCGTCTCCTCGGACGAGGCCACGTTCTCCATGTTACGCAGGCTGTTCTCGAACTCGACAGGATCGACCAGCTTCTTGCGGGGGAACGGCGGCGGGCCGAGGATGTCCCCCACTTGCTTGTAATTGAGCGTCTCCTTTTTTAACAGCTCTTCGGCAAGCTGAAATCAGATAAATACACTTTTTTCCCCTTGATGTTGGCATTATGCTTCCACATTTTAAAATACACGCCAAGTCCAGTTGAATTCTTAGGCTAGATTCACACGACATTGTCATGCACGTTTCATGTTATGTGCCCATCTTTAATGTTCGTAACGATAAAATGTGGAATACGCTCCCTGAATGGGTATTTTCGGATGGATATAATTTGTCTTCAAATCGTGAGTGAAGTTTCCTTGTAGGCAAGCGCGCTCCAGCGTAGACCGCAACAGTCGCTTAACATCAGGCTAGTTAGCGGTCAAGCGTAAGCCTATTTCCGAATATAAAAAAAAACAGGGCTAATCACTCAGCAAAATGTTCTATATATATGAATGTTCGTAACTTCAAATATTTGATATACAGTAGAACAGCCTGAAATGCTAGGCGTTCACGTACAATATAAAATTCAAATAAGATAGTGGTCTAGAAGTTGAATTAAGTATAAAAAATATATTGAAAGTCTCATCTCATGAAGGATATATTTTCTTCTTCTTCTTTTTTGTATTGGACCCGCATTAAAGCATTTGCCAGTGTCAAATATTAGGAGTTTTTCAAGTTTCTTCAATAAAACAAGTTGTAAATGTTCTAGTCACAATCTAAGTCACATATACAGTCAATTTATAAGTCGAGTCCTGCTTCAGTAAAGTGGTGGCGACTTTACTAGAAGCTTCTTTGGAGTTATGCCGACAACGTAAAATCATACGTTTTACTGCTTTATTTCACTTGCCCACACTCATGCACTTTATCGAACACTTAATGAATAAAACACCACCATTTTTATAGCATTAATGTTCAAATAACACAAGTTTAGGAAAATAAAACAAAGCAAGAACACGTTACTAAGACGTTCCCGCCAAAAACTCCGATATATTTTCTCTATACAAAGAGTTTTTTTTTTTTGGTTAATTTTTCCCTTTCGGGAAAGGCAAAGGGTGTCAAGCCCATACAGCCATCGTCTGATGTTATTTTTAATTTCATTATTTCAATAATTTAGGCCATCGTGGCCAAGTCTTTTGTGTTTTTCCATGTGTTTTCATCTATCCAAAGAGATTATAACACTACAGTTTACTCTTTTTTAAGTTTACGTCATATTATAATTCTAACTGTCAACAAAACATTAACTTGTAATTTTTTTTTGTTTCTATTTTGTGGAATCAACAAGGACGTTTTATATCGCACAATAATTCCCCATTACTTCAAAAATTATTTACGCAAACTTGTTTCTCGGTTGTCCAGTTTTTAGTATTTGTTGATTTCGAGACTTAAATACCCACTTATTAAATATTAGGCTGCGCTCATGCGACATCACCCGCGAAGTGATGAGAAACTGTGACGGTGATGAAATATATTAGTATAGCTAATGTCCCTCTCCAGGTTCTCAGCTATGTCTATACCAAATTTCATAACAATCAGTTCAGCCGTTTGCTGGCGAAAATGTAACAAACAAATAGAAGAATAAAGAGAGAGAGAGATATAATTTCACTTTTATAATATCAGTTAGAATTTGATTAATATTGTCTACTAGCTAAATTAATCATTCATTCATTACACTCCCAACTTATCAATCAACGCTTCAAAATGTACAAAAACACTTGTATCCTCACCGCTTTTAATTTTCCCTGGTTTAGTCTTAGTATATCTTCCGTTTTGAAATACGCCTTGGCGATCAGTTGCCGCGCTTCGAGATCGATCTGGTTTTTCAGAGAGCGACTGAAAGGCGCCTTTCCGTGTTCCTTTAAATCGGGGAACGACAATAGTCCCACTGTAGGAGACATGCCGTACACTCGAATCTAAAACAACGTCGATAATTTTATAAATATGTACAATATTATAATTACCTATACACTTAGGCTATGTAGTACTATTAAAGTTTGGTTAGGCATTGAGAATCCGCCCTGGTGCCGAAGCACTAGAATACGACGTAGATATCCCGTGCCTGTAGTAAGAGCCTTCTAAATGGGGACTTCTGTGCCCGAGGTTGGTCGGGAGTGGGACTCTGGCCTACTATCTACCTACTATATCTATATAAACGGGCCCGAGATGGACGCGCAGAGTGGCTCAAGCGGTCGAAAGCCTAGCAGGCTGAGGAGGAACTGCGTCCAAGTGCTGAGGGCTCGGGTATGTATGTTCATCACGAGAACCCGAAGTCCTCCGTTTAACACTAAGTCTGGCCACCGGGGGGTTTTACTGGGTACAATCCCACATAACCCGGTTGCATCCCAGAAGATATCCCCCTCGTTAAATAAATGCATTGACAATATTTATTGACTGGCCTTGTGGCTCAGTTGGTAGTGTGTTTACGTCTACCTGCTGAACTGAAAAGTCGTTTCAATCCCCACCCAAGGCAAACATTTGTGTGATGAGCATGGATGTTTGTTCTGTGTCTGGGTGTTTCTATGTATCACATGTATATATTTACAACAAAAAAAAGTATATATGTATTCTATCAGCCATGTTCCATAGTACAAGCTTTGCTTAGTTTGGGCTAGATGGCGTTGTGTGAAATGTCCACAAATATTTATTTATTATTATTATTTATTATATTATAATAACCTTATAATAAGTCATATCAATTTCATCACAATAGCCAAAAAAATTAGCCCTATATTGTACAGTTCCATCACCTGTATTATTTATTTATTATTTGATGTAAAGGGCTCTTAGTGCAGACTTGGACTCCACCGATGCGCACCAAAGGTTCGGGCTAGGACCGTGATTTCATTTTAATACTTTACAATTATTCTATCAGCTATCTGGTTCCCATGGTACAAACTTTGCTTAGCTTGGGGCTAGATGGTGCTGCATAAGAAATATCCACCAAAATTTATTTATTCAATTTATGGCTATTTTCGGGAACTTTCAGTTGTGTTCATAGTAAAAGTTGTTTGCAATCATGAATACAATGACCTCCTATCGGTTTCGTACAGGGTGCCCTAAAAACCCTGTAATATATACAGTTAAAAAACTTTATCCACAATCCACGTACGTGGCTGAATTGGTAAGTGGTATCCCTGGTGTTAACGAGTTCTAGTCGCAACTGAAATTATTGAATTGTCTACAACATTTTAAATTTAAGTTTCATAGAATTATATATTCAAGATTCATATAGTGGTAGTAAGACTGTGGTTAAACGCAGGCCTAATATGTTGTAAAAGAGTCACAGAAACATTGACCCACATTCGTATTATCTGTTTACCTGTGCGTATGCAATTTTAGTGACTTTTTCGAGGTCATTTTGTGCGCCGCTGGTGATGGAGTTGAAGACGATAGCCTCAGCAGCGCGCCCGCCCAATGCCATACACATGCGGTCGAATAACTGAAACAAATCATAATTAAATCACTATTATTGCTAACGGGATATTTACCGTGGTTCGCATTAATTTTGACCTCCCGATATTTCGGCATACATGCACCATGCTTACGGGCGACGGTAAATATCCCGTTAATAATAATAATAGTTTTAACGAATGACCGTGATAGTTTAAAAAAGTGTTTTAGAAATGATAATTACCTGAGTCAGTTCAGATAGAGAATAGTACTTCCAGACGTTAGTTACTCTTTTTTGTTAGGATTGAACTACGTAAATGAACAGACTCTAGCGACATGTCTCATAAAGTAAACAAAATATACGAATTAGTGACCTTTAGCCTGGCCAAGTGCGGGTTGGTACACTTCACCCCCCTCTTTACACTCTTTTACAAATACAAATAATTTATAGGTAAAATGTAATTTACAGGTCAATTGATAAAAATATACACAGTTAATTGTATAATTTGATAAGTAAATAAGAACCTACTTATAAATTGTCTAATAAATTAATTGTCATTGTAATACGCCTTGCTTTAAAGCAGTAATTTTAATTAATTAATATTTTTTTTATATTTAAGGAGGATGCTCATTTTAGGCAGGGAATTGGGCAGCACGAGAACGTAAACAGGTTACTCGCGTCGATACTGCAGCGGAAGTGTATAAGTTAATATTGCAGATCAGTGGCAGGGGCTGAGTGTAAAGGATAGATTTAGATAGATTCAATTAAAATGGACCGTTCTCTCGTCTCTCGAGAACTACTTAAGTAATTTTATAGACTTTCCATAATGCAAGCGAACCTGGTGGAAAGTATTATTACAGCAACTTTCGGTCAGGCACCTATTTGGAATAGCCCACGCGTAGTAGCGCCGCGTGACTGCCCGCTGTGTTTGAGAACGGGTCTGCGCCGCCGTCGCTCATACGTGAGTAATGTCTAATAGAGAATATGCATGATTTATTTTTATTTGGTCATAAAAAAGCTAACCAAAAATAGATCCTTTCCACAAAAACAAAATTTAAATACCTACAAAAATAAGAAAGATACAAGCATTTTAATTTTATGTTAGACAGAGAACACACGACAGCGAACAATGACGTCATGGTTCACGTTCGCCGTACAAATTCAAAATAAACTGTTGTTTCACGAGAGAGGGATAGAGCATCCTTCCCCTGAAACTTAAAATTTTTATGACTCAGATGTTTATTGACTGATTGAAAAAAAAAAATCGATTGAAAATATTTTTTTTGTATATTTATTACATTTTAGTATGTTATCGGTTAAAACTATTATTCCCATGAAATAAAATACATACATGCATATTAATTATTCTGGCAAAAAGAACGTACAAATTGCATAACGTCTTCTGAACCTAGGATTTAACTATAAACGACATGACTTAGATATGATTTAGGACTTACTTCTTCCTTGCTATACAGCTTCTGGTCCGAGGTGGTGTACTGCGCGAATCCGAGAGCGTTGTTGGTCCGCGGCACGATGGTAACTTTCAACAACGCGTCGGTGTGCTCGAGCAGCCACCCGATCAGAGCGTGCCCTGATTCGTGGTAAGCTACAATCTTTTTCTCCCCTGGCGACATGGCGTGGCTACGCTTCTCTGTGCCACCTGAAAATAAAGCGAGATAAGCGGTCAAGACCGTGGCGAGACAGGCATATGCTAGGGCTTCATAGCTAAACTATTAATGTAAAAAAAACACTTGGAGAGTATTTTTTATTAAGATCACTTTGCAAAAAGGTCAATGAACTCTGTACCAAACAACTTTTTATTTCATCAGTCACAACGATAGACGATATTTTCAAACGGTGTAAGGGTATAAAAGGGCACATACCGGTGATCTTTTCCTCGGTGTAGGGGTATAAAAGGGCACATACCGGCGACCTTTTCCACCGAGTATGGGTCTAAAAGGGCACACACAGGCGATCTTTTCCACGGGGTATAAAAGCACACATACAGGCAATCTTTCTCACTGTGTAGGGGTATGAAAGGGCACATATCAACGATCTTTTCGTCGGTGTAGGGGTATAAAAGGGCACATACCGGCGATCTTTTTTTACGGGGTAGAGGTATAAAAGGGCACATACCGGCGATCTTTATTACGGTGTAGGGGTATAAAATAACACATACCGACGACTCTCTCAACAGCGTACTCAAGATCTTGCGCTTTGACGATGGATTGCTTGAAGCGAGCCGCGTGAAGGGCCGCCTCATTGCAGACATTGGCGATGTCAGCACCGCTGAAGCCGGGCGTCAGATACGCCAGTCTGAAACACCGATAAACAAACATAGATAAATAAACTAATAGTGTTTTATCTATCCTTTCATTTCATTTGTTTATTCATCCATACATCTTTCACCTTAAATCGTTATTACCCGTCTGCATAAGAAGGAGGGTTGTTATTCAATAAACAATAACAATAGACAATAGACAATGTTTTTATTGTGACAAAAACTTAAATATTTACATGACTTAAACCTAAAAACTGAAAACTAAGTTTTTGCCACAAGCCGGCTCCAGCTCAGCATGTTGCCGATTGTTGCCGACCGGCGCTGGTCTTCCGCTGGATCCGGCAGCGAGCGGTAGGTTTATTCGAGTGTAGTATGTTTGTATGTACATAAATATATGTTTCTAAATGAGCGCCTACAGCCTAAACGGCTTGACCGATTTTGATGTGCGAGGTGGTGTTAGATTCGTCTTCACTCCTCCCTGAGTGTCTAGGCTATATTTTTTAAATAAAAATAAATCATTCATATTTCTTATGAGATACCGCGTGCGCCTTCACACGCACCGGACGCGCTGCGCCGAGGTTATATAACTATGTTTATTATATTTTTAAGCGTATATGTGTTTTTGTTTTGCAGTCGGGTATTTTGTTACAATTAGAACTGTGTAAAAATATTCAACAAAACCAGCAGTTATACGTATAAATTGTTTCGCACACAATATCTTCCATAAGCATAACCATCTGTGTGATAATCCACAAAATACAATTTTATGGAAATATCAAATTACAAAAAATTTATATATCAATTTGAACAATGCATTGAACGATCAATTTTACGTCTGATGTTTGTCGAACTAAGCACCTCGGCTCGGGTATTGGTCGAAAAAGCGAGATCACACTATTAGCTAACCGATGCTGTCGCTGCCGATGGAACACGTTTTTTTTTTTATATAAAAAGGTGCAGCAATAAGGCAGACGGCTCGCTTGATTGTAAGTACCAGTTATCATAACGTCATAAATAATTACTATTGTATGTTGAAACTTAATTATAATGAGGTAAGGTCGTTTTTCACGTGACTGTGTAAATATGTGTTTTTTTTATTCGACGATAGACTTGCGCTTGTCCGAAAGCTGGGTATCCTTTCGAAGGTGCATCGGTACTTCACGCCGGAACAGTTGCTTACACTATATCAGGCACAAGTTCGATCGTGCATGGAGTATTATTCGCACCTTTGGGACGGATCTGCTAAGTACCAGCTCGGGGCGTTAGAGACCATTGAGAGGCGTGCTAGGAGGTTCATTTGTGACGATTCCCTTGTTCGGACTAAACTCCAAAGTCTGGAGCATCGTCGCAAAGTTGCCAGTTTATCGGTTTTTTATCGCATACATTTCGGCGAGTGTGCGTCTGTTTTGCATGATCTCATTCCCCCATGCCCATTTTTCTATCGGAGAGTAAGAAGCACGAAAAAGCGGCATCGTTACATGGTTGATATACCGAAAACACGTACGAAACGCTTTGGCTCCACTTTCATTGTGCGTACCGACAAAATGTAGAATGCGCTTCCTGAATGGGTCTTTTCGAATAGATATAATCTAGGTGTCTTCAAATCGCGAGTGAATAGGTTTCTTCTAGGCAAGCGCGCTCCATCGTAGACCGTAACTCTCGCTTAACACCAGGTGAGTTGACGGTCAAGCGCAAGTCTATCGTCGAATAAAAAAAAAGTAGAATGTATAGGCATAGGATGTAATTTTAATGTCATATAGACAGGCGTAAAAGTCTTCCCAATGTGTTCCTTCTTGAATAAAGTACATATTTTATTTATGATTGATTTGAATGAATCCGTGGCTTTGGCTTTACATCATAACGGCAATTTATATATATCTTCCACAACATTCTGATAAATTCTGATGGCAACACTAAAATAATAAAAATTGTACGAGACATTCGTTTTTAATTCATTTTCATATGTTTAATTAGTTTAGTGGTGCGTTCAGAATATTCCAAAAACCGAACCAAACACTTTAATTCCGCTTTCATCGTGCTGTCTGCTAGATTCTGGAATACGCTTCCTGAATGGATCTTTCCCGACGAATATAATCTGGGTGTCTTTACATCGCGAGTGAATTGGTTTCTTCTAGATAAGCGCGCTTCATCGTAGATCGCAACGTCGCTTAACATCAGGCGAGTTGGCGGTCAAGCGCAAACCTATTACTACATAAAAAGAATTGACCACATTACCGCTTAACATAGTTCTTGGGGAGTTCCTCGAGCACGATACTCTTGAGATGACGTTCGAAGATCTCCTCACGCTCCAGGCGTGTCGGCAGGTCGATCAGTATGTGACGGTCGAAGCGGCCCGGACGAAGCAGCGCCTGTCGACAACGTACATGATACATGGAACCGATCTTCACCAACTCCGTTGCCAAGACGATTTGGCGAATAAGATTTGTTTATGAGGAGTTTTCTTTACATAAAAAAACACACAAAAATATACATTAATAGATGGCGCCATTATATGTAAATATATGACAAATTTAGGTTACTTATGTGTAAAAGTAAATTATAGCGCTGCTATCACAGTTTTTTACACGCACACGCACAGCAATTATATAAATCTTAATAAATTGATATGACCGTCGCATAGCATAGCAAAAACCACGCACAGCTAATAAATAGCAAATATGAAATTTGACACACATGTTTAGAAGCTGGTATACACTAACATATACAAAAACTGTGCAATTCTGACAATATTACATACATACAAGTGGAATTAATAACCTACTTTTTTTAAGTTGGTTAAATACATTTAAAAAATAAGAAAGTTACTACATTCATTTCATGTTAGACAGAGAGCACACGATAGCGATTGACATCATGGTTCACGTTCGCCGTACAAATTAAATACAAACTGTTGTTTGGCAAGAGAGGGACAAAACATTCTTCCCCTAAAACTTTAAATGTTTATATCTCGAAAGTTTATTGACCGATTGAAATAAAACTTGAATGAATAAAACTTTTTTTAACATTTCTCCTATCAAAATAAACAAATTCGATTTCTAATATCCCTAACCAATAATTTTAAATTTTTACAAGTAATCGTTTAAATAATTTAAAAAGCCGATTTAAAAATACTCAATTTGTTTACTTGAACGACATATTTTTCCAGTTATTTTGTTATCAAAACTTTCTTCTTTCTTTAAATTTCTATGGGACAACCTGGGCAGTATACCCTTTCAAACAAAAAAAAGAATTTTTCAAATCGGTCCAGGTGTGTCTTCGAGTAATCGGGGAACATCCATAAGAAATATAAAAAAAAGATTCCGACAAATTGAGAACCTCCTCCTTTTTGGAAGTCGGTTAAAAAAGGTTGTGCTGCGCGGGAGATAGCCGCGTACGTTAAGCTCCATCTTAAACGGAAGCCAACAGATCCTTCCTAACCTTATCAAGTACATCAGGCCTGTTAGTAGATGCGAGAACCACAATTCCCTCCTTGGTCTTCATGCCATCCATTTCGACGAGCAGCTGGTTGAGGGTCTGTTCGCTCTCCCCCCCTGCTGGGCCGAAGCTGGCGCCACCGGAGGACCTCGCGCGCCCCACCGCGTCCATTTCATCGATGTAAATGATGCAGGGGACACGGGACGCAGCCTCCTTGAATAGGTCCCTGGAAATATTTCAATCATCATCATCATCTCAGCCACAATAAGTCCACTGCTGGTCATAGGCCTCCCCCATGGAAACCCATGGGGGAGGCCTATATCCAGCAGTGTACCGAGAACTTAAAGACCGGTTGGTTTTGCACCCAGCGTCCCTGCCACTTGTATGAGTATATCTGTCCATCTCGTGGATGTTAAATAAATGAATATATCAATGTTTTTTTATATATTTTTACTAAATTATATGTTCACCATTTAACCGCCAGCTTTCCTAATGTTAAGTGACGTTTTGGTCTACGATTGAGCGCGCTTACTAGTCTAGTAAAAATAAGATTTGTGACAACATAAAAGATAACTAAGAATATTGTTATTTAAATGAATGTACTGGTGTTTTGAAATACATTTGACACAATTTCAAAATGATATTATAAAATCAAACTTTGTTACGTTTACACGCTCAAACGGCTGAACCGATTGTTATGAAATTTTGTATAGATATAACTGTGAACCTGGAGACGGACATAAGCTACTTATCATTATCATAATCATCACCGTTTTTCATAACTACGCGGGTGAAACCGCGGAACGCAGCTAATTTATAAATCGGGGATTTATGTGAATTTATGTTTTTTAGGTATTTTCCTATTATAATTTGAAAGAATCCCACAAGTTACATTTAATGTGATCAGCTTCATACAAACGGATTTATTTTTACTAGACTATACCTAGAAGAAGCCGATTCAATTGTGATTTAAAGACACACTGATTATAACTATCGGGGAAGACTCACTCACCAATGAAATTTATTAACAGCTCTTTGTTTACATTACGAATGTTTATAATATAACGTATTTTATAATTTTATTGGTGGTATATGAAAATAATTTCCTCAATTATGTTTATTTCTGCAATATCAGTTTAATTTCATGACAGTTTCATCGTATCGTAGCATAGACTAGGACATGACAGTTCCGTCAGCACCACTTTCGGTGCAAAGTAATTTAAATAGGGTATTGCAGAGTTTCCGGCAGCCTAGTGGACCGTCTGACTTGCGATCCGCAGGTCCTGGGTTCAAATCCCACGGCGCGCACCTCTGTCTTTTCGAAGTTATGTGCGTATTGTTGATTGCCGCCAACTTCAAACGGTGAAGGAAACCATCGTGAGGAAACCTACATGTCTGAGAGTTCTCAATGATCTTGAAGATGTGTGAAGTCTGCCAACCCGCACTTGGCCAGCGTGGCAGACTATGGCCTAACCCTTCTCACAATGAGAAGATGGCCCGTTCCCAGCAGTGGGACAGTTTGTACAAACAGGGCCGATAAAAGGGGAAAAATTGTATTGCATTAAATAGGAGTCTTTGTACTGAAATGTGTCATATGTACTTTTGTTTTGTTAACTACTGTGTGTTTGGCCTATTAAGTTTAAGCCGGCAACGTATTGCGCTCCTTACTGTGATTTTAAATAAATTCTCAAAACCGAGACTATTTCAATTCCACATACCTGACTCTAGCCGCACCTAAGCCACCGATCATTTCAATGAATTCCGATCCGTTCATAGATAGAAAAGGTACATTCGCTTCCGAGGCCACCGCTTTAGCGAGCATAGTCTTGCCACAACCGGGCGGGCCAAGCAACAGCGCGCCTTTTGGGACCTGTGCAAAAATAACTACGCATACATATAACAAAGAGGATCTCTAGAGCTAAGCTGTTTCACACAATATTTTGATCTGTTTTTTTTAAGTGAAAACTTCTTCAGGTGCGAGAGAGAGTACAGTCAACGTGCCACTGCTGTATTCCTATTTCATAAAGTTTCCGGCAGCCTAGTGGTGAGACCGTCTGACTTGCGATCCGTAGGTCCTGGGTTCGAATCCCACGGCACGCACCTCTGTCTTTTCGAAGTTATGTGTGTATTGTTGATTGCCGCCAACTTCAAAAAACGGTGAAGGAAAACATCGTGAGGTAACCTACATGTTTGAGAGTTCTCAATGATCTTGAAGATGTGTGAAGTCTGCCAACCTGCGCTTGGCCAGCGTGGCAGACTATGGCCTAACCCTTCTCACAATGAGAAGATGGCCCGTTCCCAGTGGGACAGTTTATACAAACAGGGCTGATAA
The DNA here is from genome assembly GCA_947563715.1 of Lycia hirtaria. NCBI lineage: Eukaryota > Metazoa > Arthropoda > Insecta > Lepidoptera > Geometridae > Lycia > Lycia hirtaria. Next base: position 15,275,473 of record OX387386.1, read on the forward strand.
AAAAATTAACATCCTCTTGATGAAGTTTTTGCTTCTGCCATGTGGTCTTAAACACACACAATTTGTTTGTCCAAACGAGGATTTGATTGGTCGAGAGCATTTTTCGCTGTTTCATCAATATTCATTCAGTCGTTTTATTTTTGTCGATGGTTTCTAAGTTTTACTTGTACAATATTAGTAAGGATTACGTATTATTTAGAACATTTTGTGACTAGTGAATCTAGTGGCTCGCAGTCTAGTAAAAAGTTAGAGCCTCTTTTCTGCACAGCTTTAGTAAGTACTCTTATCATAAACAAAGTGAATTTTTAACCGACGAAAAAACGGAGGAGGTTCTCAAGTCGATGCGTATATTTTTATTTTTTTATGTATGATCATGCATAACTTTTTACAGAGTAGTCCGATTTTGATAACTCTTTTTTTATTAGAAGGGTTATACCTTGAAGTTGGTTCCATATAAATTTGGAGAAAAAAACTACCCTAAGGGTGGGAAAATAGGGGTGATGAAGCATGTAGTAATTAGTAGATTAAAAATACAAAAAATTATATAATAAAAACTTTTTACAAAAAAAATAAACCTCCGATAAAACTGAAAAGCATAAAATAATAAACCTTTTTTATTTAACTTTAATAACTAAGTCCTTAAAGTAATGTAAGTATATATAAGTAATTTTGAGGCGGCGCCAAAAATTACCTTAAATTTAAATAAATAACCAAATCAAATTAACAATGAAATCTCCAGCAATAAACATTGACATTCCAAAAATGCGATCTTCGCACGACCACTCGCAATACAACGTAACACGCTGGCGCCGACTCAAAATTATTTAGGTATACTTACAATACTTTAAGGACTTACTTATTAAAGTTAAATAAAAAAGGTTTATTATTTATGCTTTTCAGTTTTTTCGGAGGTAATTTTTTTTTTTTTAAGTTTTTATAGAGGATAGTTGTACCTTGGCACCCAAGCTCTTATAGTGCTCAGGTCGCTTGAGGTAGTCTACAAACTCCATAACCTCGATTTTGGCTTCGTGCAAACCAGCCACGTCTTCGAACTTGACTCCTTTCCCCTGCCCAGTCATCGAATCAACAAGGGTGAATTTGGCTCGACCCAGTTGACTCTGAAACATAAATGACGTAATAAAGAAAAACATACAAGTATTATCGTATTAAAAAATTACCAATCAGTATCCACCCGAATAAAATGATTATATTATTCATGAATCAATGTGTGTACTGCACTAGAGAGCATTCAATGTTTTCTGAGAACAATCTGGAAATTTTCAAGGCTAGAACTAATTTAAAAGAAGGCTATACAGATTTCTTTCTTAATCGATGAACCCTATCCTCGCCTATATCGTCGCTTAACATGAGACAAGTTGGTGGTCAAACGTAGATATAATTACACTTTTTTTTTTTTTTTTATCAGCCCTTTTTGTACAAACTGTCCCACTGCTGGGAACGGGCCATCTTCACATTGTGAGAAGGGTAATTACACTTAAAGTTAAAAAAAAAAACTAACTTATTATATAAACTTGATCTGAATCACGAGGTTGTCTTCTTCGCAGCAATACCCTTCTTATTATTATTATATATGAATAATGATAAGTTTACAAAACAAGCCTAGGGTCAAAGAACTTTATTAAGTAGCATTTTCTTAACATTGACATAAATTATACACGTAAGCTAAAGGTTGAAATCTCAGGATGACTAGACATCCTGAGATAGTAATACTGTAATATTGCTTTCATAATTTGACCAAACATCGGTGTCGTAAACCCGAATAGTAAAAATTTGGAGTACTCACAAATCCTCCAACGTTGATGTTCATTCGCATACTCTTGGTCGAATAGAGGAAGGAAAGGATAATTGCCCCGATGAGAAGCGTAGTCACAACTTTGCCAGCAACGCTGCCGTTACGATCGTATATCACACGTACACCTGTCAACAAAACGTCATTATTGATAAACAGTGCGGTGCATGAAGGCCGCTATGATACGAGCTTTTGTCGAATGCAGTCATTTCTTCAACGGCTGATAAAGCTGAGTCCTCGCAACGCTCACGCAGGGTCCTTGCAATGCTCACGCAGGGCCCTTGCAACGCTCACGCAAGGCCCTCATAACGCTCACGCAAAGTCCTCGCAATGCTTGGGGCATGGCGCGTCTTTCAGCAAACATTGGAAGAACGTGTACACTTGTAAGTCAATTTGAGCTTATTAGATTTGTGTGTGATTGCATTGAGGATGTACCTTCTTTGACTCCTAGATTCTTTTCTATATCACGAAGTTTTTCTTCAAAACGATGTATATCGCCAACATTCATGTGATATACTCTATGGGCTGCCTGAAAATATGGTATAACAATTACATTTAGTTATAATAATAACAATAAACAAAAATTTTATAACAATATTATTAAGATTCTTCAGTACTACAAGGGACATTTATAAATTTGTTAATTTGTAAATCTATATTTATTGATAAATAACTTTGACTTTGGTTATGCCCGTCTGCCAATATGTCACAGCCATTTTACTCACTGACTAGTTATAGTCCAGTCAAAATAGACATTCAAGTTAGCCATAATTCGCATAGAGCTGAAAATTGTATCGTGTTGAAATTAAAACCATGTACGCAGATCCATAATCTCTTGCTGCAGAAAGAAAAATCTAATTTCTCAGTTTTCATAAAAAAAGTTACATCCGTTTTTTTTGCAGAAGTAGGATCGAAGGGGATTTTTGACATTTCATTAGTAATGGTTTATTTAACGTCTATACCAATTTTCAGCTCTATGCGAATATGTTTAACTTATATATTTTTTTGTCTATTTTGACTGGACTATTAAATAATATTTTAGTAATAATAATTTGAACTAAGATGTGAAGCGATAATTTCAGATACCTTTTTAGGGACTAATTAACTTCATATATTAAATCAAATTTCAACCTTGTCAACATAATTATTAATATGTAATCAATATTTCACATGCAAGTACACATTTATCGAAAAGATCAATGCATACCCGTTTGCCTTTGATGATAGCCCCTTCATGAAGGATGATGGTGACAACCTCCATATCTGGGCGCACTATTAGCTCCTCTACTTCACCTTTAGACAACATCGAGTACACAAACTCATTCCATGATACATAGCGGATGAGCTGAAATTAAGAACACAAATAAGTATCTATATTTTAAAAAAAAACTACAGAAAAGCGGTGTTTGCAGTATAATTTACGACTTCGTTACGCTTAGTACGTTGTTGAGTATACGTTTTTTTTTTGTGGGAAAATGTGCATAAAATCGCTGTCAAAGATTATATAGGATTATATATTTTTTAGGATAATTCTAGTAAAATTACTTATATATTACGAAAAACTTTGTTTGGGTGTTAATGAAAAAAAAATATTTTTTTGTTATTTTTGCGAGGGTTGTATTATTATTACAAAAAAGTATAGCCTATGACACTCAAAGAGTGAAGACGAATCTAACGACACCTTGCACATCAAAATCGGTCAAGCCATTTAGACTGTAGTTGACAATATAGAAACACATACATACCCACAGCAATATATATGTACATACGTACAAACACTCGAAAAACATAACCCTTCTTCTTATGCAGTTGGGTATCAAGAACTTACATTAGTTGCAGTAGGCATCTTGGGCATAGAGCGAGGTAACCTTGAGTCACAATCATATTTAAAAAAAAACTGCAGATGCTACTCAGTCTAGTCAATTTTATAACTAACTTAACTAGTCACATAGCATCCACAGGCTGACTACAATGCTGTATGATACCTATTGGAGAAGAAACTGTCCCGAGACACTGCAACTATTCAAATGTCTAAATTCAAGCAAATGTTTCATTGATTACAATAATGTCTTTTGCGCGAGGTGTATGTTAGGTTAGGTTAGAAACTGTGTTAAAAAATGACATTCAATTATATGGGTTGGAGTGAGTGTCATTCACACATATACAAACATGACTCGAACATAATCAATGGCCACATGCAGTTGTGAATTGTAACAAATATAATATCACTCACCTCATTTTGTGTATTATCTCCTGGTACTAATAGTGAGCTCATTACAATTAGAATACAGGTAGTCATCATCCAGAAAGCCGCCTTCATTAGTAAGGATGGTAACTCTTCATTTTTTTTCTCTTTTTTATCTTTATCCTGGAATATTACAATAAATAAAATTATTAGAAGAAAACAAAACATCAACTGAAAAATATAATTAGGCCAGTCAGGATTCAAAATAATTCTACATTTCACATCAAAAACAACAATGCTGTGGTTTACAAATTCATAAACGCAGAGTAGAGATTGGAAACCGGGCCCGGTAGGTATGAAAACCGCTGCTCGGGAGGGAGCGCGAGATCATAGAAAATTCGCATGGCAACCACTGCAAGCTGCCTCGTTGCCGTACTGACGCGCCAAGCGCCGCTCGCTCGCTTCAATTAGTAATAGTAATACTCACTAGTCTTAATAGCTAAAGTTTAAGAAAAATATAATATTTTAATAAGAATTTGTTTTGTTTATACCAAATATTACCAAAGCTACCAAAGTTTATCTATCTATCTAAGTTGTTATGACAAGTTTAGTGCTTTAAGCTTTATTAGTTTCTTATTCTAACACTATGTTTCAAATGGACACTATAACGAGTTAAGAGAAAGACCTGCTTGCTTAAACTTATAAAAATTAATAATTACTAATACTAATGTTACTATTCCATCCATAAGTAAAAGTAATCAATTCTGTATTAAATCTGAGATTTTGAGACTGAGTGAGACTGATTATTGTGATTATTGTTGATTTGCTAGTTTGAAATAAATATAAATTCGTAACCTTGAATCATTGTCTTTTTCCATTCTTATATAGCAAATTTTCATACATTACTTTAACAGTTTCATCGCTAACACATCCGGGTCCTCCGGGCCCGGCCGGGTTGAGAAACATACCGGGTTGCAATTTCTAACACAGAGTAATGAAGTTAAATTCTAGACCATATAAAAGGAAGAAATGTACTATGGCATACTTTATCACAGTTTCACATAATCAACTAATCACAATGAGTATTGAAGCTTAAATGATGAAGTTGGGGTGATTGAAAGAATTGGCTTATTAGATATGGTTGCCAGTATAGATTTTGCAACATTGTGTAGCATTTTCTGATTTTGAGTCACCTGATTGTTTTATATAAACTAGGTTTAAAGTAATTTTGTCCACTAACTTGTCTAATAATAAGCGTGGTGTAAGTTAAAATGTCTAAGAATATGTTGCTTTAGAAGGTATTCTATGTACTAAGTTCAAAAATTTAGAGTTATGTGCTGTGTGTGTATTATTAATTTGCAGCAAGTTTAAAACACACACAACATAACTTTTAATTTTTGAACTATACACACTCTGTTGTATTCCCTGTTACAGTTAGTCTTTATGATATTGGATTGTCATCTTGGATCGTCAGTAGTGTTGGCTTAGTGTGAATGTCTATTTACTCGTATCTGAGTAAGTAAATTTTAACCATACCTTATCTTTTTCATTTTGTTCTTTATTGAGCCTACTCGGAGAAGTATGCAGGCCCCGTGCACATGTGTTAAATACAGTATTTATACTTGGTAAATTTGATCTAGTCAATAGTGTACATGCTGCCTTATATTCTTGATTGAACCTTTTCAATTGCTGAAACAAATGTTTTAATAATTATTATACTGCAAACATTATTATAGAAGTAAACTGAAGAACTAGGCCTGTGTAAGATTAATGATACAGATTACATAGAATGGTCCTGTTATCTGAATTTTAATGTACTTATATATCAAATGAGAATGTCACTGCAGGAAGGGTGAATCAGCTCATTAGTTGATTGGTTGAACTTATAGGCTACAATGGATAAATATTGCATGTGAAAGCACCTTTTTATTTATTTTGTAACAAATTCAACACTATTTTGACTCACTAAAAACTGACCGACAAGACATGCAAAGTGCTTTTCTGATATTATGAGAAGGGATTGCTTATTCACACCAATTTCGGTTGTTTAACACTAAGGTCTTCTGAGATATTACATATTAAAACTCTTTGAGCACTTAGAATTCACTGGATATATTGCCCTTCAATCTTAACAAAATAATGATTGCACAGGACTGTTGTATAACTGGTAAACCATGTGGTACTTCCACACACAAGCTTTGCTAATCAGCCTTGGCATTGGAATAATTTTACGACAACAATCATAAAATCCACACTCTATATATCGAGTTACTTTGTCCATAAACATGACTAAATGACGAAATATGAAGTAAAAATCTTTAATATCGATGTGCTTACAGCTAAGACCTACATATATATATCGAGGAAACAGACAATTTTGTGCAGATGTGCTTACCGGGTTTTTGGATTTCCTTGTGTAATGATGTAACACAGAAAATGTTTTACAAAAATTCATTAGCTTAGGACAGTGTTTGTGTATTTCGGTTTCGACCACTTGATTTATATTATTGAAACACATTTTGTACTGAAGTTTTGACGCGGATAGCGTCGGTAGCTTTTTAATGGACAACATAATGATTCTAATGTAGATAAAATCTTTTCAAAATTATGATTTTGATTTATTTATTAGTTTCATCATGAAAATCTAAGAAAAATGAAAATTATTTCACAACTTTACTAGTGTGACACTGACGTTCATGTTTGACGTTGATTTTTAAGCAAAGTTAACAGTGACGTTGACATTAATTTGTTATTTTTTTTATCATGTAAAAACGGCTTCATCTTATTAAAAACTTGCTTCTTGCCCGTGGTCAGATTTTCTTCATTTTTAACCGACTTAAAAAAAATATGGTTATCAATTCGTAGCGTATATTTTTTTTTAATGTATGTACACGAATTTCGCCGTCATTCGTGGACCAATTTTTGTGTTTCTTGAATTGGTGTAGAAGAGAAAGCTCCCAAGTTGGTCCCATAATTATAATTAAAGTTTTTACATAAAGTAAGTAAGTTTTTACATTGATTGGTTGATTTGATTAAAAATATTTGAGGTAGGTACCTTACTCTGTAGATACATTTGTGCATAGTTATATTTTTAACATGACGTAAAATTTTATTGGCATTTTAGTAAAAACTTGAGATGTGAGTCAAGTCTCCTTACCAGAAGGAACACTTGAACCGGGGTGTGGGTAAGAGACTAAGAGTTGACCTTACTATTTTTGGGAAAAGAATACCTAATCATTCTCAAATCATAGTTCTATTAACTTAGTTTACACAATAATTAACTTTATTTTTAGCACTTCCAGCAAGGAAAGAGCAAAAATTTAACAAAATTAAATGTTCATAACATTTGTAATAAAATGTGCCAAAAATAAACAAAATGACAACATTAAACGTTTTAAACACACATGTGTAGTACTTTAGTTTTTATTATTTACTTATTTCCAAAGAATTCAAAGTTTTTTTTTTTAATTTTATTCGTCGATAGGCTTGCGCTTGACCGTCAACTCACCTGGTGTTAAGCGACAGTTACGGTTTACAATGGAGCGCACTTGCCTAGAAGAAACCTATTCACTCGCGATTTGAAGACACTTAGTTTATATCTATTCGGAAAGACCCATTCAGGAAGCGCACATGTATACTTAACACAATGCTTCTTGCCAAATTTCATAGTTCTAAGTTTTGATTCCCTTGTGAGTGTCGAAATGTGTATTTTTTACATTATGGTGATGTAACGGAACAATGAGTCATACTTTATCGTGAGTGCAGCCGGCGTTCATCGATTTATTAGACGTTGTCACGTCAAAATAGTGTCTATGCAAGGAATGAGGGTCCAAATTTTAAAGTGAATTAACCGTATCATGTGGGGTATCATAATATGAAAGAGCTTCATTAGGATAAGCTAACACAGGTTTTAAAATATTTTGACGTGACAACGTCTAGTAAATCGATAAACGCCAGCTGCATGCACGAAAAAGTATGACTCATTACGCTCGTTGTCCCGTTTCGCTCATTGTCCTGTTGCGCACATTGTCCCGTTACATCATCATCATCATCATAATTTCATCAATGTTTTGTTATGACGTTGTCACGCAAAACTATCGTCCGTAAACCGACTTTACAGACAACCAATTTTTTACGATGTATATTTTTCGGTTTATGAAGGAAAATATAAAAAAATATATATAATTTCCCCCTTTTATGTACTAGTTTGTACGGAACCCTCGGTGGGCGAGTCTGACTCGCACTTGTCCAGTTTTTTTTAAACTACCTACAATTATTATAATTTGCGATTACTCACACCATAAAAAATCTAGGTATGGCCAGATAGCCAAACATTAATTTCAACTATTAAGGGTTGAGTTAGTTTTTCCATATTGTGGTAGACGCGATTACAGGAACTCTACATTTTTTTGGACAACCGAATAGCTTACTCTGCTCTGATTATCCAGAGTAAAATGTCTAGATTCTAAATATCACTCAGATCCGTTTTAAATATAGATAAACATTATTTAGAAGGTTTAAAAAAATATTACATTTATTTTATTTGGAAGTCAGTTTTTTTAACTACAATTATTTGCTATTACAAACTCACACCATAAAAACTGCCTTATATTATAAAATACCCAAGTGAAATGATATTAGGAAAGGGTTACAATGCTTCATTACTTATTAACTATTATATACGCATATAAATTAATATTTTTATCGTGTTTTTAGTTTTTAACAATAAATAATTATTTATGTGCTGAGAAAATTAGTTGTCGTTCCAAATTACGTATTATTCATGCAATAATAATAGGAGAAAACTGTTTTCTAGCCCTAATTATCTGATTTCGATAAAATGTTAACTTACCTACTTACTTTCATTCTTTGTAAATGCGAACCAAATTGTCTAGAACCCAAAGCATAGTATAGAAATAGAATTAGATAATGTTTAGAGATAGAAAATAATATTCTCCTTTTATGTTATATGGAAGAACCTGTCAAGGTTGCTTGGAAGAGATCGCTTTTAGCGATAAGGCCGCTTGTTGTTATCTAGCTTGGAAGATCTCTCTTGTTAATTAGTGTTTTAGTATCATGGTGTAAACAATTAAAGAGTTTATCTATCTATCGAAGAGCGCACAACAACGTTGTAATTTTTTTATTTGCATCACATCGAAAACATCCTATAGTCACGTATGTCTCGTTGCATACTTTACAGCTGCGCCAAATCTTGTTGCAAAATCAGCGGCATATCTAAATAGATAGCATCTATAATATCCGACTCGATGTCAACTCATTGGAATTCTCAAATTAGATGTATTCCCGTAAATCGACGGCATTGACCCAGTGGGATCAAATTGGTATACGCTCTCTCTCTATTTTTAACCACCTCGGCACACTACAAATTCTAAAAATAGCTAGCCTTTAAGTTAATTATACAGAAATTATAATTAAATAACATTGTTCGCGCGTAAACCGACGTTAATAACACAAAGTGTGTGAAAAAGTTGGTTACAAAAATAAAACTAGCCGGCGCGCGGCGTCCAGACGGACCGGTGGGAAGATGCGCTCGCGCCGCCCAACATTTCACATACACACTCTGGTTAATATCTAAAACGATGTCTGTGTGATGCGACGAGACAACTGGCTCCCACATATCGCGTAAACAATACCAAACGTAACAGCCGCGGCACGCGCGAGCTTCAGAAAACTTCAATTAGTAACTTGTGATATTTTCTACGTTTTCCGCGGAGTGTTTTCCTTTTGGAAAGTGAGTTGAGTGTTCGTGGCTTGATGATCAGTGATTATGTTTGCGGGTGGCGGCGCCGGGTTTCAGAAGTCGTCGAAGCCGCCTTGGGAATGTGCGAATAACTCCAACGAACTACATCCGAGCTGGTGAGCAACGCAATTCAAACTGAACATTTTTTAATGAAAAATGTTTTTAAAAGATTCTTCTTTTCTTACTGGAGGTTGACTATCATTAACACTATATGTATCAAATATACAGCTGGGAATAGGGGTCTCATGATCACAGGGTCTAGTGCAAGTTTTTATATTGTTTTAGATCTACTCAATTACATTCACATAAACTATGTTTTAAAAGCATGCGGCGTAGTACCGGTAGATGGCGTGGTTCCAATTTCATACATGGAAAGCTGTTAACTTTCCACAATGGTTTTCCGTAATCGTGATCGAGAAGAAATAAAAAAAATATGACGTATGTTATGAATAAGTGGCCAAAACCGTGTCGAGACACAGATACACATATGCTAGGCATATGTTAGGGTTCAATAATGCTATAATAAAAAAAAAAAAAAAAAAGGCGAATATTATTTGATAAGACTAAGAAATTAAATGTTCTACATATTATTATTTATCGTTATATCTTGACAAGTTATCACTAAATATGTTCAAAATAATTCTCATTGAAAGTATTTCGTATCGTCTAAGGTCTACTACTATGGTTAATTAAGAATAAATAGATTGTGTCCGGGGTGTACACAATTTTTTCACTTTTGACAAGCTATATCGCGAACACATCGCATCTGAGAAGAAAATAATTTATGAAAGCTTATAACCTACCATTTTTTTCATCCCCCAAACTTATCGTGTGGGGGTTGAAAAAAGTTATTCCTTCTTTACATAAATGCGTATCTAAATATCTAAGGTTCACATTTAAATTACGTACTCATTAAGTTCAGTGACCCCGTACAACCTCTTTTGAATACACTTTTTTTAATACGATTGATAACTAGTCTAGTAGTCCACGCACCAATACAGTTTGCGCGGTAAAGAGATTCATGCGTATCTAAGGGCCTTACCGAAAAACGTTACTTAACTTTAACCAACGTCTTAAATTCTCTGTCTTCTTTCCGTTAGTCTTTACATGTCAGCGAGAAGTCGACAAAATATGTTAAGCATTGCTTAAAGTTAAGTAACGTTTTTCGGTAAGGCAGTAAATGTTAAACAACGCAAAACGCATTAACGTAATTATATTGCCTACTAATTACTATTAATTATCTACTATTACGAGCATTTGATTTAATAAACATGTCGGTAATCTAAAATACATCCGAAGCAATATATTTAAGATTTTTTGTGAAAATCATGCATAGTTTTTACCGGACTGCGTAAGAAGGAGGGTTATGTTTTTCGAGTGTATGTATGTATATTTCTTTGACACGCCCTAGAGCCTAAACGGCTTGACCGATTTTGATGTGAGTGGTGTCAATAGATTCGTCTTAGTTGTGAAAGTGACACTATGTACATCAAAATTAAAAAAATCATAAGTTAGGGTGCAAAAACCTCTTGATTTCTGCAGTCGGATATTTTGTTTTTCTTTTAACATTGATACTTTTTATTGTTTCAGTTACATTTTGAGTTACTTTAAAAACTTTCGGTTCGTAGTTTTAAACGGCCAGCAAGCTTCACGGTATAGTAGATACACAGCAATAGCATTCTAATTTCTTCTATGCGAAATAGGAAGATGGCGCTTTGCAAAATTATTAAAGAGTAGATCTAACAAAAGAAAAATAAAGTATCAGAATACATTTGAGTGATTTTCTTACTGTAAATGTTACAGTCAATATTATGTTACGTTTTCGCGAAAAAGTATGTACAGAGTAACAAGTACCTACAATTAAATTAAATGAGCATTAGAATATATTTTGTAAAATCTCTTATTAAAAAATATGTAACTTATGACACCCGGGAGATGAAAACAAGTATAACGATATCTCGAACATCAAAATCCGTTAACTCGTTTCGGCTGTAGGAAGTAAAGATGGGGGCTACAACGCATTGTAGCCGAATAATTTCGTAGATGTTGAGCGTAGCCTTCTACATCAAAAGCTACGAAACGCTACGTACTCGTAAAATTGCGACAGAGCGTCAGTGATTCACAATTTTTAACCCACTTCCAAAAAGAAGGAGATTCTTAATTCGTCGTCTATCACAATTTTTCGAGGTATAGTGTATTTTTGTAAAGTAGTTTTATACAATACCTTCTCACCAAATTAGTTTCTTTAAGATTACAACATTACGTCTCGGCATGGAACTTATTTCTTAAACAATATAGATACTTTTTTTTTTTAAATTAAAGCCAATCGATTCTCTAAACTAATTAATTGACCACGCAAGTGAAGTGAGACCCTAAGTGAAGTGAAGATAATATCAAATTGCCTACATGAGGTCACCCGATATTTAGAAATGTATCTGCAGTTTTCAGTTTTCACTTGCGTGGTCTTAGCTTAGAGAATCGACAGGCTGATGCTATATCCATAATACTCTGGAAGTATAGACACGTCTAACTTACACTTCGCATGTGTTTACGTCAGTATTACGGCTACTAATGCAACGGAAGCATACATTTAATAGAGAAATGCTTACTTCGGGTAAGAATGAACCCAATATGTCACCCTGAACACTCACAAATAAGCATGATTTCAGAAATAGCTGTTAGATGGCGGTGTATGATCTTAAAACTCGTTATCGTTTCGTTCGCCGGCGGATGAGATATTGACATGCACGTTTATAATAGACAAACAGACACAAAATACATTCAAATTTTTGGAAGCCGTCACTTAACTGTGCGGCTATTACTTATATACTGATACTTTTTCACTTTAGATGTTATTGTAGGATTGATCACTAATTGTTTCTGATTATTGTGTTTTTACCCGACTGCGTAAGAAGGAGGGTTATGTTTTTTGAGTGTATGAATGTTTGTATTTATATGGGGTATGTATGTTTCTATGTGACAGCCTATAGCCTCTAACGGCTTGACCGATTTTCATGTGCGAGGTGTCTTAGACTCGTATTCGCTTTCAGAGTGTCATATGCTATATTTTTAGGGTTTTGTACCTCAAAAGGAAAAAACGGAACCTTTATAGGATCATTTTGTCGTACGTCTGTCCGTCTGTCCGTCAGTCTGTCTATATAAATACCTTTATCTCGGGAATGAGTGAAGGTATCGAGTTGAAATTAAAACCATATACGCTGATCTATAATCTCTTGCTGCAGAGAGAAAAAATATTCTTCTCAGTTTTCGTAAAAAAGAGTTACAGCCGATATGTCGCAAAAAACGCATATTAATTACTTGACACTGGGAACTGCACAAATGTGCGACGCCAAATTCATAAGATGAGGAGAGAAAAAAACGCGAAACACGCGCAAGGGAATCAAAACCTATGGGGTACGTCCCGTTGACCAATACCTGTGAAAGGCAAGAAGCATTGTCCTAAAATACACATAAAGTAAAAAATCCGAAAATTTACAAATTAGTGATTTTAGAAATGAATGTTCATTTGAATACATTCTACAGTAACATTGCGCACGATTTCGCGCGGAAACGTATTCACAAGATCATATTTTTAAGTTACATAGGTGTTGAAGGTAGTATAATGGATGGGTATCAATAAGCTGATTTCAGAAAAATAATTCATTATATCTTTATTCTCATGCTAGCGCTGTAGTCGCAAAATCTATGTACAGTTTTGAAATATGTTGTGAAGAACGGGTTAGAAACAATCTTCGCAGTATCCTCTTTGAAATCAGAGTTGATAATTAAATTGTTCAAAGTTTTTCCAATAACTATAATAATAACTAATAATATTAGGAAGCGATTGAAAGTTTGTAAAAGTAAAAAGATCTTAACTATTCTGCCAGAATCAGAATAGTTCTCATTAACACTGTCGAATCAGAAAAATGAGAGTATTATCGATCTTTGACCTCATTTTTGATCCCATAATATGTTTTTTTTTAGAAAATCTTATCTTAGCGCTATTTATGCCGTACCATAAACAGGTTATTTAAGGTTAGAGGGTTATTAAATTTGATTAGACATGAAGTACAGTCCATGCCACAACTAAAGTCCGACGGTGTAATTTTTTTACTAAATTTGACAGGTCTGCTATTGCCTACCGGAACACAAAATACCTGAGGTGGGCACTGACCGGCGTTACAGGGCGTAATGTAATGTGTTATACAGCGAGCGTTCATGCATTCAGTACGAGAAAATAAGCTGCTCGTTGCTCGCTGCGAGTGCTCCACTCCGCTGTCGGTTTTTAGCGAATCCTTTGAGTGTTACGCACTTCAGTCAGTACATCGCAGCGAATCGTCACGAGCGCACGTGGCGCAAGCGTCGATTGTAGGTACTTCGGGACTTAAGTTTTGATTATTGTGATCACTTGCTGTTGATAAGATGGAATGGGATAAAGAGGAAACTTTCTTCTTAATTTTGGACTAAACAATAATAATAATTGAGTCAAATCAAAGGTCCCAACACAACTTTGTCGTTCGACATCTTGACTGATAGTGGTTTAAGAAACTGGAGCACGGACGAGCAAAGAGGTTGAAACGAGCATGTAACACGGATTATAGCACACGGCGTAACGTAACATGCTCGCTGCGAATGGTACATTACGCCCCGTAACACCGGTCAGTACCCACCTTAATAGTACGTATGAACGGAATGCGATTGAAATACCGCGTCTATCGGACTTGAGTGGTGTAGCGGACTCTATGTTTGTTGTTTTCTATTTGGTATGTCAGCGTTAAAATAGGAGTCACAATCCAAAAGTTTATTGTTCATAGTTTTCACACCTTGTGCAGGTTTCAATTAATAGGTAGAGGATACGGGTCACACTATTGTAATGACCTAATGTGAAACTTTATTTGTACAGAGCAAGCATTCTAATTTGTTCTACGTGAAATATAAAGATGGCGGTTCATGTTATACAACGTGTAAGTTTATATAGGTAATTAAACAAAAAAGTAAGTATCTATGTTAAAAGAAAAACAAAATACCCGACTGCAGAAAAGCAGCTTTTGCAGTCTAACTTATGATTTCGATACGCTTGAAACGCTGTTGAGTGTACGTTTTTTATGAGAAAATATGCGTTAATTTGCCGTACAAGATTATAAATGCGCTTTCTTTAGAATAATTGTACTAAAATCACCTGTTTATAACGAAGAACTTCGTTGGAGGTTACGAAAAAACGCATTTTTGTTTTGTGAGAGATGTATTATTATTATTACAAAAAAATATAGCCTAATGAAACTCAGGGAGTGAAAACGAATTTAACGACACCTTGCACATCAAAATCGGTGAAGCCGTTTCGTCTGTAGGCGATCATATAGAAACATACATACACTCGAAAACCATAACCTTCTCTCCTTCTTACGCAGTTGGGTAAAAAGATAAATAGTGCAGCTGAACTAACTGCATATACTTTCTCGCGTTAACATATTGGCATATCAATAGGAACAGGTGCACTATCAAACCGCTTTTATTTAATACAGCTTAATAGCGTCTTCTTTAGAACGCGCAAATATATATTTATAAATTTAAATATGAAATATTTAAAATAAAACCTAAATACTGTATTTCCGAACTAGACTAAGCATGTTTTGCGAGAATCAGATAAGATTCTTAATAATATCGACTCTCATTATTTTATATATGTATAAAAAGCCAGTAGGTACCTAAAGTTCTTGAAGAATCGATATATCGTTGGTAGTAAAATTTTAAAAATATAGGTATAAAACAACTTTCTAAAACTTAAATTATATTTGAATGTGTGATTTAAACCGAGTTTAATTGAACTTTGAATATCAGTTGAAACGCTTTAAAAAGTATAATATAAGAAAATGTTTAGTAGTCTATAAATATGTAAAACAGTAAATTATTCAAATCTGAATGTAAAATGGTAAGTGGTAAGCACTCGATAGGCGGTTGTTAGGTCGCATTGCAGCCTGAAATGACGTCAATTACACAAACTGCTGAAATACACGGATATTATGAGCGAAAAGGATTGCAATTATGATTATTGAGGTTCCGTATAAAATTATATTACCAACCAATACAGACTTATTTGACGAATAATTATCACCATAAAACTAAAATAGGTATATGCGTACCACGTCCACAGCTGTGCAAGAAAACATCTGTGACACCTATGTCAGTTATTTGAAATATACTTTCTTATTATTCTATGTGAAAAGGCTGTCCAGGTCAAATATTTTTGGTAGGTCAGTAAAAAAAAAATACGTGGCAACATACCTAATCCTTTAAAAGTTTTTTTATACAAGATAGACGATTGGCCACCAACTCGCCTAATGTTAAGCGACGGTGTGGCCGAGGAAAAAAAAGAATTGAGTTAAGTTGCAGTTTGACAGAATTTGAACTAAAAATTCAACAATATATCTCAAGGTACCCTAAAATTTGCATCAGTAAGTGTTAACTGAGTCACTAGGGCACTAATATTGATTTAAAGCTATTTTTGTTTTCATAGAAAAAAAAAACCATGGCATGTTCTATTGTAAAATATTTTATGTTGCATGTTGCTGCGATACCGCTCCATCCCTGACACACATAGCTAGACAGAACACAATGTCGACAACCTTCTGAGAAACGTTATTAACCCAATTATTTACTACAGATTTTTTTTTTTCAAATTTCTGTTTTTTATTTGAATTGTAGGGAAATAAAACCAGCCAAGTGCGAGTCGGACTCGCGCACGAAGGGCTCCGTACCATTATTTTTAAAAACGGCAAAAAATCACGTTTGTTGTTTGGGAAATATTAATTTTATTTTAATTTAATTACTTATTTTTAAAGTGAATAATATAACTCAATATTCAGTGAATATTTCAAGCGTCTACCTGTTGCCGTTATCAATTACGAGCAAAAACAAGCAAAAAATCACATTTGTTCTATGGGAGCCCCCTTAAATATTTATTTTATTCTGTTTTTTAGTATTTGTTGTTATAGCGGCAACAGAAATACATTATCTCTGAAAATTTCAACTGCCTATCACGGTTCGTGAGATACAGACTGGTGACAGACGGACGGACAGACAGCGGAGCCTCAGTAATAGGGTCCCGTTTTTACCCTTTGAGTACGGAACCCTAAAAAGGAAAAAACCTGAAATCTGTATTTTTTTTATTTAACCACAAAAAATAGTGTCTTTATACAAGGAATGAGGGCTCAAATTTTAAAGTGAGTTAAGCGTATCATGTGGGGTAGGTATCTTATAAGAAAGCTTCGTTAGCACAAGTTAGAACTGGGTTTTAATTATTTCTACGATATATATTCGGATTATAACCAAAACTGTAAAAAAAATATACATAATTATTCTAACTCGCACTTGTCTGGTTTTCTTGATACTCATTAGGATAATTATTAAATTGTGACAAATATATTTCAAAACACCAGTCCAGTATTTTCCTTTAAATAACCATTTTCTTAGTTGTATTTTGTGTTGTTACACTTCTTATTTTTACTGGACTATAATATTTAGAGGTAGAACTAAGTTTTCTCCTTTTGTGTGTACGAGTGCACGATAAACATAGACTAACTGCCTATCCACGGTCTAATAAGTATCATGATACCTAATTGACAGCCGTTAATTTGGTAACCTAATTACGTCTCGGCATATTAAATCCTTTCGTATCCGATCCAAAATATCTACCAATCAGGCGTTGCCTATATTGGAACCTGGCAGTGAAATGATTAATTTTTAATTTTGCAGGAACATCGACGCTAATATGTATTGAGTTCATTTTTAAAATAGACTACTGAACAAATGATGGCTTGTAATAATTTTATAAAATAGACTAATGAACAAATGATGGCTTGTAATAATTTTTTAAAATAGACTACTGAACAAATGATGGCTTGTCATATTTTTTTTAAATAGACTACTGAACAAATGATGGCTTGTAATAATTTTTTAAAATAGACTACTGAACAAATGATGGCTTGTAACATATTTTTAAAATAGACTACTGAACAAATGATGGCTTGTAATAATTTTTTAAATAGACTACTGAACAAATGATGACTTGTAATAATTTAATAGTTAAAAAAACTGAAAAAACCGACTTCAAAATACGCAATTCTTTTACTCGGATGATATTTTTTAGTTATTTTGTTATAAAAATCAAAGTACTGTAACGATTTTGATAAAATTTATACGCGACCACCTCTGAGGTATTTATTACCTACAAAAAAAAAAACATCAAAACTTCATAATTGTCGGAGTAATCGCCGAATAAACACAAAAAAACCTACAGTCAAATTGAGAACCTCCTTCTTTTTGGAAGTCGGTTAAAAATAAGTCCTTATACACTATATCTTATCTCGAAATATTTTTGTACTTAATAGTATTTTTTGTGGAGATCTTGGCTTGAACCAAAATGTTTTTGCAAGATAGATATATAGGTATTGACCACCAACTCTCCTGATATTAAGCGACGGTGTGGCCGAGGATGGATCTCGTCGATCTAGAAGATATCTATTCACTCTAGCCTTGAAAATTCCAAGATTGTAGGTCTCAGGAAACAGAGATGGCGGCAAAGAATTCCATTCCTGTGTAGTACGCATCAAGAACGTGGATCAATATCGCTGAGTACGGATTTTTGGCATTTCAATGAGAAATGATAAATTCGCCGACTTTCTGCTATTCTTGTAGTGTGTGCTCTGTGTGTGCTCTTGCGCACATTCCCCAAAATGAATCCTGTAGAAAATAGACAGATATGCTACTTTACGGCGGTGTTCGAGACAAAGCACGATGTTGGTTCTTCTGGTCCACAAATATTGGCAGCATGTTGGATATGCTGCCAGCAGGTAATAGACTAAATTATTTAGATTGTTATAAACCTTCAACAATATCAACATACACTATACATACATCAAGATGCAACATTAATAGATATAGGTACTAATTGCATTAATATATTACGTTTTTTTTTTATATTTCGATATAAATATTTTTATCAACAATTATCTATTATAAATCATATTGAACATTCATGTTTTTGTAATACAATAGAGTAATAATAAGATTAGTGAATACATAACAGATATATAAGAAAATTATTATTTATACAACTAGCTATACATTATAATGAATAACCGTGATATTTTAAAAAAGTGTACAACTAACCGTGACCTGAGTTCCGTCCACATACCTGCGTAGTGATGAAAAATGGTGATGATGGTGATGAATTCTTTGATGCGAACTTGTCCTCATAATTACGAACATAATAAAAAAATAAACAAATTAGATAAGCCGTTTTTGAGTTTATCGAGACTAACGAACATATGAGTTTCACAAAATATTGACAACCACCAATGAATCCAGTTAGGAGTTTGACATTAAACACATGCATTGACTAAAATCATACCTGTTATAGTTCAGTTAATAACTGTTACCCAACTACACACACATACAGCATACTCGAACTTACTTTGTGCATATTATGCACTAGTAATATAGGCCAGGGACACTTGCTTAGCCGAGCCTCGAAAGGGGGTGTTTACTCGTAAGCGTAAGCCGCTAGTAGATGACGTAAGTTGTGAACCACTACTTCGGTTATATAACGATTATTTGATGCAAGTCAAAAAACACCAAGCAATATAATAATTTAAATCTATTTACTGTAGCGTAATATTGCTTGACATTTAATTATAACAGATCCGCAACTGGATCATTTTCGAAATGTTACCGTTTAATCGTCTGATTAGTGATTAGTCCATAACTTGTTGGTGATTTGTTGACACAAATCACTAACAAGTTATATCACTAATCATCTTGTCACGAGTAGACTCGGACCGAGAGGCGTTTTTTCGATAAACTCGGACAAATTATAACGAAACTATATTCGTGTAAAAGGTACGAATGACGTTCGAATTCGTCTATGTCTCTCAGACTGCAAATACTCTGCAGATAAACCTTTTCCTGGGTGTCATTATAAAGTTGTAAATAAAAGTGGAAAATTTTAATAGATAAAACAATACAGACAACAGGTAGAACTGTTGTCTATATTGTTTTATCTATTAAAAATTTTCAGAAACACGTAAATTTTTTAATATTCAATACAACTTCTTCTATTATTTTTCTCTTTCTTCCAAAATACAGGTCTTCTAATTCGAAAATAATTTTTGGTTTATCATAAACCACTGTTATAATTAAATTAAATTTCCAAAAATATTATCTATTAAAAAAGCATTCTTCCCTACAAATAGGCTGCAACATAGTTGTTTCGTTTACCGAGTAATGTATCTATAATACAAGGCCTTGCTCGTAAAGCGTTGCAGTTGCGGTTGCCAACGGACCGGCAGCCAGTCTGCGCACGCCCGCGTTACTGTTTCATTACCATTTTACTGACAACCGGCGCTTTCAAGGCCACGTGAGGTCAAGTTCATGCCAAGGTTGCCAAATCAGGCCGATGTAGGATAAGGCAAGACGGAAGCGACCACCAAACCAGCAAGCTTCACGAGTTCACGTGCTAATGAAAAGGCGACACGCGAGCTCAAATCTAACCATTAATACATTTTAGTTTTAAAAATAGCCATTAAAAATAAATTATTTATTTAAATTATTCATTTACTATTATTCATTTGTATTTGTATTTACTGAAAAAAAACATTTAAGTAGACATAGACATATTTTAATGCTTATATTTTCTTGATTTTATATATATCTATATAGGGAGTTAGTTGGACGTCTAAGCTTGGCATGAACTTGCGAAAGGTAGAGGGGTCGGCAAGTATCGGAGGTCAACACACGACACATTTTGAGTAGCTGTGCTAACAAAGTTAGTAATCACCATCATTTCCCATATAAAGCCATAAAATACGATTGGACTTCTTAATTCCCCAGTATTGTAATATAGTGGCTCAGTGGTAGTACGTCTACCTTCTGAACTGTAGATCGTGGGTTCGATCCCACCCAGGGTAATCCTTTCTGCTAAGCATGGATGTTTGTTCTGTGTTTGGGTGTTTTCATGTATCATATGTATGTATTTACAACAAAAAAAAGTATGTATTCTATCAGCCATCTGGTTTCCATAGTACAAGCTTTGTTTGGTTTGGGGCTAGATGGTGTTATGTGAAAATGTCCTCCAATATGTATTTATTTATTTCTAAAAAGACCGGTTTCTAGTGATTTCCTTCTGCATCTCTTCTGTGCACATTATGGATGGTATTCCTACACTTGCTTGCTGGTGATTGGTCTCCACTGGAGATTTTTCCGATTTCGTTATTTTTTTTCCTTTTGAGGCATGGAACCCTAAAAATTAAATGATGTTAGTGCTTACCAACACTTTAGTTAAATAATGGCAGGCAGGCGATTTAGTAATCAAATATTTGTAATATTCCAAGTTATGTTTTTACAGAATAAATAATTGGAAAAAATTACAGAAAATTTCAAAACCGACTTAAACTAAATGTATTTTTTACCCGACTGTGTAAGAAGGAGAGTTATGTTTTCGAGTCATACACTCGATGTGTGGGTATATATGTATGTTTCTATATGACAGCTTACAACCTTAACGGCTTAATCGATTTTGATGTGCGAGGTGTCGTTAGTTTCAACTTCACTTCCTGAGTGTCATAGGCTATATTTTTTTATAATAATAATAATAATAGATCTCTCACTAAAATAAAAAAAATGCGTTCTTGGTAACCTCTAACGAACTTTTTCGTAATAAACAAATGATTTTACTAGAATTATTCTAAATAATGCGCATTTATAATCTTATACAGCGATTTTACGCATACTTTCCAACAAAAAACGTACACTCAACTGCGTACCTATACGTAACAAAATCGTAAGTTAAACTGCAAAAACTGCTTTTCTGCATTCGGGTATTTTGTTTTTCTTATAATATACATACTTGTCCACTTGGAAAAGTACTTTTAATACGCTTTCTACCAGTAATGCAACAAAATATTGGTGTACAAGTAATAAATACTAGATTTCAGATTTATTAATGTTTCCAGAATTAGGAAAAGTCATTTACATATCTATGTTTTTTTTTTGGTGGCATAGTGGAAGATAGTTCAGAAATAATCATAATAATAATGTTTATTTACCAAAAAGAGTACAAAGATCTCATATATTTTTAAATAAAAACTACGGGTCACTCACGTCTGTTTGAGCCGAAATATCCGACTATAGTTTCAACCGCATTCGGCGGTCTTTTTCAAAGGAGCAGCACACACGTCACTCTCGGTCGGTGACGCGCCTTGCACTCAAACCACGTTAATTTCCATAGTAAGATCTCATATATGTATAGAGTCTATACATATATGAGATCTTTGTACTCTTTTATCTATACTATAGACAATACATGTTTAGAACTAGTTAGGCTTAAAAACAAATTTGTTAAATCTCAAAAATCAATTGACAAGAACTGGGATCGATCTGACATTAACGGTGAGCCCCAAACTAAACATAAAGCTTGTATCTTGGGGCTCGAATCCGGAGTAATGATAATAAAATACGGGCTGCAGTTTTATATAACTGCAACATAATTATCATCTATATCAAAAATTTAGTTACATCACTCGATAGCTATAACAAAAAAAAAGTTGAGTGGTATTACTGACTAGCGCGCGATGGAGGGGAAATGCAACGTTTTTACTTACGTTGCATACTTATTCATAACCACATGTAAAACCACCGCTGTGCTCATTAAAACAGTGGAGGTTGATTTAAAAACATCGTGATTATTTAGGTGTATTTGCGTAGCTTTCGTGTAGCAGTCACGTAGCAAAGCTACATCACTACGATCTAAGCGTAGAGTTGTAGCCAAATGAACGCCTACGAGCTGTTATACTTTTAAAAAGCTGAGCAAGTGAGCACATTTGTCTATGAAAACGGGAGAAAACTGATTTTTATTCATAAATGTTTCCTCTCTAATATTTGTAAATGTATTTTTTTGCTTTAGTTGAACAAACCAGAAAAAAATTATAAATTGTGATTTATGTATTTTTTACACAATGGAAGCAAAAAAAAAAAAAAAACAACGACAATCATGTAAAAAAATTGAAAGCGGATGATGTTTAGGAACACAAAACAGTTTTCTACTGTTGTATAGAAATATAAGAGATGTTTTTTTTATGTAGTAATAGGTTTACGCTCGACCGACAACTCGCCTGATGTTAATCGACGTTGCGGACTTCGATGGAGCGTGCTTACCTAGAAGAAACTAATTCACTCGCGATTTAAAGTCATCCAGATTATATTAATCGGGAAAGACCAATTCAGGAAGCGTATTCCACAATCTCGCAGTCCGCATGATGAAAGTGGAATTAGCTACCTTGCGGCGTTTTGCACGAACAAGAGTATCGTTGCCTATGAGTTTCCTAGAACGCTTCTCAACTGATTCTAACTCCTCAAGTTGGTATCTAGCCGAACCATCCAAAAATACACAACGGAACTTGTGCTTGATAAAGTGTAAGCAATATACTAACAGACTAACTGAACTGTCCTTTTAAGCCATGACAGACGCCTTTGTCCGACCTAGATTTTCTTACAGTAGGTTTGGCTAAATTATAATGTACTAGCCTGAAATATACGTAAACAAAGCTATCATGTGAACCGACTGGAGCCGTACCAAGCGGCTCAAGGCCACCTTGGGGCTCATGAGTCAGATGTAAGAATTTTACATTAATCTCTTTGAATCATCAAGGTTACAAGCTTTTATATATATTTAATGAATGCGTCTTTCCGGATGGAATAAAATCTGGGTGTCTTCAAATCGCGTCTTAATGTTTGAAATGGTGTTGAGCAATGAACCTACAACAGTGGTCCAATCACGAAGGAGACCCGAGCCATTAGGCATAAAATACCTTTTTCATCGTTCACTGAAGAAAAAAGTTTTCATCGTTTCAAATTTTATATACTTATATTGATAATTATTTAGATTCTATTGAACCTACTGTCACAATAGTCCTACTATCATGTGATATTCAATTATTTTTTATTAACCTATAGTGTCGGTTGGCAATGGATGAGGCTCGCACAGGATCTGCTGCCAATCTTTCTGGAATATGTCAAGATCATCACACCAGCGTTTCCTAGGCTTGCTTGGACAGCGTCGTCCATCTGGCACCCTCTGCATGACGATCTGGGCTCATCGGTCCAGGTGCATGCGAGCCATGTGCCCCGTCTAATTCCATTTTAATTTGGCTGCTTTTTAGCCGACATCAACTATACCTGTAATGGAAAGCAGTATTGTGCTACGGGTTTACCACCCATCACTTATTTCTTAATGAAATGCCGAAAAACCGTACCCAACGATTTCGGTCCACGTTCCTGACGCGTACTGCACAGGAATGGAATTCTTTGACGCCTTCTCTGTTTCCTTAGACTCACTACTTTCTTGAAATTTTCAAGGCAGCTGATATGTTCTAGAGAGACGAGCTTCATTCTTCATCATGATGGTGGGAATTCGTAGATCTTTTTAATGTAAGAAGTTAATTGTAATTAATTGTTAACTATAAGAATACTGTTCCAAAAAAAAACATATAGATTGATTACAGTGGACGGAATTGGAGGAAGAGACAATTATTGTCGGTTTTTTATTTAGCTTGCAAAAACTTGTAGGTACTAGCGCAATTTTTGTTGCAGTGGGTGAAAAATTTAGCTTCTAAACGATCCACCGGATGCAAATTGTTTGCTACTTACAAACTTTAAGTGGGCATCTCAACATTGCGATCGATCAAACATTACACCGAAATTTATTTAAAGGTATAGAAACATAAAGGCGAAATGTCAATGTATGTTCCAATTTATTTATTTTTAGAAAGCTTTTGTTGTCGCCTGTTAATATCCCTTTAGGAAATTATACTCCATAGAGCTAATCAAATTACAAGCAACCTTGAGGCAAGCCTTAAGGCCAGCCAAGCCAAATATTATTTAAACTTTCTTGACCTTAGCAAATGGCTGCCATAATACATTCCGACGTGTAATAACACATAACCTTCGATGTTATATACTAGCTGTGTGCCACGGGTTTCAAAAATGTTTCCTACACAATCTATGTACAAATATATTTCAATGCAGATACGGTTCGTTATTTTTTATTTCATTCTTCCTTCCTAATTAAAAACCTAAAATATATTCAAACCATTTATGGTTATAACCGTACAAAAAATAAAACCGGCCAAATGCGAGTCGGACTGGCGCACGATGGATTCCGTATTTATTTTAATTTAATTATTTATTTTAAAGTGAATAATATAACTCTATAATACGTAAATATTTCAAGCATCTACCTGTTGCCGTTATCAATATTGAGAAAAAACGAGCAAAAAAATGACATTTGTTGTAAGGGAGCCCCCTTAAATATTTATTTTACTCTGTTTTTTAGTATTTGTTGTTATAGCGGCAACAGAAATACATCATCTGTGAAAATTTCAACTCTATAATTATCACGGTACATGAGATACAGCCTGGTGAAAGACAGACGGACGGACAGACAGCTAAGTCTCAGTATTAGGATCCCGTTTTTACCATTTGGGTACGGAACCCTAAAAAAAACAACGATATCAGAAAATATTTAGAAAACATTTTCTCCTGTTGTATGAAAATAAACAACTTTAAAAAAAAAACAACCGACTTCAAATGAACACAAATTCACTACACTAAAAAGGAACAAAAATAACAAAATACAAATTTAGTCCAAGAGACAAATCTAAAAGAATTATTTCTATATTTATTTTTCTTATTTATTTAAGAATTATACTTATTAATCAGTCTATCTACCCGTATGACTTATTCATGTAGTGTAAAAATTATTGTCCAAACCTACTCATAATTTTAATAAAAAATATATTATTATGACCTACGATTTGAAGTCGTAGTTAATAATCATTACGATATTTTTGCCTGCAAACGTTTTTCAGATATCATCATAAATGCAAAATTTAAAGAGAAAAAAATAAAGCCGGCAAAGTACGAGTTTCACTCACACACCGAGGCTTCCGTATTTCTATGCATGACACAATACATGCACATGAACACAACACCAGGGCTAATTGGTCACAACAACAATAACAAAATAAGATTTTTAACTAAGAATATTTGTAACTTCAGATACTTTCTTTAATAAAAAAGCATATAAACTTATTAGAGAAATATAATGTATTGGTCACAGAATTCGTGGCCCTATTTACATTTGGACGGTGCCCGGACTCTGTAGAGCTCAATTTTTTTAAGCTATTGCATAGATTCTATCGCGGGCCTTGAGCGTGGAGACCGTATCCAGAAATTCCGTAACGAAAATAACCTAACACACCGCGCGTAAAGCTATTATGCAATAGCTTTACCGCGGCAGTCTCCGAGTGCCACACGTCTTTTTTTTATTAAATTAATAATTCAAAATTCAGTTGAGTATTTTAACTCTACCGTTTACCCTATTTTAAGTTTATGACACAAACTGTCAACAAACGTTCATCTGTCGTTTATCGTTTCTTTTTTTGTGGAATCACGTGTAATCGTTTAGAAAACTAAAAAACCCGTTTACTTGGATGCCATATTTTTCCAGTTATTTTGTTATAAAATCAAAT
Source organism: Lycia hirtaria (assembly GCA_947563715.1). Taxonomy (NCBI): domain Eukaryota; kingdom Metazoa; phylum Arthropoda; class Insecta; order Lepidoptera; family Geometridae; genus Lycia; species Lycia hirtaria. The sequence goes on from OX387386.1 coordinate 15,301,812, forward strand.
TACTGACTCAATTTTGAAAAAAAATCTAAAATCTTGCCTTTATTGAGACTTGTATCAAAGACACAAGCCACCGTACCGTTAGGTTGGTACCGTTCAAAGATACAGCCATTCAAGTGTAGGAGAGACAGACAGATAGAAACCGTAGCCACACGATTAGGTGGCGCACGCGCACCCTTAGTATGGAAACCTTCTAGATCGACGAGCTCCATCCTCGGCCACACCGTCGCTTAACATCAGACGAGTTAATATTCAATCCTATAGGGGTTCCGTTTTTTCCTATTCAGGTACGGAACCCTAAAAATGGTTGTCTGTAAAGTAGGTTTACGGACGATAATTTTACGTGATAGCGATGCGTCACAAGCCGAACGCTTATGCCGATTGTGCCTCTCTATCGCTTGTTCCGTGCTCTCGCTTGCACGCTCAGCTCAGGCGGAACGTGACAATGAGTCATGCTTTTTCATGCATGCAGCCGGCGTTCATCGATTTATAAGACATTATCACGTCAAAAAACCTAAAAATTTAGTTCACACGATTTAACTAGCTTCATAAATGTGCCTAAGTATGTAAACAAACCTTGCAAGTTTTTAACCAACTCCTATTAATTTTATCATACCAATTTAATCTTGACGAAGCTTGGTATATGCATTTCCATAGATTTTTTTAGCTATCAAACTTTATTCGTACAAACAAGGCCGTTTGTAAAGTGTGTTTAAAAAGAAAAGCTTAAAATACTCCTGTATTTTTCTGAGAGCCTGGTATGTAGAAGTCGGATGGGGCCCACGCATTGCACTCAATGCGTGGGCACCATCAGACTTGTGCATACCAGGCTCTCAGAAAAATACAGGAGTGCAGTCCATACTTTCTTTAAAGGCACCAATATCAAGGCCGCATAACAATACCCCTCAGAAAACGACAGGAGCAGTCCAAATTTTCTTTAAGCCAAAAAAGGTCTCTGGACCTATAATTTTGTAGATTTTTGATTTTTGTCGTCATAGGTTTTTGTCCAAGAAGTTATTTCTTCCAAAAAGGGGGAAGTTTACATGCATTATTTAATATTACTAGCTGCCCGCCGCGACTTCGTACGCGTAAGAAGATCGTTCATGTCACGCTCCTACCCGCACTCAATACATCCCCTCCAAGCTACATCTGCCCTGCTCGTGTTTCGCTCCTAGCTCAATTCTTCTAACCCAATATAATAATGTCGAGTCAGTGGTCAAGCGTAGATTTATGTATTTGAATGAAAACTAACGCCTATCCCTTTCTCGCCCCGCCCCTATCCTGCTCCCGTTCCTCTTCACGATTTCAGATCGCTCTCACACCATTTCCACCCTACACTCACTCGTGATTCTGCCTCGCACCTGTCCCACTCCCACTTTGTTCTCGTTCCGCTTTCACCTCGCTCCCACCCCGTTCCGTTCCGCTCTTGTCCCGTTCCCGCTTCGCTCCGTTCACACCTTGTTTTTCTCCCGCTTTTACCTCGTTCCCACCGCACGGTCCTGTTCCGCTTCTGTTTCGCTCCCACCTTGCTCCCAGCTCTGGTTTGTTGCTCCCTTTTCACTCCCACTTCAATCCTTCTCCACACTCACCCCCTCCCACCGTAATCGCACCCCTCCCGCTGTAATCCCATTCCCTCTGACATCGCTCACTCCTCACTCCCGCACCGCACTCTCTTCCACCTCGCTATTTATCCCGTTCTCATCCCGCTCCCGTGACGCTCTCATCCATCACACAAATGCCTCACTTTCACCAGCTCTCTTTCCCCACTCCCACCCTAACATTCAACCCTGGAACTTTCGTATAATCTCTTAACTCTCCTTTCCCCGTGTATAATCATTAATTTATCCCTATTGCAAAACTATAATGGCAGTATTCATTTATATCTATTAGTTATTAGTTGATCTAAATCTTAATTTTGATGTCCCTAACATTAAAACCCTTGAACTTTTATATAATATTTTAGGGTGTTTCAACTCCATGTTTCCTGTCGTTATGAAACTAATATAACAATATTCTATTATAGTTTGCATCTGATAGTTAATATAGATTCTGGAATTCATATCCCCAACATTAAAACCACGGAACTTTCATACAATATTTTACTCCCCCCTTTTAACCCCTTTATTCAACCTAAATAGCAAAACTATAGTAGCAGTTTTCATCTATTGTTAGTTATTATAAATAAAAAAACTTAATGCCCTTAATATTTAAGCTTTGTACCTTTCATTCAATCTTTTACTCCCCGTTTCATCCCTTAATTTGTCTTTGTCGCAAAGCTATATTAAAAGTATACGTTTATAATAATATGTATTAGTTAACCTAAATACTACATTTTATGCCCATAATTTAAAAAAACCCTAGAACCCTCATATTTACCCTCTTTTATTTTTCTATTAGTATTTTGTTTAGATTGACATTATTAAATTCGCAATATCTTTTGAATGGAATGTCCGATTTGAATAATTCAAAAATTAGTCTACAGGTATTTAAATAGTCTTGAATATGAAATAATTTATTTTGATAAAAATTAATACTATGGTATAGATAACATGGCCTGAACTTGATCGGCATTTCTATCAACTTTTTAAATGTAAAAAAGTAGTTATAGTGGTATAATAACAATAGTTGGACATATGCTATAGGGACGTTTTTTTATAGATATTGGTATGTTATAAATGTTTCTATTGTTCTACAAACATTTATTTGTTCTATCATCAATAGCTTGCGCAGCGTATGCGATGGAAACATTTTATGGCAATTTTTTTTTACCTTGGGTTACATTATTGAAGATCCCTAACTTTTTCTAATACTCATTATAACCTATTTTACTCAAGAATAATGTAGCATTCTAATGGTGAAAGAATTTTTGAAATCGGTCCAGTAGTTTTTGAGTGATTTCATATCAAACATACAAAAATACAAAATACAAATCGTTCCTCTTTATTATTAGTGTAGATGTAGATAACAACTGTTGCAAAACGGTTTGTGTTCGCGAAAAGTAATATAATATTTGCAGTAGGTACTACTAGTTTTTTTTCTAGATTGACATATTATTTAGATCTTTCATTAAAATTACTTTAAATTCCAAAAAAATCTATAGTCACAAGTGTCAAATATTGGATTTATATGTACAAATTATTTATGAAATCTCGTTAGTCATCATGCAACGTCAACTGGAACTACTAGGGTTAACCCTCACACCAACACTCAACTATGGAACCTACCTGGAGTCAAAAGCTAAACTAGCTGGTAGAAAACTGGGCGTCTTGAACAAGGTTAGGCGGTACTTCACGCCGGGACAGTTGCTCACTTTATATCAAGCACAAGTCCGCTCGTGTGTGGAATACTGCTGCCACCTTTGGGACGGCTCTGCAAAATACCAGCTTCGGGCTCTTGAATCGGTAGAACGGCGTGCTGTTCGACTCATAGGCGACAATAAGCTAGTAGCAAAGAAGCTGCTGAGCCTGGAGCACCGCCGCAAGGTTGCTAGTCTGTCAATATTCTACAGGATTCATTTTGGAGAATGTGCATCAGAGCTGCACGATCTGATATTGCCATCCCCTTTCTTTTACAGGACAAGTAGAAAGTCGGCCCACTATCACCCATACATTGTGGATTTTCCTAAAGTACGAACCAAACGGTTTATTTCTACGTTTTTGATCCGTACAGCTAAGGAATGGAACAAATTGCCGGCTTCTCTGTTCCCTGAGAGATACAATTTTGGGAATTTTTAAGGTCATAGTGAATAGGTATCTTCTGAGTCTGCGTGCTTCATCTGCGACCGCATCGTCGCTTTCCAACAGGCGAGTTGGTGGTCAAACGTGGACCTATTCGCAATAAAAAATAAAAAAAATGCAAAGATCCTGGCCTAACAGCAAACAAAAATTAATCTAGTAAATTAGATGAATTTTCAGACGCTTGCTGGGTGCTTTCTTTCGCGATTTTCTAGTGCCGCGTGTACATGACTTCAACGGCGTGTTCCAACGCCGTGTCATCTTTGCATTACGGTACCCAACGCCTTACCTGGGCTGCTTTGAATTTTTCACAGGATCTGAGCACATGAGAATAGACTTGTACTATTATTTCTTCTGTGAGACAGTATACAAAACACATATACTTCGCACACACGAAGCGCCAACGCCATCGAACGTCACTATCATCTACAAACTCTGAGCACGTCATAGAAATACTATTATATTAGTCTTCTCTTTCTACGAAGCGAGTGAGTACTCTTACACGAAGAGTACAGATACAGTACACATACTAAACGTATGACGTCATCTTCTAGCAGTATTCTCTACACTTCTTGCCTGCTGCCAGCCTGGTAGTTTCATTTGTAATTTCACCGACAAAATATCTTTTGAATAGAACATGTCATGTGATTAAGATTTGATTATTTACATGTAGAGACATATCTACATGTAAGTCCAGAAAACCTAGTTCTGATTCAAATTTCTTCATGTGAGGTGGCTAATAAAAGGAGGTGATAATAAAATAACGTGAAAACTGGATATGAACTCCCAGTTCGAGAGTTCGAGTTTTGATAGGCAGCGCATCATCATCATCTCAACCAGAAGAAATCCACCGCTGGAGACAGGCCTCTCGCACGGATTTCCAACATGACCCGTTGCTGCTTGGAATCAGCGTCTTCCGGCCACTTGAATGATGTAGCCTGACTGGCATTTCTATGTAAAATACATGCAACCGTGCCTATATTTATATATATTGATGAACAGCTCTCGTGGATGCCTTAAAATTGTGACGGTGTGCTAGATCTATTATGTAATTCTTCGTTCTTGCTCTTAGAAACTTTGAATATGTTTTACCAATTCCAGGGCTTTGAAAATGCTCTACTAGAATCTAAAACGTCTGCAAAATCCAGTTCTGCCACTTGACGTTTGCCAATTTTATATATGCTCTCGACTGAGTTTGCTTTTATTCGAAATTATTGTTAAGAAATAAGTACTTACACTCAATATTTTTGCTAAATAATTAACACAATCCAAACTGTGGAATGCGCTTCCCGAATGGATATTTCCGACTGGGTATAATCTAGGTGTCTTCAAATTGAGAGTGAATAGATTTCTTCTAGGTAAGCGCGCTCCATCGTAGACCGTAACTGTCGCTTAACACCAGGTGAGTTGACGGCCATGCGCAAGCCTATTTTCGAATTAAAAAAATCGGTTTGTAAATTGCTTCATAGAAAACTTTCTCCCTTTTTTGAGGGAAAACCCCCAATGAAAAAATAGCTGACGTTAGAAAAACATATGAAATGGTACCTGTCTAATTGAGTTTCGTCAAGATTAATAGCAAAGTTCACGAGAACGAACATCTAAACAACATTTAAACTAACGGATGAAAGCAATTTTTTCCAGTTATTGCAGACCTTACCTTGACTCAGTTATTTCTACAAAAAACCTCCTGGATAGTTATATAAGTAAATAGAAAAAGAAAGATTATGGAACAGGTTAACTAATCTATTGAGCAAACTTTAACAAACATTTCAAGCATTTGTACTTTTTGAATACATTTTAATATCATGCTTTTTTACTCGATCATACATCAATATTACGTCACAAATCGTGTGTATGTGTGGAGTCATGGGGGGAATCCCATACACATACACACATTCGAACAAGATTAAAATCTTAGTTCGCATACATCAGCTATCAGACCCTAAGAAAACTTAGTGCAGAGGTGATACACAGTTTGACTACAGTTTTCTCAAACTTACTTACCTAGTGCGTATTCATCCTTGACTTAATAATAATATTCCTTCATCAAGCGGCTTTTTTGCTCAGGTTTAAGTTACAAAAACCGTGACATTGAGTTAAAAACTAACTTTTTAGAAATTAAACGTAGTTAATTTCACCCAAAAATTATGAAGTCTTATAATAGATAAAGAATTTTTTGAATCGGTTCTGTATTTCTAAAGATTATCTCAAAGATTATCTAAAATGATGAAGTCTTCTACTAGATAAATAATTTTTTGAATCAGTCTGTATTTCTAAAGATTATCTTAAAGATTATCTAAAATGATGAAGTCTTCTACTAGATAAAGAATTTTTGGAATCGGTTCTGTATTTCTAAAGATTATCTAAAATGATGAAGTCTTCTACTAGATAAAGAATTTTTTGAATCGGTTCTGTATTTCTAAAGATAACAAAGGTTACCAAACAAACAAACTTCTAATCTTATTCAATTACAAATTTTACCTACTTAAATAATTATAATTTAATGTTTCAAAATTAAATATTTTTTCTTCCAATTGTTCCTCATTTTTGGTACTCCTAAATTTTTTGAATATTGTATTGTTTATAGTATAATACAGTATAGTTTTTTATAATATATTTAGGTGTTTATATATTTGTTTTAATTATGTGTAAATAGAATAATTGCCCACCTTTATTCACCTTTATTCAGAGATTTATTTCTTCTCAAATTGAAGTTTTAAATAGCACTTGAAAACATGTCGTTAATAACCATGTACCAAGTAATGATTAATTAGTTTCCAGCTATCACATATATTTTTAATTTATGATTTTGTAATGGGTTTTATAGTAAAAAAATACAATTTAAAAAATAAGTCACTTTTAAGGTAGAGTTAAACATATAATAACGCGCTGCTATATACATTTTTAAACATATAAATTCATTTGTTTTGGATATTAGGAAAGTGATAAATGAATTTGTTTATTTAGATAGGAGAAATATTTAAAAATAAGTTTTAGGTAAATCTTGTTTTTTTTTTTATAAGATATCTTAAGTTTCAGACGGTAGATGTTATGTTTACACAGCTTCCTTGTACACTACATTATCTGTTACACCCTCAAAAGCACAAACATATCGGCAGGGTTGTTTACTCTTGATACAGTCACGTAAAGCTGCCCGTGGCTAAAGTAGCTGGTAGTGAGGGTAGCTGCAAGTTTGGTTTACATGTAAGTCTGTTTGCGCGTGCATTCTATTTGTACCTCTAAATAAATTACATATCACCCACTAGGAGTTCGATTGTAAGGAAAGCCACGGAACGCAAACAATAATAAATTCAACCAATAACCAAGCTCTTAAGCAATTATTTAAATTCATACTACACAAGCTGCTCGGCCGGGGATCGAAGCTGAGACATTTTGCTCCTATAAGGCGTACGTAATATCGATGATCGCAGGATGTTGATCGCAGGATGTCAAGATATACCATCAGGTACACTTGATTCTAAGTGATTTTGTTAACTATTATTTGAAGGAATTTATGTCTAAGTCCATTGTGTTTTCTCTAGATAGGTGGCGACCTACGGAAGGCAACGTACCTACAGTGGTATATATTTTCATGTGTTAATTTTGGCCAAGCCCATCGATTTTGCTTACCAACCTCTTCGGTCGCTAGCATATTTTAAAAATCGAAGTTGAATACTATAGTAACATTGTTATGAAAGCATACTAAAATAAATTGGACATGACTTTTCTTTAACAAAGCAGATATCTTATGGGTGGCTAGATAACATTATTTAATTAACCGGAAAAAAAAAACTCCCGATATTAATAATCACGATCCCGATTAATATCGTGGGTTTTTTCCGGCTAACTAAATAATATAAATAAAAATAAGTTCAAAAACTAAAATCCGACTACTGAAAAATCATGCTATAAAGAGTATGAAACAAGAAAATGTAATAAATATTATTTTATTGTGCTTCATACATAAATATTCATAGTGGTGTTCAGAGGATAACCGTGGTCACATGCTACCTACAGTAACAAAACAATACATTCTGCAATGTAGCATACGCCCAACGACGACGCTTCCAACGACACCTCATTTGTCAAATTATGATAAGTAGTTTAGATGTCATGAGGGAACACATGTGTGTTTGTATGTATGTATGTGGGTATGTACATATGTATGTTTCTATGTGATCGCCTACAGCTTAAACGGCTTGACTGATTTTGATGTGCGAGGTGTCGTTAGATTGTATTAGACTATATTTTTTATAATAGTAATACATTTATCGTAAAAATAAAAACATGCGTTTTTTTGTAACTTCCACGACTTTTTCGTAATAACAAGTGATTTTACTACTATTATTCTAATAAAATCGCATTTATAATCACTTACAGCAATTTTACGCATACTTTCTCACAAAAAACGTACACTCAACAGCGTATCATGTGTAATAAAATCGTAAGTTAAACTACACAAACTGCTTTTTTGCAGTCGGGTATTATGTTTTTCTTGTTATTATAGAGATACATGTTTGAGTCTCAATTATTTTGGCAAAACATTTCACCTGTCGTTGTTGGTCTTTGACAACCAAGGTTTATGAGCGAGACAGCATCAGAGTGGGCGCCATCAATAATCCCATTCATCGATAGGGACAGAGTACAAAAGAACTGAGTATCCTAGAAACGTGTTAAGAGGCCGACACTGTGAAATAATTTTATAATTACTAAAATAAAAATATATCAAAAAGTTTTATTTACTTAATTTATATTTTTTCTATTAGAAAACCGACTTCAAATGCAACTCACTAAATCCTTCACGATTGTAAACTTTTTAATGAGACCTCTCTTCAGTCGCTTTCTTTTCCTTTGTCATTGAATTGCTTCTCTTCGAAGTTTAGAAAATGTGCAGATGTTTATACTGATAATAACTGATTTTAACTGTCTTTATACAGATAATCCTCAATATTTGACACTTTTGCAAAGAAAAACGTGTAGGTGAAACTCTGCGATTCTATAATCTGACGCACTTCACTCAGGAATACAATGAAAATATTCTCAATTTTAGAGATTATTCAAAAAGTAATAAAGCGATGTTTAAAAAATAATTATGGGACCAAATTGGGAGCTCTCTCTATGTATAGGTACACCAATTCAGGAAACACAAAAATTGGTTCTCGAATGACGGAGTAATTCGTGTACATACATAAAAAAAAAATATACGCTACGAATTGATAACCTCCTCCTTTTTCGAATTTGGTTAAAAATTAAAATAAAACTTTTACGCACAAGATTTTATTAATGAAATCAAAAATGCTTACTGTCACAAAAAAAGTTAAAACAAATTCGGCTAAGTATTACAGCACTCTGGGAATTCCAAACTTCTAGCTCCAACTTCAGACCTTCCTTCTCACGTGTACAGAAAGATGCGCAAGCGATAACAAAGCAAACAAGCTTTAAACTCGACTATCATAGCACTTTCCACTAGAGAGATCCAGTTCCAGTGGCAATAGTCAGGCTCCATTTCAAGGCCGTCGTTAACATTTGGGTAATGAATGGTACTAGCCAAACATAGCACTTTCCACCAGATACATCCAGTCCCTAAATCCTGATTCCATCAGCTTCATTTCATAATAATCATCATCATCATCATCTCAGCCATAAGAAGCCCACTGCTGGACATAGGCCTTCCACATGGATTTCCAAAAAGACCGATTGGAAGCGGCTTGCATCCAGCTAAATAATCATATTTCATTCAATCATATTTCATAATAATATTGGATTGTAAAAGATTAAAAATTTCAGCTCAAACGAAAACCAGGAAGTGGGCAATGATGTATGGATACATATATAGGTTTTTTCCGACTCTGCGTAGCAAGCCTCAAGTAAGGTAATCGCCCGACTTTTTCCAGTCGTGACACGTCAGGAAACGCTGTTAGATGCGTGTCATGATGCTTTTACTTCATATTCAATGAGTAAAACTTCTCTGTAGATAAAATCTCATTAGGAGTGGGTCAAATTAATCTTGCAAAAATTAATTACAGTCAAACCGGGATAATTTAAATAAAATAAAAGCTTGTACAAATCAATTTGGCTCCAACAATTAATGATTTATCATAATATTTTTTTTTTTAATTAACGTACTTAAAAAAAAACGGAATAGGTACTAAATAAATTTTTATACAAAATTATTTGTGACACAAATTTATCCCACGTTTTTTATTGTTGTAAAAATAAATCCTATCTTTTGTTATAATAGCGAAAGTAACTTTGTCTGTGTTTTTATGTTACCATTTCGCAATCAAATGGCTGAACCGATTGTTATGAAATCATGACATTTGTTATAGAAATAGCTGTGATCCTGGAGTCGAAAGAAACTGACACGGGTTTTATTCTCCATATTCTGTTTTTTTTCTTCTATATTTATGTTGTTATTATCTTCTTTTCTTTTTTATTACTATCACTTTTATCCACTTTTATCCTGCGTGGGTTCGATCCCCGCCCAGGGCAAACATTTGTGTGATGAGCATGGATGTTTGTTCTGTGTCTGGGTGTTTATATGTATCATAAGTATGTATTTATGAAAAAAAAAAGTATATATGTATTCTATCAACCATCTAGTTTTCAGAGTACAAGCTTTGCTTAGTTTGGGCTAGATGGCGTTGTGTGAAATGTCCTCCAATATTTATTTATTTATTTTTACACGAACACATCACCTTTTTTTAATGGATTTTTAATTTCCTACACAGTAAGATATTGTGTTATAAGTTACTATTTAGAGGTTATTTCATGATGTTTTCTATCGAGAATTTTTCCTATCGTAAATGTGCTTGCTGGGATCCGAAGAAATATATAAACGAAGCTAATTTTTAATGCTATTTCAGTAAACATACACCTTAAGCTAGGTAGGTAGGTAACAAATATAATATTCTCACACATTTTTGGTGAAATATAAAACTTTCCATTTGCCATTTCCATGTCTGTACAAGGGGGGGAGACTTAAGGGAGACATCTACACAATCGTAATGAAAAAAAATCTATGTGTTGTATACTGTGACTAAGATTCTACACGATAGACGACTTTCATCTCTTAGTCTTCAATGTTAAAGTACATTATGTTAAGTGTGTGATAGTTTAGATTTTTCCTAGGTGTTTAAGGAGCTTAGTACGTAAGGTACACTTAAAGTTTTGCGTGATTCGTGAATAAAACTGATTTTTAACCTGTTTTATTTTTAAGACGAACTACACGTGATGATGGCAAAAGATCTAACGGAATGACGATTGTGTCATGGGAGTTGGGACGGACCCTTCTGTGGGACGCCACGTGCGTTGATACTTTGGCACAGTCTCATCTCTCTAAGACACGGACTATGGCTGTTGTTGCGGTTAATTCGGCAGAGAAGCAAAGCGGTGCAAATATTATGATAATCTAGGTAGAGGTTATATAACATTTGAGCAAGTAAGAAGTCTGCTACTGGACGTAGACTTCCCCCATAGATTTTCAATAAGATCGGTTGGAAGCAGCCTGCATCCAGCGTCTTTTTGCCACTTGTATGAGATCTTCTGTCCGTTTTGTGTTTTTCCACGCTCCACGCTGCACTTACCGGTTGTGATCTCCACTCGAGGACTTTTCGTTCGTTTTGTAAAACATCAGTTCTACGTGATATGTGCCCTGGCCACTGCCACATAATGAAGTTCATCGTGACCAAATGGGTCTCAATATTTGACGTATCCAAATGTCCGTAACATTTGTAATTCAGTTATGAACAGTCGAAAGCGCAAAACTTTCAGTGTAGTAGTTTGAATTCCCTTTTCTGTGATATCGGAGAGGATTAAAAGTACGCTATGATAAGCTAGTGTGGCATGTACATGCGACTCTCAACGTCGTCACTCACGAATCGATACAAAGCAATGAATGAGAATTTATGTTGCCCCTGTTTCTTACATCCTGGTGCATCGGAGTTTGATAGTGCCCACGCATTTTGTTATTGACCAAGCGAGCAAAGCGAGCAAAGCGTCTATGCATCAACTGGCCAAATTTTCTTTCGTTTGTCAGTTTGTATGTTTGTTATATTGTTTGTACTCGCGTACAAGGCGTAATTTTGAAACAATTTTGATAAAACTTGGCATATTGGTTCTATGGGTTATTTTTTTGTCGTCGGTGATTTTTGATAAGAGGAGTGGTTCCCATAAACGGGGGGAAGTATATTGCGCTGCTAATTACCTACCGATTTTAATCACATTTGGTAGGTAGATATCTATTCTATCTATAGATCTATTTCTGTTCATTTTTACCACAAGTTGTGTGTACTTACAACTTGTGGTAAAAATGAACAGAAATAGACAAGTGGTTGTCGAGATATGACAACCAACTTGATATTGCGTGTACTGTTGGATATAGGCCTCTTCATAGATTTTCAAAAACGTCAAGTTGGAAGCGGCTTGCATCCAGCGTCTTCGCGCCACTTGTGGTCTTCTGTCCACCTTGTGGCTGGTCTTCCTACACTGCATTTCCAGTGCGTGGTTGCCTCTCAAAAACTTTTTGTACCTCCTTCGGTCATCAGTTTTACATGCTATGTGCCCTGCCCATTGCCACTTCAATTTGCTAATGCGCTGTGCTATGTCGGTGACTTTCATACGTCTACGATCTCTTTTTTCTGTTTCGATCTCATATAGATACCCCGAACATAGCCTACTTCATAGCTCGTTGAGTTACTTTGAGCTTCCTTATAAGGCCCATAGTGAGGGACTAGGCCGTCTGATAATAAAAGCAAAACTAAGCAGTAACAATAATAAAATAAACAAGTATCAATATTAAAAGAAATACAAAATATACGAATGCAGAAAAGCGGTTTTAACAGTCTTATTTACGACTTCGTTACGTTTAGCTGTGGAGTATACGGTATTTGTGAGAAAGCATACGTAAAATCACTGTAAAAGTTTATGAATGCGTATTCATTAGAATATTTGTAATAAAATTACTTATTTATCACGAAAAAGTTCTTAAAAGGTTACAGAAACTCAGTTTTAATTTTATTCTTACCTTGCACATTAAAATAGGTCAATAGCCATTTAGGCTGTAGGCGATCATATAGAAACATACATACATTCGAAAAACACAACCTTCCTTCTTATACAGTCGGGTAAAAAAAGTAAACAAATAAATATTTGACTGCTCCTGTCTTCTTCTGAGAGCCTGGTGCCTACAGATCTATATGGTGCCCACGCATTGTGTTTACGCCTTGAAATGAAAATATATAAAATGAAATTTAATATTCTTTATTTGGAACAATAGTTACATAAACAGTAAGGGCATGCATGATGCTAATCGCTGTTTTAGGAAACTGTGTCGTGGGTAACATCGGCCATGTCGGGGTAATAAAATATTACATTATATTTTACAAGTATAAATAAAGTAACTAGAATTGAGGACCTTGCCGCCAAAAGGGGGAAGATCCCAATTTTGGCCGTTGGCCTTTTTTGTCTAATATTTGGAAAAAATATAATGCTATCGTTTGTTGCAGAAATTTCTAATGAAGACGACGTTGATCAGGCAGAAGTTGACCTTTGAATACATTTTTTTTTTGGTAAAGACTTGATCATTTTAGTTCCTGTTGATTGAATTAAAATATATATATATATATTAATTAACAATACACATATATATATATATATATATATATGTTTATTATCTAAGGTAGTATATAAGGTAGTATTTTTCTTTAACACGGAGCAAAACACAAGCAGATTCAAACTATAAAAAATCGTAGGAATTCTAATACTCAATTATAATTTTGTTATAATTGCAGTAAAACGTGTAAATTCATTTATATTATATTATACCATATAACTTGAATACATAAGTTTAACAGTTAATTTTTTAAAGGATTTTTTTTGTAAGATAGATCTACGATTGAGCACCAACTCACCTGATGTTAAGCGACGGTGTGGCTAAGGATGGAAATACTCTGTGATGGTTTACTCGAAGATATTTGAACTATAATATTGGTATAATGATAAAAATGCCTTAAAAAATAATTATAAGATACGATACATGAATAAATTGGTTAAATTTAACTACAATAAATTTAACTACAATACAAATAAGATGATATAAAAACAAATAAAAAAGAAAATTGTAGTTTAAATGAAAATATTGGTGTTTTGAAATACATTTGTCACAATTTCATCCTTATCAACTAATATCACAGAAGACTTTAAATTTTAACATTTTCACAATCAAACAGCTGAACCGATTTTTACGATATTCAGTACAGGCTCTGGAGCTGGAAATTGATGTTACTTATCATCGTCATCACCGTTCTTCATAACGACGCGAGTGAAACCGCTGGGCACAGCTAGTTTGAAGTGAAGAAGAAATTTCAGATTGCTCCTGTCTTTTTCTGAAAGCCTGGTGAATCACATTTTGTTTGTGCCCACTCATTGTGTTGCCGTAGATACCTACTGATCGAGTTGGAAGCCAAACTGTCTTTAGCAAAAGGTCATCCTATGTGCTTAAAAAGTGCAACACCAAAATATAAAAGGCCAAGATATTAAAAGGCCTTAAGGACGTGTCTTGTCCTTGAAAGTGCCGAGAACTGAGATTTGCCATGATATTATTACTCCTTAATGAGTATAACCCTTAGATTATATATTGTCTAGATGCCTAGTAAGCGCTCAGTAAAAACTTCCACTAAAAAGGCACTGATATTGACATCTCCGATCGACCCCCCTCCCGGCCCCCGCCAAATGCCAATCAGTCATTCAGGAGCGCTCGCCGCGTGATGACATTACGAATATAAATGTTTTAATAAAAAAATATCAGTTTGTGCTGTAAAATCCTGTAAAACACATCCAGGAAAAAAAGAAAAGTGTGTAAACATCACATTTCTTAAGTAAATATTCAATTTTCTGATGAATTTCTTATCAAAATGACAAACCGAAATTTAAAATGAATTAAAATATATTGAAATATAGCGCCATAATGCTTGGTGTTGCCAAGGGTATAAAATATATTTACCAATGATAAGCTTTGTTTTTGGCCAAAAATGGAGAAGTGACGAAAGAGTTTTATTAGGTACCTATTGACTCTTAGTCTTAAGAACTTTCTGTTTCATATGATGACGAGGATCTGACGAAGGTATCAGATGATTACCACTGGAACACCCTGGTGGAAAGGACTAAGACAGTCCAGTTTGGGCTCGTTTACTTTGGTTTCTTAAGCACTTTCTGCTTCATATGATGACGAGGGTCTGACGAAGGTATCAGATGATTGCCAATGGAACACCCTGATGGAAAGGACTAACACAGTCCAGTTTGGGCTCGTTTGCTTTGGTGTCTTAAGCACTTTCTGCTTCATATGATGACGAGGGTCTGACGAAGGTATCAGATGATTTTCACTGGAACACCCTGGTGGAAAGGACTAAAACAGTCTAGTTTGGGCTCGTTTGCTTTGGTTTCTTAAGCACTTTCTGCTTCATGTGATGACGAGGGTCTGACGAAGGTATCAGATGATTGCCAATGGAACACCCTGATGGAAAGGACTAACACAGTCCAGTTTGGACTCGTTTGCTTTGGTGTCTTAAGCACTTTCTGCTTCATATGATGACGAGGGTCTGACGAAGGTATCAGATGATTGCCACTGGAACACCCTGGTGGAAAGGACTAAGATAGTCCAGTTTGGGCTCGTTTGCTTTGTTGTCTTAAGCACTTTCTGCTTCATATGATGACGAGGGTCTGACGAAGGTATCAGATGATTTCCACTGGAACACCCTGGTGGAAAGGACTAAAACAGTCTGGTTTGGGCTCGTTTGCTTTGGTTTCTTAAGCACTTTCTGCTTCATGTGATGACGAGGGTCTGACGAAGGTATCAGATGATTGCCAATGGAACACCCTGATGGAAAGGACTAACACAGTCCAGTTTGGGCTCGTTTGCTTTGGTGTCTTAAGCACTTTCTGCTTCATATGATGACGAGGGTCTGACGAAGGTATCAGATGATTGCCAATGGAACACCCTGATGGAAAGGACTAACACAGTCCAGTTTGGACTCGTTTGCTTTGGTGTCTTAAGCACTTTCTGCTTCATATGATGACGAGGGTCTGACGAAGGTATCAGATGATTGCCACTGGAACACCCTGGTGGAAAGGACTAAGATAGTCCAGTTTGGGCTCGTTTGCTTTGTTGTCTTAAGCACTTTCTGCTTCATATGATGACGAGGGTCTGACGAAGGTATCAGATGATTTCCACTGGAACACCCTGGTGGAAAGGACTAAGATAGTCCAGTTTGGGCTCGTTTGCTTTGGTGTCTTAAGCACTTTCTGCTTCATATGATGACGAGGGTCTGACGAAGGTATCAGATGATTTTCACTGGAACACCCTGGTGGAAAGGACTAAAACAGTCTAGTTTGGGCTCGTTTGCTTTGGTTTCTTAAGCACTTTCTGCTTCATGTGATGACGAGGGTCTGACGAAGGTATCAGATGATTGCCAATGGAACACCCTGATGGAAAGGACTAACACAGTCCAGTTTGGACTCGTTTGCTTTGGTGTCTTAAGCACTTTCTGCTTCATATGATGACGAGGGTCTGACGAAGGTATCAGATGATTGCCACTGGAACACCCTGGTGGAAAGGACTAAGATAGTCCAGTTTGGGCTCGTTTTCTTTGGTGTCTTAAGCACTTTCTGCTTCATATGATGACGAGGGTCTGACGAAGGTATCAGATGATTTCCACTGGAACACCCTGGTGGAAAGGACCAAAACAGTCCAGTTTGGGCTCGTTTGCTTTGGTGTCTTAAGTACTTTCTGCTTCATATGATGACGAGGGTCTGACGAAGGTATCAGATGATTGCCACTAGAACACCCTGATGGAAAGGACTAACACAGTCCAGTTTGGGCTCGTTTGCTTTGGTATCTTAAGCACTTTTTGCTTTATATAATGACGAGGGTCTGATGAAGGTATTAGATGATTACCACTGGAACACCCTGGTGGAAAGGACTAAGATAGTCCAGTTTGGGCTGGTTTGTTATGGTGTCTTGAGCACTTTCTGCTACATATGATGACGAGAGTCTGACAAATGTATCAGATGATTGACACTGGAACACCCTGGTGGAAATTACTAAGACAGTCCCGTTTTGGGCTCGTTTGCTTTGGTATCTTGAGCACTTTTTTTTATTAAGTAAATAATTACGCTTCAAAAATTGTATTTACAGTGTGCTGGTTTTCAGAACAAGGTTTACGGTGCCATTTAAAAGAAAAACAAATAATATCTGAAACATACCACAAATTTCTTATGTTTAAAATAATGACGAACCTGATTGGAAAACTATAAAATTTTGATGAAACTGAACATACCGCCGTCACGAAAATAATATTGTCAAGGTGACGGTAGAGGGGCACTTAAAATAAATAAAAATATTAAAATAAAAACAACTGCGTCAATATCTGCCATCTTTATTAAATTCATTGCAGAACTAAAAAGATAGAAACAAGATTTCAAATTGAATATTTTATTTTGGTTTACAAGTCATCAACAACGTCATTTCATTAATAATATATTAAAAAAAACATGTAAGCTCAGTTAAGCTCAGCCAAAAAGCCCGCCCCGAACTTTACCAGGCGCAAAAGTACCCATGACTCTAGCTGCGTTACCGCGTTGAATAGCGATGGACAACCTTTGCACCAGGTAAGAGCCGGAGCGGGGGTCACAACACTTTTCCCATATCCGGTGCCCTAACTCGTGAATCAAACTTTTGGCTTCAGTGCCCCAGCTACCCATGGTCTCGACGGCAATGGGTACAAAATCATACCTCACCTCCAAAGCCGAATACTTCTGGCGTTTTTTATTCGCAGCATCCTCAACAGCCGCCCCCGATGCGTGGACCGAGCGACTCAAGTGACAGGCGGCGAAAGTGTTAACGCACGTGACGTCCCATTTTTTTCCATTTTTGGTTTTGAATAATCTTAGTTGACAGTGTTCACAAACGCAGTCGGAGGCATCTGCTCACTCCGAGTTGCTCTACCTATATCACCAACCAAATTATGAGAAGTGAGCGTGTTATGCCTCCGTTATGCGTCCGACAGCGTTGACGACGCTGTCGGAACGCTGAAAATAAATATTCAAATTAAAATCTTGTTTCTATCTTTTTAGTTCTGCAATGAATTTAATAAAGATGGCAGATATTGACGCAGTCGTTTTTTTAAATATTTTTATTTATTTTAAGTGACCCTCTACCGTCACCTTGACAATATTATTTCCGTGATAGCGGCCATATGCATGTTCAGTTTCATCAAAATTGAATAGTTTTCCAATCAGATTCGTCATTATTTTTAACATAAGAAATTTGTGGTATGCAAATTCTAATACAAATTCAAATAATTTTATTGCAGTTTGTAGGTACTAGGTACATCAAAGATCTTAATATCGAATTATAACAATTCTAGATTTTCCCTATACAAACTTGCCTCTCCAACAGGCATGCAATACTGGAAGTGGGCTCACCGAGTTATTTTAAAAATTGACATTCAAAAAAAAAAGCTATTATTACAGAAAAATCAAATCGAAATATGAAGTTATCATTTTAATTATACAATGTCAAATATTATATTTAGTATGTATAGGTATTTTATATATTGTTTCCATATTGTTTTTGTACTCTCTTATATGCCTAATAAACAAGTTCTACATGTCAAATTACAATATTAAATTTAATTCATGTCAAGTTATAATTACAATGTTAAATTTAATCCATGTCAAGATTCTCATTATGTCATATTACTATTATGTCAAATTTCAATCAAATGTATACATGTTAAATTACATATGGCAATGTCAATGAAATCTTATATAATCATATAGAATATGTTTCTGATATTATTTGTTTTTCTTTCAAATGGCACCGTAAACCTTGTTCTGAAAACCAGTAGACTGTAAATACAATTTTTGAAGCGTAATTATTTACTTAATAAAAAAAGTGCTCAAGATACCAAAGCAAACGAGCCCAAACGGGACTGTCTTAGTAATTTCCACCAGGGTGTTCCAGTGCCAATCATCTGATACCTTCGTCAGACCCTCGTCATCATATGAAGCAGAAAGTGCTTAAGAAACTAAAGCAAATGAGCCCAAACTGGACTGTGTTAGTCCTTTCCATCAGGGTGTTCCATTGGCAATCATCTGATACCTTCGTCAGACCC
This sequence comes from Lycia hirtaria, assembly GCA_947563715.1. Lineage (NCBI taxonomy): Eukaryota > Metazoa > Arthropoda > Insecta > Lepidoptera > Geometridae > Lycia > Lycia hirtaria. The sequence continues at coordinate 15,320,716 of OX387386.1, forward strand.
TCGTCATAATATGAAGCAGAAAGTGCTTAAGAAACCAAAGCAAACGAGCCCAAACAAGACTGTCGTAGTCCTTTCCACCAGGGTGTTCCAGTGGAAATCATCTGATACCTTCGTCAGACCCTCGTCATCATTTGAAGCAGAAAGTGCTTAAGACACCAAAGCAAACGAGCCCAAACTGGACTATCTTAGTCGTTTCCACCAGGGTGTTCTAGTGGCAATCATCTGATACCTTCGTCAGACCCTCATCATCATATGAAGCAGAAAGTGCTTAGGAAACCAAAGCAAACGAGCCCAAACTGGACTGTCTTAGTCCTTTCCACCAGGTTGTTCCAGTGGCAATCATCTGATACCTTCGTCAGACCCTCGTCATCATATGAAGCAGAAAGTGCTTAAGATACCAAAGCAAACGAGCCCAAACTAGACTGTCTTAGTCCTTTCCATCAGGGTGTTCCAGTGGCAATCATCTGATACCTTCGTCAGACCCTCGTCATCATATGAAGCAGAAAGTGCTTAAGCCACCAAAGCAAACGAGTCCAAACTATGCTGTCATAGTCCTTTCCACCAGGGTGTTCCAGTGGCAATCATCTGATACCTTCGTCAGACCCTCGTCATCATATGAAGCAGAAAGTGCTTAAGACACCAAAGCAAACGAGCCCAAACTGGACTGTCTTAGTCCTTTCCACCAGGGTGTTCCAGTGGCAATCATCTGATACCTTCGTCAGACTCTCGTCATCATATGAAGCAGAAAGTGCTTAAGACACCAAAGCAAACGAGCCCAAATTGGACTTTGTTAGTCTTTTCCATCAGGGTGTTCCAGTGGCAATCATCTGATACCTTCGTCAGACCCTCGTCATCATATGAAGCAGAAAGTGCTTAAGACACCAAAGCAAACAAGCCCAAACTGGACTGTGTTAGTCCTTTCCATCAGGGTGTTCCATTGGCAATCATCTGATACCTTCGTCAGACCCTCGTCATCATATGAAGCAGAAAGTGCTTAGGAAACCAAAGCAAACGAGCCCAAACTGGACTGTCTTAATCCTTTCCACCAGGGTGTTCCAGTGGCAATCATCTGATACCTTCGTCAGACCCTCGTCATCATATGAAGGAGAAAGTGCTTAAGACACCAAAGCAAACAAGCCCAAACTGGACTGTGTTAGTCCTTTCCATCAGGGTGTTCCATTGGCAATCATCTAATACCTTCGTCAGACCCTCGTCATCATATGAAGCAGAAAGTGCTTAGGAAACCAAAGCAAACGAGCCAAAACTGGGCTGTCTTAGTCCTTTCCACCAGGGTGTTCCAGTGGCAATCATCTGATACCTTCGTCAGACCCTCGTCATCATATGAAGGAGAAAGTGCTTAAGACACCAAAGCAAACGAGCCCAAACTGGACTGTCTTAGTCCTTTCCACCAGGTTGTTCCAGTGGCAATCATCTGATACCTTCGTCAGACTCTCGTCATCATATGAAGCAGAAAGTGCTTAAGATACCAAAGCAAACGAGCCCAAACTATGCTCTAAACAGTAATGTTAGGTTTAAATTTCCGGTTGAATAATATCGACTCCAAATATTTTTTAAGTCTCTATGTTTTGGGAAAATATCTATGCACTGGTATCACAAGCATCGTGCACACAAATGTAAATGGTGTAAGCAATACACCCTCGATGGGCGGCTCACTCACACACGTAAAACGTTTTTGCTTCAAATTGAACGATGCGCCTAGTATTTGAACACGGAATCTAGAGGTATATAATCTAAGGTATAACCATTCTATAGATAAAATCTCATTGATTATCATACGTTAGTAATTATTTAAAATAACAAGGTTATTTAATTATTAAAAAAAATAATTCAACGCATCTTTTAGTCAAAATGAGAAATATTTTCATGACATACAGTCAACCCTTCAAATATGATTGTTATTAGAGTTTACATAATATAATTTCGTGTTCGTGACTGCTTATCTTGATTTAGTTGAACTTTGAGGCAAAAATTGTCGGCAATACCTATACTTTTCATTTATATTCTGTTTCAATTCTTAACTATCCTAGCTAGTAGATTATATTTTTTCTACAAAAAACCAGGGCTGCATTTGCTTTCAATCTCACTTGATAGGAATTTAGTCTAGTACAAATGATCCATTTGTATGAATCAGATCGTATTAAATAAAATTTTGCAGATTTTTTTGAATCATGTTAAAAATACCTAAAAAACATACTATACACAATAATCGCCGATTTGTGAACTAGCTACGCAGTCAAAATATGTCTTGGGCCATTCGCACCGCACCAACCACTGCGGTGCGAATCGGCCCATTCAGAAACAGTACATGGGCGATTCGCACCGCGGTTCGAATCACATGCGGTGCGAAACGCCGAAGTACCCGTACACCCGGCGCGTAGTTTTGACACGGAGCTAGGCTGGGATCGATGCAAATGGCCAAGAACGCTAAAGGCCATTTGGCCTTTTGGTTATTTTAAAAAATATTTACGCGAATGGCCACGTCAGCGAGAGGTCAAAAACGCAAAAAACCATGGCTACATATCATTAACATCACCGATGATGATAAGTAGCCTATGTTCGTCTCCAGGTCCACACTCCAGGTCATCGTGTTCATCTCCAGGCCCAAGTCGACGAATTACCACCCATTTCTCGTTGAAATTCCAAAAATCCGTACATAGCGATATCGATTCAGATTCTTGATACATACTGCACAGGAATGGAATTCTTTGCCATCATCTCTGTTTCCTGAGACCTACAATCTATAAATTTTCAAGTCTAGATTGAATAGACATCTTCGAGATCGACAAGCTCCAGCCTCGGCCATACCGTCGCTTAACATCAGGCGAGTTGGTGGTCAATCGTAGTAACGTAATCGTAATCATAACCCAATAATGTATTAAAAAAAAAGGTACACGTAAATATGGAATTGAAAATAATATAGTATTAAATTCATAAAGCATGTTTGAATGAAAATGAAATATTTAGTAAGTGTTTGTAACTTTTAATATCTAGATTTTTTTAATACATTAGCCAATTCTATAATTTTATATTTTCATAAATGTTATTATGCGCTAGCGAGTCAGATAAATTATTACGCAGAATTGTATTCCCAAATCAGTTGCATGCCCCCGCCCTGCGAATATCCCTATTTTCGCCAAGCATTTTTTGTCGTGACGGGCTCTTGACCATCTCTTCTATTTTTGTCGTTGCATAAGAATTAGCTTTTTAAAAATTATTCAATTGGCTTAGTTGCCGTCGAATTTGCCTGCGTGCCTTGTAGCTGTCGTTTTGCCGCCCTATGAATCCAATATTTTATTTCTTGCTACAGCATGAACGTTCCTTACGTTCAATGAGACTTTATATTCAGTAAGTTGAGCTTAAATATCCATCTTCTTAAGAAATATGTCAAGAAAATACTTAAAAGCTAGGATATTTATTATCCGATTTTGACAACGTGGGTTAAAGTTAAGTATCGTTTTTCGGTAAGGCTCCTAGTGTGTAATTAACTATACTTATTTCGAGGTAGCATAAATTTGTTGCAGGGAATTTTAACAACGTAGCGGGGGCCCTACGTTGTTGAAATTTCCTGCAACTTGGGAAACAACTCACAGCGTTAAGCACATTCTAAAGACTTGCATAAAAAAATCTCCACACACTTCTCTTTCGATCTCTTCGATCCCTTTTCGATCCCCCCTCCCTCAATCAAGTTGTTGAAATTCCCTGCAACTTGGGAAATACACAGCTTTGCAACTGAGAATGTCAGATATCTACGGACAAGATTTGCAAATTCGTTCAATCATTGGTTTCATGCGTCATTTTATAGTGTTTTACCAGTAAATTTATGAATTTCAAAAGTTTTTTAGACCTACATTTGTGGCAAAATAACCGTACATACACATCTATATTATATTAAAAATTTCTTCCAAGTTAGTGTGCTTCTTCCTTAGTGGAGCTTCTTCTTCAGCTTTAGTGTAGCTTACCATCTGATCAGGTTGTTGGGTAAACGATGACTATTTTGTCAAATTAAAATCATACCGCAAATATAGACTGCACCAAAGTTAAGCAACGGACGGACCGGTCAGTCTTTGGATGGGTGACCGTGAGTGGCATTTCTTTCTGAGCGCTACCGTGGGTCGGATGACACGTTAAATTGCAGGTCCCGGTTGTTCAGCAATCGTCATGCCAAGTCAGAGGCCTTTCGGTGGCTTATTAACTCTGACAACAAGGCTGGCCACTCAGTCTATACGAACTTACTTACTGCAAATAAATACAATTTGATTTCCTTTCGTAGCAAAAATATTGTTGCATGTCTTAAAAAAGATAAAAGCATCATTTATAGTGGGTCACCTGTATATCAACACACAGTTGTAAACAATAAAGTTTGTCGACAACTAACTCCCGTTCAAGTTATATGTCTATTTCGAGATAGGAACCTCGTAACTTTGTTATAACTTATAAGTTATTTTACGAGAGTTGACATGTCGCTTGAAAAATGGTCGCTTATGGAATGTAAAAAATACTAGTACATTACGCAATGCGCCCAATATCGTCAGATGTCTGGCCGTTAAGAGTTCCGAATCGAAGTCAACGCTCCCACGCGACCTTGAGACCAAGCCGTCTGGCTGCGAGAATAGCTAACACTATGGGAAACGCCATACATCTCGCCTCCATGGTGGCACAAGGAATGACTCGAAAGAATAATGCAATTATTGGAGCAAACATGATAAACGTGAAGAGTTCGACAGAACAGGTACGAAGGTAGAGGTTGCGGGCGGCCGGAGGGTGGAGCGATGGAGACGTGGTGTGGGGTGGAACGGCGGTCCCGGCAGTCGCCGTCGGCAGTCACTCGCGCGCCCGCCACCGCTGCGTTGTCACGCCCGCGCGCCCGGTACGCACTCGTTACGTAATACCCAACTCGACATCTGTTGAGCGAAGTCACCATCGCGGCACGCTTGCACCGCTGACCATCCCGCGCGCACCGTCATGTCGCCACCCGCGGATGCCGACGACGACGCCGTCGCCATGACTACCGCACCGCATCCGAACGATACCTAAAAAAAAACATAACATGTAGAAATTTAAAATCAACGTATACTGCCGATTACATTCCTGCCAATTAAAGTTTAAGTTTAGTTTTAAAGTAGAGAACTCGACGCTTGTTGCTTGTGATCGGGACTCGAACGAGATGGATCCGTCGAAATGTGATAATATGCGTAAATATTGCTGCCTTCACAACATCGCTTCACGACCGCTTCATTGCCACGCTGCCTTCCGATAGAAATAAGTTAGGCTAGGTATACGTTCAGTTTTTGAGAAAAAAGTTGATGATAGATCGCCACCCTGCCGCCGCAAGGAGGATTAATCCCCGACGGGACCGTAGCAAGCAAGATTCGCGACAACATCAGCTCGTGGGTGCTGTGGTGGCGTCAACGCCATCTTCGGATGGGCGCACCGCAGACCCCTAAACCAATAGAAGAAGATGATTGTGCACCGCACTTGGCCGTAGTAGAGCCGCTGCAAGCTCAGCCCGAGCGCAAGATGGACCGGAAGCGGGCGAACCCGGGGCCGCGCCGTCGTGGCCTCGAGAACGAGCTGGAGGGCGAACGCCGCCGTCCTCGTAGGAAGCCCAGGAAAAGGTCAGTCTTTCAGTCAATTTTCGCCTCCTTAGTATCTTCTATCTTTCTCTAGTCCCCAGACTCTGTTGGTAGAGAACTTGAGATTAATCAACAGTGTTGCTAGTGAATCAGATTGCATTATAGTGGCTGTGGCACAGAATATCATTAATTATAATGCTGGGTCTCCTGTTTTTATCCCGTCGCAGTCAAAGCCATAATCGAAATTGTTTTTTTAATTCATTAATAGGAAAATCAATTCAGTCTTGCGGTTTTTCGCAAACTCAACTGATGTTAACCGACAGGTAGACTATTTGACGTAGGTATTTACTTTTTCGAAAGTAAAAGCATTCCCATAAGTTTACTACACTTGTTGAATGATGTTTATAGAATGTCCTTGATTTTTGAGTAACGCGGGATTTATTTATGTGACCAGAATAATCCTAAGTACTTCGCTAATATGAACGCTTTTAGCAACTTGGAAAATTACTACAAGTTCCAGATACTTCCAAGGTTTCTAATTTCGTTCTCTATTCTTGGTAAAGATGTCGCCCACAAGTTCCCAAGTTTTGAAACCCTTCTGTTATTTTAATGAAATTGCGTACATTTAAATACTAAATATACGACTTTGTGAAAATACTTATTAGATCTTGTTTACAAAGAAAGTCCATATTTCAGAAACTATAGATCTTAAGCTAGATCAACATCAAGAAGTTGAAGTTATGATTCTTCATATTATAGACACTTACGGCGCCGGGGTAGATCGCCACCTAATCCGGCGTTGTTTCGCTTGCGAAATTTACCTTTTTGGGGTTACGTAGTCAACTACAAACCATTATACTTATAGTTTCGCTATGTCAGTCGGTCTGTCCGTCGTTCCGCGGGTTTAGCTTAATGACTATTAGTACTAGAAATGCTATTGACTAGAAAGTTGTAACTTAGAGTTAGTATACATATTTATTACGCCAACTATGAATAGAATACTTATAATGGTAGAATAAAATCTTGGAATTTTGTTGGTTATCTCCCCTACACAAATAAACAAAAAAAAAACCCATCCAAGTGCGAGTCACAACCGCGCACGAAGGGCTCCGTACCATTATCTATAAAATAAAAACCAGACAAGTGCGAGTCAGACTCGCCCACCGAGGGTTCCGTACAAATTAAATATAAGGGGGAAATCATATATTTTTTTTACATTTTCCTTCATAAACCGAAAAATATTTAACATATTCCTTGCTCACCACTCGGATCCGAGTGGAGCGGGGCTTTAGTAGCGGCGCCTCCCACTCGGATCCGAGCACTGCCACTCTGTACTTCATCGAAATTCGCCTAAAAAGTTTTGGTTCCCAGCTGAAGTGAAGGGTCTGCAGGGGGCGAAGAATGTGTTAAAAACCTGTTTTATGTTATGCTAATGAGGCTCTTTCATATGATACCCCACATGATACAGTTAATTCACTTTAAAATTTGGACCCTCATTCCTTGCATAGAGGCACATTTTTTTTGTGATTATATTAAAATATTTGTTTTTGGATTTTTTCCTATATGTGTACTATAACATAATGCTTCCTGCCAAATTTCAAAGTTCTAGGTCAACGGAAAGTACCCCAAAGGTTTTGATTCCCTTGTGAGTGTCTAAATGTGCGTTTTTACGATATATATTTTCCCTCTGCAGCATGAAACTATGTATCTGCGTATATGGTTTTAATTTCAACACGATACCTTCACGCGTTCTCGAGATACAGGTCTTGACATCCGGACGGACGAACAGACGGACGGACAGACGGACAACAAAGTGATCAAGGGTTCCGTTTTTTCCTTTTGAGGTACGGGAACCCTAAAAAAAAGTGTTGTGTACACCTGTGCTACATATCGTTCCTTAGTTCTACTATTTCAAATAGCTACGAATTCAAAGTGTTTGTAGAGTTCGTTGTTATTATTTATTGTGCTTCTATACGCCGAGTTAAGTACTTTTAAAGTGCCTATTTTCGTTTTCCGTTGGGGCCCACCTTTTTTCCCTACCTACTTTCGCAAACAATAAACTTTGTTTTGGAGACAAACTTTAGTAAATTATCCACATTTGCCATTCACATCGCGGTTTGATCGAATCAAAGTTTTCTTATTTTTTTTTCAAAAGAAAAAATAAATTTGTATTTAGCATCAGGTTTGTGTCAGAAATATGTAAGTTTGTACGGTATCCGTGGATAATCGAGGGTGCAAATAAAAAAAACCGGCCAAGTGCGAGCCAGACTCGCCCTACGAGGGTTCCGTACAAACTAGTTAATAAAAGGGGGAAATCATATTTTTTTAATTTTCCTTCTTATACCGAAAAATATTTAAAAACCTGTTTTAATTAATGCTGATTAAGCTCTTTCATATGATACCCCACATGATACGGTTAATTCACTTTAAAATTTCGACCCTCATTCCTTGCATCCCTAAAAAGATCCCATCAAAAACATAAAGTGAAATGCGAGCCAAGTTCAATATTATGATATATGCCTTGATTGTTGACCTTAACGACAAAAGAAGTGAGATATAAATGGGTGCCAAGTTCAATGGTCAGTCCTGAAATTTATTTACAATTAAATTTTCGGAAGTATAAAATAAGAACTTACTGCTTTAGAACTTGCGAAGGCTATAATATAATTCGTACATGAAAACTAGTCAAGTCAGGCCTTAGGCTTCAATATATTATCCTAAGTTATAAGATATCGCATCGGTGGATGAGATCAATAACAGGTTTGTGGAAACTGTCCGTACGGTGGGTGCGAAGTTTTATAAGCCCCACCGTACAAATAGACCGCAAAAGCTCTCGAGCCATACCCTCGACCTCATGGCTGAACAACGCTTATTGCAACTGCAGTCTTCTGGTGACGCCGAGTCATATAGGTGGCTCAATAGACTCATATCAACGTCTATGCAACGCTGCGGCAAGTGATTCAGAAGGCCGAAGAGTATAATTTGCCCCTGTGCTTAGCGTTTGTGGACTATGAGAAAGCCTTTGATTCGATCGAGACCTGGGCGGTGTTTGAGGCTCTCCAACGATGTGTTATTGACTATCGGTATGTCGAAGTGCTGAAGTTTTTGTACAACAACTCCACCATGTCAGTCCGAGTACAAGACCAGAACTCAGAGGCAATTCCATTGAAGAGAGGCGTGAGGCAGGGAGACGTTGTCTCTCCGAAACTCCGCCGGTTTGGAAGATGCCTATAAGCTTCTGGAATGGAAAGGGCTTGGCATCAATATTAACGGCGAGTACATCACTCACCTTCGGTTTGCCGATGATATAGTAGTCATGGCAAAGTCGATGGAAGACCTCAGTACGATGCTCGAAGACCTCAATAGAGTTTCCCAACGGGTGGGCCTCAAAATGAACATGGACAAAACGAAGGTTATGTCGAACGCCCGTGTAGTGCCCACCCAAATATCTGTGGGGAACTCCACTCTTGAAGTTGTTGACGAATACGTCTACCTAAGACAAACGGTCCGATTAGGCAGGTCCAACTTTGCGAGGGAGGTCAATCGTCGTATCCAACTCGGCTGGGCAGCGTTCGGGAAACTTAAAAGCATCTTCTCGTCCAATATACCCCAATCCCTCAAGTCGAAAGTTTACAACCAGTGTGTGTTACCAGTGATGACATACGGCACTGAAACGTGGTCCCTAACTATGGGCCTCATAAGGAAGCTCAAGGTCGCGCAACGAGCTATGGAGAGGGCTATGCTCGGAGTCTCTCTACGAGATCGAATCAGAAATGAAGAGATACGTAGACGTACAGGAGTCACCGATATAGCACAGCGGATTAGCAAGTTGAAGTGGCAGTGGGCAGGGCACATAGCACGCAGAACTGATGGCCGATGGGGCCGAAAGGTTCTCGAGTGGAGACCACGTACCGGCAAGCGCAGCGTAGGAAGACCAGCCACGAGATGGACAGATGACCTCATACAAGTGGCGGGAAGACGCTGGATGCAAGCCGCTTCCAATCGGTCTTTTTGGAACTCCATGGGGGAGGCCTATATCCAGCAGTGGACTTCTTATGGCTGAAATGATGATGATGATGATGAATAAAATTATACAAATTTACTAGTTTCTGATTGTTTCCTTTGTATTCACCCAACTAACTATCTGGATACCAAATTTGAACTTTCTAGGTCATCTGGAACTAGATTATAATTTTGATCTATAGGTCAGTTCATGGATAAAATGATGATTTTTGGACGTTAATATCTAAATAACCGTTTGAGGTAATTTAAAGCACATAATATGTATCTCGCAAGTCTCATGAGCCAAATTTGACATGTTTATGTGAAATAGTTTTTGAGTTATGAGGGGGTCAAAAGTGGCTTCAAATAGTTCGAGAAATATTACACACGGTGCTGCTCGCCAGTTCTGTTAGCTTGAACTTGGCTTGACACGCTATCGCGTGTCTAGGTCTAGGGGCAATTCAGTTATTCAAAACCAATCCGTAACTGAACCTTGTGCGAAGCATTTCCCGTCGGCTGCTATAATTTTTAGGGTTCCGTACCTCAAAAGGAAAAAACGGAACCCTTATAGGATCACTTTGTTGTCCGTCTGTCCGTCTGTCTGTCCGGGTGTCAAGACCTTTATCTCGGAAACGCGTGAAGGTATCGAGTTGAAATTTAAACCATATACGCAGATCTAGTATAGTCTCTTGCTGCAGAAAGAAAAATTTAATTTTTCGGTTTTAGTAAAAAAAAAATTACAGCCGAATATGTCGTAAAAAACGCACATTTCGACACTCACAAGGGAATCAAAACCTATGGGGTACTTCCCTTTAACCTAGAACCACGAAATTCGGCAAGAAGCATCGTGTTAGAGTACACATATAGGAAAAAATCCGAAAACTGAACATTTTTAATTTAATCACAATAAAATAGTCTTTATACAAGGGAATGAGGGTCCAAATTTTAAAGTGAATTGACCGTATCATGTGGGGTACCATATGAAAGAACTTCATTAGCATAAGCTAAAACAGTTTTTTAAAATATTTTTACGATCTATATTTTTCCGTTTATGAAGGAAAATATTTAAAAAAAATGTATAATTTCCCCCTTTTATTTAGTTTGTACGGAACCCTCGGTGGGCGAGTCTGACTCGCACTTGGCTGGTTTTATTTGATTTAGTAATGAGCGAAGGGCGTGTTACGTTTCATCAAATGTGTCCAGTTGTATGACATAAAACTGACTGAATCAAAAAACTATGGCGGCCGACGGGAAACGCTCCACATATGGTTCGGCTATGGAGCGGTCTTGAATAACGGTCTAAAATAAGAATTGGGCCCCTGTTCTGTATACGTTTTTTTTTTTGGCGGATCCTGTAGGGATATTTTATAACAATTAATTTAATTACTTTAATGAACACATATATGAAAAATATTCTCAATTTCCATAAAAATATCTGTTCCGTATAGGTTTGTTTTTTTGCTGAATCCTGAATGAATATTTCATAACAATACATTTAATTACATTAATGAACACATATTTGTGTATGTAAAATATTGTCAGTTTCAATAAAAATATCTGTTCCGTATACGTTTGGTTTTTGGCGGATCCTGAATGGATATTTCTTAACAATACATTTATTAACATTAATTAACACACATAATATGTAAAATATAGTCAGTTTCATACAATTTTTTTTATTTTATTTAAATATATTGCTAAAATTTAATATTTGAACTTTTATTGCAAAAAGCTTATAAGTACGTATATAGTGACGCACATCAGCGCCGACTGATTACTAAACAATCATTTGGACATCAAATCCGTACAGACGCGCATATTTCATTAATCGCTATTGCGCATCATTAATGATCCGTATCTGCTCATATATATAAGCTGCTGGATCTAGGCACTAATGATTCATATACAAATATTTGCATATTTAGATACTAATGATCCATAATCGAATAGTTTCAAATCTAAAATCTGATACTTAACGCGTACGAGTATCTATATGTTAAGGAGATCTAAATGCTAGTAATTATCTAATCTATCTCTATCTCTATATATATAAAAATCAATTGCTGTTCGTTTGTCTCGCTAAAACTCAAGAACGGCTGGGCCGATTTAGCTGATTTTGGTTTTGAAATGTTTGTCGTAGTCCAGGGAAGGTTTAAACGTTGAGAAAATATCGGGTCCACTCATTGATAGGTGATACGAAGTACGCCGGGTCATCTAGTATCTTATATACGCGGTTTTAGACGCTAAGGATTAGTATCTATACCCACAGATTTTAATTTTTACCGACGCGGTTCATCTCTAGTTATAAGCTTCATTTATCTCTGATATGATAGCGTTTTGACCTTTTGCGTCCCAATCGCGTAGTTAAATCTCGATATCTACAATTTATTAGGTGGCCGCGATTGAATAAATATTGCTGGAACTAAGTTATGGTCTTTTCCTTATTTTTGTTGTTCATATTTTTTCAAAACGTCAAGCTTTGGAACGGTCAGAGAAGAGTCCGTTCAGTTAAGTAATACTATATTTATCACGACAATGAAGATCTCGTTGTTGTCATATTATTTGTTTTCTTGGTGGTTATTCAGAAAGTATAAGATTATTCGATAATTAAACGGTGTTTGTATAATTATGGCATTATATCCGTTTCGACTCATAACGCTAAAAATGAAAATGCCAATATACCAAAAGGTTTGGCGTTTTGCATTACGTAAATAACATATTCGCAAAATACCAAACATGATCCACAGGACTAGATAATTTGACCATAAGAATGGAGTTTTTTTTAACAATTAATAAAATATTCTTGCTGGTAGCACTTCATACATAATGTGATTACAGCGCGCTATCTGAGCGGAACACAATCTCTGAACTATAAAAGCATTATACTGAAATACTAGCTGCGCCGGTTTCACCCGCGTAGTGATGAAAATCGGTGATGATGATGATTAAAAAGTAGCCTATATCCATCTCCAACTTCACAGATATCTCTGTGCTAAATAGCACAACGATCGGTTCAGCTGTTTAGTTATGAAAAGGTAACAAATATACATAGAGATAGGCAGAGAGAGTTACTTTCACTTTTTTTCCGACTTCCAAAAAGGAGGAGGTTTCTCAATACGACTGTATGTTTTTTGTACGGTTGTAACACGATTATTTCGTCAGTTATGGATTGATTTTTTTTCATTTAATAGGCCATACTTCAGAGGTCGTTCCATATAACAAATCTAAAATTTTCATGAAAATTTAATTGGATTTTTCAAAAATTGAGATTTTTTTACCTTAAAAAGTTTCACAACTCAACTATAAAATCACTGAATGATATAATTATATAGTAATACATTTATATTATTAATTTATTTTAATTATATTATAGAAGAACATCTGCACTTAAAATAGTAATCATTAATCGAAAAGCCCGTCCCGATCCATTCTTGACGCAAATGTGCTAAATAACTCTGATAGCATAACCTCGCAATGGCCAAACTCTGCACCAGAAACGTGCCAGAGCGGGAGCTACCACCTCTTTCAGGTATTCTGCGCCCAATCTCGCTGACTAAAATTTTACCCTCAGCGCCCCAACTGCCCATAGTCTCCATGGCAATAGACACAAAAATATAATTAGGCTCCATTACCGCGTATTTCTGACTTTTTTTGTGTGGTGCTTCTTCCGCCGCCGCTGCTGCAGTATATGGACGGTACGACTCAAAGTTTTATTGAGATCTGATGTCATTTATATTGGCAAAGGAGTAGTGAAGAAACTTATTATATTATCTAATTCCTCAGCCAATGTAAAATATATCGAAGAAAAACTTTTCTAAAACATTTCTCCTATATAAATAAACACAAATCTGTCTCCCACTTTTGTAATATACCTATAGTGTCAACTGTGGGTAATTAATAATGTGGTTAATTCAAAAGGCACCACAAAATTATCGACAATTCTCAAAAACACTAAATTAAAAAAAGGAACAAAAATTGTATGAGACATTCGTTCGGTTTTGTATTTAGTTATTTTAATAATATTTATGCGTTTGTACCCTCAGAATCGACCACAATGTTATATTATAAAAGAAAAATAAAAAGCGGCCAATGATTCTCCGGACGTAAACAAAGACGTTTGACGCGTATAGTCTATAGAAATTTTCTATAGACTATACGCGTCAAACGTCTTTGTTAACAAAGACAGTAAAACAACGAAACGAAAGCCTACGAAATAGGATAAAAATTGATACAAACTGAATTTGAATACTTAAATGTTCATTGTACTCATCTTTCTAGAACTAAGCAATCCCAAAATTGTTCCACTATACAAGAACAGCTTTTTTTTTCCAAATTGTTGTTCCATATATTATTTTATCAAAGGTCAATAAACTCTTTCTATGCAACAGCTGATTTTGTTTTTACTAATTTCTAACTTTTATTACGATCGTACGTATCCTAGGTACGATCGTATTAAAAGTTATTCATTTTGAGTACACTGACTGACCCCTTTAAGACATCGTTCTCTGTTACATCCCGAATAATAAATAGACTACCACTTTGAACACTAACTCGAATTAATCATCTTGTCTCATTTAATAAACAAGCAAAGGGAAAGTTAACGTCAGACCGGTTCAGGCGTCTTTGTTCAGTTCGATGTTTTTAAGGTTCCGTAACTGAAATAGGAAGTGGACTCCTTAAAGTACTCACTTTGTTTTCCGTCTAAAAAAATATTGTGAATATTTTTGGATATTACACACAATACCTTTAATCAATCAATTTATTTGATATAATATACTTTTTTTTTACTCAATTCAGAATATTATGACAAGTATTTTTCTAAAAAAATTGTGTTCACGAGGTGTGTTGTTTGTAGAACTGCTGGTAAATATCATGTGCAGGTACGGAAGCTTCGGTGTGCGAGTGCAACTCCTACTTAGTCGATTATTATTACCGAATCGGCTCGGAGCGGAGCGTGCTACCAGGAATCGGACTGCGTGCGACCACAGCTCTAATTTACTGACCAATTTACCACTGCGGCTTGTATGACATTGAACATTACCGACGTAAAAAGTTTCATGTTCAGTTCACCTTGAAATAGTAAGTTGTTTGCGAAATCCGTAGAAGTACCGCATCGGCCGTCGCTATCGATCCAGCCGGCGTCTCATTTGTACTCACACCTAGGTTCCCGAGTTTTTTTTTATGGTCACAGAATAACTGCTCGTACTTCACGTGGCGACTTTTTTACTCAGTTTCATAAGTAAAAACGTTAGAACTTTCTTGGGGAGGTCGAAAAATAATAATTGGGTGTAGATATTTTGGTATTTAGGTGTTCTATTGATGTATGAAATCGTCAAATGCGTTTGATGTTTGTTTATATACGAGTAGTGGTAGTAGAAGTCCGAGTTTAGCACGTTATAATATGAGTTTGTTTAGAACTATTTGGACATATATATTATCTCAACCGTTAGGTTCGCTAAGTTTACAGCTCACAAAGTCAGGATAGGCCATGTAGTTGAGGTGCCTAGTTATTAAAACACGCAATACAATGTTATAGCAGATGTCAATCAATGTTTAGTGAAATATCTATCTCTGGGAAAAAAATGGATTTAGCAAAATATTGGCATCCGCCGTTAATGTACTCCGTGTTTTCAAAATTGTGTATGTCAAGTCAAAAAGAACAAAAGAACGCTAATGGTTTGCTACTGTTCCAAATTTAAACCTGTTTATCGCAAAGACGTTTTACCTCAGGTCTGTGATCTACCACGAGTCTGACAACCTCGCTGTCAACTCAAGAGTTGACATTCACTTCCGGCCAAACGAAGTCGTGGATTCAAAAACAGTTATACAGTTCGTTATAGTGTATACATAGTGGTTATAGATAACACATCCACTCTGGAGCTTATGACCCAGACGGCTAGGAGGAACCTGAGATTGGCTCGAGGCGGAGAGTATTCGTCCTTTATGTCTTCTCTGCCGTTAGCAAAATGTAAACAACCGGAAATTATATGTCGGAAAGACTCTTCGGGATGATGGCAAGCTCTAGAACTTTCGATCGTACTGTCTTTCATGATACATTTCAATCATCTTGAAGATATTCAACCAGTTTTTTTTTCAAAGTTTTTAACCGGAGGTAAACTTTGATTCAGTGTTACAAATTCGATTATATTCATAATATTTCATTTTTCTAATCATACTAATTAAAACTTTATTTAAAACAAAATTGCGTAAATTTACGCAATTTTATTTTCTGGAAAACCTATTCTGTCTGAGCAAAGCACATCACTAAAGTAAGTTTGTCAAATATTGATCACTGACTCGTATGTACATTGTGACAGGCTCTATTGAACAGATTTGACAGTAAAAATTTCTTGGTATAAAAAGCTCTTTGTTGTCTGTTACTGTCGTTTTTAGAGTTCAGTACAAAGAACTTCTATACAGATTTACTGTGGCCAAGTCCATTCACAACAAATCCAATAAGCCTTCTGAATATAATATGAAAATATAAATTTAACTCTAAATTCTGATATCGAAGAAATCATACATAAATAAATTCATAATTAGACGCTTACAAAGAATTAAATTCCACGTTTCCTGCCTTTCAATTCATGCCTTAATTATTTTTCACACATTTTTTTTCGTAACCAGAGTTATTCTCTATTTAATGATAAATGCGGCTTAAGGGCTTAAACAAATTAAAACTTTTAATGGCTGCTTCTAAATTTTTATTCTATCCACGTCAGGGTTTTGTGACGAACTTTTTGAACACTGTGAGGGATTTCTGTATCAATCTGATTGGTCGAGAATAAGACAAGCCGAGTACTCACTAGAATCTCGTTACCGTAACGAAGTTACAGCAATGGTTCTAATATACAGCTTCGTGTTACATTACACTTCTGTGACCATAAGTGAAAGCCGCTGCTAGAACTGCGTAGGCTTATGGTTTCAGGAAAAATTAAAAATTGTTAGCTCGTGGCATTGGTTACCTAAAGTACATATTAAGTATTTCTTATGTATTAGTATTTTTTTATGATTTAAGATTACTATAACGTGTTAGTGTTAGTCTGATTGTGACAGTCACGATCCGACAGTGAATTCACGGCTTAGGAAACAAGCACAACAAAATTACAAAGGTGAAAATTTATGTTCAGACACAAGAGAGATACTCCAGACTCTAGATGACTATGAGCTAGCTATTAATAATTTAACCTTTTTGGCGGAAAGTAATAAACAAGTGCTGTAACCTCGTATGGTCATCAAAAACTTCAACATACTCGTCCTAGATTATGTTAATTCTACTTCGTTGTGAAAAGGTGAATATTTGTGAGATTATACGGGTTGAAATCTAATGTATGAGCATCTTTTAAGCCTGCTAATAGCTTATTATTACTCATGCAACTGATCACACGGAAAGAAAAATGTATGGAATCTTTATTAATCTAAGTAAATAGAATGACACCGGAAAATATGATATTTCACTTAATCAATTTCTTTTGTACGTATTAAAACAAAATAAGACTGAATTTGGTGATAAATAATATATGATATTAATGGGTTTGCTAATATTTTCCTGCAAAAACATACACTTATTACAGCATATCGTGTCACGTAAGCATAATTTCCACTACAAAAGTTGTTGGTAAAGTCGGGTATTTTGTTTATCATTTAACATATTTTTTTTGTAATTCCGTCTATACTTCCTCCGGCACATGTCGGAGACATTGTTAGACCAAATATATTGCGTCACCGATTTACTTTGTTTTAATAAATCAGTAAATTAACTTATTAACGGTAATTATAAATTACCTTTTTACTGTTGTAAAATAAATTAGAATATTAATTTCGATAAAATGATATATAATAAATGTAAATATAATTATGTATGTCTTTTAACATATATGTACCTATACTTGTTATTAATATATCGATAATATTGTCTACAATGTAGGTATAATACTAAATTTAACTCGTATCATTACTCTGTCTTTGATTAAACAGAGGACTGTGAAAATTTAAAAACTTCAAAATAACAATGATATTTTTTCTACTCTACCAAATGAACCTGTCAGATCCAGTTTTCCGTTTCGTTAACACCCGCTATATTTATTATATTATATATTATTATATCAGCCTGTATTGTCCCGCTATATTTAGTTCAGGAAAAATGCAAACTTTTATTTAATTTGACGTCATTGAACCGTGATCATAAAATACTTTAATAGTACTAAATACCGTGATTTGAATTCAAAACTTTGTTGTTTTCGGATGAAAATAGCTCTACCTTTAGTAAATATTATTTATGCAAGTACAATACAGTTAACAGCACTAACTAGTTTAATTAGCCGACTGCATAAGAAGGAGGGTTATGTTATTTTTGAGTGTATGTATGTGTATTCTATATGATCGCCTACATCATCGGCTTGATCGATTTTGATGTACGAGGTGCCGTTAGATTCGTCTTCACTTCCAAAGTGTCACAAGCAATTTTTTTTTATAATAATAATACATTTCTCGCAAGAATAAAAGAAATAAGTTTTTTTCCTATACTCCAACGAACTTATATACGTAATAAACAAGTGGGTTTACTAGAATTATTCTAAAGAATGCGCATTTATAATCTTTTACAGCGGTTTTATGCATACTTTCTCACAAAAAACGAACATTATGTATTCGCACACTACTCCACTCTTTTCATCACAGCATAGATAAGTGGCACTCGTGTTCTGCAAATGAAAAGATCTCTGAAGTATGACCCTTGAAGTGCATGAGCGAGACGGGTAGAGAGGCTCGAGTCTCAACCTCATTTCCGCATGCTCACTTATTAAATTTGTACGTGTGTTAAGAGGATCACTGAATGCTATTGTCGCCAGTACTTCGTGCATTCTTACGTACAACTAAAAATAGATAAATACATATCAAAATAACAAATAGCACGCATAGCACGCACGCACGCACGCATAGTGGGCAGGGCACATAGCACGTAGAACTGATGGCCGATGGGGCCGAAAGGTTCTCGAGTGGAGACCACGTACCGGCAAGCGCAGCGTAAGAAGACCAGCCACGAGATGGACAGATGACCTCATACAAGTGGCGGTAAGACGCTAAATGCAAGCCACTTCCAATCGGTCTTTTTGGAAATCCATGGGGGAGGCCTAAGTCCAGCAGTGGACTTCTTATGGCTGAGATGATGATGATGATGATATCAAAATAATCTTTACATAGATCCCCGATCTTTAGCCGATCTTGAGAATTCCTTAATATGAATTTTCTTTCCTTTTAGCTTTATCAGGCTTCGAAAATCAAAGCCAGTGCAATCGCCATTTAGGATTCAATGATGTATACAAATTAAATAAAAAAAAAAAATTCTAAAAATCATTTTTCATTTATTTATCTCAGGTTTAGAATGTGAGAGTAAAGATGGTAGTTTCGATTTTTATACTGTCATCGGAAATTGAGATTATGTCATTTTGGATTACTAGACCTTTTTGGGCAACTGGACCTTTTGGGTCGCTGGACTTTGTGATCCTGAACGATCTGAAGTCCGTATCTTATAGTCCGTTTTTTGACTTTAACGGACTTAAACGAGCTTAATTAATTTTTAGATTTCTGGTTCTTGCGCAGGTAAAGTGCATATCTAAAAATTCTAGGTTGTTTGAATAAAGGTAAGGCATAACGCGTAGGATTTAGCTCAAAATTTTATGGGGTTTCGCGTAACTGGACATTTGTAAATCTGGTACAATACGTCGATACGGAAAATTTTAATAGTTCACTCGCAAATACGAGAAACTTGCTTTTTAGGTTTGATTATTTAAATTGAACCCAGTATAGTACTAGTATTGATCAAAAAAGCTCAATAGATTGATAGGTTTTGTTTTTAAATTAATTGTATACATTCGATATTTTTTAGGTATTTTTTTTATATCTACAAATATGTATATAGTTCAAAAATGTATTGTTTTAAGCTAAAAATACTGTTCGGATGTTTCGAATGTCTGACATAACACATCCTGAAGCCCCAAGTATCTACTGATTGATATACATGTGTGGGTTCAAGTCCTGTCAGAAGTGAAATTTTTGAAGTCTACAAGTTTGTAGATCATTGTACATATTCTTTAATTAACCATAAAACAAGGCCTATAAATCTATTGCAAAGTCATCTGCATTAGTAATTTACTCGTTCTATAAAATCATACCCTAAATGACCATTTTCACAGTCCTCATTTCATAAAATATAGATACAATAAATATTTTTTTACCCATAATTAATAAATGGGTTAAATAGGTTATTCTAATGAATATCATAGAAAATAACTGTTGTTTTATTAAACAATTACTGATATATTTTTTCTTATCTACTATTGTCAACGTACAACAGCGAACCAAATACCTACACAATAAAATGCAATAAAATCAGTTCAAGAAACGATTTTTCATTTCTAACAGGGATATTTCTTAGGATGCTAGGCTACGCTTGGTATCTACTTATTGGCTGCGGACTTCAATATTCTCGTAACCCCAGTTTATCTGTATAATTTTAGTCAGTGATTTTAGTGTGAAGTCATAGGGAGGCTTCTCTGTGAATTCCGGATCTGTTATACCTCCTCTCCATTTAGCGAGGGAAACTCTTTTTGACTTAACATAGGTAGGTATATTTCATCTGGAAATTTGGAGTCTTTATGTTTTACAGACAGAGGAAGGAAGAGGAAGCTCCACCTAGGTGGTGACATTTTTTATGGTAGAGTAACACATATGGACAGTTATCTCATCCTCTTCACAACAAAATCTACGCTCAGCGTTCGCACCTTTTCAGAGCAGATTATTTATTCATCTTGCTAGGTCTTATGGGTAAGGTTCTATTATGCTAGATACTAGTCAAGCTTCCACGATTTATGCTCCCCTTTATTGTTCAACTAGAAAAGCCACGGGCAGACTCATATCCGAATATAGCAAACACTCCAAATCCACTTTTACTAACTAATCCACGGCTTTATCTTGGTTGTCATAATACCCAGCCTTACTTTATCACTGCCTTACAGTCATTTTAGCTTCTGCATAAACCACTGTACCAGCTCGAGATTCACCTCATTTGCAACCAAGATCTTTAAATCCGTTTTGTTGTCAGATAATGCATATATGTTTCTTCTGAATGGCTCCTTTCTATGTTCTGTTATGCATAAAAAAGATGATAAAGTCTCGTCCTGGAATACAGTGACATATCCTAAGTGAGTTTACATACATACATTTACATTTAAATTACAGTACATATAAAAAATCGTGCTTACTATCCATCAACCGCTATAAAATATTCATCATTAAAAAATATAGATGTGTATACCAAATATACCTGAACTTTCCTTTAGATTTTGCTATAGTCCAGTAAAATCTGAGATGCTATTTTTTATTATCATTGAAGAGATTATTTGCCAGATGTTAAGTGAGTCTACAGTCGGCGGCCTACAGTGAAGCGCATTTGCTTAAAAAATATTCGCTTGAGATTTAAAAACTCTCAGGTATATGTATATATTGGGGAAAATCGTCTCAGGTAGCGTATTACAGCGACATATAGTGCAGTCAACCGGAACAGTAACTTGTTTATCTCGCTCGACACCACTGCTTTCACGGTTGCTGTTTGCTTTTCATCACAGACCGCATGCTCAGGTTCCATAGCAATCATAGTATCTCTAAATGAGGGGACGTAGACGTACCGACCGCGTAGGTTCTTTTGAAATTTCGTAGCAATGTGCTACGACCTCCCATACAATAAATTCATTTACTTATAAATAAATAAATAAATAAATAAATAAATAAATATTGGAGGACATTGCACACAACGCCATCTAGCCCAAACTAAGCAAAGCTTGTACTATGGAAACTAGATGGTTGATAGAATACATACCTAGTCTTGCCATAAATATTGTCACGAAGAAAAAAAATATTTTTTTATTGCAAATAATATTTATTACTTTTACAGTGTGTTAGTTTAATACATAAATATAAAACAATTTAAAATATAAAAGCTTATTCGAAGTGGTCTCCATTGGCTGCAATACAGTCCTTTAAACGTTGAGGCCAGTTATCAATAGAAGCACGCACTCTTTCCATGGGAAAATTCTTCACTGCCAATCGTATGGATTGTTTTAGGGACTCCAAATTATCATGGCGTTTAGAGCAAGCCATACTCTCTAAAACTGACCATAAATCATAATCCAGCGGATTAAGATCAGGACTAGACGACGGCCAGTCTTCAGCTCTGATGAAGTCCGAAACGTTCACTTCCAACCAAGACTGCGTGGACCGAGCTTTATGACCTGGCGCCGAGTCTTGTTGGAAGGACCATACTTGGTTATTGAACATGGTGTTGTTAAGGGGCCTAACTACCTTCTCAAGAATGGTATTTTGATACACTTGTGCCGATGTTTTGATACCTTTTTCACAAAAATATGGCTCAGTCACTCCTTCATAGCTAACACCCCACCAAACCATCACTGAAGTCGGATAATGCCCATGTTGCACTCTGTCGACTAATTCGGAAGCTTCCTTAGAGCTTTGAGCATAAATACGGTCATTTTGTTTGTTAAAATGTTGCTCAATTGTAAAGATTTTCTCATCCGTAAACAAAATTTTTCTGTGACCTCCCTTTGCGTACCGCTTCAGTAGTTGTTTCGATTTTACCACCCTATTCTTTTTTAAATTATCAGTTAAAAAATGACCAGTGCGTCTCTTATAGGCTGCAAGTCCTAAGTCATCTTTTAAAATACGCGACATGGTTCTGGGTGCTATCTTCATCTCTCGAGATAAAATCTTTTGCTTTCGGACAGGATTTCTTCGAATTCTTTCCCTTACTGCTTTGACCACCTTTTTCGTACGAACACTACGTGGACGGCCAGATCTTTTTCTGTCACAAACAGAGGAGGTCTTATTGTACCTATTAATTGCCCGGTACACAAACATTTGACTAATACCAAGCGTATGGAGAGTTTTAAAAATTGCATTTGGCTCCATACCAACTTTGTGTAATGCAATCACAGCGATTCGGTTCTCTTTATCACCCCACTCCATTTTAATATCGCAAAATATTGTACAATGTTTTGGCGCCAAAATTAGAAAACTCAATGAACAATCGTATAAAAATGACAGATTCCAAATTCAAATGTAATATCTTTCTTATTTTTTACTGTAACAGTATTTATGGCCAGACTAAGTATATACTTTTTTTCGTAAATACATACTTATGATACATAGAAACACCCAGACACAGAACAAACATCCAAGCTCATCACACAAATGTTTGTCCTGGGTGGGGATCGAACCCACGACCTTATAGCTCAGGAAGCAGTCGTACTACCACTGAGCCATGAGGACTAATGTTTTATTCATTAATATTTATAAATAAATATGGTAGAATAATCAAATATTTTCTCACCTGAGACTAAAATAATTATCTGTAGCTCCTTTCTATAGTCTATAAATTTAAGATTTACCACCATCTCATCTGATGTTAAGCGACATTGTGACCGAGGATGTTTTATCGTTGTTCTAGACTTTGATTCTAGATATCTATTCACTTTAGTCTACCTCTAACTACTTAGGCGCCTTGAGGATTGCAGGCTAGTTGGCGGTTAGGCCGCAAGAATAATAAAGATATGGTTGAAACAACACATTTTTTATATAAATGAAAAACAAACACAAAAACCCAGCCAGATTCTAACCAGATAAAAAAAAATTGCATATTAAAATTTAAGGAATGGCGTTATTATCGGGACGCAAAGTCTAAAACAAAATTTACGAAAAAAGTGTCATGAGATGACCGATACTCATCTACCAATAATCACGAACTTAAAGATTTTAGAGACTAAGATAATTATCTGTAGCTCCTTTCTATAGTCTATAAATTTACGATTTACCACCATCTCATCTGATGTTAAGCGACATTGTGACCGAGGATGTTTTATCGTTGATCTAGACTTTGATTCTAGATATCTATTCACTTTAGTCTACCTCTAACTACTTAGGCGCCTTGAGGATTGCAGGCTAGTTGGCGGTTAGGCCGCAAGAATAATAAAGATATGGTTGAAACAACACATTTTTTATATGAATGAAAAACAAAAACAAAAACCCAGCCAGATTCTAACCAGATAAAAAAATTGCATATTAAGATTTAAGGAATTGCGTTATTATCGGGACGCAAAGTCTAAAACAAAATTTACGAAAAAAGTGTCATTAGATGACCGATACTCATCTACCAATAATCACGAACTTAAATATTTTGAAGTAAACTCTATGTCGCCGCGCTAAAGCCTAATTGACATTGAGAAGTTTAGAAACATCTATTTTCCACTTCGTGCTATTTTGATATTCGAAATTATTTATTGGATTAAAGGTTGCCGCTTCAGACTTCATTGAGCTCGGACGTTTTTGAGCGATAACGCCAAATCCTATTCAATATATTGGTTTTAAGTATAAAGTCAGTTGCCACCTACATATTATACGGACACATTTGTCCGCAATAAACGTTTCTCTTTAATTAATTACCTGTGCCATCTGCCATCTATGCATGTAGCATTGCTATTGGTCCATTTCAGTATAGAGGTATTATATTCAGAGACGGATCATGTCATTTAGCTAACCCTCCTTTCTGTACCTTACTTTTAATTTCCTTTTTTGAACTCGGTTAATAAAGAATCAAAATCAGAATCTTATAATGCAGACGATAAATGTAAGCTTAGTATCACATACTTACTAAAAAAACTTTTGAGTAAAAAGTTATTTTCAGTTAATCCATTGGTCTGATACTCATACTGGTGGGGTGCATTAAAAATAATTGGTTCGCTGTCTTTAGATGTGCACCATATCGGATTTATATGAAATTTTGGATGATATCACTTAGCTAATCATTGTCTTAATGCATTGTCATTCTAACAAAACGTTGTATGCAAAAAACAGTACCTACAATCGGTTGAGGATAAGTGATGTAAAATTAAATTGTAAAATTTGACACATATTAACAAGGCCGGTTAATATAAAGCTTGTAAACGAATATAATTTGACAGCAAGTAGGCCGGTGATGCCGGGAAAATGGAAACGTGTGGTCTACATTTGGTAATATAGCAGCGATATTTTTCAATCCGGTCCGAAGCAAAGCTCCCAGGGAAGTAATATGGCGATTGTGATATTAATCTCGTTGCAGTATAAGTCATGTTTATGCATTACCGATAAGGATGGGCCAGCTGGCCCAAGGGACTTGATCTGGCGAAAATGAAATGATATTTTTATGACCCCGTTGTCAAAGGATATTGATGGAGACCCTGTTATTAAGCTTTTGTTGTCTTATTGTTCTAAATTAAACGGCTTTACAGATTTTAACTGTAATAAAGGTAAAGTTTTCACCGATTATGTAATCGTAATATTAAAACGTTTGTTTTAATATTTATTAAACTAACATAGAATTTAACGAAGAGAAAGATTTTGAGTTCTAACTTTTGTTTACACTAAGAGAGTATCATTTTGCGATAATGAATAAAGTTATAACTTCAGCAATAAATAACTTATAATCTAACATCAAAGTGAAACTAATCAATCACACTAAATCTCAGCCCTGTTTAACCGACTTCCAAAAAGAAGGGGGCTATCAATTCGGTTTGTATGTATTTTTTTATGATTGTCATTTTGTAAGCAATTTACAATTTGGTAAATTATACATCGATGATAAATCAGATACACTTTGAGTAAAAACACATTTCCAGTAGACTGAGTTTACAATTCAGTACACTTAGTACGCAATGAAGCTTCTCAATTCAAATCGATACGGCAATGCCTCGAATTGAGATTTGTGAGATTCAAGAGAAGGTGAGAATTGGAAATCGACTCAGACTCTGACCAAATTGTAAACGTGCATGGTCACGATCGTCATTGACGAAGTTCGTATTGTTTTGTGAGGACTGTCCGAAACCAATATGTATCGTAGTTCCTGACTGGCTTTTGTTTTTAGGGTTTCGTGGAAAACAAGAAAATAGTTTAATTATGTCTGTCTGTCTGCCAGTCCGCGAATTTGTTCAAAGAATCTTAGTATTATAAAGCTGTAATTTGGTATATATACATACAAAGTACTTTTATAGTTCTTATTATATATATAGGTATTCTTAGTTCCTCTACACATAAAATGCAGTTGAATATTTTTTCTGTTCTACACCATCCATGGTGTGGGGTGTCATTAAAAAGCTTATTCAAGAATCCTAAAGGTGTACGAAACCCATTTTTCAATTTATGGATCCGTCTTCGAATTCTTTGCCGCCATCTCTGTTTTCTGAGCTAACAATTGGAATCTTCAAAGCTAGAGAGAATAGATATCTTCTAGATCGACGAGCTCCATCCTCGGCCATAACGTCGCTTAAAGTCAGGTGAGGTCAATCGTAGATTTATCTAAACATAAACATTATTAAGCTTTAAAGTAAATTAGTAATATAAAATTAAAAAGAAAACTAGGCACCTTTTCACATAAAATGGTTGTTTTTTTTTTCTGTTCTATCCCATGGTGTGGGGTGTAGTTGTAAAGGTTATTCAAAAATCCTAAGGGTGTAGGAGACTTTTTTTAAATTTATGGATCCCTCTTCGTAATATTAAACGTCAAATTGACATTTTTTGTTAAAATCATGTGTCCTTACCCCTTCCAGCTAAATTGTTGATGCTGGATTTGTGAAAAAAATCATGGCAGTAGTTTATATGACGAAATAAAAAGGAAATTAAATTAAATTAAATTAAAACTATCAAAGCAAAGTTAACAAACTCGTCTTATTAGTCAGGTATCTACATAAAAATTAAATTTTGGAGTCTTTGCAAAGTTCCTCTTCATGTCTACCATCTGCCTTTATCTACACTGAGGAAATAATAGCAAACATAAAATTAATCAGCTACTATGTGTTATCGCTGAATACTATCGATAATTAATGAAATTCGGTATTTGTGCGGAAAAACTTCGACATTAAAATGCCATTAACCATAGTTAACAATACCCATGGTCTGTGACCTACCTCTATTATTAGGAATCGCCACTTTTATTTTTCTTCGCTTACCATCTTTTCAAGGGTCGTTTGCAAGAAAACAAATTCACAAAAATTTTAAGAACACATAAGATCAGTTGGTGAAAGTAAATAAAACCGGCCAAGTGCGAGTCGGACTCGCGCACGAATGGTTCCGTACCATTATCAATAAAAACGGCAAAAAATCACGTTTGTTGTATGGGAACCCCCTTAAATATAGATTTTATTTTAATTTAATTATTTATTTTTAAAGTGAATAATATAACTCAATATTCTGTGAATATTTCAAGCGTCTATCTGTTGCCGTTATCAAATTCCATTCCTGTGCAGTACGCAACAAGAATGTGTGTCGATATCGCTAGTACAGATTTTTGGCATTTCAACGAGAAATGGGTGGTAATTCGCCGAGTTTATACTAGTCCTGTATTGAAATAGTGAGGGTAGAATTAGGTCGTGAAGCTCTTGCGCACATTCTCCGCTTACTGTACAGTTCATTCAAAACTTCCAAAAAATATAATAAAATAAAAAGACATCGATCAAAAGCAAATTAAAAAAATCAAAGCAAGGCATCTTTGAGTGAAATCCTTGATACAATATTGGCATAAGTCAATCGGAATTGTTTGAAATTCACGAGTTCGTGCGGAAAAAGCAGGCATCGAGAAAGGCTCGCGAGCTATTTGCTTAATTAAGAGCAGGTATGTTTTCGCAAGTAAATTCTCACGGCGGGAAGCGACTGGGTTGTTGATGGAGAGCTCACTTGGGACACTTTAAGGTATTTGACATTTTATTAAAAGCCTTAACACTCTATTGAATTTAACGTTTTCTATGGTTTTTGCTATTGTTACTCATTGAAATGAAACAAATTTTAACGGATTTATCGCATATCTTTTACATAATTTTATGACCTGACGTTTCGAACACTTTGCAGCGTCCGTGGTCACAGGTTAGACTAGATGACAGTTGTCTTTTATGTTATGAAAGTATTAATTACTACCGCCTATTATTTTTATGCAAAATGTTTCCTATGCATGCAAAACCACGATGTCAACAGGTATCGCAGAACTGTGTTGAGGCTGAGATTTTATTAAATTGATGACCGTGTCCCATATTGGTGGTACTTGCCAACCATCTTCTCTATTAAAGTTTGGGTATTTCTTAATTTCAATAGCCTCGCGTAACAATCTTGGTACATCACGCGTCTCTCTAGCCGAGATTTGAGGATTTTGATAATCCTCAATAATCCGTTTTGATAACGGATGTAGTGGTTAGGCTTGTCTAGTGCATGCTCACACACTGCAGATCTGTTGGAGCGTCTATTTTTCATATCCGCAATATGTTCCTTCACCCGAGTCCCGATGCTTCTCTTTGTACGTCTGCTCTATGTATGATAATCCACACTCACAGTCAAGCTTATATACTTCAGGATAAATATACGCGATAAATCCGTTAAAATTTGTTTCATTTCTATTGACTTTGTTACAAGATTTATTTATGTTAAAATTGAACAGAAGAATTGTTGAGAATTATGCCAGTGTGACATTGTGTTAGCATTCTATGACATTATGCTAGTATTGTATGACATTGTGCTAGAGAAAAACAAAACTCTAGACAGACATATATATAGATTTTTATTTATGAGTTAATAAAATATCCCACGTTAATTAAGGATAAGAAACAATAACAATAATGACGTAAAATAGCCAATAACATACATAATATTTGTAAGTGACATTGTAACATTGTGCTAACGTGTCACCTTGAGAACCTTTTTAGGGTTCCGTATCTCAAACAGAAAAACGGACCCCGTATAAGATCACTTCGTTGTCCGTCTGTCCGTCTGTCAAGACCTGTATCTCGAGAATGCGTGAAGGTATCGAGTTGAAATTGGAACCACATACGCATATCCATAGTTTTCATAAAAAAAGTTAGAGCCAAATGCCGCAAAAAACGCATATTTCGACAGTCGCAAGGGAATCAAAACTTATGGGGTTGGGGTACTTCCCGTTGATCTATAACTGTGAAATTTAGCAAGAAGCATTGTCGTAGAGATCTATGATGGACCAACAAATCATCATCGTCACTGTCTATCTGTATGTTACAGCCATTTTACTCAGAGACTTTAAGCCCTACATAAACTAGACTTAGTAGGTAGATTGTGTTCTTTCTACAAAATTCTACAAAAAAGTAAAAATGAGGGGTGGTACTCTATGTGTGGCAAGAAGGATTATTTTATATTATATCCCTATTTCATCGAGTGAGTAGAAAATGATGATTAACTTAACTATTGCACCGTATTTAATAAAATAAAAGAAAATGATTATGAACACTCTGTGACTACAACATGTCGAGATTTATGTGAAATAATTAAGCCGGTATGATAGAGAGGTCATTAGCAGCATGAACGACTCCTATGCAAAGTGACCTTAAATCTTAACAAACAATACCGTTCAAGGGATCTTCATTAAGATTATAGCATTAGCTACGGAACTTTAATCACTCAACTATTTTTACTGTTATATCACTAGTGACTTTGATAATGGGAATTGACTATTGAGCAAATACAGAACATCAGTCATAGCCACAGCTATGATTTTTACATAAAAAACGATATTACCCGACTGCCGTAAGAAGGAAGGTTATGTTTTTCGTGTGTATTTATATATGGATGTATATATATATATGTATTTATGTTTCTATATGATCGCCTACAGCCTAAGCGGCGTGTCCGATTTTCATGTGGAAGGTGTCATTAGATTAGTCTTTACTCGCTGACTGTCATAGGCTATCTTTTTTTGAAATAATAATAATACATATTTCGCAAAAATAAAAAAATCGGTTTTTGTATCATTCAACGAACTTTTTCCTAATAAACAAGTGATTTTATTAGAATTATTCGAAATAATGCACATTTATAATATTTTACAGTGATTTACACATAATTTTTCACAAAAAAAAACTACCCTCAACTACGTATCAAGCGTAACGAAATCGTAAATTAGACTGCAAAAACTTTTTTTTTGCAGTTACCCGACTGCTAAAAAACAGATTTTGTTTTTATTTTAATATAGATAATTAACTTGTTTATTTTTACTGCTCTCTCTTTTAATAGGGTCTATATTACTGTTAAGAATCTAACACACTTCGTTGCCTTTACTAGATTCCATATATTTTATTTTTATGCTAAGTTTTTAGTATCTACGAAATTTTGGAAAATCATTTCCGGATTTAATTTTAATATAAAGAAAGAAAAATATAAAATGGACATTTGGGATTTAGCAGGCGCAACTACGACTGGTCTATAAAAACAAGTAATTGTGCTTAACACAGCCTCTATAAAACAAAATTTTTTTTTTCTATCGAACGGTTAGAAACACGAAAAAGCATCATGGTTTCATAGTGGATATTCCAAAAGGCCGAACGAAACGTTTTAGTTCCACATTTATCGTACGAACCGCTAAATTGTAACCCTTTTAATGTGAACACGTATGTAAAAACATCTTAGGAATAAAGCTTGTACTCGTATAGTGGTTTCAGTTCTCTAAGGGTTATTATATTGATCACTAAAATTGGTCAAATTGGTCATTCTAAAATTGGCGTACCAATGAGCATGTTTGAGGAAAGAAACCCTGAGATTTATTTGCTTAAGGACATTGATTTCCCTGTTAAAAAAAATCCTGCATAAAAATATAATTCCCGGGAAAACTGGGTGTTTCACGGAAACTGCGCACTTATTTCCATATAATAAAAAAAGAACCGAAGCTAAACAACGTTTCGATAAGCCTTTAGAAGGCACTAAAAAACTAGACCAACTAGATAGCACAATTAGTTGAGCGATCATTTTATTATTCGCCAATGATGAACCTGTGGCACAACCAGTTGTGTTATGATAAATTATGCTAAGAAATAGTAGATTAGGTTCGTTAGGTTTCACATGTACTTTCGTGTTACTAAGATTCGGTTATCAGAAGAATTGTAAAATGAGCGTTTGGTATTGAGAAAAATCACGGGGACAAATCTATCGAAGTATATCCCGATAGCACAAACGGTTGTGCTATCGAGTTGGTCCACTGGGACCTCTTCGCCAAAAATCATATTTTATAGCTAATTTGTTTCCTATTTACAATCATCATCATAATTGTATGCCTTTATACCCAAGCTTATTGCTAAGCATAAGTTTCTCGTACATATGAAGAGGTGTAACAAATATACCAGCGACAGTCTATCGGAGCACAAGCTTGGATAAGCTTATGCTCTGATAGTCTGTTAGGTTGGTTTGAGCCGGCTGACGTGAGAAAAGCACAATACAGCCCAAGCGGGACGTCAGTGCAGGACTTATTGCCCCTGATTCAAGTTAGAATTAAGTTTCTTTTAAGCCACTCATATCGATCTATAATCCGACACATTTGTATCTTACTTGCCCGAACCAGTTTCATACAACCGCCGGATCCTAGATGACACAAGTTTCAGATTCCATAAGTTTATTGTCCATCAGTTTCATTTGCCTGAACAGCTTTTAGGTAAGGTTCGTTAGGTTTCTGTTTTATTACGTCCGAACCTTTGTAGATAGGTTTCTTCTTATTTAAAAAGGTTCGGTTATCAGAAATACTATATACTACACACTATATACTACTATATACTATACTATATACTACTATATACTATACTATATACTATACTATACTATATACTATATACTATGGTTCGGTTATTAGGTTAGGTTTGCTAGGTTTCTATACACATACATTTTCTTATTACTAAGATTCGGTTATAAGACGAGTTGTCAATTGAACTTTCGATATTTTGATAGTGTCATAGAAAAAAAATGTTTTCGGGGAATTTATATTCAGTATTTAATAATTCGGGTTATAGATAGGTAACCCAATCCTGTGGCAATATTCTCCAGGTTCATGTTTTTAAATATTGTCGACCTAATGTACTGATAAACGCCCAACGACGACACAACGTTTACCAGAATACGGCCGCCAATCTGTCGACGCTTTTAGTTCACCTGACGTCGCTCTATCTGGTACCATGGTACATGTTCCCGTGCTTTGGGACAAAACTATAGCAAACTTCAAAGATTTTCTTTTTAAATCAGAAGCATTGAAGGAAGTTTGTGATAGTTTATACCTATATACTAATTTTTTCATTCATAATTGATAGAAATGGGTGTACCCAGTATTTTCTTTTCTGTTTCTTTTTTTTTTGATGAGTCTTAACGCGAGCAGAAGTAGGACACATCAAGTGCAGTCCATGTTTCACTAGAAACTGAAAAGATGGTTAGCGTTATATCGTGCGACGCCGTGTACGATGAAATTTTTGTGTTGCGTCATCGTATCGTACAACGGTGCGACGTCGTTTTGTCGATGCGACGCCGCAACGCAGTGATGTGGCCTCGCCATATAGCAGCAATTATGACATGTCAAATCAAGAGAGTCAGTGCAGGTTATTCGAATGTTGTATTTTTTCACTACTACATGACGGATTTAGAAGAAAAAAATAACGAATTTGTGCGTAGAAATGTATGTTTATACGATTTAAAAAAAAACAGGAATGCATTATACAAGCTACGATTGTGGGACAAAATTGCACGGGAGATAAATATGGAAAGTAAGTAATACTAAATGCCAACGCGTCAGACGAGAGCCGGCACACTAACGATGGCAGTTTCAAAGCGGTTTTAACGCGTGCCTATGTCACAACCACTCTTCGTCTGACGGGTTGGCATTTTTATGCGTGATTATGTGATTTTCATCCAGTGTCGCGTTGATTGAATACGGATGAATTATTCTAGTTATTGGTGCCTCATTTGATTTTTGCCTTTGAACACTCTCTGAAGTTATAAAGGATTTTTGTCTGTAAAAACTGATTCCATTGTTGTACACTCACTAAAACAGATTAAGCCAATATCGGTAAGTTTGAAAGAAATAAATATATTTTGGTAAAACAAATAAATTTAAAACCAACGGTGCCTTAAGTTCGATTGGAAATAATTAGTTTCATTTTGTCTCGATACATTATAGTAGACTAAAACGTAGTTATCTCCCCTAGCTTAATACAAAACGTATCTCTATTTACATACCCCATTCTCAAATATTTGTCGGTTGGTCATGGTGTTATCCTAGTGGGATTTTACCCTCATTCTTCTACCCTATTACCACGAAATTGAGATGGCTGGCCCGCCGACCCCGCTGTCGCGCGAAATGTTCTCAAATATAGAAAGCTCGGATGCCTGTTTGGGTGTCTTATGGTAATCGACGCTACGCCGAAAAATTGCTATAGTAGGTAAGATAGGTACCTATATTATGCACCGATCAAACAAAAACTATATAGATTCAAATTAATTAACCCTTGCGTTAGTGTCGTTAGTGTGATTAAATCCACTCCAGTCTTGGGCTTTATAATATTATCTTGCTACAAGTATGGGTCAAATCTTGTGATATAATATAAACCCGGTATTCTCAGCCCATTTAGGTACTTAAAATTTAGAATACACGTTTAGTTTGGATGGCAATGGAGTAATAAACTAATTAAAATCCTTTAAATCACTAATAAAAAAAAAAAACAGTTCTTCTGATGCAAGTAAGAATTTTGCAATGTACTAACAAAGATTGCGGTTTAATTAGTATTTATTTAAAAAAACAATTGTAAAAAATTTAATCAGGCTAATAATTTTTAAAAAAGTGTCTATTCTCTGAGTAAAAAAAAAAAAAAAAAAAAAAAACTATGTATGGTAGCAAAATATCAGAGACACTACTACTACTCCAGTCGTCCGTAGGTGAAGGCTATCGCTTACCATCAGGCATCCCATTTGCTATTTTGTTAAGTAGGTAAAAAAAATAATGCCTAGAGAAGCTTATCCTTCCGCTGAAACACATAAACAGTCCGGTGGGTCGCTTGGTAGGTCGCCCGGTGACCTTGACCTCGCAGTTATGTTAGCTACGTCTTGTATACGGAACCCGCTGTCTAGATTTGTTTTTACGATTTCGGATAACGTAACTTTATTGTACGTAGGTTCTATATTAGTTAATTTTATCCAATAATAAGTACGTAGAAAGGTACAAATACAAGAGCTGATTGAACATTGGTATGTGAATATAAATATTTGTGGACATTTCACACAACACCATCTAGCCCAAACTAAGCAAACGAACTATGGAACTAGATTGCTGATAGAATATATATATACTTTTTTGTAAATATATACATATGATACATAGAAACAGGGTTTTCTGAACGGGTGTTCGGATGAGCATGGATGTTTGTGCTGTGTCTGGGTAGACACAGCACAAACATCCATGCTCATCACACAAATGTTTGCCCTGGGTGGGGATCGAACCCACAACCTACAGCTAGCAGGCATACAAAGCCAGTCAAAATATCGAAGCATAGATTTATCTTTATTTTTATCTAATTTCTAATAGTGATTATTTTCATGACAGAAATTTATTTATTGTTGATAAATATATCGTAATACCACACTCTGTGAAAATTTCTCAAGTCATTTTCGAGTTGAAATCAGTGACGATATTAACGGCCTTACCGAAAAACGTAATCAACGTCTAAAATTCTCGGTCTTCTTTCCGCAAGTGTTACTACGTGTTAGCGAGAAGTTGACAAAATATGTATTGCTCAAATTTTACTAACGTTTTTCAATAAGGCTGTTAGTAGTTACTAATTATTAATTTGTCATGTCAGAAAAAAAAACACGCTCACAAAGATAAATCAAAAAATGGTACAAAAAAAGTCGTACAAAAACAAGACATAATAAATTTTAAAGACCACTAACTTCTGTTTTTTAACCGACTTCAAAAAGAAGGAGGTTAAGAATACAGCTGTTTTTATGTTTATTACTGCATAACTCCATTATTTATGAATCGATTTGAAAAAATATTTTTGTTTGATGGGATGTACTTTCAGATCCCATAGAAATTTCATCAAAATCGGTTCAGTTGTTTGGTATTTAAAACATAATTGAGCATTTGAAGTCAGTTTTCAGCTTTTTGCACAATAATTATTTGCTAAACTAATAAATAAAATAAAATAAAATAGCCTTTTATTTCCTCAATCTTATAAAACATGAAATTAATATTTAATATAAATGCAACCTGTTTATAGTTCCTATTATTAGATTTTTTATATAAATGTTTATTAATTAATTAAAATTTGAATTTATTTATAGATTATATTATTTATTATTATTTTATTGTTTAGTATTGTTAGTTTAGATTTAAATGTATACCTTATTCCTATGTTAGTGGCGTTAATAATCTTCTTGATTGAGTTGCTAAACTAATGCGTTTCATCTACTAAAAGTCACACATTCTTCGGTTGACTAATTCCGGCAATTCTGGTAACGGATTGTCACATGACCGCTGTCTAAATTTTCCTTCCTCGATCTGATTGTTACGCTAGGCTAACTTTCCCTTGAAACTGATCTACGTAAAACCTGAACTGACCTGCTCATAAATTGACCTCCTCCACATCTGACCTACTCTACCCGAAGACTATTTCCTTTATTTATCCGTTGCCTTGAATGGACCACTTCCCTGAATTACCAAATCTCTGATCTACATACCTAATTATTTAAAATTAGTATGTGGTCGGTTTTCTTTTGTTGGTATTTCGTTTCACTGAATTTAAGGCTATTTGTATTTTATTTATAACAATATACAAAGTACACATATTTAACTAAAAAAATTAATATACTAAAAGCAAATCGATTACACCAGACCGAATAAAGGTCTAAAGATAATTAAGGATTCGCGCGCAGCTATCTCTCTCGCGTATCACAACATTTTTTAAAATATAAAATCATTGAGTAGGGATATTATAAAAGTGAGAGCTAAATTTGTTTACTTAGACAGGAGAAATATTTAAGAACAAGTTTTTCTTCGATGTCTTTTAAATTGGCTGAGGAATAAGAAAATATAATATGTTTTTTTTTCTAATTCCCTCGCCAGTATAAATTATATCTGATAACTTTTTTTAATGTTTCTCCTCTCTAAATAAACAAATTTAGCTCTTACTATTCTAATATCCCTACTCAATGATTTTATATTTTTAAAAATGTTGTGATGTGCGAGAGAGATAGCTGCGCGCTTTAATCTCGGCCTTAAGTAGTTGATATTTTGTTTATGCATGATGTGTGTTTTACCTATCAAGAACTCAGTTACCATTTAATTTAGCACTAGCTGCACCAATGACTTCGTTTATGCGTAAACCTGAAAATTTGATTCACCGAACTTCATTGGGCAAATTTGTTTGATTTTCAAGTTCAATATTATAAGCCTAATAATATTGTACCTGGACCAAATTTATAATCTTCAGTATAGATTACTCAAACTAATAGTTCCGCTAAAAATTAAACAGAAATACCAAAACGATCCACCAGGGCTTTTCCAATACTGTGGAATCATACCTATTCACCAAAAAGTTGAGTTTATTATTTTGGTGGAACAGTTTTTTCGATCTGAAATACAAACCCTCAAAACATGTTGCGTAAACACACGAAGCAGCACCAAACGAGAACTAGTTGTACCAAGATTTAAAAACAGTTATGGTAAAAGAAAATCCGAGTATATTGTACCAAACCTAATTAATAAACTACCAATTGAATTGAAGAATAAAATAAATTATAAGAACATTAAAATATTACTGAAGCAATATTATCTTAAAAAAATCACATAATATGGAGCATCCTGTATTGAGAGTCGTGCGCGCTCACGGCGACGGCTGGAGTAGGTTGCAAGTAAACAATTATGCATATTTCTATAGATACCTACAGTTCCTGGAAATGAGTGCTTGGTACCTACATCAGCTGTCTTATTGCGTGATCGCGCACAACATTTGGTCATGTTGTGTTGTTTGTAAATAATAATGTAAGTAAATGTAATATTACGAGAACGGGTCATCTAGATAGACCTTAACTAGGTTTTTAGATGATTTTATATCAACGTGTATTAATTTTATGTATAAATAAATAAATAAAAAAAAAAAAAAAAAAAACACCAAATTTTTGGGATAAAAAGTTTGCTAGAACTTACTGACCTCTTTACATAGTATACTTAGTATAAGTAGTAAAATAATCCTGCCTAATTTCATTTAAATTCATTCAATAGTTTCGGCTCGAGCTACACCTCAAAATGTGTTTGGTTCCGTTTTCACGCGTTACAGTTATCGTCTGACGGAAGTTGACAAAATGTTTTAGCTAAAATGATATTTTATTGAAACTACTGTGAACACTTAACTTGCATAATGCAGCTTTTAGTATTCCACGAAGTAAATTTATGCCACACAACGTAATTATAGGTAGGGTTGTTGAGGATGAATAATATACCTAATGGTATTATTTGTGAGATTAGTTTGAACTGTTATTTTTAGGCTTACAATTTAAACAAAGCGACTAGTTAAGACTAACAGCTTAATCCGTTATTCTAGGCTAGCGATAAATTCAAATTCAAATTCGTTTATTGTGATAAAAACGGAAAAAGACCAATTACAATTATCTCACAATATTCAAAAATTATTCTTAAACAATTCTTGTCTTAAAATTACAAAATATTCATTATATAAGTACAATATCATTTAAAATGTCAATACAAAAATGTCAAAAGGGCAATAAGCCTAGCATGTCAATACAAAAAAAGATATATCAAACAAAGTAAAATATACCGTTCGGGTAAGTACTCAGAGTACCAAGTCAATAAACTCAAAGGTTACCGTCAAAATCCAATGAATCGTCAGGATTTTTACACCCGTCCCATTGATCTATTAAATTTTCACAATAAGTCAAGGAGGTACTTAAAATAGTCTTCCAGTTATCATAAAAAATGTCACAATCAGGGTTGGCAGCAAGGAGTGCGTAAAGCGCGTTTAAATGGCGACGGGCACGATTCAGAGGCGACATAGAACGTGCTACAGTGCGACCGCGATCTACGTGGCATACCTATATATAATAAAAGCCGTGGCGACGCATTACGATGCGTTGCGACGTGATTCAAAAATAAACAGTAACGAGCAGCATATGCTATAGTTGGGATCAGAGTCCCAAATCTTTACTAATATCAGATAAAATATCGAAAATAACTCGACTCTTTTGTTTTATTTCCATAGTCAACAAGTACTTTATAGAATACATAAAAGAGAATAAAAGCGATTAACATAATGTGCTGTTACGCTTGATAATATATGATGTCGAGTGTAAATACGTTTTTTTTGTGAGAAGGTATGTCCAGAGCCGTTGTCATCATCATCATCATCATCTCAGCCATAAGAAGTCCACTGCTGGACATAGGCCTCCCCGATGGATTTCTAAAATGACCGATTGGAAGCGGCTTGCATCCAGCGTCTTCCCGCCACTTGTATGAGGTCAAATGAAAACTATATATAAACAAATTTTGTAAAATCCTTAACTAGTCATAGGAGGCGAGAAACTGGAGATGGACCCATCCCCATTTCATCATTGTCAACCATTTTTCTTTCCGCCTTTTCTCGCTCACCTAAGACAACTAGTTAACTTTATTGTCCTCTTTTACTGGTGTAGTATTACGTTCTTATTTCTTTTTTTCGAAAATGCGTGGACTCAAATTTTTTACCTAGTTAAAAAATAAATTAATATTATTCGGGAATAAATAAACAAATCACATCTGACTCAAAGAGAATAAACCGTTCTCAGCCTTAATGTTACCTGCTAACCAACTATAATTTATGTACAAGGTATTGTAGTTGCTCTATCATGGTAGTTGATATAAAGTTAGTAGAGTTGCACCGTGGGAAATCAACCTGGGAAGTGTTCTAACAACCGTCATTTGAGATCTTCCTGAGAAACAACACTCGTTTCATTTGTAGCAAGCACCACTCTTTCGGAGATTTTCAAGTTTCATACTCTGTTTTTAACCCCTTACCTGAAAAAGCGGCGTTTTAAGGTTGATGTGTATGTGTATCAGTGTAATTGTATATTTGTGGCATCGTAGCTCTCAAACGGGCGGACATATTTTGATCTAGTTTTTATTTTATTTGAAAGAGGAATAGATTGAGAGCGTTCTTAGCTTTGTTTTGTCAAAATCAGTGCAGTAGTTTTTTCTGCTTTCTAAATTTATTTGTTAAGCCGATAAAATTACGAAGAGAACGTTAAGTATAGGTTGACGCGAAAAAGTATGAAAAGTAGAAAAGTATTAAAAAGTGTTTTTTTTTCTCATAAAATCGTTTATTTATCCCAAAACATATTTGAATATATCAGCAACAGGGCCCTTCGGGGCCTTGCGAGCAAATTTGAATCCAATATTCGTAATAATCATTTGCGTTGTTGTAAAAAAATGTCAATAGACTATTGTTTTTAACCTTCTTCAAAAAAGGAGAAGGTTATCAATTCGTAGCGTATATTTTTTATGTATGTACGCGAATTTCTCCGTCGTTCGTGAACCAATTTTTGTTTTTCTTGAATTGGTGTATTGAGAAAGCTCCCAAGTTGGTTCCATAATTATTTATTACCAACATAGTTTTCAAATAAAACCGAACAAGATCGAGTCAGGCTCGCTCACCGAGGGTTCCGTACAAACTAATAGGTAGATACCTAACAGAAGAAAATTATATATATTTTTTTATATTTTCCTTCATAAATTATTTTAAAACCTGTTTGAGCTTGTACTAATTAAGCTCTTTCATATGATACTCCACATGATACGGTTAAAGTACTTTAACATTTGCTTGAATAAAGACCCAATTTTTGTGATTAAATTAAAAAATTCCAGTTTTCGGACTTTTTCCTATATGTGTACTATAACACAATACTTTTTGCCAAATTTCATAGTTCTAGGTTAACGGGAAGTACCCCATAGGTTTTGATTCCCTTGTGAGTGTCGACAACAAAGTGATCCTATAAGGGTTCCGTTTTTTCTTTTGAGGTTCAGAACCCTAAAAACAGTAACAATATATTTATTTAACAATATTATAACCAGCACTAACGAAAAAATCTAACAAAATAAAATTTCGCGGCATATTTTTAGTCTGAAACGGCCGGTTGCCCGACAAGGGCTAATTTAACAAAGTTTTAACATTAGGGAACAAAATTTATGCTCTGACCCCTCACACAGCTAAGTCAAACTAATATTATTAATGTGAAGGTTTGCTTGTGTGCGAGAATGTATCTATATGTATGTCTGTAAAGTTATGATTCTATTGTTACGTATTTTTATTATTATTTTACTCAACTGCGCAAGAATGAGGGTCATGTTTTTCGAGTCTATGTATGCAAGTGTCTTTATATTACTAGATTTCAAACATGCATTTTTTTTGTAATAATAATAATATAATTTTCCAAAAAAATTAATATTGCATTTTTTCGTAACCGTTAAACGAACTTTTTCGTAATAAATAAATTAGTAGTTCTACGAACAGTAGATCTCGCAAGAGAGCTTATTTGCAGCTTACCTTGGGTCATCTATGGGTACATAATACCTAATTTTAATAATTAATAATTTTACTTAATTTTATAAATGGAGAAAACGTAAAATCAAGAAAATTATTCAGCGCTAAAATGCATCAAGCACATCCACGGGCCCTCTGTTACACGCAATCTCAAGTTGATTGTCATATTTCGACAACCACTTAACCAATTCTGTTTATTTTTACGTCAAGTTGTAATAATTGTGTACTTTATCTTCGTGCCAAATATCATTAAAATCGGTTGGTAATTAGCGCCGCAATAAACTGGGTCCCCCCTTTTTATGGGAACCACCCCTCCTATCAGAAATCACCGACAACAAAAAAATTAAAACATCTATAGAACCCATACTATTTATAATTATAATTAAATGTTATGTCAAAAAAAAAACATTTAAAAATGTCTATGAAAACATCTTACAAGTTGTGCAGTAGCTCCTCAGGTAACTGAAACATGAACATTTCCGACTTCTGTCACTCTCAGTAACGGAAACACGTGTGTCGGGGACGGATATAACCTATACCAGGGGTTCTTAACTGTGGGTCAGCGAGACGCTGGTGGTCCTAAGAGCATTCAGTGTGGTCAGCGAAAACATTAATAAATTATACTTAATTGTAGTACATTGAAATACGCTGATGATTTAGCTAAAACTACGAAAATCATTATTGTATTTCTGCAGGAACGCTTGTATAGTTGCGTTGCTTCTGCAAACGGATTGAGGTACAATAAAATAAATTTATAAAATGTTTTTTAACACAAGTTTTCATAAAAAAAACAACAAAAATAAATAAATAATTAAAGGTTGTGACTATTCAGTTTTTTTTACATATAATATTACTTGAATTTAATATGTAATTAAAAAATGAATTTTATGGAACTTATTATATTTATTTATTCATTCATTTGGTTGGTTTAGTAAAAATTCGAAAAAAAAAGTTTTTGCCTAATGGCACTTCATCACAAAAAGGTTAAAAATCTCTGCTATATCCCACAAATCAGTTTGAAAGTTGTTTGTGTCTTTTACTATACGATTTTATCCCTTGTATTTGCTCGTGGCTCGCTACTAGATCCGAACTTGATCCCCACTATCTCATATTCTACGCTATCGAGAGTTTATTATCCAGCAAGTTCTTTGCATTTGTTAACAATATTTTCTGTTTCAAACTTCAGTATAGTTGTATGGTAGAGTAATCTTGGCGCCCTAAAATTGAGGCAAATACTAAGTCTTTTTTATGTTTATGTAAACATGATTTACTTGTTACTGAGCTAGTGTAAATAGGTACTCTTTACATTTCTAAGTATGTAGTTTCTTATAACAAATAGTTTGTGTATGAATGTGTTAGATATGATTAATTTTTTGTTTCTATACATTATATGTAGAAACAAATAATTCTATGTCTAATATGTCTGTAGACTCGACTCTTCAATCAATGTGTTCTGCCTACTATGACTTTTGTTGCCGAAACATGGGCACACACACATAAGGCTGTGCAAAAAATTAGAGTGACGTAGAGGGCCATGGAGAGGTATAAGCTCTGTATCAAATTCAAAGACCGAGTTCGAAATACTGAAATCGTTAGAGAAAACGTTAGAGACGTAGAAATTGCGGTAATGAAATTAAAATAGAACTGGGCAGGACATGTTGCTAGACGCAATGATAACAGGAGGAGTAAGGTCGTGACAGAGTGGTGGCCATGGCAAGAAAAACGGAGCGTAGGTCGTCCAGCTGCAAGATAAGCTGCAAGGTCGATATTGTGTATGTCGCGGGTCGAACCTGGACTCGATTGGCACAGGATCGAAGCAGATGGCATGATAATGAAGATGGTATTATATTACCTGTTGCTTATAAGCAGTTACGATTGATTTTGATGTGCGAGGTGTCGATAGATTCGTCTACGTCTGAGTCTTAAAAGCTATATTTTATAATTATTATGGCAAAATGCAGAATGTAAATTGAGCTCATAAATTATGAGTACGACCGCGTAGCCGCCACCGAGCAACTCGCTATTTATTAATCGTTATGTATGTGTCATCAGTACAATGATCTTTCATCTAGTCACAGTGCCATAGTGGATATTTTCGCTAATACCTACACTTTTTAAGTTTAAAAAGTTAAGTTAAGTTTAAGTTTAAAACGTGTAGGTATATTGCCTATTTTGTCCTCTGAGTCCGGCGCGATTGAGTGTTCTCTCTGGGTGCCCTCAGAGAGGACGCTCAAATGTAACTATTATTATTACTGTAACATATCTATTGGATTAGTGTTTCTCTTACTGCAGTATTTTGATTACAGTCTCATACTTTGCTTGTGTATTTGTAATTAAAACTTTGTTTAAATTGTATGTACTTAACTGCTAACCATGTTGTTTGCACATTTTTAGAGACACTTTCCAGTTCTAAACTTTTATCGGTGTTTTATTATGTGTTATTGAGAGTGTTTTGTTTTGTGTACATAAATAATCAGTTTAGCGTTTTAATGAGTTGTGTTTCGTTGGCTTACAAATTAAATATAATTTTATTCAAAGGTAAGCTGTTGCCTGAGTAAATAAATTGTTGGCTTGGCCTGAACTATAATGATAGACTCCAAGCGCCTACGTCAGATATACTCGGAATACCTGATTACGCAAATCATTGCTACAAGGCTTTTTGAGAAATTGATCGTTTTGAGCATAGAGCGAATGCAACTACAAATGCAACCCTAGCGACCGCTGCAGGGAGAATCGATTGGTGAGGAGAAAGCCACTAAACTGAAGTCCATAGGGTGGTGTCCGGGGTCTGTGCGTGGCAACGCGATGATGGAGTGTTCATGACGCGCCGGGACTAAATGCTCGATGTTAACGTGTGTCCTCTAGGATGC
Organism: Lycia hirtaria; assembly: GCA_947563715.1. Taxonomy (NCBI): domain Eukaryota; kingdom Metazoa; phylum Arthropoda; class Insecta; order Lepidoptera; family Geometridae; genus Lycia; species Lycia hirtaria. The sequence continues at coordinate 15,363,625 of OX387386.1, forward strand.
ACTAGCGAAGAGTGTACCTACTTACCTCATTATCATGATTTCAGCCATAAGAAGTCCACTGCTGGATATAGGCCTCCCCAATGGTTTTACACAAAGACCGATTGGAAGCGGCTTGCATCCAGCGTCTTCCAGCCACTTAGATGAGGACATGTATCCATCTCGTGGCCGGTCTCTCTACGCTGCTTTTGCTTTGCCGGTACGTGGTCTCCATTTCGAGAAGTTTTCAGCCTTATCAGCCATCAGTTCTACGTGCTATCTTGCCCACTGCCATTTCAACTTGCTAATCCGCTGGCATATGTTGGTGAATTTCGTACGTCTACGCTGCGTCTACGGATCTCTTAATTTCTGATTCGATCTCGCAGAGAGGCTCTGAGCATTGCCCTGTCCATAGTTCGTTCAGTGATCATGAACTTCCTTAAAAGGCCCAACCATAATGAGTGACTACGTAATTACTTACCTAGTGACAAGTTTATCATTTTAGGGTTCTATCGTCAACAAGGAACCCTTATAGTTTCTTAGAAAATATTATTGTCCGAATCCATTTTATTGCTATGAAAGGAATTCGGTTTGATTCCAGACGTCTTAATTGATATCAGTTTTTCATTCCATATGTTTATTAGCTACATGACATTTGCTCAAATAAATATTGGGGTTCACTAGATATTTTTTTTTGTTTAAGACCTTAAACATTGTTCACAAAGATTCATCTATAAGAATAATGAGATTTCGGTATATTTCTAATAAGTTTTCGGGATTTTTAAAAGCTACGCATAAAAGCTAGGACATAGCATGGCCGGGGGCCGCTATGTATAAAATCGATACGTAGTACACGACCGTATGTACCAAGATACGGTTGAGTGCTACGTATCGATTTTAAGCAAATAAAAATAAATCCGATAAATCGTCATTATTTATTACAACAACCAGTTAAAATTACTTTTTAAACTTTATTTTCAAATATTCTATGAAATAATTCTCTAAAAAGTTAGCAATAAAAATATCTAGGCAAATAGGTCGTTCCACGAAGGTCGCATATTAATTACTATGGATCACACGACTGTTAGCACGCGAATATTCAACAAAGGGAACTGGCAACTCTGAAAATAAACATAGATTTTAATGAAAATAGTAGAATCTGGCTATCAGATTACTGAAATAACTTAGCTTTCGCGGGAATGGCTATAAATAATGGAGCAGCTCTGATTTATTTAAATACACTTAATGTTATTGTGAATATAGGTTTTGAAACGGTATTGTCATGAGTTCGATCATGTGCAGAAGTGTGAGTAAATGATTTAATGGGGGAAAATGTGTATTTTCATGTTTTACATTATAATTGCCATTTTATATCCTAATTGAAATTAGAACATTTTAAATCAACGGTTTAAATATATCTAGATAGCGGTACCCTGTCTTGGTCCAAATCTTAAAAAAAAGTGTTGTAGCCCTGGGCGACTCATAGTTCCCTAGATGCCTTTAGAAACGACAAAGTCGTGTTACTTCTACATATGTACACAATTTATGAAGAATCCATATACTCCGAAAGTCTAATAGAAACTTCTTCAACATGATCTTGTTAGGTTTTTTTTAGTTATTATTATAGCAATAAACAGTAATAAGGTTTCACGATACGTTATATATTTGGGATTTTTTAAGCTATCACAAGTATTTATTTTCTTTATATAAATAACATTTTATACTAGAGTTAAATACGAAATAAATTTGACACAGTCAAATAACCTACCTCTAACTGTTCCTGGTGCAAAGGTACCAAAAATACTTGCGGCGTTACTTCGCTGAATGGCGATTGCCATCAGTCTTTGTACCAGAAATATTGCAAATATAGGAATAGCTCAATTTCACTACGACAAGCTTTGTTAAGGCACACTTCCGTGCATTACGGCTGATGCAACAATATTCGCTCTATGAAAATGTATGCCGTGACGTCAATCATCAACCGCATGCGTCAGTCACAGTCTTCAGAAGCGACGCAATATTATACCTTTTCATAGAGCAAGTACTGTCGCATTGAAAGAGACCGCGCGCGACTTCTATTGGCCGCGATGCACGGAATAGACGTCAAGAGACTGCTTTCGTTCTAGAAACAACATAGACTGCCAGTTTTTTAAATATTTCCACTTATAATACTGATGTACATTAATAAATATTACACTTTTCTGATACTTAAATAGAGCTCCGTAAACTTTATAACCTGACTGAAAACTTGTTTTATATGTGTTTTAAATACCAGTCTTTACCTAGATTTAGTGATTATAGTTACTGAATTTCCCAAATTGGACATAAGTCTGTAACAGAAACGCTTACACAAACGTTTGTGTTTCATTTTGAGTATGTTAAGATGATCTAAGGTAAGTTTACAAGAAAATAACACTTTTTCATTCAAAACAAAAAGTATAAACGTATATCGATTATCGATACTGAACTTATTCGATTTTTTTATTAAATTGTCGGTACAAAGCATTATACCATCACTTTTTTATAGAAAATAAAAACAAGAAGCAAAATATATATTGATACGACGATGTTCGCAAAATGTCCGGCGTCAGAACAACTTGATATTGGCAAAGTATTATATGAAACTTCGCCGCTTATGATATACTAGCATTGCGCTATTTTTATCGACTGCGTAAGAAGGAGGGTTATGTTTTTTGAGAGTATTTAAGTTTGTTTATATGTATGTGGGGATGTATGTATGTAAGTTTCTTTATGACAGCCTACAGCCTAAACGGCTTGACCGACTTTGATGTGCGTGGTGTCGTTAGATTTTAGATTTTTTTGTAATATTAATAACATATCTCTCACGAGATGGACAGATGACCTCATACAAGTGGCGGAAAGACGCTGGATGCAAGCCGCTTCCAATCGGTCTTTTTGGAAATCCATGGGGGAGGCCTATGTTCAGCAGTGGACTTCTTATGGCTGAGATGATGAGATGATGATCTCTCGCCAAAATAAAAAAATAATGTGTTTTTGTAACCGAAACGATCTCTTTCGCAATAAATTTGTTAAAGCGTAACTCAAGTGTATGTTAATGGTTACAATACATAAATTGCTCTAATTGAGTCGGATATACTATTTTTCTTTTAATATTACACTTGTTTTCAGTTCCTATGTCCACCAACTTCGAAAATAGAATCAGACAACAGAACAGAATCAGAGAGAAAATAGAAAAGAAAATGGGACCTTCAATCGTCTCTACGCTATCTGTCCAACACTTAAACATTTGTATCTTCATAACCTCACAAAAGAAGTTGATTTTTCACAGGATATGGGACGTTATACTAGCAAGCGCAGCATAGGAAGACCAGCCACGAGATGGACAGATGACCTCATGCAAGTGGCGGGAAGACGCTGGATGCAAGTCGCTTCCAATCCGTATTTTTTGAAGTCATGGGGGAGGCCTATGTCCAGCAGTGGACTTCTTATGGCTGAGATGATGATGATGATGTTATAATGATTTTACAAGTAATAATAATAACGAGAAATAAAGAGAAAAGTGAGGTTTCTGTACAGCTAAAGTTTTTTTATAACGATTTAAACTTTTCTAAAGTACAAATGAACGCTAATAGACGCAAGGCTAAAATTTAATATGTATATATACTTAACTCTGAATAAATAAATACTCTCAAGCTTGCGATACTGATTTTAATAATTTATTTTAGAACGACTTCCATAGGGTTTCGCCATGTCCGTCATCCTGTCTTTTCACGGCTTAGCTTTAAGACTTTTAATACAAGAAAACTGTAATTTATGATAAATGGTATTATATTTAATCATGAATTTCCAGGTCTAAGAGTTTAGAAATGTAGGGAGTTCACCTTTAGAGGAATTTATCTCACACTTGAGAAAAAAATGCATGTATATACATAAATATACATAAATTTTCTATTTTTGTATATACATATATTTACTTTACAATTTACAATTGTACATTTATTTATTTACATGAACCCTTAGTATTATTTCAAGAGACCTATTCAGCAATACACACGACGGAGCAGGGTTCTTTAGAGTTTTCTAGTTTTACTCCTATTCTTAACTTTTTATAATTTTAATAGAACATTTTGTAGGTACACTGACCACATCTAGCTGACATTTAACTGTAAAATTCTATTTATGTAATGCTAATAGTCTATAATTAAAATGGCTATGACATTCAGATAGAAGAACAAGGCCAATTTATAAGATTTCTTCGTAGTTACTACGAAACTCTTAAAAGAGTCAAATTCTTAGTTGATTTCATTAATGCAGTGTGTAAAACTATTGCTTGATATGATAAAAGTAAACGATATCGATCGTTTTATAAGCGTTATGGCGTGACCTATATTGTATTATTTAATTTATAAATAAGACGACCGCATGCTTTGTTTAGAGTCCAAAAAATAATATTAGAGTATTTAAAATAAATATGCCATAATGAAATAATACGATAAATATGTCATAATGAAAGTGTGGTTATATTGTAACTATAACGTAGTTGTAGTTGTGGTTATATTGGATACGTTTGTTTTTCTAGAGTACACTTGGATGAGATCATTTATACGATTTCACTTTAAAGCTTAATATTTCCAGCAGTCCATCTCGTGGGCAGATGACCTCATACAAGTGGCGGGAAGACGCTGGGTGCAAGCCGCTTCCAACCGGTCTTTTTGGAATTCCATGGGAGAGGCCTATATCCAGCAGTGGACTTCTTATGGCTGAGATGATGATTTCCCAAAACGGATCTCTAAATTGATATTTATCTTTTACAATATATTCTACCACTTCATCGGAGTGATGAATGCCTGTACCAAATTGAAACTTTCTGATACTAATATTCTTCCCTAACAACTATTCAGATTTAAAAGGCAATTGTAATCGAATCGAGTTTGTAGCAAATTTTCAGACAGTGGCAAGTGCACTACATGCAGTATGGAATTGAACCGATGAAGCCTAAAGGTCATTGGAATGGACTTAATATAAGAGTTTTTTTTTCTTTTTTTTTGTGGCATGCGCCTTTATTAACTACAACACAACAATATACAGACTCAACTAAACTACTACACAAAAATTACAGAGATATTTGCTTTTGGCTCATCGATTGTCACCTCGATATTTCGCATTTCACTTCGATGAACACTACTCCGAAATTCGAAAAGTTTGAGACGTTGATAAAGTTCATTATGAAGTTGCTGCGAAGCTAAGACAAATAAGGTATATTATTCGACTGCTGAAGGAAAGTTATGGATTGTGAGATTATATGTAGCGAATTCTTTGCTAATTCTAATTCTTTTAATTCTAATTCGTCTAAATTCTTTGCTAATTCTAAACCACAGACGGACACATTTTTCGTTACGCTTAATATCTTTGGTTTAAACTATTTCACGGATTTCTACAAATGAGGTGTTAGTAGATTCATTATGTTATTAGTGACGTTGAATATTTTATTTATGGAGTATTATGCAGTGAATATTGTGTGTGGCTACATTTTGCAGTCGGATATTTTACTTGTATCGGGTGATACCTGGTGTGTATGTGTGTTTAACTTGCAAGACACTTAATATTATAGTATACAGTAGCTAATTTTATAGCTCTATTTTTAACCTAATTTAAACTACTCTTAAAATATCAAGTTTACTGTTCCTTATAGAAAAGTTTTGACCTTCAGCAATATGTTATCAACTATCATTATTTCACGAAATGAAACAAATTTTAACGGATTTATCGCATATATGTTACATAATTTTATAACCTGACGTTTCCAGCACTTTGCAGCGTCCGTGGATATCGGACAGCGATAAATTCGTAAAAAATTGTTTCATTTCAACGAATAACAACCGGGAAAACCTTAGAAAACATAATTTCACGATTTCTGATTTACCCGCTAAAATGATAAAATGTGTTCTTGTGTTAATGCCCAATTAATCAACTTTTTTAAAACAGATTTTACATTTAAGACGCTTAGATATAAAATTTCCTCTACTAATCGCTCTAAGCTACAAGCAAAAAAAGAAATATAGAGATATGTTAGTATTAGTGACTAATAGCGTGACGCCGGTTATAATTGGGTAAATACCGTTAGTATATGAGGTTAACGTAGGCAGTTAACGTGAGCCATGTTCAAGGTTCAACAGTTTATACGAGCCGCAATCTGATAGGGTTGCGTATTTATGGGTCAAGAGCAAATGACTGCTATAGTAAGGTAATAACACCTCAATCATTTTGCCGCCCCCTTTATTCCCGGTAGCGTATTTATATTGTATACAAGGTTAGTATGTGTTAAAGTAGTAATTTTGTGTTTCAACAGCCGGATAATCTTAAGTTTACCATACCCATCTTTAGCCGTAACATATACAATAGATAGATTCTTATTAATAACAGTGCCCGCCGCGACTTCTTATAGGTAATAATAATTCAGAACTCTGGTCTTTGTTACTCGACTCGAAATGCCCTGCCTTCATGCATCCTCCTAATTTCTGCCCCGTTAAACAATCGTTACAGAAAAGTCAACTTTTGTAACATATTTTTATCCAATTCTTATTCTTATTCGAGATCCCCATCTCGATAGGTACGTCCCGCTGACGTCCCTCTTGGGGTGTAGTGTGCATTTCCCTCTACCAGCATTATCTGAGCCATCCCAACTCCTTGAAATAACGGAGTGAGGCTTTAGGCTGATGGCACAGCTGCCCCAGTGGTGAGAGTGTTCGTGATAATAATGACGAAGACGATGAAGAAGTATGCTGTTGTGATAGTGACAAAAGCGATGATGAGGCTGTTATTGACATTGAGGCTAAAGCTGAACATGCAGTCCTGTGGATTTTCTGGTATCTTCTGTGGCTTTGCAATGCCACAGTACGTGTTCTACGGTTTCCCTATCTTTCAGATAGCCCCAACAGAAGGCTGTCTGTGTCACCTAGTTTGAACAAATGCCTATTTAAATGGCAGTGACTACTAATGATGCCCACGAGTATACGGAAGTCCTGTAGTTGCAATTTTAGAAGGTTGTTCGTAACGTTCCTTTCAAGGATTGGAAAGGCTGTTTTAGCTTGTTTGCAGTCATCTCTCTTTTCCCACAGCATGATGTAAATCATTGAATGCTCAACATTTAGCGATTTGTCTATGAACCTCTTACCATATCTTATAAGTATGTAAAGTAGTTACATTTGTAGGTGTTATAAATTCAAAATACAGATTATAGAAGTCCATTTTGTGAATTGTTCTTACAAGTACAAGACAACGAAACATAATTATTGCACTTTCTTTACACATTAACACAAGATTTAAGTCAAGATAACGGATTACCGTCGCTGTAACATATCTGTTCCGGACCGCGGTACCTCCAAGCCGGGCTAGGCGAGTGGACTGTATGTGGCTAGTGGAGTGTAGGCGGAGGGACCGACTCGGTGCCCAGTACCACGGTCGTTGGCGGGTGGAACGTGCGCTGGGATTGCTTCTCAGAGAAGAAACGCAGGCTTTTGTGCTCTTAATGTTGTAGAGGCGACCCTGGCGAGGTGACCCAAGAGCGAGGCGTAAATGAAGGACTGTCAGTGAAAGAATGTCGTCTTGAGAGTGTCGGCTGAGAATAGAATGAATCGAGAACACGGCTTGTGTTTATTTATATAGCCGGCCAACGGCAATAACGGAACCGTGTGCTTTTCTTCGGCGAGCCCTATCGTGTACCTGCGATAAGGGTTGCGGGCGCTGTCTCTTGCGCCCGCACCACTGTCAGTGTAAAAGCACACGGTACTTTTTACCGTTTGCTGATTTCTATTTATTACCGCTTTTATTACGGCCTCGCTGATGGGGGAACCCAACATCGCCATTAAAAATGCCATTACGACATCCGTTTATTTTAGGAAACTTAAAACTATCTTAGGAGCTATCTTAAATTACCATGCGCAAATTATTATACCTACTTATGTCTAACTTAATTAGTTTGTCGTTCGTCGAGAACAGTATCGCAACAATAACTTATTTTATATGACATACAAATAAGGCTTGATATTTTCTTTGCCGCCATCTCTGTTTCCTGAGAACTACAATTTTGGAATTTTCAAGGCTAGATATCTTCTAGACCAACGAGTTTCATCCTTGACCGTTGCATAACCGTCATCACCGTCATCAGGCGAGTTTGTGAACAATCGTAGTTCGATCTTGCATTAAAAAAAACATTCAAAACAAAAATATCAAATTTATTAATTTAGTAATTTACAATGTACCTTCCTCTCCTCTCGTGTCATCTCCACTTTAGTGGAGTTCGTACCTTATAGTGAGCGAGCTGATAAACTTATCGCTGTCCGCTCAAATGACTACAGTACACAATGAGCTAAATTGCCGATCTATTTTTAGTAATCTTCGAGTGTTTTCAGTATCTCGCGTCTTTTCCCTTATATAGAAAATGAGCGGAGTTCATACTCTATATACACAGATATATATACTCAGATACATTGACATTTATAGCTTAGATGTAGAATCTAAGCTATAAATGTCAATGTATCTGTTTTTTTTGCGTCTTATCCATAAAAGTTTACTTACTTATTATTAATATAACTAAGTAGGTATTATTTTGGCCATTATATTGAAAGTGTTATTTGCCAACTTTTGTCAGATGGGATGTTAAACGCGATTTATCAAAAGTTTCTGGTTAACACTATTAACAAGGAACGAATGAAATAGTAAAATAAGTAAAAAATAAATAAGTATAGCTTTTTATGTGATAATGTTTTTGACATACTTACATTTTTATGTTTCCGCTGCTGAGTATAAAGCTCGTGCTCCACCGCGACCTCGCAATACAAAAATGCATAAATCTGTTTCCACCAAAAAAGAGTCGAGTGAAAATGACAAAGAGGGCAAAAAGAGTAAAAATGAGTTCGCTCATTTCTAGAGAACAGAGCGAAATCATTAATGAGTCCTTTCAACACGCAATCGAATTTTACATAGTAGTGTTTCCAACGATAAAGAGGTGAGCAAAAATGACGAAAGAGTAAAAATGTGTCCGCTGCGTCGCAGTATTCAAGTGAGCTCGTACGCTGTGGAAATCAAAATTCATTTTTCATTTCTCATTTTCAGTTCATCTCAATCAGCTCTTTTCTTTCGCTCATTCCTCTTTGGCGGTGGAAATCAAATTCCCGAACTCTTTCTCGGTGGAAAAGCAATCCTATTTTATGTACATGATGACCGCTCCGCTAGACATGCCTAGTTCATTCCTCTTTGTCGGTGGAAAACGGGCTTGCCTGGTAAATAAAACCTGGTAAAGTCTCTTTTTAACGCACCTTTTCTAATCCTTTGCCAATTAGATCCTTCATTTATTTAATTTGTTCTATTCAGTGTCATAAAAAATCAAAGAAAAAGGATTCACTCACAAAATATATATTATTAAAAACCTGATTTCTACTTTTACGGACTAATGTGCGATCCGTGTCCTTCTTAAAATATTGAAATTAAAATGTAAGCATTCTTAGATACTTTTTCGAATGTTGTTCCGTCATCATGACGATAATGGTCTATCTTCGCGTCTGTCAGTCTGCCGACGGTGTGACGTCAAACCTCTGGATAGGCCAGTATATACAGAGCCCTCAATTACGATTCCGAGTGCGTCACCTGATTTACAACGTGCCGGCGACTCGATAACAGCGTCTCCGCTCTAACTGTATAAGTAGAACTGGGAACCATGTTTCCCAGTTGCATTTAATGGTGGGGAATATTTGGGTGAATTTTCAGCTATGTTTTATATCTGCTTGCAAGCTTAAGCTTGCTTTGGGGTTTTGGTGGAAATATGGAAGAATCATGTCTCCGCATAGTTTTATTTAAAAAAATGTGATTTCAAAAATGTGTACTTACTCTATAATAATATAAAGTGCATTATTGCTATATATGCTCTGTATACCTAATATTTTTATTTGGTTGGACTCAGTAATGGCTTCTAAGGTTTTCTTTTTTCAAAATTTTAACTTTATACTTTTTAACTTGGAAGGTTATAACGAATTTTGAAAAAAAAAGGCAAATAGCATGGGCATATATGTGTTTCAAATCAGGTTAAAAGAGAATCAATGAAATTTTTAAGTGTAAGGATAGAAAAGAGTTTTCTTCTTCTTGTATTGAAGAGTGCAGGACAGACGCGAGTAAGTAGTTTTCTCCTAAATAAGCGCGGTCCAACATGAACTGTAACATCTGGTGAATTGGCGATCAAACGTAAGCCTATTACGGTAAAAAACAAGAAAAAACAAAACCTGAGTGATACTAATCGTTCGTACACCCTCATACGATCCAGTTCTTGTTTACTAACATTGAGTCTACATATCGTAACTGTGTAATGCACATAGCAATACTTGCCAAGAGTAATAGGGACGACGTTTGTGCCAAAACAACTAGAACAGAAAAAACACAATGAGAGTAACACCACTAACCAGCGTCCATAGTTTTTACGCTTTCGTATTCCAAAGTGCAGAAGCGCATTACTCGGGCTACATTATCTATCTGTTTTTATACCTTTTAACAGCTCCATCAGCATCATTTAAGCAACTTCAGTTTGGATAAAGATCCAAGAGTCAAACTGAGTCGATACTATACAGAAGATGTCCCGGACATCAGCCTGTACGAGATTAGGGTGGCCTTGAAATAGCTCAAGAACAACAAAGCACCAGGCGATGACGGAATTACATCGGAGCTACTGAAAGCGGGTGGAACACCGATACTGAAAGTCTTTCAGAGGTCTTCAAGTCCATAGTGCTTGAAGGTATAACGCCAGAATTATAAACAGAAGCGCGGTGGCACTGTTCTTTAAAAAAGAAGATAACACTTTGCTGAAGAACTATACACTCATCTTACTTCTGAGCCATGTTTATAAGCTGTTTTCGAGGGTCATCACGAATCATCTCGAACGCAGGTTTTGATGACATCCAGCCTCCCGAAAAAAACGGTTTCCAAAAAGGCTATAGTACCATAAACCACATCCACACGCTGCCGCAAGTGATACAACAGACCGAAGAGTATAATTTGCCACTTTGCTTAGTGTTTGTGGACTATGAGAAAGCCTTCGATTTGATCGAGACCTGGGCGGTGCTTAAGGCTCTCCAACGATGCCGTATTGACTATCAGTATATCGAAGTGCTGAAGTGTTTATAGAACAACGCCACCGGTCGTCGTTCCGAGTACAAGATCAGAATTTAGAGACAATTTCATTGAATAAAGGCGTTAGGCAGGGAGACGTAGTCTCTTCGAAACTGTTTACCACCGATTTGGAAGATGCCTACAAGCTTCTGGAATGGAAAGGGCTCGGCATCAATTTCAACGCCGAGTACATCACTCACCTTCGCTTTTACGACGAAATAGTAGGCATGGCAGGGTAGACAGATATGTCTACTCTTTACCCGTATCATCCATCCGCATTTTTCATTCGCCGGTGAACGATCGATGATAATTAAAACTCAAACTATTTTCTTTCTTCTTTACGCATTTGAGATTTATATTTTGTCAGCTCTCTGACTATACCGAAAGTTTGTAAGTTCCATCCGTGTATAATACGTACAATTGAGGTATTTGAACATCACTCAATGCAAGGCTACGCCACACATCTGGCCATATCTGGCCAACGGCCAAATTCACTTTGTGAATTTTAAACCATATTCCGTAGTAAATGTGCTTGTTTAAAATATCTCTATGCTACGTTTTCCTTTTAAGCGACTACGCAAAATGAAGTTTATATTTTGATACTATGTACATATATAAGAATTGCCAGCCACAGAGTGGACAGAATTGAACTGAAGAGTGGACAATTGGCAGAATGACGCTGGCAGTATGAAGATGTGTGTGTATTTTCATCTAACTCTGTCAATATTTTAAAATAAGCCACAGAAGAAATTAATAGTATTACTTACAGAACGGGCAATCTTCGCCTCTCGTCAATCTCGGGTTCCTCATTCGCTCCCCGCGCTCGCCCTGTCGTTTGTCGAAGTTTGGCGGCACGGTGCATTCATTTGTCAGTCAAGACAAGCGTTGCGGGCTTCAAACACCCAAATCTCATGACATCACGAGCGAGCGGCAATCATACGACAACCATAACTTCATACATGTGTGCATGTTATATACAGACGTCAACTTGCGTATGTGTCACTCATTAGCGCGCCTTTGAATAGCCGCGTTCTGACTGAGCGAGCAGCCTCGCGAGGCAGTCGCACGAGACAAATCCTCGGTCGTTCAGGACGTGCCTAATGTCATTTGCCTTGGACGAGGCACGTCCTGACCATCCGAGGATTTGCCTCGGTTAATGGAATAGCCGACGTGTGACTAAACACCCAACTACTTGTAGGTCCTGTCTTAGTGATATAAAACTCTGGTGATAGTTCTAGTGCTTTGTGAGTCCAGAAAGGAGCTTGCTGATACACTTTTTAAAACAATGTTTGTAGAAGTTCGGTGGGAAGACCTTCGGCTACAGGATAGTCTTGCTAGTCTGACATAATACAACGAAAGAAGAAAAATAATTTTGTGAGACAAGGTGCTGATGCCCATATTTAAGTTGTAGTTTTTTGACCTACATGCTTCGTTGTTACGTTATCACGTGATCACGTACATTTTTTAGCTGTTTGTGGGTGGTCACCTGCTTAAAACATAAATATTCGAAAACATTCCCCATTTCGAAATGCAATGCAGGTTATGATCTAGTTTAAAGTTTGGTAACATCTTCAGTATTTAAATCATCTGTCCAAAAGGCAATGTTATATTCTATGTGTGTATATACCCGCTCAATGTTTGTCTTATTTTTAGGGTTCCGTACCTCAAAAGAAAAAACCGGAACCCTTATATGATCACTTTGTTGTCCATCTGTCCGTCCGTCCGTCCGTGCGTCCGTTCGTCCGTCCGGGTGTCAAGACCTGTATCTCGGGAACGCATAAAGGTATCGTGTTGAAATTTAAACCATATACGTAGATCCATAGTCTCTTGCTGCAGAAAGAAAAATCAAATTTCTCAATTTTCGTTAAAAAAGTTACAGCCAAATATGTCGTAAAAACGTACATTTCGACATTCAAAGGTAATCAAAATCTATGGGGTAGTTCCCGTTGACCTAGAACTATGAAATTTGGCAAGAAGCAGCGTGTTAGAGTACACATATAGGAAAAAATCCGAAAACTGGTAATTTTTTATTTAATCACAAAAATAGGGTCTTTATGCAAGAAAGGAGGGTACAAATTTTTAAGTGCTTTAACCGTATCATATAGGGCATCATATGAAAGAGCTTTATTAACACAAGCTAAAACAGGTTTTTATATATAATCGCGATGCAATATCGGTGCATTCGCAAATACACCGATCGCGTATTCTAAATGTAGTAAGATTGCAAACGCCGTTACGGGTAAACACAATCGATTGAGTTCAACACCTTCAAGGCAAATATGTTACATTTTCATCGATCAAAATGAAGTAGTTATACGATTTAGTAAAGTTTTCTAAATCTGGACTAGTCGCAATTACTGACCTACAAAATGTATCCTCATTATCATCATCTCACCCACTAAAAGTCCAATGTTGGACATATGTAGGTCTACGTGGATTTCCAAACATAATATCAAATGAGCTATGATCTAATAACTTGCATGCAGATGATAAAAAAATATTGGTAAAAACAACAAAGTTAAAGAGAATTTACAAGGTCACCCCGAACTTCGAGTATAATTCATTTTGGCTTTTATTCCAAGCACGGTAAGATTTAAAATAGTTAAAAAGGTATAAAAACAATTAAAACCGGCACCCATTAACGTTGATCTTACCAGCTTTAAATTAACAAATGAATCAATCAGCGTGCTACGGTGCTATCTATGGCGTAGCTCCGTAGCGGGTGTAGGTCGTAGCGTGCCTTTATTTACGTAAGGCAGTTACGCAAGGGCCGCTGCTGTACAGAAGAAAACAGTTTATGAACTGCACACAAAATTGTTTTTTTTTTACGTAAGATAGATCTTCGATTGACCATCAGCTCGCCTGATATTAATCAACGGTGTGGCCGAGGATGGAGCTCGTCGATCTAGAAGATATCTATTCACTCTAGACATGAACATTCCAAGGGTGTAGTTCTCAGGAAACAGAGATGGCAGCAAAGAATTCCATTCCTATACAGTATGCATCAAAAACATGGACCGATATCGCTGATTGCGGATATTTGGTATTTCAACGAGAAATGGGTGGTAATTCGCCGACATTCTGCTAGTCCTGTAGTGAAATGGAGAGGGTGAAATTAGGTCATGAAGCTCTTGCGCACACTCCCCAAAAAAATCGCTATCATGTTCATTTTATCTATTCCCATAGAAGTCACGCTGTAATCATTAACTGAATGGGAGAATTTTTCAAATCGCCTCAGATGTCTACGAGTAATCGGGGAACATACATAAATAAATTACAGTTTAAGAAATTAAAAAACACGCTACAAATTATTGTGGTTAAAGTTCATTACAAATATTTTCTAACAAATCTAAACACAGCTATGATTATTAGATTTCATTACATACAGGTCGACTTAATAAAAGCGTGTTAAAAAAACAGATTTAGACGAATTGAGAACCTCCTCCACTTTGAAAGTCGGTTAAAACTAAAATGTTTTTTTGGAAGAGATTTAATATTCCCATACAAAAAAATTGTAAAACAAAACAAAATAAAACAAAATATAAAACAAAATAAATAAATTGATCTCCCGGGAGATCAATTTATTTATTTTGTTTGAATTTTCTTTGAATTTTCGCATTATTTGTCGATTTATTTAGGCGTATTATTTTTTGATAAATTATATATTATCAAATTTTTACAAATCTCAAATTTATAATAGAATTGTTAAAGTGTCAGTAAAAATAATTATAATACTTATTGTGTGAATTATGAAAACATGAAGTTTCAGTAATTATAATTAAATGTAAGTATATCCAGAAATTTAGAAAAGTTAACTTATTAATTCTTGTTCTTTTTTGTTGTTTAGAAATTAACGTATTCCACAAAGCCAAACTTTAGAAAAGTAAACTGATATCAATTAGTAGAAAATGTAAAATTTACTGAACCACCTGTTGAATGCTATTATAACTTTTATGCGACGGATAATATTTCACTTTGGTGAAAGAGCCTCGGTGTCAGGATGAGAAATCGGTTCCTTGAAAATTTTCATGGTGCGAATGTCTTATAAATAATCTATTTATTGAGTTATGTTTTTAAGTTTGAGTGACGATGATGATATAATACTTTAATTTTATTTCAAAAAATCTATGCTATAGCTACTCGATGCTATGGTATAAAATAACAGCAAATGTTGTATAAGATGCAAACCCTAATTTATTGTTTTCAGAACAGACCGGACATATCACCTTTCATAAATGGGGTATCCCACCTTATGGAATTAGAATATAAGGTCAGTTGTCAAATCATCAAAAAACGGGTACATCCAACTTTATGGTTCTGATTTATATGTCTATCTGAACGTGGTTTTTCAAATTGTTTTTCAGTTTGATAATGATATTTTCGGGTAGGACTGACAGACAGACAGACAGCGTAACCTCAGTACTAGGTTTATGTACGGAAGCCTGAAAAGATCTTGAGATATTTTTTTTACTGACTTCAAAAAGAAAGAAATTATCAATTCAGCTGTATTTTTTTGTTTATGTTTGTTACCGCATATTTCCGTACACGTCCGTTTTGACCTGAATTGAAAAAAAAAAATTGAAAGAATATACTTTCAGATTGGTCCCACAGAAATTTCATCAAACTCGGATCTATAGTTACTAACGTATATGACTGATTTGAAAATTGCGCATTTTCAAATCAGTCATATACGTTAGTACTTAACTTCTTAAATCTAGAATAGATTATTTAAACTTAAATTAATCTCACAAACATCTACCCGCTCTGGATTCGAATATCCTCAGCTCCAAACCAAAAATGTCATTGATTCACACAAAATAATACAGAATTTTGTTGGTATTTCGAATGAAATAATAAAACTTTACATACTGACTATAACCACTGTAACATCGCAGTTGAGTTGCGTAACATTGCCTTGTAGACTTTGCGAACGTTTCGATTTTCTTCTAAAGACGCTGCGTTAGTACTACTATCGAATGGATACTTACATACGATTTTAATCAGGACTGTTCCAAGAATAATAATGTGTTTTTAGCTGCTTACTTACAACTAATTTAATTTTTAACTAACTCTAAAAAGGAAGTCTTGCATTATTCTACTGACTCTATTTTTGGTCATCAAAAAATAGAGTCAGTAGAAAAAAAGGATGTCGATAAAATAAAATATAGGCAGTTGAAAATAATCAATAATTGAACAGGATGAATTATGAATGTAATTTAGACTATGTTTCGTCATCATTACCACCATTATTTTTCATCGTGACGCTGCTGTAATTGCTTGGGACATTTGGTATGTTAAAACCTATCATAAGAAACCATTTTGCTGCTGATTTTACATGTATTATGAAGTGCAGTCCTTATCTCCAGCTGACAATGCAATCCTATCTTTATTCATAACGTCTGAGCGCCAGAAGCATCTTGCAGAGGTCTTGCCATTATCGCTCGTCCTTGAGGCTACTTATGTCACTAGTGATCTTCTTTCTTCCTATATCAGTATTACTTTGTGGTGAAGCGCATCAAATGTTTTATTGCGACTCACGTATTATATCACTTATTCTAATTTAAATTTCCCACGTCTGTGTCGGTGAAGTAACGCACCTGTCAAACTAGCATTTGTTTTGCTGAATTACTTCAGTAATGTATGAGGTGGTGCTACGCATCCTTAGCGATGGTATGAAGAACGTTCGCTATTCGCTCGCATATGTGACGTGCGAAGATCTATACGACGCGAGACCTTTCTCACAAGTACTCTTGTCTTCAATTTTTTCAATGTCGGATTACTATTAAGGTGCTTAGTATTTTTATATTTCGCTTACATTTGGAACTCTGGACTTTTTAAATCATACACCTACAAGGATATATTTCCTATTATTGGTGAAGTTTTGTGTTTGGTGTGAGGAGAACTTTTGTGGATCTGTGCCGGCCGGTACTAGAAGAAGAGACTATTGGAGTCTGCCATTCTAGAGGAAGAACGGAAGCTGGCATTTGCAGGTTAGTGCAGGTGTTTTTCTCCTTCACTGACACACTTTTCCTCTGGTTTTTTTTTTTTGCAGAAAATACATCTGTGAGAAATCACACCCTTGGAAGGGCTATTTACACGCCCCTCCACTTTGATTTATGTATTTTACTTATATTATAGATATTTGGACTTTATGAAAGATGAAGAGTGTGAATGTAGTGAGGACGTCTGACAAAATGAAGTGTGAAGTGAGACATGATGGGAGATGGTGACACTGTCGACTTTCATTTATGAAAGTAGTGAATAGTGTTTAGAAAATATTCGAGTCTATAGATATTACAAACAACAAATTTGTTAAACAAGCGGGTTGTTTAACAATAAACAAAATAGACAATTCATTTTTTTATGTAGAAATAGGTTTGCGCTTGACCACCAACTCGCCTGATATTAAGGGACATTGCGGTCTACGATGAAGCCCGCTTATCTTAGGTTATGGGATATTATAAGCCAAAGGTATACGTCAACAAATCTATGTGCATTAAAGAACATTTGTACAAAATGATCATGGGAAATTTCGATAAAAGAGTGCATACCTTGGCCAAAGCGTTGGTGCTACAAACAAATTTAGAAGAAGACTTAGATCTTAAAATACCGTATTTTATCTCTCTGACTTCTCAGATTGGCTCTTTGGATTGAAAACGTAGAAATAAACCCTAGAAATCATTCCGCACGAAATTTGTTATTCTATCTGTTAGTACTTTTAGACTTAATGAAATATAGACACTCGATTTGTTTCGATTAAGCTAAAAATGCTAGATTATGCCATGGACATATTACTTTATAATTTATGGACTAAGCATTCAACTCAGCATTTTAGAATTTAAAATATCATACATTCTTACATACTGTAGCTTTACGAACAGATCTTGCGAACACAAGCTTTTATGCTGAGACTTTAAAACGTTAACATCATTAATCTTCACAACTTTGTTTACTGATTTTGCTCATATTTAATTTTTTTTCTTAGAATTGTATATCAAATATTTCTGCCTAATATCAAAATTGACCGGTAACTAGCGCCTGCAGTGAGTTTCAACTACAAATTTGCATCAAGGTTAATTGAGAAATACATCCTATAAGCAAGCAATAAAAGCAAATTTCGCCAATTGATGCAGAGATATCAGCTCGCTATATTCATTCGGTCAGCAGTGGTTATTCCCATTTGGTGATTGGCTTAGTAAATTAAATACTATTGTGCCAAAGAGACACAAAGGGTCAAAGCAGAATTTGTGCCACGGAATAACAATCGGCTCAGGTTGAAGCTTATTTCAGTAACCACCGAGCTTTAGATCTAGGGCAATAGATATTAGCTTGTCAGTAATTGAGGGGCATGTTCTGAGGGGTGATTATCTTTTAACCGTTGTCCATAGCACAGAGAAAATTAGACTTTAATGTTTCTAAATTAACATCTAAATTTTAACGTTACTTGGTAATGGTAATGAATAAAAGCAATTGGCAAAGTAATCTTGTGTAATTATTCAAGATTGAGAGCATTCAGTTTCGAGGTGAGGAACCTAAAAAATTAGGACTAGTTTTTGAAATTTTGGGGTGTTTTGCGGTGTGTGAAGAATTACAGTGTCTGCTGGGGCTATCGCTGATAAAGTGAGCAAAGAACAATATACTATGAGACATATCTGCCAGTGTGGTAGTGCAGTAGATGAGCCTAGCCATTACCAGCCCAAGAAGTGGTCGAATTACATAGACTTATCAAAGGACATAGACATAAATTTACTGTAACAAAAAACATACAACAGAGAAAAGAAAACATTAATCAACAGAACACTAAATAATGTATTTGCCACAATTTAGCCCCACCTCAGCCTAATGCTAGTTGTAAAGAACAGCGCTAGTCTTCCGCTGGGACCGGTAGGTGAGGACCATGTGGAGGTGTTGATTGGTCGACACGTAAGCCTGAATGCTGCAACCACAGACATAGTAGATGGAGCACGCGACTTCATTTATATGAAAACCTTGCATGCCACATTTTTGGTACCGACTGTGACGTCACATAAACGATTTTGTAATGGAATGTTCCATCCGCGCGAAATCTATTCAACCCAATGCATTCGCGCGCTTGTACGATATCTAATCGGAAGTATATATTACCTGAAATTAAATAAATCATGGTCGTCAACTGCGATTTTAAATCGTACTTGACACACTCATTTTGACACGCTACGGTATATACACTTGGGGTATATATGGGTCTATGGCTGCAACTGTGCTAGAAACGATCGATCTAGCATGTGATGACGGCAAAATAGTGGAATCACGTTCGTACAATGGAAGTTACTTGGAACGCCATATACTTTGATATTTTGGCACCAAGTGAGCACAAGCGGTTCATGTATGTTAATCTCGGAAGAGTTTACATATCCGAGCCATTTTGTGTCTAGAGTTTAAGTACACGGAGTGCCGGGAGCTTTTTTTAAAGGAAGAGAGTAATTTTTTAAAAGAAAAATTTACCGATTCGTGTAACATATAGGAGTTGTTTAAGAAAGGCGTAAAACTGATGAAAATAGCACAAAATACTAATACTGTTTCATGGTCAGATGTCCCAAAAACCGAACAAAACGCTCAAATACAAGCTACTATTAGTACTAGAAAGCTGTAATTTGGCACGCATTTGCACATGTTAAACCAAAACAATAGTAGTATAAGTTTAGGGAGGGAAATGGGGGTACCTCCCGTGCAAGTAAACTGGTGAAGAATTTTTTTTTCATCTACCCCTTTGTGTGGGGTATCGTTTAGGTAATCAAAAATATTGGGGGTTGTGTGAAAATCATTTTTCAATATATAATATATCATTTTTATCCGTTTGCGAAATATTGAACTTTGAAGTGATATTTTTTGTTAAAGTCAAAGGTAAAAATGAAATAATAAAAGTAAAAATCTCATGCAGATATCTCATGTTTTAAATATTATGTTCATAGTATCCCCATTTTAGGATCAAGTAAATTATGTTGTACAACTATGGAACCCTACTTTGCGCTTGGCACGACACGCACTTGGCCACTTAGATGAGGAACCCTAAAAGGAACTTAATCATAGCTCTTTTTATGACGTGCCCTTTCTTTCTATATGTTTCCATTCAAACAACTCTCCATTCATGAAGCTTTTGTTTTTGTCATCCAAGGGACCCCGTACAAGCGAGGGGGCATTTATTATTGGCTAAGCGCCAAACCAAATATTACTATCGTTCCGCTTTCCTTCTAGATTACCCTACTGTTTACTACGGTTTTCCCCTTGCTTAATATCACGTTTCGCACCATGAATGAATGCGTTTTACTGTTATTTAAAAACGTTTTATCCTCTATTTGATTCCGTATTAAGGGTATGAATAAGGTTGTAGATTAAAAAAAAACAACGGGTTGCACTCCGGGAGTGCCGGCAGAAATGAAAACTAATTAATAAAATAGCAAAAAGACTGACTCGTGAAGGATTTGAACCTCCGCCCTCCGATTGACAAATTTAAATTTATGTCGGTGCTCTAACCTATTGAGCTAACGAGTCTTACGTGCATCTGTCGAAAATAAGCATTCGGCGCAACGAAATCACGTCATGCTAGAAGGACAAACTTGTACATACAATAATGAACTTTAAATGCAGAACGTTAGAATAGGTTTCTGACTGTCTGTCTTACGATCTGACGTGAGTTTTTTTTTTTTTACCTATCCCAAAAATGCACAACACCGCTAAAGAAGTTTTCACTTCAAAAATACTAGTCACTCAAGAATATTTTTGGTTGAGATCTAAGAATATGTAATTTTTATCTTTAAATATAATTATGTATATCGTTACCATCGAAGGTTTCTTCTTGCGAATGCGTTCTGTGGCGGGTCGCTCTTTTCTTAAAGAGGGCGATGGCTGCACCATGCGTCATACTCGTGATCGAGTCAAGCACTACATCACGAGCTGGTTTTCTGGTTGCTTTTTCTATTGTTCAAAGTCAGCATGACTGAATGGAGAATTGCAACTATGGAACCCACCCAGTGTGTGATCCGATACGCACTTGGTCAATTTATTTAATATGCTACGTGCTTCAATCGAACGTGTTATTCACATCGGCTTTTCCTTCTCCTCTTTATATCATTTTATGTATGATAAAACATTTGCAATCCAACGTAGACAGTCTGAATAGAGAACTATAGGTATAAAATGGGAATTAACGTTTCGTTTGAACAACGCAATGAAATAAGGCCAGCAGCAACAGACTCTAAAAATAAAAAATAAATATGATAACAGATTAAGGAGAAGGATGATGATGCTGTTAGTTTAATGACGAAGCCAAATGTAATGCACCCCTGACTCGGCTGCCCTGGTTGCGAAATGGTCTGTAAAAATTTCTACTCAAACATTTTTGATACAAATTGTCACGATGAATTTTAAACAAGTATTTATATTATAATTTTTCTATTAAAAAACCGACTTCAACGCAACTTACTAAATCCTTCACGATTGTAAACTTTTTAAAGATACCTCATTTCACCCGATTTTTTTCTTTTGTCAAGAATGCAATGAGAAATGTCATTGAATGTCAAATGCTCGTGTTCGAAGATTAGAAAATGTGCAGATGTTTATACGATAATCCTTAATATTTGACACTCTTGCAAAGAAAAACGTGTAGGTGGAACTCTGCGATTCTATAATATGACGCACTTACTCAGGAATACAATGAAAATATTTTCATTTTTAGAGATTATTCAAAAAGTAATAAAGCGATGTTTACAAAATAATTATGAGACCAACTTGGGAGCTTTCTCTATACACCAATTCAGGAAACACAAAAATTGGTTTTCGAAAGACGGAGTGATTCGTGTTCATACATAAAAAAAAATACGGTACGAATTGATAACCTCCTCCTTTTTCGAAGTCGGTTAAAAAGAAAAAGCTACTAATGATGTCTTAGGTTTTCGCGATTGTTACACATTAGCCCAGTCATATTAGGGGTTTCACTTCGGAATGAAAGATAAGCTGTTGACTAGCTTACACCTCCGATCGTGTATGGAGTATTGCTGCCACCTTTTTGATGGATCAGCCAAGTATCAGCTGGAAGCTTTAGAATCAGTGAACCGGCGAGCTGTGAGGTTAATCGGTGACGATAAACTAGCTGCCAAGAAGCTACTTAGTCTCGAGCACCGCCGTAAAGTAGCATGTCTGTCTATTTTCTACAGGATTCATTTCGGGGAATGTGCGCAAGAGCTTCACGACCTAATTCCACCCTCCCCATTTCACTACAGGACTAGCAGAAAGTCGGCGAATTACCACCCATTTCTCGTTGAAATGCCAAAAATCCGTACTCAGCGATATCGATCCACATTCCTGTTGCGTACCTACTGCACAAGAATTGAATTCGTTGCCGCCATCTCTGTTTCCTGAGACCTACAATCTTGGAATTTTCAAGGCTAGAATGAATAGATATCTTCTAGATCGACGGGCTCCATCCTCGGCCACACCGTCGCTTAACATCAGGCGAGTTGGTGGTCAATCGTAAATCTATAATGTATAAAAAATAAAAAATAAATGAAAAAAAAACTTCATTTTGGAGTTCTAAAAGTTGTCTCAAAAGTCTCATACAATCTCGTGTCTGCGCAAAGACGAAGACCTTCATCTTCATCAGTCTTCATCAATATACACAGAGACGCTGTAAAAACTATTCAAATGATATGACGAAGTGTTTATTTTTGTATAAAAACAACGAAACTTCAATAAAGTTAGAGCTGCTCTAAATGTTGTTTGCCGTTGGTTTCTTTGCCGCCATCTCCGTTTCCTGAGAACTATAATCATGGAATTTTCAAGGTTAAAGTGAATGTTGATGAATATGTATATGTGTTATAAATTCAAAATAGGTACGGATTATAGAAACCCATTTTGTTAAATTAAATTGTTCTTACAAGTAAAAAACAACCAAGAAAACATAATTTACTGCACTTTCTTTAAATCAAGATAATGTATTACCGTCGCTGTAACGTATCGCAACAATAACTTATTTTATAATGACATACAAATATGGCTTGATATTTTCTTTGCCGCAATCTTTGTTTCCTGAGAACTATAAATGAAAAAGAATTTGATATGATTTTGATAGTAGGTACGTTAAAGATCCACAGACGATCGAATTGTTCACTCCTAACATGCAGCGAACAATTCGATTCGATTTGATTCGATTTCTTTGCATCGAATTTAAATCCGATTGTGCATACACATGTTCCCTGGCTATGGCTAGTTATAATTTCAATGTTGGCTGTATCGTCTCAATCAACAATTTTGAACTTAGTCAAAGTATTAAACTCGCCGATTTTCAGGTGGCCGTGACTAAAATCTTTCTTGAGGATTAGATCCGCGAGTTTTATTTTCTAAAGCCATAATAAGCCATTGTTACTATAACCTGGGTACGGTAGTGATACAGTACACTTATACCAAATTGCAGATTTCTTATAAGTTTTTCTTTGAGCTAAGCCGCGGACGGACAGACACACGGACATGGTGAAACTATATGGTTTCCTGACTACGGAACGCTAAAAGTATGCGCAATTGCGTATGTTGTTGTAATTTTCATTGGGCCTTGATTGCATAGCAGCAATAACTTAATTTGCACTGTCACGTGAGTTAATCTTGTTACGTTGCACTTGTTTTGCCTCTAACGGTCACTTTGCATCTACTTGTAGTCTCCAAGGCGGCGTGGGGAACATCAGCACAACTTTTTACATTGTTCCCGATGTCTCCCAGTAGGGAGGACAACGGGAATATTTAGGGAACTGGAGGACAACGGGAATAATCGGGCTTACACAACTCAATAAATTATCTTACAAATTCGATAGAAACATAGGAGGAAACCAATTAACAAAATAATTCTATACTCCTTCAGGTTGCAGGAAGACGCTAGATGTAAGCCGCTTCCAATCGGTCTTTTTGGAAACCCATGCCCCCATGGGTTTCCACTGTTGGACATAGAGCTCGAGCTCTATGTCCAACAGTGGACTTCTTGTGACTGAGACTGTGACTGATAATGATGACTCCCCCAGAGTACATCATCAGACCGTCGTCACCAACGATAATGTAACGAAATACTTAAACCAAACCAAACGAGTCCTGAAAAATTTCCATACACCCTCTGAATTTGTTATTAGGCCTGCTCGATGAAACCAAATATTATATTGCCACGAATATTAGTTACAGTACGCAAAGTTTCAAATTTATTTATAAAATAAAAAATTGGTTAAATACAATTTACCTAAGCTAGTAAAAGCAATGAGATTTTGTCTATAGAGAGGTTATTTATACTAATTGAATATGAAGTAAAATCATAGCAAATCTCAGTTCTTAGCACTTTCGAAGATATCCTTAAGGCCTATTAGTATATTAGCATTAAATAGCTTGGTATTGAACTTTCTAAACACACAGGATGGCATTGTTACTGTTTCTTACAAGTCACGACACGCGACGTCTAACAGCGTTGCCGCACGTGTCGCGACTGTAGCCGAATCAAGCAATTACCTTACTTGAGGCTTGCCAGGCAAAGTCGGGGAAAACCTATCTACGTATACATCATTGAGTGAAAGTATACTTACTAAAAATAGTGTAGATATCTCTCAAACAGCGTCTCGACGATACCACTATTATTGCAATAAAATTGTCCAAAATTACCATCAGATAAATCATATGATTATTCTCTGATTTTTATATAAATAACCTCCCAAAACCAAAACATGCTATTTATGTAGAAATTATGAAGATTTCCAACTATAGTTTCCAATTCGTATGGAATCTTTTTAACCGACTTCCAAAAAGAAGGAGGTTCTCAATTCGACTATATGTTTTTGTATGTTTGTTTAGGGATTTCTCCGGCAATTTATGAATTGTTTTTTTATTTATTTTGGAGGTAACTGAGATATTACCGGTAACTGGTAGTTTTATATAAATTTTATCAAAATCGGTTCTGTACTTTGATTTTTATAACAAAATAACTGAAAAAATTACGTTCAAGTAAACGAATTGCGTATTTCGAAGTCAGTTTTTTTTTCTTTTTTTTTTAAACTAAAATTATTCAATCAGAGTACGCGACAGCGTTGGTGGCATTTGCACATGATGTAAGATTAAAAATTGGTTTAGTAATGTCTACTAATGCTTACTAGTGTGTAATAGCTACGACTTTAGTAGTCAAAGTTATCAAAGTTTTTTTTGACGTGATAACGTCTAATAAATCGATGAACGCCGGCTGCATGCACGAAAAAGTATGACTCATTGTCCCGTTACGTTACGCTCAATGTCCCGTTACGCGGTGGCTGAGGAAGCAGGCGGGCAGCGCCGCGCCCGACCGTCGCTTCAATTATCATTCCTCGGAGTTCGCATTGTCACGTTGAACTATCGTCCGTAAACCGACTTTACAGACAACCAATTTTTTTATCATTAAATTTATTTATGATTGACCACTATGTCTTAATAAACTCTTTTCAAGGCTCTATAAAAGCAGCCACGCAAAAAATACAAATACTCATTATTACAAAATCCAATCAAAGGGCAGCTTATATCAATAGATATTATAATATAGCATCATTAAGGTAAATTAAGCACTTTGAAATCGCACTTCATGATCAGTTACAATCACAAATTAAGTAACTACGACTACAACAACCACTACAGCCCAAGTTTCCGTTCTTATTTTTGACATCGTAAGCTTTACTTCAGCTTTGCTTTAGAAGTGATGGAGACTTCCCTTAAGTGCACCATGTTTCAAAGGAAATAGCGCAACAAGTCTCTTGTTCATTGTTCCGGTGTCGAGAATGTTTTAGCTAACTGCAGAGGGAATATTAGTCCAGTAAAAATAAGATTTGTGACAACATAAAAGACAACTAAGTATATTGTTATTTAAATGAATGTACTGGTGTTTTGAAATACATTTGACACAATTTCATAATGATATTATAAAAGCTAATTTTGTTACCTTTACACGCTCAAACGGCTGAACCGATAGTTATGAAAATTAGTATAGAGATAGCTTTGGACCTGGAGACGGACATAAGCTACTTATCATCATCATAATCATCACCGTTTCTCATTACTACGCGAGTGAAACCGCGGAACGCAGCTAGTGGATTATTGTTGATCTATGATTTTTAGTTATTTTCCTATCATAATTTCAAAGAATCCCCCCAGTTGCAAATACTGTGATGTACTGAATGTGCCCCATACAAACGGATTTATTTTTACTAGGCTATATAAGCTGGACTGAAGTAAATAAGTTATGGTCCTTACAAACAATTATACAATACAAAGAAGATGCGAATTGCATGTACGTTTAACAGCTAACATAATTGCAGGACATTTATTAATAACATTATTAAGAAGAACTGGATCTAATATAGCATATAATTATATTTTTAGCTATAATTCAAATTTTATTATTAATTTTAGAATCAGCGGTAGCTGTTATTCAATCTTACGTTATCGCTATTTTAAGAACTTTATATTCTAGAGAAGTAAATTAATTATAAACAAATGAAAATTAATTTTAATCACCCATACCACTTAGTTGATTATAGACCTTGACCTTTAACTGGAGCTATTGGAACTATAACATTAGTTACAGGAATAGTAAAATGATTTCATAATTTCAATACTAACTTATTAATAATTGGATACTGTAAGTAAACTACTAAGTATTAGCAATCTTTTTAATAAACAATCATCAATTAATATACAATCAATTCGTGTACATAGCCACACCTACATTCTGGCGGGTTCCTAGTTGACAAATCAAAATCTAGTTATTTGACAGTGACATAACACAGTTATTCCGAAACATCCTCCTTTCATTAAATTTAATTAAGAACTATAATCTCTGAGGTAAGCAGGGGTTGATCTGATTCGAGTACTTCGCCTTGGTTGGTGTTGCTGGTCACTATTGGCAACCTCTGGGTATCTCAAGGTCTCAAGGTTTGGTTGTTCAGACAAAATTGGGACAATTGTCCCAGGCTGATAATTATTACAGTGAGACTGTAACTGTATGGAGGCAGCAGGCAAAGTTGTATGTGCTTGACAGGTAGCACCGACAGACTCTTCAGGGGTAGTATCTCCATTTAATATCTCTCCCATAAAAGGTCTTATGTGTATTCTATTTCTTCGGTACAATTTTTCACCAATTTTGACTAAATATGACCTATCATTTATTTTCTTTGTAATCTTTCCTTGAGTCCATTTATTATTACTTTCTGGCTGAAGCTGGACCATTATATTCTGACCAACCGATAATACTGAGTTAGACTTAGAGTGCCGATCATATCTCTCCTTTACATTTTCCTTTCTTGCTTTAATTTTAGCTGAAACACCAGGTACAACAAAAGGATTTAGCTGTCTCAACAAGCAGGGCAACCCGGTCCTGGTGCGCCGAGAATATAGTTTCTGCACTGGGCTAGTATTGTCCATCTGAATCGGTATATTCCTTTGTAATTTTAAGAACAATTGGGTGAACTACTCATTAGCAACAGGTATGAACAAGTGGAGCTCTGATAAAGACGAAATTAAAGCCGGTATTTTATTGAACGCCGTAGGAAGCTCAGCCATGAAGAAATACTTGGAATTTAGACTTACTGAAGATGACAAAAAGAAAGAAGAGTCCATATTCGCAAAAATGGAGTCCGAAATTATAAAAAAACGAATATTATATATTCTAGATACATATTCAACATCAGAAGCCAGCAAAACGAAGAGACATTCGATGATTATCTACTGGTCCTGCGTAAACTCATAAAAACATGCAACTATCCGGATATAATTGTCGATGAGTTGCTTAGAGACAGATTGGTGATTGGAATAAAAGATGAGAATATTATGAAAGAACTCCTCCGTCATCAATCTTTAACGTTAGAGGGAGCCATAAACATCTGTAGAACAGCAGAAAGTGCAACAATTCTCCAGCAAAATGTTTCTGGTACACATAAAGAGGAAATTAATAAAATAATGGTCAAATCAGGAGCTCCGGGAAAGTGCAAGTTTTGTGGCCAAACTCATATTTTTTACAAAAAGAACTGTCCAGCTTGGGGTAAGAAATGTGAGCAATGTGGAGGACGAAATCACTTTAAAAATGTTTGTAAAAAGAAATATTCAGCTGCAGTGAAGGCCATAGAATTAGAAGATGATTCGTCTGGTGATGATGTGATGATAGCAGAGATTCGGGTTAACTCAGGAGGTCACAAAGAGGCTCCTCTATATTGCAAAATTAACAAAAAGTGGCAAAAGATTTACTGCACATTAGACACAGGATCACAGGTATGTGTCATGGGAGCTAATTGCTTTAAGAGAATCTCTAAAAAAAAATCTTGATGCATTAACCCCACACCTGACACCATGTAAGTAAACTACTAAGTATTAGCAATCTTTTTAATAAACAATCATCAATTAATATACAATCAATTCGTGTACATAGCCACACCTACATTCTGGCGGGTTCCTAGTTGACAAATCAAAATCTAGTTATTTGACAGTGACATAACACAGTTATTCCGAAACAGATACTTAATTATTATTTTGACCATATATCAATGATGACGAGATGTTTGTCGAGAAGGAACTCTTCAAGGTAAACATACTATCTTAGTAACAAAAGGACTTCGATGAGGTATAATTTTATTTATTGTATCTGAAATTTTATTTTTCATATCATTTTTTGAGCATTTTTTCATAGAAGTTTATCCCCTAATATTGAAATTGGGTCTATTTGACCTCCAACAGGAATTATTACATTTAATCCATTTCAAATTCCATTATTAAACACTATTATTTTAATTAGATCAGGAGTTACCATTACTTGAGCCCATCATGCTCTTATAGAAAACAACTATTCTCAATGTACTAAAGGACTATTTTTAACAATTATTTTAGGAATTTATTTTACAATTTTACAAGCATATGAATATTTAGAAGCCCCATTTACAATTGCAGATAGAATTTATGGATCAACATTTTTTATAGCAACAGGATTTCATGGATTACACGTGATAATCGGAACAATATTTTTAACTATTTGTTTAATTCGACACTTGCAATTTTTAGTATATATATATGCATGCGAAAATTTTTGGTAAATATCCGCATAAGCGGATGTTAGTTTTTTTAGGAAATATGATTAGTTCATTTCAGTTATGCATAATGGGTTTACTTATACATTATTATACTAATTTAATAACCGAAAATACTCAAATATATACGTGTAATGTGATGTATATGAGTATGGGTATATATATATATATATATATATATGGGTTTATACTCAAATAACAACGAAGTACGTAAATAACTGACCACAAAAGTCTTAGAGACACACTTATGATAAGGTTTCATAGATAATGCCATTATCATAATGAACAGCACTGAACGAGCATTATTTGTTAGGATTAAGTATTTCAAATAAAAGTAAATAAGAAAAAGGTCAATGAGTTTGAGTTGCAGCTTCTTAAATGTTTTAAACGTAATATTTTCTCGCTTGTGGCGGACTGTGTTCCATACTAATTTACTAAATAAATTTATCGACGTATTGATTCTCCTTTTGTTTCTATTATAATACATACTTATTAACGTACATCCTAAAATATTTACTCTGTTTAAGGAGTAACCGTCTTACTTATAAACGCATGGAATCTTATTTACTGAATTAGGTCTTGTCATTTTCTCTGTCGGGAACTGTCACCCCCAAAAACGGAACAAAACACATGCGCTTATTCAGCGTTTATAAAAGACGGTCTGAGTATAAGGTAACAAAGAACTAGAGTCTGTTCCGAAAGAGAATTAATGTGGTATTAAGGGTGCTACTGTCTTTATTTCATTATTTTGTTCGGCTAGCAACACAATCGAGATGTCAGTTTCCATTTTTTGCCACGCCATTTCTTATAAACAGACTCTTACGCGTGCTTGAAATAATATTACATCAGAAATCTCAATGTCGCTATACGCTCTTAAACAAACCAATTTTTCGCTCGCTCGATTTTTTTCACTTGTTTTTTGGTGGCAACGAATTTTCGAACCGCCGGACAGCCGCTGCGTAGACGGTACAAGTCAGACGTGTAGACGCAAGCTGGCGCATGTAGCGTTACATCCTATACTATAGGCACTTGCCATTGCTACACGCCACCATAGCCAGATCGTCCATTGGAACTGTTAAGAACCGCAGGCTCGATTGGCCGATTTGGACGCCTTACGAACTATGTTGTTCAGGGCATGCAAGTTAAATTATGTGTATCGATTTATATTTTATGACTTATGCATTCATGCCGATATTAAATTTCACAAATCTTTTACCTAATTATTATTCGTAGAATAATACCAAAAACTGCGGCGCAGAATGAAAACTTAGTCCTGGTTTTCTGTTTCCAACATTTTTGCAAATCTTGTAAACGTATCAAAATATTTTTAACGATTTTTATTTTTACAGGTAAGAGTCAGTTACAATCCCGATTTTCCTGACAAAAAGAAAATGGTGAGCAAAATACGAGAACACGACGCAAATAAAGTAGGTAAGTTTAGTTTTATACTACTTTTCCTATCTGCTAGGGGCTTATTTTCTATAACTTAAAATCTCATTTTCAATGACAACCAGACATTCCTAGTTTGTCAATTTATCACTTCGTCGTCCATTTATCCATCGAACCGGCTTTTGACCCGTAATTGATATCTGTTTTTTTTTCACAGAATGTGTGATAAAACTCCAAAACTTATTTATTAATAAAGTTAATAAATAAGATTTGAAGCTTAGCACAAGTTTCCCTACCAGTTTCGTAACTCGCCATCTCAGCCTTAAGCCTAGCTAAAACCGTAGATTTGAGTTCATATAAAAACAAATACAGAACAGGGGGGCGATCGCACTAAAATACTTCAGCTGAAGCGCAATTGAACGTTGAACGCACCGCAACTTTTCGCACGTTTCGTATCGCGTTAACATTTTAACCGTAAGTTGAAACGCAATTGGAGCGCAGCTGGAACGTTACCAATGTCAAAAAACGATTAAGAAAAGTTACAAAATGTCAGCCGTTGCACTGGGTCATTGTGCTTTGTAATAAAAATTCTTGTGTGGAATTTTCGCCTTATAAATTGCCTCCAAAGACTAACCACCATTGGTTGGCATTTGAACTTTAGCGCAATACCAAATTTTACCAAAGTTGAACCGAAACTCGACTACAAGCGTAGCTGAACCGCGGCTGAACTATAGACGTAAAAAATAACGCGATCGGCCCCGTTTAGTTCTTTCCGAATTTGAAAAGATTTATACCAATTTGTTCTAGTTTTTTACTAATTTTATTAAAAAGATTAAATATAAAAATAGCCAAAAAGAGCGGGATGACCGAGACCAGAAGACGTTTTGGGAAGCTATGTTTACATTGTAGTGATAAATAAATAAATAAATATTAGTGAACATTTCACACAACACTATCTAGCCCAAACTAAGCAAAGCTTGTACTATGGAAACTATAGGTAGATGCCTGATATAATACATATATACCTTTTTTTTGTAAATACATACATAAGTATGTTTCATAAGAAACATAGGTAGAAACATCAAGACACAGAATAAACAGAACTGTTCATCACACGAATGTTTGCCATGTAGGAATCGAACCCACGACCTACAGCTTAGCAGGCAGGTGTACTACCAACTGAGCTGCGAGGCCAGTCAAATAGTAGTAGTGGTGGTTGATAGGTAAAATGATCCCCTACCGCTCCATATAACTTGTGATGAACAAATCTATCCAATCGTCAACAAGTTGTTGAAAAGGCGCAACAGCTTAGCGGAAAACCTTCGAAAATGCACTGTCATAACACGTCATAACTTCGTAGGACTTTACAAGTTTACCCGGAAAATAATGGACTAAAACATGATAAACAGATAAATAATAAATAAATATTGCTGGACATTTTCACAGTGCATTGTCTAGGCCTAAATTACCAGATAGCTGATAGAATACTTATACTTTTTAACCGACTTCGAAAAAGGAGGAGGTTATCAATTCATACCGTATATTTTTTTTTTATCTATGAACATGAATTACTCCGTCATACATGAACCAATTTTTATGTTTCTACAATTGATGTTTAGAGAAAGCTCCCAAGTTGGTTCCATAATTATTTTAGAAACATTGCTTTATTACTTTTTGAATAATCTCTAAAAGTAAAAATATTTTCATTGTATTCCTGAGTGAGTGCGTCAGATTATAGAATCAAAGAGTTCTACTGACACGTTTTTCTTTGTAAAAGTGTCAAATGTTGAGATTTTTCGTATAAGCATCTGCACATTTTCTAATCTGCGAAGACGAAGCTTTTGACATTCAGTGACAACTGTCATTCTTGAAAGAAAAAACGAGCGGGTGAATAGAGGTCTTTTAAAAAGTTTACAATCGTGAGAGATTTATTGAGCTTGAAAAGTAAAACCTACTTACTCCTCATCCAATGTGTCTATGGAGAAAATAGAGTTACTTCAACGCTTGAGTGCCTTGTTTAATTATTATCCTTACATATATATGTATTACAAGTAAATGAAATAACGTACTTTGAAGTCGGTTGTTTCAGTTTCTTAAACTTTAAAATTATTATAAATATATATTCTCATGATCTTTGATAAAGTATCAACGGGATGTAACGTCAGTCCTCAAAACGTCCGAGCTCAATGAGATCTAATAGACCCTTTACACGATTAAAATAATTTCGATTTTCAAAATAATTTGAAGCGGCAAAATTGACGTTTCTAGAATTCTCAATCTGGCTTTAGAAACGCGGCGACATAGAGTCTTTATATGAAAATCTTTAAGTTCGTTATTGTTGGTATACGAGTATCGGTCAACCCAGAAAATTATATTCGTGAATTTTGTTTTAGACTTTAAGTCCACGTGATGAAAAGTCATTGCATAAGATACATAAAAACTCCCAGACAGAAAAAAAACATCCATATTCATCACATAAATCTTTGTCCTGAGTAGGGATCGAACTCATTACCTACTGCTTATAAGGTAAAAATATCAGCTGAGTTTTGGGGCCAGTCAGGCCATAAGTAAAGTTAATTTCCACATAGAGAAGGAATTTGACCTCCTTCAAGGCGCCAGAGTGGATACCGCAGCTATCGACTGGCCTTGTGGCTCAGTTGGTAGTGTGTTTACGTCTACCTGCTGAACTGAAAGGTCGTGGGTTCAATCCCCACCCAGGGCAAACATTTGTGTGATGAGCATGGATGTTTTTTCTGTGTCTGGGTGTTTCTATGTATCATATGTATATATTTACAAAAAAAAAAGTATATATGTATTCTATCAGCCATCTAGTTCCATAGTACAAACTCTGCTTAGTTTGGGCTAGATGGTGATGTGTGAAATGTCCACAAATATTTATTATTATTTATTTATTTATCTCCATTTTGTACGATATTTATTTATTTATACACAAATAGTCACGCCTTACTTACACATTTATTACATATTAAAATATTAATTTAAAACAATTCATATAAAATAACTTATTTGATATGAAAACTTGAAAATTCTTAAAAGTAGGTTTAGAAAATTTGAAAACAACCGACATACAGTATACTATTTTGTTGAGACATAGCTGAGACTACTCGATCAAATTCTCGTTAATAAAACTCGTTTAAAATCCGCAATCTATTCGACAGCTACGATAGCAGAGACAGACACATAAATACACAGATACACACGTGAAACTTGTGACACTAATTTCACGAGTTGTGACACTCGTTTCGCGTCGAGGATAAAAAGCAGCGTTTACGTTTTCACGAGCAGCAAGCGTACTTGCATTTTACAACACTCATCGATATCAGGCCAGACATCCCCCAAACAACAAGTCGCGGAGGCGTGTTCATCAGGATTTTATTATCAGGCCGCAAGGCGCGGCCCGCATTGCGGACCGGTTGGCCGCGACCTTGTACGTCTGTGGATCCTAGTCTGGCACGCTAAGAGTTCTTTCGAGGAAACTTGCTTTTTAGATTGTCTATCTTTGTGACGTGGGAGTTATTTATATACTGGAGATTTATGTTTATCTGTTTGTTTACGGACGCTTTTTTAAGTGTTTAGTGTTAGGTTGGACGACCTTTGTATCATGCGTGTCGAATTAAGATAGGAATAGGGGTTTTACAATATTTATGTAAGGAAGGTAAATAAGGTTTCTGTTTTTAGAGTTCCATACCTCAAAAGGAAAAAACGGAACCCTTATAGGATCATGTTTTTGTCCGTCTGTCCGTCTGTACGTCTGTCAAGACCTGTATCTTGGGAACGCGTAAAGGTATCGAGTTGAAATTAAAACTATATACGCGGATCCATAGTCTCTTGCAAAAATCAAATTTCTCAGTATTCATTAAAAAAAGTTACAGCCGAATATGTCGCAGAAAACGCATATTTCGACACTCGCAATGGAATCAAAACCTATGGGGTACTTCCCGTTGACCTATAGCTGTGAAATTTGGCAAGAAGCATTGTCATATAGAAACACATACAGGTTTTTTTAATCCTTGCGCATATTATATTAGTGTAGTGGAGTACCATCACCCGTAAGAAACTGATTAACTCGTGATATAAAGACACCCAGATTACATATCAATTGGAAATTTGCCCACTCAGATAGTGACTTCCACAATTTAGCAGTCCGCACGATACAAGAGGAATTCATTCATTCAATTTCATTCAAGTTTTTGGAAAATCTCAAATCTCAAAAACTCGATTCACCAAAATTTCTTTGCGTTTGCATTTTCATAATTATAACGGTCCTATAGTAAAAAAGACAAGCGAGCATTACTACTTGCAGATGCAGTTAATGTGTATTTTTAACCAAAATAAAAGTGATAAAAACCGACTATCTTAATAGGGACTCATACCGTTGCCAATGAGCTTCTTAGCACGTTTCTCAATGGATTCCAACGCTTGCAGCTGTTATCTAACTGATCTTTCGCAACGATGTGAACAGTAGGTACTCCATATGCGAACGAACTTTATTTGTACTTCTTTTTAAAATATTACACGTTTAAGGTGTTTAAGGAAAGGTTGGATCCTTTTAAATCATGCATCATTGAAAGAACCCTTGACCCCGAGGTCAATGGGCTTACATTATTCAGCCTTATATCAGTGACGATAACAACGTATTCTCTACTTTTGACAATCTTGTATTTGCCTTGCTTTATTGCGGTTAACAGTGACAAAAAGAGTCCAACAAAAATCGATAACAACGTATTCTCTACTTTTGACAATCTTGTATTTGCCTTGCTTTATTGCGGTTAACAGTGACAAAAAGAGTCCAACAAAAATCGATAACAACGTATTCTCTACTTTGACAATCTTGTATTTGCCTTGCTTTATTGCAGTTAACAGTGACAAAAAGAGTCCAACAAAAATCGATAACAACGTATTCTCTACTTTTGACAATCTTGTATTTGCCTTGCTTTATTGCAGTTAACAGTGACAAAAAGAGTCCAACAAAAATCGATAACAACGTATTCTCTACTTTTGACAATCTTGTATTTGCCTTGCTTTATTGCAGTTAACAGTGACAAAAAGAGTCCAACAAAAATCGATAACAACGTATTCTCTACTTTTGACAATCTTGTATTTGCCTTGCTTTATTGCAGTTAACAGTGACAAAAAGAGTCCAACAAAAATCGATAACAACGTATTCTCTACTTTTGACAATCTTGTATTTGTCTTGCTTTATTGCGGTTGACAGTGACAAATAGAGTCCAACAAAAATCGATAACAACGTATTCTCTACTTTTGACAATCTTGTATTTGTCTTGCTTTATTGCGGTTGACAGTGACAAATAGAGTCCAACAAAAATCGATAACAACGTATTCTCTACTTTTGACAATCTTGTATTTGTCTTGCTTTATTGCGGTTGACAGTGACAAATAGAGTCCAACAAAAATCGTAGCGACCACTTTGACTCATGCGGTCTTAGCGAAAAACGTTACTTAACTTTAAGCAATGCTTAACATATTTTATCAACTTCTCGCTGACACGTAATGATACTTGCGGAAAGAAGATAGAATTTAAAACGTTGGTGAAATTTAAGTAATCTTTTTCGGTAATGCCCGTGATGTTTATGATTTCTGAATTTCGTGAATATTTTTGATTTTTATTTCGCTACCCTGAAATTTGGACTTCAACAATTCAAAAAACTGTGTGGATGTGGATATGCATTGTGGTTGTTATTATATACAAACACAACACGAACACAACCACAGCTCGCACGCAGTCATGACTTGGACTATGGAGAAGCTTCACAACTTAAACAACAAACCAAAAGACACACAACTTACATTTACTTTTTTTTTTTACTTTAAAAATATTAACTTTATTTAAATAAACATAACAATAGGTAGGTATAGAAAAATTTAAAAACTGATTGTTTGGAGATTATTTAAAATATCCATAGGCAACAAAGCTTATGGATATTTCAAACAATCAGTTTTAAAATTTTACTTACATTTACTTACTTATACATAACTTTGACGTAAGTTACACCTGAAATAATATTTTGGCAAAAACAATTTTAGAAGATCATCCTTGTTGCGTACTGCACAAGAATGGAATTCTTTGCCGCCATCTCTGTTTCCTGAGACCTACAATTTTGGAATTTTCAAGGCTAGAGTGAATAGATATCTTCTAGATCGACGAGTCCCATCCTCGGCCACACCGTCGCTTAACATCAGGCGAGTTGGTCAATCGTAGATCTAACTTCTATAAAAAAAAAGATCTTAGACAAACTTTAAGAGATTGACCGATATTATGTACCGAGCGACCAACGGACAGATTATATTTGACTGATTGACAGATATACTGAGCGACTTACAGACAAATTGCTTGACGGATTGACCGATATACCGAGCGACCTACAGACAGTTTGTTTGACGGATTGACCTATATACTGAGCAACCTACAGACAGATTGTTTTTTATCAGACTGCGTAAGGAGGATAATATATTTCAAGAGTCTATTTTTAACAGACTTCCAAAAAAATTTTTATTACATATTTTTTTTATTACAATTTTTTTTTCGGGGACACCTTTATTTTGTCTGTCACCGCCATTACTAAAACAAATCGGACACCTCATGCATTGAAATCGTTCAAGCGATTTGAGCTATATGTATAGCATGCCAAAGAATTAGAAATACATGCATACGTTCGAAAAACATTACCGTCATATCGGCAGTCGGGTTAAAATCTCAATCGTAATTGTGTTACTAACAATTCAACACATTGCATTATAATGTTGTGTGTGTGCGTGTCAGTCGACGTGTCGTATAAGTTAGTACTCACACACCCCCTCCTTATTGACATGATGTATGGCACAGTGACATATTGAAATATTGCCTCTTCGCTTTGCTGTGCGAAAAAGTAAATGTATTTTCACTTACGCACGAGATAATCCTGGTGTGCGAGTAATAGAGTACGACGTTGGAATTCCATGTTAATATGAGGTTCCTAAAACATAATCTAGGGTCGGGTGTGGAGAGAGGAGCCACGCAACAGACCCCGGGAAAGGAAAATAATGTGGAGTGGCTTATATTGTCGTGGAGGGTCAGTGTTTGGCAGAAATTTATGGCAAGCCCGCCAACCGATACTGAGTGATGACGTCACCATTTTAGACGCACAACATTTAGAAAATATTAAGTAAATGAAAATATTATTCCAGGAAAATAAGAAAGAAGTGCAAACTATATATTTTATTTTCCTGTTTAATTCAATCCAATTTTTATTTCGGACCATAGGTTATGTAAACAATACTTGGCAACGTCAATTACAATATCGTCTTTTACAATAATAATAATTACAATTCATTAACATTGTGGCTGTAAAAATGGCTTAGGTGCAGCTGTAAAGGGGTTTTGTCGAAAAGTCAATAAATAATTATTTATACAATTAGACAAAATGTATATAATTTTGATTTTAAAACAAAGTTTCCATGGTTTTTTGTCTTCTAAAACTGTTTTTTTTTTGGTGTATTATGC
This sequence comes from Lycia hirtaria, assembly GCA_947563715.1. Taxonomy (NCBI): domain Eukaryota; kingdom Metazoa; phylum Arthropoda; class Insecta; order Lepidoptera; family Geometridae; genus Lycia; species Lycia hirtaria. The sequence goes on from OX387386.1 coordinate 15,401,743, forward strand.
TTTACTCAATAAATCGATTTTTATGGCATTTTTAAATTGCATTTCATTTAGATCTACTAACTGTTCAGGAATAACATTATTAAAGATATATCGTACATTATTGGTGTAAATTGGATATTTTTATTTAATTTGTAGGTATTAATTTACGCGTATGAGTGTGGGCTAGTGAATGAGGTGAAAATTGTATTTTCAGTTGTCGACAAAACTGCATAGAAGCTTCCAATATTTTTCACCCATTTTTTAAATAAAATCACTATCGCTTTATGCTATTTTAGCTATGACTATATGGAACTTGAGATTAATGTATTCACTTTATTTTGACAACTAGTCATAATTGATACTTATATTGTTCATGAAACTTGAACAAATCTCAATAATGACTAATGAATTTTCTAATCATATCGATTTAATACGAAGAAAACAAACAACCACCCCCTAAACAAAAAGTTAGATTTAAGTTATGTAATTTCAGTTCAGTACTGTTTCCATCTGTTATAAGTGACCGGTACTATTTTTATAGCTGCTCTGTTGGACCAACGATTACTGCCATCTATCGAGGGGTACAAATAACACATTTGTTCGAGTGTTGTACTGAAAAACCGGCTGGCGCTTTTCAGGATTGTATTTGTATTTTCTTTCTATTGTTATTATATTAGGATCGAATCAGCCCCTTTCACCCAACTTTATTGAATCTAAAATGAAAGTTTTGATGTAAACCCCTAATTGTATTCAAGTGTCTGCTTAAAACTTAACAAGTTCTTATCAACCTATATATTATATATTTATTATATAAGTGTTCATCGTCCACTGGTATAGATTTTATTATATTCTCTCGTTAAAATATAATCATGCAATAATATGACACCATCCAGTGAAAGTCATGAAAAACAAAAACGCCATGTTGAGTTACAATTGAAAGGGTTTATAACACGAATCATTTTATTAACGTACGTAAGTAAACTTACACAAGTAAATAGTTATAATCTAAAAACTGAAACAACTAACTTCAAAAAAACGAAGCAGAGCATGAAGATGTAGGCAGGTTCTAGTTTTTCAATCATGTGGAAATACTGTAAATTATTATGCTTTTGCATATTATTTTGCATTTATTAATGTTTATTAAGTTTCCGGCAGCCTAGTCGGTAGACCGTCTGACTTGCGATCCGTAGGTCCTGGGTTCGAATCCCACGGCACGCACCTCTGTCTTTTCTAAGTTATGTGCCTATTGTTGATTGCCGCCAACTACAAACGGTGAAGGAAAACATCGTGAGGAAACCTACATGTCTGAGAGTTCTCAATGATGTTGAAGACGTGTGAAGTCTGCCAACCCGCACTTGGCCAGCGTGGCAGACTATGGCCTAACCCTTCTCACAGTGAGAAGATGGCCCGTTCCCAGCAGTGGGACAGTTTGTACAAACAGGGCTGATAAAAAAAAATGCTTTTGTCTTAAAAAACTAAACAGAAATCATATAAGTCATGTATTTTTACAATCTTTATTCATCTCATAGTTGGGATTCGAACCCATGCTTTTCTGCAAATGACGTTATAACATCGTTGTTTTCGGCATTATAAGTTTGGGAGAATTGTGTAGAGAGCACGAAAAAGTATTGGCAACTGAGATTCGCAACTGTTTGCCAAAAAGCAAAGAAATTGTATGAAATCTAGTAAAAAAGAAAATTCTTTGCGAAATTTAAATTTATTTGAGACATGTGTAATATTATTGTCGTGATTCCTCACATACAGGTATTGTCGGAAGTACATTAATTTAATTTAATCATCAAAAAGTGGATTTATGCTTAAGCAAGATAACGAATTCAATACATGATATCGCTTCAAAACTTTGCAAATTTTATAAGAATTAATTGAAATCATTTATTTTTAACAAACCCGGTTTCAATCCATTAAACTTCTTTCTTTCGAAACAATTCAACCTCCGTAAAATTATTACAGAACTACAAATGTATATTTGCAGAAGATCATCGTCCAAACTCCACTCCATTCGGCTTAGAGTCAAGATGAATTTTTGAATAAAGTCAAAACTTTCGCGTAACATCCGCTTTCAATCAAATTACTGCCAAAACAATACCCGTAAAGTATTGCGGAAATTGAAAACCTTGCCACGGTTTGAAACCAGTAAATCTCTAGATTTGCAAGTCTGCCAGAAAGTTTGCTTCGGGTATTCACAGAAAATCTCCGCATGCGTTTGTAAAAATATAAATATAAATAAAAACATACTCCTCGTGCTATTTATAAAATTTGAGATGTATATATTTGGTACTGATTTTATTCATTTTTAAAATTTTGTTATGAGAAACTTTCTATGAAACTCTGATTCAGTTATTATGACTGATATATCCTATTTAGTTTCTACTTCTTAACTTCAGGCTTCATGCCCAACGATTACCATCAGACGTGTTTATAAAAAATTGTAAATTTCATTTTACAAAATGTTTTTCCTCTTTGTTTGGTCGTATCTTGTGTTTAGTGCACCTTAAAAGATGATTATTTTTAAAACTCTACACTTATTTTAAAGGACATAATCAACAATCATCCCCTCTCATTCATGTAAGTCATTACATGCATGGAGAGCCAACATAAATTTTTAGTTTTTTCATAGTTTTACTGCAATAATTTTTTTTTTGCTTTATGAAAATTTTATGAGTTTATGAGTCGCTTCTAATTGAATTTTTTATGAGCCTACATGAAGAAGCATAGGTATAGTATACCGTTCGCATTAATTATTTAATCTACGCTGTCCATAGGTATAGTATACCGTTCGCATTAATTATTTAATCTACGTTGTCCATAGGTACCTATAGTATACCGTTCGCATTAATTATTTAATCTACGCTGTCCATAGGTATAGTATACCGTTCGCATTAATTATTTAATCTACGCTGTCCATAGGTATAGTATACCGTTCGCATTAATTATTTAATCTACGTTGTCCATAGGTACCTATAGTATACCGTTCGCATTAATTATTTAATCTACGCTGTCCATAGGTATAGTATACCGTTCGCATTAATTATTTAATCTACGCTGTCCATAGGTATAGTATACCGTTCGCATTAATTATTTAATCTACGCTGTCCATAGGTATAGTATACCGTTCGCATTAATTATTTAATCTACGCTGTCCATAGGTATAGTATACCGTTCGCATTAATTATTTAATCTACGCTGTCCATAGGTATAGTATACCGTTCGCATTAATTATTTAATCTACGTTGTCCATAGGTACCTATAGTATACCGTTCGCATTAATTATTTAATCTACGCTGTCCATAGGTATAGTATACCGTTCGCATTTATTATTTAATCTACGCTGTCCATAGGTATAGTATACCGTTCGCATTAATTATTTAATCTACGCTGTCCATAGGTATAGTATACCGTTCGCATTAATTATTTAATCTACGCTGTCCATAGGTATAGTATACCGTTCGCATTAATTATTTAATCTACGCTGTCCATAGTTATAGTATACCGTTCGCATTAATTATTTAATCTACGCTGTCCATAGGTATAGTATACCGTTCACATTAATTATTTAATCTATGCTGTCCATAGGTATATACCGTTCGCATTAATTATTTATAATTGCTATATTTTGACGGACTATTTAAACGAATGAAACATGAAACGGTCTGGGTCGGAAATGAGTCGTTTCCTTTATGTCAAATAAATTGTTATTAAATTAAATTAAAAAGCTTATTGGCTGATGATAATGCGTATGAGTAAAGGCTGTCGTCTTCATGTAGGCACATGAATAATTCAATTAGAAGTGAATCATAATAACCTCATCAAATTTTCATACAGCAAAATTAACTCAGAATTATGTATGTACAGTACATACCTCATGTAACCCAGCAAACTTAATGCGCTTCCAAAAGTCATCAGTCAATCAGTTACATGTACTATATTTACGTTTAAAATGATCATAATATCAGAACATCACAATATTATCAACTTAAAGAGTGCTAGAATCAATTTTCTGAGTATAGTGTTTGTATAAAAATTAAAATTTTGTTGAACGTTTCTAGTACCTTTCTGTTATAGAGTATGTTTGGATAAAAAACCGGCCAAGTGCAAGTCGGACTCGCGCACGATGGGTTCCGTACCATTATCTATAAAAACGACAAAAAAATCATGTCTGTTGTATGGGAGCCCCCCTTAAATATGAATATTGTTTTAATTTAATTATTTAATTTTAAAGTGAATAATATAATTCAATATGTTGTGAATATTTCAAGCGTCTACCTGTTGCCGTTATCAATATCAAGCATAAACGAGCAAAAATTACGTTTGTTGTATGGGAGCCCCCTTAAATACTTATTTGTTTCTGTATTTTAGTATTTCTTGTTATAGAGGCAATAGAAATACATCATCTGTGAAAATTTCAAGTATCTAACTATCACGCTTCATGAGATACAGCCTGGTGACAGACGGACGGACGGACGGACACACAGCGAAGTCTTAGTAATAGGGTCCCGTTTTTCCCTTTGGGTACGGAACCCTAAAAACTATCGCTGTAAAAAATGGGACTAAAGTTTTTGTTAAACAGAATAATTGAATAAGAACACCAGCGCCCTTATTCTCGAACTATGGACAGCAACGCCCTCAAAGTCGCATTAGTTCTTTGACTGGACAGACTATAGTTTTCCGAATAGGCTAGTATTAATATTTGTTTTTTTTTCTCTCTTTATTTTTTTTCTCTTTCAATCTTTTATATTGTTGCTATTTGAGACGAATTAATTATCCTATCTTGCCTTAAGTTAAGGTATGGTCGAAGATAAGAGGCTCATCTAACCTGGGATGAGAACGGGGTCTCACAATGTTGGATATTTGAAGATAGTTTTTCAAATTGAAACCTTGAAATTTTAATTGATTTAAATTAGGTAAACTTCAATACTAAGACACCAGTGGCGACGCACCTTAACCCAGTTGGACACATTCCAAGGGACCGGTCATAGTCCTTAGAAAACGGGACGGAAATGCATAAAACCTTCACAGAGTACTTTTTTTCTTATAAAAGTAGACAATGAAAACGAAATTTAGGATAACGGCCTTTGCCATGTGATGGAGCAGAAAAAAATGTTAAATTATTGGAACATATTTCGAAAAAGTCGTGATAAAACCAACGTACTGATCTGATTTTAATAAAATGTATGAGACTACCTCTGCGATATTACCACCAAACAAAAAAAAACATCGAAAAAATATACAAAAAAAAAACATACGAATTGAGAGTCTCCTTCTTTTTGGAAGTCGGTTAAAAATACAACATAAGATTAGGAATCTCTGTCCTACATCATGTTCCCATAGAGCAAACATTTTCAAGACTTTATTGTAGCCTCGACATACTCTATCCTCGACTACATCACCACTTATCAACAGGGGAGTTGTTTTTGTTGTGTATGTGGGTATGTATGCACGTTTCCATACTACAGCCTAAACGGCTCAACTTATTTTAATGTGCGAAGAACGCCACAAATTTAAAATATTAAACTCAATAACCTTTGCAATTAGGGCAACATTAATTAATTAAATCTATTACGAACTTGCTTAGATGCAGGAATTATAATGTTTAAATGAAATATATTATACTAGAAACTACCATTATTTCATTAGCGTCATCAGCTGGACATAAGCCACCCCTATGGATTTCCAAAAAGACCGGTTAGAAGCGGCATCCATCCAGCGTCTTTCTGCCACTTGTATGATATCTTCTGTCCACCTTGTGGCTGATCTTCCTGCCATTATTTACATTTATGTTGGTTCCTACAGTGTTTGGATCGAATAGTGTAACCGTGTTTTTTTAAGTTTTGAGACAAATAAGCGTATTTATTACTTCAACCTGGTAAACTCTGTTAATAAGTTTAAAAATATATTTAGTTAATTCCAAAACACGCTACACAAGAAGCGTAATGTTACCGTTAATTAAAGCAAAAACTAAATGTTTCCATCAAACCGGGCCTACAGTTATGCAATTTGGCACTTGGCACTTGTAAGACTAATTTACAAAGGCAAGCGCTCGGTTTCGGCCAAACTGTCAAACTGTCTTTCTCGCCTAACTTGTTCTATAACGCTGGGCGGTTCGCGCCACTTATGGCCGAGTCTAATTTTACAATCCCACTTCAAGTATTTCCACCGTGTAAATTAGGCACTAGCTGCCTACAAGATGCAATTTAGGACTTTGGCACTTAATTAAAATTCGACAGGAATAGACAGACATCCCTTTAGAATATTCAATGTGTATGCGTTACGCATGCGCGTCAACTTTACCGCCTGGCGGCGAATTTTCGTTACCTACGCAGTAAACAAAAGACGCTCGTATCAGACACTCGTCCGGCCATATTTGTTTTTCGCGCGAAATTGTGACGCGTTTTCCCATAACCCCAAAATGATCTCGAACATACTGATTACGGCAATTTATTAGTTGAAGTGACTCATACAGTAATTGAAATGGTAAAACTAACTTTAATTGTTATTGAACAAGTGCTTAGGACGGTTAGCAAATATCTGATGTAGTTACTTAATTTTACTTAAGTAAATGTACTGTCAAGTGGACATAATAAATATAATCATCTAAGTGCAGTGTTATAGAGGTGTGTTAAATTACTAGTGTTTAGAAAATTATTCAGTTATGAGTTTACGTACCTACTTATCTAATATATCAAATATCATATAAGCTATTTTCGGAAAGATAGGTAATCAATTTTCTGTCAGACTGAAGTACATCGATCGAGGCACTTAGTTCGAATAAGTTATTACTGAATTGATTTTATAATTAATAAATAATTAAAGCAACAATTTATCATAATGTAACTTAAATGAACTGAATGAATTTTACTGAGTAAATATAATCTTAGTTAAGATTAAATTGCGAGTAAATTGGTTTCTTCTAGACCTTGGCAGTAAAACGTAAATAGTAATATATACACCATGAATTCTACAAAATAACTAAGAGATATAAAAACCTGACACTAGATGTTTTAGAGTTCAGTACCTATCGAAAAACGGAGTACACCGGAGTGATCATTTAGGGGTTTGAATGATCACTCCGGTGTACTCGTATTTCTATTTATACAGTCAATTTTCTGAAATTGAATCAGCTGGACAGATTATGTTCAAATTTGGAATACATTCATATTATTATGTGCATAAATTTCTGTGATCCAAGCGTGGACGTGTAACCTAAATAAATAAATTTGGTTATAGGTTCATTTGAGTTGGAGGTGAAAAAAAAAACCTTCTGAATCCAAAAAAATAAAAAATAAAGTTGCTACAGACTACAGGAAATAGAAATTCCTACACCAAAGAAGATTCTAAATTAATGCATAAATGATCAAACCCATTACCAGTTTGTAGCGTATCCAGTATCCAATGAAGCATTGGTTATGCGGTAGGCCAGTTATATTGTCGATTTTGCTCATCTTAAATTAAACTATTATATTTTTAATTTAAATTATTTTTTCAATGTCTCCAATCTCCATATAGATAACTATCTTTATTTATAATTTATGATATTTTTTACATTATTCAAATCAGTGAATTTGTATTTTTTAAATGCAGGCAGGAGACATCGGTATAGCGATGTGTCGTCTTAAGGGTCAGTAAAATTTTGAGCCGATTACGCATTACAACTTTTTTTTTTATAAATGACTTGCCTGACTTTCTACAAATAGTTTTGAGAGAAACCTCGATTATATTACATAAATTTCCCAAAAAAACTATAAAGATAAAGTCGCAATACGAATGAAGTCTGGAATGGGAACAGGTTACAAACAAACATTAAAGATGTCAATTTAACCGACTTCCAAAAAGAGGAGGTTTTCTATTCGACTGTATTTTTTATATTTGTTAAGCGATTACTTCGCCAATTATTAATTGATTTTGATGATTCAGTTTTGTTTGGTAGGTCCATACTTCAGAGGTGGTCCCATATAAACTTTATCGAAATCAGTTCAGTACTTAGCTTTAAAAAAAAATAACAAGAAATTATGTCTTCCAAGTAAACAAAATTGCGTATTTCGATATCGGTTGTAACAGTTTTTAAACAAAAACGGGCTTACCGAAAAACGTTACTAAACTTTAAGCATTGCTTAACATATTTTGTCAACTTCTCGCTGACACGGAATGACACTTGCGGAAAGAAGACAGAAAATTTAAGACGATGGATGATAAAGTAATGTAACGTTTTTCGGTAAGGCCGAAATTGTTAAGCACAATGTTACACACATTCGTATCGTTTTTTTTTACACGAATACGTTCACCGAAAAACTTTGATACTTGGTGACAAATAAGACCTTGAAAGCTTTTCGTATCTCTAGAGACAGTACCGTGCTAACACTCCCTGCCCTTCAAATCGATTTTCGTTATCACTCCGCCTTTTCCGACGTTTTGAACTTTATATGGCAACGCATGCGATCCTCGCAGAACTTAACAACCCTTAACTATAAATAAATTGTACCACGGCACTGCACATCCTCTCGAGAATATTTATAAATGGAGCTTGTTAAAGCTTTTCTTGGTATATGTACTTTTTTTATTTACAGCAATTATTTTTAAGCTAAATGTAGAGAGGAAATGCACGGAATTCATGAAAGTGATTAAAATTTAATGAATAGTATTTGTACTAATAAATAAAAATATTTGTGGACATTTCACACAACACTATCTAGTCCAAACTAAGAAAAGCTTGTACTATGGAACTAGATGGCTGATGGAAAACATACATACTTTTTTTTGTTGTAAATATATACATATGATACATAGAAACACCCAGACACATAACAAACATCCATGCTCATCACACAAATGTTTATCCTGGATGGGGATCGAACCCACGACCTTCAGTTCAGCAGCTAGACATACTACCAACTGAGCCACAAGGCCAGTCACTAAATAAAACTACTTAGAATTGTTAAAAAAATGTGAAAACATTATAAATTATTATTATAAATTCCATAGATGAAACTTGTAGAAAAAACCGGTGAGTTAAAAATACCTACTTATACAGCAGGGATATTTCGGGAAACGAATAACCTCTTTCTCTGTCTTATACAGCTATAAGGCACGGATTCCACTGAAATGGAGATAAGCAAAGAGATGCGCTGTCCATCACCATGCCATTTACGTCTTCTCTCATTGAGTGTTTATGAAAAGAAAAACAAAATACCCTACTGCAGAAGGGCGACTTTTGCAGTCTAACTTACGATTTCGTTACGCTTGATACGCTTTCAAGAAAGTATGCGCAAAGTTGCTGTTAAAGGTTATAACTGCGCATTGTTTAATTCTGGAAAATTGGAAATCTCATTTATTCCGAAAAAGTTCGTTACAGGGTACGATTTATTTTTATTTTGTGAGAGTTTTATTATTATTGTTACAAAAAAAAACAACGAGTTGCACTCCGGGAGTGCCGGCAGAAGTGAAAACTAAAAAATAAAATAGCAAAAAGACAGGACAAACATGTACATACAATAATGAACTTTAAATTCAGAATGATAGAATAGGTTTCTGACTGTAAGGGGTCTAATTAGACTAATTGATCTCGGATTGATTGTATTTGTAGATTGTAGGACGTCCGTCTTCAAATCTGACGATCTGACGCGAGTTTAACATTTTCTACCCATCCCAAAAATGCACAACGCCGCTAAAGAAGGTTTCACTTAAAAAATGTAGCTTAAAGTAAAAAGGGAATACTACACGTTACAATATGGTGGATATGGTGATTGGGCTCTTTATTAAAGTATCAACGGATGTAACGTCAGTCATCAAAAATGTCCGAGATCAATGACACCCCTTGATGAAGACCCCAGATAATAAGAAGAAGATAATGTTTTACACGATTAAAATAATTTCAATTTTCAAAATAATTCGAAGCGACAAATTAGACGTCTCTAGATTTCTCAACCTAAATTAGACTTTAGCGCGGCGAGATAGAGTCTAAACAAAGCCCCTCTACTCCATTCAACCGCATCCACTAAAGGTAAACATGAGAATTATTACATAACACTAGGCCTGCGTTTGACTACAATTTCATTTGATGTGAAGTGACGATGAGTTAGAAGATGTTGCACACTTTCCTTTACGGTACCAACACTCTTTTTCTTAAACTAATCTGGGTTACTAAGTACTTGGTAGGGAAAAACGACGTCAGAAGATTAATTCATTCCACACCTCTGCCGTTCTCACTAATAAGGTGGTACAATAATTATACTTTAAAAAAACTGAAGCTTCAAAATAACAATTTCGTTTACTTGGATGACATGTTTCAGTTATTTTGTTATGTTAACCAAAGTACTGAATTTTTTTTGATAAAATTTATCTGGGAACACCTCTGAGACCAAAACCTCTGACCTCTGAGTCTCTCTCTTTACCAAATAGAAAAATAATCGTCGAAATTAATTCATAATTGAAGAACTAATAGCGTAACAAACCAAAAAAAACAGTCAAATTTTACTATGGAAATTAACGTGGTTTTCACACATTTTTTAATAAAAACTACGTCAAAACAGACGTGAGTGACCCGTAGTTTTCACAGTCAAATTGAGAGAATTTTTTTCTTATATTTGGAAGTCGCTTAAAAACGTCTATTGAGTCAGAATGGAATTTCTACCATAAGAATGACTCTTGTTGGAGCGTCCAGGGATTATATCGTAGTACGATGATGGCTTAATTAGGTCACGTACTATAACCACTTCTCGCCGAAGAAACAAGCTTTGAAGCGTGAAATCAACGAACTAGTCATCGTTAATGAATCTCTGGGCGCATTTTTCACAATTCACAACGTTTCTCCTCTGCTCTCTCTCTTCTCTTTTCCGCTTTGATGGAGTCAGAGCTTATCGGATGTCTATGCGCCAAAGAAAACACGCAAATGGCGCGCGTGGCATATCCCACAAATTATTGTATCACCAAACTTTTTGTTTACATTGTGCTACAAATTCTGCCTTTAACTTGTATCATTGTCGTGAATTTTTCGCAATCCTTATAATATAATATAGGTACTCTACTCGGTGGCGTCATAGCGTAAAAATACACAGACAAAGTGTAGCCTTGGTCTGAGGATCAAATAACTTGATAGAACGTTTACATTTGACGCGACTTACTAAAAAGGAAGGTAATGTTTTCCGGGTATATACTATGAATGTAAATATGTTGGTATATGTGTATGTATTAAGTTCATCTTGCATTTGAGTAATTTGTTTTCTTTTTACCTAACAGTACGAAAGGTATGTATCCTTTTAATCTCTTAGGAGTTTGCTAATTTTGATAATATTATTACAATACCATCATTGTGATTTTAATATTTCTGTCTTATATTAATATAATAATATATATAATATATAATATTTCGTTGCGTTTGTTAAAAAACAACTTATCCAAGTATGTTTAAATGTATCATATTGATTTACTAAACAAGATGACAATCCTATTATAAATACTAAAATATGTGGTATGGTTTCAGTTTTCTAACCTATAACTTAACTTAAAATACTTGCAGAATGGTTATGGTACAGGTAATGTCTCCGTTTGATCTCATTGTATCCATAAGATAGAATTACCAACCAATAACAACACATTAATTAGGAAATTCGAGTAGTGTGAGTAATTTACCTTATACGTTTATCTAATAGTCCTATTATGAGTGACTTGACGAAAATAATAAGAAAAAATATTACAACAGCACATAAAATAAAGTATGTTATGTTTCATTACTATCTGAATCACCAAACAATCCGGACAAGTACGAGTCTTACTCGTACACCGTAGCTTCCGTACCGTCACTAGAGCGTAATTAGATTGACTCAAGTTCCTGATCATAATCTGATGATAAAACAGCAAAACGTCGTTGCAAATCTAAAATTTGTTGTGTTTTTTTTTTTGAATATTAAACTTTGCTCTAACGAAAAGATAAAGTTAGATTGAACAACAAACAATTGAGTTAATATTTAAGCTGGAATTATAAGTGTATAAACCAAAAAGTCGACATTTTAAGGCGTCACTTCCACGGATAAAAATGAAAATTAATAAAATAAAATGAGCTAACAAACTAAAACAAATAGATTCTATTGACTAATTGAAAAATATATAAATAATTATTATTTCTATTTCGTAAAACTCAAAAATATACGAATGAAGAAATTGGAAATAATGCAAGAACTATTTACAATATTGAGTCGAGCTCAAAGGCTTTCAAAGTCTTCACCTACTGAGAATGTTCACACTGAGAAGATTTGTTTGCACAGTCAAACAAGAATACAGAATCCACTTTGATACTAGATTCGTTGCTACTAATGCTACCAAGTTGGACATAGACATCGATTGACATAAAATCCCCATATGACGCAATATGCTGTAACAGTAGCGTTTATGTTCTGCCTGGCATACAAATTTATGATCATAATATGTGAGAAATTTATATATATCTTGTATATTCTTGTATCTTATGTTACTGGGGGTCCTCATGCCAAAGGCAGTAGAAACGGGGTTTATGCTCCGATCGGACACACAGCCAATATCAATGAAGTTAATGATTTATGAAAATGGGTATGGCAGAGAACGAGCCGCTTTTTGTTCATTCGTTCACTCAGTCGGGACGGAAACGGAAGTGGTCGTACCGAGGATCTGACTTGAATAGGGGTTTGAATTAAACGACATTTTAAATTACAAACATCTAAAGCTTTAGCAGTTACCTTTACTCTGTTGGTATGCCATTAGGTCCCTCGCTGTTTCGTCTACGAGCGGCTTAGACTACAGTGACATATGTTTTATTTTGAACTAAGTGTTTCACATAACAGTGTGAATCGTGACGTTTCGTGACGAAAACGTTTTTAAGAAATGCATAATTAATTTCGTAATAATAGCTAGTATGTTATTCGTTATTCGATTAGATTCAAGGGTCAAAGTCAAAGTCAAAGTCAAAGTCAATAGTTTATTGCATTCATTATAGGTTACATGGAGATGTTACAGTACATGTTTGTTTTTAGTAATACAATGACCCTGGTAGGGTGTAGCAACTGGTACGGAGCACTGGTCAAGTCCGGTCTTTTGGTTGACACTTGTTAACCGTAAAAAATCTAAAAAATTTAAACATATATGTAACAAGTTTCGTCGTGATTGGTTAAAATACGATTTTTACATGAGTACCCACTAGTAGTTCTACGAACAGTAGACCTCGCGAGAGAGCTTATTTGTAGCTCACCTTGGATCATCTGTACATAATACCTACATAAAGTTGGCTTAGGAGGCCGTATATAAAATTTTGGCCGACTTCGCAATTTTAAGTAATTTAACAGACGTTATTACACGGTCAAAAAAACATTTTTTCCATAAGTTCAAGCACCTTAAAAGATCAATTTAATTTTAATACACAATTAATATAAAAATAGGATATGTTTATATGCCCTTAAATGTATATTAGGTTCTTTAGGTGATTATTAATCGATGCGACGCGTGACCAAAATGCTGGCGCGTATCTGGCCCAACGCATAAGCATTGCCATTCAACGTGGCAATGCGGTCAGCATGCTGGGTACGCTGCTAACTGGTAGTGGGTTTGAGTATTTGGATTATCTTTAGACCTTTATCGGTCTGGGGTGATCGATGTGCTTTTTGTGTAGTAGTTTAGTTAGTTGAGTCTGTATTTTGTTGTGTTGTAGTTAATAAAGGCGATTATTAAATAATTAATAATAATTCAATTGTAAAATGTGACGTTAAATTGTTATGGACGTGGACTGATATTTTTAATATGATTAAATTAATTATTTAAAATTACGTTGAATGCCTAATCTTTGTTATCGACAGGTATTATACTGACTTCAAAAAAGTAGAAGCTAATCAATTAATTATAATGTTTGTAAAATTATGCTCAGCGTTGTTTCTTCATTTCGTTCGGGTATTAGTATCCTTTTTAACCGACTTCCAAACAGGAGGAGATTATAATTTTTTTTTGTAGGATTGTTCAGCGATTACTTATCTAATTATGAATTGATTTTGGTGATTATTTTTCATGTGGTAGGTCATACTTCAGAGGTGGCCCTATACACATTTTATCAGATTCGGTTCAGTACTTTGAGAAGTGATGCCATTACTAGAAATGTTTAATATCTTATGTCTATGCTCGAGAATAAAAAATAATTTGTTTGAGAACGTAATTAAATTCAGTTTTTTTTTTTGTATAAATAATATCTATTAATATCAACAATTATTGAGTTCGTTCGCTGTTGATTGCCGCTAACTTCAAACGGTGAAGGAAAACATCGTGAGGAAACCTACATGTCTGAGAGTTCTCAATGATCTTGAAGACGTGTGAAGTCTGCCAACCCGCACTTGGCCAGCGTGGCAGACTATGGCCTAACCCTTCTCACAATGAGAAGATGGCCCGTTCCCAGCAGTGGGACAGTTTGTACAAACAGGACTGATAAAAAAAATAAAAAATAAAAATTTTGTTCGTAAGAATCAATAATTACACTAAATGAAAGTGACTGAATGGTCTTACGGTTCAGTTGGCAGTAAATATATTTTGTAAGCTGTAGGTTGGAAATACGATTCTCACCTATGACAAAACATTTTTTGATAACATGGATATTTTCCTTATATGGTGTTTCTAAGGATCATAAGTATGTATTTACAAAATATTATATTAGCTATCTGGCTCTGGCTTAGTTTGGGGCAAGGCTTACATACCTATGTGAAAATTATAAACCAGTAAATACCTTAAATACAATTATTTAAAAAAAAACAAAGAATTGCCGAAAGTTTAACTTTCTATTATAGATATATAATTGTTAAAGTTTCACTTTCTATTATACTTAGGTATATAATATATAGCTGTTCTCACAATATTATTATCAGATATAACTAACTTAAATAATATAATCCATTAAATTGAGAGTTATTTAATATTAATAACATAATTTACACTATAACAATGTCACAAAAAAACAAACAATTTAACGCCACAACCTAAACGAGGTATACTCCCTAACGTGTCCATTAGGCTGGCGGCATTACCGTGTTGTATGAGCAGAGATAATAATATATTAAAGCTGTTTAATAGTAACATGTTTAGTAGCGCTCGTGGCGTAGCTTGACTAGGTGTTCCCGAACGATCACCAAAGTTAAGCAACGGACGGACCGGTCAGTCTTCGGATGGGTGACCGTGAGTGGCATTTCTTTATGAGCGCTACCGTGGGTCGGATGACACGTTAAATTGTAGGTCCCGGTTGTTCAGCAATCGTCAAGCCAAGTCAGAGGCCTTTCGGCGGCTTAATAACTCTGACAATAGGGCTGGCCACTCAGCCTATACGAACTCACTCACTCATAGTAAACATCAAAGCAAACCGGCCCTAAGTCCTACCCTGACTTCCCTATAGCAAAAATGTAAGAAGATTGGAAGCAAACGGCACAAAATCGTTTGGTTCGATATAATGCCACTAACAGGACTAAACGATTTCATGAGCCGGTCTGTGAAACCAACCTTGTTACTCAGAAACTTTGTTTTGAATACTTCATCGAATTTACTTTCTATAATTCCTGCGGTCAATAATGAAGTACTAAATTGAACAGTGTTGTTTCTGAATTTAAACGACTTGTGATTCTTAACGTTTTTAAACAAATGTGAATGCCGCACATAACCAGTTTGATTTGATGTATTATGGCTTTGCCTTTTTACCCGATTGTGTAAGAAGGAGGGTTATGTTTTTCGAGCGTGTACTGTATGTTTCTAATTATTGTCTACAGCCTAAACGAGTTGACCGATTTTGATGTCCGAGGTGTCATTAGATTCGTCTTCACTTCCAAAGTGTCATAGGCTATATTTTTGTAATAAAAATAATACATCTCTCGCAAAAATAGAAAAATGCGTTTGTTCGTTACCTCCAACAAACTTTAGCGTGTAAAATAAACAAGTGATTTTACTAGAATTATTCTAAGAATGCGCATTTACAATCTTTTACAGCGATTTTACGCAACTTTCTCACAAAAAAACGTACACTCAACAGCGTACCGAATTCGTAAGTTAGACTGCAAAAACTGCAAAAACTGTTTCTGCAGTCGAGTATTTGATTGTTTCTTTTTAAATATACATACTTGTTCACTATGAAAAGATGGCCCTACCCGTATCCTACTTTTATATAAACAGAACTTATCCCAAAGGTATTTTTTCCGTGGGTTTTTGTTATTTTCGTGGGTAATTCCCTGACAAGTACAATAAATAAAATAAGAGACCAAGACCGTATCGAGACAAGCATATGGCAGGGTTTCGTAGCTTAATGTAAAATGTAATGTAAAGATTATTTAAAAACAAATCGACTTCAAAACTGAGAAGGAAGAAATAACAACTGTTAGGGCGTCTACAAACTGCACCGATTTTATTTAATAAAAATAATAATTGCAACATGACTTCTAGTTTACGCGTTACACGTGGACAAACATACATAGGTACATACAAACACTTATGAAATTTGAACTTTTTTGACTGTCCTTGTGGCTCAGTTGGTAGTGTGTTTACGTCTACCTGATGAACTGAAAGGTCGTGGGTTCAATCCCCACCCAGGGCAAACATTTGTGTGATGAGCATGGATGTTTGTTCTGTGTCTGGGTGTTTCTATGTATCATATGTATATATTTACAAAAAAAAAAGTATATATGTATTCTGTCAGCCATCTAGTTCCATAGTACAAGCTTTGTTTAGTTTGGGCTAGATGATGTTGTGTGAAATGTCCACAAATATTTATTTATTTTATTTATTTTTATTATTTTCTTTTCCTCTCAGTCCAGGTATGGCAAAGAACACATACATACTTACAATCGAAAGAATTTACCCTCCCTTTCGACAGTCTGGTGAAAGAGCTGAAGATCCCTCAATGCAAGTCTCTGATGTAGCATGAAGGAGAGAGACATTATCCGTTTGCCACTGGCCATATTACATGTCGCAGGGTGTCCTAATTTGATCTCCAGGGGCCTGTTTTACAAGTTTGGTCGAGGCTTGAAGGCTCAATTATGTAGGAATAGGTTACGGTAACTTTCAGTACTTTGGCTCCGAAGTAATTTCTGTTGTTGCTTAGTTGTAAAGTTTACTCAAACGAGATGACGATGACTTTAGTGAATTTCGCGTCAAATGCATTTATGTGATCGTTCGCTCTTGCCAAAAAATCTCATGCAAACGTTACCTAGAACTTTAGGTTTCAAGAATGCTTCAACAGGTCAAGAATCTCTGTGGTAATACTGCGGTCTTACTCTGAGATACTAAATGTAAAATTTATTTATATTTGGACATTGAAATAAATTACTATTTGACGTCGATAATTTGGTGTTTGAATTACTGATATAGCCTTGGTACATCTAAAAGCTCGCAAAAGGAATAAAAGGCAATGGCAATGGCTGGCAATATCACAAAGGATCCAACCATAATTAGTTTTGACGAATAGAACACTGAATAATGTGACCCAGGTAATTTATTAATTAAAAAGAAAACAAATCATAAAAAAATCTAAAGTTCATTTTGATCAAATTTAGCTCAAATTAAATTTACTTTATAGCTACCACTTATACTTACTCTTAGTTACCATCTGAAATAACTGTATACATAGAAAGGTCTACTCTCTAATATGCTTCTAAAACTTTTATTTTATTTTATACTAGTGATACCGAACACGGATAGAATAACAGACAGAAATACAAAAGTAAACAAGACCAAAAATAACCAAACACTTCCATGAGATCCATCTCTGTTAACTTTGAAAACACTGTTTTGTCATTAGGCTAAAAGAGAGTCTCGTTCACTATATTTCAGTTATCTACGTTTCTACATAATATCATGAAGAGGTAAAGTTTGTGTGTGTTGATGATTCATCTCTAATCTTACTACTAGGTTATAGTTGAAGAATTCCTAATAATTAGTCAGTAAAATCTTTATCCGTTTGTGGAATGCCGAATGCTACAACTACACTACAAGACCAGGAACCACTATCTAATACAACAGTGGTTCCTAAAGTTGACTGGGCTACGACTTATTTAAAAAAAACATCTTTTTTAGGGTTCCGTACCTCAATAGGAAAAAACGGAACCCTTATAGGATCACTGTTGTCCGTCTGTCCGTCTGTCCGTCTGTCCGTCTGTCCGGGTGTCAAGACCTTTATCTCGGGAACGCGTGAAGGTATCGAGTTGAAATTAAAACCATATACGCAAATCCATAGTATCTTGCTGCAGAAAGAAAAATAAAATTTCTCAGTTTTCGTAAAAAAAAGTACAGCCGAATATGTCGTAAAAAACGCACATTTCGACACTCACAGAGGAATCAAAACCTATAGGGTACTTCCCGTTGACCTAGAACTCTGAAATTTGGCAAGAAGCATTGTGTTAGAGTACACATATAGGAAAAATTCCGAAAACTGGTATTTTTTTTATTTAATTACAAAAAAATAGTGTCTCTATGCAAGGAATGAGGGCTGCCTCAAACGTTCGCTCGCTCGGATCCGAGTGGGAGGCGCCGCTACTATAGCCCCTACTCGGATCCGAGTGGTGAGCAAGGAATGTGTTAAATATTTTTACGATGTATATTTTTCGGTTCATGAAGGAAAATATAAAAAAAAATATATGATTTCCCCCTTTTATTTAGTTTGTACGGAACCCTCGGTGGGCGAGTCTGACTCGCACTTGTCCGGATTTTTATTGACCAAGCGAGCAAAGCGTCTCTGCATCAACTGGCCAAATTTTCTTTCATCTGTCAGTTCGTTTGTGAGTTCGTGAGTTTGTTTGTATGTTCGTACTCGCGTATAGGGCGTAATTTTGAACCAATATTGATGAAACTTTGGCGTATAGGTTCTATGGATATTTTTTTTTGTCGTCGGTGATTTTTGATAGGATAGCTTCCATTAAAAAGGGGAAAGTTTATTGCGGCGCTAATTACCAACCGATTTTAATGATATTTGGTAGGTAGATAAAGTACACAATTATTACAACTTGTAAAAATGAACGATAGCGGCGTGGTATTGTGGAGTTTTCGTAGATTTTATTATGTTTAATACTTTTGTAGAACGCAAGTTCTTACCAAAATTTTATATACGGCAATTTTATGTAGGTATTATGTACAGATGAGGTGAGCTGCAAATAAGTTCTCTCGCGAGATTTACTGTTCGTAGAACTACTAGTGTAGAAATAGGTTTGCGCTTGACCGCCAACTCGCCTGATATTAAGTGACGTTGCGGTCTACGATGAAGCGTGCTTATCAAGAAGACACCAATACACTCGCGATTTAAAGTCATCCAGATTATATCAACTTATCGAGAATGACCCACTCAGGAAGCGTATTCCACAATCTAGCAGTCCGCACGATGAAAGTGGAGTTAAAGCGTTTCGTTCCGGTTTTTGGAATATCCACCACATAAAACGGTGACGCTTTTTCGTGTTTCTGACTGTCCGATAGTAAAAAGGGCAGGAGGGAATTACATGACTTAATCTTATGGATTCAACCCTTGGTTTTTATGGATAAACACGGACAATAAATATAATAATATGAATGCAGATAAGTTCAAACGTGAAAAAACATATAATTTCAAAGTTCACAACCTTTCAACATTCTTGTTGCGTACTGCACAAAAGTGGAATTCTTTGCCGCCATCTCTGTTTCCTGAGACCTACAATCTTAGAATTTCAAGGCTAGAGTGAATAGATATCTTCTAGATCGACGAGCTCCGTCCTCGGCCACACCGTCGCTTAACATCAGGCGAGTTGGTGGTCAATCGTAGATCTATCTTCTATAAAAAAAAAGGGTTTTTTATCTATATGTATATCTATTGTATAAATGTCTTAACTTTATCTTATTGTTCTATCCTTATGTTTACTGTTTTTTTCTACTATTACATAATATATATACGAGTATATATATATATATATGTATATCTATGATACAGCAGAACTTAGATAGATTGATAAATATGTAATAGAAATAAGTTTAACCCTTCAGTCCTTGAATGAATATCAGGGAGAAATAGCTCGATATATAAAAAAAAGAGCACTAACTAGTTGATAACTGTTGAATTGACTTCGGTCCAGTTATTATTTACGCAGCTGTTAACGTCAGTGGGTTGGAAACGCATTACTTGGATGAGCGGTGTTATGATTATTATGATAAGCAGAGTAAGGCTTCGTTATAAAGTAACACAATAAACAGGATACAACCATGGTTTTATTATGAAAAGTAACGAGATTGTTACGAATTTCAATTTGATAAAAATTACGGATTACTCGCGTCTATTTTTGAGGCGAAATCTCCGATAACTTCAACCGAATACGGCGGTCTTTTTACGGCGAAGCAAAAGGGAGCGTTATGTTTTTGATCGGTATGTGGGTTTGTATGTATGTTCATATGTTCCCTCATCACTTCTAAACTACTTATCATAATTTGACAAATGAGATGTCGATGTCGTACCGTTTGCGAAATATTTGTCAGTAAAGAAAACTTTTTTTTAAAATTAAATTTATGAAATGAACTAAATATCTATTACAATCTAAGTTGTTTATTTATTTATACGATACGTATCGATTAGTTTGTACATAACAATTTCAGATGAGAATATTTTTTTGTTTCATACTTTATAAATATTTGTGATTTTTCAGTAGTCGGGTTTTAGTTTTTGAACATATTTTTTATTAAAGCATACATATATAATATCTGTCATTGATAAAATCACGTCTATTTTCCCTTACGGGGTAGTCAGAGCATCAAAGACCATAATATGGGCATTTGACGCCACATTTGATCGTTGTTAGAGGTTAGAGAGAGATGGTATTAGAGGGTAGTTTACGAAGCAGCTGGTACATTTTACACATTTTTTTTTACATTTCAAATCACGTCTATTTACCCTTACGGGATAGTCAAAGCATCAAAGACCATAATATAGTCGTTTGACGCCACATTTGATCGTTGTTAGAGAGATGGTATTAGAGGGTAGTTTACGAAGCAGCTGGTAAATTTCATGTTTTTTTTCTCCAAGAAGTCAGTCAGTCTTTTTAGAGTATTTCGAAATTTTACATTGAAGAGTTTTTTTACTATGGTCAAGTGACTTTATTAACTACAACAAAACAATATACAAACTACACATACTTAACTAACTAAACCTTAAAGTTATTGGGTTGTAATAGTGACTTGCTCGTGTCATTCAAATAGAAAAAAAAAAAAAAAAAAAAAACAGATATTTCAAGACATTGAGAGTGATTATGAGTGATTATTTCTGCTACTTACTAGGAACCCATGGTTTTTGCACAAAACACAGAAATAGCCCAAAACTTTGTCACTTAATCCACTCCCACATAGGTCAGTGACCCAAAAATTAATTGTTGTACCGTCTAAGTGATAATCTGGCCAGCTACCAACTGAATGATAAATAGTAAGTGACGTTGTTTTTACTCAACTGCACAATAATTAGGTATTGTATTTAGATTATATAAATATATATATACCTTGTCCTGACAATTAAAATATAACAAAAAAAACAGTCGATGTTCTTAAGTGATTTGAGAAGCTAACATACATGCGTTAATTGATTATCTTATTGATAATTATAGATAGGTTTACATTTAACCACGAACCCGTCTCTATGTATATAAGTATATAAGCTTATTACCTATCTATTAAACAAGGGCGTCGCCCGGGGGGCCAGGGCGGCCCTAAGGCCGTACAATTGTACCTGTGCCTACAATTCATATTTTTCTCATTCCTCCATAATATTAACTTGCCCCCCCCCCCCCCCCCCCCCCGGGCCATGGGCTGGTGACGCCCTTGCTCTCATTATCGAATGAAAGAATGATATGATAAAGAATGCCTATGTCCATCAATGAATTGATAAGGGCTGAAATTATTATGATAATGGAAGATTAGACTCAAATGCTTCAGGCGGTTAATTATGATCCTAAATACGTATGTCTTGTCTACTTGTACCTATACTATTATATGGGAGATCGGACTAGGAGCGATTGTGGTGCGAATCAAACTAGTATTTTCGCGCCCTAACGCGCCTCACAGCTGATTAGACGGGACGCATAATTAACTTGTCCAATACGTCCTAAGCATTTCGCTCTAATGTGTAACTGTTTTACTGGTTATTGAACTGACAAGCAGTAGTGAGTAAGCATTTGTGTGTTTTGAATATGGGTGTTAAAATTCCAGTCATTTTTTGGCATAGTACCATTTATTTTGGAAACTTATATTATATTTCCAGTTTTAATAATGTATTATCTTATAAATGTTTCATTTTTGGGTGTCGTAGGATTTTCTTTCTTGTTACTCAATTCTACTAGATCGGGAATATGAATTTGACTAAAACACTAATGATATTTAAATCCCTATTCAATGATAACTCACTGGATAGAGTATGCATTTTTTATTTATTTTTATTTTTCACAATATGCCATCTAACTGTCGTCATATTGACTTTTGATAACTGTCATGTCTTTAGTGACATTTGGACAGTTAAGACAAATCGATTGACGTAAGAATCATCAAAATCGGTCCATGCGTTTGGCCTTTAGAGTGCCACAAAGGAATATACAAACACATTACCCTCCCTTGCAACGCGCATTCGGGTAAAAAATTAAATAGATCTATGATCACAATTAAGGTACGCGCGTGCTCAATTTTGTATCTGCTTCGTCTTACTGTTACCCAATGACATTTGTGTAATATTGTTTCCTTCTGCAACTTTTTCTTGAATCTGTACCGAAAACAGTGTATATAAGTATACATAGTATTTTGCATTAAAGTTTTTTTTTCGATCACTATGTCTTGGTTCACAATTTTTGTGTCACTCGAATTTCTGAATTTCTAAATATATGTTTGTTTATTTCTGTCGCAATGCTAATTTCAGTAGCTTCACAAATACAGTCTAAAGTAACAACAAAATCAAAACACACCTGTAATATTTTCAAGATTTTTAGAGTGTATGTATCCATATTGAGTCATTTAACACAAATGACTTGTTCGATTTTGATATGCGATATTTTGTTAGATTTAGTTTTACTTTCGTGATGATATTATGATAGGGCTTCATTATTTTTATAAAAATCTAACACGTAACTGATCAGACAGAAATGAATTTTTTAAGCAAGTTTGAGCCTCAGTCTTATGGTATCTCAACATATTTTAGTTTTCATACATACCTTTTTTAATAAATTGTGTACATTATATATATGTATACTTATTAAAGTTTAAAGTTTATGCACACAGCGTACATTTTCAGTTTATTGATAAAGTTCGCCCAAAAATATAAATTTAATTAAATATGTTCCACAAAATACATCACTCAGCTCTTAATACATCCACCTAAGAACCAACATTCGCCAAGCTTGAGGATTCAGATAGCATAGTATTAAAATAAATAAATATTGGCGGAAATTTCACACAATACCATCTACCATCTAGCCCAAACCGCAAAGCTTGTACTATGGGAACTAGACTACATTATATACTATACATTATATACTGTAGAATACATTATATACTTTTTATTTTGCGCCAGGATCGATTCGGGGCGGGTTATTTGAATAATTTTAAATTTTGTTTTGTGTAATTGACGTAAGCTTTTTTGTGAATTATTATATGTATTATTCATAAGCTAATAAACTTTTTATTTTGTAAATATATACATAAAATCCATAGAAATACTCAGATACAGATCAAACATCCATGCTCATCACACAAATGTTTTTCCTGAGTAGGTACTACAAGTTTCCGGCAGCCTAGTCGGGAGACCGTCTGACTTGCGATCCGCAGGTCCTGGGTTCTAATCCCGTGGCACACACCTCTGCCTTTTCGAAGTTATGTGAGTATTGTTGATTGCCGCCAACTTCAAACGGTGAAGGTAAACATCGTGAGGAAATCTACATGTCTGAGAGTTCTCAATGATCTTGAAGATGTGTGAAGTCTGCCAACCCGCACTTGGCCAGCGTGGCAGACTATGGCCTAACCCTTCTCACAATGAGAAAATGGCCCGTCCCAGCAGTGGGACAGTACAAACAGGACTGATAAAAAAAAATGGTACTACAGCTTAGCAGGCAGACGTACTACCAACTGAGCTGCGAATCCAGTCAAAAAATCTATAGAAGAGTAACAATAGACAGGACTCGCTGACGGGAACTTCTGTCAACAAACAGGACAATGAGCGCCGCGCGCTGGACAGAAATTATTAAAATTCGAAGTTGGCAACCGAAGGGTTGCTAACGTTGTCGGTAACATTTTTAATAAAAAGCTATTTTTGGGATGAAAATAGCATTTAATCATTTTTATACAAAATTATCTACTCAGATACACAAGGGCGTTGCCAGGGGGACCCCTGGAGATTTAAAAATGTAGCCAATTGCAAAGCAACCAAAGTCCTAAGGCCGTGCAATTATATCTGTACCTACAATTCACATTTTTCTCATCCACCATAATATTAACTTCAATTGGTCAAGCAACCAATGCAGATCCTCCAGTGATTCTGCCATTATGAAGATGTCTTCTGCAAAATGTAGGTGAAAGATACTCAGATACGGTATAGTACAGTGTACTCGCTGTTAATATTTATGCCTTGTCCAGCCCAGTCCAGCGTCTTAAACTTCCTTCAATGCATTTAATAGTTTCGGGGACGCTACGTCCCCTTGTTTCACACCTCGACACAAAGGGATATCATTTTGTTTGTGTACAAATACCTACTCGCTTTTAGCACGATGCAAATAACCGGATATTATTTATGTCATAGAGACCCTTGGGGATGGTGGCATGCCCGACAGCTGTCGATCGTACCGCTCTTCATGGTATATTTCCGACAGTTGTTTGTCTTGATAACTTCATAAGGTTTATTTATTACGCTTAAATTTTTGATTATTTTAGAGCTTCGAGGGACCATAAGCTTATGTTTTTGATATTAATTTAAGACTGATAACTCCAAGCGTCTCTGAAAAAAAAGAGTCTAGCAAGATGGACAGACAGACAAACAATTAAGTGCTCCTAAAATTAAATTAAGTGCACCTGTCAGGGTGACACTTTTTGCTTTTAGGGTACGGAATCCTAAAAGTAACTAAGACGCTCGGGATATCTTGCCCATCAAGATAGGCTCAGCTACTTATGCTACTGTGCTACTGAAGGGTAATCTATAATTTTAAGTATATGTAAACTTAAAGTCATTACGGTCTTTCTTGTGTAGTCGTGTAAAAATCACTTTCTGTTTACCATTAAACTCTAATATAGTCCGAACACTGCACCAAATAATTTAAAATCAATTTGCGTTGGAACTGTTCATCAAGAGATAAAGTTGTCGAATGAAGAACATTCATGATCTGATTGGAATACAAACAGTTCGTCGAATTACTTGCGAAACTTCCACTGGCTGCCTAGTTTTTTGTAGATCTTTCTAATGAATAGTTCAAGTTTCTAGTTTTATCCTACTATAGACTACCGAAGGAGGATGCTGATTTTTGAACGCGTTATGTATGATTCGTTGCCACTTAATAATTATACTCCGTTTTCAAATAGGTTCGTCTGTGATTAGAGGATGAAGGTGAAGTCTTTATATGCAAACGGTACACGCTAAATGTGTTTTAGGTTCAGTTAGGAATAGCAAATCACACAAAATGAACTGACATAAAAAATCAAAATTTTAAAAAATGACCTGGGTCTAAGAAGTAATAGAAAAGAGGTCCAGTTAAGAAAATCACGATTTATCTATGCTTATGTATAAACCCATGTATATATTTATGTATAGTATCTGTGTACACAATATTTATATTTAGTATATTTTTAGAAATATAGATGTATGCTTAGGTTTTTACTATAGTATTAATACGTAATAGGGCGAATTCTATGATTAATACAAACACCACCGCCCAATCACTACATAATTTCATACATCTTAAGGTTGTCTGGAAGAGATTGCTGTTAGCGATAAGCTTTGTGCCATTGTTTTAAAAGTGTGTTTTGTTACCTTTTTAACCGACTTCGAAAAAGGAGGAGGTTATCAATTCGTACCGTATATATATATATATATTTTCATGTATGTACACGAATTACTCCGTCATTCGAGAACCAATTTTTGTGCTTCCTGAATTGGTGTATAGAGACAGCTCCCAAGTTGGTCCCATAATTATTTTATAAACATCGCTTTATTACTTTTTGAATAATCTCTAAAAATGAAAATATTTTCATTGTATTCCTGAGTAAGTGCGTCAGATTATAGAATCGTAGAGTTCCACTTACACGTTTTTCTTTGCAAGAGTGTCAAATACTAAGAATGATCGTATAAACATCTGCACATTTTCTAATCTTCGAAGACGAGCACATGACATTCAATGATATATGTCATTGCATTCTTGACAAAAGAAAAAAAGAGCGGGTGAAGAGAGGTATCTTTAAAAAGTTTACAATAGTGAAGGAGTAAGTTTCGTTTGAAGTCGGTTTTTTAATAGAAAAATTATTACTTTTGTGGTGTCAATAAAGTGTTAATGATTGATTGATTGATATGGGCCGAGATTTTGTGTTACCAGTACCGAACAAGCCCTTGTAAGAGATTTTGTCCATCTAAACAGCGTTGCTATTGCATAGAAAAATACTATAAAAATTTTGCAAACAATCGAAAGAGTCGTCAACTGTGACGTCACTGAAAACTCAGCATACCAAATTTGGTAGGTAAACTAATTTCCCGGCAGCTTAGTGGTGAGACCATCTGACTTGCGATCCGCAGGTCCTGATTTCGAATCCCACGGCACGCACCTCTGTCTTTTCGAAGTTATATGCGTATTGTTGATTGCCGCCAACTTCAAACGGTGAAGGAAAACATCGTGAGGAAACCTACATGTCTGAGAGTTCTCAATGATCTTGAAGATGTGTGAAGTCTGCCAACCCGCACTTGGCCAGCGTGGCAGACTATGGCCTAACCCTTCTCACAATGAGAAGATGGCCCGTTCCCAGCAGTGGGACAGTTTGTATAAACAGGGCTGATAAAAAAAAAAAAAAAAAAAACTAATTTCAATGTTACTATGGAAAAGACTACTAAAAACAAAGACTAAAGACTACTTCTTTGAAAAAGACCGCCGTATGCGGTTGAAACTATAGTCAGATTTTACGGCTTAAAACAGACGTGAGTGACCCGTAGTTTTTATCTAATTTCATTTTTTTTTTTTATTAACATTCCCTTTGATATTGTAAGGAAAAGAATAGGGGTATAATTATTTACGTACGATACATAAATCAACTCACATAGTCACTTTAAAAATATGTTATATAATGCTAAACTGGCTATTAGTAAAAAGCTTGGCATCATTAATAAGGTTAGGCGATATTTCCCACCGGGACAAATGCTTCATCTGTATCAAGCACAGGTCCGATCGTGTATGGAGTACTGCTGCCACCTTTTTGATGGATCAGCCAAGTATCAGCTGGAAGATTTGGAATCAGTGGACCGGCGAGCTGTGAGGTAAATTGGTGACGATAAACTAGCTGCCAAGTTAGGCTCGAGCACCGCCGTAAAGCAGCATGTCTGTCTATTTTCAACAGGATTCACATCGGGGAATGTGCGCAAGAGCTTCACGACCTAAAATTAATTCCACCCTCCCCATTGCACTACAGGACTAGCAGAAAGTCGGCAAATTACCACCCATTTCTCGTTGAAATAACAAAAATCCGTACTCAGCGATATCGATCCACATTCCTGTTGCTACTGCACAAGAATGCAATTCGTTGCCGCCATCTGTTTCCTGAGACCTACAATCTTGGAATTTTCAAGGATAGATTGAATAGATATCTTCTAGATCGACGAGCTCCATCCTCGGCCACATCGTCGCTTAGCATCAGGCGAGTTGGTGGTCAATCGTAGATCTGTAGTAAATAAAAAAATAACTAAAAAAAATATATAAAAAAATGAAGTAAAGCAATTATGTTTCAGAACATAAAAACGTACCAATGAATTTTTAACATCAATTAATCAATCAACGTTTCAGATTTTCAACATTTCGTCAATGAATCAACGTTTTTAAATATAGGCTTAGGTACCAAGTTACCAGGAATATGATATTCGGGAAATAAAGCAATGGACAGAATTCGGAGAAATGGTGGGACAAACCGAGTCACACTAAATGAGTCACAGAAGGTGGGCGGGAAGGGTTGGGGGCGTGTTTAAATTGAATTTTTTACTGAAAATAAAATCCAACATCTCGACTTTAACGAGATACCCGTTGATTTTGAGCGAATAGATGAATGAGATAATTACTATATTTTTAAGCTGCTGCTACAGACTTACGAATCTCCTTACAATCGTGCCGTGTCTAAGACATCTGGTTTTTGTATCCGACTCTTGACCCAACCACCTTTTTATATTATTTATTTATATATTTTTTTTGTTTATGGTTTAAAAAAAATGAATGTTTTTAAGCTCACCCTACCGTGACATCGTTTGTTTTTCTTTTTATTAATATCTGCCTCTTGATATGTTAATACGTTTTACGTAATAACCTACTATAACTATGTTTAATATTGCGACTGGCCAGTTGGTAGTCTGCCTGCTGTGCTATAGGTCGTGGGTTCGATCCCCAGCCAGGGCAAACATTTATGTGATGACCATGGATGTTTGTTCTGTGTCTGGGTCCTTCTATGTATCATAAGTATATATTTACAACAAAAAAAAAATATATGTATTCTATTAGCCATCTAGTTCCATAGTACAAGCTTTTCTTAGTTTGGGCTAGATGGTTTTGTGTAAAATGTCCACAAATAATAATAATATTTTTTATTATTTATTATTACAATACAATACGATAAGATATAATTTATATATATTGTGAAGTCATTAGAGGTTACTCTTACAGACAACCTTCGAATTATATAATAATGTGAAAAGGATAAATGTTGACGATGCGCGATGGTGAACTTACATATTAATTTTAACCCTATAATACCGTCACTTATTCGTCCCTATGTAATGACGGTCAAATGCTGTGTCAAACGGGCTAATGTCTATAATGCTTAGTCTAAAGGAGAATAGGCATGATTTAATGTACGTTACATCCAAAAATATATTTTATATAAATAAATAAGAGCAATTCTGAAGGCACCACTTAAATAAGTAAAATGTTTACAATAACTAAATTCAAATAATACCGGACAAGTGCGAGTCAAACTCCTCCAGCCCACCGAGGGTTCCGTACAAACTAGTAGATAAAAGGAGGAAATCATTTTTTTTTAATATTTTCCTTCATAATCCGAAAAATGTACATCGTAAAAATATTTAAAACCCTGTTTTAGCTTATGCTAATAAAGTTCTATCATAAATGATACCCCACATGATACGGTTAATAACCTTTAAAATTTGGACCCTCATTCCTTGCATAAAGACACTATTTTTTGTGATTCATTAAAAAATATCCAGTTTTCGGATTTTTTCCTATATGTGTACTATAACGCAATACTTTTTACCAAATTTCATAGTTCTAGGTCAACGGGAAGTACCCCATATGTTTTGATTCCCTTGTGAGATGTTTCGAAATGTGCGTTTTTTACGACACATTCGGCTGTAACTTTTTTTTTACGAAAACTGAGAAATTTTATTTTTCTTTCTGCAGCAAGAGACTATGGATCTGCGTATATGGTTTTAATTTCAACTCGATATAGTTCCCGTCACGTAAAAAGAACGCTGATTTGTTCGTAAGCGCGAACAAACCAGCGTTCTTTTTACGTGACGGGAACTATACCTTCACGCGTTCCCGAGATAAAGGTCTTGACACCCGGACGGACGGACAGACGGACAGACGGACATACGGACATACAGACAGACAGACGGACAACAAAGTGATCCTATAAGGGTTTCGTTTTTCCTTTTGAGGTACGGAACCCTAAAAACGAACGAATATCGCATATTTTTTTTTTTCCTTTAAGAAATTTAATTAGTTTAGTAGTGCCTTCAGTATTGACCACATATTTACGAAAGCATTGTAAAACAAATAATTAAGCAAATCATTTTTAGAGCATATCATTGCTCACGTAGTGGTTAAATACAGACCTATTCATACATTAATTAATTGTGAAATGTACTGAATGTTGACATGGGAAATTATATCGCGACGTCTTAATTTCCGGAGTGTTCGTCTCTCAGACCTAATTTTTGCAATACAGAAAATCACCCCCTGAAATGTAAGTGAGATACATATGGGTATTTAGAGAGATAGGTTTGCGCTTGACCGCCAACTCGCCTGATGTTAAGCGACGTTGCGGTCTACGATAGAGCGCGCTTACCTAGAAGAAACCGATTCACTCGCGATTTAATAACACCCAGATTATACGCTTCGGCCGCGTACGTAACTATTGTTTCGTAACTAGTTACGTACGAAACATAATTATTCTTCGTACGATACTAGTATCGCAGGAAAAAATACGAGCCACTCAGACTTTATTCAACAAATTGAGTTTCATAGACTACGGGGTCCGTGTTTTTGCATAAACTAATGATATATTTTTAACTTAGTGACATTATTCAAGAGGAAGACATTATCAGACTTACCAAAAAACGTTACTTAACTTTAAGCATTACATAACATATTTTGTCAACTTCTCGCTGACACGTAATGAGACTTGCGGAAAGAATACAGAGAATTTAAGACGATGGTTAAGTAACGTTTTTCGGTAAGGCCCCTTTATAGATAACATTTTTTAAATTCAATATCACCATTATCAATTTTTTGTTAAAAAACTGAAGCAACCGGCTTCTCATGGACGCCATCGTCAGAAAATTGGACCAAATTGAAATGGGACCACACGGGAAGCACGAAAACCGAATTGATAACCTCCTCCTTTTTGGAAGTCGGTTAAAAACGCCAACAAAATCACGTTTGTCACGGCAGCTTAATTTAATTTTAATAATGTATTTAAATAAATTCCTATTATGTCACAATATAATATAAGAACTATAGAAGAGTTCTTTAAACTATGATAAAATGAAATAGGCTTGCGTTCAACAGCTCATTTAACTGATAACAACTGTCTAGAAGATACCTTGATACTGATTCACTCGTGACTTAAAGATACCCAGATTACATCTGTCGGGAAAAACTACTCTTTCTGAGTAGAGTTAATCCACATTATTCCAGTTGGTATATATTATAAAAGTACAAGCGTTCCGTACGTGTTTCTGGAATACCCATCTCGAATCAATAACGATTATTGCCCTTCTCTTTCTTGTGTAATGTTTTTCCCTTGTATAATCAAAACTAAGTATATACAAAGTTTGAAATACATTCTATTTGTTCTACTCATGTACTTATTTGAATACTTGCCAGCGAGTATACATAGCAAGCTGGTACAAGGTACGACGCTATCGTGATCCGTCTGCCGTCTATCAAATATTTTATGTTTTTTCGTCAAACTTGCGCCGGGAACTGTCATCGATTGAACTAAGCGCAGACAGCGGTTTAGTTAGACAAACCCGACCCGAAACCGATGACCTCGATTTATTTCTGTTATGACTGGACCATAGACATATTATGTCCTTTGACAATCAATGTTAGATGAAATGTGTTGCCAAAGTAAAACTTTAGTAATGTAGGAAACAAACATTTATTAAATTAATAGAAAAACTCTTGCTTGGATTCATTTGTACCTAGTTTATATTTTAGTAATTTTTTGAACCAAAATTGCGACAAAATAAAACTCGATGACCAACCAATAATTATTATTGTTATTATTATTTATTATTGTATCATAATTATTTTCATAAAACAAAACACTAGTATAAAAACGAATAAAACTATTAACTAATAATAAGTTAATAAAATTGCACTTTATTTTATAAAACATTTTCACGTCATGAACATTTCTCGTTTTCAAAAACTGGTTTAATGTTTACTTATTTCTTTATTTTTCACATAGATCAGGGGCCCAATTCAGTTATTCAAGACCGCTCCATAGCCGAACCATATGTGGAGCGTTTCCCGTCGGCCGCCATAGTTTTTTTTATTCAGTCACTTTTATGTCATACAATTGACACATTTGATGAAACGTAACACGTCCTTCGCTCGTTACTAAATCAAAAAATGATAGCAGCCGACAGGAAATGCTTCGCAAAAGGTTTAGCTACGGATCGGTTTTGAATAACTGAATTGCCCCCCAGGACAGCTTATTTACATGCTATTGTAAATAGTAAGTTTTAAATGACAGCTTCAGATGTCAACTTGAAGAAATACGAACGCGGCGCAAATGTCACTATTTTTGCATTCATGAAAACTTAGATCACTAATTAAATAGTCATTGAGATAACATTGACTGCAATTAAACACAGGTCAGTGACTAAAAGAGACAAGACCAATTAATGGCCAAAAATGGCAAAAGCATATAATTTAGTTCAAACGACGAGGTAGGTACCGTTACCTATTACCACACGTCGGACAATCCATACAAACCTTCACTATTTAGTAACACAAACGAAAATTTATGATTTTAGGGTTCCGTACCTTAAAAGGTAAAAACGGAACCCTTATAGGATCACTTTGGTGTCTGTCAAGAGGCAAGGGAACCAAAACCTGTTGGTAACTTCCCGTTGACCTATAACTTTGAAATTTTGCAAGAAGCATTGTCAAATAGTACACATAAAGGAAAAATTCCGAAAACTGTACATTTTTAATTTAATCACATAAAATAGGGTCTTTATGCAAGGAAGGAGGGTCCAAATTTTAAAGTGCTTTAACCGTATCATGTGGGGTATTATATGAAAGAACTTAATTAGCACAAGCTAAAACAGGTTTTTAAATCAGTGACATGACACATGCGCAAATGGTTTTTTGACGATAATACTGATCAGAACGGATTATAAATGGCGGTCACTTTTGACAATTCTTTGATGGCTCACAGGTATATAATGATTTTTTAAAAAATGTTACAGCTTTCTGGCACATTCTGGCTTGCGACAGGGCGAGCGCGGGGAGTGGGTGAGGAACCCCAGATTGGGAGGTGGAGAGTGTCCGTTTTACAACTACTAAAATAGTACTACTAAAGTCTTCTGGGCTATTACCTCGAATTTCTAATTACGCCATCAACACTTTGATGTAGGTATGTCAGAACAAGCTTCATTACAGTGCAATCATCCGGAAAGTCAATTAATGCCGATATTGAACTATTCGAGCACGTGCAATCTGCAGGACTCAATATCCTAACAACGTGAATCTGGTAAGACCAATGATGTATTAACCTAGATAGGTTTTCCCCGTATCTGCATGGCCCACTCAAAAAAGAACCAACTATGCACTTTTTTGCACAGTTAGAATTCACACAGTTGCAACATCTTATTTTTCAGTAAGAATTATTTATTTTACACCGTTGAGGAAACCGAATAAAAACAGTTAGGTGACAAACAGTCATAACTACTGTTTGAACGGTTGGAGAAAATTTTGTTCAGTTATAGCAACATATTACCGACAGTAATTTTTACTGTTTTGCTCATTTACGCAACAATAATTCAATATAAAAGTTGATCAACAGGAGGAGTAAAACAGTAAAATTGACTGTTTTACTGTGTTTTTTTTAGTTAAACTAACTTGATAAATGAGTTGGCTCCATTTTAACCTTACAATACAACTACTTTTAATGGAATTCGGGTTACGCATACTGTTTATTTTTTTCAGTGCAAGCTTCAAGTAACTGCCGGACTCTTCTTCAGTTGCGATTACTTCGGCAACATAGTAGACACTTTGTGTCGTGATTTGTAAACAGTAACAATGCTATGCTGTGTGCTTATAAAGTGCAACACCAAGATAAAGGCCAAGATACTAAAAGGCCTTAAAAATGTCTATCATCCTCGATAGTATTGAGAACTGAGATATGCCACGAGTATAACCTCTCTATAGATAAAATTTCATTGGGTAGAACTCAATACCCACGCGTCGGTTATCTGTAGGTTTCAAAGGAGATTGAATCCAGTGCATATCGGCATGTGCACGTTAGTTACCGTGCAATTTAATTAGAGAGAGAACCAGGGCGTTGCGGATGCTATAATATAGAACGCAAACTACTTTTATAGTAGTACTTTTAGAAATTCACAAAACAATATTAATATTAATAATATCAGACTTTAAGGTGATACAATTTTCGCACATTTTTACCAGACATGGTCGAAAAGAGTATAAGTTTTACAATCAAGTATTTGTGGTTAGCTTTAATAGTATTATAAAAACAAAACTAAACTTATTATACAAGTTTAACAATTTTAGTTTTAGATTTTCCCCAAAAAGAAGTGGCTGCTGCACCAGATTCGGACCGATTTTGATAATCTTTTGGAACAAAAATCTAAATAAAAAAAAAGAATAAGCAAAATTGGTCAGGAGCTTTTCGAAAAGGTTGTAAACTCCGTTAAACAGAGCAGAAGTTGCGTCATTTAAGCCGATTTTGATAATATTTGGCAGACACATTCGATAATCTGTTATAAAAAATAATGAAATATGAATTACAACTCATATTAATACTGCTTGCGAGCACAGACTTTTTTGTATCAACTATTTTTGCAAAAGTTTCTGCTCGCTAGTTATTGTTTTGTTATTTTGATTCCTAAAAGAAGTGCGTAATAAACCCTTAACTCTTGAAAAGGACCTACAACCGTCGTCCATAGTCAGTTCTCAAACATTTCACAAGCAAATCACACTGAAATGTTATCGTCTAAAATGCGAATCTTCTAATCGTATCTATAATTTATTAGCATTCAAAATGGAAGTGATTTACCTAAATATCTTCGAACTTAATAAATGATATGATGAATCCACCAACCCCTTCGAGTTAAATTGACACTTTACAATGGACCAATCAATTCTCCAATTATCTGCCAATTATAGATAGAAGCTTTAGAAAGCTTATTATACAACAAGTGCTGTTAATACTGGCGAAAATGGTTTATATAATTCATAGAAAGAGAAGATTTTAGAAGCATAACCATTTTCTCTTTTCATCCTGCATGTCAGAGAGCAGAGTACTAAGTATTTGTCACGGGAAGAAAAGAAACGCGGAGCTGGTCATTTTTTGTCACTTGTCGTGTGTAAATTTTTGATGATAGTTGGCTGTCAGTATCCAAGTAATTTTGCGGATTGAGCGTTAGGCCAAGTCACTGTTGTGACGAAAAAAAGCGGGGGAAAAAACGCTCACAAAGCGTCATCATTTTTGCCCAAATCTCCTCACGGCCCGCCCGGATCCCTTTCTTTAGCGATCCCTTAGTCAAATATTTATTGTATATATAGTATTTAATAAATAAATAACTGGACAAGTGCATACCGTGGCACGCGCATAGTAGGATTCCGTAGTTGCACATGATAATTTATGTGAAGTTAAAATAAGGATACTATGAACATACATAAACTCGTTAACTTATGTTAGTTTATTATAAATTTGATTTTTTACTTCTCTAAGTACATTTTTAAGTTGATCGACTGTTGTTCGTTAACTTGTAAAGTTTAATTTCAGCATATAAGTCACTAGCATGTTTTTTTTTAAATATCTCCAAAGTTAACAGTTTCAGTCATCCCAACTTTACGTGTAGGGGAGGTACCCTAAAAATATTCTATCGCTTTGTTGGCGTAACAAAAATATATACCCATATGGTATGTGGGTACGTATGTATAAGTGAGTATGTATGTTTCTATATGATCGCCTACAGCCTAAACGGTTAGACCAATTTCGATGTGCGAGGTGTCGTAGGATTCGACTTGACTTCCAGAGTGTCATAGGCAATAACAATAATAGTAATAATCCATTTCTCACAAAAATAAAAAATAAATTATTTTTCGTAACCTCCAAGAAACTTATTCGAAGTGATTTACAAGAATTATTCTGAAGAATGCGCATTCATAGTCTTTTACAACAATTTTACTCATAGTTTCTCACAAAAAACGTACACTCAACAGCGTATCAAGCGTTATGAAACCCTGCTTTTCCGTAGTCGGGTATTTTGATTTTCTTCTAACATAGATACTTGTTTAATATAAAACTTAGGTTAGTAATAACATTACGTTTACGGACGTGGTTGTATAAGTACTTATAATGATCAACACAAACATGTAATAACGCGACAAGATCTAAAATATTTCTATTTCATTATGACGTACAAAAATAAAGTAGCTTTCTAGTTTATGGTATGACATGTGTGTTTATGAACAAAAAGTATAGGCCGCACCCTAGACTAGACAGTATATTTCGCTTGATACATGTTGGACTAGTCGTTCAGAAAGTCCATTGTAAATGGGAGGCCCATTGTGTCGTGGGTTCCGCGCTTCCCTTTTCAATGAAAAGGTATGTTCTATGTAATGTACTTAAATGGTGTTCTCATCGGAGAATTAGATCGGCTTGAAGTTTAAAGGACTTCCTTAACTTTCAGGAGTCCTCTGACGTTAAAGCTGGAAACTTTAGCTGCATGTGAGTAATATTTAGCATGTGGAACTTTGAATCACGTAGCCGTGGTTTTGGTAGAATATGTGGAACAGGTAACCTTTTAAGTTTTCGCAATTTACTTAAGAATTAGGGCTGTCTTTTGCTGTATTTGTAATAACAAAAAAATATGAAGCCCGCGACAGGCACATCAAAATCGATCAAACCATTTAGGATGTTAGACACTAGAAAAACATAACCCTCCTTCTTGCGCAATCGGATAAAAAATAGACTTCATCTCGAAATATCTACTATAGCTCATTAGGAAGTCAATGCGCAATATCCTGCTCACGAGTCCAGCTATGGCATACTCATGAAAGTTGCGTTATCCAAAATCTCAGCGAGATTGCGGCAGCGGCAGCTGTCGAAAAATCGATTGTAAGATTTGAAACAAACAAACAAATGTACGGAATAACTACGCTCAAGAAAAGTGTACAAATGCTTGTGAATATAAACTTTTGTAATACTTGTTGAAAAAAGTCTGTGCTCTCGAGATCTTTCAAAATTATTTTTCAGAATTGTAGCGTATTTCGCTTAGTAACTAGTCCTGGTGTCAATGTTCTTGTAGCATAGAAGTACAGAAGCCTCGGTGTGCGAGTGAAACTCGTACTTGGTCGGATTTATTTATATTTCGTACTCTAATTCAAGATAAAATTGTTACGCAAATTAAATAAAAGTACCTACTAGATGACAGTCATAGCACCGATATATATTTTCTATTAAGTAATCAGTGTTCATGTGTTCGCAAAAGGTTTCGCCTTATGTGTTGTAACACACATATTAATAAACTGATCTTGGAGATTTGAATGGTCCCTTTATTAAGAAGTAATAGTTGTCCACTAAGAAAAGATTCTCGATCGTGGGTAAAACTATGACATGCGGCTAGTAAAAAATATTTCTCAAATTTTTGTTGATAATATATTCGTGATTGACAAAATTTGTACGAAAGAAAATCATCGTCATCATCACGGCTTTTTAACACTAAGTGGGTAGAAATGAGAAGCATAATTAGTATAAAATAAAAATATCTGCATTCTGCATCTGTTAGCGCGGAGCTTCATTCGCATCATTATAATTTTGATTACACTAAATGTGACTCTGTGACATACAATTTATATCTCATAATCAATTAAAAGTAACAGAATCAATTAAAAAGGAACAGAAAATATAATAACTATTACTTTTTTTTCTTTTTTTTTTTTTTAGCAGGGCTTTTTACATGCCGTTCTTCTAACGCACCCGTGTGAAAACCACACACTACATATGTATAGTTTGATTTCTTTTATTGACAGCTGCATTATATACCTCGTACAATCTTCTGGCGTCGTGTAACTCAGGCCCGAGCGTGAGTCAACCTGTTGGCCGAACAACACACTATTCTATTACATCCTCCGACTTGCTAGAGGATGTGTTTATAATCAAATAATTGTCGACGTAGTCCTTCGTTCCAGGCACACTCCATCAAAACATGGTAAACGTCTTCGCCACTCAGGTCACAGGCGTGTTGATCAATTTGATCATTTCAATTGTTTAGCTAAACGAAAATAACGTATCCTTTTATTTGACTATCGCAGTCAGTAGGACCATCATCCCACGTCGCCATCGAGTCTGGTCTCGTGGCGGCAGAATGTCTAAGATTTTCCGCCCTACTGAGGGGAAAGGGGGAAAAGGCAAACCGCTAGTATATCAGACGCTTGGATATTGTAAATTGGGTGTAATAAGAATGAGGCCAGTTAATGATAATAGGCTCTTCTGAGTTGTTTCAGTCCATAAACTTAAGATTTACTTTATGTACCTCATTGCTCGAAACAGAAAAGCGTGATTTTTAGTACTACCTATAGTAAGTTTTTCCTTATCAACTCATTACATTAGCAGATTGCTTTATTTTATTCGTGTATATAGAATTGACGGATATACTGGAGTTGTTTTCTAAAAATAATACAGATTCATCCTAATAAACTGCTCAATGAAATTCAACTCTTCATCACAACTCAACATGACATATGTACATCACATTCTATTTCGTTTGATTTTACTAAGTTATGACACAGTATGGTCAGGGCATATAATAGGCAGACATGGACGATGGAGCCTAAAATTTTGAGAGCAGATCACTCTTGAGCAAGCGTAACATAGGACGGCCAGTCACAAGTTAGTCTAAACAGATTTTGGAGACAGACCAGGCTATAACCAGTCTTCTTGGCCGTAGAGGAGGCTTACTTCTATCATTAAACTTTTCATGGTTATGACAATGATGATGATGATTACATTACTGCGAAGTAGGCAAGACCTTATCGATTGTGAGGTCAACCAAGCTATGAGCATTCAATTTTTTTTATACCTTCTACAATAATACGGATAATTCAAGAAATTGAGGCACTTACAAAAATAGTTTAAAAACAGGAACCGATCTTAGCTTTGATCGAACTTAACTGATTATGATGAAATTTCTATGGGACTAATCTTTCAAACAAAAAAAATAGACGTGTGGCACTCGGAGACTGCCGCGGTAAAGCTATTGCATAATAGCTTTACGCGCGGTGTTTTAGGTTATTTTCGTTACGGAATTTCTGGATTCGGTCTCCACGCTCAAGGCCCGCGATAGAAGCTATGCAATAGCTTAAAAATATTTTTTGAAATCCTAACCAATATTACAAAAGCTAACTCTGTCTACCGCCTGTCTCTCTGTCTGTTCGTTAACTCTTCGCGGCTAAATGGCTGAATCAATCATTATGAAATCTGGCACAGAGATTCTTTAGGACTTGGAAAAGGTATTTTCATCATCATCACCGATTTTCATCACTACGCGGGTGACATCGCGCTAATTGGTTATAAATTAGCAGCGCCGACGGAATCATGCGATAACAAACATAAAAGAACAAAAATACGGTCGAATTGTTAATCTCCTTTTTAAAGTCGGTAAAAATTATGTACATAGAGCGAACGGGGAGCGCAGGGCACAAGTTCGCAAACAACACTCGTACAACAATCGAAGACCGCAAGTAATAGAAACTATAAACAAACAACTGTACTTTTTGATGAAATTCTACAACTACTTTCAACTCGATAAGGAAGTGAATTTCAAAATACAATTTTAATTAAGCAAATGGAATCTTGCAATGCTGCGAGTCTCTTGGTAGCCAGCAGTTTATTAAACGCTCTATGAAAATCAATATTCATAATTTCAACTTCTCTCCATGGTACGAACACAAAAAGTCCTTCAGTTAGTCTTTACAATCTTTCAAGTCAAGTAAAGTCTGTTTGAATCTTATTATTTGCCTTAATCCGTTTCATAGAACTGTCTGATTCCAGATGTTTTAATTGACACGATCTGATTCCATAAGTTTGTTAGACATAAGTTTTATTTACCCACACAATAATTAGGTTAAGATTGTTAGGTTTCTGTTTTATTACTTTATATAAAACAAAAAACATTATTTACAAAAAATTAAGAACGTAGACTTCTCTAAATACCCCAATCAAAGTGTATCAAAGGTAAGAAAAAACACACACGTGACGCCGATTTATTTAGTTTCAGGTATATAGTTTCGATTCGATATTTTGTTAACTAGTTACTAGTGTGCAAGCGTGCGGTTGCATTGAGTTGAATCGATTTCGCGTGGATGGAACATGCCATCACTAAATCGTTTGTGTGACGTCACAGTCGATACCAAAAAATATGGCATGCGAGGGTTTCATAAAAATAAAGTCGCTTGCGTCGTCTACTATGTCTGTGATTAAGGCAGATATAATTTGATCTGCCTTTATACATTATATTTTTTAGATTTCTGTTTATTATACACAGAAACTTTCGTATTACAAAGATTTGGTTATCAGACGAGTTGTCGAATAACCGTTTGGGCTTTTGATAGAGTCTTATAAAAAAAAACGTTTTCGGGAAATCGATATTCGATATTTTATAATTCGGAATAAAGATAGGTAGCCCTTGCACACATGTATATTAAGCTACACTTGTATACTGTAGCTATCGCATGAATCTAGACTCCCGTTCAGGGATTTGCGGGACGTTGAGTGGTGCGTTTCACATTTGGAACAAAACGTGCACGAGCACGTTTCTACATGAACGCTCTCTCTCATACGTTACTTAGTGTGAGAGTGTTTATATAAGTTGTTTTAGCTGCACCCGCAAACTGTTTCGTGTAAAAATCTGATTCACTTCAGATTCTTCAGAACTTCATTGATACATCTTATAATTTTCAAAAAAAGTAGGTACAAAAGGAAATAAATTAACACTAGTGTAACAACGAGCGACCTTATTGCTAAAAGCGATCTCTTCCAGGCAGCCATGGAATGGAGTGAAATTTATAAAAGAAAGTAGACGGGGCGTGGAAAAGTTGAGAAAATAAATATGTAATACTAAAAACTGTAGATATGACTAACAAGCCGTAAATTTACATACTAATAATATTACATACTTATACTTATACTTATAAATAAATTACAGAAATAATTATCAACTAATATAATGGCAATGGCAACGCGGCAATGTGGCTAGCATGTCGGGTAGGCTGCTAACTTGTAGTGGGTTTGAGCATTTGGATTATCTTTAGACCATTATCGGTCTGGGGTAATCGATATGCTTTTTGTGTAGTAGTTTAGTTAGTAGAGTCTGTATATTGTTGTGTTGTAGTTAATAAAGCCACTTGCCCGATAAAAACGAATAAATATTATAATTATATAATTTCAGATTCAGATTTCATTTATTTGCTAAAACATATGTATAAAATAAGGTGTACAATTAACATGTTACTAATGTCCAATTATGTTTTTCCTCAATGGGCATGCAAATGTCAGATAATAAATCTAAATATTTAAATAAGGTCAAACAAATAATAAGTGAAGCATAGTTTAAAATTATTTTGATATAGTAAATACTATACAATAATACTAAGCATCAATTTAGGCAAACAAATTACATAATTAAGTTTGCGACAGAGATAAGTAGATGATGCGACTTAACCCATTATTTGAAAGTATCGAGTTGAATATAACGTTGGATATTCCAATATTGTAGATCTCAGGAAAAAGGTAAGCATAATATATAGGGCAAAGGTAAGCATAATATATAGGGCAAAGGTAAGCATAATATATAGGGCAAAGGTAAGCATAATATATAGGGCAAAGGTAAGCATAATATATGAAGTTTCCGGCAGCCTAGTGGTGAGACCGTCTGAGTTGCGAT
This sequence comes from Lycia hirtaria, assembly GCA_947563715.1. Taxonomy (NCBI): domain Eukaryota; kingdom Metazoa; phylum Arthropoda; class Insecta; order Lepidoptera; family Geometridae; genus Lycia; species Lycia hirtaria. Next base: position 15,443,369 of record OX387386.1, read on the forward strand.
CCGCAGGTCCTGGGTTCGAATCCCACGGCACGCACCTCTGTCTTTTCGAAGTTATGTGCGTATTGTTGATTGCCGCCAACTTCAAACGGTGAAGGAAAACATCGTGAGGAAACCTACATGTCTGAGAGTTCTCAATGATCTTGAAGATGTGTGAAGTCTGCCAACCCGCACTTGGCCAGCGTGGCAGACTATGGCCTAACCCTTCTCACAATGTGAAGATGGCCCGTTCCCAGCAGTGGGACAGTCTGTACAAACAGGGCTGATAAAAAAAAGAAAAAATATATATATATAGGGATAGGCGGCATAGAGCTCTGCTCGAGTGCAGCAAAGCATCGAGAATACCTAGAGGGATTCTGCAAACAACTTCGATGCTGAGAAAATCTTGTTTGGATTGTCAGTAGGTAGTTGGGAGAACAACAGGTAACCGAGTTAGGAACAATGACGTCACGTATGTTGGCTCTTTGCTCAGCACACACGGAACAAGAAATCGTGACTTCTTACACAATCTGGCTACACAATATAATATGATAATTATAAACATTATGATAATTTAATAGTTAAAAAAAATTAAACGACCAACCCCATAATTTTAGTTTAATAAGCTGAAAAAAACGATTTCAATATACGCAATATCTATAACCTATACCTATGCGTACATATGCGACTTGCTATTCACTTTTCTACAGTTGTTTGGATGATACTTTACCAGTTATTTTGTTATAAAAACCAAAGTACTGCATCGATTTTGATAAAATGTATACGTGACCACCAGTATGAAAATACACATACACAAAACATATAAATACACATAGAAATACACATAGAATAAATACACATAGAAATACACATATAAAGACACATAGAATCATCTAAATCAATGCACGCTAAGTAATCGGTGAACAAACATATAAAAAGAACCGAATTGATAACCTCCTTCTTTTTGGAAGTCGGTTCATCATCATCATCTCAGCCACTAGAAGTCCACTGCTGGACATAGGCCTCCCCCATGGATTTCCAAAAAGACCGGTTATACTAGTGTTTGGAAACAATGGATTAGAGGGAGTAGAACAAATATAAAAATAAAATTTTGGCCGACTTTAAGGACCAAATACCTGTCTGTGCAACGTCTTCCTGCCACTTGTCATGATATTCTCTGTCCATCTTTTTTTATTTTATTTTACAGGAAACACTTTCAGATTGGTCTCACATAAATTTCATTACAATTGGTTGCATGGAAGAGATCGCTTTCCGCGATAAGGCCACCCGTTGTTACACAAGTGTTATTTTATTTCCTTTTGTACTTTTCTGTTAATTTTAATGTGTGACAATAAAGAGTTTACCTATCTATTTATTCAGTAGTTGGGTTTTTAAGCCAAAACAAAATAATATTTAAAAATATTATGATAGTCTTCTAAGCCGATTTAGATGAGTAGAAATGAGTATGTTAGAGTAAGCCTGAAAGTAGCACCAGTCACCGAAAAGTTAAGAAGACCTGTTAAGGCTGTCCTGGTATGGGCATGTCATGAGACGGGAGGATAGCCATGTTTGCAAGAAGGCCCTAAACATGATGGTAAGTTACCAATTAGTTTGGCCTCAGAAAGTTTGGATGGACTGTGTGAAAGATGATATGCGTGTGAAAAGTGTGAGTGTAGAGATGACGTCTGATAGAGTGAAGTGGTGAAAAGAAACGTGCTGTGCCGACCCCACCTAGTGGGAAAAGGGAAAGAAAATAATGACTTCTAAGCCGATTTCGCTATGGCGACAGCTTCTGATTTGGAATCTTAACCTAATCAATAGAGCTCTGATGGCATGCTGCACTGTGGCTGATATAGCCAATTTTGGCGGTAAATGTACGCAAATAGTGGGCACCAGAATGCCATTCAAGTACTTAGTTGTAGTAGATGTTAGCGGGTGGTCTGCTTTAAAGGTCTGTTTTTGAGTATTTTTAGGGTTCCGTACCTCAGTCGGCAGTCACCATTTTTGTTATATGTCTCAATTATTTTTTTTGTTTAAGATCAATTAATATTCATGATATGGAAAGTTAAAGCCAGATTTTCGTATATTATACGATTCTAGCATATTTTTTCTGTAAAACTCGCCTGATCGACTTATGGTTTTTAAAACTTATTTCCCAGCTCCGTGGGATTTTCGGTAAAAAAAAGTTATGGTAATTCGATGGAAAAAAACTTCAACACTCGATTCCTGAACTGTTATCATACTGACTAGTTTGTACGGAAGACTCAGTGGGCGAGTCTGACTTGCACTTGTCCGGTTTTTTATAGTAAATATATACAAAACATAAAAAAAATGCGTGTCTTTAAAGACTGCCTTTTGTATCCGACCCTTGATCGAAACATCAAGCAAGAGGTGTATGTTATTATTTATTTATTTTATTTTCATAAACCTAAGATTAATAAGGTAGTTAACGACAATGATTTTGGTTTACACATATGTATTTCAAAAATTATCACTGGGCTTTGAAAAGTTTCCTAAAAAACTTTTCAAAGTTCGTTTCGTAAGAGATGCGCTACGAAAACCTCGCGTCTCATCCTGTGCGGTCGGGTTCTGATCGTCAGTGCAGGGAAGCACTCCGCAAGGCTAAGGCGCCCCTACCTTCCGTCTTGTAACTTGATTCAATAATTAATCTTCAAGTTAGATAAGTAGGTATAAAAACGTAAACAAAAAAACAATATGGTGAAATTCAAAAAACTGTGAAGTGTTGTAATGTTTTAAAAATGTTATTAACGTATTCGAACAAAATGGGACCGCTTAGTAAATTATTCGAAACAACTTGAGTGAAGTGAAGTGATGAGTGATTCTTTTCAGTGCTTTAGCTTTAAGCCAAAGCAATACAAATCCTGGCAAGATGCAGATGATCCTGGCCGCTGGTGGAGGGTAAGACACTTTATTTTTATTTTAGAAATGATACTAAAGCTTATTACAACCAGTCTGATAAGAAAGTTAAGAAAGTAAAATCTAATACCTTTAAACGAGCAATTCTTGTATTTATGTATATAATCTGAATCTTGGAAACGGCTTCATTGATTTTAATGAAATTTGGTTTGTAGATAGATTAGGGGATGATAAATCGATCTTGCTAGGTTTCATTTTTAGTGAACCCGGGTTTGCTCGTATTCTCAGTCATAAAAAAACATTCAACACTAACTCACCACTCGGATCCGAGTGGGGCAGGTCTATAGTAGCGGCACCTTCCCACTCGGATGCGAGCGAGCGTCCCGCTTATTTTGTAGTAGTCAGTAAAGTGCCGGCGTTTGAGGCAGTCAACGTTGCTTTGCACGGCCACTCTGTACTTAATCAAAATTCGCCTACAAAGTTTTGGTTCCCAGCTGAAGTGAAGAGCCTACAGGGGGCGAAGAATGTGTTAAAAACCTGTTTTATTTTATTAATCTAATTATTGCATCTTGTCACTTGTGCATAACTAATTCTGCTTGTTTTGTCACTTCAACCATTATAATTAGTTTCAATAATAAGTATAATGTATATAATTTACTCCCCCATGCCCTTTTTATTATCAGATAGTCAGAAACACGAAAAAGCTTCACCGTTTCATGGTGGATATTCCAAAATCCCGAACGAAATGGTTTAATTCTACTTTCATCGTGCGGACTGCTAGATTGTGGAATATGCTTCTTGAGTGTGTCTTTCCCGATAGATATAATCTGGGTGTCTTGGTTTGTGAGTGTGTGAATTGGTTTCTTCTAGGTAAGCGCGCTCCATAGTAGATAGTAAAGTCGCTTAACATCAAGCGAGTTGGCGGACAAGCGCAAACCTATTACTACGTAAAATAAAAATGAATACTTGTACATACGAGTACCACCAGTTATTACCATATTAATGATTCTTTCAAATTACAACTAAAATGATGTTAATGTATAAAAATTTACTTGGATGAAAATTAAATGTATTAGTATTACATAGGAGTGGAATTCTCTGTCTAATAATATATATATATATATGTTGGTTTCTTCTAGGTAAGCACGCTCCATCGTAGACCGCAACGTCGCTTAACATCTGGCGAGTTGGCGGTCAAGCGCAATCTTATTTCTACATTAAAAAAAAAGTGTCCTAAAAACTACAATCATATAATTTTCAAGGCTACAGTGAATCTTCTAGATCCACGTACCAACAGCTAGTGAATTAGGGGTCAAACCTATATATGTACTATATATATAAGTATATATATTTCCGTCAGTGTATATTTATCATACACTAATGAAAAAAAACTCTGCAATTCGGAAAATCAACAAAATTTTTAGATTTGTCCGGAAAAGTCCGGTCTTCTACCTACCATGCTCGCTACTGACGGTTTTTGACGACTTCCCTTCAGCTATTAATGAATTCTGAAAGCCTTCGAAACGGACTTACATGTTAATGTGGTTTGTTGGTTTTGGCTTTAAAGGTTTCGCCGGGGTTAGCCAACACTCGTTACCATATTTACATCATCGAATATTGATTTACGGAAAACGCTACACTTATTGCTGATTATTTTTTACCCGACTCCACAAGAGTGAGGGTTATGTTTTTCGGGTGTGTTTAAGTTTGTATTTATATATGTATATTTCTATACTAGCTGTACCCGCGATTTCATACGCGTAAGAAAACACATCCACCGCGCTCCAACCTAACTGCCGACTCAATTTATTTGTGTCGAGTATGTGGTCAAACGTAGATGTATTTAAATGAAGAATAAACTGCCATCCCCTTTTTTAACTCGCTCCAGCCCGCGATATTCCCGCCTCGCTCCCACTCTACTACCTCACTTTCATTTCACTTCCTCCTCGCACTTATAGCGTTTACACCTTGCTCTTCTCCCTCTCCAACTTCGCTCCCACCGCACTTTTTTCTCGCTCCCATTCTACTCCCATTCCGCTCCTGCCTCGCTCCCATACCACTTACGTCCCGCACCCACCTAGATCCTTTGTTGGACTCTCATCTCACTCCGTCCCTCGCTCCGTTCCTTCCCCACACTAATTCAGCTCCCAGGCCCCATTTCCACCTATACTACTACCACTATATACTACTTGCCGCACTTAAAACTTGCTCACAACTCGTTCCTGTTCCAATCCTCACGCTGGGATTCGAACTTTATTATCGCCCTGGTCTAATATCCCTCCAGCCCCGCTTCCGTCCTGATCAAGTTAAGATTAAAAAAATCAGCAATTCGCTTGAAATGCAAGTCTGCTTATGAAAAATAAAACATAAAAAATGTCAACCCCCTTTTTATCACCTTAAGCCATCCCTGGCGCAAAATATTATAAGAGTCTTCGTCCTTCTTTATTTATTCGCGTAAATATTAATTTCAACTTTGTGTGACGAGCATGCATGATTGTTCTGTGTCCGGGTGTTTCTGTGTATCATAATTAAATACGTATTTACTAATATAATAATTATTCTACCAGTTATTTAGTTCCCATGGTAGAAGCTTTGCTTAGTTTGGGGCTAGATGGAGTAGTGTGAAAACATTCACCAATACTTATTTATTTTTATAATATTAATATTGCAACTCTCGCAAAAATTTATATTTGTAGTTTTCATAACCATGGACACTTTCGAACCAGATAGCTGTTAGAATACATATATACCTACTTTTTTTTTGTAAATACATTCATATGATACATTTATGAACATTAGAGAAGCAAATGGCATCCGAAACACAGTTTCCTAACTAGTTCGGAGCCATTGGAGTCAATAAATTTTGTATCTACTTTCTAAGACCAAAATAAAGTATTTGTATTTGTTGTATTGTATTTGTATTGTGTATTGATTGGAGCTCACGTATCGCCTGCTTCGACTAATCTAAATATAGGCGAGGCGATTTGATAGTGAATTTATGCAGCTTCCATACAGTGCTTACCTGACAGCACAAGAAAGTAACGATTTTGTTGAATGTATGTATGTACCTATATATGAATATGTTTATATAACTTTTGTTATGTGAACACATTTTCACACAACAAAAGTTAATATTAAAATATATATATATATATATATAAACACCCAGACAAAGAACACACATTCATGCTCAGCAGTGTTTGCCCTGAGTGGGGATCGAATCCACGACCTACAGCTCAGAGGCAGACTTACTACCACTGAGCCATGAGACCTGTCTGTTTTTAACTAGAATCAACAACAAAATTCAGTTGAAAATGAATAAATGTTTTCTGGTTTCTGATTTCAGTATCCAACTATATAAAATTCCATGGATAAAGTCGATTACTTTGTAAGTTTATTACTGTATAAAGGGATAACAAGGTTGAAATCTCATTTCCTAGGCCTTACTCTTGCAATAATCAAAATATGAACTACTTACAATCCCCGGGCTATGCGAGCTCGTGTTGTTTGAAGCTCTACAATTTTGTTTGTACTACTTCCTTTCGGATAATGTATATTATCTAGAGAATGTTCGGTTACTGGATCTACACTATGTCTACACTATGCCTTAATCTACTTATATCTATCTGGGTTGTTGGGGTAGAGAGGCCAAACAGCTCATAGGTGAGTTGGGCCACCGAATAATGGATAGAACAGGTGACACCCGCTCCATGTTTCTGGTGCAAAGACTGGCATTCGCCAGTTATGAGCAATAAAATATATTTGATTTGATTTGATTTGAAGAACTACTGAACCGATTTCAAATATTATTTCACCAGTAGAATGCTTCATTATCCTTATTTAACAATGGATATATTTATTACTAGACGACTACGACATCCTTCTAACTGAATTAGTACTCCTGAATTAATAAAGTATCCAAATATTCTGTCATAATATTCTTGGAGCTTAAACGCGATTTATAATATTTTGTTTCTGTTTGAACTGTTTTCTATTTCAGTAGGTATAGTAGTAGTATAGTAGCCTTTTTTCTTCATGGCAGTTGGAAGTTTATGAGATGGGCCGCGGTCCAGTCAATTTTGAGAACCACTAACCTAAAGAGATGACACTTAAAGTTAGTCAATAAACTTTATTTGCTTTATTATAAAACTTCTAATTTCAAAATACATACAAAATAATTATTGCTTCACAGAACCCTCAACAAAACGAAAAAAATATTGGTTCGAAAATTAAAACTCTTTACCACGCCACGCGCTCTTTAGCCACGAGATGGGCAGATGACCTCATACAAGTGGCAGGAAGACGCTGGATGCAAGCCGCTTCCAATCGGTCTTTTTGGAAATCCATAGGGGAGGCCTATGTCCAGCAGTGGACTTCTTATGGCTGAGATGATGATGATGACGTCTTGCATCTTTCTATTCACAATTATTTTTAATACTGACCAATACATACAAGCTACCTAATAAAAATAAACAAAAAATATTCTTATTGCTTACTCGCTTTCACGCGATGTTTATGGTTAAGTTAGAAAGAACTGAAGTAGGGGAATTACCGCGCGCGCTATTCACATGTTTCAATGTTTCCGTAAGCATACAATTTTGCTGATGAGGGGGAGGGGAGGGTAAAAATTACTAAAATTCTGCTTACGTAAAACTTGAATAGCCCCAAATTTAGTAGAGCTGTATTCCACATGCAAGACCCACACTGTTTAGATTTCCACGAACCTTCACAGATTTTCATATGAGAGAAGAGATTTAAAAAGTAATTTCCGATGAAAAGTAATTGCCCTCTTTACTAAACTAGACGCGATGATTTATTAGTCTTCGGAAATAGAGCTCGCACTATGAAAATACTAGCTTCATTTAAATCCTAAATTCCTAGTACTTAGTATTAGTCATTTGGTGCTCAAAAAGTAGGTTACCTGAAAAGTTTTTCAGGAGAAAATTGGTAATTTAATAGGTTTGATGCGCTCTTTTCTAATTTAAGTATACTTCAATTCGTGTCGTTGCCACTCGAGTCGCCTTTATATGGGGCCACCTCTGAGGTATAAGGTACATAACAAACAAAAAAATAATCTTTAAAAATAATTCACAATTGTCGGAGAAATCGCTGAACAAACATTAAAAAAAATACAATCGAATTGATGACCTCCTTCTTTTTGGAAGTCGGTTAAAATACAGTAGTTTATTGGTTATATAGGGTAAATAAAAAAAAAACGACAATACATAGTTTAAAAAATCTTGATTTATGTTATGAATAGGTAAATTATTAAAATGTAATTTATGGTACATACGTATAAAAATAAGTTTACATGTTTAGCTTATTTTTAATATGGGCTGTATTATTTAATTATAATGTATTATGTATAGCAGAGACAGTTGTCAGCATCGTAGCACCTCCCGTGAGGCCAGCCCATCAAGAAACAGCCGATGGCACATATGGAGTCCAAACAGCCCAAGTTCTTCAATGGAACGTGTATCGACTCCACTTTAGCAACTGCTTTGAGCTGATCTTGCTTAGGATCTGTAAGAAAAACACAAACTAAAGAAAACATTCGAAGAATTAAAATGTTCGCCTTTCTGTTTAAATAATGTGTTATCTTGAAAATTTTAATTTTACAGGACAGTGTTTTTTAACTTTCAAAACTTACTGTGTTGATTCGAATAAAGTCAAAATTGTAAATTTTTCGCAACAGGAGAGCGTTTCTCAAATTATTTTTTTACAGTTTATCAACAATTTATTATAAATTTTAATAAATAAGCTTTCTGAAAATTTAGCAGAAATTTGGCTATAAGTATTTAGAAAAAATTGAAAAATACCTATACTATACGTACATTGTCCTAGCAAAAAAAAAATATGGGTATTTATACATAAAATTTTATGTCATAGTTAATTTATGCATATGCACTTGCCCATTTAATAAATATTACAGTTAAAAAAACAATTGAAATACCCAACTTCAAAATACACAATTTCGTTTACTTGGATGATGTTTTCTCTAGCTATTTTGTTTTAATATTCAAACTACTAAACCTATTTTGATCAAATTGAATGAGACAAAAAAAAGACGTGTGGCACTCGGAGACTGCCGCGGTAAAGCTATTGCATAGCATTTTTTATCAACTTACTTATGTAATTATAATTATTTATTTATTTTATTTATCCAGTATTCCTAACACCCCCACTCTGACCGGCACAGCGGTGATACTTTTTAGTTTTTAGTTTTGCCATCTATCGATGAATAGCAGAACTTTTAATGACTTTTTGAAATATCACGCTTATCTCTTTAGTTCTGCAAATCGCCTCTAGGTGGCATTAGTTGTATCGGCGTACTGCGTTAGGTTATTTACGTTACGGAATTTCTGGATTCGGTTTCCACGCTCAAGGCCCGCGATATAAGCTATGCAATAGCTTAAAATCTAAATCATTTTGTAAATGACGAAGCTATGAGGTAACAAAGACATTTAAAAAAACTCTTATTTTGAAATCGGTTAAAAGTACGAAACCGAATAATATTTATGTTTATATGATTTATAAACAAAGAAAAACAAAATTCTTGATTCCAAAAAGTCGCAATAGTCAAGTAAATAATAATCCTGTTACTTCTACTTCCACAACTGAGAATAATCTGACACATTTATATTGAAAACCGACAAATATTTTAGCGAATAAAAGAGTTAGGCATACGTACAGTACATAATTGTGCACACATACACGCTCGAAAAACATTATCGCTCTTCTGCAGCCGGGTAAAAGAAAAAAATAAAACAACAATTATCATCATGTAAGCTACAAGAAAACCAGTCTGATTTATGGCTCCCCCATAAGTTTCCAAAAAAATGAAAACAAATGAATATTGGTAGACATTTCACACAACAGCTCAAAACTAAGCGAAGCTTTACTATTGGAACTAGATGGCTGATAGAATACATACATACTTTTTTTACTGGTTATGTTGGGTTAGGTTGCAGCGTCTTTCTATCTTTTTTGTAAGGTCATCTGTCCACCTTGTGACTGTTCTTCCGACACTACGCTTGCCGGTACATGCTCTTTTACTAAATGATTCCTGGAAAATAATCTATGCAATAGAGCTGAATCTTCTAAAATAACTTACCGATTTCGTTGGTCATGAGGTATTGTTGGTATAGGTTGTTGAGAATGAATTTACCATCCACAAACACTACCGCACTCAATACTAGACATAATGCGATTAACGACTTCATTATGAACCGAAATATTTGAAGGATGAATTAAAATTTGAGAAGGAAATTTCAACACAATCGCTTTGAGTCAAAGTGCAAGGAGAATGCTCATAATGTTCCCACAATGTTCCATGACCCTTGCGTTGTACATATGAATAAATAATACTTAAGAGGATCGTGGACACCTCTATTTTCGCTTTTACATTGTTTTCATATAAAATGTTTTCTATCTCTAAATATTAACCAATTTCGATGATTCTTTCTTTATACGATTGGAACTATAAATGGTTATGCCTCTTCGGTTTTTGTTTACTTTGGAGTTATTACGAAATTTGGAAAAAGCCAACCGTACAGTTTAACATTCCAAACAGATAAAAAAAGAAATCAGATAAAAGGAAAACAGAAAAAAATATAATAACAATTAAAAATAAGTGTAAGGATAGAAAACAGATTTTCCTTTTTTTTGGACACATGCGAGTCGCGTAATAATTTTATTGCAAATTTGGCCATATATATGGATAAAACTGATTTGTCTACCTAAATATTTGATTTCAACTAATTTACTTGTGACAGACGGAAAGATAACGATCCTATACTTTATTGATTTTTCCTCGTTTTGCTTTTCCTTTTCCAAAACTCTGAAAAAGAAAACATGTCATTCATAGTTTTAGTCAGGTATGTCAAAAAATAATAAAATTTAAATAATTTTAGGAGTAGAAAACTGTTTTCTCGTTTTGTGTGAGAGCACGTGCGCGTTGAACAATCCTCTTAAATCTGTCTGGTACTTGTCGCTTTATTTCTTTCCTTTTCCTGTTCATTAATTATACACAAGAGTAAAAGAGAAGAAAGCAGAAACTGTTCTATAAACACTGGTTTCGCATTACTCGCTGATATCGGTTAGGTCCAGACTTCAGACTTATTGTTTCCACCGGTGTGCCAATAAAGGATTTAGCAGCATTGCAATAAGCTTCAAACAAGTTGAATCGTCATTCAAAGAATTGCCGTTTTGAACTAAACAAAACAAGGGGCAAGCTTTATAAATAGATTTCATTTAAACAAAGACTTCGTTCATATCTAACAATACTATAGGTACCTACATGTACAGAAGATTTTAATACTAGTAGTTCTACGAACACTAGACCTCGTGAGAGACCTTATTTGCAGCTCACCTTGGATCATCTGTACATAATACCTACATAAAGTTGGCTTAGGAGGCCATATGTAAAATTTTGGCCGATTTCGCAATTTTAAGTGATTTTACATACGTTATTTCACGGTCAAAAACATTTTTTCACACCACCTGCCCAATAGTATTCCTTTTTATATCATGTCCAGAGGGTCCAAAGTACTACATTTACGCCCTTGGGATTTCATTATATCACACTGTGATATACTAATGTGAATTGAATTTAGAACCTAAGCCTAAAAGATTGTCAGAGACCAATCAAAGGTATTCTATTCATCTCTGATTGGGCCATAACGCCCATAACAAAAATAATTCACTCGAAAATCGAACTGGCAACTGAGAATAGAACATAAAAAAGAAATAAAACAGGCACGAATACTGCAACCAAAGAGAATGAAACATGCTATAACTGAAACATCTGTTGATTTTTTGATATTGCACTACGGTTGTTTATTATAATTTTACCTGTGATTTTTATTATTGGAAACTTTAGCTTGACCACCGATCCCGCTAGTTTTGACCGACGTTTACGATCTACGATGGAGCGCGCTTGTCTAGAAAAACTCTATTTTACTTGCGATTGTGATACCCTTATACCGATTATAGGTATAATAATGTCAATCAAAGAAGGTAGCGTATGCTGTAATTTTTGAAGTTCGTACGTTAAAAATAACAACAAAGCGCTCTTTTTTGTCAAATAATGTAGATTCGAAACCATTTCTTTCTAGTATCACGCAGTAGGTGTGAAAAGTAGAGTAAGTATGTACCACGGGGATAAAGTGTTTTTGCCTTGGGCGACCTTGAATCCCTCGTTACACTTCGGATTCTAGTCTTAAGAAAATTTGGCCAGTTGATGCAGAGACGCTTCGCTAGCTTCGCTCGCTCGGTCAGAAACTACCAAGTTAAATAAATTTGGTTGCCGGCCCTAAACCTGGAGCTTACCTTAATTGGCCAAGTTTTATGTTTGAACGTAAAAACTGATTCATGACAAAACAAAGTTAAAATGAGGTTGGTTCATTATGCAATAAGTAGGTACATGACATATTCAATAATTCCTATAGAGAATAATCAAAACCAATAGGGTTGTCACCCTCAAACTGACCTTTTTATGAGTCAAATTTTAGGGTCGGAAAATTATGAACTAAAATATAAGTTCCAAATTAACCACATTATACGTTTTGTTAAGAATGGGAGCCAATTTTCGTGTGATTTTGTTTAGTTTTGTTCTGTGATAGCTACCCTTAAATGACTACCTACTAAGATGAAAGCTACTCTATGAGATAGTTTAAGTAACCTACATCTTAAAAAAATAGAGTTGTTTGATCTCAGCTTGGTGTATTTCGTAATAAACCACGTTAAAATTGCTTCGACCATGCATTTCATTTGTATGGGAGTATACCTTGAACGGAATTTTTCATCGTTACTTATATAGCCGCTTCATAGAACGGTATTGCGTATTGGTAACTAATAATTGCAAAGTTTCGTCAAAATCGGTGCAGCCGCTTCTGGGATAGTTACTTTTGTTTTGTTGTTGTATTTTTGCTTATAAACTTTTGCTGTTATGGCAGCCTTCCCTTAAATAATAATCGATCAAAATTAAAACTACAAGAAAACATAGTTTTTTTTATCAGCCCTGTTTCTACAAACTGTCCCACTGCTGGGAACGGGCCATCTTCTCATTGTGAGAAGGGTTAGGCCTTAGTCTGCCACGCTGGCCAAGTTCGGGTTGGCAGACTTCACACATCTACAAGATCATTGAGAACTCTCAGACATGTAGGTTTTGCACGATGTTTTCCTTCACCGTTTGAAGTTGGCGGCAATCAACAATAAAATTTGACTCATAAAAAGGTCAGTTTGAGTGTTGATAACCCTATTGATTTTGATTATTCTCAATAGGAATTATTGAATATGCTATGTACCTACTTATTGCATCATGTAAGTACCAACCTCATTTTAACTTTATTTTGTCATGATGATTCATGACGTTCAAACATAAAACTTGGCCGATTAAGGTAAGCTCCAGGTTTAGGGCCGGCAACCAAATTTATTTAACACTAGTACAAGTAGGACTTTCGAATGGTATAAGTCACATCTTGTTACTCGATGAGGTGATTGGTATAATTTTTTGGCACCCTAAAATTAGGCCGATTCACAAAAGCTCCAGGGTTAGGCGAGGCAACTAAACTTTTTTTGTCACTTCTCGATAGGCTCTTTCGAATGTACTATGTCCCAACTTGTTACCCGATGAGGTGTTGGGCACCCCAAAAAGTGGTCATATTTTCGCTAACTGTACAAAACCCTCCAGGTTTAGCCGAGGCAACCAAATACATTTAGAGACACCTCGATAAGGTGCATCATCCTAGATAGGTCACATCTTGTTACCCGATGAGGTGGGTAGACATACGGCGCGCTCTTAGTCTACTATGACAGTTCTATAAATATTGTTCTACGAGTATTTATTTTAACGTTGACAGGTTTTTACCATTATTTTGCAGTTACTAAAGAAAATAATCTCTTTCTACGACTTCCGCCCTGTTTATTTTTCCTGATTATATGTTTGTTGATAAACAAAGTTTTTGTCGGAAAATACATTAAGCGGCTTTTTCCTGTTTGTTATTTTTTAGGTTTCTTCAATTTGATTTGACTATTTTAAAAATCTTACTACGGAATTTTGCAGATATTCAGCAGGACAGACAGACAATATTACCAACCAAACAAAAAATAATCATCAAAAAACAATTTATAATTGGCGGAGTAATCGCTGAACAAATATAAAAAAACAGTCGAATTGAGAACCTCCTTCTTTTTGGAAGTCGGTTAAAAAATAATCAAATAGAAGTGAGTATTTTTTACCTCATTCTCTTTTCCCAGAAATAGCGTTAAAAGTGTCTTCCTATTACTTACGTGAGTGGAAAGGTTTTATTAAAAAGTTTGTCCTAAAAAATGGATGTACAGGGCTAGCTCCATTAACGCAATCCCTCGAGTCCACACCGATCTAACACTAAGGGATTTGGTATACTGAGCAATATCAGTTGCCGCAAACATTTTTTTTAAAATTCTAAAGCATATCCATTTGCACCAACTAAAGCCCCGTTCAGGGTTCGTGATAATCATTCTCAACCACAAGTAGTCCACTGGTCATATGTCTCCGCTGGTAACATGTCTACGAGTATATTCCGAATTCATTTGTTTTAATTTACATTTCATAGAACTGCCTGGTTCCAGATGTTTTACTTGACACGAATGGAAAAAAATGAAATCAGATACTTCTATAAGTTTGTTAGCCATCAGTTTCATCTGCTCGAAGGTAGATTCGATCACTTATTTATAACGAAAAGTTCATTGGAGGTTACGAAAAAACGCATTTTTTATTTTGCAAGAGATGTAAAATTATTATTACAAAAATATAGCATGGACATTTAGAGAGTGAAGACGAATCATATCAAAATCGGTCAAGCCGTTTAGGCTGTAGGCGCTCATATAGAAACATACATGCATACATAAACTCGATAAACATAACCCTCTTTCAAACACAGTGGGGTATAAACTAAACTATTAAATATACTAAACTAAAACTAGTCTGACAAACCACTACATTGCATAGGCATTGTACCCAAAGTGCTGCTGCATTGCCAAGTTGGATAACACTCTATTCGACCATATTTGTTAAAAATTCTTTTGTACCTAAATCGTTTCACCGTGACTAGGTTTCAGTGCCATATGTCATCACTAGTAACACAGTTTCAGTGCCATATGTCATCACTAGTAACACAGTTTCAGTGCTATATGTCATCACTAGTAACACATACTGATTACTGGTTCACGGTTTTTTTATACGCTTGTTTGCCAACTCATCTGATATTAAACGACGATCCAATTTCCACTGGCAATTTATAGACATGTATTTTTCAATTAATTTTTAAGAAACTTTGTGTACGTACATGTTTCGCAATTTTATTTAAAAAAAAATTGTCGTCGTGGAATCCCAGATCGTGGAAGTACCCGGACAGACGAAAGTAAATTGTGCTAATTGATGAAACTTTGTTCACTTTGCTCACTGGGTCAATAAAAGTAATGCTTTCATATAAGTGCCTGTACAATATAACCTAAAAGTGATTTAAGTTTAGTTTTGTTCTGGATATATTATGATGGGTGCGAGTAGTAAGTAGACAAATGTCATATTTAAGAGAAATTCGTGCTCAAGTAAAAGAAAATAATGAGCATTGAGGCGGTACCATTAGAGGCGCACGCTCGCTTCGCTCGCTTGTTAAGTTAACGGACCCATGCTTATTTAACTAGTGGAGAAGTCCTGCGGTCAGTACTCCTTGCCAGCACATATTTTTTGCTGAGATTTCACGACTAAGTGTAAACTCTTGACCAATTTTGCATATATCTGAAAGTTTCGATTACAAAATGGTCATGTTTCTACCAAATATTATTAAAATCAATCGGTATCAAACTGACACCGCAGCAGACTTCTCTCCTTTATAGAAAATCTCAAAAATAGGTACTCAATCTAAAATCTCCTTAATCTAATCGTAAGCTTCATTGCTGAAGGTCGTGTTCGGGATATATGGCATTCCAAAAATTGCTAACAACAAAAAATCTATGCAATTGTCCATATTTACTAAGTTTCGTCGAGCTAAGTTGTAAAATATGGCCTTTTAGCAAGTATCAACATTCAAATATCCAGACATCCAGATATTTTAACAACACTTAAACAGTATTATCAAAGTTAGAGGTATCAAATATTGCATATTTCCCGGAACACATTTGGCCAAAATTCAAACATAAGATAGAGAATATACGGAACACACAATTAGTAGACTACACGGAAGCACGCTGTCAGCAGAATGGGCATATTTGAGCAGGAAAATAACACATGGCGAGGGTTTTAGGGTTTCGTAGTAAACAAGGAACCCTTATAGTTTCGCCATGTCCGTCTGTCCATCCGCGGCTTTGCTCAAAAACTATAAGTACTAGAAAGCTGTAATTTAAAAAAATTTTTGGGGTTCTCCCCTAGGTGTACATAAAATGGGGATCAGTCATTTTTTCTTATCTACCCTATCGTGTGGGATATCGTTGAATAGGTAATCAAAAAACGTTGGGGATAAAACCATTTTTCAATTTAGGGGTCCGTTTGCGAAATATTAAGCTTTGAAGTGATAATTTTTGTTAGAGTCACGTGTCACCCCCCTCAACCGGCTAAACGTTTGAGTTTGGACATAATATGAAAAAAATCATGGTAGTAGAATATATGATTAAATTAAAAGGAAAAATATCAGAGCCAAGTTATCGAGTTATAGCCGATCAACTTAAAATACTTAGACAAGTCAAATATGAATATTTCATTTAAATTAACATAAATTAACACACGTTCGTAGTATCAAATAAGAGACTCTGTTTTAAGATCACATAAATTATGATATGTAAATACGGAACCCTACATTGCGTGTGACACGACACGCACTTGGCCATTTATTGACTATGGAGTTGTATACATTTGGGAACAGTTCTTTAGATGACTTTGTTGGCATGTGAATGGTTTCATGCAATGTGCCGCAAATCCCCGAACGTGATTCATACTCGTATGCTAGCTTAGACATTCAAGAATATCATATTTTACTATTTATTAGACTACCAGTTCGTTTTTTGCATATAGATAGATAGATAGATAGATAACACTTTATTAAAATACCACAATACATTAAAACAGAACATTGAAACAGAATTATAAAAACAGAGAGAATAATATTATAGCTACGTGTTTTAATTGGCGGCCTTATCGTTTAGAGCGATATCTTCCAGGCAATCTTGCACGGATAAGATAGATGGCAACAGATAGTGGCCTTAAAGGAAAACTGAATTAGTAAATGGGTTTAAAATAACAGTACCGTACCACCGTACTGGGAAGATGAATGTCATTTTATAGACTGCTGCCTAGCAAGATACTCGCAGAGTCGCAGCCACAGAATTCGTGTCCCTATTTACCTACATATCTCGCAGTAATGCAATAGTAGTCCATTTGTTTAGTTAAATAGTATTTGCCATTAAATTAATTTTGCTTTCAAGTTGAAAGCTGGCTGTATATTTTATAAATAAATACTATGTTTTTAACGTAGAGGACTTTTAAGACTTTATTTCGGCGTTTTCTAAATGTTTTCGCGAAGCTACCTAAATTATATTACGTAATCCAAATTTTAACCCTCAGTATCATAGTGATTATTAAAAAACTGAAATAAATAGAAACAAGTGTAGTTTTACAAGCTGCGTACCTTTTAAATACGTCAATAAAAAACACATGTCACACCCATTATAATTGTTATCCACGCGACGGACACCCATTGTCTGTGGTTTGACATCAATACCGGTTAGTATAAGAAACACCCATTTGATATATGTTAAAGTACTACAGCGTAATAAAAAAGAACTTAAAGATAGACTTCAGTAGACTAGAGTTCACTAGACTTCACTTGGAAGTGTATGGGCCTCCGTCTATCCTTTGTTACACTTCAAAGAAGTAAATCACCACCACCTGACCACCAATTCGCCTGATGTTAAATGACGGTGTAGCCGAGGACGGAGCTCGTCGATTTAGAAGATATCTATTCACCCTTGAAAATTCCAAGATTGTAGTTCTCAGGAAACAGAGACGGCGGCACAGAATTTCATTCCTGTGCAGTACTCATCAAAATTCGGTACAATCCCGACGAATCCCGATCATCTAGCAACCCTACATGAAAGTATAATTATTAATTATATGCAGTATTTGTTTTTTTTATATAATTATCTATATATTACTAGCTGCGATCTGCAGTGCCACGCGCACATATTTTTTTTGACAAAATTAATCTCCACAGAGTCCGTGCCTTTTATAAACTAATATAAGATATTTTTATTTATTTTTTATTATGCAAGAGAAATACAAAATTCTAATTTAAACCTAACTAACATGCATACGTGTATTCGCCGAGCAGTCCAGCTCCCGCAAGCCGCACCCGTTCACGAATTGACGCATGTGCCAGCCATCGCTCTCCTCAACCATATTTGAGGGAAGAGGGCGACCGCGACCTACCACACGACGCCGCCGCGAGAAGCTTTTCAGCGAGCGTGAGTGCTCTGGCTATACACGCTTTCCTATTATTGCATTCCACCCGCACATTCATGAAAAACCATAATGAAATGTAGTCTGTACTAATCTCTGCAACGATTCGTGGTGGTCTCTGTACATGCCAAGTTGACATGATAATTAATATCACAGCCAAACCGGGCGCCGAGCACACAGATTTGGCATCGATTGTAATAGTGATGTTTTGATATGAACTAGTTCCTCGTACTTTGATTTCGACAAAAATTTACAAAATCAAATTCATTTATTTATTCCTTGTAAAACTGGTCAAACAACAAGTATTTATATTAAAAGGAAAACAAAATACCCGACTGTAGAAAAGCAGTTTACTTGATATGCTGTTAAGTGTTCGTTTTTTGTTGAGATAGTATTCATAAATTGCTGCAAAAGACTATAAATACGCATTATTTAGAATAATTGTAGTAAAATCACTTAATTATAGCGAAAAAGATTTAGGTATAGGATTTTTTATTTTTGCGAGAAATGCATTATTATTAGTACAATAAATATAACCTATATCACTCAATGTGTGATGACGAATCTAACAACACCTCGCACATCAAAATCGGACGAGCCGTTTAGGCTGGTAGGCGATCATATAGAAACAATTATGTACATACAAACACACATACCCTCGAAAACATTCTTACGCAGTCGGGTCATACACTGTGATCCTATATATTAAATAACTAGGCACTCTAGTTTCGCTAATATAGCATGCAAGTCTTCATCATTAATCTTGTATAAACAGTTTCGCAATAAAATACATTCTGATTCTGATATGCTTAAAATATACACACACCTAATTCTGCACCATCACAAGTGAACACACAAAAACTAACTTAAGTATCATTATTATGCAGACTAATCTAATATCTTTAAACGAGCAATTCTTGTATATTTATAATTGGAATCTTGGAAACGGCTCCAACGATTTTCATGAAATTTGGTATGAAGGAGGTTTGGGGGCGATAAATCGATCTAGCTAGGTTTCATTTTTAAAAAACGACGTTTTATCCGTGTTTTCGGGCAATGAAAAACTGCTAAAATATTATTAGAATACGAAGGAAAATTTCGCCGCTCTCTGCAAGGTAATAACTCAGTTGCATGGGAAATCGGGAGATTTGGAATCCAGATGACGACCCCAGTTCGATTCCGGATAGACGATATTATTTTTTCACTTTTTTTTTTTCAAGTTCCTTCTTTTGTGAGAAAAACTGTTATAAAAAAACCGAGCAAGGCTCGGACATCCAGGTACTTAAATATTAATTAACATCGATTATATACTTTCTAAATTAAACTTTTGTGTACCCAGGAGCCAGTCAAGACAGTGTAAAAAACATAAACCTTTTGTCATTAATACTGCTCGTTCTAATTTGGGCCATTACTCTCCTCTAAACAGAATTATAATTAACTACAATGCAATTCATAATGTCAAAATTGATACAGTTGATGAATGCGGTTTGAAAAACCAGCTTGATATAGATGTTTTTTCGGGCCTTATACATGTTTTTAAATCACGTTATAGAATGATTATTTCTAAAGTGTGATATCCTCACATTGTCATGATAGAATATATAACATTGTAATTTAAATATATATCAAATGTACTTTCAATTTGTCAAAATTATTTGTATTTTTTTGTGTAAATTCATGTAAATTCAATTAAATCATTTTATGTAAATGTGCTGTATAAATTCTTGCATGTAGTTTATACCTGTAATTGAAGTACCACTCAATATGTATCTCACTTTTGTACCTTATTTTTACTTGATTTGTCTTGGTGGTGGCTTTGTTGGTGTAACAATGAAATAAATAAATAAATAAATACCTTTTTAAGGTTTTACGGTCGTTAAGGAACTCTTATAATTTCACTATTTCCTTTCGTCTGTCTAGTTACGACTTAGCTCAATGACTCTTAGTTACTAGAAAGCTATTTTGCGTGGTTGTACACTATGTATATCACACTAATTCTCTCTAACAATATGGTGACATAAAATCTTGAAAATAAATTAGGGTAATTAGGTTATCTCCTGTACACCTAAAGGGATGATTGTTTTCTCGTCTATCTCATTGTCTCGTATATTTATGTTGATTTACTTAATTTAAATACAAATTATATTAATATTAGATAAATTTGTGTATGTTTGTGCGATTTCGTCTAATCAGAATATACTTTAATTATGTTATTTCATCAGGCAAAAATTTATGAAGAAATTGTTTGTGTATTTCTGTGTGCCGAATCTGTTTTTTCTGGTAATAATATGCCTATCTCTATAATCAATAAACAAATCAGAAAGAAATCTATAATCAACTCACTCTATGTATACCAATAGTATCCATACTGGTACTGGTACTGTGGTGTTAGAGAGTCTAGCCTCAAAGTTAGCCATTTTTTTCTACGTTTCCACAACTCTATTTGGTTTACTTTATTTCTCAGAACAACTTTATTTTCCTTTCGCAGTCATAACCGCAATAAACTCTTCGTGTGATAAAAAAAAACGTATTTTTTGCTGGTTTCGATTTTTAAACATCACCGTATTGACGCTCTCATCACATCGAAACTTTACTTACTATATGTATAGTATAAGTAGTAGACTTATAGTATTATTAGTGTATTCATAGGACATTGTGGATAACTTGCAACAAATTTGTTCTTTACTTTGCCAGAAGTGACGCCTATTAAAAAAATCAAAATTATATAAAAAAAATCTGTTACGCCATTGAATAACTCATTTCAGACATGCCTGTTTTGTGTAAAATTTGTGTATCTTTTAATGGTTTTCCCCAAAGCGCCATCTATTGAGTTTTCATTCGGAATTGTAACGCCATTGTGAACATCCTCCCGCAGGCATTGAGGGAAAATTTTGTCTATGGTTTTCCCAAAAGCGCCACCAGTTGAAACTTTCCGTAACTAAGTCGTTTTCGTTGTGACAAGTATTCATGTTACAGAAAGCAGCACTTAGCGGAAAAATAGGTAGCTTTTTTGTGTGGTTTACAAAACTCCACCAACATTTTTTTACATTTTTACTGTGACATTTCAAGCTACAAAAACACTATTGAAACAATATTACCAAAAATAGCGATAAACAACTTGATCCACAGATGAGCTTCACTTGTATTTTCTGAACAAAAAGAAATGTAAAGTATAGAACAGTAATAATTATATAATTATTATGACCCATTAACGTCTAGTCTGTACGTTTGGTACCTATCAATACCGTCAGCTGGCTTTGCTTAAAAGCGCCATCTATCTACAGTTCGCGTAGCTATAGTCATTTTCATTAATTTCATACAGTACAGTGACGCTATTGCGGAAAGCTCATGCAACTTTTGCTGGTTTGTAACTCACTGTGGTTCAAAGATTCTTAGATGGCGCTTTATGAAACTCGATACCGTAGAAACTAAAAATTGTGCTTTCTTTTAGTTCCATCATTAAACGTTAGATGGCGTGTTTGGTATCCGGCACTAGTATCGACTACAGCCCCTTACGTAGTAAAGTATCTACATACAAGTTTGAGTACATAGCTACTACAATTCAAGTATAGTACAAACTGTAAACGAGTGAGCAGTGACGTCATCGGCAAACAAAGGATCGTACGTATGCCAGGAATTATATCGCTAGTAAGATTTTTGTAATAGTCAACATTGCAATAAGCAAGCAAAAATGTGTCAGCTAGTCAATTAGCTACAAAGTCAACATTCACTGTTTTAGGTATCTAGGTCCCTCTTTTTGTTTCTCCGTCGACCGCAGGCTTTTGTACTGCTAAATATAAGCCTGTCTCATCAGTCTATAGTCTTCTATACAATCTAGTCGAACAAACATAATATGTATGTATATATTATAAGCTCTAATTCTGATTCAAAGTTTGATCATTTTGTCTTTCTACTTTTACAATAGACAGTAAAGTACAAGCTAAAACGAACCAAATTTAAGTTTGATTAGCGATAGAACAAAGTAGGTACGAGTATAATCGACATACATATCTCGCAGCTAAATATTCACCGTTTTACTTACTTTGCCCTAGGGCCTAGGCATTCGTTGGGTTAGAACTTCATTCCACTTATGCGTCAACTACCAATTGAATTTTTTTAACAGGCTTTTATTAGGTCGACCTGTATGTAAATAACTAAGTAATGAAATCTAAGGTAATTAATTTAACCATCTTCCAAGGATCGTAGCGTCATGAAAATTGGCAGCTGTATGTAGTTCTGATGACAATACAATAATATGGTACTGTAGAACTAATCTGATGATGGAGCCGGAAGATATGAACTAGAACTTCATGGTGGAACATCGTATCATAGCTGTGTTTGGATTTGTTAGAAAAGTCTTGTAATGAACTTTGACCACAATAATTTGTAGCGTGTTTTTTAGTTTTTTTAAATGTAATTTATTATGGAACTGGTTGACGAGTCGAGCAAGTCATTCGTATATGTTAAGCTCCACATTTATCCAGTAACAGTCCGATGTCACTCAAAATTTTAGAGATAAATTTACAACCCTGTTAGGCGATGCACTGCGTTCGTCACTGCCGAATATACGATATTAAATTTACGTACCTAAATATATCTAATTAAATTTCTATTGATTACCAAAATCTCTACGTTTCGAACGTATGTTCTGCTTATAACGTAATCCTTTGTTTAGAACGCTGACCTTAACTAAATAATCATTCGAAAACAGTATGCAATAAACGCCAATACGTTTAATTTATGAAACGCGCGACGAAGATAAGCGCAATGCAGGCATTGCTGTACTAAATATATGGGTTCAGCGAAATCTGCGCGCTTTTCCGCAAGAAAGCGGCATTCATCCTTAGAATAAAGTCGGTTAACAGAAATGAGTTACTAGGCAGCTTTTTGGTGCCGGTTTAGCTTTTTGAAAATCGTTAAATAACTGTTACAAAGAATACATTGTTATTTAGAATCTTGGAGGAGAAATAATTTGTTGTCCAATTTTAGAATGTTGAAATCTGAGATACGCTTCCTAAGCGAGTTTTCTACCGACTGATAGAATCTGAGTAGACAGCGAATGAATAGATAAATAAATATTTGTGGACATTTTGTAGGTAAGCATGCTTGCTCTATTGTAGGCCTCAACTATGTTTATTACATAATTGGTATTTTGCGTAGCAACAAGATTTCCTTGCTACGTCCTACGTGATTCTACTCGCTTTAGATCCATTGTTTCGGCCCGTTTGTCTTATAACTGACTTTTACAGTATATCCGAGAAGATAATGGCTCGTTAATTCAATATTCTTCTTTTTCTTCTAGTCATGCATAGAAGAATCAACATAATATATTTTATTCGAGCTTAATTGGTATTTTGCGTAGCAACAAGATTTCCTTGCTACGTGATTTTGTGCTACGTGCTACGTGATTCTACTCGCTTTAGATCCATAGTTTCGGCCCGTTTGTCTCATAACTGACTTTTACAGTATATCCGAGAAGATAATCGCTCGTACATTCTATATTTTTCTTTTTCTTCTAGTCATGCATAGAAGAATCAACATAATATCTTTTATTCGAGCTATATTGGTATTTTGCGTAGCAACAAGATTTCCTTGCTACGTGATTTTCTGCTACGTGCTAGGTATTTCTACTCGCTTTAGATCCATAGTTTTAGCCCGTTTGTCCGTAAGGGTCAAACGTCAGAACCAAGAACTTATGAAGTCCTACTCGAAGCTAAGTACGTCATTACCAAATTTTATCGAATCGAATTCGATTCAATCGATCGGCATTCGAGTCACGTCACCGTTTCTGACAAAACGTGGCGTGCACGGAACGTCTGAAACTCCGGTTAGGTTTGTCATTTTAATGGCATCCCTCGGTTGGATTGTGCGAGGTCGCGGCGGCGCGATGAAATATATCCGCACTGATAAGGTTCGTGGTATGGGCGGCTTCTTTATTATTTTACGTTTGCCCATATATTTACATTTATCCGTCTAAGTCAATATTAGATCGGATTTTGAATAGATCGATACGAAGTGGAAGGTTATCTTAAAGCTTTAAGTAGATTAAGAAACTCAGTGTAAAATTTATAAATAGATCCTGAAGCGTCCGTTCGTTAGCCTCCTTTCTTAAATAAGATGTTCATTTTTCGTTTATTTGTTTCAATTCAATTCTCAGTACGCGCAAGCCTTTACATTAAGTATTCTTGTTAGTAATAGTGTGTACGCAAATTACGTTCGTGTGTGTGATGAAGTTGCGAGCGGTTAGTACTCACACGCAACGTGGCATAGCTTTAAAACACAACCAAAGGCCGCGCACAATCGTCACTTGCATTAAGAAATGGCGAATCCATATATTCTGTGAAACTCAGATGGAGTACCTAATTTTTACTTTAAACCAACTTCTAAAACAGAGGGAGTTCTATATTCGACTGTATGTATTAGAACCATGGATTCTTAGCGCTCAGCGATTTTATGCGTAATCGAAAAGCAACGTTGTTGGATTCTATTCGTCATATTATTTCTTAGAGCGCTGCAATACATCCGTAAATAAACAGATATTTTTGTTTCATTTCGTTACACAAAAAAACCCTAAGCTTGTACTTATATTGGAGAAATGTTCATACATTTATTTTCGTTATAATAAGCTGATTTTCATCTAAATCAAGCTTCCATAGTTTTAGGCTCTTGATACAATCAGTACAGAACTTGTATCGTTTACGCGTAACACTTCTCATCGACGAGAAGTTGACAAAGCACTTTATATACATCCTTATCTAACGTTTGTGAATAGTGAGCTAGAATCCGATCCATCGTCGACATTGCTGATCTTGCTTTCATCTCGGCCGGCGTAGGCATTTGCACATAGCATCGTCGGCCGCCGTACGGCCTCCGAAATCGTTGCATACAAATGTACGAAATTACGTCCCTATGTACCAGCGTGACAAGCCTCTATCGGGAGGGAGGCCGATGTGTCAATACAGAATGTATGCAGGGATACGGAAGTACGAGTACGAAATCAAACTGAAATGCTCTGTGAACGGATGTAGGCGTTGAAATCTCTGACCTCGATTTTTTACTTAGTATGTCAAAAGACATACTAAGTTATAAATCGAGGTCAAAATTAGTTAGGTAGTTTAGGTCTTAGTATGTCAAAAGCGTCGAATTGTATACCTCCTGGTATACAATTCGACGCTTTTTGTATTTATGTTAACCGATATTTCCGCCAATACTACTAAGTTTTAATGTTTATTGAATTATTCTAGAGGCTAAAGAAAAGTGGTAAAATATTGTTGTAATTAGTTTAATAGCTTTTCAATTATCAAAAATATTAAAGTTTTGGTTGAGTACAGTTTGGTTGAACTGAAGGATTTATTTAACGAGGTTGACAGAGATAACCAGAAGATATTTTCAATTAAACGGACTCTGGTATCAGTATTCCAAAAACTACTTTGACGTCACAAACAATATTATATCGACACGTCATTGAGCGTTTCAGAATTCGAGGCCTTATTTACATAGAGCATTTGATGTACAAAATGGAATAGATATAATCTGGGTGCCTTTAAATCGCAAGAATAGATTATTTCTAGGCAAGTGCGCTCCATCTTATATCGCAACAGTTGATTAACATCAGGCGAGTTGGAGGTCAAGCGCAAGCCGATTTTCTGTCTAAAAAACATTAAATGCCGCTATGCCAGCGGCATTTAATTATATATTTTACAAAGATACTTATTGACTTTCAGTTTTAGTTTGTGAATATGTATTTTTAAACAATAAAAAATGTGTATTTCGTTGTGGTAATATCTTTGTCAAGTAATTTAACATTTTCATGGCACTGCTGCGAATAATCTGCGATACGCTAATACCCCATTCCTGACTATACGTCATAGTGGTACGCCACTAGGACACGTCACGGACATTGTGTCACGGTCCATGTCACGGCTTATCGTTTCAAATGCAGTGTAAATCCGTGCGACTGGCACAACAGTACTTTAGATTAATCTATGTGTCCATACAAACTGGAAGTAGATTTAATAAATTGGTTACAACTTTTTGAATAGGGAAGCTAATAGCTTCCTTATTCAAAGAGTGAAGATACAGCCAATTATAACGATAGAATTACAAGTAAATATAAGTATTTTGTATTTAATAACAATTTAAATAAAATTTTCGTGGTCACTAATAATATTATAATATATTATTGGCTACTTTGGCTATTTTTATTAATTCACAAAATAATAATATTACAGGAATAACAGCTACATTCTACAAAGGGATCTGCGTCTTAGGAATGAATTCCGCTGGCTACAGTCTCATTGTCTAGTAATATTTTATGTTATAATAACTAGAAAATTTGGTGGTTTCTTCATCACCATCATCATCTCAGCCATAAGAAGTCCACTGCAGGACACAGGCCTCCCCCATGGATTTCCAAAAAGACTGATTGGAAGCGGCTTGCATCCAGCGTCTTCCCGCCAGTTGTATGAGGTCATCTGTCCATCTCTCTCTGGTGTGGGTGGGATTATTTATATATCAAAAAAAGTTTCGATATTTTTTTTTTTTATACAAGATAGATCTTTGATTGGCCACCAATTCGCCTGATGTTAAGCGACGATATATTTCTGATATATTTTTATAATAAATGATTAATATTTTCATAAATAGTACCTACCGACATAGGTGCAGAGTTAAGATAGTGTGATATTTTATTGGTCTATGATATACCTAAAATTAGAAACAGAAAGTTATTTTACGGTCGACGCTCACCTAGCTTCTTTCGTTTTACCTTAACTCACTCCATATGACGGTCTTATCCAAAATAACAAACATACTTAGCCTGAAATTTAAACTGGATTTCTAGTTAATTAATCTGAAGGGCATTGGTAAGTGCGTGGAGACAGATATTGAACTTGAGCGTGGTAACTAGCCAGCTGGGCACCAGAAAATACCATACGACTATATTATGCTTCTTTATATTTTTCTCCTACATAAAATCCTCAAGTGGTTTATATTGGATCACGGGCACTCCAGCGAGAAAGTCCGTCGCGCAACAGACGGAGCTCTTATTCATTCAATCTAGAGTTAATCGAGTTAAATGTTATCTAATTGCTTTATTTTTTAAGTACCGAAACCTACGTTGCAATTTTTAGTTGTATTTTAATACGCTTACCATAAGGAAATTATCAAAGTCATAAAAACACGCAATGTGTTATTAATTTATTATATTATAGAAAATAGAAATCAGTTGAGTGGAAGCAGTAAAGTTGTCGGTCAAGGTGAGCCACGCTCCAATAAAATGCGTAAAGATTTTTCTGGAACGTATAAATAGAGCATGAAAGGCGAGTGTCCACTCTCGTATCACTGCGGTGCGATAAAACGCTCTTTCTACTGGCTACCTGGTTTATACACTATACTTCATCTCAGTACACTAACTCGAAAGATTTTTTTTGATGCGAACAACTTTGAAATTGGCATTAAAGACTGATCGATAATCAGTCACTCAGAACAAATTTATAGTTTATGATCCAGATAAAGTAGATACAGAAGATAGATACAGCCAAATGAAGGCCCATGATTTTGGTATACCTATTGTTGTTTGTGTATGATACTAATTAACGCATGAGTAGTTAAGTTAAAAATGGTATCATTAAGTAGATAAAAATCGATTTTGGATTAAAATGTATTAATAACCAGTTCCCGCGGTGCACGTTTGCATCTATTTTGTTAATTTTTTTTTATCACCACTACAGCAGATCTAACAGCTGGATATAATATTCTCTCCTATAAATTTACAAAAAAATACAGTTGAATACGGACTGCAACTATTAAAATGTTTTGAAACTATAACCTCTACATATCGTGACTCCAAAAGGATATCTATCAAACTTATGTACTGCGTTGTATACGTAACTTTCGCCACAGTGTGAAAAAATACGTATGCCGTAAATTATTGAGGCGTGGTGAGGGAAGCGCCTGGTTTAGAAATGCGTACTTTGCGTACTCCACGTAAAACAGAAACGGACATGCCCGCCGCAATCAAGGGTTAGTGAGGATTTTTTTACACAAACTTGGGTATATAAATATTCCTACCTATTGATATTTTGTTCACATCAAAACTATTAAGATATCGAGGAAATAAACAAGTGTAAGATAAAATAAAAGTTCTCGAGTGGTGACCACGCATCGGCAATTTAGCCTAGGAAGACCAGCCACGAGATGGACAGATGACGTCATACAAGTAGCGGGAAGACTCTGGTTGTAAGCCGCTTCCAATCGGTCTTTTTGGAAATCTGTGGAGGAGGCCTATGTTAAGTAGTGAACTTCTTATGGTTGAGAGGAAAGAAGAAGAGAAAACAAGACATGGTGCACGAAACTGAAAATGTGAAAGATTTTCCTTTTATCTATAATTTGTTTGGAATTTTTATGGGGATTGGTGAACAAGGTCTTCTAATATCATAATTAAGAACCCGTCTACGCCTTAAATGTTAGTATATGTATTTATAATTTATGTACTTTTGTATAAAAAGATGCAGAGCTTAAAAACGTAGTCACATTTTAGTCCAACTTACATCTTGTTTCCGAATACCCACCACACAATATATTATATCAGAATAGCACCGAGCATGATTTTCCTCCTTTAGTGACTTCGAACCTGTGAACCACTCCAGCTGGAATGTACGCGCATGACTATCACTTAAACGGTTTCAGGGTAAAAGCGCAAACTCTATAAACGATAAGTAGGTAAATAAAGATCATAGAGAAAGACGATACGCACCAAAACAATTACGTAAAGATACTAACCTTTTTACCCTAATATTTTTAGCAGTCTGTACAAAAATATAAAGCTTCACCATAGAGCCTAAACTACTTTTTCGATTTTGAGGAATGTGTAAATTTTTATGTTAATATGTTCAAGGTGAGAGATACGATATGGACGGATTACCTCATACAAGTGGCGGGAGGACGCTGTATACAGGTCACTTCCAATCGGTCTTTTTGGAAATCCACGGGGGAGGCCTATGTGCAGCAGTGGACCTCTTATGGGTCAGATGATGATGTTGATGATCTTCAAAGTGATTTGTTCTATATTTTAACCGACTTACAAAAAAATACTCAATTCGGTTGTTTTACCCGACTGCGTAAAAATCAAGGTTATATTATGTTATCGACGTTATCGTTATTATAAATATGTTTATGGGTATGTATGTATGTTTCTATATGATCGCCTACAACCTAAACGGCTTGTCTGATTTTGATGTGCGAGGTTTCGTTAGATATTTAGTTCCTGAGTGTCATTGGCTATATTTTTTGTAATAGATCTACGATACCTACCTACGTAATGACAATAAGACTCTCGCAAAACCAAAAAATTGCACTGTACTTACAAGTCAAATAATGATAGTACTTTACGAAAAAAATAAACGTAATCTAAGGGCAATTATCTTTAATTTAATCTCTTCAATTTATTAGGACCCGTTATATTAATTAGATTACACGAATAGTCCTCCATTCGTGGTTTCCTTTTGTAAATTATCTTTTTGTTTGTCTTGTTCTTTACCTTGAATACATTGATGTTTGTACTTTGTTAATAAAATTACTTTATTGTGAAAGTTTTGTTTTTAATACAAATACAAATACAATTACAAATTTTATTCATAACTCCTTAGTCACAAGTCAAAGTAATCACAATAATGAACAATATCTTATGTCAACACAAAAATGTAATAATTCATTATATAAATGTCACTATCAATCGTAAAACATAAATGAACTTAGTCATTTATTACGAATAATTATATGATAAAATAATATGTTATTTATAAATATACACTAGCTAATTTAAAATTATAGATTTATTAATTGAATTGTAATAATAAAAGTATTCATATTAAGAATAAATTTCAGGCAACTTCGTAAACGCACAATTATCGTAAAATAATTGTTCACGAAGCCACGTGTTTAGCCTTATTTTAAACGACGACGCGGAAGGTGCATCACGTACATGGATGGGCAGGCGGTTATAAACCGCAGGGCCTGCGATGTAGACCGACTTCTCCGACCTCACGAGCCTATGGGGTGGTGTCACCAGCTGGTTTTTCCTTTGGTTTTTAGTTTTTATTTACATATCTCACTGCAGGCGGGGTGGTTTTTGATTTATATTTGATTTTCTTGAAATTGAACAATGATCTCGGCACGCTCATAGTATTTTTGAATTTACCTACCCAATGATATCCCACTTTACACGTGAGGTACCGTAAATATTTTGTTTATCAAGTTATTATTTTACCACCTTGTGGAAATGATTAATATGTATACCTTTATTAAATTACAGCTTTCTAGTACTAAGAATCTTTTAAATAAGTCGCGGATAGAAAGACAGACGAACATGATGAAACTCTAAGGGTTTATTGTTGACTATGGAATCCCAAAAATGAGTCACAATTTCACATGAGTATCAGAGACACTAGTGTATTTACTTCAGTTCATTAGTTGTTTTCTTTTTTTTTTTTTGTTAATATACTTTTGTTTCATCAATTGATTGGTCTAATAAGTAGATAATATCAATGACATATTGATACTCTATCAAAGGGTCCTAATATCAACAAACACGTACACGTAACAAGTATGGTACGTATTCATTTAAAGTATCTACGATTATACTCGTAGTACTCGTATTAGAATATTTTCCGTTGTCTATGTAAACTGCGTAGAAAGTATCTTTGTTTTCACAATCGTTAAAATTTCTAAACGAATCAATATAATTTTGTTCAAAATATTAGTGAAAATTTCAAATCAAATATTCGAATACGAAATTGCTTTTCAAATCTCAAAATTGTTGATGATTATAATATTTTCTTGATTAATAATTAAGAACACTCTGTACCAAATCAATTTCAAACAATTCAATTTCTCGAACTATCTTCCCAAACAATATAAGGTTATGTTATTCAAATCTCCTTCTTGTTGTTTTAACATGATGTTACCCAAACCTCGCCCCTATATGATCTAACGTAATATTTCTCAAATCAGGAGGGATTATCTCGGCCTCCCCTCTTTTAGACCTCACGTGGCGTGGTTAGTAAACGGTCCCATATGTGTTTCATTTCACCAAGCTCCCATTCAAAACTCACAAAAGTACAGCAAAAGTCGACACATGTGACTCACATATTGAGACACTTCCCCTTCGGCTTCTCTTTGTGGCTACCTTACCGAGGAAATATAATACTGCATTGCTGTACGTAGCATCTGGTATAAAATTTGTTTACCCCGAAGGTAGCCATGTTAAATGAAGTTGTGCTCTGTTGAAGTTCTTTTTTTTTTGCATTTTTGTACCCGCTGAAATAACAGATAGTATTGCATTCACGCGATTAATATTTATCAAGATTATAATTATATGTTAAGATTTATTCAAATTTAATTAATATAAATTATAAAATAGAATCATAGTCAAGTGAATAAGTCATTCTTTTAACCGATTACTATAAAGTCCTCTTTTCTTTACATGTAATAAAAACTTCTTAACTTTTTTACATGTATTATAAACTGTTATAAACTTTTTTTTACTGATTCAGAATGATTATTTTATTTTATAGTCGACATGCAAGGTATTTAAAAACAGCTCTATGTTACAAAGAAAATATTCTATTTTTAACCGATTTCCAAAAAGAAGGAGACTATGTTTTTACCCGACTGCGTAAGAAGGAGGGTTATGTTTTTCGAGTGTATGTATGTATATTTTTTTGACACACCCTAGAGCCTAAACAGCTTGACCGATTTTGATGTGAGTGGTGTCAATAGATTTGTCTTAGTTGTGAGAGTGACAGTGGGTACATCAAAATTAAAAAAAATCATAAGTTAGGCTGCAAAAACCTCTTTTCTGCAGTATTTTGTTTTTCTTTTAACATTGATACTTGTTTGTATGTTTGTTCACCGATTACTCCGTCAATTGTGCATTGATTTTGATGATTCCTTTTTTTTTTGTTAGTTCATACTTTATAAATAGTCCTATAAAATTTTTATCGAAATCGGTTCAGTACTTTGGTTTTTATAATACAATATCATCCAAGTAAACAAATTGCGTATTTTGAAGTCAGTTTTTTTTTTCAGATTTTTAATATAATTATGTCAAATAAAAGTTGCATATCGTCTGCATGAGCCAACTAGGGCAATATGCGGGCTAACGTCTTTTATTACACTATTTTCCAGGAAATGGAAGCACCGGAAAATCGA
Organism: Lycia hirtaria; assembly: GCA_947563715.1. Classification (NCBI taxonomy): domain Eukaryota; kingdom Metazoa; phylum Arthropoda; class Insecta; order Lepidoptera; family Geometridae; genus Lycia; species Lycia hirtaria. The sequence goes on from OX387386.1 coordinate 15,475,926, forward strand.
CGTGAGATTAACCTGACAGAGAAATGGTTCGTGCATCGTTTAGGATATTGCAGCGTTTACAATGGTTATTTCGTACTTTTAAACTGCATACGCATTTCTAAAGCCGTAGCGATTATTATAAATATCATCATCATCATCATCATCTCAGTCATAAAAAGTCCACTGCTGGACATAGGACTCCCCTATGGATTTCCAAAAAGACCGATTGGAAGCGGCTTGCATCCAGCGTCTTCCTGCCACTTGTATGAGGTCATCTGCCCATCTCGTGGCTGGTTTTCCTACGCTGCGCTTGCCGGTGCGTGGTCTTCACTCGAGAACCTTTCGGCCCCATCGGCCATCAGTTCTACGTGCTATTATAAATATAGAAGGATCGTTATTAGGGTTCCGTACTTCAAAAGGAAAAAAGGAACCCTTATAGGATCACTTTGTTGTCCGTCCGTTTTTACTATGTATATTTTTCGGTTTATGACGGAATATAATAAAAAACTATATATATAATTTCCCCCTTTAATCTCCTAGTTTGTACGGAACCCTCAGTGGGCGAGTCTGACTTGCAAGTCCGGTTTTATTTACATAACCTAGCTTTAATTACGTTCGCAAGACTCCATTGGAATCCGCAGCAACTGAATGCTTTGTGGAAATGTCGACACGGTCGCGTGGCCCGCCGCCGGAAAAGGGAAGGAAATGACGATTAGACTAGTCGCCATTTCGGAACACGCCGACGTCGATAACGACAACCTGTTAATGACTTCGGCATTCTGCGTCTACTCTTGATGACGTGGTATAGTTTAGTAAAAATAAATCCGTTTGTATGGAGCTGATCACAGTATTTGCAACTGGGGGGGTTCTTTGAAATTATGAAAGGAAAATAACGAAAAATCATAGATCAACAATAATCCCCGATTTATAGCTGCGTTCCGCGTTTTGCACAAAAATTGTGCAATTCTGACAATATTACAAACATACTGGTCAAATTGATAACCTCATTTTTTTTGAAGTCGGTTAATAAATACTAATAATATTCGACCCATAACTAGAGCTTATAAAATAGCATATATCTATTACGACATTCTATTTTTCGTCATTGACGAAAAATAGAATGTCGTGTGTGTGTTGTTTGTTCGCGCTTACGGTATAAAACAAATTCGTCACGATATAACTGGAAGGCCTTTACCCGAGAAGGGGTTCCGATCAATAATAATGAATAAAATTATACTTATATAGATATTTAAGTTTTTAATATATTATTTAATTTATTTAAAAAATGCATGTAACAACAATTGTAGATTGGAAATAAATGGGCTATATTATTATTATAACTGGAAGTACCAACTCTGTTCTGTGTTGAGATAAACTGAGTGAGACCGCTTAAACTTCCACAATATTGACATAAGCCCAACCAAGCTTTGAGCTGAGTCACCTACATCTGTTTTCTCCGTATCATTTTGTCTCTTGATAGGGTTTCACTATTCTCAACTCTTCTCAATAAAATACTTGAAATGGACAGACGTTTGCTACGAGGATATTATTAAATCGGTCGAATTTGATAATAATTGATGGAATAATTCAATGCTCAATTTTCGACAAGATATTGGTATAGTATAAAGTTTGTATAGTAAAGATATTGTTTTTTTTTTTTTAAATTAGAGCTGTGTTTGCGAGGTTTCTTGTTTGTAGAACTACATCTGGATAATAATTAAAATAAATTATACACAAAATATGATGGTAATTTTGCGAGAAAAGACGCAGTGCAGCATAAAGGTGTAGTTGGATTTTAGGTTTTTGACCTACTTTATACCTACTACCACGATTTTTCACCGAAGTTCCGAAAATCCGTTTTCACGACAACTTTGGTCCATACAAGAACGTTTACGGACGCATATTGGACAGGAGCTGAAGTTCAGTGTGAACAGATTTCTTCTAGATCGACGTGGTTCATCCTCGCCCACACTGTTATTTACCACCAGAAGAGTTTGTTTAAATAAATAAAAAAAGCTTGTACTTCCAGCATGTTGTGTCTCACAGTCCTACTTCTTGTAAGCTTATTTAACGGGAAGTGGTCCAAACTACCAATTATTTTTATTATTAACGATCTTGCCTACTTCGTCGAAAACAACGAATATCTAGGGCGCCGTGACAGACTTATTGGAGCAGAACTCATAAAATTAATGTCTAGTATAAAAAATAGGATTGTGACTAGTGGTATAAATTTTTACATAAATAATGACGTTCATTCATGTTTCCAGACTATTGATGAGTGATATGACAATGCTTAAAATATGAAATATTGTTTTTTTTAATACAAGTGCCTTTATTAACTACAACACAACAATATACAGACTCAACTAACTAAACTACTACACAAATAGCACATCGATCACCCCAGACCGATAATGGTCTAAAGATAATCCAAATGCTCAAACCCACTACCAGTTGGCAGCGTACCCAGCATGCTAGCCGCATTGCCACGTTGAATGGCAATGCTTATGCGTTGGGCCAGATACGCGCCAGCATTTTGGTCACGCGTCGCATCGATCAGGCGCTCAGATAAATTTTAAGTGTAGTGTACAAGTGCCTCAATGGTTAGTGGTGGTTTGATTTAAGACAGTAACCAAATCAGTTGTAAATCCAGTCTGCCTTTTTTATCCAGACAAGCGGCAAAGTTTGGGTAACTAGTAACAATTTAAGTTTATTCAAATTAATAATTAATGGGTAATGGTATGTCATAGTATAGTATATTCACACAAGATTTTTTTAACTATCCAAAATTGAGGATTACATTGCATTGTTATTGGTGAGCGTTTATCTGATTGCATGAAATAGCAAACTTAGTAAAAGGCTAGAAAATATGTTTTTCCTTTTGATAATTGCTGAAACATATATTGATAATTGCTGAAATTGTATTTTTATTTTATTCGTCGCAACAAACCTGAAATTGAAATATGGAAAATATAAATTCATTCGCGTTAAAATACTCTAGATAGTGGTCTAGAGTATTTTAACACGAGGTACACGGCGATATTGTTTTCATATCTTTTCGGTAATTATTTTTATTCACAAATAAGATTCATATAAATTCAATTTCAGTATTGTCAATTTTAATTTTAATTACAGTTACTGTTTAACTTATTATGTTTATTACTTCCTCTAAATTTATGATATTGACCAGTTATTATGAGCTAAGTTCTAAATCTTTATTTATGAGCCATACTTTATAATAATACTTAAACATCACTAGTAAAAATAAAAATAAAACCTACTATTTTTAGTTAGCGGGCCAAGGGAAAGTCTATTATGGAATCAGAAAATGACTTTTAGAGTTTTTTTACTAAAAGTAAGTAAGTAAGCTAGTATAGACTGAGTGGCCAGCCCTTGTGTCAGAGTTATTAAGCCGCCGAAAGGCCTCTGACCTGGCCTGACGAATGGCAAATAACTGAGACCTACAATTTAACGTGTCATCCGACCCACGGTAGCACTCAGAAAGAATTGCCACTCACGGCCACCCATCCAAAGACTGACCGGTCTGTCCGTTGCTTGACATTAATGATCATTCGAGAACACCTAGTTTGTTTACTTATAGTTTATTGTTTATTTTACATTGCATTACAATTACATACATAGCATAGGTACATACATAATCACCCTAATAATATTCCTAGTATTCTATTGTAGCAAAAAAGAGGAACTAACGTCTTGATGAATACACAACTATGGTTTCTGGGTACTTCGGCGTTTCGCACCGCATGTGATTCGAACCGCGGTGCGAATCGCCCATGTACTGTTTCTGAATGGGCCGATTCGCACCGCAGTGGTTGGTGCGGTGCGAATAGCCCAAGACATATTTTGGAATAGGTCGATTCGGACCATAAAGAAACGCCCCGAGAGCTATGGTCTCAACTGAACAAAATAATGAAATAAGGCCATCAAGGCCCTCAATAATACCACATACTAGTTATCTAGAACACACTCCACAAGTTGAAACATCGAATGTACGAGCACCGAGAGAAAAGATCAACAATTTTCAACGCACAGTTTTGTTTTAGTTTTCAAATTAATTCTACTTGTTTGCGAACGAAAAGAATATTTAATCTAAAAAAAATATAAAGTATGAGGTAAATATAGGGAACGCAGAGAAGACATGGAAATATTTCTTCAGGATAGCTATACCCCAAAATGGCTATGCCAAACCTTGACCCAAAGTTGTGAATAAACTGACGTCACAGAATACTTGTACTACGTAAACCACACTTATTTAAGTAGTAACTAAATCATTCAAGGTACCGAGATACAATCATTTTGGACCATTTTCTAGTGTATGTAACATTAACGTGTCTTTTCTATTCATTGGCTGAAAGTTATCTGATAAATCGTCAGAGTTGAAGTTACAGATTGATTAATTAATAACGGTGAATTAATCTATACATTTTACATAAATCTTTGCAGTTAAGATAATCTAAAATGCCTTAGCAGCAAAATAGTTTCTATGCTATTCACGCTAAAGAGTCAGAATTGACTACACCTACTATATGAAAATTCGCGCAAATATTCCTTTGACACTGTCGATCAAATTGACTCAGTAAAAAAATTATGCGATTCATAGGAAAATTCATTCGAAACGCACAATTCAGAATAATGGATGTCGATACATGTTAAATTGCGTAGCCGAAACGGTAAAAGATAATAAGTAATAGGTACTTAAATATTTTTTTTTATGTTAGACGGTTTTATTTTATAAAAAAAAGTATTTACTGTATTCTACTTGTCAATCCCTTTCCTTTGATACCCATTATTGTGGGAGGTTTGTGAAAAAATATGTAAACCGCCATTTTGTGGATACCGAATATATTTCATTGTATTGTCATCACAAAGGCGTGTACCAAATATCAAATAAATTTGTCAACGGGGGGTCAAATTTCAATTTCTAAATTTGATCGAAAAATCAATAACAACAACAACAAACTGCGAGCTCAATAAAACCGTTTAAAAAGCCCCATACACTAAGATTTTTTTCGCTTTTCAAATTCAAATTCAAATGACCCCGCAATGTAGTCTCCGCAAGTCCTCAATAAAGTGACCCTATCACAACAAGAGTAGACGCTCGTTGAGAGGACTTGTTGGGGATGATTCCGCTCTACCGCTAATGTGATTTGATTCTCCTCCCATTCCATTTTCATCCACCTTCACAAATTTCAAAATGCCCTTGTTTTTTGGTTCGTTGCATGTCAATCCAATTTATTTATTGAAGGGTTTTTCAAATAATTGTGTAGTTAACCTTTTTGATTATTGTAAAGAGTTTTTTTAGCGTCCAGTCACATATACAGTTAATACAGTTTTAATAATACCAGACTTAAGACACCGATCGGACAAAGCAGTTTGACGATGTGTCCACAGCGGATCTAAGTACGTCGTTACTACTTCAACAAATATAAGTTTGGAAAACTCAATCAATTAAGTGTGTGTGTTTGCAAGAAAGTGTGCGCAAGGGAAAAGTGTATTTAAATGAGCATTCTTTACAGTTTTTATTATAAATTTTCTTATTTGTTACGAAAAAAATCGTCGAGGTTACAAAAAAATGAATTTTTTATTTTTGCGAAATTTTATTATTTTTATTACTCAAAATGTAGAAAAACAAAATCCTCCTTCTTACTCAGTCAGGTAAAAATATTTAAAAATAAACCGTCATTGCGCTTTCTAGTGAAAAGTTCATATTTACTTTAAGACACCGTCGCTTAACATCAGGCGAGTTGGTGGTCAATCGTAGATCTATACTTAATGTATTAAAAAAAAAGCATTTTAATAGCGTACTGAATGAAAACGTTTTCCTAGAGCGCGTGTTGAGCTTGATATGTTAAGTTCAAGATGCCGTAATATATTTATTTTACAAAATTCACTATTCAATGGCCTATTAACAGCTAAAATATCTTATAATTTTTATCTCTCCTATTAACTATCTTGCTGTAACCCAATGTTTAGGATTGGTCCAAGATAATTTGTTGTGGACGTTATTGTGAAAGGCTTAAGCCCAATGACAATGACCGTCTATCGGCTGACAAGAACAAAATCTAAGTCTAAATCTCATTGTTTTTGAGATGGCACATTAATCATTATTTAAAGATATAAAATTGATATAGCATACATAAAACAAGGCAGTATGGCTAAACGGCCTTAGCCTGCCCGTAGGGCAAATAAAAAAAAAACAATAGACGTACCTTAAAGGTTCTTCATTTAATTTTAACTGTCTACAATTTCTATCTTCCCAACTTTGCCGCAGATGAATAAAATATTTTATTGAAAACACAATTTCATTGAATGAAACTGATAGCCTGATACCGTTCGAAACTTTTCCCAATTTGCAAACTGTAGCTTAATTCACGCTGGAGAGTAAAAAAACAAATTCGACACCAAATTCTGCAAATTCATTATGCTGCAAAATACTTACGTTCTTTCAAAAATATGATAGTAATTATTGTAAACATAAGACATTTCCACATATTAGGTATGTGATCTTTCTTTTTAATCATCAATATCTATATTAAACATGACGTACCTACTTGCAAAAAATCTCGTTTAATTTTTTTATTGTTATACATATATTATACATGGTGATTGGTGATACGATTCTAGTGTATCATAGATTAAGATTTTTTCGGTAGTGTAAATGCGGGGACTATGTAAAAACATCAATTGACACCGTTTTAACCGACTTCAAAAAGAAGGAGGTTCTCAATCCGACTATACGTTTTTTTTATGTTTTCTGCGATTATTAATTGTTTTTAATGACTTTTATTTATTTATTTAATTTCTGAGATATAGCCTACCCTCAGAGATTAAATAAAAATAAATAAATTTTGTCAAAATCGGTTCAGTAATTTGGTTTATGTAAAAAAATAACTGAAAAAATATCATCCAAATAAACAAATTGCGTATTTAGAAGTCGGTTTTTTGAGTTTTTTAAACTATAATTATTTATTTTTATATCAAATCTTTATTTTAAAAGATTTTAGAAAACACATGAAAACAAATACATGTGTGTATAGGCTGTTAAAAAATCTTTCCACTCTTGTTTAAATAATAAAAACATTTTTTTAAGTCTTGTAAAAGATACATGAATAAACATCTGCAACAAACCTTTTTACAAACCATTTCCCTGTTTTAAATATATAAAAAATAGTATTCGTTAAAACGTTTTTAAATGTATAGACCGGATAAAATGTCCCTATATTAAAGTTAGTCATACGAATTTGTCAGTTTAGAAATCCCAGTAGCGCAGGCAGCGCGATATTTGCTAAAGCAATTTAATGAAATGAATAAAAGTTAATGTAGTAGTCTGACCATCGTCCGTCTACCTCGCGCAGACCCACATTTTTGAAGATATAAAATGACTGCAGGAACTTACAAAAAAATCGTCGTTTGTAAAATTAGAAAACAATATCACAAATATTCGACAAAAATTTCAATTTGATCCAAGTTAATTGTCATACATACAAATCATTTTTTAGAAATTATTAACTCAAAAATATTTTTTATGTATGAAAATTGATCTGTATCAAATTGAAATTTTTGTCGAATATTTCTGATGTTGTTTTCTAGTTTTACAAACGACGTTTTTTTATAAGTTCTCTCAGTCATTTTAAACGTTTAACGTTTAAACATTTAAAACGTGGGTATACGCGAGTGAGACGGACGATGGTCGGACTATTGAAATAATTTATGAATATTAATAGGAAATGAACGTCTTAGGAATGAACAAATTAAGAACTTGACAACTTTTGAATTGGAAAAATCAGGAGGTGAATAAAGTCGATTGGAGGGATTTTTTTTAATAATAAATTATATACTATAACAATATATATTATATAACCGCTAGTTTAGGCTATTACAGCCTAAAATTAAGCTTGCTTAGTATAAACTAAAACAATTCTCCACATTGGAGCTATAAATACAACCATGGCTAAATTTGGTTTATAATATGAGAGATCAGATTATTTCAGAAGGCTCGTTCAGAGATTACGTACTTACCGAAACTGAATGTAGATTTTAAGATTTTTTTATATATATTTTTATTTTTGGTATATCAACTATGGAACAATGCTACTATTGTTTTCCAAGGTTTTTGCGATAGTTACTAATTGAAAATAAACAAATTTTAACGGATTTATCGCGTATAATTTACATAATTTTATGTAAAAATAAATCCTTTCATAAATTGTTTCATTTCAATGTTACTATTTCGTGTTTTACGCCTTCAGCATACAAATGTATTCCCTGGGTGGGTATTGGTACCCACATCCTACAGCTTAGCTCAATCACTGATTATTTTTTAGAGCGCTTTCTCTGTTTTAACAGTCTACCGGTCCTTGCTAGTGACATGTAACCACGCCCGATCATTCCCGTTATCCCCTATTACGTGTCCTCCACTGATGGACAGAATACAGCTGGAAATACAAGCTACAACTACAACATAACTATTACCCGAAAACCTGTGCATTAAAATCTGTTTGAAATTCGAATTTCTCAATGATCTATAAATATTCCACGCTGTACCTATATCAATTTAATGAATGTACATCGTGTTTGTCATTTGTTTGATTAGATTTTTCATTAAAAATTCCTCCGTATCCCCAAAGCTCATACGGATAGCTAAATTTATTTCTATTGTACCAACACGTGTTCCAGTCTCGTTCACGGATGATTTGTCACTTCTAATTTGATACTTTGGCACCCAAACAAACATAATCGTAGATATGACGCGTATATAATATCTAGTTATATATATACAAGAATCGACTGAACTCGGCGTATTCAAAATAAAAATACACATACATCTACATACACATAGACACATAGAGAGATATTTTTGTGGCGTTATTTTTTGTCAATGTCAATAAAAGTGTCCGAAGAAGTTTGTTGGGAAAGAGTTTATATTCAGGTTTGATAGACTATTAACGTTTTATACTTTGATTAATGTTACTAATACCTACATAATAATATGTTTAAATCGAACTACGTAAAGCGAACTAGTGACTTGAGGTTTTGATGGTCTTTCAACTGGTTCCCTATTTATTCACATACACTTCTAAGACAAACTTATCCAAACCATGCAAATTTACGTCATAGCAATTTATTTTTACTCCTAGCATCTAAAAGCCATAATATACCTTATCCTACTGTTAATTTTCTTGTAACAATATTACAAGTATTAACATTTTATAAGCCAATAGGGCTGAAGTCATAATACTCCACAGACATACAAACTTACTTCATAAGTACATCAATTATCCTACAATTTATCATCATATTGTCTTGTCATATAAAACAATTATGAAAAATTGTTACAAAGTAAATCCTGTACTAATATGCCAATGCAAAATACATGAATGAACATAAACATACTGGCAGCTCAAGGGTGACCCAAGGGGATCTCTGCCGAAATATCGAACATAATTTTCCCGGAAACAATTTTTTTTTTTTTTAAATACACTATCAAAATCCCCAAAGCTCATATCGGGAAATGCCGTTAATTATCGCGATGATTGACGTTTAACGTAAGTGTGGCCCCGACTCAACGCGATAATTTGACAACGGCATTCACATTGCCGTTCAAGGAATTCAGCGCCAATTTTATCGCCATCGCATTCACGTTGACCATTCAAGTGTAACCTCTCACTTTATCACGTTAATTATTAACGCAATATTTATCGCGATGATATGCATTGACGTTTCCCTTGACGTTAACCTTAGTGTGGCCCCAGCATTACGACTATTTCAGCTTCAACAAGCTAAGTATAAGTTTAAAAGTAAAACTGGTTAACGTATTTATGCTCAGAATCTTATAAAAATATATTTTAATAATGTTTAAGTGATTATATTATTTATTACATACTAGTTGTGCTCCAAGGCTTATACTATATAAATAATAACATAAATAATTTACTTAAGCGGCTCACTGATGTCAGTTTTCTAGTTTTGAAACTATAATTGAAAAAAATGTTTCTATTCGAGAATGTTTTACTCCCTCCCCTAACCATGTTTGTATGTTTGAAAATGTTTGTACCCTCCAGTCTGTCAGTACTGTCAGTAAAACACAATCATTTATACTTACTTAATACAAGAAACTCAACGTTAACGCACCGTATAGCATACAAATAACTATATCGATACAGTAGCTTGAAATGGAAACTTAGCTATGACCTTTGATTCATACTTTGTTCATGCATGTTATGGTATTTGACTTATTTGACAACACGGTTGCCCTGTGGAGTTAAAATCGATTTTGACCCACTTATAATGTGTTAATTTTCGTAGCAAGCATTCCAATGTTACACAGTTTTAATCTGTTAAACCGTAACAGGAAAACTCAATGTAGCTAATAAAGAAAATTGTATGTAATTTTATAATTTATAATTTATTACAATTAAATTGGTTATTTTAAAAATAGTTCTGTCGGTAATTAGATAATACTTTCCTGAAAACGAAATATTTTTGTATAGGTACTTACATAATTCCTCTGTTTTCAACTTAAATAACCTCTAACTGGCTTGGTGACTCGTAACGTAACACATAACGGTAATCCAGCGAAACTCAGCGATTGAAATATAAATTAAAATTTAAATACTTTAATTTTGATCTCTCATCATTGATTTGTCTCATCATCATCATCATCGTCTCAGCCATAAGAAGTCCACTGCTGGACATAGGCCTCCCCCATGGATTTCCAAAAAGACCGATCGGAAGCGGCTTGCATCCAGCATCTTCCCGCCACTTGTATGAGGTCATCTTGAAGTCTATATTTCTATAATACATTTTGCATATCACATTGTCAATGGACATAGAGAAAGAAGCTTCTATGAATATTACGAGTCCACCACCGCCCAACCACTATATCATATTTACATACATCCTATGGTTGTCTGCAAGAGATCGCTTGTAGCGATAAGACCAATTGTGTGCAATTCTATTATGTGTACCTATATTATTTATTTTACTACCTTCTGTGGTTATAATAAATTGTTATTGATTGAATGATTCTGAGATTGCTACCTTTAATTAAGGTTGAAAACAAGATTGCTTGGTGTTATTCCTTTTAAATTTTACAGTTTTACTAAAAAACTGCGACTATTGGTCTCATAGAAATTTCATCAAAATATGTTTTGTAGTTTGGTTTTTCAAACGAAATAACTAGAAAATATAAATGTCATACAAGTAAGCGAAATTACATATGTTGAAGTCTGTTTCAAAAGTTTCAAATTTCATTTAAACTAATCGTACTAAATCGTATCTTCATAGTATCAAACAGGAGACCTTGTTTTAATTTTAAATAAATTATGATTTGCAACTACAGAATCCTACTTTGCACGTGGCTTGAAGAGCACTTAGCCGGATATTTATATTTCAGGCAATTTGACCACCAATTCGTATGTTGCAAAGCAACTATGTGGTCGAAGATAAAGCATGCTTACTCATAGAAGGTATATATACTGATTATGACCTATGATTAGGACATTACAAGATTAAATAAATAAAACCGTGAATAACTTTGTTCTATTTTAAATTTAAATTAAATTGAATAAAATATTTTGTTTTGGCTACATCGACAATTGCAAGTTCTACAACCCAGAAACTAATCATTTCTTTCGACCTTTGATAAATTATTGAGACTTTATTGGTTTTCAGGTACGTACTTTCGTAGACCTGGTGTTTCTGCATTGGTTGAAACAATTGGGGGTAAGTGCTGGATTTTAAATACTTTCCCTTTCTCGGGGTAAGTTATTGTAGGAATAAAATTAAATATGGCATCGCCGAATAAATAAATACACCCGCCGTCAATTAAATACAGTTTTAGTTGGCATTTAGTTGAACTCTTAGGACGATACAATATTTTACATTTTAACTGGTTGAAAGCTAGCGCTATAAAAGTGGTGTTAATAACACTGTACTACTTTATATCCACTAGATTTTGAAGTATTGAAAATATTATTATTTAAAATATGTAGGTATAGTCTACAACTTTTTTTGACCGAAAGTTTCTTTATTTGCTTAAAAAACTGAAACGTGTATTATATTTTAAATAAAAATTACGGGTCCACTCACTCTGTTTTAAGCCGAAACCCGCAGTTGAATATAGTCGTATTTTTCGGCTTAAAACAGACATGAGTGAACCGTAATTTTTATTTAAAATGTGTGAAAACCTCTTTAGTTTCCGATTGTATTATTTTTATTTTTTTCAATAAGTAATTCATAAAGAATATTACTATAACCATTTTCCTAACTCAGAAAGCTCCTAATTCAGCACATTCAGATTACAGATGTAGAAGCTAAAAGGTGCTTAGCCTTCTGGTTGGACTTCGCTCTCAGTATTAGTAAACGACTAAACATAAAAGTATATCTATCTTTTAACAACCAGATTTATCTATTCGGCAGTGACTGATGTACTGTACTATACTTAATAATACTTAATCTACTATATTTTATCAGTTACTTGAGAGATACACATAAATTATTCAGTTTAAAAAAATGTGAAGCTTTTATTCTCATGCAAAACCGTCTAAAGTTCTCAACTGTGGATTCGACAAACTCGTAACATTAATTAATACTGAATGGTAGAACTAAATTAGATGCTCGGAAGCTGCTTTGTTCTAAGACTTTATAAGTCAGAAGTTCGATAAACTTGTAAAATAAATAGGGTCATTTGTCACTCTGGACGTTGGTTGCTTGTAGAGTAATAAACTAGGTGTTGTTTTAATACTTAACTTCTTTCATGACAAGATCATTGACTGTAAGACTTAATTAAGATGAGAAAATCAAAGAAAAACTAAACAAAAAAAAAAGAGAGAGAGAGAGAAAAAAACGAGAAAGAGATAGATATATTATACGAGAGTATTTTATGATTATAAAAACTCTCAAAAATATTTAATTTCCCTTTTCACATTGATATTGCAGTCAACTTTTGGACAAAAATTGCAAAAAATATTTAAGACAATATTTGTTGTGTTACTGAAACAATAAAAATAAAAGGTTTATTTTTACCTTTGTCGCTCTCTTTTCACTCGCGTGATGCGCCTTTAAATCGGTCTTTTCACTTTCACGCGTACTGGATCAGTTTAAACATAGAAAAAAAAGATTTACAAAACACTCTTTGAACCCATTTATGTGTATGACTTGAGCGTCGTTTCAAAACACTCCGGTTACTATAAAGGCCTTAAAAAAAGGCCTATAAAGCTGTGTCAGATACCACGAAATACCTATCAGTACTACCGTAGTATTATGCGAGTTACGAATCTCAGATTTAAACAGCTAGATAGCTATGTATGTACAATGCAACGTATTATCTAGATAGGTACTAAAGCGCTTCTGTATTTTTTTAATTCGTCAAAATACAATTAGAACTGGCCACAAAAGTTGATATAAAAACCTGGTTTTGAAGGAGATGGTTGCGACTTCGAATTAAATGTCGATTTCGAAATATCTATACCTATCATTGTTTGTTGTATTATATCACCCATTCTAGAGCTAGTTTGGCATCAATTGCGACACTGTTGGTTTGCAGCTATTTGATAATAATCATGGGTATAGTGGGTATATACGACCAAATAAAAGTAGTGGTTCATAGAGCTTTTGCTAAGTTATATTTTAAACTGTTTTATTAGTTGGTAACTATTTCTAAACTTTACCAGTTATTTTTATCCACTGACGTTCTAAATTTTGGCTACGTTTATATGATATTTATATATATTTTATGCACGATACAGTTGTGTCGTTTTGTGGAGAAACTTGTTAAGAAACTATCGTTCGAAGTCGATAACCAAAACTTTGAATGTTTCATAATATAGGAAACCTTGTGAGATGTCTCCAACACAGTTTTGAAAAGTTTTACACACCTACGAGTACATCTCTTCTATTTAAATTAAATCGAACCATTTAACCAAGTAAATTGAAGATGCCAAATTTCATGAGAAAGAATCGTTTATTTAGTACATACATTAATATGTCTTCTTTGACAACGACTTGACAATGGTTGATTCGACCCGTTCTATTTTTTATTTATTTATTTAAGTATATAAAACAGAATATAGCCTTACATAATACAAGATAACACGTGAAAATCGATAAGAACCAGACATAATCCAAAGCATGTATACATCATTTGAGCAAACACATTTTAGGTATTAAATTGAAACAAAAGAAGAAAAAAAAGAGAAATAGAGGCTATGCATATTTTGTAACTTTACATAGGTGAATATGTGTAAACAAATCTAAATTTTATTCATTTTGCAATTAATTTTATTTTGCAATAGATTTTATGGATTTCGTATAAAGGATATCCTTCACTGATTTAGTATATATATTTAGTATAAATAAAAAGAGTTTAGGAGTAAAAATAGCAATATCTAGCTTATTATTAATACAGTCATTATACTGGCTTTAGACCAAAATCTAATACAAGTTCAGCAACAATTAGATCTCGTAACTAAAATAAATCAGGGTATTGATAGGAAACAAATAGCTCTTGGGGTGTTTATTGACCTCAAAAAAGCATTTGAGTCAGCCACAACATATTACTGGATAAACTTAAACTCAGAGTAATCCAAAATTGATAACGTTTGGGAAGCCACAAGGCTCTATTTTGGGTCCTCTATTGTTTCTTCTCTACATAAATAGTTTTCATCTCATTGGGCTAAAACCCCTTTTATCTAACGTTACATGCTGACGACACATGCCTTTTCTATTTTGGCCGTTCTATTGAGGCGATTGTATCTGAAGCTCAAGCTGATTTAAATTCGCTTAACCAGTGGTTTAATTCAAATTTATAATAAATACTTCAAAAACTAGCTCTATTATATTGACCGCTAAAAATAAAACAATTGGGGATTATACTCCTCTAATGATTAATAATGAAGTCATTAACAAAGTTGATCACGAAAAATACGTTATTTTGGACAGTAAACTGAGATGGATTCCGCATATAGAGAAGGTTAATCCAAATTGGCAGCACTTCTTGGTATTTTAAAAGGAAACGTAACTGTTTTCCCCGCCAAATACGATACTATTTATAACTCATTAGCAAAACCACACATTGACTATTTGATTAAAATTTGGGGAGCAGCTGCTAAAACAAATTTAATGAAACTCCAAACTGCACAAAATAAGCTAATAAAAGTGTTATTTCATTATGACTATCTTACTCCTACAATAAAGCTTTATAAAGAAACTAAATTAATGAATGTCTGCCAGTCATTCATATACTATACCTGTATATTTATACACAAAATACTGAATAAATACATACATTCAAATACAGTTTTCACTAAAATACTTACATATAACAAATACTAGAATATTAAGGCGAGTAAAAGACATATCTTTGCCCGTAACTCGTACAAGGTATGTATATGAAGGTGCTGAAGCTTTATAATAACCTGCCGAAAGATATTAAAAATTCAATAACAATAACTACCTTTAAAAGACATCTAAAGTACTAAGTAATGAACAATACACCAACTTTATTAAAAAAATATACATCAATATGTATATTTTTAGTTTTTATTTAAAACTATCGAGAATACTTATATGAATTAAAAACAGTATTTAAATAAATTAACAAAAATTAGATAAATAAATGAGTTTAAAATAATTAATTAATAAAGCATAGTAAATATACATATATATATAAATATTATGTTTTATTAATTAAAATTAAATAAAAGTACTTAAATAAGAAAATTAAAAATGGAACAAAAAAATATATTTAACAAATTTGAAATAAACTTTAAAAGTATTTTTTGAATCTTGGTTGTTCATCATATTTTATTTATTTTGGTTAGTAATTGGATTAATATTGGATGCCACTTCCCGATACTTTTATTCGGTGTCACAGTGCAGAACAGTCCTGTGCCGTGTTAGATGATTAATTAGTTGTACTACCCTCACTTTATAAATAAAATAAGACGTTTAACAATAACTAGTTTAATGAAATGTAATCTCAAATAAGTGAATCTTAATTCTTCTTGAGAAAATAAAATTTATTTAACCTAATACTGCG
This sequence comes from Lycia hirtaria, assembly GCA_947563715.1. Lineage (NCBI taxonomy): Eukaryota > Metazoa > Arthropoda > Insecta > Lepidoptera > Geometridae > Lycia > Lycia hirtaria. Next base: position 15,491,965 of record OX387386.1, read on the forward strand.
GGGCCATCCTTACTAGCGGATTATAATAGCAAAATTTTGTTTTTATAAGTTTGTAGAATTAGACTAGATTTAGATTAGATTGCGAATAGATTTATTTCATTGGACCTACGTGAACTATACTTTGTGTTAAAGTTTATTTGTGAAAGTAATTCGGGTGCGTCTACTACGGAGTGAATTATTTTATATAAATAAATAAATACGAAAATTTTTCGACGGGCTTCTAACTTTTGCACATTATACATAGACAATCTTAATTCGTAGTTAGGCTTGGGGCGTCCTAGCTGTTGACGGTAGCAAAGCATTCTTAAACACTTTTTCTGTACCCTTTCTATTTCTTCAATATGCACTTTGTAGTGCGGAGACCAGATAGGACTGGCGTATTCTAAAATACTTCTGGAGAGAGTAAAGAATAAATACAGTAAAGACTGAGGTTTTTTAAAGCCTTTAGTAGATCTAAAAATAAATCCAAGGAGTTGACTAGCTTTGGTTGTGATATGTTAATATGAGTCCGAAACGAGAGTATATCGTCGAATATAACACCCAGATCCTTAGCGATATCAGCTCTGGTCAGACACTGGCCGTCAATAAGGTAGTTATGGACAATCTTGGACGTTTGTTGGAAAACGTTATAACAAAGCATTTCTTAATATTGAGATACATGGAGTTCGATTTACACCAGTCTGAAATAGAGTTCAAGTCATTTTGCAGGAAACAGCAGTCGTGGGAAGTGGATACAGTTTTTTTTTTTATCAGCCCTGTTTATACAAGCTGTCCCACTGCTGGGAACGGGCCATCTTCTCATTGTGAGAAGTGTAAGGCCATAGTCTGCCACGCTGGCCAAGTGCGGGTTGGCAGACTTCACACATCTTCAAGATCATTGAGAGCTCTCAGACATGTAGGTTTCCTCACGATGTTTTCCTTCACCGTTTGAAGTTGGTGGCAATCAACAATACGCACATAACTTCGAAAAGACAGAGGTGCGTGCCGTGGGATTCGAACCCAGGATATGCGGATCGCAAGTCACACGGTCTCACCATTAGGCTGCCGGAAACTTTAATACAGTTACAGTTTGCCGGATACAGTTTTAAATATTTTTAAATCATCGACATAGAGTAAACATACACAAGTTAAATAGAAGTAAGAGTTAGTTAGAATAAGTCGTTCTAAGAATAAATAAATAATACCATATATATTTAATCATAGACAAAAACTAGAACTTCTTGAATTTGTATCATTTGTATCTATTTAAAGGTTAAGCGCTTAAAAACATTTTTAACTAAAAATCGTTAGCGTTAGTTTGACTCGCGTTTGTCAGGTTTCTAGTATTTAATTATTCAACTTCCCCTTGCCCTTACCCCACTGGATGGGATCGATATAGCATGGTCCTTTTCGCCACTTCACTCTTTCAGTTGTCATCTTTACATTATTACCAGACTATCTTATGTCACCTCCCAGTCCTACCTAAATCCTAGATCCTTTTTTATACATTTATTGTAGAAGCCTTATTAGTCTTACAACTCATTATAGTCCAGTGAAATAGACATTCAAGTTAGCTATAATTCGCATAGAGCTGAAAATTTGTATATACGTTAAATAAATCATTACTAATGAAATGTCAAAAATCCCCTTCGATCCTACTACTGCAAAAAAAAAATCGGCTGTAACTTTTATTTACGAAAACTGAGAAATTTTATTTTTCTTTTTGCAGCAATAGATTATGGATCTGCGTATATTGCGTATATACGAACGGACGAACAGACGGCCAGACGGACAACAAAGTAATCCCATAAGTGTTCTGTTTTTTCCCTTTTGATGTACGGAAAAATGGGAAACCCCTGAATTTTTGACCTTTGGCCTTTTTTTTTTTGCAGAAGTACGATCGAAGGGGATTTTTGACATTTCATTAGTAATTGTTTATTCAAAGTCTATACCAATGTCCAGCTCTATGCGAATTATGGCTAACTTATAACTTTTTTTGTCTATTTTGACTGGACTATTAGATTTTTTATGCTGTTGGACGTTTTGATATCTTCATGTCGACGTTATAAACTTTCAGTTCAGTCCGATTTAGTCCGATTAGTACTATGCTTCCGCAAACTCATTATTATATTATTATGCACGTACAATTTTCTATTCACCATTACCACTTTTAGAATACTCGCTCTCAGCCCCGGCAAACTTCGAGTGGGTAATAAGCTAGCTCGAACTTGAAAACATATTACGACGCCAAGTGCAAGTACTCATAGCTTTCATTCAACCGGGCCACTTTTAATCGGACAACTTCAAAACGGTGATTTTAAACGGTTAGTTAGAGCTCACAAAGTTGCTAGTTTATCGGTTTTTTATCGCATACATTTCGGTGAGTGTGTGCTTTGCATGATCTCATTCCCCCATGCCCATTTTACTATCGGACAAAAAGAAGCACGAAAAAGCAATATCGTTACATGGTTGATATGACTAAAATCTGGCTTCTGAGCTTACGTATCATCAATGTTAACTGAACTTGAAACAAATATTCAAATTGCGAGTTAAAAGAATAATGTAGCTTTACCAAATTGCGAGTTAAAAGAATAATGTACTACGGTCTACGTCGTAGCAAGTACTGCTACGGCCTACGTAGCCATATTGCTACAAAGTAGGTGGCAGAACAAACGTTCTACAAAAGTTAACGGTTGAAAACCAAGAACAACATTTTAATATCAAACAGAGAGTTCTGACTCGTAATAATCATGAAGACACATTATTTATTTAAGCCATTCTCTTAAAATAACTTGAATTTAAACAAGAAAGGAAGTTAAGAAAAATAAATTTATTTTGAGCCTTATTATGTCCACAAGCCTTTTTAAAACATGATACTTTTCCAATAATATTTATTTAGGTGTGATACTGATATGCGTCATTGTAATTTTATTTAAACATGGTTTCTTGTTTTACTTTTTTGTCGATGTAAATGGTACGAGTATAATAATATCGAACGTTAACCGGCTAGTGGTTATCAAATTGTTGTTTATGTCTATTTAATTACAATTATTTTGGCGTTATAGTCGTGTGCAAGATAAGATAAAGATAAAGATAAAGATAATTTATTTGCATACAACACGAGAATTTTATACAACAAGTGCATAAAAGATGTTACACTAAATTTAGTCGCTTAAAATCATGTTGTGCCGATTAGGCGTACAAATGTCAGGTAGACAGCATCATGCACATGCGAAAAATTTAAAAATAATAATTATTATTATTTGTTATTAGATTAATACACAAACCAAAAATATATAAAATATGACAAAGCAGAAGCAATAAAAGATATACATAATGTCAAATAAAATTAAAATTTGTCATTTAAAAAATCATTGATAGAATAATAACACTTCTGCAATAACAATGCCTTCAACTTTTTTCTAAATAAATTACTATTCTGGTCTCTTATTGACTTAGGAATCTTATTGTAGATTTTAGGACCCATACATACGATGCTATTTTGCATCAGTGCTGTCTTTCCTTCATGTACGCGCCGTTTGTCTTGGTCGCGCCTATTTCTTACAGTAGTATCAGATAGTGTGGGGAATCGCTCCCGGTTTGTTTTTACAAAAAGGGCCGTTTCTAAAATGTATAAACACGGAAGTGTAAGAATTTTATACTTTAAAAAATAGGGCTTACAACTATCTCTTTTTTTGAGTTTAAACATTGAACGAATACAGCGTTTCTGCCTTTTAAAAATAATAATTTTATCTGTTGAATTTCCCCAAAAAATAATCCCGTACCTCAAAATTGATTCAACTAACCCATAGTAGGCTTTAAGTAAAGATTCTATATTTAGAGTACGAGCTAGTTTGGCGATGGCATATGTTTGGCTACTTATTCTTTTCGAAAGGTGCTCTATTTGTGATTTCCAATTCAATTTTCGGTCAATATATAATCCAAGAAATTTTGAGCTTTCTACTTCATTTATAATGTTATTGTCATATGCTACATTAATATTACCTTTGTTTGTTTCTCTTTGTCTAAAATGCATTATATTTGTTTTATTTAGGTTAATTTTTAAGTTATTGTTGTCAAGCCAAGATATAACTGAGGTCAAAGATTTAACAATATCGTTTTCATAAGAGTCAAGTGTTTTACATGCTACGGTGATAGTGCTATCATCTGCAAATAATGTCATAGGTTGAGATGTAGCATCAGGCAAGTCATTTATGTATGCTATGAATGAAAGTTAACTAAAAATAGATATCCGATTTTTTTATTACCCTGGTATCCGCGCAAATATTTCAAATGTATGTCAAATTAGTTCTCGGGATATTCGCACGTAGCATTAAACTTGGCGTAACCATTTCTGAAACTAGTTAGTCAGTCAGAAACATTTTTGACAATGACGTAAGCTTCTGACCTTTACCGACTCAAATTCTCGACACCAAATGGCTCAATATATGTAGGTAGGTAACGAACATTAATCTTTACCGTTCCCCGCAGCAGCACTAGTATAATAATGAATATGTACATACATATATACAACAATTGCTCGTTTAAAGTATTTTTTATATAATAAAGATCTACGATTGACCACCAACTAGCCTGATGTTAAGCGACGGTGTGGCCAAGGATGTGATGAATGTGGATCGATATCGCTGAGTACGGATTTTTGGCATTTCAACGAGAAATAGGTGGTAATTCGCCGACTTTCTGCTAGTCCTGTACTGTCTTTAGATAGATTAGTTAGCTTCTGAATGCTCACACACATTGCAATATATGCCAAGTTCGATCTCCGGCTCACCTTGACTGATTAGCGCCTTGGGAACCTGTCAACAGTATCAAATACAGTTTTATAGGCGTTACATGCTCTCGGCTCACCCACGCATCGAACGCGAGACGACGCAAATAGGTATATGTCAAATTAAATAATCTGACGCTTACAGACGTCATCGTCAGTGTTACTACTGAGTTTTGGCTCTCATATCGTGAAATGGTTTAGGGATTTTAGCTGGAATTGAAATAGTGTTTTTAACGCATTATCTGTTGATTCTATTATTATAGATCTTACAAATATAAATAGTTTGATTGTTTACTTTACAATATTATAATTAAAAGTGTGTTAGCACCCGAACTAGAACTCCTGTCTCGGGTGCTAACATCTTCCTGCGTGTATAAACTAGATAAAACAATGTGTGTATATAAAACAATCATCCAAATCTAAACTATTGAGAAAATATAATAGAATCTAATAGCATCGCGGAACAATATATATAATACCTATAATATATATAAATCTGATTTGTAACGATAAAAATAATAACGGATATTGAAGTAACGCTACTAACAACTTTTCAGCTTTGACGATAAATCTTGATTCGTATACAACAAAAAACCAGTATGTATATTAAAAGAAATTACAGAAAAGCAGTTTTTGCAGTTTACCTAACAATTTTATTACGCTTGATACGCTGTTGAGTGTATGTTTTTTCGTGAGAAAGTATGCGTAAAATTGCTGTAAAAGATTATAAATGCGCATTCTTTAGAATAATTCTAGTAAAACCACTTGTTTATTATGAAAAAAGTTCGTTGTAGGTTACGAAAAACGCTTCGGCCGCGTACGTAACTGTTGTTTCGTAACTTGTTACGTACGAAACATAATTATTCTTCTTTCTTTTACGATACTAGTATCGTACGAAGAATTTTTTTTCCTTATTCGTAACCACAGTTACGTAGCAGGAAAAAATACATTTTTAAAAGTACACGGTTCCGGAAGCGGAATTTATATTCCTTGTACGTAACTAAGTTTAACTTTACAAAGTAGTTGCATCACATTGTTTGTTTAAGCGTAGCGAAAAATTCTTAAGAGGAGTGTGGGTGCGTTTTTAGTGTTCCGAGTAAACAATAAACCTTTGCAGTTTCGCCATGTTTGTCAGTCTGTCTGTCCGTCTATTTGTCTGTCTGGCCGTTTGTTCGTTTGTTTGTCCGCCAGTCTATCTGTCTGCCTGTGGCTTTGGTCAAAGACTATTAGTAAGTATATTATGACATTTTAATCCAAAAAAAATAATGAAGTTATTTTTTTTTTGGGCGTGAGCGTGAGGCGTGAGCTGTCATCATCGTAAATTATCCTCACGTGATCATTGTGAAATTATCATTTATGGAATTATCATGAAATCATCATTATATTAGTTACGAAACAATAGTCACGTACGCGGCCGAAGCGACGAAAAATAGTTTTTTTTTTTTGCGAGAGATGTATTTTTATTATTACAAAAAAATATAGCCTATGACACTCTGGAATCAAAGATGAATCTAATGAGACCTCGCACATCAAAATCGGTCAAGCCGTTTAGGCTGCAGGCTGTTATATATAAAAATACATACATACTACATACAAATATATATACACTTGAAAAACATAACCCTCCTTTTTACGCAGTCGGGTAAAAATATTCGTTACTATATAACGCTTAGATTTAAGTTGTATTAAATAAAATTGATCACTGCGGTCCGAATCGACCTATTCCAAAATGATATTGTTCGATTCGCACCGCGGTGCGAAATGACCTATTCAAAAAGATCTCTTGGCTGATTCGGACCGCGGTTCGAACCACTTGCGGTGCGAAACGCCGAAGTACCCGTATTTTGTATCCTATGTAAAATTTATTTTTTAATCTAACTATTATAAAGCTAAAGTATTTTCATGTTTCTATACGATTATTAGGTACCTTATCATGTCTATGCGGCCGAACTTTTTGGTTCTTTATGGATTTTGTTAAATAGAGAAGTGAAACCCTGAAAAAGAATATTCTAACGAAGCTCAGTTAGTATCTATATATTTCACGACATCATAAGTTATACTGGCGACCTTTGGCTGGCCTGAACCCTCGGCACTGACAATGGGGCCACCTCACTAATTTTCCTTCGACTTAACATATATTTGACCTGAAAACCATTTCGACCTTCTTATTTCAGAGCGTTTTAACTGACACAAAATATTAACACGGTACAATACCCTAATTTTGCACTTTCTTGGCACATTGCCCACAATCATCTAAACTAGGTGCATAAGCTAATGTTAAGAGATAAGTCATTGTTACTAAAATGCAATAAAGTCATGGCATGGTTTCATAGTAACTACTATTTATTCTTCTTAGTAGCGGGTTCAATTTTCTTTTGCAAATAAATACTCCCTGGTTTTGAAACGATGATATTTCGAGCAGTGGTCCGCCAGAGTTCCGTATCGGAGAACGTGGTTTCAAATCTCTATAATAAGCTTTAGAGCTTTCAGTGAGGAAAATGTCGCGAGAAAATCGTAGTATGTTTGGGAAAATATTTTCTAGTACCCGTTTGAAAGATTAAATTTAACTTGAAAATGCTTGAGCTGTTTGTCCTCTAAACTCAAGCGGTGTTACTTGGTAGCATCACTGAGAGCCCGTTTCCATTCTAAGCCAGATACTATATTGAACTAGACCATCACTTAACTGGTAGAATGTGGACAAAAATCTTGTCTATCAATTATAAATCAATTAGGTAAGGTTTAGATTCTAGAAAATATATCTGCAAGCGAGTCGACGTGAGACCCATATATGCGCTTCTGACCTCATACGCACTTTTAAAATAAAATTCGTAAAAATCAAATTTCTTCTTTTTGAGGATATTATGCGCTCATCAAACCTCTTAAGTTTTTTTGTATCAGAAGATAAAGAGGGACAAATATATAAAGGAGTTCTCTTTGACGGAATCCTGGAAAATATAGAAACGATTCAAATTATTTTATGTGACAAAAGGCACCACTTTGCTTTCATTTATCGAAATCATTGTACTAAAAAACCTTTAATAAGATTATTTTGATTGACTGGTCTTTTATTCATTTTAATCTAAATAAGTACTATCAATATTTTTTCTATTGGCTTATTTGTATAAATTTCTTAATATATAATTAATTTTTCTTAAAATATAATTTGCAGAACGTTTTCAAAGCCGGGTTATTTTATGGTCGACAGGATTATATTTAACCACAACTACCTTAATGTTAATAAAATAATAAATTTCATATGTTTCTTCTAGGCAAGCGCGCTCCATCGTAAACTGGAACTTCGCTCAGCATCGGGCGTATTGGCAGTCAATCGCAAACCTGATAATGACAAAAAGTTACAGAGGCTAAAAGTTTCAGATAACCCGTAAATAATTCCAGTTATATGTTTGAAACATAGGAAAAAGCACTACAAAACTCCGAGAAATACCCTATAGAATTTTGCAAGCGCACGAGACAAGTAATTGAAATTCTATCCGCTTTTTTACTAAGGAAGACCTACATGCTTTGCTCAACGGTCAGAAAAACGTAACTCAACTTTGATCAATACTCAACATATTTTGTCATCTTCTCTCTGATACGAAATGACAATGAGACAAAGAATTTGAGATGCGTCTGAGACATTGATCAAAGTCAACGTTTCAGTAAGGCCGTAAATTGATAAATTTTCATGTATGTACATTTTGGTACCGTAATGCTCAGAGATGCTGGCCGTCGTCCTGGTGGCAGATGGGGTCGAAAGTTCTCGAGTGGACACCACGAAGACCAGAAAAAAGATGGACGGATGACCTTATACAAGTGGCAGGAAGATGCTAGATGCAACCCGCTTTCAATTGGTCTTTTTGGAAACTCGTGGAAGAGGCAACCCTGGCTGAGATGAATTACAAACTACAAAAATTATTTGAGCCTCTGATACTGTATAGAGGAAACTTTACCTATACTTAAAACAAGCTTAGTCCTGTGTAACTGACTAACATATTCTGTTAGTCAGTTAGTTAGTATATCTGTTTATCTGTAAGTTATCTAACTTACAGCCTAAATTGACGTGCAATTTGGAGGGTTCCTTCTTTGTGAAGTAAAGATAAAGATAATTTATTTGCATACAACACGAGATTTTTTTACAACAAGTGCATAAAAGATGTTACACTAAATTTAGTCGCTTAAAATCATGTTGTGCCGATTAGGCGTACAAATGTCAGGTAGACAGCATCATACACATGCTAAAAATTAAAAAATAATAATTATTATTATTTGTTAACGAATAATAATTATTATCTCTTTATTCAAATGTATACACGGGTCTAAGCCTAATAATAATAATTATTATTATTATTATCTCATTTATTTATTTACATTCTTAATTTTAAATCTTTTACAACACAAATATAAACTTATAAAAAATAAACATAAATATTGTAAAAAACTTAAAACTAGCTTATTATTATTATTGTTTGTTATTTGTTAAAGCAAATGCGGATAGCAATTGATTGCTTGCGGATTAGCAAGTTGAAGTGGCAGTGGGCAGGGCACATAGCACGCAGAACTGATGGCCGATGGGGCCGAAAGGTTCTCGAGTGGAGACCACGTACCGGCAAGCGCAGCGTAGGAAGACCAGCCACGAGATGGACAGACGACCTCATACAAGTGGCGGGAAGACGCTGGATGCAAGCCGCTTCCAATCGGTCTTTTTGGAAATCCATGGGGAAGGCCTATGTCCAACAGTGGACTTCTTATGGCTGAGATGATGATTTGTTAAAGGATCCACTAAGAAAAAAAAAAACCAGTGTCCGGTAAAAGTGCACGATGAGGCTAGTTGTTAATAAAAATATACTTACGTATATTTATTACAGCAATTCCTTTCAGAAATTGTTGATGAAACTTATAAAGTATCCGAAAGTGGTGTTCCAAACTTTATAACGCAAATATTAGTATGATAATTGTTCATTTAGCATAACAAATTTTAAATGAAGCTCTCTTCAACGATACTTTGGACTAACGTAGGTACTCTAAGGTCTGAAATAAGGTACTCAAATACGTTAATATAAAATATGTTATACAACAAGTGTCATATCGACAGTTATGTTTTTGAATTTGCGGTTTTCTAAAGTTGCTTAGGGACGGTTACCTATCAATAATCCGAAATATATTTGTTTGAATCTTACTTGCTTGAATCCGTTTCATAAAACTTTTCGATTCTGTTTTACTTAACACGAGTTTCTCTGTTTCCATAAGTTTGTTAGCCATAAGTTTCATTTGCCCGAACAAGTATTAGGTTAGGTTCGTTAGGTTTCTGCTATAATACAATAGACAGGAACAAAAAGTTTAATTTGTCAGATATATCAATTATTAGACTGGGTTCGTCTAGTTTCGATTTATTATATTAAAAAACTTTCGTATTATAAAGATTTGGTAATCAGACGAGTTGTCAAATGAACGATAGGGATTTTGAAAAAAATATGTTGCCTTTTCGGAGAATTGATGTAGGATATTTCGTAATTCGTATCATTGATAGGTAACCTAATAACAAATAAAATAAATGGGTTGAACGATATTTCATCAAAATCGGTTTTGCCGTTTTTTATGACATGGGTATTTTAAGTTTTCTAAACTTTCTCTTAATATATACACATTTTGAATGCCATAAATTAAAGCCGAACCTATAAAGTCTTATATAAGTTATCACAGGCCTTTTTTCAAGTTAATGTAAAGCAGTTTTCTGCACAGTTAAAAAGTTACTATTTTTGAGCTGCCAAAACTTCATGATTGGTGGTTTGAACGCATTCTTGGATCATATTTCACAGTAGATGCGGCAATATGACAAAAGTAATTATTGCGGTAACAGAATGGTCTTACCTGTACATACGCTAGTATACGAGTATGTACAATGTACCTACTTATGTACATAAATAGTGCGATATTTTACAATTGATAAGTGAAATTACTAATTTTTTATGTAATTTTGAATAAAACTCGATATACCGAGTTTTATGTTCTATTTACTAAAAGTTATATAATTATTTTAGTTTTTAGTTGTTATTTAAGTATTTCTAGCTTTGACTGTTAAGTAGTATACATGCATTTTGAAGTTGGTGCTTTTTCTTCTTTTTGATCGACTTCAACAAGGAGGAGGTTCTCAATTCTTCGATGTTGCGGTATACAACAAAACGCGCTTACCTTTTTTGGACGGGAAGGAAAATCTTCCAAATATAACCGGCTGCGTTGTACATTGGGGATGCAACCGGGTTATGTGGGATTGGTCCCACTCCTCCGGAGGCCAGCGTTAATACTAAACAAAGGACTCCGGTTTTTTTTTATGAGGAACATATGCCGGAGCCCTTAGCACTGCGACACAGTTTCTCCTCAGCCTGCCAGGCCTACGACCGCTTGACCTCTATGCGTCCACCTCGACCCCGTTTGAGTAATAGATCCCACTCCCAATCAACCCCGGGCCCAGAAGTCTGTTAGGAGGCTGTTTATAGTAACAGCCTCCTAAAAGGAGAAGGCAAAGAATACCAATGCCGTATTCTAGTGCCCCGGCACCAGGGCGGCTATTACTTAGAAAGTATCGATTCTCATGATCTTAATACCCTGTCCATTTTTTACTGTTTTTTATATTAGAAAAAAAACTGTTCAACAGAAACACGAAAAAGCAAAATTTACTGCAAACAGTGCTTTTATTCTACTTAAATTCTGAAGGTTCCAATGCGGAATAGCTTTCTGAGTGGGTCTTATACTAAATAAGCATATAATCCCTGTATCTTAAAGTCGCGAGTGAATCTTCTAAATAAGCGCGCTCAATCGCGGACTTTAAGAGTTAGCGGTCAAACACAAGCCAACCATCGATATGGCGAAAACAAATTGTGTTTTTAGAGTTCCGTACCCAAAGGGTAATAACGGAACCCTATTACTAAGACTTCGCTGTCTGTCCGTCTGTCCGTCCGTCCGTCCGTCCGTCTGTCACCAGGCTGTATCTCATGAACCGTGATAGTTAGACAGTTGAAATTTTCACAGATGATGTATTTCTGTTGCCGCTATAACAAAAAAAAACTAAAAAACAGAATAAAATAAATATTTAAGGGGGCTCCCATACAAATAACGTGTTTTTTTTCTGTTTTATAGATAATGGTACGGAACCCTTCGTGCGCGAGTCCGACTCGCACTTGGCCGGTTTTATTTATTATATTTTCGTTTACAAATTTATAGATAGGTCAAAAATTTTACACATCCGACGGGATTTGAACCTGCATACTTAAGTACGTATATTTCGATACCTACGTGCGTAAAACACTCAAAAATATCGAATGTATAGTTTGGTTTAGTTTGTTTTTGAGTTATACTCGTATCTAATATAAAAGTTTGCAATTCTCTTAGCTTTTATGTAACTCACAAGGATACAATACTAGAATATGTTTCAAACATAGTCAAACTACTTACTTGATGCTACACTTTATAGCATAGTGTAAATAAGTTTTCGTATTCACCAAGATCAGTCGACGTTCATTGGAGCTCTCTTTCTCTCTCATACTCCCCTGGTTCACCTGGCGCCAATTGAAATATTACACAATAATTCGCTTTACTTTGCATCTTTAAAGCCTTAGGTAACAAAAATGCTCACTTTCTAAAAATAATCATACTAAGTAATTACCTCATTTTGAACCTTCAATGTAACCGCTAATTAATGACAAATTTAAATCTCTTAAGTCGGTCTTCGCTATTCATCTCTTTTGTTGCCACTAATTTTCTTTACGAGACCCCGACGCGCGACGTCAAATTAAATTGCACTGCAGCGTATTCCGGCTCGAGGAAGGTCGGCCAGTTTTAAAAGCAATTAAAAACGGAGAAAATACTTTTGAAATAGTTAGTATTAGGGCAACGCTGCAACGGGTTACGGCAGGCTCGCGATATCTGCAGTATGGTGTTTATCAAGGGCTCGCACTGCAGGAAACTAGGATGTCGTCGAGTGTGACGTAGCGGGAGTAGGGTCTTTGTGCGGGAGCGGGCGGGTCGCGTCCGCTGCGTGCGGCCGCCACCGCCGCCGCCACCGCCGCTGCCGTTCGAGGGTGGAACGCAAGAATGCGGGCGTGCGTGCGGGCCGGCAGCGGCAGCGCGGCAAGCCGGCGGTAGCCTGGTGCGGCAGGGGTGTGCGGGGCGCGGCCGGGGGATGCGTCGCGGCGCGCGGCGCGGGGCGCGGGCCGGCGCGTGCCGCAGACGCCGCAGTAGCGTGGAGGCGCCGCCGCGGCCGCTCGCTCCACCGCCATCTTAGGCGCCGCCGAGCGAGCGCGGACCCGCACCCGGTCGCGGACTGACTCGGCTCCCGCACGCCGCCGCACCGCCGCTCTCCCGATGGTGGTTCCCGCGTATCCATCGCACGGCGCTCGTGACCGCTCTCACGTGCGGCCCGCGCCAGTGCCGCCGCTGTAGAAGTGTCACCCTCGACACCGCGAGCTGAACCAGTTCCGATTCAGGTTGAGTGCTGACATATCTTTAACTTTCGGAACGAAGCCGAACACTGTCTCGATCCCGTCTTTATGTTTCGAACTATCATTTCGTATCTGACCTTAGAAGGTATCGATGCTATTATCTCGCATTTGCGAATTTGAATGTTAATCGCGTTTATTGTGCCAGGCCTGAAGCCGAGTTATATAAATGGTAATGCTTTCGGAGTAGGTATCATGGGCTGGGAAGGTTAGAGCGCGGTCGCCGGCCGACGCTCTGAAACCCGCCGAGGTGTTCTGGCGCGGAACAACTCACCAGCCGGCCCCGGCCTCATACACGAGCTTGTATCGACTCATTGCAATTATAAAACTATGAGTTCGATAATCGAACCCACGCGAACTTTTCTACTCGAAGTCGCACTCTCACGGCCTTACCTTTTATTTAAATGATATAACCGATTTGTTATATTAAATTTAGTTTTGCGGGAATATTTTGAAATGTCGCCAAGATCTCAGCAGAAAGCACCATCTACAAAATAATATTAATGTCACTAAATGCGCCATTAAAGCAAAGATAGACCCCGACGTCATAATTTAGTCTATGTTTTAAAATATCCTTTTTATTAATAAAATAATTTTGTACGAGTTTTTTTTTCGTTTTGCTTGATTGTTTTGTTTAGCGACACGACGTCTATTTTAACCATTGAAATGAGATAGATGTTCCTTGGTTTAAATTATTTTCCCAAAATTATACTTACGAATTTATTTGACAACTTCGGCTCGAGTAGTAAGTTAATGTAGCTCACGCTCTACGGCCTCTCTCATTAGTCTGATTGCTGAGTGACTTTTTATATTTTATATCAACTGCGCCATACGCGGCAATTTCCTGCTGTGGCCATTCACTTTCAGTTCCAACCTTTTTTTTGCCTTCATTAGCAACTTTAAAGAAAATGTAACCTATTTGACCATTTGCTTAGGGGATAATTAACGTTCAAAAACTTTATTCTTCGATTACAGGCTTCCTGACCTTTAATAACTGATTTTGTTCACGAAATTTGGCAGTTTCTTTTTCTACTTTACTACTCTTACCTAGGGTTATTTCAGAATTTTCTTTTAGTATACAATTATTAAGATGATGAGTCTACATTCGAAAATTCAGCTTTCTCGTCGGTTTCGTATCTCTACTTAGCTAATGAAAATTGGACTGAGAACAAGATTTATACCAATTAGTTTTCAGTTATGAACAAAAGCTTGTTCAGATATTGTTGATATATTTGAATCCCTTACTTAACCGAACAAATGTGACCTATAAAATCACCTTTATGTAATAAGTACAAGTATTGTTATATATATAAAGGCTCTGAGACTTTATATAAAAAAAACACGGACTAATTCGTGTTAAAGAAATGTTTCTAAAAAAAGAAAACTGTCAAATATTATTATTAACATGTCAGGCTCAGGCACAAGAATTCCACTACTGGATATAGGGAGGCCTGTGTCCAGCAGTGGAATCTTAAAATATAGGTTTATCATGGATTTCCAAAAAAAAAGGTGGAAACGGATTGAATCCAGTGACTTCCTGCCACTTGTTAGGTATAATCATTTTATTGGAGAGAATATACGAGTAAATATGTATGATAATGACTAATGATAGTAAACACAAATATAATTATGTAAATAAGTCAAAGTTTTCAAACTAAACATCAATTTTTATGTGAAAGAAAATATATTCGAGCACACTGCTGAGCAAACTTAATTCTCTAAATTTCTCTAAAATTTTATATAGGTAGAAGTCGGTGATATGTTATTTACAGTCCATTTGGTAGAAGTATGTAGAAATATTATTATTATACTTATATCTACATAATATTAGCATAATTGCGTCATGAAAAATATTATTATTTATGACATGAAAATGTTGGCAGCTGTAATTAAAAAGGAAATTAAATTAAAAGGGTTTATCGATTCAAATGGAGGGTTGGTTAGGACACTTTTATATTGTTTTGATGTACACTCATCTTTAAGCTCCAAAAATTATTAGTACCTAAGTAAATCTAAAGTTTGTATACCTTTTTTATAATTACAATACACAATATCATTATACCTACAGTCCAAAAGCAACTTGAGTAAAACCGAAAAACCGGCTTCGTTTCGTTGTCGAGACGCTGTGTAAACCTTACAATCTTGCCAATTTTGAGACTTCTATCTATTACTGTTTAAAAAGTGTAGGACAGACATACGCCATAGCCTCACGAAAAGGCTCCCGAACCCTTATTAAGGAAGCCTAAAAACATAAAGTCGAATTGAGAAGCTCCTTCTTGGACTCGGTTAAAAATATTATACTTTAATAAATGATTATTGTGAACCCATATTTTTTTAGGAATTTCCCTACATTCATTTACTATCATATTAAGTTACATTTAATGCAATCTGCTTCATACAAACGATTATTTTCACTAGACTATTGGCCACATATCTACGATAAGACAAAGGTGCGTGCCTTTGGGATTTGAACTCGGACATGAAGACCGGAAGTCGAAACGATCTCCCAGTAGGCCTGCTGTGGATACGTATTTTGTCGTATTTGTAGGCGCTTGTCCTATAACATGACATAAACATTGTTTATTTATTTTTGGAATGTTATTCTATTAGATTATTGTTATAGAATCATAACCTGTCTTAACCGAACCTAAGTCAATGTCAACCGTCAGTAAACATGTCATCGGCACATAAAAAAACAAGATTAATGTGTTTAATAAAGGAAATGGCTCAATTTACATTTTTAAATTTACTAAAGTGTTTATAAATTATAATGAGAAGAAACTAGGCTCGACAGTGCTACAATATATTGAAAACAGGCCTAATACCCGACAACCTATAAGTTAGATCGAAAACCCTTCTACGTCCATATAGTGCACAAAAACTTTTATTTAAATATTTATTACTAAATATAATTTAAATATTTATAGTTTACTTGCTGCGGGCCTCCGTTCCCCCTCATCATCATTTTCTTGTCCTTTTCCCACTAGGTGGGGTCGGCACAGCACGTTTCGCCACTTCACTCTATTAGACGTCATCTCTGCACTCATACTTTCACACGCATATCATCTTTCACACAGTCCATCCACACTTTCTTAGGCCTCCTCTCCCGGCCCTACCACTTACCATTATGTTTAGGGCCTTCATGCAAACATGACTATCCTCCCGTCTCATGACATGCCCATACCAGGACAGCCTCCCACTTCTTAACATTTCGGTGACTGGTGCTACTTTCAGACTTTCTCTTACATACTCATTCCTAATCTTACCCAATTTTGTTACTCCACATCTCAACATTAGCATTCAATTTCCTTTCATTCTCCCCTTTGATGGCCCAACACTGATCCATAAATCACGACAGGTCTTACAATGGTCTTATAAATTTTCCCCTTTAATTTAAGGGACATTCGGGCATCGCAAATAGTTCCCGAGACCTGCTGCCACTTCATCCAACCTACATTTATCCTGCTATTTACATCTCAATCAATATTGCCGTCGTTTTGGAAGATAGAGCCGAGGTAACGAAAATCGGAGCAGACTGGAAGAAATACACCATTCATGGCGATTGGAATGAAACTCCCCAGTTTCTCTTGCCATTTTTTCAGTCTTCTATGTATCTTAGCCCCTTCTTATCTGACAAGCACAATGTCATCGGCGAACTGCATGCACCAGGGTGCCTCCTCCTGTATGTTTGATGTCAATGCATCCATTACCAGGAGGAATAAGTACGAGCTTAGAGCCCTGATGCAAGCCTACAGCCACATTAAATTTGTCGGTTTCACCAGCTGCGGAGCGAACATACGTAGTTGCTCTACCACACATAGCATGGATAATATGCAGGTATTTCCCAGGCGCTTCTTTCTCTTTCAAAGCCCACCACAAAACTTCACGGTGTCATACGGCTTTTTCAGATCAACGAACATCATATGCAAGTTCTTAGGAGCACGTTTATATTTTTCGCAAAGTTGGTGAAGTGAAAATATGGCGTCCTTTGTTCCGCGTCCAGGCATGAATCCAAACTGATTCTCTGAAACATACATCTCTTCTCTCAATCGTCTTGCAATAATCTTCTCCCATAATTTCACGCTATGTGTTAAGAGCTTCCATTCCCCCTGTTGTGATAAAAATAAAGAACGACTTTATATACAAAGTGGGCTGCGGGCTCACTTGACCACTGAATCAAACTTATGATTAACCTACATCTTTTACTTGGCTGTCACATTTTTATCTGACTGCGCAAGAAGTTGAGATATATTTTTCAAGTGTATGTATGAATGAATGAATGTATGTATGTTTCTATATTATTTCCCAAGGATAGAAAGAAGAAAATAGAAAATAAGTAATATAGAACGAACGACAACATTTCTCTTATAGTGTTAAATAAAGTGTATGTATTATTATATAAAAACCACGGTCCACTCGCGTTTGTTTTGTTTCGAAATATCCGATTTTAGTTTCAACCGCATTTGGCGGTCTTTTCAAAGGAGCAACACAGTCAGTGAACGAGAGTGACGTTTCCGCTGCTCCGCACCGAATACGGTTTAAACTATAGTTGGATATTTCGATCAAAACAGACGAGAGTGACCCTTAGTTTTTATTCAAAAATGTGTGAAATCTACGTTAGTTTCCATAGTAAAGTGTATGTTATTTATTACTCAACTGTCCACAGCAGAATGGGTTGAGGATTGATAGTTTTAAGCTCTGTGTAAATGCTCATTTTTCCCCAGGAGCGTAAAAAGTATGACGGATTCTAAATGCTTGATATTCATAACTTTGTGTAAAGTATGCAAGTATTGATCTCTTTTAAAAATATTACGTATACGTTGCCTTGATAATACAATTAATAGATACAGATTTTTTTTAAATAAAAACTACGGGTCACTCACGTCTGTTTTGAGCCGAAATATCCGACTATAGTTTATATAGTGCTAGGCGCGTCACCGACCGAGAGTGACGTGTGTGCTGCTCCTTTGAAAAAGACCGCCGAATGCGGTTGAAACTATAGTCGGATATTTCGGCTCAAAACAGACGTGAGTGACCCGTAGTTTTTATTTAAAAATGTGTGAAAACCACGTTAATTTCCATAGTAAGATACAGAAATATATATATATTTATATAGTAGTGGTTTGTTAGATTAGTTTTAGTTTTTAGTCTATTATATATAGTAGTTAAATTTTTATTATTTTTTATTATTATTATATAGTTAGTAATTTTATTTTTCATAAATATACTTATCTACGTAAATTAATAACAATATGTAATGTTTACGTAGATAAGTATATTTATGAAAAATAAATGTCAGATATATATTACATATACTTATATATAAGCTATATATTATAAAAGATAATAGAATAAAATAAAACAAAGTACAAGTAAAACAGAAGACGGCACCCAGACAAAAATCAAGGATTCTTACCTCGTCTCTAGAAATAAAATAAAATAAGAGAGAATAAGATTTCCTGCTCAACAGCCGGATGTATAGTTTTAGTGTCGTTTAGTAAAAAATAATGTAGACTGATAAATGACGCGAGTATTCGTGGTATAATTTAGTGACTATTACTCATCTCATGTTTTTGTGTTAATATAATTATTGCTTCATTGAAATTATAATATTTTAGAGTCATAATATATTTATTTTCTAACTGAATACAGATTACTTTTTATAGTAAAAACTTAAAACTAACTTATTCTATTTGTATAATACTTAAATTGGATTTAATCAAATATAACATTACTAATAACTAAAAAAAAAAAATATATAAAAACAAACAATTGGAAGTTAAAACCTAAGACGAGGTATCTCCCCGCCCAAACGTGCCCATTAGGCTGACGGCATTACCACGTTGAATGGCCAGGGAAATGTTTTGGGCTAGAAAGTGGCCAGACCGCGGATCACGCCCTCTCTCCCTTAAACGCCTATTTTAGATGAATAATATAATAGACTTAACTATAATAGACTTGCACTGTCCGCCAAATATCTCGCTTAGCTAGCAGATCGCGATTTAAAGACGCCTTGTTTACTTTTCAAGGAAGGCTTTTTACGTTTGAGGTTTTAGAGCATGCCGCCGGGCGCCGTTTATAACGCTATAGGCATCGCCACTCCGTCTCCATATACGAAAAAAAAACGCGGAACGCGCCGTGACCCTACAAGCACCGCGCAGCCTTTTAGTCCAGTCAAAATAGACATTCAAGTTAGCATAGTTAATTCGCATAGAGCTGAAAATTGGTATAGACGTTAAATAAACCATTACTAATGAAATGTTAAAAATCCCCTTCGATCCTACTTCTGCAAAATAATTCGGCTGTAACATTTTTACGAAAACTGAGAAATTAGATTTTTCTTTCTGCAGCAAGAGATTATGGATCTGCGTACATGGTTTTAATTTCAACACGATACCTTCACATGTTCCCGTGATACAGGTCTTAACACCTGGACGGACGAACGGACGAACGGACGAACGGACGGACGGACGGACGGACAGACGGACAGACGGACAACAAAGTGATCCTATAAGGGTTCCGTTTTTTTTCTTTTTGAGGTACGGAGCCCTAAAAATGCGAAAAACCTGAATTTTTGAACTTGTTTTTTTTTTTTGCAGAAGTAGGATCGAAGGGGAATTTTGACATTTCTTTAGTAATGGTTTATTTAACGTCTATAACAAAGTCCAGCTCTATGCGAATTATGGCTAGCTTATAATTTTTTTTTGTCTATTTTGACTGGACTATTTATCTGTAAACAAACGGAAAAACATAACGCGCACAGACTAGTAAGAGAAACGCGCCAACCAACGCGCCGCCGCCGGTCCCACGCCCAGCGTGTCGTTGAACTTTGATAACTTCGATTATAACCATGCGCACACACATAGGTAATTAAAACGTAGATTATACGTGCAATAACTATTTAAAAGTCTTGTAAAATGTGTAGTTACCTACCGCTATATAATATATTGCACATTTTACATACCTACAAAAAGAAAGATAAATTAATCTGAGTTTCAAAGTTTCTCTTTTCAAAGTTTAAAATCTTTCAAAGTTAATTAATTGACTGAATTTACTTGGCTTTCATTTTATTTTCTTTTACCTTAGCATAGAATTGAAATGCTCTGCTGGTCTTGCAAATAATTAGGGTTGCCAGGAGTGTGTGTTTTTTTTTTAAGTAGCAGTAGTAAAACCTAAAAGTAGCACCCATAACAGAAAAATTATCCAGCAATAGACTATCGTGGTACAGACACATCATGAGAAGAGAGGAGGTCCACATTTTCAAACGGGCGATCTACATGAGAATAATTGGTAATTGTCCTAGAGATCGACCGAAGAAAGTATGGAAGAATTGCGTGAATGAAGACATGAGAAAAAATGGAGTGAGTCCAGATGTCCAAAGTCCAGAATGACAGTGATGAATGGAGAAAACGTACATACTGTACCGACCCCACATAAGTAGGAACAGGGTAAGAAGAAGAAGAAGTTGTGTTTTTTGGGGTTACGTACCTCAAAAGGAAAAAACGGAACCCTTATAGGATCACTTTGTTGTCCGTTTGTCCGTCCATCCGTCTGTCAAGACCTGTATCTCGGGAACGTGTGAAGGTATCGAGTTGAAATTAAAACCATATACGCAGACCTATATATAGTCTCTTGCTGCAAATAGAAAAATCAAACTTCCCAGTTTTCATTTAAAAAAAGTTAATAATATGTCGCAAGAAACGCATATTTCGCAAGGAAATCAAAACCTATGGGGTACTTCCCGTTGACTTATAACTGTAAAAATTTGGCAAAAAGCATTGTCATATAGTACACATAAAGGAAAAAACTGTACAATTTTAATTTAATCACAAAAAATAGGGTCCTTATGCAAGGAAGGAGGATCCAAATTTTAAAGTGATTTAACGGTATCATGTGGGGTATCATATGAAAGAGCTTAATTAGCACAAGCTAAAAAGGTTTTTAAATATTTTTACGATCTATATTTATCGATTTATGAAGGAAAATATAAAAGAAATATATAATTTCCTCCTTTTATCTACTAGTTAGTACTACGTTACCCTCGGTGGGCGAGTCTGACTCGCACTTGTCCGGTTTTTTTATGTAGAAATAGGTTCTTCCATATAAATAACAGCAACTGCTTAAATTTAATTTTCCTCGGGTGATTTATTTTTCTTCTGGCTCTGCCGGTAGCCAAACAATGTTTTCGTATTCATTTAGAATTCCTTTTGAATGTGTTAAAGCAACATTTTGTATTAAAAAATAAAGTAAATATGTAACAAATATTTGGTTAAAGGACCGAAAATATAGCGTGTTATACACGGGACGTATATAATACCCGGTAATTGGTGAATAAAATGTAAATAGAAATAATTGTAAGTATCACGTATTTTTGGTAAAACGTTTTTTCAAATAAAAAAAAACACTTTGTCTATTGTCGTTAAATATACCAGCTCATGAGTCTCGTCAGTTCTCAGAGTTAGACGAAATCTTAATGTTATGATTACGTAAATAAGTAAAAATAGATTAAAAAACTGAAGCAACTGACCACACGGGAAGCACCATGCAGCTTTCAAATAAAAAAAGAATCATCAAAATCAGTTCACCCAGTCGAAAGTTCTGAGGTAACAAACATTTAAAAAAAAAAACAGTCGAATTGAGAACCTCCTCCTTTTTTGTAGTCGGTTCAAAAAAATACGTAAAAATACGAATTACGTAGGCTTGTGGTTGCAACCACGTTTTCTTTGTAAGTGCACACACGAACAAGTTAAGTATCGATTATTTAACCATACCTTGTAAGTAAAAAAGGTTCAATGCCGAAGGTTAGAAGCAAAAATGTTGCGTGGAAAACTGTAGAGCAGCCGTGTTAATGACCCTGCTTGCTACCAGTTCTCTCGATACCTAAATCGTTATTATTTCGCTAGTAATTTCATAATACATGCCATGATGTTAGCTTTTATATTGGACATTTTAATAGTAGTTTTTTTTTTTCATAGTAAAATTTATATTGGACGTTCATATTTTCAGTGGCTTTCATAAAACTGGCACAGGTGAGATGGCAGATGATAAATAGTGATATATACCTATTTTCCGAATTTTTAGGCAGCCTTGTCAGGAGGCCTTGTGATCCGCACGTCCTGGGTTCGAATCCCGTGGCGCGCACGTCTGTCTTTTCGAAGTTATGTGCGTATTGTTGATTGCCGCCAACTTCAAAGGTGAAGAAAAACATCGTGAGGAAACCTACATGTCTGAGAGTTGATGATATATGCTATAACTACTATATGAATAATATATGCTCATTCATAATTATTACAGTACTATCGTACCTATATGATATTTATGTATGCTTAGGTATTTACTAATATAGTATTTATACAAACACCACCGCCCAATCACTATATAATATCTTAAATCCTAAGGTTGTCTGGAAGAGATCGCTGTTAGCGATAAGACCGCCCATTGTGCCATTGTGCCATTGTAAGTTTATAAGTGTTTTTTTTGTTATTTTTACTCTTTTTGTGGTGTCAATAAAGTGTTATTGATTGATTGATTGAATGATCTTGAAAGATATGTGAAGTCTGCCAACCCGCACTTGGCCAGCGTGGTTGACTAGGCCTTACCCTTCTCATGAGAAGGGTAAGGCCTAGTCAAAAAATAATAATAACAGATATTTTCTTCCAATGAACTGTATAACTGCGTTTCGTTTCGAATCAATCGCAATCCCCAATTTTGGTAAAAAGCAGCCCTATGTTTTCACCAGGGTTGAATAGAGAAAACATAAAGACTCCTTTAGTATTTTTAAATAAAAACTACGGGTCACTTACGTCTGTTTTGAGCCAAAATATCCGACTATAGTTTCAACCGCATTCGGCGGTCTTTTTCAAAGGAGCAGCACACACGTCACTCTCGGTCGGTGACGCGCCTTGCACTGCGACGTGCCGCTCGTGCCGCACGTGATGTCATCGGTTGCAAAAAGGTGTGAAAACCACGTTAATTTCCATACTCCTTTAGTAGTTGAAATTACCGTAATGGTTGGATCGGTTTAGAAGAAAAACTTGAATATATTTTAAATCATTTTATCTACTGCATCACATTATTACACTTTGTGAGAAATATTTTTTAAAATCTTAGTTTTTTTTTGCAGTGAATATAGTGCATATTTACTAATTCGTAATATTATAAGTTTTAAGAGGATTGTCTAACGTGTAATTATTAATTTAAAAAAGGTGATTACTACCTTTAAAACCATTCGATTTCGATGTTTCTTTTATGTGATCGGAATCATAAATTGCTAGACTTGCACGCTTAGCTTCTTTTTGCATTTTCGTTACTAGTTCTCTACGTATAAAAACAGCTAGTTAGACGTATACTGGTAATGCTTACAAAAGTAAGGATTTCGTATTTGCGAGCGATATAATTAATGTCAGAATGTAATACAAAATAGTTTTACATACAGGAGACAAAGAAATCTACAACGACGCTGCACACATAAAAAGTAATATAGAAACATACACCTGATACACCTGAAAACACTTACTCACTTTACTCTTTGTGAATAGTCAGGTAAGGTAGATTTGAACTACAAAGTTAAAAAGCATATATACATTATTTGAAGTCAATACCACTGTAATTAATATTTCTCTTCAAAAGAATGAAATGCACCAATCTCGACACTGGGTAAAGAGCGAGGAAATATCAATTAAGCATGAGACGTAGCCCCACTTTCCGTAGCAGTACAGTTTTAATAATTTATTAATTCCTGATTGCTGACTATTCATCTCAGTCGCACAATTTGCGATCTGCATTTTTACCTGACAGCCCAAAAAAGAAGGTTTTTTTGTATTTTCTGCAGCTTAAAGTAAGCAAAGTGTGTGCTTGCCTAATCACTAGTGTGCTATTTGTCCATAGGCAATGGCTATCGCTAACCATTGAACAATCGGTCTGCTTGTTTTCTATTGGTTGCATAAAAAAGTACATTACAGTTTTTTTGTACTTCATCCTCTACTCAACATAGACTAGCCCACTGACCGCAACTTTTTTTATGCGTCGCTTACAAACAGATGTACGTTTTAGTTTTTCAAGAATAACGCTTCAATAAATCATGGAAAATACAATCGTCGGTTAAAGCAGAGGTCAAAATTCTCAAAAGCTCAGTTTAGTAGAATACATTCTTTGGGTTTTTTAGTTACTATTTTTTTTTATACTCTCCATATTATCTGTAATGACAATTGGCAGATTCAATTGGGAGTGCCCAAGTAAAAATAGTCTTAATAAAGCCAGGATGCTTGGGAATGTCCGAGCGAGTATCTATAGTCTCAATTAAGCCAGAAGGCCTTTACTCGCATGACACAAGGTTGGTACATATACCGGTATGGGCTAGCAACTAAGCTGTTCCAGTGCAACAGAGCTAGTTGCATTACCTATGCAATCTATACGTAAATGCCTATGCCTATGTATAATCACTGACATGCACTGATAGCAACAGAAATGTATCCCTGTAATTTATATAATTTGCTCATTTAGGTATTTCTGTTCCAGGCAACAACTAATAAGTTTTTTGTGGTAACTACTAATAAGTGCTTATACTATGTTAGTGTCTAACACGCATAATCTTCATCATCATCATCTCAGCCATAAGAAGTCCACTGCTGTACATAGGCCTCCCCCATGGATTTCCAAAAAGACCGATTGGAAGCGGCTTGCATCCAGCGTCTTCCCGCCACTTGTATGAGTTCATCTGTCCATCTTGTGGCTGGTCTTCCTACGCTCCGCTTGCCGGTACGTGGTCTTCACTCGAGAACCTTTCAGCCCCATCGGCCATCAGTTTTACGTGCTATGTGCTGCCACTTCAACTTGCTAATCCGCTATGCTATATCGGTGACTTTTGTACGTCTACGTATCTATTCATTTCTGATTCGATCTTGTAGAGAGACTCCGAGCATAGCCCTCTCCATAGCTCGTTGCGCGACCTTGAGCTTCCTTATAAGGCCCATAGTTAAAGACCACGTTTCAGTGCCGTATGTCATCACTTGTAACACACACTGGTTGTAAACTTTCGACTTGAGAACAACACACACACGCATAATATTTATCGATTTTCTTAATAAGTTCATCATTATCATCATAGCCACAAAAAGTCAACTGCTGGACTGGCTTCCAATATATTTCAAAAAAATACCTGATAGAAGCGGCTTGCATCCAGTCTTCTTACCAATTGTGTAAAATCATCTCTACAGTAAGGCGTAGCGTAGGAAGACCGCCCAGACTTGCCTGGGAAGTCTTCCTACGCTTGCTTTCCGGTGCGTGGTCTCCACTCGAGAACTTTACAGCCCCATCGGCCATCCGTTTTACGTGCTATGTGTCCTGCCCACGGTAACATCTATAATCCGAAATACATTTGAATCTTACTTACCCGAATACTTTTCTTGGAACTGCCTAATTCTAGATGTTATTTGTTTGTTGTTGATTTTTGTGCCTAAAATGCCTATAATATAAAAGACTGACTTAAGTCAGACTGAATAAAATATTCGTACCTATTAATTGTTTTGGTCACAAAACTACTTAAATAAAGTAATTGAAATGATAGCCTTGAGGTACTTACCTCGTTTCTAACAAGAGCTGTCATACCTAATCAGGTAACATTGTAAAAAGCGGTCAAAAAATGGGCCAACTTCAATAACCTCTCTTTACTAGTTGAAAATAGTATTTAAGTTCTCATTAAGTACATCCTCAGAATGAAAATCAGAAAAATGTATTGCATTGAGCCACAGTGTATGGCACAATATTTATTTTTTTCTTCTAAATACAAAAATATTGAATGTACTTTTGATAACTATTCAAACGAATATAAAAACGTCAGCCCCATGACATATTATTTAAATATAGTTATTTTAATTGAAGTAACTGTCCAACCGTGATATATTCCACTTTTCGAGTTTATTTATGTATATCTACCACAGATATCAAAAGATAAATTGTCTTAAATAATCTATAATAGCTACTGTTCTCATGATGATGATGTGTACATATTTAATAAACATGCCTTAGATTATATACCTCTAGATTCCGTGTTCAAATACTAGGCGCATCGTTCAATATGAAGCAAAAACGTTTTACGTGTGTGAGTGAGCCGCCTATCGAGGGTGTATTGCTTACACCATTTACATGTGTGTGCACGATGCTTGTGATACCAGTGCTTAGATATTTCCCCAAAACATAGAGACAAAAAAATTATTTGGAGTCGATATTATTCAACCGGAAATTTAAACCTAACATTACTGTTGAAAGCATGCAAGTCCAAATTGGGCTCGTTTGCTTTGGTGTCTTAAGCACTTTATGTTTCAGATGATATCTGACGAAGGTATCAGATGATTGCCACTGGAACACCCTGATGGAAAGGACTAAGACAGTCCATTTTGGGCTCGTTTGCTTTAGTGTCTTAAGCACTTTCTGCTTCATATGATGACGAGGGTCTGACGAAGGTATCAGATGATTGCCACTGGAACACCCTGGTGGAAAGGACTAAGACAGTCCAGTTTGGGCTCGTTTGCTTTGGTTTCTTAAGCACTTTCTGCTTTATATGATGACGAGGGTCTGATGAAGGTATCAGATGATTTCCAATGGAACACCCTGATGGAAAGGACTAACACAGTCCAGTTTGGGCTCGTTTGCTTTGGTATCTTAAGCATTTTCTGCTTCATATGATGACGAGAGTCTGACGAAGGTATCAGATGATTGCCACTGGAACACCCTGGTGGAAAGGACTAAGACAGTCCAGTTTGGGCTCGTTTCCTTTGATGTCTTAAGCACTTTCTGCTTCATATGATGACGAGGGTCTGACGAAGGTATCAGATGATTGCCACTGGAACACCCTGGTAGAAAGGACTAAGACAGTCCAGTTTGGGCTCGTTTGCTTTGGTAGCTTAAGCACTTTCTGCTTCATATGATGACGAGGGTCTGACGAAGGTATGAGATGATTGCCACTGGAACAACCTGGTGGAAAGGACTAAGATAGTCCAGTTTGGGCTCGTTTGCTTTGATGTCTTAAGCACTTTCTGCTTCATATAATGACGAGGGTCTGACGAAGGTATCAGATGATTGCCACTGGAACACCCTGGTAGAAAGGACTAAGACAGTCCAGTTTGGGCTCGTTTGCTTTGGTAGCTTAAGCACTTTCTGCTTCATATGATGACGAGGGTCTGACGAAGGTATGAGATGATTGCCACTGGAACAACCTGGTGGAAAGGACTAAGATAGTCCAGTTTGGGCTCGTTTGCTTTGGTGTCTTAAGCACTTTCTGCTTCATATGATGACGAGGGTCTGACGAAGGTATCAGATGATTTCCACTGGAACACCCTGGTGGAAAGGACTAAGACAGTCCAGTTTGGGCTCGTTTGCTTTGATGTCTTAAGCACTTTCTGCTTCATATGATGACGAGGGTCTGACGAAGGTATCAGATGATTGCCACTGGAACACCCTGGTAGAAAGGACTAAGACAGTCCAGTTTGGGCTCGTTTGCTTTGGTAGCTTAAGCACTTTCTGCTTCATATGATGACGAGGGTCTGACGAAGGTATGAGATGATTGCCACTGGAACAACCTGGTGGAAAGGACTAAGATAGTCCAGTTTGGGCTCGTTTGCTTTGGTGTCTTAAGCACTTTCTGCTTCATATGATGACGAGGGTCTGACGAAGGTATCAGATGATTTCCACTGGAACACCCTGGTGGAAAGGACTAAGACAGTCTAGTTTGGGCTCGTTTGCTTTGGTGTCTTAAGCACTTTCTGCTTCATTTGATGACGAGGGTCTGACGAAGGTATCAGAGGATTGCCGATGGAATACCCTGATGGAAAGGACTAACACAGTCCAGTTTGGGCTCGTTTGCTTTGGTGGCTTAAGCACTTTCTGCTTCATATGTTGACGAGGGTCTGACGAAGGTATCAGGTGATTGGCACTGGAACACCCTGTTGGAAATTACTAAGACAGTCCCGTTTGGGCTCGTTTGCTTTGGTATCTTGAGCACTTTTTATTATCAAGTAAATAATTACGCTTCAAAAATTGTATTACACTGTAAATACAATTTAAAGTTGGTTTTCAGAACAAGGTTTACGGTGCCATTTGAAAGAAAAACAAATAATATCAGAAACATATTCTATATGATTATATAAGATTTCATTGACATTGCCATATGTAATTTAACATGTGTACATTTGATTGAAATTTGACATAATAGTAATATGACATAATAAGAATCTTGACATGGATTAAATTAAATTTCTTATGTTAAAAATAATGACGAATCTAATTGGAAAACTATTCAATTTTGATGAAACTGAACATGCATATGGCCGCCATCACGGAAATAATATTGTCAAGGTGACGGTAGAGGGACACTTAAAATAAATAAAAATATTTAAATAACGAACGACTGCGTCAATATCAGCCATCTATTAAATTCATTGCAGAACTAAAAAGATAGAAACAAGATTTTAATTTGAATATTTTATTTTCACCGCATAACGGAGGCATAACACGCTCACTTCTCATAATTTGGTTGGTGATATAGGTAGAGCAACTCGGAGTGAGCAGATGCCTCCGACTGCGTTTGTGAACACTGTCAACTAAGATTATTCAAAACCAAAAATGGAAAAAAATGGGACGCCACGTGCATTTGCACTTTCGCCGCCTGTCACTTGAGTCGCTCGGTCCACGCATCGGGGGCGGCTGTTGAGGATATTTCGAATAAAAAACGCCAGAAGTATGCGGCTTTGGAGGTGAGGTATGATTTTGTACCTATTGCTGTCGAGACCATGGGTAGCTGGGGCACTGAAGCCAAAAGTTTGATTCACGAGTTAGGGCGCCGGATATGGGAAAAGTGTGGTGACCCCCGCTCCGGCTCCTACCTGGTGCAAAGGTTGTCCATCGCTATTCAACGCGGTAACGCAGCTAGAGTCATGGGTACTTTTGCGCCTGGTAAAGTTCAGGGCGGGCTTTATGACTGAGCTTACAGGTTTTTAAATATATAATTAATGAAATGACGTTGTTGATGACTTGTAAACCAAAATAAAATATTCAATTTGAAATCCTGTTTCTATCTTTTTAGTTCTGCAATGAATTTAATAAAGATGGCAGATATTGACGCAGTTGTTTTTATTTTAATATTTTTATTTATTTTAAGTGCCCCTTGTTTTTCTTTTAAATGGCACCGTAAACCTTGTTCTGAAAACCAGCACACTGTAAATAAATTTTTTGAAGCGTAATTACTTACTTACTTTTATGCAGTAAAAAGTGCTCAAGATACCAAAGCAAACGAGCTCAAACTGGACTGTCTTAGTCCTTTCCACCAGGGTGTTCCAGTGGCAATCATCTGATACCTTCGTCAGACCCTCGTCATCATATGAAGCAGAAAGTGCTTAAGACATCAAAGCAAACGAGCCCAAACTGGACTGTCTTAGTCCTTTCCATCCGGTTGTTCCATTGGCAATCATCTGATACCTTCGTCAGACCCTCGTCATCATATGAAGCAGAAAGTGCTTAAGAAACCAAAGTAAACGAGCCCAAACTAGACTGTCTTAGTCCTTTCCACCAGGGTGTTCCAGTGGAAATCATCTGATACCTTTGTCAGACCCTCGTCATCATATGAAGCAGAAAGTGCTTAAGACACCAAAGCAAACGAGCCCAAACTGGACTATCTTAGTCCTTTCCACCAGGGTGTTCCAGTGGCAATCATCTGATACCTTCGTCAGACCCTCGTCATCATATGAAGCAGAAAGTGCTTAAGACATCAAAGCAAACGAGCCCAAACTGGACTGTCTTAGTCCTTTCCATCCGGTTGTTCCATTGGCAATCATCTGATACCTTCGTCAGACCCTCGTCATCATATGAAGCAGAAAGTGCTTAAGAAACCAAAGTAAACGAGCCCAAACTAGACTGTCTTAGTCCTTTCCACCAGGGTGTTCCAGTGGAAATCATCTGATACCTTTGTCAGACCCTCGTCATCATATGAAGCAGAAAGTGCTTAAGACACCAAAGCAAACGAGCCCAAACTGGACTATCTTAGTCCTTTCCACCAGGGTGTTCCAGTGGCAATCATCTGATACCTTCGTCAGACCCTCGTCATCATATGAAGCAGAAAGTGCTTAAGACATCAAAGCAAACGAGCCCAAACTGGACTGTCTTAGTCCTTTCCATCCGGTTGTTCCATTGGCAATCATCTGATACCTTCGTCAGACCCTCGTCATCATATGAAGCAGAAAGTGCTTAAGAAACCAAAGTAAACGAGCCCAAACTAGACTGTCTTAGTCCTTTCCACCAGGGTGTTCCAGTGGAAATCATCTGATACCTTCGTCAGACCCTCGTCATCATATGAAGCAGAAAGTGCTTAAGACACCAAAGCAAACGAGCCCAAACTGGGCTATCTTAGTCCTTTCCACCAGGGTGTTCCAGTGGCAATCATCTGATACCTTCGTCAGACCCTCGTCATCATATGAAGCAGAAAGTGCTTATAACACCAAAGCAAACGACCCCAAACTGGACTGTGTTAGTCCTTTCCATCAGGGTGTTCCATTGGCAATCATCTGATACCTTCGTCAGACCCTCGTCATCATATGAAGCAGAAAGTGCTTATAACACCAAAGCAAACGACCCCAAACTGGACTGTGTTAGTCCTTTCCATCAGGGTGTTCCATTGGCAATCATCTGATACCTTCGTCAGACCCTCGTCATCATATGAAGCAGAAAGTGCTTAAGAAACCAAAGCAAACGAGCCCAAACTGGACTGTCTTGGTCCTTGCCACCAGGGTGTTCCAGTGGCAATTATCTGATACCTTCGTCAGACCCTCGTCACCATATGAAGCAGAAAGTGCTTAAGACACCAAAGCAAACGAGCCCAAACTGGACTGTCTTAGTCCTCTCCATCAGGGTGTTCCAGTGGCAATCATCTGATACCTTCGTCAGATCCTCGTCATCATATGAAACAGAAAGTGCTTAAGACTAAGAGTCAATAGGTAATAAAACTCTTTCGTCACTTTTCCATTTTTGGCCAAAAACAAAGCTTATCATTGGTAAATATATTTTATACCCTTGGCAACACCAAGCATTATGGCGCCATATTTCAATATTTTTTAAATCATTTTAAATTTTGGTTTGTCATTTTGATAAGAAATACATCAGAAAATTTAATATTTACTTAATAAATGTGATGTTTACACACTTTTCTTTTTTTCCTGGATGTTTTTTACAGGATTTTACAGCACAAACTGATATTTTTTTTATTAAAACATTTATATTCGTAATGTGATCACGCGGCGAGCGCTCCTGAATGACTGATGGGCATTTGGCGGGGGCCGGGAGGGGGGTCGATTGGAGATGTCAATATCAGTGCCTTTTAAGTGGAAGTTTTTACAGAACGCTTACTAGGCATCTAGACAATATATAATCTAAGAAACATGCATTCTTATATTCAATAACTGTTTATCTATAAAAACGGCGTTGCGTGCGAGCGAGAAATATGCGGTACCGGACTCTCATCTTGACCATGTACAAATGTATTAAATAAATTTCGACAATTTGTCCATCACTAATGTACAATAAATATAACACTATATTATCATATTTTTCAAGTGAATCTACTTACTCCATAAAAGTTTCATTTGAAACTAATCGTTATGTTATGCGAAATTAAACAACAAATCACGGAATCAGTCCAGCGTCGCAGAACTTCAATTTCAGCGTACGTACTTTGTCGGCAGTCTCTCCAGCTTGCAATATTGCAAAGTTCTCGTCTATTTTCGATGTACGATTACGTAAATCAGTAGTGTCATCAACCGTACTTATATCGTCTAGTCTCAATGCAACAATTTTATTAATAGTGCAACGGAATCCAGCGTGGAACCGTCACTTTGGCGTTACGCAATTAAAGGTGTAGTGAGTCTGAAAAATAGCGGGTCGAAACGTGTTGAAAGATATAATGATCTTAATGTTGTAGACTTACATATTAATTCAGATCAAACTTCGTTACAGTAATTTTGGTAAGTGCAATGTTATCGAACTCGGTTTGTTGGCCATTCTTCATAATAAGTAAATAGAGTTAGGAGTACCATGTAGCAACGTACCAACGCTATGGAAAATACACAAATGCCGACGCTGCGTAACCGTTATCGTTATGCGGCGTCGTTCATGCAATGACCCTGGTGCCGTGGTTTGCAGCGACGCCATCACTGTGATATGGCTCGCTATTTTACGGCGAGAAGCCTGCATCGCATCACGGTACCGGTAACTTGTCCTAAATATAAGGCCATAGCATTCTCATTCAAAGTTGGGACCCTAATTTTGGATGAGAACGCAATACTTTGGTGTTGCGGAGCTTAATGTGCTTGATATGGAGTTTCGTATTGAATCTGATAAGTTATCACTAGAATTTTCTGGTAGTACATGTACATATATGTTGAAATAGAGTCAATTTACATTAAACGAGAAAGATGAAAAGTTGCATTTGTTGAACTCATCAAATTTAGGTCACTTTTAGACATCGTAAGCACTTTCATTATAAATCAGGTACTTATCTATTTTTTATAGCTATCACTTAACCACAGAAAACAACAAATATAAACTTAGATACAATTAAGAAAACTTTCACTTTTTTAATTCTAATAAACAAAACAAAATTCAAGTCATTTTTTTAGAAACAAGTCATTATGAACTTTGTATATCATAATTATGAACTCCACTGAACTAAGTTTAAAGGGTGCCGAAGTGTTCGTATTAAATGGAATACAATTACGATACTCAAACAATTTGCCTGCAAACTTTATATTTCCGAGGGCGCTTGCTGACAGAATTAACCGTTTCTATTTTGCAAATCAATTAGACGGAAGCTGCGGAGGAAATTAACCAGCCACTCGACCTGACTGGTGCATTTTGTATTGATGTGACAGCTACACCACCTCTACTTTCTCTTCAACTACCTCTGCCGTCTTGATATTGAAAATGGCCAACGTGTAGAAAGTTCTTCAGGTCAAATATAATCCGCTTTTGTTCAAGAAATAACCTGAAACTAAATAAAACCAAATTACTATTTTTGCGGCACTACTTCTTTCCTCGCAAAATTATTCGTAGTTAACATCATGGATATAACTGCCTGTATATGGACTTGGGTGTAAGTCCATATACAAGCAGTTATATCTATGATGTTCACCCAGTAACAATTCAAAAATATAGTACAACAAATATATTTAAAAAAAGTTATACGTAATACAATTTTGATGCGCTCATCAAGGTATTTATTTTAATGCTAAACATAAAGTTTTTTTCTGTTTAAAAATACTCACATAGCCAAATATATAATTTGCCTCGTTCTTTTTGGCTTTGCTGACTAAAAAAAGCAAAAGTGTATTGCCTAGGAAATTATGATACGTCTTCGAGTTAATGGTCATTTCCCATCAGGTGAAATAGTGGTCAAACGCAGGCTTTGTAGACAAGTAGAAAAAAAACTTAAAATTAATAATAATAAACTATAGTATGCCGAATAAAGTCATATATATATTTGATGAGAGTATTAAATGACATAGCTACCAATTTTTTGATTAAAATTATTAAAAAAAATTATAAAAATGATCAACCCGTGCGATAAAAAAATATTACAGAAGATAATCAAAGATGACGTAGAATAAAAAAATTAAAGCTTTGTCAACGAAACTTAGTTCAAAATTCAAATTCAGTTAATAAAATCGTTTATTCCCAGTAGTACGGTTGCCAGTCCGGTTGACCGTACTACTGAGACTTTTAAATCCCAGTAGTACGGTTAATGGCGGCTGACCGTACTACTGAGACTTTACAAGTCTCAGTAGTACGGTTATTAACAGTTTAACTACCAACAACAAAATTTTATCGTGTTAGTAATGGCCCTTCTCACAATAAGCCCACGCCCAGCAGTGGGACAGTGTATACTATACATGCTTTTGAAACGTTGGAATGTAGTTCTCGGAATTTGTCGAAAACATTTGAACTCTTGAAAGTGATTTAAGGGTTCATTCATGTTTTGGCGGAGCAAAATTTAACGCAAGATAACTTCACACGAAAAATGTGGAAAGGTTTAATAGAGAGCAAAAAATTAACGGATCCTGCAATAGAACAGGTGACATCGCTAGGCATAACTAATAACTATATATTTACATTCAAAATGCACGCGTACAGTAGCTTTATAATTAAAAAAACCGGACAAGTGCGAGTCACAGTCGCCCACCGAGGATTCCGTACTAGTAGTATCTAGTAGATAAAAGGGGAATCATTTTTTTTATATTTTCCTTCATAAACCGAAAACGTAAAAATATTTAAAAACCTGTTTTAGCTTATGCTACTGAAGCTCTTTCATATGTGATTAAATAAAAAATGTCCAGTTTTCGGATTTATTTCCTATATTATGTTTACTCTAACACAATGCTTCTTGCCAAATTTCATTGTTCTAGGTCAACGGGAAGTACCCCATAAGTTTTGATTCCCTTGTGAGTGTCGAAATGTGCGTTTTTACGATATATTCGGCTGTAACTTTTTTTTACGAAAACTTAGAAACTTTATTTTTCTTTCTGCAAGAAGATACTATAGATCGGCGTATATGGTTTTAATTTCAACTCGATACTTTCACGCGTTCCCGAGATAAAGGCCTTGACACCCGACGGACGGACAGACGGACAACAAAGTGATCCTATAAGGATTCCGTTTTTTTTTTCTTTTGAGGTACGGAACTCTAAAAAATTTAATTAAACATGTATTTAACACGAACCATAAAGTTAAGCGAAAACATATAAAAAATTAGTTTCACAAACGTCAAATAAAGTACAATATTTCACACTAGTCCCGGTTCATAATCCAAATCTAAATCCACTTTTCATACAAGACATTTTAACTAATTCGTACCGTTTCAAATTTTACGTCGAACATTTGTTACAAAGACTTTGGGGAATTTAAAGACTTGAAATATACCCACGAACTACAATAATTGTCACTATAAACTAAATTAACATCATATGCGTCAAAGTATTGTCTAGCTTTTGTATTTGCGTCACACTCAATAGTCCCATAAAAAAGTACAAGGTTTCTTTGACGATTTACGTAGACGATAGACCCGTGCCGTGACGTCTCTAGGCGATGATACGTGTAATTGTCTTAATAAATTAACACTCTCAACATTATACATTATTTCGTAACACGTTTAATATTTTAAAAGAAACTTTGAGTTTTTAATATACTACAGTAAAGTATTACTACATTTAGTTATTGATAATTTTGTAGATAACTGGGAACTTGACATCTAACGAAGCCGCAAATTTCCCTTTCTGTGCTGGGGATGATTTACCAACTTAGCCAGGGGCGTTATTACGTCGGGTGCCGACATATTCAAAGTTGCTAAACGAACCGAGCATTGAACGCGCCAGAACTTTAGACAGATTAGAACACATTCGCTCAGTACACAACACAACTAGTAGTGAACATATGCGTTCAGTATTTAATTGCTCATCTTTTATAGGATTCGAAGTCTGATCTGTTTTAAATGAAACTTCCATGTTAGTAAAGTGTTACTCCAATCAGCGGGTTGTAATCCTTTTGGATGTTTGGATCCTTAAAAAATAAAATAATACAAAAGTTTTCTAAGGTTTATATATAAGCCTTATATTAATTTATATTAATATAAGGTTTATATTAATTTTAACGGATTTATCGTGTATTTTTTACATTTTACGGCCGCTGCCGCAGTTCGTTCGTTTCGCTCGCTTGGTTTAATCTCGCAGTTTAAACTTCGCCTATTTTTGGGTCAACTTTATTTTGCTAACACCATTATCTGTTACAGTAATACTATATGTTAAAATAAATTAAAATGCTAAAATTTGGTGATAATTGATTAAATATGGGCTTAATAAGATACATGTTTTGGTGGGAGTGTATGTGGGATCACAAAGTTCATTATATAAGTTTTCTCATATCCTAACTGTGATCTTATTTTCCCAAATTATTCCGGGCTTTTTCCTTATTTGTTTTCTGTAAAAAATATTTGACCCTAAACGACCATATAAATAAGCGACCGAGTGCGTGTCGTGCCACGCGCAATGTAGGGTTCCGTAGTTAAAATGGGGATACCATGAACATACGAGTTAATTTATATTACTTTTAATGAAACATCCATGAAATATTCATTTCTTTCTTCTCAAAGTACATTTTTTAGTTGATTGACATTACTCGTTAACTTGTAAAGCCTGCTTAGCCGTGATAGTTTTATTTTAATTTCATCATATATGCTACTTGCATGTTTTTTTTTCATGTCTCCAAAGTCAACCGTTTAGCCGGTAAAGGGGGAGGACATTTATTTGGGTCTAACAAAAAATAATATTTCAAAGATTAATATTTCACAAATGGATCCTTAAATTGTAAAATGCTTCGTGCATGGCCATGATTAGGTACCTATCCAACGATACCCCCACATGATGGGGTAGATGAAAAAAAAATCATTCCCACTTTAAGTGTAAGTACCCTATTTATTTTTTTATTCTACGACTTTTTTGGTATAACTAATATGCATATCCATGCCAAATTACATATTTCAAGTACTAATAGTCTTTGAGCATGGTGAGGTAGGTGAGATAAAATAATTCATCCCCACTTTACTGTAACCAAAAAAAAAAGATTTTAACCTACGACTTTC
The DNA here is from genome assembly GCA_947563715.1 of Lycia hirtaria. Lineage (NCBI taxonomy): Eukaryota > Metazoa > Arthropoda > Insecta > Lepidoptera > Geometridae > Lycia > Lycia hirtaria. The sequence goes on from OX387386.1 coordinate 15,528,893, forward strand.
TCGGTAACTAATTTATACATATCCATGCCAAATTACAGCTTTCTATTAACAATAAGTCTTAGAGCAAAGCTGCAGACCGACAGATAGACATGGCGTAACTACATATATCAGGGTTCCTTGTTTACTACGGAACCCTAAAAATAATAATACGATAATAATTTCATGCTATTTACTTACGAAAATTTTGCTAGTGATCTTTGTTCGCTTCACTCACTCGATCAAAATCGAAAGTAATCTAAATCGAAAATCTTTCGCTCTGTTCCTCGTTACACAAACGGTTCAATCGATTGTTGTATTGAAATTTTGTACAGATATATGTTTTTGTGCTGAAAACCTGGAGATGGACATTTGACTGGCCTTGTGGCTCAGTTGGTAGTGTGTTTACGTCTACCTGCTGAACTGAAAGGTCGTGGGTTCAATCCCCACCCAGGGCAAACATTTGTGTGATGAGCATGGATGTTTGTTCTGTGTCTGGGTGTTTCTATGTATCATATTTATATATTTACAACAACAACAAAAAAAAAAAACTATATTCGCTATGGCCATATATATTAGGCACCCCCATAAAACACGTGCAACTCATAAAATATTTAAAAAACAACTAATTTGTTAAACAATAGTGTGAACTGCAATGTTAAACGTACATTTTAAACAATAGATAGGGTAATTGAAGGTACCATAAAACATCTGGTCCACGAAAGGTAGCTCAGGAGATTTTTGAAAAATATTTTAAACTATTTGTTAGTAATTTTTTGACCTCCGTCGCGTTAAGAAGTGGCTGTGTGTATTTTTTTTGTGAAGTAGAAACAGTTAATCGTTCAAAATGCCGAAGCAACGTGAACTTGAAATGGAAAAAAGGATAAAAATCCAGATTTTGCATGAAGAGGGCAAGACCCAGGTGGAAATTGCCAAATTATTAAAATGTTCCCGCTGTGCAGTGCAATCTGCTCTGAAAAGATTTGCTGAGACTGGGTCTCACGCAAATAAAAAAAGAACGGGTCGAAAACGCGTGACTTCTGCCCGCCAGGACAGAAAACTTATACGAGAGTCCCTCAAGGACCGTAAGAAAACATCTTCCGAGCTCGCTGCTGCTTTATCAGAAGACATTGGGAAACCAATGTCTTCTTCTTGCAGTTCAAGAACTGCAAGAAGAAGACTCACGGAAGCAGGCCTAAGAGGCTGCAAAGCCAGAAAGAAGCCATGGCTCTCAGACAACAACAAAAAGAACCGATTTGAATGGGCTCTGAAGTACCAGCATTTCACTGAAGAAGATTGGTCGAATGTGGTATGGTCCGACGAATCTAACTTCGAGGTAGGTTTTACACCACACATCGCATAAGACTACAACAATAGTTCCGCCATAATTAAGTATCTTCTTGTAAAATTATCAAAAACTCTAAAATATGTGTTTTGTTTCCATTTTAGGTGTTCGGAACGCCGGGTGTAACGTTTGTGAGGCGTCGTATCGGCGAGGAATACCATCCCGATTGTGTGGTGCCTACTGTTAAGCACGGAGGCGGCAGCATTAAGATTTGGGGCTGCATGGCTGCCTCTGGCATCGGCGAAATGTTCGTTTGCGAAGGCCGCATGGACAGTCAAAAGTACATAAATGTGCTTGAAGCTGTTCTGATGCCGTCGTTAACTCGTATTTTTGGCGACACTAACTTAGACGACGTGAAATTCCAGCAAGACAATGCTCCATGTCATAAATCGGCAATCACTATGCGGTGGTTTAGAGACAATAATGTGATCCTTCTAGACTGGCCGGCACAGTCGCCAGATCTTAACCCAATCGAGCATCTTTGGGGTATACTGAAGCGCAAGATACGGGAGCACAGCATAACATCCAAAACAGCCTTAAAAAACGCTCTAAGAGACGAGTGGTATGCCATATCCACAACCGAATGCACAAAGCTAGTACGCAGCATGCCCCAAAGGATTGCTGCGGTGATAAAAGCCAAGGGAGGGCCCACTAAATATTAATTTAATTTGATTTTCTAGTAAATATATATCTGTCAACAATAAAATTAGTTTTATTTTTCGCCCTAAATATATGTAATTCATAAAATGTTAAGGTGCCTAATACTTTTGGCCAAGGCTGATGTATTCTATCAGCCATCTAGTTCCATAGTACAAGCTTTGCTTAGTTTGGGCTAGATGGTGTGGTGTGAAATGTCCACAAATAAAAAATATATTAAATATTTAAAATATTTAGATATATCAATTAGATATAAATTTGATCATCTTCATCGCCGTTTATCATTGCGATCCACACTAGTAATATGCAAAGTAGGTTTTGAGTAGTGAAATAAGATGAGGAAGGGTGAATAGCAGAAAATCTATAACATCGGGTTAGCGTACGATCACAGTATAACTATGGTACGATGAAATGGATACGCCTTCCATATACGGCGGAAATCGTGCACGCAGAATAGCCTACGTCATGCCATTCCTGAAACGCCTTTATTATTTCTTACTAGCCCATAACTCAGTTGGTATATTTTTCTTCTAAGCTGTAGGTGGTGGGTTCGGGCCCTATCCAGGACAAATATTCGTGTGACGGGATGTTTGTTCTGTGTATTTCTACATTTTAGTTTAACTAGAAAAACTGTTACTGAGATGAGAAAAATCCCTATCCTTAATACGATTAGGCGTTATATCTTATAGTCTAGTAAAAATAAGGTTTGTGACAACATAAAAGACAACTTACTATTTAAATGAATGTACTGGTGTTTTGAAATACATTTGACACAATTTCATTATGATATTATAAAAGCTAATTTTGTTACCTTTACACGCTCAGACGGTTGAACCGATCGTTATGAAAATTTGTAAAGAGATAGCTTTGGACCTGGAGACGGACATAAGCTGCTTATCATCATCACAATCATCACCGTTTTTCATAACTACGCGAGTGAAACTGCGGAACGCAGCTAGTCTATGAATCGGGGATTACTGTTGATATATGATTTTTAGATATTTTCCTATCATAATTTCAAAGAATCCCCCCAGTTGCAAATACTGTGATCTGCTCCATACAAACGGACTTATTTTTACTAGACTATTACCAGGACAGCTACTTCATTTGTATCAGGCACAGGTACGATCGTGTATGAAATACTACTGCCGCCTTTTTGAGGGAGAAGTCAAGTATCAACTTTGTAATGAATATGCAATAAAAAAAAAATATGCAATAAAAAAAACGTTTTTTTTAGTAATATTAATTTTTACTATTAATACTACCATTCAAACGAATAGTTTTCGAGTCATCCTAAAACTATCTGAAGGGATTACTTTTAACGATAATACTGGCATTTGCGCTATTATGTATCTTTCTTGCTTGTTTTGTGGCGTCAACGTTATTGTCTCGTGTGTTTTTTGTTTACTTTTCAACCGACTTCAAAAAAAGGAGGAGGTTCTCAATTCGACTGTATTTTTTTATGTTTGTTACCTCAGAACTTTCAACTGGGTAAACCTATTTTGATGATTATTTTTTATTTGTAATCTAGTGCTTCCCTTGTTGTCTCTTTTCATCCCATATGGTCCAGTTCTGACAATGGCATCCATGAGAAGGCGGTTGTTTATGTTTTTGTTTTTTAAACTATAATTATCATTCAATAATAAGCACAAACCAGAAAGAAACTGATAAGGCCAATCATAAAACCCTTTGCTTTCTCTCTAGCTCACATTTGTATTCCAAGATTAACGCTAACTCGGTTCATAAAATACTTATAAGATATATTGATAATATGGTCAGAAAATTTGATGCTTTCTCGAGATCGCTTTACCAACTGGAGCTGTTAGATTAAGAAAGTTATATCGTTTAACGGTGTATCCAGATATTCCGTAAAAACCAGTTTACACTTACCAATCCACTAACCATTCTTTAAAAAAACTTTACTCTAAAACCATTCACATCGCTCGTTCTCTAAACTTACAATCGCTTGCTCTGATTTTAACTGTCAGGCACTCCTTAGTAAAACACAACTTTCCAGCTTGGTACAATAAAATAAATATCGTAACTTAAAGCTATACTATGATTACTGTGTGAAAGCGACGGACAAATGAAAAATAGTAAAACTTTTGACTACCTATAGTTTTGTCATGTCGATATTCCAATTTGTAACGGTTATTTGTTGGTGAAACAAATGGCCATGCCCGGTGCTGGGAGTGACGATTACAGGCCGCCCGCTGACCGCTCTATGCCCTATTCCAATATATTGTATGCGGCACCTTGCACGTGACACATGATACATGGTTTCGGGCTGGTCGGTGATACAGAGCTGCGGTTGCGTTGATTAGCCATAAGGCTGACCGAACACTGGCGAATCGCTTGAGTAGCTGGAAGCTGGACTAAATTGTGGTAAAAGCTTACGGTCTTGTTGATCCGCGTCTATAAAGTAACTTTCGCAACTCTAGAATAAAAGCTTATGCTGTCGCTTGGTGTCTGCTCACTGGCAATACTGCAGTTTAAGCAACTTAGAAGTTTTAACGGAAACTATTGTTCTTAGGTTTTCAAGAGGTAGGTTAGGTTTGTTTTTTGATTTTCATAATCGTATTTATATTTCCCTCCTGTCACCACAGACACTGCAAAATGTTCATAATGTCAGGCTTAAATTATGTAAAATATACACGATAAATCTTTCGAGTTTTTTTTACCCCACCTGCTCAATAATGTTCCTTTAAAAGTCTTGTAAAGAGGGTAATTTAAGCCTTTCAATAAAAGGCTTTAATGTTTCATTATGGCACACTGCTATAAAATGTGATTTAAATTTCAAACCTAAGCCTACTAAAATGTCATCAGCCAGTCAACCGCCAACTGGTCTAATAATTGTTGGAACTGGCTATCGATGGAAACTTATAAAATGTTGATAGTTTCGTCAACTAAAATGGCTCTGTCGAGCGCCTAACAAACATCTCAAATCAATGCCTTCAAATGTACGGAATAGTTGAAACGCCATAATAAAAGCCGCAGCAAAGAAACCACATATTCGGTCGCCGCTCGTCCGTGGCTGGGACTATTTACCGACGACGCCATTGTTATGCGAGACTGTATGACGCCGATCAAAGCGTGGGCAGACTAGCCGAGCGCTGAGCAAGTATGCCCGGAACGGCTTTACCCAGGAATAAAACACCGCTTAATTCTGACTTAATTCAACATTTTACCGAAGTGAAGTCACACTGTAAAAATCTATTTACATTCTACGGTAATATTTTAGATACTTAATTCAAACCAAAACGTTCCACTGCAATACGCTGCACTTACGGGATTGTCATATCTATATTAAAGGAATATACCACATTATATTAGTTCCTTAGACTGCGAATATACTAAGTTATGGACTGACAACATCAATAATAAAAGTATATTGATTGTATACATAATCATATATCTTTTTTATGTTTAAAAATTATATTTTTCAACTTTTAATACATGAAAAATATTATACCAATTGTATCAACACGCATGCAAAAATTGTACGTCAATCTGTCGCTATGATTAGTATTTTATTTTAAAACCACTCACTACGCTAGTAACACAGAATCCTACGCTTGCTCTGAAAAGTGTGCTTCAAGTAGAGACAAGATACACATTCAATTTTCCAATCACTATTTAATTTACGTTGGGTGCTTCTAAATGGACAATATTATACAATGCTCGGTAATATATGGGTGCAACATATTATACATCCCGTGACGTAAAAAAACGCTGTAAAAGATGTCTCGGGCCATTCGCACCGCTCCAACCACTGCGGTGCGAATGGGTAATTCAGAAACAGTAGATGGACGACTCGCACCACGGGCCAAATCGCTCATGGTGCGAAACGACTAAAGACCAGTATTGTTAGCGTTTACTTGTCACTTGAAGTTCTTTTTACGTAACGGGATATAAACTAGTACTTTAGAGTAGTAATAACACCCAGAGCAATAAACTGCAATATTTTAAGTATCCAGCTAAATATACACACATATTTGATATTGCCGTAACATTTTTCTAAGCTATCAAGTTGTAAAATCAATTGAAAATCGAAAATATGGTCAGAAATATTATTATTTTCTTATTTAAAATGTATTTTATGTTAGTTATAATATAGTTATTGACTGTATTAGTTGAAGCCAAAAGAAAGTTTACGATTATTTTGCCAATATATATCTATGTACGTCCGCAGAACTTCTAAACTACTTATCAGAATTTGACGAGTGAGGTATCGTTAAAAGAGCCTTGATCTTCCGCTCACTGGTTACAGGCTATGTGACATCAGCGTAAATTCAATATGGATTACGATACAAAGCTATTATGTTTGAGCGTAGCAAACAAATTCTTAAGCTATGTTATGAAATGAATTTAAACATAATTGAATAGTGCTGAGTATATGAAGAGGTCATAGGAGAAGGAAATAAAATGAATGGAGTTAAGTAATAATACTTTCAAATCCATATACATTACGTGGATACATAAATACTCTTAGGATAAAAATAAATAATAAAAAAATAAAAAAACTCTTATAAGTATATCATATAAAAGAATAAAATAACTATGTTGATTTTGACGATGTAGAGTATACTTAAGTACGTAGTCGGGTTTTAGATTTTCAATGTTATTTATGTATCTATAACATATTTTATTTTTAGTAGGTAAAACTAAACCTAACTAAAACAAAACAATATTATTCTACATTCTACACATACTTAATTAACTAACTAAATTACTAAGCAAATAAACAAATAGATTACCCGAGACCGATGAAGATCTAAAGATAATCAAATTGCTCAAACCTACTACCGGTTGTATTTTGCAGGAGACCCACCCACTCCTATTTGAGCTTGGCAGATTTGTATCCCACGCCTGTGACGCCTGTCATGAAACGCAGTATTGTATTCTTGACGCGGACTTGTTAAATTTAATAACAAGTACTGCGTTCTATTGCTTGTTACTAGATTTGTTTATCAAAATAATTTATATACTTTTTGAGCACAAGACAGAGACAGAGAGAGCTAACCTAAATCCCTCAACAATTCTGATGACTTTTATTTCATTATTGAGTGTTCCGTAAATGTGCCGACAAAAGGTGTTCTTTGTGAATCTCTTCATCAGACGTTCACGGTGCGCATACCAAGCGGCTGTATAGTCGTCGAGCGGTACAAGTACATCTGTTATCTACAGCTCTCTTGTTAGTAATGTCCATTCAGAATTGATGAGGTAATTACTGCTCTTCCGCGGCGCAATATTTACCTACATTCCTTTCGAGGATTTGCTTTGCTCTTAAATATCTTTTGATATGGGTTTTATCGCTGCTATTTTCTTTTTGTTCATGGCCAGATTTGAGCTTCATAGAAACTTACCTAGTGTTTATCTCCGTATTATATAAAGATATATAAAGAAGTATTTTGGTGAATATTTATAATGCTATTTTCTACATTTTTATATCCTAATTTCTGTAAGTCTATTCAGTGATTTCTTCAAAAGTGTAAATACGCGCGAGCGAGTTTCTTTTTTTATTTGATGGGAAATAAATAATATAGAAAACTAAGTTTTGCATACGAAATTTACATTTACATTGCAATTTGCTTTAACAATAAAACTGCAGAGTTAAGAACTTAATCGACATTTCTACTTATTTTATGAACAGTTTATAAAGAGGTCTACTTTTGTTATTCAAATGCAATAGAAATAACTCATATTTTTTGACACAAGCTTTTATTAATCCACGAAAAGTGTTCAAGTTAACTAATAAATCTGTCCAGATTTAAATGGCTTACTAGTTCTCATGTCTATTTTCGGCTTTCTTAGTAGAACTTTGTCACGGCATGGTAATTGAAAAATTATTTATTAAAAAAACTAACATGATAATTACCGATCAGATCATGATTCAGTTTCTCCATCATCAGACCATTTTCCGGCTCCATCATCAGACCAGTAGGACCAGTACTCATTCGGATACGGAATCTATATCTCCGTCTCTGTCATTATCTATGGAAATGACAGAAACGGAGATAGAGATTCCGAATTGATTCCTAGAGTGAGTTCTGAATACCCCTACAGATCTGTAGTACCAAATATTAGCATAATAGGACTAATTAGCGAAATAGGCATCGGAATTTGTCATAATGTCACTATCAAGATTGTGATGTCTGTACAAGTATCTCGGTAACTCGATTACTTGGAATACTTTGTGAGTTAAAACTATTATAACATGACAGTTCCGTATATAGATTATCCCTTAACTCTAAAAAGTTATATCAATAAATTGGTCATGATACTCTTGAAATAAACGAGCCTATGTTATTATTATTTGTACATCTAATATATGCAATCTTTCTCAATGTTCATCGAAATATTTTTGAGTTAAAACAAAACAAAACAAACAAAACATACTCTAATTTTTTTATGTTACAGCAATAATTTTATTGGGTTGGGCGTTATTTTAATTTACATTCTGTATGTTCACAGACAGTCTTCGTTTGACTTTATATATTTTATATATCTTAGAAAACTATTTTTCTAATGATCGTAATTATTACGTGAGTTATTAACAAAAATATATTTATATTTTTTTGTAAGTATATGCTTGTTCATTCTTGGATTTCGATACAAAACACAGCGTATTTATCTCGAAAACATTTTTAGGGTTGGCAATAAGCTTATAATCGCCAAATTTGATTTTCTTTGACGTCATAGCACCGGAAATAGTAAGGCGCGTCGATTGGTATCCTTTTTAGGGTTCCGTACCTCAAAAGGAAAAAATGGACAGACGGAGAACAAAGTGATCCTATAAGAGTTTTATAGGATCACTTTTTTCTCCGTCTGTCCGTCTGTCCATCTGTCAAGACCTGTAACTCGGGAATGCGTAAAAGTATCGAGTTGAAATCATATATGCAGGTCTACAGTCTCTGCTGCTGCAAAGAGAAAAATCAAACTTCTCAGTTTTCATAAAAAAAAGTTACAGCTGAATAAGTCGCAAAAACGCATATTTCGACACTCGCAAGGGAATCAATACCTATGGGTACTTCCCGTTGACCTATAACTATTAAATTTAGCAAGAAGCATTTTTTTATAGTACATATAAAGGAAAAAATCCGAAAATTGTATATTTTTTAAGTAATCACAAAACATAGGGTCTGCAAGGAAGAAGGGTCGAAATTTTAAAATGCTTTAACCGTATCATATGGAGTATTATATGAAAGAGCTTCATTAGCACAAGCTAAAACAAGTTTTTAAATATTTTTACGATGTATATTTTTCATTTTATGAAGGAAAATATAAAAATAATATATAATTTCCCCCTTTTATCTACTAGTTTGTACGGAACCCTCGATGGGGGAGTCTGACTCGCACTTGTCCGGTTTCTTTTATGTAGAAATAGGTTTGCACAGACCATCAACTCGCCTGATGTTAAGTGACGTTGCGGTCTACGATGGACCGGGCTTACCTGGAAGAAACCAATTCTCTCGCGATTTAAAGACACCCAGATTTTATCTATCGGGAAAGACCCACTCAGTAAGCGTATTCCACAATCTAGCAGTTCGCACGATGAAAGTGGAGTTAAAGCATTTTTCGTTCGGTTTTTTGGAATATACACCATAAAACGGTGACGCTCTTTCGTGTTTCTGACTGACCGATAATAAAAAGGGCAAAGGGGAATCAGATGATGCAGACCAGATGCACATTTACCGAAAAAAAACAGTACCCAAAAAAAGCTTAAAAATAAAAAGAACTGCCTAAATATATATAACACATACTGTTAAAATCTAAACTTTCCATTACAGTCTAGTAAAAATAACATTTGTGACAACATAAAAGACAACTAAGTATATTGTTATTTAAATAAATGTACTGGTGTTTTAAAATACATTTCACACAATTTCATAATTATAATATAAAGGCTAATTTTGTTACCTTTACACGCTCAAACGGACGAACCGATCGTTATGATTTTTTTTATAGAGATAGCTTTGGACCTGGAGACGGACATAAGCTACTTATCATCATCATAATCAACACCGTTTTTTATAACTACGCGAGTGAAACCGCGGAACGCAGCTAGTCTATAAATCGGGCATTATTTTTGATCTATGATTTTTAGTTATTTTCCTATCATAATTGCAAAGAATCTCCTCTGCTCCATACAAACGGATTTATTTTTACTAGATTATTATTCGTACCCGATTAAAACTCAGAGATCTGTTGGTAAAAAGTACTCGTATACCAAGCGTATAAATACGTATACAAAAGCTACAGTTATTCGATACAGATGTTCATCATTAGCACCGAGGCCAAGTTACCAAGTCGCATTTGACAGTCAACGATAGAGCTCCGTTATTCATCATGCGATATAAACGCAAGTTTTGATAGTAAGCACCCTGCAGCTTGGCGCATTGCACAGCACGGCCAAGAGACGTGACCTCCCCAACTTACCCCCTCCCAAAAATGTTGTGGGGGGGGTTAATAAATCCTTCCGCATTCCCCCGATGTTACCGACCGAGCCATGCTGAAACGCACCCTAATCTCTTCCATTTTCAGTTAAAACTTTAATGTAGCTATTCTGTTTAGTTTGAGCATTATTAAACGTTTTTTTTGAATTCAACCGTATTTAAGACACGGCAACATGTGGCGTGGGATTCGTTCCTGTAACTAGCAAAATGGTTTTTGTAACTAAAATATTAATCTATGCACTATTCAATTGCCCTTTCTTATTATATTATCTACCAGACTATTTTTTGAGTGGTGGGAAAATAATGTGTAATGTATGTATGTTTTTGTATTACCTCTTACAGCATAAACAGATTGAATTTGACGTGCGAAGTTTGGTTTACCTTTAGTTAGTATTTTCGTTAGATTTGTTTATATGAGCGACAAAAGTAGGATATTATCCATTTTTCTAGGACACATCTCTAAAATACTAAATATTACGTGTCTTCATGTTACAAATAAGTGATTTAACATGATCTGTTTTAAAACACTATTATTATTAACGGAATATTTACCGTGCTTTGCGTTAATTTTATAAATAACTTCTAATAAAAAAATATGCAGAGCTGGTATTTGGTCGGAAATTATAACATGATCTGTTTTAAAACACTATTATTATTAACGGAATATTTACCGTGCTTTGCGTTAATTTTATAAATAATTTAGTAAAACAATATGCAGAGCTGGTATTTGGTCGGAAATTATAACATGATCTGTTTTAAAACACTATTATTATTAACGGAACATTTACCGTGCTTTGCGTTAATTTTATAAATAATTTAGTAAAAAAAGATGCAGAGCTGGTATTTGGTCGGTTATTTTTTTTTTATTGTTGCCTGTAATGTTGTTATCTCTAATGTTAGTTCGATCTTCAGTATACATGTCTTATTTAGTTTCAATCTCAATCAAATATTATTTTGAGATCGAATCTAAATACCTAAACTTTCATCGCAATGTTTTCTGAATATGTCAGTATTATGTTCAAAAGAATAAGTGCTGCATTTTTTTTATTCGGTCGTATGAATTTTAGCTTCACATGCGAAATCAAGTCACACGTAAACTGATTTTAAGTGATTGTCGTATTTTTTATCACTCGAATTACGGGTAGTCTAAGATCCCGCTATAGGACGACCTTCACCGAGCTGGTTAATGGATGAAAGTATTTTATATTCAATAAAATATGTCAATAAATATATTGCAAATGGGTTGTCTAAAAAGTTTCAGTCCAGAATGTGATTAATTAATTTTAAGAAAAAAATCTTTTTTTAAAACATTTCACTGGTTTGGTTAATAAACAAAATCAATATATTTATGTGTAAATAATCTTAATTTTAATTTAACTTTAATTCATTAACCAGACTGGTGCAAGTTACTAGTATCGATTTACCTGTTTATACCTGCCTATCCAAGAGTTGTGACGGGAAAAAAATTGTCAACCTAACGTTTGCATATTCTATGGGCTTCATACTTTCGATTGGTATGGAATTTGTCTATTATGAAAAACCAGTGAAAAGTTAAAAAAAAAATATCATTCTGGACTGAAATTTTTTAGACAACCCATTTGCAATATATTTATTGACATATTTAATTGAATATAAAATACTTTTCATCCATTAACCAGCTCGGTGAAGGTCGTCCTATAGCGGGATCTTAGACCAGGGGCATTTTTTAAAGTTTCATGCAGGAACAAGCAAAACAAATTACAAATAACAAAAACCGGTAAACCCGTAACTTTTATAACGTTGAAAAGAACGGTAAAAATATATTGACGAAAACTTTTTCAAAAAAAGCCAATTTAACATAGCCACTGAAATTGAAAACAAAAATTACTAGTAATAAATCTACAACTTACTACTATCAAGTGCGAGTCGGACTCGCGCACGAAGGGTTCCGTACCATTATCTATAAAAACGGCAAAAAAAACACAGTTGTTGTATGGGATCAGATAATGGGATGGGATAAAAATCACAGTGGTTGAGGTTGCCCCCCCCCCCCCCCCTCCTTAAATATCACGGTTCATGAGATACAGCCCGGTGACAGACGAACGGACGGACGGACAGACAGCGGAGTCTTAGTAATAGGGTCCCGTTTTACCCTTTGGGTACGAAACCCTAAAAACTGAGATGTTTCGTGTTTGGATAAATTTTATATGGATCGTTCTTCATTGTCTTTCACTTTTTTAGTCTGTCGGTTATATTTTCTACCTAGATCATACAGGTACTATCACACACGAACTAGACAGAATTAAATTTCGAATTGGGATCACTCTTTGTGTTAACAAGTGTTTTTTTTTAATGCCACATTTTAGATTTCACTCGAACACTAATTGTAAGGTTAATATACCTACATAAATACGGTTTTATGCAAGTTCTCCAACGAGCGGTTAAAAATTCCACCCGAGAAGCGAAAAAGTTGACACATATCCCATTAAAGGTGCCACAACAATAATTTTGTATGTGAATACTTAGTAAACAAAAGGCCTCAAAGTCGCGTGTCATGTAACAGGAAACAAGGCTGTTAGTACGGCAAATGGTCGGTAGTTAGCGGCTCACGTTATTGGCCCTAAACAAAAGCACTCTCTTGCAAGATATATTCGCCAAATTTGCAGCCAATAAACGAAATGGCTGGAAATTCCCGATCGAATTACGAGACTTAAAATTTATTTCAGTGTTGATTTTTTTTATTGCCGGTTTTACTTTACAAACTAACATAAAGATACATACTTTACCTAAATCAGTACCTCTGCGTACAGTAGACTTCGTAGTAGTTTCAAAAAATCTTCGATCAAAATAAATTTCCCCGCAGTTTGAAAAACCCACATATTGGCAACACTTCGGATTCTTTTAATGTGGGCTACCGTTTTTATGCTCACCAGTTGGCACCACCGGCGAATAAGGTTTTGTCAAAATTTGTTATTAAGCGCATGGAAACACAGTTTAATTATAAATCATTTCCTAGTAAAAGTGCAATTGAAGATCCTCCTTTTTTTGAAGTCGGTTAAAAATAATTTTAAGGTAACTTCCCTTCCTAAAATCCTTAGCTTGCTTTAGCTAATACAAAACAACAGCAGCAGTAACGCATGGGCATTTGTAAAAGTAGTTTAAGTATGTCCAAACTTTTCGACGCTTTCGGACGTTTTATTTCGCTGACTCATACTTTTAACTAAAATAATCCAGGTCCCTTTTTGGCGCGGGCAGAAGTATTAACTACTTGTTATTCCAGGTAAACTCGTACAACCTTTTTCAGTGCCGGGCAGCATACGTACGAATGCTCTCAACGATTTCTGACTACAAACCGCAGAGTTTAAAAAGTGCTGGACTTTTTTCAGGGAGTTCGTTTATTTGTTTGTTTCCATTGTTATGCTCTAAAATGTTCAAGTTTATCTTTTATTCTTTAGACTTTTGATTTAATGGTGACACTGAATTAATTATAAGGCAATACTGTACATAATTTGATTTGTTTTTTGTATGTTTGTTCACCGATTAATCAGCTAATTGTCTATTAATTTTGATGATTCTTGTTGTATTTGGCAGATCATACTTCAGAGGTGGTCCCATAACAAATTTATCAAAATTAATGTAGTACTTTGGTTTTTATAACAAAATAACTGGTGAAATATCATCCAGGTGCCTGTAGAAAAGTGAACAACAAGTCACGTATGTGTCGTATTGCGTATTTTGAAGTCGGTTTATTCAGTTTTTTAAACTATAATTATTATTCTACTGTTTTGCTGGCGTAATAAATATGTATAGGTACCAATACTAAATTAATTTAATTCAGTGCTTTATTTGCCAATTAAAGGGTAACATACATACATACATACATAGTTCGTATTATTATAGTTGTACAGCCAATATCAACCTTATACTAGGTGTGCAAACATACCGGAAAATCCATAGATGATTATACATAGACATTTTAAGATGTCACTAAATTATGTCAACAATTTAAAAATTATAATTACAATAATAGTGAAAACAGTCAATAAAAATGTCAAAACATAGTCAATATTTGGCGTAATACATATAAGTTCGACACGATGCATTTTTCAAATAGTCCTTTACAGAATAAAAACTTTCGTTAGTTTTTTTTTTTTTAGCTCTGCACAAAACCTATTAAACGTCAACCGCATCAATCTACTAGGCAAAGAATTATATATGAGAGGTGCCATGTCTATGCAGTTATTCCTGACCAATTCCAACCTCACTATAGGCACGTTGAGTCTTAAATGAGTAGCGGTTCTCTTACCAATATTGTCATAGGAAGTGAACATAAATATAAATACAAGGTCATTGTTAAGCAACTTTTGAGATTTAAAAACCGGCTTACAGGATTCGATCCATTTCATGCCAAATATAGCACGAATGCACTTCTTTTGTGCTTTTAAGACTCTATTTAGTAGGTTGTCAGATGCGTGTCTCCAAGCTATAATTCCGTATCGTATTACAGAGCAGATAGAAGCATGATATACCACGGTTTCAATGGTGCGCAACGTCGTAATCTTTTTAAAGCATAAACAAACCCATTCATTTTTAGACAAATTGAATCAATGTGATCTCTCCAAGTTAGATGTGCATCAATATCAATTTCCATGAACTTGATATTCACTACTTGCTCAATGATATTATTCTGGCATTTTATGTTTATTTTAGTTTCCTGACTTTGACGTGTTCTAAAATTTTTTTTTTTTAGTAAATTTATTTTTAATTTATTAGAATTTAACAAATTTATTACATTAACAAGATAGTTACTTACTTTGCTCTCAAATTCATTAACACTTTTACATTTCAAAACTATAGTTGTGTCATCGGCAAAAAGAATGCTACTGTGTTCAAGCGCACAAGGAAGATCATTAACATATAGCAGGAAAAGTAATGGACCTAAAATACTTTAATTACAACTTTATAACAATTGAATATAAAAACTTATAGTTTTTGAGTTAAGCCGAAGACAGATGACCAGACGGTCGAATATGGCGAAACTATAAGGGTTTGAAGTTGACTATGGAATCCTAAAAAAGTCAAAATCAGTTTCTACGTTCGGAAAACCCATGCTACAGGCAGAGATACAAATACACATGTCAAACTTACAACACTTGTCATCTCTATTTGAGTAGGAAGTTAAAATAAACCATACGCTATTTGTCAAGATTTCCCTGACACATTTATCTTGACACTAAATGAGTATTTATAATAAATATAATTATATACATATCTGTGAATTGTTCATGTTATAATTTCCGATACATATAAATCACTCTAAAAATCACAGAAATTTTACAGCATAGGTTACCAACTAGTGCATCCGCATAAATTGTTCAGGTATTATTGGGGCTCAACATATCGTGGTATAAATTCTATTTGCTTGGGCCTTAGAGAGTAACATGGCAATAAATTCAGCCGTAAGCTAGTTTGTGAATTGTCGCATTAATATAAAAGAATCCTGGTAGATTTACGAGTATTTCCTTGTGCTACAGTATTCATCATCATCATAATCTCAGCCATAAGAAGTCCACTGCTGGACATAGGCAACAGTATTATTCCTTCAATATTGTTTTTAGTACAAGGAAATAATCCTAATTTCTACATAAACATCACAGAACTTAACTGAAACAAATTTTCAGAAACTCTTGATCTTAATAAATGCCAGTCTAAGTTTTCTGCATTCTAAACAACTACGTTAGACTATTTATGAATCTGGAAAAAGCCAAGAATTTGTACACCTTGTAATAGAGCTTGGAATACATTATAGGAAACTACTACAAAGAGTAAGAGTTAAGAAACAGACGACTACTTCCCTATCACGTCACTGGGTTAAATAAAAAAGAATACCTACCTTTTACGGTCGCAATAGCAAATCTTCCTCTCTTGGCACACCTCGGAGGCAGTCCAGACTAGCTTTCGACCCACACCCGACCGGCTTGGGTTGGGTGTGGATCGAAGGCTGGTCTGGTACCAACAGCTATTGCGTTCCTGCGATTGGTTAACCCTGTAACACCTCGCCTGGATTTACATTAAGTCGAGTAGATAAGTCGATTGCTGGTCATAAGTTATTTAACGCCATTCCATGTATCTTAGGGCAACTAACGTTTACCGAAACGTGTTCTAGAATAATATGGCTCTCTCTAAAACTCGTCTATTCCGATGGTTATCTGTTGTATAACAGGTATGACCGGCTCGCTGCCACTTCAGTTTAATAATAAATATACGTACACTGGGTTATGTCGGTGACTCTGATTCTCTGACAAATTTTCTCGTTTCCGATACAATTCTGGCACAGTATAATAAACCTTAACACGTAGAGCTTAACGGTTCTTTTCGTCTGCACAATTGTCATGCGCGGCCGGCGCACGGGCGGCGCTGGTATTGGGTTGAGGCAAAATAATGGGCATCTAGCTATATTTCTACAGGAAAATCCAATTATACAATACGAGTGTTCCCTCATTAAATTGACATCGGTAAGCAACGGTGGGGTAACGCCAAAGTTACTCTATCTATTTACCCCAACTCTGTAACTAAACTACGGTATTGATGTACCTGAAAGTTTCGAAGTTGAACTTACAGGTGGGCAAGTTGAAACGTTCCAGATAGGTGCAGTTATGTACCTGATTTTTAGAGTGAGTGTGTATCGAAGGAGTGTGAATTTATTATGATGCTACAAACTTTCTATCGCATAGCAGTTCCAAAAGCAAACTTATTTCAACGGGTAGAGTAGGTATAGTTCCTGGCTATCGAAGTACATATTGTGGATAGGGCAACGTAAATAAAAGTTATTTTTAGAAGAGTTTTTTTTTTGCAGCTAGTTCTTGTTTGTTTTTCTTTTAATATAGATTATATTAAAAGAAAAACGAAATACCTGCACAAGAGCGATTTTTGTAGTATAACTTATGCTTGCGTTTGCACTTGATATGATGTTGAGTGAAACTTTTCCCGAAAAATTAATTTTTTGTGCCATTCTAGTCTAGTAAAAATAAATCCGTTTGTATGGAGCAGATCACAGTATTTGCAACTGAGGGGATTTTTTGAAATTATAATAGGAAAATAACCAAAAATCATAGATCAACAATAATCCCCGATTTATAGACTAACTGCGTTCCGAGGTTTCACTCGCGTAGTTATGAAAAACGGTGATGATTATGATGATGATAAGTAGCTTATGTCCGTCCCCAGGTCTAAAGCTATCTCTATACTAATTTTCATAACGATCGGTTCAGCCGTTTGAGCGTGTAAAGGTAACACAATTAGCGTTTATAATATCACTATGAAATTGCGTTAAATGTATTTCAAAACAGCAGTACATTCATTTAAATAACTATATACTTAGTTGTCTTTTATGTTGTCACAAATCTTAGTTTTATTAGACTATTAAAACAGTTATTAACGACACAAGTTGATTTTTACAAACTATTCAACGAATGTAAGCCCGAGACGAAGTCAAAGGCCTACCATCGTCCAGAGTTTATAAAAATCAATGTAAGAATTCGAAGCCCTATTTCTTTTTTTAATACATTTGTGACAAAACAGCTATACTTACTTAATAATATATGTAAAACTGAACCATCTGATGTCTGAACTTTTAATAGACATAAAAGCCACTATTTTAGAAATCATTAGTAAAGCTAGTACAATTTATTAATATTTAATTTAAGATACAATGTGTTCTGGTAACATTACTACAATGTAGTTTATTTATTACAGGGTAAGTACGTTTACCATCTTAAACATCAATTAGATGTGGTAAAATGCCTATCAGTTATACAAAACTGACCTCATCCATATTCTGCGGACAGGAATGGAATTCTTTGCCGCCATCTCTCATGAAACATAGATGTTCAGCATCTTGGAATTTTCAAGGTTAGAGTGAAAAGATATCTTTTAGATCGACGAGCTCCATCCTCGGTCACACCATCGCTTAACATCAAGCGAGTTGGTGGTCAATCGTAGATATATCTTGCGTAAAAAAAAACCTTATTAAACTAAAGTAAATTGTGTGTGAAATTGTATAATGGACCGCAAAATATTTAAAAAGTGTTTAGTAAGAAGCTCTAATTTGTTATAGAAAGAAAAGCGCATAATTCTAGGTATTGTGATATTGTTTTCTTCTTCTAGTTGGACATAGTTACAGTATCACCACCATTTTTTGCGTTCTGCGTGGAAATTTGGAGAACATAGTGTAGCATCTGCAGTAAAACAAATGTCGGGAAATCTATGATCCACATTATTAAATATGTATGTTATTATGAGTATGATATTTCATAATTCGGATCATAGCTAGGTAACCCTCCACGGTTTGCTTTATTAAATATTTTTTAGCTTCAGAGTTATTTATTAGGTACTCATAACGATACTTGAAAAGTGTGGAAATTACAACCACGCAGGTTTTATTAACTAACTTCTAGTTTTATTCAGTTGCATAAAAAGTAATAATTTTTGCAACATCGCGTCGGGTACTGCATTCAACAAGATTGATAACTGAACTTTTTCCCGACATTTGTTTTACTGCAGATGCTACACGTTTCCTCGAAAGGACTTTTTTTTCAAGACACTATCAAATCCCCAGAAGTTGCTGTGACATAATAAATAGAAACCTAGCGTAACAATTGATATATCTGATAACTAAGTAAACCTTAGTAAATAATATGCTGTCTTTATATAATAGAATTATAGTTTAAAAAACTGAATCAACCGACTTCAAAATACGCAAATTCATTTACTTGGATGACATTTTTCCAGTTTTTCCAGTTATTTTGTTATAAAAACCAAAATGCTGAACTGATTTTAATAAAATTTGTGTTTGAACTATTACCTCTATTGCCTTTACCTTTTTTTATCCATTAACTTTATTACCTACCAAACAAAATAGAATTATCAAAATCAAGTTATAATCAAAGGTGTAGTAATCGCGTAACAAACTTAAAAAACATTCGAATTGTGAACCTCGTTAATTTTGGAAGTCGGTTTATAATTAATATGAATAGTTCCAACAGTCATCATCTCAGCCATAAGAAGTCCACTGCTTGACATAATGCCTCCCCCATGGATTTTAAGCGAATTATTGACGATCGTATTATCTAAACAATGTATGGGAGTATGTTATTTTTATCTCGGATATCTGTTTATTGTTGTTTTTTAAAGTAAATAAAACAATAATATGTATGAAATGGTTTTTATATTTTTTTATATGAATTTTTTCGTAAAACATTGCGAAAAAAATCAACTTTATGCAGCATGCTCAACTTTAAGCCTAGATAGGGGATACTTTGATTTAATTAAAATATATATGCGTTAGATATTCAGTTAGCTTTATTCAGTAGGATTACAGTGATATAAGTTTTATATATAGTTTTCATAAAAAAATTAGGAGAAATCTAGGTTTTAAAAAATCCCGGGAAAAATCCCGGAAAATCGCGATGCGCGTGCGCAGTTAATACGAAAATGGCGGACCTCTGGTCCGCAGTTGAGCGGATAAATTCCGAAGCAAAAACGAATACGAGCAACCTGTAATTGAAAAACGTCGTTTTTGCGGCTTATCTATTGAAAATACACCAACTCGCAATGCCACGCGATACATGCAATTTATTTTCAATTTCTGAGATAAGGGTTTGACAGAACTTAAATAAGGTATCCAAGTACCAAAGAAAATCTAGGATAGAGAAGTTTTGTACTTGTTTTTGACTTGTGTTGCTGTTACTAATATATTAGGAACTTCTCGAGAGACTTAGGTACCTGCTGTTCTATAAAAAGGTTATACATTTTTAACTAGCCACATTGCGCGGTTTTACTCACAATCGAGATGTTTAGTATTTGTAGACGCTTACTTATAAGGCACCCTCAAAAAATCATGTATCTAGGACTAGCGGCTTAGACTGTACGACAGAATACTTTAATAGTATGTTATAAATCTGTAAGATAGCCTTTGAGCTATATGTACTTACGTACGAGAGCAGACACCACTCATAGCTACTTTGTTACATTCAACTGCGGCGAGAGCACCGCACCTTACTCAATGGCTTACTAGTGATGTGAGTGCGTTCGACGTTTTGCCGGCGAGAAAACACACCATAGATGCAAATCTGCGTTGCAAGTATCAATCGTATCGTATAAATGTAGATAAACGATGTAATTATCATATAGTAACGCTGTTTTGTTTACTTTACCAAAAAATCTAACAATAATTTTGCTTCAGATAGTTCCTCTGGTACGTAAGTACATACAGATCAATGAAGCTAGCAGCTTACTCAGGCTTTGTAACAGGCTAAATTATTTGCGAATGAAAATTACTATACATTATTCTAAGACAGAGTAAAGGTTGGTTCACACATACAGTCACAGTTCCGGCACAGTACTGCAACGTGACAAATGTTCTTTCATACATTCTCTATGAAACACGTTCAGATATGTCAGTGTAAGTGACAATTCAGTGCTCTCAGTGACCTTCTTAGTGAAGGCACGAAAAAAAGATTATCACAGTGGCGGCATTGCGTCGGAGCTGTGACTTCACTGATAATAAAAAAAAAAAAAATATTGTTGAACATTTCACACAACACCATCTAGCGCAAACTAAGCAAAGCCTGTCCTATGGAAACTGGATGGTTGATAGAATACATATTTATATACTTTTTTTTTAAATATACATACCTACTTATGATACATAAAAACACCCAGATACAGAACAAACATTCATGCTCATAACACAAATGTTTGCCCTGGGTGGGAATTGAACCCACGACACTTAGCTTAGCACGCAGACATACTACTAACTGAGCTGCGAAGCCAGTCAAATAGGCTACCTCGACTAGTACAATTTGTCGAGGCCAACCTCGACTAGTGCAATTTTTCAAACAGAAAACGTCACTCAAATATAGACGATAAAATAGGTACCTAAATTTTAACCAAAGTTTCTGCTGTTACTGGCCCTGCGCTGTCTGTTCATATAGCTGTCTGTTATTTCACAGTTACGTTTTTTCTTCTACAGTATGCGTTGTTAAATACACACCTACATCTATAATTCAATCTTCAGTCATGTACACTTAGTGGCAATAAAGAGTATAAATATGAGGATCTACAAGCATCCTACCTGCAAACAAAATACTATACTAACGTAACTGGTTTACGATTTGATGTGTAATGGGATTCTTCAAAGTTATGCCAGTTCTGCTGATTACTTTCAGAGAATTCCAGCGACAAGAGCTTTCTCAAGATGAGTGGGGTCAAGTTAAGAAGCAACAAGTATCGAGAGGGGGATTCAGAATGACAGTTCTATTTTTATAATCTTATTTAGCTACCAGTTTTTGAATTCACTGTTTCGTAAATTTCCTAACAAATTTCTTACGTTTTCTTTTTAATATTTTCTAATAAAAATTGTTATGATCTTACTCTACACGTAATAATATAACCCTTATGTTGGCATTAAATCCAAATACAATATTATGAATTGCCATTTACTTGCCAGTACTTTAGCTATCGATCCGACCGATCCACTTTTTTAAAATTCTAGTGATTGGAATTTAGAATACCATAGACAAAGATATGATTCTATTAAAAAACAAAACATATTGAAATTTGTAACATTCCCTGTTATTTGCCTGTACCCTTCACATGAGCCGCAAATGAAATTGGACAAGGGTAACAATGCATGTTCGGTGGTTAAAATAGGTTTGTAACAGGTTGTCGTTTGTTACCTACTTTGGACCAGACTTTAGTCCAAATTTATTACCTAAGTGCTTATACAATTAGAAAAAAACAGACATTTCTAGGCCAGTGAAGTTCTAAAGTGGATAAAACCGCTTCTGGTAAGATATTCTTTTCCCACGTCATCATCAGATCAGCTTCATAGTACCATCTTATTAGTACATTGATCTAGAAGGTACAGAATGTATACCAACTTAACATCAGAGCTATAGATTTGGATGTCCCATGTTTTTTTTTTTTTTTAGGTTACATTCAACATTATTGTTCTGGTGCCATAAGGTTGGATGTCCCATTTTTGATGCATGGTATATTCAACCTAATTGTTCTGATGTCGAGATTAATCTTAAAGTGATCTATCGATTGGAAGTAGAATTACTCGAAGTTCTATTATCGTTTCCAAGATTTTGATTCCAACGTAAGTTCACGCGGTTCAAACGATTATTTAAAATCTTTTTAAAACCAAAATTCTTGGTTCTAGATGCAGAAGGTGTAATTATATAAATGTACCTATGGAACTTGCGGAAAACCCCTTCTTGCAAAAACTATCTATATCTGAGTGACATTTTATGACATTAAATGACACTAGAGACATTAAACCTTGCAGGAGAAAATTAAGTTCTCCTCCACGCATTAAACATTTTGAGAAATATTGAGAGTATCTTCCTCGTAAAGTGTGGATACAAAGAAACGGTTTATCCAACGTAAATAAAACCACGTCCTGCTGTTTTTTTTACATAGAAACTAATTGCAGAGAGAATTCAGAATATTCGTACTTATCTGTGCTATTTATTCTTTCGACCAAAGCGTATGACAGAAACCTTGTAGACTATCTTAGCCGAGCTCGATTTGGAGACGACCTTGTACGCAGTAGCTATTGCTTAATCTACACCAGCCGCACACCTAGCCTTTGTCGAGGCCTTGAACGATACGTCCTCTCTTACATAACAGACCTTAGGAAATTCGTACTTGAACTATTGACAACGTCAATTGTACAATTCCAAATCTTCTTGAAATTTAATTGTGAAATACTTGAATTTCAAGAAGATCTTCATACACATCTTCGTACATCTGAGAGTAACAAGATGAGCAAGTTGCATAACCTGATGTTAATCTTCAAGTCCAATGCGACCCAGAAATTTGAATTTATTATATTAGAACAGTTAAAACGCTATGTGACAATGAACTGTACTTGATATTCTAATAAAAACTTTTTACAAAAAAATTAAACCTCCGAAAAAACTGAAAAGCATAAAGTAATAAACCGTTTTTATTTAACTTTAATAACTAAGTCTTTAAAGTAATGTAAGTATACCTAATTAATTGTATACTTACATTACTTTGAGTCGGCGCCAGCGTGATACGTTGCGTCGCGAGTGGTCGTGCGGAAAGTGCATTTTTTGGAATATCAATGTTTATTGCTGGAGATTTCATTGTTAATTTGGTTATTTCTTTAAATTTAAGATAACTTTTGGTACCGCCTCAAAATTACTTAGATATACTTACATTACTTTAAGAACTTAGTTATTAAAGTTAAATAAAAACAGTTTATTATTTTATGCTTTTCAGTTTTTTCGGAGGTTTAATTTATTTGTAAAAAGTTTTTATTTTATGATTTTTTGTAGCTTTAGTCTACTAATTACTACATGCTTAATTTTTGATTACTTTTAAAATAGCATAATAGCTTAAGGTAGTATCTTATAATACACATCTCAGCATTAAAATCTGCGGGTGAACCAATAATAACCCCTATTTTCCCACCCTTAGGGTAGGTTTTTTTTAATTTATATGGAACCAACTTTGAGGTTCTACCCTATCTAATAAAAAAAGAATTGTCAAAATCGGACTGCTCTGTAAAAAGTTATGCGTGCTCGTACATTACAAACAGTGAGTATCAATCATCCCCTGTTTTCCTACCCTTAGGGTTGGAATTTTTTGTCCAAATTTATATGAGACCAATTTCAATGTATACCCTCTCCAATAAAAATTAAATTAAAAAAATTATCAAAATTGGACTACTCTGTAAAAAGTTATGCGTGATCATACATAAAAAAAAATATACGCGTCGACTTGACAACCTTCTCCGTTTTTTCGTCGGTTAAAAATGTTGAATATTTTATGTCTGGAAATTTCGTTGGAAATATTTTTTTCCAATTGGAACATTATAATTCCTGCACATTACTGCTAAAACATTTAATAACTGTCATACGTCATACTTCCTCAGGCAGAGTTTGTGCAGTGAATATAGACCTCTACAAAATTGTGAACAAACAATTGTTAATTATCATTGAGGTAATATGGAGTTGCTATCTCAAACAATATTTTTCATCTACTATAATAAATGTGTACAAAACAGCGCTGCAGCGCTGAAACAATTGTTACATCATAGTCTTCTAGAATTAACAAATTATTTATTTAGGCAAGTCAAATATTTAAATACAAATTAATTTCATTTCATTAATAATAAAGCTAACAAAAGATAAAATAATAATAATAAATTAGAATATCAGTCAAAAAGCCCAAAGTCTTCTAGATGTTTATGGATTACATGGTCTAACTGAACGATTTAAACATGCAGCGTTAGATTACTTCTGGTGTGTGTTGAGGTGTATTGAGCGAAATGGCGGCCTATGACGCCTATGATAATAAAAATTCTGAGCAGTACCAAAGCAATGCGGCAATTAATAAAGTCCAAATATTGTGTGAAAATATTATATTTTTTTATTTTTATATCAGGCCTGTTTGTACAACCTGTCCAACTGCTAGGTGCGGGTAATCTTCTCATTGTGAGAAGGATAAGGCCATAGTCTACCACGCTGGTCAAGTGCGGGTTGGCAGACTTCACACGTCTTCAAGATCATTGAGAACTCTCAGACATGTAGGTTTCCTCACGATGTTTTCCTTCACCGTTTGAACTTGGCGGCAATCAACAATACGCACATAACTTCGAAAAGACAAAGATGCGTGCCGCGGAATTCGAACCTAGGACCTGCGGATCGCAAGTCAGACGGTCTCCCGATTAGGCTGCCGGAAATGTATTTATTAATTACTTACAATGATTCTACAGTTCAAGCTGCGATGTTTTGGAGTACTGGAGTATATTCTTTTGGAGTACAAAAATAATGCGAGTTTTTGACACAGTTGAGATTTTATGTTTTTACGTTTATAAGAGATTGTATGTAATTAACTGGAAATTAATGTAATTATTATAATTATGTTCCTATAATAAAGACAATATAATAATACAATTCTCGTAAAAAAAAAACTCTATTCTCCAAGGAATTCACCAGAAGTAAGGACTATAAATCACAAATCGTACAGATCGTCAAAACTTATAAGTCATATCGATGAAATTTGTACACTCGATTACTTCCGAACTGACGAGAGAATTTCCAAGTTGAATTGCGAGAATGAAACGCGCGCGAAAATTAGCGATTGGTCGATCGATCGACACCATAACCTTCTGAGTATTGTCGTACTGTACCAACCTCGTAAAAGTTTTGTTTCCAGGTAATTTATTTAACAAAGAAATTCTACGGTAAGCGGATTTTAAGCGATGGTCTATATTATCCCAAGAACCTTTCAGGTACCTTTAAAAATAAACAAGGGCGAGTTTTAGAGCAAACATTTTTATGCAACTGAGTGATGAAACGTATAATAAATAAAAATGCATGTTTTAAAATTCTTACTCATTCCACGTTTTTTTTTTTTTTATTACTATTTTTATTTTAAGCTTACTGGATATTACTTTCTACGTTTCGTTATGAAGGCATGTGTTTTTATTTATTTTATAACTACTTTTTTTATTATTGTTTTTTCAACGGGTTTTGGTTGCATGTTAATAAATATAATTCATGGTTTTAAGCGTAATAACTTGTTCTATCAAATGCTTCGGAAAAGCTAGCTCTGTGACGATTTTTCAAAAGAGCATAGGTATTCTTCGAACAGCCTGCACACAAAAAAGGTGACATAACTTGGCCACCTTCCCGGTTATTCAGTTAATACCACTCTTGCTTCTTTTTTGCCCTCTACGGGCGACTTAATTAAATGATTTATGCTTTTACAGTAGCAACGGACTTTCGTGAAAGTGCAACGAACATGAGATTAACTATAGCGTGCTGGATTACTTTTTAATGCGCTTTAATACTAATCGTGGTCTATAAAATAAGGTGTTATAATGGTTAAATACGTATTGTACTTTTGTGAGCATGCTGCTACGTATATTGAAAGCCCTACACGCTACGGGCTACGAAGTGTTTGATATTTTTTTAACTCTCAAATCGATGTATGATCGACGCACTACAAGCTGTGAAGCGTTTAAGATGTATTTTAGAGTATTTACTTATAAAATGCCTACGCAGTACGAGATGCGTTTTTTTTTGTTCTTAACATTGATGAATGACCTACGCGCTACGAGCTACGAAGTGTTCTTAACTTCGATAAAAGACTAGCGTGCTACGAGATAGGTAATTTTTAACAAGGAACCATTATAGATTCGCCAGTCCGTCTGTCTGTCTGTCCGTCCGCGGCTTTGCTCAAAAACTATAAGTACTAGAAAGCTGTAATTTGGTACAGATATAATGCCGAGAAAGTCAAAAAAAAATTGTGGTCTACACGTATATTGGGTATGAGTTATTTTTTCTCATCTACCCCATTGTGAAGGGTATCATTGGATATATAATCAAAAAAACATTGGAAGTGTGCGAAAAAATTTTTTCAATTTAGAGATCCCTTAGTGAAATATTAAGCTTTGAATTGGAGATATGAAAAAAAAAAATCTAGTAGATAATATTGAAAGAAAATCTATTACGACTATGTTGGCATTACAAGCTTTTGAGTATTTATTTTATTATTTATTGAGTCGATCAACTTGATATGAATTAAATTACTTAGACTGAAGTCAACACTGAATATTTCATTTAAATTTACATAAGTTAACTCATATTTTCGTAGTATCAAACAAGAGATCATGTATTAAGTTTTTTTTTTTATTGTAGCAAGCGCCTTTATTAACTACAACACAACAATATATAGACTCAACTAACTAAACTACTACACAAAAAGCACATCGATCACCCCAGACCGATAAAGGTCTAAAGATAATCCAAATGAGATCATGTATTAAGATTACATAAATTATGATATGTACGAGTAACTACGGAACCATTTACCATGAATATAGACGAGTTTGGATGTGTGCATTGAAATATCACTAATTTAGAACAAGAATCCACAGGAGCTGAGTGAATTTTTGAAAAAGGTTGGTTGAAATAAGGCACACAGCTTTGTTGGATAACTGGAAGCTCAGTTCGTATGTATACTGCTGCCGCTAAATCAATATGAGTGCAACGTCCATCGTACGTGGAAGTCTATTGGCAGACGACCTATTACATATGGAACACCAATTTATCATTGTGTTTTTTTTTTGTTTAACCTAGGTATCAGATAATTAGACAGGTTCATGGTAAATGTTCCTGTCAATTATGCATATCCGCGACTACCATGGTATCACCATTGCATAGCTGGCCCATAAATGAATTGTTTAGCATGCATTTTCCCAAAGAGATTATAAAAATATTAAATTGATTTCAATCTACAATCATCATTAGACTTCGGTGAGTGTTTTAGGGTTCCATACCCAAAGGGTAAAACGGGACCCTATTACTAAGACTCCGCTGTCTGTCTGTCTGTTTATCCGTCCGTCTGTCACCAGGCTGTATCTCATGAACCGTGATAGTTAGACAGTTGAAATTTTCACAGATAATATATTTCTATTGCCACTATAACAACAAATACAAAAAAACAGAATAAATTAATATTTAAGGGGGCTCCCATACAACAAACGTGATTTGTTTGCCGACTTTTATAGATAATGGTACGGAACCCTTCGTGCGCGAGTCTGACTCGCACTTGGCTGTTTTTTTTACATGCTTTATATTTACTTGTCGTGTTTGTCTATCTGTATGTATGTATACAAGACAACAACATCGCTCATGAAGATCACCACAAATGCAGGCTTTCATTATCTCTCATTATACCCGGTGAGTCGGCGGCCGTCCATAAGTCTTACTTACAACAATAAGTCTCATAACACTTGCTCAGGAAACATAATACGGTGCCGCGTTAAGGTGTATTTTTAGCTGCGGAGCGCTTGGTGTTAAATTCAGAGTCTCACTGAATTTTTTATAAACTGTGCGGTATCCGCTGTGCTTAAGGTACATGCACACGAACCAGTCATGGCAACGACATGTCACCGTTTAGTCACGTCAAAAATATAATTATGGACCTATAAAAATGCAGTTCACTATTCGATTTCGCGTTACCCCTGAGCTTACTTACGACAAATCTGAACATATATTACATGAAATTAAATTCAGATTCAAACAAAATTTCATACATATAAATAGAACCCTTTCTTTTTAACAATTTATGATTGATTTAATATACGAAAACGTATGTTAATTTAAATGGAATATCACGTCCAGCATGTCTTAGTCAATTACGCGTCACCGATACGTCGAAACGTGTAATAATAAATTTAATTGGGACTGTGTGAAACAATCAAATTATTTCTTTAATGGAGCCAAAGTATATAAAAACTACATATTATTTAAAAATATGATAAAAACTTTTTACAAAAAAAATAAACCTCCGAAAAAACTAAAAAGCATAAAATGATGAACCTTTTTTATTTAACTTTAATAACTAAGTCCTTAAAGTAATGTAAGTATACCTAATTAATTTTGAGTCGGCGCCAAACAAGCAAATTAATTAATTACTTAAAGCGTGATGCATTGCGTTGAGAGTGGTCGTGCGGAGAGCGCATTTTTTGGAATGTCAATGTTTATTGCTGGAGATTTCACGTTGCATTGTTAATTTGATTTGGTTATTTCTTTAAATTTAAGGTAAGTTATTAAGGTAGGCGCCGACTCAAAATTACTAAGGTATACTCACATTACTTTAAGGACTTAGTAATTAAAGTTAAATAAAAAAGGTCCATTATTTTATGCTTTTTAGTTTTATCGGAGGTTTAATTTTTTTGTAAAAAGTTTTTATTTTATAATTTTTTGTGACTTTGTTCTACTAATTACTACATGCTTAATTTTTGCTTTTTAGTTTTATCGGAGGTTTAATTTTTTTGTAAAAAGTTTTTATTTTATAATTTTTTGTGACTTTGTTCTACTAATTACTACATGCTTAATTTTTGATTACTTTTAAATAGCTACCTACCTTATAATATACAAGTCAGCATTAAAATCTGCGAGTGAACAATAAATCACCCCTACTTTTCCACCCTTAGGGTAGGATATCTTTTTTCAAATTTATACACGACCAACATCGAGGTATACCCTATTCATTAAAAAAATAATTATCAAAATCGGACTGCTCTGTAAATAGTTATGCGTGGTCATACATTACAATCAGTGAGTGAACAATTAATCATCCCCTGTTTTCTTACCCTTAGGGTTGGATTTTTTTTTTTCAAATTTATATGGGACCTAATTCGGTGTAAACCCTCTTCAATAAAAAAAGAATTATCAAAATCGGACTACTCTATAAAAAGTTATGCGTGATCATACATAAAAAAAAATATACTCGTCGACTTGAGAACCTCCTCCGTTTTTTCGTCGGTTAAAAAATGTGACATTATTATGCATTGCTGTGTCTGGCCTCCTATTCACAATATCACAGCAATAAACATAACTGATATAACTTGACTTATCGATAACTTGACCAATATGTGTGCATGTACCTTTATTGAGTCATAAGCTGCTATGACTATTTGTCTTCTATGTTAGAAAATTACGTTTATTAGACTACGGAATAATTCTGCATTCTAAGCGAGATTAATGAATAAAATTCGCATGCTTATGGATCCACGTTAGTAAGCTTCGTATTCGGGGCGATACACTATTTTTTCTGTTATTTGATGATATAACACAAAAACATTGATATTTAGAAATTTGACCAGAAACTATAATTCAATAGCTTTGATTTCCGATTGAAAAGCTGCTTGAATAACGATTTAAATAACAACAATTTAAAATCTAAACTATACTAAATCCGCTTCTATGAATGTATTATCTAAGAACTGGATAAATAATCACGAGTATAGATTATTTCACTATTATTCGCCAATTTTACAAATTATTCCTTAAATTTGCTTTACTTTAGTCTCTTCTCGATTTTATAAAGTCATTGTGTTGTCCACATGAACAACTCTCATATACTCGACAATGCCTAAAGGCAATGCCTGAAGCTTACATTCTATGTAATAGACACTGTGTCAATATCTATTATGAAATCAATTTAATTATCTTTTGAACTTCTTTATTAATATTATGTTTCCAATAATATCGTTATTTCATACATAAATTAATAAAAAAAATACCATGACAGTTTTGACACGAAAATATGATTATCTCTCTTGTAAAACTAGTCCAATAAAAATGATTGCGATATTAACAACAATATGTAATAGAATGTTTATTGATATTCCAGAAGTAAACTGAATTTGTCTGAATATCGCGATCGATTGAGTCAGATGGAGTCTTGCTCAGAGGTATTATTCTCAATGACTACAGCTCTAGCGCTTAACTGAGTCGGTTCCTGAGGTAAACATGTAATAACAATACTGTAGGTATAGTTCCCGTCACGTAAAATGAACGCTGATTTGTTCGTAAGCCCGAACAAACCAGCGTTCTTTTTACGTGACGGGAACTATAGTACATGTTATACCAATGCTGTTCCTTAAACACACCCCTCTCGTGTTTCTCCCATACCTCAGGAACAGACTCAGATAAGCGCTAGTCCTGTAGCGCCGCGCTAGGCCTGTAGTAATACGTAACGCTTAAAACATAACATAGAAAATTAGACTTTAAGGCCGGAATCTTCAAAATATCATTTCCAATGACAACAGCAACGAGCTACGCAGCAAAAGCGAATAACCTCCCAGGCTAACGTAATGTGGCATCGCACGTCTTGCACGCCATTAACGAATTCGACCTCAAAGAGTTTATAAAGAAAATATCATCCTTACGACGTTTGATACACAAAGCTGAAGACGATTCAGGACTAAAAATATAAATAAATATTCAAATAAAATAACTGACATCGAGATAGATAATTCAGCGCTTCGAAATAAATTGTGGTTTTAATGAATGAAGTAATTTCAAAGTAATTGAAATCCGTATTCCATCACACTTCTCCGCTTCCCACGTTTTGCGGTTAACATTTTTAATTAGAGTCAAACATTTCTATCATTCTGATATCTGATTTAATTAATGATAGCCTATATTATAGCGTGTTAAATTTAAAATTTGCGTGAAATATATTGTTGCAGTAAAACGATTTGTGAATGTTTGTTGTACAAAACAAGGTAAGAATAATAAGTACAAATAAAAAATCGGTAAGCCTTTCACCTTATATAACTTCAATAATTATAATTAAAAAACTGAAAACCCCGACTTCAAAACACGCAATTCGTTTACTTGGGTGACATATTTTTATAGTTATTTTGTTATAAAAACCAAAGTACTGGACCGATTTTGATAAAATTCATGTGAAATCACTTCTAAAGTATGACCTACCAAACAAAAAAAGTATCATCAAAATCAATTCATAATTGGCGAAGTAATCGCTGAACAAACATCCAAAAAAAACATCCAGTCAAATAGAGAACCTCCTTCTTTTTGGAAGTCGGTTAAAAAGAACGTGTATTAAAAAGAAACAGGCGAAAGCTTTGTCAGTTTTATCTTTATCAACATACCTGTCATATTTTCTATAGTTAAAATTAAAATTCAAATAGGACCACTCGTTACATTATCGATCAATGTGATTTTTTAAATATGTTACTTTCTTGATATCGGTTCAAAGATAGATCTATACGTATGCGAGTTCTTGAGCGAGCGAATAAAAAATTGCACCCCTGATGGAAGTTTGCATTCATTCTCATTCTAACATTGGTATGAGGTCGTCTTTCCATCTTGTGGTTAGTTTTTCCACATTGCGCTTGGCGGTGCGTGGTCTCCACTTGAGTACTTTTCGACCCCATCGGCCGCGCAGAACTGACCTGCGTGCTTACCCTGCCACTTCAACTTGCTAATCCGATGTGTTTCGTCGATGACTTTTGTACTTATGTCTATGGATATCCATAGCTCGTTGCGTGTTTTTGAGTTACCTTATAAATTCCATAGTGAGGGACCACGTTTTAGTGCCGTATTCGTACGTAAATTTCATCACTGATAACACAAATTGGTCGTTCTCAAAGTGCGAATATTATGTGTTTCTAGGGACAGTCTTCGTTTTATCTGAAAGAATCCCTTTTTTTTTATTGACGGGGGGTTCCCTGGCAGACACCGGACTACCACCCTCAGCAGACAAAACACTCACTGTTTTGTTTATATTCAAAAGTGGTGATAAAAATACTGCTACAGATTGATGCATTTATTCTGACCGTCAAATCAATGAATTTTCCAATGAGGTAGGTATATCAAATTAAAAACAGGCAGCTTGTCGTTTTACATGTCAACAAAAGTCAAGATTACTTCGTGACCATCGACCTGGACTAATCTGTCATTG
This sequence comes from Lycia hirtaria, assembly GCA_947563715.1. Classification (NCBI taxonomy): domain Eukaryota; kingdom Metazoa; phylum Arthropoda; class Insecta; order Lepidoptera; family Geometridae; genus Lycia; species Lycia hirtaria. The sequence continues at coordinate 15,561,632 of OX387386.1, forward strand.
TGAGGCTTCCAAGCTGTGGTGGAAACAGTTACTAAAGAAATTCGATTACTGCAAACTAGCTCAACCTTACAAGGATTTACAAATACCAATGTCAATTTTCCATACTTACATGTACAAGTACATGTATAGATATTGAAATTTAGGAGCATGTTGAGATTTTACATGTTGTCGACAACATGTGTAGTATTTGTACATGTCGCAGCCAATTTGAAGAATACGCCGTATTACATCATAGCAAGGTGAGTATTTATAGAAAACGGTGCTGTTTTCTAATATGCCGTTCTCAGTTCAAACTTATTGTTTTGTACTTACTAAATGTGCCTGAAATGAAGTACGCCGCATAGTAAGCGCACGTTGTGTTTCTCAAGGTGGCGAATCATCGTTCAGACGTAATGCAATAAGGCGCGATACACTACAGCACTTTAAGATTATTAGTTCTCAATAAAGGCACCAGTAGCGCAGTACCATAATAGCAACAAACATAGTCAGCTAGACATAGTCAGCAGCTGTTTTACAAGAAAGTGAAAATTATATTTGAGTTTTGAGTGAAACAGTGAAAAACTTTCAGGAATAGTGAATTTAAGAAGAGATTTATCTCGCAACTAGCTCTTGTTTAACCTCCGACACAAAAACGAAGGGGTGCTATAAGTTTGACTTGTATGTGTGTGTGTGTCTGTCTGCGGCATCGTAGCTCCCGAACGGATGACCTGATTTTGAATTTGTTTGAAAGGTGAATTAGTCGGGAGTGTTCTTATATTTCATCAAAATCGGTTCAGCCGTTTTTGTTTTGGTCGGGAGTTTTTGGGTTTATTAAACTTATACTTGTTTACAATGAACGTAATATATGCATGCACTTTGCGAGTGTGTGTGTGCGGGACGACGCGAGCGACAAATGGTAGCCACTATAATATATGAAAGTACTATAATATGTGAAGCTCGCGTGCGCATGCGAATTGCAATAACATGCCGTAGCATACTTCCCGGTATAGTCAACGTGTCAATCGATACTGTTTAAGCTTTATAAGCATACTTTTCTTGTGTACCAAAGGCATTCTTAACATGACGCGAACAGCGAATTACAGTCTTTAATAAATTCTAATTTACATAAGTGGCATAATTATAAGGTATGTCATTTCAAATCTATCGCTATTTTTGTTAGGGTTAAGAGGCAGAACACGACAAGACAGAGACTTATTCTTCTTAAATAAATAGATTTAAAGCACTCAGATTTTCTTATTCAGAGTTTTCTCATTAGGATTGCCCGTATATTCAGCTTTCCGTAAAAGTAATTTGTTAAAAGTAGTAATTTCCAGTCTTATTTGAACACTAGCTGCGCCCCGCGGTTCCACCCGCGTGGTGATGGATTATGTTGTTATTGTTTTGTGTATCCCATAGGAACTGTAAAAAAAAAAACGGGATAAAACGTATGCAAGATCCTTCTACAAAGCAAAAGTAGTAATCCTGCCAAATTTCGTCCAAATCCGTCCAGTAGATTTGGCGTCCATCAGACACCGTACAGACAGACAGACAAAAAGGTAGAAAATTGCTGTTTAGGCTTCTGTATCGATAGTAATGCATACTCCAAAAAAAAAAAAGCACAAACTTTGACTCGATACAGTCTTATTATATGTATAGAAATGTATAGATAGATTTCATGACTTATTGATACTTTATTAAAGATTTATTGGATAACTAAGTAACAAGTTCAATTGCAATGAAGTGAAAGCAATGTTATAACATCCCTTAAAAAATTGCTGTCAAAATCATAATTGTTTCGTAATCGTGTGTCGAGTTTTTTTTTTTTTTTTTTTTTTTTATAATTAGTATAATTCGCCATTTTGACGGAGCAGACAAGTATCATCTGGAAGCTTTGGAGTTGGTTACAGTTTGTAAAGAAGCTACTTAGTCTAGCTAGAGCATCGCGGTAAAGTAGCATGTCTAGCTATGACAGGCTTCATGGCTCAGTGGTAGTACGACTGCCTCCTGAGCTGTAAGTCGTGGTGACCCCCACCCAGGGCAAACATTTGTGTAAAGAGCATGGATCTTTGTTCTGTGTCTGGGTGTTTCTATGTACCATAAGTTTATATTTATAACAAAAAAAAGTATATATGTATTATATTCACCATCTAGTTTCCATAGACTCCATAGACATAGCTTTGCTTATAAATCCGATAAAATATATATTAAATACATATATCTAATACCTTTAAACGAGCAATTCTTGTATATATTTATGTGTATGTATGTATGTATGAGTAGTAGAGAAAATCAATTCCAAGGTTTTGCTTCATCCGGGTCAACTTAGCTTGCATCGTTGCCACATTTGCAAGTTAAATGGATATCGGCTGAACGAAACAAAACGAACGATCGCCAAGGGAAATCATGTTTCGTATGCATCCGAACTGCATCTGATCTCAGATCGAATTGCTAACTGACGGTACACTCACAATCAGTATTTTAATTTTTTTCTTTTCATATTGTTTTTGGTCTCTTTTACATGTCGATACTTATATATGATAATATGTATATATTTCAATTATTGAAATATCTGAAAGTAAAAAACGAGTCATTTTAAATATTTCCTTTTATATTTTTACCCGACAACCGAAGGAGTGTATATGTGTATTTCTAATTATTTTTTAGAGAATTTGGCGGATTTCTAATTATTTATTCATTGGAAACCAATATGTTTTACATCAATACATTGTTATAAGTAACATATAAATATAAAACAAATTCGAGCTAAATGCTAAAAACAGTTCAGGTACAGAACTAATGTGGCATTGTGGCAAGGACATCATTCTGTCCTTATTTCATTATTTTGTTTAGTGAGGCCACAGAATACTATAGTAGTTATAACTCGAGATAATAATTCGTCATTTTGCCACGACAGTACTATAAGTAAACTCTAACATAATTACAGGCATCGGCAACATGCCATTAGGGTTTGTTCCCTATCCGGTCTTAAAATTTAAAAATAAAATAAATTTTATGAAAAAAAAAATTTGTTTACGTCAAAACGATTTTCTTAAATTTATGAAGATAAGAGTACAAAATTGTGAATTTGTCCATTTGAATTGAAATCTATGTTATGAACAGCCCAACTAAAAAATCCAAGCCAAAGAAGTCTATGAGAGGTGCATTCTTGCCAAGGTTGGTGTAATGATTGAAATTTTTAAAAACATTAAGTCCAAATGTTCTAGTCAGCGTTATTAGTGCCGAGAAATTCAAGAGATAGAAGTTCAGGGACGTGGGGTGATAAGATACGTATGCGGCGGCAAATTTCAATTTTTTTTTGTCTATTTTTTAATTATTTCGTACAAATAATTTTATTAATAGGCGGTATTTTCACGTTACATAGTATTTAAACTTCATTCTATTACATTTATAGTATGTACAAAAGCTATGTACCTACAAATACATGTTATGTAATTTATATAAGGTATACTCTGCCGTCCGCGCGTGTTGCCAAGAGCCCTTGAGTGTGTTGCGGCAGATACGCTTGGCATCCTTTCTATGTATTTTAAGCCCTACCACTATTAACCGTATCATAACTTGATATCGGAACTGGTATATTTAGTATTTAAGTTATATGTTGAGGATGACCGTTACGCAGGTTTTTACAGTTTTTGAGATTGTTTTAAGGGTTCCGTACCTCAAAAGGAAAAACTAAACCCTTATAGGATCACTTTGTTGTCCGTCTGTCTGTCTGTCCGTCTGTCCGGGTGTCAAGACCTTTATCTCGGAAACGCGTGAAGGTATCGAGTTGAAATTAAAACCATATACGCAGATCCATAGTCTCTTGCTGCAGTAAGAAAAATAAAAAATAAACAGTTTTCGTAAAAAAAAGTTACAGCCAAATATGTCGTATAAAACGCACATTTCGACACTCACAAGGGAATCAAAGCCTATGGGGTACTTCCCGTTGACCTAGAACTATGAAATTTGGCTAGACGCATTGTGTTAGAGTATACTAGGAAAAAATCTGAAAACTGGACATTTTTAATTTAATCAAAAAAGAAATAGTGTCTTTGTGCAAGGAATGAGGGTCCAAAATTTAAAGTGAATTAACCGTATCATGTGAGGTATCATATGAGAAAGCTTCATTAGCATAAGCTAAAACAGGTTTTTAAATATTTTTACGATGTATGTTTTTCGGTTTATGAAGGAAAATATAAAGAATATGTATGTATATGATTTCCCCCTTTTATTTAGTTTGTACGGAACCCTCGGTGGGCGAGTCTGACTCGCGCTTGTCTGGTTTTTTATTTTACCCGACTGCGTAAGAAGGAGGGTTATGTTTTTCGAGTGTATGTATGTTTGTATGTATATATTTCGTATCTTCTGTTATGCATTTCTATGCGTATTTTATTCTCTTAGAAGTTTGCTATCTAATCCTGCTAGATATACTTTTTAATATACTTGTGTCTCTCTCACAATAGATCTGGAAAGGCCGCAGTGACTAGCCGGGGCTTAGAGCCCATCTGGCCCCCTAATTGTCGAATAAAAACAAACTTGTATCTGATTGTTATATGAACAAATTAAAGTAATTATTCGTGAGCGTAGACGCGCGCTACGTTCAGTACAACATAAAAATGGGCACATGCCTTTAAATCAATAAGTAACGTCACGACGCCGGATCGATATAAAAGGGTGTTCTTTAGCTTGTACGGTGCTTAGAACTTGGGAAATAAAATATACGGAAAACCACAGCACTGGTACGTTCTAGGTCTGCGTTCATCTTCAGCTGTAGTGTCATGTTTCATAGAGCCAGTTGGGGGTCTTATTCGAGGTGGGGGCCATAGGTTTTGCACTGACGCCCCGCTTGGGGTGACCTTACTTCATAGGATCATTTGGGGGTCAAATGTAGACTTGCTATTAATTAAAATACCTTAGTTTGAATGTAAAATTTACTCCATCTCGGTTCGAAACGTTCAGGGATATAAGCTATCAAACAGTTCAAACTAAGGCCCGAAAAACGTTACTTAACTTTAACCAACGTCTTAAATTCTCTGTCTTCTTTCCGCAAGTGTTATTACGTGTCAGCGAGAACTTGACAAAATATGTTAAGCATTGCTTAAAGTTAAGTAACGTATTTCGGTAAGGCCGTTAGTGTACAAATAATTTGAACAGAAAGTTTCCTTCTGTGTTGTGAAAAAGTGATATACAAACAAGTAGATAATAAAACTACCTGCTAAATGTTTTTCTTTAAACTACCCGCAAATGTTTTCTAAGGTTTACACGATTCTTACTACAGTGATATTGCTCCACGTTCTTGATGCGTACTGCACAGGAATGGAATTCTTTGCCCATATTTCTGTTTCCTGAGAACTTCAATCTTAGAATTTTCAAGGCTAGAGTGAATACATATCTTGTAGATCAAATAGCTCCATCCTCGGCCACACCGTCGCTTTACATCAGGCGAGTTGGTGGTCAATCGTAGATCTATCTTGGGTAAAAAAACTAACAATAAAAGGCAAGCATGATTAATTTTACTTTAAATTAATTTCTATGAAATAAATCAGAAAACGTTTACTTAATTCAGGTCTAACTTTTCAATCCGCAGATAAAATTATCTGTAAGATAAATTTTAGCTCTGTCCGTTTCTTTCATATGACTTAAGAAAAGCGATATTTTCACTGACAAATAGTTTTTATCTGGGGATTGCAAAATTAGCCCTTAAGAAAACAAATCAAAATGGAAATGGAAATACACTCTGATTTGAATGAACTTTCAATACCACCAATGAAACAATATAAATAGTCAATGAATTATTTAGTGTAAGACAGGTTTCCGATAAATATGGTGGCTATGATTAATTGGTTTATCATTTTCGGCCTTACCGAAAAACATTACTTGACTTTAAGCATTGCTTATCATATTTTATCAACTTTTCTTTGATACGTAAAAGACATTTGCGGAAAGAAGACAGAGAAATTAAGACGATGGTTAAAGTTAAATAACGTTTTTCGGTAAGGCCGTTTATGTATAACACTCCGGTTTTTCTAAGCCGACATAAATAGACACTCGTTTGCTTCATTCGCTCGGCCAAAAACAGTATATTATAATGTTATAATTGTTTAAACAAAGGCTAAATACTGCCCTAATATCTGAAATCTCAAAGTTTCTTTAGAAAACGATACCGAATACCTTATATCTAAGAAGATCCTAAACGTCTACACAAAAATGAAATCCGTGAGTACTTGACTTGAATAAGTACTTTTGATATGTCTGATATCTTTCCATTTCGCGCGGTTTATAGAAAAGCCCCGAAGTAATGCCAGAGATAAATGTCAGCATTCGCCTTTACTTTGCTCACGTGTGAAGTCTCAACAGTGACGTAATACAGACCCATGAGGTTCCTTGGGAACAACTTGGGAACTTATCACAGACCCATGAGGTTCCTTGGGATCTTATCGCAGTTACGATATTAAAAGAAAATAATTCAATAACCGTATTATTCCTTTATTTTGATAAGTGCCTACCTGATATTTTAATGGAAAACGTCCAAACGTGTGTTTTTACATTTTTTTATAATAATAATAAAAAAAAGTAAATTCAGGCCTCATGGATCAGTGGTAGTATGACTGCTAGAAAAGTGAGAAATGAATTTGTTTATTTGATAAGAGAAATATTAAAAAAAGTTTTTCTTCAATATTTTATAATTGGCTTACGAGTAGAAAAATATCATACTTTTCGCACGCATATCATCTTTTACACAAACACACACATTCCTCTATGGCCAGTATAAAAAAATGTGAATAAAACTTTTTTTTATACAATAAATCAATTCATCTCTTACTTTTCTAATATAATTACTCTAATATAATTATATGATTTTATATATTTAAAAATGCTGTGATGCGCGAGAGAGATAGCTGAGTGTTTTGATCACCACCTTAATGTTCTTCCTTTCCGAAAGAGCCATATTTTTTTAAGCGGAACTCGAGCCGTCTGCCTGGCGAGCCGCCAGCTTCAGACCTTAGGACCGCCATTTTGACTATTACGTTATTCATGTACTTAAACGCTTTATTAATAAACATTTTAACAACGCCAGAGGATGTCATATGAGCTGATTCGATATCATAAAAGCGGTCATCAAAATGAGAAACAGAAACAAAACTTATTCATCATTGTCATCTGCTCGTTTTCGTAAACTGGTGGACATGGGCCTCTGGCATTGAACGACACTTAGCCCTATTTTCAGCTTTCTCCACTGTCGCGCTACATAAGATAAGATAAGATAACCTTTATTGCTAAAACTGTGTACATTATATAGGTGTTACAAAAAAGATCAAACACAACAGTTTATCCTAACGGGCATGCAATAATACTTTTTCCTATTAATTAATTTATCTCACAAAGTAATTTCTAAAACAATAGGATATTTTTATTTATTTCTACGTTTTTTACCCTTAACAATAATATATAAAATTTAACGTATGAGAACAGGCAAAATTATTTCTAAAACCTTATTCTAGTTAAACATTTTTACTATAAACATGTGTGTATTCGTATAATTCTTTTAAATCATAGAATACATTTTCTATTAGCCATTTCTATAAGGCGTTTTTAAATCTGTTTCCATCTAAAGATTTTATGTCTATTGGGAGGCTATTATAAATTTTTATTGAGGCTATTGTAAATTTTTAACGTCATTCCAGTGTGTGGATGTCCTACGTTTTGCAACAGCCATCAGCGGCCCGCTGCCACTGCAGCTTACTATATGCTATTGTTAGTGACTCCCCTTTTCCGACAAATTAGAAGTAATTTGCGTATCCGGGACGCTACAGCAAAACGCCTAGCTTATTTATATTTAATTTCATATAGATTTTGACATTGATTTTAATTTCATCGTACAATGGAAGAGTCAAACATTTTATTTCACAAAAAGTAAATTTGTTAGGAAGGTAAGGGTATGATGACAGTAAAATATATGTATACACGAAAGTAATCTTCTGGCGCTCTTTGAAGAATTAAGCGAAGAGGATTCGGCGGAATTTCCAGAGAGCTAATTTTCAGGAAAAATATTCCGTCGTGCCTAAAATTATTACGAGGATTTATCGACTTCCTTTGAACGGGTTTGGCTTATAATGTTTTTTTGATATAATTTCACCGGTTGTAATTTTTTTGTGATAAATATAAATATTCAAATATATTTTCAATCCAGGAAAAAATAATCAAAGAAGAAACGTGTCTTTTTAGTTCGTTTGGTTTTTTTAAAGGTTTTATTTAACTTGCCGCGTTAATCGGTCCGCAATGTCTGGTCAGAATATCAGAAACTATATTAAGACAACTTCTACTCAAATCACGATTTGGAACATAGAACTAGTCTGGTGATAGAGATATATATATATATATATATAATTTACCAAATTGTGTTGCTACGACAAATAATAGTTTAGTTTAGCAAAAAGTTTCTGAGGTGTGATAGTTTTGGAATCTGGATAAAATATTTTTAAATAACTTGTAGTATTTTGGTACATATTTTTCAGTATTAAAACACTGTCTAACACTGCAGACAATGTTCGGAAATTACTTTAAACACACATATACACTTTTTACACAATTATACACTTTTTTACTAATGCATTGAAAAGTGTCTACAAAGATAAAATAACACTTCGGGCCATTTGTAGTTTTGAAGTGAAAGTACAAATCATGTGATTTTGATATGGAATGTTTCAAACGTACACGTACGTACGTAAGTACTAGATATAATAATGTATATATATATATATATATATATATTCTACTTACAGGAATATATATATATAAATATATATATATATTCCTGTAAGATATCCTTCGTAACGTAGTTTTCAGCTTTCAAGGTAAGTATGTTTCATCTTTCAAGGACCTTTTCACATTGTCGAACTCAAGTACCTAAGTACCTAAGTTTGTTTAGAACAACTGACATACGACATAACTTATTGTTATGATTTTGGGTAAATTATGTATACAAGGCCTCTTGTTTAACTTTTTAGTAAATTTATATTTAAGGATTCGCTCAACGCGCGCAGCTATCTCTCGCGCATCACAACCTGTTTAAACATATAAAATGAGAGTTAAATATAATTTTGTTTATTTAGACAGGAGAAACAACAAGTTTTTCTTCGATATCTTTTAAATTGGCTGATGAATATAATTATGTTTTTTTTCTAATTCCGTCGCCAATATAAATGATATCTGATTGAAACTTTTTTAAAATGTTTCTCCTCTCTAAATAAACAAATTTAGCTGTCACTTTTCTAACATCTCTATTCAATGATTTTATATGTTTATAAAGGTTGTGATGCGCGAGAGAGATAGCTGCGCGCTTTAATCTCGCCCTTAAAGGAAAAATACAGGTCAGTTACGTAAATTTTCACTTAAGATCTCCGACTAGTTCCATTCGCATTTGGAGGCCTTCAACAAAGCAGCGGTGTAGACATTACTCCCAGTTGGCGTCGCGCTTTAACAACCACCTGTTTTTAGGATTCCGTACCCAAAGAGTAAAAACGGGACCCTATTACGGAGACTCCGCTGTCTGTCCGTCCGTCCGTCCATGTGTCACCAGACTGTATCTCATGAATCGTGATAGTTAGACAGTTGAAATTTTCACAGATTATGTATTTCTGTTGCCGCTATAACAACAAATACAAAAAAAAACAGAATAAAATAAATATTTAAGGGGGATCCCATACAACAAACGTGATTTTTTTTCCCGTTTTGCTCGATATTGTTAACGGCAACAGGTAGACCCAAGGGTCTACCTGTTGCCGTTAACAATATCGAGCAATATCTGTGAATATTTCAAGAAATATTCACAGAATATTGAGTTATATTATTCACTTTAAAAATAAATAATTAAATTAAATAAAATTAATATTTAAGGGGGGCTCCAATACAACAAACGTGATTTTTTGCCGTTTTTATAGATAATGGTACGGAAACCTTTGTGCGCGAGTCCGACTCGCACTTGACCGGTTTTATTTTTATAAAGATAATACTTTTATTCAATAGCTCTTCATTTATCGTTTATTTTTGACGTGATAACGTCTTTTATATCGATGTACGCCGGCTGCACGCACGAAAAAGTATCACGTTCTGCCTGAGCCGAGCATGCAAGCGAGAGCGCGAAACAAGCGATAGAAAAGCACTAAGCGTTCGGCTTGTGACGCATCGTTATCACGTAAAATTATCGTCCGTAAACCGACTTTACAGATAACCAGTTTTTTATTAGGTTCATATTTAATTTTTATTATTAATTTACGTTTTTAAGAAAGACTAATCAAATTATATTTTACTCATGAAATGGATTAACCTTTGATATTGTATTTTTTTAATTAATTTAATTTGATCTGCTTACGTATCTAATAATAATTACGTATCTAATAAGATTAATATCGTAATCTTACGTATCTGATCAGATTCTTTTCTACAAATACCAAAATGAAGAAAAAAAATATTTTCACGTTTCCGTATCAAAAAACATAAAAATAGAAACAACAATTTGTACCTAATAAAGGTTCTTTAAAAAGTTTTTAATAAAAAGTTGATCAATAATACATCTATCAAATATACAAGTAATTGTTTAAAAAACAAAAAAAATATCTATGGAACCACCTGGATAGTATACCATATTAAACAAAAAATAATTTTAATAATAATTTAAATCGGTGTTGATGTTTTCGAGTAAACGAGGAATATATATAAATAAAACCGGCCAAGTGCTAGTCGGACTCGCGCACGAAGGTTTCCGTACCATTATCTATAATAACGGCAAAAAAAATCATGTTTGTTGTATGGGAGCCGCCCTTTAAATATTATTTTATTTTAATTTAATTATTTAATTTTAAAGTAAATAATGTATCTCAATATTTAGTGAATATCGTGCCTTTGTCAATATGGAGCAAAAACGAGCAAAAAAAACACGTTTGCTGTATGGGAGCCCCCTTAAATATTTATTTTATTCTGTTTTTTAATATTTGTTGTTATAGCGGCAACAGAAATACATCATCTGTGATTTCAACTCTCTAACTATCACGGTTCATGAGATACAGCTGGTATGGATACAGCTGGACAGACGGTCGGACGGACTGACGGACGGACGGACGGACGGACAGACAGACAGCGAAGTCTCAGTAATAGGATCCTGTTTACCCATTTGGTACGGAACTCTAAAAAAGATTCCGACGAATTAAGAACCTTCTCCTTTTTGGAAGTCGTTTAAAAATCTCTCTAAAACAACGAATATTTTCTGAATAGCGGTAGATATCTACCGTTTGGCGTGCAATCACAATCTCAGAGCGCGGTGGTAAGTTATATCAACAAAGAATATAAAATACCGCTTCAACTTGAAATATGGATGCAAATTGTAAGTTGTCGACACCAAGCTGTACTGCGAATACAACCGGTTGCGATTGGAACCGCACTGAAACCGCAAACCAATTTATAAGCAACTATTACATTTTATCTGACATATACATAACATATACGAGCTTTTAGAACTGCTAGATAGCCACTATAATTCGTTTACAAATATTATATTTTTCTGGTATTTGTTAAACAAATATCTTCATGGTAAATTTTCTCTAAGCAAAACAATATTGATTTCTTCGGTAAGCGTGCTCCATCTTAGACCGCAACGTCACTTAACATCAGGAGTTCAAGCGCAAACCTATTTCTAGATAAAAAAGGGGGTGTGGCTGTGTTATGGACACGGCCGTTTGTTGTACGTGAATACGATAACATAATTTCAACCGTCCCAGCTGCAGATGTACTGGCACCGTCGTTGATCCTGTCGGCCGCATTCATTATTTTACGTTGCCGGCACTGCTTGACTCGATCATATGGTGTTTTATTGATACCATTCGATTGCTGTTGAGATGCCCTTTCCAACCGTATACGATTCCTGTAATTTGAATTGGCTTTCCGACGCGTATAGGCCGACATTATATATATTTTTTAACACCATTATATTCACAGTCACAATTTGTTGCTAATGTTGTGTATATAATTGATAGTTTTTGATGAGAGCTGACGATTAAAACTTAAATAAACGTCGTAGCTTCACCGAGTCAAAAGTTATTCTAAATGGAAATCTCGATACGCAGCAAAATGGCCTTCAAAACGGCGGGGCTACCCCCTCCCCCGCGCGCGATGTGTAACAGTCCTTACTTATCGTAATAAATTCTTTGATTCTTTAGCTATACAGTGGTATGATTGAAATTTGGGTGGGGATGATAGATATATAGCTACAGCACGAAACTGTATCCCCCGATTTTGTTATCATTCGTTTTTTTAATTGCGTCCCTATGGAAGCAATTTTAAAGACTTTTGGTACAGCGTCTAGAAACCTTAAAAAATACAAAAAAAAAGTTTCGGCAGCACTGATGCACTGCTTAAGCTAGCCAACATTTAAAGGTAAAATAACTGTCGACGAAGGCAAAAAAATAATTTATCAGCCCTGTTTGTACAAACTGTCCCACTGCTTGGCGCCGGCCATATTCTTATTGTGAGAAGGGTAAAGCCATAGTCTGCCACGCTAGTCAAGTGCGGGTTGGCAGACTTTACACATCTTCAAGATCATTGAGAACTCTCAGACATGAAGGTTTCCGCACGATGTTTTCTTTCACCGTTATATATGTTTTACGGCTACACTTGAAATATATTTTTTTTTGTTTTAAACCGAAACGCTCGGTCGAAATAGTCGTAAAAACGTCATAAAACCAAGCGATACACCTAAAACGCGCACAGGTTTTCATATCCACTATTTACTGAATAAAATTGTGAATATATTTTACGAAAGATAGGTATTATTGCGAAAGTAAACGAGGTCGCAGGTCGGCTTCCATTTAATGAAATGTCATAATAATATGCTTTTGCCTGTATCACGGGAAGCAGAATCATTCTGAGAAGGTGCTACAGTGTTTGCCAAGTATTTTGGTACCGAGAATTAAAAGAGCTTTATTTTGTAGATAAAGCCGGCTAAGGCTTGATTTGCATAAATTTATTTGCTCAACCGCGAAGTGTACGGAGAGCTGGGGAAATGTTTTCAGAAATTGCAAAAGAGCTATATCTTGGACAAGTTTCAAGCCGTACTTTTGTAACTTAAGTGTCGTTTAGATGAGCATAAAGATCGATAAAAAAATTAAGATTAGAAGAACTTCCTCAACGACAACAGGGGGTAACTTTTTGTGTTGTCTGTACAGGTATTTGTCTGTAGAGTTCCGTACTTAGAGTGTGGGAACCAGAATCGGTTTATAAGGAATCTCAACAACATGACCAATATATAGGTAAAAAAATCGCAATAGAATGAGTTTTGAGTTTCCAAAATTTGACCCAACCTGACAAACCTGACAAAAAAAAACTATTAAGAAACATTATATAATTTACATAACATATTATAACTTGTAATAAAAATGAAAATTTTGTGAAATATTATTAATGAAAAATTTTAGAATGACCACCAACTCGCCTGATGTTAAGCGACGGTGTGGCCGATGCTGGAGCTCGTCGATCTAGAAGATATCTATTCACTCTAGCCTTGAAAATTCCACGATTGTAGGTCTTAGAAAACAGAGATGGCGGCAACGAATTCCATTCTTGTGCGCAACATGAATGTGGATCGATATCGCTGAGTACGGTTTTTTGGCATTTCAACGAGAAATGGGTGGTAATTCGGCGTCTTTCTGCTAGTCCTGTAGTGAAATGGGGAGGGTGGAATTAGGTCGTAAAGCTCTTGCGCACATTCCCCGAAATGAATCCTGTTGAAAAAGAATACGTTTCGGAAAGTAGGAGACAAAAGAAACTCACTCTTTTTGGCGGAGAAAAGGCAGGCTTGAGTCTTGTTGGCGTTAAATTTGACGAGATTATCGTCACCTCAGTCGGACACAGCTTTTAGAGCTTTATTCATACGTACAACCATATCTTCTCAACGCCTCGATTTCCACCTTTTTGACTCTTGGAAGAAGTGTATCTTTCCACAACTGTGCTGTCATCTGCATATCCTAAGATACCAGGTTTCAGCAGGTCATTAATATGCAGCAGGAAGAGAGTAGCGGAGAGTACAGACCCTTAAAGTACATTGCTACAATTACAAGCGTTTATTGCCATTTGATCGGACGAGCACCCGTCAAAAACCACTCGAATCGATCGTTCTCTCAAGAAGTATTTAATCCAAGAGCAGAAGGAGGCTGATAGTCCATAAGAAGGGAACTTGTTAAGGAGACTGTCAGAACGCAGAACGGAGAATCTGGAACTTTCAAGGTCACGGAGACGCCTATAGCGGATGTCATCGCGCGCGTAGACGCAGATACTGGCGCGCGACTTGAACCTGTGCTCCAGTGCATAGCCTGGGTAAGAGAGATAAGCTGCGTCAGCAGGACATCTGATTTGCGTCTCCATGAGGAATAGCAAGTGCGGGCTCTCAGTTTCAAGGTGGTATCGGACTGGTTCAATATTTGCGTGCAGACTTCGAATGTTGCAGAGGTGCACGTGGAGCGAGAGAGCGTGCTTCCACTGATTGCACAACTTACTATTTTTGTTCCTTTTGTTCATGATTATTTAGAGTGAATAGATGTGTGGAGAGCGGTAGTTAACCTCTTGTAGAAAAGAAAACGAATACACTTTTGGAAAATATCAACAGATTGGGCCGTTTTAATTCACACATCGCCTACACCATTTAAATATTGCCTTTTTGTTCCAAATTTTACTTATATATTACGAGCGTGCCCAATTTGGAAACATAACAATTTTTGACAACCTTAGATACCACCCTTAAGAATGCCCTTGAAAAAATTCTAAATTTAAACCTCGAAAATAATTCCTGGATTCAGGCTTCTCTGCCTATTAGATCGGGTGGTATTGGAATCAGAAAAAATCTAGTGTTGCTCTTCCAGCCTTCCTTTCATCTGTGTATAGTGTATCCCATTTATTTTCCTTGATTCTGAAGTCAACATCGACTGAGATACACTGTATAGCAGATGCTATAGAAGCCTGGAAAACCGTCCTAATGGTAACATTCCTGAGGAACCATAGCTACAAAAACTTTGGGATATTCCACTGGTGCAGAATATTCATCAAGATTTGGTCCTAAATTCAGTCAGTAACCAAGATCGTGCGAGGCTTCTAGCTGTCGCTGACCATGAGTCCGGGCAGTGGCTCCACGCCCTTCCTTCTGTGAACCTCGGAACACAGTTTATCAATGGCAGCTTCCGTATTGCCATAGGTCTCCGATTGGGAGCTGCCATTGTCGAACGCCATGTGGGTCCGTGTGGAAACGGCGTCGACAGAAAAGGACTCCATGGACTTTACTGCCAACGTAGTGCACGTAGATTTTCCCGCCATGGCTCCTTAAATGATATCTTTAAAAGGGCGCTGGTCACCATCAACATCCCTTCAATGCTAGAACAGTAGGGATTGTTCGGGATGATGGCAAGCGCCCTGATGACCTAACTCTCGTTTCCTGGCAGAGGGGATGGGTTTGGGATGCAACTTGTGTCGATACGTCAGCCCCTTCTCATCTCAGTGTGACAGTTCAAAGGCCAGGAGCCTCGGTGGATGTCGCAGAAGACGCCAAGCGGCACAAATACGTATCAATTTCTAGCGATTAAATTTTTGTGCCGTTCGGTGTCGAAACTTAAAAGTTTCGACACCGAGATGGATTGACCCCATGGACTTTAGTCCATGGGGTCAATCCACCTCAATCCACAAAAAAGTTTATAAAAACAATAACACCTCGTTTAGTCGACGCCTCTGGTGAAAAGAGAGCTGGCTCATTCCTCGCACAAAGAATTTCATTATCGATTCAGCGTGGGAATGCAGCCAGCGATCTAGGAACTCTCTCTACCACACGGGCATCAACACATTTTAGATTTTAGATTTGTTATTCAATATTTCAGTTTTCTTTAGTTTATTTAAGCTTTATTATTTAAGTTGCTTAGGTTATTTTAGTTTAGTTTTATTTATGTACATATGTAATTAATTACAATAGAATTAATTTTATATATAAAAAAAAGGAAAACAAAATGTTTTTGTGCGAAGAATGAATTACATTGAAAATATTATTATTATTATATAGTAATATTATTGTGAAAATTTCTTACATACAAATTTGTCATAAGTTATAAATAAATTGTCTGAATTTGACAATTTATTTAGTGTGTGAGAGGGATGGCAAAATCTACTTGCATAGGCCCTTAAGTATTTAAATAAATGCCGTACAACATGCACGCAGAATAATTGATGAAAGTTGTCAAGTGCGTAATAGATCCAAGGCACTCTGATCCGGGATCGCGCGAATCAAACGGGATCTAAATGGATACAGGGATGATGTATCACACATGTATGTATGTGGGCCATTTCAAATGAAGTGAAAAGCGAAGTTAATTGTTTCAATATGGTCGTTTTAATAATAATCAAAAAGTGAGCACTTAGTATTTATTGAATATTATTTGTATATTTTTATTTCGCTTTTATTGAAGCTAATTTCCAATAAAAACCGGCCAAGTGCGAGTCGGACTCGCGCACGAGCGTTTCCGTACCATTATATATAATAATATAATGGTACGGAACCAAAAACCGTACCAAAAACGGCAGTAAAATCACGATTGCTGTATGGGAGCCCCCTTTAATATAAATTTTAATTAATTATTTTTAAATTGAATAATATAACTCAATATTCTATGAATATTCCAAGCGTCTACCAGTTGCTGTAATCAAAACGAGCAAAAAAATCGCGTTTGTTGTATGCGAGCCCTCTAAAATATTTTTTTTTTCTATTATTTAAAAAATGAATTGAGAGACGTGGTTAAAAATAAACCTTATTTGAAAACAAAACAGTTATACGTCTTTAAAATATTTGTCCTTCCGGAGTGACGTCTCCGCTGCTCCTTTTGAAAAAGACCCGACTATACCCGAGAATCTCCGACTATAGTTTTAACCGCATATGGTCGGTTAAAACTATAGTCGGAGATTTCGACTTAAAAATAAACGTAAGATATTTTAAATACGTGTAACAACCACGTTAGTTTCCGTAATAAAAAAGTTATACTAAACATTTAATTTAATTTATTTATTTTTACTGGTATTGTATGTATTTATCCTGTTGAGTAGGTACCATAGTTTGGATAAATAATATCTCTACTTCAAAAATAGGTCAAGTTAGGATATTTTTTTATGCAGCAATAAGTTTGCATTTGACCGCCAGGTCACCTGATGTTAATTGACGTTGTGGACCACGATGGAGCACGCTTCCTAGAAGAAACAATTAAACACCATTGATATAACTATTGGCAAAGACACACTCAATAAGCGTATTCCACAATTTTGTAGTTCGCACGCTGAAAGAATTAAAGCGTTTATTTGAAATAATATTTCTTATCATAATATTTGTATGTAATTTAAACAGTAACACGTTAAAACAATATGTACACAGTCAAATACGTGAACGGTCAAACAATAAGAGAGTGAACAGCTGCTTCCGTCACTGCAGTATTCACTGTTATACCAAGCTATATACGAGTAGTTGAAAACCCCGAACGCAGAACTTTCCGTTTTCGTATTTAAATGTTTTCATTTTGTAGTTGCGCCTGTCAAATTCTACGTGCATTTTTATTATTCTGTAGTTTTAGATCGGTTTATAGACAGATAGGCATATTTATTGAGGTAGAGTTTTTATTAAAGCAATGAAACGTGCTTATTCAGACTGAACAATTATATGTTTAGTTTTTATTTTAGATAGTAAATCTCTCGTTTATTTATATTATAGGTATAATATATTAACTAATACAAATATAATTAAAATTTCAGTCAAATAACCCACCAGGAACAGTTAAGTTCCTGGTGCAAAGGTACCCATAATACTTGCGGCGTTACCCCGCTGAATGGCGATTGCCAGTCTTTGCACCATATTTATTGAAAAATTATGTTTTTAATTCTTTATCAATTCTCCAATCATAATTTAATAAAAAAATTAACAGACTTAGACACGTTATTGCATTACAGCCTTATTATTTGTATTGATAGATAGGTAGGTATAACTGTTTTCTTATCTTCAATATCATTATATCAGATAGAATTTGAGTCTAACATTTTTTTTTTTTTAATAGAAGATAGATCACCACCAACTCGCCTGATGTTAAGCGATTATAATTAAATTTGACTGTATGAATATTTAGATATTTCGAGCATCTATAAGAAGATAAGAAGAAGTATAGAAGTTCAGAAGATAAGAAGAATAATCTAAAATTCATACTTATACATACACAGACTGTCAAAATCATTACCCTCTAATTCGAGTAAAATACACACCATTTTAACAAAATAGAAAGAATAAAATAGACATTATCTGGGGACAATAGATTTTCCGCCTCTTCATCCGGGAGCTCAGATAAACAGAGCCAGGAGGCTCTTGATAAATGGTTTTCCAACTTGGTTAGTTTATACATCATGCAATGCTACTGCAAAATGCATTGAATGCATTAAAAAAATAGTACGTCTAAATTCATTATTTGTGTGAATAATATTATCTTTGAAGCGATTTTGTACTTTTAAATGAGTATTTCGCCCGAAGTCAATACGCAATGATATGTCCACATTCTTGATGTTCTGTTTCTAGGGAAATATTAGATTTTTTTTTTACTATAAGGGCATTTATTAACTACAACAAAACAATATACAAACTCAACTAAATAAACTACGACACAAAAATCATATCGATTACCCCAGACCGATAAAGGGATAAAGACAATCCAAATGCTCAAACCCACTACCAGTTGGCAGCGTATCCAGCATGCTAAACGCATTGCCACGTTGAATGGCAATGCTTATGCGTTGGGCCAGATACGCAATACATATTTATTAATGGCTGGAGGAAATTGTTCAAAATTGACTTGCTCCAGCTTTGATCGCTTAACGTCTTAGGTCATGCGTGGTAAAAATATATTTCTTATAAAAAACACTTTATAGTTCAGCCTAGAAATAAGATACATTCAATTTTATCATATCTAATTACTTTTCGTGCAAATTAAGGCACGCGACAAATCTATCCTAATCTGTAATTTACTGATAAAACATTATATTTATCTAATAAAATTAATAAACAGAAGATGGAAGATCTTGGAATTGGAATTGGATTGGAAGATATTGCAAATTGTTTTAACATTTCACTGCGGACCTCTCATTTTTACATAAAATTATTCTGAACAGAATTGACTGTCCTTCACTGTTGGCCGGGGTAGGTCTAGTGACCCCTGTTCGTTCAGCACCGCGTAGAAACTACCTGCAGATATTCACCTCGCGCCATGACACCAACTACCGTAGGAACTCTTTCATGGCTCGAACATCTAGCAATTTTAACGCTAAATATTCTAAGTATGTTGATTTGTTTACAATGAGGCAAGATACTTTTAAAAACATAATCTCAATAGACTTTTTTGATACTACAAAAAATTTTTATGATTGCACTACATTAAAGCTAGCTAAAAAGAATAAAAAAAAAAAAAAAAAAAAAAAAAAATATAATAATAATATAATATAACTTGTATCTGTATATTTACACAATTTGTTGAAATGGGCACTTGAATTTTGGAATTGTACCTATAAGTGAAAACTGTGCATGGCTAATGTGTTCCCATTAATTTTTATTATTTACATTTAGTAGCTGTTAGTTTTCCATGTAAAATAAAATAAAATAAAATAAAATAAAATAAAATTTCAAATGTTATATCATTTTAATCGAACATTACGTTTTTAAATTTAAACATTAGGTTGAGGGAGGCCTATGTCCAGCCGTGGACTTCTTATGGCTGAGATGATGATGATTAGGTTGAGATGATAAATAAGATGAAAATACACATATTCATATGCTTAACATTAATGACATAATATACTTTTAGTGTGTAAAAAAAAGAAAAGGGTTCAAGTTTTTCCGTTGTTAGACTAAGGCTTGTCCTGTTTTAACGGAATAAACAAAGTGCCGTTAGCAAAAAAAATAATTAATACGCTATTTGTGGGTTTGGTATGTTTGACTAGGAATGTATGATATGAAAAAAGGAAGTGGTTCGCATTAATTATAATTTAAAAACTGAAAACACCGACTTCAAAACACGCAATAATTATAACGCCGATAGAAAAGTAAATAAATATGTATAATAATAAATAAATAAATATTTGTGGACATTTCACACAACGCCATCTAGCCCAAACTAAGCAAAGCTTGTACTATGGAACTAGATGGCTGATAGAATACATATATACTTTTTTTTTGTAAATATATACATATGATACATAGAAACACCCAAACACAGAACAAACATCCATGCTCATCACACAAATGTTTGCCCTGGGTGGGGATCGAACCCACGACCTTTCAGTTCAGCAGGTAGACGCAAACACACTACCAACTGAGCCACAAGGCCAGTAAATAGCTCATACGCGACTTGCTTTTCACTTTTCTACAGTTGTTTGGATGATGCTTTACCAGTTATTTTGTTATAAAAACCAAAGTACTAAGTACAAAGTAGCATCGATTTTGATAAAATGTTTATGGGCCTACCTCTAAAATATGATCTACCAAATACAAAAAAAAACATCAAAATCAATGCACAATTGGCTGAGTAATCGGTGAACAAACATACAAAAAAAACATACAGACCGAATTGATAACCTCCTTCTTTTTGGAAGTCGATTATAAAGTACAACTAACTTATCATACGAAAAAGATATCAACGTAAACACCTAAATAAAGGAGTCGTGAAAACAATAACTGAGAAATACTACTTACTAAAAACCAAAAATACGTCTACGGCATTTAATGTAATTAGAAGAAATCCAACAAACCTGCGTTAATTTTCACGTAGAAAATAACGCTGAATAACAAATTATTACGAAAACAAAACACTTTAGCCGTTGAAGCGGAAAATAATCGCGTATCATTAGCAACGCCTACTTAATTCCTTTCCACAAATTTCATTTCTACAAATAAGTGCATAATATAATGATATTGTAGTTTTTTTTTATCAGCCCTGTTTGTACAAACTGTCCTACTGCTGGGAACGGGCCATCTTCTCATTGTGAGAAGGGTTAGGCCATAGTCTGCCACGCTGGCCAATTAGACGAGTAAAAATCGTGATTTATCTAGAATCTATCGGTTCTCCAAACGATACAATAAGCGTAACGTCAATAATCCGGTATTATGATAATACCGGCGCCAGTTCCAGCTTCTTATCCACATTATACACTTCAGGAGCACTTTTGTTTTAATTCAATCACGCGCTCGGTCCACTGGACCGCAATGAGATACGCTATTTTGTACACTGTGAAAAGGTCGTAAGTTCGATAGTCATGTGTCATTATCGCACCCTTACGACCTTTTCGATATGTGTACGGCAGATCCGATTGGGGTGAGCTGGGGTAATTCATTAACCCATTTTCAATGACAATTACGAGTGGTATATACGAGTACATTCCCACAGCTGTCGCTTTTGAGCTTTAAAAGTACAACAAGTTAAACATTAGACAGTCAGATGTCCCTTTTTATCGTTTGAGTTGATAAAGGTTGTTTATTTCTGATTTCTGTTTGTGTTTTTTTGAATAAATCGTGGAATTAAGTATAAGGAAAATGTACAGGAGATTGTTTAAATGTTTTCCTGGTTAAGTCATTTAAGGACTAAACTGGTCAGTTAGGTATATATACAAAATTAAATAGATTTATAAGCAATGGTGATCCAAAAACATCAAATATAAAAAAAAACATAGAGCGTACAATCTGCTTCTCTCCCTGGGCATGCTAAAAAGTTAAGGAACTTGAGGGAAATTATCTATGTAGGGGATAAGCAGACCACCTACCTCTGCAAGACAATAATACATCCTTCCTCTTTAATACCATCTCCGTTCCACTTAACCGTATAACCACGGTGAAATGTGATAACAAACGGCTTATGGCCTTTGAAGCTCTGTCTCTGTAAGGGGAAATAGGCTTAATTTATTGTATGTATGTAAATCCAAAATAAAATAAAATAAAAAAGCTTCTATAAAGATATTTGTACATCTTTGGATTAGTTGGTAGACATTATAAAAAACATAGATCATCACAGTGCTCAGGCTTTGTTTGTTTTATCTACTTGCCTCGTACCTCAGTTGGTAGTATGTCTTTCTGCTAAGCGGTAGGTCGTGGGTTCGATCACCGCCCAGGACAGGACAAACATTTGTGTTAAGAGCAAGGTTGTTTGTTCTGTGGTTGGGTATTCCTATTTATCATAAGTATATGTATTAACAAAAAAAGTGATAAAACTAAGCAAAGCTTGTACAATGGAGACTAAATGGTTGATAGAATAAATTTCTATCAACCATCTAGTTTCCGGCAGCCTAGTGTTGAGACCGTCTGACTTGCGATCCGCAGGTCCTGGGTTCGAATCCCATGGCACGCACCTCTGTCTTTTCGAAGTTATATGCGTATTGTTGATTGCCGCCAACTTCAAACGGTGAAGGAAAACATCGTGAGGAAACCTACATGTCTGAGAGTTCTCAATGATCTTGAAGATGTGTGAAGTCTGCCAACCCGTACTTGGCCAGCGTGGCAGACTATGGACTAACCCTTCTCACAATGAGAAGATGGCCCGTTCCCAGTAGTGGGTCAGTTTGTACAAACTGGGCTGATAAAAAAAAAACATCTAGTCACCATTGTACAAGCTTTGCTTAGTTTGGGCTAGATGGTATTGAGTGAAATGTCCACCAGTATTTATTGTTCTTTAAAAAAATATTTCCAGTGTATTTCCAGCAAGGTGTGGAATTTCTGTATGGATGTATCTTCTTTCTTTTACCCGAGCGAACAAAGAGAGTTTTAAAAAGGGTACCTACAAACACCTCTTCATGCTAGCAAAGTATCAATGAGACTGTTGCAGTTGTTTATAAACAACAGCTACCTATTTATCATCAGGCAATTCGTGCTGCTCTATAAAAAATATCTCAATTCAATTCAACATAATATTCCTTCGTATTATATCTACCGTGAAAGTTCCTGGAATTTTTTATTTGTCTAAGTCGCTCTCCGAAGACTTTAAAAGTTATAATGTCTATCGTTACAGTGATCGTAGAAAAACAATTTTATATCTTTCCAGCCTTATTAGACATAAGTTTATATCAAACCATAATTTCTCAAACTTTTCGTTTACATTTTTAACACTTAAGAGCAGCCAACCTGTTTTCTTTCAATACAAGAGCTCGTACGTCTTTATGACATAATAACAAAACGTTATTCAAATAATATTAAGATAACTGAAAAGTGCGTATTTGTTCGTATGTCAGCTAAGATTGAAATGTCTTTTTATTCTTATATTATTAGAAATTAGCCTGCTTATTATTTTGCCTGTTATTTTTTTTTTTTTTTTTTATACATTATAGATCTACGATTGACCACCAACTCGCCTGATGTTGAGCGACGGTGTAGCCGAGGATGGAGCTCGTCGATCTAGAAGATATCTATTCACTCTAGCCTTGAAAATTCCAATATTGTAGGTCTCAGGAAACAGAGATGGCGACAACGAATTCCATTCTTGTGCAGTACGCAACAGGAATGTGGATCGATATCGCTGAGTACTTACGGATTTTTGGCATTTCAACGAGAAATGGGTGGTAATTCGCCGACTTATTATTATTCGTTATTTATAATAAGTCCTCTTTTTAATTTATGAATAGCTAGGCTTGTATTGCTTTCTTTGTTGTTGTAACTTAAAGTTAGGCTTGCAGTTACCAATTCTACTCGTAATAGTAGCCGCATAAGTGTTTTCATTTGTTCCTGTTACGCGCGTGACAGCTCCTGTCATACATTTTAGGATATACTTGTAATGTGACGAGTGCAATGAAATGCACTCGCTACATAACATTTTGAAATGATTTTTAAATAAAAACTACGGGTCACTCACGTCTGTTTTGAGCCAAAATGTGTGTGCGGGTGTGTGAAAACCACGTTAGTTTCCATAGTAAATTTTAGAAATGAGATCTGAAGTTTTGGTAACAAAAAAACTTTACTAACGACGAGCTCTTCTTATAAGTTAAGTAAAAAATATACAATAATAAATAGTTAAGTAAATTCATTTTCAAAAACGTTTCTAGACATTTCATTGAATCTATCTTTGAAAATTTCAAAGATATAAATTAATAAGTTTCAATAGATATAAATATAATGATTAAAGATAAAAATTTCAAAGATAGGGTTATTTAATAACCCTTTTTAATAATATAATGCACGCTGCTCGTTTTGGCAAACCTTACTTAACAATCTTTATTCAATCTTTACTCAAAACAATCTGGCACACCTGTATCTAATACATCTAGTATGTAATGTATATTAGCTAATGTAATTGGTGAATACCATTTTAGTTAATTAAATAAATAAATAATAATCTCATTATAAGCGGATTTTGTACAAAATTGAATGACGACAAAATTACATGACGTCATTTTATTTATCACAGGCGGAATGCAAATAAACACCGATTGACGCCTATTTTGTGAAAATTGAATCAGTAGTTTAATATTTCGGTAGGTATAGTTTGGTAAAAACTTGACTGATCTAACGATTTTTGTAGGAATAAGCTTTGATATTGGAAGGAAGATTTTTTATGCCGTCGGTAAAAAGTGTATTTAACCCTAAACTTTATCGATAATGTCAAAATATGAACCTGAAAGCTATAAAGTATATTCCTGAGATCCAAAGCGAAAGTTGGCCCTCAAGGGAAAGCAGCCAGATTGAAAAACCTGCAGGCAGCGATAAGTCGGCCATTGGCAAATATCATCCGCTAACCTTTATTATATTTGCCCTTGGGACGCCGCCGTTTTAGGCTACTTTTAATCCCTGTAAATACATTCTGGTCTATATATTTAACCGACTTCTAAAAAGAAAGAGATTCACAATTCGACTGTATATTTAATTTTTTTTGTATGTTCAGCAATTACTTCTCACATTATGAATTGTTTTTGATGATTATTTTTTTGTTTGGACCTACCATACAAAAAAAGGACCATCAAAAATCTCAGAGGTCCCAAATCCCATATAATTTATTTATAAAATCAGTTCAGTACTTTGGTTTTTATAACAAAATGAGTGGAAAAATATCATCCAAGTAAACGAATTGCGTATTTTGAAGCCGGTTGTTTCAGTTTCTTAAACTATTGTTACTACATTTATATTTATATTTAGTTAACGTTATACAACGTTACGATTTTTAGGGTTTAATACCTCAAAACAAAAAAACCGAACCCTTATAGGGATCACTTCGTTGTCTGTCAAGACGCAAGGGAATCAAAACCTATATGGTACTTCCAGTTGACCCGGCTTGTTGATAAATAGGCTTGCGCTTGGATTTATTTATACTTTAAAAACCTGCCCTGAAACTTTTTTTTACGATGACCGTAATATTTAAAGTAGACAAAAAAAGAGTAGCAAAAATTATGCCTCGGCGATCATTTTCATTTAGGTGCACCTGCGGCTCCACGGTGGGAGCCGATGGCCATCATGCGCTGAGTTGTCGTTGTTGCACAGGTAGGTTTCCGCGGCACCATGCCTTAAACGACATTGTCCGAAGAGCCTTTGTGTCAGCAAACGTCCCCTGCGTGCTTGACCCCCTGGTCTGTGTAGGTCTGACGGCAAGATACCGGACGGGCTGACCCTCGTGCCCTGGAAGAACGGTAAGTGCCTGGTTTGGGACGCCACGTGCGTCAGCACTGTAGCCGCCAGTCATGTGGGTCGCACCGTCCACTCGCCGGCAGCAGCTGCGAATGATGCCGCTGCCAAGAAGAGGCAGAATTATGCGGGGATGGAACCGTTGTATTCTTTTGTTCCAATTGCGGTGGAGACCATGGGTTGTTGGGGTAGTGTTACTGGTGCAACGACTGGGAATCGACATATTCTCCATACAGCGAGGTAACGCAGCGAGTGTTATGGATACCTTTGCACCAGGAACAGTTAGGGGCGGGTTATTTGACTAATTTAGTTTTAGATTATTTACAATGTATTTATATCTGAATAAATGACCTAATTAATTTAGGTAGTATCTGCTAAATATTTATACAAGACACGAAAATAGTGCCTCTGTTGCGTAAACCCGCGTCTGTGTAATCAAAAAAATCTTTACAGAATCATTTAATAAAGTGCGAATGAGCTACGTTCTACGTGACCGAAGGTTTATGAACACGTTGAATATTTTTGAAGCTTTTTTATATCTATTATATATATATATATATAAAAGAAAGTCGTGTGTGTATATATATAAAAGAGAGTCATGTATGTCGTGACCCAAGGTGTAAAAAAATTTGCCACAAAATTTCGTTTTAATGTTAGGGGCATGAAATGTAAGATTTAGATCATCTAATAGATATAAATGAATACTGCCATTATAGTTTTGCAATAGAGAAAATTAAGCGTTATACACGGGGAGAGGGGAGTTAAAAGATTATACGAAAGTTCCATGGTTGAATGTTGGGGTGGGAGTGGAGAAGGAGGGAGCAGAGCTGGCGAGAGTGAGGCATTAGTGTGAAACGGGAGCGGAATAAGAACGGGATAAAATAAGTGAGGTGGAAGAGAGTGTGGTGCGGCAGTGAGGCTTGAGCGATGTGAGAGTGGATGGGATACAGCGGGAGGGGTGCGATTACGATGGGAGGGGGTGAGTGCGGAGCAGGAGTGAAGTGGGAATAAAAAGGGAGCAACAAATCTGAGCTGGGAGCGAAACAAAAGCGGAACAGGAGTCGGGTGGGACTGCGGTGGGAACGAGGTAAAAGCGGGAGAAAAGCAAGGTGTGAACGGAGCGAGGGAATGGGACAAGAGCGGAACGGAACGGGGTGGGGGCGAGGTGAAAGCGGAATGAGAACAAAGTAGGAGTGGGATAGGTGCGAGGCAGAATCGCGAGTGAGTGTAGGGTGGAAATGGTGTGAGAGTAATCTGAGATCGGGAAGTGCAGAATAGGAACAGTTCCCCCCTTGGGCTCCCCCCAAAGAGAGCAGGGTAGGAGCGGGGCGAGAAAGGGATGGGAGTAAGTTTTATTCAAATACATTACAATACAGATTAATAGATTGGGTCAGAAGTTTGGTTGAAGCAGGACGACAGGGCGGCGATAGGAGCGAAACACGAGTAGGGCAGAAGTGGTACTGGAGCATTAGCTTGGTGGGGGTGCATTGAGGGCGGGTAGGAGCGTGAACGATTTTATTACGCGTACGAAGTCGCGGCGGGCAGCTAGTTTGAAATAAATGCTTGTTATATTTGAAAATTATCTACATTATTAGTCTTTTCTTTCTAATTATATGGCCCTACTTTGGCTCTATTGATATTTCTTTTATTCAAGGGTAGGTTTTCTCTAGATAAATCGACAGGTATACCTGACCACTGAAAACATTAATGAATCATTCGTACTCGGAATCAAAACATTAACTCGTGTAAATGATATTCAATAAATATACGGTTTCCCGAACAACATAATAAAATTCAATAGCGTTTCGACGCTGATTGTAACAAACACGAGGACGATGAAATCGCTCAAGCTAAATAAGTGCTCGATTTGAACAACAAATCAAATTATACTGAAACGGGGATTTGAAATGTTTTGTTTTGTTTTTTCTTTTTATAAAGAGCGGGTGACAGGCAGACGGCTCACCTGATTATAGGCGATAACCGTCATCTTTTTTTTTAATTCGAAAATAGGCTTGCGCTAGACTGTCAACTCACCTGGTGCTAAGCGACAGTTACGGTCTACGATGGAGCATGATGGATCTATGGACAACTGCAACATCAGAGGCGTCACTGTTGCTTTTTTTTTTTTTAGCTCGGAAAGGTTCTTGTAGACATTTTTTAAATGCTCTTTGTTGAAGCTCGGCGAAAAACTCCGAGGGAGGACATTCCACATGTTGCTGGTTCTTAGGAGCAAAGAGCGGAAGAATCTGTATGGGATTTCCTGTGAAGCAAAATGTATGGCTGAGCTCTATACTATGGCTGCGTCGCGAAGTGAGATGGTGGAAATCCGAAACCGGAATGAGATCAATAAGCTCTTCAGATCATTATCCGAAACACAAACGCTAAGTCATCTAAAAATGTGCTCTTTAATATTTATAATTTTTTTAATTCTTTTTTTTAATATTTTTTATTTATGGATTTTTTTTACGGTGAATAAAAAGAGGACAAGTTTAATGATTATACTGTTTGCGATATGGAAGTTCTAATGACTTTTTTCCCCAACGAAACTTATACTGAACTCAAACCAAACTCAAAATGCTGAGCGGATTTGATTATTGAATGGAGATACCTTACAACGAAGATTGATAGTGACACTGGTATATAAATCCGTATCGGCCGCAGTTATTCTTCGAATAATTATTCTTCTCAAGAATAATTATTCTTCGTACGAAACTAGTTACGAAACAATAGTAACATACGCGGCCGAAGCGTATATAAATCTATCTTGTTATTCTGTTGAAAATCCAAGAGTTCTATTTTTCTTAGTAGAAATATGGAATGTAGAAGAAACACTTGCAATTTAAAGACACCCCAGGCTAAATCTTAAAAAAAATCAAATAAAAAAAAAAACAACGTAGCGTTCATATTTTATCATTTTTATAACTACAATTTTAAATCGGATGTTCGCTTACAAGCTAATATCCTCCAATACTCATTCTGGTAACCCAATGTTTAGCCGTTTCCCTTACATTGCATTACTACGTATTCTTTTGTAGTTTACAGCTTTCGCGGTTGCAAATGCATAGAAAAAATCCGGTAAATCTGTCCCGGTTGCCGACAACTACCCTTACCCGGTCGTACCCGGATGCACTATAAAACTGTTGCAGGCGTACTCCGCTAGACGAGTTTTAATTAATTTTCACGAATACCTGGTTTACGAATACCATGCAAGGTTCACCTTATTTAGCTTTAGGCGAAATGCAGTGAATTATAAGCTTTGGGAATGCGAGTATGTATTTTGAGCTTTCGTTGGCATTATGGGCAATCAAACACTTTACCTTTATAATAACCGGTTGTGTCGTACTTTGTATGATATACGTTGAGTATGTAGTGTGCAATTTCATAAGAAACTGTGCGCAAAACCGCTGCACAATGTAATTTTATGATCATTAAATAATTCGTGCGAAATAATATTTTTGTCACAGGAGGGTACAGAAAAGTTCAATTTTTAATTTTTAGTGAGTTGGTCGGTCAAAATCAGTCAATCAGCTTAAACTGTAGAAGGTAATAATATATTATAACATAGGTACAAAAATACATAATCCCGAAAAACATAATCTTCCTTCTGGCACAGTCTGGTAAAATTAACTTTGCATCACCTCTCTGCCTGCATTCGTCTGGCGGTTTTATTTAATTGTTTGGTTTCTTAACTTACAGCTTGTAAACAATTTTTTTCTACAAAAAAAAATATGCAAATCGTTTTAAACGCAAATTATCATGGCAAATGGAATACGCTATTTTCAAATACCTATGTTTACTTTATTTCACCGTACCGCTATTTTCGCTCGATGTAACCTTTGACGCCGACGCCTTGGTACGCTCACTTCATTTCGCTTTTGACTTCCGTGAATTATGAACAGACAAAATTACCTTAAAAGAGAGCTAATTGCTCCCTTTATTTTAAGATTCCCGTTACGTTTCAGTTAAGGTTTGCATGAGTGAATGGGTAATTAATTGTTTTGAAAAGTTAATGTTCATAAGCGACAAAAGTTATATAAATGAAATAAATTTTGCTGTTTTGTTTCTTTTCAATTTGACTATAAATAAAATATGAAAATAAAAAATGACTAGTATTTAGATACATTTGGAGCTCATTTAGAATTATTTTTCTCCACTAAGTGTTGAGTTTTGGTTGTAACTATGGTTATCTATCTAATACCTTTAAACGAGCAATTCTTTTATATATATATATATATATATATATATATATATATATATATATATATATATATATATATATATATATATATATATAATCTGAATCTCGGAAACGACTCCACACGATTTTAATGAAATTTGGTTTGTAAGTAGATTAGGGGACAATAAATCGATCTTGCTAGGATTAATTTTAAATGAACCCGGGCTTGCTCTTATTTTTAAAAAATCTGAGTGGAGCTCGGTCACCCAGGTACTATTCGTTTATATGTATAGCCTTTGTAAACAGCTCGGCGTAGGTATAATTTTATCTTCCAGATTGAGAGGTGCTTAGATTTATCCGGTACCTTCAGAATGTTTTGACAGTATTTTTTTTACTAATCTTATTAGAGATCACACACCAGTAACCGCTGCTTAGGAAGATAACCATAAAGACGACCTCATGCAAGTGGCTGAAAGACGTTTGATACAAGCCGCTACCAATCGACCTTGTTGGAAATTAATGACCTACGTTCAGCAGTGGACTTCTGTGGGTGAGATAATGTGATTGTTAATTTCATCATCCTAATCTAAGTATAGCATCGCAAGTTCAGCTTCAGAATATACAAATTATGAAAAAACACATATGAAAATGAATTAATCTTTTTCAAGTATACGTTTTGTAAGAATTCTTCTTCTGCGAGTAATATGTATACCTACAAAATCTCGATCAAATGTTTATTTAAATAAATTAGAAACCTCCTATTTGAGTAAATTGAAAATGCGGAAGAAAATTAACAAAACGTTTGACCCAATTCCGGTTAATAACGTAATCGGCCGATCAGAGGCTGGTTGGAAACGCGTCGCTACTTATACAACAAAACAAAGGCATTTACTCCAGGCGACACGACTTACGAGTAGAATAAGCAACCGTACATGTGAATGCGAGCCTTTAAGGTTCCGTGGTATAAACAAGGAACCCTTATAGTTTCGCTATGTCGAAACGGCTAAACGGCTCAGTATATTAAGTAAACCGTGTCTCAACACTGTATGAAACAAGTATAAGCTTCGAAAACTCAAAAACCCCCAAAGAAAAAAACGACTGATCCGATTTTGATGAAACAAAGCTAAGAACACTCCAGACTAATTCACCTTTAAAAAAAAAACATAATCAAATCGGTTCATCCATTCGGGAGCTACGACGCCACAGACAGACACACACACAGACACGTCAAACTTATAACATCCCGTCGTTTTTGCGTCGGGGTTTAAAGATGCAGTCGTTTACGCCAAGAGACACTGTTCTATTTTTTATGCAGTTTGCTATGGCTAGGTAAAATGTCTGTTACGGTACTGAAGCTGTTGTTCAATATGAATAATAAAGTTAGTATCGTCTGATATAAATAACATCGGGGGATAGGATGCAGCACTCCAAATAACTCATTAGCCCGGCTCTTTGCCAGATGATTTATATTTTTGCTGTTGAACTCTGTAAGTGTTATATATTAAGGTCTTTTAATTAAGGGTTGAGAGGGTTAAAAAGGTCAAACATAAAAAGTATTTTCTTTCATAATTATAATTATTATGACAGGCCTCATGGCTTAGTGGTAGAAAGCTTGCCCCCTGAGCTGTAGGTTGTGGGTTCGATCCCCACCCAGGGCAAACATTTGTGTGATGAGCATGGATGTTTTATCTGTGTCTGGGTTACTACTTTTTTTTTTTTTGTAAATACATACTTTGATTCATAGAAACCATAAGTACTTATGTATTTACAAAAAAAAAGTATACATATATGTATTCTATCAACCATCTAATTTCCATAGTACAAGCTTTGCTTATTTTTGGGCTAAATAGTATTGTGTGAAATGTCCACCAATATTTATGTATTATTTGAATTCTAACAGGTAGTGTAGCATGTTTCAGTAAATAAAAATTTTCAGCAACACTATTTTTTTTCTGTCTAAGTATTTGACAGAGTTAGTGAACACAACGGTTAAATGATTTTAATGTTGCCAAATCTTCGTCATACTTCTTCTTCATATCGAAATGTGTTATACGAGTTATAAGCTTTTTGTTGCGTAGATATTAAAATATTGTAATTGTAATAAAAAAAAAATTGTATTGTAATATTAATATCATAATATTAAATAATAAAATTTATATATGTTTTGTGTAAGCAAAACGATCGCACTGCTCGAGTGGACAGCGCAGACACCTTTCGCTCAAGCTAGCTCACTGCTTTCGCATCTGAGTAGGAATGCAGACAGCACGTCTCTAGTCTCATAAGTGTGGACGCAATGGTGGTCGAACGCTCGGGAGCGGAAGTCGCAGACCGGTTGGGTTGCACTGAGGCCTCTGAACATCACGAGGTCTTCGTGTATGAGGATAGGGGAGAGAATTTGAGTTATCTCAAGTCTCCAACACACGACCGCATAAGTGCAACTGACAGCTGGGGACATCCCGTTCCAAATTCGACCACTCAAGCTGGTTCAGAAAGGGCTCAACAAAAAGCAGCGGCTGAAAGAGCCGCAGCTTATCAAAGCGATAGCCAAGAAAGAAGAACAAGTCCTACCGCTGCTCTTGCAAGCGCTGCAGTGCAAAGCCTATTCCGAATAACACCCGGGGACGGAATCACTCGGGGGGTGATCCCGGGGGATCCAGGGTCATTGCCGTCAGGGGGCTGACGGCAATGACCCCGAGAGCAGCTTTACAACCAGCCCGAACAAGAGCCAGCATGGGACAGGTCTACCCTCCCAGCTATATTTCAGCTTCGGACCCACGGAGCCACACAAGAAACGCCTTCATCGAATTTCTAGCTACTTTGAGAGTGACAAGAAAAGTCAACCTCAGGAACTGTGACACCATCCTTCAGTTCTTCAGGCTAGGAAGTGAAAATTTCCTAAAGGAAATACTCGAGGAGGCAAATAAACTCGAAAATACTTTAAGACTAGTTTTTAAGTCACTAATATTCCATCACAACAGCCAAGATCTGTTAAACGCCATATTGTAAAGTAATCCATCCATATTCCATCCATAAACCCAACCTGTATTTTTTTACTATACATTTGTAAAAAGGCCTCTCAGTGTTGGTTCCGGCCCCACTGATGCCTTTTAAAGGTCCGGGCTAGACCCGTGTATAAATTTAAATAATAATAAAATGTGTGATAAGAACAAAAAATAAAACAGGCAAAGTGCAAGTCGGACTCGCGCACGAAGGTTTCCGTGCTATTATCTATAAAAAAATCACGTTTGTTGTATGAGAGCCCCCCTTAAATATTTATTTTATTTCATTTATTTTTTAAAGTGAATAATTTAACTCAATATTCTGTGAATATTTCAAGAGTCTACCTATTTCCGTTATCAATATTTGTTGTATGGAAGCTTCCTTAAATATTTATTTTATCCTATTTTTTTATATTTGTTGATAAAGCGGCAACAAAAATAAATCATCTGTGAAAATTTCAACTGTCTAACTATCACGGTTCATGAGATACATACCTGGTGGCGACAGACGGACAGACAGACATACAGACAGCGAAGTCTTAGTAATAGGGTCCCGTTTTACCCTTTGGGTTCCAACTTTCCCTTTTACCAACCCTAAAAACAAGTGTTCACGAAAATAGTGATATTCATACTACCTATTTTGACTTTTATTGAACCTATGACAGACTTTAATAACATCATCTCGTCAAAATAAATTAGCAAAAATTCGATAAATTCAGCTTGCAGCTTTTGTGCACAAACATTCGAATGTACGTGCTTACAAAAACTATGCTAACAATATAGGACTGAACTGTACTTTATCAAACCAACACATTACCCAAAAACAAATCCAGGAGCTATAATGTCAATTACCTTTCTGTCAAATAGCTACTGCTGAACTATTTCAGAATAAAGGTTTTTCACTGAATTTTTTTAGACAACCTATTTGCAATATATTTATTGACATATTTAATAGAATATAAAATAGTTTTAATTTTTTAATTTAATTAACCAGCTTGGTGAAGGTCGCCTTTAGCGGGATCTTAGACCATGACATTTATTGGGACTGCCAAATGCGACACTCGCTTTCTAACATCTATGTAATCATACTGAGTAGGCTCTTAGCATATTTTTCTGATTGGCAGTTTTTGTGGAGCGAAATCGAATTTTTCTATTGCGTAAATTATATTCTGCGATTTGATCTCTGATACCCTGTACAAGGCAGTAAACTCGAAAATACTAGAATCTTTTTTTTGTATCAAAATTAAACTTTCGTCTATTTTATTAATTTCATATTTTCTTGAATTCAGTTATTTCACTGTCTTCAATAGTCGTCTCGCGCATAGCGAGATACTATGCGCGAGCAAGACAGAGCATACTAACTGCCATGCCTTATAATTCGAATTTAATCATTATCATCATCATCTTGGCCGTAAGAAGTCCACTGCTGGACATAGACCAGACTTCCAAAAAGATCAATTGGAAGCGGCTTGCATCCAGCGTCTTTCCGCCACTTGTATGAAGTCATCTGTCCATCTTGGATCTGGTCTTCCTACGCTGCGCTATAAAATTCGAATTTAATAAACATTTGCTATAAAATAAAGACTATCTAGTTGTATCAGCAGAAATCAACACACAGAAGAACTGGGAATCATCAAAACCATCTAAATATGTACTTAACGACACTTTCATATGCTATAAACAATATTTCGCTCACGGAAGTTTCGAAAGTTTATACTTATTTTTACAATGGAAACTACCAAAAGTTTTTTGTTGTGAATGGCAAATGAAAATACGATTTTCCGATCATTTCCATTGTTAAACAGTTACTAACTTTTTTTTAACTGTTTATTTTTACACGATTTTATATTTGGTAGCATAGTGTTAGTTCATGGTAAGGCATGTTCGTTGGTAACACCTGTAGATGTGAGAAATTGAACTGATATTATTTCTATATTGGCGTTGATTCTGCGAAAGTCAGTTTTGCCATGAGATTTTCACCATAATACCTATTTCTGTTCCGGGTAGTATTCAGTCTATTTTGTTAGGCAAATGACGCGATCAATCTTGGCAAGTAACCCATGGAATATTAAGCCTGAAATCCGGGCAATACGTCCTAAGACACGTTCGTGTACCCAATCTGCTTGTTTCTTATTTTACCAACTTATTTCATAAACAATTCTGTATTATTTGCGTGATTTGATTCTAGGCCTCACTAAGTATACTAAAGCGTCTTAATGCCGACCACCAGTTGTCTGGCACGAACTTCATTTACTACCAATAAACGCCATCGGTCGCTTCTAATATTTACTTAATTAAAATTCATATGATCTGTTACGAAGTATCGATATCTTCTACGGCTTAAATTTACCCCCGAGACTTCGGCTACCATGTTCCCCGTAACAATTTTAAGAATACACGAATGCGAGGAAAGTAGAGGTGGAGAAACTTCTCCCCGGAGAGCGGATCTGGATACGCGGCAACCACCGGTCGTCCTCGCGGGAACGATGGGCGCGTCTAACGTTCGTGTCTCCACAGATGCAGCCTCCAAACAAAACGCTGCATGATCGAACGTAAAAACGGGCAAATGTAGACAAAAACTTTGGAAACTTATGACGAGTTACAATAAAATTGTGATTTAGATGATGTACTGTAAAAGATGCGTCCAAATTAGATAGGTTAGCTAGGTAATGTAGTGGTTGTGATGGAGAGAGATAGAGAGGTGACGTGAGAGGAACATGGCGGCCGTCGCCGGCCTGTACGGGCTTGGAGACGAGCAGCGGGCGAGACACCGCCGCGGGCAGGCCAATGCGGAGCGCTCTGAGTCCAGAGATGACAACACTGAAGCGTAAGTACATAATACTCTATCTTCCTAGAGTCTGTTTAAATATAGAACTATCGTGAAAAACACGGGAGCTAACGTCTGTAAATATATACTACTATGGTATTCTGTGGTCTTAATTGAACAAAATAAAGACAGCAGAGCCCTCAAAGCCACATTAGTTCTCTAGCTGAACAGACGCTACCACACTTTTCACAGGAGATTAAACATGAGCATTTCTGACATTGAAATATGATACCAAGTCGATAAGTTAAAAAAATTATTGACCTAAGTTCACTTACTATCTGTTACCGGGTAGGCGCAAGCCTGTCTATAAATAAAAAAATGCATTAACTCGAATTTAGACGTTATACCTAGGTATTCAGTAATGTTCTATATCGCGATCAGTTTCTTCCGAGCACTTTGACATTGTGCGGCGTTAAATTCAGCTCGCGGAAGTTTTGCAGGTCACCAAAAAGTTGGCGCATTGAATAACGTGCACAGATTTTTATTCGGTCATTTTTACAGGATTATGACTTTGTACATATTGTGTGATTGTCGCGCGAGCTCCCATATAAATAAGGGAACACTGTTTTCTACGCCTAAACATTAACCGATTTTGATAATTCTTTTTTTTTCTGATTAAAACTATAAATATCTAAGCCTCTACGGTTTGTTTTTTTTTTCAAATTTCATTATTCTTCCAAAGGTCAAATATTAAAAGTGTAAATAAAAAAAAGCATACCTCAGAGGTGTAGCCATTAATAATTCCAATCATACAAAAAAGAATGATCAAAGTCGGATAATATTTAGCAGAAAATAGTTTTCTTCTGCTGTATGAAAAACGAGTAATTTGCTGGCATGAGATCGCGCAACGATTCTCGCATATATTTTCTCTAGATTTGAAGACACAAATAATGTATTACTACATTTTGTAGAACACGGATACCAACACGTCTTTGCTGTGTGATTTATAAAATATGAAATTGAACTATTTAATTATTATCCTTAATATCCATACCTTAATGTAAATTTACAAACTACATAAAAGTATAAATATGTTATTGAAATAATAGTAAAATGATAATAGTAATTCTTCAATAAAATAAAAATATTTAATAATAATTTAAGATTATCATATAATATAATAACTAATACAAGTATTATTACAAATTGTCAAAAAGCTAAAAACTAAATCAGTCAAATAACCCAACCCTAACTGTTCCTGGTGCAAAGGTGCATAATACTAGCGGCGTTACCCCGCTGAAAATGCCGGAGCGGGTGTCACCTGTCCTTTCCTGTGGCGCAACTCACCTATGAGCTGTTTGGCCTCACTACCCCAACAAACCATGGTCTAGATTATCATTGATAAGCACTAAAAATTCATTAATTAATTTCATATATATTATAACCTACCCCTATGTTATAATAACATTAAAGTTGTCAATTTTAAAATATAAAATTAAATTAAATTTTAACTAGGTAATACATGGTAATATTTACCATGTACTTATCAAAATATTTTTTGTTGAAAAGTAATTTATATTTCATTTTCTTTTATCATTACAGATAAATGCTATTTATATAAAATACTAACAATACATACACATCTCTAGTCTCCTGTAAATTTTGGACGCGAGCCGACGCGAACGCCAAAAAAATAGAATTAAAAAATCGTTGACATTGCATAGTAGTCACCGGATGGTGAAAACGCGATGGAAATTAACTTTATTGCCCAGAAAATAACTATTTTTAATAACTAATTTTTTAGGCAACTAAGTTGAAAATCCTAGGAAATATAACCGCGCGGTGGCGGTCGCATCGGCTCGTGCCCCAAATTTACAGGAGACTAAAGAGAGATGTGTATGTATTGTTAGTATTTTATATCATCATCATCATCTCAGCCATAAGAAGTCCACTGCTGGACATAGGCCTCCCCCATGGATTTCCAAAAAGACCGATTGGAAGCGGCTTGCATCCAAAAAAAAGTATTTAAAGTATTTTATATAAATAGCATTTATTTGAAATAATGAATAAGAAATGATAAAAAAATATATAAATTACGTTTCAACAAAAAATATTTTGATAATTACATGGTAAATATTATTAGTTAATTTTTTTTACGTCGTCAAACTACAGCCTGAGCTTTTACTAGAACTTGGAGATAACGTAGAAGGTAATAAAGTTAATATTTATAGGCCATATTTTTAACTGACTAACCGTGAATGTTCTGTGATGTCTTCGCGGGTTATAAACCGTTTTGGATTTATAATTGAAAGGTTGTTATTAACCTCAGAGGCGATCGCATAAAAAATACAGTAAATTTGGTTCAGTATTTTTATACTGCCTTAATTGACTGGCCTAGTGGCTCAGTTGGTAGTATATCTGCTTGCTGAGCTGTAGGTCGTGGGTTCGATCCCCACGCAGGGAAAACATTTGTGTGATGAGCATGGATGTTTGCTCTGGGTGTTTCTTTGTATCATATGTATATATTTACAAAAAAAAAGGTACTTATATATGTATTCTATTAGTCGTCTAGTTCCATAGTTTTGCTTAGTTTGGGCTAGATGGTGTTGTGTGAAATGTCTGCAAAATATATATATTATTTATTAATTATTAGAATACTATAGATGTGCAATTACAGCTTGATGTCAGCGTTTCATATATATTTTTAGTGCGTATTATATATGCTTCTGTTTTTTTTTTTTTTTTTATCAACGTGGTTTTAATTTTTACTTTCCAGAGTATTAGCCATTTTTGCGCACCTCTACATTTTGGGGCATCTATCCCATATAGGGGATAGTTGCCTAACCCATATAAATTACATTTAGGATAGATGACTCACCGAGAAAGAGGACATCTACCCTGCAATATTTGTACCTTGTACCTTGCCTTCCTATGCAATCGTAAATAAACATTGCGACACGGTATTCTCAGTGATAGGAGAGTACCTCGTTATATAAATAAAATAATATTTGATTTATCCACAAAATTAAAGTAATTACAATCGGGGCGACTATAACCCTGGAGCATCTATTCTGGTTTTACCCTACATACACTCGAAAAACATTACCGTATTACGCAGTCGGCTAAAAATACCGATAAATGCGGTTGAACTATGTAGGTACGACTCTTAATAGTAAGCACTCCAAAGTAAAATAACTAAGCATCCTTAAAACTTTTGGTTTAGCTTTAGATAGAACTGTTGGTCTTGTCATGAATGAATAAACCATTAAACGCGTATTACTACAATAGGAACATTAACGCGATTTTGAGTGCTCCTAAAGCCGTTAAACGATCTCAAAACGGATCCGAGACTGGTATGTTATCTATTTTATGGCCGTTCCGGAATTTCGCATGCAGGATATTGCATCCGTTCCGTTTTGTCCGCAGAATTCGATCGACACACACATTTCACAAATATTTTGGAAGAAAGCGAAACACGAAGCTTTTTTTTTACGCGAAGCTTTTGCATAAAGGACATTTTTATGCTTAAGTGTGCTAAAGTTTGACCATAAATCACGTTCGGCCTTACCGAAAAACGTTATTTAACTTTAACCATCGTCTTATATTCTCGTGTCTTTTCCCTAAGTGGCATTACGTGTCAGCGAGA
The DNA here is from genome assembly GCA_947563715.1 of Lycia hirtaria. Taxonomy (NCBI): domain Eukaryota; kingdom Metazoa; phylum Arthropoda; class Insecta; order Lepidoptera; family Geometridae; genus Lycia; species Lycia hirtaria. Next base: position 15,600,890 of record OX387386.1, read on the forward strand.
AATTGATAATAGTTATTTGTTATACAAGAGTGCAAAGTTGATTTTTAACCACGTGTTTATTTTTTTTGAACACAAGGTGAAAAATCTTTGCACTCGAGTGCAACACGTAACTTTTCATCCCACCTCAGCGAGGAAATGACTTAATGCAAAAAAAACATTTACAATCACAAGATACTTTAATTTCAGTTTAGGTATTAACTACTACATATTACAGAATAATCTTTAAATTATAACAAATAACACTTAGGTATAATGGTTGATGACCAGATGAGGCTCTTTTTAAAAATGCCACTAATTTAGGATAGGTGTCGATATGTATGTCTTTTTTCATCTTTATTGTTGCTTTTAGCATTGAATACGTAGACTACTCCATAGAGTGCTTGATTTCTTGGTCTCGGATGATTCAATAAAATATGCCAGCAAAACGTTTTCGGAGAAAGTTTTGGCTTCTTTAGCTAGTCGCCACGTGTATATCACATATCGTACTGTTTCAAATACTTCTCGCGTGATTGTTGAGGTAGAAAGCTCATTTGCGCATTATTAACAGTTTCAGTCAATTATGTTGGCGTCAAATAAACTTCTTCATCATTTTTGTGTTTTCACTTGTTTTCCAATTTCTTATTTTTAACCTAAGATTTTAACAATATGTCGTGAAAAGATAATGGCACGCGCAAAGCAAATTAAAAAAAAAGTACACCAAAAAGGTTCCGAGTCTGACTTTTTAACAAATTAAAAAAGGTTGTATGATAAATTCGGCACCATGGAGGTAGAAGTAAATAGGTTTAATGATGTTTTGAATTCACAAACTCAGTGCACCCTCTAGAGGATAAAAACGGCTTTTGCACTCAGATATCGAAGAGCAAAAATACTCTTTCCGAGATGGGGGGATGAAAAATATGTTAATTTTTTTATGTTATAAAAAATTTGTTAATTTTCATTGCTTAAAGTTAGGTAACGTTTTTCGGTAAGGCCGCTAATGAATACATATAATGTAGCGCCCCTTAGGGCGCCATGTCGTCTGACCGTAGATCAGTAGTGCCGCCAACGCACACTTCCAGTTTCAGTTGGTTCAACATGTCGCTGCGACAAGACGCGACGACGCGTCATTTGCTGCTGTTGTATGCAGTCCGCTACGAACTTGCACTTTTGACCGGGCTAGCATTAATCGATATAATCGAAAATGTATGTGCCTGAATGTTCGTATGATTTTTCGCATACTTTCTCACAAAAAAAAGTACACTCAGCAGCGTATCAAACGTAATGAAATCATAAGTTAGACAGCAAAAAACCGCTTTTCTTCCGTCGGGTATTGTGTTTTTCTTTTAATATAGATACTTGTTCTAAAATAAATAGCAACATACTTACGCCTATCAGGATTTTCTAGGAAAATTAAGTTAGCGTAGATAGAATATATCTCATTAGGCACCATACGCTACGTATTCCTAACATTCGTGAACAGGCCTGGCGGTATGTAATTCCGTCCTCGTGCTACGTTACGTAGATATCTCCGCCTCCGTTTAAATCTATTTTGGGATGCGTCTCGAGAGGCTTCATCAACAACTAAAATTGTCTTCACTTGATAACTTCGAATGTACGATCTTAATTAACTATAGTAATGCCTGCTTGATTCCGCTGAAATTAGAGTTGTTCTAAATGCGTATAAATTAGTTTTATAATTCTCTATTCCTAAAAAAAACCTTAAAATGCATACTTACGTTAATGTGTACTTACGTTATTTTCCAAACATTAGGCGAGTTGGTAGTCAAACGTAGATCTACATTGCATAAAAAAATTGGTTGTCTGTAAAGTCGGCTTACGGACAATACACATGACAACGTCACAAAACATTGATGAAATGATGATGATGTAACGGGACAATGAGTGTAACGCGTAATGGGACAATGAGTCATACTTTATCGTGCGTGCAGTCGGCGCTCATCGATTTATTAGACGTTGTCACGTCAAAAAACAACAAGAAAAAGCTGTTTTCTGCCCCTGAACAATATTATCCAATTTCGTTAATTTTTTATCTAAATGAAATCATAAATAGCTGTGTATGTTTAGTTTAAAAAAAATATTAAATGTTAATTGCGAAGTCAAAAAACAAAGGCATACTTTACGATTTCAATCCAAAAAAAACATCGAAATCTATGAGATCTTAGGGTAAAAATCACTTTTTTTGCCTGGATAAGTGCGACGCTTCTTTTAAGGAACGTCTTCTATACAAAAATCCTTAATTTCCTCCCTCCTCTTTTCCTTCCTTTACCTCTTTTTTACCTTCTCTTTCAGAAAACCTTTAAACTATATCTGGTCTAAGAACAATGTTATAACTTATAATCATACCAGTTATGTAAATAACACGTTTGTTGTATCATTCGGAATCCTAATTTTATAGAATTTTTAACTTTTTGTTATCACGATTATATTTTGATAAATCCGATATAATACCATACATCTTATGAATATTTTAACTTTTATTATATATTACAGTTAAAGATGCACACCAGTGGTTTGAATTTAGGACAAACTGACAGACAGTGAGACAGACTTAGTGATAGGCCCCTCATTTTAGGGCACGGAAGCATAAAACAGCAAACATTCGTTTTTGTATATAACAAAAAATAAAATAAAAACTACAATAATTAAAATTGTAAACATGGCAATCTGCAAAAAAACTACAATGAAATATTGCCTTTGTCGGTAGCTTAAAGTATTTTTAAGGTTGTGCCTGCAAAGTAATTAAACAAGTGAGCTCAGGTTGTAAGACCTCAAAAAGCGGCGGGAATTTACCCTTGTGTGCATTGGAAAGTTTTAATTAAAATCTTTAGTTATGAAGGAGCAGTCCCAGGGATGAGCGCACTGCTACTACTCGCGATAATTTGCCATATACTATGAGCCACAGCCGAGCTATTAACAACATAAAGCTGTTTCATCATCATCTACAGCCTTTTCTATCCCACACATTAGTGGAATCTTTTAAACTAAAATCCGTACTGAGCGATATCGATCCACATTCCTGTTGCGTACTGCACAAGAATGGAATTCGTTGCCGCCATCTCTGTTTCCTGAGACCTACAATCTTGGAATTTTCAAGGCTAGAGTGAATAGATATCTTCTAGATCGACGAGCTCCATCCTCGGCCACACCATCGCTTGACATCAGGCGAGTTGGTGGTCAATCGTAGATCTATAATGTAAAAAAATATACACATAATATAACTATGCAGAGAGAGAGAGAGAGAGAGAGAGAGAGAGAGAGAGAGAGAGAGAGAGAGATTTTAGTATTTATAATACTATTTTATAATTTTGTTTTAGTTTAGGAGGTGCTTGCCGGGGACTAACATAAATGGAAGGCATTGGGGGAGACTTTTGTCCAGCAGTAGGGCAGTACAGGCTAAATAAAAATAAGAAAAGTTTATTTAGATAAAATTAAGATGACCAATAGTAAGAAATTCGTTTAAAAACAAATAAAAATGCATTCTGGTGTGGATTTCCCTAATGGGACTTGCGGGACTTAGGTTAATGTTTAATTGTTCTATTTCGTCGAAATTTATCTTTTTTTTTTGTTGAATGCAAAGTAGGTCAGCCATTTGTTTAAAACGAGACAGCTGGATGCGAGGGCCTTTTGCCGCTTCAGATTTTGACACTAGAGTTTGTTCGGAATTTAGCGGTTTCATAAATTTTATTATATACCTACTGTAAGTGCAGTGTATGTATAAGTGCATAAACCAGAAACTAATATGCAAAATTAAAATCAACGAATTCATGTCTCTCAGTTAAATTAGGCAGCATAGACTTATGTAGATACCCCAAGTGTATGTACCTAGCGTGTCAATAAGTACAATAAAAATCGCAGTTGACGACCAAGGTTTATTTAATTTCAGGTGATATATACTTCCGATTCGATATGTTGTCAACTAGTTACTAGCGTATAAGCGCGCGGATACATTGGGTTGAATAGATTTCGCGCGGATGGAACATTTCATCACAAAATCGTGTGTGTGACGTCATAGTCGGTACCAAAAATATGGCACCCAAGGTTTTCATATAAATGAAGTTGCATGCTTTATCTACTAAATGTCTGGTAGGCAGTATCAAAAAAACCAACATCAGAATTGAGAAGCTGCATGAAGGTCGACTTTAACTGATGTAACCTTTGCTTATACCTTTACTATGTAACAACAGATTTTCAAACTAAATCACGCGGCTAGGCAGTGTCTCTGCAGCAACAGAATTGAAGAGTTTGTAGACAAAATTACCATAATATTGCATTGTCTCGGAATCTTGGCATACATGCGAAGTATCGCGGGAATCTGTTGAGTAAGTTTTTGTAAGATCGGGTTCAAGATTTGAAACAAAGTTAGTAAGCTAGCATCGAACAGGGAACGTGCAGGAACTATTGTAGGTGGGAGCACTATATCGATAAAAGCATAGAAGAAATTATACAGAAGAGACACTATGCGGATAGTAAAAGAAACCAGACCAGTTATCGTTCTGATAGTAAATTAACAAGATATTCTGTCCTTCAACATATTTTTTTAATATGATAAAAATTATAAAATATTGGTTCCGGTCCTTTAATAATGATCGACAGCGTGTCCAAAATATGTTAAAACGCCAAAAGCTTTTCGAGGCTAGCCATGTATTAGAAGTGAAAAAGAAAATAAATGTAGAAACTGAGACTGTGGCATCTATAAAATTTACTAACGTACATTATTTAGGCTGTGATAACTGCCAAAATTACTGATATTGGTGGCAAATAAATTACTTATTTCATTGTAAAACTATTAATAAGTACTCTTTCTGACCATCATTGGTGAAAATAATTTAGTACTATGGAAATCGAACCACCTTAATATAACAATAATAATATAAGCTTTATTTCTAATTACAAAGATCTGTGATTCTTTAAATGTCTATGGAGACATATACAGAATCGGATACCGATTAAAAACAATACAAAGAAATCTCTTTCACATGCTTTATCAGTGGTTTACCTTAGATATAGCCTACTCTCACTATTGGTACAATTGTCTTAAAATGCAATCATACTTCTCATCTGGATGCTGTTGTGACTTCCTCTGACTCTATGAAACAAATATGGTATCTGTTTTCGAATTATAGCATTAAATTCGTCCGTTCTGGCATCAGCAAACATGCCAGATGCACTACAGTGTTGAGGCAGCCCCGCCAACACTCTGAAAATGTTATTGTACTGGATTCGGAGAGCGTTAAGTGACTTCTGTGTATATTAAGCAAAGGTTATGAAGCAATGACCTGCATAGCAGGTAATCCCATACACTCGGATTACTCCTTTCTTTCTATAAAAATATACCAGGCGAGTTGGTGGTCAATCGTAGATCGATCTAACATGAAAAAATTCTATTTGCCGCATAACGTTCTGGAATTTTCATTGAAAAAGTCCCCTGATTGTTAAGTATATTATTGAAACCACGTAATATTTGTTACTTACCATATTAAAATTAATGTCCTCAGTGAAGTACAAGTATCATTTGTTTGTTTGTTTAACTAGCCGTTTTGGGAATGACAATTATAAAAATAAATATACTTTGGTTCTTATACAAACGTAATTCAGTTTATTGGTTTTTAAATGAATCGTACTTGTGCCTAATAATTATTTTCATTAAAATATGTACAGTCTATTCGGAAAGAGAACTGAGGGCGCTGATGTTCTTATTTCATTATATTATTTTATAGCACCACCATCGAGACGTCAGTTTCCGTTTTTGTTACTATAATTCTTTTTTCAAACAGAATGTTTATACAGGTACGCATCTCTCAGGTCTGGCAGCATATAAATAATAAATTTATCTATTTCAATTATTTCGGTCTGCTGTCATTCCCATTGAGATGGGCATGGGTGTGACGTGAAGATGTAAATAATTTCAGTTGCTAGAGAATCAGCCCGCTGTCACAAGTTGATATTACTTTGAACTGATTGTTAGCAAACTGTTCAAGGGGTTAAAATGTCCTTCCGTTTCTTCCGGCAACCTTTCCTCGCAATCTTTCTGTATTTTAAATGAAATCAAACCAGTTTCATCTGCCTGTTGGGTACAGTCAGAAAAACAGTTGAGTTTTTTTATAGAAATGGCTTATTTTGCCAAAAATAAACGTTTATCTAACTTATTTTAGTCGCAATAGTTCTAAGAAATTCTTACAGTTTGAACTAATAAAAAATCTCCATATTTTCTAATAATCACATTGAATTTCAAAGTATTTTTTTAGTTATGTCTTAGATTTCCACGATGTTATTAATTGAAATCAATCAACTTTTATCTTTTATATTATAAATGATAATAAATTTGAAGCCCTGATATGACGAAGACTGCTGTGTCAATTCTTTTTTTTTCAGCCATTACTGTCCCACTGCAGGGCAAAGGCCTCTCTTGCTTCTTTCCATTTTTCTCGGTTAAAAGCTTCCATAGTCCAGCCGCTACAGTGGGAGTCAAGCTCATCTCGCCATCGTTTTTTGGGCCTGCCTAGGTGTCTTGTGGCGCTCGGTACCCAAATTTTTGCCTATAGATCTTCGGGCATGCGGCAAATGTGTCCAGCCCAATTCCATTTTAGACTGGCAGCTTTTTGTCCGACATCTATGATTTTGTTTTGAAGCGCAGCACGGAATTCCTAACTCTGTCAAATAGTTTAACTCCAAGTATAGTTCCCGTCACGTAAAAAGAACGCTGGTTTGTTCGTAAGCGCGAACAAACCAGCGTTCTTTTTACGTGACGGGAACTATATACTACGCTCCATAGCTCTTTGGCAAACCCCAAGCTTGGACTTTTCATGTTTAGTCAGAGACCAAGACTGTGCGCCGTAAGTGAGGATAGGGAGAATGCGTATGTCCATGAGCTTTTTCTTGAGTGATAAAGGCAGCCTGCCTTTCATGAACTCTTTCATCGACCAATAGGTTTTCCAAGCGCTTTCGGTGCATCTAGCAACTTCTAGTTCTTGTCGCGCCTGGAACGAGACCGACTGGCCGAGGTATAGGTATTCTTTTTTAATAATTAAAAATTAATAATTATTTAAACACTTATATTTTGTGATAATACACTTCATCGGTCTTGGATTAATTTATTTGCTTTATATATAAGTTGACAAGTATGTGTTGACAATAACTACAACAAAACAATGTAATCTATTGTTTTTTTGCAGTTATTAAAGGTATAGAACTATTGAAAATTATCTACGAGGTAACTGTGATAATCAAAATAATTTTTAATCAAAATTTTGTGCTTTTCTGCTGTCAGTACGACATTACATTCAAATTATTAGACTCATTATGATTGGCACAACCTTTGGAAGCTGCGACAAAAGATGCTAAGCCGAGAGGAAATGACAACCCCTTCAAAATTTGTTCGAGCGATTTTAATATTTCAGAAGATGAAATTATTCTCGACCAGTGATAAAATGGAGGAAAATTTAAACTTCATTAATAATTTAAGATTTTACACAGCTGTCAAATATTCATATTTTTCACTCTTTTAGATTTCCGTCAGCAAGTTTTACTCGCGATTTTACCTGTTAACGGATTAATGTTATTTTTAACACGCTTTTATTAGGTCGACCTGTATGTAATCAAATCTAAGGTAACTAATTTAACCATCTTCCAAGGATCGTAGCGTCATGAAAATTGGCAGCTGTATGTAGTTCTGATGTATATACAATAATATGGTACTGTCGAACTGATCTGATGATGGAGCCGGAAGATATGAACTAGAACTTCATGATGGAACATGAACTTCATGAACTTCATGTGTTTGGATTTGTTAGAAAAGTCTTGTAATGAACTTTGACCACAATAATTTGTAGTGTGTTTTTAGTTTTTTAAACTGTAACTTATTATGATAGACAGGATATGGATTTGACACAGTATAATTACTTACAATTAATTAATTTAAAGTCTTTAAATGACACACCTAATGGCATGTATGATGGCATGTACGGAACACACCATTGAGTACTTAGCGTAGACATTCAAGTTGAGGGTGGTAGCTTAAAAAGCCAAATAGATGTATTATATGTAGATAGGTTTTACCAGCTCTGCGTGGCAAGCCCCAAGTAAAGTAATCGTCCGACTCGTCTTCAGTCACGACACGTCGGATAACCCTGTTAGACGCGTGTCGTGACTTGTGAACAGTGACAATTCCATTCTGTATGTTTAGAAAGTGCAACACCAAAATATATAAGGCCAAAATGCTAAAAAGTCATAAGGGATGTGTCTTATCTTTATATATTTGACATGTAAATTAGTTTTACGCAATAAATGAATATGAATATCCTCGAAAGTGCTGAGAACTGAAATTTGCCATGCTTTTACTTCGTACGCAATGTCTATAACTTCTCTATTAGATAAAATCTCATTGGCTTTCGGAAGAAGTTTTTCTTCGCCGAAAAGTGCATTGCTCAAGGTTCTCTGGAAGAGATCGCTGTTAGCGATAAGCCCGCCTTTTGTGACATTTTCTTATGTGTTAATTGTCTTATTACATTATGTGGTGTCAATAAAGTGTTATTGATTGATTAATTGCTGCAATTCGAACCCGCGGCAAACCGTCTATTAATTAATGTTTTCTAAGGTTTTCGAATCTATACTTATCCGAAAATATGTTTTTTTTTTAATTTGGGTACATGATTTCTAAATAAATATTTATCATATATAATCATCATCTCAACCTCAAGAACTCCACTGCTGACATAGGCCTAACCACATTTATTTCAAAACAGACTGGTTGGAAGTCTTCCTGCCTTTTCTGTCTGTCTGTCTTCTTCCTTCCTGCCATTTGTATGAAGTCTTCGTCCACCTTATCTTCCTACATACGCTTACCGATGGGTGGTCCCCACTCGAGAACTTTACGACCCCGTCGGCCTTCATGCTTTAATAAGTACCCTGCCTACAAAATCCCTTACAAAAATTATAAAGTAGAAGAACATTTATCTATTTCTCAAATAAGGATTTTTTTAAGTAAATTTGTGTACATACATAATTTTTTAACCTCTACTGTCACACTCCTAGGGAAAGGTCTCTCCCACTTCCTTCCATAAACCTTAAAAACGTACATAATTATTATTTACTAAATAGAGGTCAAAATATATGTTGGCACATTTTTGAAAGACTCATAAAATCACAATTTTTATTTTTCAAACCTGAATAGAAATCTCAATCAAATCTCAAAAGTTAAGAAACCCCTTACATTTCTTACACGAAAAACTACTATAACCAAATGATCACATCTCTGAGGTAAGTAACTTGCGAACAAACAAATATACCCCATAATACTAAACATACAGTATTCTATAATATTTGCACACAGTCTGCGACAAAAGTGACAAAAATATCAAGGCCACGGTAAATGCGCCCGGAAAACGAGGGTTAGTCAGCTGCTCAGCAAATTGATTCTCAATCAGGGCATCTCTCTCCTTCATACGCCTCTTGTAAGAGTGAGAGCGAGCATGTATCAGGGCGCAACGACTTCTGAAAGTGAGCTCCAATCTGAAATTGACACTTCATATTGATTGGAGTTCCACTTCTGGAACTTCTCTGAAATTGGCATAGAAATGCTGATTTGTTAATATATTTTTTTTGCTTGTTTTTGACATACATAATAATAAGTTGTTTGTTGTTTCCTTTGTATTGGACTCGCACGATTAGTGTTTTATCCAGTGTTTAAGTTTCAATAATACAAGTCTTTTAAGTATTAATCATAATGTCAAAGAGTAAATAATTCATGTTCAAGTACTAGGAATAAAATGACGGTGTCATTACTGGAAGTTTCTATGGATTTTTATCGTAGATCTATCTTGTATAAAAAAATAAGTTATTATTTAATTAGGTATACTATTAAGAATGAGCATAACGCGCGCAGCTGTCTCTCTAATAATAATAAAAACTCTGCCACCAGTATAAATTATATCTAGATAAAACTGTTTTTTTTTTTATTTCTTGCATCTAAATAAACATATCTTTTTTTTCCTAATTATTTTATATGTTTAAAAAAATATTGATGCGCGGAAGAGATAGCTGAGCGCGTTGATCTCCACCTTAAGTGAATATAATTACTTGAGCCTCGTTGCTTACATATCTCGAGAATTTGCTTGAATTATTAAAAATGGATTTCTAGCTCAATATAACAAATACGATGTATTGGTTATAATATACTGCCATTATCATATTTATCATATAGAGACAAATCTTAGACTGTCACAAACATTATAAACAATTACAAATAGTTATCTGACCTGGATACAAGGCAAAAATACTGTTTAATATTTAAATTTCCTGCCTGTATAGCACGTCACTTAGAGTTATCATCTCATCAATATTATTAAAATGCAATGTTTACCTTTTTTTATGATTGTAGGTAAATAGAATTTGCCTTGAATTGTTTTTTTACACGTATGACATGTAATTATGGAGTTATAAATAAATATTTGTATGAAAGCGCTAGGGTGTGTAATATATATACTATATATATATAACTAATTATTAGTAATAGCTTAGAAAAATAAAAAATCCGGACAAGTGCGAGTCAGACTCGCCCACCGAGGGTTCCGTACAAACTAGTAAATAAAAGGGGGAAATCGTATATTTTTTTTTATATATTTTCCTTCATAAACCGAAAAATAACATCGTAAAAATATTTAAAAGCCTGTTTTAGCTTATACTAATGAAGCTCTTTCATATGATATCCCACATGATACGGTTAAAGAACTTTAAAATTTGGACCCTCATTCCTTGCATAAAGACACTATTTTTTGTGATTAAATTAAAAATGTCCAGTTTTCGGTTTTTTTCCTATACGAGTATGTGTACTCTAACACAATGCTTCTTGACAAATTTCATAGTTCTAGTTAACGGGAAGTACCCCATAGGTTTTGATTCCCTTGTGACGGTCGAAATTTGCGTTTTTTTTTTACGACATACTCGGCTGTAACTTTTTACGAAAACTGAGAAATTTTATTTTTCTTTCTGCAGCAAGAGACTATGGATCTGCGTATATGGTTTTAATTTCAACACGATACCCCCGACGACGACTAGTTCCCGAGATAAAGGTATTGACACCCGGACAGACGGACAACAAAGTGATCCTATAAGGGTTCCGTTTTTTCTTTTGAGGTACGTAACCCTAAAAACAGTTTTTTTACAAGATACACAGCAAAATCGTGGAGCACAATTAGTCACAGAACAATTATAATGACACTAAAACTAGTTGTACGAGAAACAGTAAACTCATTACAAGGAGAAATAAATGTTGTGGCAAATGTAGAGATTATTGGAAACGACACTAAAGCAAATGATTTCTACACAGTCGCAGCTCGTAAAAATATATTGAATGAAAGATTTACTACGCTTCATTCGCGCATAAACTGCTTTATACCCGACTGCGAAAGATGGAGGATTATGTTTTTCTAGTTTATGTATGTATGTAATAGAGAGGCGCTTCTTCTAAGCAAGGGTCAACTTAAGGTCCTTGTTCGCACCTTAACTGGACATTGCAAAATGAACAAACACCTGCACAGAATGGGATTGGGTGAGAGCCCAGAGTGCAGGTTTTGCCTCGAAGAGGACGAAACGCCCATCCATGTCCTCTGCGAATGTGTGGCGCTCCACCACCAGAGGAGCCAGCTCCTGGGAGGACCTGTCCTCTACCCTGAGGACGTGAGGGCCTCCGCCCCAAAGTCCCTAGTGAGATTTATCTCACATTTGGGACTGGGAGATGTGCTGTAACCTTTTTTTAGGAGGGATGTTATAATAGATCCGCAAGGGTTGCAGTGACGGAGAGGCTCATGGCTTCCCACCCTACCTCGAATAGAATAGAATGTATGTATAATATAATATATGTATATTTCTTTGGCACGCCCTAGAGTCTAAACGGCTTATCGTATTTATATGTGAGTGGTGTCAATAGATTCGTCTTAGTCGTGAGAGTGACACTGGGTACATCAAAATTAAAAAAAAACAAAATTAAGGATTTTTAGCGGCAAAAAGTAATCTAAAAAAAATAATGTTTTCAAAATGCTTTTCTGCAGTCGGGTATTTTGTTTTTCTTTTAATATAGATTCTTGTTAGGCTTACGTATTAAGTAGAGATTGCAAAACGGGCCCGGCCTTTTAAGACCTTGCCCGGTGCCTTTTAAGACACCCACCGGGCCATTCTTACCAGGCCCGGTGACCGGACCCGGTAGGTATGAAAACCGCGGCGCGGGAGGGAGCGCAAAATCATAGAAAATACGCATGACAACCGCTGCGAACTACCACGTTGCCGTTCTGACGCGCCAATAAGAATTTGTTTTGTTTATAACAAATACGAGTATTACCAAAGCTACCAAAGTTTATCTATCTATCTAATTTAAGTTGTTATGACAAGTTTAGCTTTATTAGTTTCCTATTCTAATACTATGTTTCAAATGGACACAAATGAATGATGATTTCAGATGGATGGAATGGATGGATGGGTGAATGGATGGATGGTGTTTGAATGATGGATGAACGAGTAAAGAGACATGCTTGCATAAACTTATAAAAATTAATAACTACTAATACTAATATTATATTATCGCATGCCAGATGAACTTTGGGCAAAAATAACTACCAACTGGGTCCCACACCACACACGACCTCCCGGACGGCCTAGGAAAAGATGGCGGACAGAACTAGACACCCACGATTTAGAATGGAGGACTGCAGCCCAGGATCGGATAAAGTGGAAGGAGGGTAGGGAGGCCTTTGCCCTGCAGTGGGACAGCATGTAGGCTTATAATAATAATAATAATATTGAGTCTGTAGCCCCTACCGCCAGCAGCTTAGGCCCTGCCCCGCTGTTGGCGGCAATCTAGGTTTAAGTTTTTATAATGTTTTTATTGTTTTTTATATAAATATTGTAAAAACTTAGGCTTAAGATTAATAAATAAATATCTGAATAATAATAATACTAACATTACTATTCCGTCCATAAGTAAAAGTAATCAATTCTGTATTAAATCAGAGGTTTTGAGACTTTGAGTGAGACTGATTATTGTTGATTTGCTAGTTTGAAATAAATATTAATTCGTAACCTTGAATCATTGTCCTTTTCCATTCTCAATATAGCAAATTTTCATAAAATACTCTAACGGTTTCATCGCTAACACATCAACCCGCCAACCCGTTGTTGACGACGAATGATACCGGGCCCGGCCGGGTTGAGAAACATACCGGGTTGCAATCTCTAGTACTAAGGGTGCGGGAGCCCATTTGTGAGGTTACGGTGCCTGTCTGTCTGTCTTACTGTCTGTCTGTCTGTTCTACACTCAAACGGTTGTATCTCTGGAACGGTCATAGATAAAAGTCTCAAAATTGGCAAGATTGTGGTGTTTACTTTGATGTAAATTAATAAATACTAATGACTATAATATAAAGAAATGATCAAAACATGGTTGGTAATTTCGCAAAACAGTCACTGCTGTTCTATCTAAAACCTTTATACGAGCAATTCTTGTATATATATGATCTGAATCTCGGAAACAGCTGCAACGATTTTAATGAAATTTGGTTTGTAGGTAGATTAGCGGACGATAAATCGATTTTGCTAGGTTTAATTTTTAGTGGACCCGGGTTTGCTCGTATTTTTAGTCATAAATAATCCGAGTGGATCCAGGGTACTTATGTAATTAAATAACCATACGTCAATGGACAAATCATCGAATGTCAAACATTTAACGATACGAACAGATATACATACATACATACTGGACGTTGATTTCATAGAACGCGAACGTATAAAGAAAATACATACACAAATAATAAATAGGAGGTACATACAAATGTCGTTGAACAATACAAAAGCTCTTCATTTCAGGTTGCCTATTTCTCCACGACTCCAGCTATTTTTGTTCATATTGTACCTACGCTGCGAATCCCTGACGTTGTGCTTTTCTATTCATGTACCTGTCTAGCTCTACATTTCATTTCAAACATTTAAATTTTTAGGGTTCCTTAGTAAACTACGAACTGTTATAATTTCACCATATCTGTCAGGCGAATGAATGCGAATGATGAAGTATGAGGTCAAGCGCAGTCGAATAAATGTTTTAAAAAAAAAACGTGCTCGTCTTATCACTCAATTTTATAAAAAATACTTATCGAATCATTTTTGTGCAAAGACATTCCCTTACAGTTATTTTAAACTACTAAAATAACAAAATTTATGTGAATGCTCACACCATTGATATAATTTTTGGATCACCTGGTTTGTTTGTTTCATGTTAAAAATGTAACTATTAATAGTAACTGTGAACTTTCACTTTATCCCATCACTTTCCAGCTCGTGAACGTAAAGGTACTGATACACATGCTCATTATTAGCACAAAAGCATGCCATTATTGAGCAATTGCTACTTAGTAGCATATGTGTCAATGCATTGCTAGAAATAAGCAAGCTCATTTCAAAGGTGCTCGTCTTACGCACGCTAATAAGCATACTCTTTAAATAGCAAATGTATCAGTACCTACTGGATTGACCGATACCAACAATGACGAACTTAAAGATTTTCATATAAAGAATGTCGCCGCGCTAAAGCCAAATTTACATTGAGAATTCTACAGACGTCTATTTTGGCGTTTCGAATTATTTTGAAAATCAAAATTAATTGAATCGTGTAAGGGGTCAATTAAATTTCATAGAGCTCGGACGTTTTTAAGGACTGACGCTACATCCCGTTGATACTTTAACAAAGACTAATATCCAACGAAATCCCTGTACCTTGACCTTGAACTGAATGCGGCATAAAATGCCATCTAGCGGAGAATGGGCAAACCAGCTGAAACTCGGAAAACTGTTGAACGTTTTTTACGGGAACGAGAAAATTCTAAACATAGAGTTGCGTTGATTTTCCGTAGATGGCGCTAGTGGTGACGTTTTACTAAAACTTGAATAATCATGTAATAATTTTCAGCAAAACACTTTTTTTAAACTATCACGGTCATTCATTAAAACACTATTACTATTAAGCCGGAAATCGTGTCTACTGAACGGCACTACATACCTAGGCCGGTGAAGGAAGCCATTGAAATCTCAAAATGCCCAAATTTCAATCGAGGTGATGGTTTTCAACTAACCAGTGCATGGAATCCAGTATTAGGTAATCTTAGAAATAAAGATACGCGTCTAAAATGTGTCCAAAACAAGACATGCAGTGATATTGTGAGTGTGTTTTGTCGGGACTTTCAATCGGGTTCGAGTGCCAGTGATAACGCTCTTCGCAGTAAAAGACAAAGAAAGAGGGTAGACAGATTTGTCTCCTCTTAACCATATCATCCACCTGCATTTTTCAGTCGCTCGTGAACATGGTTCATGTAATTGTGTCGAAATATTGGGAGCTCAAAATTAAAGCGAACCTCGGTAAATATCCCGTTTATATATATTTATAAATAATAGAGTTCTCAGCAAATAAATAATAGAGTTCTCAGCAAACCTATAGAAACGTTTTGTCTTTTTCTTCCAATGACTATTTTTAGAAATTAATAACGCAAAAATGATTGTTATATATGAAAATTGACTTGGATCAAATTGGTTTTCTTTCGAATATTTGTCATGTTGTTTTCTTGTTTTACAAACGACTATTTTTTTATAAGCTCATGCAGTCATTTTATATCTTCCAAAATGTGGTTATGCGCGAGCGAGTCGGACGATGGTGGGACTAAAGACTCTTAACAAAGCGAGAAAAATGTAAACTAAAGTTTACTTATTTCTGATAGAAATATAAGTATATTAAAAATCTTGTATATGTAGGTATACGTTGCAGGCTTACACGGGACGGGGACAGAACTTGATGGAAAATGCCACTTTGCTCAACTGCCATTTTCCCAACCATGCATCACTGACGTATATTTATAACATGATGTTTTGGACTAAATATTATTAAAAACACCTGTCTGTACACAGTTTTATGTAATAAAAATATTTTTGATTCTCATTCCGAAAACTATCGTCTCGTTACATAGGCTAAAGCCACGTTACGTCAATGACATTCTCTGTCGTTGCGCTACGTATATTATTTTCTTGTACTAATTTGAACACATCGCCGTCAACGCTACAACAACAATCCTACCGAGATACTTGAGAAGTATATAAATATAATATCTACATAATGGAATCCTTGAACAATCGGGAAAACTCAAACTCTTGTTTACTGGAATTTAAATAAACAGTCGTCTAAGATTTCATAGGAGATCGATTACTAAATCATCCCCTTCTTGTTTTCGGGCCTGGCAACAGTCT
Organism: Lycia hirtaria; assembly: GCA_947563715.1. Lineage (NCBI taxonomy): Eukaryota > Metazoa > Arthropoda > Insecta > Lepidoptera > Geometridae > Lycia > Lycia hirtaria. The sequence continues at coordinate 15,617,162 of OX387386.1, forward strand.
GCATAACATTGAGGATTTTAAATTACAAGCTGGCAACATTAGCAATCTAACTGCGTCTTTATCAGAATCCAGAGCCGTTACATGTGTTACTGCTGTTTTATTTTCCAAAGCGTGTTATTTCTTTTATTCATTGCTAGTGCTGTAAAAATGGTAGCGTTTTATTCAGTAAGTGTTTGATTACCGAGGCGTAACAATGACTTAACTTTGACTGAGACTTCACGTTCAATGAAGAAAATTGTTAAAAAAACGAAGTAATTCCTTTTTTTAGTTTTTTTACAATTTATCGACTAGTATTCCGTTGCCGTTATCCTTCGTAACAACAAATTCCCTCCATGAGTTTTTTATTTTTTTATTTGCTTGAGAAAATTAGGGCCTTGTTCAGGGACTCACGGGGAACAGGTGTGATGACAAGCGGCACAAACAGTTCGAACGAGAAGCAAATTCACGCATATTTCGTTTGATGTCTACCGACAGCAGCTCGCAGCTATTAACGAGCGCCATGGCGACATCCACGCGATATATTGGCATCTCCATGTATTTGTTATTGTACATGTGTCGCCATGAACAACGCTGTAAGCATCGCTGTCCGCCTCTTGCGCGTCGCCCCACATATTCCTTATACATACCTTACTCATGCCTATTTTCTCTTACGAAGTAGGCAGAACATCAAAGACAATGGGGTTACTTAACGCCACATATAACTGTAGTTGGGAGCTAATTAAGATGTACAATGTTGACTTACATTGACAAAGGGTTAGGCCATCGCTTATAAAAACGTTAATTTCCACCAAATCCCTTACCTGATTGTCATACTGATGCCTGAGAAACCAACCAAACTGGGCGAGAAACTCCACAATGAACTGATAGCCGATGGGACCGAAAATTTCTCGAGTGGAGACCACATACCAGTAATCGCAGGGTAGAAAAACCGAAGAAAGAAGATAAAGGACAGGAGACCTCAAACAAATGTCAGAAAGATGCTGGGTGCAAACCATTTCCAACCGGCTTCTTTGGAAATCCATGGGAGGCCTAATGTCCAGTAGTGGCTGGACATTAGCAGTTCGAAGTAATATGTTGATCCGGAGGTTTGCAAAGTGCTCAAAAGATGTTAAGCTGACACTTTTTCGAGCCTTCTGTCAAGCTTTTTACACTTATAGCCTCTGGGTCAACTATACTCAAAAGACAGTGAGCGCCCTACGTGTCCAATACAATAACGCATTCAGGATGTTGTTGGGGCTGCCCCGCTTCTGTAGCGCATCATGTATGTTCGCAGAGGCTCGCATCGATGGATTTGCCATCATGCACAAACGGATAGCCTCCTTGATGCGGCGGGTGCGTGGCAGTGGCAACAGCTACCTGAGCGTAGTGGCGGAGCGATGGACCCTTCCTCAGTAACCTTGTAAGGGCACATGTGCTACCATGGCGTCCTTGTGCCAAATAAAGTGGACAGATAAATTTTTGTACATATGTTTTTTTATAATTTGATGTGCCAGTTTTGACTATTTAAAATTAATTTTATACTTACTGTAATTTTATGATTTTTATAATTTGATATTGCCATCGACAGTAATAATAATAATGATAAATAAATAAATAGTAATAATAATGATGATAAATCTATTTTTAATTATATTATGCTAATGTTAATTTGATATTATTGACTATAAATTCTATTGTGTTTGACTTTTAATTTTATAATTTGAGATCTCCATTGACTATTGTTTTATTTTTGCATTGTTATTATTGTTGTGCCTATTAATTTTTGAATTTGTATTGCCTAATATATGTATTTGCTTCAAGTGTAACCACATAACTATGGATTCCGATCTGAAAATAAATAAATTTTGAATTTTTTGAATTTGAATTATGCCTCAATGATGATAATGAAAAGCATTTTAAGTATATTATAATCACAATATCCGCCATTAAAAAGAAATATAGAACTAAGATTTTTTTTTTTAAATTAACATATATCGTAAAAAATGTTTCAGCTTCGTAGCTGAAACAGCTACAAAGTTGAAATTGAAATTGCTGAAATTGTCTCCTAATCTACGACGACGTAGAATAGGAGACAGTTTCCTAGTATACTCGTAATTTAGTATTCTCATAATTCACTTAACGTCATCGAATACTGCTATTAAGTCGCCAATTAAAACACCATTAGACAACGAGTATATACTGTACCATGACCTTGTATAATAATTATATGTGTCGCATTTTGTTAGTTATAACCTCTTAAAATGAAACCAATTTCATGGGTTTATTTGTTATTCACAAACATCTGTATATTTTCACACTGAAACGTTTTGTAATAACGGCCCTTGACAGCTGTAAACAGAACTTGGCAATGACATTAGTAACAATATAGTACACGTATTTTCTTTTACGTGCTTACTTTTTACATGACTACGCAATGAAGTCTTGGAAGCCTACGCAAATCTTAATTTTCTGAAAATAAATTTCTTCTAGTAAGTACGTACTCGATCCTCGCTTAAACTGTCGTTTACAATCGAGCAAGTTGGTGATCAAAAGTAGATCTATTATTAATAGACTACGCAAACCACACATCTCTGATATTTAAGGCTAGATAAAACATTTTTTTCATTCACGAACTCCGTAAAAGTCTTTTAACAGTGCGACTTTTTCATATGGGATAGATCCATGTTTGACCATCAAACTAGTCTGTGACTTGGGATAAAGCTTAAATAAAGCTTAAACGCTTTGAGCTGTATGTACTTACGTACGAGAGCAGAAACCACACATAACTACTTTATTACATTCAACTGCGGCGAGAGCGCCGCACCTCACTCAGTAGCTTACTAGTGAAGTGAGTGCTTTCGTTGTTTTGCTGGCGAGAAATTAGACCAATGATGCAATTCTGCGCTGCAAGTATCAATCGTACCTTACCAAAAATAGTGATAATTTTGCTTCAGTTAGCTCCTCTGGTACGTAAGTACATACAGCTCAATCAGCTGTATAATATATAATATCATAAGCTGTCACGAGTTACGATGTTGAAACGTGAACACTTATTGTTGGCATATAGTTCATAAATTAAAAAATCGCTAAATCTATACTGAGGAATGTATCCTGAACGAATAATTTGCTAGAGAATCACAAACATCGATATAGCAAAAGGTAATATCTAGCTAAAGTGACTGCGTAGGCCATATCTGTCGTAGAACCATAATACTAATATATTGCAGGTATTATGCCACAGAGCATACATTAAAACAGATTTTTTGCTCTCAAAAGTAGACTAGATTTTGAATTTATATAATAAATAAACATTTATATTTTTGCTATATTACATCATAAAAACATCGTCAAATAAAAAATAATACAATTACATAACTAGTAATGTATTAAACGGCCCGCACTATTCCCGGTGCAAAAGCTTAAAAATAAATATGCTCTTAGGGTTAGGAATTGTAAACTGAATGTAAATGTGATTTAGAAAAAGAATTGTAAAGTAAAAAGTGCTTTAAGGCAGCCACTTGAAATTCGGCGAGCTACTCTTATCTACGACTGAATTTCAGATCCCTGTAAAATAAAATTAAAATCTATCATGACGTATCTCTTGTCAGACACGAATCGTCAAGCGGGCGCTAACTTCGGAGGCCGCGTGGCGCCTGACGAAGATCCCAGGAATAGGGGGCGGCTCACTAGGATGGGAGGGGGAGATAAAGGGTGTCAGGGATGATACAGCAGTGCGGCGCGACTCTGCAAAGGGAGCAGACGTGCCGACGCCAATATGGTCACGTTTCTGGGTCAATCGAATACTCGAATCGCTCGTCTTGACACGGATTCATTTGGCAACTGGACGTGCTTATTTTTTTTTCAAATGCTAACTAGGCATTAGCGTTCGGCTGGGGTGAAGTGCCACTGTACCACCCTAGTTAGACAACGTCCATTTTAATTTATCCGAGGCTGTTACTATCTACATTATTTAGCATAAATATGCAAATTCATAAATTCGTTTCACAATTAAGTACCTACAGAGTAAACGTGTAACTGTCGATTGGCTCCATAAATGTGTAAATTGTGCCAATCTAGGGATCATATGGTTATGATTTAAAATTATAGATTTTATTGACTCAACTTAGCGCTCATCACTCGTATATTAGGTACATGTTAAAATGTAACTGTCACTGTTATATCACTGTCACTATTATATCTCTGTCACTATTATGCACGGAAACATTGCCCTGCAACTCGGAACTCGGTAATTATAGCATCGGTATATTTTGCAATATTAATAAAAAAATACAACAACTGAATGACAAACAAGCAAAACCGAAGAATTAAAATACTAAGTCATCGAAATAATTATGATATTGTCGAGCAAAAATAATACAATAACTACCTGTCGACTTTTGAGTTTTTTTAAGCCTATGGACGTATAGGTATGCACTTGATACATTTAAACAAAAGCTAATATTATTCTATGCTTAAAGTCAAATTCTTAAAAGATTGTACTAATGTTTTGTACACAGGTAAACATGATGCTATGTTGTTTAATATTCTCACTAAATATGTCAGGGTTTAAAGTACCTAACCTAAAATGAACTAAGTATATAATTAATCCTGTTTGAAAATAGCCAATTTTGAGACAAAATCTGACCCAAGTCTCAAAAAATATGACACTTGTAAAAAAATATCTTTCAACATTAGAGGTATCTCGGAACAGGCCGATGGTTCCAGTTTTTCCGGTCCATTGGGGTAAATAGGACACCCCCCCCTCTCCCCCTACTGACGTCACGTCACTGCAACGCAGCGCAACAGCTACCCGACACCACTTTGCCACGATCCGGTGGACTCTGAAATTAAAAACCAACAACAAATAAACAAATGAAAGTTTCATTTATTTTTAAATCAAAAGTAGTCACTGTGAATAATTGTTATGTTTCTTTTTGTTATAATTAGGTAATGCTCTTTTTAACCCACTTTTTTGTTTCATTGATGTGATATTGAAATAACATATGCATACGTTAATAATAACATAACGTATGCATATGTTATTTCAAATATGTTATAATATTATATGTTATATGTTATGGTATAATATGTTATTTCAAATATGTTATGTTGTTATTTCATTGGAAATCCGTCAAACAAAAAATAATGATTTAAGACCAACAGCAAAACAATTTACAATATACTTATAATTACTTAAGTTAATAATTAGCCAATAATAGTTATATCTTAATTTCATCATCATCATCATCATCTCAGCCATAAGAAGTCCACTGTTGGACATAGGCCTCCCCCATGGATTTCCAAAAAGACCGATTGGAAGCGGCTTGCATCCAGCGTCTTCCCGCCACTTGTATGAGGTCGTCTGTCCATCTCGTGGCTGGTCTTCCTACGCTGCGCTTGCCGGTACGTGGTCTCCACTCGAGAACCTTTCGGCCCCATCGGCCATCAGTTCTGCGTGCTATGTGCCCTGCCCACTGCCACTTCAACTTGCTAATCCGCTGTGCTATATCGGTGACTTTTGTACGTCTACGTATCTCTTCATTTCTGATTCGATCTCGTAGAGAGACTCCGAGCATAGCCCTCTCCATAGCTCGTTGCGTGACCTTGAGCTTCCTTATAAGGCCCATAGTTAGGGACCACGTTTCAGTGCCGTATGTCATCACTGGTAACACACACTGGTTGTAAACTTTCGACTTGAGGGACTGGGGAATATTGGACGAGAAGACGCTTTTAAGTTTCCCGAACGCTGCCCAGCCGAGTTGGATACGACGATTGACCTCCCTCGTAAAGTTGGACCTGCCTAATCGGACCGTCTGTCCTAAGTAGACGTATATCTTAATTTAATTATAGTATTTCATTTTTAAATAAATGGGCAAAGATCGAAAAGATGTAAATGGGAAAAGTTATCAATAGAGAATAAAAGTTAGACATACAAACAGACCAACAAACATCGAAAGGATGAAAAACTAAAAACATGTTATCTTGTTTTTTTCAAAAAGAAATTCATTATTTATTTTTTATATTCTTAAGTTTTTTACAAACGATACATAATTCAAAAACATAAAATTATAGAAAATGAAACTAAGGTGCCACCTGCAGCGGGGCAGGGCTCAAGCCGCCGGTGGTAGAGGTTACAAACTGAGGAGCCTTCTGACTATACGTGGCATGCCAGGATGACTGCCTTTTGAATCTTTTATTACAGACGTTTCTTTCAAACTGCCTTCACTTTGTTGATATTTACTGAATTCAAATTGTTTATTTAATTTAAAGAAATTTCGTATCCTGGACAGACGTATTAAAGCGTGGCCTTGAAAGTTACAATTCTAGTACCGTGATTAAGATTAGTTCCCAATGAATCACACTGGGACACGTTGAATATTTTATGTTCGACATACTTTGTGACTTCCAGTGGGTTCCCGAAGAGTCACGAATTCAAAAAAAAAAGTGTTGCAATTAGTAATAATGAGACCCGACGTAAATAAAACTTCCCAACGACTTACAATAATTGAGACTCGTTTGCTGTAATCCGCCGTAATCGATTATAATAGTGTCCGAAAGTTGATGCATATTACTTATTCGTAAATCAGCTTGACCATCACTTCATTAAATAATTGCTTAATGATACAAAAAAAATATTTAAACCTAATTTTGCGAAGTTTCATTTTCAAAACGTTTTTTGTCTTTTGTATATATCTTGCAGACATCTTTTATCTAATAATAGTGTATTTTCATTTCGATGTCCTCAAGCTGGTTACACATACCTGCTTCGAAGTCTTCAAACTGATAATTGCGCCGGTTTTGATGTCTTTTAGCTGGTTACTCATGCTTACTTCGAAGTTTTCGGGCTGGTTACTCATTCCTGCTTTGAAATCAGTACTATAGTAATTGTAAATATCCGGTATATAAAATGAACCTTATTATTATTATACGAGAGAGTCCTAATCTTCATGTTTGCAAACGTTAGAGCCCTCCCAAAGTGAGTACTAGAACCACAGAATAACTAATAATAGTACCACTCTACTATTACTCAATTTGCCGCCATCTCTGTTTCCTGAGACCTACAATCTTGGAATTTTCAAGGCTAGAGTGAATAGATATCTTCTGATCGACGAGCTGCATCCTCGGCCACACCGTCGCTTAACATCAGGCGAGTTGGTGGTCAAGCGTAGATCTATCTTGTATAAAAAAATTTTCGTAGTTATATAATACGTAGAAGATAAAGACGGCAAACTTTTGCGTCTATCAGAATGACAAGTATCTGTATTAAAAGGAAAACTAAATAATATTTTGGGAGGAAGTATGGGGGTAAAATCGCTGTAAAATATTATAAATGCGCATTTTTTAGAATCATTCTAGTAATGTAGGTATTTATTAAAAAAAGTTTATTGGAAAATTGAAGGTGGAAAACGAAAAGAGCATTTCAATTAAAAAAAATATAATAACGCCTCGCAAATTTGATCAATCCGTTCATGCTGTAGGTCATATAGAAACACACATACATACAAACCCACACACTTACATACCTTACATACATACACCCGAAAAATATAACCCTCCTTCTTACGCTGTCGGGTAAAAGGTCAAGCAGGCGAAACAGTTGAATCGTACAAATCAAAACTCCCTCGATGACCTCTAGTGACCCACTTAGGAGACAGGGGGACAGATGAAGTCTCTCAGCACCTAATATTATGAGTTTGTGTGTGTGTATTTCTTGTATACACTCGCGCTCGATAAAAGAAGCTTTCGGGTCCAAGACAGCCCTTTATAGTGTACATAACTACCCTCTTTATGTTGAGAACGCTTTTCAGTAGATAGATTAAACGTATAACCGGCATGAGAGCTTGAACAAAACGGCTGGTTCTAGCCTTTACTAGGCTAGTCTAGTCCACTCAGTCTTGTTAAAGTTTTCTAAAGGAGCAATTGTTTCACAAGCGAGTGTTCGATTCGAACGTTTTCTCGCGTCAAATTCGGGAAAAAAAAAACATTTGAGTACGTCAAAACGAATATCATAAATTGGCTATACAACTTTTTTTTATGCAAGATAGATCTACGGTTGACCACCAACTTTCTTTGTTTCCTCTTTAATTGCTCGTGAAAGCAGAAAAACGAGTTACGGACTATTTCGTTGCGTAGTGAATATTCGCCCACTAAATGCATGACCAGTTTGTATTTTTTTTTCGACGATAGGCTTGCGCTTGACCGTCAACTCACCTGGTGTTAAGCGACAGTTACGGTCTACGATGGAGCGCGCTTGCCTAGAAGAAACCTATTCACTCGCGATTTACCAGTATAAAGAAGCTCTGTCACACAATGACTTGCCTGATGTTAAGCGATGGTTAACTTAAGATTGTATTGACTTATCTCCGTTTTGTATATTAATTTTTGTCAGTTAAACGAGTTAAATTAACAGAATATAAGATAGAAATAAATATAGGCGTTAAGTCCATCTGTATTAACCGACAATATCCATACTGTTTGTTCATGAATCAACACATCATTCGTATTGCCAGTGTCATAAAAGTCTGGAATTGCAACACTGGTAGAAAATACGAGTAGGTCACGAAATAGAAGACACGAAAAAGAATTTCAACAACTTCACACTTTTTTTTTTTTTTTTTACTTTTGACTGCTTCGGTAAAGTATCAACGGAATGAAGCGTCAATCCTCAAAAACGTCCGAGCTTAATGAAAACTAATTAGATCCTTTACACGATTAAAATAAATTCGATTTTCAATATATTTTGTCTCTAGACTTCTCAATCTATATTAGGCTTTATATAGCGCGGCGACATAGTCTTTATATATCAAAATCTTTAAGTTCGTCATTGTTGGTATATGAGTATCGGTCAACCCAGAACACTATATTCGTGAATTTTGTTTTAGACTTTACGTCCACGTGATGGAAAGTCATTGGTTGACTGTCTAAACACATGCACTACTTTTGAAAACATATTATTATCATAATAAAGTTGTTAAAATATTTCATATTATAGTTTAAAACGTATTCAAACACAGCACTAATGTTTCAAACATGTCAAATAATTTATTGCGAAAACACAAATGACGTGTGCTTTACAATATCGAAATTGACTCGGTGGTGACCTTCTAACTTCATCGTAGAGTGGACAGCACCTATTCGTATGTAAATTACTCTGTACGAGTTTGTCTCTACTTCCTACCAGTATAAATGTTTGTACGTCTGTTTATAAACAATATCATTGTCGTTTTAATTTGAAAAATTATAGATTACTCGGGTCTATTTTTGACTCCAAATCTCCAAATATAGTTTCAACCGTATTCAGCGGTCTTGTTCAAAAGGAGCAGCTCAGACGTCACTCCCTAAAGACGTTTCGTCTGTTACTCGTGTACCAAGATTACATATTTGAATTTTTCAAACTAAAATGTGTAACAACCACGTTAGTTTTCATTATAAAATTATTTTCACCTACATCTATTTATAGTAGAAAGCAGTTTCTACAAAGTGCGAAGTGTGACGACCAACTGAACTGAAACCCTTACAGGATTACGTTTCAGTTCTAGAAATAATGATGTAATATTTACCAACCACAGTTTCACCGTTTTTCAATTGGCCAAGTGTAATATAAAATCTATTTCAAAGTCAATAAATCGTATCGTTTTTTTTTTTTTTTTTTATTCGAAAATAAGCTTAACTGCTGACTGGCCTGATGTTAAGTATCTTTTGTGGTCTACAAAGGATCGCGGTTGCCTAAAAGGAGCCGATACGAAAAAAAACATTTATGAAACGTATTCCACATTTCGGTATTACGCATATCTTATAATTTGGCGGTACGCATAATAAAAGTAAAACTTTTTTCACTTCTCTCCGTCCGATAGAAATAGGGCAGAGGGGAGTAAGATCTTGCAAATCGATAAATAAACATACATACACATATACATATATCTATGATATTTCATTCATTTCAAATATTACCAGATTCTAGAGTAACACAGCTGACAAAAGGTATACCCTTCCTGAACAGAAAATTTAAATTTGAAATCTGATTGACTTTCATTAGACACAGTTATTAGAGGAGTGGCCGCGCTATTTCTTTGCGCAACTTAAAATTGTTTAACAAGAGAACAAGAGAAAATTAGAGTGACAGACAAGCATAGCCCCGTCCGTTCGGCGAACGCTTAGTATATTTATATTATGTAACAAATAGAAATGTTTTCGACGTGTCATTCAACCTTTTTGTCTATACTGAGTACGTCAACGAGTGCTATAGACGTGTTTAAATATATATTAAGCTTGTGCGTTATATTTCTATTGTTAATTGAGATATTATCGGTGTACTTAATGCGTCGTCCTGGTTGTGAACAGTATCGTAGCAGAAATATGTCATTTGAAAGAAATGAATATGTGAAGTTGAGGAAACCTCAGAGGTGAACATTTATTTTACTTTATAATCGTGTGCCATCATCATCATCCTCATCCACAGCCTTCATTATCCCACTGCTGCCTCTTTCTCGAGTCCAGGTTCGACCTACGATTGTTACTAAAAACCTAAACCTTACTCTATCTGTCATCACTTTGCTTAGCAACATGTCCTACCCATTTCCATTTTAATTTCATTGCCGAAATCCCAGAGCCTTTTTTGTTTTGTTTTTCGCCGGTGTTTCGTTTTTCTGAACTGCAAACTCGATCTTAGAGTTTGATTCCGAGCTTGGATCTCTCCATGGCTCTCTGAGCCATCATTATGTGTATATTTATGAAATAATTCGACCGGATTTTTTCCTTATTTAAAAAAAAATATAACGAAAAAATAAATATCACGTTTTTGTACGAAATAAATTGTGCAAATCACCTAACGGTGAGTGATGATGTATTTTGAGATGGAACACGTCAATCTCAAAGATATTAATTCAATCTTACTTGAGAATGTCAAGATTATAGCCAGGAACAATTTAAGCAGCAATGATTTTCAATTCCGTGCAGCATGCATTAATACCGTGTACCGAAATTGTTGTGCGTGGGTTTTTGGCATTTCAATGAGAAATGAGAAGTAGTATGCCAACATTCAGTTTGTCCTTTAGAGGATTAGAGAGACGGCCACCAAGCAATAGACCTTGGCCAAACATCTATACAAAAAAGCCCGGCTATGTTAAGATTTCCTACAGTTCGGTTTTTTTTTTCACAGCTTTATTATACCTACTGTGATCGACAAATATCGATATAGCTAGATAAAAAACAAACTGTTTCTCTTCGTCGAATAACAAGGAGACTTATAGATTGATAAATAAACTCTTTATTGTATACCATTAAACAAATACAATATTACAAACAACTTACAAAACTAGTGTGACAACAGGCTGCCTTATCGCTAAAAGCGATCTCTTTCAGGCAACCGTGGTATGGAGATTAATTTATATATATTACGCAGATTCTCGAGTGAAAGTATTAGAAGTATGTAAATTTACCCATAAATAAATTAAATAAAATTTAGTATAATTAATAAAATAAATATAATTTAAAAATTTAATTTAACATGTAAGTTGCATGGGATATTTTTATTTCGTTGTATTTATGTATTATTTGAGTTGTTTAGGTTAATTTTGTTTGGTTTTATTTGTGTATACGTGTAAATATAATTTTTAGTATTTTAAACGAAAATCCATGAGGAGAAAAAACAATAAACGAAAACGTCTAGCAACCGACAAAAACATTACAGACCGTTTATACAAACAATGTCCATTTAACTTATGAGTTAAAATTTATAAAACAACAAACCCTAAAATACGCAAGAATATGGAGTGATCCTTTATTCTGCAATACTTTTTAAATGCTGTCAAAGTACATTTTTCCTGAGCAGTGGAGCCAGGGTCGGTTAAGCACTTAAAAAGACTATTATAATATAACCATAAAAAAAACTAGGCTAGGTATTGAATCCTGGGATGTCAAACTTTTAAGAAACAATTAAAATTGGTCTCAGCAGTAAAAATATTATAATCAATTTCTTATTTCAATTAAAGTTTCAAATACAATCACAATATACCTAAATACGTAAACACTTACTTTATTTGTCCCATTGAGAACTTGTTGTGTTTAAGGCGGTTAATAAAGTATACATAATACAAGTACGAATAAGTACGAATTCGATTCGTCTCCCGGATGGTGAGATAAATATAAATATCAAGTAGCTCATCTCATATTTACCTTTTCCAAAGAGTCCCTTCCGCGTGGGATAACGTCTAAAGAAAATTATCATTTAAATAAATGTCCCATAACCATAATCTAGAAATACGATATTTTATGTAAATTATAATTATGATACCTTTGCCTATTACCTTTTTTGGTTTTTAAGGTTCCGTAATAACTACGAGGAACCCGTATAAATTCGTCGTATCCGTCTGTTTTTCTGTCCGTATTTCACAGTCATTTTACTCAGAAAATATCAACACTACATAAATGAAATTTGGCAAATAGAAGTTTTCAAGTAAAACGCTATAAAATGCCATAGTACAATTTAACAAAGTTAAAAATAGGCAATTCATACATGTAACAAAAATATGTTTTAGGGATCTGTACTTCAAAAGAAAAAAATGGGACCCTTATAGGATCACTTTGTTGTCCGTCTGCCATAACCTGTTTTAGCTTGTGCTCCTTCTTGCCAAATTTCACAGTATGATGGATATTGATAATTACGATTACTGCATGACAGTAATCAAAAGTCACCGGGCGACGACGGAATAACGTCAGAGCTTCTGAAAGCGGGTGGAACACCGGTACTGAAAGTCCTTCAGAGGCTCTTCAATTCTGTCGTGCTTGAAGGTACAACGCCAGAAGCATGAAAAAAAAGCGTGGTGGCGCTGTTCTTAAAAAAAGGAGACAACACTTTGCTGAAGAACTACAGACCCATCTCGCTTCTGAGCCGTGTCTATAAGCTGTTTTCAAGAGTCATCACGAATCGTCTTGAACGCAGGTTTGATGACTTCCAGCCTCTCGAACAAGCCGGTTTCCGAAAAGGCTATAGTACCATAGACCACATCCACACGCTGCGGCAAGTGATACAGAAGACCGAAGAGTATATATAACTTGCCTCTTTGCTTAGCGTTTGTGGACTATGAGAAAGCCTTTGATTTGATCGAGACCTGGGCGGTGCTTGAGGCTCTCCAGCGATGCCGTATTGACTATCGGTATGTTGAAGTGCTGAAGTTTTGTACAACAACGCCACCATATCAGTCCGAGTACAAGACCAGAACTCAGAGGCAATTCCATTGAAGAGAGACGTCAGGCAGGGAGACGTTGTCTCTCCGAAACTGTTTAACGCCGGTTTGGAAGATGCCTATAAGCTTCTGGAATAGAAAGGGCTCGGCATCAATATTAACGGTGAGTACATCACTCACCTTCGGTTTGCCGACGATTTAATAGTCATGGCAAAGTCGATGGAAGAGCTCAGTACGATGCTCGAAGACCTCAATAGAGTTTCCCAACGGGTGGGCCTGAAAATGAACATGGACAAAACGAAAGTTATGTCGAACGCCACATGTAGTGCCCACCCCAATATCTGTGGGGAACTTCACTCTTGAAGTTGTTGACCAATACGTCTACCTACGACAAACGGTCCGATTAGGCAGGTCTAACTTTAGGGAGGGAGGGAGGTCAATCGTCGTATCCAACTCGGCTGGGCAGCGTTCGGGAAACTTAAAAGCGTCTTCTCGTCCAATATTCCCCAGTCCCTCAAATCGAAAGTTTACAATCAGTGTGTGTTACCAGTGATGACATACGGCACTGAAACGTGGTCCCTAACTATGGGCCTTATAAGGAAGTTCAAGGTCACGCAACGAGCTATGGAGAGGGCTAGGCTAAGGCTAGGAAGACCAGCCACAAGATGGACAGATGACCTCATACAAGTGGCGGGAAGACGCTAGATGCAAGCCGCTTCCAATCGGTCTTTTTGGAAGTCCATGAGGGAGGCCTATTTCCAGCAGTGGACTTCTTATGGCTGAGATGATGATGATGATTACAATTACACAACATTCAAGAGCAGAGACTTAAATTTTTCTTTTCCTTCTTTATAATAATATTTTAATTCTTTTTTTCTTTTGTCCATGCTTGTGCGATATGTTATGCGAGGTTGTTGTAGCCGACAACCGCAAAATGGCCAAGTGATTCTTATTAAGGCTTACGGCGATAACGATTGTAGCGTAAGACTTTGTAGAGTTAGCGGCTTGGCTCATCAGATCTCATCTGATTACTTTTTGTCAGTAAAAGTGGATTGACAATGCAAGGCATGGCAACCAATTTTACAGGAAATGTTTTTGGTGGGATATAATATACTACACGTGCTAATTTTGTGAGCGAATCTCATAACCAATATATTACCATTCGAAATTTAATAGAATTCACTAAATCGCAAGTCGTTTCGTTCCATCGAGTAGTTTTAAAAAGCAAAAAAAAAAAATTCGTTCAAATATGACGTATCCCTTGTTGATCTTCTCAAAGCAGCCAAAGCGGCAAAGTCCAACGTAGAGGACTCGTAAACTGTCACGTTGCATCTAGTATCACATTTACGTATATCTAGCATGTAGACGTAGAGATCGTAGAATCGTAGACATGACGTAGCCCCACTCGTAGCAACCAACAATGCGGCAAAGTCCAACGTAGAGGTCTGGAGAATCTCGCGTAGCGCATTGAGCATTTATGTAGCAATGTTTGTTTTGTCGTAGACATGACGACGTAGAGAAACACGTAGCATCTCACGTAGCGTTGTACAATATAAAGTTCGGACCGAGGTGGGGACCTCGGCTTCGTTCTTCACAATCTTCGACAATCTTGGAACATTTTTTGACAATAGCAGCTTCCGTATCAACATAGGTCTTCTTGGATTGGGAGTTGTCATTGTCTAACGCCTATGTTGGTGTAGAACTAGCGTCAACAGAAACAGACTCCATGCACTTCATTATCAATGTAGCGCCGGTAGAACGTTGGCAAGCGCCCTGATAGCCTGATAGATAACTCTCGTTCCCAGGGGAGAAGAGAAGAGGTTTGTATCGGACCCAACTTATATCGATACGTTAGCCCCTTCTCATTTTAGTGAAACGGTTCAAAAAGCAAATAGCCACAGCTGTAAAAAACGCCGCCAAGCGTCGTAATACGTATATCTATTACAAAACGGTTAATTTTTAGGTCAGCCGTTGTCAAAACTTTTGGTTTATGGGAAGATTCTACAAAGGAGTTTATGAAAATTCTGCCATTTCGTTTTGTCTGCAACTCTGCTGAAAAGGGAGCTGGCTCATTCCTAGCTCAAAGAATTTAATTAGCCATTCAACGTGGAGATGCAGCTAGCGTTCTTAGAACCACACCCACACGGACACCACTGGAGATCAAATAAATGTATTTGATCTCTACTTTTTTATTCAAAATCTAGGCTTTATAAAGCTTAATTAGGTTATGTACATACATATATAAAAAAAAATACACTTGAATTGTTAATATTTCGTAAACGTATCTTTAATTTGAAAACTAGTTTTCACACTCCCACATAATTTTTGGATATTACCAACGACACCACATACCCAAAAAAAATCATCCTCAATTTACATCTTCTTCTTTTTTATATTGGACCCCGCGATTAGCGATTTGCCAGTGTCAAGTATTGAAATATTTTCAAGTTTCTTGAATAATACAAGTTGTATAGTATTCTAGTCAAAGTCTAAGCCACGCTGGGAAGTCACGTAAATAGTCATTTTCAAATTTAAGTCTTGCCTCAGTAAAGTAATGGCCACTTTACTAGAAGCTTCCATGGAGTTTTGCTGATAACGTAAAATCACACGTTTCACTGCTTTATTTCACTTGCCCACACTCACGCACTTGATCGAACACTTAATGAATAAAACACCAGCATTTTTATAGTATTAATGTTCAAAATAACACAAGCTTAGGAAAATAAAACAAAGCAACAACATGTTACTAAAACTTTCCCGCCAAAAACGCCCCCAATTTACAAGCCGCGGTGGTATCCATTTTTTTTTTTTAATTTATTTAACACTTTGTTGGCGTGATTAATATTTAGGCTGTAGGCGATCATATACAAAACATACATACATACCCACATGCATACAAACATAACAAACACTAGAAAAACATAACCCTCATATTTACGCTATCGGATAAAAAGAGACTATTTTTAATATGAGGTCCTCAAACATTATTCATGAATGTAGCATAACTTGACTCCTTATTATTAATTTATTTTCGGAAAATAAACAGCTGTTAATACACAAAGTAGGTAAGTAAATGAATTGTTTTCACTAATAGATCAAACAGATAAATTTTACATTTCTAACCAAAATGAGAAATTCAGATTGGTAATTAGTAACAAATTGGCTTATACAAAAAAAAATATACTACTAAAAGAACAAAACTGGTAACGAGCAAGATCAATATAGATCCGCTAAAAGTCTGCTGTCTCCACATTATTACATCATAGTCATATAACTATTATTGAGACAAACAACATATATTACAAAATATATATTATTGTAACATGTAGTTAACAACAACAACATACAACACATATATTATTGTAACATGTAGTTATTATTGCAGGTCAACATGATTATTGGAATAAGAATAAAAGTTGTTGTATCGAATTACCTCCTCTCTAAGGAAGATTCAGCAAGATTAAATTAATCTTTATGTTATAAACATATTTTAATCGTATAACAGTACAGTTGTAACGTTGTATAGGTACAAATATTCCGTTAAAATCCCGAATAAGTAAGTCAAAATGTTATCGCAACAGAAACGGGAAAGCATTGAAAAGACACGGCGCCGATTCCCGGAAACTGTAATAAGGGCAAGGAAAGTGAATGTTTTCCTAGGAAGTAAGTAAAGAGGGGCAAAGATTTAGGGGTTGCGTGCGTGCGTCGTGCGGAGGGCGGCGTGCGTTGCACGCGGCGGGGACGGGCGGCGGTGCAGTGGTGTCGATCCGCGTGCGGCACTGCGGGCGGGGCGCGCGGGGCGGGGCACAACGCACGCGCGCGCCCCGCGCCAGTTCTACTCCGCCGCGACCGCGCGATACCCGCGTCCGCCGCCGCGACCTCGCACACGCGGCCTCTGAGAGATCATGACTCGGCGTGCCCGGTGAGGCGCCTCGCTGAGCGCCCTCTTTCCCGTTACGTAAAGGCCCGCCGCTGCACTCGCCCACTGTCGCTCGGAACGCTAACCGTTACATATCATAACTTTATATCGAACTTTTTAAAAATAATCAAACCACTCTCGTCCATGAGACCCTGAAAGATCCCGTCGGCGGGCGAATATATTCGCATCGGGATTGCTCGGCGTACGCACGCACGTCTCGGCTGGACGCACGGTCGTGTCGCGCAGGCGGCGGGTTGTGCGCGGTACGCGGTTCGGGCGCGCCGCAGTGGCCGCGGTGCGACCGAGCCCGCTCTGAGCCCAGTATGAGGTCGGGGGCGACCGGTCGCGGGGCCCGCCGCAGCCGCCACACCATGGGCCGCGAGTAACGTGGCGCCCGCACGCCGCCACCAGCCGGGGGGCGCCGCCGCCGGGAGCCCTTACGCGCCCTTCGCCGCTCCTGCTGCGCGACGGCTCCGACCCGATGACGCATTGAACTCGAGCAGCCACCATTGCTCGTATAGAGTTGGTCGAGAAATGGGGGCTGACGCCTGTCCTCAGGCCGAGGCAGGAATGCCCCCGGGCCCAGGAGGACGGCGGAGACCAAAGGTACGTATCGGTGCGTGTGAGTAGCGGCTCGGTCGTGGGTACCGGCCGTCGGCGAGGGGGCGGCTCGCAGAGCTCGTAAACCAGTCTGCGGTCAGGATGTGTCTCGTGTGCGTCACAATGGTCGGGCGTGTGGCGGAGAACGCGCGAGGCACACGCCGCGCGAGGTGGCCCCTAGTAGCGCCCGCGCGACTTATGTTTGCTGCGTGCTCGTTGCACGCCTCGCCGTCGTCGTCGCGATGGCCTTCGACATGTGTTGGTGAGTGCAACGCATGGCCGAGCGCTCTTCTCCACTAACGCTCACGTCTGCGATGCGCTAACTAACCCTCTCCTTCTACCGGTGAGTAGTCATCTCAAGTGCTCCCTCGACTCGGTGCTGTGTTGACTATCTGACCTAATTTTCTCTCTTTTACATATTTCAATTTTGTTTTATCGAAAGTAGGTACGTACCAGGACAAAAGCGTGCCTAGTTTACAGCCATGATATAATCGCGGCATTTGAACGTAGCGTCGGAAGCTCTCGTTCCATGAAAGTTTACCTCCGATTACAGTATTATTGAATTCCTTTCAATGAGCGTTATCTTTTTTTACCTTTTGAATGCGAAATTGCAGATTAATCTTCGGCACAATCTCTAGGAGCTGTAAAAATATCGATGATTGACGTCGTTACCGTAACAGTCTGGAAGCCGCGCGTCGGACACACCGACGCGATGCGCCACATCTCCGTTCCGCTCATAACGCGATACAGTTATTATAAAACTGTGCTGATTCACAGCAATTCGATAAATAAGTCATCGGTAAAGATGAAGCCCTTACGCGACCGTGATTGGTTTGTTATAATGATGATTCCGATCTCGAAATACATCATTAATCTTCCGCAATGCGCCGTAACTCCTCAGTCGCGGATCACGCAGATTTACAACACAAAATTATGAACAGATCGATGTTGGTGGTCAGCCGAATCACCGGAAACATTACGATGAACTCGTAAAATAGGCTTTGGTTTATTATAAATTTTCAATGAAAATATGATGTCTTGATACGCGTACATAACGCTATAATTTATCTTTGGAGTACGCTGGACGCAAGAAAAGAAAATGTCGAAAAAATACTAAGCGAACATGGGTTTTGTCACTTTTTGAGTACGAAGATAAATCAGTATGCGTGGAAGGTATCAGTGAGGGACACTGTAGTTGGTGCAGTCGCGAGCGTTTTATCGCTGCGGCTGGATTACTGGTGGCGCGAGCTGATCCTGCCCAAGGTATAGTGACTAACTTGTATCCGAATTTGCGGGTTATCATAATGACAAGCACACGTGCCGTCAGCATGCTCACGTAGGTATTTCGTAATCGTTAACGCCCGCACTGGCATTATGATACCACAATGCGGCATTCCATGCCGGGAGTATCGATTGCTGCAGATTCTATTCTACATTCCATCGTCGAAGATACTATTCGGAGTTTTACGATGAATTACATTATTAGTTAACGAAAGCTAAGAAAAGCCCCGTTTTTATATCAGCGTAATACACCTGACTCGTAAATATGAAAAGACAGATTGGTTTACGAGGTAAAGATCTCGCTTCCTGCATCGTATGGTGATAAAAGTGTTCATGGCGTAAAAAAGCATTCGAGGATTGATCACTCGCTGAAAGTTACCAGGGTGAAATAATACATGTTCGTACGTTACGTACGTAGAGTTAGGAAGTCACGCTGCTTTACATTTATGTACATTTTGTTTGGTAAACGATTGGGAAATAGTCCGGTGCCTATATTGAAATCTTTATTATAATTATCAATAACAAATATAATAATTGTCATCTGAATCCGCGGGCTCAGTTGTCCACCGAATCATAAAATTCAAACACATCTAAAGAATAACTTAATAGACCTCTTGGCAACTATATGAAAACGTCAATACCTCTTTGTTGCGAAAAAATTACAGAATCCGCACAATACGGTCTTACCGAAAGACGTTACTTAACTTTGATCAATGTCTCAAATTATTATCTATCTTATTTTCGCGACTTTCGTTATATATCAGCTAGAAGTTGACAGAGTATTTTGAGCATTGATCAAATTTAAGTAATGTTTTTCGATGAAACCGTAAAGCGTGATGCGAATTAAGCTTGAGTCTCGACAGTCGATTCACAAAACGTTGCGGATGCTGAAGCTACGTAACCGAAAGTATGTATCAGATTTAAACAATACAGACGCATTTAAAAAGCCAATCAGACTATTTTATACTACTTACTATTTTAAAAAATAGACTAGTTAGAGCGAACGAACCACAGTGAGCCTGCTCCTTAACCTGTAGCTAGTATAATTAGCTATGGTATTAGGTGTGGTATGAACGGGTCATAAACGACCAATTGCTTTTAAGGTTGAGAATTTATTGTAACGTTTGCTTGTAATCTATGATTAAAAGTCGTCGTGTTACAAATCAGCGAAACAATATACGACACGCGAAGAAGAAGGCGTACACTTTCGCTCTCGCTTTGTGCACATGGGTCAAGCGCTCTCCATTTTATTCAGCTGATATAGCTCGAAGAATAAAAAAATAAATCGATATTCAATGCAACGTCTACCTGCTTTAACTTATTTATCAAAAACATGCGCTCGCAACGGCTCATGTGTCGATGTGCACCAGTGGGGGATACGGAAGTGGGGGACAACGGGAATCAGCGCTCAGTTCGTTTCACTGACTGTAACGCTTTTCAAAGGGGCTCGAGAAAAAGCCGACAATGAGTGATGGAATACTAGAAGTTAGTCTTCGCTTTTAGGCTTTAACTTAAGCTTAACCAGACCTGTCTATACTCATCAATCTTTTTGAAAATATAAAATCCCTAAATGTACGTAGAAAAAACGTAGTAAAAGAGAAGTTTAAATGGTATGTTATTGGGTTGTTTTATTGTTGCTGTGTTGTCAACAAATTTTTATTATTTCATTTTTTTATGACAAATTAATCAAATACACAATACTGAGCAAGATAATAACAACTCAAAATTCATCCTTAACATTTCCTCTTATTACATTTTTCCAAGTAGTTTCCGTGATTTTATATTTTTTCATGTATAGATGAGCAAAAGAAAGGTTCTATTTGGCTTGACGCTCACGCTCTTACAGTGAAATAAGAACGTGTTACAAAGGACGAAGGTCATATGACACCGTCAGCTCTAAAGATCTAAAACATGCATTAGTTATGCCGGAATGAAAGCTCTAAATCTCAGAGTGTACCGAAACTGAAATTTGGACCGTGAGCCATCCATCTCGTACATTTGTTTGTTTTCAATGCTAATGTTGGCACGTGTATCTCTTTTCATGTATGAATTATTTCATCTACGAATAAATGCTTTAGGGCCGTTATTTTTTTTTAGTTTTCCCATCAAGGAATTTTGTAAAAAAAGGTTAGATAAACCAGTGAATGCGTATAAATAATTACGTTTATTTATAATTATAATTACGTTTATTCCCAGTAGTACAATTTACGCCCTTGGTTCCATTTTCAATTCATTTTCCTGGAACAAAGAAGGTTCTTCGAATTTGTAATATCAAACTACATCATCTTCTTTGCTCGAACCCACTCACCCAAAAAGAGAACTGTTTTATTCCTCACTGCGGTCCGAATCGACCTATTCCAAAATTATATTGTTCGATTCGCACCGCGGTGCGAAATGACCTATTCAAAAAGAGCTCTTGGGTGATTCGCACCGCGGTTCGAACCACTTGCGGTGCGAAACGCCGAAGTACCCAATTGTAACCATTTTTCAATAACTTAACTAAGAGTACAGAAAACATTGATAGTATTGTATTCAGATGACATTAATATTAAGAGTGAAAATACCAAGCGATGGCAAATCATAGAGCTAGTATTATAAATACAACGGAAACCGAGTTGCGTTTGAGAGTTTGCGTATCAATTTCAACGATAAGATTTTATTTTTTATTTTTCTTTATGAGCCGCAAATTACATATCGTAAAAATAATTAAACCCTGTTTTAGTTTGTGCTATTAAAGCTCTTTCAAATGATACCCCACATGATACGGTTAATTCACTTTATATAGTCAATTTGTACCCTCATTCCTTCCATAAAGACACATTTTTTTGTTGTAATTAAATTAAAAATGTCCAGTTTTCGATTTTTTCCTATATGTGTAGTGCGTACATAATGCTTCTTGCCAAATTTCATAGTTCTAGGTCAACGGGATAGTATCCCATAGGTTTTGATTCCCTTGAGAGTGTCGAAATGTGTGGTTTTACGACATATTCGGCTGTAACTTTTATTTACGAAAACTGAGAAATTTGATTTTTCTTTCTGCAGCAATAGACTATGGATCTGTCTATATGGTTTTAATTTCAACACGTAACCTTCACGCGTTCCCGAGATACAGGTTTTGACACCCGGACGGACGGACAGACAACAAAGTGATCCTAAATAAGGGTTCCGTTTTTTCCTTTTGAGGTACGGAACCCTAAAAATGAGAATATTACAATTTGATTCAAATTAATTTTCAAACATAAAAATCAATTTTACGTGAATAGTTTCTAAAAATGATTTTAATGCATGAAAATTAACTTTTTCGTTTGTCGAACATTTGTGATGTTTTCCAATTTCCTAAACGACGTTTCTTTTTATAAGTTGATTATGTCATTTTATGTCTTCAAAAATATTGGTATGCGCGAGCGAGATGGGCGACGGTCGAATATTGTATGTCTCTATCAACCGCTAGCGGCGACGGTCGAACTACAAACTCTTAAATATAACGTATTGTATGTCTCTATCAACCGCTAGCTATTCAGTATCAAACGCTTAGTACCGACTTGTTCACTGTATCGTAGTCGTAGCCATTATCATTTGGCACGGAAGCTTCATTAAGCTTGCATTCAGAAAAGTTACTCCAATGACGTGACAACTGCTCAATTTGGGACTAGCGACGCTCGATAATTTCGTTTGCTGTTTCTAGGAAACAACTCAGACCTCTCGCCTTCTGACAGCTGGTCTTTTTGGCGAGTCTGAATGAGATAGGTTTTTTATATTTTCGCATAGCCCTTTTTTTTCGATTTTCGTAAGTTTGTTACCTGAAAACGTAGTCTTTGTATGATTTGTGTGCAAAATTTTATGATCATGTTACCAGCCGTTAAAGAGAGACTGGCTGTAGCATCGAGTTACTGCTGGGATTTAGAAAAGTTTCGAAAATTAAAAGCCTAATAATCACAATGGCGAATAAAAAAAACATGCCTTTTGGATATTTATCAAAACTGCCAGTAAAATAGTTTTTTTTATAACAATTGTGATAAAAAAAAAAACAGAAATCATCACTCTAAACCTCGTTGTTTCCTTACCTCCATAAATATAGAAGTTATAAAGTTTTGAACGATTAGGACAGGCAGAGGAATGGACAGAAATATACTACAAGGTTTCCTTGCGGTACGGTACTACGGAACCCCAATAAATAAATAAGAAAAGTAAATGAAGCAATAAAAATCCGAGACTCCTGCTAGCTAAATTACCATCTTGCGCAACGTTTGCATCTTGCTTAGCGCCAGCATCCATCTAGGAAATAATCAGAGAATTCGTGACCCTATATGTTAATATATATTATGTAATTCTTTGGAAATAATGTTACATATTCTTACCTATTTTGTTACTCTAATCTCTTCTTCTTTAAGTTTCGCTCCTATCGGATGTTGGTCAACATTAGAGAAAGCATTTAGCTATTAATATTAACGGGATAATTACCGTGGTTCGCGTTAATATTGTTTTTTTTTTTTGGCGAAAAGTGGCTTTACAAAATTTTTTAAATAAAGTCCGTCTCTCTACGGTTGATTCAATTAAAAATTTTCATAACTTTTAAACCTTCTCGTATACTTTAAGGCACTTATCCAATTATGTAAAAAAACACAGTAAGGAGGAAGTATCTTATTTGCGTAGTAATTTATATCAGTTAACAAAAACGTTCTAGTTTAAAAATTAGGATTTTGTTACTGTCGTCGTGGGTCAAATAAATTTTGGAATACGCGACCAGAGTAAGTCCTCCGATTAGTACAATTTGGGTGTCTTTAAATGGTGAGTGGATCGGTTTCTTCTAGGTAAGCGCGCGCCATCGTAGATCGCAATGTTGCTTAATATCGGGTGACTTAGCAATCATTGACGATGATTAAGTACTTACAACAAGTAGTTTAGTCAAGTTTAGAAAACTCAGAACCCCGACAAAAAAACGGTGAACTGATTTTGATGAAACATACCTAAGATCATTGAAGTTGATCATCAATGAAGTCCTTTCAAACAAAAAAAAAACTAGATCAAAATTGGTCCATCCCGTTTTAGAGCTACGATACCATAGACAGACACACAGATACACACGTCAAACTTATAACACCATCCTCTTTGGGGCGGGGGTTAAAAAAACGAACGGTTTCGTAAATGGTATTGGTCAAATAATAATTATACTTACACATCCTGTACAGTTGTACAACTGATTATCTCCATTTATTTTAATTAATTGTTAAAATTTAAATATGTGTACATTTTTTGTAATATGGGTCAGCTGCGAGATGGTAATTTACTCGTATGTTCGCGGTTTCGAGCATTCAAAGCCTTTCAGTCAGTATAAATAACCAGAAGTTGACAAAATGTCCATCGGTTATTTTAATTTTACGTACACACATAACCTGTGACATGCTTTTATGGCGACCACAAATGTGTGTTCCATAATTAATATTTTTATTAGCCATAGTTCGGATGCAGCGTAATGGTGGATCGTAAAAAAAATAATGAATTTACTATAACTCCGCTATGGTGCAGAACAAACCAGAGAGATAACTGTAAAGGTAGCGAGGGACTGGATCCTTAGTCATACGTGACGACTGACGAGCTACTTTCTTACTAACAGGTGTTTTTGTTGGTGCTATATAGCTAAATTTTCTGTGTCACTCGCACATATCAACTTACAGCTAACTTAACAACTGCCGCACATACATAAACTTGCTAAATAGATCACATGTTCTTTTTGATGTTCCAAAAGAAAACAATTTGAATCAACTATTAAATATGGTGGCACACATAAAAAATAATTTAACTGTTTTTTCGTCCCTTTGTATAAATCAATTATTATTGAATATAAAGTCCGTTGAATTGAACGTTTGTAATAATATTATTTTTTAGTATTTCGCATAATAGATTTTTTGGGAATCAATTCAATAACTTCATATTGATAATAAAGCCGAAAGTAAGATCGCAACACAAAATGTACTACCTACTTATAAAAGAGAAGTTCATCGCTATGCTCTTGCTGCGAAAAGTTTGATTTTCGTCGCGAATTGAAACGAAAAAATTGGTGTACATGTATATCACACAGATAAAATAGCTAAAACACAACTGATGAATGCTTTTAGCTTACTCACTACAACATTAAGCATACGGCATTATAGTCACATTACATGCCTAATTGTGGTGACTAGCTAGATTAGCACGGCTATTATTGATAGACATTTATTAAACAACCGCGTCGTTCAGCCGCTTCGTGGCAATTTTGTTTGTGACGAGCGCCAGTCAGCAACAAAGCGCAAAAATAAAATAATGTGCTAATCTGTCTGCACAACAAAAGATATGTATGTGAACACCGCACCAAGGAGAATCTAAAACTACATCATCCCGCCAAGCCACCAACCGCCATCCTGTCATAGCGAAAAGGCCTTAAAAATGTGGTCTTATCATCGGAAGTGCTGAGAACTGATATTATTATATGCCATGCTTTTATTTCATATTTAATGAGTATAACCTCATAGATTAAATCTTATTGGGTGAAATGTGTCTTTTCACGTTACTTTCTGCTGTACTGAAGCACTCGACTCGAAATTGGAAATTACTATATATGTGAGTGTGACTATAGAACATTTATTACGTCTGTCCGTCTGTCCGTCTGTCCGTCTGTTCGCCTGTCCATCCGTCCGTCCGTCCGGGTGTCAAGACCTGTATCTCGGAAACGCGTGAAGGTATTGTGTTGAAATTAAAACCATATACAAAAATGCATAGTCTCTTGCTGCAGAAAGAAAAATTTAATTTCCCAGTTTTTGTGA
Organism: Lycia hirtaria; assembly: GCA_947563715.1. Lineage (NCBI taxonomy): Eukaryota > Metazoa > Arthropoda > Insecta > Lepidoptera > Geometridae > Lycia > Lycia hirtaria. The sequence goes on from OX387386.1 coordinate 15,642,925, forward strand.
AAAAAAGTTACAGCCGAATATGTCGTAAAAAACGCACATTTCGACACTCACGAGGGAACCAAAACCCGCTCCGTATCAGAAGGTCTACATACCTATGGGGTACTTCCCGTTGACCTAATTTGAAGTTTTGAGTCTGTCCTTTACTATAATCTGCGGTTACGATTCATGAGAGAGATCGCAATATTAGGAATCACGAACTATTGGTGGGTTGTAAAAATCCAGAATGGGCACCTGTTTCCGTACTCAACGTGGCAAATATCTCAAAAATGTATTGGGAAAACTAAGATGACGTTTTTTAAAGTTAAGCTTTTGTTATATATATATAAAGTCAATCGTTTGAATATCGTTTATAATCGTTGTATTGTTTTATTTAGCTGTTGGTATTATGCGTTTTTGTCATTGATTGTGTTTAAAATTTAGCGTAACTAGGTAGTAGTACAATTCCGCAAGAGTTTTAATATCATATGTTGGTATTTTAATTCATTATTTTATGTGCTAAACAGTTAAAATTCTTTAATTAGCCCTAGTGCAAGGCCAAAAAGATGAAAATAGTATTTTCTCAGCCAATCCTATGACAATAAAAATAAAATATGTGTACAGTAACAATATACACATAAATACCCAACACCTTGACTACGTCAGGGAAAGTAGCACGCGGGCCGGGTTTATGCACCCGAACAGAAAGAAAAAAAACCCGACAAGTGCGAGTCAGACTCGCCCACCGAGGGTTCCGTACAAACTAAATAAAAGGGAGAAATCATATTTTTTTTTTATATTTTCCTTCATAAACCGAAAAATATACATCGTAAAAATATTTAACACGTTCCTTGCTCACCACTCGGATCCGAGTGGGGCGGGGCTATAGTAGCGGTGCCTCCCACTCGGATCCGAGCGATCATTTTGTAGTAGTCAGTAAACCGGCGTTTGAGGCAGTGAACGTTGCTTTGCGCGGCCACCCTGTACTTAACTTAATCAAAATTCGCCTAAAAAGTTTCGGTACCCAGCTGAAGTGAAGGGTCTGCAGGGGGCGAAGAATGTGTTAAAAACCTGTTTTAGCTTATGCTAATGAGGCTCTTTCATATGATATCCCACATGATACGGTTAATTCACTTTAAAATTTGGGCCCTCATTCCTTGCATAGAGACACTATTTTTTTGTGATTAAATTAAAAATGTCCAGTTTCGGATTTTTTCCTATATGTGTTCTCTAACACAATGCTTCTTGCGAAATTTCAGAGTTCTAGGTCAACAGGAAGTACCCCATAGGTAGGTAGGTTTTGATTCCTCTGTGAGTGTCGAAATGTGCGTTTTTTACGACATATTCGGCTGTAACTTTTTTTTACAAAAACTGAGAAATTTTATTTTTCTTTTTGCAGCAAGATACTATGGATCTGCGTATATGGTTTTAATTTCAACTCGATACCTTCACGCGTTCCCGAGATAAAGGTCATGACACCCGGACGGACGGACAGACGGACAGACAGACGGACAACAAAGTGATCCTATAAGGGTTCCGTTTTTTCCTTTTGAGGTACGGAACCCTAAAAACAATACACATATTACAATTTATTGATGGTATATTTTTGTAATATGCTTTTTTAGAAACAAAATAACCTATTTAAATTTGTCGATAAGATAACATTTCAAATTGATTACAAAACAAGTCTCATTAACGTTGTTAATATTAATAAAACCGTAATAATAATTGCCAATTATAATTATAGTTTAAAAAACTGGAAAAACCGACTTCAAAATACGCAATTCGTTTACGTGGATTAAGTATATTTTTTTAGTTATTTTGTTATAAAAACCAAAGTAATGAACCCAATTTGATAAAATAATTGTACATATATGTGACAACCTCTGAGATATTACCTACCAATTAAAAAATCATCATCTAAAACAATCCATAATTGGCGGAGTAATCGCTGAACAAACATACTTACAAAAAAATCATACAGCCGAATCGAGAACCTCCTTATTTTTTTGGAAGTTTGTTAAAAATACACCTCATTTAAAACGTACAATCGTGCTTAGCTTATAAGTAGCCCAGTTTCCACAAATCAATCTCGAGAATTCAGTTAAACGAAATGAAATTGTCATGATATTATGAAAACTATTTATAGACAAAATTATCTCCGTCCTTCAGAAACGATTGCGAAGTCAATATTAATAATAGCAGTTCTTCAACAAAGATAAACGGAATGCAATATGTTTCACCCCCTGGGCAGGGTGGGTGAGGGTGAGTTTCCGCTCGCTCGTGCCGTTCAGTTGTTTAAATGATGTGGACTAGGGAAGTCTAGGGTCGAGATTTATCGTATCGGGACGCGTCAACATACGCATTAGTGTTACATTGTGTATAAGTGAGCTGACTTATGAACCTTGAAGTGAAACCTGCTTTGAAGTGTATTAAAAAGGCGCGTGCGTTACATTGTTTTGCAATGAATTTATTGACTTTTTATTTTATTATGGGTTGCTTTTCAGAGTAGTTCATTTTCAAGTTTGCTTCCAATGGGAGAGGACTGATTCGGTATATAGAATTTTACAAATAATTTGTGAAGTTTTAGTTTCTTCATTTGATTTTCAATGTTAATTCATTTCAGATCCGGCTTTCAAGGTTTATGTCCCTTCGTCGCCTAAAATAAAATTGTTTCACAATAAGCAAGTTCAATTGCGATTGATTATGGGGAACTGCAAAAGCAAGTAAGTTTTCAAAACCTTTGAAAGAGAATTAGTTATTAACAATACGAAATAGGTTGTAAATCTTAAAGCTTTTTGTTTCAAATTAAATTTAATTGTAATTATATTAAACGCAATTATATAAATTATTTTATCAAATTATTATGTATTAAATGTTTAAGCAACTGATTATTTGGTAAATGATAATGATTTCAATTAAGTATATTTTTATTTGTCTTATTAAAAAATTTAGCGTTAAAAAAAGAAAAAAAAAATCTAATATTATATTTATTTAATTGAATTTAATTGTGACAGAATAAAGTAATAATATTTGTGACAAATGACATGTGTATATATTTTTATATACTTATCAGTCGTTATACATACTTCCTGTGCCTTGTTTCCCCTAGGTATTATTTATATACTAGATAATATAGGTAATATTTATATACTAGATATATTTTGAATACGAGATTCCGTTTTGTTAGAATTGCCGGAGGACCATTTCAGAATCGTATTGCAATCAGAAAAAGTAGAGTAATGTTAATGTTATACGTAGTATTTTAGTGTAGCTGCGTTCAATTACATATGATGTTTATTTACGTTCAATTTACATATGATATTTATTTACGTTCAATTTACATATTATATTTATTTACGTTCAATTTACATATGATGTTTATTTACGTTCAATTTATATATGATATTTATTTACGTTCAATTTACATATGATATTTATTTACGTTCAATTTACATATGATGTTTATTTACGTTCAATTTACATATGATGTTTATTTACTTTTTTAAATACTTCCGAGGTGGTACCATAAAAAATACACTAACTTTGGTTCGGTAGTTTTTATTTAAAAGTTCAGGCCTATAAATGACATCTTAGTTTTTTAAAGAAATATTTGTAAATTTTAACACATTGACCGAATAGAAACATAATCGAGTAAACGTGCTATTGCCTGATTCCGTTTTCGTATTTTAGAAAATATTTACAGAACACTTAAATTTCTCCTCACGTTTTGTTTTAGCTGTTAACTGGGCAGCCTAAGTACAAAAGTACATTCTCGAATAAAAAAAATAGTTCAGGCATCTGCTGATTGAATGTATTTAAATATAATGTAACCTAGTTATTGTATTTATTTTACAATAACTGTGTAAGTGTTGGCTAGTACATCAATTTAATTAAACAGAAATAAATGTTCACGCCTACCTAACTTCTAATAAACAAATGATGAATTTTATTTATAAAGATAGTTTAAAACCTCGTCTTAATCGTAAAATTCCAATGCCAATTTTAACTAAAAAGTTCATTATCAATTTTTATCAGACGGGAACTGTTACACTCGAAAGCGCTACAAAATATAACTTTTTATTATAGTACATTTATGAATAAGATGACATGTTCACAACTACATTCGTTTACCACCTCGCGTGTGAATATCACATCATGCCTAAAGGAATCTTGAACACCGCTGATGAACCTAATAGTCCTAGTGTAAAATACACTTAAAACAATACAAAAAACCGGCCAAATGCGAGTCGGACTTACGCACGAAGGATTCCGTACCATTATCTATAAAAACCGAAAAAATACATGTCTGTTGTATGTCCCTTAAATAATATTTTTATTTTAATTTAATTATTTATTTTTAAGTGAATATTATAACTCAATATTCTGTAAATATTTCAAGCAAATATTACGGCAAAAGGTAGACTTTTGCCGTTATCAATATCGAGCAAAAACGAGAAAAAAAACCCTTTGGTGTATGGGAGCCCCTTTAAATATTTATTTTATTTTGTTTTTTAGTATTTATTGTTATAGCGGCAACAGAAATACATCATCTGCGAGAAACAGCCTGGTGACAGACGGACTAACAGACAGACAGCGGAGTCTTAGTAATAGGGTCCCGTTTTACCCTTTGGGTATGGAACCCTAAAAATAATCTTAAACAATAGTAACATTCAAGTACGTAACTTATTTTTCTTAAACTTTAACTTGAAATTAATGTGATCGGTACCAAAGATGAAAAATAATTTGTGATGTGATTTTTTCTGTAAATAAAATTCGAATTATGTTGCTCTCCTGAAACGAAATCATTTAGCCATAAGATACAAACTAGGTGCATGCAGTTTAAATAATCATACATTCAAAATAGTCATCTTCTTGTTACCTGCCCCTTTAAAATTTATTACGGGTTACTCGGTTACTCACGTTTATTTTTGAGTCGAAATCTCCGACTATAGTTCTTTTGATAAAGATCGCCATATGCTTTTGAAACTATAGTCGGATATTTCGATTTAAAAATAAACGTCAGTAACCCGTAATATATTTAAAGATGTGTGACAACTTCATTAGCATAAGCTAAAACAGGTTTTTAAATATTTTTACTATGTATATTTTCCGATTTATAAATGAAAATTTAAAAAAAATATATAATTTCCCCGTTTTATCTACTAGTTTGTACGGAACCCTCGGTGGGCGAGTCTGCCTCGCACTCGTCCGGTTTTATTTAAAGAATCTATGAATATATGAAAGAAGCAGAATATATTTCAACTACTCTTAGAAGCATGTACATGTACAAGGATCATGGATTATCACACAAAGGTTTCTTTTTCTATAAAAATGTACGGTTTTGATATAAAAATATTTTCATCAAAGCTTTCATATTGTCGTGTTACATTTAGGGATTTATTTTAAAATAGCAAGCAACCTTTTGCTTATAATATAATAGAATGTAGTGTTTGTAGATACTTTCATCTTTTCTATTCTTATCTATTTTTATTTTTAAAAGGTTTCATAGAAAAATATCTCTTCTCATCAAACATAAGCAACTACCTATTCCAAATGTTGTAAAGGAAGTTTCAATTTCAAACTGTATTATTTTGTCCAATTGACATTGTAAAATGAGTGCTAGTACTCGAACTAGAATTCTAGTATATTTGGTGCTAACATCTTATTGACTGGCCTTGTGGCTCAGTTGGTAGTGTGTTTACGTCTACCTGCTGAACTGAAAGGTCGTGGGTTCAATCCCCACCCAGGGCAAACATTTGTGTGATGAGCATGGATGTTTGTTCTGTGTCTGGGTGTTTCTATGTATCATATGTATATATTTACAAAAAAAAAAGTATATATGTATTCTATCAGCCATCCAGTTCCATAGTACAAGCTTTGCTTAGTTTGGGCTAGATGGTGTTGTTTGAAATGTCCACAAATATTTATTTATTATTTATTATTGTCTTTAAACAGTTTTACAAGTATCAATTAAATCAATTAGAATTTTGGTTTCATTAAGTATACCTGAAATTGCAATAGTTTTGAAGCCAATAACAATTTTAGTAATAAAATAGAATAAAATTAATTTATTTGTGCATCAGGATGTATATGTATATATATATATATATATATATATATATATATATATATATATATATATATTACATAAAATGTACATTAAAGATGTTAGGGTAAATTATTGTTTTTTTTTATCTTAGCAATCACTTATTTTGAGAAAAATATGTATGTATTAATAAGTTTTTTTTTTACGTCGGGACTTAACAAAAAAACTAACTTTACGAACACGAATAAGTGAGCGTTTTACTCCTTCATGCTAAAGCAGCTGAACGATTTGAATGAAATTTGGTTCGGGGGTAGATTTATACGTTGGATCAACACATAGGGTACATTTACATGAATTATACTTTAAAAAAACCGGACAAGTGCGAGTCAGACTCGCCCACCGAAGGTTTATTTTTTTATATTTTCCTTCATAAATCGAAAAATATACATCGTAAAAATATTTAAAAACCTGTTTTAGCTTATGCTAATGAAGCTCTTTCATATGATACCCCACATGATACGGTTAAAGAACTTTAACATTTGGACCCTCATTTTTTGCATAAAGACACAATCTTTTTGTGATTAAATTAAAAATGTCCAGTTTTCGGATTTTTTCCTAAATGTGTACTCTAACACAATGCTTCTTGCCAAATTTCATAGTTCTAGGTCAACGGGAAGTACCCCATTGGTTTTGATTCCCTTGCGAGTGTCGAAAGTTGCGTTTTTAACACGCTTTTATTATTTCGACCTGTATGTAACTATGTAATGAAATCTTATTCTAATTTAACCATCTTCCAAGGATCGTAGCGTCATGAAAATTGGCGGCTGTATGTAGTTCTGATGACAATACAATAATATGGTACTGTCGATACGGAACCCTAAAAATGGAAAAATGCAATTCATTTACTTGAAAGACATATTTTCCAGTTATTTTGTTATAAAAAACCAAAGTACTGAACCGAATTTTGATAAAATTTATATAGGACCACAAAATCAATTCATAATTCGTGAAGTTATAGTTGAACAAACTTACAAAAAAAGATAGATAGGTAGATAGATAACTCTTTATTAAAAGACCACATTGTACAAACACATAAAAAAAGACAATATTGCTATGGCTAATCTTTCAATAGGCAGCCTTATCGTTTAAAGCGATCTCTTCCAGGCAACCATGTACGGAGTAGGATAGGTGGCACTGATAGTGGCCTTTAAAACTAAAACATAAAAGACATAAAAACTTGCGTATACAAAAGTAAGTGAAAATAGTACAGAAAAAACTTATATATATGTATATAGGTATAGTATAGTGTGTGTGTATATAGTATATAATATGCATACACATTTATATGAAAAAGAAAGGAAAATAATTGATTATTATTTAAAAAGCACATGGTCGAATTGAGAACCTCCTCTTTTGTGGACGTCGGTTAAAAAGTAAAGTTTTATCTTAGATTACTTTCAATCAAGCTTTTTAATCTTATACTATTGAAGCCATGGCGGCGGATTGCGAAATTTTGACTTTAGGGGACCCTATAACAATCAAGGTTCAAACAGAGCTACATTATTCGTAGTCGAAAGTTGTAATTATTGTAGCATTATTTGTAAGCTACGGAAACTTAATATTCAAACACTAAGGTTTCCTTTACAAAATGTAAAGTTAAAATTAAAAAGTTAAAACTAATACCTTAGGAATTAGCATTGTGTTTTGTATAACTGTTTGGAAGTTTATTTGTTTATATTTGCGTACGGCTTTAACAAATAATAGACTATGTTATGAGTGTGTATGTTACTTAAGTGCTAGCGTAGTGTTCTATCTAGCAAAACAGAATGCTATACGTAGTCATGTTCTGTCTTAAAAATGTTATTTTATTACTGTTTTTCGTAGATATATATGTATTTATTATTACAATAAATATAGTTTAAAAAAACGACTTCAAAATACGTGATTCGTTTATTTGGATGATATTTTTTCAGTTATAAAAACATACAGACGAGTTATTAACCTCCTCCTTTTTGAAAAAGAAAAATGAGAATGTTTATAACTGACTTCCAATAAAAAGGAGGTTGTCAATTCAACTGTATTTTTTTTAAATATTTGTTCAACTATTACTCCGCCAATTGTAAATTGATTTTGATGATTCTTTTTTTGTTTGGTATGCCATACTTTATAGGTGGTCTCACATAAATTTTATCAAAATTGGTTCAGTACATTGGTTTTTATAACAATATCGTTCAAATAATCAAATTGCGTATTTTGGAGTTGGTGTTTTTTTGTTTCTTAAACTATAATTATTAATCTACAATATTATACATTTTAAATATATTCTCAATTAAGATTACCAAACCATACTTTATATATATATATATATATATATATATATATATATATATATATATATATATATATATATATATATATATATATATATATATATATATATATATACGAGAATATTTCAAATATTAAACAAATACAAATCGCCCGCTGTCGCCAGAACTCCTCATAAAGAAATTAGGACGCTCAGACTCAGAAATTAGAATTACCCAAAAAAATAGATAATAATAATAATTTTCATGCAAATAATTATTATTATGAAAAAAGAACTCGTCAGTATATCATACCCACGTTTTAAAATAATATGCCTAAACTCGATTATTGGTATTTCGTAGTATTTGTGTATTATTTAAGTGACTTACCCAAGTCACTTAAATAATACACAAATACTACAAAATCTATAATACACAAATACTATTTTAGTTTAGTTTTATTTATGTATATATTCCTTATTAGAATATAAATATATTTTGAAACTGGTAAATGTAACTAAAAAGGAATTTAAAAAATGTATATTCACTGACTGAATGGAACAAGGATATTATTGTCTAACAGAGAGCTTATCTGCCAACAAACTATTTCATAGTTTGGCAGAAAATAAACGTATGTTAAAAGATATATTTTCTGAAAAAGAAAAAAAAGTACGTCGATGACTTGGATTCATGCTTCACTGGATTTGTAATCGCCTGACAGACGATTTGAGACAGGTTTCTCCGATGTTTTAACAAGTAATATCTACTGCATCAGTCCTTTTAGAGATTCTGGTCTCTCTAGTTAGCGCGCTTTATTCGTGTTATTGACCAAGCAAACGAAGTGAGCAAAGCCGTCTGCTTCAACTCTAAAATTTACTATCATCTATGCGGATGTTTATACCTAAAATTTACTTTCAAATCTTATTTAGATATGGACATATCCGAACTGTTGAACAAATTGATTCGGATACTTTATTGGTCATTTAAAACGTGCATTATATTAGGAAAGTTATTTTACAATGGATACCACATTATATAATATTATGTGATACATTTAAATCAGAATATAATAAAATAGCACACATTTCAATCAGAAGACAATAATATAAATTTAATATTACATTTTACAATATTATAATTATATAATTTAATATAGTACGAGTAAACAGTTAGAGGTGGAGTTATTTGGTTGAGTCTTTAGTTAGTTTTTAGTTCTTTTATAAATGTATTATACCTATTCGTTACATCTAAATATTTTAAAGTATTATATGATAATTAAGTTTGGTTAAAATTTTAAAGATCAACTTCCGTAAATATCCAGTAAATCCTACGTCCACGTTAAATATAGTAAATATTCTAAATATACCTATATATTATATACCTTGCGCGCACAAAGGCAAAAATCCTTACACACTAGTCATTAATTAATTTAAAACATCTAATCAATAATTACTATTAAATTAATTTAAATAATATGTTATAAGAGGTTAATCGACCGCATACGCAATACGGAGCAGCGAATAGCTCTTAAAGCTGCCAAGCTGAAATGGGACTGGGCCGGCCATGTCGGCCGCATGCCGGAAGAGCTCTGGGCCAATATTCCTACCAAGTGGCGTCCCAACTCGGCGCGGCCACTAGGCACTAGGCAGGCCTCGTAAGAGATGGCGAGACGAACTTGACACCTTTAATAAAAACTGGCACATCAATACACAAAACCGTCAAGGCTGGAAATATCGGAGGGAGGCATTTGCCCAGCAGTGGGACACTACAGGCTAACAACAACAATATGTTGCTTCTATTATGTTATTACATTTCAATTATTCTGTACAGTTCAACTTCAATTAAGTTTAGTTGAGTGTTTACAATTCTTAATAATTTAATTGTACCAGTTGACACAGAGACCTTAGCTTAGGTACTTCTTTTGCTTGGTCTATACCTTAGTGCGCTAAGTGGAGGGACCACCTTATCTGATCGACTAGAGGTTGATATTGCTCGATAGAATATTACTCGCGTACATTTCGTATTTTTTTAACTTATATTGACAAAACTTGGTATAAAGGTACTACAATTTCATATTTTTTGACCCTACTGCGTAAGAAGGAGCGATTAAGTTTTTCGAGTGTATGTATGTTTGTATCTGAGTATGTATGTATGTTTCTATATAATCGCCTACAGCCTAAAAGGCTTGACCGATTTTGATGTGGGGGTGATTATAATTTTGATTTAGTATTTGTCACAAAGAGAGGGGGAAGTTTGCTGCGGCGCCATTCACCGACCGATTTTGATTATATTTGGCAAAAACATGTAGTTCTGAATTATTATTTTAAATATGAAGCAAATTGCTTTTAAAAGTTTTGGACAAACGTTTATGAGGCCTTAGTCAAGAAGAGAACCGAGAAAAAAATATAGAGTACAAAATATGTATATAAAATCCAATTTAGTAAAAGCATTAGTCTTAAATTATATATCTACTGTATATAGCACTGAATCAAGCCTAGAAGCTAGGCAAGCGCGCTTCATCGTAGACCGTAACTGTCGCTGAACACCAGGTGAGTT